>OX465295.1:16101433-18729638 GCA_949987735.1 Leucophora obtusa
ACCACCATTGGTGAATCACATTTCATGGAGCAACTCCACAAAAAACTGATAGGATATAAGTGTGATACACCAAAATGTTCGTATGAATATGCCTATTTGTGTCCATAATTAGAAATGCGGCGACTACTCTATGGTATTCCAGAAATTCAGATTTTGTTTACTGACCACCGGTGATGAATCATATTTTCATGGAGCAACTCCACAAAAAACTGATAGGATATAAGTGTGATACACCAAAATGTTCGTATGAATAAGGCCTATTTGTGTCCATAATTAGAAATGCGGCGACTACTCTAGGTATTCCAGAAATTCAGATTTTGTTTACTGACCACCATTGGTGAATCACATTTTCATGGAGCAACTCCACAAAAAACTGATAGGATATAAGTGTGATACACCAAAATGTTCGTATGAATAAGGCTTATTTGTGTCCATAATTAGAAATGCGGCGACTAGTCTAGGTATTCCAGAAATTCAGATTTTGTTTACTGACCACCATTGGTGAATCACATTTTCATGGAGCAACTCCACAAAAAACTGATAGGATATAAGTGTGATACACCAAAATGTTCGTATGAATAAGGCCTATTTGTGTCCATAATTAGAAATGCGGCGACTACTCTAGGTATCCAGAAATTCAGATTTTGTTTACTGACCCACCGGTGATGAATCACAATTTACATGGAGCAACTCCACAAAAAACTGATAGGATATAAGTGTGATACACCAAAAATGTTCGTATGAATAAGGCCTATTTGTGTCCATAATTAGAAATGGCGGCGACTAGTCTAGGTATTCCAGAAATTCAGATTTTGTTTACTGACCACCATTGGTGAATCACATTTTCATGGAGCAAGCTCCAGCAAAAAAACTGATAAGATATAAGTGTGATACACCAAAATGTTCGTATGAATAAGGCCTATTGTGTCCATAATTAGAAATGCGGCGACTACTCTAGGTATTCCAGAAATTCAGATTTTGTTTACTGACCACGGTGATGAATCACATTTTCATGGAGCAACTCCACAAAAAACTGATAGGATATAAGTTTGATACACCAAAATGTTCGTATGAATAAGGCCTATTTGTGTCCATAATTAGAAATGCGGCGATTAGTCTAGGTATTCCAGAAATTCAGATTTTGTTTACTGACCACCATTGGTGAATCACATTTTCATGGAGCAACTCCACAAAAAACTGATAGGATATAAGTGTGATACACCAAAATGTTCGTATGAACATGGCCTATTTGTGTCCATAATTAGAAATGCGGCGGCTACTCCAGGTATTCCAGAAATTCAGATTTTGTTTACTGACCACCATTGGTGAATCAACATTTTCATGGAGCAACTCCACAAAAAACTGATAGGATATAAGTGTGATACACCAAAATGTTCGTATGAATAAGGCCTATTTGTGTCCATTAATGTAGAAATGCGGCCGACTAGTCTAGGTATTCCAGAAATTCAGATTTTGTTTACTGACCACCATTGGTGAATCACATTTTCATGGAGCAACTCCACAAAAAAACTGATATGGATATAAGTGTGATACACCAAAATGTTCGTATGAATAAGGCCTATTTGTGTCCATAATTAGAAATGCGGCGACTACTCTAGGTATTCCAGAAATTCAGATTTTGTTTACTGGCCCACCATTGGTGAATCACATTTTCATGGAGCAACTCCACAAAAAACTGATAGGATATAAGTGTGATACACCAAAATGTTCGTATGAATAAGGCCTATTTGTGTCCATAATTAGAAATGCGGCGACTAGTCTAGGTATTCCAGAAAATCAGATTTTGTTTACTGACCAACCATTGGTGAATCACATTTTCATGGAGCAACTCCACAAAAAACTGATAGGATATTAAGTGTGATACACCAAAATGTTCGTATGAATAAGGCCTATTTGTGTCCATAATTAGAAATGCGGCGACTACTCTAGGTATTCCAGAAATTCAGATTTTGTTTACTGACCACCATTGGTGAATCACATTTTCATGGAGCAACTCCACAAAAAACTGATAGGATATAAGTGTGATACACCAAAATGTTCGTATGAATAAGGCCTATTTGTGTCCATAATTAGAAATGCGGCGACTAGTCTAGGTATTCCAGAAATTCAGATTTTGTTTACTGACCACCGGTGATGAATCACATTTTCATGGAGCAACTCCACAAAAAACTGATAGGATATAAGTTTGATACACCAAAATGTTCGTATGAATAAGGCCTATTTGTGTCCATAATTAGAAATGCGGCGACTACTCTAGGTATTCCAGAAATTCAGATTTTGTTTACTGACCACCGGTGATGAATCACATTTTCATGGAGCAACTCCACAAAAAACTGATAGGATATAAGTGTGATGACACCAAAATGTTCGTATGAATAAGGCCTATTTGTGTCCATAATTAGAAATGCGGCGACTACTCTAGGGTATTCCAGAAATTCAGATTTTGTTTACTGACCACCGGTGATGAATCACATTTTCATGGAGCAACTCCACAAAAAAACTGATAGGATATAAGTGTGATACACCAAAATGTTCGTATGAATAAGGCCTATTTGTGTCCATAATTAGAAATGCGGCGACTACTCTAGGTATTCCAGAAATTCAGATTTTGTTTACTGACCACCGGTGATGAATCACATTTTCATGGAGCAACTCCACAAAAAACTGATAGGATATAAGTGTGATACACCAAAATGTTCGTATGAATAAGGCCTATTTGTGTCCATAATTAGAAATGCGGCGACTACTCTAGGTATTCCAGAAATTCAGATTTTGTTTACTGACCACCGGTGATGAATCACATTTTCATGGAGCAACTCCACAAAAAACTGATAGGATATAAGTGTGATACACCAAAATGTTCGTATGAATAAGGCCTATTTGTGTCCATAATTAGAAATGCGGCGACTAGTCTAGGTATTCCAGAAATTCAGATTTTGTTTACTGACCACCATTGGTGAATCACATTTTCATGGAGCAACTCCACAAAAACTGATAGGATATAAGTGTGATACACCAAAATGTTCGTATGAATAAGGCCTATTTGTGTCCATAATTAGAAATGCGGCGACTACTCTAGGTATTCCAGAAATTCAGATTTTGTTTACTGACCACCATTGGTGAATCACATTTTCATGGAGCAACTCCACAAAAAACTGATAGGATATAAGTGTGATACACCAAAATGTTCGTATGAATAAGGCCTATTTGTGTCCATAATTAGAAATGCGGCGACTACTCTAGGTATTCCAGAAATTCAGATTTTGTTTACTGACCACCGGTGATGAATCACATTTTCATGGAGCAACTCCACAAAAAACTGATAGGATATAAGTGTGATACACCAAAATGTTCGTATGAATAAGGCCTATTTGTGTCCATAATTAGAAATGCGGCGACTAGTCTAGGTATTCCAGAAATTCCGATTTTGTTTACTGGCCACCATTGGTGAATCACATTTTCATGGAGCAACTCCACAAAAAACTGATAGGATATAAGTGCGATACACCAAAATGGTCGTATGAATAAGGCCTAATTGTGTCCATAATTAGAAATGCGGCGACTAGTCTAGGTATTCCAGAAATTCAGATTTTGTTTACTGACCACCGGTGATGAATCACATTTTCATGGAGCAACTCCACAAAAAACTGATAGGATATAAGTGTGGTACACCAAAATGTTCGTATGAATAAGGCCTATTTGTGTCCATAATTAGAAATGCGGCGACTACTCTAGGTATTCCAGAAATTCAGATTTTGTTTACTGACCACCGGTGATGAATCATATTTTCATGGAGCAACTCCACAAAAAACTGATAGGATATAAGTGTGATACACCAAAATGTTCGTATGAATAAGGCCTATTTGTGTCCATAATTAGAAATGCGGCGACTAGTCTAGGTATTCCAGAAATTCAGATTTTGTTTACTGACCACCATTGGTGAATCACATTTTCATGGAGCAACTCCACAAAAAACTGATAGGATATAAGTGTGATACACCAAAATGTTCGTATGAATAAGGCCTATTTGTGTCCATAATTAGAAATGCGGCGACTACTCTAGGTATTCCAGAAATTCAGATTTTGTTTTCTGACCACTATTGGTGAATCACATTTTCATGGAGCAACTCCACAAAAAACTGATAGGATATAAGTGTGATACACCAAGATGTTCGTATGAATAAGGCCTATTTGTGTCCATAATTAGAAATGCGGCGACTACTCTAGGTATTCCAGAAATTCAGATTTTGTTTACTGACCACCATTGGTGAATCACATTTTCATGGAGCAACTCCACAAAAAACTGATAGGATATAAGTGTGATACACCAAAATGTTCGTATGAATAAGGCCTATTTGTCTCCATAATTAGAAATGCGGCGACTAGTCTAGGTATTCCAGAAATTCAGATTTTGTTTACTGACCACCGGTGATGAATCACATTTTCATGGAGCAACTCCACAAAAAACTGATAGGATATAAGTGTGATACACCAAAATGTTCGTATGAATAAGGCCTATTTGCGTCCATAATTAGAAATGCGGCGACTAGTCTAGGTATTCCAGAAATTCAGATTTTGTTTACTGACCACCGGTGATGAATCACATTTTCAAGGAGCAACTCCACAAAAAACTGATAGGATATAAGTGTGATACACCAAAATGTTCGTATGAATATGGCCTATTTGCGTCCATAATTAGAAATGCGGCGACTAGTCTAGGTATTCCAGAAATTCAGATTTTGTTTACTGACCACCGGTGATGAATCACATTTTCATGGAGCAACTCCACAAAAAACTGATAGGATATAAGTGTGATACACCAAAATGTTCGTATGAATAAGGCCTATTTGCGTCCATAATTAGAAATGCGGCGACTAGTCTAGGTATTCCAGAAATTCAGATTTTGTTTACTGACCACCGGTGATGAATCACATTTTCATGGAGCAACTCCACAAAAAACTGATAGGATATAAGTGTGATACACCAAAATGTTCGTATGAATAAGGCCTATTTGCGTCCATAATTAGAAATGCGGCGACTAGTCTAGGTATTCCAGAAATTCAGATTTTGTTTACTGACCACCATTGGTGAATCACATTTTCATGGAGCAACTCCACAAAAAACTGATAGGATATAAGTGTGATACACCAAAATGTTCGTATGAATATGGCCTATTTGCGTCCATAATTAGAAATGCGGCGACTACTCTAGGTATTCCAGAAATTCAGATTTTGTTTACTGACCACCGGTGATGAATCACATTTTCAAGGAGCAACTCCACAAAAAACTGATAGGATATAAGTGTGATACACCAAAATGTTCGTATGAATATGGCCTATTTGCTTCCATAATTAGAAATGCGGCGACTACTCTAGGTATTCCAGAAATTCAGATTTTGTTTACTGACCACCGGTGATGAATCACATTTTCAAGGAGCAACTCCACACAAAACTGATAGGATATAAGTGTGATACACCAAAATGTTCGTATGAATATGGCCTATTTGTGTCCATAATTAGAAATGCGGCGACTAGTCTAGGTATTCCAGAAATTCAGATTTTGTTTACTGACCACCATTGGTGAATCACATTTTCATGGAGCAACTCCACAAAAAACTGATAGGATATAAGTGTGATACACCAAAATGTTCGTATGAATAAGGCCTATTTGTGTCCATAATTAGAAATGCGGCGACTACTCTAGGTATTCCAGAAATTCAGATTTTGTTTACTGACCACCGGTGATGAATCACATTTTCATGGAGCAACTCCACAAAAAACTGATAGGATATAAGTGTGATACACCAAAATGTTCGTATGAATAAGGCCTATTTGTGTCCATAATTAGAAATGCGGCGACTACTCTAGGTATTCCAGAAATTCAGATTTTGTTTACTGACCACCGGTGATGAATCACATTTTCATGGAGCAACTCCACAAAAAACTGATAGGATATAAGTGTGATATACCAAAATGTTCGTATGAATAAGGCCTATTTGTGTCCATAATTAGAAATGCGGCGACTAGTCTAGGTATTCCAGAAATTCAGATTTTGTTTACTGACCACCGGTGATGAATCACATTTTCATGGAGCAACTCCACAAAAAACTGATAGGATATAAGTGTGATACACCAAAATGTTCGTATGAATATGGCCTATTTGTGTCCATAATTAGAAATGCGGCGACTACTCTAGGTATTCCAGAAATTCAGATTTTGTTTACTGACCACCATTGGTGAATCACATTTTCATGGAGCAACTCCACAAAAAACTGATAGGATATAAGTGTGATACACCAAAATGTTCGTATGAATAAGGCCTATTTGTGTCCATAATTAGAAATGCGGCGACTACTCTAGGTATTCCAGAAATTCAGATTTTGTTTACTGACCACCATTGGTGAATCACATTTTCATGGAGCAACTCCACAAAAAACTGATAGGATATAAGTGTGATACACCAAAATGTTCGTATGAATAAGGCTTATTTGTGTCCATAATTTGAAATGCGGCGACTAGTCTAGGTATTCCAGAAATTCAGATTTTGTTTACTGACCACCATTGGTGAATCACATTTTCATGGAGCAACTCCACAAAAAACTGATAGGATATAAGTGTGATATACCAAAATGTTCGTATGAATAAGGCCTATTTGTGTCCATAATTAGAAATGCGGCGACTACTCTAGGTATTCCAGAAATTCAGATTTTGTTTACTGACCACCATTGGTGAATCACATTTTCATGGAGCAACTCCACAAAAAACTGATAGGATATAAGTGTGATACACCAAAATGTTCGTATGAATAAGGCCTATTTGTGTCCATAATTAGAAATGCGGCGACTACTCTAGGTATTCCAGAAATTCAGATTTTGTTTACTGACCACCGGTGATGAATCATATTTTCATGGAGCAACTCCACAAAAAACTGATAGGATATAAGTGTGATACACCAAAATGTTCGTATGAATAAGGCCTATTTGTGTCCATAATTAGAAATGCGGCGACTACTCTAGGTATTCCAGAAATTCAGATTTTGTTTACTGACCACCATTGGTGAATCACATTTTCATGGAGCAACTCCACAAAAAACTGATAGGATATAAGTGTGATACACCAAAATGTTCGTATGAATAAGGCCTATTTGCGTCCATAATTAGAAATGCGGCGACTACTCTAGGTATTCCAGAAATTCAGATTTTGTTTACTGACCACCATTGGTGAATCACATTTACATGGAGCAACTCCACAACAAACTGATAGGATATAAGTGTGATACACCAAAATGTTCGTATGAATAAGGCCTATTTGTGTCCATAATTAGAAATGCGGCGACTACTCTAGGTATTCCAGAAATTCAGATTTTGTTTACTGACCACCATTGGTGAATCACATTTTCATGGAGCAACTCCACAACAAACTGATAGGATATAAGTGTGATACACCAAAATGTTCGTATGAATAAGGCCTATTTGTGTCCGTAATTAGAAATGCGGCGACTACTCTAGGTATTCCAGAAATTCAGATTTTGTTTACTGACCACCGGTGATGAATCATATTTTCATGGAGCAACTCCACAAAAAACTGATAGGATATAAGTGTGATACACCAAAATGTTCGTATGAATAAGGCCTATTTGTGTCCATAATTAGAAATGCGGCGACTAGTCTAGGTATTCCAGAAATTCAGATTTTGTTTACTGACCACCATTGGTGAATCACATTTTCATGGAGCAACTCCACAAAAAACTGATAGGATATAAGTGTGATACACCAAAATGTTCGTATGAATAAGGCCTATTTGTGTCCATAATTAGAAATGCGGCGACTGGTCTAGGTATTCCAGAAATTCAGATTTTGTTTACTGACCACCATTGGTGAATCACATTTTCATGGAGCAACTCCACAAAAAACTGATAGGATATAAGTGTGATATACCAAAATGTTCGTATGAATAAGGCCTATTTGTGTCCATAATTAGAAATGCGGCGACTACTCTAGGTATTCCAGAAATTCAGATTTTGTTTACTGACCACCATTGGTGAATCACATTTTCATGGAGCAACTCCACAAAAAACTGATAGGATATAAGTGTGATACACCAAAATGTTCGTATGAATAAGGCCTAATTGTGTCCATAATTAGAAATGCGGCGACTAGTCTAGGTATTCCAGAAATTCAGATTTTGTTTACTGACCACCGGTGATGAATCATATTTTCATGGAGCAACTCCACAAAAAACTGATAGGATATAAGTGTGATACACCAAAATGTTCGTATGAATAAGGCCTATTTGTGTCCATAATTAGAAATGCGGCGACTAGTCTAGGTATTCCAGAAATTCAGATTTTGTTTACTGACCACCATTGGTGAATCACATTTTCATGGAGCAACTCCACAAAAAACTGATAGGATATAAGTGTGATACACCAAAATGTTCGTATGAATAAGGCCTATTTGTCTCCATAATTAGAAATGCGGCGACTACTCTAGGTATTCCAGAAATTCAGATTTTGTTTACTGACCACCGGTGATGAATCACATTTTCATGGAGCAACTCCACAAAAAACTGATAGGATATAAGTGTGGTACACCAAAATGTTCGTATGAATAAGGCCTATTTGTGTCCATAATTAGAAATGCGGCGACTACTCTAGGTATTCTAGAAATTCAGATTTTGTTTACTGACCACCGGTGATGAATCATATTTTCATGGAGCAACTCCACAAAAAACTGATAGGATATAAGTGTGATACACCAAAATGTTCGTATGAATAAGGCCTATTTGTGTCCATAATTAGAAATGCGGCGACTAGTCTAGGTATTCCAGAAATTCAGATTTTGTTTACTGACCACCATTGGTGAATCACATTTTCATGGAGCAACTCCACAAAAAACTGATAGGATATAAGTGTGATACACCAAAATGTTCGTATGAATAAGGCCTATTTGTGTCCATAATTAGAAATGCGGCGACTACTCTAGGTATTCCAGAAATTCAGATTTTGTTTTCTGACCACTATTGGTGAATCACATTTTCATGGAGCAACTCCACAAAAAACTGATAGGATATAAGTGTGATACACCAAGATGTTCGTATGAATAAGGCCTATTTGTGTCCATAATTAGAAATGCGGCGACTAGTCTAGGTATTCCAGAAATTCAGATTTTGTTTACTGACCACCATTGGTGAATCACATTTTCATGGAGCAACTCCACAAAAAACTGATAGGATATAAGTGTGATACACCAAAATGTTCGTATGAATAAGTCCTATTTGTGTCCATAATTAGAAATGCGGCGACTACTCTAGGTATTCCAGAAATTCAGATTTTGTTTACTGACCACCATTGGTGAATCACATTTTCATGGAGCAACTCCACAAAAAACTGATAGGATATAAGTGTGATACACCAAAATGTTCGTATGAATAAGGCCTATTTGCGTCCATAATTAGAAATGCGGCGACTAGTCTAGGTATTCCAGAAATTCAGATTTTGTTTACTGACCACCATTGGTGAATCACATTTTCATGGAGCAACTCCACAAAAAACTGATAGGATATAAGTGTGATACACCAAAATGTTCGTATGAATATGGCCTATTTGCGTCCATAATTAGAAATGCGGCGACTACTCTAGGTATTCCAGAAATTCAGATTTTGTTTACTGACCACCGGTGATGAATCACATTTTCATGGAGCAACTCCACAAAAAACTGATAGGATATAAGTGTGATACACCAAAATGTTCGTATGAATAAGGCCTATATGCGTCCATAATTAGAAATGCGGCGACTAGTCTAGGTATTCCAGAAATTCAGATTTTGTTTACTGACCACCGGTGATGAATCACATTTTCAAGGAGCAACTCCACAAAAAACTGATAGGATATAAGTGTGATACACCAAAATGTTCGTATGAATATGGCCTATTTGCGTCCATAATTAGAAATGCGGCGACTAGTCTAGGTATTCCAGAAATTCAGATTTTGTTTACTGACCACCGGTGATGAATCACATTTTCATGGAGCAACTCCACAAAAAACTGATAGGATATAAGTGTGATACACCAAAATGTTCGTATGAATAAGGCCTATTTGCGTCCATAATTAGAAATGCGGCGACTAGTCTAGGTATTCCAGAAATTCAGATTTTGTTTACTGACCACCGGTGATGAATCACATTTTCATGGAGCAACTCCACAAAAAACTGATAGGATATAAGTGTGATACACCAAAATGTTCGTATGAATAAGGCCTATTTGTGTCCATAATTAGAAATGCGGCGACTAGTCTAGGTATTCCAGAAATTCAGATTTTGTTTACTGACCACCATTGGTGAATCACATTTTCATGGAGCAACTCCACAAAAAACTGATAGGATATAAGTGTGATACACCAAAATGTTCGTATGAATAAGGCCTATTTGTGTCCATAATTAGAAATGCGGCGACTAGTCTAGGTATTCCAGAAATTCAGATTTTGTTTACTGACCACCGGTGATGAATCACATTTTCATGGAGCAACTCCACAAAAAACTGATAGGATATAAGTGTGATACACCAAAATGTTCGTATGAATAAGGCCTATTTGTGTCCATAATTAGAAATGCGGCGACTAGTCTAGGTATTCCAGAAATTCAGATTTTGTTTACTGACCACCATTGGTGAATCACATTTTCATGGAGCAACTCCACAAAAAACTGATAGGATATAAGTGTGATACACCAAAATGTTCGTATGAATATGGCCTATTTGCGTCCATAATCAGAAATGCGGCGACTAGTCTAGGTATTCCAGAAATTCAGATTTTGTTTACTGACCACCGGTGATGAATCACATTTTCAAGGAGCAACTCCACAAAAAACTGATAGGATATAAGTGTGATACACCAAAATGTTCGTATGAATATGGCCTATTTGCGTCCATAATTAGAAATGCGGCGACTAGTCTAGGTATTCCAGAAATTCAGATTTTGTTTACTGACCACCGGTGATGAATCACATTTTCATGGAGCAACTCCACAAAAAACTGATAGGATATAAGTGTGATACACCAAAATGTTCGTATGAATAAGGCCTATTTGCGTCCATAATTAGAAATGCGGCGACTAGTCTAGGTATTCCAGAAATTCAGATTTTGTTTACTGACCACCGGTGATGAATCACATTTTCATGGAGCAACTCCACAAAAAACTGATAGGATATAAGTGTGATACACCAAAATGTTCGTATGAATAAGGCCTATTTGCGTCCATAATTAGAAATGCGGCGACTAGTCTAGGTATTCCAGAAATTCAGATTTTGTTTACTGACCACCATTGGTGAATCACATTTTCATGGAGCAACTCCACAAAAAACTGATAGGATATAAGTGTGATACACCAAAATGTTCGTATGAATATGGCCTATTTGCGTCCATAATTAGAAATGCGGCGACTACTCTAGGTATTCCAGAAATTCAGATTTTGTTTACTGACCACCGGTGATGAATCACATTTTCAAGGAGCAACTCCACAAAAAACTGATAGGATATAAGTGTGATACACCAAAATGTTCGTACGAATATGGCCTATTTGTGTCCATAATTAGAAATGCGGCGACTACTCTAGGTATTCCAGAAATTCAGATTTTGTTTACTGACCACCGGTGATGAATCACATTTTCAAGGAGCAACTCCACACAAAACTGATAGGATATAAGTGTGATACACCAAAATGTTCGTATGAATATGGCCTATTTGTGTCCATAATTAGAAATGCGGCGACTACTCTAGGTATTCCAGAAATTCAGATTTTGTTTACTGACCACCGGTGATGAATCACATTTTCATGGAGCAACTCCACAAAAAACTGATAGGATATAAGTGTGATACACCAAAATGTTCGTATGAATAAGGCCTATTTGCGTCCATAATTAGAAATGCGGCGACTAGTCTAGGTATTCCAGAAATTCAGATTTTGTTTACTGACCACCATTGGTGAATCACATTTTCATGGAGCAACTCCACAAAAAACTGACAGGATATAAGTGTGATACACCAAAATGTTCGTATGGATAAAATCTATTAGCGTCCGTATTTAGAAATGCGGCGACTAGTCTAGGTATTCCAGAAATTGAGATTTTGTTTACTGACCACCATTGGTGAATCACATTTTCATGGAGCAACTCCACAAAAAACTGATAGGATATAAGTGTGATACACCAAAATGTTCGTATGAATAAGGCCTATTTGTGTCCATAATTAGAAATGCGGCGACTAGTCTAGGTATTCCAGAAATTCAGATTTTGTTTACTGACCACCATTGGTGAATCACATTTTCATGGAGCAACTCCACAAAAAACTGATAGGATATAAGTGTGATACACCAAAATGTTCGTATGAATAAGGCCTATTTGTGTCCATAATTAGAAATGCGGCGACTACTCTAGGTATTCCAGAAATTCAGATTTTGTTTACTGACCACCGGTGATGAATCACATTTTCATGGAGCAACTCCACAAAAAACTGATAGGATATAAGTGTGATACACCAAAATGTTCGTATGAATAAGGCCTATTTGTGTCCATAATTAGAAATGCGGCGACTAGTCTAGGTATTCCAGAAATTCAGATTTTGTTTACTGACCACCATTGGTGAATCACATTTTCATGGAGCAACTCCACAACAAACTGATAGGATATAAGTGTGATACACCAAAATGTTCGTATGAATAAGCCCTATTTGTGTCCATAATTAGAAATGCGGCGACTACTCTAGGTATTCCAGAAATTCAGATTTTGTTTACTGACCACCATTGGTGAATCACATTTTCATGGAGCAACTCCACAAAAAACTGATAGGATATAAGTGTGATACACCAAAATGTTCGTATGAATAAGGCCTATTTGTGTCCATAATTAGAAATGCGGCGACTACTCTAGGTATTCCAGAAATTCAGATTTTGTTTACTGACCACCGGTGATGAATCACATTTTCATGGAGCAACTCCACAAAAAACTGATAGGATATAAGTGTGATACACCAAAATGTTCGTATGAATAAGGCCTATTTGCGTCCATAATTAGAAATGCGGCGACTAGTCTAGGTATTCCAGAAATTCAGATTTTGTTTACTGACCACCGGTGATGAATCACATTTTCATGGAGCAACTCCACAAAAAACTGATAGGATATAAGTGTGATACACCAAAATGTTCGTATGAATAAGGCCTATTTGTGTCCATAATTAGAAATGCGGCGACTAGTCTAGGTATTCCAGAAATTGGGATTTTGTTTACTGACCACCATTGGTGAATCACATTTTCATGGAGCAACTCCACAAAAAACTGATAGGATATAAGTATGATACACCAAAATGTTCGTATGAATATGGCCTATTTGTGTCCATAATTAGAAATGCGGCGACTAGTCTAGGTATTCCAGAAATTCAGATTTTGTTTACTGACCACCGGTGATGAATCACATTTTCATGGAGCAACTCCACAAAAAACTGATAGGATATAAGTGTGATACACCAAAATGTTCGTATGAATAAGGCCTATTTGTGTCCATAATTAGAAATGCGGCGACTAGTCTAGGTATTCCAGAAATTGGGATTTTGTTTACTGACCACCATTGGTGAATCACATTTTCATGGAGCAACTCCACAAAAAACTGATAGGATATAAGTATGATACACCAAAATGTTCGTATGAATATGGCCTATTTGTGTCCATAATTAGAAATGCGGCGACTAGTCTAGGTATTCCAGAAATTCAGATTTTGTTTACTGACCACCGGTGATGAATCACATTTTCATGGAGCAACTCCACAAAAAACTGATAGGATATAAGTGTGATACACCAAAATGTTCGTATGAATAAGGCCTATTTGTGTCCATAATTAGAAATGCGGCGACTAGTCTAGGTATTCCAGAAATTGGGATTTTGTTTACTGACCACCATTGGTGAATCACATTTTCATGGAGCAACTCCACAAAAAACTGATAGGATATAAGTGTGATACACCAAAATGTTCGTATGAATAAGGCCTATTTGTGTCCATAATTAGAAATGCGGCGACTACTCTAGGTATTCCAGAAATTCAGATTTTGTTTACTGACCACCGGTGATGAATCATATTTTCATGGAGCAACTCCACAAAAAACTGATAGGATATAAGTGTGATACACCAAAATGTTCGTATGAATAAGGCCTATTCGTGTCCATATTTAGAAATGCGGCGACTAGTCTAGGTATTCCAGAAATTCAGATTTTGTTTACTGACCACCGGTGATGAATCATATTTTCATGGAGCAACTCCACAAAAAACTGATAGGATATAAGTGTGATACACCAAAATGTTCGTATGAATAAGGCCTATTTGTGTCCATAATTAGAAATGCGGCGACTAGTCTTGGTATTCCAGAAATTCAGATTTTGTTTACTGACCACCATTGGTGAATCACATTTTCATGGAGCAACTCCACAAAAAACTGATAGGATATAAGTGTGATACACCAAAATGTTCGTATGAATAAGGCCTATTTGTGTCCATAATTAGAAATGCGGCGACTAGTCTAGGTATTCCAGAAATTCAGATTTTGTTTACTGACCACCATTGGTGAATCACATTTTCATGGAGCAACTCCACAAAAAACTGATAGGATATAAGTGTGATACACCAAAATGTTCGTATGAATAAGGCCTATTTGTGTCCATAATTAGAAATGCGGCGACTAGTCTAGGTATTCCAGAAATTCAGATTTTGTTTACTGACCACCATTGGTGAATCACATTTTCATGGAGCAACTCCACAAAAAACTGATAGGGTATAAGTTTGATACACCAAAATGTTCGTATGAATAAGGCCTATTTGTGTCCATAATTAGAAATGCGGCGACTACTCTAGGTATTCCAGAAATTCAGATTTTGTTTACTGACCACCGGTGATGAATCACATTTTCATGGAGCAACTCCACAAAAAACTGATAGGATATAAGTGTGATACACCAAAATGTTCGTATGAATAAGGCCTATTTGTGTCCATAATTAGAAATGCGGCGACTAGTCTAGGTATTCCAGAAATTCAGATTTTGTTTACTGACCACCATTGGTGAATCACATTTTCATGGAGCAACTCCACAAAAAACTGATAAGATATAAGTGTGATACACCAAAATGTTCGTATGAATAAGGCCTATTTGTGTCCATAATTAGAAATGCGGCGACTAGTCTAGGTATTCCAGAAATTCCGATTTTGTTTACTGGCCACCATTGGTGAATCACATTTTCATGGAGCAACTCCACAAAAAACTGATAGGATATAAGTGTGATACACCAAAATGTTCGTATGAATATGGCCTATTTGTGTCCATAATTAGAAATGCGGCGACTACTCTAGGTATTCCAGAAATTCAGATTTTGTTTACTGACCACCGGTGATGAATCACATTTTCATGGAGCAACTCCACAAAAAACTGACAGGATATAAGTGTGATACACCAAAATGTTCGTATGAATATGGCCTATTTGTGTCCATAATTAGAAATGCGGCGACTGGTCTAGGTATTCCAGAAATTCAGATTTTGTTTACTGACCACCGGTGATGAATCACATTTTCATGGAGCAACTCCACAAAAAACTGATAGGATATAAGTGTGATACACCAAAATGTTCGTATGAATATGGCCTATTTGTGTCCATAATTAGAAATGCGGCGACTACTCTAGGTATTCCAGAAATTCAGATTTTGTTTACTGACCACCGGTGATGAATCACATTTTCATGGAGCAACTCCACAAAAAACTGACAGGATATAAGTGTGATACACCAAAATGTTCGTATGAATATGGCCTATTTGTGTCCATAATTAGAAATGCGGCGACTGGTCTAGGTATTCCAGAAATTCAGATTTTGTTTACTGACCACCGGTGATGAATCACATTTTCATGGAGCAACTCCACAAAAAACTGATAGGATATAAGTGTGATACACCAAAATGTTCGTATGAATAAGGCCTATTTGCGTCCATAATTAGAAATGCGGCGACTAGTCTAGGTATTCCAGAAATTCAGATTTTGTTTACTGACCACCGGTGATGAATCACATTTTCATGGAGCAACTCCACAAAAAACTGATAGGATATAAGTGTGATACACCAAAATGTTCGTATGAATAAGGCCTATTTGCGTCCATAATTAGAAATGCGGCGACTAGTCTAGGTATTCCAGAAATTCAGATTTTGTTTACTGACCACCATTGGTGAATCACATTTTCATGGAGCAACTCCACAAAAAACTGACAGGATATAAGTGTGATACACCAAAATGTTTGTATGAATATGGCCTATTTGTGTCCATAATTAGAAATGCGGCGACTAGTCTAGGTATTCCAGAAATTCAGATTTTGTTTACTGACCACCGGTGATGAATCACATTTTCATGGAGCAACTCCACAAAAAACTGATAGGATATAAGTGTGATACACCAAAATGTTCGTATGAATAAGGCCTATTTGTGTCCATAATTAGAAATGCGGCGACTAGTCTAGGTATTCCAGAATTTCAGATTTTGTTTACTGACCACCATTGGTGAATCACATTTTCATGGAGCAACTCCACAAAAAACTGACAGGATATAAGTGTGATACACCAAAATGTTCGTATGAATATGGCCTATTTGTGTCCATAATTAGAAATGCGGCGACTACTCTAGGTATTCCAGAAATTCAGATTTTGTTTACTGACCACCGGTGATGAATCACATTTTCATGGAGCAACTCCACAAAAAACTGATAGGATATAAGTGTGATACACCAAAATGTTCGTATGAATAAGGCCTATTTGTGTCCATAATTAGAAATGCGGCGACTAGTCTAGGTATTCCAGAAATTCAGATTTTGTTTACTGACCACCGGTGATGAATCACATTTTCATGGAGCAACTCCACAAAAAACTGACAGGATATAAGTGTGATACACCAAAATGTTCGTATGAATATGGCCTATTTGTGTCCATAATTAGAAATGCGGCGACTAGTCTAGGTATTCCAGAAATTCAGATTTTGTTTACTGACCACCGGTGATGAATCACATTTTCATGGAGCAACTCCACAAAAAACTGATAGGATATAAGTGTGATACACCAAAATGTTCGTATGAATATGGCCTATTTGTGTCCATAATTAGAAATGCGGCGACTAGTCTAGGTATTCCAGAAATTCAGATTTTGTTTACTGACCACCGGTGATGAATCACATTTTCATGGAGCAACTCCACAAAAAACTGATAGGATATAAGTGTGATACACCAAAATGTTCGTATGAATAAGGCCTATTTGCGTCCATAATTAGAAATGCGGCGACTAGTCTAGGTATTCCAGAAATTCAGATTTTGTTTACTGACCACCATTGGTGAATTACATTTTCATGGAGCAACTCCACAAAAAACTGATAGGATATAAGTGTGATACACCAAAATGTTCGTATGGATAAAATCTATTAGCCTCCGTATTTAGAAATGCGGCGACTAGTCTAGGTATTTCAGAAATTCAGATTTTGTTTACTGACCACCATTGGTGAATCACATTTTCATGGAGCAACTCCACAAAAAACCGATAGGATATAAGTGTGATACACCAAAATGTTCGTATGAATAAGGCCTATTTGTATCCATAATTAGAAATGCGGTGACTAGTCTAGGTATTCCAGAAATTCAGATTTTGTTTACTGACCACCGGTGATGAATCACATTTTCATGGAGCAACTCCACAAAAAACTGATAGGATATAAGTGTGATACACCAAAATGTTCGTATGAATATGGCCTATTTGTGTCCATAATTAGAAATGCGGCGACTAATCTAGGTATTCCAGAAATTCAGATTTTGTTTACTGACCACCATTGGTGAATCACATTTTCATGGAGCAACTCCACAAAAAACTGATAGGATATAAGTGTGATACACCAAAATATTCGTATGAATAAGGCCTATTTGTGTCCATAATTAGAAATGCGGCGACTACTCTAGGTATTCCAGAAATTCAGATTTTGTTTACTGACCACCGGTGATGAATCACATTTTCATGGAGCAACTCCACAAAAAACTGATAGGATATAAGTGTGATACACCAAAATGTTCGTATGAATAAGGCCTATTTGTGTCCATAATTAGAAATGCGGCGGCTACTCTAGGTATTCCAGAAATTCAGATTTTGTTTACTGACTACCATTGGTGAATCACATTTTCATGGAGCAACTCCACAAAAAACTGATAGGATATAAGTGTGATACACCAAAATGTTCGTATGAATATGGCCTATTTGTGTCCATAATTAGAAATGCGGCGACTAGTCTAGGTATTCCAGAAATTCAGATTTTGTTTACTGACCACCGGTGATGAATCACATTTTCATGGAGCAACTCCACAAAAAACTGATAGGATATAAGTGTGATACACCAAAATGTTCGTATGAATAAGGCCTATTTGTGTCCATAATTAGAAATTCGGCGACTAGTCTAGGTATTCCAGAAATTCAGATTTTGTTTACTGACCACCATTGGTGAATCACATTTTCATGGAGCAACTCCACAAAAAACTGATAGGATATAAGTGTGATACACCAAAATGTTCGTATGAATAAGGCCTATTTGTGTCCATAATTAGAAATGCGGCGACTACTCTAGGTATTCCAGAAATTCAGATTTTGTTTACTGACCACCGGTGATGAATCACATTTTCATGGAGCAACTCCACAAAAAACTGATAGGATATAAGTGTGATACACCAAAATGTTCGTATGAATAAGGCCTATTTGTGTCCATAATTAGAAATGCGGCGACTAGTCTAGGTATTCCAGAAATTCAGATTTTGTTTACTGACCACCGGTGATGAATCACATTTTCATGGAGCAACTCCACAAAAAACTGATAGGATATAAGTGTGATACACCAAAATGTTCGTATGAATATGGCCTATTTGTGTCCATAATTAGAAATGCGGCGACTAGTCTAGGTATTCCAGAAATTCAGATTTTGTTTACTGACCACCATTGGTGAATCACATTTTCATGGAGCAACTCCACAAAAAACTGATAGGATATAAGTGTGATACACCAAAATGTTCGTATGAATAAGGCCTATTTGTGTCCATAATTAGAAATGCGGCGACTAGTCTAGGTATTCCAGAATTTCAGATTTTGTTTACTGACCACCATTGGTGAATCACATTTTCATGGAGCAACTCCACAAAAAACTGACAGGATATAAGTGTGATACACCAAAATGTTCGTATGAATATGGCCTATTTGTGTCCATAATTAGAAATGCGGCGACTACTCTAGGTATTCCAGAAATTCAGATTTTGTTTACTGACCACCGGTGATGAATCACATTTTCATGGAGCAACTCCACAAAAAACTGATAGGATATAAGTGTGATACACCAAAATGTTCGTATGAATAAGGCCTATTTGTGTCCATAATTAGAAATGCGGCGACTAGTCTAGGTATTCCAGAAATTCAGATTTTGTTTACTGACCACCGGTGATGAATCACATTTTCATGGAGCAACTCCACAAAAAACTGACAGGATATAAGTGTGATACACCAAAATGTTCGTATGAATATGGCCTATTTGTGTCCATAATTAGAAATGCGGCGACTAGTCTAGGTATTCCAGAAATTCAGATTTTGTTTACTGACCACCGGTGATGAATCACATTTTCATGGAGCAACTCCACAAAAAACTGATAGGATATAAGTGTGATACACCAAAATGTTCGTATGAATAAGGCCTATTTGTGTCCATAATTAGAAATTCGGCGACTAGTCTAGGTATTCCAGAAATTCAGATTTTGTTTACTGACCACCATTGGTGAATCACATTTTCATGGAGCAACTCCACAAAAAACTGATAGGATATAAGTGTGATACACCAAAATGTTCGTATGAATGAGGCCTATTTGTGTCCATAATTAGAAATGCGGCGACTAGTCTAGGTATTCCAGAAATTCAGATTTTGTTTACTGACCACCATTGGTGAATCACATTTTCATGGAGCAACTCCACAAAAAACTGATAGGATATAAGTGTGATACACCAAAATGTTCGTATGAATAAGGCCTATTTGTGTCCATAATTAGAAATTCGGCGACTAGTCTAGGTATTCCAGAAATTCAGATTTTGTTTACTGACCACCATTGGTGAATCACATTTTCATGGAGCAACTCCACAAAAAACTGATAGGATATAAGTGTGATACACCAAAATGTTCGTATGAATAAGGCCTATTTGTGTCCATAATTAGAAATGCGGCGACTACTCTAGGTATTCCAGAAATTCAGATTTTGTTTACTGACCACCGGTGATGAATCACATATTCATGGAGCAACTCCACAAAAAACTGATAGGATATAAGTGTGATACACCAAAATGTTCGTATGAATAAGGCCTATTTGTGTCCGTAATTAGAAATGCGGCGACTAGTCTAGGTATTCCAGAAATTCAGATTTTGTTTACTGACCACCATTGGTGAATCACATTTTCATGGAGCAACTCCACAAAAAACTGATAGGATATAAGTATGATACACCAAAATGTTCGTATGAATATGGGCTATTTGTGTCCATAATTAGAAATGCGGCGACTAGTCTAGGTATTCCAGAAATTCAGATTTTGTTTACTGACCACCATTGGTGAATCACATTTTCATGGAGCAACTCCACAAAAAACTGATAGGATATAAGTGTGATACACCAAAATGTTCGTATGAATATGGCCTATTTGTGTCCATAATTAGAAATGCGGCGACTAGTCTAGGTATTCCAGAAATTCAGATTTTGTTTACTGACCACCATTGGTGAATCACATTTTCATGGAGCAACTCCACAAAAAACTGATAGGATATAAGTGTGATACACCAAAATGTTCGTATGAATATGGCCTATTTGTGTCCATAATTAGAAATGCGGCGACTACTCTAGGTATTCCAGAAATTCAGATTTTGTTTACTGACCACCGGTGATGAATCACATTTTCATGGAGCAACTCCACAAAAAACTGATAGGATATAAGTGTGATACACCAAAATGTTCGCATGAATAAGGCCTATTTGTGTCCATAATTAGAAATGCGGCGACTAGTCTAGGTATTCCAGAAATTCAGATTTTGTTTACTGACCACCGGTGATGAATCACATTTTCATGGAGCAACTCCACAAAAAACTGACAGGATATAAGTGTGATACACCAAAATGTTCGTATGAATATGGCCTATTTGTGTCCATAATTAGAAATGCGGCGACTAGTCTAGGTATTCCAGAAATTCAGATTTTGTTTACTGACCACCATTGGTGAATCACATTTTCATGGAGCAACTCCACAAAAAACTGATAGGATATAAGTGTGATACACCAAAATGTTCGTATGAATATGGCCTATTTGTGTCCATAATTAGAAATGCGGCGACTACTCTAGGTATTCCAGAAATTCAGATTTTGTTTACTGACCACCGGTGATGAATCACATTTTCATGGAGCAACTCCACAAAAAACTGACAGGATATAAGTGTGATACACCAAAATGTTCGTATGAATATGGCCTATTTGTGTCCATAATTAGAAATGCGGCGACTAGTCTAGGTATTCCAGAAATTCAGATTTTGTTTACTGACCACCATTGGTGAATCACATTTTCATGGAGCAACTCCACAAAAAACTGATAGGATATAAGTGTGATACACCAAAATGTTCGTATGAATATGGCCTATTTGTGTCCATAATTAGAAATGCGGCGACTACTCTAGGTATTCCAGAAATTCAGATTTTGTTTACTGACCACCGGTGATGAATCACATTTTCATGGAGCAACTCCACAAAAAACTGATAGGATATAAGTGTGATACACCAAAATGTTCGTATGAATAAGGCCTATTTGTGTCCATAATTAGAAATGCGGCGACTAGTCTAGGTATTCCAGAAATTCAGATTTTGTTTACTGACCACCGGTGATGAATCACATTTTCATGGAGCAACTCCACAAAAAACTGACAGGATATAAGTGTGATACACCAAAATGTTCGTATGAATATGGCCTATTTGTGTCCATAATTAGAAATGCGGCGACTACTCTAGGTATTCCAGAAATTCAGATTTTGTTTACTGACCACCGGTGATGAATCACATTTTCATGGAGCAACTCCACAAAAAACTGATAAGATATAAGTGTGATACACCAAAATGTTCGTATGAATAAGGCCTATTTGTGTCCATAATTAGAAATGCGGCGACTAATCTAGGTATTCCAGAATTTCAGATTTTGTTTACTGACCACCATTGGTGAATCACATTTTCATGGAGCAACTCCACAAAAAACTGATAGGATATAAGTGTGATACACCAAAATGTTCGTATGAATATGGCCTATTTGTGTCCATAATTAGAAATGCGGCGACTAGTCTAGGTATTCCAGAAATTCAGATTTTGTTTACTGACCACCGGTGATGAATCACATTTTCAAAGAGCAACTCCACAAAAAACTGATAGGATATAAGTGTGATACACCAAAATGTTCGTATGAATATAGCCTATTTGTGTCCATAATTAGAAATGCGGCGACTACTCTAGGTATTCCAGAAATTCAGATTTTGTTTACTGACCACCGGTGATGAATCACATTTTCATGGAGCAACTCCACAAAAAACTGATAGGATATAAGTGTGATACACCAAAATGTTCGTATGAATATGGCCTATTTGTGTCCATAATTAGAAATGCGGCGACTACTCTAGGTATTCCAGAAATTCAGATTTTGTTTACTGACCACCGGTGATGAATCACATTTTCATGGAGCAACTCCACAAAAAACTGATAGGATATAAGTGTGATACACCAAAATGTTCGTATGAATAAGGCCTATTTGTGTCCATAATTAGAAATGCGGCGACTAGTCTAGGTATTCCAGAAATTCAGATTTTGTTTACTGACCACCATTGGTGAATCACATTTTCATGGAGCAACTCCACAAAAAACTGGCAGGATATAAGTGTGATACACCAAAATGTTCGTATGAATAAGGCCTATTTGTGTCCATAATTAGAAATTCGGCAACTAGTCTAGGTATTCCAGAAATTCAGATTTTGTTTACTGACCACCATTGGTGAATCACATTTTCATGGAGCAACTCCACAAAAAACTGATAGGATATAAGTGTGATACACCAAAATGTTCGTATGAATAAGGCCTATTTGTGTCCATAATTAGAAATGCGGCGACTACTCTAGGTATTCCAGAAATTCAGATTTTGTTTACTGACCACCGGTGATGAATCACATATTCATGGAGCAACTCCACAAAAAACTGATAGGATATAAGTGTGATACACCAAAATGTTCGTATGAATAAGGCCTATTTGTGTCCGTAATTAGAAATGCGGCGACTAGTCTAGGTATTCCAGAAATTCAGATTTTGTTTACTGACCACCATTGGTGAATCACATTTTCATGGAGCAACTCCACAAAAAACTGATAGGATATAAGTATGATACACCAAAATGTTCGTATGAATATGGGCTATTTGTGTCCATAATTAGAAATGCGGCGACTAGTCTAGGTATTCCAGAAATTCAGATTTTGTTTACTGACCACCATTGGTGAATCACATTTTCATGGAGCAACTCCACAAAAAACTGATAGGATATAAGTGTGATACACCAAAATGTTCGTATGAATATGGCCTATTTGTGTCCATAATTAGAAATGCGGCGACTAGTCTAGGTATTCCAGAAATTCAGATTTTGTTTACTGACCACCATTGGTGAATCACATTTTCATGGAGCAACTCCACAAAAAACTGATAGGATATAAGTGTGATACACCAAAATGTTCGTATGAATATGGCCTATTTGTGTCCATAATTAGAAATGCGGCGACTACTCTAGGTATTCCAGAAATTCAGATTTTGTTTACTGACCACCGGTGATGAATCACATTTTCATGGAGCAACTCCACAAAAAACTGATAGGATATAAGTGTGATACACCAAAATGTTCGTATGAATAAGGCCTATTTGTGTCCATAATTAGAAATGCGGCGACTAGTCTAGGTATTCCAGAAATTCAGATTTTGTTTACTGACCACCGGTGATGAATCACATTTTCATGGAGCAACTCCACAAAAAACTGACAGGATATAAGTGTGATACACCAAAATGTTCGTATGAATATGGCCTATTTGTGTCCATAATTAGAAATGCGGCGACTAGTCTAGGTATTCCAGAAATTCAGATTTTGTTTACTGACCACCATTGGTGAATCACATTTTCATGGAGCAACTCCACAAAAAACTGATAGGATATAAGTGTGATACACCAAAATGTTCGTATGAATATGGCCTATTTGTGTCCATAATTAGAAATGCGGCGACTACTCTAGGTATTCCAGAAATTCAGATTTTGTTTACTGACCACCGGTGATGAATCACATTTTCATGGAGCAACTCCACAAAAAACTGACAGGATATAAGTGTGATACACCAAAATGTTCGTATGAATATGGCCTATTTGTGTCCATAATTAGAAATGCGGCGACTAGTCTAGGTATTCCAGAAATTCAGATTTTGTTTACTGACCACCATTGGTGAATCACATTTTCATGGAGCAACTCCACAAAAAACTGATAGGATATAAGTGTGATACACCAAAATGTTCGTATGAATATGGCCTATTTGTGTCCATAATTAGAAATGCGGCGACTACTCTAGGTATTCCAGAAATTCAGATTTTGTTTACTGACCACCGGTGATGAATCACATTTTCATGGAGCAACTCCACAAAAAACTGATAGGATATAAGTGTGATACACCAAAATGTTCGTATGAATAAGGCCTATTTGTGTCCATAATTAGAAATGCGGCGACTAGTCTAGGTATTCCAGAAATTCAGATTTTGTTTACTGACCACCGGTGATGAATCACATTTTCATGGAGCAACTCCACAAAAAACTGACAGGATATAAGTGTGATACACCAAAATGTTCGTATGAATATGGCCTATTTGTGTCCATAATTAGAAATGCGGCGACTACTCTAGGTATTCCAGAAATTCAGATTTTGTTTACTGACCACCGGTGATGAATCACATTTTCATGGAGCAACTCCACAAAAAACTGATAAGATATAAGTGTGATACACCAAAATGTTCGTATGAATAAGGCCTATTTGTGTCCATAATTAGAAATGCGGCGACTAATCTAGGTATTCCAGAATTTCAGATTTTGTTTACTGACCACCATTGGTGAATCACATTTTCATGGAGCAACTCCACAAAAAACTGATAGGATATAAGTGTGATACACCAAAATGTTCGTATGAATATGGCCTATTTGTGTCCATAATTAGAAATGCGGCGACTAGTCTAGGTATTCCAGAAATTCAGATTTTGTTTACTGACCACCGGTGATGAATCACATTTTCAAAGAGCAACTCCACAAAAAACTGATAGGATATAAGTGTGATACACCAAAATGTTCGTATGAATATAGCCTATTTGTGTCCATAATTAGAAATGCGGCGACTAGTCTAGGTATTCCAGAAATTCAGATTTTGTTTACTGACCACCGGTGATGAATCACATTTTCATGGAGCAACTCCACAAAAAACTGATAGGATATAAGTGTGATACACCAAAATGTTCGTATGAATAAGGCCTATTTGTGTCCATAATTAGAAATGCGGCGACTGGTCTAGGTATTCCAGAAATTCAGATTTTGTTTTTGACCACCATTGGTGAATCACATTTTCATGGAGCAACTCCACAAAAAACTGATAGGATATAAGTGTGATACACCAAAATGTTCGTATGAATAAGGCCTATTTGTGTCCATAATTAGAAATGCGGCGACTAGTCTAGGTATTCCAGAATTTCAGATTTTGTTTACTGACCACCATTGGTGAATCACATTTTCATGGAGCAACTCCACAAAAAACTGGCAGGATATAAGTGTGATACACCAAAATGTTCGTATGAATATGGCCTATTTGTGTCCATAATTAGAAATGCGGCGACTGCTCTAGGTATTCCAGAAATTCAGATTTTGTTTACTGACCACCGGTGATGAATCACATTTTCATGGAGCAACTCCACAAAAAACTGATAGGATATAAGTGTGATACACCAAAATGTTCGTATGAATAAGGCCTATTTGTGTCCATAATTAGAAATGCGGCGACTAGTCTAGGTATTCCAGAAATTCAGATTTTGTTTACTGACCACCGGTGATGAATCACATTTTCATGGAGCAACTCCACAAAAAACTGACAGGATATAAGTGTGATACACCAAAATGTTCGTATGAATATGGCCTATTTGTGTCCATAATTAGAAATGCGGCGACTACTCTAGGTATTCCAGAAATTCAGATTTTGTTTACTGACCACCGGTGATGAATCACATTTTCATGGAGCAACTCCACAAAAAACTGATAGGATATAAGTGTGATACACCAAAATGTTCGTATGAATAAGGCCTATTTGTGTCCATAATTAGAAATGCGGCGACTAATCTAGGTATTCCAGAATTTCAGATTTTGTTTACTGACCACCATTGGTGAATCACATTTTCATGGAGCAACTCCACAAAAAACTGATAGGATATAAGTGTGATACACCAAAATGTTCGTATGAATATGGCCTATTTGTGTCCATAATTAGAAATGCGGCGACTACTCTAGGTATTCCAGAAATTCAGATTTTGTTTACTGACCACCGGTGATGAATCACATTTTCAAAGAGCAACTCCACAAAAAACTGATAGGATATAAGTGTGATACACCAAAATGTTCGTATGAATATAGCCTATTTGTGTCCATAATTAGAAATGCGGCGACTAGTCTAGGTATTCCAGAAATTCAGATTTTGTTTACTGACCACCGGTGATGAATCACATTTTCATGGAGCAACTCCACAAAAAACTGATAGGATATAAGTGTGATACACCAAAATGTTCGTATGAATAAGGCCTATTTGTGTCCATAATTAGAAATGCGGCGACTAGTCTAGGTATTCCAGAAATTCAGATTTTGTTTTTGACCACCATTGGTGAATCACATTTTCATGGAGCAACTCCACAAAAAACTGATAGGATATAAGTGTGATACACCAAAATGTTCGTATGAATATGGCCTATTTGCGTCCATAATTAGAAATGCGGCGACTAGTCTAGGTATTCCAGAAATTCAGATTTTGTTTACTGACCACCGGTGATGAATCACATTTTCATGGAGCAACTCCACAAAAAACTGATAGGATATAACTGTGATACACCAAAATGTTCGTATGAATAAGGCCTATTTGCGTCCATAATTAGAAATGCGGCGACTAGTCTAGGTATTCCAGAAATTCAGATTTTGTTTACTGACCACCATTGGTGAATCACATTTTCATGGAGCAACTCCACAAAAAACTGACAGGATATAAGTGTGATACACCAAAATGTTCGTATGAATATGGCCTATTTGCGTCCATAATTAGAAATGCGGCGACTACTCTAGGTATTCCAGAAATTCAGATTTTGTTTACTGACCACCGGTGATGAATCACATTTTCATGGAGCAACTCCACAAAAAACTGATAGGATATAAGTGTGATACACCAAAATGTTCGTATGAATAAGGCCTATTTGTGTCCATAATTAGAAATGCGGCGACTAGTCTAGGTATTCCAGAAATTCAGATTTTGTTTACTGACCACCGGTGATGAATCACATTTTCATGGAGCAACTCCACAAAAAACTGACAGGATATAAGTGTGATACACCAAAATGTTCGTATGAATATGGCCTATTTGTGTCCATAATTAGAAATGCGGCGACTAGTCTAGGTATTCCAGAAATTCAGATTTTGTTTACTGACCACCGGTGATGAATCACATTTTCATGGAGCAACTCCACAAAAAACTGATAGGATATAAGTGTGATACAACAAAATGTTCGTATGAATATGGCCTATTTGTGTCCATAATTAGAAATGCGGCGACTAGTCTAGGTATTCCAGAAATTCAGATTTTGTTTACTGACCACCGGTGATGAATCACATTTTCATGGAGCAACTCCACAAAAAACTGATAGGATATAAGTGTGATACACCAAAATGTTCGTATGAATAAGGCCTATTTGCGTCCATAATTAGAAATGCGGCGACTAGTCTAGGTATTCCAGAAATTCAGATTTTGTTTACTGACCACCATTGGTGAATTACATTTTCATGGAGCAACTCCACAAAAAACTGATAGGATATAAGTGTGATACACCAAAATGTTCGTATGGATAAAATCTATTAGCCTCCGTATTTAGAAATGCGGCGACTAGTCTAGGTATTTCAGAAATTCAGATTTTGTTTACTGACCACCATTGGTGAATCACATTTTCATGGAGCAACTCCACAAAAAACCGATAGGATATAAGTGTGATACACCAAAATGTTCGTATGAATAAGGCCTATTTGTATCCATAATTAGAAATGCGGTGACTAGTCTAGGTATTCCAGAAATTCAGATTTTGTTTACTGACCACCGGTGATGAATCACATTTTCATGGAGCAACTCCACAAAAAACTGATAGGATATAAGTGTGATACACCAAAATGTTCGTATGAATATGGCCTATTTGTGTCCATAATTAGAAATGCGGCGACTAATCTAGGTATTCCAGAAATTCAGATTTTGTTTACTGACCACCATTGGTGAATCACATTTTCATGGAGCAACTCCACAAAAAACTGATAGGATATAAGTGTGATACACCAAAATATTCGTATGAATAAGGCCTATTTGTGTCCATAATTAGAAATGCGGCGACTACTCTAGGTATTCCAGAAATTCAGATTTTGTTTACTGACCACCGGTGATGAATCACATTTTCATGGAGCAACTCCACAAAAAACTGATAGGATATAAGTGTGATACACCAAAATGTTCGTATGAATAAGGCCTATTTGTGTCCATAATTAGAAATGCGGCGGCTACTCTAGGTATTCCAGAAATTCAGATTTTGTTTTTGACCACCATTGGTGAATCACATTTTCATGGAGCAACTCCACAAAAAACTGATAGGATATAAGTGTGATACACCAAAATGTTCGTATGAATATGGCCTATTTGTGTCCATAATTAGAAATGCGGCGACTAGTCTAGGTATTCCAGAAATTCAGATTTTGTTTACTGACCACCGGTGATGAATCACATTTTCATGGAGCAACTCCACAAAAAACTGATAGGATATAAGTGTGATACACCAAAATGTTCGTATGAATAAGGCCTATTTGTGTCCATAATTAGAAATGCGGCGGCTACTCTAGGTATTCCAGAAATTCAGATTTTGTTTTTGACCACCATTGGTGAATCACATTTTCATGGAGCAACTCCACAAAAAACTGATAGGATATAAGTGTGATACACCAAAATGTTCGTATGAATATGGCCTATTTGTGTCCATAATTAGAAATGCGGCGACTACTCTAGGTATTCCAGAAATTCAGATTTTGTTTACTGACCACCGGTGATGAATCACATTTTCATGGAGCAACTCCACAAAAAACTGATAGGATATAAGTGTGATACACCAAAATGTTCGTATGAATAAGGCCTATTTGTGTCCATAATTAGAAATGCGGCGGCTACTCTAGGTATTCCAGAAATTCAGATTTTGTTTTTGACCACCATTGGTGAATCACATTTTCATGGAGCAACTCCACAAAAAACTGATAGGATATAAGTGTGATACACCAAAATGTTCGTATGAATAAGGCCTATTTGTGTCCATAATTAGAAATTCGGCGACTAGTCTAGGTATTCCAGAAATTCAGATTTTGTTTACTGACCACCATTGGTGAATCACATTTTCATGGAGCAACTCCACAAAAAACTGATAGGATATAAGTGTGATACACCAAAATGTTCGTATGAATAAGGCCTATTTGTGTCCATAATTAGAAATGCGGCGACTAGTCTAGGTATTCCAGAAATTCAGATTTTGTTTACTGACCACCATTGGTGAATCACATTTTCATGGAGCAACTCCACAAAAAACTGATAGGATATAAGTGTGATACACCAAAATGTTCGTATGAATATGGCCTATTTGTGTCCATAATTAGAAATGCGGCGACTACTCTAGGTATTCCAGAAATTCAGATTTTGTTTACTGACCACCGGTGATGAATCACATTTTCATGGAGCAACTCCACAAAAAACTGATAGGATATAAGTGTGATACACCAAAATGTTCGTATGAATAAGGCCTATTTGTGTCCATAATTAGAAATGCGGCGACTAGTCTAGGTATTCCAGAAATTCAGATTTTGTTTACTGACCACCATTGGTGAATCACATTTTCATGGAGCAACTCCACAAAAAACTGATAGGATAAGTATGATACACCAAAATGTTCGTATGAATATGGCCTATTTGTGTCCATAATTAGAAATGCGGCGACTAGTCTAGGTATTCCAGAAATTCAGATTTTGTTTACTGACCACCATTGGTGAATCACATTTTCATGGAGCAACTCCACAAAAAACTGATAGGATATAAGTGTGATACACCAAAATGTTCGTATGAATAAGGCCTATTTGTGTCCATAATTAGAAATGCGGCGACTAGTCTAGGTATTCCAGAATTTCAGATTTTGTTTACTGACCACCATTGGTGAATCACATTTTCATGGAGCAACTCCACAAAAAACTGACAGGATATAAGTGTGATACACCAAAATGTTCGTATGAATATGGCCTATTTGTGTCCATAATTAGAAATGCGGCGACTACTCTAGGTATTCCAGAAATTCAGATTTTGTTTACTGACCACCATTGGTGAATCACATTTTCATGGAGCAACTCCACAAAAAACTGATAGGATATAAGTGTGATACACCAAAATGTTCGTATGAATAAGGCCTATTTGTGTCCATAATTAGAAATGCGGCGACTAGTCTAGGTATTCCAGAATTTCAGATTTTGTTTACTGACCACCATTGGTGAATCACATTTTCATGGAGCAACTCCACAAAAAACTGACAGGATATAAGTGTGATACACCAAAATGTTCGTATGAATATGGCCTATTTGTGTCTATAATTAGAAATGCAGCGACTACTCTAGGTATTCCAGAAATCCAGATTTTGTTTACTGACCACCGGTGATGAATCACATTTTCATGGAGCAACTCCACAAAAAACTGATAGGATATAAGTGTGATACACCAAAATGTTCGTATGAATATGGCCTATTTGTGTCCATAATTAGAAATGCGGCGACTACTCTAGGTATTCCAGAAATTCAGATTTTGTTTACTGACCACCGGTGATGAATCACATTTTCATGGAGCAACTCCACAAAAAACTGATAGGATATAAGTGTGATACACCAAAATGTTCGTATGAATAAGGCCTATTTGTGTCCATAATTAGAAATGCGGCGACTAGTCTAGGTATTCCAGAAATTCAGATTTTGTTTACTGACCACCGGTGATGAATCACATTTTCATGGAGCAACTCCACAAAAAACTGACAGGATATAAGTGTGACACACCAAAATGTTCGTATGAATATGGCCTATTTGTGTCCATAATTAGAAATGCGGCGACTAGTCTAGGTATTCCAGAAATTCAGATTTTGTTTACTGACCACCGGTGATGAATCACATTTTCATGGAGCAACTCCACAAAAAACTGATAGGATATAAGTGTGATACACCAAAATGTTCGTATGAATAAGGCCTATTTGCGTCCATAATTAGAAATTCGGCGACTAGTCTAGGTATTCCAGAAATTCAGATTTTGTTTACTGACCACCATTGGTGAATCACATTTTCATCGAGCAACTCCACAAAAAACTGATAGGATATAAGTGTGATACACCAAAATGTTCGTATGAATAAGGCCTATTTGTGTCCATAATTAGAAATGCGGCGACTAGTCTAGGTATTCCAGAAATTCAGATTTTGTTTACTGACCACCATTGGTGAATCACATTTTCATGGAGCAACTCCACAAAAAACTGATAGGATATAAGTGTGATACACCAAAATGTTCGTATGAATAAGGCCTATTTGTGTCCATAATTAGAAATACGGCGACTACTCTAGGTATTCCAGAAATTCAGATTTTGTTTACTGACCACCGGTGATGAATAACATATTCATGGAGCAACTCCACAAAAAACTGATAGGATATAAGTGTGATACACCAAAATGTTCGTATGAATAAGGCCTATTTGTGTCCATAATTAGAAATGCGGCGACTAGTCTAGGTATTCCAGAAATTCAGATTTTGTTTACTGACCACCATTGGTGAATCACATTTTCATGGAGCAACTCCACAAAAAACTGATAGGATATAAGTATGATACACCAAAATGTTCGTATGAATATGGCCTATTTGTGTCCATAATTAGAAATGCGGCGACTAGTCTAGGTATTCCAGAAATTCAGATTTTGTTTACTGACCACCATTGGTGAATCACATTTTCATGGAGCAACTCCACAAAAAACTGATAGGATATAAGTGTGATACACCAAAATGTTCGTATGAATATGGCCTATTTGTGTCCATAATTAGAAATGCGGCGACTAGTCTAGGTATTCCAGAAATTCAGATTTTGTTTACTGACCACCATTGGTGAATCACATTTTCATGGAGCAACTCCACAAAAAACTGATAGGATATAAGTGTGATACACCAAAATGTTCGTATGAATAAGGCCTATTTGTGTCCATAATTAGAAATGCGGCGACTACTCTAGGTATTCCAGAAATTCAGATTTTGTTTACTGACCACCGGTGATGAATCACATTTTCATGGAGCAACTCCACAAAAAACTGATAGGATATAAGTGTGATACACCAAAATGTTCGTATGAATAAGGCCTATTTGTGTCCATAATTAGAAATGCGGCGACTAGTCTAGGTATTCCAGAAATTCAGATTTTGTTTACTGACCACCGGTGATGAATCACATTTTCATGGAGCAACTCCACAAAAAACTGACAGGATATAAGTGTGATACACCAAAATGTTCGTATGAATATGGCCTATTTGTGTCCATAATTAGAAATGCGGCGACTAGTCTAGGTATTCCAGAAATTCAGATTTTGTTTACTGACCACCATTGGTGAATCACATTTTCATGGAGCAACTCCACAAAAAACTGATAGGATATAAGTATGATACACCAAAATGTGCGTATGAATATGGCCTATTTGTGTCCATAATTAGAAATGCGGCGACTAGTCTAGGTATTCCAGAAATTCAGATTTTGTTTACTGACCACCATTGGTGAATCACATTTTCATGGAGCAACTCCACAAAAAACTGATAGGATATAAGTGTGATACACCAAAATGTTCGTATGAATATGGCCTATTTGTGTCCATAATTAGAAATGCGGCGACTAGTCTAGGTATTCCAGAAATTCAGATTTTGTTTACTGACCACCATTGGTGAATCACATTTTCATGGAGCAACTCCACAAAAAACTGATAGGATATAAGTGTGATACACCAAAATGTTCGTATGAATAAGGCCTATTTGTGTCCATAATTAGAAATGCGGCGACTAGTCTAGGTATTCCAGAATTTCAGATTTTGTTTACTGACCACCATTGGTGAATCACATTTTCATGGAGCAACTCCACAAAAAACTGACAGGATATAAGTGTGATACACCAAAATGTTCGTATGAATATGGCCTATTTGTGTCCATAATTAGAAATGCGGCGACTACTCTAGGTATTCCAGAAATTCAGATTTTGTTTACTGACCACCGGTGATGAATCACATTTTCATGGAGCAACTCCACAAAAAACTGATAGGATATAAGTGTGATACACCAAAATGTTCGTATGAATAAGGCCTATTTGTGTCCATAATTAGAAATGCGGCGACTAGTCTAGGTATTCCAGAAATTCAGATTTTGTTTACTGACCACCGGTGATGAATCACATTTTCATGGAGCAACTCCACAAAAAACTGACAGGATATAAGTGTGATACACCAAAATGTTCGTATGAATATGGCCTATTTGTGTCCATAATTAGAAATGCGGCGACTAGTCTAGGTATTCCAGAAATTCAGATTTTGTTTACTGACCACCGGTGATGAATCACATTTTCATGGAGCAACTCCACAAAAAACTGATAGGATATAAGTGTGATACACCAAAATGTTCGTATGAATAAGGCCTATTTGTGTCCATAATTAGAAATGCGGCGACTAGTCTAGGTATTCCAGAAATTCAGATTTTGTTTACTGACCACCGGTGATGAATCACATTTTCATGGAGCAACTCCACAAAAAACTGACAGGATATAAGTGTGATACACCAAAATGTTCGTATGAATATGGCCTATTTGTGTCCATAATTAGAAATGCGGCGACTAGTCTAGGTATTCCAGAAATTCAGATTTTGTTTACTGACCACCGGTGATGAATCACATTTTCATGGAGCAACTCCACAAAAAACTGATAGGATATAAGTGTGATACACCAAAATGTTCGTATGAATAAGGCCTATTTGTGTCCATAATTAGAAATGCGGCGACTAGTCTAGGTATTCCAGAAATTCAGATTTTGTTTACTGACCACCATTGGTGAATCACATTTTCATGGAGCAACTCCACAAAAAACTGATAGGATATAAGTGTGATACACCAAAATGTTCGTATGAATAAGGCCTATTTGTGTCCATAATTAGAAATGCGGCGACTACTCTAGGTATTCCAGAAATTCAGATTTTGTTTACTGACCACCGGTGATGAATCACATATTCATGGAGCAACTCCACAAAAAACTGATAGGATATAAGTGTGATACACCAAAATGTTCGTATGAATATGGCCTATTTGTGTCCATAATTAGAAATGCGGCGACTAGTCTAGGTATTCCAGAAATTCAGATTTTGTTTACTGACCACCATTGGTGAATCACATTTTCATGGAGCAACTCCACAAAAAACTGATAGGATATAAGTATGATACACCAAAATGTTCGTATGAATATGGCCTATTTGTGTCCATAATTAGAAATGCGGCGACTAGTCTAGGTATTCCAGAAATTCAGATTTTGTTTACTGACCACCATTGGTGAATCACATTTTCATGGAGCAACTCCACAAAAAACTGATAGGATATAAGTGTGATACACCAAAATGTTCGTATGAATATGGCCTATTTGTGTCCATAATTAGAAATGCGGCGACTACTCTAGGTATTCCAGAAATTCAGATTTTGTTTACTGACCACCGGTGATGAATCACATTTTCATGGAGCAACTCCACAAAAAACTGATAGGATATAAGTGTGATACACCAAAATGTTCGTATGAATAAGGCCTATTTGTGTCCATAATTAGAAATGCGGCGACTAGTCTAGGTATTCCAGAAATTCAGATTTTGTTTACTGACCACCATTGGTGAATCACATTTTCATGGAGCAACTCCACAAAAAACTGATAGGATAAGTATGATACACCAAAATGTTCGTATGAATATGGCCTATTTGTGTCCATAATTAGAAATGCGGCGACTAGTCTAGGTATTCCAGAAATTCAGATTTTGTTTACTGACCACCATTGGTGAATCACATTTTCATGGAGCAACTCCACAAAAAACTGATAGGATATAAGTGTGATACACCAAAATGTTCGTATGAATAAGGCCTATTTGTGTCCATAATTAGAAATGCGGCGACTAGTCTAGGTATTCCAGAATTTCAGATTTTGTTTACTGACCACCATTGGTGAATCACATTTTCATGGAGCAACTCCACAAAAAACTGACAGGATATAAGTGTGATACACCAAAATGTTCGTATGAATATGGCCTATTTGTGTCCATAATTAGAAATGCGGCGACTACTCTAGGTATTCCAGAAATTCAGATTTTGTTTACTGACCACCATTGGTGAATCACATTTTCATGGAGCAACTCCACAAAAAACTGATAGGATATAAGTGTGATACACCAAAATGTTCGTATGAATAAGGCCTATTTGTGTCCATAATTAGAAATGCGGCGACTAGTCTAGGTATTCCAGAATTTCAGATTTTGTTTACTGACCACCATTGGTGAATCACATTTTCATGGAGCAACTCCACAAAAAACTGACAGGATATAAGTGTGATACACCAAAATGTTCGTATGAATATGGCCTATTTGTGTCTATAATTAGAAATGCAGCGACTACTCTAGGTATTCCAGAAATCCAGATTTTGTTTACTGACCACCGGTGATGAATCACATTTTCATGGAGCAACTCCACAAAAAACTGATAGGATATAAGTGTGATACACCAAAATGTTCGTATGAATATGGCCTATTTGTGTCCATAATTAGAAATGCGGCGACTACTCTAGGTATTCCAGAAATTCAGATTTTGTTTACTGACCACCGGTGATGAATCACATTTTCATGGAGCAACTCCACAAAAAACTGATAGGATATAAGTGTGATACACCAAAATGTTCGTATGAATAAGGCCTATTTGTGTCCATAATTAGAAATGCGGCGACTAGTCTAGGTATTCCAGAAATTCAGATTTTGTTTACTGACCACCGGTGATGAATCACATTTTCATGGAGCAACTCCACAAAAAACTGACAGGATATAAGTGTGACACACCAAAATGTTCGTATGAATATGGCCTATTTGTGTCCATAATTAGAAATGCGGCGACTAGTCTAGGTATTCCAGAAATTCAGATTTTGTTTACTGACCACCGGTGATGAATCACATTTTCATGGAGCAACTCCACAAAAAACTGATAGGATATAAGTGTGATACACCAAAATGTTCGTATGAATAAGGCCTATTTGCGTCCATAATTAGAAATTCGGCGACTAGTCTAGGTATTCCAGAAATTCAGATTTTGTTTACTGACCACCATTGGTGAATCACATTTTCATCGAGCAACTCCACAAAAAACTGATAGGATATAAGTGTGATACACCAAAATGTTCGTATGAATAAGGCCTATTTGTGTCCATAATTAGAAATGCGGCGACTAGTCTAGGTATTCCAGAAATTCAGATTTTGTTTACTGACCACCATTGGTGAATCACATTTTCATGGAGCAACTCCACAAAAAACTGATAGGATATAAGTGTGATACACCAAAATGTTCGTATGAATAAGGCCTATTTGTGTCCATAATTAGAAATGCGGCGACTACTCTAGGTATTCCAGAAATTCAGATTTTGTTTACTGACCACCGGTGATGAATCACATTTTCATGGAGCAACTCCACAAAAAACTGATAGGATATAAGTGTGATACACCAAAATGTTCGTATGAATAAGGCCTATTTGTGTCCATAATTAGAAATGCGGCGACTAGTCTAGGTATTCCAGAAATTCAGATTTTGTTTACTGACCACCATTGGTGAATCACATTTTCATGGAGCAACTCCACAAAAAACTGATAGGATATAAGTGTGATACACCAAAATGTTCGTATGAATAAGGCCTATTTGTGTCCATAATTAGAAATGCGGCGACTACTCTAGGTATTCCAGAAATTCAGATTTTGTTTACTGACCACCGGTGATGAATCACATATTCATGGAGCAACTCCACAAAAAACTGATATGATATAAGTTTGATACACCAAAATGTTCGTATGAATAAGGCCTATTTGTGTCCATAATTATAAATGCGGCGACTAGTCTAGGTATTCCAGAAATTCAGATTTTGTTTACTGACCACCATTGGTGAATCACATTTTCATGGAGCAACTCCACAAAAAACTGATAGGATATAAGTATGATACACCAAAATGTTCGTATGAATATGGCCTATATGTGTCCATAATTAGAAATGCGGCGACTACTCTAGGTATTCCAGAAATTCAGATTTTGTTTACTGACCACCGGTGATGAATCACATTTTCATGGAGCAACTCCACAAAAAACTGATAGGATATAAGTGTGATACACCAAAATGTTCGTATGAATAAGGCCTATTTGTGTCCATAATTAGAAATGCGGCGACTAGTCTAGGTATTCCAGAAATTCAGATTTTGTTTACTGACCACCATTGGTGAATCACATTTTCATGGAGCAACTCCACAAAAAACTGATAGGATATAAGTGTGATACACCAAAATGTTCGTATGAATAAGGCCTATTTGTGTCCATAATTAGAAATGCGGCGACTAGTCTAGGTATTCCAGAATTTCAGATTTTGTTTACTGACCACCATTGGTGAATCACATTTTCATGGAGCAACTCCACAAAAAACTGACAGGATATAAGTGTGATACACCAAAATGTTCGTATGAATATGGCCTATTTGTGTCCATAATTAGAAATGCGGCGACTACTCTAGGTATTCCAGAAATTCAGATTTTGTTTACTGACCACCGGTGATGAATCACATTTTCATGGAGCAACTCCACAAAAAACTGATAGGATATAAGTGTGATACACCAAAATGTTCGTATGAATAAGGCCTATTTGTGTCCATAATTAGAAATGCGGCGACTAGTCTAGATATTCCAGAAATTCAGATTTTGTTTACTGACCACCGGTGATGAATCACATTTTCATGGAGCAACTCCACAAAAAACTGACAGGATATAAGTGTGATACACCAAAATGTTCGTATGAATATGGCCTATTTGTGTCCATAATTAGAAATGCGGCGACTACTCTAGGTATTCCAGAAATTCAGATTTTGTTTACTGACCACCGGTGATGAATCACATTTTCATGGAGCAACTCCACAAAAAACTGACAGGATATAAGTGTGATACACCAAAATGTTCGTATGAATAAGGCCTATTTGTGTCCATAATTAGAAATGCGGCGACTAGTCTAGGTATTCCAGAAATTCAGATTTTGTTTACTGACCACCGGTGATGAATCACATTTTCATGGAGCAACTCCACAAAAAACTGATAGGATATAAGTGTGATACACCAAAATGTTCGTATGAATAAGGCCTATTTGTGTCCATAATTAGAAATGCGGCGACTAGTCTAGGTATTCCAGAAATTCAGATTTTGTTTACTGACCACCATTGGTGAATTACATTTTCATGGAGCAACTCCACAAAAAACTGATAGGATATAAGTGTGATACACCAAAATGTTCGTATGGATAAAATCTATTAGCCTCCGTATTTAGAAATGCGGCGACTAGTCTAGGTATTTCAGAAATTCAGATTTTGTTTACTGACCACCATTGGTGAATCACATTTTCATGGAGCAACTCCACAAAAAACTGATAGGATATAAGTGTGATACACCAAAATATTCGTATGAATAAGGCCTATTTGTGTCCATAATTAGAAATGCGGCGACTACTCTAGGTATTCCAGAAATTCAGATTTTGTTTACTGACCACCGGTGATGAATCACATTTTCATGGAGCAACTCCACAAAAAACTGATAGGATATAAGTGTGATACACCAAAATGTTCGTATGAATAAGGCCTATTTGTGTCCATAATTAGAAATGCGGCGGCTACTCTAGGTATTCCAGAAATTCAGATTTTGTTTACTGAGCACCATTGGTGAATCACATTTTCATGGAGCAACTCCACAAAAAACTGACAGGATATAAGTGTGATACACCAAAATGTTCGTATGAATAAGGCCTATTTGTTTCCGTAATTAGAAATGCGGCGACTACTCTAGGTATTCCAGAAATTCAGATTTTGTTTACTGACCACCATTGGTGAATCACATTTTCATGGAGCAACTCCACAAAAAACTGATAGGATATAAGTGTGATACACCAAAATGTTCGTATGAATAAGGCCTATTTGTGTCCATAATTGGAAATGCGGGGACTAGTCTAGGTATTCCAGAAATTCAGATTTTGTTTACTGACCACCATTGGTGAATCACATTTTCATGGAGCAACTCCACAAAAAACTGACAGGATATAAGTGTGATACACCAAAATGTTCGTATGAATAAGGCCTATTTGTGTCCATAATTAGAAATGCGGCGACTAGTCTAGGTATTCCAGAAATTCAGATTTTGTTTACTGACCACCATTGGTGAATCACATTTTCATGGAGCAACTCCACAAAAAACTGATAGGATATAAGTGTGATACACCAAAATGTTCGTATGAATAAGGCCTATTTGTGTCCATAATTAGAAATGCGGCGACTAGTCTAGGTATTCCAGAAATTCAGATTTTGTTTACTGACCACCATTGGTGAATCACATTTTTATGGAGCAACTCCACAAAACACTGATAGGATATAAGTGTGATACACCAAAATGTTCGTATGAATAAGGCCTATTTGTGTCCATAATTAGAAATGCGGCGACTACTCTAGGTATTCCAGAAATTCAGATTTTGTTTACTGACCACCGGTGATGAATCACATTTTCATGGAGCAACTCCACAAAAAACTGATAGGATATAAGTGTGATACACCAAAATGTTCGTATGAATAAGGCCTATTTGTGTCCATAATTAGAAATGCGGCGACTAGTCTAGGTATTCCAGAAATTCAGATTTTGTTTACTGACCACCATTGGTGAATCACATTTTCATGGAGCAACTCCACAAAAAACTGATAGGATATAAGTGTGATACACCAAAATGTTCGTATGAATATGGCCTATTTGTGTCTATAATTAGAAATGCAGCGACTACTCTAGGTATTCCAGAAATCCAGATTTTGTTTACTGACCACCGGTGATGAATCACATTTTCATGGAGCAACTCCACAAAAAACTGATAGGATATAAGTGTGATACACCAAAATGTTCGTATGAATAAGGCCTATTTGTGTCCATAATTAGAAATGCGGCGACTAGTCTAGGTATTCCAGAAATTCAGATTTTGTTTACTGACCACCATTGGTGAATCACATTTTCATGGAGCAACTCCACAAAAAACTGATAGGATATAAGTGTGATACACCAAAATGTTCGTATGAATAAGGCCTATTTGTGTCCATAATTAGAAATGCAGCGACTACTCTAGGTATTCCAGAAATCCAGATTTTGTTTACTGACCACCGGTGATGAATCACATTTTCATGGAGCAACTCCACAAAAAACTGATAGGATATAAGTGTGATACACCAAAATGTTCGTATGAATAAGGCCTATTTGTGTCCATAATTAGAAATGCGGCGACTAGTCTAGGTATTCCAGAAATTCAGATTTTGTTTACTGACCACCATTGGTGAATCACATTTTCATGGAGCAACTCCACAAAAAACTGATAGGATATAAGTGTGATACACCAAAATGTTCGTATGAATAAGGCCTATTTGTGTCCATAATTATAAATGCGGCGACTAGTCTAGGTATTCCAGAAATTCAGATTTTGTTTACTGACCACCATTGGTGAATCACATTTTTATGGAGCAACTCCACAAAACACTGATAGGATATAAGTGTGATACACCAAAATGTTCGTATGAATAAGGCCTATTTGTGTCCATAATTAGAAATGCGGCGACTACTCTAGGTATTCCAGAAATTCAGATTTTGTTTACTGACCACCGGTGATGAATCACATTTTCATGGAGCAACTCCACAAAAAACTGATAGGATATAAGTGTGATACACCAAAATGTTCGTATGAATAAGGCCTATTTGTGTCCATAATTAGAAATGCGGCGCTAGTCTAGGTATTCCAGAAATTCAGATTTTGTTTACTGACCACCATTGGTGAATCACATTTTCATGGAGCAACTCCACAAAAAACTGATAGGATATAAGTGTGATACACCAAAATGTTCGTATGAATATGGCCTATTTGTGTCTATAATTAGAAATGCAGCGACTACTCTAGGTATTCCAGAAATCCAGATTTTGTTTACTGACCACCGGTGATGAATCACATTTTCATGGAGCAACTCCACAAAAAACTGATAGGATATAAGTGTGATACACCAAAATGTTCGTATGAATAAGGCCTATTTGTGTCCATAATTAGAAATGCGGCGACTAGTCTAGGTATTCCAGAAATTCAGATTTTGTTTACTGACCACCATTGGTGAATCACATTTTCATGGAGCAACTCCACAAAAAACTGATAGGATATAAGTGTGATACACCAAAATGTTCGTATGAATATGGCCTATTTGTGTCTATAATTAGAAATGCAGCGACTACTCTAGGTATTCCAGAAATCCAGATTTTGTTTACTGACCACCGGTGATGAATCACATTTTCATGGAGCAACTCCACAAAAAACTGATAGGATATAAGTGTGATACACCAAAATGTTCGTATGAATAAGGCCTATTTGTGTCCATAATTAGAAATGCAGCGACTACTCTAGGTATTCCAGAAATCCAGATTTTGTTTACTGACCACCGGTGATGAATCACATTTTCATGGAGCAACTCCACAAAAAACTGATAGGATATAAGTGTGATACACCAAAATGTTCGTATGAATAAGGCCTATTTGTGTCCATAATTAGAAATGCGGCGACTAGTCTAGGTATTCCAGAAATTCAGATTTTGTTTACTGACCACCATTGGTGAATCACATTTTCATGGAGCAACTCCACAAAAAACTGATAGGATATAAGTGTGATACACCAAAATGTTCGTATGAATAAGGCCTATTTGTGTCCATAATTAGAAATGCGGCGACTAGTCTAGGTATTCCAGAAATTCAGATTTTGTTTACTGACCACCATTGGTGAATCACATTTTCATGGAGCAACTCCACAAAAAGCTGATAGGATATAAGTGTGATACACCAAAATGTTCGTATGAATAAGGCCTATTTGTGTCCATAATTAGAAATGCGGCAACTACTCTAGGTATTCCAGAAATTCAGATTTTGTTTACTGACCACCGGTGATGAATCACATTTTCATGGAGCAACTCCACAAAAAACAGATAGGATATAAGTGTGATACACCAAAATGTTCGTATGAATAAGGCCTATTTGCGTCCATAATTAGAAATGCGGCGACTAGTCTAGGTATTCCAGAAATTCAGATTTTGTTTACTGACCACCGGTGATGAATCACATTTTCATGGAGCAACTCCACAAAAAACTGATAAGATATAAGTGTGATACACCAAAATGTTCGTATGAATAAGGCCTATTTGTGTCCATAATTAGAAATGCGGCGACTAGTCTAGGTATTCCAGAAATTCAGATTTTGTTTACTGACCACCGGTGATGAATCACATTTTCATGGAGCAACTCCACAAAAAACTGATAGGATATAAGTGTGATACACCAAAATGTTCGTATGAATAAGGCCTATTTGTGTCCATAATTAGAAATGCGGCGACTACTCTAGGTATTCCAGAAATTCAGATTTTGTTTACTGACCACCATTGGTGAATCACATTTTCATGGAGCAACTCCACAAAAAACTGATAGGATATAAGTGTGATACACCAAAATGTTCGTATGAGTAAGGCCTATTTGTGTCCATAATTAGAAATGCGGCGACTACTCTAGGTATTCCAGAAATTCAGATTTTGTTTACTGACCACCATTGGTGAATCACATTTTCATGGAGCAACTCCACAAAACACTGATAGGATATAAGTGTGATACACCAAAATGTTCGTAAGAATAAGGCCTATTAGTGTCCATAATTAGAAATGCGGCGACTAGTCTACGTATTCCAGAAATTCAGATTTTGTTTACTGACCACCGGTGATGAATCACATTTTCATGGAGCAACTCCACAAAAAACTGATAGGATATAAGTGTGAAACACCAAAATGTTCGTATGAATAAGGCCTATTTGTGTCCATAATTAGAAATGCGGCGACTAGTCTAGGTATTCCAGAAATTCAGATTTTGTTTACTGACCACCATTGGTGAATCACATTTTCATGGAGCAACTCCACAAAAAACTGATAGGATATAAGTGTGATACACCAAAATGTTCGTATGAGTAAGGCCTATTTGTGTCCATAATTAGAAATGCGGCGACTAGTCTAGGTATTCCAGAAATTCAGATTTTGTTTACTGACCACCATTGGTGAATCACATTTTCATGGAGCAACTCCACAAAAAACTGATAGGATATAAGTGTGATACACCAAAATGTTCGTATGAGTAAGGCCTATTTGTGTCCATAATTAGAAATGCGGCGACTACTCTAGGTATTCCAGAAATTCAGATTTTGTTTACTGACCACCATTGGTGAATCACATTTTCATGGAGCAACTCCACAAAACACTGATAGGATATAAGTGTGATACACCAAAATGTTCGTAAGAATAAGGCCTATTAGTGTCCATAATTAGAAATGCGGCGACTAGTCTACGTATTCCAGAAATTCAGATTTTGTTTACTGACCACCGGTGATGAATCACATTTTCATGGAGCAACTCCACAAAAAACTGATAGGATATAAGTGTGAAACACCAAAATGTTCGTATGAATAAGGCCTATTTGTGTCCATAATTAGAAATGCGGCGACTAGTCTAGGTATTCCAGAAATTCAGATTTTGTTTACTGACCACCGGTGATGAATCACATTTTCATGGAGCAACTCCACAAAAAACTGATAGGATATAAGTGTGAAACACCAAAATGTTCGTATGAATAAGGCCTATTTGTGTCCATAATTAGAAATGCGGCGACTAGTCTAGGTATTCCAGAAATTCAGATTTTGTTTACTGACCACCATTGGTGAATCACATTTTCATGGAGCAACTCCACAAAAAACTGATAGGATATAAGTGTGATACACCCAAATGTTCGTATGAATAAGGCCTATTTGTGTCCATAATTAGAAATGCGGCGACTAGTCTAGGTATTCCAGAAATTCAGATTTTGTTTACTGACCACCATTGGTGAATCACATTTTCATGGAGCAACTCCACAAAAAACTGATAGGATATAAGTGTGATACACCAAAATGTTCGTATGAATAAGGCCTATTTGTGTCCATAATTAGAAATGCGGCGACTAGTCTAGGTATTCCAGAAATTCAGATTTTGTTTACTGACCACCATTGGTGAATCACATTTTCATGGAGCAACTCCACAAAAAACTGATAGGATATAAGTGTGATACACCAAAATGTTCGTATGAGTAAGGCCTATTTGTGTCCATAATTAGAAATGTGGCGACTACTCTAGGTATTCCAGAAATTCAGATTTTGTTTACTGACCACCATTGGTGAATCACATTTTCATGGAGCAACTCCACAAAACACTGATAGGATATAAGTGTGATACACCAAAATGTTCGTATGAATAAGGCCTATTTGTGTCCATAATTAGAAATGCGGCGACTAGTCTAGGTATTCCAGAAATTCAGATTTTGTTTACTGACCACCGCTGATGAATCACATTTTCATGGAGCAACTCCACAAAAAACTGATAGGATATAAGTGTGATACACCAAAATGTTCGTATGAATAAGGCCTATTTGTGTCCATAATTAGAAATGCGGCGACTAGTCTAGGTATTCCAGAAATTCAGATTTTGTTTACTGACCACCATTGGTGAATCACATTTTCATGGAGCAACTCCACAAAAAACTGATAGGATATAAGTGTGATACACCAAAATGTTCGTATGAATATGGCCTATTTGTGTCCATAATTAGAAATGCGGCGACTACTCTAGGTATTCCAGAGTATTGTTTACTGACCACCGGTGATGAATCACATTTTCAAGGAGCAACTCCACAAAAAACTGATAGGATATAAGTGTGATACACCAAAACGTTCGTATGAATAAGGCCTATTTGTGTCCATAATTAGAAATGCGGCGACTAGTCTAGGTATTCCAGAAATTCAGATTTTGTTTACTGACCACCATTGGTGAATCACATTTTCATGGAGCAACTCCACAAAAAACTGATAGGATATAAGTGTGATACACCAAAATGTTCGTATGAATAAGGCCTATTTGTGTCCATAATTAGAAATGCGGCGACTAGTCTAGGTATTCCAGAAATTCAGATTTTGTTTACTGACCACCATTGGTGAATCACATTTTCATGGAGCAACTCCACAAAAAACTGATAGGATATAAGTGTGATACACCAAAATGTTCGTATGAATAAGGCCTATTTGCGTCCATAATGCGAAATGCGGCGACTAGTCTAGGTATTCCAGAAATTCAGATTTTGTTTACTGACCACCATTGGTGAATCACATTTTCATGGAGCAACTCCACAAAAAACTGATAGGATATAAGTGTGATACACCAAAATGTTCGTATGAATAAGGCCTATTTGCGTCCATAATTAGAAATGCGGCGACTAGTCTAGGTATTCCAGAAATTCAGATTTTGTTTACTGACCACCGGTGATGAATCACATTTTCATGGAGCAACTCCACAAAAAACTGATAAGATATAAGTGTGATACACCAAAATGTTCGTATGAATAAGGCCTATTTGTGTCCATAATTAGAAATGCGGCGACTAGTCTAGGTATTCCAGAAATTCAGATTTTGTTTACTGACCACCATTGGTGAATCACATTTTCATGGAGCAACTCCACAAAAAACTGATAGGATATAAGTGTGATACACCAAAATGTTCGTATGAATAAGGCCTATTTGCGTCCATAATTAGAAATGCGGCGGCTACTCTAGGTATTCCAGAAATTCAGATTTTGTTTACTGACCACCATTGGTGAATCACATTTTCATGGAGCAACTCCACAAAAAACTGATAGGATATAAGTGTGATACACCAAAATGTTCGTATGAGTAAGGCCTATTTGTGTCCATAATTAGAAATGCGGCGACTACTCTAGGTATTCCAGAAATTCAGATTTTGTTTACTGACCACCATTGGTGAATCACATTTTCATGGAGCAACTCCACAAAACACTGATAGGATATAAGTGTGATACACCAAAATGTTCGTAAGAAAAAGGCCTATTTGTGTCCATAATTAGAAATGCGGCGACTAGTCTAGGTATTCCAGAAATTCAGATTTTGTTTACTGACCACCGGTGATGAATCACATTTTCATGGAGCAACTCCACAAAAAACTGATAGGATATAAGTGTGATACACCAAAATGTTCGTATGAATAAGGCCTATTTGTGTCCATAATTAGAAATGCGGCGACTACTCTAGGTATTCCAGAAATTCAGATTTTGTTTACTGACCACCATTGGTGAATCACATTTTCATGGAGCAACTCCACAAAAAACTGATAGGATATAAGTGTGATACACCAAAATGTTCGTATGAATATGGCCTATTTGTGTCCATAATGAGAAATGCGGCGACTAGTCTAGGTATTCCAGAAATTCAGATTTTGTTTACTGACCACCGGTGATGAATCACATTTTCATGAAGCAACTCCACAAACAACTGATAGGATATAAGTGTGCTACACCAAAATGTTCGTAAGAATAAGGCCTATTTGTGTCCATAATTAGAAATGCGGCGACTAGTCTAGGTATTCCAGAAATTCAGATTTTGTTTACTGACCACCATTGGTGAATCACATTTTCATGGAGCAACTCCACAAAAAACTGATAGGATATAAGTGTGATACACCAAAATGTTCGTATGAATAAGGCCTATTTGTGTCCATAATTAGAAATGCGGCGACTAGTCTAGGTATTCCAGAAATTCAGATTTTGTTTACTGACCACCATTGGTGAATCACATTTTCATGGAGCAACTCCACAAAAAACTGATAGGATATAAGTGTGATACACCAAAATGTTCGTATGAATAAGGCCTATTTGTGTCCATAATTAGAAATGCGGCGACTAGTCTAGGTATTCCAGAAATTCAGATTTTGTTTACTGACCACCGGTGATGAATCATATTTTCATGGAGCAACTCCACAAAAAACTGATAGGATATAAGTGTGATACACCAAAATGTTCGTATGAATAAGGCCTATTTGTGTCCATAATTAGAAATGCGGCGACTAGTCTAGGTATTCCAGAAATTCAGATTTTGTTTACTGACCACCATTGGTGAATCACATTTTCATGGAGCAACTCCACAAAAAACTGATAGGATATAAGTGTGATACACCAAAATGTTCGTATGAATAAGGCCTATTTGTGTCCATAATTAGAAATGCGGCGACTAGTCTAGGTATTCCAGAAATTCAGATTTTGTTTACTGACCACCGCTGATGAATCACATTTTCATGGAGCAACTCCACAAAAAACTGATAGGATATAAGTGTGATACACCAAAATGTTCGTATGAATAAGGCCTATTTGTGTCCATAATTAGAAATGCGGCGACTAGTCTAGGTATTCCAGAAATTCAGATTTTGTTTACTGACCACCATTGGTGAATCACATTTTCATGGAGCAACTCCACAAAAAACTGATAGGATATAAGTGTGATACACCAAAATGTTCGTATGAATATGGCCTATTTGTGTCCATAATTAGAAATGCGGCGACTACTCTAGGTATTCCAGAGTATTGTTTACTGACCACCGGTGATGAATCACATTTTCAAGGAGCAACTCCACAAAAAACTGATAGGATATAAGTGTGATACACCAAAATGTTCGTATGAATAAGGCCTATTTGTGTCCATAATTAGAAATGCGGCGACTAGTCTAGGTATTCCAGAAATTCAGATTTTGTTTACTGACCACCATTGGTGAATCACATTTTCATGGAGCAACTCCACAAAAAACTGATAGGATATAAGTGTGATACACCAAAATGTTCGTATGAATATGGCCTATTTGTGTCCATAATGCGAAATGCGGCGACTAGTCTAGGTATTCCAGAAATTCAGATTTTGTTTACTGACCACCATTGGTGAATCACATTTTCATGGAGCAACTCCACAAAAAACTGATAGGATATAAGTGTGATACACCAAAATGTTCGTATGAATAAGGCCTATTTGTGTCCATAATTAGAAATGCGGCGACTAGTCTAGGTATTCCAGAAATTCAGATTTTGTTTACTGACCACCGGTGATGAATCACATTTTCATGGAGCAACTCCACAAAAAACTGATAGGATATAAGTGTGATACACCAAAATGTTCGTATGAATAAGGCCTATTTGCGTCCATAATTAGAAATGCGGCGACTAGTCTAGGTATTCCAGAAATTCAGATTTTGTTTACTGACCACCATTGGTGAATCACATTTTTATGGAGCAACTCCACAAAACACTGATAGGATATAAGTGTGATACACCAAAATGTTTGTATGAATAAGGCCTATTTGTGTCCATAATTAGAAATGCGGCGACTACTCTAGGTATTCCAGAAATTCAGATTTTGTTTACTGACCACCGGTGATGAATCACATTTTCATGGAGCAACTCCACAAAAAACTGATAGGATATAAGTGTGATACACCAAAATGTTCGTATGAATAAGGCCTATTTGTGTCCATAATTAGAAATGCGGCAACTAGTCTAGGTATTCCAGAAATTCAGATTTTGTTTACTGACCACCATTGGTGAATCACATTTTCATGGAGCAACTCCACAAAAAACTGATAGGATATAAGTGTGATACACCAAAATGTTCGTATGAATAAGGCCTATTTGTGTCCATAATTAGAAATGCGGCGACTACTCTAGGTATTCCAGAAATTCAGATTTTGTTTACTGACCACCATTGGTGAATCACATTTTCATGGAGCAACTCCACAAAAAACTGATAGGATATAAGTGTGATACACCAAAATGTTCGTATGAATAAGGCCTATTTGTGTCCATAATTAGAAATGCGACGACTAGTCTAGGTATTCCAGAAAATCAGATTTTGTTTACTGACCACCATTGGTGAATCACATTTTCATGGAGCAACTCCACAAAAAACTGATAGGATATAAGTGTGATACACCAAAATGTTCGTATGAATAAGGCCTATTTGCGTCCATAATTAGAAATGCGGCGGCTACTCTAGGTATTCCAGAAATTCAGATTTTGTTTACTGACCACCATTGGTGAATCACATTTTCATGGAGCAACTCCACAAAAAACTGATAGGATATAAGTGTGATACACCAAAATGTTCGTATGAATAAGGCCTATTTGTGTCCATAATTAGAAATGCGGCGACTACTCTAGGTATTCCAGAAATTCAGATTTTGTTTACTGACCACCATTGGTGAATCACATTTTCATGGAGCAACTCCACAAAAAACTGATAGGATATAAGTGTGATACACCAAAATGTTCGTATGAATAAGGCCTATTTGTGTCCATAATTAGAAATGCGACGACTAGTCTAGGTATTCCAGAAAATCAGATTTTGTTTACTGACCACCATTGGTGAATCACATTTTCATGGAGCAACTCCACAAAAAACTGATAGGATATAAGTGTGATACACCAAAATGTTCGTATGAATAAGGCCTATTTGTGTCCATAATTAGAAATGCGGCGACTAGTCTAGGTATTCCAGAAATTCAGATTTTGTTTACTGACCACCGGTGATGAATCACATTTTCATGGAGCAACTCCACAAAAAACTGATAGGATATAAGTGTGATACACCAAAATGTTCGTATGAATAAGGCCTATTTGTTTCCATAATTAGAAATGCGGCGACTACTCTAGGTATTCCAGAAATTCAGATTTTGTTTACTGATCACCATTGGTGAATCACATTTTCATGGAGCAACTCCACAAAAAACTGATAGGATATAAGTGTGATACACCAAAATGTTCGTATGAATAAGGCCTATTTGTGTCCATAATTAGAAATGCGGCGACTAGTCTAGGTATTCCAGAAATTCAGATTTTGTTTACTGACCACCGGTGATGAAACACATTTTTATGGAGCAACTCCACAAAAAACTGATAGGATATAAGTGTGATATAGCAAAATGTTCGTATGAATATGGCCTATTTGTGTCCATAATTAGAAATGCGGCGACTAGTCTAGGTATTCCAGAAATTCAGATTTTGTTTACTGACCACCGGTGATGAATCACATTTTCATGGAGCAACTCCACAAAAAACTGATAGGATATAAGTGTGATACACCAAAATGTTCGTATGAATAAGGCCTATTTGTGTCCATAATTAGAAATGCGGCGACTACTCTAGGTATTCCAGAAATTCAGATTTTGTTTACTGACCACCATTGGTGAATCACATTTTCATGGAGCAACTCCACAAAAAACTGATAGGATATAAGTGTGATACACCAAAATGTTCGTATGAATAAGGCCTATTTGTGTCCATAATTAGAAATGCGGCGACTACTCTAGGTATTCCAGAAATTCAGATTTTGTTTACTGGCCACCATTGGTGAATCACATTTTCATGGAGCAACTCCACAAAAAACTGATAGGATATAAGTGTGATACACCAAAATGGTCGTATGAATAAGGCCTATTTGCGTCCATAATTAGAAATGCGGCGACTACTCTAGGTATTCCAGAAATTCAGATTTTGTTTACTGGCCACCGGTGATGAATCACATTTTCATGGAGCAACTCCACAAAAAACTGATAGGATATAAGTGTGATACACCAAAATGTTCGTATGAATAAGGCCTATTTGCGTCCATAATTAGAAATGCGGCGACTACTCTAGGTATTCCAGAAATTCAGATTTTGTTTACTGACCACCATTGGTGAATCACATTTTCATGGAGCAACTCCACAAAAAACTGATAGGATATAAGTGTGATACACCAAAATGTTCGTATGAATAAGGCCTATTTGTGTCCATAATTAGAAATGCGGCGACTACTCTAGGTATTCCAGAAATTCAGATTTTGTTTACTGACCACCATTGGTGAATCACATTTTCATGGAGCAACTCCACAAAAAACTGATAGGATATAAGTGTGATACACCAAAATGTTCGTATGAATAAGGCCTATTTGCGTCCATAATTGGAAATGCGGCGACTACTCTAGGTATTCCAGAAATTCAGATTTTGTTTGCTGACCACCATTGGTGAATCACATTTTCATGGAGCAACTCCACAAAAAACTGATAGGATATAAGTGTGATACACCAAAATGTTCGTATGAATAAGGCCTATTTGTGTCCATAATTAGAAATGCGGCGACTACTCTAGGTATTCCAGAAATTCAGATTTTGTTTACTGGCCACCGGTGATGAATCACATTTTCATGGAGCAACTCCACAAAAAACTGATAGGATATAAGTGTGATACACCAAAATGTTCGTATGAATAAGGCCTATTTGTGTCCATAATTAGAAATGCGGCGACTAGTCTAGGTATTCCAGAAATTCAGATTTTGTTTACTGACCACCGGTGATGAAACACATTTTTATGGAGCAACTCCACAAAAAACTGATAGGATATAAGTGTGATACACCAAAATGTTCGTATGAGTAAGGCCTATTTGTGTCCATAATTAGAAATGCGGCGACTACTCTAGGTATTCCAGAAATTCAGATTTTGTTTACTGACCACCATTGGTGAATCACATTTTCATGGAGCAACTCCACAAAAAACTGATAGGATATAAGTGTGATACACCAAAATGTTCGTAGGAATAAGGCCTATTTGTGTCCATAATTAGAAATGCGGCGACTAGTCTAGGTATTCCAGAAATTCAGATTTTGTTTACTGACCACCATTGGTGAATCACATTTTCATGGAGCAACTCCACAAAAAACTGATAGGATATAAGTGTGATACACCAAAATGTTCGTATGAATATGGCCTATTTGTGTCCATAATTAGAAATGCGGCGACTACTCTAGGTATTCCAGAAATTCAGATTTTGTTTACTGGCCACCGGTGATGAATCACATTTTCATGGAGCAACTCCAGAAAAAACTGATAGAATATAAGTGTGATACACCAAAATGTTCGTATGAATAAGGCCTATTTGTGTCCATAATTAGAAATGCGGCGACTAGTCTAGGTATTCCAGAAATTCAGATTTTGTTTACTGACCACCGGTGATGAATCACATTTTCATGGAGCAACTCCACAAAAAACTGATAGGATATAAGTGTGATACACCAAAATGTTCGTATGAATAAGGCCTATTTCAGTCCATAATTAGAAATGCGGCGACTAGTCTAGGTATTCCAGAAATTCAGATTTTGTTTACTGACCACCATTGGTGAATCACATTTTCATGGAGCAACTCCACAAAAAACTGATAGGATATAAGTGTGATACACCAAAATGTTCGTATGAATAAGGCCTATTTGTGTCCATAATTAGAAATGCGGCGACTACTCTAGGTATTCCAGAAATTCAGATTTTGTTTACTGACCACCATTGGTGAATCACATTTTCATGGAGCAACTCCACAAAAAACTGATAGGATATAAGTGTGATACACCAAAATGTTCGTATGAATATGGCCTATTTGTGTCCATAATGAGAAATGCGGCGACTAGTCTAGGTATTCCAGAAATTCAGATTTTGTTTACTGACCACCGGTGATGAATCACATTTTCATGAAGCAACTCCACAAACAACTGATAGGATATAAGTGTGATACACCAAAATGTTCGTAAGAATAAGGCCTATTTGTGTCCATAATTAGAAATGCGGCGACTAGTCTAGGTATTCCAGAAATTCAGATTTTGTTTACTGACCACCATTGGTGAATCACATTTTCATGGAGCAACTCCACAAAAAACTGATAGGATATAAGTGTGATACACCAAAATGTTCGTATGAATATGGCCTATTTGTGTCCATAATTAGAAATGCGGCGACTACTCTAGGTATTCCAGAGTATTGTTTACTGACCACCGGTGATGAATCACATTTTCAAGGAGCAACTCCACAAAAAACTGATAGGATATAAGTGTGATACACCAAAATGTTCGTATGAATAAGGCCTATTTGTGTCCATAATTAGAAATGCGGCGACTAGTCTAGGTATTCCAGAAATTCAGATTTTGTTTACTGACCACCATTGGTGAATCACATTTTCATGGAGCAACTCCACAAAAAACTGATAGGATATAAGTGTGATACACCAAAATGTTCGTATGAGTAAGGCCTATTTGTGTCATAATTAGAAATGCGGCGACTAGTCTAGGTATTCCAGAAATTCAGATTTTGTTTACTGACCACCATTGGTGAATCACATTTTCATGGAGCAACTCCACAAAACTCTGATAGGATATAAGTGTGATACACCAAAATGTTCGTATGAATAAGGCCTATTTGTGTCCATAATTAGAAATGCGGCGACTAGTCTAGGTATTCCAGAAATTCAGATTTTGTTTACTGACCACCGGTGATGAATCATATTTTCATGGAGCAACTCCACAAAAAACTGATAGGATATAAGTGTGATACACCAAAATGTTCGTATGAATAAGGCCTATTTGTGTCCATAATTAGAAATGCGGCGACTAGTCTAGGTATTCCAGAAATTCAGATTTTGTTTACTGACCACCATTGGTGAATCACATTTTCATGGAGCAACTCCACAAAAAACTGATAGGATATAAGTGTGATACACCAAAATGTTCGTATGAATAAGGCCTATTTGTGTCCATAATTAGAAATGCGGCGACTAGTCTAGGTATTCCAGAAATTCAGATTTTGTTTACTGACCACCGCTGATGAATCACATTTTCATGGAGCAACTCCACAAAAAACTGATAGGATATAAGTGTGATACACCAAAATGTTCGTATGAATAAGGCCTATTTGTGTCCATAATTAGAAATGCGGCGACTAGTCTAGGTATTCCAGAAATTCAGATTTTGTTTACTGACCACCATTGGTGAATCACATTTTCATGGAGCAACTCCACAAAAAACTGATAGGATATAAGTGTGATACACCAAAATGTTCGTATGAATATGGCCTATTTGTGTCCATAATTAGAAATGCGGCGACTACTCTAGGTATTCCAGAGTATTGTTTACTGACCACCGGTGATGAATCACATTTTCAAGGAGCAACTCCACAAAAAACTGATAGGATATAAGTGTGATACACCAAAATGTTCGTATGAATAAGGCCTATTTGTGTCCATAATTAGAAATGCGGCGACTAGTCTAGGTATTCCAGAAATTCAGATTTTGTTTACTGACCACCGCTGATGAATCACATTTTCATGGAGCAACTCCACAAAAAACTGATAGGATATAAGTGTGATACACCAAAATGTTCGTATGAATAAGGCCTATTTCAGTCCATAATTAGAAATGCGGCGACTAGTCTAGGTATTCCAGAAATTCAGATTTTGTTTACTGACCACCGCTGATGAATCACATTTTCATGAAGCAACTCCACAAACAACTGATAGGATATAAGTGTGATACACCAAAATGTTCGTATGAATATGGCCTATTTGCGTCCATAATTAGAAATGCGGCGACTGCTCTAGGTATTCCAGAAATTCAGATTTTGTTTACTGACCACCATTGGTGAATCACATTTTCATGGAGCAACTCCACAAAAAACTGATAGGATATAAGTGTGATACACCAAAATGTTCGTATGAATATGGCCTATTTGTGTCCATAATGAGAAATGCGGCGACTAGTCTAGGTATTCCAGAAATTCAGATTTTGTTTACTGACCACCGGTGATGAATCACATTTTCATGAAGCAACTCCACAAACAACTGATAGGATATAAGTGTGATACACCAAAATGTTCGTAAGAATAAGGCCTATTTGTGTCCATAATTAGAAATGCGGCGACTAGTCTAGGTATTCCAGAAATTCAGATTTTGTTTACTGACCACCATTGGTGAATCACATTTTCATGGAGCAACTCCACAAAAAACTGATAGGATATAAGTGTGATACACCAAAATGTTCGTATGAGTAAGGCCTATTTGTGTCCATAATTAGAAATGCGGCGACTACTCTAGGTATTCCAGAAATTCAGATTTTGTTTACTGACCACCATTGGTGAATCACATTTTCATGGAGCAACTCCACAAAAAACTGATAGGATATAAGTGTGATACACCAAAATGTTCGTATGAGTAAGGCCTATTTGTGTCATAATTAGAAATGCGGCGACTACTCTAGGTATTCCAGAAATTCAGATTTTGTTTACTGACCACCATTGGTGAATCACATTTTCATGGAGCAACTCCACAAAAAACTGATAGGATATAAGTGTGATACACCAAAATGTTCGTATGAATATGGCCTATTTGTGTCCATAATGAGAAATGCGGCGACTAGTCTAGGTATTCCAGAAATTCAGATTTTGTTTACTGACCACCGGTGATGAATCACATTTTCATGAAGCAACTCCACAAACAACTGATAGGATATAAGTGTGATACACCAAAATGTTCGTAAGAATAAGGCCTATTTGTGTCCATAATTAGAAATGCGGCGACTAGTCTAGGTATTCCAGAAATTCAGATTTTGTTTACTGACCACCATTGGTGAATCACATTTTCATGGAGCAACTCCACAAAAAACTGATAGGATATAAGTGTGATACACCAAAATGTTCGTATGAATATGGCCTATTTGTGTCCATAATTAGAAATGCGGCGACTACTCTAGGTATTCCAGAGTATTGTTTACTGACCACCGGTGATGAATCACATTTTCAAGGAGCAACTCCACAAAAAACTGATAGGATATAAGTGTGATACACCAAAATGTTCGTATGAATAAGGCCTATTTGTGTCCATAATTAGAAATGCGGCGACTAGTCTAGGTATTCCAGAAATTCAGATTTTGTTTACTGACCACCATTGGTGAATCACATTTTCATGGAGCAACTCCACAAAAAACTGATAGGATATAAGTGTGATACACCAAAATGTTCGTATGAGTAAGGCCTATTTGTGTCATAATTAGAAATGCGGCGACTAGTCTAGGTATTCCAGAAATTCAGATTTTGTTTACTGACCACCATTGGTGAATCACATTTTCATGGAGCAACTCCACAAAACTCTGATAGGATATAAGTGTGATACACCAAAATGTTCGTATGAATAAGGCCTATTTGTGTCCATAATTAGAAATGCGGCGACTAGTCTAGGTATTCCAGAAATTCAGATTTTGTTTACTGACCACCGGTGATGAATCATATTTTCATGGAGCAACTCCACAAAAAACTGATAGGATATAAGTGTGATACACCAAAATGTTCGTATGAATAAGGCCTATTTGTGTCCATAATTAGAAATGCGGCGACTAGTCTAGGTATTCCAGAAATTCAGATTTTGTTTACTGACCACCATTGGTGAATCACATTTTCATGGAGCAACTCCACAAAAAACTGATAGGATATAAGTGTGATACACCAAAATGTTCGTATGAATAAGGCCTATTTGTGTCCATAATTAGAAATGCGGCGACTAGTCTAGGTATTCCAGAAATTCAGATTTTGTTTACTGACCACCGCTGATGAATCACATTTTCATGGAGCAACTCCACAAAAAACTGATAGGATATAAGTGTGATACACCAAAATGTTCGTATGAATAAGGCCTATTTGTGTCCATAATTAGAAATGCGGCGACTAGTCTAGGTATTCCAGAAATTCAGATTTTGTTTACTGACCACCATTGGTGAATCACATTTTCATGGAGCAACTCCACAAAAAACTGATAGGATATAAGTGTGATACACCAAAATGTTCGTATGAATATGGCCTATTTGTGTCCATAATTAGAAATGCGGCGACTACTCTAGGTATTCCAGAGTATTGTTTACTGACCACCGGTGATGAATCACATTTTCAAGGAGCAACTCCACAAAAAACTGATAGGATATAAGTGTGATACACCAAAATGTTCGTATGAATAAGGCCTATTTGTGTCCATAATTAGAAATGCGGCGACTAGTCTAGGTATTCCAGAAATTCAGATTTTGTTTACTGACCACCGCTGATGAATCACATTTTCATGGAGCAACTCCACAAAAAACTGATAGGATATAAGTGTGATACACCAAAATGTTCGTATGAATATGGCCTATTTGCGTCCATAATTAGAAATGCGGCGACTAGTCTAGGTATTCTAGAAATTCAGATTTTGTTTACTGACCACCGGTGATGAATCACATTTTCATGGAGCAACTCCACAAAAAACTGATAGGATATAAGTGTGATACACCAAAATGTTCGTATGAATAAGGCCTATTTCAGTCCATAATTAGAAATGCGGCGACTAGTCTAGGTATTCCAGAAATTCAGATTTTGTTTACTGACCACCGCTGATGAATCACATTTTCATGAAGCAACTCCACAAACAACTGATAGGATATAAGTGTGATACACCAAAATGTTCGTATGAATATGGCCTATTTGCGTCCATAATTAGAAATGCGGCGACTGCTCTAGGTATTCCAGAAATTCAGATTTTGTTTACTGACCACCATTGGTGAATCACATTTTCATGGAGCAACTCCACAAAAAACTGATAGGATATAAGTGTGATACACCAAAATGTTCGTATGAATATGGCCTATTTGTGTCCATAATGAGAAATGCGGCGACTAGTCTAGGTATTCCAGAAATTCAGATTTTGTTTACTGACCACCGGTGATGAATCACATTTTCATGAAGCAACTCCACAAACAACTGATAGGATATAAGTGTGATACACCAAAATGTTCGTAAGAATAAGGCCTATTTGTGTCCATAATTAGAAATGCGGCGACTAGTCTAGGTATTCCAGAAATTCAGATTTTGTTTACTGACCACCATTGGTGAATCACATTTTCATGGAGCAACTCCACAAAAAACTGATAGGATATAAGTGTGATACACCAAAATGTTCGTATGAGTAAGGCCTATTTGTGTCCATAATTAGAAATGCGGCGACTACTCTAGGTATTCCAGAAATTCAGATTTTGTTTACTGACCACCATTGGTGAATCACATTTTCATGGAGCAACTCCACAAAAAACTGATAGGATATAAGTGTGATACACCAAAATGTTCGTATGAATAAGGCCTATTTGTGTCCATAATTAGAAATGCGGCGACTAGTCTAGGTATTCCAGAAATTCAGATTTTGTTTACTGACCACCATTGGTGAATCACATTTTCATGGAGCAACTCCACAAAAAACTGATAGGATATAAGTGTGATACACCAAAATGTTCGTAGGAATAAGGCCTATTTGTGTCCATAATTAGAAATGCGGCGACTAGTCTAGGTATTCCAGAAATTCAGATTTTGTTTACTGACCACCATTGGTGAATCACATTTTCATGGAGCAACTCCACAAAACTCTGATAGGATATAAGTGTGATACACCAAAATGTTCGTATGAATAAGGCCTATTTGGGTCCATAATTAGAAATGCGGCGACTAGTCTAGGTATTCCAGAAATTCAGATTTTGTTTACTGACCACCGGTGATGAATCATATTTTCATGGAGCAACTCCACAAAAAACTGATAGGATATAAGTGTGATACACCAAAATGTTCGTATGAATAAGGCCTATTTGTGTCCATAATTAGAAATGCGGCGACTAGTCTAGGTATTCCAGAAATTCAGATTTTGTTTACTGACCACCATTGGTGAATCACATTTTCATGGAGCAACTCCACAAAAAACTGATAGGATATAAGTGTGATACACCAAAATGTTCGTATGAATAAGGCCTATTTGTGTCCATAATTAGAAATGCGGCGACTAGTCTAGGTATTCCAGAAATTCAGATTTTGTTTACTGACCACCGGTGATGAATCACATTTTCATGGAGCAACTCCACAAAAAACTGATAGGATATAAGTGTGATACACCAAAATGTTCGTATGAATAAGGCCTATTTGTTTCCATAATTAGAAATGCGGTGACTACTCTAGGTATTCCAGAAATTCAGATTTTGTTTACTGATCACCATTGGTGAATCACATTTTCATGGAGCAACTCCACAAAAAACTGATAGGATATAAGTGTGATACACCAAAATGTTCGTATGAATAAGGCCTATTTGTGTCCATAATTAGAAATGCGGCGACTAGTCTAGGTATTCCAGAAATTCAGATTTTGTTTACTGACCACCGGTGATGAATCACATTTTCATGGAGCAACTCCACAAAAAACTGATAGGATATAAGTGTGATACACCAAAATGTTCGTATGAATAAGGCCTATTTCTGTCCATAATTAGAAATGCGGCGACTAGTCTAGGTATTCCAGAAATTCAGATTTTGTTTACTGACCACCATTGGTGAATCACATTTTCATGGAGCAACTCCACAAAAAACTGATAGGATATAAGTGTGATACACCAAAATGTTCGTATGAATATGGCCTATTTGTGTCCATAATTAGAAATGCGGCGACTAGTCTAGGTATTCCAGAAATTCAGATTTTGTTTACTGACCACCGGTGATGAATCACATTTTCATGGAGCAACTCCACAAAAAACTGATAGGATATAAGTGTGATACACCAAAATGTTTGTATGAATAAGGCCTATTTGTGTCCATAATTAGAAATGCGGCGACTACTCTAGGTATTCCAGAAATTCAGATTTTGTTTACTGACCACCATTGGTGAATCACATTTTCATGGAGCAACTCCACAAAAAACTGATAGGATATAAGTGTGATACACCAAAATGTTCGTATGAATAAGGCCTATTTGTGTCCATAATTAGAAATGCGGCGACTACTCTAGGTATTCCAGAAATTCAGATTTTGTTTACTGGCCACCGGTGATGAATCACATTTTCATGGAGCAACTCCACAAAAAACTGATAGGATATAAGTGTGATACACCAAAATGGTCGTATGAATAAGGCCTATTTGTGTCCATAATTAGAAATGCGGCGACTACTCTAGGTATTCCAGAAATTCAGATTTTGTTTACTGGCCACCGGTGATGAGTCACATTTTCATGGAGCAACTCCACAAAAAACTGATAGGATATAAGTGTGATACACCAAAATGTTCGTATGAATAAGGCCTATTTGCGTCCATAATTAGAAATGCGGCGACTACTCTAGGTATTCCAGAAATTCAGATTTTGTTTACTGACCACCATTGGTGAATCACATTTTCATGGAGCAACTCCACAAAAAACTGATAGGATATAAGTGTGATACACCAAAATGTTCGTATGAATAAGGCCTATTTGTGTCCATAATTAGAAATGCGGCGACTACTCTAGGTATTCCAGAAATTCAGATTTTGTTTACTGACCACCATTGGTGAATCACATTTTCATGGAGCAACTCCACAAAAAACTGACAGGATATAAGTGTGATACACCAAAATGTTCGTATGAATAAGGCCTATTTGCGTCCATAATTGGAAATGCGGCGACTACTCTAGGTATTCCAGAAATTCAGATTTTGTTTACTGACCACCATTGGTGAATCACATTTTCATGGAGCAACTCCACAAAAAACTGATAGGATATAAGTGTGATACACCAAAATGTTCGTATGAATAAGGCCTATTTGTGTCCATAATTAGAAATGCGGCGACTACTCTAGGTATTCCAGAAATTCAGATTTTGTTTACTGGCCACCGGTGATGAATCACATTTTCATGGAGCAACTCCAGAAAAATCTGATAGAATATAAGTGTGATACACCAAAATGTTCGTATGAATAAGGCCTATTTGTGTCCATAATTAGAAATGCGGCGACTAGTCTAGGTATTCCAGAAATTCAGATTTTGTTTACTGACCACCGGTGATGAATCACATTTTCATGGAGCAACTCCACAAAAAACTGATAGGATATAAGTGTGATACACCAAAATGTTCGTATGAATAAGGCCTATTTCAGTCCATAATTAGAAATGCGGCGACTAGTCTAGGTATTCCAGAAATTCAGATTTTGTTTACTGACCACCATTGGTGAATCACATTTTCATGGAGCAACTCCACAAAAAACTGATAGGATATAAGTGTGATACACCAAAATGTTCGTATGAATAAGGCCTATTTGTGTCCATAATTAGAAATGCGGCGACTACTCTAGGTATTCCAGAAATTCAGATTTTGTTTACTGACCACCATTGGTGAATCACATTTTCATGGAGCAACTCCACAAAAAACTGATAGGATATAAGTGTGATACACCAAAATGTTCGTATGAATAAGGCCTATTTGTGTCCATAATTAGAAATGCGGCGACTACTCTAGGTATTCCAGAAATTCAGATTTTGTTTACTGGCCACCGGTGATGAATCACATTTTCATGGAGCAACTCCACAAAAAACTGATAGGATATAAGTGTGATACACCAAAATGTTCGTATGAATATGGCCTATTTGTGTCCATAACTAGAAATGCGGCGACTACTCTAGGTATTCCAGAAATTCAGATTTTGTTTACTGACCACCGGTGATGAATCACATTTTCATGGAGCAACTCCAGAAAAAACTGATAGAATATAAGTGTGATACACCAAAATGTTCGTATGAATAAGGCCTATTTGTGTCCATAATTAGAAATGCGGCGACTAGTCTAGGTATTCCAGAAATTCAGATTTTGTTTACTGACCACCGGTGATGAATCACATTTTCATGGAGCAACTCCACAAAAAACTGATAGGATATAAGTGTGATACACCAAAAAGTTTGTATGAATAAGGCCTATTTCTGTCCATAATTAGAAATGCGGCGACTAGTCTAGGTATTCCAGAAATTCAGATTTTGTTTACTGACCACCATTGGTGAATCACATTTTCATGGAGCAACTCCACAAAAAACTGATAGGATATAAGTGTGATACAGCAAAATGTTCGTATGAATATGGCCTATTTGTGTCCATAATTAGAAATGCGGCGACTAGTCTAGGTATTCCAGAAATTCAGATTTTGTTTACTGACCACCATTGGTGAATCACATTTTCATGGAGCAACTCCACAAAAAACTGATAGGATATAAGTGTGATACACCAAAATGTTCGTATGAATAAGGCCTATTTGTGTCCATAATTAGAAATGCGGCGACTAGTCTAGGTATTCCAGAAATTCAGATTTTGTTTACTGACCACCGGTGATGAATCACATTTTCATGGAGCAACTCCACAAAAAACTGATAGGATATAAGTGTGATACACCAAAAAGTTTGTATGAATAAGGCCTATTTCTGTCCATAATTAGAAATGCGGCGACTAGTCTAGGTATTCCAGAAATTCAGATTTTGTTTACTGACCACCATTGGTGAATCACATTTTCATGGAGCAACTCCACAAAAAACTGATAGGATATAAGTGTGATACAGCAAAATGTTCGTATGAATATGGCCTATTTGTGTCCATAATTAGAAATGCGGCGACTAGTCTAGGTATTCCAGAAATTCAGATTTTGTTTACTGACCACCATTGGTGAATCACATTTTCATGGAGCAACTCCACAAACAACTGATAGGATATAAGTGTGATACACCAAACTGTTCGTATGAATAAGGCCTATTTGTGCCCATAATTAGAAATGCGGCGACTACTCTAGGTATTCCAGAAATTCAGATTTTGTTTACTGACCACCGGTGATGAATCACATTTTCATGGAGCAACTCCACAAAAAACTGATAGGATATAAGTGTGATACACCAAAATGTTCGTATGAATAAGGCCTATTTGCGTCCATAATTAGAAATGCGGCGACTAGTCTAGGTATTCCAGAAATTCAGATTTTGTTTACTGACCACCATTGGTGAATCACATTTTCATGGAGCAACTCCACAAAAAACTGATAGGATATAAGTGTGATACACCAAAATGTTCGTATGAATAAGGCCTATTTGTGTCCATAATTAGAAATGCGGCGACTAGTCTAGGTATTCCAGAAATTCAGATTTTGTTTACTGACCACCATTGGTGAATCACATTTTCATGGAGCAACTCCACAAAAAACTGATAGGATATAAGTGTGATACACCAAAATGTTCGTATGAATATGGCCTATTTGTGTCTATAATTAGAAATGCAGCGACTACTCTAGGTATTCCAGAAATCCAGATTTTGTTTACTGACCACCGGTGATGAATCACATTTTCATGGAGCAACTCCACAAAAAACTGATAGGATATAAGTGTGATACACCAAAATGTTCGTATGAATAAGGCCTATTTGTGTCCATAATTAGAAATGCGGCGACTAGTCTAGGTATTCCAGAAATTCAGATTTTGTTTACTGACCACCATTGGTGAATCACATTTTCATGGAGCAACTCCACAAAAAACTGATAGGATGTAAGTGTGATACACCAAAATGTTCGTATGAATAAGGCCTATTTGTGTCCATAATTAGAAATGCGGCGACTACTCTAGGTATTCCAGAAATTCAGATTTTGTTTACTGGCCACCGGTGATGAATCACATTTTCATGGAGCAACTCCACAAAAAACTGATAGGATATAAGTGTGATACACCAAAATGTTCGTATGAATAAGGCCTATTTGCGTCCATAATTAGAAATGCGGCGACTATTCTAGGTATTCCAGAAATTCAGATTTTGTTTACTGACCACCATTGGTGAATCACATTTTCATGGAGCAACTCCACAAAACACTGATGGGATATAAGTGTGATACACCAAAATGTTCGTATGAATAAGGCCTATTTGTGTCCATAATTAGAAATGCGGCGACTACTCTAGGTATTCCAGAAATTCAGATTTTGTTTACTGACCACCGGTGATGAATCACATTTTCATGGAGCAACTCCACAAAAAACTGATAGGATATAAGTGTGATACACCAAAATGTTCGTATGAATAAGGCCTATTTGTGTCCATAATTAGAAATGCGGCGACTACTCTAGGTATTCCAGAAATTCAGATTTTGTTTACTGACCACCATTGGTGAATCACATTTTCATGGAGCAACTCCACAAAAAACTGATAGGATATAAGTGTGATACACCGAAATGTTCGTATGAATAAGGCCTATTTGTGTCCATAATTAGAAATGCGGCGACTACTCTAGGTATTCCAGAAATTCAGATTTTGTTTACTGACCACCATTGGTGAATCACATTTTCATGGAGAAACTCCACAAAAAACTGATAGGATATAAGTGTGATACACCAAAATGTTCGTATGAATAAGGCCTATTTGCGTCCATAATTAGAAATGCGGCGACTACTCTAGGTATTCCAGAAATTCAGATTTTGTTTACTGACCACCGGTGATGAATCACATTTTCATGGAGCAACTCCACAAAAAACTGATAGGATATAAGTGTGATACACCAAAATGTTCGTATGAATAAGGCCTATTTGTGTCCATAATTAGAAATGCGGCGACTACTCTAGGTATTCCAGAAATTCAGATTTTGTTTACTGACCACCATTGGTGAATCACATTTTCATGGAGCAACTCCACAAAAAACTGATAGGATATAAGTGTGATACACCGAAATGTTCGTATGAATAAGGCCTATTTGTGTCCATAATTAGAAATGCGGCGACTACTCTAGGTATTCCAGAAATTCAGATTTTGTTTACTGACCACCATTGGTGAATCACATTTTCATGGAGAAACTCCACAAAAAACTGATAGGATATAAGTGTGATACACCAAAATGTTCGTATGAATAAGGCCTATTTGCGTCCATAATTAGAAATGCGGCGGCTAGTCTAGGTATTCCAGAAATTCAGATTTTGTTTACTGACCACCGGTGATGAATCACATTTTCATGGAGCAACTCCACAAAAAACTGATAGAATATAAGTGTGATACACCAAAATGTTCGTATGCATAAGGCCTATTTGTGTCCATAATTAGGAATGCGGCGGCTACTCTAGGTATTCCAGAAATTCAGATTTTGTTTACTGACCACCGGTGATGAATCATATTTTCATGGAGCAACTCCACAAAAAACTGATAGAATATAAGTGTGATACACCAAAATGTTCGTATGAATAAGGCCTATTTGTGTCCATAATTAGAAATGCGGCGACTAGTCTAGGTATTCCAGAAATTCAGATTTTGTTTACTGACCACCGGTGATGAATCACATTTTCATGGAGCAACTCCACAAAAAACTGATAGGATATAAGTGTGATACACCAAAATGTTCGTATGAATAAGGCCTATTTGCGTCCATAATTAGAAATGCGGCGACTAGGTTAGGTATTCCAGAAATTCAGATTTTGTTTACTGACCACCATTGGTGAATCACATTTTCATGGAGCAACTCCACAAAAAACTGATAGGATATAAGTGTGATACACCAAAATGTTCGTATGAATAAGGCCTATTTGTGTCCATAATTAGAAATGCGGCGACTACTCTAGGTATTCCAGAAATTCAGATTTTGTTTACTGACCACCGGTGGTGAATCACATTTTCATGGAGCAACTCCACAAAACACTGATGGGATATAAGTGTGATACACCAAAATGTTCGTATGAATAAGGCCTATTTGTGTCCATAATTAGAAATGCGGCGACTACTCTAGGTATTCCAGAAATTCAGATATTGTTTACTGACCACCGGTGATGAATCACATTTTCATGGAGCAACTCCACAAAAAACTGATAGGATATAAGTGTGATACACCGAAATGTTCGTATGAATAAGGCCTATTTGCGTCCATAATTAGAAATGCGGCGACTAGGTTAGGTATTCCAGAAATTCAGATTTTGTTTACTGACCACCATTGGTGAATCACATTTTCATGGAGCAACTCCACAAAAAACTGATAGGATATAAGTGTGATACACCAAAATGTTCGTATGAATAAGGCCTATTTGCGTCCATAATTAGAAATGCGGCGACTAGGTTAGGTATTCCAGAAATTCAGATTTTGTTTACTGACCACCATTGGTGAATCACATTTTCATGGAGCAACTCCACAAAAAACTGATAGGATATAAGTGTGATACACCAAAATGTTCGTATGAATAAGGCCTATTTGTGTCCATAATTAGAAATGCGGCCACTAGTCTAGGTATTCCAGAAATTCAGATTTTGTTTACTGACCACCATTGGTGAATCACATTTTCATGGAGCAACTCCACAAAAAACTGATAGGATATAAGTGTGATACACCAAACTGTTCGTATGAATAAGGCCTATTTGTGCCCATAATTAGAAATGCGGCGACTACTCTAGGTATTCCAGAAATTCAGATTTTGTTTACTGACCACCGGTGATGAATCACATTTTCATGGAGCAACTCCACAAAAAACTGATAGGATATAAGTGTGATACACCAAAATGTTCGTATGAATAAGGCCTATTTGTGTCCATAATTATAAATGCGGCGACTAGTCTAGGTATTCCAGAAATTCAGATTTTGTTTACTGACCACCGGTGATGAATCATATTTTCATGGAGCAACTCCACAAAAAACTGATAGGATATAAGTGTGATACACCAAAATGTTCGTATGAATAAGGCCTATTTGTGTCCATAATTAGAAATGCGGCGACTACTCTAGGTATTCCAGAAATTCAGATTTTGTTTACTGACCACCGGTGATGAATCACATTTTCATGGAGCAACTCCACAAAAAACTGATAGGATATAAGTGTGATACACCGAAATGTTCGTATGAATAAGGCCTATTTGCGTCCATAATTAGAAATGCGGCGACTAGGTTAGGTATTCCAGAAATTCAGATTTTGTTTACTGACCACCATTGGTGAATCACATTTTCATGGAGCAACTCCACAAAAAACTGATAGGATATAAGTGTGATACACCAAACTTTTCGTATGAATAAGGCCTATTTGTGCCCATAATTAGAAATGCGGCGACTACTCTAGGTATTCCAGAAATTCAGATTTTGTTTACTGGCCACCGGTGATGAATCACATTTTCATGGAGCAACTCCACAAAAAACTGATAGGATATAAGTGTGATACACCAAAATGTTCGTATGAATAAGGCCTATTTGCGTCCATAATTAGAAATGCGGCGGCTACTCTAGGTATTCCAGAAATTCAGATTTTGTTTACTGACCACCATTGGTGAATCACATTTTCATGGAGCAACTCCACAAAAAACTGATAGGATATAAGTGTGATACACCAAAATGTTCGTATGAATAAGGCCTATTTGTGTCCATAATTAGAAATGCGGCGACTATTCTAGGTATTCCAGAAATTCAGATTTTATTTACTGACCACCATTGGTGAATCACATTTTCATGGAGCAACTCCACAAAAAACTGATAGGATGTAAGTGTGATACACCAAAATGTTCGTATGAATAAGGCCTATTTGTGTCCATAATTAGAAATGCGGCGACTACTCTAGGTATTCCAGAAATTCAGATTTTGTTTACTGACCACCGGTGATGAATCACATTTTCATGGAGCAACTCCACAAAAAACTGATAGGATATAAGTGTGATACACCAAAATGTTCGTATGAATAAGGCCTATTTGCGTCCATAATTAGAAATGCGGCGACTAGTCTAGGTATTCCAGAAATTCAGATTTTGTTCACTGACCACCATTGGTGAATCACATTTTCATGGAGCAACTCCACAAAACACTGATGGGATATAAGTGTGATACACCAGAATGTTCGCATGAATAAGGCCTATTTGTGTCCATAATTAGAAATGCGGCGACTAGTCTAGGTATTCCAGAAATTCAGATTTTGTTTACTGACCACCATTGGTGAATCACATTTTCATGGAGAAACTCCACAAAAAACTGATAGGATATAAGTGTGATACACCAAAATGTTCGTATGAATAAGGCCTATTTGCGTCCATAATTAGAAATGCGGCGGCTAGTCTAGGTATTCCAGAAATTCAGATTTTGTTTACTGACCACCGGTGATGAATCACATTTTCATGGAGCAACTCCACAAAAAACTGATAGAATATAAGTGTGATACACCAAAATGTTCGTATGCATAAGGCCTATTTGTGTCCATAATTAGGAATGCGGCGGCTACTCTAGGTATTCCAGAAATTCAGATTTTGTTTACTGACCACCGGTGATGAATCATATTTTCATGGAGCAACTCCACAAAAAACTGATAGAATATAAGTGTGATACACCAAAATGTTCGTATGAATAAGGCCTATTTGTGTCCATAATTAGAAATGCGGCGACTAGTCTAGGTATTCCAGAAATTCAGATTTTGTTTACTGACCACCGGTGATGAATCACATTTTCATGGAGCAACTCCACAAAAAACTGATAGGATATAAGTGTGATACACCAAAATGTTCGTATGAATAAGGCCTATTTGCGTCCATAATTAGAAATGCGGCGACTATTCTAGGTATTCCAGAAATTCAGATTTTGTTTACTGACCACCATTGGTGAATCACATTTTCATGGAGCAACTCCACAAAACACTGATGGGATATAAGTGTGATACACCAAAATGTTCGTATGAATAAGGCCTATTTGTGTCCATAATTAGAAATGCGGCGACTACTCTAGGTATTCCAGAAATTCAGATTTTGTTTACTGACCACCGGTGATGAATCACATTTTCATGGAGCAAATCCACAAAAAACTGATAGGATATAAGTGTGATACACCAAAATGTTCGTATGAATAAGGCCTATTTGCGTCCATAATTAGAAATGCGGCGACTATGTTAGGTATTCCAGAAATTCAGATTTTGTTTACTGACCACCATTGGTGAATCACATTTTCATGGAGCAACTCCACAAAAAACTGATAGGATATAAGTGTGATACACCAAAATGTTCGTATGAATAAGCCCTATTTGTGTCCATAATTAGAAATGCGGCGACTACTCTAGGTATTCCAGAAATTCAGATTTTGTTTACTGACCACCGGTGATGAATCACATTTTCATGGAGCAACTCCACAAAAAACTGATAGGATATAAGTGTGATACACCGAAATGTTCGCATGAATAAGGCCTATTTGCGTCCATAATTAGAAATGCGGCGACTAGGTTAGGTATTCCAGAAATTCAGATTTTGTTTACTGACCACCATTGGTGAATCACATTTTCATGGAGCAACTCCACAAAAAACTGATAGGATATAAGTGTGATACACCAAACTTTTCGTATGAATAAGGCCTATTTGTGCCCATAATTAGAAATGCGGCCACTAGTCTAGGTATTCCAGAAATTCAGATTTTGTTTACTGACCACCATTGGTGAATCACATTTTCATGGAGCAACTCCACAAAAAACTGATAGGATATAAGTGTGATACACCAAACTGTTCGTATGAATAAGGCCTATTTGTGCCCATAATTAGAAATGCGGCGACTACTCTAGGTATTCCAGAAATTCAGATTTTGTTTACTGACCACCGGTGATGAATCACATTTTCATGGAGCAACTCCACAAAAAACTGATAGGATATAAGTGTGATACACCAAAATGTTCGTATGAATAAGGCCTATTTGTGTCCATAATTAGAAATGCGGCGACTAGGTTAGGTATTCCAGAAATTCAGATTTTGTTTACTGACCACCATTGGTGAATCACATTTTCATGGAGCAACTCCACAAAAAACTGATAGGATATAAGTGTGATACACCAAAATGTTCGTATGAATAAGGCCTATTTGTGTCCATAATTAGAAATGCGGCGACCACTCTAGGTATTCCAGAAATTCAGATTTTGTTTACTGACCACCATTGGTGAATCACATTTTCATGGAGCAACTCCACAAAAAACTGATAGGATATAAGTGTGATACACCAAAATGTTCGTAGGAATAAGGCCTATTTGTGTCCATAATTAGAAATGCGGCGACTAGTCTAGGTATTCCAGAAATTCAGATTTTGTTTACTGACCACCATTGGTGAATCACATTTTCATGGAGCAACTCCACAAAAAACTGATAGGATATAAGTGTGATACACCAAAATGTTCGTATGAATAAGGCCTATTTGCGTCCATAATTAGAAATGCGGCGACTACTCTAGGTATTCCAGAAATTCAGATTTTGTTTACTGACCACCATTGGTGAATCACATTTTCATGGAGCAACTCCACAAAAAACTGATAGGATGTAAGTGTGATACACCAAAATGTTCGTATGAATAAGGCCTATTTGTGTCCATAATTAGAAATGCGGCGACTACTCTAGGTATTCCAGAAATTCAGATTTTGTTTACTGGCCACCATTGGTGAATCACATTTTCATGGAGCAACTCCACAAAAAACTGACAGGATATAAGTGTGATACACCAAAATGTTCGTATGAATATGGCCTATTTGTGTCCATAATTAGAAATGCGGCGACTAGGTTAGGTATTCCAGAAATTCAGATTTTGTTTACTGACCACCATAGGTGAATCACATTTTCATGGAGCAACTCCACAAAAAACTGATAGGATATAAGTGTGATACACCAAAATGTTCGTATGAATAAGGCCTATTTGTGTCCATAATTAGAAATGCGGCGACTACTCTAGGTATTCCAGAAATTCAGATTTTGTTTACTGACCACCATTGGTGAATCACATTTTCATGGAGCAACTCCACAAAAAACTGATAGGATGTAAGTGTGATACACCAAAATGTTCGTATGAATAAGGCCTATTTGCGTCCATAATTAGAAATGCGGCGACTACTCTAGGTATTCCAGAAATTCAGATTTTGTTTACTGACCACCGGTGATGAATCACATTTTCATGGAGCAACTCCACAAAAAACTGATAGGATATAAGTGTGATACACCAAAATGTTCGTATGAATAAGGCCTATTTGTGTCCATAATTAGAAATGCGGCGACTACTCTAGGTATTCCAGAAATTCAGATTTTGTTTACTGACCACCATTGGTGAATCACATTTTCATGGAGCAACTCCACAAAAAACTGATAGGATATAAGTGTGATACACCGAAATGTTCGTATGAATAAGGCCTATTTGTGTCCATAATTAGAAATGCGGCGACTACTCTAGGTATTCCAGAAATTCAGATTTTGTTTACTGACCACCATTGGTGAATCACATTTTCATGGAGAAACTCCACAAAAAACTGATAGGATATAAGTGTGATACACCAAAATGTTCGTATGAATAAGGCCTATTTGCGTCCATAATTAGAAATGCGGCGGCTAGTCTAGGTATTCCAGAAATTCAGATTTTGTTTACTGACCACCGGTGATGAATCACATTTTCATGGAGCAACTCCACAAAAAACTGATAGGATATAAGTGTGATACACCAAAATGTTCGTATGAATAAGGCCTATTTGTTTCCATAATTAGAAATGCGGCGACTAGTCTAGGTATTCCAGAAATTCAGATTTTGTTTACTGACCACCGGTGATGAATCACATTTTCATGGAGCAACTCCACAAAAAACTGATAGAATATAAGTGTGATACACCAAAATGTTCGTATGAATAAGGCCTATTTGTGTCCATAATTAGAAATGCGGCGACTAGTCTAGGTATTCCAGAAATTCAGATTTTGTTTACTGACCACCGGTGATGAATCACATTTTCATGGAGCAACTCCACAAAAAACTGATAGGATATAAGTGTGATACACCAAAATGTTCGTATGAATAAGGCCTATTTGTTTCCATAATTAGAAATGCGGCGGCTACTCTAGGTATTCCAGAAATTCAGATTTTGTTTACTGACCACCGGTGATGAATCATATTTTCATGGAGCAACTCCACAAAAAACTGATAGAATATAAGTGTGATACACCAAAATGTTCGTATGAATAAGGCCTATTTGTGTCCATAATTAGAAATGCGGCGACTAGTCTAGGTATTCCAGAAATTCAGATTTTGTTTACTGACCACCGGTGATGAATCACATTTTCATGGAGCAACTCCACAAAAAACTGATAGGATATAAGTGTGATACACCAAAATGTTCGTATGAATAAGGCCTATTTGCGTCCATAATTAGAAATGCGGCGACTAGGTTAGGTATTCCAGAAATTCAGATTTTGTTTACTGACCACCATTGGTGAATCACATTTTCATGGAGCAACTCCACAAAAAACTGATAGGATATAAGTGTGATACACCAAAATGTTCGTATGAATAAGGCCTATTTGTGTCCATAATTAGAAATGCGGCGACTACTCTAGGTATTCCAGAAATTCAGATTTTGTTTACTGACCACCGGTGGTGAATCACATTTTCATGGAGCAACTCCACAAAACACTGATGGGATATAAGTGTGATACACCAAAATGTTCGTATGAATAAGGCCTATTTGTGTCCATAATTAGAAATGCGGCGACTACTCTAGGTATTCCAAAAATTCAGATTTTGTTTACTGACCACCGGTGATGAATCACATTTTCATGGAGCAACTCCACAAAAAACTGATAGGATATAAGTGTGATACACCGAAATGTTCGTATGAATAAGGCCTATTTGCGTCCATAATTAGAAATGCGGCGACTAGGTTAGGTATTCCAGAAATTCAGATTTTGTTTACTGACCACCATTGGTGAATCACATTTTCATGGAGCAACTCCACAAAAAACTGATAGAATATAAGTGTGATACACCAAAATGTTCGTATGAATAAGGCCTATTTGCGTCCATAATTAGAAATGCGGCGACTAGGTTAGGTATTCCAGAAATTCAGATTTTGTTTACTGACCACCATTGGTGAATCACATTTTCATGGAGCAACTCCACAAAAAACTGATAGGATATAAGTGTGATACACCAAAATGTTCGTATGAATAATGCCTATTTGTGTCCATAATTAGAAATGCGGCGACTACTCTAGGTATTCCAGAAATTCAGATTTTGTTTACTGACCACCATTGGTGAATCACATTTTCATGGAGCACCTCCACAAAAAACTGATAGGATATAAGTGTGATACACCAAAATGTTCGTATGAATAAGGCCTATTTGTGTCCATAATTAGAAATGCGGCCACTAGTCTAGGTATTCCAGAAATTCAGATTTTGTTTACTGACCACCATTGGTGAATCACATTTTCATGGAGCAACTCCACAAAAAACTGATAGGATATAAGTGTGATACACCAAACTGTTCGTATGAATAAGGCCTATTTGTGCCCATAATTAGAAATGCGGCGACTACTCTAGGTATTCCAGAAATTCAGATTTTGTTTACTGACCACCGGTGATGAATCACATTTTCATGGAGCAACTCCACAAAAAACTGATAGGATATAAGTGTGATACACCAAAATGTTCGTATGAATAAGGCCTATTTGTGTCCATAATTATAAATGCGGCGACTAGTCTAGGTATTCCAGAAATTCAGATTTTGTTTACTGACCACCGGTGATGAATCATATTTTCATGGAGCAACTCCACAAAAAACTGATAGGATATAAGTGTGATACACCAAAATGTTCGTATGAATAAGGCCTATTTGCGTCCATAATTAGAAATGCGGCGACTAGGTTAGGTATTCCAGAAATTCAGATTTTGTTTACTGACCACCGGTGATGAATCATATTTTCATGGAGCAACTCCACAAAAAACTGATAGGATATAAGTGTGATACACCAAAATGTTCGTATGAATAAGGCCTATTTGTGTCCATAATTAGAAATGCGGCGACTAGTCTAGGTATTCCAGAAATTCAGATTTTGTTTACTGACCACCGGTGATGAATCACATTTTCATGGAGCAACTCCACAAAAAACTGATAGGATATAAGTGTGATACACCAAAATGTTCGTATGAATAAGGCCTATTTGCGTCCATAATTAGAAATGCGGCGACTATTCTAGGTATTCCAGAAATTCAGATTTTGTTTACTGACCACCATTGGTGAATCACATTTTCATGGAGCAACTCCACAAAAAACTGATGGGATATAAGTGTGATACACCAAAATGTTCGTATGAATAAGGCCTATTTGCGTCCATAATTAGAAATGCGGCGTCTAGTCTAGGTATTCCAGAAATTCAGATTTTGTTTACTGACCACCATTGGTGAATCACATTTTCATGGAGCAACTCCACAAAACACTGATGGGATATAAGTGTGATACACCAAAATGTTCGTATGAATAAGGCCTATTTGTGTCCATAATTAGAAATGCGGCGACTACTCTAGGTATTCCAGAAATTCAGATTTTGTTTACTGACCACCGGTGATGAATCATATTTTCATGGAGCAACTCCACAAAAAACTGATAGAATATAAGTGTGATACACCAAAATGTTCGTATGAATAAGGCCTATTTGTGTCCATAATTAGAAATGCGGCGACTAGTCTAGGTATTCCAGAAATTCAGATTTTGTTTACTGACCACCGGTGATGAATCACATTTTCATGGAGCAACTCCACAAAAAACTGATAGGATATAAGTGTGATACACCAAAATGTTCGTATGAATAAGGCCTATTTGCGTCCATAATTAGAAATGCGGCGACTAGGTTAGGTATTCCAGAAATTCAGATTTTGTTTACTGACCACCATTGGTGAATCACATTTTCATGGAGCAACTCCACAAAAAACTGATAGGATATAAGTGTGATACACCAAAATGTTCGTATGAATAAGGCCTATTTGTGTCCATAATTAGAAATGCGGCGACTACTCTAGGTATTCCAGAAATTCAGATTTTGTTTACTGACCACCGGTGGTGAATCACATTTTCATGGAGCAACTCCACAAAACACTGATGGGATATAAGTGTGATACACCAAAATGTTCGTATGAATAAGGCCTATTTGTGTCCATAATTAGAAATGCGGCGACTACTCTAGGTATTCCAAAAATTCAGATTTTGTTTACTGACCACCGGTGATGAATCACATTTTCATGGAGCAACTCCACAAAAAACTGATAGGATATAAGTGTGATACACCGAAATGTTCGTATGAATAAGGCCTATTTGCGTCCATAATTAGAAATGCGGCGACTAGGTTAGGTATTCCAGAAATTCAGATTTTGTTTACTGACCACCATTGGTGAATCACATTTTCATGGAGCAACTCCACAAAAAACTGATAGAATATAAGTGTGATACACCAAAATGTTCGTATGAATAAGGCCTATTTGCGTCCATAATTAGAAATGCGGCGACTAGGTTAGGTATTCCAGAAATTCAGATTTTGTTTACTGACCACCATTGGTGAATCACATTTTCATGGAGCAACTCCACAAAAAACTGATAGGATATAAGTGTGATACACCAAAATGTTCGTATGAATAATGCCTATTTGTGTCCATAATTAGAAATGCGGCGACTACTCTAGGTATTCCAGAAATTCAGATTTTGTTTACTGACCACCATTGGTGAATCACATTTTCATGGAGCACCTCCACAAAAAACTGATAGGATATAAGTGTGATACACCAAAATGTTCGTATGAATAAGGCCTATTTGTGTCCATAATTAGAAATGCGGCCACTAGTCTAGGTATTCCAGAAATTCAGATTTTGTTTACTGACCACCATTGGTGAATCACATTTTCATGGAGCAACTCCACAAAAAACTGATAGGATATAAGTGTGATACACCAAACTGTTCGTATGAATAAGGCCTATTTGTGCCCATAATTAGAAATGCGGCGACTACTCTAGGTATTCCAGAAATTCAGATTTTGTTTACTGACCACCGGTGATGAATCACATTTTCATGGAGCAACTCCACAAAAAACTGATAGGATATAAGTGTGATACACCAAAATGTTCGTATGAATAAGGCCTATTTGTGTCCATAATTATAAATGCGGCGACTAGTCTAGGTATTCCAGAAATTCAGATTTTGTTTACTGACCACCGGTGATGAATCATATTTTCATGGAGCAACTCCACAAAAAACTGATAGGATATAAGTGTGATACACCAAAATGTTCGTATGAATAAGGCCTATTTGCGTCCATAATTAGAAATGCGGCGACTAGGTTAGGTATTCCAGAAATTCAGATTTTGTTTACTGACCACCGGTGATGAATCATATTTTCATGGAGCAACTCCACAAAAAACTGATAGGATATAAGTGTGATACACCAAAATGTTCGTATGAATAAGGCCTATTTGTGTCCATAATTAGAAATGCGGCGACTAGTCTAGGTATTCCAGAAATTCAGATTTTGTTTACTGACCACCGGTGATGAATCACATTTTCATGGAGCAACTCCACAAAAAACTGATAGGATATAAGTGTGATACACCAAAATGTTCGTATGAATAAGGCCTATTTGCGTCCATAATTAGAAATGCGGCGACTATTCTAGGTATTCCAGAAATTCAGATTTTGTTTACTGACCACCATTGGTGAATCACATTTTCATGGAGCAACTCCACAAAAAACTGATGGGATATAAGTGTGATACACCAAAATGTTCGTATGAATAAGGCCTATTTGCGTCCATAATTAGAAATGCGGCGTCTAGTCTAGGTATTCCAGAAATTCAGATTTTGTTTACTGACCACCATTGGTGAATCACATTTTCATGGAGCAACTCCACAAAACACTGATGGGATATAAGTGTGATACACCAAAATGTTCGTATGAATAAGGCCTATTTGTGTCCATAATTAGAAATGCGGCGACTACTCTAGGTATTCCAGAAATTCAGATTTTGTTTACTGACCACCGGTGATGAATCACATTTTCATGGAGCAACTCCACAAAAAACTGATAGGATATAAGTGTGATACACCAAAATGTTCGTATGAATAAGGCCTATTTGTGTCCATAATTAGAAATGCGGCGGCTACTCTAGGTATTCCAGAAATTCAGATTTTGTTTACTGACCACCGGTGATGAATCATATTTTCATGGAGCAACTCCACAAAAAACTGATAGGATATAAGTGTGATACACCAAAATGTTCGTATGAATAAGGCCTATTTGTGTCCATAATTAGAAATGCGGCGACTACTCTAGGTATTCCAGAAATTCAGATTTTGTTTACTGACCACCGGTGATGAATCACATTTTCATGGAGCAACTTCACAAAAAACTGATAGGATATAAGTGTGATACACCGAAATGTTCGTATGAATAAGGCCTATTTGCGTCCATAATTAGAAATGCGGCGACTATGTTAGGTATTCCAGAAATTCAGATTTTGTTTACTGACCACCATTGGTGAATCACATTTTCATGGAGCAACTCCACAAAACACTGATGGGATATAAGTGTGATACACCAAAATGTTCGCATGAATAAGGCCTATTTGTGTCCATAATTAGAAATGCGGCGACTAGTCTAGGTATTCCAGAAATTCAGATTTTGTTTACTGACCACCATTGGTGAATCACATTTTCATGGAGCAACTCCACAAAACACTGACAGGATATAAGTGTGATACACCAAAATGTTCGTATGAATAAGGCCTATTTGTGTCCATAATTAGAAATGCGGCCACTAGTCTAGGTATTCCAGAAATTCAGATTTTGTTTACTGACCACCATTGGTGAATCACATTTTCATGGAGCAACTCCACAAAAAACTGATAGGATATAAGTGTGACACACCAAAATGTTCGTATGGATAAAATCTATTAGCGTCCGTATTTAGAAATGCGGCCACTAGTCTAGGTATTCCAGAAATTCAGATTTTGTTTACTGACCACCATTGGTGAATCACATTTTCATGGAGCAACTCCACAAAAAACTGATAGGATATAAGTGTGATACACCAAAATGTTCGTATGAATAAGGCCTATTTGTGTCCATAATTAGAAATGCGGCGACTACTCTAGGTATTCCAGAAATTCAGATTTTGTTTACTGGCCACCATTGGTGAATCACATTTTCATGGAGCAACTCCACAAAAAACTGATAGGATATAAGTGTGATACACCAAAATGTTCGTATGAATAAGGCCTATTTGTGTCCATAATTAGAAATGCAGCCACTAGTCTAGGTATTCCAGAAATTCAGATTTTGTTTACTGACCACCATTGGTGAATCACATTTTCATGGAGCAACTCCACAAAAAACTGATAGGATATAAGTGTGATACACCAGAATGTTCGTATGAATAAGGCCTATTTGTGTCCATAATTATAAATGCGGCGACTACTCTAGGTATTCCAGAAATTCAGATTTTGTTTACTGGCCACCGGTGATGAATCACATTTTCATGGAGCAACTCCACAAAAAACTGATAGGATATAAGTGTGATACACCAAAATGTTCGTATGAATAAGGCCTATTTGCGTCCATAATTAGAAATGCGGCGACTACTCTAGGTATTCCAGAAATTCAGATTTTGTTTACTGACCACCATTGGTGAATCACATTTTCATGGAGCAACTCCACAAAAAACTGATAGGATATAAGTGTGATACACCAAAATGTTCGTATGAATAAGGCCTATTTGTGTCCATAATTAGAAATGCGACGACTACTCTAGGTATTCCAGAAATTCAGATTTTGTTTACTGACCACCATTGGTGAATCACATTTTCATGGAGCAACTCCACAAAAAACTGATAGGATATAAGTGTGATACACCAGAATGTTCGTATGAATAAGGCCTATTTGTGTCCATAATTAGAAATGCGGCGACTAGTCTAGGTATTCCAGAAATTCAGATTTTGTTTACTGACCACCGGTGATGAATCACATTTTCATGGAGCAACTCCACAAAAAACTGATAGGATATAAGTGTGATACACCAAAATGTTCGTATGAATAAGGCCTATTTCTGTCCATAATTAGAAATGCGGCGACTGGTCTAGGTATTCCAGAAATTCAGATTTTGTTTACTGACCACCATTGGTGAATCACATTTTCATGGAGCAACTCCACAAAAAACTGATAGGATATAAGTGTGATACACCAAAATGTTCGTATGGATAAAATCTATTAGCGTCCGTATTTAGAAATGCGGCGACTAGTCTAGGTATTCCAGAAATTCAGATTTTGTTTACTGACCACCGGTGATGAATCACATTTTCATGGAGCAACTCCACAAAAAACTGATAGGATATAAGTGTGATACACCAAAATGTTCGTATGAATAAGGCCTATTTGTGTCCATAATTAGAAATGCGGCGACTAGTCTAGGTATTCCAGAAATTCAGATTTTGTTTACTGACCACCGGTGATGAATCACATTTTCATGGAGCAACTCCACAAAAAACTGATAGGATATAAGTGTGATACACCAAAATGTTCGTATGAATAAGGCCTATTTCTGTCCATAATTAGAAATGCGGCGACTGGTCTAGGTATTCCAGAAATTCAGATTTTGTTTACTGACCACCATTGGTGAATCACATTTTCATGGAGCAACTCCACAAAAAACTGATAGGATATAAGTGTGATACACCAAAATGTTCGTATGGATAAAATCTATTAGCGTCCGTATTTAGAAATGCGGCGACTAGTCTAGGTATTCCAGAAATTCAGATTTTGTTTACTGACCACCGGTGATGAATCACATTTTCATGGAGCAACTCCACAAAAAACTGATAGGATATAAGTGTGATACACCAAAATGTTCGTATGAATAAGGCCTATTTGTGTCCATAATTAGAAATGCGGCGACTAGTCTAGGTATTCCAGAAATTCAGATTTTGTTTACTGACCACCGGTGATGAATCACATTTTCATGGAGCAACTCCACAAAAAAGTGATAGGATATAAGTGTGATACACCAAAATGTTCGTATGAATAAGGCCTATTTGCGTCCATAATTAGAAATGCGGCGACTACTCTAGGTATTCCAGAAATTCAGATTTTGTTTACTGACCACCATTGGTGAATCACATTTTCATGGAGCAACTCCACAAAAAACTGATAGGATATAAGTGTGATACACCAAAATGTTCGTATGAATATGGCCTATTTGTGTCCATAATTAGAAATGCGGCGACTAGTCTAGGTATTCCAGAAATTCAGATTTTGTTTACTGACCACCGGTGATGAATCACATTTTCATGGAGCAACTCCACAAAAAACTGATAGGATATAAGTGTGATACACCAAAATGTTCGTATGAATAAGGCCTATTTGTGTCCATAATTAGAAATGCGGCGGCTACTCTAGGTATTCCAGAAATTCAGATTTTGTTTACTGGCCACCATTGGTGAATCACATTTTCATGGAGCAACTCCACAAAAAACTGATAGGATATAAGTGTGATACACCAAAATGTTCGTATGAATATGGCCTATTTGTGTCCATAATTAGAAATGCGGCGACTAGTCTAGGTATTCCAGAAATTCAGATTTTGTTTACTGACCACCGGTGATGAATCACATTTTTATGGAGCAACTCCACAAAAAACTGATAGGATATAAGTGTGATACACCAAAATGTTCGTATGAATATGGCCTATTTGTGTCCATAATTAGAAATGCGGCGACTAGTCTAGGTATTCCAGAAATTCAGATTTTGTTTACTGACCACCGGTGATGAATCACATTTTCATGGAGCAACTCCACAAAAAACTGATAGGATATAAGTGTGATACACCAAAATGTTCGTATGAATAAGGCCTATTTGTGTCCATAATTAGAAATGCGGCGGCTACTCTAGGTATTCCAGAAATTCAGATTTTGTTTACTGACCACCATTGGTGAATCACATTTTCATGGAGCAACTCCACAAAAAACTGATAGGATATAAGTGTGATACACCAAAATGTTCGTATGAATAAGGCCTATTTGTGTCCATAATTAGAAATGCGGCGACTACTCTAGGTATTCCAGAAATTCAGATTTTGTTTACTGGCCACCATTGGTGAATCACATTTTCATGGAGCAACTCCACAAAAAACTGATAGGATATAAGTGTGATACACCAAAATGTTCGTATGAATAAGGCCTATTTGTGTCCATAATTAGAAATGCAGCCACTAGTCTAGGTATTCCAGAAATTCAGATTTTGTTTACTGACCACCATTGGTGAATCACATTTTCATGGAGCAACTCCACAAAAAACTGATAGGATATAAGTGTGATACACCAAAATGTTCGTATGAATAAGGCCTATTTGTGTCCATAATTAGAAATGCGACGACTACTCTAGGTATTCCAGAAATTCAGATTTTGTTTACTGACCACCATTGGTGAATCACATTTTCATGGAGCAACTCCACAAAAAACTGATAGGATATAAGTGTGATACACCAGAATGTTCGTATGAATAAGGCCTATTTGTGTCCATAATTAGAAATGCGGCGACTAGTCTAGGTATTCCAGAAATTCAGATTTTGTTTACTGACCACCGGTGATGAATCACATTTTCATGGAGCAACTCCACAAAAAACTGATAGGATATAAGTGTGATACACCAAAATGTTCGTATGAATAAGGCCTATTTCTGTCCATAATTAGAAATGCGGCGACTGGTCTAGGTATTCCAGAAATTCAGATTTTGTTTACTGACCACCATTGGTGAATCACATTTTCATGGAGCAACTCCACAAAAAACTGATAGGATATAAGTGTGATACACCAAAATGTTCGTATGGATAAAATCTATTAGCGTCCGTATTTAGAAATGCGGCGACTAGTCTAGGTATTCCAGAAATTCAGATTTTGTTTACTGACCACCGGTGATGAATCACATTTTCATGGAGCAACTCCACAAAAAACTGATAGGATATAAGTGTGATACACCAAAATGTTCGTATGAATAAGGCCTATTTGTGTCCATAATTAGAAATGCGGCGACTAGTCTAGGTATTCCAGAAATTCAGATTTTGTTTACTGACCACCGGTGATGAATCACATTTTCATGGAGCAACTCCACAAAAAACTGATAGGATATAAGTGTGATACACCAAAATGTTCGTATGAATAAGGCCTATTTCTGTCCATAATTAGAAATGCGGCGACTGGTCTAGGTATTCCAGAAATTCAGATTTTGTTTACTGACCACCATTGGTGAATCACATTTTCATGGAGCAACTCCACAAAAAACTGATAGGATATAAGTGTGATACACCAAAATGTTCGTATGGATAAAATCTATTAGCGTCCGTATTTAGAAATGCGGCGACTAGTCTAGGTATTCCAGAAATTCAGATTTTGTTTACTGACCACCGGTGATGAATCACATTTTCATGGAGCAACTCCACAAAAAACTGATAGGATATAAGTGTGATACACCAAAATGTTCGTATGAATAAGGCCTATTTGTGTCCATAATTAGAAATGCGGCGACTAGTCTAGGTATTCCAGAAATTCAGATTTTGTTTACTGACCACCGGTGATGAATCACATTTTCATGGAGCAACTCCACAAAAAAGTGATAGGATATAAGTGTGATACACCAAAATGTTCGTATGAATAAGGCCTATTTGCGTCCATAATTAGAAATGCGGCGACTACTCTAGGTATTCCAGAAATTCAGATTTTGTTTACTGACCACCATTGGTGAATCACATTTTCATGGAGCAACTCCACAAAAAACTGATAGGATATAAGTGTGATACACCAAAATGTTCGTATGAATATGGCCTATTTGTGTCCATAATTAGAAATGCGGCGACTAGTCTAGGTATTCCAGAAATTCAGATTTTGTTTACTGACCACCGGTGATGAATCACATTTTCATGGAGCAACTCCACAAAAAACTGATAGGATATAAGTGTGATACACCAAAATGTTCGTATGAATAAGGCCTATTTGTGTCCATAATTAGAAATGCGGCGGCTACTCTAGGTATTCCAGAAATTCAGATTTTGTTTACTGGCCACCATTGGTGAATCACATTTTCATGGAGCAACTCCACAAAAAACTGATAGGATATAAGTGTGATACACCAAAATGTTCGTATGAATATGGCCTATTTGTGTCCATAATTAGAAATGCGGCGACTAGTCTAGGTATTCCAGAAATTCAGATTTTGTTTACTGACCACCGGTGATGAATCACATTTTTATGGAGCAACTCCACAAAAAACTGATAGGATATAAGTGTGATACACCAAAATGTTCGTATGAATATGGCCTATTTGTGTCCATAATTAGAAATGCGGCGACTAGTCTAGGTATTCCAGAAATTCAGATTTTGTTTACTGACCACCGGTGATGAATCACATTTTCATGGAGCAACTCCACAAAAAACTGATAGGATATAAGTGTGATACACCAAAATGTTCGTATGAATAAGGCCTATTTGTGTCCATAATTAGAAATGCGGCGGCTACTCTAGGTATTCCAGAAATTCAGATTTTGTTTACTGACCACCATTGGTGAATCACATTTTCATGGAGCAACTCCACAAAAAACTGATAGGATATAAGTGTGATACACCAAAATGTTCGTATGAATAAGGCCTATTTGTGTCCATAATTAGAAATGCGGCGACTACTCTAGGTATTCCAGAAATTCAGATTTTGTTTACTGGCCACCATTGGTGAATCACATTTTCATGGAGCAACTCCACAAAAAACTGATAGGATATAAGTGTGATACACCAAAATGTTCGTATGAATAAGGCCTATTTGTGTCCATAATTAGAAATGCAGCCACTAGTCTAGGTATTCCAGAAATTCAGATTTTGTTTACTGACCACCATTGGTGAATCACATTTTCATGGAGCAACTCCACAAAAAACTGATAGGATATAAGTGTGATACACCAGAATGTTCGTATGAATAAGGCCTATTTGTGTCCATAATTAGAAATGCGGCGACTACTCTAGGTATTCCAGAAATTCAGATTTTGTTTACTGGCCACCGGTGATGAATCACATTTTCATGGAGCAACTCCACAAAAAACTGATAGGATATAAGTGTGATACACCAAAATGTTCGTATGAATAAGGCCTATTTGTGTCCATAATTAGAAATGCGACGACTACTCTAGGTATTCCAGAAATTCAGATTTTGTTTACTGACCACCATTGGTGAATCACATTTTCATGGAGCAACTCCACAAAAAACTGATAGGATATAAGTGTGATACACCAGAATGTTCGTATGAATAAGGCCTATTTGTGTCCATAATTAGAAATGCGGCGACTAGTCTAGGTATTCCAGAAATTCAGATTTTGTTTACTGACCACCGGTGATGAATCACATTTTCATGGAGCAACTCCACAAAAAACTGATAGGATATAAGTGTGATACACCAAAATGTTCGTATGAATAAGGCCTATTTCTGTCCATAATTAGAAATGCGGCGACTGGTCTAGGTATTCCAGAAATTCAGATTTTGTTTACTGACCACCATTGGTGAATCACATTTTCATGGAGCAACTCCACAAAAAACTGATAGGATATAAGTGTGATACACCAAAATGTTCGTATGGATAAAATCTATTAGCGTCCGTATTTAGAAATGCGGCGACTAGTCTAGGTATTCCAGAAATTCAGATTTTGTTTACTGACCACCGGTGATGAATCACATTTTCATGGAGCAACTCCACAAAAAACTGATAGGATATAAGTGTGATACACCAAAATGTTCGTATGAATAAGGCCTATTTGTGTCCATAATTAGAAATGCGGCGACTAGTCTAGGTATTCCAGAAATTCAGATTTTGTTTACTGACCACCGGTGATGAATCACATTTTCATGGAGCAACTCCACAAAAAACTGATAGGATATAAGTGTGATACACCAAAATGTTCGTATGAATAAGGCCTATTTGCGTCCATAATTAGAAATGCGGCGACTACTCTAGGTATTCCAGAAATTCAGATTTTGTTTACTGACCACCATTGGTGAATCACATTTTCATGGAGCAACTCCACAAAAAACTGATAGGATATAAGTGTGATACACCAAAATGTTCGTATGAATATGGCCTATTTGTGTCCATAATTAGAAATGCGGCGACTAGTCTAGGTATTCCAGAAATTCAGATTTTGTTTACTGACCACCGGTGATGAATCACATTTTCATGGAGCAACTCCACAAAAAACTGATAGGATATAAGTGTGATACACCAAAATGTTCGTATGAATAAGGCCTATTTGTGTCCATAATTAGAAATGCGGCGGCTACTCTAGGTATTCCAGAAATTCAGATTTTGTTTACTGGCCACCATTGGTGAATCACATTTTCATGGAGCAACTCCACAAAAAACTGATAGGATATAAGTGTGATACACCAAAATGTTCGTATGAATATGGCCTATTTGTGTCCATAATTAGAAATGCGGCGACTAGTCTAGGTATTCCAGAAATTCAGATTTTGTTTACTGACCACCGGTGATGAATCACATTTTTATGGAGCAACTCCACAAAAAACTGATAGGATATAAGTGTGATACACCAAAATGTTCGTATGAATATGGCCTATTTGTGTCCATAATTAGAAATGCGGCGACTAGTCTAGGTATTCCAGAAATTCAGATTTTGTTTACTGACCACCGGTGATGAATCACATTTTCATGGAGCAACTCCACAAAAAACTGATAGGATATAAGTGTGATACACCAAAATGTTCGTATGAATAAGGCCTATTTGTGTCCATAATTAGAAATGCGGCGGCTACTCTAGGTATTCCAGAAATTCAGATTTTGTTTACTGACCACCATTGGTGAATCACATTTTCATGGAGCAACTCCACAAAAAACTGATAGGATATAAGTGTGATACACCAAAATGTTCGTATGAATAAGGCCTATTTGTGTCCATAATTAGAAATGCGGCGACTAGTCTAGGTATTCCAGAAATTCAGATTTTGTTTACTGACCACCGGTGATGAATCACATTTTCATGGAGCAACTCCACAAAAAACTGATAGGATATAAGTGTGATACACCAAAATGTTCGTATGAATAAGGCCTATTTCTGTCCATAATTAGAAATGCGGCGACTGGTCTAGGTATTCCAGAAATTCAGATTTTGTTTACTGACCACCATTGGTGAATCACATTTTCATGGAGCAACTCCACAAAAAACTGATAGGATATAAGTGTGATACACCAAAATGTTCGTATGGATAAAATCTATTAGCGTCCGTATTTAGAAATGCGGCGACTAGTCTAGGTATTCCAGAAATTCAGATTTTGTTTACTGACCACCGGTGATGAATCACATTTTCATGGAGCAACTCCACAAAAAACTGATAGGATATAAGTGTGATACACCAAAATGTTCGTATGAATAAGGCCTATTTGTGTCCATAATTAGAAATGCGGCGACTAGTCTAGGTATTCCAGAAATTCAGATTTTGTTTACTGACCACCGGTGATGAATCACATTTTCATGGAGCAACTCCACAAAAAACTGATAGGATATAAGTGTGATACACCAAAATGTTCGTATGAATAAGGCCTATTTGCGTCCATAATTAGAAATGCGGCGACTACTCTAGGTATTCCAGAAATTCAGATTTTGTTTACTGACCACCATTGGTGAATCACATTTTCATGGAGCAACTCCACAAAAAACTGATAGGATATAAGTGTGATACACCAAAATGTTCGTATGAATATGGCCTATTTGTGTCCATAATTAGAAATGCGGCGACTAGTCTAGGTATTCCAGAAATTCAGATTTTGTTTACTGACCACCGGTGATGAATCACATTTTCATGGAGCAACTCCACAAAAAACTGATAGGATATAAGTGTGATACACCAAAATGTTCGTATGAATAAGGCCTATTTGTGTCCATAATTAGAAATGCGGCGGCTACTCTAGGTATTCCAGAAATTCAGATTTTGTTTACTGGCCACCATTGGTGAATCACATTTTCATGGAGCAACTCCACAAAAAACTGATAGGATATAAGTGTGATACACCAAAATGTTCGTATGAATATGGCCTATTTGTGTCCATAATTAGAAATGCGGCGACTAGTCTAGGTATTCCAGAAATTCAGATTTTGTTTACTGACCACCGGTGATGAATCACATTTTTATGGAGCAACTCCACAAAAAACTGATAGGATATAAGTGTGATACACCAAAATGTTCGTATGAATATGGCCTATTTGTGTCCATAATTAGAAATGCGGCGACTAGTCTAGGTATTCCAGAAATTCAGATTTTGTTTACTGACCACCGGTGATGAATCACATTTTCATGGAGCAACTCCACAAAAAACTGATAGGATATAAGTGTGATACACCAAAATGTTCGTATGAATAAGGCCTATTTGTGTCCATAATTAGAAATGCGGCGGCTACTCTAGGTATTCCAGAAATTCAGATTTTGTTTACTGACCACCATTGGTGAATCACATTTTCATGGAGCAACTCCACAAAAAACTGATAGGATATAAGTGTGATACACCAAAATGTTCGTATGAATAAGGCCTATTTGTGTCCATAATTAGAAATGCGGCGACTAGTCTAGGTATTCCAGAAATTCAGATTTTGTTTACTGACCACCGGTGATGAATCACATTTTCATGGAGCAACTCCACAAAAAACTGATAGGATATAAGTGTGATACACCAAAATGTTCGTATGAATAAGGCCTATTTGTGTCCATAATTAGAAATGCGGCGACTACTCTAGGTATTCCAGAAATTCAGATTTTGTTTACTGACCACCATTGGTGAATCACATTTTCATGGAGCAACTCCACAAAAAACTGATAGGATATAAGTGTGATACACCAAAATGTTCGTATGGATAAGGCCTATTTGTGTCCATAATTAGAAATGCGGCGACTAGTCTAGGTATTCCAGAAATTCAGATTTTGTTTACTGACCACCATTGGTGAATCACATTTTCATGGAGCAACTCCACAAAAAACTGATAGGATATAAGTGTGATACACCAAAATGTTCGTATGAATAAGGCCTATTTGCGTCCATAATTAGAAATGCGGCGACTACTCTAGGTATTCCAGAAATTCAGATTTTGTTTACTGACCACCATTGGTGAATCACATTTTCATGGAGCAACTCCACAAAAAACTGATAGGATATAAGTGTGATACACCAGAATGTTCGTATGAATAAGGCCTATTTGTGTCCATAATTAGAAATGCGGCGACTACTCTAGGTATTCCAGAAATTCAGATTTTGTTTACTGACCACCATTGGTGAATCACATTTTCATGGAGCAACTCCACAAAAAACTGATAGGATATAAGTGTGATACACCAAAATGTTCGTATGAATATGGCCTATTTGTGTCCATAATTAGAAATGCGGCGACTAGTCTAGGTATTCCAGAAATTCAGATTTTGTTTACTGACCACCATTGGTGAATCACATTTTCATGGAGCAACTCCACAAAAAACTGATAGGATATAAGTGTGATACACCAAAATGTTCGTATGAATATGGCCTATTTGTGTCCATAATTAGAAATGCGGCGACTACTCTAGGTATTCCAGAAATTCAGATTTTGTTTACTGACCATCATTGGTGAATCACATTTTCATGGAGCAACTCCACAAAAAACTGATAGGATATAAGTGTGATACACCAAAATGTTCGTATGAATATGGCCTATTTGTGTCCATAATTAGAAATGCGGCGACTAGTCTAGGTATTCCAGAAATTCAGATTTTGTTTACTGACCACCATTGGTGAATCACATTTTCATGGAGCAACTCCACAAAAAACTGATAGGATATAAGTGTGATACACCAAAATGTTCGTATGAATATGGCCTATTTGTGTCCATAATTAGAAATGCGGCGACTAGTCTAGGTATTCCAGAAATTCAGATTTTGTTTACTGACCACCGGTGATGAATCACATTTTCATGGAGCAACTCTACAAAAAACTGATAGGATATAAGTGTGATACACCAAAATGTTCGTATGAATAAGGCCTATTTGTGTCCATAATTAGAAATGCGGCGACTAGTCTAGGTATTCCAGAAATTCAGATTTTGTTTACTGACCACCATTGGTGAATCACATTTTCATGGAGCAACTCCACAAAAAACTGATAGGATATAAGTGTGATACACCAAAATGTTCGTATGAATATGGCCTATTTGTGTCCATAATTAGAAATGCGGCGACTAGTCTAGGTATTCCAGAAATTCAGATTTTGTTTACTGACCACCATTGGTGAATCACATTTTCATGGAGCAACTCCACAAAAAACTGATAGGATATAAGTGTGATACACCAAAATGTTCGTATGAATATGGCCTATTTGTGTCCATAATTAGAAATGCGGCGACTAGTCTAGGTATTCCAGAAATTCAGATTTTGATTACTGACCACCGGTGATGAATCACATTTTCATGGAGCAACTCTACAAAAAACTGATAGGATATAAGAGTGATACACCAAAATGTTCGTATGAATAAGGCCTATTTGTGTCCATAATTAGAAATGCGGCGACTAGTCTAGGTATTCCAGAAATTCAGATTTTGTTTACTGACCACCATTGGTGAATCACATTTGCATGGAGCAACTCCACAAAAAACTGATAGGATATAAGTGTGATACACCAAAATGTTCGTATGAATATGGCCTATTTGTGTCCATAATTAGAAATGCGGCGACTATTCTAGGTATTCCAGAAATTCAGATTTTGTTTACTGACCACCGGTGATGAATCACATTTTCATGGAGCAACTCCACAAAAAACTGATAGGATATAAGTGTGATACACCAAAATGTTTGTATGAATAAGGCCTATTTGTGTCCATAATTAGAAATGCGGCGACTAGTCTAGGTATTCCAGAAATTCAGATTTTGTTTACTGACCACCATTGGTGAATCACATTTTCATGGAGCAACTCCACAAAAAACTGATAGGATATAAGTGTGATACATCAAAATGTTCGTATGAATATGGCCTATTTGTGTCCATAATTAGAAATGCGGCGACTAGTCTAGGTATTCCAGAAATTCAGATTTTGTTTACTGACCACCATTGGTGAATCACATTTTCATGGAGCAACTCCACAAAAAACTGATAGGATATAAGTGTGATACACCAAAATGTTCGTATGAATATGGCCTATTTGTGTCCATAATTAGAAATGCGGCGACTAGTCTAGGTATTCCAGAAATTCAGATTTTGTTTACTGACCACCATTGGTGAATCACATTTTCATGGAGCAACTCCACAACAAACTGATAGGATATAAGTGTGATACACCAAAATGTTTGTATGAATAAGGCCTATTTGCGTCCATAATTAGAAATGTGACGACTAGTCTAGGTATTCCAGAAATTCAGATTTTGTTTACTGACCACCATTGGTGAGTCACATTTTCATGGAGCAACTCCACAAAAAACTGATAGGATATAAGTGTGATACACCAAAATGTTCGTATGAATAAGGCCTATTTGTGTCCATAATTAGAAATGCGGCGACTACTCTAGGTATTCCAGAAATTCAGATTTTGTTTACTGACCACCATTGGTGAATCACATTTTCATGGAGCAACTCCACAAAATACTGATAGGATATAAGTGTGATACACCAAAATGTTCGTATGGATAAGGCCTATTTGTGTCCATAATTAGAAATGCGGCGACTACTCTAGGTATTCCAGAAATTCAGATTTTGTTTACTGACCACCATTGGTGAATCACATTTTCATGGAGCAACTCCACAACAAACTGATAGGATATAAGTGTGATACACCAAAATGTTCGTATGAATAAGGCCTATTTGCGTCCATAATTAGAAATGCGGCGACTAGTCTAGGTATTCCAGAAATTCAGATTTTGTTTACTGACCACCATTGGTGAATCACATTTTCATGGAGCAACTCCACAAAAAACTGATAGGATATAAGTGTGATACACCAAAATGTTCGTATGAATAAGGCCTATTTGTGTCCATAATTAGAAATGCGGCGACTACTCTAGGTATTCCAGAAATTCAGATTTTGTTTACTGACCACCGGTGATGAATCACATTTTCATGGAGCAACTCCACAAAAAACTGATAGGATATAAGTGTGATACACCAAAATGTTCGTATGAATATGGCCTATTTGTGTCCATAATTAGAAATGCGGCGACTAGTCTAGGTATTCCAGAAATTCAGATTTTGTTTACTGACCACCGGTGATGAATCACATTTTCATGGAGCAACTCCACAAAAAACTGATAGGATATAAGTGTGATACACCAAAATGTTCGTATGAATAAGGCCTATTTGTGTCCATAATTAGAAATGCGGCGACTAGTCTAGGTATTCCAGAAATTCAGATTTTGTTTACTGACCACCATTGGTGAATCACATTTTCATGGAGCAACTCCACAAAAAACTGATAGGATATAAGTGTGATACACCAAAATGTTCGTATGAATATGGCCTATTTGTGTCCATAATTAGAAATGCGGCGACTAGTCTAGGTATTCCAGAAATTCAGATTTTGTTTACTGACCACCATTGGTGAATCACATTTTCATGGAGCAACTCCACAAACTCCATAATTAGAAATGCGGCGACTAGTCTAGGTATTCCAGAAATTCAGATTTTGTTTACTGACCACCGGTGATGAATCACATTTTTATGGAGCAACTCCACAAAAAACTGATAGGATATAAGTGTGATACACCAAAATGTTCGTATGAATATGGCCTATTTGTGTCCATAATTAGAAATGCGGCGACTACTCTAGGTATTCCATAAATTCAGATTTTGTTTACTGACCACCGGTTATGAATCACATTTTCATGGAGCAACTCCACAAAAAACTGATAGGATATAAGTGTGATACACCAAAATGTTCGTATGAATAAGGCCTATTTGCGTCCATAATTAGAAATGCGGCGACTAGTCTAGGTATTCCAGAAATTCAGATTTTGTTTACTGACCACCATTGGTGAATCACATTTTCATGGAGCAACTCCACAAAAAACTGATAGGATATAAGTGTGATACACCAAAATGTTCGTATGAATAAGGCCTATTTGTGTCCATAATTAGAATTGCGGCGACTAGTCTAGGTATTCCAGAAATTCAGATTTTGTTTACTGACCACCGGTGATGAATCACATTTTCATGGAGCAACTCCAACTGTTCGTGATCTCAACAGACTTAATGGGTGTTTTAATTGTAAAAAATTGTATAAAAAGCACTAATCTCAAAACGTTTTTGTTTCAAAATTTTTATAGAAATTTATTAGGAAGAACATAGATGCGGTTAAAAAATTTTAAAGAAATATGTTAAGTTTGTATTTTAGCGAATTCGTCTGACACTTTTTTTTTATAAACAGGCAGTTAGTTTGATGATGATACAAACGGAATGACTATTTCATATATACCCTCTATCTTACTGACTGTGAACAATATAAAAAGCTTTTAAAATTTGTATGATTTTATTTAATGTGTTTTATATACTTAAATGGTAATAACAACAACTAAAAATAACTCAGAAGGATCAATTAATATAAAAAATACATTTTAAAAAGAGAACCTAATTGATTGAAATAACACCATTCCGTAAATCCAATAACCCAGAAACTTAAAAAACAAAAAAATAAAAATCGTTTTGTGACAATATTGGTTGTCGTGATAAGTTTAACAACATTAAGTTGGGCTTTTAACAGAAAACAAGAATTTTTAATTTTTTTCGTCTGTCGTTCGTCCACTTCAAGCGATAAGAAATTAGTAACATGAAACAATGACTGTTTTATGAACATTCAATATATGAATGAGGGTATTTTGTGACTCATAGCTTAGATGTGACGCCAAATATTTTAATGTCTACTTTTTTCTGTATTATCGTACTGAAACAAACGATTTACTTCCTCTTCGTTTGTTAATTTGTAACACAGGTAACAAATAGTTATTAGAATTTTGAAATTTTTAAGTGGTTCATTCCTTTTATCCGCACTAACTCTGGCACTGGACTCACTCCTGCTTCCAAACACAAATTACTTTTGTCGTTATCTTTTAGTCAAAATTTCAAAATTATATGAATACAACAATATTCTTGGACTGTTGAAAAAAAAAAATAAGATAAGTCCGGCATTTAAATGAGCGTTTTTCGTGTTTGGAGTGAGAGAAGTCAATAACAAATTAAGCGGTTAATGTGCATATTTAAGATAAAAAACATTTCAAACTTTTAACAAAATAAAGAACAAAAATGCAGTTAAATTACTTAACTAAAGGTGTTATTTTAATGTTCTGTTTGTTTTTTATATTAAACGACTTGGTGGCATAAGTTGAACACTCGTAAACTTTTAAGATGGACTGGTTTAATATCTATAGTTTTGTTATAGTTTTTTTTTTTATTTGTTATGCTCTTATACATATTGTAAGGGAAGGTATCTCCAGCGTTAGCTTCCAATTTTGAGGAAATTTGGAAATATTATAAAGGAGACAATTAACAAAATAAGCGTTCTCTATCACATACAATTTCAGCTTAATCTGTGAGTTACCACGAGTATACCTTCCTTGTGAGCTTATTTCTGATATATATTCATAACTACACTTTAAATAAAAATTTGTACAATATTGAATGAAACTAATTTAATATTGATCTAAACTAATTCAACCAATTAACTGTCTAACTAAAAATGTACGTATTGAATAATCAATCTTGATGTACAATTATTTCGGTACCCGAAAATTATCCCAATATCCGGTTTTGGGAGAACCAAATGTTAACATGAAATAACCCCAACAGACATTATCACAATTTCCGGTCTTGGGATTGTTTCGTTTCGAAATTAATTTATTATGACACTAAAATTTTAAATGTATCAACTTTATTTAATAATATATATGTATGTATTATATGTTTTTGATTTGTTAAGTTTATTGTTATTAATACAACAACAAATTTTATTAATTAATACTTTATATTCAAAACATATGCAGTTAAAAAGATATGTCAATATCTGTAGACTAGACTTTAGAGACGCCTTTGACCAAATGTATTTAACGATCACAATTTATTAAAAAAGCTCTTAATAAATATTAATTATTTATGACGTCGATTTTAGTAAGTCAGTTTTACGCTGGGATTTTGAGTTAACTATTTGTTAACCCAAAAATGTGTTGTTGTTTTGTATGAAATTTTTTACATTTTCTTTTTTTCAATATTTAGTTAAATTAAAGATAACACTGCAATATGAGATCTGGTTTTAATATATATTTTTTTAATATTAGATTTAAATTTATTAGTTTAAATAAATATCTGGAATTAGTGGGCCTATATAATAATAAGACTTATAAATATATTTAAATATCTTCTTTTGATGTTAAAGTAAAGTGACAAAAGGATTAATGATTTCCCCATCGCAATTCATTGTTGATTTAAAGACTTTTTTAAAATTAAAAAGTACCATCCATTTATTACTCTCTTAAAAAAATGTAAGTTTTTATTTATTATTTTTACAAATTATTCAACATAATTTTTCATTTTTTTCAGTTTACTTGTTACTTTTTATACCTATTTGTTGGTAATAAATGAATCTGTTATTTTTAATTTCTTTATTTTTATGCTCACATTCATTTATAATAACCAGAGAGTGAGACAATTAAAGCAAGTTAAAAAAAATTAAAGTCGGGCATGCCAACTATATGAGACCCCACACCACAGTATGATTTTGACCATATTTCGGGAAGCGTAAAAAATTCCGGAAAGCGAATTTTGAATAATAGTCTAATAAAAATCTAAATAAAATCTGGGTCTGGGACAGCACAAAATCCCGATTTCTTCAATATCGGAACGGATTGGGGGCCCGTATATTGACTGCCAGAAAAGAAATTTTTAGGAAATTCTGGCGCCCAATTGAGCCAAAAATGCACCCGGGTTTTCTCTTTGCCTGCAATGAGCACTACTCGATTCATGCGCAAAATTGTATAAGTCTTCAAGAAATTCCTTAAAATAATACTAATACTTCATTATTTTTCATAGTTACGAACATCAGCACAAACTCAATACACCGTGTACTATAGACGAGTGTAGGATATAAAAAAAATATGAAAGAATGAAATACATATAAAACATTATCTACAACAGTGCGCTATCCTAAGGGCCGATGTAGCTTCGTATAGACAACATTCATCAATACAAAAGCTTCCTGGATTTAATCTTCATACAAGCACACTAATAGAAAAAAGTCCGTAAAAATTTTAGTTAAAACTACCAAGAATTAGTTAAAAACGATCGATCCTAAAATATCGAATTAAACATATGATAACAATAAAACTGTTTCTAATCAAATATTTAATTGAATCAATTAATATTTTAATTGTCTCAATTAATCGTATACAATTTTTAGTAATTGATTGTATCATTTGAGTATAGGTGCAAAATCAATTAAAATTTTAATTAATATAATCAATTTCGTAATTTAAACTCTTTTTTAGTTTTTTCTGTGTATCTATAATCAATAGGGTGTTTCATTGGGCAACTGTGAATCAGGATGCAAAATTTCATTCGGTCCAAGTATAAAGCCTATTGATTTCGGTCGAAAATATACAAATATTTTAGTGAAATTTGGTAAGTTGAATCACTTGACCCCAAAGAGAAAGCCTAAATATATTCTAAATAGAATCCGCGCATATTTTCTCATAAATACATCTTACATTACAATTTTCTTAACGATTTTTTATTTTGTGCAAATTTATAGACAAATTTATACACATGTTCGTTTCAACCCATTCAAATTTCGGATCTAAACATAACTTTCAACTATGCTCGTGTATACTATGACTTAAACTTGCTTACTCGTTTTTTGTATTTATAAATATAAAAAATCTTTTTAATTGGGGGTCCATGAGCCAGTAAAAATTTCTCAAGGAGTCTGTAAAATAAAAGTTAGTTTGAACCGCTGCTCTAAACCATCGATTAACCCCCTGTTTTTATAAAGCGAACTGAATTATTCCTTCAGAGGTATTGTGTATATTTTGTTTTTGTTACAATAACAAAATGCACACAATTACTCAGGCGGAATTATGCCGCTCCCTTTCTGAAAGCAGGGGGTAAGATATAATAGGTTAACCGTAAGTTTTTTCTCTACAATATATCCAAATTTCATTGAAATCGGAGTACATCAGTTGGGGTACTTTTCCTGTTAGTTAAACTGTACTACGCTCAGAAAAGTTCTGCAGTTACTTCGTGACAGTTATTTATGTAGTAATGCGGTTGTAGTTATTTTAACTAGAATTGTAGTTAATTTACTTAGAGCAAATTTTTTTGACAGTAATATTTTTAAACAAACTACAAAAACTACTACATTGTAGTAACATTTATTTTATACATTTGTTTTGAATTTTGTTACAAATAAATTTTAAATTTTCAAGTGCGTGTACGAAGCAAACAAGTGTGTGTACGAAGCGCTTGTTTAGGAATTTCTAGTGAAAGGATATGAGAACATGTTTTCTCTTGTGTCTTTAGTCATAAAACAACGCTAAACAGTGAAGACGCGTAGTACGGAATAAGATTATATATTTTTTTTAAATAATTAAAATTATAAGGTAAATTTTATAATATAAAATATAAATTTATTTACGAGAATATTAAAAAATATTGTATTTATTTTCTTTCAGCTCTTTAATATTTTGATCCCTTTCTACCTGGAGAAAAAAAGGAAGGCAAACAATATTTCATCCCTCACAGAAGGACATCGAGAACAATATCTTAAAAGTGAACAATAAAAGTGATATTAAGTGTAAATTTTGATTTCTGAATTATAAATTTTTTCGAGAATAAAATTAATTTGCATAAATTTGTTTTTATTAAATTAATAATTTTTAAATTAATTTTTATTCATGTTTAATTAATAATTTTGTTTATGTTATTTTAACTACATTTGCAGTTGCTTGTACAGTTTTACAATAATTTGCATGTGTGTTGTTTTAATTGCATTGTAGTTGTATTAAGGGGGGTATCGACTTTAGGAAAAATTTTGTTTTCGAATTTTTTTAAATTTTATTTGGATAGGGCATACTCTTCAGTATATGCTCAGAAAATATCAGTATAAAATTCGAAGAAATAAAATTTACACTTTTTTTTTTGTAAAATATAATTTAGTCACAAAGTAATATTCTATGCATTAAATTTGTACACAAAATTTTTTGGGAGGGTTTTTTTATCATTGTCTTTATTATAAATCTTATTTCGCATAATACAGCAGAAGAAAATGAAAAAAACTACATCTAAAGATTAGGGTTTGGGGTTCGGGAAATCCCGGGCGGGAATTCCCGGGAAAATAATATTTTTTTCCCGGGAAAACGGGAAATTTTAAAAATATTAAATTTTTTAAATTGTTTTTGTTTCGAATAGGATTTTTTAATTTTAGTCATAAAAAACATTTTAAATACCAAAACAAAAATGTCATTGTTAAAATCTTTTAAAAGGGAATACATTTATTTGACACACAAATAAAATCTTTGCCAAGTAATAAGGAGCATTTCAAATAATAAAGATTTTTCGCATAACTTATTCAAAATTTAAGTAGTAAAATCTAAAAACTTGGTAAAATGTTTAAAAGAAATATGAACAAAAAGTCTTGTTTCTTACAAATCTAAATTTTTCAAATGTATATTTTAGTTAAATTCGACTTTGTTAAAATATTGGGTGGCTTGGTTTATTTTTGGAGCATTCTGATTGGTTAATTTATTTTCAACCAATCAAAATATTTGAAAATATAAATATTTTTGTAAGGTTTTCATACACAAAATGAACAAAACCGTTTGATTAAAAATAAAGTCGACTTTAAATTTAAATTACGCCTTTATATTAAGGGTCAATAATTTTATAAGTAACGTTTTCATTAATAAATGTGAAAAGAAAAGACTAATGGTTAACGGTGGTATCTAAATTTGGTTATCCGACATCTAAATTTGGTTCACAAAAAATAAAAAATTGATGGTCATGCAACTTCTCTTGAAGAAAACAACAAGAATAACGTTTCAGCTAAAATTAGCAAGGTACCTGAAGAAAAAAGTGTAAGCTGAATAGGCATTAAAGGCTTTATGGTAGGGCAAACATTTCCTGAAATGGTATCCAAATTAGCTGCAGTCAATCCGCACCATAACTAGATCTTCGTTTATTCGAGAAAGTTTTTATAATAAAAACCTGGCTGCAAAAAATGAAACCGATGTAAAGAGCATTATATTAAATTACTACAATCATGTAAAAGATATCATGATAAAAGAAATATCGAGCAATATTTCTAACGATAGGAGATTTACTATAATCTTAGATGAATGGACAAGAATATCACAAAAGAGATATTTGAACATATGTACAAACGGATATAATTCATTTTATAACCTGGGTGGGGTTGGTTTATATATCAGGAAGATGTAATGCTGATGAAATAAGAAGAATTGTAGAAATAAGACTAGAAGAGTTTTAATTGTCTTTGGAAAATAACATTGTGGCCACCATATCTAATGGGCCAAGTGTGATGAAACGGTTTGTTTCCGACAGTCCAGTAGTAGGTGCCTACTGGAATCATGCAATTCATTTGTCAGTGCTGCGAGTAATTTATGTGAAATCAAATGTTCAACATTCTGATATTTTTTACTTTGAATTCTCACTACACAGACTGCATTTGCACTGAAATAGTGTTTTTTTTAAACAAAAATTACTTATATAGGTGGTTTTCATTAACAATTTTGTTCAAAAGTATTTCCCGGGATTCCCGGGAATCCCGGGAATAAAATTTTTTCATTCCCGTTTCCCGGGAAATAAAAAAGACCGGGAAAACCCAAACCCTACTAAAGATGCAAGAATTGAACGCAGTCTTTAAAGAAAATCCAATGATGATTCCTCGATGGCGGGCGAAGGCACGTTATTTGAGGCAGTTACTTGATGGCTTTTTATTAGCCATAAAAGTAATCAATGTATATAAAAAATAAAAAACAAATACAAAACAAATTAAAAAATCTACGCAATAAAATATTTTGACCGAAATTAAATGTCTAATAAGTTCTATACTATCGTTTTTAAGAATATTTGGATTCATATATAAAATGCTCTTTATCCGATTCTTCCCAAATTTGGCGCACATGTAGAAAACTGCGAAATATAAATTTTGTTCATACACGGTTTTTTAAAATTTTGCTGTTTTTTAGCGTAAAATTAATTTTAAACTTTAAACGCGTTTTCCAACAACCCTCAGTTCAAAATGGTTTTTTTCTTTCGTAGGCAACAAAAAACTCTAGTCCTTATCGGTGCCTTTTTTTTGAATTTTGGTCAAATAAATTTTATATTCCCGAGCAAATGTGTTTTTTCTTCCCTTTTTTGGAAATTTTAACTTTGTGTGGCTGCTTTGTTAACAAAAAAAAAAAAAAATTAAAAATAAAATTCGGGCCACGATAAGGACTAGAGAATCTATCTGGGATTAAGAATCACATTTTTATTTTCCGATAATTAATGAAGGCTGCACAGTGGCAGCCGATTTTGCCTTTTTTAAAAAAGGCCAGTAAGGAAGTGACAACTCTGGCGATTTTGGATGAGGAACTATAAAGCTGATATTTTTTAAAAATACTACAATAACATAGCCCCTTACTGTAAAAGAGTATTTTAAATTTAAAGTCGACTTTATTTTTAATCATACGGCTTTGTTCATTTTGTGTATGAAAACCCTACAAAAATATTTGTATTTTCAAACATTTTGATTGGTTGGAAATAAAATAACCAATCAGAATGCTCCAAAAATAAACCAAGTCAAGGCATACTGCCACCCAATATTTTAACTAAAGTCGACTTTAACTAAAATATACATTTGAAAAATTTAGATAGTAAGGATGATAATTTTTAAATAAAAAAATAAAATATTAAAAATATTGTTAATTGAATTTTTGACAAACGTTCAAATACGCCCTTTAAAATGCTGTTGTTACAGTATTTACCCCCCTTAACTACATTTGTCAGTTGATTTTTACAGTTAAAAATAACTTCATATTGCAATTGATTTAAATGCAAATGTAGTGTATACCTTTTTAACTTAAAATTCAGTTATTTTAACTGTCATTTGCAGTTGATTTTACCTACACCTACATAATTCCCTGAGTGTATAAACTATTTAACAGACTTTTAATACCCTACACCACTACGTGGATAAGGTATAATAAGTTTGTGCTGATATTTGTAACAGCAAAAATGACCTACACTGATAGAATTTTGTGCATAGTATTAATGAATTTGTTCATTAATCCAATGATTTTTTTCATTGAAAAGTCCCCAAATGAATACGTTTCATTAGATCAATGAAACGTATTCATTAAATGAAAACTAATTGAAAAAAAGATATTTTTTTGCGTTACTTTTTTTATTTATTTTTATTTTATTAATTTTTATTTGTACATATATTTCTTTTTCGTTTTTATACCGTTTTTGACATCTCCCTGAAGTCGACTTGAACCCGCAATCACCAGAATGTAAACATTATCGCGTTACCGATTGATCTAAATAGCCAAGTCAAAATGATGTCATTATTTGGACTTTTATATTTAAATAATTTCAGTTTGCAACCCTAGCGTTCATTACTGGAACATATATCTATTTTAGTAATTAGCAAATTCAAAACCCTTATAAAAATTATAGCATATCCTACGGGTTAGTTGAAAATATATAATGAAAAAATTCATTAAATTAATGAATTTTTCATTAACTCAATGAAATTTTTTCATTAAATCAGTGAATTCAGATTAATGAAATCGATTCATTAATAGTATGAACGAAAATTCTATCAGTGTAGATCTACCTTTTAGTATACCGATCGAGGTAGAATATTTTTTTGATTCTATTTAGCGATGTCCGTCCGTCGATCTGATTGCCAATGTTTTCTACAAGTGCACGCTACAATCCACAAATATTAGAACATTGTGATGAAATTCGACATATTTACTTGGCCCCAAAACGGAGCTTATTGATCGGTTCATGTTTAGACCCTGTACCTAGTGCCCATATAAAGGTCCCCAAAATATTGGATCTTATATTTTTTTGTACGCTACAGGTCGAAAATATAAAGATACGTATTGGTTGAAATTTGGTACGTTAACTCACATGGACAGATTGCCCAAATTTTTTATATAAAAATTTTGGCACCATTTGAACCTATTCAAATTTCGGCTCTAAACATTAGTTGCACTCATAGAAATAAATCCGTAAAATAGCAACTATAAATTAGTTTAAAATAATGTTGCGGAAAAAATTGTTAAATTAGCAGTTTTTTGTGCTAAATAAAGGGTTTTTCAATAAGAGCGCTACAAAAGTTTTTTTTTAAATAAAACAAAAACGGTTTTGGATATCAATGAAATTCTTTATTCCTGTGAAAGTACGTTCGATGCCATTATGTATGGAAATCGATCTCTTTTGGATGGCCACCACGGGCACGCTTGCAGAAGTCCAGACGCTGAACACAATTTTCGACGGTTTTCAAGCATAAATCGGCCGATATTCGTACGAAGTTCATCAATTGTCGCTGGCTTGTTGGCATAGACCATAGATTTGACGTAGCCCCACAGGAAATAGTCCAACGGCGTCAAATCGCACGACCGAGGCGGCCAATGAACTGGACCATTTCGTGAGATAACACGTTCTCCAAACTTGGTTTGCAATAAATTGATTGTGACATTCGCTGTGTGGCTTGTGGCGCCGTCCTGTTGGAACCACATGTCCTCCAAGTCCATATCATCCAATTGGGGCCAAAAATATTCGGTTATCATTGAACGGTAGCGATTCCCATTCACAATAACGTGCCGGTCTTGATCATCACGGAAGAAGTACGGCCCAATGATGCCGCCGGCTCATAAACCACAACAAACCGTAATTTTTTCGGGATGCAATGATGACTCATGGAGTACGTGTGGATTGCTGTCTGACCAATAACGAATATTTTGTTTATTGACGAAGCCATTCATTATGACGACCATAAATTGGACGTAGCTCTCTTAACGTTGAGGCCACTGACTCCCAATTTCGGTAGTAAATTTTAATAATTTAGACTCGTTGTTGGCTCGTATATCTTTCCATCATGAAATGGCAAATCTTACTGAAGAGAAATGTCAAAAGAGCGGCAAGAAATATTTCGTCGTTTGCTGTCCCTGTCTTTCTACTTTTGTAGCGTCCCTGTTGAAGAACCCTTTACTACTAAAATAAGGACAGCAAAAACAAAACGGTTAAATTTACAGAATTTTAGTTATATTTATGTTAACTTTTAGTTAATTGAAAATGACAATTTGTACTGCAAAATCTAAAGAAAATTTTGCTAAATATTATTAGACTAAAAAAGGCAAAAATAAAATGTTATATCTACAAAATTTTTGTTATTTTTAAGCTAAATTTAGTTAAATTCAAATAGCAGTCTATTCTGCTAAAATGAGCAGAGATATTAGCTAAAAAATTGTAAATTGCTGTTTTTAAAAAGTTCGATTTTTATATGCATTTAAAAAAATCGAAATAAAGTTCGAAAATTTTAAATTTCTTTGTGATTTTTTAGGCTACTAATTATTTAGCAAAATTTATTGCTGATTTTAGCAGGTTAATTTGTTATTTTCTATTAACAAAGATTTAGCTCAAATATAACTAAAATTTTGTATATTTAAAAGTTTTATTTTTGCTGTTCCTATCTTACTAATATATAGCAAAACTAATCTGCTAATTTTAGCAGTTTTTTCTGCAACATAATTTTTAAAATTTTTTTTAGTAGTTTTAACAAAATTTTTTACAGACTTCTTTCTATTAGTGAAGTAATAAAATTGTAAAAACTACTTTAAAAATTTAGTATTCTATATATTAAGAGAATATGATTTGCTGATACAACAATTATATATAAAATTTTTTTAAATTTAAATATTAGCTTAATTGAAAGCAGTTTTACAGATATTTTTAAGGGTGGTATTTATTGTGTAAATCAGGAGATGCTATTTCAAATAATTTTAAAAGTATTCCATAAGTTCACACATTTTGTTCTACAATTTTTCTTTTGATCTTTAGTTTAAATACCATTCATTTGTTTATTGTTAATTTCGCAGTTTTCATTGTTTTATTAACTGTTGTCTGTCTGTTTTATTTGGTTGAATGATTATTAGTTAGTTGGGATTTTTGAACATTTTGATTTGAATGATTTTGCGGTTGATTGTATTGATGGAATGGAATGATTGTTAATATTGATGTGAAATAACAATAACAACAATGCATACGAACAATAACTAAAACTTTAACGTTTTGAAATCCAATTTCAATTTCAAATAAATGGTTTTTTCAGTAAATTACGTTACGTACGTGTTGCATCATTGGTGTCGAGCCCCACCAACTGAAAAACCAACCACTTTACAGCTCTATAGAGATGTCTAGAGAAGCGATTAATATACTCCAAACATACTAGCATGATCATAAATGCGGCACCTTTAAGTCAAAGCTAAACAATCAATAAATTGTGGCTTAAATGACTGACTAACAACTGACTGCCAGACTGAATGAGTGAATAAATATGGTGGGTAAAAGAACACCGGGCAAATTGTATATAAACGATTAATGTAGTTTATATTGCATTATATATGGCGCTGGTAAATTATTTTAACAATAACAACCATGATGAGAAAATTTAATTTCCTTTTTTGCGAGAATTAATATTTTATAAACACCACACACACACACCATCTTAACGTCTTCAAAAAGGGAAGATCATAAAAATCATTTCCAAGCAAACAATGAAAATGAACATAAAAATCATTGCAAATTGTTTTCATAAATACCACAATATTTGTTGTTTCTTGTGTCTGTGTTCATATGGCAGGCAAGAGGAACAAGTCTCCTAATGTTATCATAAATTCCAAATGTAATGTTTTTGTTATGTACTTCGAACGATGCACAGTGGATCGGATTATCAATTAAATAATTCCAAAACCCAGAAAACAGATTCGGAATTTCAGTTGTATCAATAATAATTTGGTGGTCGCAGCCGAAAAATTCATTTGATGCAACTCCACCATTTGATTGGCAACAAATTGGATTGTCAATACCAAATCTATTTTCTGGGTGAAAAAATTTTATTTTAAGCCAGAAATTATAAATATTTTTGTTAAATAACAAACGTATTATTTTTGAGTGTACACAAAATAAAGGAAATAAGAAAGAAAAGTGTGAGACAGATACAACTATCATAGATGCCAACTTTTTCATAGCAAAAAGCGCAAAAAATATACAAAAAAGGGTAAAAACGCGCAAATTTCTACTTAAAAACGAGTAAAAAAGCACTAAACATTTTCTACGACCTTTAAAAAAATTTGTCGTGCCTCGCATACGTATTTTAATTAAAAACAAATAAAATTATAATATAAGCGTACGACCTACATCAATAAATACATCGGCCGGGGCTAAAACAAAAATAAAAACGAATAACTTTCGCAAAAATTTTGTAATTTTATTCCATGTTTCGTGATTATAATAATAATTCTAGAAAAATTATTAGATTTTTTAAAATATAAGCGCCAGTTTTATAGTCAGAACTAAGAACGATTCAGATCTTTGAAGAATTAATTCCTTTTTGAATGAACTCACTACCAATCGAATTCAATTTTCTCTGGAATTGAATGAATTTCTTTTCTTAAGTACTTCACTGAATTCGTTCAACTGAACGCGTTCATCAAACAACAAATTCATTTTGACACATCAAACAGAACTACACTTAGCTCGAATAGCATGACAATTACAACTTTTCCTTGATATTTCAATTTATCGTTATTGAAATAACAACAAATATTGAGAGATTTCCTGATATTGCCATAACAACAATAAAACACAAAAAATGTGTAAAAAGCGCAAAACGCGCTATATAAATTTCGGAAAAGCACCAATTTAGCGCTTTTTTTAGTTACGCGTTTCATTAATACTTTTCGCGTTTTGGCACATCAAAAAGCACCAGATTTAGCGCGAAAAGCACTAAGTTGGCATCCCTGACAACTATGTATATTATTCATCTCATTATTTATAATACACAAATGCGTACACTCAAAATACTCTGTCTGTCGGCTCAACAGAAAAATTTGTTACTTTAATAAAATTGATTCCTGTTTTTTGGCTTTAAATAAAATTTGTTTTTGTTAGATTTAAGAAATACTCGTGTAAATTTAAGTAAAAATTGATAAAACTTCAATTTTATTTGTAATTATAATGATTGTAAAATTCCCTCAAATTATAGGGTCTCGGGACAATCCTCGGACCTGCTCCATATCATCTAAAGCTACGTCGGGAGAATCCACAGGAGCAACCGTTATGTCAGTTTTGTTCCATTTCGCTTAGTTTTGAAGTTATGGGCCATTTTACGAAAAATTTTAAAATTTCCGACGGTCTAAGGCCCTAACACGGTCCATTTTTGGATAGAGATAACCTTTTTAAGGGGGTGTTATATAATTAGGGGTAGTCGAAATATTCGTCAATTTTAACCTATTTTTTTAGTTTTCGCGAATCTTTTTTTTTTGGTTTTTTCTGAAAGGTCAGTTTGAACTAATTTTTAGTAACTTTTTCTGCTCGTTTTACAGACTCCTTTCGAAGAGTGTAAGTCACATTATAATATAATCATAGTTTCTTTGTAAAACTACAGTTTCTTTTGAGTCGTAAAATTTGTTCAAATTAATTGGCCGTTTTGCTATATCTCGCTAAGTTCTGAGATATGGGCTATTTTATGATAGAAATTTTTTAGCTAAAAATCTCGTAGAGTCCATTTTACTCTACCTCTCTTAATTTTCGAGATATGACCATTTTAAAAAATCGGAAGGAGAATAAATAGCGCCATCTTTAAAACTTCGGATACACTGGTGAGGCTAACTACACTTAAAGAAAAAATCTGTTATATTTGAATTAAATTTTTGTTAATAGAAAATAACAAATTAAAGTTTTCGAAGTTTTTTTCGATTTCTTTTTAAATGCAAATAAAATTCGAGCCTTTTGAAAACAGCAGTTTACCATTTTTTGGCAAATATTTTAGTTCATTTAACAGGATAGACTGCTATTTGCATTTAACTAAATTTATCTTAAAAATAACAAAAATTTTGTATATTTGATATAACAGTTTGTTTTTGCTATTTTTAGTCTACTAATCTTTAGCAAAATTTTCTGTAATGTAAAAACTTTATAATTTATTATTTTATATTAACTAAAAGTTAACTTAAATATAACTAAAATTCTGTAAATTTAACAATTTTATTTTTGCTGATCTTAGTTTACTAATATTTAGCAAACAAAATTTGCTAATTTAACAGTTTTTTCTGCAGCATCATTTTTAACAAATTTTTAGTTACTTTTTCTGCTATGTTTACAGATTTTATTATAAAATGTTAGATCATATATAACCATATAAGATTTTACACAATTTGATAGGGAAAATGAGCCAATATTATTAGATCTAAATTGTATAATTTCATTAATAATTATATACAATTTTATATGATATCACATTACCCGTGAAAAAACGTTTAGATTCAATGAAGTTAGGTTTGATCCAATTGTATCTATTCATATTAGAGATTGAATAACAACATATAAAATTAGATTTGAGTTTATCTGCGATTCCGATTTTATATTCATATCCTTATATATTCATATCCGAAAATATATTTTCTCTTATATCATTTTACGTGCCATATACAAATACATATACTTGATCAAATTATATCTTGTTGAAGATAAATTTGTATATTGCTTCGAACAACATTTTATAAAACTAAATGTGACCCAAGACCAAAAATATTTTAGATAAAATTATTTACTATCTCGAATCGAACAAAATGTATGTTGATTTAAATACAATTATATACTTTTGCGTAAAATAGTAAATAATAATGTTTTCTTCACAAGGTAAATGAAAAATTTTCTTAAACTAGTAGAAAAAGCTTCATATAATTTATGAATACAGTTTTAATGAAACTTTTTCATTAAGTGTATGAAACTTTTAATAAATAAAATGAATATTTTCACAACATTTTATGAAAAATTCCATTAATTCAATAAAAAGTTTCAGTGGACCCAGTGAAAATTCATCGGTTTTATGCAAAAATTTATTAATATCATTCAGATAATTCTCTGAGTTAATTAATTGGTTGTTTTCCTACACTACACTCAAATAAAAAAGTTTGTGAAAAAATTTGTAAACAGTTTCCAATCGCACTATACTATTTTTATACTGATTATTAGTACAATTGAATGGGGGAAATGTTCTTAGTTGATCTGTTGTTTAAGTAAATGAATTACAATTTTTATTTTTAGTAATCATTTTCGCTATTCTCTTATTACAAATAACGGATTTTTTTTTTTACTAATTTTCGCTGCTGATTTCAGAAAAACATTTTACTAATTTTTCAAAACCGAGTGCTAAATTTAGCAGAAAATTATCTAATTTTTTTTTTGATTTTTTACAATTCTTGTTTAGTTTTTATTTGTTACTATTGATAAATTCTTAGTTTAGAAATAACACCCAGAAAATTTTATTGCATATCCAATGCATAAAACGGCAATAACTGGAGAACCGTTTACAATTTTGACTCCAAATTTCAAGTACGATGAAGTAATTATACGCTTGTTACAATCGAAAGAAAAAAATTTTCTTTTTTTAGATTTTACAGCCTTTTTATTTTTTAGCACAATTTTTTGCTAATTTCAGCAGATTGATTTTAAATTACAGTTTACAGCAATTTACTGAAATGTAGTAGCTGCAACTAATTATTTATACTAATTTCATTGTACTGAAATTATGATATTTAGTAAGTTTTTAAACTGATTTTAGCAAATCGATTTTGAATTGCATTTTACATAAATTTTAATAAAATTTAGTAGCGGCTACTAATTTTTTCTACTAATTTTATTGTACTACAGATCAGCAGACATGTGTTGCTAAAATTAGCAAAAAATACCGCTGGCCTCAAAACTGTTAAATTTCCCGTAATAACAGCAAAAGTTTCAGTAGCCATTACAGACTTTTTTGGTTGAGTGTATACATATCCATATAAAAAACAAAATTTAATGCAATTGAATAAGACCAAATCTCCGGTAAAATTGGATGAAATTATATCAATTCAAATATCTTTTTTATTCGTTTATATACAATTAGATTAATCCATTTTCTGGTTGAAATTTTATATAATTTCGTATGATGCCAAATAAAAAAAGATTAGCATATCTTTTTAAATAAATAAATTTTTTTTCACGGGTAACCACACCTGATTAAATATGATTGTATCAAATAATATAATATTATATTAAAACCATTTTTAACAGGGATACAATTGGAACCGTCATTTCTTGGATCCAAATGGATATTTGACCACAACCTTGTAAATCTGGTTGTCACAACAGAATTCGATGTCGGTGCAAGCGAAAACAAATCGGTTGTCACAACCGAATTGTTAGGCGAATATAACAAATTCACAACGAATATGTTCTTCTGTCTTCTGTACACTTAAAGAACATTGTGCTTACCAAAGGAAGTATTTAATTGTAATCTCGAACTACTGTACTACCCCGAATTACAAAGTGGCTACATAAATGTATGTATGAGTTTAATCTACACATTCAACCCACTAACTGCATGGCAATTGCCCATAAACGAAGTGTTTGAAAGGGTGTCGAATCATTGGTGTTCATAACACAATAACAGCCAGCAACTACCAAAAAATGAAGATACGCAGTAATATTAACCATGATTGCCTTCGCGCAAAGCTCCGTCCCCATATTTAATTCATTAAAATGTGTTTTTGTTTTATGTAACATTATTGTGTTGTTTGGTTCTCGTTATTGTTCATTAAAAATGCCTATATCTTGTCTAAAATTCATGAATATTGTTAGCAGGGATTTTGAATTGTTCGCAGTAATAGCTACCAGATGATAAACATAATATTACAAATATTAAATCTCATTATTTTCTACCACCCATCCCCTTTTTATAATAACAATTTCATTTGCAAATGGAATAATTAACATACAATTTTAAGAGGAAAGTAAATTAAACCATAATTAATTTTGCTCACTCGCTTTATGAAATCATAATTTCAGCTAGTAAATCTAATTAATTTTAAACCAAATTTCATGGTGCTAATAAATCGTTTATGTAAATTTTAATCGAATACACATTATTAATAACCGATTATTTTATTATTCACTTTATCGTTATGCTAAATTTTATTGAATTCGTAACGACATTTTATACAACATTGTTGTCAATTTTCTTTGGTTCAATTTCAATATGGTTTTCTTTTATCCATAATCTCTTTTTCCCCTTCTTAAATCGTTTTTTTTCACTTTTAATCTGGCTTGTATCGTTTTGCATTTCCATCAATTCAATCAACTGTAATAACAATAATATTGCAAATTGTTCAAAATAATAACCACAAAGCAATTCAATAGATTGTACACAGGCAATAACAACATCAACAACATCAACATCATCATCATCATCGACAATAACAACAATTTTAATAAAACAATTTAAAAACGTATTCATCAACTCAAAGATATCGTATTGAAATTGAAAGATTTTAAAATAACAGAGATGGAAAGTATTCAATCGAACAAGCGATTCGTCACTGGTGAAATTTTTCTATAATTCACCACTATTTTATATTTTTAGATTTTAAATAAACTCCCACCTAGTGTAAGTGTTATTTTTTCACCTCCGCACGTATTTTTCGGTAGATTGGGAGTACAAAATAATACCCCCGCAAAAATTGGCCCTCGCGGATTAAAACCAGCCAATCACCAACGACTTTTAGTCCTAAAAATGGACTAAACTCTATAACTCTTAAAGTAAAGGTTTTACAGAAAAATACTACATGGGCATAACTACAGACAATGAAGTGACTAGCATTTTTCTCATACACACTTTTGATGTATCAATGACGCGTCATGGTGATTTAAGTGGTTAAAGTCAAAACTGGTGTTTAACCATATAAGTCACTTTGATTTTAACCACTTAAATCACCATGGCCCGTCATTGATACGTCAAAAATGTGGATGAAAAAATGTTAGCCACATTATTGCCTGTAGATATGCTTATATAGTATTTCTCTGTGAAACCTTTACTTTAAGAGTTAAAGCGCAAAAAAACTTTGAACCAATTTTAGTCCATTTTTAGGGGTAAAAGCCGCGGGTGACTGGCTTGTTTTAATCCGAGAGGATCAATTTTCGCGGGGATATTTTTTTACAATAATAAATAAGCACGAAATTAACTCTTAAACTTATTTTAATTTTGGATTTATTTCTGGCATTGCACCAAAATTTTTAACTTTGATGTCTTCAGAGACTTATAGTAGAATTTCATAACAAATATTTTTGCGCAATATTTTAACCCTCTAACTTCAAGGTCGCTATAAGTCTCTGAAGACACCAAAGTTGCAAATTTAAGTTCAATGCCAGAAATTAGTCAAAACTTAAAATGTGTTTAAGGGTTAATCTCGTACTTATGCAGAATTGGCGTTATTTTTTGAATAAAAAAGTTATTTTTTGACTTTTATTTTTTTGAGCAAAAATAACATTTATTTTTTGACTTTTATTTTTTCGAGCAAATATAAAAGTTAATTTTTGACTTTTATTTTTTCGAGCAGAAATAAAAGTTATTTTTTGACTTTTTTTTTTTGAGCAAAAATAAAAGTAATTTTTTGTTCAAAAAAATAAAAGTAAAAAAATAACTTTTATTTCTGCTTGAAAAATAAAAGTCAAATATAAAAGTTATTTATATTTGCTCGAAAAAATAAAAGTCAAAAAATAACTTTTATTTTTGCTCAAAAAAAAAAAAGTCAAAAAATAACTTTTTTATTCTGACTTTTATGATAAAAGTCATAACATATAAAAGAGTTTATAAATTTAAAGTCGATTTTATTTTTTATCATACGGTTTTGTTCATTTTGTGTATGAAAACCCTACAAAAATATTTATATTTTCAAAAATTTTGATTGGTTGAAAATAAATTAACCATTCAGAATACTCCAAAAATAAACCAAGTCATGGCATACTGCCACCCAATATTTTAACTAAAGTCGACTTTAACTAAAATATATATTTGAAAAATTTAGATAGTAAGGGCGAAAGTCGACTTTAAATTTAAAATACTCTTTTATAGTAAGGGCCATTAAGTATTCAACCTATTTAAAAATTCGATTTTCCAAAACTCGCCTTTAAAAAAAAACAGTTTTTTGGCGTTTTCACTTCAAACTCTGTTCGAATAACTATTTTTTTCTGCTGTAAAATTTTGTAAAAAAATGCTTAATTTTTTTTTTTTGGCATTTATGTTCGATTCACTTTGAATTTTGTTCTCACTTACATATTTTTTGTATTGATATTACAGTCTGATGCGAAAGAGTTTACGTATACGTAATTTCATAATAACTTAATATTAAGTATACGCCTAAAAATTTAAAATCAGTAGGTGCACTGCCAAGTAATATTTAAAAAATGGTTTTTAATTCAAATGTAATAAATTTTAGCATGTAATTTAAAAATTACAAATGAAACAACAAGAAAATTGTTTTCGTTGTTGTTTTTGTTTTGTGAGTAATTTTTAACATCCTGAAATCATCATTCACTTCATTTGAAAACACGTATTAACCTAGTTTCTTCACTTGGAATAAAATGATAGCAAGCAATTGTCAAAATGATTTCATCTGAATTGAAAACACTTAATTCCATTGTTATTGCAATATCATGATATCGCTGATATGGAAGCGGTTCTTGCAAGGATGTCTGCTATAAAATATATTTTTTACTTTTCACTTTAATTTAACAATCAAAAACAAATTTTAAGCAACCAAAAACGTGGAAAAGTTGAGTTATTTATTAAGTATTTGTAGAACAAAAGTAATTGTTGATAAGATTTTGTGTTTTTCGAAGAAAAAACTATAATATTTCTTGGCAATGAAATGTTTAAGTGTTCTCCACTTCAGATCAATTGATATAATTTGACGTTTCTCTGCAATCGATTTGAGCATAATATAATTTATTGCATTTGAGGACATCTTGTAAGATCACCATTTTCCATCTCTGTATTTTATAGTTATTTTCATATTTTTTTTTTCCATTTAACATTATTAATATTTAATAGTTGATTATAATTTACCAGCCTCAATAATACTCATTATAATGATGGTGTATGCATTATAATGTTGTTGTATTCGCATTTTGTAGTTGATTGCTATTTAAAATTGATTTGTTGCCGTTGAATAGAAATGCATTTACGAAGAATTAAACGAGTACATACAAATAAACGTATACATATGTATGTATTTATATAAACACATACATATTTTTACATGGAGGTACACTGAAAGCCATTCAAGTTTATTTCATGTTGCTAGCAGTCGAATGAGTTACCAACAAAACATCCAACCCCATCCACAAATAGCCAGTCGTCTACCAGTCAGTCAGCCAGTCAGCCATTTTCTTAACAATTTGCCATTTGACTTAAAAGTGTTTTTGAATGGTGAATGTAAAGCATTGGTTGTGGTTATTTTAACAAATCCTGTCCAAGCTTATGATGCCGAGATACACTGATGTTTGTTGTTGTTCTTGTTGTTGTTGTTGTTGCAGTTTCTGTTGCTGTTGCTGCTGCTGCCATTATAAAGTTAATGTTGATGATGTTTTTGTTAATATGAAACGTGTTCATTGTAGCATGCCACAGTATGGAATAGAAACCGCAGTTGTTGCCTTTTCGGCGGATATGATGCAAATTTTCATGTGAACTTTTATAAAGTGGTTGGTTGTTGATGTTGGTTGGTTGATTATTTGATTGGAGTATGCTCGATTATGTTTTTCATAATAGTTTCTTTGGCATTTAAGTTGATTTGTCATTAAGTTGTTTAAAATTAAAGATATATTTTTTTTCCATTTTATGATCTATCCATCATATTATTTGATCGTTAAATTATTAGAATTGTGTAATTTAGGAGATGAAATTGGGTACCCTGAGCTTTTTTAATTATGTTAATTATTTTAATAGTTATGATATGTTAAATTTTTTGATAATTTTTCTACTTACTAAAGCTGACGCAGAAAACAGTATGTTATTTTTAAGTTAAAAACTATAAAGTAATTTTTTGAGTGTTATTTTTTTTGGTTTTATTTATTTTTTATTTAGTGCACTCAACCAAAAAAGTCTGTAATGGGTACTGAAAATTTTGCTGTTATTACGGGAAATTTAACTAGTCCCGTGTAAAAAAGATCAGATCTGGCCAGATCTCAGTAGATCTTACCAGATCTAATTAGATCTCAAAATTGGGGACAAATTTGCCATATCTGATCATATTTGATGAGATCTGGTACAGGATCTAATTAGCTTCAATCATATTTATTTATATCCAAACAGATCTGATCACATCTAAACTTTTTTACCCAGGAAAATTTTCTGTTCCAAAGAATTGGTTGTAAAATAGCAACTTTTCCTTTACTATCAATTCTAACACCGATGATTATATTTTAAAATTGTCCCAATTGCTTCTATAGCGCAAAAGTGGAACCGGTTGCCCTAGAATCAGTTCTGAAACTAGTATTAGAACTGTTCTGAAACTAGTATTAGAACTGATTCCATGTCAGTCATACCTTCCGTATAAAATCCATGGAACTAAATTCCGGAACCTGTTCTATGGAATCGTTTGCAGTTCAGCCAGTTTCAGAATTTGTGTAGTTGGCAAGCCATTGTAAAAAATTTTCTTGGGTACCGATTTTTGTTTATTTTGATATCGTTACAATAAGGAAAACAACTTAAATTTTTTTAAGTAGGTTTTGAGGTTAAGAAGAAGAATAAACACTTTTTCTCTAAAAATTGTAAATATTAATTTTTTAATCAGACTAGATCTAGTTACCGCCTCTTTGTATGGACAGTAGGATTATAACACATTTTTAACAAAAATTTCACCTATCACCACGTGATAGGCAATACTAATTTAATAATAACGAGTAAAAAGGTTAAAGTCGGGCATGCCGACTATACAATACCCTACACCAGTCTGGTGTATTGTTTGGATCCGAAATTCGAATGGGTTAAAATGGGGCTTATGTCAAAATTTTCTATAATGTGAGTCAGCGCACCAAATTTCATTAAAATATCTTAATATTTGCGACCTGCAGTTTGTAACCAAGCCAATTTTGGGGGGACCCTTATATGGGCACTAGTTCTAAACATGGACCGATGTTCACCAAAATCAATAGGCTTCGTCCTTGGGCCAACATAGGTCTATGTACCAAATTTCATCAAAATATCTTAATATTTGCGACCTGCAGCGTATAAACAATATAATTTTGGGGGGACCCTTATATGGGCACTAGTTCTAAACATGGACCGATGTTCGCCAAAATCAATAGGCTTCGTCCTTGGGCCAACATAGGTCTATGTACCAAATTTCATCAAAATATCTTAATATTAATACCTGCAGCGTATAAACAGTATAATTTTGGTAGGACCCTTATATGGGCACTAGGTCTAAACATAGACCGATGTTCACCAAAATCAATAGGCTGCGTTATTGGGCCAATGTAGGTCTGTGTAACAAATTTCATCAAAATATCTTAATATTTGCGACTTGCAGCGTATAAACATTATAATTTTGGTATGACCCTTATATGGGCACTAGGTCTAAAGATGGACCGATGTTCACGAAAATCAATAGGCTGCGTTATTGGGCCAATGTAGGTCTGTGTACCAAATTTCATCAAAATATCTTAATATTTACGACCTGCAGCGTATAAACAGTATAATTTTGGTAGGACCCTTATATGGGCACTAGGTCTAAACATGGACCGATGTTCACCAAAATCAATAGGCTGCGTTATTGGGCCAATATAGGGCTGTGTACCAAATTTCATCAAAATATCTTAATATTTACGACCTGCAGTATAATTTTGGTAGGACCCTTATATGGGCACTAGGTCTAAACATGGACCGATGTTCACCAAAATCAATAGGCTGCGTTATTGGGCCAATGTAGGGCTGTGTACCAAATTTCATCAAAATATCTTAATATTTACGACCTGCAGCGTATAAACAGTATAATTTTGGTAGGACCCTTATATGGGCACTAGGTCTAAACATGGACCGATGTTCACCAAAATCAATAGGCTGCGTTATTGGGCTAACATAGGTCTGTGTACCAAATTTCGTCAAAATATCTTAATATTTACGACCTGCAGCGTATAAACAATATAATTTTGGTAGGACCCTTATATGGGCACTAGGTCTAAACATGGACCGATGTTCAAAAAAATCAAACTTGTTCGTCCTTGGGCCAACATAGGTCTGCGTACCAAATTTCATCAAAATATCTTAATAGCTGCGACCTGTAGAGTGCGCACAAGATTGCATGGACAGACAGACAGACAGACGGACGGACGGACATCGTTAAATCGAAATAAAAAAAAATTCTGAACCGATCGGTATACTATAAGGTGGGTCTACGACCAATATTTTTTGGTGTTACAAACATCAGCACAAACTTATAATACCCTGACCACATAGTGGTGTAGGGTATAAAAATCGTGTTTGCGGGTCATTTCGACAAAAAAAACCTTCCACACCAAATGCAATTTCTAAAAATAATTTTTGCTCGGGGATTTTGTTTAATTTACATAACGAATTATTACAAAAAATATTGTAAAGGACAAAAAATGTATCCAAAAGTCCCTCCAAAAAGGTTTCCTAATTTTTACCGTAAAGAGCTGTTAACCCTCTACCCGGCAAGAACACCTCCAGGCGGGGTATATTTAATTGATCAGAAATGCGCTAAAAGAGTATTTTATAATAAGAAATTAGGCGTTTTCAACAGAAAACAAAATTTGTTAAATTGTTTGTGAAGAAATTTTTTGTTACAGTGCACGGGTTGGAAGCGAGAAAGTGTCAAAGATAAAATTTCGTAAAATTTCAAAAATTAAATACATATTTTAAAACAATTAAAATTTTCAAAAATCTTAAAAACATATTTAAATCGACTAAAGCAATTGAAAATTACCGCAAAGAAAGATTGAAGCTTAAGCTATCCAAAAAATTCCTTACTTTGGTCCAAGGACACACAGGATCCCATAAGGACACCTTTAAAGGACATCGACTTAACTTGAAAACGAATGGACGAATTTTTCTGAACTTTGGTAAAAAGAATATATTTGGTATAAGTAGCAAAGCTTATAAGTTTGAATAATATATATTGAAGTTTTAGTGCGTTTTCGCTCAATTTCGCATTTTTCGAAAAACGAAAATCGCTACATCCTCTTAAGTAACAGCACAAAATATGTAATTTTTGTATTGCATTTACATCTTGGTAAGAGAAATAATTTTTGCTTAAACCTAGTAAATTTTATGCGCTAGTTTTCGAGATTAACCCTTAAACTATTTTGGCTCATATCGCCTAAAGTAGGCAACGAAACAAAATGTTGTAAAAGAATTTATTGTTAATTTTTCGTGAGGAATAAATAAATAAAAATACATTTGTTTTTATTAAATTAATAATTTTTAAAATAATTTTTGTTTATGTTACTTTAACTACATCTGCATTTGTTTGTGCAGTTTTACAATAATTTGTGTGTACGTTGTTTAAATTTCATTTGTAGTTGTTTTTACTACATTTGTCGGTTGATTTTTAACAGATAAAAATAACTTCACATTGCAGTTGATTTAAATGCAAATATAGTCTACACCTTTTTAATAGCAAATGCAGTTATTTTAACTGTCATTTGCAGTTGATTTTACCTACATAATTCCCTGAGGGTATATTTCAAGTCAAGTCATTGCTTTTTGTTTTAAAATAATGCGGAAGGTAACGGGATACCATTACAAAGTTTTGCTGGGTTTTTAAAAATATTACCTTATAAAGTGCAAAATTTTTCGCCCACAAAAATTTACGGGGTAGAGTGTTGTCCTGTTTTTTTCTTTTGGTTCAACCTAATGTGTATATTAGACTGTGCCTTAAAATAGCGATTTGTCGATTTTCGTTCATTATACCCCCTAGTTTTATTGGAAATGGTCCTAAATGGAAGAAATCGATTTTTTTTTTTTTTTTGGAAAACGTTAACCCGTGCCGAAAGTTGGACGAAAATGGCCCATTTTGGAAAAAAGTGTATTACTATTAAAAATAGTTCAGTGAACTTATTTTATTTTTTTTCAATTCAGTGAACTTATTATTTTTTTTTTAATTCACTGAATGTAATTTTATTTTTTTTTAATTCACTGAATGAAAATGAAATTGAATGAATTCAGTGGTGAATTAATTCAGTAAGGAATTAATTTAATTCAGTAAGGAATTAATTCACTTTTTTTCCGTTCGATTTATAAAATTGAACGCGTTTACCGGTGAATTAATTCATTTGATTAAATAAAAGGAACTATTGCAATTGAATTAATTCTTTGATTTTGTTGTTTGATGAATGCATTCAGTTGAATGAATTCAGTGAATTACTTAAGAAAAGGAATTCATTAAATTCTAGAGAAAATTGAATTCGATTGGTAGTGAATTCGTTCAAAAAGGATTTAATTCTTCAAAGCTCTGGTTTGGAGCGTCTGCTTTCCAGGACATTTTACAAAAATTGCTAATTTTACAAAAATTGCTAATTTTTTAAAAAATTTAACAAAATGTTAATGTTTTCATCAACGTTTACATAGTTTTCGGAAAAGTATCACTTAAATTTGTTAAGACTATAATTATCTTTACATTTGTTTAAAAAATCGTTAACCCTTAGTGGCCTGGGGTCTGAAAAGACCCATGAAACTTAATATTAATTATGACTACGAGATTCTAAAGCCTTTAAATTTGACAAAAAAAATCTGAACTGGATAAAAATAATTAATTTATGTAACATGATCCATGTAGGGTTATTTTTTATATTTTCGGCCAAAAACGACCCACTAGAAAATTCACAGAATAACACCTTTCATCATTTAATCTTTTTCCACTTGATAAAAATTATTTTGTGTAACTTGATCCATATAGGGTTAATGTTTTTACTTTTCGGCAAAAAATACCCACTTGGAAATTTACAGAATGGCCTCTATCAGACTTTTATTAAACTGGGATATGCGATAGAGGGTGCAAAACTAACGAACAAGCGCAATTTTGTATAGTCCCAATCTTATTTTTAAGGGTTAAAAAGGTGGGGTCAAAAGTGTCCGTATGTTAATAGCAATTTTAGTTGTTTAATCCTATTAGATTCTAATTAAAAGCTTTGTTTATTATGCATTTATTGTTTTCTATTTGGAAAGACGTTATTCTGTAAATTTCCAAGTGGGTATTTTTGTGTTCGAATTTTGGGAATTTTTAACAATAATACACTTTTTTTTCCAAAATGGGCCATTTTCGTCCAACTTTCCAAAAAAACAAAAATTGATTTCTTCCATTTAGGACCATTTCCAATAAAACTGGGGGGGGGGGGGGGGGGGTGTAATGACGAATCTATTTTTAAGGGACACCCAAGTGTATATACTGCAATATTTGTTGCTAGGTAGCTCGCAACTTGGTGGCCTATATGGAATTATCCTAGCTGTTGATGCAAACGGTCACAGTTTCAAGCCCCGGTTGTACCACACAAATTTTTTTCGTTTTATTATTTTTTTTTCATAAAATTTTATTTAGTTTTTTTTAATGTTTTGCTTTGTTGTTTAATATTTAATAATTTTTTAATCCAAAAATAAGAAAAACTTAAATTGAAAAAAGAAAAATAATGTATAAAATGAATCAATCACTTTGCATTGGCTGGGATTTGAACCAGGCCAGCCCGTGTCAAATGCAAACATTACAACCACTACAACCGAATTTGTTGCCAAGCGTATGTTTCGATTGCCGTGACCGAATTTTTCAAATGTGGCAACTGAATATCAATAGAGTAAATAGTCATATGATAACAACAGAATTTCTATTGCCTCAACAATATTTCGGTAGTCACAACTGAAAAATTCTGTAGTCACAGCCGAATCATTCGATTGGCAATAAATTCGGTTGTAAGCACGTAGGTATGCTATAGGCTGTGTGTAGGCTACCAAATAGCAATAGATTCCGTAACCAAATTTCATGCACTAATAGAAATAAATTTGTAAATATAGCCGAAAAAGTTACTAAAAATTTGTTAAAATGTTGCTGCAGAAAAAACTGCTGAAATTAGCATATATTTTAGCTAAATACTAGTAAAATAAGAACAGCAAAATTAAAACTGTTAAATATACAGAATATTAGTTATATTTGAGTTAAATTTTTGTTAATGGGAAATAGCAAATTAACCAGCTAAAATCAGCAAAAATATTCCTAAATAATTTGTAGCCTACAAATTTAAATTTTCGAAGTTTTTTCTTTTTTTTTTTGTTTAAATGCAAATAAAAATCGAGCCTTTCGAAAACAGCAGTTTACAATTTTTTTTTAGTAAATATTTCTGCTGATTTTAGCAGGATAGACTGCTATTTGCCGCCTTAACAGAAGCTTTTTCAAAAATAAAAAAAAAGAATGAAATAAAATATGGTTTTCAGTTTTCATAAAAATGTGTTTTGTTAAATGGAAAAATTCCAATATTAATACAATAATTCCGTGCAGAGGAGACATTTTTTTAAAGTTATTTAAATATTAAAAAAAAAAAATAATGGAAAACATCTCAGAAGACCAGTGTTGCCACCAGTAAAGCAAAAAGTTACACAGCTGTAGATCAAAAATTACACAAAAAATATATTTTTCATATTATTTCAACATAAACTCTCCTGGGCACAGTGGAGAAGAATACAAATATTTTCGCCATTTCTTACCGACTGATATGAAATTTCACACTGTAAGTTTTGGATGGCCGAAACTGCAAGAGCTATGCCATTCGACTCCAAAGTTTTGCAATTTTTCTATTTACAAACCGATTTTTAAAGACGTTGCATTTCTATCATCTACAAAGTGCAAAAGTTATTTGCATTTTAAAACTAAAATTTATCATTTTTGCTATAACCTGTTACGTGTTTTTGCCTTCTGAAAAAGCATATTCAGGCCAATTTTCAGAAAATATTATAACAAATTATTCTATTAACTAAAGGTAATTTCAATGCAATATCTTTTTCAGGATTAAAATAGCGTACTTTTAAATTTGAATATTACAAAAATGGTATTTTATTCATATTCTTTCAGAACAAAGTATTTATGTTTTTCAGAAAGGCTAGTTCATTCAGATGCACTGCATGCAAAAATATTACTTACTTGCTAATTATTCTCTCCCATATTCCTCAAAATTTAACGGTTTATATTTAAATTAAACCAACTTTTCCCTGAGTTCAAAGCTGGAATTAAAAAAAAAAGCTGGAGTAGATCCTCCATGGTGTCCGTAATGTGATGGCATAAATCCTGTTCAACCCTGGCTTTAAATGTCGGCAAGACAGGAACAATTAAAAAAAAATATTTATATTATATTCGTATTTGTAAAATTTTGAAATTTCTTTGCAGTATGTGTATGAACAAATTTTCTTTAAAAAAATAAAAATTAAACATTTTTTTTTTCAAAAATTTCATACGATTCTGTTGAAATCTGAAACATGTTGGATTTACAGAATTATAAAATATTCTGATTCTGCTCCACATCGCTGCGTGTTTTTGAATAATTATTCAAAAAGTGGCAACACTGCCGAAGACACAAATCTGTTTTTAGTTATTAACACATTTCCGGTAGTTGTACTTGCTAACACTATATTTTAATTGAATAACGCCTAATTTTCGATAGAACACTGCGTACTATTTCATTCTTTATGGTACTTTTAAATAAATTGACCTCTTTTTTGCTTGATTTGCATGATCGCGTGCTTGTACGTTAACGGAGCTGGGCTCAAGCAATTGTGGTACTTTTTATGCAATCCTGGTACTTTTTATGCAGATGTTATGCAAAAAGATGTCAAATATAAAAAAATACAGCAAAAGTTGCCAATATTATACACCAGATGGCAGGCATTTTCAAATAACGCTAACGAGTACTATTGAATAACGCCTATGAGTACTACCGGAAGTCGTTATTAAAATAATTTGAGAAGAGAAAAATAAACACCCTACACTAAAAATGTAGTTAATATACTTTTATTTCTCAGTTTGCAACATTAAAATTTAAATATGAAAACAAAATAGACGCGCAAACTAATTAACATTAACAATCTAATCTAATGTTATTGCAAAGAGGATCTAAAGGAAACAGTTTTGTTCCCAAGAAATTATGTTAACTCGTGCTCAATTATTTGTATGGATGCTCTGGCCTGTTATTTCAGTGAAGAATGAGGAAAACAAAAGAAAAGTGAAAAAGTTAATATTTTGTTTTTTCCCGACTAAAAAAGTTTTTATATAATCTTATATGATTTGATATAAATTTAAATGTTTATATGCGTGGCTTTGTATAACCATATAGATTTATATTAACACTTTGGTTTTATAAATATGTTTGATATAACGTTATATATAATCATATGCGATTTGGTCTCCAGCCATATATTAAGAGATCTGCAAATATAGTTGATACATAATTATATATAATGGCATATAAGCTTTTATAAACCATATTATATCAAAATATATAACAAAGTTAATAGAAAATTGTATTAATTTTATATATAATTATATCTGACATGATATCTAATTATACAAAATTTTATAAAGTTTAATTGCAATTTTTAAATTTAAAAATAAAAATTAGAAAAACATATGTTGAAATAAATATGGTTTAAGTTCAGTTATTTTTTACGTGAAAAAAAAATTAATTCTGAAAGTTTTTTTTTTTCTTTTATAAGACAGTTGTTCCGACAAATTTTTGTAATGTTTTATTTTGTCAGCTATTTCCAAGTTTATTAACAAAAATTTTTCTAAACATTAAGCATTAGTATTTAATATGAATGAAAATAAGTGATCTCAACAATATTTACTAAAATTTTATTTGAAAATCTTCATCAAATTATATGTATTAATATATAATTTGATGAAGTAAGATAGACCCATTTTTCGGATCAAATTGTATCAGGTTAGATAACATGCTTATCTCGCTTGATATAATTATATATTCCAATATTCGGATCAAATTAGATATGGACGTATATATGGGTTTATATATGGTGATATATGATTATATAATATCTTTTTTAGTCGGGTTGCGATTACTGATAAAAACACTAACAAAAACAACTTTAATAAGGTAATAAATAATAATTAATTAATTTAATTAAATTTTTTTGCTTTTAACTTTTGTTTATTTGTTGCAAAAACGATTTTATTATTATTTTGTTTTCCCGAATTCCTTCATTTTATCTCACTCGCTGTTAATTTTCTTCATATTCCTTCTGTTATTCCTCTGTTTCTTGCGTGAAATTTTTTGGCTCATAAAGCATTTTTAAAAGCAGCTGATGGAAACCCCCTGGTTATTGTAACATAAAATCAATTTTTTACAAAACGTACACACAAAAAAATACTAGAAGGTATATTGCCTTGGCTGGCATAGGTAGCCTCATTTAGGATGACATTAAAAAAAATAGTTTTATTACCTATGACAATATGTAATTATTTTACCTATTGGCAAAGTAAATTCAACTAATGAAAATAGGTAACCTTCGAACAATCTTTTCGAATTTCAAAATGTCAACACATAAATTAATTTTATAGTTTGGAATTTTCATTAAAATGTTAAATAACAAAATTAAAAATATTTTTTTTATTAATTGTACACCAAATAACAATAAAAATTTTCATATATTTGTGCAACTAACAAGAACATATATAAATCTTTTAAAGCATTGGGATGGAATTATGGCATTGTGGATGCTTCTATTAAACTATTGATGGATGGGGATTTTAAATGTTTTAAAGGTAATATCTTTGCACTGTGTACGTTACCGCGGATACCCAATTTTACCAAAAAGCTTTGCTCTTTTCAAAATTCTGTGTAAATTGTTGTACGGATAAATTGGGTTACTGCGAACTTTGCAGCAGGTACCTGCGGTAATGTCTTGGAATTTGGAAGGAGTTCATAGTGCGAACTCTGAATTCCGTCAATAATTCAGTTAATGTACATTGCACATAGTTCATGCCTGTACTAAAAGTAAAGTAAAATAAATTTAAATTTATTTTTCCCACAGAAAAGTTATGGCGAATGCTTTCCATCTTCCTGAGCCTCATAGTAAATGAGCTAAAATCACAAAACTTGGACGTTTTGAAATGCGCTATTCATGTTGAGACCAACATTTATTGTTACTGTCGCTGCTTGCTGTGCAAAATCTTCTACTTAAATCTTCAATTTTAATGTGGTATCTTTAACACGAGATAGAGCAGAAACACCCCCAAATAACTTAAATCATTCACAATAGAGCTATTTAGTGGTGTTTTTTGCTCTTAAAACAATTCTCTGAAGATTTTATAAGAATAATTACTCAATATCTTGGCTTTATCTAAGTATTTTTTGCAGGAAAAATTATTCAAGATGTACTTTTTAGACAAGTTTCTTTCTTTGGCAGTTTGTCTATGCGAAAAAGTCCTGCAAAAAATCTGAGTATTTCTTTATAAAGGCACATTTACACGCAAGAGGAAACTGCTGGAAATGGATCAAAAACCCCCTCTAAATATCTCTATTGTGAATGTTTTAAGCTATTTATGGTTGCTTTTTCCTCTATGTCTAGCAGTTTTCTCTCCCATGTACATGTACCTTAAGAAAAATTTCTGAGAATTTAAGATTTTAATGTGGAAAAATCTGACATTCTGAGGACTTTTTCATATACAATAGAATTAGTTTTTAGATTCTAAAAATTTTTTATAGAAAACCCTAAGAATTTGTGGATTTGTTTCTATAGAAAAAACCCTTGGATTCCGAAGACTTCTTCGAAAAGAAAATCCATGAAATTTTGAGTGTCGTTTCTAAAGAAAATCCATTAGATTCTAAGAATTTCGAGGATATTTTCCTACAGAAAAAATTAAAATTCTGAGGATTTTTGTTGTAGAAAACCCCTCTAGATTATGAAATCTTTTTTCTATAGGAAACCCTCTTGATTCTGAGGACTTTTTGGTTAGAAAAACTCTCAGATTATAAGTACAGTTTCCTACAGAAAAACTCCCAAAAGGGGCGTCTTTTCCTAGAGACACTCCCTTAGAATATTAAGACTATTTCTTATAGGAAACCCTTTAGAATCTGAGAATTTTTTCATGCAGACAAACCCTCTGGTGGCTTGTTCTTATAGAAAAATTCTTAAATGTTGTAATGTTGTATAGTGTGGTAATAGTGTGTGTAATTTGCATAGTTGAATAAGTAGTGAAACTCACATGTATTTTTATTTATCTTTTAATAAACTACTTTTAATTTCAAAAATATACAAAATTGTGTTATTTATGCAATTATTTGAAATAAAAAATACCTAATATCAATATAATATTGCCTGTATTTTGCCTACGGTGAATTTGGTAATACACCTATTTCTCCCAGTTAATTTAACAAAAAACATAGGTAATTCTTCGAACATAAAAGTCAAATAGATATTAACTATTTTTTATGGCAATAATGCCGTAGAACATAGCAAACTCTATGTTGCCTTTGAAAATAGGTGATATCATCCTATAATTTTAGGCAATATTACCTATAGTGTTTTTTGTGTGTAGGATTTCCAGTGTTTTGAATTCAATATAGAAAAAACTATTTGCTTTTGCATTTAAATAAAATTCAGAATCCGACCCACCGGTTTCGGCAAAAAGACCTATATTTGGCAACTTTTCGGAAAAATTGTGGCCAACAAATGCCGAAACATTTGAAATTCTTTTAAATATAATTTAGAGAAATACTAGAGGTAAATCAAAAACACATCTAAAAAAACTAGATTGTGAATGATTTCTGCTATTTAGAGAAGCTTATATTCCATCCATATCTGTTTTCTTCCCTCATCTAGAGGTGGCTTAACCCTTTCACTACCGACTTTCTGTTTGCAGATGTATCGTTATTTTGACTTCAGATTCTTGTTAAGAATCCTCAAATTATAAAAAAATATGTAACATATTTTGCCCCCTCCCCCTCCTACCTACCAAAATTGACGCTTGAAAATCGATTTTTTCAAACTTCTGAGCCCTTCTGAGGGGTAAACCCTTAAACATTCGAGTAGCCAAAAATCCTTTAGTTGGTTTTCTTCCGTCATAAAACGAAGCTATACGCCAAATTTCAATTATGTATCTTCATTAGTTTAGGAGAAACACAAAAACCCCCTTTTAACGGAGATTATGATATATTCAAAAAATTAGACTTCATTAACGAATATCGCAACCATATTACCATGTTGAACTCATTATACATATAGTGATTTTTATTTGAAGTCCAAGATCCTAATAAACTTATTTGCAAAAAGTATAAAGTTTTTTTGCATTATTAAATTTTATATATTCTTTTAAAGATGTGTACACTAGACCGTACCTCAAAAAAAAAGTTCGCCGTACACCCTCCAACATGAAGTATTTTTGGAAGGTGATTTCCAAAAAAATTTTTTTTTTTGCCGAACGTAGGGGTCGCCTTTTTAATTTTTCGTTATAGCTTTGGCATTTAAAGTCGGATTTTAAAGTGTGATATATCGATTTTTTGCCTCGAGGAGACCAGTGTTTTGCTATAGTATAGTAAAAATCCTATTAAAAAAAATTAAAAAGGCGACCCCTACGTTCGGTAACCAATATATAAAAAAAATTTCTACTGGGTTTATCGAAAAACTTCCTTAGCAAAAGTTTAATGATTTTTTGCGAGCTTTAATTTCCTGACATTAGGGTTGTACATTAGGGTGGTAGCAACGGAGATCTGGTGGGTAACTACTAGAAGGGGATACTTGAGGTCAAAATGCCCTTAGAGCAAAACACTGGTCTCCTCGAGAGAAAAATATCGATGTATCACACTTTAAGATCCGACTGCAAATGCCAAAAATATAACGAAAAATGTAAAATGGCGACCCCTACGTTCGGCAAAAAAAACCTCCTTGCAAAAATACTTCATATTGGAGGGTGTACGGCGAACTTTTTTTTTTTTTTTGCCTGTAAGGTGATACCCTCTAGTGTACACTGTAGCGTACAAGGGTAGTGAAAGAGTTAACATAACGTCTTTTGTTAATTTTGTTTTCATAATAAATAGAATTGATCTCATTTAAAATTTAAGAACTTATTTTCAGTTTTTTTTTTCTAATTACGTAATTTGAAGGAAAATGGTAACAAAAACTTTCGGTGTCTTCTGAATAAAGCGAATATTCGCTTTTGTTTATTGGAACTGACAAAGCCAAATTTCGGTCGGAATTTAAAAATTACACTGAAATCATAATTAGAATATTATCAGGCATGTTATAGGTTTTTTCGGAATAGATTTGATTTCGCAATTAACTTTTTTTTTCTAAAACAGTCTAAAACAAATTTTTTCTTTCGGAATTTGAAGTTTAAGGTGTTAAAGAAAATTTTATGTTGAAAAAAATGTTTTTTTTTTAAATCCTTTTTTTCACTTTCAGAAACCAAAGTGGAATTGATATTTAGAGTAGCTTTAACTCACAAAAAGTATTTAAAGTGCTTTTTATATATTCCCTAAAATTTCTTTAACTATTTTACTTAACAAAATATATATTAAAAAAAAATGTTTATTGGTAAATTAAATCATTTTCAGATTGATAAGCGAAAAGTATTTTTTTCTGAAAAATTAAAAAACCTCACTCTGATCGGCGATCCTACTTTTTTAATTAAAAATGGGATCTTCTATCAAAAATAGCAATTGGAAGATAAAATTACCACCAAAAAGTTTTCCTTTACTCTCCCTATAACAAATTCCAAACACAAACATTTAAAAAATGTTTCGACTGAAATAATTTTAGTTCAACCTAAAAACCAAGCCAAAAAATAAATGGTGTAGGGTAACATATTTGTTGTGATTTTTTTTTATTATTTCAACAAAAAGAAATTGATGAATATTATTTTAGTTTGACTCAAGATCATAAATTAATATCACTTTCTGTTTAAATTATTTTCAAATCAAAGAAAGATGATACAATTTTTATTGTATTATTGTTTAATATTTTACAAATACGTTTTAACACCTTTATGGTTATATATTCTTTTATGGTATAATTATTATTTATCTACACGAATTTTAACTATATTATAAAAGTTGCAAAAACACTACAAAACCATGAATATTTTTCAAAATTTAACCCCTAAATTCATAAACGCTTTGTAAAATTATAGGAGGTTTATTTAACAAATTTTGTATGAAAATGACGTTTTGTAAACCTGCTATAACTTTGCAAAGCATTTATGAATTGAGGGGTAAAATTTTATTTAAATTTTTATTTTTTGTTTTGATTTTGATATTGTTCGTTTTACGTAATAAATCTTTAAAAGCTTTAATAACTTCTTTTTTTATCTTTAAATACCAATTTAGGTTCATCAGGAACAGCATCTTTTTTGTTTGGAAAATATAAAAAAAGTGGTTAAAATTATATTACTAGGCAGGCTTGAAAACAAATCGCTAACTTTCCTTGTCTTCTTTATTAGAAGAAGGTATTTCTATAGAAGCCAAAGTGGTAGCCATGGCCTTATCCAAAGCAGAAGATGAATTTTCATTGCTGCCCGTGACAAGGGAGAATGAATATGGGGTGTGAGGATTTTTGGAAGCGTCGGCAAAATGTGATTGGAATTACGCTTGATTTCAACTTGAATTACGCTTGATTTCAACTTGAATTCCAGCAAAATTGTTTATTGGGATATCAGATGTCACGTAAATACGGAAAGAAAATCAAATTTCAACAGGTTCTTCCGTTCCGACTCGTTTCGTTTACGAAGCATAAGTGCTTCTGTGTGTTTTCTATAGGACAGGTTGAATCAGCTGATTCGTCGCGTTACGTTTACGTATGACTAGGAATTTTTCCTTAATTTTTTTCACAAAACTTCACATTTTCTTAATCTTGTATAAAAAATTGCAAGAAAAGCTTAGAAAAAAAAATATTAACTAAAATAGCATCAAATTCTTTAAAAATTGTGTGAAATAGGTCCTTAAGTCTTTACACTCAGATAAAAAAGTTTGTAAAAAAATTTGTAAACAGTTTCCAATCGCAATATACTATTTTTATACTGATTTTAGTACAATTTTTATTTTTAGTAATCATTTTTGCTATTCTCTTATTACAAATTACGGATTTTTTTACTAATTTTCGCTGCTGATTTCAGAAAAACATTTTACTAATTTTTCAAAACCGAGTGCTAAATTTATCAGAAAAATATACTAATTTAAAAACATTTTTTTTGATTTTTTACAATTCTTGTTTAGTTTATATTTGTTACTATTGATATATTCTTAGTTTAGAAATAACACCCAGAAAATTTTATAAAACTTCTTCTTTTTAAAACTTCTCAAAACACGCAATAGACAAATTTGCATTACTTTTTCAATTTACAAATAAACCCCATAATCAACGTAAACAACAACGTCTACAACAACATGAACAACGTAAACAACAATGTAAACAACATAAACAACAACCTAAACAGCAACGTAAATAATAACATGAATAACAACGTGAACAACAATGTAAATAACGTAAACAACAACTTAAACAACGTCTACAACAACGTAAACAACTATGTAAATAGCAACATAAACAACATAATAAACAGCAACATAAACAACAATATAAACAGCAATATATACAACAACGTCTACAACAATGTAAACAACAACATAAACAACAACAGCAACATAAACAACAACGTTAACAATGATATAAATAACAACGTGAACAACAATTTAAACAACATAAACAACCTAAACACCAACGTAAATAATAACACGAATAACAACGTTAACAACAATGTAAATAACGTAAACAACCACGTGAACAATAATATAAATAATAATATAAACAACAATGTAAACAACGTAAACCACAACGTAAACCACAACGTAAACAACAATATAAACAACAACATTACAAAAGATCTACATATTTTAAATGTAAAAAACATATACAACACAACGCTAGCTATTGAATTTTACAACGATACGAGATTTCTACGGAAAATAGACCACAACCACCAAACCAGGAGAAATGTCGAAGGACGATTTTACATCCAAAAATACAAAAACGCATATGCAAGAAGCACCCTACCTGTTATGTTGCCAACAATTTTAAACAGCATACCCGTTGAAGTTCTTGAAAAATGCAACAACCAAAGAATAAGAAACAGAGTGTTAAAAAATTACTTCATTAATCAGCAATGAATACTCTTCATTGGAAAAATCAGCTCATATTATTAAAACTTAAAGCCAAATTATTTTTTTCATTTGTAAATTACATTTCAAATAATTTTTTCATATTAATTGTTTTAAGAATTATTTTAAAGATTTGAAATAATAACTTTTTAGTTTATTTCCTACCTGCGGAAAAGCCACAATGGCTTCGCGAGGTAATGACTGAATTGTATATGTCAAATTTTAAATGAATAAATGAATAATAAATGAAAAAAAAAAAAAAAAATTATTTTAAAAATTAAAACTAATGTAAATTATATCTCCATGTCCTTAAAGACAAGGCTGCATTTGTTTTAAAACTCTGTCGCACAATTAACATGTTAATTCTGTAAGAACTCTAACTTTTATTATTTTTCCTAAGAAAGGGTGTATAATCAGTTCAAAACCACATCAATTCTAAAACATGTTCCACTAGAGCAACATGGAACCCGAACCCGTTTCAATGAATTTAAGTTCGAATAAAAACAAATAACCTAAAGTTAACAAAAAATTATAATTAAAAAATTTTAATTTATATAGAATTTGACTTCTGTATCTGTACATTCAGAGAATTGTCTATATGCTATTGATGAATTTATACACTGATTCAATTAAGTTTCACTGGAATTCGTCTATTGAAACTTTTAATAGAATTGATGCAATTTTTCATAAAATTTTATGAAACTTTCATATTATTTATTAAAAATGTCATACACGCAAAAAAGTTTTATTAAAAAGAGATTCATAAAACTTATGAAGCTTTTTCATAAAATTTAATAAATTTGGCATTTACAATGTGAAGAAAACTTCATTAGCTTATTGAAAATTTTGTTTGAAATATGGTCAGATAAAATTCTCTCAGAGTAAATTCGCTCAAACTTTAGGTTATTTTTTACTGTTAATGTCCCTTAGTAACGAAAAAGATAGGTACAACAAAGTAAACTGGTATTTTTAATTAACTGAAATTAATCTCAAAGAGAACTCAAATTTTTTAGCGATGCCTTAATGAAAATTTCATAGGTTTAGGAAAATTCTTATTAAAATTTAAAAAACTTTAGGTATATCATTTCTTTAAATGCAATATTACATTTTATTGTGTCAGTATTGATTAAAAATTTTTTTCTGAACAATAAATTTACGTTAAGTAATCGATATGTAACAGTTTCAGGTTTGCTGTTCTTAACTTACTAATATTTCGCTAGTTTCAGCAGTTCTTTCTGCCATCTTCAACGAAATTTTAGTAGATTTAGCAACATTTTTACAGACCTTTTTTAAAATATCTCAGATTCCGAAACTTTTCAACCTTAGAATATGAAAACTTTTTTATTAAATACATCGTGTTTATATGTACACTCAACCAAAAAAGTCTGTAATGGCTGCTGAAAATTTTGCTGTTATTACGAGAAATTGAACTGTTTTGAGGCCAGCGGTATTTTTTGCTAATTTTAGCAACACATGTCTGCTGATCTGTAGTACAATAAAATTAGTAGACAAAATTAGTAGCCGCTACTAAATTTCAGTAAATTGTTGTAAACTGTAATTTAAAATCAATCTGCTGAAATTAGCAAAAAAGTGTACACTCATAAAAAAAAAGCCCGTACAAATAGTTAAAAATTCTGCTAAAATAATAGGAAATAGTACCTGAATTTGCGCCAGCAGAATTTTCAATGAAGTTAAAAATTAGGCTCTGCTAAATTTAGGTAAGTTAAATTTTACATACTGCTAAATATACGGACAATTTTAGTTAAATTAGCTAGGAAATTTGTGCTGAATTCAGCAGAAATTTTACCTGATTTAACTACCAATTTCTGTTAAAATGTCGCTTAAAATTTCGACTTCCGGGATTTGACCCTAGACGGGCCCATATTTATATTTTACGATCTTATAATAAAAAAAAATTAAAATATAGCGCCATCTCTATGTGATATTGATAGCAGAGACACAAAAATATAATAATTTTAAAATAATTGTGGTTTAAATTAGCTGAAAAATTTGTAAAGTTAAGAAACACAAATTACTAAAAATTAGCATGCAAAGTTAGTTCAAATACGGCTAAAAGTTGTTTTAATGCTAAATTAGATTTACAAAAAATATTAGTTCAATCCTAAATTTTAAGACAAAATAACAGGAAAATTAGTTTAATAGAATCGGAACGTGTTTAACAGACTTTTCTACTAACTTTTTTTTATGAGTGTACTAAAAAATAAAAAAAACTGTAAACTCTAAAAAAAAAAAACTTTTTTTTCTTTCGATTGTAACAATTTACTTCAAATTGTAACAATTACTTCATCGTACTTGAAATTTGGAGTCAAAATTGCAAACGGTTCTCCAATACAATTTTCTGAGTGTTATTTCCAAACTAAGAATATATTACTAGTAACAAATATAAACTAAACAAGAATTGTAAAAAATCAAAAAAAAATTTTTTTTTTCATTAGTATATTTTTCTGCTAAATTTAGCACTTGGTTTTGAAAAATTAGTAAAATGTTTTGCTGAAATCAGCAGCGAGAATTAGTAAAAAAATCTGTAATTTGTAATAAGAGAATAGTAAAAATTATTACTAAAAAATAAAATTGTACTAAAAGTCAGTATAAAAATAGTAAAGTGCGACTGGAAACTGTTTTCACATTTTTTTACTAACTTTTTTTATCTGAGTGTAATTATTAAGCCAACCAAAAAAAAAGCTCTAAATGTAATGTTTTAAGCTCTTAAAAAAAGCCAGAAAAAACAGTAAAATAAGCAGTTAAAATTAAAAAATAAGCCCTTAAATTTCAATATTTCTTCATTAAAATCTTTATAAAATTAAAATTTTGTATTTTACACAATGCGACAATCCTTGGAACCAAACAAGGTTGTGTCATATTTGTACTATCACAATTCAGGTTGGAAAAATCAATAAGTTTATTTTAACAAAATAGATTTTTTAATTGAAAATAAATTTTAAAAATAAAATTTTAAATAAAACATTTATGTCGACTTAGAATAATATTTAAAAATATGCTATATTTTCGCAGAAAAAAGCTGAAATAAGCTCAATTTTTAAAGAAAATAGCAAAAACAAACAAAATTAGATAAAATAAGGAAAAAAAGCTTTAACAAATCTTAACTTGGGAGATCTGATTTAAATTATATTTTGCACCCTGGAAATAGCGCCATCTTTAAAACTTCGGATATATTGGTGGCGCCATCTACCGGGTAATAACAGTAACGTGAAAGTATTATATTTTAACAATAAATTTTGTAAAATTTAACGAATGGGTTCTTAAAAATTAGTTTTAAATAATTTTGAAAATTAACACTCAAAATTAGTTAAAGTACTGAGGATTTTTAGTATTGTGTTAAATGAAGATAACTAAAATCTTTGCTTAAATCACTGTTTCAACTAAAAATTTGTTAAAAATTAGTCAAATCGATTTGAATCCGTAAAGTGTTGTTTTTTCAAACGCGTCGTATAGACCAAACACAATTAATATTAGCTGTATTTTGTCTCATCCCTATCAACGTTAAGTCTTTAAAGCAAATCTACGTTAAACCGATTGTCGTATAAAAATTTTTTAAACAGGTTATGTTTATAATTTTTCCGTTATAATCGAACGAACGTCAGCAAAAGTTCCTAGGAAGTAACGCGAATAAGTTACGTTAGATGTGAAAATGTATAAACGTTGAGTTTGCAACGTTGATAATTATCCGTGTTGAAAGTTAACGTGCATATGAAAAGTAATGTGTTAGTTTTTGTCTTAAAAGCGTTTTTATGCACTTTGAGTTTTTTTATGAGTTAACGGATATAGTTAAGTCGAAAACACAGCTATTGTCATTAATATGTATTTTTATTAATTCGAATTTATTTATAAACACATTAAATTTGCAATCCGGTTTGACAGATTTTTCTACTGACGTATTCTTTTAAGTGTACAAATTTATTTCTGGTATGTTCAATAAGTAAATTATGTTGCTTATTTCTACGAAAAGTCTGTGACTCTTAAATGTGACTGTATGTATTTGTTGTTGCAAAATCACAAGAATTTATATTTATTCAAATTTTTGTTTGAAAACTTTAAAAATATTAAGACCTGGTATTGACACAATCATAATATTGACAAGTAAAATTTGAATTTTTTGAATTTTATTGTTGTTTTGTATGAAAAGTTAAGACTCTCAGTCTTATAAATAGTCTTATGATGGTCACAATGAGTCACAAGTAGGAATAGGCACCTATATTTTATTATAATTTTTTTCTTTATAAAAAAAAACTTTGATATAAATTCGCTTTTTTAAAGGTTTCCAAAGCGCTTATTTTTTCTTCTTCTGTAAATTTGCAGTAAATGTTTTTACTTATTCCAAGCAGAACACTTCTTTTCGCTATTCTCAGATACAAAACTGATGACGATGATAACTGTAATTCAAGCATAACGATTGTCAAACGATTGTAACGAAAAACTCTTTAAAAATGTAATGAGAACCAGAATACATATTTACATAAATACATTCAGACATGTAATACTTACTCGCCGAGTACATATTCCACTAATGAGTTATTGCCTTGAAGGAAATGATAATTATTTTTTTGAAATTTACCAAAAATAGCATAAATCTCATTAAATAAAATGTTTTGACAGTAAATGGTGCTGCTCTTTTGTATTTGAATGTATGAATGTGTTATGTACGTATGTAACATATGTATGTATGATGAATTCATGTACAAATGTACAATTGTATTTATGCCATTTACATGATTACGTGTTGTTTTATAATGACAACTAATGAGACACAAATTCATTTTTTGTCGTTATCATCATCATTGCTGCTGCCGTTTGTCATTGCTGTTGTTTATTTAGTTACACAAATGAATGTAATTTTAAGCAAATGAATTGAAACAAATTTTGTGTGACAAATGAATTGTTTTTGTACTTTTTAAGAAAATGTTTACACATGAATGTACTTTATATACACTCAAAAAAAAATTAGTAGAAAAATTAGTAAAACGTCTTGTATATCAAGTATACTAGTTTTCAGCAACTTTTTGTTGCAACTGTATTTTCAGCAATAGTTTCAGTTATATTTTTTTAGTACTAAACAAATTTTCAACTAATGTTTTACTAATTTATCTTGCTACAAAAATTGTGCTCATATACACATTTATAGTGCGGACATCAACCAGATGTAGATGTCGCATATTAGACATTAGATGTAGTGCGGGCAAAGAACATATTAAAACACAGCTCTTCTAAGGCATATAATAAATACAACCGTGAATGATTTTTGTATCTGTTTTTCATACATAAAACAAAACGACGCCAAAAGATTGCATATATTTTATATGAAAATATAACACAATAAGATAGTACATATATAATTTAAATTGTGGACAAAATAAAATATTTTAATTTAGTGAAGATAAAGATAAAAAGTGAATTCATTTATTACTATTGATCATGTGAAATAAAAAGCCAGGCATTTTTTTCATTAGTTTGGGTAATTTTTTTGTTGTTCCCTTTCGCTTTTTTAAGAAAAAGGTTTTTAATTAGAAATTAATTAATAAGTACTTTTTTCAAAAACTGCTATTTTTCTTCATCAGGATACTTTCCTGAGAAATACTTCACAGAGTTTTTGCTTTCAAAAACCTCTACAGTGTCAGGAATGAAAAGACGATCGTTTCGGGGATTTTCCAGGTCCCCTTCATCAGTTTTCTTTAGAAAGTGGTGGCAGTAGTGTTGGCTATGCTTTGCAGAAGAAAAAAGGTTTGAAAAAGGTTTTTTTTAATAAAAAAGTAACAGTTTATTTCCTTTTATGTTATTTAGAATTGTCAACTAATGTGGAAGTCTGGACATTTTTTTATTTTACGAAGTTTCCTAAATAATGTTCGAAAGAATAACAAAAACATAATATTTAGACTTAATTTTTTTTGAGTTTTTTTCAGTCCACTAATATTCAGCAAAAAGTTTTATTGATTTTAGCAAAGATTATTTTCAATTGCAATCGACTAAATGTTAGCAAAATTTTTACTGAGACTACTTGTTTTAGTAAAAATCAGTTCGCTGATTTTCAGCAAACTACTACTGACACTGCAACATTTTCTGATGACTTTACTGACTTTTTTTTGAGTGTAGAGATTTACATAAGCTTCATAGGAAAGGATATTTAGGGGATTCATGAAAAGCCTCGTATATGTTGTATAAATTAGAGTTGTAAAAGTATTGAGTATTTGGGTATTAGGTACTCAATACTGACCGTTTTATCGAGTATGCTGAAAATAATACAATACGACAGTAGAAAAATCTGTCGAACGGGTTTCAAATTAACTTGACTAATTTTTAACAAATTTTTTGTTTCAGCACTGATTTAAAAAAATATTTTGATTATATTCATTAAACACAATACTAAAAATCCTCAGTACATTAATTAATTTTGAGTGTTAATTTTTAAAATTATTTATGACAAATTTTTAAGAACCCATTTGTTAAATTTTACACAATTTATTGTTAAAATATAATATTTTCATGTTAATGTTATTAGCCGGTAGATGGCGCCACCAGTGTATCCGAAGTTTTAAAGATGGCGCTATTTCCTACCCAGCCGATTTTTTAAAATAGGACCCTCGGAAATTTTTAACAAAACATTTCCACTTCATAAAATGGCCCACATCTTGAAAACTAAGCGAGATAGAGGAAAACTGACAAAATGTTTGCTGCATTGGAGTGCCCTTATTTGCCCTCACATGATATGGACTAGTCCCGGGGAGCGTACCGAGACCCTAAATTTTAACAAATTGTACGACTCAGTATAATTACAAATAAAACTTTAGTTTTACTAATTTTTTACTTAAATTTAATCTTTTAAAATCAACAAATTTTAATTTTAAGCCAAAAAATAAGAATAAATTTTGTTAAAGTAACAAATGTTTCTGCTCAGCCAACAGACATATTATTTTGGGTGTAAATACATACAAGAAAACAGACTTTTTTAAATTCCCAAGTAAAATAGTTTTGATATAGTATATATTATATATATTATATAAAATTTTGTATAATAATATATTGCAACATATATACCAAGATATAATTATATAAAATTTTACGAAATTATATTCCCAGTGTAGAAAATCATTACCAGATATGTGGTTATGTAACTACATACTTGGTAATGGTAACTAGTTACTTTTGTTATTACATTTCTTATTACCTTTATATGGCGATGTCGCGAAAAATAATGAGTTATGGTTACACACAAGCATACGAAAAATCAAAAAATATATTGTTACCTATGTGCTTACCAGTACTGACAAAAATAATGAGTCTAAAAATAGATTTTCAAAAAAATAAATTATATAAAAAAAAATATTTTTTTTTAAATATAATTTCCTGGTGCGGGAATCGAACCTGGGTCTACAGATTGCCAGTCAATAGCTTCACCATCTGAGCTATATCCACATGTAATATTTAATAGATAAAAACATAAATGACCTGCTGCACACAAGTAAGTTTACTCGCCAACTAACAAAAACTCAAAAAATATGTGGTTACATATATCCTTACCAGTGTATAAAAAATATTGAGTCTAAAAATAGATTTCAAAAAATTTTCAAAAAAATCTAGAAAATTATTTTCTATTTGAAATAATGATAAAAATAAGTAATTATCAGTAACTCATTACTATATGTTTTAAAATAATGCAGAAGGTAAGTGGGTGTCATTACTGGTAGTCCAAAAAATAATGATATGTCATTACCGTTTCTACACTGGGTATCTTATTCCATTTATGATGGTTATAATCCAAAAAATTTCGGATATAATCCACAAACCCGAAAGGGCGATAATCTCCATGTGCGTAATGTTCGTGGCTGTTCACACTAATATGTACCAGGCGGCTTTTATCGCCGCTTTCGAACATTGACAATTTGTATCGAAAATTTTAGCCTTTGCATACGTGTGTAATCCTAATGGCTGAATTTTCGATACAAATTAAGAAGAGAGTGACTTAACAGAGTTAGGGAGAGTTGGTACCTCTTTTAAATTATATGCTCGTTGTATGTACACTCATAGAAATAAATCTGTAAAAATAGCAAAAAAAGTTACTAAAAATTACAATAGTTAAAAATGAAAAAGAATTTTCAATGAAGTTGAGAATTATGGTCTGCTAAATTTAGGTAAGCTAAATTTTACACACTGCTAAATACACAGACAATTCTAGTTAACTTAGCTAAGAAATTTGAGCTAAATTCAACAGAAACATTGCCTGATTTAACAGAAAATTTCTACTAAAATGACGCTCTGTCCCGAGACAGGCCCATATTTATTTTTGGGAGTATAGGTGGCTTATAAAGATTGATTCATAGTATCGAATTTTTGTCCATTTTGCTCTATCTCGCTTAGTTTCCGAGATATAAGCCATTTTATGATAATACAATATAAAATTATGAAAATATAGCTACATCTCTAAAAATATTAACTTTCGGAAATAATTGGGGTTTAAATTAGCTGAAAAATTTCTAAAATTATGAAACATAAATTACTAAAAATTAGGTTGCAAAGTTATGCTAAATGGGATTTACAAAAATATTAGTTCAATCCTAAATTTTAAGACAAAATAACAGAAAAACTCAGTTTAACAGACTTTGGTACTAATTTTTTTTTATAAAGTAAGTGTACAAAGATTTTGTTATTTTTAAGCTAAATTTAGTTGCATGCAAATAAATTTTTTGCTGATTTTAGCAGGTTAATTTGCTATTTTCCATTAACAAAAATTTAACTCAAATATAACTAAAATTCTGTATATTTAACAGTTCCTATATTACTAACATATAGCAAAAATAATCTGCTGATTTTAGCAGTTTTTCTGCAGCATCATTTTTAACTAATTTTTAGTAGTTTTAACTAAATTTTTTTACAGACTTTTTTCTATTAGTGTATTATTGGTTTTTTTTATTGCATGTTGACTATACCCTTATGTGCACCCAGAAAACACATTCACGGTGACAACCGAATTTCACCTAAAAACAAATTTGCTGTAATAACTAAATTTGGTTCCAAAGGAATTGCCCGGTTACTGCAACCCAAAATTGGGTTGGAATGAAATTCGATTTGGAAAAACAATTTTTTTCTAGGTATTATTACCGATCGAATGGCTTTACAGTGGTAACCCAATGTTTTAGTTGAGGCAAACAAAATTCTGTTATCATAGTCAAATTACTATTGCCTCAACTAAGTTTCACAACAGAAAAATTCGGCTATCACAAGCGAACTATTCAATGGACAATAAATTGGATTCTTAGTATGAATCTGTTTTCCCTTTGTAATAAAAAGAGCCACCTATAATATAGTCGTTATACCCGTCACTCTCAATCCACTCTTCAAGTGTTATTCGATTTTTAAGCACTTTTCCGATATCATACGCATAAGTGTCCGATAATTTTTATGAAATACTAGCGGGCGCAGCCCGCTACGTTGTTAGCGTGCCTTAAAGGTTAAGGGGGGGGGGGCTGCGCCCCCCACAATTTTTATTAAATTCGTTTTTTTATTTAAAGCCTTCACCCAGCCACCACAAATAAATAATTCTGCACAACAATGGGTTTAAAATAAATAAATATTTGATCACTTTTGCTCATGAGAGTGGATTGTTAGTAATGAATCCATAATAATTTGCAATATACGTGTGAATGTCAAGATAATTTGGTAAAGTGCGAACTTAGGTAGATAGACCCGTAAGTAGTTTTGTTCATTTGTGTTTTGAATGAAAATAAATAACGTAAAGCAGGGTTGAAAAGCATTTTATAATATTAAAAATAGCGGGCAAAGCTACGTTGTTAGCGTGCCTTAAAGTTTTTTTTTTAATTCCAGTTTATGTAAAGGTAGACCTGGCAATTCAAGTAAATTCACAAATTCAGTTAGAAAATTTACTGCGTCGGTTTCTTCCACCGGTGCTTCGTTACATGAAGTTTAAATATCGGAATATATAAGTTCCATTCCTTTTCTAAGGTTTTTTCTCTTTCAGAAAATTTGTTTAACTTTTTGGAGAGTATGTTTCAATGCTATATAAGTTTCATATTCCGTTGATAGTGTTTGAACAGGTAATTCCCTCTTCCAATCCATTTGCAATGTCTATAATTTCAATTCCACTCGTTCAACGTTTATATCCATTTCATTCCACTTGTGTAGTGTTTCTCCCACTCGTTTCCTATTTAGTTTCTTAATTTTAGTGTTTCATATACACTTGTTCTTTAAGTTTTAGGTTTCTAGCTAAAGACGCAGACGTTAAGGGGGGGAGGGCAATTTTCCCCTTTTAAACCACCATTTTTACCACGTTCCTGTCCAAAGTCCTAGAAATGCCTTGTCGATAAGTTAGCCCATACTCCAAGGAAAACATATTATATATTACAGGTTTCTAGCCGAAGGGTTCGGTTAGGCCATCAAGGGGGAGAATTATTCCGTTTTTACCCCTCCCGGTAGGAATTTCCAAAAATTCCGTCTTAGAGGACGTCTGCGTTGGAGGAGGAACCTACTACATACATAATTTTAGGTCTCTATATCCAGCAGTTTGGCCAGGCCGTCAAGGGGGAAGTTTTTTCCCTTTTTACCTCTCCCGGTATGAATTTACAAAAATACCATCTTAGGCGACGTCAACGTTGGAGAAGGAACCCAAATACTGAATTTAAGATCCCTTGTTCCAGCAGTTTGGCCAGGCCGTTAAGGGTTAGACTTTTCCTGTTTTTGACCCTACCTGTAGAAATTTCCAAAAATCTCATCTTAGCGGATGTCTACAATAGAGGAGGAACTTTAATACCAAATTTCAACTTCCTACCTCCAGCGGTTTGGGCAGGCCTTTAAGCGGCACTTTTCGCTTCATTAATCCCCATTTTTGCAATGTCCCTGTCCAAAAAGCACCTTCTCGGTAAGTGAGCACATACTCCAAGTAACATATGTTTTACATTTCAGGTTTCTAGCCAACTTTTACTATTTGTGCCCCTCTCGGTAGGAATTTCCGAAAATCCATCGACAGGGAATTCCAGCTTCCTAGTTCCAGCAGTTTGAGCAGGCTGAGAGGAACTTAAGTACCGAATTTCGGCTTCCTAGTTCCAGCAGTTTGGACAGGTCGTTAAGGGGCAACTTTCCCTTTTTGAGCCCCCATTTTATAACGACCCTGTCCAAAATTCAAAAAAGTATCTTTCTAATAAGTTAGCCCTCACTCCAGGGACCCACATTTTAAGCTTCAGGTTTCTAGCCGAAGGGGTTTTTACCGGCCCCCAAGGTGAGGCTTTTCTTCTTTTTGCCCCTCCCTTTAGGAATTTACAAAAATTCCATCTTCGCGGCTATCTGCGATGGATGAGGAACATTCATACCAAATTTCAACTGCATTGCCTAAGCGGTTTGGGCAGGCCGTTAGTGGGGACATTTTTCCCTTTCAACCACCATTTTTACTATGTTCCTGTTCCAAAATAGAAAAATTACGTTGCCGGTGAGTTAGTCCTACTCCAAGGAATACATATTTAAAATTTTAGGTTGGCCAAAAGGGATTGGGCAAGCCGTGAGGAGGAGACTTTTACCTTATTTCCCCTCCCGATAGGAATTTCAAAAATTCCGTCTAAGCGGACGCCTACACAGAAGGAGGAACTCACATACCGAGTTTCCTTTTGGGATATCCTGTAGGGAATTCCAAAAATACAAACTTAGTCGATGTCTACTACAGTGGAGGAACCTTTATACCAAATTTCAACTTCTTACCTCCAGTGGTTTGGGCAGGCACTTTTCCAATTTGTGAGACTGTTTATGGGGAGACTTTTCCCCTTTTTGCCCGTTCCGGTTGGAATTTACAAAAATCCCGTCTTAGCGCACGTCTATGCCGAATATCAAGAAACCTTGTTTTAGTGGAGATATCCGTGGGGGGAGGAAAAAAAGTAGTTTTTTTGAAATTATATACTATTTTAAATGGTACTTTTTGGAAAAACGAAATTTTTTGGAAAAAGATACTTTGTTTTTACAAAGTACTATATTTGTACTTTTTTTGGAAAAGGTATTTTTTTTTAAAAAGGTGTTTTTTTTTGGAAAAATGTATGTTTTTTGGAAAAAGGTACTTTTTTGGAAAAGGTACTTCTTTTGGTACTTTTTTTTTGGGGAAAAGGTACTTTTTTTTAGAAAAGGTACTTTTTTTTGAAAAAGGTATTTTTTTGAAAAAATGTATGTTTTTTGGGAAAAGGAACATTTTTTTAGAAAAAGGTACTTTTTTTTGGGAAAAGGTACTTTTTTTGGAAAAGGTACTTTTTTTGAAAAAGTTATTTTTTTGGAAAAATGTATGTTTTTTTTAAAAAGGTACATTTTTTTAGAAAAAGCTACAATTTTTGGAAAAAGGTACTTTTTTTGGAAAAAGGTACATTTTTTGGAAAAAGGAATTTTTTTTGGAAAAAGGTACTTTTTTTGGAAAAAGATACTTTTTTTGGAAAAAGATACTTTTTTTGGAAAAAGGTACTTTTTCCGGAAAAAGGTACTTTTTTTGAAAATAGGTACTTTTTTTGAAAAAAGTACCTTTTCCAAAAAAGTACCTTTTTCCAAAAAAAGTACCTTTTTCTTTACTTTTTTTGGAAAAAGGTACTTTTTTTTGGAAAAAGGTACTTTTTTCGGAAAAAGGTACTTTTTTCGGAAAAAGGTACTTTTTTTGGAAAAAGGTAGTTTTTTTGGAAAAGGTGCTTTTTTTGGAAAAAGGTACTTTTTTTGGAAAAAGGTACTTTTTTTGGAAAAAGGTACTTTTTTTGGAAAAAGGTACTTTTTTCGGAAAAAGGAATTTTTTTTGGAAAAAGGTACTTTTTTTGGAAAAAGGTACTTTTTTAGGAAAAAGGTACTTTTTTTGGAAAGAGGTACTTTTTTTGGAATAAGGTACTTTTTTTGGAAAAAGGTACTTTTTTTGGAAAAAGGTACTTTTTTTGGAAAAAGGTACTTTTTTTGGAAAAAGGAATTTTTTTTGGAAAAAGGTACTTTTTTTTGGAAAAAGGTACTTTTTTTGGAAAGAGGTACATTTTTTGGAATAAGGTACTTTTTTTGGAAAAAGGTACTTTTTTTTTGGATAAAGGTACTTTTTTCGGAAAAAGGTACTTTTTTTGGAAAAAGGTACTTTTTTTGGAAAAAAGTACTTTTTTTGGAAAAAGGTACTTTTTTTGGAAAAAGGTACTTATTTTGGAAAAAGGTACTTTTTTTTGAAAAAGGTACTTTTTTTGGAAAAAGGTACTTTTTTTGGAAAAAGGTACTTTTTTGGGAAAATGGTACTTTTTTTTGGGAAAAGGTACTTTTTTTGGGAAAAGGTACTTTTTTGGAGAAAGGTACTTTTTTTGTCCCCTTTTTGCCCCTCCCGATAAGAATTTCCAAAAATGCCGTCTCAAAGGACGTCTACACCGGTCGAGGAATCTACATACCAAATTTCAACTTCATAGCTCCAGCAGTTTGAGCAGGCCCTCAAGGGGAAGACTTTTTCCCCTTTTTGCCCGTCCCTGTAAAAATTTCCAAAACTCCCGTCTTGGCGGATGTCTACGATAGTGGAGGAACCTTTATACCAAATTTCAACTTGCTACCTCCAGCGGTTTGGGCAGGCCGTCAAGGGGGGCCTTTTTCCCCCCATTTTTACAACGTCCCTGTCCAAAATTCTAGAAAGTACTTTCCAGAAAAGTTAGCCCCTACTCCAAGGAATACATATCTTAAATTTCAGCTTTCTAGCCAAAGGGGTTTTGGCAGGCCGTCAAGGGGGACACTTTCCCCCTTTTTGCCCGTTCCGGTAGGAATTTCCAAAAATCCCGTCTTAGTGGACGTCTACCCCGAAAGAGGAACCTACATACCAAATTTCAACTTCCTAGCTTCAGCGGTTTGGGCTGGGCGATGTTGAGTCAGTCAGTCAGTCAGTCAGTCAGTCACGTTATTCTTTTATATATAGAGATTAGTGCTGATAAAAAATGCCTACCTATGAAAGCTACACTCAAAAAAAAAGGCAGTAAAGTCAGAAAATTTTTAGTCATAAGAGTGCTAGCAATAAAGTTGGTAATTTCAGCAAAATAGGTTTGCTGAAAATCAGCGAGTTAGTTTTTATAAAAAAAAATTGTAATTTCAGCAAAATTTTGCTAACACTTAGGCGATTTCAAATAAAAAAAATTCTAAAAAAATTTATAAAAAAAGCAAAAAAAATATGTAGAGAAATTATACTTTAGTTCATTTATGTGCTGAAAATTTAATTATAGAAATTGTTTAGAGTTGTTTTTTTTTTTATAATTATCAATTCCGTTATCTATACTACATCCATATAAGCTGCATCATCTTTATTTTGTCTATATGATTGAAAAAATATAAGTAAAACTTTAGCTAAAAACGGAATTTCAACAAAAAAAAAAAAAAAAAAATTGATGAAAACTAGTATAATTGACATATAAGACGTTTTACAAATTTGTCTACTAACTTATTTTTTTGAGTGTAGTATATGTTTAAATAAGTGTATAAGTCTATTTAGTTCTTAATATGAGTGTAAGTTTTTGTGTATGTTTTTGCATATTATCGATTAAGTTTTATTATACCTTTTCACTATGGGCCAGGTTTTAATACAGTCAAACCAATAAATTCGTAAAAGTGGTGTTAGCCCATTTTCAATTCAGTCTAGAATATTTAGAAGTGTTATTAAATTGTTTATATTTTCTGTTCTAAGAGTCTATCATTTGGAAAAGAATACTGTATTTATGATAACGAAATTTACCCTAGCAAATAAAAATATTCAAAAGCAAAATCATTTTGAGCATTTTGTCTTAAGTTTCATGGTACACTGAGCGAATTATCATCACTTCAGTAATGAAGTGATGATAATTGTCACTGGAACTCTAGAATCTATGAAACAGGTTTCATTAAAGTCAATGTTTATGAAAAGTTCATAAAATTAATGAAACTCTTCATAAAATGAATAGAATTTCATTTATTATTATTTATTATAGTTGGTTGTTGTCATTGCTAAGCTGGAGAGGATAAATAAAAAGTATTTAGCAAATCCAAAAAGTGTAATAAAATTCTAGCATATTTTACGGATGTACAAAATATATCTAATGAAAGAATTCATAAAATTAAAAAGTTTCATAGAATTTTATAATAAGCTTAATTCAATTAATGAAATTCCTTATCATGTTTCGAAAAAATTAATATGATTTAGAAACAAATTTCATAGTCCAAAATTAATAATAAAAAATTAATAAAAAAAAATAAATAAAAATTATAAGATAATTCTCTCAGTATGAAAATCAATGCACATCACTAAAACTCGGCCTTATCTCTATATATAAAAGAATAACGTGACTGACTGACTGACTGACTGACTGACTGACTGACTCAACATCGCCCAGCCCAAACCGCTGAAGCTAGGAAGTTGAAATTTGGTATGTAGGTTCCTCTTTCGGGGTAGACGTCCACTAAGACGGGATTTTTGGAAATTCCTACCGGAACGGGCAAAAAGGGGGAAAGTGTCCCCCCTGACGGCCTGCCAAAACCCCTTTGGCTAGAAAGCTGAAATTTAAGATATGTGTTCCTTGGAGTAGGGGCTAACTTTTCTGGAAAGTTTTTTCTAGAATTTTGGACAGGGACGTTGTAAAAATGGGGGTTAAAAAGGGGAAAAAGGCTTGATGGCCTGCCCAAACCGCTGGAGGTAGGAAGTTGAAATTTGGTATAAAGGTTCCTCCACTATCGTAGACATCCACCAAGACGGGAGTTTTGGAAATTTTTACAGGGACGGGCAAAAAGGGAAAAAGTCTCCCCCTTGACGGCCTGCTCAAACTGCTGGAGCTATGAAGTTGAAATTTGGTATGTAGGTTCCTTGACCGGTGTAGACGTCCGTTGAGACGGCATTTTTGGAAATTCTTATCGGAAGGGGCAAAAAGGGGACAAAAAAAGTGTCTTTTTCCAAAAAAGTACCTTTTCCAAAAAAAGTACCTTTTTCCAAAAAAAGTACCTTTTTCCAAAAAAAAGTACCTTTTTCCAAAAAAAGTACCTTTTTCCAAAAAAAAGTACCTTTTTCCAAAAAAAAGTACCTTTTTCCGAAAAAAGTACCTTTTTCAAAAAAAAGTACCTTTTTCCAAAAAAAGTACCTTTTTCCAAAAAAAATTCCTTTTTCCAAAAAAGTACCTTTTTCCAAAAAAAAGTATCTTTTTCCAAAAAAAGTACCTTTTTCCAAAAAAAGTACATTTTTCCAAAAAAAGTACCTTTTTCCAAAAATAGTACCTTTTTCCAAAAAAAGTACCTTTTTCCAAAAAAAAGTACCTTTTTCCAAAAAAAGTACCTTTTTCCAAAAAAAGTACCTTTTTCCAAAAAAAGTACCTTTTTCCAAAAAAATTCCTTTTTCCAAAAAAAGTACCTTTTTCCAAAAAAAAGTACGTTTTTCCAAAAAAAGTACCTTTTTCCAAAAAAAGTACCTTTTTCCAAAAAAAGTACCTTTTTCCAAAAAAAGTACCTTTTTCCAAAAAAAAAGTACCTTTTCCCGAAAAAAGTACCTTTTTCCAAAAAAAGTACCTTTTTCCAAAAAAAGTACCTTTTTCCAAAAAAAGTACCTTATTCCAAAAAAATTCCTTTTTCCAAAAAAAGTACCTTTTTCCAAAAAAAAGTACGTTTTTCCAAAAAAAGTACCTTTTTCCAAAAAAAGTACCTTTTTCCAAAAAAAAAAGTACCTTTTCCCGAAAAAAGTACCTTTTTCCAAAAAAAGTACCTTTTTCCAAAAAAAGTACCTTTTTCCAAAAAAAGTACCTTTTTCCAAAAAAATTCCTTTTTCCAAAAAAAGTACCTTTTTCCAAAAAAATTCCTTTTTCCAAAAAAGTACCTTTTTCCAAAAAAAAGTACCTTTTTCCAAAAAAAAGTACCTTTTTCCAAAAAAAGTACCTTTTTCAAAAAAAAGTACCTTTTTCCAAAAAAAGTACCTTTTTCCAAAAAAAGTAAATTTTTCCAAAAAAAGTACCTTTTTCCAAAAATAGTACCTTTTTCCAAAAAAAGTACCTTTTTCCAAAAAAAAGTACCTTTTTCCAAAAAAAGTACCTTTTTCCAAAAAAATTCCTTTTTCCAAAAAAAGTACCTTTTTCCAAAAAAAAGTACGTTTTTCCAAAAAAAGTACCTTTTTCCAAAAAAAGTACCTTTTTCCAAAAAAAGTACCTTTTTCCAAAAAAAAAGTACCTTTTCCCGAAAAAAGTACCTTTTTCCAAAAAAAAGTACCTTTTTCCAAAAAAAGTACCTTTTTCCAAAAAAAATTCCTTTTTCAAAAAAAGTACCTTTTTCCAAAAAAGTACCTTTTTCCAAAAATGTACCTTTTTCTAAAAAAATGTACCTTTTCCAAAAAAAAGTACCTTTTCCAAAAAAAGTACCTTTTCCCAAAAAACATACATTTTTACAAAAAAATACCTTTTTCAAAAAAAGTACCTTTTCCAAAAAAAAGTACCTTTTCCCAAAAAAGTACCTTTTTGTAAAAAAATGTTCCTTTTCCCAAAAAACATACATTTTTTCAAAAAAATACCTTTTTCAAAAAAAGTACCTTTTCCAAAAAAAGTACCTTTTCCCAAAAAAAAGACCTTTTTCTAAAAAAAATTTTCCTTTTCCAAAAGAAGTACCTTTTCCAAAAAAAGTGCCTTTTTCCAAAAAACATAAATTTTTCAAAAAAAAAAAACACCTTTTAAAAAAAAATTCCTTTTCCAAAAAAAGTACAAATAAAGTACTTTGTAAAAACAAAGTATCTTTTTCCAAAAAATTTCGTTTTTCCAAAAAGTACCATTTAAAATAATATATAATTTCAAAAAAACTACTTTTTTTCCTCCCCCCACGGATATCTCCACTAAAACAAGGTTTCTTGATATTCGGCGGTTTCTTGATATAGACGGGATTTTTGGAAATTCCTACCGGAACGGGCAAAAAGGGGAAAAGTCTTCCCATAAACAGTCTCACAAATTGGAAAAGTGCCTGCCCAAACCACTGGAGGTAAGAAGTTGAAATTTGGTATAAAGGTTCCTCCACTGTAGTAGACATCGACTAAGTTTGTATTTTTGGAATTCCCTACAGGATATCCCAAAAGGAAACTCGGTATGTGAGTTCCTCCTTCTGTGTAGGCGTCCACTTAGACGGAATTTTTGAAATTTCTATCGGGAGGGGAAATAAGGTAAAAGTCTTCTCCTGACGGCTTGCCCAATCCCTTTTGGCCAACCTAAAATTTTAAATATGTATTCCTTGGAGTAGGACTAACTCACCGGCAACGTAATTTTTCTATTTTGGAACAGGAACATAGTAAAAATGGTGGTTGAAAGGGAAAAATGTCCCCACTAACGGCCTGCCCAAACCGCTTAGGTAATGCAGTTGAAATTTGGTATGAATGTTCCTCATCCATCGCAGATAGCCGCGAAGATGGAATTTTTGTAAATTCCTAAAGGGAGGGGCAAAAAGAAGAAAAGCCTCACCTTGGGGGCCGGTAAAAACCCCTTCGGCTAGAAACCTGAAGCTTAAAATGTGGGTCCCTGGAGTGAGAGCTAACTTATTAGAAAGATACTTTTTGAATTTTGGACAGGGTCGTTATAAAATGGGGGCTCAAAAAGGGAAAGTTGCCCCTTAACGACCTGTCCAAACTGCTGGAACTAGGAAGCTGAAATTCGGTACTTAGGTTCCTCTCAGCCTGCTCAAACTGCTGGAACTAGGAAGCTGGAATTCCCTGTCGATGGATTTTCGGAAATTCCTACCGAGAGGGGCACAAATAGTAAAAGTTGGCTAGAAACCTGAAATGTAAAACATATGTTACTTGGAGTATGTGCTCACTTACCGGGAAGGTGCTTTTTGGACAGGGACATTGCAAAAATGGGGATTAATGAAGCGAAAAGTGCCGCTTAAAGGCCTGCCCAAACCGCTGGAGGTAGGAAGTTGAAATTTGGTATTAAAGTTCCTCCTCTATTGTAGACATCCGCTAAGATGAGATTTTTGGAAATTTCTACAGGTAGGGTCAAAAACAGGAAAAGTCTCCCCCTTAACGGCCTGGCCAAACTGCTGAAACAAGGGATCTTAAATTGGGTTCCTTCTCCAACGTTGACGTCCCCTAAGATGGTATTTTTGGAAATTCATACCGGGAGGGGTAAAAAGGGAAAAAACTTCCCCCTTGACGGCCTGGCCAAACTGCTGGATATAGGGACCTAAAATTATGTATGTAGTAGGTTCCTCCTCCAACGCAGACGTCCTCTAAGACGGAATTTTTGGAAATTCCTACCGGGAGGGGTAAAAACGGAATAATTCTCCCCCTTGATGGCCTAACCGAACCCTTCGGCTAGAAACCTGTAATATATAATATGTTTTCCTTGGAGTATGGGCTAACTTATCGACAAGGCATTTCTAGGACTTTGGACAGGAACGTGGTAAAAATGGTGGTTCAAAAGGGGAAAATTGCCCCCCCCCCCTTAACGTCTGCGTCTTTAGCTAGAAACCTAAAACTTAAAGAACAAGTGTATATGAAACACTAAAATTAAGAAACTAAATAGGAAACGAGTGGAATTGAAACACTACACAAGTGAAATGAAATGGATATAAACGTTGAACGAGTGGAATTGAAATTATAGACAATGCAAATGGATTGGAAGAGGGAATTACCTCTTCAAACACTATCAACGGAATATGAAACTTATGTAGCATTGAAACATACTCTCCAAAAAGTTAAACAAATTTTCTGAGAGAGAAAAAACCTTAGAAAAGGAATGGAACTTATATATTCCGATATTTAAACTTCATGTTACGAAGCACCGGTAGAAGAAACCGACGCAGTAAATTTTCCAACTGAATTTGTGAATTTACTTGAATTGCCAGGTCTACCTTTACATAAACTGGAATTAAAAAAAAAACTTTAAGATACGCTAACAACGTAGGTTTGCCCGCTATTTTTAATATTATAAAATGCTTTCCAACCCTGCTTTACGTTATTTATTTTCATTCAAAACACAAATGAACAAAACTACTTACGGGTCTATCTACCTAAGTTCGCACTTTACCAAATTATCTTAACATACACACGTATATTGCAATTTCTTATGGATTCATTACTAACAATCCACTTTCATGAGAAAAAGTGATCAAATATTTATTTATTTTAAACCCATTATTGTGCAGAATTATTTATTTGTGGTGGCTGGGTGAAGGATTTTATTATAAAAACTGTACTTTAAATAAAAAGCGAATTTAAAAAAAATTAAATTAAATTTAAGGCACGCGAACAACGTCGCGGGCTGCGCCCGCTATCTTTAATATTATAAATCGCTTGCCAACCCTGCTTTACGTTTTTTATTTTCATTTAAAACACAAATGAATAAAACTACTTACGGGTCTATCTACCTAAGTTCGCACTTTACCAAATTATCTTGACATACACACGCATATTGCAAATTATTATGGATTCATTACTAACAATCCACTTTCATGAGTATAAGTGATCAAATATTTATTTATTTTAAACCCATTGTTGTGCAGAATTATTTATTTGTGGTGGCTGGGTGAAGGCTTTAAATAAAAAAACTTTAAATAAAAAAACGAATTTAATAAAAATTGTGGGGGGCGCAGCTTCCCGGGGGGAGGGCGCAGCCCCCCTCCCCTTAACCTTTAAGGCACGCTAACAACGTAGCGGGCTGCGCCCGCTAGTGGTTATATAAAACTATTGTATTTGAGAATTAAATGTTTAATATAAAATTCTAATTGTATTAAATTTTTAAAAATTAATGGAATGACGATATTTTATAAAAAAAATTAAAAAAAAATTTCGTATATATAAAGAACATTTTCATTAAATTTATGAAGATCTAATTTATGAAATTCAATGAATTTTTGTTAATGAAATTATGAAATTTTATGTAATAAAAGTTATAAAAAATTTCATAATGTTATTATATACATAATGAAATTCTTCATATATTCTACGAAAAAAATTCTATGAAATTATATCATTAATAACATGAAGGATAATTCTTTCAGTGTAATAGCGAAATTTTTAAATCCATAGTTCATTCACATATGACAATTTTTTCCTCTTGACGCTATCTACTCATACTCAGTGTGTTCGTTTACTCGAAATTCTTACTACTTTTACTACAATTGGAAAGTTTTGTTTACTTTTTGTATTGAATTTTTCCAGCTGTAGTAAAAGTAGTAACTAGTAGTAAGTAAACGAACTCGCCTACACTCACAATATTTTTTCTTTAAAATCAACCGAATATATACATTAAAACAATAGAAAATAAGTTAAAAAAAGGACTACCCACTTTTCGTTTGAAACAATTGTATTTTGTCGTTTAATTTTAATTGTTATTTTATTAACTGGCAAAGTCGGTAAAAATAAAAGATTTATCGTTTATTTTAAAATTAATTGTATTCTAAAAACTGATTGTTTTTAACAGAATATTTTGATTGAATATTTTAACTTCTACCGAAAGTCCGTATTTTGTGTATTTTATTTATTGAATGACTGATAGAAAAAGTTAAAAAATATATTTCTTTGCAATTTAACTACTTATTCAATTAAAACAACTTTACTGATTTACTTTTTAAACAACTGTTGAACTTTTAGGGTAAAGTTATTGTGAGTGTACTATTAGTGTATTTAATTAAATTGTTTGTTAATTTCCTTTTTTTTTTTTGTATAATTGTGTTTTTGTTCTTTCAGTTTGTATGGGTGTATTTATTTATTTATATGAGTCTTGCGTTTCATGAGCCGCAACTAATTATCAAATGGTCTGAGTTCGTTATCATTTTCATTTAATTTTTTATTACTTTTTTTAGTATTAATTGGCTTTAATGAGTTTTGTCATTTTGTCTTGTTTGTATTATTTGGCAGCCATTTTGAATAATTGATATACTTTGGAAATGGGTTGAGGAAATTATAATGAATTGAATTAGAAAAACTGTTATCTAATTAATTTCGAAAATATTTTCAAAGTTTTGAAATAAGTGTAAATTACAGGGTTGGCAGGCAATACCGCTAAAATACCTTTATCGATTCAAAACCCTTTCAACTGACTACCGTTACCCCTAAAATACCGTTACCGAAATACCCGGAATACCTTTATCCTTAAAATACCGTTACCGAAATAACTGAAATACCGTTATCTTTAAAAAACCGATGCCGAAATAAATGAAATATCGATACCCTAACGATAACCGCATTCGTTTCGGTTACCATCCATGGTAAATTATAAAAGAAAACATTTTTGCGGAGATAAAAAAATTTAATTTGTCTTGATTAAAAAGTTTACAGAGCACTTTATTGTAATTTCCAATTAAAATTATAGTTCATGTATGTACCTATTTAAGCAACATTGTTGTTATTTTTCATTTAATTTTATTATCTATCTTAAGCTCCCACCGTAAAAGTTATCCACATAAAACACCAGCAATGAATTAACAAAAACCACGAAATACATCAAAGTAAAATAAAATATAAAAAAAAATGTTTAAGCAAAACCATCATGCAGGCTGCATTTAGTGCAATTTATTCCATGTTGTTGTTGTTGTAGTTGCTTTTAACACTGCGGTACATGCAACACTTAATTTAATAAGTGCTAATGAGTTTCACAATGGAAAATCCATTAAAATTCACAACGACACTTTATTTTTTAAGGCCAAAAATATACACTTAAGAAATTCGGATGCATAAAAATGCGGTCTTATCTTTTGTTTGAATTTCAACAGCAGACTTAAAAAGCTAAAAGCAGGCTTGTTACTGTTAAGCAGGCAGTCTGAGGTGGCTGACAACAACAGAAACAGCAACAGCAGCAACTTTTATTAAAAATAGTTAATAATGTTTAGAAAACCGCAAATTACTAGCTTGTTGCAAATGCTGTCAACATAACAACTTTTTGTCTTTATACAACAACATTTTAAGTTTCAACTGTTTTACAATAACCAATGTATGCATGTTATTATAGTTGTTCATCATTGTCTCTGAACCATAAACATGTCTGATATGCTTCAGATATCTTGTATGTTGTACTACTTCTAGAGACAAATGTTCTTTTCTTTTGTACAATAGCAAATATGCGTCGATAATTTTTATAATTTTAAACTTGAGTACGAATAAATTAACCACAAAGCTCATAATTCATAACATTTATGTTGACAGTTTTGTGGTATATAACGAAAAATATGTATATTTAAGTTAACTTTTGACAGCAGTTTTATTACGAGAATTTTTAAACTTTATAACCTCGTGAGAGAGAATTTTATTTATGCTTTTTGCTCCAAAAACAGAAACAATAACCTTGAGTAGGTACTGCCGCTTAACAAAATCAAGAAACTCCTCAAATAAATGAGGTTTTCCCGCTTTTACACAAGTTTGAATATACGAGTATTTTTATTAAAATTTTGTTGTATTAATATCAATTATTTAAAAACTATTTTAATATGTTATCATTTCATATCGTTAGGTGACATATGCAGGCAAATGCAGCTCTTTCTCCTTATTAGACGTATACTTAATATTAAGTTTTATATTATTAAATTACTCATACGTTCCGTGTACTCTATTAGAAAATCATCTCGTACAACTTTATTTTAATGCTTATTTTACTAGATGAATTAATGCTTCCAAGTACAATAAAAAAGATTTCAAGAATAACATAGTGTAGTAATAGTTATTAATTTTAAAACAAAAAGTGAACTTATTATAATGACAAACACAGTAAGAGTAACACAGTGCAACACATAAATTGCAAACTCCTTCTCGTGTGCGGTTTTTCGAAGTACTAATCGAAACTAACGAAACCCCATTTGGCTATTTCTACACTGAAAGAATTATCCTTCATGATATGATATGATATACTTTCATACAATTTTTTTTCCTAGAATCAATAAAGAATTTCTTTATGTACACAATATTTAATTAATATTATGAAATTTTTCATAACTTTTCTTTCATAAAATTTCATAACTTTATTAAAAAAAAATTCATTGAATTTCATAAATTAGATCTTCATAAATTTAATGAAAATGTTCTTTATGTATATGAAATTGTTCAATACTATTTATTTTTTTTTTTTGAATTTTTTCATAAAATATCATTTCATTAATTATTGAAAATTTTCATACAATTAGAATTTTATATTAAACATTTAATTCTCAAATACAATAGTTTTATGTAACCATAAGGACGAGTTTTAGTAATGTGCATTAATTTCTATACTGAGAGAATTATCTTCTATAATTTTTATTTTTTTTTAATTAATTTTTTATTATTAATTTTGGACTCTGAAATTTTTTTATAAATCATATTAATTTTTTTGAAACATTAATGAGAAATTTCATTAATTGAATTAAGCTTATTATAAAATTTTATGAAACTTTTTAATTTAATGAATAATTTCATTAGATATATTTTGTACCTCCGTAAAATATGCTACAATTTTATTACGCTTTTGGATTTGCTAAATACTTTTTATTTATCCACTCCAGCTTAGCAACGACAACAATCAACTATAATAAATAATATTAAATGAAATTGCTTCGTAGATTTTATGAAGCTTTTTATTGGCTGGATGATTTATTCATTGTTTCATACACTCAATGAAAAAGTTTCATTTAAACTGGTTTCATAAATTATATGCAGCTTTTCCATCAAATTTAAGAAATTTTTCATTCACTTGGTGAAGAAAACCTCATTAGTTTACTGAAAAATTTCATTAAATCTCATCCAGTAAAATTTCCTCTGTGTAGCTACAATTGTACCGAAGACAAGAAAACAAAATTCTAATTGGTTTTCCGATTATCATAGAAATAAATTTCTATACCGAACATTTAACACATTTTGTCATACACTCATAGAAATAAATCTTTAAATATAGCAGAAAAAGTTACTAAAAATTAGTTAAAAATGATGCCGAAGAAAAAGCTGCTAAAATTAGCAGATTTTTTTTTTTTACTAAATACTAGTAAAATAAGAACAGCAAAATTAAAACTGTTAAATTTACAGAATTTTAGTTATATTTAAGTTAACTTTTAGTTAACGGAAAAAAGCAAATTGTACTGTAAAATCTGCAGAAAATTTTGCTAAGTATTAGTAGACTAAAAATAGCAAAAATAAACTGTTATATGTACAAAATTTTTGCTATTTTTAAGCTAAATTTAGTTGAATGCAAATAGCAGTCTATTCTGCTAAAATCACCAGAAATATTTACTAAAAAATTGTAAACTGCGGTTTTCAAAAGGCTCGATTTTTATTTGCATTAAAAAAAAAAATCAAAAAAAAAACTTGAAAATTTTATTGTAGATTTTTAGTTGATCTGAACATGTTTTACAATGAGTGTTATTTTTGTGGTGATTTTTAACTTTTGTGGTGATTTTTTAGGCTACTCATTATTTAGCAAAATTGTTTGCTGATTTTAGCAGGTTAATTTGTTATTCTCTATTAACAAAAATTTAGCTCAAATATAACTAAAATTCTGTATATTTAACAGTTTTATTTTTGCTGTTCCTATTTTACTAATATATAGCAAAAGTAATCTGCTAATTTAGGAGATTTTTCTGCAGCATCATTTTAAACTAATATTTAGTAGTTTTAACTAAATTTTTTACGGACTTTTTTCTATTAGTGTATTCTTTATAAACAAGTTAATTCTTTGTAAAAAGTAAAGAACGCTTTACAAATGTTTATTTGCAATTCGATTAGAAAACAAATCATTAAACTTTGTCATATTTAGATAAAATAAAACCTAGAATCATATAACAACAAACTAAATTAAAATTTCAACCACAATTTATTTACAAATTGAAGATGGCTGACATTTCAAAATAATTCTTATTTCATATTCACACATTAAGCCAATTCATAATGTCAATACACTTTCGATGTGGTTAACAACCACTTGGTGTGTTTATGGCCGACAAACAAAGCTAAATTCAAGACAACACTTAACAACCAGCAACTACAGTCTGATAGACAGACAGACATTTATTTAGAACCTTCAACAACAACAATACATTGTTGTCATTAAATTTAACACAAACAAACCAACAACAATATATAAAATAAATGGAAGTGGAAATGAAAATACAAATGGAAATGGCAATTGTAGTGAAGAAATATAAAAATATGGAAATTTATGCTTGAGTTCCTGGAATAGCTGAATACTCATAGTAACTCGTACTTACACTATAACTATGTAATAGTCAAATGTTAGTTAATTCATAATAAAGTATAGTAGTGCGAAGAGGTATATATTTTTTTACCTATTTTATAAACTGAACTACATTATTTATATGACTGACTGTATGTCTGACAGTTTGATAATGTTTTCACTTAATAACTACTTTTGCACATACACACACACACATGAATACTTATGACTGTTACTAAAGGCTAAAAAGTCAATTTATTGTTTAATATGTTGCTATTATTAATGCCGACACCATGGTAGTTTAGAGTAAGTAGTGGGAAATAGGTAGAAAAGAAATACATTTAAATGTTAATGATATGAGTGGAAAATTACTTAAAACACAAACCCAAACCAACATTTTCATATAGATTTCAATACAATACAACAATAATTATCATAATTGGCAGCCATATTTAATGGTGGTACCATACAGACAATTAAATTATATGTTTGTTACCAAAATATTATTATTTTTTTATTAATTTGATATGATACGAATATATGTTTTGTTTTGTAATAATTGTTTCGTTTGGGAAGAATTTTGGAACCTTCAAAAAAATTTTTGAAATTCAAACAGTATTTTATCAGTGAATTAGCGCATACTCTTTTAAATGTATATTTAAAATTTTTGGTTTCTCGCAAAATGGCTTTGGCAGTCTTTCAAGAGCGAGTCTTTCCCCTCCCCTTGTAATTTCTAAAAATTCCTCCACATCAAAGGTCTGCTACGAAGGACGAACATGCATACCACACTTCAATGTCCTAACCACAGTGGTTTAGGCTGATGGACTAAGGGTGAAAGTTTTACCTTTTGAAACCCCCATTTCTAACACTTCCCTGGTAAACATTATCAGTGAATAAGACTATACTCCAAAAAACAAATCTTACAAACTTCTAGTTTCTAGCTAAAGCGGGTTGAAAGGTCATCATTACCACCGTCCCACATTGGGGCCAAATGAATGAAAAGTGGCGATTAATTCAAAATATGAACTTTAAAATTTATGATCGTGTTTGGTACCGGGTGAAAGTGGATAAAATTCTGCATCACTAATTGCAAAAATTATACTTTTAAGTTGTTTGCTTTAGTTGAAGTGAGCACTTAAAGTTGAATAATTGTTATTTTTTTTGTGCATATTGAAAAAAAGTGAAAATTTTGATATTTCAATTGATAATTTTTTCTATTAATACTTCTAAAAGTTAAATTTTTATAATGGAACCGTCAACTTCAGGTAGTTTACTATATAGTACATGTTTTTTTGTTTAAATAAATGTTTTAAAAATATTAAATGTTAATAAAATAAAATTAGCCCAAAAATGGGCTATTTTTGATTTATATATGGAGTTTCAACAACTTTGTTCGTGAGCTTGCGTAAAATCGTCTATATAGTGTTATAATATCAGATCTCAACTAATAAACCCCAATATATTTTTTTGCGATTTTTTGCGATTTTTGAGTTATGCTTGTTTTTGTGAAATAACTCAAGATGCTAAAAATCCACAAATATGAAAAAAAAAAAAAAACAAAACAAAACATCAAGTTGTTTTTACTTTGTTTTGTCATTATTTTCGTTATAGTAGTTGTTATTGTAGCTAAAAAAATGTGTTGTTAATTAGAGATGGGGGCGTGAGTAACTTTAATTCACGCATGCTCACGTGATTGCGTATGTTGGGTTTATTTACTATGAATAAAACTAATTAAATTATTTTACATGTGTTTATGATATTTCAATGAATTTTTCTTAAACATTTGTTAATTTTAAATTATTAGAAAATTGTATATGGCACAAGTGCACTATTTTGAAAAATTGAAGGAGGTCACGCTCCCATCCCTATTTATTATTGTCATTTATTTGAGTCCTACATAATAATTGTTGGTCATATACATGCATCATAACGAGTAAAGTTTTAATTTTGTTTTAAGCTGGTGATATCAATCTACTAATATAATGATAATACATTTTTAAGAATTTCTATCCATCCATAGGGTATTATTGATTCGGTACTGACACGTTTATTTATTGTTTTAGCTGTCAATGTTTTGTGATGTGATGTTACATATTTAAAGTGTTGTGAAAGTGTAAATTATTCGGTACAGGGTTAAAGGAATTACTTTTTGCAAATTTTAAACGAATAGAAATCTTATTAATTTTAGGAACATGTCCCAAAACAATTTTCATTCCTCGTCATGAGTTGCATAATTTTATGAGGAGTGCAGAACCTAAATCACTTCAGGATAAATTTAAACTTTTGAGATGGGAAGTAATAAAACGTGTCGACCCTTCGGATATGGTAGATTTTATGACAAGGTTTCATAATTTTTGCTCTAGCTATGAGATTCGGTGGCAAAAATGTCATAGAAAGAATGAAATTTTTGTAAAAAATAATAAGAATTGGCTGGATGCCTCAATCTCATTCAGTCAACCACCAGAACCACAACAAAAAAGAGGTCGCAATGATCTCTCATTTGAAGAGTGCAAAGAAAAAACAAAAGTTAAGAAATGTAAAGACATAAGAGATCAAATTTCTTTGCCTGTTTTGGCTTACGCCACACAAATGAGCTTGAGAGCTGCTGGAAAAATAGATGAGTCGAAAATTGTTAAGGAAATAATATCATCTCCAACAAAAGCCAAAAAATACCGAAAAAGTATAGAACAGGTACCACCACAGCAGTTAACTCCGGATGAAGCTCTGTCCGTTTTGGTAGAAGCGAAGCTAAGTCGCCACCAATATAATGTTATTAGAAAGGTTGCACCTGAGAAATTTCCATCATATAAATTGGTCCAAACAGCTAAGAAAAAATGTTACCCAAAGGGAGAACAAATGAAAATTTCTGAAACATCAGCGCAAGTTAGCCTACAAGGAATATTGGATCATACCACTGAACGCCTTTTGTCGGTTAAAAATGCAGATTTAAATTCGTTAGACAACGAAGAAATCGAAAAAATTACTTTATACACTAAGTGGGGCTTTGACGGAAGTTCAGGGCATAGTTCTTACAAACAAGCCTTTCATGACAGTAATGCATCTGATTCTTCTGTATTTATTACGTCAATTGTACCATTAAAATTAGTTTGTAAAAACAAAATCATTTGGCATAATCCTCGACCGTCTTCAACTAGGTTTTGCAGGCCATTAAAAATTGAATTTATGAAAGAAACGGTCAACAGTATTAAAACAGAAAGAGAAAGAGTGGAGACAGAAAAAAATGCTCTTATCGATACAGTAATATCAGTTGGAGAAAGAAAGATAAAAGTGAACCACAAACTAATTCTCGTTATGATTGACGGTAAAGTGTGTAACGCGATTACAGACACAAAGTCCACACAAAAGTGCTACATATGTGGCGCTACCAGCAAGGAGTTCAATAATATTGAACAAATGATTTCTAGAGATTCCAACGTAGACTTCATGGAGTTCGGTTTGTCTGTCCTACATGGCTGGATAAGATTTTTTGAATGTCTTATTCACTTGGCATATAAACTTCCAATTCAAAAATGGCAGGCAAGAAGTGACGAAGAAAAAAAAATTATTGCTGAAACTAATTTAAAAAGAGAACGGGATTGATCATTGATCAACCAAAACCTGGTTTTGGTAACTCTAATGACGGGAATACTGCAAGACGTTTTTTTAAGAATGCAGAAGTATCTGCTGAAATTACTAATATTGATTTAGAGTTGATCAAAAATATGCACACAATATTAATTGTAGTTTCTAGTGGTATTGAGGTCAACATTGAAAAATTTACAAACTTGGCTAATAACACTGCCAGGCTATTTGTGAAAAAATATCCATGGTACTATATGCCTCCTACTCTTCACAAATATTTTATTCATTGGCCTGAAATTATATCATTATCGCCATTGCCAATTGGTCAGCTAACCGAAGAGTCTCAGGAAGCCAGAAATAAAGATTTTAAAAGTTATAGGGAGAATTTTGCCCGTAAATGCAGTCGAGAAAAAACAATGGAAGATATCTTTAATAGATTTCTCTTAAGTTCAGATCCGTTTATAACAAGCATGAACAATAGTTCTAAAAAGAAAAAAGAGCTAATGCCAAAATCTGCATTGGAGTTGCTTGTACTTCCCAGCAATCAAAATAGCAATGATGAAGATGGAGATGAAGATGGAGATGAAGATGAAGATGGAGATGAAGATTAAGATTATTGTAACGAATTATTTTATGATTATGAAATTGAATGTGAAGTAAATACTAACATTGAAGGTAATAATGATTATAATAAAATATTGTTGTTTTCAAAAAGAAAAAAAAAATAGAATAACCGAATTTAATTAAATTTTTTTTAAATAGTGTGTTTATGGTTATTTATCAATAAAAAAACAATTAGATTTTCAAATGTTTCATTTTTGAGCAAAATTTTAAAATTTCGAGAAAAAAGGTATGATTTTAATTTAAAAATTTTCTAATAGAAATACATATAAAATATTTATTCCTTATTATTTTTAAAAATATTACTTATTTTTCTTAAAGTACATTTAGTATGCTTTAATTTGCAATTTAATTGAATAATTTATAGCGCACCGTTCCAAAGTTACAGCAAAAAATGTGAAAAAAGAGGATTTTTTACAGAACACAAAATGGCCCATAAAGGGTTAAAAAATGTGTTTTTTCACTCTGTTTTTTTTTTAAATGTTGGTTTTTTATGTATTTATAAATATCCATTAATAAAAAATATTTTTTTTTTAAAATTACGACTTCTATGAATTAATCGCCACTTTTCATGCATTTGGCCCCACTGTGCGTCCTAGTGACAATTCTAAAAAGTACGTTAACGGTGAATAAGTCCACACTCTGGAGAACACATATTTTAAAATCCACAGCCAACGCGATTTGAAGAGGTCCTTAAGGGGGTTAAATACTGTAACAACAGAATTTTAAAGGGCATATTTGCACGCTTGTCAAAAATTCAATTAACAATATTTTTAATATTTTATTCTTTTATTTAAAAGTCATGTTATTGTAGTATTTTCAAAAATATCAGTTTTATATTTCGCCAGCCAAAATCGCCAGAGTTGCCACTTCATTACTGGTCTTTTTAAAAAAAAAGGCAAAATCGGCTGCCACTGTGCAGCCTTCATTAATTATCGGAAAATAAAAACGTAAAGTGATTCTTAATTCCAGATAAATTCTCTGGTCCTTATCGTGGCCCGATTTTTATTTTTTAAATTTTCTTTTAACAAAGTTGCCACACAAACTTAAAAATTCCAAAAAAAGGCAAGAAAAAACACATTTGCTCGGGGATATAAAATTTATTGGACCAAAATTCAAAAAAAGGGCCACGATAAGTACTAAAGTTTTTTGTTGCCTACGAAAGAAAAAAAAACCGAATCAAAATCGGTTAACACGCCTTGGCTGTACAGTGGCAGCCGATTCTGAACTCAGGGTTGTGGCAAAACGCGTTTAAAGTTTAAAATTAATTTTACGCTAAGAAAACATCAAAATTTCAACAAAAAAAACTGTGTATGAACAAAATTTATATCTCGCAGTTTTCTACATGTGCACCAAATTTAGGAAGAATCGGATAAAGAGCATTTTATATATTAACCCAAATATTCTTAAAAACAATGTTAGAGAATTTATTAGACATTTAATTTCGGTCAAAATCTTTTATTGCGTACATTTTTAATTTGTTTTGTATTTGTTTTTTATTTTTTATATACATTGATTACTTTTATGGCTAATAAAAAGCCATCAAGTAACTGCTTCATATAACGTGCCTTCGCACACCATCGAGGAATCGTCATTGGCTTTTCTTTAAAGACTGCGTGCAATTCTTGCATATTTGGATGTAGTGTTTTTCTTTTTGTTCTGCAGTATTATGCGAAATAAGATTTATAATAAAGACAATGATAAAAAACGCTCCCAAAAAATTTTGTGTACAAATTTAATGCATAGAATATAACTTTGAGACTAAAATATATTTTACAAAAAAACATGTGGAAATTTTATTTTTGTCGAATTTTTTATTGATATCTTCTGAAAATATACTGAAGAGTCTGCTCTATCCAAATAAAATATAAAAAAAAAAAATCGAAAACAACATTTTTCCTAGAGTCGATACCCCCCTTAAGGGGGATGCTTTTTCCCTTTCAAGCCCCCATTTTTACCACGTTACTGTCCAAGTACATACTCCAGGATAAAAGTATTCTGATTTTAGTTTTCTGCACTAATAGAAATAAATTTGTAAAAATAGCAGAAAAAGCAATTAAAAACTATTTAAAACTGATGCTGCAGAAAAAACTGTAAAATTGACAGATTTTTTTGCTAAATACTAGTAAAAAAATAATAAGCAAAGATAACACTTTTAAATTTACAGAACTTTAGTTACATTTAAGTTAAATTTTAGTTAATTGAAAATGACAAATTGTACTGTAAAATATGCAGAAAATTTTACAAAATATTAGTAGAGTAAAAAGAGTAAAAAAGTTAAAGTCGGGCATACCGACTATATAATGCCCTACACCAGTATGGTTAAAAGCCAACTAATGTTTGGATCCGAAATTAGAATGGGTTAAAATGGGACTTGTGTCAAAATTTTCTACAAAATGATAAAAGAAGAGAAAATCGGAAATATAGCCCATATGGGCGACAGGTCCAAATATGGACCGATCCTATCTAGAATCATCCAGAATCAATAGGCTTTGTCCTTGGGACCATGTGAGTCAGCGAACGAATTTCATTGAAATATCTTCGTATTTGCGATTTGCAGCATGTAACCAAGCCAATTTGGGGGGGAGGGGGACCCTTATATGGTCACTAGGTCTAAACATGGACCGATTTTAACCAAAATCAAAAAGCTTAGTCCTTGGGTCGACATAGGTCGGTGTACCAAATTTCATCAAAATATCTTAATATTTGCGACCTGTAGAGTGCGCACAAGAATGCATGGACAGACAGACGGACGGACGGACATAGCCAAGAGCCAATGATATTGAAATCTAATTATGCAGTTTTACTATTCCTGGTCTCTTCTTTCAGGTGCACATCGATTTTTCCATACGTTAGAATGACCTTTGCACGGTGTAATTATAATAAAAAAATTCATCGTAAAAGCTATAGGGAATATTCGTTATTTTAAGGGTTATATTCCTATCAATTAAATATCGTCCCATTTAATTCATTAAAAATAATTCTTGAACATTTAAAGAACAACTAATTCAAAAAATAGTTTTCAGCGGTAATTTTTGAATTTCTTTCATTCATTCAATAAGAATTCAGAAGACATTCTTTAGTGCACCTGTCTAATGGCATTTGGAATAAATACCCCTTTCAATCCTTTTGTACGTTTTTATTTCAAACGTGCAACACCTGTTGTATGCATCACTAACACAACTAATGATAGGATATTAGGCCAATTTACGAACAACAAAAATGTTAGCATCCTCAAATAATCAAACACTATGAATAAATATATAAATTCATTACGACTTAATACGTATGATCTGCAACAGACATAAGAAATAAATGCGGTCTAAAAACAAAGAATATCCTTAATTTCAATATTTGTTAAGTGTCAGAGTCAGTCTAACACCTTGTGTGTTGGTGATATAAAAAATAAAATACAAAAATTTGAAAAAGGACCAACTCTAAACACTAAAGAAGGCGTATATTAAGAGTAAAATAACAAATATTTATAAAAATGGATAATTTAACATTATTTGCACACATAATGTTGATGGTAGTCTCGAAATTTCAAGCCGAAAACAATAGTTACCATTAAAAAGCGTGCCACTTAACTAAACATATGTATTGTACACCCTTCCCTCGTATAACATGGAGAATTCGTTCCAAATAAACACCATAATGTACGAAAAATCGTGTTCCACAAATCCTGTCATAGTATATTACAAACAGAAAAAACCGCAGTTATATTAGGAAAAAGTCCGCGTTATAAGAAAAAGAAAAGTAAACCGCATTAGAGCGAATACGCATTGTATAAAACAGCGTTATACGAGCAGTCGGTGTATGTGTGTGTGGTTAATGTTGAAATTTAGTTTCTTTGGCGGCTAAATTTATTTTGAAAGAAATGTTTGTTGAAATTATGTTATAGTTTGTTTTATTTTCTACTGTTTTATCTTATTTTTTGTATGGTAATAATTGCCTGTTAGTGTTTTTTTTTTGTAAATGTTTGAATAATTGTATGCAATTTGGGTAGATTTGCCTTTGTTTTCTTAGGGAATACAACACATTCTGCAGTTGCTGAAAAAGTATGATGGTATTTGAACATGATCACTTTTTAATTTGTGTCTCTAATGCAAGCAAACAATTTTAAAGTCGGCTTAAAGGATAACAAAGACTTTTAACTAACATTACCCACATACATGAAATATATGCATAAATATCGTGGTACACTGAGAGAATTATCTGCATGATACAAATGAATTATTGCATTGCAATGAAGTTTCACTAGAATTCGTCCATTGAAACTTTTCATTGAATGAATGCAGCTTTTCATAGAATTTTATGGCAAATTTAATTTTATTTATTAAAAATTTCATTAACTCAATGAGAAGGTTTTATTAATAACTAGTTTCATAAAAATTATGATTTTTTTTTAATTAACATAAAGAAATTTTTCATTCACTTTGTGAATAAAACTTCATTATGTTAATGAAATATTTTATCAAAACTCGTCCAAGAAAATTCTCTCTGTGTGCTCTACATTTGGTACCATTATTTAATGGCCAATTATGAGGGCGTCAATTTTAGAAATACATTTGGAAGATAGTGGTCTTAGTCATTTTTTGTTTTGGCAGGTGACTGATTTGTTTTCTATGTAGATAAAATATTATTATATAAATTGTAAGTATGTTGTTCTTATTTATACATTTTGTCCATCATAAATAATTAATTATTTGTTAAATCTAATGGAACTAATGTCTAATAAGTACGTTTAAAATATTTATACTTACTACACATATGTTTTATATTCTCAAACATGTGTAGTTAATAGGGTCTGTCTGTACATTTGTAATGAATTGAAATAAATATCGTATGTTGGTGTGACTAGCATAACTAAATCATAATTATTATAATTATTATATAGTTGATAATAATAATTTTGTTAATACATACAATAACTTATACATAATATGCATAAAAATATGCACGTAACTTTTAAAATCAGGTGAGGGATTACACGAATTTATTTATTACACTGTTTCCGAGAATACAAATATGCAGTTATATCTAGAGTTGTAATCCAATTGAAACACAAAAGAACGCAAATATTAACAAACAAGATTAAAGATATACCAGGGTTGGCAGGCAATACCGCTAAAATACGGTTATCGATTCACAAGCCTTTCAACTGACTACCGTTACCCCCTAAAATACCGTTACCGAAATAACCGAAATACCGTTATCCTTAAAATACCGTTACCGAAATAACTGAAATACCGTTATCCTTAAAATACCGATACCGAAATAAATGAAATATCGATACCCTTAAAATACCGTTACCGAAATAAATGAAATACCGTTACCCCTAAAATACCGTTACCGTTATTTTTTATTTTCTGCTTTTGGTAATTGCACGTGGGTATTGAGTATTTTTCGTACTTTAAGTTGGTAAATTGGTTTTGTTTTTAACCTCGTTTATTTTTTGTAAAAAAAAATGCGGGATGCGTCGAAATAAATGATCATTAAAATACCGTTACCGAAATAACTGAAATATCGCTAACCTTAAAATACCGTTACCGAAATAATCAAAATACCGTTATCCTTATAATACCGTTACCGAAATAACTAAAAAACCGTTATCCTTAAAATAACGATACCGAAAAAAATGAAATAGCGTTACCCCTAAAATACCGTTACCGAAATAATCTAAAATAGCGTTACCCTTACCGATAACCGCATCGTTTCGGTTACCATCCATGAAATATACTGGATTTGAAAATTTCTAAAGTTATGTACATTTTTTCGAGTCTCATTTTATTTCTGAGATATCACGCAATGTTTTTAAAAATAATTGAAATATTAGTTAATGTTCTTTTGTTTTCTGCGCTCAGAAATTTTTTTTGGAAAATCAACTAAAAATGTCAGTTAAAATGACTGCAATTCTTATTCAAAATGCTCTTTCCGTAATTTCATTTAAATCAACTGAAAATTGCGGTTAATTCTAAATGTTGAAAAAACAACTGACAAATGCAATAAAATTAACTATACACTCATAAAAAAAAGCCCGTCCAAATAGTTAAAAATTCTGCTAAAATAACAGGAAATAGTACCTGAATTTGCGCCAGCAGAAATTTCAATGATGTTGAGAATCATGGTCTGCTAAATTTAGTTGACCTAAATTTTAGGTAAAAATGTTGGGTCAAATATAATAATTTATAAGAAATGTTGTTTAATGGAAATGAAAATTACTTAGTTGAAATCAGCACATGTTTTCTGTTTATTGAATTAATAACAATCACTTTTTGTTATTAATTGAATAAAAACAAATTAATGTAAATATTGTTAATTTTATTTTCGAATAAATTACACAATCCAAAAACACTAAGGGTTTTCACAAGGGGTGTACTATTTGTTGTATCGTTGTATCGTCCTAACAAAAAACAGAGTTGTTAAAAATTAAATTGAAAAAATACAACATTTGAGAATAGCACGATACACCATTTTTACGTATGTTTAGTGTCCTATGTTTGAGTGTGCTAACCGATAGAAAACTGAATGGAAAATCGTTGTTAAACACAAATAAAAATTTTAACAACTCTGTTTTTTGTTAGGACGATACAACGATACAACAGATAGCACACCCCTTATGAACAACCTAACTATTTGCACTAAATATCACTTTTATTTTCTTGCAACAATAACAATAACAAATTTAATAGTATTCCCGTAAATAATTATAGTTTATATTATAATACAAACCTCTATTATTTTAATACAATTTTAACTGCGAAATATTAATGTCCAGTATACCTCCGTTTTCTTTTGCGTTCCTTTGCTGACTACCATAAACAAGAGAAAACATGCTCGTATCATATTATTTTTTTTTCTAGAACTTTCTTAACAAGCGCCATATTGTTTTTATTTGTTTTGGCAAGCGTCATCAGTGATGACTCATCACACACATTAAAATACACTTACTAGAAATTTTCTAATTTGTATAGGTCGGCAAACTCACCATTAAGCACCATCAGTCACTATACGCTAGCGCCCCTATTGTTTTATTTTGAAAACACAAATATTAAAAAAGTTGCCAATAAATTTATCTATATTAGCTGATAACATTGTCAAAATCATTTATAAAAATATATAAAAGGAACACATATATAGTATATAGGAGGAAAAATTAGTTCAAGTACAGCAGAAATATGTTTTTGTGGTGAAATTGGATAACTAACAACTTTAGCTAAACAACGGATTTAAACGAAAGCAACAGGAAAATTAGTTAAACTGAATTAGAAGGCGTTTAACAGACTTTTGTACTAACTTTTTTTTATGAGTTTAGATGCAAAACAACTGACAACGGTTCTTATTATAAAAACTGTAAAGCACGCGATCAGAAAAAAAAAAAAATTGTATCTAGCACATCATATCTTATTTCATATAGATCGACATTTACAGTCTTTCTTTATAAAAAGAATGGAATTGTATGGTAACGAATCGTTAACAAACGAATATGTAAGAAAATGGATTTTTATAAGACAGAAATATTCATTTGTTTAGGATAACGTCTTTAATTTAAAAACCATCAAAAGTTTTATTTATTTACAAAATTACTTTTTTTTCAAAACAATAAAATTTACTTTAACAAAACAAAAAAAAAAAATATTGGAGTTTTCAATGAAAAGTTCTCAAAAAGTATAACCTGTGCATGAATTGAAGGAATGTATGTTATATTTTTTGGAACCCGTGGGATATAACTCCTTAAACAAATGAAGCAGTTTTTAGCAGAAGAGTCACTGAGAAGCAAATAAATCCAAATGCAGAAAACATATTGAATGACATGGAAATATGTACAATAGGGGTATGACTTTTTAGCATTTTTTGTAAAAATCAAAATTGGCATAGTATAGTCGAATAGGCCATAAAAAACCATGAAGAATTACGTTTTTACTTTTTCGCTGGCGTCAAAAAAGTTCACCCACCAACAGCGATAGAGTTTTAAATTTGTATCTTTTTTTAATTTTTAATAAAAAATATCATATTTTCATTTTGTGTTGTGAATTTTGTTTAATTGATCTTTTTTGTTGTTATTCTTCTTCTTTAGTTCGGCTTGTTTTTTTTTATATGTCCAAAAAATAGAACCGTAATTAACAATTAGGGGTAGAGGGAAAGTTTCCCGCCAACGGCGAAAATTTTTGCACTTCTTTTTTTTTAATTTCAATACAAAAAATGCAAAAATTTTTATTTTATATGGGCGTCTAAACATTGAACGATTTTAACAAAAACCCGCATTTGTTTTACCGAAAACTAATACCTCCAAGTGGGAATTCACCATATGTGACGCGCAAAATAGAAAGGGACCTAAGGATAGAAAGGGACCTAAGGTCAGGAGAGCATGGGATCGGTCTCATTCGATGCTCAGATGTTGTCCACAAAAAAAAAAATTATTTTTTTACCCTTAGGTCCCTTTCTCTATGCGCTGTCACATATAAAAATCTTGGCATATGTAAGCAAATTTGTAAGGGATTATTTTTATTTTTTTTTATGAAAAACCTGCTTACATGTAATTACCATTATTCACTGGGATATCTTTCCTCACGCAAAAATATAGAATTAAAATTTTTAAGATATCTTCAACCGTTTAGGAGGCCAACCGCTCCTCTAGGATTGCGTTACAGGAAAAAAATGTCATAATGAAGCACAATTTTAAAGATCTGCAAAATTTGGTTTAAAAATTTACAGCGGATCTATGTTGTATCAGAATTATGTAGGTTAGGGAAACAGTGTTAAGTGGTGACTCTACAAGAAATGTCTGATTATATATTTTGATTGATATGCATGCATGTAAACATATTCAAATATTCAACACATTTAAATCATGTTCTTAACTAACAAGTTGCATGCAACTATTGCAACAGCAAACAACAACTAAAAATATTAGTTAGCCAATATAAAAAAGAAGGCAGGGGGAGATCCTCATCAGTCCAAATACTAACAAACAATCAGTATGTATTTAACCGAATAAGTACATAGTTAGAAATTATTTTAATTAATAGTCAGTATCACGCACTTTTAAATTTAAATAAAAATGCATGCAAATAAACACATCCCAGCAGAAAATTTCATTGCCAAATAAGAAGTTATAAAATGAAACGAAAATTTTTTACTAGTTATTTCGTTAGTTATTTTTTAACCCACACATTTCCTGCCGAAGCGATTTTGAAGTTATTACGATTTTCATGACCTCTGACCTAATAATAGTTATGCCAAGAAAAATTGCCTCCGTTGAACCCCTCCTTACCCCTCATTACGCTTGCCAAAAATATTTGCCATTTGACGACCCTGCCTTTCCGGACGAAGAGATTTTTATTATGAATTTATTTTTGTGATCTGCAACTAAATTATATATGTATATTTCACAAAATTTTTTTAATAACAAAAACAATATAATATTTGTAACTACTTATTTCTTAATTACTAATAATTATATGAGTAAGCCTTATTACTTACAAACTAGCAACCACTTATTTTTCATTTGCTTATCAGCATACGAATAACTAGTTATCTTGATAACAATTTTTTTTTTTTTGTAATATTTTACATTGTCGAATAAAACTAATTAGATTTGACACCAAATTAATCGCCCTAGGTACTTATTATTTAGCTATTAGTAATGAGCACCCATTGCTCCCTCTTATGAGAGAAAGAAAATGATATCTTAGCCATGCTTTTCACATCAGAAGTTTAATTTTTACTGCCAGACCAAAATTACCAAACTGAAATCTGCATATATATATTCCTCTAACTCCCACTGGAGCACAGGTCGCCAATCTGCATAATTTATACATTTTACTAATGGCTAATTTGATTCCATAAGCCAGTGGTATTAACAAGGCATTCATTCGACAGTTTTCTGCAACAGTTTTAGCTGTGGATATGTAACAACTTGCATGCTATTGCCACAACTCACGTCATTTTCTTAAATACATATTTCAGTTCCTTTATTTCTTTTAATGATTTCTAGGCATTTTATTTTATGCCTTAAAAAATATTGTAAATTTTCCTTAATAATGATTTATTTTTTCTTACTGCAATTGCTGCAGTACCATCACTTTGTTTATGAAAGTTGTGAATTTGCATATACAGAATTTTTAGCTTATAATTTTTCCGTTTGCATGACCTCGTTATATTGGAAATGTAATTACCACTCTGCCATATTGTTTGGTATATGTTTTTAACAATATAAAGTTTTACTGTTAAATTACCGTTCACGAACCAAGTATGTTTTAGTTTTTTTTAACTACTTATTTGAAATGGCTTCCTTGACTTTTTTTATACTAATTAGCATTTTTTGTAAGTTCTGCTCTATTTCAAGAAGAAATTCTTCTTTTACGGAACAGAGGGACATGATTTTGTTTTGCAACTAACATATGTGACGCGCAAAATAGAAAGGGACCTAAGGTCCCCTTAAGTCCCTTTCTCAGGAGGGATGGGATCGGTCTCATTCGATGCTCAGATGTTGTCCACATCAAAAAAAAAATTGATTTTTTTTACCCTTAGGTCCCTTTCTCTATGTGCTGTCACATATAATATATATTAGCGTATTCCGAACCTTTTGAACTTACGAATTTTGCGGCAGAAGAGCACTCAAACGACTCGTATTGAAGAGCTGATTATGAAAAAATATTCAACAAATTTTCAAGGGTAGATATTAGTCTGTCCCTTAAAATACAATGTGTCCTTCTTTATTTGTTACAATCGTGTGTAGGCGACTCTTTTTTAGGTAATTTTATGGAAATTGATTATTTTGCCAAAAATGCCTGTTTTTACCAAAATTTTGTATAATTTTTCAAAAAATAATCTTTATTATACCCTACACCACTACGTGGTCAGGGTATATTTATGCTGATGTTTGTAACACCAAAAAATATTGGTGTTAGACCCACCTTATAGTATACCGACCGGCTCAGAATTTTTTTTTATTTCGATTTAGCGATGTCCGTCTGTCCATTATTACGTCCCTCCGTCCGTCTGTCTGTCCATGCATTCTTGTGCGCACTCTACAGGTCGCAAATATTCTGGTATGTGATGGAAAACGATCGATTTTGATTTCGATCAATTTGGTTAAAAATCAAAAATTAAATGATGAATAGAAAAGGTATAAAGGTTTGAAATTGTTTTTAACCATTTTAGTTGTATCAAGTATATAGATTTACGTCTTCTTATCGCTTTTAAATTAAATATAATACGAAATATTCAGGATTGAAATTTCAAAACCGATCGATTTGAAACCGATCGATTTTCATCACATGCCAGATTAAGATATTTTGATGAAATTTGGTACACAGAACTATGTTGGCCCAAGAACGGAGCCTATTAATTTTGGTTGAAATCGGTCCATGTTTGGACCTAGTGCCCATATAAGGGTACCCGCCAAAATTGATGTTTTTACACGCTGCAGGTCGCAAATACAAAGATATTTCAATGAAATTTGGTACACCGATCTATAACGGCTCAAGGACAAACTCTATTGATTTTGGTTTACATCGGTCCATGTTTAGACCTAGTACCCATATAAGGGTCTCCCCAAAATTGGCTTGGTTACACGTTGCAAGTCGCAAATATGAGGACATTTCAATGAAATTTGGTTCGCTGAATCACATGGTCCCAAGAACAATGCCTGTAGATTCTAGATAGAATGGGTCCATGTTTGGACCTATCGCCCATATGGGCTATATTTACGATTTTCTCTTCTTTTATCATTTTATAGAAAATGTTGACACAAGTCCCATCTTAACCCATTTGAATTTCAGATCAAAATATTAGTTGGCTTTTAACCAGACTGGTGTAGGGTATTGTATAGTCGGCATGCCCGACTTTAACTTTATTACTCGTTTTTATTTATATTTTTGAGCAATTCCTATAAACTGCAGTTTAGCCGACATTTTTGACTAATATACAGCATAATTTGGGCACATTTTTGGCTATGTCCCCACACTGAACCAAAAGTAGTAAGTGAAATCAACATAAATATTTTGTTACTTTCTGATGAAACATATTGTTAAAACAATATCTTTTTTATTCCAATTAATATATGTTTTTTTCAAATCAACTGTTTTGTTTTTTAAATGCACATACTTATTGTTTTGACATATTTTTGTCAAGTAGTTGACAAAATTGTATTTGTTAAGTCTAAAAAATTTTGTTGAAAAGTCACTAAAGTTATTTTAATAAAATTGTTCTTCAATTTGAAAAAACGTATTAAATCTGTCGAAAACAAATGTTGTGTTATTAGTTTTGTCGCGTCATTCCTCATGTAAGCGTGTAATAGTTGGAAATATTAATAAATTAAATTTAGTGAATTGTTGTGAATTGTTCAGTGAATATTTATTAATTTTTGTATAATATTATGTAATTTTATAGTTACGAGTATTATGTGACTTGTAAAATTTTATATAAAATGTATTTTAATTATTAAAAATATTAAATAAATGTATATGTTTTTTGACATGTGTGAACACGTGAAGTTTAAAGAATTGAGTTTTGAGTGTGTACATAAGTAGTATTATTTAAATTTTATACTTCATTATTTTTATATTTTATAAAATAAATTAATTTCGTTTAGACCTTATATTGATAAAATATAATAAATAATAAAATATAAATCTAAAAAATATTAATCAATCGATAAAATATGTATTAATTGAACAAAACGCATTGTTGAATTGAATAAGATGTATTGTTAAAACAACAAAATAGTTATTCTATTTGATAAAATATAACTGTTGGCGTAATTTATTCTTGTTAATATATTTGACAATATTTTGTCAAAATAATGTCAAAATGTAAATTTACTAAACAATATGTTAAGTTGACGGATAGGTTTTGTTGGTTGTATAGTGATCACCCATTTATCAATTTAATATGGATTTTAGTTGATTTCACCGCTATTTTTGGTTCAGTGCAAACTATGCGCTTTACATACATATATATCGTTATTTGTGGATATATATTTTCCAATATATAATTCTGCGTAATTTTATTTACTAATGTATGACTACTTATTTTGTATTAAAGTTGGAATACCATCGATTAATTCGTGAAGTATTTGAAAAGCAAATCGAAATATTTATATATGAAAAATTCATATAGATATATTAATGATATAAGATGCAATCCTAAAGGAAAGTAGACTCTCCTTAATTTTAAGTCATTTTGTTTTTACGAAATCAAGGCGTCTTTCACTAGTGTAGTTATCATGTCAAGGTGCATTATTTACAAATAAACAAATTACAATCAATCTGTCATCATTATAATTGCCAAAATACATTTTTATTTGTTTTGTTTTTATTGCAACCATCATTTGGCTTAATCATTGTCTTTTGTTGTCTGCAGTCACATCGTACGAAGAAGGCAGGCGCGGATCCAGGATTCGCTCAAGGGGGGGGGGGGGCTAAAGATAGATAAACTATAGATATTTTACGAACTAGAAGTAGAAGTTTTTATACTTATTTTAGCATAGGTTCGCGAAGTTGTTCCAAAAAGTATCTAACAAGGAGTTCTTCGATATAGCTAACTTAAGAAAACTGTCGATTAAGTCAGCATAAAGCTTATTCTGTAATTTTTTATAAGAAAAAACAATCTGAGTTTTAGTTGTTTTGAAAATGTAAGAGTTAACCAAATTGTTAACATAAACTTAGAAGAGTTTTTTTATTGTAACAAGTTAACGATATATTTTTCTATATTCAAGAAATTTTTTCGTTAACTATTGAATTTCGTCATAAATAAATTAGGAAATCGCAGTATAGAATCCGAACTCTTTTTAAAAGAAAATATCTTTAAATTCGCAAACTTAATATGTGTAAAAATCATTTAAAAATAAAATAGTGTTTTCACAGGAAAAACAATGGAGATTTTGATATTAGAAAAATTCTCAGAATATGATTCTCTTATACACTCAGATAAAAAAGTTAGTAAAACAATTTTTAAACAGTTTCCAATCGCACTATACTATTTTTATACTGATTTTTAGTACAATTTTTATTTTTAGTAATCATTTTTGCTATTCTCTTTTTACAAATTACAGATTTTTTTTTACTAATTTTCGCTGCTGATTTCAGCAAAACATTTTACTAATTTTTCAAAACCGAGTGCTAAATTTAGCAGAAAAATATACTAATTTCAAAATATTTTTTTTTGATTTTTTACAATTTTTATTTAGTTGATATTTGTTACTATTAATATATTCTTAGTTTGGAAATAACATCCAGAAAATTTTATTGCATCTCCAATGCATAAAAAGGTAATAACTGGAGAACCGTTTGCAATTTTGACTCCAAATTTCAAGTGCGATGAAGTAATTATACGCTTGTTACAATCGAAAGAAAAAAGTTTTTTTTATTAATTTTTTTTTTTTTTGGATTCTACAGTTTATTTACTTTTTAGTACAATTTTTTGCTAATTTCAAAAGATTGATTTTAAATTAAGTAGCTGCAACTAATTATTTATACTAATTTCATTGTACTAAAATTATGATATTTAGTAAGTTTTTTAACTGATTTTAGTAAATCGATTTTGAATTGCAGTTTAAATAAATTTTACTAAAATTTAGTAGCGGCTACTAATTTTTTCTACTAATTTTATTGTACTACAGATCAGCAGACATGTGTTGCTAAAATTAGCAAGAAATACCGCTGGGCTCAAAACAGTTAAGTTTCCTGTAATAACAGCAAAATTTTCAGCAGCCATTACATACTTTTTTGGTTGAGTGTAAGAAAAATTACTCCAATTCCTACAATTTGCATACCAAACTTGGAATATAAAAATTTTCCAGTGTCAAAAATAATTATAAAGAAGAATGTGTTAAAATTTTAAAGATTTCCAATACGAAAATTTTGAAAACAAAACCTTGAAATTTAAAAAAAAAGAAACTAACGAGGAAATTATACCGATAAGTTCCTTCCGATTTTAATGAAATTCGGATATGTGATAGAGCTCTGCGCCGAAAGTCGCCATATATCCAAATCTCAATAAAAGCTTCTATTATTACCGGGTAATTAGTTTTGAAGGAAGAAGTTAAGATAGGTAGGTAGCCTCTTACTTTTCTGTTACAAAACGCATTAAGACAAGTCGATCGAGGTAACTCCCTCATTACCCCTACACAGAGAGAATTTTAGTCGACGAGTTTTAATGAAATTTTTCATTAAACTAATGAAGTTTTCTTATCAAAATAAATGCATAAATTGTTGAAAAGGCTTCATATATTTTATTAAACTTTTTCATTGAGTGTATGATACTTTTAATAAATAAAAGGAAACTTTTCACAACATTTTATGAAAAATTCCAATAATTCAATGAAAATTTTTAATGAACGAGTTCCAGTGAAACTCCATTGGTTGTATACAAATTCTCATTAATACCCGACTAAAAAAGTTTTCATATAATCTTATATGATTTGATATAATTATAAATGTTTATATGTGTGGCTTTATATGATACATTTATTTATGATATACATTTATATTAACACTTTGGTTTTATAAATATGTTTGATATGACGTTATATATAATCATATGCGATTTGGTCTCCAGGCATATATTAAGAGATCTGCAAATATAGTTTATACATAATTGTATATAATGGCGTATAAGCTTCTCTAAACAATCTTATATCAAAATATATAACAAAGTTAATATAAAATTGTATTAATTTTATGTATAAATTTACCTGACATGATATCTAATTATACAAAATTTTATAAAGTTTAATTGCACTATAAAAATTAAAAAAAAACCTCCAAAATTGTGGATCTGGTTTTGAATTTTGCACTTTGACATATAAATAAATGTTTATAATTGAATTTAACATATATTTTCCAAATAGTTAGCGAAATACTCTTTCGTAAACTCAAAATAAATAAAGGATTTTTTTTTTTTTTCATTGTGGAATTAAAGGTAGAAATAATTATTTTTACTTTTAAATTTAAAAATTAGACAAACATATGTTGAAATAAATATGGTTTAAGTTCATTTATTTTTCCGTAAAACAAAATTAATTGTGAAAGTTAATTTTTTATCATGTTGGTTTTTAATTTTTATTTTAAAAAATAAAATTTGTTTTTTCGACCTTTTTAATTCATTAAATAGAAATTTATTAATTCAGTTCGAGGACTATTTCCTTATTATGAATTAACATAATAAGTACTTTTTTCAAAAATTGTTTTGTTTCTCTTCATCAGGATACTCTCCTGACAAATACTTTGCTTTCAAAAAACCTCTACACTTTCAGGAATGAAAAGAGAATCGTTTCGGGGATTTTCCAGGTCCCCTTCATCAGTTTTCTTTAGAAAGTGGTGGCGTAATCCCCGAAACGATCGCCTTTTCATTCCTGAAAGTGTAGAGGTTTTTTGAAAGCAAAAACTCTGTGAAGTATTTGTCAGGAGAGTATCCTGATGAAGAAAAATAGCAGTTTTTGAAAAAAAGTACTTATTATATTAATTCATAATAAGGAAATTGGCCTCGAACTGAATTAATAAATTTCTAATTAGTTAATTCAGTTATTTTATAAGAAAGATAAAAACTCTAAGCTAGAAAAAGTTGTTCCGGCAAATTTTTGTAATGTAATGTTAAGCATTAGATTTAATATGAATGAAATAAGTGATCTCAATATTTACTAAAATTTTCTTTGAAAATCTTCATCAAATTATATGTATTTATATATAATTTGATGCAGTTAGATAGACCCATTTTTCGGATCAAATTGTATCAGGTGAGATAACATGCTTATCTCGCTTGATATAATTATATATTCCAATATTCGGATCAAATTTGATATGTACGTATATATTGGTTTATATATGGTGATATATGATTATATAACATCTTTTTTAGTCGGGTATCATGCAGATAATTCTCTCAGTGTAGGTTTAAAATAATGAGTTTTTTCAATTTAAATATTTTGTATATTGATGGATTTCAAAGTCAGTACTATTTTAAGTAGTAGTAGTAGTATATTGGAAGATGACAAAGCAAATTGTGGTAAATTTTTTGTTGTTGTTTTTGTTTTTTCTTTGATATTTTAAATGTTTAATAACGCTCCTAGACGAGAACAAGAAATTCTCATTGAGTTTGTAGTTTAACTTAATAAAATATTTCTAGAAACTATAAAAACGTCATCCCCTGAGGATTTCCTTAGGCAAGAAAGAAATCCGAATAGGGGCATGTCTTCAGCAAATTATTTTTCACAATTTGTTAAATAAGTTTTGGGATTATAGCATATTTAATTTCTTTAATGTAGTAATTTGCGTAATTTTTACAATTTTTTATATTTGACAAAATCATTCTATTTTACAAAGTGATAACGATATCATTTAAACTGTGAATTCCTTCATTGTTTATTAAATTAAAATTAACATATTTTTAATTCTACATTTACACTTAACCAAAAACTAATAGCTTCTGAAAACTACTTGTATTTGCTTGTAAAATTAAATATAAATTTGTAATCAAAAACTACAAGTTTTTAAAAACGCCAGTTATTTCCAAACAAAAAAAATTTTAAAATACTAAAAATATGCAATGATATTCAATCTGTCTACACAATTCCTTTGAAATAATGCGAAAAAACACTAAAAATAATTTAAATGGGGTAATTTTTGCTTATACTATGTGTGATTTTTTTTATGAAAATATGACTGCAAATCTAATATTTTTTTAATGTCTTAGAATTAGAATTAGCATTTTTTTAATGCAAAATTTTTCTACGGTATAATTAGTATCTTCGGAGAAAGTTTTAGAATTTTAAAATTATCATTAAAAACAAAAATCTGGGAGCCAATATTATAGTACACACTGAAATAAAACCAAATACTTAAGTGACATTTTTTCCTAGATTTATAGATTTCAAGGTGTTTATGAGCATTACTTACGGTTGAGATCCTAAGACAATTAAATTTAAAAAATCATTTAAGAAGTTTACTTAAGAGATTTTCTTAAATCGATCTAAGTTCTGATAAGGAAACTGGCCCTAAATCTTAATTTTTTCAGTAGAATGCCTCAAAACATTATTAATTCTGTAACAAAAAAATTTTGAGCATTATCTCTTGAAAAAAAGTAAAATCTATCCGGTTTCCTGAGCAAAAGAAATTCTACAAAACAAGAATCTTTAACAAAATCACAAAATTAAATATGTTTGTTTAATGTAAAATAGTGTTTGTTTAATGTAAAATAACTGCTGTTTACAAAATTAATTATGTTGACCATGGGCTTTAGCCCCCATAGCCCCCCCCCCCTTCTTTTATCCGGGCCTGGAAGAAGGCATTGTTGTCTTTTGATTATCGTACTCGTAGTATTGTCAAAATTCAAGCAAAAGCGCAGTCTTTTGTAAATCCTTTTACGATGATGATTTATGTATGATGAATATCATTTTGACAACATAAGGCGGCAAAAGTTGTTTTAAATGTCAATTATATACTTTTTGTTCATTTGTTGATTGTTGATTTGTTGTTTTGATTTGTTTTTATCATCATTATATATAATGACATAATATGGCGGCAGTTGGGTAAAAAGTTATATGGTGATTATGATTATTTTTGATGCCATTGCTGAGGTTTTTGAAAATTAATTTTATATTTAAAATTCTATTGGATTTAGGATGTTATTTTTGCTAATTTTTCTTACAAATTATTTTAATGATTTTAAAACAATTCTGATGACCCTAGCTATCAATAGGTTTCTGTTGTTGTAGCAGCTTAAACTAACTTTTTCAATAAAGCAGAAGTTGGCCATTCTTTGTCTGTTAAATACGAACAGAAAGATAGGTTGGAAGTAGGGTTTGGGATTTCCCGGACTTTTTTATTTCCCGGGAAACGGGAATGAAAAAATTTAATTCCCGGAATCCCGGGAAATATTTTTGAACAAAATTGTTAATGAAAACCACCTATATAAGTAATTTTTGTTAAAAAAAAAACTATTTCAGTACAAATGCAGTCTGTGTAGCGAGAATTCAAAAAAAATATCAGAATGTTGAACATTTGATTTCACATAAATTATTCGCAGCACTGCCAAATGAATTGCACGATTCCAGCAGAAAGCACCTACTACTGGACTGTCGGAAACAAACCATTTCATCACACTTGGCCCATTAGATATGGTGGCCACAATGTTATTTTCCAAAGACAAATAAAACTCTTCTAGTCTTATTTCTACAATTCTTCTTATTTCATCAGCATTACATCTTCCTGATATATAAACCAACCCCAGGTTATAAAATGAATTATTTCCATTTATACATTGTTGGGATATTCTTGTCCATTCATCTAGGATTATAGTAAATCTCCTATTGTTAGAAATATTGCTCGATATTTCTTTCATCATGATATCTTTTACATTATTGTAATAATTTAATATAATGTTCTTTACATCGATTTCATTTTTTTGCAATGCCAGGTTTTTATTATAAAAACTTTCTCGAATAAACGAAGATCTAGTTATGGTGCGGATTGACTGCGGCTAATTTGGATACCATTTCAGGAAATGTTTGCCCTACCATAAAACCTTTAATGCCTATTCAGCTTACACTTTTTTCTTCGGGTACTTTGCTAATTTTAGCTGAAACGTTATTCTTGTTGTTCTTTTCTTCAAGAGAATTTGCATGACCATAAATTTTTTTTTTTTTTGTGCACCAAATTTAGATGTCGGATAACCAAATTTAGATACCACCGTTAACCAGTCTTTTCTTTTCACATTTATTAATGAAAACGTTACTTATAAAATTATTGGCCCTTAATATAAAAGAGTATTTTAAATTTAAAGTCGACTTTATTTTTAATCAAACGCTTTTGTTCATTTTGTGTATGAAAACCTTACAAAAATATTTATATTTTCAAATATTTTGATTGGTTGAAAATAAATTAACCAATCAGAACGCTTCAAAAATAAACGAGGTCAATGTCAAAGGTCAATGCCACCCAATATTTTAACTGAAGTCGACTTTACCTAAATTATACATTTGAAAAATTTAGATAGTAAGGGCGATTATTTGTAAGAAACAAAGCTTTTTTTCATATTTCTTTTAAACATTTTACAAAGTTTTTAGGTTTTACTACTTAAATTGTGAATAAGTTATGCGAAAAATCTTTATTAGTTGAAATGCTCCTAATTACTTGGCAAAGATTTTATTTGCGTGTCAAATAAATGTATTCCCTTTTAAAAGATTTTAACAATGACATTTTTGTTTTGGTATTTAAAATGTTTTTTATGACTAAAATTAAAAAATCCTATTCGAAACAAAAACAATTTTAAAAATTTAATATTTTTAAAATTTCCCGTTTTCCCGGGAAAAATATATTATTTTCCCGGGAATTCCCTGCAAACTTTTCCCGGGATTTCCCGGTAAAAGTTTGCCCCAAACCCTAGTTGGAAGTCATTCAAAACCATTAAGACTTATTTGTCAGAATTAGGGATGTGCGATTAATCGATTAATCAAACTTCCTTATTAATCAAAAGGAACAATTAATCGATTATTCAACAATTTTGATTAATAAAAAATATGATTACTCGATTAATCAGTTATTTCGGGTATTCAAAATCATAATTAACGGATTAATCAAACTTATGAATAATTGAACAATATTTTATTTTTATCCGTTAAAGACGGCTTTTAATGCCAGTTCAATATAGAAACATGAAACTTAAGAATGGACATTGGTCAAGTCTGACCAGTCTTTTTAAATATTTTTTTAATATTAATTAAAATTATTCAAGTTTTGATTAATCAAAATTCAAATTATTCGATTAATCATAATTCTGATTATTCAAATTTTCAATTAATCAATTAACTGATTAATCAGATTTCTGATTAATAATACTGTTGGAATAATCGATTATTCACACAACCCTAGTCAGAATAATATTTTATTTGGAGTTATATTAGAATTTAAAAAGAGGGAAAGTGATTAAATGTGCTTCAAGATTTCAATATGCTGTAATTGTGTTTTCTGTTAAAATTTTAGTTATAAACTAATTTTAAAACGATTTTGCTGACATTAAGAGTTTTTCTGCAGGCACTGATCAAAAAATCAGGATCCGAAGGGGAGAATTGCGATATTTCCTCCACCAAAATACAAAAATATAAAATAGAATAGAAAAGTTGTTAAAAAACATTCTACTTACCTCCACTCCCCAAAAAGTCGTATATTTTCATAAAATTCCCGACTACTTTTTCCTTAATCTAACAAATAAACAATATGAAATATTAACAGAATAAGTCACTTTCAACCATTGAAGATGTTAACTTTAAAAATTAATGTCTATTCTTGGTCATATTTGTAGTCCTAAGCTGTTCTTTCTTGTGCCTTCTTTAAATTCTGCTGTGATTGGTCAATATCAAGTGACCGGTTATATAAAGATCGGTGAAAGATCAAAAGATAAACTTGTACAAAATATGCTGCTGCAAGCCACCAAAAAAAAGTTGTTATTCGTTATGGTTAAACAATGTGTTGTTGGCTATGCAACAACGCCATGTTTATGCTTGTCTTTAGAAAGGCAGTAATGCAGCCGATTTAAAAAGCCAGCCACTTTAAAAATATGTGCACAAATGGGGTTTTTTGTTGTTAGTATTGGAAGATGCATCCAACACTTCATAAAGCATTAACTGAGTTAACAGCTGCAGGCAGCATCAACTTAAAATACCATCTCAAATATGAATATAAAACATTGTATTGCGTTCACAAGGAAACTATACAGTGGTGTAACTAAAAAATCTTAACGAACTTGAATAAATATGTTGTAGAGTACACAAAACTGAATAAATATGTTTTTATTTGCCCAATCTCATTTATAGGGGATAAAAAGTGGGATCAAAATTATCCCATTTTTGCATTTTTTATGTCGATTTCATAGGAATAATTGTTTATCAAATGAAAGGTATTGTTAAGACCTATTCAATAAGAAAACATATATTGAACAGTTTTCAAACAAAAAAATTTCAAACATTTTTTTTACCCTCTAAAAATCAGATTACGGAAGTATGTTTCTTTATAAATGTTTATTATTAATCAAAGTTAAAACCAAAAGCGAAAAAAATGTCGCATACATTCGTCGGGCTACTAAATAAATTTCGCGAGAGTTTTATCTATTCTATGTTCAAGACGAAAATTTCACAGATCTCTCATTATTTGTTTTTAGTGTTGCAACATTTTAACAAAAGAAAGTTAGTTTAAAAAGTACAGCGGCTGTTTTTTTCTAATAGCAGGTACCGCGTTGGTTTAACAATTTTCATCAGTATCTTTTGGCATAATTATAACTAATCGCCAGTGGCCAGTATCTTTTATTGTGTATCTGCTCTTATTTATCCAAGCTTCATTAAGATTTGAGGGTTACATCACTGTGCAGTTTCCTTGTCAGTTAATTTTGTGTTGGCAGCCATTTTGATTTGTAAACATACACAATTTATTCAACCAATTTTCAATTTAGTGTTTAAATTGTTTTTTGTAACTGTTATAAATGTTGTTAATTGTCTCAACTACAAAAGTTTTAACACATTTCAATTTGAAATTAGTAACAACATTTTCTTGTTTGATTTTAAAGTTTTAATAAACAACAATATAGTCAGATCAACATGACTATCAAAGTCTCGTCTACATAACTAATACGTGACAATATATTAATTTATTGTATGATGAAGTGTTAATTAAACATTTGGTATCTCGTATCATAATTATCCACATGATGTCATGTGGTTTTATAGTCAGGCTTTCAAAAATATACTTTCAATATTGACGTATTTACGTAGGTTTTAGCTTCAGACATAAATGTATTTATATGAAGTGATAATTTTTTAATATTTCTAAAATAAAATATCACTTTTAAATTCCCATTTTGTATTTTAATAATATGTATGTGACTGTGTTAATTGTATTGATAAATATTAATCACTTTAATATCTACGAGTCTGCAGCTATGACTCTATCCATAACTTTTCAATAAATTGTACACTGCGTTGCATAACATTAAAACCGAATTTTGCAAAATTCGATCAGATTGTTTTACATTATCCGATTATTTGGGCTGAAGCATGTTATTTCTCAAAATCTTGCGACCAGTTTTATTGTACACTTAAAATAATACGTCAATAGAAACATCGGTCAAACCGGTTTCAATTCTTAACAAATTTTTAATTGAAATACTGATTTAAACAAAGATTTTAGTTATCTTTATTTAACACGGTATTAAAAACTTTCATTACTTTAACTAGACTTGAATGTTAATTTTCAAAATTATTTAAAACTAATTTTTAAGAACCCATTCGTTAAATTTTATACAATTTATTGCTAAAATATAATGTTTTCATGTTTCTGTTATTACCAGGTAGATGGCGCCACTATTGTATCGGAAGTTTTAGAGATGGCGCTATTTCTTTGCCTTCCGATTTTCTAAAGTGGATCATAACTCGGAAACTAATGGAGATAGAGCAAAATGGATGAAAATTTTGACTACACTCAGATAAAAGAGTTAACAAAAAAACTTGTAAACATTTCCAATCTCACTTTACTATTTTTATACTAATTTTTAGTACATTTTTTTAGTAATCATTTTTGCTATTCTCTTATTACAAATTACGGTTTTTTTTACTAGTTCTCGCTGCTGATTTCAGCAAAACATTTCACTAATTTTTCAAATCCGAGTGCTAAATTTAGCAGAAAAATATACTAACTTAAAAACATTTTTTTGATATTTTACAATTCTTGTTTAGTTTATATTTGTTAATATTGATATATTCTTAGTTTGGAAATAACACTCAGAAAATTTTATTGTATCTCCAATGCATAAAACGCTAATAACTGAGGAACCGTTTGCAATTTTGCAATCGAAAGAAAAAAAGATTTTATTTTATAAATATTTTTTTTTTAGATTTTACAGTTTTTTTTATTTTTTAGTACACTTTTTTGCTCATTTCAGCAGTTTGATTTTAAATTCCAGTTTACAACAATTTGCTGAAATTTTGTAGCTACAACAAATTATTTATACTAATTTCATTATAGTAAAATTATTAATATTTAGTAAGTTTTTTAACTGATTTTAGCAAATCGATTTTGAATTGCAGTTTACAACAATTTTGCTAAAATTTAGTAGCGACTACTAATTTTTTCTACTATTTTTTTTGTACTACAGATCAGCAGACATGTGTTGATACCGCTGCACAGTGCTTTGATCCCATATAATGATTGGACAAAAATAGAAGGAGTGGAGACAGAGTTTTGAAATTTGGTATACTGACATAGAAGCCCTTAGTTAAGAAAAGTTTTAATTTTTGGAAATATCGGGCCAAGGACACGCCCACACCCAATAGGTTCTGAAATTTATAAAAAATATAATATTAGCTACATAAATCGACGTAAAATTATAAAAAGTAACCATTGAGATGCATATAAACCTGGAAACGTTTGTGTCAATTTTTATCAAAATCGAAGCAAGGACTCTTAGTCCTGCCATATATCCTTTATTTTAAAATCTTTATAAAACCTGCAAAAATTATCCGATTGTGATGAAATTTCGCACGTGAATTCATATAAGGTCAAGCCATATTAGTGCTAAATTTGGGTGAAATCGATTGATTAATAAAAAAAATTCCTTTCACAAAAAATGGGTTTTAAACGCTTAAAATGATTTTTCTAAAACAAAAAAAAAAAAAACCAGTAAAAAGGTTAAAGTCGGGCATGCCGACTATACAATATCCTACACCAGTCTGGTTAAAAGCTAAGTAATGTTTGGATCCGAAATTCGAATGGGTTAAAATGGGACTTGTGCCAAAATTTTCTATAATGTGAGTCAGCGAACCAAATTTCATTAAAATATCTTAATATTTGGGACCTGCAGTTTGTAACCATCCAATTTTGGGGGGACCTTATATGGGCACTAGGTCTAAACATGGATCGATTTTAACCAAAATCAATAGGCTTCGTCCTTGGGCCGACATAAGTCGGTGTACCAAGTTTCATCAAAATATCTTAATATTTGCGACCTGTAGAGTGCGCACAAGAATGCATGGACAGACAGACAAATGGACGGACGGACATCGTTAAATCGAAATAAATTCTGAGCCGATCGGTATACTATAAGCTGGGTCTAGGACCAATATTTATTGGTGTTACAAACATCAGCACAAACTTATAATACCCTGACCACGTAGTGGTGTAGGGTATAATTAAATGGGATTAAAATCGGAAACCATGTGAGTCCTCCATTTTAGGCATTATGTAGTATGTAAAATACTACGAGGAATATTTTTGTGGAACATTTTAACTCTTCCATTAAAGGGACTTTTTTGGCCCCTTTTTTAAACGGACAAAAACGACCCGTAAGTTGAAGAGTTAGAGGGTTAAAATGTTCCGCAAAAGTATTTGTCATGAAATTCTACTATAAGTCTTTGAAGGCATCAGCATTGAAAATTTAACTTAGTGCCAGTAATAAGTAGAAACTTAAAATGTGTTTAACCCTTTCGGTTATTCTTTGCCATATGGCAAGTCACTTTTTAGTGTCTGTTTTAAGTCAAAAAAGTTATGGATACTATTTTTTTTGTATTTTTATATTTTTCTTTGAAGCTTTCTGTACAAACTAATGAAAAAAATATTTTGATTAGTGGACCCAGTAAATTGAGAAGGTTCAGAAAGCGAGCGTTCCTATCGAGTTTCTAATTTAACAAGAAAAGGTCACTTCGTACTTTTATTTATTCTATTACAAAAATTCTTTATTTGATAGCTTTATGTAAGTAATTTAGTTGACAATTATTGCTTTATTAAATGTAAAAAAATTTGGATCCCAAACATAGTTCAATTAGGCTGTACGATTTTTTTTATTTCGTTCTATGCCATATGGCATAGATTTTACCCAACGGAAAGAACATTTTTGTATGTGATTGAATCGCGTCGCAGCGGCTGAATGTAATTACCATGTCTAAAAGACTAAACATTTTTTATACTCTATCAAACTTAAGTTAGTTTTGGATTTTCAACAAAATAAATGTGTTTTTCGGAGCAATAAAAAATAATTGTTTTGTAAACATATACTAAAATCCATATTTTAATTTAACTACAAATATATTGAAGTAATTAAAAAAAAATCGCATTAAAGGAATTAAATATGCTAAAATCCCAAACTTATTTAACAAATTGTGAAAAAATAATCCCTTGTAGGCATGTCCCTATACGGATTTCATTCTTGCCTAAGGAAATCGTTTGTTAAGCTAAATTACAAACTCAATGAGAATTTCTTGTTCTCGTCTAGGAGCGTTATTAAACATTTAAAATATCAAAGAAAAAACAAAAACAACAACAGAAAATTTTCCACAATTTTCTTTGTCATCTTCAAATGTACTACTCTGTTGTTTTGACAGATCTAGCAATGTATAGGGACATGCCTACAACGGATTATTTTTCACAATTTGTTAAATAAGTTTGGGATTTTAGCATATTTAATTCCTTTAATGCAATTAATGTATATCCCGATAAAATTAAAAATCTTCGAACAAGATTTAAAAAAGTTTTTAAAAAAATGTATTTTTGAGAATTATTTTCGTGAAACAATTAAAACCCATTTTTCTGTTAAATCATTTTTGCATAAAATTCTCTGAGTTCAGCGCCCTCTCTTGGCGGCAAAAGCAATCACACCAAATATTTTTTTTCACATTTGTTTGAGTTACTTTCTTATCTTTAAAAAAATCCGTCTTTAATCACAATTTGAGGGAAAATTTTTTTTTGAATTTTTGTCCATGGGACCAAGCAGTTAAATTTCCCGTAATAACAGCAAAATTTTCATTAGCCAGTTTGGCCCTCGGAAGATTTTAATAAAAAAAAATTGCATTTCATAAAGTGGTCTATATCTTGAAAACTAAGCCAGATAGAGCAAGTCTGACAAATCATTGATTTAGTAGAATTCAAATTATCATTTTTAAAAAATCTTCATTCCCGCGTAATAAAGATCAAATCTGACCAGATCTCAGTAGATCTGTTTGTGTCACATCTAATTAGTTCTCAGAATTGGCGACAAATTTGAGATCTCATTATTTCTGATCAGATCTAGGCAGATCTGGCGAACCATTATAATCAGATCTAATTTGATTTTGGCTTTAAACTAAATTTAAAGAACTTGCACTTATAATTTGATCTTCTTACCAAGTAATTCTTCAAACAAAATTTGTTTGTATATTTTTATTTTGGTGGCATCTCAAATTGCTAAGATCTGGAATAAAATCTGGCCAGATTTGCTTATATCTTGCCATGGATATCACCCAATTTTCGAGATCGCTTTAGATATGAATAGATTTGTTATTAGATCAGATCAGATCTGGTCAAAAAGTACATCACATATACCATATCTGATCATATATGGCCAGATCTGACACAGTATCTAATTAGATTCAATCATATATATTTTGATCTAAACCGATCTGATCAGATCGAAACCTTATTCCACGTCTTCCTTATACATATATGAAATTTTGCAAAACCGTCAATCGTCATTTCATCAAATTTCAATTAAAAATCGCTAAATGAAGACAAATCCTCAAAGTTGACAGCGGCTGCTTGTAGTGTATGGATTTCCCACCTCACAACGGAGATAGGAAATTTTACATCGGAGGTGGGAATCTATAAATGTCTTTTTTTTGTTGAGTTGATATGGTTTCTTCCATAACCAAAATTCAACAATCTCCTAAGGTTATACTTTTTAATTGGTCTTTATAAGTTTTTAGTTTTGAATCGTACTGTATTCTATTTACATATACATATATGTATATTTTTATTAAAATCAATTGACGTTTAAACAAAACAATTTATTGACATGATTTTTATAAAATTAAAATTACTTTGTTTCTTTAAAAAAAAACCAAACGTGTAATTAATTGAAATTTATTTGTTTTCACCATTTATCACTTTTATATTGATCAATAAAATATATGTATAAAAATTGTTTATTGTTCAATCATATTTAAAAACAAAAAATTTAAGAAACTTGTTTGAAAAAATTAAACAAAAAATTAAATAAACAAGTCGACAAATATGTGATTGCGATCTTAAATATATAATTTTTATTGCATGTGTTTCATATCAATCAGTGTCAATTATAACAATCATACATGTGTTTTCAATAATCAAGATAATTTTTTTTTTTTTGATATTATAATCATGCGTTTTTATGTGTTTTTGTAACCCACATTTAATAAAATTTAAATAAATTAATAAAGGTGTTAAAATGTAGAGTTGAAAAATTTTTTAGTATTGACTGCAAATTTTTGTTGTCGTTTAAGAAATCGTTGAAAATTCAATGCACGCCATTGTTGTTTTAAGAATTCAATTGTCGCCTGTGGTACTTAGTCTGTTTTATTTTTACTCAAAGTAATTAATAAGATTTCATTTTCAGTGATTAAATATGTATCTTGCAACAGTCTTTTAAATTTTAAATACCTAATTAAAACTCATTAACTCAAGGATATAAAGACAATTAGCGCCAAACACTTAACATACATAAAGTCTACAACAACATCGAAAGAATACAATTTTCTCTAAGTGACACTAAATGTTTATATTTCACTGTGCGAGTAAATCTCTTTACTGATGGAGCAAAACCTTTTAAAATAAATATTGCTAATTATTTAACATATGAGTATGGAAATGTATGTGACGGAGCATAATGAAGAAAATGAAGTGTAATTTCTTCTCGATTGACACTAAAAACGGAGTCTCATTAAATTGTCACGCATGTTGTAGATTTCCTATATTTACTGAACACTTTGAAGTTGGTATTGCATGTACAAATGAATATCTATGGTCATAAGTTGATAACTCACAACTGACGATGGTATTATCACTTAGATAAGTCTTATAGTATGCTTCATTCAAATGGTGATTTCATTATTAGGTACTGCCAACTTATTACCATCGATACTCTTAAAACAAAATTAGTTAAAAGTTATATTATAGTTTCCCTAATCGCCCATTCACACTAGCATTTAAATCTCGTTAAACTAAATTTCAGAAAAAAATCTGAATAAAATCTAGTAGATTTGTGCAAATTTTTCATGTTTGCTTTTTTCTAAACTGTAAAAATGCATAAGCGATTCAAATGAAAATCTTGCAATATTTAACATCTGCACCATTTCCACTTGTTAATCTAAAAAAGCATACTTCTGTATCAAAAAAAAAAAAAAAAAAACACCAACTGCAATTTAACAAAATTACAATTGGTGTTTGTTAAAAGAAAAAAATAAATATCAATACCAATTTCAGTTTTAATAAGAACAAAAATACTGTTTGTAATAAAATAATTTTTTTTTAAATTTATTAAATGGGAAATTTTCCAATTTTGCGCAATCTTGTTTCCTTAAACTTCGGCGATGTCATATTTATATGACATACAACTACGGTCGAAATTGGAAGTGCTCGAGGAAATCGAATGGTTGAAGTTATATGTTTTGAGCCAATTGTTAATTTTTTAACTACAAAAAGAATAGTTTGAACTTCATTTGCGAATTTGCAAATATAATTGTGATTTTTTGAATCGCAATTAGAAACGGTGTTGTGTGAATGGAGAACAAGCAACAGCGCCACATTTGGAATTAAAAAAAATAATGTGCATATCTCTTAAATAAAAACACTGCTTGACACTTGTCTGACATTTTAGTTGACAGCGGTTTGTTGATGAATATCTTAACAAACACAACAATCAGTTTTAATTTGTTAACATGTAGAGAACCAGGGTAACTGGTAGTTTTATCAATTTACTCAGGCCGCCTTGATACATTTTTGACAAATTTCGGCACAAAAATGCTTATGAATATTTAAAACAAAATAATTTTTTTTCTAGAGCTGATTGATAGGAAGAAGAAGAAAACATTTTTATTGAAAAATGTAACAGACACAAGGGAATCACCAGACTGCCGCAGTTTCGTCTCACCCAAAGACTCGTCAGTGGTTAGTTTATGTGTCAACTGCTCAAAGTAATTATACCCTACACCACTACGTGGAGAAGGTATTATTAGTTTGTGCTGATGTTTTTAACACCAAAAAATATTGGTCCTAGACCCACCTTATAGTATACCGATCAGCTCAGCAACACTTTTTATTTCGACTTAACGATGTCTGTCCGTCTGTCCGGCCGTCCACCCGTCTGTCTGGAACCATGCATTCTTGTGCGCACTCTACAGATTAAGATATTTTGATGAAATTTTGTAAACCGACTTACGTCGGCCCAAGGACGACGCTTATTGATTTTAATTAAAACCGGTCCATGTTTAGACCTAGTGTCCATATAAGGGTACACCCAAAATTGGCTTGGTTACACGCTGCATGTCGCAAATACAAAGATATTTTAATGAAATTTGGTTCGTTGACTCACATGGTCCCAAGGAAAAAGCCTATTGATTCTAGATAGGATCGATCCATATTTGTACCTATCGCCCATATGGGCTATATTTTCGATTTTCTCTTCTTTTATGATTTTATAGAAAATTTTGACACAGGTCTGTTTTAACACATTTAAATTTCGGATCCAAACATTAGTTGGCTTTAAATCAGACTGGTGTAGAATATTATATGGTCGGCATGCCCGACTTTAACTTTTTTACTCATTTTTAATTGTTAATTTGTCTCTATATGAAAAACTTTTTGTGTATTGCCATGACCGGGGATTGAACCGGCAGCCCTCTGCACAGGCTATGACTCGTAGCATCATAATAAACATACAATAACCACTGACGAGTCTTTGGGTGAGACGAAATTGCGGCAGTCTGGTGATTCAGTTGTGTCTGTTAAATTTTTCAATAAAAATTTTTTCTTCTTCTTCATCCTATAAATCAGCTCTAGAAAGAAAATTCTTTAGTTATTAATTCTAATATTAATTACGATTGTCGTATGCGACGGTTACAAACAATTAACTAAAAAAAAATTTTTTTGTTTCCAAATTCGCATTGCAAAATTATTATAATTTTTTGAATATTCCTTTGTAGTATTGTAAAAATATGAAAGGATTTTCAATTTGAAGTCAAAAAACTGATTATAATTGAAAATGTTAAAGACCTAGAGACCGTTTGTGTTTTGGGCGCATTAATAGCAACTGACAACAAATTTTTTTATATGCCTACTTACGTGGCATTTATACTACACTCAACGAAAAAAGTCTGTAATGGCTACTGAAAATTTTGCTGTTATTACGGACAATTTAACTGTTTTGGGCCCAGCGGTATTTTTTTGCTAATTTTAGCAACACATGTCTGCTGATCTGTAGTACAACAAAATTAGTAGAAAAAATTAGAAGTCGCTACTAAATTTTAGCAAAATTGTTGTAAACTGCAATTCAAAATCGATTTGCTAAAATCAATTAAAAAACATACTAAATATCAATAATTTTAGTACAATGAATTTATACTAAAATAATTAGTTGCAGCTACTAAATTTCAGTAAATTGTTGTAAACTGTAATTTAAAATCAATCTGCTGAAATTAGCAAAAAAGTGTACTAAAAAATAAAAAAAAACTGTAAAATTAAAAAAAAAAAAAAAAAATTTATAAAAAAAACTTTTTTCTTTCGATTGTAACAAGCGTATAATTACTTCATCGTACTTGAAATTTGAAGTCAAAATTGCAAACGGTTCCTCAGTTATTAGCCTTTTATGCATTGGAGATACAATAAAATTTTCTGAGTTATTTCCAAACTAAGAATATATCAATAGTAATAAATATAAACTAAACAAGAATTGTAAAAAATAAAAAAAAATTTAAATTTAAATTAGTATATTTTTCTGCTAAATTTAGCACTCGGTTTTGAAAAATTATTAAATTTTTTTGCTGAAATCAGCAGCGAGAATTAGTAAAAAAATCTGTAATGTGTAATAAGAGAATAGCAAAAATGATTACTAAAAAAATTGTACTAACTTTTTGATCTGAGTGTACCCGATTACCCTGTAGGGAACCTATTTGAATCAAAAGTGTGTTCTAAAAGGGCTTTATTTTTCCTAAATCAAATATTTAAAAAATTTTGTGCAATACTCATGATAACGAACAATGATTGTTTTTTTTTTTTTTGAGAGAAAAAAATTAAACATAACATTGACAGTATATATTAGCAATCGTCAGCAGCAGCAGCATCTGTCTTAAAAGGCGTTAAAGCGCTTAAAAATAAATTGTTGTAATTTAATTTCATTTATTTTTTATGTTCATTGTTGACATAAACGTAATTGTCACATCATTTATTCGCATTAAATGCTATGATGCGTAAGGATAATAGATAATACATACAAACAGCAGATCATATGCCGGTATAAATCTAGAAGAAATTCCACAAAAAAATATAAAACGAAATCATCCCTGAAAACATTATTTTTGCGGTTATTTTCCACTTGCCTTGTTTAAGAGTGACACACGCACAGTATCTCTCGGTTTTTTATGGTCTTACAAAAGGACAATGATTGTAAAAAAATAAAAATAAAAAAACGTTAGGACAATATTTTAAATGCCAGTCAGGTTTTTTATTTGTCATTATGTTGTTTGGTGTTAAAAATAATATTAAATAACAATGGCGTCTCCATGTATTCTATGGATGAGGACGATGGAGTTAGTGGTGGAAATATTTGTAAATACAATTTTAAGGACATCAAACGCTTGAATAAATTTTAATAACATAAAATATCACAAAACTGACTATAAAACCGAAAACAAACCCCTACTATTGTCGTTGGTGGTAGTTCCATTCAAAAAGTCTTTTGTAAACAAACCAAATTGTTGGTGTTTTAAAATTCTTTATTTGTTCATATACAATTTAAATTGGATCATAAGGGAATGTATGTATGTGTAGAAGCAAACAACAAACCTAAATAAATATGGCCGAAGGTGTTAATACAAATTTTTAATTCAGTTTATAGCGTTGATTTCGTAAACTTTTAAAAATCGTATAATAAAATTGAAAGACATGTCTGGAGTTGTCAAATATTCAACTTATTTGAAAACCCGGTTTCCGAATACTACAAAAAACAGCCTTTTTGAAAAACCGGTTCGAATGACCGGTTTTCCGCTTAATATTGTTAAGAATACAATTTCAGTTATCATAATATATTTCTAATGATCACAATATCTTCCTAATGATCATAATATAATCCAAGTGATCATATTATTGTCATGTAGAGAATTTTATGATAATTTAGGATCATATTATAACCAATAAGAACATATTATGATCATTTCGTGGACTTTTGAATTTTGTAATTTTTCCAATTTTACTTCCGTACAAAACTAAAATCTGTCTATCACACTCCTTATTATACACTTATAAAAAAAAGTTAGTACAAAAGTCTGTTAGACGCGTTCTGATTAAATTGAACTAAATTCTCTATTATTTTCTCTAAAAAAGTCCATACAAATAAGTCAAAATTCTGCTAAAATAACAAGAAATAGTACATGTATTTGCGCCAGTACAATTTTGACTTATTTGTACGGACTTTTTTTTATGACTTTTGACTATGACTTTTGATCAATATTTTTTCTATGTGAATACAAAACAAAATAAGATTTTGCATAAAACCAATGAAGTTTTACTGGAAATAGTCCATTGAAATTATTCATTGAATTAATGTAATTTTTCATAAAATGTTGTGAAAAAGTTCCTTTTATTTATTAAAAGTACCATACACTCAATGAAAAAGTTTTATAAAATATATGAAGCCTTTTCATCAATTTTAAGAATTTTTTTATTTATTTTGTTTAGAAAATTGCATTAGTTTAATGAAAAATTGATTTTTTCTCACATATTTTTAAGTTTATTTTTCTTAAATATTTCTTAATAAGAAATTTTCAAAGATGCTAGTTCTGATTATTAAACTGCCCGTTAGGCACTTCTATATTAAACCTATTAGATTAGGAAACATTGTTGTATTCGAAAAACTTTTTGACACTGGAATATTTTTTATATTCCAGGCTTGATATCAAAGTTGTAGTATTTGGAGTAATTTTTCTAATAAAAAAATCACATGCACTGCAAAAAGTTTTAAAATTTACGGCATATTCCTATTATCATATTCTAAAAAAAATTTTTCCTATTAGAATCTCTATTATGTTTCCTATGAAAATATTATTTAATTTTTAAATGATTTTTAAAAGTATTAAATTTGCGATTTTAGAGATATTTTCTCTTAAAAATAGGTCGGATTCTGTACTGCTATTTCTTAACTTATATGTGACAAAATTCGATAGTTAACGAAAAAAATTGTTGAATATAGAAAAAAATTACCATTTTCTTATTACAATAACAAATTTTTCTAAGTTTATGTTAACAATTTTTTGGTTAAATCTTACATTTTCAAAACAATTAAAACCCAAATTAATTTTGTTGATTCCTATAAAATATTACAGAATAATTTGACTCAACCGACAGTTGTCTTAAGTTAGAAGCTATATTGCTAAAATCGTTAAAGAAGATAGACGACCACTAGATCGTACCCAGGGTTGCCACCAGTAAAACATAAAATTACACAGCTGTAGATCAAAAATTATCCAAAACCGTATGAATTACACAAAAAATATATTTTTCATATTATTTCAAAATAAACTCTCCTGGGCACGGTGTAGAAGAATACAAATATTTTGGGAATCATTTCGCCATTTCTTACCGAGTGATATGAAATTTCACACTGTAGTTTTGGATGGCCGAAACTGCGGGAACTATGCCATTCGACTCCAAAGTTTTGCCATTTTTCTATTTACAAACCGATTTTTAAAGACGTAACATTTCTATCATCCACAAATTGCAAAAGTTATTTTAACTAAAACTTAAATATAGCATTTTTGCTATAACCTGTTCCGTGTTTTTGCCTTCTGCAAAAGCAAATCCATGCCAATTTTTCAGAAAATATTATAACAAATTATTCTTCTAGCTAAAGGGAATTTCAATGCAATATCTTTTTCAGGATTAAAATAGCGTGCTTTTAAATTTAAATATTAAAAAAATGGTATTTTATCCATTTTAAAAGTTTCTTTCAGAACAAAGTATTTAAGTGTTTCAGAAAAGCCACTTCATTCAGATGCATTGCATGCAAAAATATTACTTACTTGCTAATTATTCTCACCCATACTTCTCAAAATTTAACAGTTTATATTTAAAATAGGGTTTAGTGTTGAAAAAATCTACAAAAGTAATTCACCAGAAAATGGAGATTTGGGGTAAACAAACTCGTTTCGTCTAAATATCGACTAAATTTTATTAAGTTATTAAAAAGCTCCGGGACTTTTAAAAATTTGCGGAAATTTCTGTAAAAAGTGAAATTACACAAAAACTACACAAAAATGTCATTATTCAAAAATTATCCAACGAATGTGTAAACAGTCCGGTTTTTGAATAATTATTCAAAAAGTGGCAGCACTGATCGTACCGTAAAAAAAAAGTTTGCCGTACACCCGCAAAACACTGGTCCCCTCGAGAGAAAAACATCGTTATATCAGACTTTAAGATCCGACTGTAAATGCCAAAGATATAACGAAAACTGTAAAGTGGCGGCAAAAAAAAATTTTTTTAAACCTCCTTGTAAAAATACTTCATATTGGAGGGTTTACGGCGCACTTTTTTTTTGCCTGTAAGGTGGTACGCTCTAATGTACAGTGATGTGCAACATAATAGAGCCATTCAAGTTTTTTTCTAATTTTATTCTAGTTGCCTTTATTTTTAAAGATCAAAATAGTGAATAGATTCGCCCGAAGATGCGAGGAGATTGTTCAGAATATTATTGTGAACTTTATTTTAAAATCGCTAAAAACAAAAAAAAATCTGGCACTGTCGCTTTAAGGCTGGAGATCATTTGTGGATAAAGATAATGCACGATTTAAAGAAATTTTATAGAATTTCCAAAAATATACAGTTTGTATAGATCTGATCAGTTTAGCAACGAGAATAAAATTATAAAAAAACTTGAATGGCTCTATTATATTGCACATCACTGTATATCCTTTGTTAATAAAAAATCATATATGGGGAGAGAGAATAATTGTATATCGTACGAAGATTTTAAATTAATGCGACATTTTTCTTTTAATTTACTTTCATTATTGGAATTTATTAATGTTCGCATGAATAAAAAGTTTCTCTTAAGAAAACAATTTTTTATTCCCCAATTACCCAATTTTGTGGTGTTTTTTTTAACAAATAAATTGTTTGACAGTTAAATGATTTGACTGTTAAAAATTCATTTAAATATGATGATTATAAAATACTCCTCAGTAAAGTCGTATAACAACGAAGCGTTACAATTTCAGTCACCAAGACAAAAAGTTAAAAAAAACCCAAATAAAAAAAAAATTAAATATTCATCCAACAAAATTGGGGAATTCTAAGAAATGCGTCATAATTTTATATTAAAAATTGACAGATAAATATACACTTAACCATGTTATTGAAAAGGCCATAATAAAAGCAAACAGAAAATTTACAATCTACAGTAAGTATAGAAAAAAAACAGTGGAACATGGATATAAGTGATTTCATATGAACTTAAACTGAATGTTGCTGTTTGGTGCGAATAAATTGAAAACTTTATTTCTTTCTATTATTATGTTTGTAAAATAAAATATTTCGATTTTATACAATATTTCGGAGTATTTAAGAAGGAAAAAGTTTATGTAAAGAATTAGAAGTGTTAAAATAAAACACCTTAAACACTCTGAGATGATGATTAGAGATTCTAATCGAAATATTGATCAATAAAATGTACTAAAAATAATTCAATAGTTTTCTTTACTTATTTGGACAGATAAACATTAACGGCGGATCTTATACTGTAGGGTTAACTTCACTATTAAAAAAAAGGAAAATGTCAAAAATTGTGTACAAAACAACAACAAATGTTTGGGTTAACTATTAGCGAACTCCAAAATCTTCTAAGACCCACCGTAAATGGTCAACTTAAACTTTTAAAATTAACAAATGGTTTTCAAAGTGGTATCGTATCCCTAAGGGAAATTTTAACAAACTGTCACCGAATTGGCCCCTTTATATGAAATAGGGTGGTCACTTTTACATGGCGTTGTCATAGGAGGGGGAAATTGACCCCTTGTGACATGTCACAAGACAAATCCTAGGACAGGTTACTGAACTCTCATAAAAAACAAAGTTCAGGGACCTGTCCTGGGATTTGTCTTGACAACGTCATGTAAAAGTGACCACTCTATTTCATATAAAGGGTCCAGTTCGGTGACAGTTTGTTAAAATTTCCCGTAGGGATGTTATTGATAATGTAGAATTTGTTCCACTTTAAAGGTTTCCACTGTAAACGTAAATGATTTTTTTAACTAAAATTTGTCTGTTGGTGATATCAGTTTTTGGCATTTTGTCACATCTTAATGACAGTGGTGTTTTTATGCTTTTGCAAATGTTCTGTTATTTCTTGCCTCTTGTCCTGTATTAAGGCAGTTCACAGATAAAGGCAAATTTATAACATATAAACATTGTACGAAACGTTCCATTTGGCCTGACAATCCAATTAGCAAAAATTAAAAATTCACATAAATATTTCCCGGATGTGAAAAAAAAAATATTCATATGAACTCATAAATGTTGACGATCATAAGATAATGATCCGCCTGTGACTGCATTTGAATACATATTTATGTATGAGTGTTTGAAAGGCTGTCATGCTTAACTGAAATTTCTCGAGAATTATATGATCTGTTAAATTTTATTAAGCTTTCCTACAAAAATTATAATCACTGTGTATGTGTGAATTGCCAATATGAATTGTGTATGAAAGTTCTAATTTTTTAGTCTCAAATCCGTTTGGTTTTTTTTAGATCTTTATTTTAATTTATTTTTTGGTGTGATCTCATTTCTTCTAATGGCTCTAGTTAGTTAAATTTGGCTTTAACGAGTTTTGTATTATTTGTTTTTAATTAACTTTCATAAAATTGTTAATTAATGTTAATTTATTTTCATTTGGTTTTGTTTTCTACAGGGTCTTATATTTAATTTGAATTTTATGATTGTTTTAACAAAATATTTAGAGTAACATGCATAAATATAGTGGTATGTATATTAATTATGAGGGTCATGTTAATTAAACTCATATGATTAATACTTTTTTGGCTTATTGATATTATCTGGGTTATTTGTATGATTATATGACTTCAAGTATTGGGTTATTATTGGTTTTAACTGAAAATAATTAAATTAAGAAGAAGACGTAATAAAAGTCGATTTTACCTTAACTTACGCTTAAATAAAAAGGACCCACTTTTCGTTTAAAACAATTGAGTTTTGTCTTTAATTTTTATTTGTTAATTAATTAACGTTTATTTTAAAATTAATTTTATTATACATAACAACCGATAGTTTTTAACAGAAAATTTTGACTGTTTGTGGTTAACTTATACCGAAAGTCCGTATTTTGTGTATTTTATTTATTGAATAACTGATAGAAAAAGTTAAAAAAACGTATTTCTTTGCAATTTAACTACTTATTCAATTGAATCAACTTTACTGATTTACTTTTTGAACAATTATTGAACTTTTAGGGTAAAGTTATTGTGAGTGTAGTTGTGAAAAAATTAGTAATATATTTTGCTAACGTCAGCAAAGGAAATTAGTTGAAAATGCTGTAATTTGTAAAAAGAGAGTACATAGTAAGTTTTTTTTACTAAAGAGTATTTTTTACTAAAAATTAATACAAAAACTGTAAAATGAGATATAAAACTTTTGCTCGATTTTTCACCAACTTTTTAATTTGCACTATGGATCTGAAATCCAAAATTACAATTTATTTTAAATTATATCTAAAAAATTTTACCAAAATCAAACAAAACTGAAATGATATTCTGACTAATTACTGATAGTTTATGTAATTAATTTTAATTTTTTAAGAACAACATGCTCCATTACTGAATGCCCATTACTGATGTTGTCACAACGAGTCTTAAACCCAAAATTAAAAAACACCATTTGGTCATTTCTTTTTATATCACAAATATTTTTTAACCGCAAACAATAAACTCTAACAAAAATCATGTTTGTTGTAAAAAAACCTCAACTATTAAAAAATAACAATTTGTTAAAACAAATGACTTTAAATGCTACTAAATGCACAACATATGATATTTTGTGGTTAAAAGACAAACACAAAACATTTAAGGATAATTTCATAATTATCCATAAAAAACGAAGAAATTTCATTCAATATTGCGGAAAATCCTTAAATTTTTTGAAAACAAAGGAAGTAGTAATAACTAAAACCAAAGAAGACATCATTAATAGAAACTTTAACAACTAAAGAAGGGTTTATTTTTCCGGCTGTTATAAAAAGGATACAAAAAACCATTAAAAAGTAATTTATTTTTATAAAATAAGGAATATAAAAGGGAAAGTGTTCCGAGGGTAAAACTCGGATTAACTTGAAACATTTGTTTAATACATTTTTTTAATACTTTTTATGGATTTGAATTCTATAACAAATTATTTTTCAATTGAGTATAATCATGTCGGGAATTTTTCTAGGATATTTATAATATCCCTAAAATAGGAATTTGCCTTTCGAATTTCAGTAAGGAAATTTTTGAAAGGCAGTTAAAAATTTTGGAGCTAATTTTTTATAATAAAGAAAGGTCTATATTTCGAAGATAATTTGAATATACTTTTTGGACTTCAGAAACCTTGTATACTAGTATGACTTAAAACCTTAATCTAAAATTAAAATCAAAAAGTCATTTGTTGCTTTATACAATACAGAAATCTATCTTTTTGCACAGACTTTAAAAAAAAACTTCTTTAAAGCATTTAGCCTCCTTAACCCACTTTTAGCCAATGTGACTTTAAAAACACGTCTATTTTTTAGATATAAATTGTAATTTCAGGCATGTGATAGCTTGTTGTCTTAACTATAATATAAATGCAATTTAAAAAAATATATTGTAAATTGTAATTTCAGGGGTGCCATATAATGATTTAAAAAACTCTGTTTTACTTTTTTGAAAGCTATTCAAAAAATATTAAAACTATAATGAAGATCAGAGTAATGAAATAAATATGCTGATTTCGAAAAAAAAACATATAAAAATATTTAAGAGAAGAAAAATTCTTCTTTCCGTATGTACTTCAAAAATAAATTGACTGATCGAATTAAGGGGTTTCCATATTTCTTAAATTGTAAATATGTAGAAAATTACCTTATTTTTATTTTTAATATCAAAAATAGGCTATTTGCTTTCAAACATCAAAGAAGCCTACAAATCTGAGCAAGTAGAATTGCCAAATAACAATTTTTAAACAATTCGCAAATTATGAAATTTTTTTTTAATTTTAGTGTGAAAGAAATAATTCAAAATATCAAAATACAAAAATTAAATTTTTGAAAAAGCGTGTATTATTTATACATACTACCACTAGAGGGCGCTATTAAGCTATAAAAATTACAAAAAAAAAATGCTTACCTATCCTATCCTTCTACCAAGTTTTGCCAAAAACTTTGCACGGATTGCATACTTGGTAAAAAATGGGTTAATCCTTTAGCTACAGATATTGTTTGATTGTAGTTTTTAATATTTTTATTACAGTGAATAATTAAAAAAAATATATATCAAATTTTATAATAAAACTAAAAAAGAAAGATATCGTCATTGCTCCTAAGAATTCGTTGCGTCTAAGATTCCAATCGCCATCCACAGTAAAAATATTTTTTTTATTATGGATTTATTAATTTAAGTCAGCATAACCAACACTATGCGACAGTCAAAATCGGGATGGGATGAAACCAACGGGAAATGTTATATCGGTCAAAAACAAGTTATACGTGTCCCGGCGTTTCGCTGGGTCAACCCTAGGAATCGAGATATATCTTTTTTTTGACATAACTCGAGAACCACTAGTCCGATTTTGTTCAAACAATTTTAAAAAAATTAAAAATTAGAATTCCTTTAATCTGTTCATATAACGTTTTTCTATATACTCAACAGTTTTGCCGGTAAAAATAAATGTTTGTTACCGCTACCATAAAAATCAATAACCTTTTGTTTATTACTTTTTTTTAATATTTTAGGCAAAAAATATTTTTTTCTTCATACATTTATTTTTACCGGCAAAACTGTTGAGTATATGGAAAAACATTATATGAACAGATTAAAGGAATTGTAATTTTTAATTTTTTTAAAATTGTTTGAGCAAAATTGGGCTAGTGGTTCTCGAGTTATGTCAAAAAAAAGACCACCAAAGGTCAAATCGATATATCTGGATTCCTAGGGGTGACCCAGCGAAACGCCGGACACGTATAACTTCTTTTTTACCGATATAACTTTCCCCGGTAGTTTGAACCCTTCCCGATCACTGACCCCTACCATTTGTCTCACAGTGCAATTAGTCAGCACGAGTTAAGAATAAATTCTTGTGATGATAAAAACTAGGCAGTTTTTTTAGAAAAAAAAAAACAAATTGTAGACATGTCTTTAAGACTCTTTGGTAAATGTCTGCAACTGCTAACTTATCACCTAAACGGCGCTGCTGACATTTTCTTTAAGACACAATTTCCAGCTGGGGATTACTTAAATTTGTTCTCAAAAGTGATGTTTGTTTCAAGAGGTTTTATTAAAAAAAATATTTTTTTCTAAATTTTTAACACTTTCAAAGTAATAAGAATGGGAAATTAATATATTTCCCCAAATTGTGCGTTTTAGCGCTTTTTATTTGTGCTGAAATTTATCATCTAGCGCCTTTTAGCGCTTTTTTAAGGGTCTGAGTGTACCTTTTGCTTAAAAAAATTTGGCATGACTGGTTGTTTTTATATTTCAGAGTATAAACGTAATCAAAGCGAAAAATAAAAGTAAACAAAATTTCCCATACATTGAAAAGCAAAGATTCGTCGAGCTACTAACTAAATTCCGCCATAATAGAATCTATTCTACAACATTTTCAGTTTTATTTCAGAAAATTCCAAATATATTTCAAAATTGTCTAAAAATGTTTGAAAATTATCCAAAAATGTTTTAAAATTGTCCAAAAATGTTTTAAATTGTCCAAATATATTTTGAAATTGTCCAAATATATTTTAAAATTGTTCAAATATATTTTAAAATTGTCTAAAATGTTTCAAAATTATCCAAAAATGTTTTAAAATATTCCAAAAATGTTTTAAAATTGTCCAAAAATCATTCAAAAGTGTCCAAAAATGTTTTAGAATTGTCCACAAATATTCCAAAATTGTCCAAATATTGTTTAAAATTGTCTAAAAACCTTTGGTTTTTGTCCAATTGCATTTTAAAAGTGTCCAAAATGTATTTTAAAATTTTCAAAATGTGTTTCAAAATTATACAAATATATTTTAAAATATTACAAATATATTTTAAAATATTTTATTTGTATTTAAGAAAATTCTATTGTCCAAATACATTTCAAAATTATTCATTTGTATTTAAAAATTTTAAATCTGTATTTCAAAATTATCCAAATGCATTTCAAATAATTCCATTTGTATTTCAAAATTCTCTAAATGTATTTCAGAAATTTCCAAACCCTGGTAAAAATCGACATACAGTGGTGGCAAATTCAATAGGAACGATTCAATTTTTTTTTTTAAATTTTAATATCGTTGTTTTTATTTTTAAAGATCAAAATAGTGCCTAAATTCACCCCGAGAGGCGAATAGGTAGTCTAGAATATTGTGCAGAATTTAAACGTAATATCTGTTTTTTTTATTTTGTCACTTGTTTTAAGTGTTTAATTTCAATGAAAAATTAGCGATATCGACCTTTAATCAAATTACATAGTAAAATTAAGCGAGTACTGATCGGATCTATACAAACTTTATATTTTTGTAAATCCTACAAAATTTCCTTAAGTCTAGCATTATTTTTATCTAGAAATAGTCCCCATAATTGAAATGACAATGCCTTAAACAAAAAAAAAGTTTTCTTTGTTTTTAGCGATTTTAAAATAAAGTTAACAACACTGAAATTGGGACACTATATTAATAACCGATTCCAAAAAATTCTCCTGGGACTTTTTAATCCTTTAATACGAAATTTAGATGATAAAAAACAAACTTCTCTCTATTAGTTTTGTCTCGACTGTAACATATCCGAGTTTCATTTACTCATGAGTGTGTGCTTTGGGAAACCTTCCTTGTAAGATTCTTTTTTTAACTGCGTGTTTGATTGATATTATAATCAACTACCATCATTTTGTTTCACTTTATATAATAAATTACTAAAAAACATACAACAAACAATGAAAAATTATATTAAACAATAGAAACATATTAAGAAAAATAACTAAACTATTATTAACACAAAATATGGCTGATGATGGTGAAAATTATAAAGTTAGAAAGTTAAACCTTCTTTGTCATATGGTGGCAAATGGTATTAACCAACATTTAACTCATTCATCTCTTCATACCAACATTTGCTATGGTATCTTATTTTGTAAGATTGTTTAATTTTTTGTTATTTTTTTTTTACACGGTTTAAATCGAGGAACACCCAGAAGCTAAATTCAGCATGATCCAAATTTAGACATACGTTACGTACGATGTATCACTATTAAAGTGAGTATGAGTGGTTTCTTTATTAACTAAAAATAACATCAAATTGTATACAAAATTAAGAGTTTTAGGGTAAAATTGTAACAATTTTCTTTAAATGATTGTTTCATTTGAAAAAAAAACTATAGAAACACAACAAAGAATATCAAACTATTAAGGTAAATAAATATGTATTTATAACTATTAAAAGTAACGCCGCAATGTCCGTAGTCTTTTGCTACAAAAATTATTTGGAATTTGATTGAAAAACAAAAGCACACGACTACGATTATAAACAAATTTCCTACACTTTTAAGGCTATTAACTATTTCTATTCTTTATTAGAGTTTAGTTTAATTTTTCTTTTGTTATCAACTAAATAAAATAAAGGAAATTTTTATGCCATTATTACATACTATGAACAATGTCTCTTTAGCATTGTTCAGGGTTAAAGAAAATAATAATAATAATTTATTGTAATTAGCGCAGCCAATAACCGTATTAAACGCTCGACACATTTTTGTATACATTCCGCACAGTGGGAAATTAATATACAATCGGCCTGACCACCTTTTACTCGATTATTTGGGATCTTAATCGTTTGTATACCAAACACCACATTCACACACACACACACACTTTTTTTGATAAATTAATTTCTCATTTATAAACGTTGCTTTCTAATGGAAATAACTAAATAAAAATGGAGTTTCTTAACACAAAAATATGGTTGTTCTATTTAATTGGCGCCCTAACAACAATCATGTTGTTTCACAACAATTTAATCTATACGATCTAGTATATTATATTCATAACTTATAGAGAAAATTTATAAATTTATTTTGCTTAATTTTCATTAAATTAAAAGTATAGCCTAATGCTTCAATTGATTACATTTAATTACAATTTAATTGAATATGTACAATAGAGTGGTCCAAAAAAACATGAAATTTGGAATTCGCGATCTCCACAATGTTGCCCCTATTCCTTAATGTCTAAAAACTCTCTGTGCCAAGTTTCAGCTAAATCCGCTGTTATTTAGAGGTAGCACAAAAAGTTGTCTTTTAAGAATTAGTAATTTATCTCTAGAGTAATTTATACAAAAAGTAGGGTTGACTTTAAATTTAATTATTTCTTAACCTGTACGCTATTATTTAACAATTTTTTTTAAATCTGGTCTTAATTAATGTGAATATAAGGAATTTGAAATCAAAACTTAAAAAAATTAAGTAACTTTTAAGTAATTCGCGGTTTTTTTTAAATTTATACAAAAAAATACATATTTTAGTCAAATTTTCGAAATTTTCCGAAAAGATGTAATTAAAACTTCAACTTGTTTTTTGCCTTGAATGGCAAATTTCTCAAATCTGATCTTTATTTTAACGCAGATTATGAATCAGCAATCGAAACTTAAAAAAAAATTGTGGTTTATAAATTATTCGCGGTTTTTGAAAATTCAAAAAAACTCAAGTTTTTTGAGATATTTTCCCAATTACCTGTAAACGGTGTTATCGAAAAATGCAATTTGTTATACTTTTGCAATTTACTTACCAAGGACCTTCATTATATATAACACTGATTTTAATTTTAAAAAGGATAACAGATATCCTTGCAAATTAAGTTAAAATTTGACATTTTTTAATATTTCGCTATTATTTAGATTGCTATAATTTTATTGCTACCAAAAACCCTATCCCACATAATAGGACATTTAGCAGATATATATTAATGCAAAAACGAAATTTTCATATTGGTAAATATAAGAAAACATCCTGATCGAAGTTGATCCTTTTTTGTATGAAATTTTAAAATTTCGCGAAATCCGCGACTCCGATTTCAATTTCGATTTCATATTCGTAATGTACACCTAAAAATATATTAGATTTGATATGTCGCGATCATAATAATTATATTTAATTTTTCTCATTTTTTCCAATATTTTTAATTAATTAAACATAATAGAACAAGTACAACCTCGAAACTTCAATTGCGATGTGCTACCTCTAAATAAAACTTTTTTGGTGATTTTTTTGATCAGACTACATTTTTTTTCAAAGTGGCATATTTGTAGGGTTGTGGAGCGTGAAAATTCCAACTTTTTTTTTTTGGACCACTCTAATGTACAACGATTGATTGTTAAAGAGGATCTTACACTGTATCGCATAGATTTAAAAATTTTTATTGAATACATTTTTTACAAATCCTACACAGAAATAATTTTCTTGCACGAGATTCAATGAATTTTTAAGTAAGTGAATGCAAAATTTCTTCATTTTAATGAAAAAGCTTCAGAGTTTTTGTGTGAATGGAAAATTTCTTCATTTTAACGAGAAATCGTCATAGTTTTTGTGAAACTTGTTTTTAATGAAACCCTTTCATTGGATGCCTGAAATTTTTAATAAAAAAAAAATGAGATTTTTCATTTAATTTTATAAATAACTTCATTCGTTTAATTTAATGTAAGAATTTATTAGTGGCACAAAATTTCCAAATTCTAATTGGAAGTCGTATTTGCAGAAATCTTTCCCTTATATATTTTGGGATTAAATATTTTATAATAATAAGGAACACAAAATGGGATGCAATGGCCAAATCTGTACAGAATTTTAACGAAATTGATTGGTGTTAGAAGTCTCTAAAAATTGCAAGTCTTTCTTATACACTCAGAATGGTTCTGCAGTTATTACATTAGAGTTATGTTTGCAGTAATGCAGTTGTAGTTATTTTAACAGCATTGTTGTTGTTGTTGTTGTAACGGCTTTAAAATGAGAATTTGTAGTTAATAATTCTCATTTAAAGCCGGAGTGGCAATCCTTGCTCGGATAAATTCGAAGATTCGAATACATCCGAATCGTTCCGGCACATAGTCCGATTGCCGTGGGAACCGGGTTATACCGCCCATACTCGGTCGTCAGAGCCTCGTCAGCGTTAACAGGGGACACCATGTCCAAGGTGGACTGTGGGTGAGGTTGGCATTTGGAAATAATTTCCCTTGACCCCTTGACTTTAACAGCATTTGTTTTACTTGGGGAACAAATCTTCATTGTTTTTGACATTTTTTTAAACAATCCACTAAAAGTGCTGCATTTTCTTAACTATTACTTTATGCATTTTATTATATTTTGTGGAGAACACACCAAAAATATGGCGTTTGGAAATTTCTAGTGAAAGAATAGCTGTGGGATTCCAATTTTACCAAAAAGCGTTCGCGTACTCCACAGTGGGGTAAATGAGAGTTGTCATGAGAGAGTAATATTCTTCTTCTTGCACGAAGAAGCTCAAACTTTTTTTCTTGTAAGTTTGGGTAAATTATTTTTATTACCCTTTATATCATCAGCTGGGTTCAACTAGTTCAATTGAACTATTCACTAATTTGAACCAAAGACTTAGTTCACAACTAATAGCTATTTTAATTCAATTGTTTAATTCATCCATTCAGAAAAATATGTGTGTGTATCATTTACAAAAATTGGTGTAAAAGTTGCAAAAGTTTCTTGGTAATATTACAACTACATAAAATTACCGAATTTGAAGACTCTTATTTAAATTTGTAAAGAGATAAATATGTAAATAAATCGAAGCTTTTGTTTAACCCTTCAATTTTTAACCCTTCAATTTTAACCATTTTTTTATATATGATCCCAGGAAAATTTTCTGTTCCAAAGAATCGGTTGTAGAATAGCTACTTTTCATTCACAACCCCTTCTACTGTCGATTCTAACATCGATTCTTTTTGTTTCAAATTGTCCCAAAAGCAACCCCTTCTATAGCTCCAAAGTGGAACTGGTTGCTCTAGAATCAGTTCTGGAACTAGTTCTGGAACTGATTCTACGTCACCCACACCTTCCATATAGGATCCCAGGAAGTGGTTCCGGAACCAGTTCCATGGAATCGGTTGCAGTGGAACCAGTTGTAGAATGGGTGTGGTTGGCTACCGATTGTAAAAAAATTTCCTGGGATTTTATTTCAAGAAAAATACCAAAAAAACAAAATAATTTAAAAAAAGGTGATTTTTATTGATAAATACACTTAAAATAATACGTCAGTAGAAAAATCTGTCAAACCGGTTTCAAATCGACTTGACTAATTTTTAACAAATTTTTAGTTGAAACACTGATTTAAGCTAAGATTTTAGTTATCTTCATTTAACACAATACTAAAAATCCTCTGTAATTTAACTAATTCTGAGTGTTAGTTTTCAAAATTATTTAAAACTAATTTTTAAGAACCAATTCGTTAAATTTAACAAAATTTATTGTTAAAATATAATATTTTCATGTTACTGTTATTACCCGGTAGATGGCGCAACCAATGTTTCCGAAGTTTTAAAGATGGCGCTATTTCTTTCCCTCCCGATTTTTTAAAATGGCCCATATCTCGAAAACTAAGAGAAATAGAGCCAAATTTATGAAAATTTCGACTACCCCCAATCGTACGATACCCCTGCGAAAGGGGTTATCTCTATCCAAAAATGGACCTTGGTGGGCCCTAGGACCCCCGGAAATTTTAAATAAAAATTTGCCACTTCATAAAATGGCCAATATCTGGAAAAAAATATTTGCTCCATGGGAGTGCCCTTATATGCCCTCACATGATATGGACTAGGCTCGGGGAGGGTCCCGAGACCCTAAATTTGGATAAATTCTACTACTCAGTATAATTACAGATAAAACTGTAGTTTTACAAATTTTTTACTTTAATTTAGACCAACCAACTAATTTTATTTTAAGACAAAAAACAGGAATAAATTTCGTTAAATTAACAAATTTTTCTATCTAGCAAACAGACGTTATATTTTGAGTGTAGATAAAATATGTTTAATAGTAAATTAGAAAATTTTAGTAAATTTGATTTTAAACTTTAATACACCCATACTTGACTTAAATTAAATTTGCAAATTTTTACCATAGTTTTCCACATTTGCCAACTTATTTTATTTTTTGTGTTTAGTCTTTTTTTTTGCATTAAAGGAATTAAATATGCTAAAATCCCAAGCGTATTTAAAAAATTATGAAAAATAATCCGTTGTAGGCATGTCCCAATCCGGATTTCGTTCTTGCCTAAGGAAATCGTCAGGGGAGGACGTTTTTGTTAGATTTTTGAATTTAGTTTTGCTTATTTGAACTGTTTTTAATTCGATTAACTTGTGTACGATGATTTTCGATTACAAATTAATAAACTTAATAGAGAAGGAACTTTTTTTTTGGCATCGCTTCTCCTTTCCTTTAACCAGGAAAATATAGATGCGCCTTTATAATTGACAATATAAGGGGTTACAAAGGGAAAGTAGCTATATTTTAAAACTGAATCTTTGGAACAGAAAATTTTCCTGGATTGTTTTACTTAATACACAGAATAGTTAATTTTCCTTAAGAAATACTTTAGATTTTATTTTTTCAATATCCAATATTATTAAAATTACATATAATATTAAAACTATTTATTTATATTTCAAATTAAATTAATCATACAGTACTAATTTACCTGCCTACTTACAAGATAATCAAACCTTTTTTTGCCATTATTTCCTTCCAAAATCTACTGTGTGAAATTTTGCGTGTTAAAAAATTTTATTTTATGTATACCGATTGAATGTTTTCGTATATTTTTATTATAATCTAAGGTGCTAAGAAGGTGTTGTTCTTTAGCGCCTTTGCTTCAAAGGATAATTACAGCTTATCCAATAAACGAGAAAGCCGCAGCTTGATGCCTTTGTGTCTTCTTCTTGTTCTTTATCAATTGTGTATGTGCAAAAACCCTGAAATACAATACGAGTAGATGATGTATAAAAGAAAAGACTTATGAATCTTTAAAACAATTTTCGCAGTGTTCTTTTACCTTTGTCTTGGCTATTCATCGTTATTGTTGCAGTTGTTGCAAAAACCCAAAAAGAAAAGACACAATGAACTACTACATATACTCGATGGTGGTGTTTTAATATGCGCTGTTTAAGGTCAAGCTGAGGATAATGAATGAACGATCAAATTTTTGCCAAAGAAAGATTTATGTGAGTTTGATGAAGCCGACGCCAACACCAACACCGACACTTGCTTCTTATCTTTCTTGCAAATATTATAAAAACTGAAATAGTTTTGTAAAATACCGCCTAAGCGTTTGAGGTTAAATTGATTGAAGGTTGATTTGTTGTATAATATCGAAAGACTTAGGGAAAGATTAGAACACGTGTTGAACACAATCATCAGCCACCACCAGTCTTGTAAAACTCCTAAGAAGTAGGAGTATCAAGCATTAAATCATAGACAATAGTACTAAAAGAAAAACAACATAGAAGAACAATAAAACTATAATTTAATTGCTTTACAATAGCACAGACTGCTGCTGACTGTGTGTGTGTGTGTGTGTGTGTAACATTCAATTTATTTTGACAAATGACATTGCAATAGAAGTTTTAAATCAAATTCTACCTTTTAGGAACCCAAAGGTGGTCTTTAACAATGGTTACACTACTAAATTTAATTCATACTCTTCCCTTTATCTAGCTAATAGTTGCCGCGCCGCCGAGAACGACTGATAGCGCTCGTAAATAATTGCATAATATTAGGCGCCACAGTCATGTTTAGGTTTTATTTGCTAAAGATCAAGCAAATAAAACTCACGTACAAACGTGTTTTGTACCACCTCCCATTTCGATTTTAATATAGCAATTCATTCATACTCGTACCATCATCTGCCAAACCATTACAAATAACTAAAACTGGCTGTGGATTACGAATAAAATACACTTGCAAAAAAGAAATGGAGAATACAATTTAAGGGGTGTTCTATTTAGGATCGAATCGAAAAACGAAAATTTATTGTGGTAGTTTTGTGGTAGTGAAATTTTTCATTTTAACCAAACTCTCCTGAATGGACCTCTATATACAAAGAGAAAATAAGCGCCAGCCGAATAGTGATGCATTAAGCCAATCGTTTTTTAAACTTTCAATTCAGTAACTCGTTTATTATAACACAAATTCATTTGAATCAAAAAAAGTTGCCATAACATACAAAATTCAACCAAAATTTCATTCACCGGCTTCGGCCCTAAGAGGAAATTATACTCACTGGTCCTATGACCCGTTCTTGTATTTGGTACCCAGCAAACAAAGATGATTATTAATGACTCAGAAATGAGCTCCAAAAATATAAAAATTTTTCCACTTTTTCCTATGAAAGTGGTCCGTCCAAAAGAGCCTCCTGTGTACTCAGAAATGACTCAGAAAAAAGAACTTATAAAATCGAAATTGTCATTGAGTCCGAAAAATGAACCCTAATTTGAGACAGCTTTTTAGATTGTAGAGTCAACTTTTTGGATTGTTTTCTGAGGGTTCATATATATATATATTTGTTCCTTTTACTCCTGCAAGGAGCATAGGGTTCATATTTTCTACCAAAAAAAAAATGTTTTCAAAAAAACAATAATCATTTCTATGAGCAATTTAAGAATCTTATTTATGAGCGCTCCGAAATTGCTGGCTGGGTAGTTTAGATTAGAGCAGGTGAGCAAAATTAAAAGCGTTAGATACTTTTTTCACCATTGACCGCAAAAAAAGGGAGAACGTTTTGGACCGGCATATTAGGGACAGCCACTTCGGATGAAATGCGATACATGAGCTATAATTCCCGTATCAACGGAGTAAGTCTATATTATAACGATGAAAACGCGGGCACTAAGAGACAAATAACATTGCACTTTGTACTTTTATTTACATACAGGGGATGTGATGATTTTTTTGCAAATATAAAATTTTACATGCCCTAGACAAAAAGGCCATACAAAATATTAAGAAACGCAATCTCACTTTTCGCTGCTGTCAAAAAAGTTCCCGCACCAAAAGGGTTGAAATTTGGTCTATATGGTTTTAGTTTAATTAAATTATTTCTCCGAAGTTTTAAACAAATGAAACTCAAACGATGATTATGGTAAAAATTATGAAACCTTTTTGGAGGGACTTTTGGATACATTTTTTGTCATTTACAATAATTCTTGTAATAACTCGTTATGTAAATTAAACAAAATCCTCAAGCAAGAATTATTTTTAGAAATTGCATTTGGTGCGGAAGGTTTTTTTGCCGAAATGACCCGCAAACACGATTTTTATTATTTTTTTAGTATTGCCTATCACGTTGTGATGAACACAAAGGGAAAGAGTTACTGAAATTATTTGTGTTCTATTTTTTAAATAAAATTATTAAAAATAGAACAAAATTTGTATATTAGATGTGTTAGTGCGGCAAGTCATCAACGTTGGCTTATGTCATTCTCATATAAATTTGACGTTAGCCAACTTTTAGTATTAACCCTCAACGTTACTAATATTAAATTTGTATGGCAATGCCATAAGTCAACGAGCCGCACAAACACAGTTATTATTTTAAATAAAAAATCGATTAATACTTGAATTTTATTCGATTAATCGGCTAAGAAAAAACCCGATTAATAATTTACACGATTAATCGATTAAAATAAAAGCCGATTAGTTGAATACATCACATCTTTTCAATGGACTTTTACATCGGAAGGACAAAAGCTCGTAGTTTAAGGGAAATTTAATCGCCAATAGTACGTTTAGGCAGAGAAATTAATCTACTTGATTAAAGTTAATCCCACTTTTCAATCTTCATCGTTTACACGTGCATTTTATGACAAATAAAAAATTAATTTGACAGTTAAAAGTTTAACTCTGTCAGTTTAAAATACCAAGTTGTTGCCGATGGCGATCCGGCACATGATTGAATATGGGAAATGTCGGTGTTAGCACCATATGTGTCGATAGCGCCAAAATATTTTTGCGACAGCGCACAGTGGGCCAGCATCATCTAATATTGGCCAAAACTAGAATATTGAGTATATGAAACTAAAATATACCACAAAGGGGGGTTTGGTTGTTGCTGATCACGAATCTGAAATAAAAAAATATAAAATTCAAAATGGCGGATCCAAGATGGCGGCCATTAATTTTTATTTTTTAATATATTGGACTTAAACTAATCAATTTTGAAATTCAAAAAGGCGGATCCAATATGGCGACAAACAAATTTTTCATTAAATTTCTTATGTTGTCTGATTTACTTCAAATTTCCACCAGGAGAAGTTTTTGGGTAGCAGATTACGAATCTAAAATCAAATTAAAAAAATTCAACATGGCGGATCCAATATGGCGGCCATAAATTTAAAATTTTTATGTGTTGGAAAATAAATTACACTGAAAAAAATAAGGTTCTGATGATAACTGATTCACGCAGAGGGACCAAAGAAAAATATATGTGTATCGGCGTTTTAAAAGTTTTCGTCTGGTCCTATGTTTTTGGGGGGTTAAAGTTTCCCCTCTTGAAAATGTTTATTGTAAATCGGCATAGGAAACCATGCGAATCTTCTATTTTAGGTATAGGATATGTTCAGCAAACTTATGTAAAACACTACGAGAGATATTTTTGTGGAAAATTTTAACCCTCTAACTCTGCAATTAAAGGATCTTTTTTGTCCCTTTTTTAAAAGTGTCAAAAAAGACCCATAAGTTGAGGAGTTAGAGGGTTAAAATGTTCCGCAAAAATATTTGTCATGAAATTCTACTATAAGTCTCTGAATAGATCGAAGTTAAAAATTTAACTTCAATGCCAGTTATAAGTCAAAACTTAAAATGTGTTTAAGGGTTAATTTCGTACTTATTCAGAATTGGCACTCAAATGTCCCACAAACCTGGACATTAGCGGGTTAGTCTGTGTCAGAAAACCAGAACCTACATTTAAAGTAATTTTTAGTGCTATTTTTTTAGTTTTTACTAAAACTCTGGAATGCTGGAAATCAGCGAGATCTGAAGGTACTTTTTCAGTTAAGGGGCAAAATCTCTAAAGTTTATAAACGGTCGCAAACGGTCGCAAAACCCTAGGTAGAAGACATCTTAGGGAACACACTGGCATTCAAGTTTTTCAAATATCTCTTGGAACATTTTGGAGCTTTTAAAAAAAATTTTTGAGGTAAAATTAGTAATTTTGTTACTTTTTTCGTAAATACTTAACAGTTTTATAATTTGAAATTGTTTTTGGAACAAATTATTGTTTATTTATGACGTTTTTATTGTATCATTATAAAATAAAAAATGTCACAAAATTAAAAAACTTTGACTTTGAACTCTCGCCTGCTAACAACGAGTAACCACAATGATACAATATTTCACTCAAAACATATTCAACAATCCTAGATATTGAATATATAAACATATTTTCCCTTTACCTGAATTGTACTTTTGGCCAAAAATGGGCGATTCTGGCCCACAGTGCACCGTCTTAACGTTCAGTTTGTCTGACTTTGTGTGTGTGTTTTTTAGGGTTGCCAGTTGTCATTATAAAAAAAACAAAAAACAGCGTTGCATACAATTAGTAGTATGAATTCAGGTTGTTTAGAAATAGTAGCCACACTAAAAGTTGGATTAACTGTTAATCAAAAAGATTAAAACAGGGTTTAGTCGATTTGTTTAGTACTTGATTAAGCAGTTAATCCGCATTTTATGAGATTAACTGGGTATAAGATTATGTTTGGTCAGATTAATCGGAGTTTCCACTCCATCGTTGCACTCGTTAAAAATAGGTCTATCTTCTAAAACAACCTAAAATATCGAATTAAACATATGATAAAAATAAAAACTGTTTTTAATCAAATATTTAATTGAATTAATTAATATTTTAATTGTTTCAATTAATCGTATACAATTTTTAGTAATTAATAGTATCATTTGAGTGATAGGTGCAAAATCAATTAAAATTTTAATTAATATAAGCTGTATTTTGTCTCATGCCTATCAACGTTAAGTATTTAAAGCAAATCTGCATTAAACCGATTGTAGTATAAAAAAATTTTAAACAGGTTATGTTCATAATTTTCCGTTATAATCGAACGTACGTTATCAAAAGTTTTTAGGAAGTAACGCGAATAACGTTAGATGTGAAAATGTATAATCGTTGAGTTTTCAACGTTGATAATTATCTGTGTTTAAAGGTAACGTGCATACGAAAATTCATGTGTTAGTTTTCGTCTTAAACGCGTTTTTATGCACTTTGAGCTTTTTTATGAGTTAACGGATATAGTTAAGTCGAAAACACAGCTATAATCAATTTCGTAATTAAAACTCGTTTTTAGTTTTTTCTGTCCACCGACTGACAGTATTTTTTTTTTTTTTTTGTTAAGTTGATATTTTAGCATTTTATTGCATATTTTTGTAAAAGTGTACGTCTTATTCGCGTTAACTTTAACTAACAAACCAAGTCATAATATTCAGCAGGAGAACAAAATACTATAAACACCACCTTCTATCTAGAACTTATTTTTTATCATTTCTTTGGGCTAAAAAAAATTTTTTCTTCTTTCGCGATCGATTACCTACAGCAGCGTTTCATCAATGGAAACGTGATGTTGTTCCTGAGATTATTGTTGGTAGTGTTTAATATTGCTTATGGGCCCCTTTGTCTTCTTCCTCTTCCTATTCTTCATTTTAGGTTAATAATGTGGAGCGCAGCTAATTTCAAACTGTGCCATTTTTAGTTGTATTTGGTTGGTGTAGCGGCTTGCTGTTGTTATTATTTTGTATGGCACACGATTACTTTTTTTTTGCTTGTTTTAGTTTGTAATATACGATGATGATTATTCGATTATTATAAAATGTGTGTTTTTGTACGTTTGACTTCCCACTTGGCCAGATTGTCGGAAGGGAAATTGTCTTCAATTCTTCAATTAGTTCTTTGAAGACAATTTCGAATTTATGTAGTTAGAATATTCTTCTACCTCAAGTCCAAATTCTAATATGATATTTTCATATTAGATTTTTATTTGTTGTTTCAAAAAGGAGTTGATCATTTTCATGATAGACAATACAATTGTTTCGTAGACATCACTCTACTCTTCAGTTGTCCGCAATAAGAAAATGATAACTTTATTACTCAAACTGAGACATTACATAAGGTACAAAAAATCAACCGGACGAGAATTTTGTACTTTCGTATATGAACTGTCTGATTTGGTAAAACCAGCTATAAATCAACTCCTTTTTGAAAGCAACAATTATATAAAAGTACCCTTTGGGTACTATTTATATGTATGTCTGTTGTCAATACATTTTGTAAAAACAACTAATTTTAAACTCAAAACAAAATAAATATTTGAATGAGATTTAAGCCGTGGTGTGCTTATTTTCAACAATTATCTTAATTTTTGCATTACAAAATACAAAAATTGTTTTTTCGGACTTTCTATATTTCCATATATTTAGTTAGAATATTCTTCTACCTCAAGTCCAAATTCTAATATAATATTTGTCTATAAGGACAAAATAATAATAATTAATTCCACCAAAATCGTAATTTAAGAGACAATGTGGTTAAAATTTTCGCTCATATAAAATCCAACAACCAGATAAGCGAATGTTTCGCTCTTGTGGTCTCGTATGATTTAAGAAAAGTCGTAAAAGATTTGAGTGCGCTTTCATCGATATTATCTTTATTTTCAGCTGGAGAGTTTTAACCAAATTTTTAGCTACATACAGTGGGGAGCGTTATTGAGTACATGTCAGTACTTGAGTAAACTTACAAGTGCAGACATAAAAATATCAGTCAAGGGGACTAAAGTATACTTTTCTGAAAGCAAAAGGTTCGCTTAATCTAAATCTGACCTCAGAAATGACCTTCCGTATCAGACTTTAGAGCTATATAAATGGGAAAAACTTAACTTTTCTTCAAAATATTTCGAATCGTATATTTTCTTGAAAAATATTTTTAACAAGATTTGTAACGGCATCTGAATATACTACTCTTCCTCTTTAAAATGATTTTTGAATTCTTTTGATAACATATTTTTTTACGGATATATCGTTTATTGAAATTTGGGCCTTCACCGCAATTTCAAAGTAAAATTGTAAAAAAAAATAAAAGACCCAAATTTCAAAAAACGATATATCCGTAAAAAAATATGCTATCAAAAGAATTCAAAAACTATTTTAAAGAGGAAGAGTAGTATATTCAGATGCTGTTACAAATCTTGTTAAAAATATTTTTCGAGGAAACATACGATTCGAAATATTTTTAAGAAAAGTAAAGTTTTTCCCATTTATATAGCTCTAAAGTCTGATAGGGAAGGTCATTTCTGAGGTCAGATTTAGATTAAGCGAACCTTTTGCTTTCAGAAAAGTATACTTTAGTCCCCTTGTCCGATATTTTTATGCCTGCATTTGTAAGTTTCCTCAAGTGCTGACATGTACTCAATAATGCTCCCCACTGTATATAGGTCAATGCTTCATAAAAAAATGTCTACAATTGTTTTTTACCTTATAGCGCCCTCTAGTGGAAATATTGGCAACCAAAGTTAAAATTTTGATAGGTTATGAATACTAGGTGGATTAAGTTATTGAAAACAATTATATTTTTATATATTTTAATGGACAAATCTTTTTTCAAAAACATAAGAAATTTTTAATTTAGTCGGTTTGGGGTTAGGAAGAAGAATAAACGTTTTCTCTAAAAACTATAAACACAGTAATTTACAAATCAGACTAGATCTAGTTTCTGCCCTTTTCTATGGGCAGGCTTCAGTGATTTTTCTATTAAATTGTGTTTATATTTTATTGTCAGATTGTCTCTATATGATAATTTTTCAACAAACCGTCGGATGTAGGAATCGTACCTGTGCCTATTCCTACATTACAAATGTAACTATACAAAGCTGCGACAGCTTAGCCATCTCACCCAAGTAAGGCCTTGAATGCAATGTAACTAATTCATAGTTTTCTTTCCTATTCACCTTTCCGTTATTGTTTTTTACTCAGAAGTGATCAAACACAGATACATACAAACATTCAACTTTTAAGTTTTTGTTTATCTTCCAATCTCCTCCGTGTCTCCTTTTTCGCAAATGTTGCCAAACTGACGAGTGGATTTTACGTTCAAGATCAGGCAGCTTGTGTGTATATTGGAGGCGTGACAAATTTCATAATGCATTTTAGTACACTGATGTTTTAACGTCATATAGACAGCTGCAATTAATTTTTTATTTTTATTTTTTAAATTTGTTTGGAAAACAATGGTGGATTTTGAGAATTTTTTAAAATTGTCATATGGCAACCCTAACATTACAATTTTTATAAATGTAGTAGTTTAATGGAAACTAACCAATATTTATGTTTTGGATGAAAATGGAAGAAATTTTGGTATACCTTCGATTTTACACATTTGGGAAATACATTTTGCTTTCGGTCAGTCAGATTGTTATAATTTCAATTGATGAACTAATTTTTAGCGCAGAAATAAAGTTTCATTTCTTCGTTTAAATTAATTGGGTTGAAAATGGAACATTAGGTCCAAAACGGGTTAATGGTTTTAAAATGATCTCTTACCACTTTTTTGATGTGTTCTTAAGATATGGCCAACTGTGTTGCTATTCTTCTCCAAACACCTGAAAGGCTATTAGGCTACATATTTGTTGTGGTTGAGACTGTGCTAGTTGGGGTACTTTGTTAGACCTCCATAGTTGTAATACGTGTTGCATTGATTAGTAGTGTTTCAAGTTAATAATGTGATTTGTTTAAATAATATTTATGATATAGTTGGTGGTATTGTGTTGTATTTAAAATAGATTCTGTTTCGAAAAAGAGAGATGAAATAACCAAGCTGAGTTTGATATATGAATTATAATTAAAGCGATAGACTTCAAACAGTAACTTGCGGTAAATAGGGTTTAATATGTAATTTATTTAAATAAGTACCTTTTAGTAAAAAAAAAAACTTTTATTAAAAAAAGTAACTTTTTTTTTTAAAAAAGTAACTTTTATTAAAAAAGTACCTTTTATATCAAACAGAAACTTTTATTTCAAAAAGTAAATTCTATTTCTAAAGCATATTTTATTTCCAAAAGTATCTTTTATTTCCAAAAGTATCTTCTATTTCAGAAAGTACCTTCTGTTTAAAAAAGTACCTTTAATTTCAAAAAGTATCTTTTATACCAAAAAGACTTTTTATTTCAAAAAGTACATTTTATTCCAAAAGTACATTTTATTAAAAAAAAGTACCTTTTATTTCAAAAACTACCTTTTATTTCGAAAAGTACCTTTAATTTCGAAAAGTACCTTTTATTTTATTTAAAGACTAACTTTTATTTTAAGAAGTGCTGGTGTAAAAAAAGATCAGATCTAGCCAGATTATTGTAGATCACAAATTTGGGCACAATGTAATTAGATCTGATAAAATTTGGATAGATAAAGGAAAAAGTTTTGATATAGTCATATATTATCATATAAAATTTTATATAATTATATAAAATTTTACGAAATTATATCCTAAATATATAACTATATATCTTGTTATATATTGCACAATATATAGCGCAACATATTACAATATCCAATTATGTATAGACCTATATATTAGGGTGGGTCGATTTAGCAATCGATATTGTGCCATCGATTTTTCGATAGCCAAAAGGCATGAGGAAAAAAATTCCACTACGACATATCAAAAAAATCATTTTCGAGGCGCCCAAATTTCAATTTTTTGCAATTTTTAAATAAATGCTAGATAAGCGCCATCTTGCGGTGGCTTTTTGAAACAACTAATGAAGTTGTAAACAATATAACATTACAACCTTTCCAGAAAGGTATTACTTATGAAAATCGGATAAAAATGTGGCAACTAGAGGTAAAAGTATATAAGTAAAATTATTTTCTGCTTGTTGATGAAATGATGATAATGATGATGAAATGATGATGATGATGTTGATGAAAACAAGCAGAAAATAATTTTACTTATTCCATCAATTGTGTGGAATTAGATCTAATATGATCATAATACGATCTAATTTGATACACCCTACTAAAAAAAATTATATTACTTTTGATATTATATATAATTATATCTGGAAAATGAGCACATCTAATTGTATAACAAGAAAATGTGTAATTACTTCGCCTTATTGGAAATTTCAAGTAAAAACCAAACGGTTCTGCAGTTATTACCTTTTTATGCATTAGGAATACAATACAAATTTCTGATTTTTATTTGCAAACTAAGAATGTACCAATATTAACAAATATCAAATAAACAAAAATTAAAAAAATAAAACCCAACGAAATTATTTATTTTTTTGATAATTAACAAAAATAACTGTTTCCTGGAAAAAGACTCTTTCGGCTGTTGTTTATTTTGATATTAAAAATAAATGCTTTAAGCATCTATTACGAAATTATAGAACTTTTCGTTAGTTTTTTTCTTAAGTAGCTGTCACATAAGTTGTTTTTTATTTTTCAATAGATAAGCAATGGTAATTACAGTTAAAAGCAACAACTATTGATTACTACACAAAAAGCTATCATGTAGTAACTATCAAACTTTTTTGAGTACATCTTTATACCGGGCAATTCTTTAAACAAAACAAATGGAAAAATGCATAACGAAATTTAGCATATCTTTTTAGATATGAATATATCTGGACCCAAATATGCTGCCATATGACCATATCTGTCCCTAAAAATAACCCAATTTTCCAGTTCCCTTACGATTTGAGCAGATGTGTCCATAAAATATATCACTTATTCCATATAATATATGATCAAATCTGTTACCAGATCTAATTAAATTAAATAATATATAATAAGATCTTAATTAATCTGTTCAGATCTAATCGTTTTCACGAGGGTAAAAAAATTTTGTTTGATATTAGTCTTAATTAATAAGGAATCCAACTATTATTATCCACACTTAATAGAGCCATACAAAAAGTATATCTTAACAGCATTTGAAGTATACGTTAATTAAAAATATGTCTAATTAATTCTTTTTAACAAAGGATGTAACTAAATTTCAAAATGCTTTTAAATAGTTTCAAATTTATCATATCTTTCTCTAAAATCACTGTGTGCGATCAAATCTACAACAAAAAAAAGAGAAAAACAAAAACTGCCTCCAAATATATTCTGATATTATATAACACGCTTAAATTTGTTACTTAAATAAGAAATCATCTTAATAAAGTCATTAGTTTTAATCTAGAATCTTAAAAGAAAATTTTTAAAAAATAAAAAAAAAAATTAATTGCATTTCATTGGCCATCATTAGACATACCTACTCTCAATCTTAATCTTGAATCCATCAAATAAATTTGTAACACATGCATACTTTTCGGTTGCACACCTTAAACAGCAACAGCAACATTGTTATAGTTAATGCAACACCACTAAATATACGTGCAACACTATTCTACTACAATAAATTGATGGTGGTCGTTTGAGAATGTTTCGATCCTTTGACTTATAATGATTTTATACGAATATAATTAAGCCGTTCACCGCCGTCTAACATAAGAAACACCAAAGTAAATTGCCAACAAAACAAACCATATAAAAGATGCGAACACTTCATCAAAAGGTTTAAATATATATTATTTTATTTAGTCATACGAGTGTAAGGAAAGCGAGGTAGATCGTTTTATAATGGCTTGATGGTGTTATGTTAAAGGCGTGAAACAAATTGATATTTTCTTTAATATTGGATTTTGTATTAATTTTTTGTTGCTTACTCAATGGATTGTGGCTTGTTTGTTCGCTTATATGAAAAACCTAAAGACTGCTGTAGGTCGTCACATTAATTAATACAACACAAAACAATATATTTAACACCCAGGGGGAGGAACAAGGATTAAATCGATTTATTACAGTAAAACTTATTTAAGACAAACCAATTTCAAAGTATGTACCAATGTTTTGGAAAAGAATTTTCATATAAAAAACATAATACAACTAACTGTTTTTGACAGTTCCCCAAACAAAATTTTAAATAATTTTTAATTTTTATTATGAACAGATTAAAGTTTTGAAATTTCTTTATTTACATATATTTTATTTTTGATTGAAAAACTCAAATATTTTTCCAACAACGTATCACATATCATATATTAAGGAAATTTTAAGAAAAGGTTGTTGTATATAATTGGAGGATTACAAAAAAATAATATTCATAAAAATTTTATTCATAATAGGAGCCTTATTATAGAGCATTTATTAATTTACACATAAATATTTTGTGTATAAAAACTTTGCCTACAACAAACAAATTTATTCGGTCCCTTGGGGTGCGCCTTAGCCAGGTTTTACTGTAAAAATTATTTAAATATTTTTAAAAGATATGGGGTATGCTTCTTATTCTTATTTTTTTTTTTTTTTGATATTTTGAATATTTTTATAAATAATTTACATATTTTTAATCAAGTCTTTATCAGACTAAACTCAAAAAAGTTCGATGGTAGAATCTACTGAAAATGGCAGTTAAAACAAAGTTAGAAAGGCGACATACACTCAACCAAAAAAGTCTGTAATGGCTACTGAAAATTTTGCTGTTATTACGGGAAATTTAACTGTTTTGAGCACAGCAATATTTTTTGCTAATTTTAGCAACACATGTCTGGTGATCTGTAGTACAGTAAAATTAGTAGAAAAAATTAGTAGCCGCTACTAAATTTTAGTAAAATGCAATTCAAAATCGATTTGCTAAAATCAGTTAAAAAACTTACTAATTTAACTTAATAATTTTAGTACAATGAAATTAGTATAAATAATTAGTTGCAGCTACTAAATTTCAGTAAATTGCTGTAAACTTCTTTCGATTGTAATAAGCGTATATTTACTTCATCGTACTTGAAATTTTTGAGCCAAAATTGCAAACGGTTCTCCAGTTATATAAGAATAAATATCTTGCGCAATTACAGTGTTGCCATATTTGTAGCTCTTTATCTTTCTCCACCTTTATTTCTTCCAATATTTATAAATATTGACCCTAAAGGTACACGATTCACAGTTATCCCATTTGGCTCGAATTTTCACTATGTAAATTTTAGCACAGATGATACAATATTCCGCCCGGGTATAAGCAAAAAACCACTGTTCACTTTTCATTGCCACCCTAATATATAATATATTTAATTTTTGAAAAGTAATCTATAAATCATACTTCCAGACATTACCATAAAAACTTTTAAAAATCAATAATTTACACTAAACATGACTGCGTATTAGCAGAGCGACTGTCAAACAGCAACATTGTCATAATCGTATAAGATTAAAACGTAATAAAAACTGCTAATGCTATATTTTTAGAATACTAAATATTTTATTAGTGCTTTATTTTAAGATGTTTAAATATATTTTTTTTTTTTTGAGTTTTATAGCTTTATGGTATTAATGAAATTCGATTTGGATTTCAACAAAAATAAACAATTTGAGATTTTCTATTTTTTATTATAACTCGTGATTAATTAATAATAATTTTATACTTTTGAAAAATCACATTTTTAGTAGAATTATTTAGCAAATTGCTTCTATTTGATAATTAATTTTTTTTTTCATCGAAATAAAAACCTTTAATTCAAACCCAAGAAAAAAAGTTAATGGCGGGCATGACGACTATAGGATTTTGACCATACTTTGTGAAGCAGTATCAAGAAATGTGTACAATAACAATATTTTTTCCTTAAAATTGTACACGTTTGGTGCGGGAACCACGGAAGACCAATTTCGTAATTTTTCTTCAGACATTTTCCCGGCTACTGGCCCGATTTTAACCATTTTCAATTAAGTTCATCCTTGTGGCACACAAACTACCAGTAAAAATATTTTGTATGTAAGACCGCTGCAAATGTATTTAAAAACAAATAAAATTTCACTTCAAACAGAACCACTAACATTCATTAAATTTATTTTATTCAACTTACATTTTGTTAAGTTTTTGACTGCTAACAAAATGAACAACAAATTGGTCAAAACAACTAACAAAAATTTTGTAAGTAGGTAATTGTTATTTTTTACTTTTTTTTTTTAGAAAAAAAAATTACTGAATAAGTATAAAATGTTGCTTTTTTTATGGCTTGCTAATGTACTTAAAATTTACATTTCTTCTACAAATGAATGTTATTTTCACTTAAAATAACAAAACTTAAATGCTACGTAAACAACTAACAAATTCTGACTGCAAAAGTTCCCTGAGTGTATATACCTAATTTCATCAGTATTGCGACCTGTAGTTTGAATATAAAGGTCGCTAATTTTATATATACACTGAAAATATTATTACAGTAACTGACTGTAGTTTATCTAAAAAGTTATCCATACATTTATTTTTAAATGATTATACAGTTAAAATACAACGAAATATATTTTTTAAATGTTTTTGTAGTTTATTTAAAAAATAAATTACATATAAATACGGAGTTTTTGTTACAGTTAATATTTTCATTTAAAATGTTTTGTTAAAAAAAGAATTCCTTTTCGATTTCTAGGTCAGTTAGAAAAACGAAATAAACTAAATATCATTTATTCTTACGGATTTTGTAGTTAATTTTTTGAAATTAAAAAAAAAAAACAAATAAATGAAAAATCATTATTTTTTAAGGGTTTTGTAGTTTTTTTATTAACATTTGAAAATAAATGAAAAGTTCTTTTGATTTAAATGAAAAGTCAGTAGACCGGTTTTCAAGTGATTATTCATTTATTTTAAATTACATTTTCAGTTAATTTAAACTACAAACTATTTTGAGTGTATACGCGGAAGGTCGGATATCGCTAAATCGCTCAGTAAATATTTCTGATTCGATCGGTATACTGCACACAAAATAATAAGTCTGTTGGTGTAATGAACGATTTGCCGACCTTTCGTTTTCTGCACTCTGCGATTTTTTATGATAATCCACTACATATAGTTGTTACTAATATTTCTCCATGAGTATACGTCACACAATTTTTTTTTAGTTTCCCAACTGTCACGCTAGTTATAGGTGTACCGAGAGTCTTGGTACTGGTTAGCAACAAAATAAGTAAATTGTTATTAAATGTTTCGCAACATTTAAGGTTTACCAACATTGGGTAAAACTCTCTGATAGATTTAGAAACATCTTGGCATATAGACTGTTGGCAAACTCAATGGAAACCTTTAACTTATGTTAATTGTATAGCGTTAACCGGACAAAACTATGTGCCTTGAAAAGGTTTTTTTTTTATAAATTAGTTTTACTATTTTTCTAGTTATCTTCTAAATTTGTTTTGACGTAAAATTTGCTAAAATCGTTTTTATTCAATTGGTGCATCGACATCTTTTGATATAATTTCCTTGCAACAAAATTTAAGGACAAAATTAGATTTTGGCCATTCTTTTGTGTGTTCTGAGTTCACTATTCTTGACTAGAAATATGAACAAACATACGGAAGATTTGACGTAAAATTTGATTTTGCGCGAATACTGGATTGAATCCAGTGATATTTTAATTAACTCTTAAATATCGCAGTAAAATATGGTTTTAACCACCTAACTAATTCCTATGTATTTTGGTTGTAAAAAATATGGTCAGAATATGGATATATTTTTTCTAATTTTAATATAGGTAATTGTGATAATCAATTCTATCATTTGCGTAGTAGGTAGCAAGCTAATTACAATGGTAACTGATATAATTATCTCGCTTCCAATTTTGGCTATTTGGTATTTCGATATCTAATTTGTTTCGTATTGTTTTCGGTTGCATCGAAAATATGGATTTTATAGCTGGTGTAAACTGAGTAAGTTTAGTGTGAATGGTGCATTATTAGGCTAAATACTCGCGAGCAGCTTTTGTGATCGATTACTTGGTAGTTGAACACATTACTTGTAAATTACCTCATTTTAAATGAGAAACGCTTCTACCATACTTTTCGAGGTTTGCAAAAACACTTTTAACTTCCTTTTTCTTGGACCTTTGTACAACAACGAACGTGTTTTTAAGATCTGATAAAATAAATCTGAACATCATTTGAGAAAGTATAGAAAAATCAATTAAATCGCGCTTGGAAATAACATTTAATGGAACCAGTTAAGGTAATATCGTGGAGTTTCGAAAAATAAATTTTGAATATGCCTGTGTGAATAAATTCTTAAATTTTGATAGGCATCCTAATAATTTGGAACCTTCCTGGATGTTTATGCATTTTCGTTAATCTCCGAATCCAAAGTTTTACCGTTCCGATTTAGTAGAAAATTTTACTTTGGGATTTTATCGAATAAACCTAGCCATATAATTTAACTTCAGAGGAATTTTATCTGCTATTCTTCCAAATACTGAGTCCTGGGTGAGGAAAGGAAAAATCCTAAGTAATAAATATTTAGTAGTTACTTCACTACTATATGGTTAAAAATCCCTGGTACCGCGAAATACACGAGGATCTCTCTGTAGCCGAGGAACATTGGCGGTAAGATTCCAGGAAATACCGAACCCATACCATATGTAATTCCTTTATTATTCTCCCTATTAGGTTTTGTAAATCGTCAATGTTCTTGCATATAACCGGTATTTAGTTTATACCTCCTCAAGGAAATAGCATCTCTAGGCAAAACAACATTAAAAAAAAAAAATTTCTGTAACTATGATCGTGTAAAGAACAACATCAATAGAATGCGAAGAAACCGTAAACATCTTTTAATATAGGAAAATATCGCGACAATTGAAAAAAAATTTAAAAAAAAAAAGTGCATAATAAATCACAAATATTAACGAGAAATTAACGCTACGAATAGGCGAGAAACCCAGTTTTCAATTTAAAGTTAACCAGTAAATATAAAAGCTAAACATATTCTAAAGTGTAAACGTCTATACCTATAGCCAAATTAAGTCAATCTTAAATACGTCATGGATGAAGGGAAAAGGAGGACAGAAAAATAAATAAATTAGAGAAACGTGAATTAATGAACAGTGAAAAAAAACGAAAATTTGTTAGTTTATAAAGAAATTTGTATAAAATTTAAAAAAAAAACGCGTCAATACGATCGTAATATAAAGTTTATAGAAATTAAGTTCGGTAAATAATTTTTTGTGCCAATTTTTTAACATGAATTTACTAAAAACTTAAATTATGAAACGCAAAGTTTTTCTAGTTACCTATTAAATCCTAAAATCATCGAATTATTAACTCATGAAATCGATAGTCAGGTGCATTTAATACAATGCCCCGCACTATCTTTCTGTAACTACGTATGTAAAGGGTGTTTTTTTAAGCCCGATAGAACTTGAAATTGTAAAAAATAACACAAAAAATTAAATTGTAATCAAAATTTTTTTTTTATTGGAAAGATCAATACGTGACATTAACATTTGAAAATGATTTCGGGCATATGGGCACCGCGGCTGTTCTTGACGAAGCGCATTCTGGACGTCCAATTTTGGGCCACTTTTTCGAGCACTGCTGGCCGTATGTCACGAATAACACGAACAATGCTGTCCTCCAAGGCATCAATTGTTGCTGGTTTATCAGCATAAACCAGTGACTTCACGTAGCCCCACAGGAAATAATGGAGAGGTGTCAAATCGCACGACCTTGGAGGCCAATTGACAGGTCCATTTCTCGAAATCAACTTATCGCCAAATTTTGATTTCAATAAGTCGATGGTTGCGTTCGCCGTATGGCACGTACCGCCATCCTGTTGAAACCACATCTCCTCCGGATCAATGTCATCCATATTTTCAAACAAAAAATCATTGATCATGGTGCGGTAACGATCTCCATTGACCGTAACGCGAGCTCCGGCCTCATTTTTGAAGAAATAAGGTCCGATGATGCCACCAGCGTGAAAACCGCACCAAACGGTGCATTTTTCTGGATGTAATGGAGTCTGTAGGGTCTCTTGTGGATTGGTCTCACTCCATATGCGGCAATTTTGCTTATTAACAAACCCGTTAAGCCAAAAATGCGCCTCATCGCTGAACACAATTTTGCGTCTATAAGTTGCGCGAATCGACGACTGATTTTCAAAGTAAATTTGGATAATTTCGTAGCGTTGTTCAAGCGTGAGTCTATTCATGATGATTTGTCAGAGTATACTGAAACAAATAAAAAAAAATGTTTCATCAAAATTTAATTTTTTGTGTTACTTTTTACAATTTAAAGTTCTATCTAGCTTAAAAAAACACCCTTTATATCTAGTTATAAGCAAGAACATAATCATATTTTAGCAACATCATTATCATCATAAAATTGCAACCACTATAGATCGCTGAGGCCTCATCGTTCATCCATAAATGGTTGGTGAGTCTAAAAACAAAAAAATATTTAATACTTATTTGATAATCTTCTTGCATATTAACAAAATCTCTTTATTTTATATAATCAGAATAAAGGGAGTAACAATTGTCTGACGTCATTGATAAGAACAAGCATGAGTACTATTAAAGGTATTATTTTTGTTTCTTTCATTCATAACATATGATCATGATAATTTTTCCTCCTTTGTATACGTTTTACTTTCATTCATTTTTTATTATTGCATTTGATAAAATTAGGATGATCGATGAATCGTCAACGTTTTAAAAGAAACGTTTTTGTTTAATCGGTTAATAACAAAGTTTTATTCGACTATATTTCCTTTTGAAAAAGATTTATTTTCGGGATAACAAATAGGAAAATGCATTTTAAACGTTGGTACATATAGTATTAAACATTATTTATAACATTATAACAATATTAGTCGTTTAGTTATTACACTTACAGATTCGTTATTAATAGAGTAAGGTTAGCAAAAGAATATCGAGTACCATAATTTGCCTTGAACTATGAAATCAAAATTGGTTAATCTAATTTTGGTACTAAATTAAAGTTTTTTTTTTCACAATCAGTTACCAACAGAGACCCAAAATAACTGTTATATTTCTAAAAAAGTCACCACCCAAATTTATTTAATTATAATACTTCAATAATGCACTATATTTTATAAATCATATTGCACAAAAAAATCACAAAGTTCGGCAAAGATTTTAATTTTTTCAATTTTTATATTTTACTCTATAAATTTCTGTTGTTTTTTGATTTTTATTTTAAAACTTTTTATGAAAGTTACAGAATGATTTTTTTGAAAAAATTAATCAATAACTTTTTTATTTGATAATAAAATAAAAATTAAAAATTGAGCTAAATGGAATGCCGGAAGTTGCTGGAATATACATATTTACTCACTTTAAATCACTGTTCAATCTTTTATTAACACTAGTTGACATCATCAGGATATTATAATTGGTGAAGTCATTGGTTCTATGGCTTTTGATTTATATTCTTAATTGTTATTTTTTGATAAAGAAAAAAAATTACAAAATAACTTTTATTATTTTTGAAAAAATAAAAATCGTGTTTGGATTGTTTTTGTTTGAATTAAAAATAAAAATCAAACAGAGCAAATAAACAGAAAATTAAAAATACTCAAACAAGAAATAATTGTAAAACAATCACTTTTTTGAATAAAAGTTATAACTGTTACGTCCCTGGTCACCAATTATATTTTGTTGTTTTACCTTATTAAATAGATCTTGTCACTAAATTCCTTTGTACGCGAATTACCTTAAAGATAAGCATTATTTAAATTTTACTATGTTTAGAATTACCGTCCTTAATGGGTTGAAATAAAAAAATCTTGAATTCAAAATATGAATTGCTAAATTTTAAATTTATGTTTTCTTGTATGGAATGACCTGCTAGGGGGGTTTAACTGTGGGTTCCTAAAAAACCAGATATGCTCGCCACTAGGAAATGGTAGGTGTGGGTTAAGAGGCGTGGGTCTCATACCATCATGAGACCAAGCTAAGAAAATTCTGATCAATACCGTTGTTATCACACGTTTTTTGTTGCTATCATAGTTAGGGGCTGTCTTGTTTTTTTTTTTGTTTGTATTAGCTATGATTGCCTTGGATCCCATAATTAAAGTAGATTTTTTTTTCTTGTTTTAGTATAAATTGAGGGAGCCTATAAAAATTAACTTGTAATGATACAGATACTAAACGACAGGGGACACGAACCCCTCCCAAAACCCGACTGATCGCTAGCGATTCAAAGGCTCCCGCCGTCTTCTTCGTATAGTATTCATTCCTGAGGTGATTTTTTTTACAAAATTTGTAAGTTAAGTTGCTTCGGAAAATATGGAACATTTAAAATCGTTTTCATTAACAATTTATTTGTACGTAACGTTACATTGGCTGAACAGAAAAAGTTTAACAAAATTTATTCCTGTTTTTTGTCTTAAAATAAAATTTGTTGATTTTAACAGATTCTTTTGTTAAATTTAACAAATCTAAATTTAATGAAAAAATTTGTAAAACTACAGTTTTATCTGTAATTAAACTGAGTCGTAGAATATATTCAAATTTAGAGTCTCGGGACCCTCCCCGTCCCTAGTCCATATCATGTGAGGGCATATAAGAGCAGTCCAATGTGGCAAACATTTTGTCCGTTTTGCTCTATCTCGCTTGGTTTTCGAGATATGGGTCATTTTATGAAGGGGAAATTTTTTATTAAAAATTTCCGATGGTCCTAGGCCCCGCCAAGGTCCATTTTGGATAAAGATAACAGTCAGGGGTAGTCGAAATTTATGTAAGCTAAATTTTATATACTGCTAAATATACGGACAATTTTAGTTAAATTAGCTAGGAATTTTTGTTAAAATGTCGCTTAAAATTTCGACTTTCGGGATCTGACCCTAGACGGGTTACTATAAAGGTACAGAGTGACGAATTTTTGTCCATTTTTCTCTATCTCGCTTAGTTTTCGAGATACAAGCTATTTTACGATCTTATAGTAAAAAATTAAAATATAGCGCCATCTCTATGTGATATTGATAGCAGAGACACAAAAATATAATAATTAGAAATTAATCGCTGAAATTAGCTGAAAAATTTGTAAAGTTAAGAAACACAAATTATTAAAAATTAGCATGCAAAGTTAGTTCAAATACGGCTGAAAGTATTTGTAATGCTAAATTAGATTTACAAAAAATATTAGCTCAATCCTAAAATTTAAGACAAAATAAAAGGAAAATTAGTTCAATAGAATCAGAACGCGTTTAACAGACTTTTGTACTAACTTTTTTTATGAGTATAGTTTGCGAGATATAGGCCATTTTAAAAAATCGGGAGGGAAAGAAATAGCACCATCTTTAAAACTTCGAATACATTAGTGGCGCCATCTAACGCTTAATAACAGTAACATGAAAGTATTATATTTTAACAATAAATTTTGTAAAATTTAACGAATGGGTTCTTAAAAATTAGTTTTAAATAATTTTGAAAATTAACACTCAAAATTAGTTAAAGTACTGAGAATTTTTGGTATTGTGTTAAATGAAGATAACTAAAATCTTTGCTTCAATCAGTGTTTCAACGAAATTTTTTTTAAAAATTAGTCAAATAAATTTTACAGATTTTTCTACTGACGTATTGTTTTAAGTCTATATGAATAAATAAGAAATTTTAACGAAAAAACTGACTTTTTGCTAAAAATTAAATTTGTGAATATTTCAAAAACTAGAGCTAATTTTAAAATTTGGTGTTCACATTCGTCATATTCATCCTAAAATCTATCAGAATTGATATGTCTGTCGCATGCCCGATGCATTTTTAGTGTTGTACTGTGTTATTAATTAACTTAAATGATTCTGATAAAAAATATAAACATTTAATTGGAAATTTTCCATTTGTTTAAAGGTCGTTAAAAAAATTATGAATAAAAAAAAAATATTTTTTTTTAATGAAAACGGGATAATATATAATTAGCTTATAAAATTAATTATTCTTGAAAAAAATTAATTTGTGAAGAAATAATTAAAATAAATTACTTTTCGCAATCTAAATATGAAATATTTTGCATTATTCTACTAATGCAAGGGGGTGTAGTGCGTTAAGCTAGAAAATTAATAATAAAACCAGCCAACAGCAAGTAATTACATTTGTCACGCGCACTTGTACGTTACTAAATGAAAAAGGAAATCAAGGACTATATATATATAAAAGGATGCCGTGATATGTACGTTGTCATACCCAAAATCTGAATCTTTCAAACCGAAGTGTATGTTTTGATATAATACGTAAATAAAAAAAAAAACACTAATATTTAGTATGACAATGCACTGAAATGGGAGAATTCAAGAAGCAGGAATTTAGTAACGCTTTTAATCTAAACGGATGCGGAAACAAAACACTTGTAACTACAAGAACATATATAATTTTGTTGGTATGTGTGTGTTTATGTGTTTTTTCTTATACAAATAATGATGACAAAGATTTTGATGATGATGGTAGTGTAAACTACATAGAGGTGACATTAAACAAAAAGATACATACTGAGTTTGTTAAAAATTAACTTGGTGGCTTTTATGACACCTAAATGATATTAATGCTGTTGATGCTACTGCTACATCGACTCCACTTTAATGGCCATGACTTGATAGAATCAAATTTTGTTTCGTCACACAGTTTATAGCACAGTAGATAGATAGTCCGTATATTAACTTAAGGTTGAACGAACATAATGATGATGAGTTGTCATACCCTTAAATTCATATGGAATCAAGTTGTGTGGTGTTCCAAAAGTTTTTATTCGTTGGTGGTTTAGATTATAAACCTGCCAACAAATAAACATACAAGTTACCTTCCTTTCTTTCTTCCTTTTTTGCTTCCAACCAACAGAATTCATATATTCATCACATTAAAGCTTATTGAGCACATTTTCTCTATAGTAATTCTGAAAAGACTATAAAAAAAGAAGGATCTTAATGAAATTTTCCAAATGGTTGAGTGTTTATACCGAATCAATTTGTCAATCTGTTTTTCTTTGCCTCAACCTCGTCCCGTCTATATATATGTATATGTATGTATGAACAATATGATGGGTGTGTTTTTCGACATTTTTTTTTTTATGATTATTATTATTATTACCTTTTCTGTGAAATGCATCAGGCATGTCAAATGTCTTTTTTGTTTTAATATTAATTCCTATGTCTTGTATTTAAGAACTGTGTTGAATATCAATTTTTTAAATGTTTCGTTTTGTCATAAACAGTGAAAAAAAGGCGTTTATTTGATGGTTTATTTTTCCAGATGATCATGTCATGTTTTTCTTTTTGTTTTTGTGTCGCAGTGTCATTTTTATTTTAAATAATCATTTGTGTCAAACAATAAAACTTAATGATTATGTTACAATAGCACGAGCTTTTGTTTAGCGATATGTCCATGCCTTTTAATTGTAAAGGAGCATATTTAGCTTTATACACTCAGATAAAAAAGTTAGTAAGCAGTTTTCAATCGCACTTCACTATTTTTATGCCGATTTTTAGTACATTTTTTTAGTAATAATTTTTGTTATTCACAAATTACTGATTTTTTTACTAATTTTTGTTGCTGATTTCAGCAAAATATTTTACTAATTTTTGAAAACCGAGTGCTAAACTTAGCAAAATAATATACTAATTTAACAACAAGTGGATACTTAAGGAAATTTTATTTACAAGAATTCTTTGATTTTTTAGAATTCTCATTTAGTTTATATTTGATATTGTTGATATATTCTTAGTTTGCAAATAAAACTCAGGAAATTTTATTGTATCTTCAAGGCACTAAAAAGGTAATAACTGGAGAACCGCTTCCAATTTTTACTCTAAATATCAAATTCAATGAAGTAATTATTCATTTTTTGCATTCGAAAAAATGTCTTTTTTTTTATTAAATTTAAGATTTTTTAATTTGTTTATTTTTTAGTACATTTTGCTACTAATTTCAGAAGATTAATTTTCAGTTGCAGTTTACAACAATTTACTAAAATTTACAGCAATTTGTACTAAAATTACACTGCATGACACTCAAAAAATTAATGGAGATCTGACCATTAGATCTATCTATTTCGGACATGCTGATTACTATGGCGTACTTTGTTTTTCGATCAATGGTACAACTTTTTGGCTAAATGTCTTTAAAGTTTGGCGGTTGTCCATTCACCCAGCAGAAATTACTGCTTGCTTGGAAGCAGTTTTATCAGGGAAAGTTGAGCAGTGAAGCGATTGCATTATTGATGATATCATGCCTGATTTTGGTTCGAGATAGCTCGCGTGAAAGCAGTTGTTTCGAGATCCGAAAAGGCATGAATTCACCTCTTTTAATTAGTGCTCCTCTTTTTCTTTTAAAATGTCGATAATTCATGCCTTGTCGGAAGGGCATATTATAAAGCTTTTCAACTATTGAAAATCATGCCTCCTCAAAAGCACAATATTCCTGCATATTTTGCCGTGAAGAGAAAATGCATATTTTTTTTAGTAAAACCTCTTAATTTCATTAAAATAACTTTTTTCCGCATTTTAAAAAATTTTGATAAAAGAACCGCAAAAATATTTAAGCAATCAAAAAGTATAGCTCATTTCATGCCTTTTTGAAAAGCACAGCAAAAAGCGATGTAAACAATTAATCAACTTAGACCATTCATTAGTGCTGTTTACGAAGCTATATATTTTTAGAAGCGGTAAAAGTAGCAGTAAGGAAGCAGTAATCGTTTTTACTGCTTCCACATTTTTGCTGGGCAGTTTTTTATATAAAAAATTGTTCAAATTCAATTAATATGAATTTGTTGTGTTAATATGAATTTTTTGTATAAATACGATGTGCTTATCTTGATATTTAAACCACTACTTAGCGTTTTATATAGGTTTTTATGGTTTATTGCTATTTCAGCGACTTTAGTCGCCGAATGTACAATCGACTTGAATAAATGTAATGCCTTAGTAAGGAAGAAATTAAAAGGAAAATATTTTAATAAAAAAAATGTATTCATCTATAGCGGCCTATATGTTAAAATCGCGATTTTTCAAAAATTTTTTCAGCATAGCTTTCCAAGATGTGCCCAAAGTCCAACTTTTAGTATAATATGGGGTCACCTCTTAAAAACTGTTCTTGCATAATTTCAAGCAATTTGATTGATTTTGATTCTTTTGTCTAAATTTGATTCTTCTAAAAAGCCTGCAAAATTGCTAACAAAAATGAGGGACATTTTTATTTAAAAAAATTAATCAGAAATGATATAGAAAGTAGGTGGAAAAAAAAATTATTTTATAAACAATCTAAAACGGCTCAAAAATAAAATTAATTTTGGAACTTATAAAGTTTTTTGTAATGCTTTTACTTCAAATTTATTTTCTGAGAATATTTCGTGTTGTTTTCAAGTGTGTGTTGCGTTTTTTGGAGAGAAAAGAAAAACCCTAGTGTTGATGCAAATGGTGCTTTATGGCGTGTACTTAATATTGAAATAATTTAAAAATTACTCATACGCTACGTGTTCTATTTGAATAATGTTATTTCATTGGGAAGAAAAAATTATAATACTTATGTATAGGGCAAGATTTTTTTGGCATATGCCTTAAATGTAGGGTTGCCAGACGGGCTGGATTTGGCTTGATTGTCAAGCTTTTTCTATGCGTGTCAAGAAAAAAGGAAAAATGTCATTTGTCAAGCTAAAACGGAATTTTAGAAAATTTTCCATCAAATTGATAAGAAAAATTAACCATTAGCAAAAAAAAAAAAAAACTAATTGTTTTTAAATGTACCATGTATGGGCCCGTTTCTTAAAAAAATGTGGTACAAAGAATGTAGAAAATCTGTATAAATTAATATCATTTAAATTTTCAAGTCAATTTTGCAATTTATAAATTGTCAAAAAATCAAGCTTTTTCCTCTTAATGTCAAGCTTTTTGCCAATTTCGATCTGGCAAGCCTACTTAAATGGCATTTTCCAGTTATTTTGTAAAAATGCCATTTTATGAATCCTTGCGACAAACAACCATTTTGGCGATTTTTCGACTTTTCATTACAAAAATACAAAAAAAAATGTAACATTTTCTGCTACACTCAAAAAAAAAAAGTCAGTAAAGTCAGCAAAAAATGTTGCTGTGTCAGCAAATTTTTAGTCAGGAGTGTGCTTGCAAAAAAGTTGGTAATTTCAACAAAAGGTGTTTGCTGAAAATCAGCGAGCTGATTTTTACCAAAAAAATAGTAATCTCAGCAAAAGTTTTGCTAACACTTAGTCGATTTCAAATGAAAAAAATCCTTGCTAAAATCACTAAACTTTTTGCTGAATATTAGTAGACTGAAAAAAAACTCAAAAAACTTGTAGCGAAATTTTACTTTAGTTAATTTATTTGCTGAAAATTTAAATATAGAATATGTGCAAGTAGTTTTTGTTTTTTTGTCATTTCCGTTTCCAGACAAGCTGCGACATCTACATCTTGTCTATCTGGTTGTCGTCCACGCTATGAATGCGGTTATCAGCACAATTTTTGTAGCAAAATAAATTAGTAAAACATTAGTTCAAAATTAGTTTAGTGCTAAAAAAATATAACTAAAATTTTTGCTGAAAACGGAATTTCAGCAAAAAAATTGCTAAAAACTAGTACACTTGATATACAAGACGTTTTACTAATTTTTCTACTAACTTATTTTTTTGAGTGTACTTCTTGTACATTTTACCTTAAAAACTTTTTCCCTTAAACTTTTTGTTTTTCATCTTAATGAAATTTTTTAACTTAAAAAATTAGTGGAGGTTAAAAAATCGCTAAAGGGAAATTTAACGCTTTTACTCGATTTTTCATTTGAATATTTTCTATTAAAAAATTGCAAAAAATTAAGCTTTTTTTTAATAAATGTAAAACGAAATATTCCTCCACGAGCAAATGAATTTATGCTAAAAACCAAATTGAATGCATCGGTGACTGTAACCGAATTTTTCTGTTGGAACAACAAAAATCAGCTGAGAACACAGTAATATAACCGCTAAAACAAAACTTCAACTCACTTAACAAACATTCTATAGTTTCAATAAAAGAATACCGTTAACTTATGACCGAAATACTGGATTGACAATAAATTTGCTTGTTTTCTGGTGTATAGGAATATTTTTCTCACACACAGATTCAAACACAAAACATTTTTAATGTTGGCCCTTTGTGCATCCCTCCAATGATAGCATTGGGCATTTTCCGATTCTATCACTATAGTACCCTCAAAAATATAAGTCAGTAGAAAAAAGAGTTAAACGTCTCGTATATTAAGTACACTAATTTGTAGCAATTATTTTTGCTTAAATTCTGTTTTTAGCAAAAGTTTTAGTTATATTTTTCAGCTTTAAACTAATTTTTAACTAATGTTTTACTAACCTTTTGCTGCCAAAATTGTGCTGACAATCGTATTTATAACGTGAACGATAACCAGATAGACAAGATGTATATGTCCCAGCTTGTCTAGATGTAGTACAGACAAAGGAAATGATAATTAGAAAATATTTTTACACAATCTCTAGATTTAAATTTTCAGCAAATAAATTACCCAGCAAACAAAGATGATCATTAATGACTCAGAAATGAGCTCCAAAAACATAAACATTTTTCCACTTTTTCCTATGAAAGTGGTCCGTCCAAAAGAGCCCCCTGTGTACTCAGAAATGATTCAGAAAAAAGAACTTTAAATTCGAAATTTTCCTCATAAATTTAAATAATTTTGGAATCTTCTTTGAGTCCGAAAAATGAACCCTCATTTTGAGACAGCTTTTTAGATTGTAGAGAGAACTTTTTGGATTGTTTTCTTAGGGTTCATATTTTCTACCAAAAAAGAGTGTTTTCAAAAAATGAATAATCATTTATATGAGCCATTCAGGAATCTTGTTTATGAGCGCTCCGAAATTGCTGGCTGGGTAACTAAAGTAAAGGGGTTTTCAATAAGAGCGCTACAAAAGTTTTTTTTAAATAAAACAAAAACGGTTTTGGATATCAATGAAATTCTTTATTCCTGTGAAAATACGTTCGATTCCATTATGTATGGAAATCGATCTCTTTTGCATGGCCACCACGGGCACGCTTGCAGAAGTCCAGACGCTGAACCCAATTTTCGACGGTTTTCAAGCTAAATCGGCCGATATTCGTACGAAGTTCATCAATCGTCGCTGGCTTGTTGGCATAGACCATAGATTTGACGGAAATAGTCCAACGGCGTCAAATAGCACGACCGAGGCGGCCAATCGACTGGACCATTTCGTGAGATAACACGTTCTCCAAACTTGGTTTGCAATAAATTGATTGTGACATTCGCTGTGTGGCTTGTGGCGCCGTCCTGTTGGAACCACATGTCCTCCAAGTCCATATGGTCCAATTGGGGCCAAAAATATTCGGTTATCATTGAACGATAGCGATTCCCATTCACAGTAACGTGCCGGTCTTAAACCGCACCAAACCGTAATTTTTTCGGGATGCAATGATGACTCATGGAGTACGTGTGGATTGCTGTCTGACCAATAACGCATATTTTGTTTATTGACGAAGCCATTCATTATGCCGACCATAAATTGGACGTAGCGCTCTTAACGTTGAGGCCACTGACTCCGAATTTCGGTAGTAAATTTTAATAATTTCGACTCGTTGTTGGCTCGTATATCTTTCCATCATGAAATGGCAAACCTTACTGAAGAGAAATGTCAAAAGAGCGGCAAGAAATATGGCGTCGTTTGCCGTCCCTGTCTTTCTACTTTTGTAGCGTCCCTGTTGAAGAACCCTTTATAATGTCTCTACAAAATTTTTTGATTTTTTTTGTCTGCTAATATTCAGCAATAAGTTTTATTGATTTAAGCAATGCTTTTTTCCATTTTCAATTTTTTCATTTGATTTTCAGCAACGATTTTGTTCTCTAACTAAAATTTTGGTTTTTTGAGTGTAATTGGGGTAGGATAACTTTAGTGATATATTAAATACTGATACATATGCATTTCATAAAGTACATTTCATTACACTCATACAAATAAATCTGTAAAAATAGCAGAAAAAGCAACTAAAAATTAGTTAAAAATGACCTTTCAGAAAAAACTGATGAAATTAGTAATTTTTTGCTAAATACTAGTAAAATAAGAACAGCAAAAATAAAACTGTTAAATTACAAAATTTTAGTTATGTTTAAGTTAACTTTTAGTTAATTGAAAATGACAAATTGTACTGTAAAATCTGCAGTAAATTTTGCTAAAAATACCAACAAAAAAAAACTGTGATATCTCAAAATGTTTGTAATTTTAAGCTAAATTTGGTGTAATGCAAAAAACAGTCTATCCTGATAAAACTAGTAAACTGCTGTTTTCAAAAGGCTCAATTTTTATTTGCGTAAAAAAAATCGAAAAAAATTAGAAAATTTTAATTTTTTTTTGTTATTTTTTAGGCTACTAATATTTAGGAAAAAGTTTTGATGATTTTATTTAGCAGGTTAAGTTATTTTCTATGAACAGAAATTTAACTCAAATATATCTAAAATTCTGTATATTTAACAGTTTTATTTTTGTTGTTCCCATCTTACTAATAAATAGCAAAAATAATCTATTAATTTCATAAGTTTTTCCTGATAATTCATTTTTAACTAATTTTTAGTAGTTTTAACTAAATTTTTTACAGAATTTTTTCTATTAGTGTAGCTATTTCACAAGCCAAATATACTAATTATACGAATACATTAAAATTTGTAATATCATCTTTTAGTAAACAATTGTTTTCTTTTCTTTTACTAATTAAATTTGAATTCAATTGTATTTGTGTGGCAACCATTAACTAAATTTGCATGTACTCGTATCAAGTAAATGTTATTTAAAATTATAGTTTTGTAAATATGCAACTTAACAATATGAACTGTGATCCTGGACTATCACTTTTATTAATTTCTTATAATTAAGTTTATGCAAACATATTCATTATACTCCTATCCATGCCGGATAATAAATGAATGATAAAGATGTGGAATATAACTAGTTTATCTACTTATAAGTAAATATGATTTTATATGATCGATACCTGATGATGAGTTTGTTTTTGTTGCTGTTGTATATTAAAGCCATATTAAGCACGCGTTTAACCTACAATACATATGGCTAATTGCAACTGATTACAGACTACAACGGCAACATTAGCAAATATGAGAGCCAGCCAGCAAGCCAGCCTGCCTGCCAACGAATGAACGAACGTACGATGAACAAACAAATGACCGTATAAGAACGCGTAGTATGCAATTACAACATCAATTTTCAATGTTGAAAATATTGAGTTGAGTATGACTTTAATATGCATGACGCATAAGTTAATAAAACTGCTGAAGGTTTTCAAAAAAAAAAAAAAAAGAAGAAGAAAAACAAATACACTTACAATTACAGGATGTTTTACAAAAAAGGCGAAAATTTAATATAAGATATTTAAGAATATTATAAGGATTTTTTATATTTATTCTTGTAAAACTTAAGGATCTTCACTTTTAGAAGACTCTAAGGCTTAAATTTTTTTGGTAATTTATTTTAACCGAAATTTGATAACTGGCATTAACATTTAGTTGGACCCAAAATCTCAAATTGACCAATAATTTAATTTAATGAGAATTAACTTTGTCTTACAGTTACGACTTTTCACTAGCATTTGTTTGCTGAAATTGGTGTCTTTACGCAAAGAAAATATATGATTGGGATGACCATATTCGAAGAGCATAATATCATATTAATAAATAGTTGTGATAATAATACTCTAACCTATCATAATGTGACATATGATTCCAAAATGAACCGAATATTATAGTCCTAGATATCATATTATGATATATATATTCTCTAAGGTATTCTGTTGAAGCTGGATTAAAAGTTCTACATATATATATTTTTTTCATATAAGGTATATAATTTTCATAAATTTAAATAAACTCATAATTAAATTAATTTAAGTAATCATTTATATAAAAAAAAAATAAATTATGGAAACATTTAGGAAAATATTGTTAAGAATACAATTTCACAATGTATCCGCAATGAACATTATTTTTTTCTAATGATCGTAATATTATTATAATTATCATAATATATTCCTAATGATCATAATATATTCCCAGTGATTATATTATTGTCATGCATATCATATTATGGTAATTATTTTAGGATCATATTATGATCATCAGGAATATATTATGATCATTTCGTGCACATTTACCATTTTCGTGGATTTTTTGCTATTTTAATTCAGTACAAATCCATTATTTGTTACACTCCTTATTAGATACGCTCCTTAACAATATTTTTTCTACGTGAGTAGAACAAATTAAAAAATAAATCCCTTTTTACCAAGGTTGGTTACCGTTATCGTTATAATACCGTTATCGCTAAAATACCGTTTCAAATTAAATACCGTTACCGTTATCGATACCTCTAAAAAAATTTCTAAATACCGTTATCGTTACCGATACCGTTATTTTTATGGGTAGTTACCGTTATTTTACCGGTATTTATTATTTTATATAAAAATTACAATTTTTTTATTTTTTATTTTATAATCTTGAGTGTTTTTTTTTTACAAAAAATTTATAGATAATAATTTTACTTATTAAAACTACCAGTATTGAATTTATAGCTTAAAATCTGTATTTTCGGTACTTAAAATTAAAAATATGCCATGTTTTTACTTGTTTTTATATATTTTTAACATTATTTTTAATACCGGTACGTACCGGTATTGCTGTTTCGATAACGGTATACCGTTACCGAAACAGTCTTAAATACCGTTACCTTTACCGTTACCTAAACAAACGAAATCTGATACCGTTACCGTTACCCTTACCGTTATTCGTTTCGGTAACCAACCTTGCTTTTTACTTAAACACTTTAGGCTCTAATGCATAAACTTTTCTTAATTTTGCGTTAAGGCATACAATTGCTAAAGTATTAATTTTCCTTATTAAACGTTTAATAAAAAATGTGATGCATAATCATTAAATAACAGTTTGTTAATTTCTCGTTTTATTCTGGCAACACCCTCATATAATGTGTCTCCACCAGGGTTGGTTACCGTTTCTTTCATTTTTAAAATAACGGTAATTATCTACCACGCCGATACTAAAATTGATTTGAATATTTTATATCCTCGATATCAGTTAGGGCAATTGTCTTCATATTTTGGCGTTTTTATTTTCTTGGTTTGCCGCTTCAATTTCTTATTATTCCCAAATTACCGTTATAAATTGCTGTTTTGGCACTTTAGCGATATTATAACGGTAATATGCATATATTACGCAATTAAACCAATAAAATATCGAAATAAAAATGGGTAAATATAGAGACAATTACTTTTAATGGTATCAGCGTTTTAAAACGTTGATATGCAGTTTGGTTTAGGCGTTGTTGACAATTATCGTTATATTAAAACTGAAACGGTAACCATCCTTGGTCTCCACTTTCAAATAAATTGTTAGTGTTTCATAAAGTTAGTAAACGATTGACTCGTTAATCACAGATGAATAATGTGTTTTTTTAAGATTTATCAATAAAAATAATTTATAATAAATCAAAATATAATAAGAACAATTTTTATACATATCTTGGTTATGTAATAGTGTAAAATAATATTATAAAGATAGTTTAATACTACGAATACTGAAAGTATTCGATTGACGAATATGTTTTGATTACATCACCATCACTATTTTGTTTAATTTATCTTTTATTTTATTTGTACACCAATTTGATGAAATTTAATGGGAAAAGATTTAAATGGTACAATTGTTTCAGGTTTTTTTTAATTTGTTGGCTACAACATGTTAGTTTCTATTCTTGGGTGGATGACCCATGAAAAGGCCTTTAAATAAATGAAAATATTTTCGGTTTCAAAAGAGATTTTTATTTTCCAAATGTTAAGAATCGCTTATTTTAGGCTTCACCCTACTGTAACAGATTGTTAAATTGTTCGTTATTAAACGAATTATGCATACTGTTTTTGCTAAATTAGCTTAAAAACGTTTAATTAAACTGTTTAGAAACTTTGTGCATTCGGCCGTTAGCACTTATATGCACAATAAATAATAACTTTATTTGAAAAATGCTTGACAGTCTATTCATTTTGCTCAGCCTTCATGGGAAGGCCAGATTCCTTCTTCCACAAATAATGTCTCTACTAAAGTTATACCAATAAATTGTGTTTCTTTTTTATGTCGCTTTGTTTAATATCTGTTTTTTAATTGATTTTTAATTGATTGATAAGTTCTATTCACAAAATATCCAACAAATATGATACTAATCCATCGATTAGCATCATATATATCATCTTATAATAGGCGAAACTATACTAATGATTGTGGACATAATCTCTCTCTATTCGGTTAATAACACTGCGAGACAAATGGTAGGGGTCAGTGATCGGGAAGGGTTCAAACTACCGGGGAAAGTTATATCGGTAAAAAAGAAGTTAAACGTGTCCCGGCGTTTCGCTGGGTCACCCCTAGGAATCGAGATATATCGATTTGACCTTTGGTGGTCTTTTTTTTGACATAACTCGAGAACCACTAGTCCGATTTTGCTCAAACAATTTTAAAAAATTAAAAATTACAATTCCTTTAATCTGTTCATATAACGTTTTTCTATATACTCAACAGTTTTGCCGGTAAAAATAAATGTATGAAGAAAAAAATATTTTTTGCCTAAAATATTAAAAAAAAAGTAATAAACAAAAGGTTATTGATTTTTATGGTAGCGGTAACAAACATTTATTTTTACCGGCAAAACTGTTGAGTATATAGAAAAACATTATATGAACAGATTAAAGGAATTGTAATTTTTAATTTTTTTAAAATTGTTTGAGCAAAATCGGACTAGCGGTTCTCGAGTTATGTCAAAAAAAGATATATCTCGATTCCTAGGGGTGGCCCAGCGAAACGCCGGGACACGTATAGCTTGTTTTTGACCGATATAACATTTCCCGTTGGTTTTATCCCATCCCGATTTTGACTGTCGCATAGTGTTATTGTAGACAAGAGAATAATATGATAACATAATTTAATATAAGATGATTATAGGCGACCATATCATTAGCAAAGTATGATTCATCCAAAAATAATTTGATTTCAACAGCCATCTGTGGCAGTAGAGATCATAGTTTTGTAGCCGTGGTCATATTGCAACCATATATTTCTCTTTCCGTGTTAATAATCCATAAATGCAGTATTCTCATTCGGAGTTGTTGTTACTAAATTATTTGATTTCTACTACTAACTATATTTCAAAAGATTTTCAAAAATTCTACTAATATTACTTTTCCTTTATCTAGTGAATACTCTTAATATTCCTAAGTTTATATGCATTTTACTCATTACTTGCTTTAAAGTCATTAATGTCAGCTTCATGTTAAAAATCGATAGATTGGTTGGTTTTTTGGTGTATACCACCATCATATTTAATGTATACACTCAAAATATTAGATCTGTAATTTAAAGGAAATAAGTCTTAAAGTTGAAGTTACCATCTTTTAAGTTCTTTATACCACGGTTAGAGAGAAAAGTTAATCTTGTAAAAATCCGATAAACTGTTTTTTGTATGAAATATTTGTTTTATAAGCAATTTTCAAATTTAAAAAGTAATTATGCATATGACCCTAAAAAGTTGGATTAACTTTAATCAAGTAGATTAATTTCGCTGTCTAAACAGATGAAATTTTGTAATTTTTAACTAAAAAGTTATTAATTTCAAAGAATTTTAATTTGATTTGAAAATCATAAGCGCTTCTGTTATATTACAGACATATTATTTTGAGTGTACGCTATAGCTTCTGCTATTAATGCTGATGTAGTACATTATAACTGCAATCTTGTACATTTAGTAGTACAGCCAGAGATCTTGGTAAACAACAACAACAAGAACAATACCATCAAACAGTAATACAACTATTTATACTGATTGTCGGCAAAACATCAAAAGAACGCGAAAAAACCACAATCATCTTCTTTAAGGTGGTAATTATGTCTCTCGTCGTCGTTGTAGACCCCTTTAACTCCGTTGTCCACGTCGACGTCATCATCAATTGCCGCTTTTTCTCTTGTTCGGTTAGTTAGTTCTGGCGATCGTCTTAATATCTTTTTATATGACTTCGCGTATTGTTGCAGCCAACTTAGTATCGCAGTTTTTAATAGCGTTGAAATTTAAATTGTTGATATTTTGTATGATGCTGTTTGTTGGTGGTGCTACTGCCGCTGTTGCTGCCGTTGCTGCTGCTTTGTAGAACCACCAGGAAGGCTGAGTTCATAAATGCCTTAAAGTTGATTAAGAACCATTTTTTGTTGTATTTTTTGCGCGTGCGAGAGATAGTGTTTGTATGTAGTTTGTAACAGTTAATATCGTTGAGATTTTACATCTTTTGTTTTCATAACCGTCATTACAAAAGAAGAGGTACATATTTTAAGTTTCTTTTTAGATTTGTGATTAAGGGCTATAGAGTACTTATCTTATATAGGCCCGATTACTGAATGTCCAGTTAAAATTTAGCCACCATTTGAATTCAAATCAAATATGTCAGTTAAACTCCCCGAACGCATGTAAAAATCATGGGTGGCATGACCATATTCGAAGAGCATCATATATTTTTGGGTTTATGATTGCGACAATCATATTATGAAATACCTTTTTGTATCATAATATTATCCCTTAATTACAGCATTATGATTCCAAACTGATCCCAGTATTGTCATATTGTAGTCCTGTATATCATACTAGGATTCCTATAGTTTTTTCCCAGCATTCTCTTAAAGGTGAGTGAAAAAGCTGTGTACGATTTGTTTTATTCAAAATAGTACATTTATTTATTCAATGACTAATTTAAAAACTTAAATAATTTAAATTAATTTTAGTTATCACTTATATATAACAGAAACTAAATTATGGAAACATCTGATAACAGCGCGTATATATTGTTAAAAATACAATTTTACAATGCATCCGAAATGATCATAAAATGTTCTCAGTGATCATATTATATTCCTAATGATCATAATACTTTTCTCATGATCATATTATGGTAATGAATACAATTTTGTGATCATTTGTGATCATATTATGATCATCAGGAATATAATATGCTGAGTACGAAAATATGATCCATTTTCTGTTCACACACTCTCAAAACAATTCCGTTGTGAGAACCGAATTTTTGCCAACCGAATTCGTTCGGTTTCTGCAACCGAATCAATTCGGTTGGCAAAAAATTCGGTTTCCACAACGGAATTGTTCTGAGAGTGCAAATAAATTTAAATTTCCTGATGATAAATTTTAAATAACAGCAATTAAAATTATTGAAAAAGGAAAAAATTTCGTTGGTTCCGATAGAATTCTAACCAATTTATTTTCTGTGTGTAACATCTAAATAATAAGCAGTATAATTACCCAGATAGAAAATACAAACGGCACAACGTCGGCCCTATATTAGAGACGGTAGTACATGTACTGGCAATGTATCATATTTTCAGCTTTTACTTTACTGGCGTGTTGTCGAAATGATAACACCAATAAACGCTTGGCCGTATTTTATTTTTATTTTCCAACGTTGGCACAGCCATAAAGTTATGGTATCAGTATTTTGGGATACGGCTGGAATTTTGTATATTGAATACCTTGTAAAAGGCCAGACCATCAATAGCGATCGCTACATGGCCCAACTGGTGCGTTTGAAGGAGGAAATCGCAAAAAAACGGCCCCATATGAAGAAGAAAAAAGTGCTCTTTTACCAAGACAATGCGTCATATCACAAGTCGTTGGCTACCATGGCCAAATTGCACGAATTACCCTTTCAATTGCTTCCCCACCCACCGTATGCGCCAGATTTGGCTCCCAGCGATTTTTACATGGTTTCAGACTTCAAAAAAAATGCTCGCTGGAAAGAAATTTGGTTCGAATAAAGAGTTGATTACCGAAACAGAGGCAAAAAAAAATCATTCTATAAAAAAGGTATCGAAATGTTAGAAAGGCGTAAGAGTGATTGCACCGCTCTTGAAGGAGACTATGTTGATGAATAAAATCGAATTTTATCAAAAAATTGTTGTTTTATTGGTTATCCTACGGACTTTTCAGGCAGAGTGTTAAAACTATTAAAAATTAGTTTAAAATTACCCTACAGAATAAACTGCTGAAATTAGCAGATTATTTTTGTTAAATATTAGTACAATAGGTATAGCAAAAATAAAGCTGTAAAATATACAGAATTTTAATTATACTTAAGTTAAATTGTAGTTAATAGAAAATAACTTAACCTGCTAAAATCACTAAAAAAATTGCTCCTAAATAATTAGTAATGTAAAAAAACACAAAAAATTCCCCAAAAATTTTTAATAAATTTGATACACCGACTTTTATCGGCCCAGGAACAAAGCTTATTGATTCTGGTTTAAATCGGTCCATGATTTGACCATATAAAGGTCCTCCCATAAATGGATTTTTCTCACGCTACAGGTCAAAAATATGAAGATGTTTTAACGAAATTTGGCGCGCTTATCGACATGTACCCAAGCACGAAGCCTATTGATTCTAGATTGGATCGATCCGTATTTGGACCTATCACACGAACTATGTATATTTCCGATTTTTTCTTAAATTCACCTAACATTAGGTAAAATCAAAATTTCTAACCGTTATTCTATTTTTTTTTATCATTTTATAGATAAGTTTTGACCCAAGTCCTTTTCAACCCATTCCAAACATTAGTTGTCTTTTAACCAGACGGGCATCATTTAACTTTTTTACTCATTTTTAATGCAAATAAAAATATTGTCTTGTGAAATCAGCAGTTTACTAATTTTTAGCAAACATTTCTATTGATTTTAGCAGGATATACTGTTATTTGCTTTCAACTAAATTTTACTTAAAAATAACAAAAATATTGTAGAAACAACAGTTTGATTTTGCTACTTTTATTCCACTAATCTTAAGGAAAATTTTCTGCAGATTTTACAGTATAATTTGTCATTTTCAATTAACCAAAATTTAACTCAAATATAACTGATTTCGGTGAATTTAATAGTTCTTATTGCTGTTCTTATTTTACAAGTATTTAGGGGGAAAAGTTGTTAATTTTAGCAGTTTTGTCTGCAAGGTCATTCTCATCTAATTTTTAGTAGATTTTTATGCTATTTTTACAGCTTTATTTCTATGAGTGTAACAAATACAACTACCCTGGAAAAAAAATTTAAAGTAATGCTTTCACTGCACTAATTCTTTCACTGCTTCACAAGTGTCAGTTAGTGTATTTTTACTGCTTTTTATTCTCAACAACTTCAAGAAATCACTTCCTTCATTGCTTCCAAAGTATCCGTTAGTATTTTTTATCCGTTAGCTTTTTTAGAATTACTTCTGAACAACATCCAAAAAATCACTTAAGTATTGCTTCTAAAGAGTAATTGTTCTCTAAAAGTGATTTTGGTAACATTTGTCATTTCGAAACAGAGTGTAGCGGGTTCGATTCCCGGCGGGACCGATATTTTTTATTTCTTATTTAAATTTTTTTTATTTTATAAATTTTTGTTTTAAATGTTTATGAATAATTTTTAAAAATATGTACTCGTATATATAAAAAAAAAATTATGAGAAATTGCTTTTTTTGCACCTGTCAAAATAGTACTGAAAACAATTTTGAATTGGAGTGCACCTTTTACACTTGTTTAATAAGTACTTTTATTGAAGAGAATAAGGAACAATATCTCGCATTAACAAAGTGGTGTTTTTATGTTTCATATCAAAGAATAGCTCGGCGGTAGAGCGCTAGACTAGCAATCGTGAGGCCGCAAGTTCGATACCCGGTGGCGGCAATTAAAAACTTTAGAAAATAAAAGAAATATATTTTTTTTGCGAAAAATTTTATTTTAACTTTTAATTGGTGAAAAAGAGCTTCCTTTGCACTCGTTCAAAAAGTACTGAAAACATTTTGAAGTGGGAGCACTCCTCTCTTTTGACAACTCAATGTTAAAATCATTAGTGTTTATGTTAAAAAAGAACTACATCTAGATCATCAATTTTAGTGCTTTTTCTACTGCTTCGGCATACCATTTTTTGCTGGGGTAGTATTGACGCCAAGCTATAGGTAGTAAGAAATTTAGTTTTATTATATAACCACTTATTTGGTAATGAAAGTTATTGCTGGGTTCATATGTGATAAAATTCAAGAATTTAGTGGCTGTACTTTTAGTTTCGGTTTTAAAGTTGTCTCATAAATTGTCTGTTTAATGCATAAATGTTTTACACTCTGCATACATACGTTTACGGTAATTAATGTCAAGGTGTGTCTGTGACTATAAAATTGTAAAAACAAAAACCTTTCTCTTGTAATTCTTCTTTGATGTACAAAATTTACATATTTTTTGGGGCTTAATTTTCATATATAATTCATGTGTCAAGTGTATGTCACTTCTGTGGCTACTGTAGGGTCTGTAATAATTACAGTAATTTTCAGCATAATTTGAAAAGCCGATCACAAAATGTGTGTTGTTTTTGTGGTTATTTAAAAAATCTGTAGTTTAAAGGAACAATAAGTTTGATTTTTTGAGGTTTTACGAAAATTGGGTTTTTATAACGTACAGTTTAAATAAAAAGTCAATACAAATATTCATAAAATTGACTTCAATTAGTTATTTAAAAAATAAAAACTTTTTTATGAAATAGTACAGAAATTTAAATTTCATATAAAAAAAATTTCCATTTTCTAAAGTAACATTTATTTGTTGAAATATTAAAAATATTAACTGCCCAGCAAACAAAGATGATCATTAATGAAACAGAAATGAGCTCCAAAAACATAAACATTTTTCCACTTTTTCCTATGAAAGTGGTCCGTCCAAAAGAGCCCCCTGTGTACCCACAAATGACTCAGAAAAAAGAAATTTTCCACATAAATTTAAATAATTTTGGAATCTTCTTTGAGTCCGAATAATGAAACCACATTTTGAGACAGCTTTTTAGATTGTAAAGACAACTTTTTGGATTATTTGTTGAGGGTTCATATTTTCGACCAAAAAAAGAGTGCTTTCAAAAAAAGAATGATAATTTGTATGAGCTATTTAAGAATCTTATTTATGAGCCCTCCGAAATTGCTGGCTGGGTGGTAACCCCTAAATGATGATTTATAGAAAACCATCATTTTGACATTTCGTAAAAATTTTCTAATATCGTTCAATTGTTTTATTTGTATAACATTAAACAAATAAAAACTTATTCACTTTTCATTACATTAACTTAATCACCATTGTTCACTCCCACATAAATAAACAATTTCAATAAGTTTTTAATTATAAATAATTTCTCACCAAGTCAACAAAATTTACTCAGACATTGTATATCGATATAATTATTCCCCTTGCAGTAATATAATTTAATAATACATTTGAAATGAAAATATTTTCAAAATACTTAACAAATTGATCACAATCATGTTAACATTACGAACCACAAACAACAAACAATGTGTTGTTACAAACCCCTTTTTGTTTTTCTTGTTGTTGTTGGCGTTGTGCATAATATGTATAACAAAAAGAAATTAACAATTATTGATAATAAATACAAATTATGGACAAATAGTTTTTTGGAAAAAGAACGATCAGTCAATGAACGAACGGATGGATGGATGGCAGCAGCAAAGGGAGAATTTTTATATACTTTACCGCACCTCTTTTAAAATTTAATGATAATGTTATGGCGAAAGAAATAATTTCCATGTCTTTTTTGTTGTTGTTGTTGTAATTTTGTTTTTAATACAAAATAAAGGAAAAATAACCGCAAACACAATTCATTAATTTAAGTATTTTTTATTTTTTTTAACTCGACTGACTTGATACCATACAAATTCGCATGACATTATATGATATGGTGTTGGTTTTGTTGGTCTTGGTCTTGGTCTGGCTGTAATTTGACATCCTGCAAACAGAAAATTAAAATTACGAATGAAATTATAGCAAACAATTATTTTAAAATTGAATTACATCCAATTACAAATGAAATAACATGAAATTCTACACCATCAAACACTTGTATTCTATATGAATTTATATATGACTGCTGTATAAAACTTAATATACGAAATGATTTTTTTTTTTTTTTTTAAGGACAGGAATAAACAAATCACAGTTAGTATATATTTACACCATTTCCTATTCAATATTCATCATTTCATGGAAATATTGGTATAAAATCTATTGTAATATTTTGTCATCCAGGCCCACAGTCTTATGCACATTTAATTCAGCAAAGGAAAACATTGAGGGTATGCACAGTTCATGCTATTTTAAGTAGAAAATTAGCATTTATTTTAAATTTGACAACTTTCTTTGGGCTACTAAGCTTAAAGCACTTAAGCTCAAATTAGTTTGGAAATAAAGTGCGGCGAAATGAGGTATCGTGAAGTAGAAATCAATTTTTCTTACCTCAAATGCACTTCCAAACTAAGTAGTTGTGTTTACTGTCATTAAATATAAGTAAACAGCTGACACGATACTTTACGATACTACCAGACTAATGGAGCCTTTAAACTGTAAATTCCTTCATTATGTTTTTTTTTGTTTTTTTTTTTTTTTGTAAATTCTTGATTTAGTTAAGTCAAATGTATTTATATAGTTTTAGACACTTTCTTTAGCGATTATTGTAATCCATAGACTTTATAAAAATAAAGAAATGAAATGAAAAATGGTATTTGACTTTGTTAACAGAAAAAATGTTCTAACAAAATACGCTCGCAGAAAAGCAAACAATATGTGACACTGTAGTTGAATCGGTTTCACCCACATTTTTCTTATACACTAATAGAAGACAGTCGTAAAAATTTTAGTAAAAACTAGTAAAAATTAGATAAAAATTACCTTACAGAAAAAACTGTTGATATTAGTAGATTATTTTTAATAAATAATAGTAAAATAGAAACAGCAAAAACAAAACTGAAAATATACAGAATTTTAGTTATATTTGAGTTTAATTTTAGATAATAGAAAATAACAACTTGCTAAAATTAGCAAAATTTTATGATAAATAATAAGTAGAATAAAAAATTAAATTTTTTTTTATTTTTAATATTCAAAGTTTTTTATTTTTTTTTTTACTATTTTTTAGCAAAGGTTTCTGTTGAATTTAGCAGAATAGACTGCTATTTTCTTGCAACTAAATTTAATTTTAAAAAATAACAAAAAATTTGTAGATATATCAGTTTGTTTTTGCTATTTTAAGTCAACTAATATTTAGCAAAATTTTCTGCAGATTTTGCAGTATAATTTGTTATTTTCAATTAACTAAAAGTTAACTCAAATATAACTTTTTTTTTTTTTTTTTTTTTATTATTATTCTTTATTCATAAAATGTGTTTACTACAAGGATAGGGCCTCAGCGTCACTTGGACATTATTGAGGCGAGTTGGCAAAAAAAAAAAATAATTTACAAACTTAACAATGTTTCAAACACAGGAAAAAAAAAAAAAGTTAATAAATAAGTAAAAATATACATATGTATATGTATATATACATATACATATGTATATTTAGAAGGTTTAAACAAGTTATGATATTTTTTAGAAAATAAGATAAAATTTACAATAGAAGCATTTCTAAATTTTGTAATAAATATTCTTTAATATTCTGTTTAAAAATTGAAATTCTCTCAATGGTTTTAATATTTTCCGGAAGATGATTATATTCCAAACTACCCACGTGCTCCACTCTCTGTTTAGTTTTTTCCAAACGACATCTTGCCACTCTTAGATTCACAGCATTTCTAGTATTAAATGCTGTTTGATTTCTTAAAAATGAAATAGTATGATAGCCAATATTGTTAAGGGACTTAAAAACATAAAGTAGAAGTTGCATTTTATACAACCCATATACAGGGAGAATTGTTTCAGATACATCTCTATATAGAGATAAAGTTGAAAAGGTTAGCGGTAGATTAAAAACTGTTTTTAGCGCCTTATTTTGAGATCTTTGCAGTGATTTAAACTCATTACTTTTCCTGCAGGCATAAATAATAGGCAAATAGTTTAAGTGACTGTGAATTAACGCTTGATAAATGATTGTTTTTGTTTTGGTATTAAATTTATTTTTAAATTTATAAAGCAAACCAGTAGCAGATACAATTTTAGTTTTTAGCTGTTGGATATGCATATCCCATGACATATTACTTTGTAAGATTACACCGAGATATTTTGTTGACAGGGTTTCGTTAACTTCCTTCCCATCTACAAAAATGCTAAAACTTTGATTTTGCACTAAGTATGGCCTAAACCTAAGTAGTTTAGTTTTTCCAGCATTTAAACATAACCTATTTATTCTCGCATATTCTGTAATCAGTGCTGCATCATATTCCATATGAGCTTTCAGAGCAATTTCATGTTTATAAGGATAAAAAACACTAATGTCATCAGCAAACATAATCAGATTTCCAAAAAGTTGTAGGTTTTGTATGTCATTGATATATATACTAAAAAGCAATGGTCCCAACACACTTCCTTGGGGAACGCCATATTTAACATTACCCATATAACTCCTGCAACAGCTCACTTCAACATATTGTTTTCTGTTTGTTAAATAGCTTTTTAACAAGTATAACGCTCTTCTTTCAACACCATAATAACGCAGTTTGTCAATCATAATATCATGATCTACAAGATCAAACGCTTTCGAAAAATCATAAAAAATGCCTGCCACGCCATTAAATCCACTATCTAATCCTTGACATATATTATTGATAACATTAACAACCGCTTCTTCGGTACCACATCCCTTTTTGAATCCATATTGGTGTCTATACAGTAAATTGTTTTCATCTAGATATGATGATAGTTGTTTGTACAGAATTTTTTCAAAAACTTTATCAACTAAAGGTAGTAATGCTATTGGTCTAAACTTTTCTACCAGTGTAGCATTATTTTCTTTGGGTATTGGAACAATTTTAGCTATTTTCAAATCATCAGGGTATACTGAATTATCAATTATACTGTTGAAAATCCTTGAAAGATAAGGAGATATTACATCCTTGCACTGAAACACCATTTTAGGTGAAATTTCATCATATCCACAACTTTTGGTCAGATTTAAATTTGAAATAATTTCAGCAATCTCCATTTCAGTTGTATGGGAAAAGTTAAAACTGCATTGACATTGATTTAGCGTTCGCAGAATATTGCAAGTATCATCGGGTAAATATTCTATCTGCTGCTTCAAAGTTCTTGGAATTTGAAGAAAATATTGGTTAAAAATGTCACTTTTTTTATCATTTGCAATCAAATTACCATTTGCACCTGTAATATTTATTTCGCTCTTTCTTTTGCGACCAAGGTTTTCATTTAAGAACTTCCAACATTTCTTTGGGTCCTGCTGAATTTGATTTAAATTGTTATAGTAATAATTATTCATACATACTCTGCAAGCCTTTCTGATAACATTACTAAGTCTTTTTAGTCTACTTTCGACATCATATCCACCTTTTTTTCTCATCTTCAACAACTTTTTCTTATAATGTATTAAATCAAGTAAATTTTTGTTCAACCAAGGGGTCATTTCGTTTTTTATTAATTTTTTTTCGCTCTTTTCTATAGTAGAAATTCTAGCTGCATCTGAGATATACCTTATAATATTTGAATAATCTTCCGATGGATTACCAGTTTCCTCATGAAATTGTAAAAAATTTTCAAGATTCTGCCTAGCTTGATCATAATTACATACTCGCCGAATTATTTCAACATATTCAGAATTATTAGCAGGTGTTTTTATTTTACATGATATTATATTGTGATCAGTCAAACAACACGCAATGGTATCTATAAAAATATCTTCCGTAATGTTACTATACACATTGTCAATACATGTTCCAGATTCAGGACGAGTTATTAAATTATGGCAATTTTTGTAATTGAAGCTTGATAGTATATTAATCAAGTCAATTGATAGCGGGTTATGTAAAAAATCGATATTGGAATCGCAAACAACTATGCTAGGATGCCGACCACAACTGGTTAGTAAATTTTCAATAAAACTTGAAAATTTAATAAAGCAACACTTTTGCGATTTATAAAACGACGTAAATTTTAAGGCTTTGCCGTTGATCTTGTAGCTTTCCAACGATACTGTTATTCTTTCAATAAAATCTTTACTTTCGCATGTTTCAATTATATAGTCCAAACTATTGTGTATAAAAACTGACGTTCCCCCATAACCATCTGATCTACAGCAATGTACCACATTATATCCAAAAATATTATAAATTTTCGCTAAGTCTGGAGAAAACCATGTTTCCTGAACAGCTATAACGCTTGGTAGTTTTGGAAATTTTGATATCATAATCTTTAACTTGTTAAATTTTTCAATAGAAGAAATGCTTCGCATGTTTACAGAGATAATATTAAACAAAGGAAATTTAAAAGTTTCATAATAGTTTTTAAAAGAATTAAAGTTTAAAAAATGATTTTTATTCATAAGAGAAAATATATTTTAAAATGTTTATCAAAAAAAAAGAAAATTGGTTTCATACTTAATTTATTAAGCAGGCGACATATAAGAACGGTTATCATCATCATCATCATCAGTATCTTCCCTTATAACAGCTGCTTGAATATTTGACCTGCGTTTCTTTTGATTCGTTGTGGCTTCTAATAACAAATCATCAACTTCCTCCTCGCTTCTTATCAATTTTGGCTTGGATATTGCGCTTCTCTTCACATAAACTTTCCCATTATAGGTGTAGACTGACAGATAGCCAACATTTTTTAGTGCTTTGGCATATTTTAAAACGTTTAGAGTTTCTTTACTCAGGTAATCATTAATAAAAACATCTTTGGTATCATCATTATCTTTTAATTTAGATTTTGCTGACATAAGCTTATCCTTAGATTTTTTTGAATCAAACTTGACAACAAGAGTATGCTTCTTATTCATTGGATCTTTATTTCTGATGATGAATGCATCCTCAACATCATCTTCTTTTAAATTTGCTCCAACATCTTTGGAAATATTAATCAATGTATCAACGGCTGTTGCATTATCTTTGACATTCACTCCTCTAATTAGGCAATTATTCTTCACTCGTTCATCATTTAATAATTTTACAGATTCTTTTAACATTTTAACTTCAGATTTTAAAAAACGGTTTTCTTTTTGAACTGCATCAATTTTCTTTTTATTCTCAGACACCCCTCGTAGAATGTCATCATATTGTTTAGACATAAAAACAATAGTCTCTTTTAGCTCAGCTAGCTGATCGAGTTTTTTTAACTGCTGCTTTATTTCACACAATTCTTCTTTAACACTACCACTACTCTCATTACAGATGTTGCAAAAAAAGTCTTCACTCTCGTTGTTTACCAAATATGTAAATTGTCGTTTATCGAGGCTAGTACATTTTATATGAAATGTTTTGGTACACTTGTCACACTCAATGCTATCCTCATTTTCCTTTACCTCCATTCTGCATTGACCACAATTAATTATTGTTTTTTTTAAACTGCGACGGGTTTTTCCTGGCATACTTCAAAGTAATATTTTTCTTTGCACTTTGTTTTATAAATTAATTAACTGTTTATGTTTATAAACAAGGATTTTGCCAATGTTTTTAATAAAAAATAAATATATTCACAGACGTTAAGAAATTTTGACGTTAAACTTAAAGGGTTGCCAAAACTTAAATTCTATAAATTTCGTAGTTTTATTTTTGCTGTTCTTATTTTACTACTAAAAGGGCAACTCTTTATATTTTTAGCCTAATAATGAAAAATCAGAAATTTGTTACTGAAAATGTCTTTATTGTTTTTCAAAATATTCTCCTTTATGCTTATTGGCCCAAATAGGAATTTATATATGTATTTAAAGTCACTTCCAGATTAAATTTTTGTTTCCCCTAAAGTGTGCTCTTTCGTGGACAGTTATCGATATCGAAAAAACTTATAAAAAGCGAACATTATAATGCATAACTTAGGGTGGAAACAAAATTGTAGAATGTCGAGTTATGCCTGGCATACATAACCATTCCTGATTTTAATAAAAAATCCATAAACAAAAATAGTTTCTATAGGACCAAAGAGTTTAAAATTTTTTTTAGAAAACAGTTTTTACAATTGGATTTCGGATCTATTTTATTAACAAAAATTTTATAAACTTGGTCATTGCCTATTTGATACCAACAAAAAATAAATATTTTTGTATTACATTAAAAAAAGAAACACTGTTACTTTGGACGTATTGTTTAACGTTTTAAAATTAATCAAAGTTCGAGCAAGTTTTTATTATTTTCCAAGCGCAATTTTAATTTTTATCGCGAGGCAATTTATCTAAAAATTTAAGAAGCATTACAAAACATTATTACCCTAAATTACCTAATTAAAGATTTGTTTAAAATAAATTCTTTTTTGCTTTATAGGAGCAAAATCAATTAAAGTATACTTGAAATTATCAATTTCGTAATTAAAACTAGTTTTTAATTTTTTGTGCGTATATATTTTGATTTAAATTGTGCGTACGTATTAAAAGTTCATGCAAATACTACAATTTGTTGGCGTAAGCTAGAGAGGAACGTTGCCCAAATATCTGTGCAAATCAACAAGTCCACTCGAAAAAGTTTGTCGAAAGAATCTACTGAAATTGGCAGTTAAAACAAAGTATGCAGTTGAAAAGGCGACAAAGCTATTTACATTTGAAATAACTAAAAATGTTGTTATTTTTAACTGTTCAAAAATAACTAATAAATGTATTAAAAATAACTAAAAATGTCGTAAAATTAACTGACAAATTTTTACTAAAATATTTTTAAAACAACTGAAGAAACGGGTAAGAACTATTGTTTTTTTAAAGTTAGTTCTTTTGGTATTATAAAATATATTTTAATAAAAAAAAACAATTTTTTTCTTTCGATTACAAAAATGTACTTTAGCCTATTTGAAATTTGAAGTATAAATTCCGAACCTTGCTCCAGTTATCATGCTTTCATGCATTACAGTACAAGTATACAGAGGGAATTTTGGTGGACGAGTTTTAATGAAAATTTTCAGTTAACTAATGAAGTTTTCTTCACAATTTAAATGAAAATTTTCTTAAAATTGAAGAAAATGCTTCATATATTTAATGAATCAAGTTTTAATGAAACTTTTCATTGAGTGTATGAAACTTTTAATAAATAACATGAAATTTTTCACAACATTTATGAAAAATACCATTAATTCCATGAAAATTTTCAATTGACGAGTTCCAGTGAAACTTCATTGGTTTAATGCAAAAATTCATTAATATCCTGCAGATAATTATCTCAGTGTATCTGATTTTTATTTGCAAACTACACTCAACCAAAAAAGTCTGTAATGGGTACTGAAAATTTTGCTGTTATTACTGGAAATTTAACTGTTTTGAGCCCAGCGGTATTTTTTTTGCTAACTTTAACAACACATGTCTGCTGATCTGTAGTACAACAAAATTAGTAGTCGCTTCTAAATTTTAGCAACATTTTTGTAAACTGCAATTCAAAATCGTTTTGCTAAAAGAAGCAGTTAAAAAACTTACTAAATATCAATAATTTTAGTACAAAGAAATTAGTATAAATAATTAGGTGTAGCTACTAAATTTCAGTAAATTGTTGTAAACTGTAATTTAAAATCAATCTGCAGAAATTAGCACAAAAGTGTACTAAAAAATAAAAAAAACTGTAAAGTCTAAAAAAAAATGTATAAAAAAAATATAATAACAAGCGTATAATTACTTCATCGTACTTGAAATTTGGAGTCAAAATTGCAAACGGTTCTCCAGTTATTTATTACCTTTTTATGCATTGGAGATACAATAAAATTTTCTGAGTGTTATTTCCAAACTAAGAATATATCAATCGTAACAAATATAAACTAAGCAAGAATTGTAAAAAATAAAAAAAAAATGGTTTAAATTAGTATAATTTTCTGCTAAATTTAGCACTCGATTTTGAAAAATTAGTGAAATGTTTTGCTGAAATCAGCAGCGAGAATTAGTACAAAAATCCGTAATTTGTAATAAGAGAATAGCAAAAATGATTACTTAAAAAAAATTGTACTAAAAACCAGTATACAAATAGTAAAGTGCGATTGGAAACTGTTTACAAATTTTTTAACTAACTTTTTTATCTGAGTGTAGCAATATATGAATAATAACAAATATAAACTAAACAAGAATTTTTAAAATACAACAAAATTCACCGAAATTTTTTATTTTTTAAATAACTAACAAAAACAACTGCTTACTGTAAAAATACTATTTTGGAAGTTGTTAATTGTGATATTTAAACAACTGTTACGAAACTACAGCACTTTTCGTTAGTTATTTTCTTAAATAACTATCATAAAAGTTGTTTTGTTTTTCTCCATAGAAAACCAACTGTAATTACTCCTAATTACTACACAAACAATTGTCATATTGTAACTGTCACATTTTTTTGAGTGTTTGCGATTTGTTAATGCATATTTTAATTCATATGCCGAAATATATGTTGTTGCATATTTTGTTTAAAAATTTCTATTTTTAAGCACTTTTTTATATTTAAAAAAACTGTGTTTTTGGAAAAATTTTTACTTAAAAAATTAAAAATAAATTATTTTTCAAATTTGGAATTATATATATTTTTTTTCATGAATAAAAAAATGTCATTGATTTTCAAGGTTCAAGCCACTTTTAAAGATAAATGATAATAAAATTGAATTGATTTTATTGAAAACGTTGAAGAAAATCAATGATAAATACTTAATTTTCAACGCATATTTTTCGATTTTTATAAATATTTTATGAACATTAAACACGATTATAAATGCATGAACTTCATTAATCAGCAATTTAAAGTTTAAATTAAACTGGAAATGGTGTAAAGTTTGAAAAACAAAATTACAAATATATGTATGTGCGCTGATGTTTAAAGCTTTGTGGAAAATGGTCGTATAAAACCAATTAGGAATTGTTGTTAAAATACATTCAGTATTCATACGTAAAGAAGTGTTTGGCAATGACAGGATCCCAAAATGAAATTTATTACAATTCACATAACAGCAATTTTTATATGTAGTACCAGTTCTTCATTTTTATGTTCAACAAAATTCAAAGGCCATGGAGAAAACAGGAATTCTGCTTTTGAAATGAAAGAAATCCTCCCATTGGTTTAGTTACAACAATGACGTCATAAGAGTAAAAGAGCAAAATGCTGTAAACAACAAAATGAAAACATAATACAATGGTTGTTGTAAGCCTTGAAAGAAAGAATGAAATAGTTACAGTAATTGTTGTTTATTCATTCATTTATGTATAAAAAGTGTAAACATAAATGTTTGATATAAATAATACTAGTATGTTTCAAACATCTCAAGCGTAGTTGCGTGGTTTAGATAAAATGTGTGTTGCAACTTCGGGGTCGATAATGCAGTTTTCCTTTATTTCAAACTAATTGTTAACTTTTTGTTGGTTTGTTGTGTTTATTTATCTAAAGTACTTTGGTGTGTAGTCACTATAGACATTAAAATTTTTTACTATGGGCTAATTTTATTATTTTCAAATTGTTTTCCTATTGTTTTATTATTTTTTCTAATTGTCGGTAGTTTGTATTGTATATTTTATTACTGCATATTTTTATTATCTGTAAGAAATTTTTTTTTATTATGTGTACAATTAAACAATTAATATTGAATGAACATTAAAATGTACTTTGTGCTGATTTTATGTTAATAGGAAGCAATAAAGTATATAATGATATTATAAATCAATAATTCTTTATTATCCAAACATTCAGTGTGTTCCCGTACGTTCCCAATGTTACCGAAATTTACCCAAAGTTACCGAAATTTACCCAAAAGCGTTCCCGTACTCGAGAATTGGGTAAATGAGAGCGCTAATGAGAGTGTATTAGTGCTTCTCTTTTTACCAAAATTTACCCAGACTTTTTCTTCGGGTAAACTCTGGTAAAACAGCTGATGCAAATATAAACAAAAAACAATTGTGAAATTAAATTAAAAATTGTAATTAAATAAAGAAATAAGCAAAAGAAACTTGGTTTTTTGTTAAAATTAATTGAATAAAATCAAAAACAACTTTTAAATACGAATAAATATGTATATTTGTGCCGATTTGCAAACTGAAATTATACGTATTTACACATCAGTGATGGGATTTTTGGCACAATCTAAGATTTATTGGTACAATGGCACAACCGATACTATTTTGGCACATTTTGGTTATCTACAAAATTTAATAGAAAATGAGTTTAAAAAATAACAATTCTTTAATTTTTAGTTTCTAAGCATTTATTGGTATTAAAATACCTTTTCGAATAAAGCAAAACTAAAAAATGGCATCGAAGATATTACCGAATAAAGCACCGTAAGTTGTGAAAAAATTTCTCTCAGACTTTAAATGCTTTAAATTGCAATTTAAGTTAAAAAATTAACAATATTTTAATTTTATAACAAAGCCACAATCACAATTAACACAAAATGTCACTTTTTCACCAGAAAAATTATAGTCTTGTACATTAAATTTGCGTGAAAACTAAGTTTGCACAATTTTCACGTGAAACCCATTGTCGTGAAAAATAATTTTTTTTTATATGGAGTATAACAGTTTTTTCACGTGAAAACTGAATAACTTACGGTGCTTAATCCATAGAATTTCAAAAATTCAAATGCTATAAATTTATCTCAGAGCTTCGAAAGAATTAATTTAAGTTTAATTCATAAAAAAATTAATTCAGTTTTCGAAAATGTTTATATGTATACCATTCCGTGCAACCATTCCTAAAGAATTCATTCATTGGCTGCATTCCCAAATCTTTAATAAGTATCGGATGAATTTAATTTATCATTCACCTTTTAATTGAAAGAAAATTTTAATTCATTCAAATATAATTAATTCCATAAGAATTCAAAATAATTCCATAAGAATGCATTGAAAACACGGTTTCTAAGTGAAAATTGAGTTTTGGCACAATAAAGGCCCATTTGGCACATTTTAGTCACACACTTGGCACAAAACAAAATTTTTCAAGTCCCATCACTGTTTAACATTATTCTTTGAAATAAGTTTTTGGGCTAGAAAAGTGGTTTTTTGCGTTCCTGTACTATTGGGTAATTTTGTCATTTTGTGAGAGGATTTTGTGCTTACTCTCATTTTACCGAACTTTACCCAAAAAGTAAAGAAACACACCTATTACTGTTGTTACATTTTTATACTTTTGTTTGAAGTACATATTTTATGATAAAGGAAGTTTTTTGTAAAAAAAAAAAAAAAATACTGCACAAATAAAATCAAGAACATGTGTTAATCATAATTTTAAGTAAACAATTTTTAATTGGTTATACACACTTACAATACATACCTCGTATATCGCGATTAAAATTGTTATCTTTTGACCCAATACGTAAATTTTTAAGCAAAGATATGGTTAATGTCTTCTAATAGACCATTCGAACGTAATCATGTTGTGTTACAACACGTTGTGGGAGGGATGGGTGTTTAGTATATTATGATGTCACTACAGAAAGAAGTATTCTATATAAAATACAAACAACTTATATGAAATATACTTCAAGTTAAACCAAAGACCATTAATTAAGAAACTTCCCAACTCCCTTAAACTCTGTTAATTGCCTCCCTTCTTTTTTTGTATTTACATGTGTTTTGGCATAGCCTAACACAGGGATGATAAAGTTAGTACTTTTTGTGGTACTATTGGATCCTCAAAAGTACTATGGTACTCCTCTGACTCACTTAGTACTATTTACACATTTTTCGATTATTAAATTTTTTGTGCTTTTTTAATTTTCAGAGATATTATTGTGTTTTCAAATATCGGAGTTGTAAATAAAAAATAGTTATGTTGAAAATATTTAAAATATTAGATGTTACTATTGAAAACTCAAGTTAAGCACATAAAAAATGTTCTTTCGCTTTTTTTTATTAAAATATGTATGTATACAAAACAAAATATTAAAAATTAGGGGAATTAAGAGATCTAGAAATTTTTGTATTTTTTTAAACGAGCAAAATGTTTTCCCCCATCACAGCTCCTAAAGAATTCACTCATTCGATTTTCATTTCTGAATGGTTATATACCTAAAACCTATTTCGAAGAATCGAATGAATTCTTAATGCACCTAATGCAATCATTAAATTCATTTCATTCGATTGTCAATCAATCTGTTCAATCGAAAATATTCTTATGACATTACAAGGTGGAATAGACCTGTGAATAACTTAAAAATAATATTCGCTTTAAAACGAAGTCAAGTACGATAATCAGGGACTTTAAATTCTGAACCCTACACTCACAGAAATAAACCTGTAAAAATAGCAGAAAAAGCTACTAAGAATTAAGCAAAAAAGGCCTTACAAAAAAAAAACTGCTAAGATTAGCAGATTTTTTTTATATATTTTTTATATTTAACTTTTAGTTCATTGAAAATAACAAATTATACTGTAAAATTTGCAAAAAATATTAATATTAATAGAGTAAAAATAGCAAAAATAAACTGTTATATCTACAAAACTTTTTGTTACTTTTAAGTTAAATTTAGTTGAACGAAAATAGCAGTCTATCCCGCTAAAACGGAAATGGTTGCTAAAAATGGAACGGAATGGTTGCTGATTTCAGAAGACTAGATTTTTATTCGTATTAAAAAAAAAAATAGAAAAAAAGCTTTCTACATTTAAAATTTTGGTGATTTTCAGTCTACTAATTATTATTTATTAATAATTTTAGCAGGTTAAATTGTTATTTTCTGTTAACAAAAATTTAATCAAATATAACTAAAATTTTGTATATGTATTTAACAGTTTGGTTTTTCCTGTACTTATCTTAGTAATACTTTACAAAAGTAATATGATAGAATTTTTTTATGTAACGTAATTTTATCTAAAATTTTTACGTTTTTCTATTGCTGTATGAGTTAGATAGTATAAAAGATCTCTTTATTTTTTATGAGTTTTTATTTGTTAATGTATAATGATAAAAAAATTAAATGAAAAAAATTTTTGGTACTATAGAGGTCAAAAAAGTACTATTTTTGAAGCTCGTTAGTACTATTTTAGAAATCCCATTTATCATCCCTGGGCTAACATAATTAGATACAATTTTTAAATTTTCGAAAGAGAGGATTGAATACCGTCTTGTTAAAATATCCAATTTTGGTGTAACATATGCAGATATTGTGCACGGTGTTCCGGAGTTAATTTTTCAGATAATGTTTCTGGACTCTCTGAGGACCACCTTACAAGAAAAAATAAAAGGAGTCACTTACTGTACAGAAAGAATTTTAGTGGACAAAATATAACACTGTGCTACACTTAAAAATCACTCGTCAAATGAACTAAACTCAAAAAAAAAAGTCAGTAAAATCAACAAAAAATGTTGCTGTGTCAGCAAATTTTTAGTCAGGAGCGTGATTGCAAAAAAGTTGGTAATTTTAGCAAAAGGTGTCTGCTGAAAATCAGCGAGCTGATTTTTACCAAAAAAATAGTAATCTCAGCAAAAGCTTTACTAAGACTTAGTCGATTGCAAATGAAAAAAAAATGAATACTAGTAGACTGAAAAAGACTCGAAAAATTTGTAGAGAAATTTTACTTTAGTTAATTTATTTGCTGAAAATTTAAATATAGAAATTGTGTAGAGTTGTTTTTTTTTAAGTAAATGAATGTTCTATTTTTAGTTTGACTCTAGATCATAAATTAATATCACTTTCTGTTTAAATTTTTTTGAGCAAAAAATAACAGTTGTTTTTTGATTTTTATTTTTTTGACCAAAAATAAATGTTACGGTTTCGACAAAACACGCTTTAAAATATTAAAACTTGACAAATTCCATATCAAACACATAAAATTATGAGAAATCCCTATAAAAGCGAGCTCCATGGGAATTTTTAGTTGTCATTGATTTAAAAAAAATTTTTACTCTTGTTCGAAATAATAAAAGTCAAAAAATAACTTTTATTTCTCGAAAAAATAAAAGTCAAAAAGTAACTTTTATTTTTGCTCAAAAATATAAAAGTCATGCAATGCATTTTTTGGAAAACTACACTCTAATTAAATTCTGTTGAAATTTACCCAACTTATAGTAGGAAACTGAACTCCTACTATAAATTGGGTAAATTTACTCTATGTGCGTAATTGAAAAAAAAATACGCACATTGTGTTTAAGTTGGTGCACAAATAATTTGTAATTTTACATTGAAAGTGCGTAAAAATTAAATGAAATCTTGAAATTAGTGTGTTAATTTACTAAATTTGTGTGTAAAAAAGCACGTTTCACGTGTAAATTTACGCATAAAATGCGTAAAAATCCACAAAAAATGCGCAAAAATCCACATAAAGTGCGTAAAAATCCAATATAATGCATACATTTACAACAGTTGTGCTAACTTTAAGCACCTCTCAAAAATTTTTTAAAATAAAATAACAAATTAATTTTTAGTAAGTTTTTATTAATAATAATATTCGATTCATTCTCTCATAATCGTTTATGTCCAAATTAGTCGTTTTGGGATCTTAAGCCATTATATAAAAATTTGTTATAACTATTGAATGGGTGCGATGACTCCTGCTCAACAAAATGCCTTCTTTGAAAGGGAGGCAGTAACCGTCAACAATAACGGGAGAAAACGCCTTAAGAGAGATATGGCCTACGCAGGAAGAACTGAGTGCAATGACTCCTGCTCAACAAAATGCTTTCTTTGCAAGTTAGGCAGTACACGATGAATACTGACTTTGTTGAGCATTTGCACCCAGTTGTTTTACCTAGGCCGTATCTCTCTTACGGCGTTTTCTCCCGTTATTGCTGAAGGTTGTTGGTTGACTGCCTCCCTTGCAAAGAAGGCATTTTGTTGAGCAGGAGTCATTGCACCCAGTTGTTCCTGCGTAGGTTGTGTCTCTCTTACGGCGTTTTCAATTTTGAAATGAGGTTTAGACTACCACATACGTTAACAATAATTACCAAAAACATTTTCATGCTTATGTTGCTATTTCCAGACTCTAATGTGTTTGTGGAAATGTTGTAATTCACAAAAAATAATCCGTTTTCGCTTTTTCTTTTTATTATTTATAATTTTCTTTAAATTTTTTCCAATTTGAAATGTCAGAGTATTTATTACTATTATTGGATAGTATATTTACCAACTTTGTGCGTAAAAATTTTATTTAACAAAACAATAGTAATTTTAGGCACAATGTGTTTATTTATAAACACATATTGTCTAAAAATACTCTGTGTGTGTATTATTGTGTATGGAAGTGTGTATGAAAAAAGTTTACGCATTTTTTGTTTATATTTACCGAATGTTCGTAAAATTAAACAAAATTTTACCCATTTTATAGTAGTAAATTTACAAACATTTTTTAGAGTGTAGACCACGAAGATCATTATGATGTACTTGAATCAGTTCTCCGACATTTGGTTATATGTGCTTTTTTTGTTTAAAATTTCAAAAATAGCTGTTATTTTCGGTCCCTGGTCATAAGACTACTTTTAAGACTGAGAGTCTTAACTTTTCATACAAAACAAAAATAAAATTCAAAAAAATCAAATTTTATTTATCAATAGCTGTATTTTCGACTTAACTATATCCGTTAACTTTCAAAAAAGCACAAAGTGCATAAAAACGTTTTTTAGACGAAAACTAACATATTACTTTTCATATGCACGTTAACTTACAACGTGGATAATTATCAGCGTTGAAAACTCAACATTTATACATTTTCACACCTAGCGTAACTTCTTCGCGTTACTACCTAAAAAGGTTTGCTGACGCACGTTCGATTATACCGGAACTATCATAAATACTCACTATTTAAAAAAATTTGATACTCCAATCAGTTTAAGGTAGATTTGCTATAAATACTTAACGTTGATAGGTATGAACGAAAATACAGCTAATGTTATGATTGTGTGCAAAAATTTGAATTTTGTTAAATACGTTTGGGATTTTTAGCATATTTAATTCCTTTGGTTGAATAAATATAATTTATTGTGACTTTGCAACAACAAATACATGGGGAATACCGTCACATCTAAGAGTCACAGACTTTTCGTAGCAATAGGCACCTTAATCTAAAATGAGCAAGAACCTGAATGAGCAATTTCCATCTCCGATTTCAGCGAGTTTCTCTCCATTGTGATGTTTTTCTGTCAATGGTAATTATTTTTTTTTAATTGATGCATTATCAATGACAATGAAATTTAAACCATTATCATTAATTAATGAAATTAACTTTTAAAATCATTACCATTAATTAAAACAATGGTAATGAATATAATTTCATAACAATTGATAAACTCAAAAAAGTTTGACAGTTACTACATGACAGTTGTTTATGTAGTAATCAGTAGTTGTTGTTGTTTTTAACAGTAATTAAAGTTGTTTTTCTATAGAAAAATGCAAAACAACTTTTGTGACGGTTATTTAAGAAAACAACTAACGAAAAGTACTGTAATTTCGTAACAGTTGTTTAAAGCAGTTATTTTTAATATCAGAATAAACAACTACCAAAAGAGTAATTTTACAGTTAAATACTATTTTTGGTAGTTATATAAAAAATGAAAAATTTCGTTGAATTTTTTTGAATTTTTAAATTTCTTGTTTAGTTTATATTTGTTATTCTTGATATATTTCTAAAAATCAGAAACTTGTATCCAATGCATAAAAGCATAATAACTGGAGAACGGTTTCGAATTTTTACTTCGAATTTTACATAGGCTGAAGTAATAACACATATTTTTGTAATCGAAAGAAAAAATATTATTTTTATTTATTAAAATATACTTTTATAAACAAAAAGAATTGACTGTAAAAAACAGTAGTTTTTTACCGATTTTGTCAGTTGTTTTGAAATTTTTGTTGTTAAAAATTAGCAGTTAATTTTATGACATTGGTAGTTATTTTTATTGCATCTGTTAATTATTTTTCAACATTTTTAAAAGTTTAAGTTATTTTAAAGGTAAATAAATAATAACTGTCATTTGTTTTAACTGTCATTTGCAGTAGACTCTACCGACAAACTTTTGTGAGTGTATCAATGCAGTGGTAATGAAATCATCAATTCAATAGTCCACCTAATTAATTAGTCCCATGTATGGTTACATGGGTCGCATTATTTGGTTGGAGCTGCAGATACTTTTAGTTATACCAATATAAAAATATTAGCCCAGCCGAATTTATTCGGTAATCGGTAGATTTGACTGAACTTACTAAGCAATTGTAAATAAAATAAAACACCGTTTCCAATTATTTTGAACTATTTTTATTAAAGAATTTAAAGTATTTCGCAAGTGAAATAAATATCATAAAAAATAATACAAAAATTACCGTATTCTAAGAACATATTCTAAGAACACGTTCAGTAGAAAAACCTTCGGATTCGGATAAATTTTGCTATAAAAATCCTCAAATTCCAAAGACTAGGCTTCAAAAAGCTTTTTTTTTAAAAATCCTCAAATTCTGAGAAATTTTTCCCTGGAAAACCCTTCAAAATCAGAGAACTTTTTTTTAAAGAAACCTCCTCAGATGCTGAGGGCTTTTTAGCAATATAAAACAACTCAGGCGCTGAGAAAAACCTTAGGATTATGGAGACCTCTTCCTTTAAAAATAACTACAAAAAACAAAAATATAGGGTTTTTACCTACACTGATTATTTAGCAAACACTGTCTTTACGTATTAGCACCTCCTCAGATCTTTAAGACAAGTACCTATAGCAGAAAATCGATTTTGAGATGGTTTTCTTTTTGGAAATGTAAATTTCCTGCTGACGTCAAATTTATTCGAAATAGATAGTTGTAAGTGCCGAATTAAAAAAAGTTGAGGTATTTTTATTTGAATTTTTTGTTACTACACTCAAAATAATACGTCTGTTGGCTGGACAGAAAAATTTGTTACTTTAACAAAATGTATTCCTGTTTTTTTGCTTAAAATAAAATTTATTGATTTTAACAAATTCTTTTGTTAAATTTAACAAACCTGAATTTAAGGAAAAAAATCTGTAAAACAGTTTTATTTGTAATTATACTGAGTCGTAAATTTTGTTAAAATTTAGTGTCTCGGGACCCTCCCCGGTCCTAGAACATATAATTTAAGGGCAGGTAAATTCACACCAAAGGAGCAAACATTTTGTCTGTTTTGCTCTATCTCGCTTAGTTTTCGAGATATGTGCCATTTTGTGAAGTGGAAAATTTTTATAAGAAATTCCCGATGGTCCAAGGCCCCACCATGGTCCATTTTCGGATAGATATTATTCAGTTAGGGGTAGTCGAAATGTTCGCCAATTTTGCTCTATCTCTCTTCGTTTTCGAGATATGGGCCATTTTAAAAAAATCGGGAGGGAAAGAAATATCGCCATCTTTAAAACTTCGGATACATTGGTGGCGCCATCTACCGGGTAATAACAGAAACATGAAAATATTATATTTTAACAATAAATTTTGTAAAATGAATGGGTTCTTAAAAATTTGTTATAAATAATTTTGAAAATTAACACTTAAAACTAGTTAAAGTACTGAGGATTTTTACTATAGTGTTAAATGCAGATAACTAAAATCTTTGTTTAAATTAACTAAAAATTTGTTAAAAATTAGTCAAATCGATTTGAAACCCGTATGACAGATTTTTCTACTGACGTATTATTTTACGTGTACTGACTTAAAGTTATTACAACCGAACTATTACCCAGCAAAAAATACTACTTGCTTGGAAGCAGGTTCGTCAGGGAAAGAAAATAGTGTAGCGCTTGCATTATTGGTGATATAAGGCATGATGTTTGTTCGAGATAGCTCGCGTGAAAGGACTTGTTTTGATATCCGATATGCGCTTCTATCATACCTCCAAATAATGGCATGAAATCACAGCTTTTAGCTAGTAAATTCGGTTATCATTGTCATTTTTTCGTGCTTTGTTAGAGCGATAAAGTGTGGTAAACAAAACTCTATTGCCTTTTTTAATACACTACTGCAAGAAGCAGTAAACGAAGCAGAAAAGAAGCACCAATCATTTACATATTTTGTTCATTTTAATATGATTGTGATTGTTTTGAAAAAAAATCGGTGTGATTTTAGTTTTCAGATCACTTCAGTCAGTGGTTAGTTTATTTGTCAATTGATCAAAGTATTTTTAATTGTTAAATTGTCTCTATATGAAAAACCTTTTGTTTATGCCACGACCGGGAAGTGAACCGGCAACCCTCTACACAAGCTATGACTCGTAGCATCACCTCTTGACGAGATATACCACGGTCGGCACAGCGATGAGTGTGGCTAATTGAAGTTTTCTCAATTTTCTTCAAGTGAAATCCAAACAACTAATTGAGCTTTAGGTAAAAACGTAGTGGTGTGTTTAATATTGAGGTTACCGACCGAGCCTTAATTTCATTTATGTAGTTCATTTAACATTTCAACAACATTCCAATATGATCTTAATTTCCTCAGTCATTTACTAAAAATGGCTATTAAGATCACACATCAACACATTAAACCATAACCGATTACAATGGTTAACTGAAAAGAATAATAAAAATAATATCAAATAGAAATGAAACAATTTGTGCTCCAGTGAACTCAAATAAATACTCGTACCACATTGGGAACACCAACGTTGTTTTTTTATACCGTTTTTACAACATCATCTCACAAGAAAAGTATTAAAACTTAAATTACATTTAACAATGCATTTAACAATTAATCTTGCAAGAATAAAAAATCACTTTTTAATTTAATTTAGATTTAATTTATTTACAAAGCGAGAACAAGAAAAATTAGGACTAGAAAACAACAACAACGAAACTAAGACAAATTACCAGGGAGACAATTAGTCTAGCTTTGTTCAACCGACCGACTAAAAAAGTAAACGTAAGAACGTTCAAACTAAGTACCAATCAAAGAATTCAGATAAAAAGAAAACCAATTAGGGCTAGAAGAATAACAAATCCTTGTTCTTCTCTATATTTTCTGTAAGGAGATTTAAGTAGTTTTCATAACAATTCCGAAAAGAATAGGACCAAAAACAAATTAGCACAGGTTTTTTTTTAAATCCTGTAGATTTCTATTGTCTTTGATGGTTAGAAAAATCACACTTTAAAAAACTAATTAAATTTCGATACGAAAGCAAGAAAAGAGACTACAGCACTGTGTTGCATGGTGTGATAATTTACACTGTTTGCTACAAAGCATCCTTTCATAAATTCGCCACACATAGTTAAGATACAATGAAGGTCATTGTTTTTCTCGAAGGATATTTTCTAAATCAAATTACAATTGGCATTTTTTTGTATGATCTTTTGTAATATTCTTTTTACCTGCTGATTTACACAAATTTGAGTGCACGTAAATTTATGGAATCATTTGTAGGTGTGAAGGGTGTTTTCGAACATTTATAAACTGCTTAGGTCCTTTTTTGTGTGTTCATTTTCCTGTGCTACTCCTAGTGTGAGCCCGAATAGAATTTGGTTTAAATGAAAGTGCCAAGATTGGTTTTTACATTTAAATCTCTTCCAGTCGTCAATAGTTCACACTTTTCTATATGACGACGATGACCTTCTTTTCTACTGCATATTTAACTTTTGTTGTACGAGTGTGCTCTGGCTATTTGGGATTTTAGTTTTTATTTTAAGCCATGGCCCTGAGTAGCGTAGAGAATTGTAAACGAGATGCTATCAAATGTGTTTCATCTTTTGATATTTACCGCTTACAGGTGCCTTAGTATGAATTTTTTAAAATAAAGCAAGAATTTTTTGAAATCTTTGAAATCTTCTTAACAAAAATTTTTTAGTTAATTTAATCAATAAACCGTGGCTCAATTAGCTTAATTTAAAGGATATTAGGTCTGTATGCATGTGACTTGGCATTTCTATAAATTTATATTTCTGTTAATGGAAGATTATAGGTGTTTCTGTTTATTAAGTGATGGGAATTCCTTTATCAGCTTCATTCGAATTAATATTTTGAAATTATAAAATTATTAAAATATTTTTAATGTAGTTTTAAATTGAAGGCGTTTATTTGTTGGTCCGTTGCTAATAGTTATATTTCACACATTTTAATGGTTTGCGCTGCCACCCATTTTTACAGTGTGAAATTTTGAATTCATAAACAAAAAGTTCTATATTATTTTTATTCTTTTTGTCACGTCGTTAACCCTTTGAGGGCGATACATTTTCTGGCTAAGCGATTTAAAATTTTTTCCGATTTTCATGTTCCTTGACCAAATGAAAACCTAAATATTATTTATGTAATTCTAATATATTTAATTTAACTAATATGTCGTTGTTGCTATTAAAGGAGGTGTATATAGACTTTATTAAAATCCGTTTTAGTGAAACCAATTATACAAATTATGCGAAGAGCTGAAAAAGAAAGAAAAAATCTTAACACTTTAAGGCCTTAAGTGGGCATTAACTGAAAACTTAAAAAACGGAAAAGTTAATTCTTTAGGGAATTGAACGAAAAAGTTAATTCCTTCAGGGAATTAAATGTACAAGGGAATGAATTCCCTGGGAATTTATTTCCTAGGAATTAATTTCTTGACCAGAAGTTCAATTAACTAGAATTGAATGAATTCCTTGACTTAAAATTGAATTAATTCGTGTTGAATGAATTCTTTAGTAAATGAATTCTTTAATTTTAATGTTAGATGCTTTGGTTCAATGAAAAAATTGAATTAAATTTTTAGAAATTCATCCAAAAAGGAATTAATTCTTCAAAGCTCTGTATAACGGTAGACGTGTCTATAAAACAGCTTTCATTTGATACCCAATTGATCTGATATTCTTTGAAATTGTAAGAAATAAATTTTAAAAACGTGAAATACGTTTACAATATTTTTTTTCGCCGGTATCACATATCCAAATCTCATTAAGATCGAAGAGAACCTATTGTAACGACAGAAGTCGCACCGCTCGTTTCTGTCTACACACCTTGCGAATTTGTCAGGCTACCACAACTAATAACGAACTCAGCTGCCAAAAAGGGTATAAAAGGCAGCACATCAAAGAAATCTGGATCAGTGGCCGGCAGCCGCCAACGCGTTCACAAGGTATTACTAATTATCCTTTCTCTTTCTAGCTCTTGGAGACTCATCCTGACAAGCACCTCTGCCGTGCGTGGGCCACATCTTTTGAGATCCTTCGAGGTCCTGCGAAGATCATTTGAGGTCCTGCACACATCCTTCGAGGTCCTGGGAAGATACTTTGAGTTCCTGCGAAGATAATTAGAGGCCCTGCGAAGATACTTTGAGATCCTGCACACATTCTTTGACATCCTTCGAGGTCCTGCGAAGATCCTTTGAGGTCCCACACACATCCTTTGCAGCTCCACCATTCGAGTTCCTGTGGATATTCTCTGGAGTACGTAGAGTGTGTGCCGTGCGTTGGTCACCTCCCAGGGAATCCGTGTGGGCAGACTCCGTGTGCTCTACTGTGGACCCGTCAATACCCCGCCCGCTCATTCTTCCGTGACTCAGGCGAAAATAAGTCATCACTTTCACCCAGAGGTTCCTCCCTTTCTCAACCGGATAGTACTAGCAGAGATGCCAACGTTTTCATAGCAAAAAGCGCAAAAAAGTTACAAAAAAGGGTAAAACCGCGTAAATTTATATTTGGAAACGGGTAGAAAAGCACTAAAGAGCTTTTAGGGCCTTTAAAAAGAATCTGTCATTTTTTACATACAGTGAGAGAAATATATGCATGATATTAATGAATTTTTGCATAAAACCAATGAAGTTTCACTGGCATTCGTCCATTGAAACTTTTCATTGAATTAATGCAATTTTTCATAAAATGTTAATTTCAAAATTTTTCGATTTTTAAAAATTAAGGGTCTTGTTTTATAGTCAGAACAAAAAAGGATTTTTGTCTCAAATAAATAAATTTTAGAAAAAATTCGTTTCTAGTTTTGACTATAAAAAACTGGCCCCAAAATTTGTTCTATAACTAAGATTTTTATAAATTTGTGTTCATGTTGATACGTGCAATATGGAAACTTTTCGCGTTTGGCACATCAAAAAACACTGCATTTAGCGCGAAAAGCACTATGTTAGCATCCCTGAGTACTAGGTGTCTTTGTATGTAGATATAAGTAAACAAATTAAGTTTTATAACGTTTTAAACTACGCCTTTTACTCGCTGTCGCGGAATCAAATAAACATCTGTGACGATCCCTATCGCCGCGAGCTTACCCCAGCTAATGGAGGAAAACTCGTCGTATACATTACTGGGATACCTTCCCTGTCAGTTAAATTGACATCTATTGTAGATATTACCTTCCAGATATTTAATTTTTTGCAGGCTGGCAAGTAAGGTAAGCAACATGAAATGTCTGAAAATATACAAGGGTATGAATTCCTTAATTTTCAAAATGATGATCGTCCAAACGAGTCGTTTGATCGATGTCGTTTTCTGATAGTTTTCTATATGTTAACATACACTCATCACTATCGCATGGTTTCCAACATCATTTCGCAGATGATAATTAAACGGCTAATGGGCACTGTCGCCAACTTTTTTCCTAAAAAAAGCGAAAGCAAGCTAAAAAATCGATAGAAAATAGCCGCTAACAGCTAATTCAAGTTTTATATTTCGCTAAATGCTTGAAATATCGCTAGATTTGACGAGAAAATAACTAATTTGGCAACAGTGTTCGCTTGTCACGAATTTTGCAAAAAGTTGTGCAAATAGAAATGTTAAATTATATGAACTTTTAAATATCTTTTTATATGAAATTATAACTTCAACGATTAAGAGTGGAAATAAAGTAAAAATAAAGTTTTTTTTTGTTTTCAGAAAGAAAATATGCAAATCATTTGCTACAATATTTTGCTATCGTGCATTTTTAAACATTTTGACGATAGCGTTTAGATGATTTTGTGCTTATGGAAACCAAATTAGCTGTCAAAATAAGAATTTTGAAAAAAACGATTATAAAAATTTCCGCTACCTGAATTCCTATGAAATTCGGGCACAGGATAATTTAGTCAGTTCTCTTTTCATAAACTAACACAACTACTTTCTTGAAATTAATTTTGAAATGTATCGATTAGTATCTTCTTAAAATTAGTGTTTTATATCAAAAGTTAATCGTTGCTAATGTTTGGCAATAATTTATTGTCACTCAAAAGAAAAATACAAATTGTTGTGTCACTCCATCCGCACTAAATCAAATAATTAATATACGAAACAACAACCATATACCACAACAGAGCGAAACACACTCAACAAACAGGACTTGGAATTAAACTCCACCCTACAACAAATATACATACGATATATCCGACAAACACCACGTATAGTCAGAGAATCAATATAAATATCCGCCAGAAAACAACAACAACAAAAAACTGCCGCCCCAGAGATAAAAACGCAAAAATAACTGCTTTTGTATGGAATGAAGAGAAAGATAGATGGCAGAAAAACAAACATATTGAGACAAAGTAAACTAATGGATTGATTTATATGTTATCACCTGGAGTGCGAAAATTTATATGTGTCAGTGTAATAAATCACAACAACAGGAGACATATTTTAGCAGAGGACACACGAAAGAAAAAAGCTAAAATCCCAGTGACAAGTGTTTGTAGTACTAGTACACTCATAGAAATAAATCTGTACAAATAAGGAAGCTACGTAAAATTAGTTAAAAAGGACCCTTCAGAAAAACTGCTGATATCAGCAGAATCTGTTTGCTAAATATTAATAAGAAAAAATATAGAAAGATCGGTTAATTCAACAAAATTTTAGTTATATTTGAATAATATTTTAGTTAATTGCAAAATCACAATTATACCTCTGACATCAACAAAAAAATATTGCTGAATATTAGCAGAAAAACATTAGCTGGAAAAAACTGTTATATCCACGAAACGTTAGCTATATTTAAGTAAAATCGTTTAATACAAATAACAATTAATCTGTTGAAGTTAACAGAAATATATTTTGGAAAATAGCGTAGTGTTGATTTCCAAAGGTTAAATTTTTATTAACACTAAAAAAGTTGTGAAAATTTAATAGATTTTTTATTGCTGTTTTTATTTAACTAATGTTTAGCAAACAGATTCTGCGGATTTTAGCAATTTTTTCCGCCGTACCCTGTTGATTAATTTTTAGTAACTTTAGCAATAATTTTAACAGACTTTTTTCTATTAGTGTATGGTAAATCAGAATAACAATGTTAAGGAAGGGGCGGTGGAAAATTTGTGGCGAAAGTTAGTTAAAGAAATTAGTAATGCTGACTTACTTAAATATGTACATGTATTGTTGTAGTTTGTATTGTAATGATGTCGATATAATAGATGGAACAAAAGGGATTTAAACTAAAGTTGGGTCTATTAGAAAAAGGTTGACAGATGAGTAATGTGAGTTTAGCTAAAGTGATAATGATTGCTTGTAATTTGTTTTAGTTTTTATACAATTTCTTATTTTTTCAAATGAATACACACGTTAACACAAATTAATCGATCCCCAAGGAAGAAGACCTACAAAAGGCAAACGATGGCACTAGATGAAGGTAATAATAAATATAAAAATTACAGTGTTAATAGATTGGGGTTTACAAAATAAGAGACAATTAAAACAGGCTACGATTGCAGAGAAAGAGAAGGAGTGTAATTAAAAGAAACAATTAGCGGATTAGATGAAATTGATTTTAAGTTTTATTACTTCCGTTAAAAAAGAAACAAACAATGAGAAGACGATTTTCTTAACTTATTGCCTGGAGGAAGAATTTGGCTGCGGAAGATAGCACGAGGGCTGATAAATAACTCTGTGACTTTTCGAACTTCCCTCGTAGTTATATGAAATGCAACTGATCCAGTCAAGTACAATCTGTTAATAGACTACTGACAAATTTTTATCAAGTTCCGTCATCAAATTTGCGTGTAACAAGTGTTCAAATCATCGTGGATTTTTGTAAACATTAAAAAAACGTGAATTTCAAATGCTCGTAAAACAATTTTTTTGTGAAAAAAAAACCGTTACTCAAACCAAGGAAAAGCTTGATAAGCACTATTAGGACTTTCTCATTGTGGTTGCACAAGCACTAGCGACGTTGAACGTTCTGGACGGCTAACTGAGGTCAATACACCCAAAAATGTCGAAAAACTTCACGATATGATGTTGGCGGATTGGAGAGTGAAAGTGGGTAAGATTGTTGATGCCATAAGCATTTAGTATGGCTTTTAGAAAGCTAACCGCAAGATGGTTGCCGCATTTGCTCTCAATTTACCATAAACGTAATCGTGTGACAACGCCAAAGGATTGTTTGACGATATTTAACCGCAATTCAAATGAGTTTTTGCGGCATTTTTTTACTGTAAATGAAACATGGATCTATTGCAACACACCGGAGACCAAGCAGCAGTATAAACAATGGATTTCTCCGGGTGCATCGGCTCCAAAGAAGTTCAATGTGGGTTTGGCGGCCAACAAGGTCATGGCGACAGCTTTTTGGGACTCACGCGGAATTATCCACACCGATTACCTTCAAAACGGGAAAAACAATAAACCGTGAATATTATGTTGGACTGATTTAACGACGATTTGAAAAAAAAAACGACCGAACTTGGCAAGAAAACAGTTATTTTTCATCAAGACAATGCATGGGTGCACACTAGATCGTACCACCTTACAGGCAAAAAAAAAAAAATGCGCCGTACACCCCCCAATATAAAGTATTTTTGCAAGGGGGTTTCAAAAAAATTTTTTTTATTTTTTTTTGCCGAACGTAGGGGTCGCCATTTTACATTTTTCGTTATATCTTTGGTATTTACCGTCGGATCTTAAAGTATGATACATCGATGTTTTTCTCTCGAGGAGACCAGTGTTTTGCTCTAAGGACATTTTGACCTCAAGTATCCCGTTCTAGTAGTTACCCACCAGATCTCAGTTGCTACCACCCTAATGTCAGAAAATTAAAGCTCGCAAAAAATCATTAAACTCTTGATAAGGAAGTTTTTCGCTAAACCCAGTAGAAATTATTTTTATATATTGGTTGCCGAACGTAGGGGTCGCCTTTTTAAATTTTTTTTAATTGGATTTTTCCTTTATAGCAAAACACTGGTCTCCTCGAAGCAAAAAAATCGATATATCACACTTTAAAATCCGATTTTAAATGCCTAAGCTATAACGAAAAATTGAAAAAGGCGACCCCTACGGTCGGCAAAAAAAATTTTTTGAAATCGCCTTCCAAAAATACATCATATTGGAGGGTGTATGGCGAACTTTTTTTTTGAGGTACGGTCTAGCGCACACGTGTGTAGTCTCAATGACAAAATTGCATGAATTGGGCTACGAATTGGTACCATATTCTCCGGATTAGCCCCCAGTGACTATTACCTATTTCAAAACCTAAGGAAATGGCTCGGCGAAACGAGATTTAGTTCCAACGATGAAATTATTGCTCAAACGAATGCCTATTTTGTGGAACTCAAGAAATCCCAGTTTTTGGAAAGAATAAAAAAATTGGAGAAACGTTGAACTAAGAGTATTGAGCTACAAGGAGACTATGTTGAAAAAGAAAAACTTTTTCTTTGCTAAAACCACTGTGCGGCGGGATCCCAATGTTGACTACCAGAACACAGCTAATATGAAAAAAATATTAAACCAATTACTTGCAACTTGAAATGCCAAACAGGGCCAGTGAGAGAACGGTTAACAGTAGTTGAGCGATCTACAAAGAGCCGGGTCTTAGTACAATTCAAAAAAAGCGCGACAACTAATTAAAAACTCCCAGTTATTAATTAAAATCTTTTTTGAAAAGTGTTATTTGGTAAAAATCTTTTTGTTTTTCGGTTAATACATATATATACGAGGGATACTATTTATATTTCGGAAATATCAAATAATAACAAACATTTTTAAATGAAAATGGCTTTGTTTTACCTTTTATATTCGGGAACAAGAAGAAGTCATTGGGTGCCAAATCATCAATTCGATGTTTTTACTGCTCAAAATTTTTTTTAAAAAATGTGTGAGAGATCGCATTATCATGATCGTCTTTGGCGGTTGGTTTTACGAATTTCTCCGAAGAGTTCCGGCAAACAAATGGTCGTGTACTACTCAGAATTGACCGTCATACATTGCTCAAGCGGAACAGTGGCCACGTGATCCATTCGGCCGAAGAAACAGGCGACCATTTGCTTCGCTGTGCTTCTTTCACGAAGAACTTTTGTTGAATTTCGCTCGTCTTGGAATACCCGCACGGTCGATTGCTGTTTTGTTTCTGGCTCATACGCATATATCCCTGATTCGTCACCTGTCACGATTTTATACACGTCTTTTGAAGCATCAAGGTCGAACTATTTAATCATTCCCTTACACCAATCGACGCGAGCTTTTTTTGAGCGATTGATAAATTATGGGGTATCCTACGATAGCAAATTTTTTTTACAACTAAAGTGTTCTTGCAAAATCAAATTTAATGAAGTGGAACTCATGTGCAAGGATGCCCCTATCTCATGATATGTCACATGGCGATCTTGCATTACACTGTGGAACAAGTTCAGGTTAGCAAAAGTTAGGTCGATTCTGAAAGTGAGGGGTGCAAATAGAGGCTAAATTAGAGGACCCGTATCGCGGCGTTTGCTTATGTTAGTTCGAATTTTTTCGTATTGTTTATATGGTTTTTTGGCTATAACTCGTCGACTAATTGATATTTTTTAAATCTGTAAAAGCTAAATTATTGCTAGAGACCTGTGCAACAATTAAAATTTAAAAAAATTGATTTTATTGATTTTTTTTTTTTTTTTTAATTGTTGGTCTCTAACTATAATTTGGCATTTACAGATTTAAAAAATATCGACCCCTCACTCTCAGAATCGACCTAACTTTTGCTAACCTGAATTCGTTCCACAGTGTTATCAGTTCATGCACTACATCAAAACCTTGTGAGTACGATTATGCTAAAAAATGCCAAATTTTATTATGGTGTTGCCAGATTTTAGGTATTGACATTAGTGTTGCCAGTTCTCGAAATATAAAAAGTACCCGTCGCACTAGGATGTCCTTAAAATAACGATTTGCCGATTTTCGTTCATTACACCCCCTAGTTTTATTGAAAATGGTCCCATATGGAAGAAATCAATTTTTTTTTTTGGAAAACGTTAACCCGTGCCGAAAGCTGAACGAAAATGGTTCATTTTGGAAGAAAGTATATTATTATTAAAAATTTCCAAAATTTCAATTAATTAATTTAGAAAAAAATTATTTTTTATTTCATTTATTCATTTAATATAGTCAAAATAATTCAGACATGGAATTTTGACTTCATCAGATATTATTAACCCACTTTAGCCTGGAATCCAATATGACCCATGAATTTGATCAAAATGCAAAAATGTGTTTTTTAAAATTAATTTTAAAGATTTTTTTAAAATGCCTAATTTGGAGATGTCGATTGCTATTTCTACCACATAATAGTAGATATTAAAGAAAAATAATAAATTGGAAAAATGATAATTCGAGTTTGTGTTTAGAGCGACTGCTTTCCAGGACCTTTTACAAAAAGTGCTTATTTTGTAAAAATATTTACAAAATTTTAATGTTTTCATCAAACTTTAAATAGTTTTCGGAAAAGTATCACTTAAATTTGGTAAGATTATAACTATCTTTATATTTGTTTAAAAAATCGTTAACCCTTAGTGGCCCGGATTACAGAAAAGAACCATGAAACTTAGTGGGTTATTTTGTAAAAAGCAACGCCTGGCGTTGCGTTGATTTGTGTGTAAATTGTTATTGTTACAAAAACAATTTGTATGGAAAACAAAAATAACCCCCTTAATATTAATTATGACTACGAGATTGTAAAGCCATTAAATTGATAAAAAAAATCTGGATAAAAATAATTATTTTGTGCAACATGATCCATATAGGGTTAATTTTTAAACTTCTGACCAAAAACGACCGACTAGGAAATTTAGAGAATAAAGAATAACACTTTTCATAATTTTCAAAAAAACATCACTCCAAATGGATCAAAAAAATCTTTTTTCCACTTGATATAAATTATTTTGTGTAATTTGATCCATACAGGGTTAATGTTTTTACTTTTCGGTAAAAAAAATACCCACTTGGAAATTTACAGAATAACGAGTAGAATACGGGTTTATATGCAAACCCCTATTATAGTTGAGGTTTATAATGGGAAAAGGCAAATGTTGCAGTTCTGAACAATGCAGCTCCATTTTTGAGCTTCGTAAAACTGGAAAATCTTATAAAGAACTTGAAGCTCGGCTCAGGGGTTACAAAAAATTCTTTTTAATGATTTACTAAATTTAAATAAATATGAGACTGTAAGAGGCCCGTAAAAACGTCAGCGCACACCGACCGAATGATAAGACGAATCTCCAAAGCCGACACAAAAATTTCAACCACTAATATCCAAAGTCATATTCTTGAAAAAATTGTATACATATCACATGAACCAGTGCACTGCGAACCAGTGGAAAAATGTATTTTGGAGCAATGAAACAAATATAAATCGTCTTGGTCCTGTTGGTCGGAGATATGCTGTACGCCCACAAGAATTTAATCCTTAATCCACGTATAGTGAAGCATGATGCAGAGTCAAATATGGTATGGGAATGTTTCTCCTGGAATGGTGTTGGGCCAGTTCATAAAATTGATGGAACTTTACATAAAAAAAATACGTTGAAATATTAAATATTGTCATGCCACCGTTGGTTGAGGAGAATTTGCTCGTTACATGGCAATTCCAACAGGATAACGATGCGAAGTATAGGACGAAATTGACGAAGAACATTTTTAAAGGCAATCCCATCAATATTTGAACTCCATCGGAAATCTATGGGGTGATGTAAAAAGAGCCATAAGCCTCAAACACATAACAAATATGGCAAGTTTGTTTGAAGAAGTGGAGCTGGCGTGGGAGGTAATACAACTCGAGCGATGTCGACGTCTCATAACATCAATTTGCAATCGATGTAGTAAAATTAAGAACTTTAAAATAAAACGAAGTACATAAATGACATTACTAAAGCAACATTCCAGTTTCTAATTACGTTAAACAACGTTTAATGTTAATCCACATCCCAAAAACTCGACCTAAAAGTTAATAACACAACATATTAAATATACACATGTATGAAAGAGATTAGAAATAAAAATTCAGTTAAGTACTTTAGATGCGCTTTAACCAATCACGCCATTGCGCTAAACTTCAAAGCCTAATGAGGTCCGACAAGACCAGACCAAAATCAAACCCCGTACAACAACCACACACAAAATACTTACAGCTTATTGTACATAGTGAGTGGCAACATTATGATGTGTGGAGTTTGAATGCTGAGGATTGTGGTAGTGGTAAAATGAGGTAGAAGCAGAAGAAGAATTAAGACAAACAATAACAAAGTTAACTTAACAACACTCTTAACATGATGGTTGCCAAGCCAACACAACAACACTCTTAAACTTGATAAATGACCAAAAATGAAAAAAGTGTCTAAAAAACAACAACAAATATAACAATATAACAAGGAATGTGGCAGGCCTAACACAGTACAAACATGTAAATATATAAAAGGAACAACATATGGACATGTCTAAGAAAAGAGTTATGTTGTTTATGCTGCTTTTTTCTGAAACAGAGGGCTTAATCACATCACATATCACCTTAGCTTCAGCTACAACCTCAGCCATTGGCCAAATGGGGATATGAGTTTAAAATTATTGGACTTGGTTTTGGTTTGATGCTAACGTAAGCCATTAATGGGGACGGCAAACATCAAACGGCATAACTTACAGTAAAAAGAATTCAAGTCATTGTCTTCAACGACGAGGTAGGTCCCCAAAATAACAACAACAACACTGCCATAGTATAGAATCAGAACATGATAAGAATAAATAAACGAATAATGAAATATAAAGAAGATGAAAAACAAAATTTCTATAAAAATGGAATAAAAATTATATGCTTTAAGTAATGAGAAACTGAGAAAAATATAAGAGATCTTAATTTGAATTTGGTTTCATTCATGATGAAACACTGAAAGAAATATTATGGGTAGAAGCTTTAAATTAAAGATGAAAATAGGACACGACGGTATAGCTCCTGAATTACTAAAACATATCGGTGCAGCCGGGGAACGACTATGTACTTCACCGGATTATAAATATAGCATGGAAGAAGGCGATAATTCCCAGTAATTTGCAATTCGAATTTCTAAAAAAGGTGATAACTAGGGTTTGGGATTTCCCGGACTTTTTTATTTCCCGGGAAACGGGAATGAAAATATTTGATTCCCGGGAATCCCGGGAAATATTTTTGAACAAATTGTTAATGAAAACCACCTATATAAGTAATTTTTGTTAAAAAAAACATATTTCAGTACAAATGCAGTCTGTGTAGTGAAAATTCAAAGTAAAAAATATCAGAATGTGGAACATTTGATTTCACAAAAATTACTGGCAGCACTGCCAAATGAATTGCAGGATTCCAGCAGAAAGCACCTACTACTGGACTGTCGGAAACAAACCGTTTCATCACACTTGGGCCATTAGATATAGTGGCCACATTGTTATTTTCCAAAGACAAATAAAACTCTTCTAGTCTTATTTCTACAATTCTTCTTATTTCATCAGCATTACATCTTCCTGATATATAAACCAACCCCAGGTTATAAAATGAATTATTTCCGTTTATACATACATACATATGTTCAAATATCTCTTTTGTGATATTCTTGTCCATTCATCTAAGATTATAATAAATCTCCTATTGTTAGAAATATTGCTCGATATTTCTTTTATCTGATATCTTTTACATGATTGTAGTAATTTAATATAATGTTCTTTACATCGGTTTCATTTTTTTGCAATGCCAGGTTTTTATTATAAAAACTTTCTCGAATAAACGAAGATCTAGTTATGGTGCGGATTGACTGCAGCTAATTTGGATACCATTTCAGGAAATGTTTGCCCTACCATAAAACCTTTAATACCTATTCAGCTTACACTTTTTTCTTCGGGTACTTTGCTAATTTTAGCTGAAACGTTATTCTTGTTGTTGTTTTCTTCAAGAGAAGTTGCATGACCATCAATTTTTTTTTTTTTTTGTGAACCAAATTTAGATGTCGGATAACCAAATTTAGATACCACCGTTAACCATTAGTCTTTTCTTTTCACATTTATTAATGAAAACATTACTTAAAAAATTATTGACCCTTAATATAAAGGAGTATTTTAAATTTAAAGTCGACTTTATTTTTATCAAACGGTTTTGTTCATTTTGTGTATGAAAACCTTACAAAAATATTTATATTTTCAAATATTTTGATTGGTTGAAAATAAATTAACCAATCAGAATGCTCCAAAAATAAACCAAGTCAAGGTATACTGCCACCCAATATTTTAACTAAAGTCGACTTTACCTAAATTATACATTTGAAAAATTTAGATAATAAGGGCGATTATTTGTAAGAAACAAAGCTTTTTTTCATATTTCTTTTAAACATTTTACCAAGTTTTTAGGTTTTACTACTTAAATTTTGAATAAGTTATGCGAAAAATCTTTATTAGTTGAAATGCTCCTAATTACTTGGCAAAGATTTTATTTGTGTGTCAAATAAATGTATTCCCTTTTAAAAGATTTTAACAATGACATTTTTGTTTTGGTATTTAAAATGTTTTTTAGACTAAAATTAAAAATCCTATTCGAAACAAAAACAATTTAAAAAATTTATTATTTTTAAAATTTCCCGTTTTCCCGGGAAAAATATATAATTTTCCCGGGAATTCCCGGCAAACTTTTCCCGGGATTTCCCGGGAATTCCCGAACCCCAAACCCTAGTGATAACCAACGACGATAACCAAAATCACAGACAAATAGCTTTAACTTGTGTTTCTGCACTCAGAAAAGTTCTGCAGTTACTACATGACAGTTATTTGTGTAGTAATGCGGTTGTAGTTATTTTAACTACAATTGTAGTTAATTTACTTAGAGCAAAATTTTTCAATGTTTTTGACAGTTATTCTTTTAAACAAACTACAAAAACTACTACATTGTAGTAACATTTATTATATGCAGTTATTTTGAATTTTTTTACAAATACTTGTGTGTGTGCACACAAACGAACCAAACAGGAGCATGTGTACGAAGCGCTTGTTTAGAAATTTCTAGTGAAAGAATATGAGAAGAACATGTTTTCTCTTGTCTTAGTCATAAAACAACGCCAAAGAGTGAAGACGCGTAATACGGAAAAGGTTATATATTTTTTATTAAATTATTAAAATAATAAGGTAAGTTTTATAATATAAATTTATTTACGGGAATGTTAAAAAATTTTTGTATTTATTTTCTTTCACTTCTTTATATTTTCATCCCTTTCTACCTGGAGAAAAACAACACCATATTTCATCCCTCACAGACGGACATCTACAACAATATCTTAATAGTGAAAAATAAAAGTGACATTAAGTGTAAATTTTGATTTCTCAATTTTAAATTTATTATAGAATAAAATTAAGTTAAGAGTGTTTACATAATTTTGATTTTATTAAATTAATAATTTTTAAAATAATTTTTATTTATGTTATTTTAACTACATTTGCTGTTGTTTGTACAGTTTAACAATAATTTGCATGTATGTTGTTTTAATTGCATTTGTAGTTGTTTTTACTACATTTGTCAGTTGATTTTTAACAGTTAAAAATAACTTCATATTGCAGTTGATTTAAATGAAAATGTAGTCTACACCTTTTTAAGTGCAAATGCAGTTATTTTAACTGTCATTTGCAGTTGATTTTATCTACATAATTCCCTGAGTGTGAAAAGATATATGTTATCATCGTTTTCCAAATTAAATTTTTTTTAAATAGTCTTCAAATTTTTTTTGGCCACGTTTACCAATTTCTTTCAGTGTATGTATCTCCTCAAGAAATTATTTGTGTTGTGTGTTTTATTAGGAAAGCGGATATCGTCGTTAGTTGCAAAATAAATTCCCATGTTAGTCTCAAATTTTAACTAAATACATTTTGTAATTTATTTTCTTCTCTCCATACAATTCATATCTGCAATTCTGGAATGTATGAGCGCCAACGGAAGTGTCAAATGAGTGGCGTTTAATACTACCGCCTTGGTTTTTTTCTTATTCTTTGGCAAAACATTTTAGGCCCGATTACTGAAAGTTCAGTTAAAATTTAACCGACAGTTAAATTAAAATTTTATATGAGAAACAACAACAAATGTGTCACTTAAAGTCCCAGTTAGTAGCTAACTGAACATTCAGTAATCGGGCCTTAATGACAATGTTAATCATACTTCAAACATATACTCAGCTTAAAACTCCCTAGTAAAAAACTTCATATAATAACAACAACAGCAACAATTCGATGTCATAAAAATGACTAAATGACATGCAAAATATGTCAAATTAATGTCATCGTTATTGTTTTTTTTTTTTTCATGAGATACATCATTAGCGTGTCGCTTCTTAAAAACGTTAAAAACACCCAAAAATGATATGCAATCTTTGTGCTAAGACGCCGATAATACAAACGACACACATGATTCAGTTTAACGCCCCGTTGACAAATTATAATAAACTTTGCATTCAATGGAACAATACAAAAAACTTACACGGTGATGAAGAATGTTTATTGGGAATGGGAATATTTGGTTACAGATTTGCTAGTATAAATTGTATGTGGAATATCATATTCTTTCAAGAATCACAGTAAAACACTATAGTCATCCCGATCACACTAATGGAAACACAGAGATGCTTATTTGATTTCTTTATGGTGTCCGACACTGATTTGATTTCTTGCAAGGGCCGGAATCAGGTACCGGCTTTGAATTCTGCTCATGCTTTGATCTATTTAAAGTATATGCCACAAATTATACCAGATAAGAATCAGCTGATTTGGGCAATATGGCCGACAGAAAATGAGCAAAACAAAATGTATGGAGATTTATATTGTTATCTCCCTCTTGACTTGACTTCCATGTAAACAAAACCATACGGTTCGAGAATACTTTTTTGAGACCTGTCATTGGTTTCATATCTGGTATTAATCTGTGATATATGCTTTCTGTTATAGAGAGTAATAATCACCCAGTGTAGAAAATCATTACCAGATATGTAGTTATGTAATTAAATACTTGGTAATGGTAACTAGTTACTTTTGTTATTACATTTCTTATTACCTTTATATGGCGATGTCGCGAAAAATAATGAGTTATGGTTACACACCAGCATACGAAAAATCAAAAAATATATCGTTACCTATGTGCTTACCAGTACTGACAAAAATAATGAGTCTAAAAATAGATTTTCAAAAAAATAAATTATATTAAAAAAAATATTATTTATTGAATTTTTTTTTTTAAATAAAATTTGCTGGTGCGGGAATCGAACCTGGGTCTACAGATTGCCAGTCAATAGCTCTACCATCTGAGCTATATCGACATGTAATATTTAATAGATAAAAACATAATTGACCTGCTGCACACAAGTAAGCTTACTCGCCTACATACAAAAAATCAAAAAATATGTGGTTACATATATCCTTACTAGTGTTTAAAAAATATTGAGTCTAAAAATAGATTTCAAAAAATTTTAAAAAAAATCTTGAAAATTATTTTCTATTTGAAATAATGATAAAAATAAGTCATTATCAGTAACTCATTATTATATGTTTTAAAATAATGCAGAAGGTAAGTGGGTATCATTACTGGTAGTCCAAAAAATAATGATATGTCATTACCGTTTCTACACTGGGCAATTACTCACATAGACTTTAATGGTGTTGATTTGGATAGATATTTGAAATATTTCCATTTTATTGATTACTCGGTTCTATATGCAAATTCAGACAATTTGACTTGAACTTCGAATTCGATTGGGCGTAATGCTTATGAAGAATTTGTACCGATACGCGTGTATACGAGTAGTAAAGATGCAGAGAACTGGTTTCAAAGTGATGAGATAAAATTCTATAGACAAAGGCGTGACTTTGCTTATAGGGCGTTTAAGGAGAATAGATAGGGCCAAAATAGATCGTTACATAAATAAGTTGAAGTCAATTATTAGAAAACATATGTAGATATTGAATTTTTATGAGCATGTTGTAAATTGTTCACAGGCAAAAATTTGGACGAAATTACGTAGTTACGGGGCTACTAGCAATAATTCCCTAATCATTGACATTAATGTCGACGAATTCAATACGTCCTCCACACTACCACCGATATTAAATGGACGGGCGTTTATGCTTGATAGTAACAGTGATGAAAATTTTACTCTTCGCTATATTAACGAATTAGGCCTTTTAAGTAGGGCATACATGTCCAGCAAACATGGAAATACGAAGAAGATATCGCCTGGAAGAAAACATTTATTGCCGGCAATATCAATTTCGTATTCCGGAAGTTTCCTCCGTCGGAAACAACTGTTACCCTAAAACAATACTTCCAGGCAATACGAAAGCAATAACTCATATGGAAGATAAAAGGGTGATATCGCTAAATAAACTTACGGGTACAAAAAAAAAACGATTTATTTTTTTCTAATTTTTATCTTATCGGGATATACATTAATTGCATTAAAGGAATTAAATGTGCTAAAATCCCAAACGTATTTAACAAATTGTGAAAAATAATCCGTTGTAGGCATGTCCCTTCCCGGATTTCATTCTTGCCTATGGAATTCGTCAGGGGACGACGTTTTTAGAATTTCTGGAAATATTTGTTAAGTTAAATTACAAACTCAATGAGAATTTCTTGTTCTCGTCTAGGAGTGTTATTAAACATTTAAAATATCAAAGAAAAAACAAAAACAACAACAGAAAATGTTCCACAATTTGCTTTGTCATCTTTCAATGTACTACTCTGTTGTTTTGACAGATCTAGCAATGTAGTGACATCCATTCATGTAGAAACAACAATAGAAAACTAAAGTAACAGTAACATTTAAATTTGCACAAGCACTTAAATTTAAGCTTGAAAAACAATATCTGCATACATAATCCATTGACCAACTTATAAATTATTTTGATTTTAACTTTCCTATATATCTTTTGATCGTTTTTGTACAAATTTAGTTTTTATTTTTTCCAAATTGACAAAAGATTTCAAACAAATTTGCTTTATCTTCCAAACGATACAAAGGCGATATTGCCGCAATATTGTCGTTTAAAGTTAATACAAAAGATAAAATTTTTGAATTATTTTTTTCCAAATATCGCCGAATTATCTTCCAAATGATAAAAGGAAGACAATTTGAAAGTAAATACTACTTGATTATTTTCATTCAAATGACAAATAGAAGATATCGCTTTCTGACCTTCTCCGAGAAAAGGGACCTAGTGTGTCAAAAAACGGGTTTCGATAAAAAGGAGAAAAACATTAAAATTTTATTTTTAATTTGACTTTAAATGCGTTCTTCTCAAAACTTCAGTTTCACACACTAGGTCCCTTTTCTCGGAGAAGGTCACATATATCTTATATATCTTTCAAATGTTTGCAGGGTCATTATGTGCGCTCTTTGTATGACTCAAAACATCAATTGTAACCAGAGATGGAAAATAATAATTTAGTTATTATAAAAATCAAGAATGGAACCTTAATTATACTATTCCAACAGTATTATAGCCCTAGATTATTAATTTTAAAAACCACACGTAAAAAATTGCAAAAAATTAATTAAAAGACTTAATAAGCGATCTATATTCTGCAAACGATGCCAAAATTTTGTTTTTTTGCAACTAACCACCAAACTTTGTTTTATGAAATGGGCACTATACTCCATAGATTATAAATTTAAAAAACCGCACTTTAAAAATTGCAAAATAATAGCGGAACGCGAAAAATGACATTGTGGTAGAAAAAAATAATTAAAAACTCAATCAGCGATTAACAATCTGCAAAAAATATTTTTTTCGCGATTTTTTTTTGCAAACTAAGCACCAAACTTTAGTGTATAAAATTAGTACTATAGTCCCTAGAAAAACCAAAACTTAAAAAAATGCAAAATAATCGCGGAAAGCGAAAAAAGGTTTTATGGTACAAAATATTTTCGACCTTTTTAAAGTTAAACTTCTAATTTATCGTTTTTAACTTTTTCTATACATTTACTTTGCATCAAATTGAAAAAATATTTAATGTTTAAAATTAAAATTTTGTCTGGTACAGGCTGGGCTTAATATTTTAGCTTTAGTACATAAGATTTGATAAACTTATTGTTAGTTCACTGTTGTGAAGATTCAATAAATAAAATTATGAAAAAAAAAAAAAAAAAAAAAAAAAAACTTAATCGGCGATTTACATTCTGCAAACAAATATATTGATGAAAAATTTTTCATTTCTGCAAACTTTATTTTTCGCGATTTTTTTTTTGTTTGCAACTAGCCACCAACGTTTGTTGTATGAAATGTGTATTATAGTTCCTAGATTATAAATTTAAAAAAATGCACGTAAAGAATTGCAAAATAATAGCGGAGTTTGAAAAAAGACTTTATGGTACAAAAATTTAATTAAAAAAACTTAATCAGGGATTTACATTCGGCAAATAAGTACATTGATGCTAAAAATTTCCTTTTTGGAATTTTTTTGAGTTTTTTTGCAATCAACATTAAAAAGTTGCAAAACAACGGCGGAATTCGGCAAAGGCTTTATGGTACAGAAAATGAATTAAAAGAGGTAATCAGCGATAGACATTCTGCACACCAATATATTGTTGCAAAAATTTCCCTCTTAGCAAATGTTTTTTTTTTCGTAATTTTTGCTAATATTTAGTAATATCTAAATATTTAATTTTAATTTTTTTGTTAACGAGCCAAAGAGGAAGCTATTTTTTAGTTACTTAAATTTTTACATATATAAGAGCGATCTAACATTTTTTGGTATAAGAGCCCGATTGCGTGAGCGTTTTCCATCCCTGATTAACCAGTCGGAGTTCGTTCCTGTTCGAAGCCGCATAATATTTTTTCAAATAAAAAATATTGAGAGAGTTGCAAGGCCATTGATATTATTGATAATTTTTTCAAAAATCAACCAATCAGAACATTTTATTTTTAAATACTTTGTTCTGACTGGTTGATTTTAAAAACATTGATTAATAATATTGAACGTGTATGTTTGCCTTTAAAGACAGTGTCCTTACTTTTTGTGAATATTATATATTTGCAAATATCTCGGCATTTATTGCACTTGATTAACGTCATTCTAACCGCAAGAGTATTGCAAATTCCTAAAGTTCGTAATGCTTCATCTCTGGCCAACTTTAGGCCAATTAGTATTTTTTCTGTGTGTTCCAAGATCTTGAAAATTGTTAGTAGGGGTGAAACGAGTGATTATTTTGAGGAGAACAAAATGATTTCTGATTGTCGGTCTGATTATAAGGCACGGAAGAATATAAAAACTTTCTTGTTAGTCGTAAATAACACTATGGAACATTTTTGGGATTATTGTCTGGGGGGTGAGAAATTCCAAGTCAGGGTGATGGTACTAGGTCAGTATAGTAAAACCCTCAAAGGGTTTGGCGTTCGTATGTGTCATTTTTTTTATGACCTTTTAAATTTTTTCTTTATCTTGATGTTTTTTCGCTTAGTTGTAACTCGAGAACCACTTGTCCGATTTTGATGAAACAAATTTAGAAAAATTTAGAATTACAATTTCTTTAATCCGTTCATATAACATTTTTCTTTATAATCAACAGTTTTGCCGGTAAAAATAAATTTGTGGAGAAAAAAAATATTTTTTTGCCTAAAAATTAAAATTTTTTATGAATTTAAAAAAAAAATAAATTTGTGGAGAAAAAAAAATATTTTTTTGCCTAAAAATTAAAATTTTTTATGAATTTAAAAAAAAAAATTTTAATTTTTAGGCAAAAAAATATTTTTTTTTCTCCACAAATTTATTTTTACCGGCAAAACTGTTGATTATAAAGAAAAATGTTATATGAACGGATTAAAGAAATTGTAATTCTAAATTTTTCTAAATTTGTTTCATCAAAATCGGACAAGTGGTTCTCGAGTTACAACTAAGCGAAAAAACATCAAGATAAGGAAAAAATTTAAAAGGTCATAAAAAAAAATGACACATACGAACGCCAAACCCTTTGAGGGTTTTACTATACTGACCTAGTACCATCACCCTAACTTGGAATTTCTCACCCCCCAGATTGACTGTTGTACTGTGTAGTTAGGGAAAGAATGGATACGACAGGTTTTGCAGCTGTAGTGTTTTAATAAATAAGTTATGCAGTTTTTTTTTATTTTCATTATCATGTAAGTTGACTTATTCGTATTCATATGACCGGTCACAATTAGTACAGTATGGCTATATCAGATCAAGACAATTGCCAAGATCGAGGATGTCCGCATGGGTCAATTTTAGGACCCATGTTTTTTACTGTGAATATATGAATAACAAAAAATATAATGATTTGTTAATAATTGTGGTTTAAATTAGCTGAAAAATTTGTAAAATTCAGAAATACAAATTACTAAAAAAAACTTCTCAAAAGTTGTATCGTATTGCAGCTATCAACAACTTATTTTATGCGACATGCCTTGTAAAATGCATTGGTGATTATGTTCAAAACGAACAACTTCCGTCATGTATTTGTAAGCTGTTGAACATATTTGAAATTGTTCTGGGTTGTTCCTTTTTAGTATGTTATAATCACCAATAAATTTTGCAACGCATAATGCATAAAGTAAGTTTTTTATAGCAGCAATACAACATCAGAGAAGTTGTTTGTAAGTTATTATACACACACTCATATAAATAAGTCTGTAAAAAAAGCAGAAAAAGTTACTAAAAGTTTGTTAAAAAAACTGCTAAGATTAGTGGAATCTGTTTGCAAAATATAAGCTAAATGAAAACAGCAAAAAATATTGTTAAATCTACTAATTTTTAAAGGAACTTTTTGTTGATCGCCTTCAAATGAGTTTGATTCTTGGCGCCACTAACCGAATAAAAGCGCTACCTATTTGTGAAAAATTGTTTTTTCTATTATAAATACGTAAATGGGACAGTTGTATCTGTTGACTTTTTATGCTCTTGGTTAACGGAAGTAAGGTAACCCACTCAATTTATATTTCCACCAAAAGAACAAATTCATGTGTAATTGAAATTCTCAAGAATTTCTTTGAAAATTATAAGAAAAAAATATATATTTATTTGCTTTTAAACATGTGAAATCTATTTTTTTTAACAATGCTACTAATATGAATATAACAACTCTTTCGATTTGCCATCAACATGTGTAGGGACGGTATAAAATTGTATTCTAATCGCACAAAGCGTTGGCTGGTGATCAAACATTTTGTTGCCGCCAATGTTCCAATGAAATTGATATTTTGTTAAAGAACAAACATTAATATGCCACATAAAAGTAACCGCATTAACAGATACTCTCAATATTTTTCCATTAACTAGCTACTGTTTAAAATTTTATTGCCTAACAAAATTGGAAAAGAAACAACAAAACATCAAAATTGCTACCAACCAACTAAAATATTTAATCAAGGAGGTAGATTCATTGAACGAACCTATAATTTTTATGACTTTTATGTATTATATTTCAAATATTTTACCTTACGCCCTCGAAAAAAAAACAAAGAAATACCAAAAAGTAACACTGGAGGCTTTGAAAAGAATTGAGTTATTTTTTCAATATTTGCGTAGAACATTCACACATTTTTGACAAGTGCCGGACCAAAGGGAATCCGAGAGATGTGAGAAGATTTTGTTGTTTTTTTTTTTGTTGTTCTCCATCCATATAAAGTTTGTTATTTTATGGCACTCTAGTTTTTTTATTTTGACGTTAATAAATGTCAGAAGATTTGTTAGATTTACTTGATGTTCTTTAATATCTGCGTTTATTTCAGTTTTGTTTTTCAATATTGATGGGAATCTTTTTTGAGTTTTGAAATTGTTCTTTGTTGATTTTGTTACATACTCTTATGATTTGTTTGTTTAGATTTCTATGCGGTGTTTCGATGTCGATGTGTGTGTGTTGACGGACAAGGCTTCCTCTTCTTCTCCCCGAAATATACCGTAGTTGAAGTTTTAGTGCGATAGTGTAGGATGTTGTTATGTTGATTACTTTATTTGTTGTTTTAAGCTGATATATTAGCTGTTTGAAAAGAAGGTACTCGTACTTGTTCTTCTTTAAGTGTGTGTGTGTGTGTGTGTGTGCATTGGACATGATAGACTTGAAAAGATAGTTTTCAAAAATATGGACAAGTGTGATTTAATGATTGTGTTTTTGTTTTAATAATTGCTTGTAGGCGTTTTAATGACTTTTTACTTGTGTAAATCCGACTATGATCGTCATACAGCTTAGGTGGCATGTGTGTGTGTCCAAAAAACAGAGATGTATGGCAAAGTTGTTCATTATTCGTTGCAGTTTCTATGACAGTTTATTTATGATTTAGTTATTTAATGAAAATAACTTCCGTTATCTATATTTTTAATATATTTTGTAATATTTCAAACTATGATTAAGAAAAAATGAAGAGGAAGCATTTCCTTTTCAATCATTGATAGAACTATATTTTTCCAAATCATCCCTTACAAAATTGAGCTAAAATCTCGCTGTTTTTCAATCAATTCAGAATTGTACCAAAAAAAAAAAAAATCTTCAAAAATATCTTTACCCAGCGAATTATGTTGGTAAAATTAACTGCATTTGAAGTTAAAAAAAATGTAACTTAAAATACCGATGACGTTAAAATACCCTAAGAAATACTTTTGAAATAACGTTAACCACTATCACTAATTTTATGAATCGGTTGCCAACCCTGGTAATAATAGTTATTTTGTATTATTCTATAGAAAAACACCTGTGGGAATGGCTAAAAAAAGGTTGGAAACCACTGCACTTTGCTTTGTTTTCACCTATTGTGTCGAGTTTGCTTCGACAAAATAGAGATCCCTTAAAGATGAATTAATATTTTTCTACATACACAAGATAACACATTATTACATCCAGATTTGAAGTGAAGCATTTTATATATTGTTTATTTTACTTTTTTTCGATTATTTTTATATGTCTCAATATGTGATATTTAAGCTGATAAAATCTAATCATATGAATATTTTTAAACTAATGAACCACATCACATGCTGTTTCCACCAAATATTAAACACACAAGTTACTCATTAAAATTATGGAGCATGGAGTTAAAGCAATTAGCACAACATTTTATATGAGATGGTAACACACAAATTAGAGTTAACAAAAATAATAATATGTATGAAAGAGTACTTACTCATACGTACAAGGTAAGTAGTACATTGTTTACATCATACCTCCATACACACACTATTAATGCGACAGGTGTAATTGAATATGAAGAACACAAAAAAATGAATGAAAATTACCAAAGAACGTAACTAATGGTTTTTGTGACTTACAAGGAGAGTCTGTTTAGGGATTCCATTTTGGTAATAAACATACCCAGTCAGAAATCGCCAGTGGTGCAAAAAATCAAGCACTGACATACCAAGATGTTAAAAATAAATAACTGGTAGAACACTCATTTGGGACGCTTTGCCAGCGTTTGCAAAAATCGTTTTTCCAGTATTTGTTTTACAAAAATTTCGGTAGTTTATAAAAAAAAACCATTGGAAAAGAATTGGCTTAGAGTGATATGCCAAGGTTTGCAACCAGTGGTTATCCAGTGCTAGCCAATGCTACCAGGGGTACAAAAACCAATTCACTGGTAGATCGATGATTTTGTAAAAATGCTGACGCTTCGTTAAAAAATGTTTGTAGTCAGAATATTCCGAGTTCAAATCCGGTTGCAAGCAAAAACTTTTTTTTTGATTTTTTTTAATTTAAAAATTTTTTTGTTCTATACAATCAATTTTTTTGTTTGTGGAAAAGCAGCTTTTTTTTGCTCTCCCAACGCTGGCATATTAGTTCCAAAAAACTGTTTGCCAGTGCTAGCTTTTTCGCACAGCCAGTACTTGTCCAGCGATTATCATTAATTTATGTGTTTAGCTATCAACTATTATATGTCTCGTTAGCTCAGTGGGTAGAGCAATCGTCTGCCAATCTAATGGCCTGGGTTCAAATCACGGCCGGAACAAAGAAATACATATGAACTTTTTTAAAATTTTATTTTGGAAAATATATTTCCAGACCACTTATTTATTGGTTTTGCCAGCGTTTTGCCAACGTTTAAAATTTTTGTTCCTCCAGTGCTTTTCCGGCGCTTTTTGAACAGCCGGTCCTTTTGTCTAATGATGTTATCATTTTGGGATTGGGAAAGCACTTTTTGCCAGTACTTTTACCACCTGTTAAAGTGCTTTGCCGCTTCCTCCCATTTGTATTTTTCTGACTGGGTACTCGCAAGCAGACTAGAATTGTGAAGTAAAAACCCAGTATTTCCCCTTATTAGTTATATCTTGTTTTTATTCATACGAGCCATTATTATACTGATCACAAAAATGCTTTTCTTGAGTTATTTCAAAGCGAAAAAAAATACATGATTACTGAGGCCGATTTCTAAAATAGGAAATTTTCTTAAAATACTATCAAAATTTACTCAATGTGGACGCTGTGGTGTAATGGTTAGCGCGTTGGACTGTTTCACGTGAGGTTGAGGTTGCCAACGCAACATCAATTTATGAAAAGTAATATGTATGATTTTTTTCTATCCCTCATACATATCGCAGCGTCCTGCTTCGGTGTTCCCATAGCACTTAACCTCACCGAAGTAAAATAATATAACTGGGCTATGAACTAAGAAGATTCAACAAAGTTCGCCAACTCACCATCAGATGGCGCGGAACAACTTTTCTAAAAATTCAACATCTCGCGCAATTACAATGTTGCCATATTTAAAGCCTTTCACCTTTCACTTCTTCTCTAACCCCTCTCCAAAGGAAGCAAAACGTTAATTAATAGGAATAATTTCCTGAGTGTTGCTGCCCTTAAAAAAAAAAAAAAAATGTAGACCTCAAATTAGTAGAAATAGTCCAATAGTACCTTTAACTGTGGCAAATTAATTAAAGTTCCAGTATAAATATTTAACAAATTATAAAAAAGCACAGCAATTTAAAAAATCATTTGATTTTATAAAAAATTTAAAAAATATTTTACAAATTGGAATAAAAAAAAATTAGTTTTCACACATTTGGTGCGCGAACTTTTTTAACGATCGCGAAAAAGTAGAGTTGTGTCGTTCATGAACGAACAAGTTCATTTGAACGGTTCAGTTCATTGATCGATATAACATCGTTCACCATTATTCGTTCTTTTCGTTCATTTCGTTCAGTCGTTCAACCGTCCATTTCGTTCTTTGTTTTTAATCATACAAAATTTGTATCCCTTTCTCATTAATTTTATTACAGAATTAAATGTTTTTCTTAATAATTTAAAATTTTTAATAAAATTGTAATTTTCTGACGCTATTAGTCTATGCACAATAAAATTAATATAAACATGTAACATGTAATGCGCCAATAAATTTGCGAACGAACGACACCGTTCACGAATCACTGTTCAGACACAGCTCATGACAAAAAAAGAACGATACCAAAAAAAGAACGATTGAACGATTTGAACGAACTAGTTCAATGAATTTTATTGAACGATAAGACCGAGTCACCAAAAAGAACGATTAAGCCTCTACTCTACGAAAAAGTAATATGATTTATCTGTATATTTTTCCATCCACCCTAAAAAATGCTTGTAAATTTACTACTGAAAAATGAGTAAATTTATGTTCAATATACGCATAGCGAGTGAATATACTAAACACAAAATGCGTTGAATTATTTTGTATTCCTTTTGATATGTACAATAATACACACATATTATAATTATAAGTATTATGTGTTTATAATTACACATGTTGTGAGTATTTTTCTTTATTTTGTTGATAAATTTATATTTATAACATTTGAAAAAATTCAAGAAATTGTAAATTATATATAAAACAAAGTATAAAAATATTTTATTTTCTAATACTTTTTTATAAAAACGTGGGACAATGTTATCGGCGGTAACTTCAGATCAGTCATTGTGGTCTGTACAATATCTACACTTAAAGGGTAACGATAAATTTTGTTTGTCTTAAAAAGATTTCGATTCACATTATTTTTTCTTTCCATGCATTTAGAATTTGAAGCTGGTCCTCAGATTCTCCTACAGAAAAATTCATAGACTCTGAGGACTTCTTCTTACAGAAAAGCTTGACAACTTTTTCAAAAAAGCCTCAGATGACCCTGGTGACTTATTCCTATAGAAAAACAATAAGAGAATACTTTTTCCTAAAGAAAAAACGCTCCAATTCCGAGCACTTTTTCTGAGGACTCTGCCAGATATAGAGAATTTTTCTTTCAGAAATGAATGAATTTCCTGACCAAAGCACTAAGCATTAAAATTAAAGAATTCATTCACTAAAGAATTCATTCAACACGAGTTAAATTAATTTTAAGTCAAGGAATTCATTCAATTCTAGTTAAGTCAACTTTTGGTCAAGGAATGCATTCAATTCTAGTTAATTGAACTTCTTGTCAAGGAATTCATTCAATTGTGAATTTAATTCACTGAAGGAATTAACTTTTTCGTTTAATTCCCTAAGCAATTAAATTTTTCCTTTAATTCCCTAAGGAATTAAATTTGCGTTTAATTTGCTAAGGAATTCAAATTTTCATTTAATTCCCAGGAATCAATTTTTATGAACAGTCACGGTGACCCACGTGACTGTTTTATAGAAATAGATCAATCGGAAGCATTACAAGACCTGACCTATTTGTATTATTGGGGTGTGTTAATACTCCATAGGAGCAAAAATTTCCGTTTTGCTCTATCTTGCTTAGTTTTCAACGTACGGGCCATTTATGAATGAATTCCTTGTTGAATGAATGCATTAAATTTTATGAAGGCATTAGAAAAAAATTAGTGAATTCCTTTAAGATAAATGGAATGAAAAAAAAGGAATTCATTCTATTCCTTAAGTCTGGTCAGGGAATTCATTCCCAAAATATAAATTGAGTTCAAAAAAAGGGAATTAGGGAATTAATTCTTCGAAGCTCTGACCGAAGTTGATATTTAATGGGTAAAAATTAGTTTGAAATGTTTTTGACACTGTTTTTTTTAAATATTTTTTTTTTAATTTTTTATATTTTTAAATACTCCATTAGATAGACGACCAAAATACCTTTCATAACATTTCATTCGTATCCAGTTTGCATATATTTCTTTACAAAAAGCATGAAAAGACTAAAAAATTGTATTATTTTTTATCACATTTTTAAACCTTAAACGTTAGATTGGACCATTTAATTTTTTCTTTTGCTGTATCACATATTCAAAATTTATCCAAATCGGATTGAACCACGCAGCAGACATTCCTTGTAAGAATATACCGACCCACTTAACATAAATGAGATAAATTTGTATAGATAGCAATCTACATGAGCTTTTAAATGCAAAACAGTCAATAAACATATATTGCAAACATTTTTGATAACACCGAGTTTATTTCCCTTAAAGGTGATGAAATTTAAATATCAAATGGCATGTAAATCGTTATTCGTAATCTGCTTTAATCATCACTGGCGTATGGCAAACGGATACTATTAAACAAAACAAATATGTGAAAATACGTCCTTAGATGAAAATACTAAAGACTATTTTAGTGCCATCAGAACATGATCTGACGGTGTATAACCAAGTGTCTTGACATGCAATAAAATGATAGCAAGCAATTGTCAAAATGATTTCATCTCAAGTGAAGACACTAAATTTCAATTTTATTGCAATATAATGATATCGCTTGCATGCAAGCGGCAATAAACATAGATTTGGTAAAAAAGAATAGGAAAGTGTTTAATTTTTTATTATTTGTAGATAAAAATTAATGCTTGCTAAAATTTTGTGTTTTTCGAAGAAAACTCTATGATATTTCTTAGCCATGAAATGGTCAAGTGTTCTTCACCACTTTGCAATTGATATAATTCTGACATTTCTCTGCATATAAATTTTTTATTAAAATATACTTTTAAATTAAAAACTCAGTTGATTTTACAATATTTTTAGTTATTCAACAATTTTAGTTATTCAACAATTATCCTTATTGTTTTTTTGGACTTTCTATATTTTCATATATTTAAGTCCAAATATCATATTAGAATTTGGACTTAAGGTAGAAGAATATTCTAACTAAATATATGAAAATTTTTAGTTATTTTTAATGCATTCGTTAACTGTCATTTTTATAGATTTCACCTACAAACTTTTCTGAGTGTGTTACAAAAAGTGGGTATACCATATATTTCCTATATCTTTGTTAGTCCAGATATTCTAATTTCCGAACTAGTACGTCTCGTAAATATCAGCTTGATAGTTTTCGGGACAATGCCAAAATGGAAATAGTAAACTTTTAAATGTTTTCGGTGTTTTTTTTTAGTCTGAGAACCTTTTACGTAAAAATTTTGGCATCAAAAAGTTTATCTTATCAGTTAGGTCCCGAGTGCTTCTTTCAGAATAGGTACGAAAGTTCGGCCACAATTTTTTGTTGTAGGAATTACTGAATAAAATTGTATAGGTCCCTTGCATAAAATCGTTAAAATAGTTTTGGTTTGGTAATACAATGATAAAATAAAATATTCAAAATTTTAGTTAAACCTACTAAAAATTAGGTAAAAATCATCTTGCAGAAGAAATTACTGAAATTAGCAGATTAGTTTTGCTAAGTAGTAACAAGATTTCCTATCTTAAAATAAAACTGTTAAATATACAAAATTATACTTTTATTTAAGTTAAAAAATTCTGCTAAATAATTAGTAGACAAAAAATCAGAAAAAAATAAAATTTTCAATATTTTTTTTTAGAGTTTTTTTAATGCGAATAAAAATCTAACCTTCTGAAATTAGCAGTTTGCTATTTTTCTTAGGATATATTTCTGTTGATTTTTGCAGGATAGATTGCCATTTGCATTCAACTAAATTTGACTTAATTATAACAACTTTTGTAGATATAATAGATTGTTTGTTTAATTCTTATTTTTAAATTTAAAAATAAAATAATAGATTGTTTTTGCTATTTTTAGTCTACTAATTTTTGTAAAATTTTTGCAGATTTTGTAGCATAATTTGTCAATTCCATTAACTAAAAATTATATGAAATATATTGAAATTTTGTAAATTTAACAATTTTATCTTAGTAGGTTTGAGTTTAAGAAGTTTTAAGTTTTCTCTCTAAAAATTATAAATATTAATTTTTAAATCAGTATGGACAGGCTTCGTCAGTGTTTTTCCATTAAATTGTTAATTGTTTATATATATGCCCCCACATTACAAATGTAACTATACTGAAGTGCGACGAGAGCTTAGCCATCTCACCCAAGTAAGGCCTTGAATGCAATGTAACTGAATTTATTGTTTTCTTTCCTATTCAGCTTTCTGTTATTGTCTTTTACTCAGAAGTGATCAAACACAGACACATACCAACATTCTATTTTTAGATTTGTGTTTATTCTTCAATCTCCTCCGTGTGTCATTTTTTCACAAATGTTGCCACACTGATATATGGTTTTTACGTTCAAGAGTAGCCAACCATATATATTTTCTCTGGATGTTTCTATCGCGACTAGATCAAAGCTTGAAACAATTTGAATGATTTTCAATAAGGTTTGAGTATAAGGGACTTTAATTTTCAATAGACTGATGGACGGACATCTCTAAATTGATACACACGTGATAGTCCCTAATTTCCATGAAATTCCTATATGTGATAGAGAATAGAAATCTAAGAATAACCTATTTCATTACTTTGGTCATCTAGGGGATTTAGGGGATTTAGGGAGCGAGTGAAAGAAAATCAACCGTTTTATTCTTATTTTAAAGATGGATGTAATAAACCAAAATAAAAATAAGCAAGAAAAGATCGATGCAGATCTATCCTTGGTAGGCAAAGAGCCTTTATGCCTAAAGGGTGCTGAGGACGACATAGCCATGGTTGAGCCAATAGAAGACACTTCTATGTTAACGTTGCTGAACCTATAGATGTTGGGATTGCAACCGAGGACCTGCCGGGTATAATTATAGGGACCAGTACTACCACTCCAACGGATGAGGAGATGAACTTTTAAGTTCTCAGCTGAAAGTTGCTGTGACAGAAGAAGTTCCAGGCGAAAAGTCGAAACCAGCGACTGGAGCCCTTAAGGAGGTCAAAGAACTCTCAGGTATAAGGAAAAGGGTGCGATCAGACGGCTCAACACCACCTGGTTCTCAACGTCATGCAAAAAGGACCACTGAGATGGCTACAGATTACATATCACCAAACGCAGCCTTAGCAGCAAAAAACAGCGATGCCATCTTATAAAGAAACAGTTGCAATGACGAAGATTGGTGTCATTCTACCTTATTTCCCGGCAACTAGATGGACAGACGAACAGCTCCACTCCATCTAGCCCTGTTTCTCGAGCTGCTCCTTTGAACCGGGATGGCTTAGTTTAGACTCATGGTCCCACGTTAAAGCCATGGAGTGACGCTGTGTTAAAGACGGTGGCGTAAGACGAAGTGCCGAAGGCCCAAGTGTTCGTGGAATATTTTTATGAAAAATAGTACACGTCCAATGATCTAATTCTTCGACTGGTTGATCACTAAGTCTTTAAGATCATTAATGGGGCATAGTGGAACTAACCCTATCTATAGACTCGTTCTCAGCTGACTTACCCAAGCGAAAGAATCACAGAGTGAAATTTGGGTATGAAACGGCGCTGAGAAGACCTACCTGACAATAACAGGAGCTCGGGCGCGACATGCCCAAACAAGTAAAGGCAAACACATCAGCAATTGCGGCTAAATCCGACACAAGAGTTTCTAATAACTCAACGTCGGTTGAAAAACCGGGCTACTCGAGGAACATGGCTAAACCAAGTTCTTCTGAGCCCAATGCCAAAAATTCGGCCAAGCTTAAGGCTCCCAGCAGACGCAAAAAGTGGGAGAGAAACTAAGCAGAGGAAGCTGCTCTGCTAAAAACAAATCGTGCAGCAAAGCATGGTCGTTAATGATGCCTGCCACAAAAGGTAGTACACCGAAGTACCACCGAAGATTTGAGGTCTCGACCTTAGTAGAATATTGTCCAATGAGGATTCTAAACTTGATCCCCTGTTGTGACGCCAAGGCACATCACACAACGTGGGGAAGTACCAATGTTAATAAAGGAGGGGAGTATCTGCTCGAATTTTTATGTAGTAATGGTATAAACATAGTAAATAGGGGTGACGAACCGACGTTTAGAAATACTATTAGGTCAGAGGTCTTGGAACTTATTCTTACTAGTTACAAACTTGCTTTCGCCATCTCTAACTGGCATGTATCCAATGAACTATGAATGTCTGATCATCAACACCTGGTCTTTGATGTTGTTAGTGAACTGGACTCGTGCCAGTAATAACGTACCCAAAGGCTACTTTTATGTAAAATGTTGCATTTTAAAAAGTGTTGATTTTTGACTGGTTTTACCAAATCGGATAATTCAAAAAGTACAAAATTTTCGTCCCGTTGCATTTCTGTACATTATGTAATGTCTCGGTTTCCCAGCAAAAAATAACATCGATTGGTCAGCAGTAACCACATTTGTATGCTTCCAAAATAGCGCTTAAACTTCATGCGTTCAAAAAATTAATTAAAGAAGGCAGAAAATCAAATATTTTTTAATTTGCTTTGCCTTCTTAACTGCATACTTTTGAAGCAGTTACGAATGCAGAGATTTCTTTTGTTGTTTTTACGATTTGTTACGAACAGTGCAATACTTCTGACTTACGATCTATTACGAGCACACATTTTTTTGTCTGCCTTCTAAACTGCTTCTTTTATAAGCAGGAAAGAAGGCAGAGATTTGATTATCGATTTTACAACAAAGTGTTAGCAGAACGGACTTTGTCGGGAGTTCCTCAAAAAAAAAAAGAAAAAGTACGTGACACCTTTAGGATCAGATATAAAAATTTCTTTTTAAATTCCAGAAGGGGTCCTTTATTTTTATTAGCGCATTACTGATGCAAGTATTTCACTGCATCTTTGGAGAAGTGAGTGAAGTGCTTTTTTATTTTATTAAATACACATTATTTTAGTGCATCTCGAAGCTGAAGAAAATGCGCATTTCATTGCTTACATTCTCAGAACAATTCCGTTGTGGCAACGGAATTTTTTGCCAACCGAATTGATTCGGTTGCTGCAACCTCGTAATTCGGTTGCAGCAACCGAATTCAGTTGTGGCAACCGAATGCGATTTCAATTCCGTTGCCACAACGGAATTATCGGTTGCCACAGCTAAATTCGGTTGGGGCAACCGAATTACGAGGTTGCAGCAACCGACCCAATTCGGTTGGAAAAAATTCGGTTGTCACAACGGAATTGTTTTGGGAGTGTATAAAGGCCTGATTTTATTGCTTCTTAATTGCCATGGAAGAAGCCCTTTTCACCTGCTGAAAAGAGACATACCAAGTTGGACATCACGAACAAAAATCATGTCTTCTAGAATTAGTTTACTAAGCGCACGGTTATTAAATAATGCCTTCCAAAACTGCTTCTAAGTATGCAGTATTTTCTGCTGGGTTGTGTGTTCCAATCATCAGGTTTTTAATGCAGACAACTGAAGATTTGGGTGATTCCCATGAAACAATTGTATTGTATCATGAAAATAGTCAAACTTTTTTAAACAGCAAATAAAATCTAATATGACAACATCATATGGGAATTTGGACTTGAGGTAGAACAATATTCTAATTAAATATACATATGAAAATATAGAAAGTCCGAAAAAACAAATTTTTGTATTTTTTAATGCAAAAATTAAAATAATTGTTGAACCAAAACATATCACGGCTAGTCCCATGCAAAATATTTTATTTTGTTGGGATAATCTCGTTGCTTCACAAATGTTATTGACAACGAACGCACATATATTAGTTTAGTTTTAATTTAGCATGTTCGCATACACCCATAGAAGGGCATTACGATTTTGTTACCAACTCAAATAAAATTAATTATATTAAATTAAATATTATAGATTTTAATACTCGTATATCTATAGCAAATTTAAATACAGTAGTAGCTACTGTTGATTAACATTTTTATTCCATTAATATTATTTTCAACTGTCTACCTAAAACAACTTAATTATTATTAATTAGGAAAACCCAATAAAATATCTTAATTAACGTTGAAATTTATTTAAAGCTCTAAATCATTGTGTTGTATTGATTTTTTTTTACATAATTTTATTTGAATGTATTTTTTCATCTGTTTTTAGTGCCACTAAACGACGAAAGCTAAAAGTCCAAGCAGTTGTATTGGTAGCGTTGTTTCATACCGACATTATGAAAAATTACAAGGCAATGAATTTTAATTTAATTAAATACGAGACAATATTTCAAAATAAAAATTATAGACCATTAAAAACAAAACAAAGGAACGGACCGAAAACAGAAAATGCCACCATGAAACATGTGTATAAATTAATACAGCAAGTGGCTTTTCGATCGAATGATCGATCCATAGGTTGTTTGGTAGCAAAATTTTGAACAGGGTTGGCAGGCAACACCGCTAAACTACCGTTATTGATGTAAAACCCTTTTAACTGAGTACCATTATCCGTAAAATACCCTTACGGAAATAACCTAAATACCGTTATCCTTAAAATACCGTTACCAAAATAAATGAAATACCGTTATCCTTAAAAAACCGTTATCATTATTTTAAATTCTCTGCTTTTATTAATTGCTAATTTATTTACAATAAGTTGGTAATTTTGTTTTGTTTTGATTTTCCTTTATTTTATGTAAAAATTTGCGGTATGCTTCGAAATAACTGACTATCGCTACCCTTAAAATACCGTAACCGAAATAACTGAAATACCGTTACCATTAACTGAAATAGCGTTATCCTTAAAACACAGTCACCGAAATAATCTAAAATAGCGTTACCCTTACCGATAACCCTATCGTATCGGTTACCATCCATGATTTTGTTTATTAAACCACTCTTACCAACCGCCTAATAAATTTAATTAATTATTATTTGCTCTAAATAAAACACACAGACTGACTGACAACGTCTAAACGTGTGGTTGGTACACATCTTATGATTATTTTATTTTTCTCTATATTTAAATCACATCCGACTTAATCATATACAGATATATATAAATTAATTTATAAAATAAGTCATCAAAAATCGGAACATTTGTGAAATTATTTTAAATTCAAATTTATTTCATATAAATTATAATGGAATAGGAAACAAAAGTGATTATAACTAAACGTTTAATTAACAACACCAAATTATTATTTTTTTTTTCTTTCTTAGATGAAATATCAAAACGAAGACTAATGGTGATCACAATTCACTTTAAAAATGCATTTACGAGGGTAGTTTGAGAAGTTGAAAAAAAATGCTTGCAGATAACTTCATCCAATTTTAGAATTCAGGAAGCCAGCCTATATATTCTTGTCATTTTTTTCATTTCTTTTCCGCGCTTTTTTGTAATATAATTTTCCACGGAATTGAACGCAAACATTCTCACAAGCTGAGTTTTGAAAAATTAATTCGTTTTTGAATGAATTCACTACCAATCGAATTGAATTTTCTTTAGAATTGAATGAATTCCTTTTCTTAAGTAATTCACTGAACGCGTTCAACAAAAAACAAATTCAAAGAATTAATTCAATTGCTATAGTTTTTTTTTTTTATTAAATCAAGCGAATTAATTCCTTACTCAATTAATTCACCACTGAATTCCTTCAATTTACTTTTCGTTCAGTGAACTAAAAAAAAAAAATAAGAAATTACGTTTACTGAATTCAAAAACAAAAAGTTATGTTCACTGAGTACAAAAGCTGCTTTCTTCCATTCAGTACACAGTGGAGTGTTTTCAAAATATTTTGGCAATAATTCAGCCATTTCTTATTTGTTAATATTCTTTATATAATAATAGAAAAAAAATTTGAGATAAAATGAAAACAAAATTCCGCAACTACCAAAACACTGTGAACATTTTCCAAAAATGAAATGTTTTACTCGAATTCGAAATGGTCTGGGGGAAGAAAAATTTACAAGTGGATAATATTTTTACATTATGCCCATTCCCAGTGTAGAAAATCATTACCAGATATGTGGTTATGTAACTACATACTTGGTAATGGTAACTAGTTACCTTTGTTATTACATTTCTTATTACCTTTATATGGGCATGTCGCGAAAAATAATGAGTTATGCTTACACACCAGCATACGAAAAATCAAAAAATATATCGTTATATATGTGCTTACCAGTACTGACAAAAATATTGAGTCTAAAAATAGATTTCCAAAAAAATTAATTATATAAAAAATATATTTTTTATTGTATTTTGTTTTTTTAAATAAAATTTGCTGGTGCGGGAATCGAACCTGGGTCTACAGATTGCCAGTCAATAGCTCTACCATCTGAGCTATATCGACATGTAATATTTAATAGATAAAAACATAATTGACCTGCTGCACACAAGTAAGCTTACTCCCCAACATACAAAAAATCAAAAAATATGTGGTTATAAATATCCTTACCAGTATTTAAAAAATATTGACTCTAAAAATAGATTTCAAAAAATTTTCAAAAAAGTCTAGAAAATTATTTTCTATTTGAAATAATGATAAAAATAAGTCATTATCAGTAACTCATTATGATATATTTTAAAATAATGCAGAAGGTAAGTGGGTGTCATTACTGGTAGTCCAAAAAATAATGATATGTCATTACCGTTTCTACACTGGGTTGTAAAGAAGTATGTTTTCAGAAAAATTTAAGTACTATATGTGTTCTTTAAGAAACTTTTAATCTGGAGGCAAAGAGTCTTGCTATGGGCGTGTGAACTTTCATCTCATACCGGCCAACCAATAACGGCTAAATTATTTCCAAAATATTTTGAAAACACTCCACTGTGTAATGAATGGCAGAAAACAGCCTTTGAATTCAGTGAACAAAATTTTTTGTTTTTCAATTCAGTGAACGTGTTTTTTTCAATTCACTGACGAAAATGAAATTAAATGAATTCAGTGGTGAATTAATTCATGGATTATTATTAATAAAATAAGTAATAAAAATTAATTTGTTTTTTGGTGGTTTAGCTTTAAGCATAGCTGTGGTAAATACATATACGTATTTTTGGGGGACTTTTACGCACTTTCTGTGTATTTTTGCGCATTTTTGTGGATTTTTACGCATTAAATGCATACACTTACGCGTGAAACATGCCCTTTTACGTACAAATTTAGTAAATTAACACACTAATTTTAAATTTCATTTAATTTTTTCGAACTTTCAATATAAAATTACACATTAATTGTGCACCAACTTAAACACAATGTGCTTATTTTTTTCAATTACACATATAGAGTAAATTTATCCAATTTATAGTAGGAGTACAGTTTCCTACTATAAGTTGCGTAAATTTCAATAGAATTTAATTAGAGTGTATATATTCTAACTTAAAGAAAAACAATCGACAATTAGGTATTTTTTCCCCAAATATATGTTAAAACTCAATAGAAAAGTCTGTAATGGCTGCTGAAAATTTTGATGTTCTGAGCTATTTGAACCATAAAATTTGAGGTCTTTAAATATTTTTTCATAAAAAGTTTAAAATTTTATATTTTGTAGTAATAAAAATATATAAATATTGGAAAATTAAAGAAATTTTAAAATATAAAATAAAATGTTCTAAAAATAAATTGTTTCATTATAAATTTTTACTAAAAAGTGTGATAATTTTATCTGCGATGGATTCAGCTGGACAAATAATTCCGGTATGCCTGTGCAACATCAACGCTTGGGAAGTAAGGTTAAATTTTGTTAGTCTTTCAAAGATTTCGTTTCATATTATTATTTCTAGTCTTGTCAAATCTGAGTCTGGTGAATCAAACAGTCTTATCGGTAATGCATTCATGCCTAATCAAAGCCCATTAAGTTATAAAAAAAGTAAGAAAACTTATTGATATTTTATGATACAAAAAATTTTTTTTGCCATGCGATGTTGCACAGAATGTTTCGGGTTCGATCCCCAGCGACGGCAATTTAGAAAAATAAAATGTATGAGTTTCCTATGCCTCATTAATATCGCAGCGTCCTCTTTCGGTGTTGCCATAGCACTTAACCCCACCAAGTAAAAACAATAACAAAAAGTTGAATAGTAAATAAAACAACGAATTATTTATATTGCATTCAAGGCCTTACTTGGGTGAGATAGTTAAGTTGCCGCACATTTGTATAGTTACGTTTGTAATGTAGAAGCATGTGTTCGATTCCTACAATAGGGTTGTTGAAGAAAATGATCATACAGAGACAACCTGGAAATAAACATATAAACAGTTAATAAAATTTAATGGAAAATCACTGATGAAGCGTGTCCATATAAAAAGCGAGAAACTAAATCTAGTCTGATTTGAAAATTAATGTGTTTATAATTTTGAGAGAAAAGGTTTATTCTTCTTCTTAACCTCAAACTTACTAAAGTAGAATAACATATTTAACAGGGCTATGAACTAAAAAAAGTTGCTTCAACAAAGTACGCCAACTCACTATCAGACGGCGCGCAACAATTGTTCTAAGATCTAAATCGGGGAATACACTAAGGAACATTTGGAAAAATTGGCCATTTTTTTACAAATGTTGATTTGTGTATGTTAATGTTCGTGTTGACATTCGTGCAATTCGTGTTTACAAAATTTTTTGATATTTTTTGTTCCCTACTCAATGTTCCTTAATGTATTCGCCGCTTAACATCTCGCGCAATTACAGTGTTGCCATATTTGATTTCTTCTCTATCCTCTTTCCAAAGGAAGCAACACGTTAATTAATGGGAAGAATTTCCTGAGTGCTGCCACTCTTTGTTTTAAAAAAGTCTTCTTTTTGAGGATGTTTCTAAAGGAAAAAAAAACGTGTCCATAATCCTAAATTTTTTTAAAGTGCTTAAAATCTATTTAAGGAGTGCTTAACATCTTTCGCTTTTACTATTGAATTTTTCCTATCAAAAAAGGAACTGGTTCTGAAAACTTTCTTCTATTAAAAGGCTAAATTCTATAACTTTCTATAAAGGAACAAGTGCTCAGACTGAAGTGTTTTCTTTAGGCGAAAGAGCAAAAAATCTATCGCTTTACCAATAGGAAAAATTATCCAGAAAAATTCCGGGGAATTTTCCTATAGCAACACTATTGGATTCTAAAAACTTTTTCTGAAGAAGAATCCTAAGATTATGATATCTTTTTCCTGTAAAAAACCCCTAATATCCTAAGAACTTCTTGCTACAGAAAACTTCTTAGACTCTGAGAATTTTTTCCTAAAGAAAAACTCTCAGATTCTGAACGCATTCTGAGAACTATCGTACCTCACACTTTGATGACTTTTTCTGATAGAAAACTGTTAGATTTTAAGGACCTTTCCCTAAATAAAAGCCTTCAAAATCCGTAAACTTTTCCTAAGGCAAAATACTCATACTCGAAAGAGGTGGAGATACCGGAAAACATCAAAAAAGTTCAGCACATCGTTCTGGCAGGAGGTCAAGTGAAGTTGCAGGAGATAGCTGATACCTTAAAGATATCTAAGGAATGTGTCGGCTTTATTTTGCATAAACATTTGTCCATGGAAAAGCTGTTTTCAAATTGAGTGCCTCGTTTGTTCACAGTGCACCCAAAAACAACAACGTGCCGTTGATTCTGAGAGCTGTTTGGAGCTGTTTCGGCGAGATAAAAAGGACTTTTTGCTTCAGTATGTAACAATGGGCGAAACTTGGATCTGGTACTTCACTCCAGAGTCGAAAGGGTAGTCACCTGAGTGGAGAGCAACTGGCGAATCTCGCCCGGAGAAGTCAAAGACGCAACAGCCAGCTGGTAAAGTTATGGCATCAGTATTTTGGGATGTGGCTTGAATTTTGTACATTGATTACCTTGAGAAAGACCAAACCATCAATAGTGATCGCGACATGTCCCAACTGGTGCGTTTGAAGGAGGAAATCGCAAAAAAAAACGGCCCCATATGAAGAAGAAAAAAGTGCTCTTCCACCAAGACAATGCGCCGTGTCACAAGTCGTCAGCTACCATGGCCAAATTGCAGGAATTACACTTTCAATGGCTTCCGCTCCCACCGTATTCGCCAGATTTAGCTCCCAGCGATTTTTACCTGTTTTCAGACTTCAAAGAAATGCGCGCAGGAAAGAGATTTAGTTCGAATGAGGAGGTGATTGCCGAAACAGTGGCCTATCTTGAGGCCAAAGATAAATCATTCAATAAAAAAGGTATCGAAATGTTAGAAAGGATTTGGGTGATTTTATCGCTCTTGAAGGAGACTGTGTCGATGAATAAAGTCGAATTTTGCCAAAAAATTTTTGTTTTATTGATTATCCTACAAACTTTTCTGCCGATGTATTAATTATAACATTTTTTATTAATGAAACATTTTAAAAATAATTTTATTCTTTACTAATTTACACACAAAAAATGTAAAATTACGCATAATTTCTGAAATATTTTTTTTACATTTCCAAAGTACATAAATTTACAAATTTTTAATTAACTTACGCATCATGTGTGTAATTTTTTTTTTATTTAGGCAGTCGGAGTAAATTTACTATATTTATAGTAGGAGTTCAGTTTCCTACACTCAGATAAAAAAGTTAGTAAAAAAATTTGTAAACAGTTTCTAATCGAAATTTACTATTTTTATACTGATTTTCAGTACAATTTTTTTTTTAGTAATCATTTTTGCTATTCTCTTATTACAAATTACGGATTTTTTTTACCAATTCTAGCTGCTGATTTTAGCCAAACATTTTACTAATTTTTCAAAACCGAGTGCTAAATTTAGCAGAAAAATATACTAATTTAAATTTTTTTTTTTATTTTTTACAATTCTTGTTTAGTTTATATTTGTTACTATTGATATATTCTTAGTTTGGAAATAACATTCAGAAAATTGTATTGTATCTCCAATGTATAAAAAGGTCATAACTGGAGAACCGTTTGCAATTTTGACTCCAAATTTCAAGTACAATTGTTACAATTGAAAAAAAAAATTTTTTTTTAGATTTTACAGTTTTTGTTTTTTTAGTACAATTTTTTGCTAATTTCAGCATATTGATTTTAAATTACAGTTTACAACAATTTACTGAAATTTAGTAGCTGCAACTAATTATTTACACTAATTTCATTGTACTAAAATTATGATATTTAGTAAGTTTTTTAACTGATTTTAGCAAATCGATTTTGAATTGCAGTTTACATAAATTTTACTAAAATTTAGTAGCGGCTACTAATTTTTTCTACTAATTTTATTGTACTGCAGATCAGCAGACATGTGTTGCTAAAATTAGCAAAAAATACGGCTGGCCTCAAAACAGTTAAATTTCCCGTAATAACAGCAACATTTTCAGTAGCCATTACAGAGTGTACTAAGTATAAGTTGGGTTAAAAAAATATTTAGAGTGTAGCAAAGACAGTTTCGTTCAACTTGTTGACTTCAGAGTCGTGTTAAGGAAGGTAAAATATTTTAAAAAAGCTTTAGTAAAAGTCTGAGCAAAAATTTTAATTTGTCTCCCTCGCATATTGCATATTTTAATTTATGAAATTAACACAAAATTTTTAAAAATATTTTTTTTATGAAATCAAAACATCAGCAAAAATAACAACCACGTTAATTACCAACTAAACAGTTGCAACAATTGTGTGGTAGTAGTCGTTTGTCGTTCCTAGATACAATATTTCTTTTCGCAGAGCTTTAATCATTGATTTAAATTAATAGTCATGTCAGCTAATTAATAAATGCAAACAGCATAAAAATACCGCAAAATAAAGAGATTAAAAATAACAAACTGCACAAAAATTAGCAACCAAAACAACAACACCCAATATCATCAACCCATACAATTATACCACAAACACCATTCCACCACATCACACATAGCACATATCCGTCAATGTCTGGTAAACATTTATGTTTATACTTGTGCGATTTACTCGTATCTTGTGTTATTGACGAAAATATTCATTCCGTCCTATTGTATACACCATTTGTATCTACCATTTAACATATTCATATTTGGTAGCGATAATCGGTGTTTTATTTAATTCGACTATATACAGGTAACCCCAGATTTATGCGATCAGAGAGAAATTTCGAATTATGCAGGAAAGTTTTAATTCAACTCAAGGCAAGCACACGCGTTTAATATTATTGATCAATCAACCAAAGTATTTAAAAATAAAAAATTCTGATTGGTTGATTTTTCAAAAATTATCAATAATATTGAACGTGTATGTCCGACTTTAAAATCTTGCTGGAAAATTTTCATAAAATGACAAACATTTAATAAAATGTTATATTTATTGTAATTAACAGCATTTCTCGAGGGTTACTTGTCGATTTTTATGTTTGTAGTGTAGGCAGTTAATGTTGGCTGCTGTATTATAGACTGACTCGTAGTGGAAGCAATATGGTTGCCAAAGCAACGTCACGTTAAATTTTCCGCAAAAATTCACGCTGCCTTCGAAATGAGCAGGCAATTACTCTGCAATTACACTTTATATACTCTGTTTGTATTCAGTTTAGCCCATACACTGATTTTCAATTATAAACATTTATTTCGTGCAATTGCGATTCGTATACTCGTAACTATTAATAATAATAATTTTATTTTTCTAATAAAGCTATTGCCGTTTTGTTTTGTGGACTAATGAGAAATTTACAGCACTATTAACTCGTTGAAATTTTGTTATATTTGAGAGGCATTTAGATACAGTCATTAAATGGACTATAATACACAAGTTTGCATAGATATCAAATCAAGATATTTTATTTAGATAAAGTAAGGAAATACTAAAAAAAAAAAAATTAGTCAGTATAAATTAAAGAAAAGTTGGTACACTCAAAAATCTTTTACAGCTACTATATGGCATTTGGTTGTATAGTAATCGGTATTTGTTGTATTTAACTGCGATTATAGTTGTATGACGAAATATAAAGCAACCATTAACACAGTTGTGGCCCTTTGTTCCTTATGGAACCCTAGGACATATGTATCTGCAAGGCTGGCAGAACCTACAAGGATGTTCGCAGCACATTCAAGGATGTGGAAGCTACCTTAGTACTGAACACCTCTAGTACAGGATCTAGAGGAAAAGTGGAGCTTACTTGCTTTCGTGTTCATAGCCGCTACTAACTGATCAAGATTTCTATGATGCTACGTTTTATATATCTTTGGAGTCATACTTGGGATTTTTTCATTGTCAACTAATAAAAAAAATTGTCAACTAATGCTAATGGCAAAAAATTTCATTACACATTTAATGCTGCTGGAATTTTCTGGCATTAGAATTTGCCCTACTAAGGCTAATGAAATCGCAATAATGCCGTAAAAACTAATTACAATTGAGCAAAAAAGCATTTGTGTACTAAAAAAAAAGAGGATGGTTAGATTTCTTTACATTGGCTGTTTTATAAAAATGGATCCCTCGGGATCTCTCCCGGACCTGGCCTATTTGTATTACCGGAGTGTATTAATACTCCAAAGGAACAAAAATTTTGTTTGCAAAAGGGACAAAATTGTTACAAGCTTCAATACAATGTTCACGCCGCTATCATTCACATGAGGTACACTAGACCGTACCTCAAAAAAAAAAAAAGTGCGCCGTACACCCTCCAATATGAAATATTTTTGCAAGGCAATTAAAAAAAAAAAATTTTTTTTTGACGAAAGTAAAGGTCGCCTTTTCAAATTTTCGTTATAGCTTCGGCATTTAAAGTCAGGTTTTAAAGTGTGATATATCGATTTTTTTGCCTCGAGGAGACCAGTGTTTTTATATAAAGGAAAATTCCAATGAAAAAAAAATTTAAAAAGGCGAACCCTACGTTCGGCAACCAATATATAAAAAAAAATATCTACTGGGTTTATCTAAAAACTTCCTTAGCAAAAAAAAATTTTTTTTGAAACCTCCTTTCAAAAATACTTCATATTGGAGGGTGTACGGCGTACTTTTTTTTTTTTGCCTGTAAGGTGGTACGTTCTAAGGTACACTCTAAATAAATTCTGTTGAAATTTACCCAACTTATAGTAGGAAACTGTATTCCTATTATAAATTGGGTAAATTTACTCTATATATGTAATTAAAAAAAAAAAAAAAAATACGCACATTGTGTTTAAGTTGGTGCACAAAAATTGTGTAATTTTACATTGAAAGTGATTAAAAATTAAGTGAAATTTTGAAATTAATGTGCATGTTTCATATGAAAATGTACACATAAAATGCGTAAAAATACACAAAAAATGTGTAAAAATCCACAAAAAGTGCGTAACAATCCATCAAAATTGCGTATATTTCAACGGCTGTGATTAAAGTTAAAGCACCCAAAAACATTTTGCTTTTTAATAAAACAACAAATTAATTTTTAGTACGTATTTTATTAATAATAATATCTGTATCGTTCTCGCATTTAGGTTGAAATTAGTAGTTTCGATATCTTAAGGTATTTGTATAAAATTGATATAATAAAAATTTGTTATGAATATTGAACTAAAATCAATTTTGAAAAGGGGTTTAGACTACCATACACTCTAATTAAATTCTGTTGAAATTTACCCAACTTATAGTAGGAAACTGAACTCCTACTATAAATTGGGTAAATTTACTCTATGTGCGTAATTGAAAAAAAATACGCACATTGTGTTTAAGTTGGTGCACAAATAATTTGTAATTTTACATTGAAAGTGCGTAAAAATTAAATGAAATTTTGAAATTAGTGTGTTAATTTACTAAATTTGTGTGTAAAAAAGCACGTTTCACGTGTAAATGAACGCATAAAATGAGTAAAAATCCACAAAAAATGCGCAAAAATCCACAGAAAGTGCGTAAAAATCCAATATAATGCGTACATTTACAACAGTTGTGCTAACTTTAAGCACCACCCTAAAATTTTTTTTAATAAAATAAATTAATTTTTAGTACGTATTTTATTAATAATAATATCCGAGTTATTCTCTCATAACACAGTACAACAGCCAATCTGGGGGGTGAGAAATTCCAAGTCAGGGTGATGGTACTAGGTCAGTATAGTAAAACCCTCAAAGGGTTTGGCGTTCGTATGTGTCATTTTTTTTTATGACCTTTTAAATTTTTTCCTTATCTTGATGTTTTTTCGCTTAGTTGTAACTCGAGAACCACTTGTCCGATTTTGATGAAACAAATTTAGAAAAATTTAGAATTACAATTTCTTTAATCCGTTCATATAACATTTTTCTTTATAATCAACAGTTTTGCCGGTAAAAATAAATTTGTGGAGAAAAAAAAATATTTTTTTGCCTAAAAATTAAAATTTTTTTTTTTTTAAATTCATAAAAAATTTTTTTTTTTTAAATTCATAAAAAATTTTAATTTTTAGGCAAAAAAATATTTTTTTTTCTCCACAAATTTATTTTTACCGGCAAAACTGTTGATTATAAAGAAAAATGTTATATGAACGGATTAAAGAAATTGTAATTCTAAATTTTTCTAAATTTGTTTCGTCAAAATCGGACAAGTGGTTCTCGAGTTACAACTAAGCGAAGAAACATCAAGATAAGGAAAAAATTTAAAAGGTCATAAAAAAAATGACACATACGAACGCCAAACCCTTTGAGGGTTTTACTATACTGACCTAGTACCATCACCGTGACTTAGAATTTCTCACCCCCCAGACAATAATCCAAAAAATGTTCCATAGTGTAATCGTTTATGTCCAAATTGGTCGTTTTGGGATCTTAAGGCATTTGTATAAAATTCATATAAAAATTTGTTATAACTATTGGATGGGTGCGATGACTCCTGCTCAACAAAATGCCTTCTTTGAAAGGGAGGCAGTAACCGTCAACAATAATGGGAGAAAACGCCTTAAGAGAGATATAGCCTACGCAGGAACAACTGAGTGCAATGACTCCTGCTTAACAAAATGCTTTCTTTGCAAGTTAGGCAGTACTCAATGAATACTGACTTTGTTGAGCAGGAGTCATTGCACCCAGTTGTTTTACCAAGGCCGTATCTCTCTTACGGCATTTTCTCCCGTTATTGTTGACGGTTGTTGGTTAACTGCCTCCCTTGCAAAGAAGGCATTTTGTTGAGCAGGAGTCATTGCACCCAGTTGTGCCTGCGTAGGCCGTGTCTCTCTTACATGCGTTAGCAATAATTACCAAAAACAATTTCATGCTTATGTTGCTATTTCCAGACTCTAATGTGTTTGTGGAAATGTTGTAATTCACTAAAAATAATCCGTTTTCACTTTTTCTTTTTATTATTTATAATTTTTTTTTAATTTTTTCCAATTTGAAATGTCAGAGTATTTATTACTATTATTGGATAGTATATTTACCAACTTTGTGCGTAAAAATTTTATTTAACAAAACAATAGTAATTTTAGGCACAATGTGTTTATTTATAAGCACATAATGTCTAAAAATACTTTGTGTGTGTATTATTGTGTATGGAAGTGTGTATGAAAAAAGTTTACGCATTTTTTGTTTATATTTACCGAATTTTCGCAAAATTAAACAAAATTTTACCCACTTTAGAGTAGTAAATTTACAAACATTTTTTAGAGTGTATGCTTTAACAATAATTTTTATTATATTTTTACTTATATTTAGTTATATTTGAGTTAAATTTGAGTTAAATTTTTGTTAATAGAAAATAACGGAAAAACTGCAGTTTATGGGGTTTCGTCAAAAAAATATAAAAAAATATGACCCCCTCTGGAATTAACATGGACATAGTAACATTTAAGTGTGGGTACTCAAATTAAAGGAAATTGTCTCACGATTCCAAAAATCTCATTTTTTTTGTATCCCTAAAACGTAGCCCTAACTAGAGCCATTTTTCGACCAATAAGGGTGATCGAAAAGAGTAAAATATTAATAGGTACTCAAATTAAAGGAAAATTTTCTCACGATTTCAAAAATGAGGTTTTTTTACTAATCCGTTGGACGTGAATCGAATTAGAGGCATTTTGTTAAAATGTAGACCTTCGAAAAATTAAAAAAGTCTAAAATCACATTATTTTAGTTTTGGTAAAACCCTGTAAATGTCCATTTTTTGTTGTTTATATTGAAAATTTGGAACACAAAAGGCAGTTGGAAGTGAAATGACAAAAGGAGTCAACTTTTTATTGATGAGTAATGGAATTTCAGAACTGATATAGTTAAATTGCGCCGCAGGAAAAATTTTTTCAAAAAAAAAATTGTTTTCTTTTTTTTAATGTTAGGTATACCCAAACTTTTTAGATGGTATAAAAATTAAACTATTTGATGGAAAATAGATTTTTACAAAATCGATTTTCGATTTTCGTAAAAATCGATTTTTCGATAACAAATTGTATTTTTTTATGTAATTATCTAAATTTTTAATGCGTTTATCGATTATTGAAAAAAAAAACTTGTTTTTAAAGTCGCGGGGGGACATTTTCTATCATTTGAGTACCATTTTACCATACAAAAAAATTCATCATTTTCAGTCCCCCCTCTTAATGGAATAAAATGGCTCTAGTTAGGGCTACGTTTCATGGATTAAACAACAAATAACATTTTTGAAATCGTGAGACAATTTCCTTTAATTTGAGTACCCACACTTACATGTTACTATGTCTCCCCGTTTTTTGCTCTCCACGGGCCTCCCGGGGCCGAGCCCCTCCCAAAATTAATTTCGGTTTTTTTAAATTTTAATTCCAGAGGGGGTCATATTTTTTATATTTTTTTGACGAAACCCCATAAATTGCCCAAAATCGCTAAAAAATTAAAATTTTCGAAGTTTTTTTCGAGTTTTTTTTAAATGCAAATAAAAATCGAGCCTTTTGAAAACAGCAGTTTACAATTTTTTTACCAAATACCATTTATGTAGTTGGCAACTGACTGAAAACATTTTTTCTGTAGAGTTAATTGACTGTTTCTGATTTTTTTCATGTAATAAATTTCAAGTGCATTATAATTTTTTGACAAAATCTAATACTTGTAATGAAGATAAATTAAAAAAATCATGCAGCAGTAAATAATTTTATTATTTTGGAAAATTTATTCTTGCCACGCCCACTTTTCGCTATGCTAGTGCAGGTGTCAAGAGCCAACAACAAAACCCCCACTAAATACGACAACACCCCTTAAATAAATGTTAAAAAGTATTAAACAAAATTAACTAGTGAAAAATGCAGTCAACTATGCTTTTTAATAGGTTTAAACTTTAAATTAAAATACATAAAATAAAAGTATTTATGGCTTAAAAATAAAAACAACAACCCTTCCGTAATATAAATCATGTTTTTAAACGTCAAAACAAGTGTTTTTACATGTTTTTAAAAACATCGCAAACAAGTATCTGAGACAAATAGGATTAAGTTAAAAAAAACATTTAAATTTTTATGAACAAAATAAAAAACTAAATTCATAAACTGTATTTTTCAGAACGTTGGTATGTATATTTTAAGAGACTATAAAAGTATTTTTTTTTAAGAACCAGAACAAATTATTTGTAATAATTTTTTTTGCAAACACTTAAACTAATTACAATTATATTGTATTGAAAATTTTGCAATAATCAATTAAAACTCTTCAATAACTCGTACTAAACATCAGTTTGATTGTCAGCGTAAAATCGCAAAGAACAGATGCTCTTCAAAATGTAATGAACATCCATCTATGTTATTAGCTTCCATTTGGAAATTTGTTGTAATCATTTACTGCAACTACACAGTAAAGTCACCAAGTGTGAAGTGATTATGAGTTTATTACTTTGACAACCAAAACAACATAAAATCTTGTAGTTTTTGATACAAAACAACAATGTTTGTCTGTCGGTCTAGACGATTCTACCTTTAGGGGTGAGAATTTTATATTGTTGTTGTGATTTTATTCATTCTATAATGTTTCTACATTTCGGATGACAATGAAAAATTACAATTTTACCGACTGCCATAAAATGAATATGATGAGTTTGATGACAACTATTTCCATTAGAATAGCAAGAAAGGGAGTTATAAACATTAAATAATTTATATTTGTATGCAGCCCTCTTTATTTTGTTGCTGTAAATGATGATGATGATCATCATTGTAGAGAACTGCTACATTTTGTGGTATATCTCCGCTTTTGTGTGGCATTAACAGCTGAAGTGTACTTTTGGTTTTGTTAAAGTTGTGTTAATAATGCCGTGATTTTCTGTTTTCCATACAAAGGGCGTGACAAATTTGAATTTTATTATGTTTAAAATGATGAATTTATTACAATTCTTTAAACGCACTCGTACTCATTAATATATATTACTTCCCATAATGAAGTATTAATTAAGTGTATGCCAACAAAAGCTTTAATTATTTTGTTAAATTAATAAATTTTAAAAGTATATTATGTTCGTCTCGAATCCTTGCACCCTTTTGTTGTTGGTATTTTATTATATGGTTAGGCATATAATCAAAAGGTACACTAATCGATTGGCCAATTTGTTATTGTTGCATTGCACTTTTGCACATTTTATACATAGTTTTTTTAAACCGACAAAATGTTATTTCTTGTCCATGCTGTATAAAATCCGGTTGCTGACCAGATTTATAAAAGAATTCATTCTTAAATTTGTAATCGCAAACATTGGTTACGAATTTTGAAAAAGAAAAAACTGTTTTATCACCTAAAATCTACTTCGATAATATAAATTCCAATTGGAATTTTTTAGAAAATACCAAAATAGTAATAACAGACCCCAAGGAGTATGCATTTTTGACTTATATTACGTTTTTATACACTCAAAACAGTTTGTAGGTATATATGCAGTTAAAAAGGCGACAAAGACATTTACACTCATAGAAATAAATCTGTAAAAATAGCAGAAAAAGTTACTAAAAATTAGTTACAAATGATGCTGTAGAAAAAACTACTAAAATTAGCAGATTTTTTTGCTAAATATTAGTAATATAGGAATAGCAAAAATTAAACTGTTAAATATACAGTAGCCTAAAAAATCACCAACAAATTTAAAATTTTCGAAGTTTTTTTTCGATTTTTTTTTTAAATGCAAATAAAAATAGAGCCTTTTGAAAACCGAAGTTTACAATTTTTTAGCAAATATTTCTGCAGACTAAAAACAGCAAAAATTTTGTAGACATAATAGTTTATTTTTGCTATTTTTAGTCTACTAATATTTAGCAAAATTTTCTGCAGATTTTACAGTAGAATTTTCTATTTTCAATTAACTAAAAGTTAACTTAAGTATAAATAAAGTTCTGTAAATTTAACAGTTTTTATTTTGCTGTTCTTATTTTACTAGTATTCAACAAGAAAATCTGCTAATTTTAGCAGTTTTTTCCGCTGCATCATTTTTAACTAACAATTTTGCTCAAAATTGTTCGAACAATTTTAAATATCTAAATTTCGAATAACAAATAATTAGAATAATTTCATACAATTAATCGATTAAACAAAATTGGTAGAAAATTACAAAAATGTATAAAAAATGTAAATTTTTTATTATAGTAAATCCTCAAAACTTTTTTAAAAAATTGTGATAAATAAATTTCTGTAGGCATAGGTACAAGGCATAGGTACAAGGATTTGATTCAAGCTAAAAAATAATCAAGGGACGACCTTTAGAATTTCTAGAAATTCAGCTTCAGCTGAATAAGAATTTCATATTTTCAAGTAGGAGCGTTAATAAACATTTAAAATTCCAAAGAAAAAACAAAAACAACATAAAAGTACACAGAAAAAATTATTAACCTTAAATATCTAATTAAATATATATTAAAAATAAAAATTGTTTCTAAACAAGTATTTAATTGAATCAATTAATATTTTAATTGACTTTTAAATATTTTTGTAAATATTTGTTACATAATTATGTGTTGTATAATTCCCAAACTTTTTTTTTCTTAAACTGTATGCATACATAGAAAATTTTTAGTAGAAGAACCAAAACCTTTACAGTTCACAAACAAAACAAACACATATGTGACGCGCAAAATAGAAAGGGACCTAAGATCCCCTTAGATCCCTTTCTCAGGAGGGCATGGGATCGGTCTCATTCGATGCTCAGATGTTATCCACATCAAAAAAAAAAAATTGATTTTTTTACCCTAGGTCCCTTTCTCTATGCGCTGTCACATATGCAGTACTCCAAATATATAAACATGACATACACACTAGGGATGCCAAACGGGAAATTCCGAAATCCCGAATCCCGGGATTATTTCTCAAAAATCCCGGGATTTTCTTATTTATTAATATTAATATGAACGCAAATAAACAAAGTGATCAATTTTAGATTACCGACGTTTTTTTCTTGAATTTTCTAATATTTACAAGAAATTGATGCCAAGATATTGGTCAAATTAGAAATTAAGTAGATTATTCGAGTAAACTATGTAACGACTTTGCAGAAAAATTTTAAATTTTGTTAAACATCAATTTTTGAGTAATTAATGAAAAAAATTATTCTTCGAAGCGAAATTCGACTTCTGAAACCTAATTTTGGCTGGGCTGTAAGTTTGAATTCTTCCATGAAAACATTTGATAACGATAACCAAATAACTTTGTTGCTGTAATTAGAAGATTCAGCGATGGGAAGGTACTTTAACAGGTGGTACAAGCACTGGGAAAAATTGCTTTCGCATTTCCAAAATGATAATGTCATTAGACAAAAGGACCGGCTGTTCAAAAAGCGCCGGAAAAGTACTACAATATCTTGAATGTTGGCAAAACGCTGGCAAAACCAAAAACAGATGGTCTGGAATTATATTTTCCAAAAAAAATTTAAAAAAAGCTTATATATGTATATCTTTTTTTGGTCCTGCCGTGATATGAACCCAGACCGTCATATTGGCAGACGACAGCTCTACCTATTGAGCTAACTAGACATATAATACTTGGTGGGTAAAAACGTAAATGAATGATAGCAGCTAGACACCTACTGGCTGTACTAAAATGCTAGCACTCGAAAAAGGTTTTTGCACAAATATGCGTTGGTAAAACAACAAAAAAAAGTTGGTCTAAAAGGAGCTTTTCGACAAACAGAGAGTTTATTCTTATAAAACAAAAAAAGTTTAAATTAAAAAAATTTTTTTTTTGCTTGCAACCGGATTTGAACTCGTATGCAGGTACTTGATTTTTTGTATCATCGGCAATTTCAGCCTGGGATGCTTCAATATTCATAAAATGTACCACATTATTAATTAACAACTATTAAATAATTATAAAACGCTTTATTCTATAAAAAAAATTAGTTACATAACATAAAAATTTTTATAAATAAAGGAAAATCCCGTAAAATCCCGGGATCCCGAAAAATCCCGTAGTCCCGAAAATCCCGGGATCCCGGGATTTTCAAATATCAATCCCGAATGGCATTCCTAATACACACACTTTTTTACAATTTCATATTATTTTTTCAATTAATGTTTTAATTAATATTATTACTACTTTAATCGAAATTTGTTTCAATTAATCGTATACAATTTTTAGTATTTAATAGTATCATGATAGGTGCAAAATCAATTAAAATTTTAATTGATATAATCAATTTCATTGTTAAAATTCGTTTTTAGTTTTTTCTGGGTATCACAGTTTGCTTTTTCATCTTCAAAATAACCACTCTGTTGTTGTGACTTATCTAGTAAAGTAGTGGTATATACATATTTACGTATAATAAATTTTTAATTATTTTTTACGACTTTTTAAACGTTGATATTAAACGAAAGCATTAGTAATTATTGTAATTAATGATTATTAGAATTTATTAATTACAATTAATACTCAATGTAATAAAGCTTGTTTAGTGAGCACTCTGAATTAATAAAATGAAATAAAGGAATGGAGGTACGGAGAACAACAGAATTCCTCTCTACATTTACGTTTTTTGTGTATTTAATGCATACGAAATAGATACAAATTAATGTACGGGGTCTTATATTCTTTTTTATCTCTTTACCTCAATGCGGTGTGCTTCTCCCCGATTTGGATAAAATTTGAATATGTGAAAGAGGGGAGAGAAAAAATAACATTTATATTTTTTTTATTTTTATGAATTTCAGAAGAGTTACTGAATTTATTTTTGTTCCTTTTTTTAAATAAAATTATTAAAAACACAAAAAATCTTTATATATATTATTTTAAAGAAAATTTTTTCGATTAATCGATTAATTTTAAAATTTTGTTCGATTAACCGATTAAGAAAAAACCCGAATAAGTATTTGCACGATTAATCGATTAAAATAAAAGCCCTAGTAAATACTTTATCGTACTTGAAATTTGAAGTTAAAATTCCAAAGATTATATTTTTTACGCACTGCAGTTACAATATAAGGCATCAATTAATTTTTTTTATTTTTTTAATAACTAACAAAAATACCACCCCTCCCCCAAAAAAATTGGCTGTTTTCGCAAAAATATAAAGATATTTTAATGAAATTTGGTACTCTGATTCACATAGGCCCAAGGACAATCCTATTGATTTCAGATATAATCGGCCCATCTTTATAATTAATGGACCCTAATTCTAATATTAGGTAAAATTAACTTTTCTTACTGAATTTCTGGCTATGTTTATGAATTTATAGACAAATTTGTATCGCAAGTATATTTCAACCGATTAAAATTTCGGATCCAAATTTTAGCTGACTTTCAACCAGACTTGTATATGGTAGAGAAAAAACGATAATCCCGAATTTAATGCTGTTACTTGTTTATGAACAAAATTTGGTTTGGTGATATAATTAAAGCCCACTACATTCACGTACAGATTTATGCAAAAGAAAATATTACGAGTACGTATACGCAATGAAAAAAATAAATATTACGTATTCGTATTATTAAAAATAAAACTGTTAAAATAAGCAGAAATATTACACTAATAGAAAAAAGTCTGTAAAAAATTTAGTTAAAACTACTAAAAATTAGTTAAAAATTACTTTGCATAAAAAACTGCTGAAATTAGCAGATTATTTTTGCTATAAGTTAGTAAGATAGGAACAGCGAAAATAAAACTGTTAAATATACAGAATTTTAGTTATACACTCAAAATAGTTTGTAGTTTAAATTAACTGAAAATGTAATTTAAAATAAATGAAAAATCACTTGAAACCCGGTCTACTGACTTTTCATTTAAATCAAAAGAACTTTGCATTTATTTTTAAATGTTAATAAATAAACTACAAAATCCTTAAAAAATAATGATTTTTCATTTATTTCGTTTTTTTAAATTTCAAAAAATTAACTACAAAATCCGTAAGAATAAATGATATTTAGTTTATTTCGTTTTTTTAACTGACCTAGAAATCGAAAAAGAATTATTTTTTTAACAAAATATTTTAAATGAGAATATTAACTGTAACAGAAAATCCGTATTTGTATGTAGTTTATTTTTTAAATAAACGACAAAAACAGTTAAAAAATATATTTCTTTGTATTTAACTGAATAATCATTTAAAAATAAATGTACGGATAACTTTTTAAATAAACTACAGTCAGTTACTGTAATAATATTTTCAGTGTATTTGAGTTAAATTTTTGTTAATAAGAAACAATAACTTAACCTGCCAAATTAGCAAAAAAAAATTCTGCTAAATAATTAGTAGGCGAAAAAATCACAAAAAAAATTGCAAATTTCGAAGTTTTTTAATGCAAATAAAAATCGAGAGTTTTGCAAATAGCAGTTTACAATATTTTTTTAGCAAATATTTCTGCTGATTTTAGCAAAATAGACTGCTATTTTCATTAAAACTAAATTTCGCTTAAAAATAACTAAAATTTTGTAGATAGAACAGTTTGTTTTTGCTATTTTCAGTCTACTGATATTTAGCAAAATTTTCTGCAGATTTTACAGTATAATTTGTTATTTCCATTTAACTAAAAGTTAATTAATTTAAATGAATGTTATTTTAGTTTGACTCAAGATCATAAATTAACATCACTTTCTGTTTAAATTATTTTCAAATCAAAGAAAGATGATACAATTTTTACAAGTAAATTACAAAGAATAAAAATCATTGAAAAAATTCGATAAGACCAGCAAGGCAGAATGCGCATTTTCGGCTTTCGCTACAAAGCCATCATCAGTGCCTTTCGCCTTTGAGTGGGTTAATATTTGATAATCGTCTACTTATATGAATGTTGAAAGCAAATCGAGTTTGTTATCAACAACTCAACTTAGACTAACATCAACGAAATTTAACAATGCTATTTTTATCCTTTTGTTATTATTACTCTTTTTTGCTTTGAACCTTAATTCTTAAGATATCTCAGCTGATTCTATTCAACTCTGTGTATGATAAACACAGAAGTTTGAATTACAACGAACCGTTAAATTTAAATTTAAATTTAAATGTATGTTATTAAATTATATTTTTGCACCGTGTCAATGTGTTTAAGATGAATGGGGGAAAAGTTTTTAGTTGATCTGTTATTTTAAGTAAATGAATGTTATTTTAGTTTGACTCAAGATCATAAATTAATATCACTTTCTTTAATTAAATTTAATTTATATATCCAAAATTCTGTAAATTTAACAGTTATATTTTTGCTGTTCTTATTTTACTAGTATTTAGCAAGGTAATTTTTAACTAATTTTTAGTTGTTTTTCTGCCATATTTACAGATTTATTTCTATGAGTGTAGCTTTCTATAGCTGCTCTACCCTAGTCAACAAAAGAGATAGTCAGTGGCGGCAAAGACTTTCCAGTCTACCGTATATATATATTTATTTATTTTTTTTTTAATTTTATTATAAAATGAAAACATTCTTTAATATACTGTCCGATATGGAATATTTGTTAGGCATTCCACTTACAAAGAAAAAGAGTGTATATTGCATAAACTCTAGTACTTCTTCTTGTTCTTTCAGTGCTACAACTTCTTGTGCTTTTAAAACCATAACCAATTCTTAAAGTTATTGACTAACAAAAACAAGGTTTTTGCAAGCAAACCCTGATTTCTTACTGTAGTTGACTCATCGGTGGCGGTCAACATAAAATACAGCGGTATCCTTTGATCAATTCATATTATAAAATACCATGGTCACGCCTTAAAGGCATTAAACGAGATGGCGCTCAACCGCTCCACCGCGCAGAATAAAAAAATAACAAAGAGATGCAGAAGAAAACGGCAAGAATGCCAAGTTAGTAAGCAAAAATTACCAAATACTGTAGCTAAACAGCGCTGTATTTTCGGTTTGGCACTTTAAATATCAAGAGAGATTTCTTTTCATTATTTTATAATGGGTTCGAAATAATGAGTGTTATAATCAATTTATGCATGTTTCTGTGTAAGTGCTGTTTAATTTTGTTTGATTTTTAAACAATTTAAATATTATTTAATAAAAATTTAAAATTTGGCTCTAATTAGTTATAAAATTGTTGTTAACTATAATTCTGTTAAAACACACAACTTCTTGTCTTTACCAAAAAGCGTTAACCGAAAAACCACAACTTTAATAGTTTTTAAAAAACCTTAGGAATTGCAAATAGCTTAATGAGTGCTACTCTTATTTATGTTTAAATATACCGATGGTATTTAGGTATTCATTAGAAAGAGTACTATATTTAGAAATACACATAAATAATATTTAACTTAAAGATATATTCTTACATGTTTGAACATTAAAATTTTTATTTCATGGTATAACACTATGCAACAAAATACTAGGTTAGTACACTAATAAAAAAAGTATTTACAAATTGTAGTTAAAACTACTAAAAATTAGTTAAAAATTAACTTGCACCAAAATCGTTGAAATTAGCAGACTATTTCTGTTAAATATTAATACGAAAAGGCAAAAATAAAACTGTTAACTATAGAGAATTTAGTTATATTTGAGTTCAATTTTAATTAATAGAAAATAACAGCTTAGGTCGGCTAACTTATCTAAAAGAATGCTTATTTTAATACTATTTAGAGTTGTTTTGATGAAAATTTTACTCTTGGTTAAGGTAGTGAATTTGGTCTTTAACTTTAACCACGAATAAAACTCGCATTAAAATGATTTTAGATACACTCATAAAAAGCAGTTAGTACAAAAGTCTGTTAAACGCGTTTAAATCCGTTGTGTAGCTAAAGTTGTTAGTTATCCAATGTTACCACAAAAACATATTTCTGCTGTACTTGAACTAATTTTTCCTCCTGAAATTTAGCAATTTTTTTATAAATGATTTTGACAATGTTATCAGCTAATATAGATAAATTTATTGGCAACTTTTTTAATATTTGTGTTTTCAAAAGAAAACGATAGGGGCGCTAGTGTATAGTGATTGATGGCGCTTGATGGTGAATTGTGTATTGGTGAGTTTGCCGACCAAAACAAATTAGAAAATTTCTAGTAAGTGTCTTTTAATGTGTGTGATGAGTCATCACTGATAACGCTTACCAATATAAATAAAAATAATATGGCGCATGTTCGGAAAGTTCTAGTAAATAAAATAATATGATGCGAGCATGTTTTCTTTTGTTTCTGTTAGTCAGCAAAGGAACGCAAAAGAAAACGGAGGTATGCTGGACATTAACATTTCGCAGTTAAAATTCTATTTAAAAAATAAAATAATAGAGGTTTGTTTTATAATATAAACTATATTTATTTAAGGGAATACTATTACATATTTTCTTTTATTTCAGCCCTTTAACATTTTCATCTAAATTCTACCCACAGGTAGACGAAAAAAAGGAACCAAATAATACAACTCCAGCGGAAGTTTAACATATAGAAAATAAAAGTGATATATAGTGCAAATAGTGTTTTTGGATTGTGTAATTTATTCGAAAATAAAATTAACAATATTTACATTAATTTGTTTTTATTCAATTAATAACAAAAAGTGATTGTAATTTTAGCAGCATGTTTTGCAGATTTCAACTGACCCACTTTCATTTCTATTAAACGAAAATTCTTCTAAATTTTTGAATGTTAACTGAATTTTTTACCTTTTTATAACCAACTAAAATTTTGCAGAAAACATGTGCTGATTTCAGCTGAGTAATTTTCATTTCCATTCAACAACATTTCTTATAAATTATTGTATTTGAACTAACTTTTTTACCTAAAATTTAGGTCACCTAAATTTAGCAAACCATGACTCTCAACATCATTGAAATTTCTTGTGGCGCAAATTCAGTTACTATTTCCTGTTATTTTAGCAGAATTTTTAACTATTTGTACGGGCTTTTTTTATGAGTGTAGTCTTAAATTGAGAGTACTTTTAGATAAGTTAGCCGATCTTAATCTGATAAAAACAGCAATAAATTTTCCTAAATAATTAGTAGACCAAAAGAGCACAAAAAAATATTCAAAGTTTTATTTTCCATTTCTTTTAATGCAATTAAAAATCTAGCCTTCTGAAATTATCAGTTTACTATTTTCTCTAGCAAACATTTCTGTTAATTTTAGTAGGGGAGACTGTTGTTACTACAATCACCGATCGCCTCAGACTAACTTTTTGAGTTGATATACCGATGACCGTCTGTCCGTCCGTCCATCTGCCTGTCTGTCATTGTATTTTGTGCGCACGCTACATGTTACAGAAATTAAGATAATTAGATAGAATTTGGTACACTAACTCATACACTCAAAAAAATAAGTTAGTAGAAAAATTAGTGAAACGTCTTGTATATCAAGTGTACTAGTTTTCAGCAATTTTTTTGCTGAAATTCCGTTTTCAGCAAAAATTTTAGTTATATTTTTTAGCACTAAACTAATTTTGAACTAATGTTTTACTAATTTATTTTGCTACAAAAATTGTGCTGATAACCGCATTCATAGCGTGGACGACAACCAGATAGACAAGATGTAGATGTCGCAGCTTGTCTGGAAACGGAAATGACAAAAAAGAAAAACAACTCTACACATATTCTATATTTAAATTTTCAGCAAATAAATAAACTAAAATAAAATTACGCTACAAGTTTTTTGAGTTTTTTTCAGTCTACTAATATTCAGCAAAAAGTTTAGTGATTTTAGCAAGGATTTTTTTCATTTTCAGTCGACTAAGTGTTAGCAAAACTTTTGCTGAAGATTACTATTTTTTTGGTAAAAATCAGCTCTCTGATTTTCAGCAAACCTTTTGCTGAAATTACCAACTTTTTTGCAAGCACGCTCCTGACTAAAAATTTGCTGACACAGCAACATCTTTTGCTGACTTTACTGACTTTTTTTTTGATTGTACCAATGCAAGGACAACGTCCATTGATTTTGGTCAGAATCAGTTCCTGTTCTATCCTAGTGCCTATATAAGGGTCTCCCAAAATTGAGTCTTATCCTTGTACGCATGTTACAGGCCACAAATTTCAAGATATTTTTATTCATTATATCGATCTAAGGCCAAAGCGTATTGATTTTGGGAAGAATTGATCGCTGGTTAGTTCCAGTGCCCATATAAAGGTCCGTCAAAAATTGGCTTTTATATTTGTTAGCACGCTACAGGATGCAGATATTAAGACAATGTAATGAAATTTGATACATACACTAATAGAAAAAAGTCCGTCAAAAACTTAGTTAAAACTATTAAAATTTAGTTAAAAATGATGCTGCAGGAAAAAACTGGTAAATTAGCAGATTATTTTTGCTATATATTAGTAATATAGGAACAGCAAAAGTAAAACTGCTAAATGTTCAGAATTTTAGTTAAATTTGAGCTAAATTTAAATTGTAAATGGAAAATAGCAAATTAGCCTAAAAAATCACAAACAAATTTTAAATTTTCGATGTTTTTTTTGAATTTTTTTTTAGTGCAAATACAAATCGAGCGTTTTGAAAACAGCAGTTTAAAACTTTTTAGCAAATATTTTTGCTGATTTTAGCAGAATAGACTGCTATTTGCATTCAACTAAATTTAGCTTAAAAATAGCAAAAATTTTGTAGATTTAACAGTTTATTTCTGCTATTTTTAGTCTAAAAATATTTAGCAAAATTTTCTGCAGATTTTACAGTACAATTTGCTATTTTCAATTAACTAAAAGTTAGCCTAAATATTACTAAAATTCTGTAAATTTAACAGTTTTGCTTTTGCTGTTCTATTTAGTATTTAAGCACCGTAAGTTGTTTTTCACGTGGAAAAATTTCCCTCGAACTTTAAATGCCTCAAATTGCAATTTAATTTAAACAAATGAACAATTTTTTAATTTAATAACAAAGACACAATCAAAATAAACACAAAATGTCACTTTTTCCCAAGAAAAATAATAGTCTTGTACATTAAATTTGCGTGAGAACAAACTCTACACAATTTTCACGTGACACTGATTGTCGTGAAAAATCATTTTTTTATATGGGTATAATAGTTTATTCACGTGAAACTCAAACAACTTACGGTGCTTTAGTGAAAAAATCTGCTAATTTTAGCAGTTTTTTCTGCAGCATCATTTTTAACTAACTTTTTAGTAACTTTTCTTGCTATTTTTACATATTTATTTCTATGAGTGTAGGATCATATCGGCCCAAACCCTATGGATTTATGATAGAATTGATCCATTTCTAGACTCCGCGCCAATGTGGATTTTCTCCTAAATATAGCAAATTTTGACACACGTGCATTTCAGCCTATTGAAATTTCGGATCCAAATACAAGTTGACTTTAAAGCAGACTGCTGTAGGGTTTAATATAGTCGGCTACCATCTTTAACTTTTTTCTCGTTTACTGGACAAAAAAATTATAAATTAAATGGCCATATAAATTTATTGTACCACACAGCGCCAAACATTTTGTAGGTTTTACTATACTAACCTAGGACATTTATATGTCATTAGATTCACCGACACTCAAAAATAGTGTTGCACAGTGTAATGAATATAATAAAGTTTAAACAAATTATATCCACAGGTAAACAACAAGAAAAAATTGTTACACCACACCTAAATTAATTGTTTAAATGTTTGTTCTTACAAATTACTGCCAAAAAGTCATTAACTATTATACAAATTTTCAAATACACACACGACACAACATTTTTATACCCTACACCACTACATGAGTTTGAGTTTGTGCTGATGTTTGTAAAATCAAGAAATTTTGGACCTAGACCTACCTTGCAGTACACCCATTAACTCAAAATCACTTTTTGGTTCGAATGAACGATGTGCTTGCCCGTCCCTCTGTCTATCTCACTGTCCATATATTTTTGTGCTCCCGCTACAGGACGCAAATGTTAAGATATTTTGATGAGATCTGGAACGCCGAACCACATAGACCCATGACCAAAGCTTATTTTGTTTAGAATCGGTCGATGTTTAGACTTCCCAGCAAAACCTTGGTAATGGGTTGGACCTTTTTCATGCATTGCCTGGCAATGGGTACCCCTTTACCCTTGGTTTTACTTAGAAACCTAAAGTAATACGTTACTAATATTTTGATACATCAATATTTATGTGGGAGGTATGAAATAATGAGTTACCGATATAGAGGTATATCACTACTTATTTGGAGGCTTCAAAATAATATATCACTGATATTGTGTTATATAATAACTTACTAATAAGGATAAAAATAATGTTAGCTGTATTTTCGTTCATACCTATCAACGTTAAGTATTTATAGCAAATTTACGTTAAACTGATTGGAGCGTCAACTTTTTTTAAATAATGAGTATTTATGATAGTTCCGGTATAATCAAACGTGCGTCAGCAAAACTTTTTAGGTAGTAACGCGAAGAAGTTACATTAGGTGTGAACATGTATAAACGTTGAGTTTTCAACGTTGATAATTATCCACGTTGTAAGTTAACGTGCATACGAAAAGTAATATGTTAGTTTACGTCTAAAAAACGCTTTTATGCACTTTGTGCTTTTCTGAAAGTTAACGGATATAGTTAAGTCGAAAATACAGCTGTTATTGGTATTGCATTATATAACTGCTTATTATGCGAAAGTACGATTTAATAAAAATTTGTAATCTAATAAAAATTTGTAATATTGCTGGGATCGGTGTACTTTTAAACAAAGTCATTACTGGTAACATATTTTTAATTCCCTATATGTAACCAATGAAATATGTAATAATGTGTATCGACTTATTTCACTCCATACAAGTATGTACTTATTTTAGCTAACTAGTGAATTTCATATTACAAGTAACAACTTATTTCAGTACTTCCTTCGTAATCGCTTATTTTAGCCTATACCGGTACGATTTAGGCAACCATTTACCCCCAATGACACCCCCATGTTAAAATAATGTGTTATGCGACCAAAGTGTAAGTAGTTACAATTTTTGGTTTCTTATTCCATTTCCCTTTACCTGGTAACAGAAAGTTTTGCTGGGTTATTGCATTTGTAAAGATCCCCAAAAAATTACCAATATGCTTGTTCGCTCGATACAAATAGTAAATAAAAAGATATTTTAAAGGAATTTGTTACACTGATTACTAAGATATTTTGATAAAATTTGGTACATTTTGGTCACATGGGCACAACGGCAAAGCCGATTATAGAATCGGTCCATATTTAGACAGATCATAAATATAGAGAAATTTCATGCACTTACTCATATGTGGCCAATCACAAAAAATATTGATTTTAGATATAATCGGCCCATCTTTGGATCTAGCGCCAATATGGATTATATTTCCGTCTTTGCCTAACACTAGGCAAAATTAAAGTTTCTTACTAATTTACAAATGCTTCACAAATGTATAGACAAAATTTTGACACAAGTCCATTCCAACCCATTAAAATTTCGGATCCAAGCATTAGTTGACTTTCAATCACACTGGTGTAGGTTATCATATAGTCGGCATGCCCTACTTTAACTTTTCTACTCGTTTTTTATTTTAATTACAACATTTTAATATCTTGATTACCTTAACAATATACGAGTAGCTGTAATTAATAAAAAAAAAATAAAGTTTAAAGAAAATCCGAAAATAATCAAACAAACATATGTTAACAATTTGTCTATGACTTGATAAATTTACCACACAGACCACAAATAAACAATAAAAAATTTTAAAACTCCTGAAAAGCCAGAGAGGTATATTAAGTCTGTTCCTGCAACCCAAAAAGCCTAAAATGTTTGTTGTTTGGGCTGTTTTGGCTTGTAATGTATTATCGCTGTAAAGTACGGGAACGGACTTATTATTTCTAAACAAAAAATCCATTATCATGTTAAGTTAATTTTTTTCATAACCCACTTACTTTTTATGAACCAGTAGTGTTGTCTGCTGTCAGTCAGTTGTCAATACTATTGAAGACTACCATTTACATTTACAGCTACAATTTGTATATCTGTATCTTTTCAGTTATTTTGTATATTTGAATTGAATGGATATCCGTTAAATGCAGCCGCAGATATTGTGTTTGTTTTTTTTTTTTTTTTTTTTTTTAAAGTCGCTAATTGATAATTACTCAGATTTTGTTCGATTTAAACGAAAAGTTTTAAATCTGTGTCGATTCAAGTTGATGCATGAATTAACTGTGTCATAAGAGAAAAAAGCGGCTTTTTGAAATATTGTTTTCGAGTGCATGTGGTTTTCCAAATATTTTTATTTCATATTTATACTGACAAGGAAATCTATACTCTTCGATATTGATGAAATTTGTTTATCTGATATGCAACAAAATCACGCCTCGGTTTTTGGACCATATCAAAGTAAATAACATAGTACATTTTAATTTCGAAAACTTATGAGCTAAGACTTGAAACTGTAAAATTATAATGTATTCATCAAAATCAAAAGAAGTCTGATAAACACAATGTCAATGTTTTACTATAAAAATCGGTTAAAAAGTATCCTAGAGAGAAAGCTTCATCTGCAACAGAAAGAATCCCTTTGCTTACAATTAGTAACATAAAAACAGCATGAAAAGTCTGTTAAATTAACAAAATTTTAGTTAAGTTTTAAATAATTGTGCAGGTACATATATCAGATAACAATATATCCTGATGAAATAAGCAGAAATTTTTTCCGAATCTGAATTGATCTGAGCTGGATCTGATGCGAGCAGGCCCATACTTTTATTAGTAGTATAGGTAGTTTCAATTAATTTGACATGTTGAAAATTTATACACAGAAAAAAATGTTTCCCAAAATTCCCCCAATGAAAAATTTTGTTGGATAAGAAAGCTATAGTCAATTAATTCTGTAACTGTACCCCGTTTCTGTATTTTTCGCATCGAAAAAGTTTTCGCTTAAAATATGTGAAATGCAACCCTGCTATGCTTTATATAGGGTGAGTCACAGACAATAAAATATATATGAAACCAAATCAGCTAATAATGCTTTGCGTGTAAGTTATTTCTAATTAAATTAGGTATTTTACAAAACTACATCTGTCCACCGTTATAAAAATTACAATATCTAGAAGAATTACGACTAAAACTCCAGTCAACTTCATCATTTCTTAAATCACCCTGTGTAATGCAGGGTGACTATGCATTTCTCGATGAGAAAACTTCTCACATTCGATACATAAACGGGGTACTGATTCAATTAAAAAATTGAGCAATATTAAAACTTTCACACCTGATAGTAATCATTGATAGAAGTAATGCTGTATAAATACACTCCAAATAATATATGGGTGAAATCAAAAAATGTGATAAATTTTTGGGCCAAATTTGTGAGAAGCAAAAAGTGTTAATATTTCGGTTTTTTCTTAATGAAATCAGTAAGTTTAGTCATTATAAACCTAATTGCAAAAAATCTCATCTACAAGTTGTCGAAATAACTTTTTTTGCACAATTTTAATTTTTTTTGTTGTAACGGAGTTTACATTTCTGCAAGCAAAAGATATAACAAAAAAAATTGGGTACGAATTTTCTTCAATTTATTGGTTTTTCGTATTTGCGTTTTCAATTTGCTTTCCAATGATATATAATTTGTGTTTATCAAATTGGCGCTTTCGCGAATAAAAATACAATTCATTCCGCGAAAAATTTTTGTATTTTTTTTAATTTTGTATTTTTGGTCCTTTTAAATGCTTTTCAAAAAAATAAAATTTTTTAAAATCCCAACAGCGGTTGCGCAGTTACAAAATAATATATTAAAAACATAACATTTCGCGATCAAAAAATTTGTAAATTGTGTGAAACAAATTTAATTTGTCAAACTAATGTCAGTAATGACTCGAAATATCGATTCAAAACCAATGAAATGCAAAATCAATCGTTTTTCGCTCCAGCAGCTTAGGGTAAAAAACTGATAACTTTTTTTGATTTGACGCAAAATTATTAGTTGAATCGTCTTTTGACATATAAATATTAGTTGAATCACCTCTGTTTTGGTTATTTTAAAATATTTTAAACATTTATCTACATTTATTTGAATGAAATCTGATGCAAACAATTGTGGTTACGGAGTTTACATTTGGTTACTTTTTTCGTTTTCTTTCAGAAACGCTTTGTCAGAATTTTTTTTCCGAAACAAAATCGCATGATGCCTACAAGGTGAATCCAAATATGACATTGTTTTTCTTACTCGTTAAATAGTTTGGTTTAAAAATTAGGAACGGAGTTTACAACATTTTTTCAAATCTTATTAAAGACATCCTTTTTCATCTCGAGAATGTTACATGCTGCAGAAAAGCTTCAAGTCTGTTATGCTGGATGATTACTTACAGTCCAACGATCATTTGAGTATAAATAACGTTATTATTTTCGCAATATAAATAATAGATAACTCCAAAATTCTGGCATTTTTATCAAAAATTATGACGAAAAATCGTTACAGAGTTGAAGTCGTGATAGCTAAGATAGACGAAAAAGTTTGTAAAATGCATTAATTTTTATTAAAAACGGCACTTTTCCTCTTCATAAAAATTCTTACAGTTAGTGTTTAGCTTTATTGGTTATTAAAATATAAGCTATTAAATTTAAAAAACCTTATAAAATTGGTCACAAATTTTATGTATTAACCAAAAATTGGTCAGATTGTTATAAATTTTGTAAAACAGGTGACAATGCGCTGATATATATCGAAATATGTAACTCAAATGTAATCCATGCATTAGAAATTAGGTGGTTACACGGTTTTTATCACATTTTTTGATATCACCCATATCTATTGGCTGAACAAAAAAAATTGTTAATTTAACAAAATTTATTACTGTTTTTTGTGTTAAAATAAAGTTTTTGATTAAGTGTAATCATCGCATAGGATAAATCGTAATTAATGTTAGAATTAATTACTAAAGAATTTTTTGTAAAGCTGATATATAGGAAGAAGAAGAAAACATTTTTATTGAAAAATTTAAGAGACACAAGGGAATCACCAGACTGCCGCAGTTTCGTCTCATCCAAAGACTCGTCAGTGGTTAAAAAAATTTCATCTCTGTTACAATTGACAGTAGAAGGGGTTGTAGGGGAAAAGTAGCTATTCTACAACCGATTCTTTGGAACAGAAAATTTTCCTGGGTATGGTTATTTCGGTAACGGTATTTCAAGGTTAATGGTATTTCAGTTATTTCGGTAACAGCACAATAAATTTATCAACTTAATGGTTCCACTACGACATATCAAAAAAATCATTTTCGAGGCGTCCAAATTTCAATTTTTTACAATTTTCTAATAAATTCTAGCGCCATCTAGCGGTGGCTTTTTGAAACAACTAATAAAGTTGTAAACAATATAACATTACGGCCTTTCCAGAAAGGTATTACTTATGAAAATGTGGCAACTAGAGGTAAAAGTATATAAGTAAAATTATTTTCTGCTTAATGATGATGATGATGATGTTGATGAAAACAAGCAGAAAATAATTTTACTTATATACTTTTACCCCTAGTTGCCACATTTTTTATCCGATTTTCATAAGTAATACCTTTCTGGAAAGGTTATAATGTTATATAGTTTACAACTTCATTAGTTGTTTCAAAAACCTAACGCAAGATGACGCTAATCTAGCATTTATTAGAAAATTGTAAAAAAAATTAAATTTGGACGCCTTGAAAAAGATTTTTTTGATATGTCTTAGTAGAACTTTTATTTCCTCATGTCAAAAGCTATCGAAAAATCGATGGCACAATATCAAAAAAATTTTGTCCACACAAATCAGCCCATTCTAGTATCCATATTTGATTAATTTGTATATCGGCACTTTAAGTTATTTTATTAACGATATTTAGGGGCAACAGTAGAATGTTGAAAGCATTTTCGATCGATAACCCTGATGAAAATACAAAAAGAATGGATTCCAATTGAAAGTTGCACGCATTTGAAAATCGGCAGTTTAAAGTACCGTTTTAATATCTCTATTAACACACTCACAATATGTCTGTTCCCGTACTTTACCGAAGTTACACAAACTAGCCCAAAGGCGTTCCCCTACTCAAAATTGCGTGTAAATTGTTGTTGTTTGGGCGGGTACCCACGGTAACGTACGGGAACGCACATAATATATTTTCCATAACCGATTGAGGTTTGTTTAAAAAGTAAAGTTTGTTTTCAATTGTAGAATCAATTAAAATACATTGAAACATATTGTTTAACTTTTTATATTCGTCAATAAAAAACAAAACAAAAAAAATAATCTTTAGCAATTGTTATTTTCAGTCAAATATTCTATTTTTAGATTTCTATTTTTAGAAAAAATAATTTAAATAATTTCGTTGTTTTCTGTTTTAAAACAAAAAATTCAAATATTTTCGGTTTTCTTTTTTGTTAAACTAGTTTGATTATATACAAAATAATTTCAATTCAAATTACAAGAAATTCTTTACTCATACACACAAACATGGCCAATAAAAATATGAACGTGTGTGTTGTGTGGGAGTGTTTTGAAAATCCAAACAAAAAAAAAAACTTTCAAATATGAAAAAACAAACCACAAAATCGCTTTTTTTACGTTTTGTCAGTTAAAAATTGATGATTGTTTTAATAGACTTTTCAATTATTTTTATTTCTTTTATGGATTGTTTAAACAATGTTTGAAAATAAATATCAAAATGGTTTGAATATAATGAAAAATCAGAAGGCCTTTTTTTAATTGTGTTTTCAGTTAATTTAATATGTATTTTAGGTTGTTTTTAAGGATAAAATATTGTGAGTGCATATGTATGGGACCAACCTTTTGCATTTTGCCAGTCATCAAGATGTCATCTTTCATATATTTAATACAATTAAAATATTTTTATAATTAGGATTAAAAAAACCGACTTTTGTCCAACAAAATCCGAACTATCTTCATTTACTCGTAATCATCTAGCGGTGTTATTTGTCGAGTAGTGTACTTTTATTTCATGTTAGAGCCATTGAAGCTGTCGGCAAAGATTTCAAAGTTGTTGCATAGTGTTTTTTTATAATTTTAAAATAATTTCTCTCAGCAGCTGAGTTCAATTGAATTTAAATAAGTTCTTTAAACACAACCTTCAAAACCCTTTTACAACACCTTTCCAACAAAAAAAAAAAAAGACTTTCACCTGTTTTCTTAAATTATTTACTTTAATCTAAAATTAAAATATAAACAATTTTCTATTAGACATGGTAATAATTTAAAGTTTAACACTTTAACCTTTTCATCTAGAAATTTCCCGCTATAACTTCAATGAAACAAAGAAAAATAAAAAAAACTGTGTGGGTTTTAGTTTAATCCCACATACACCTTTCAACGCTTGTTGTTGGATTAATCAAAATCTAATTTAAATTCAAATTTATCAGCATGTGGAATAAACCACACACAACGATAAGAAAATAATATATACATACAGTTTCCAAAAGGATGTAAGTTAACTCTACTCTATAGTTACAACAACCGTCTTGGCTTAAATACTCACTCACAAAAAACCATTTAGATCTTTTATAAGAAACAACTTGTACCACTCACTACTGACTGTAATAAATTTCCATTTTAAACCATGGCACAGGTGAAAAAGTGTGTAAAGTAAAAAATGACTTTGGACCGCGGGAAAAAAAATTTCCTTTAAAAAAAATCACAATCCTTAAAAATTATTTGTATTTTAGATAATTAACACTTTCCCTAACTATTATTGTTTCTTTTAAAGAGGTTTCCCACGCAATCCTTGAATAACAAAAGAACTCCAATGAAAAACAATATTAACATTAAGATTATAAAAATGTATTTAAACGAATTAATACCTTTTCCTAACATCCGCATATGAGTTTTTCTTTTTATTTGCTTCTTAATACGAGCGGAGATAGATAAAAAATCGAAAAGAAAACAGAAGCGCTAACGACAAATCCAAATTGTTTATATGCGGCACTTCGTTTGATGCGTTTGTTTCGCGGTTAAATCGAAAACATGCTCACAAATATTTGTGTGATTAGCCCTTATCAGTATTATTTCCCAAAAGAATGAAAGAATTAAAAAATTGGTAGTAGGAAAATAGAAAATCGAAAATATTACACGCAAAAGGTTTCACAGCGGCAGCTACTGATGCTGTTAATTTTACTGTGTCTTCAATTAAAAAAAAACACAAAAAAGAAAAGAACCTTTTTCTGTTCTAAGCTGCAAGGGTGAATTCTATGTTAGAACATTTCCATTGCGGCAAAGGTGGCCTTTCGTTTTGTTTGGTATACTACTGTAATCTAACTTTTACTTTTTTAAGATTTGTAAAATTCTTAAATTAGTTTTCTATTTTAGATTTGAAGGTTAAGAATAAATGTTGATTTTTGTTATTTATTTTATTCCTGAGACTTATTGTCGCCCAGATTAAAGTTGCTGCTTTTTTCTTGTTCGAGCTGTATTCCATCGTGGTTTTGTATATTTTGTATAGAAAGGAAATCAAAGATCAACCTCATTCGATTTGTAAACTATTTCGGGAATTCATGTACTGAAATGGGGAAGAGGGAAATCATGAACCGTTGCCATTGATTGGTACCTTTTTGTTAGGGGGCATGTAGAAGGCTTAAGAAACTAAGGATTGCCAAGTTTTCCTGAAAAGTTTCTAAAAGGTGTTTGGAAAAAATTGTGTAAAACACGAATATCAAAGAAATAAGTCCCCATATCAAGTTTGGAAGCTAGATCTTGGGGCTTTCATCATATTTATGAGAGTTTTTCTAAACTACCCAGCAAATAAAATTGGAAGTAATGCTTTACACTACTGCTTTCACTGCTTCACATGTATTCGTTAGTGTATTTTTACTGCTTTTTTAGAAGTAATTCTGAACAACTTCAAAAAATCACTTCTTTCACATTGCCTCCAAAGCATCCGTTAGTATATTTTTACTGCTTTTCTAGAATTACTTTTGTACAACATCCAAAAAATAACTTAAGTATTGCTTCTAAAGCATAATTGCTCTAAAAGTGGCCCTAAAAAGTGATTTTGGTATCATTTTGTATATCTAATCGCGGGTCCCTCCAGGAACCAATATTTTTTTTTATTTCTTTTTAAAATTATTTGTAATTAATTTGCCTAAATTCAATATTTTTTTAATTTTTAAAAATATATAAAGTATACTGAATTGCAGTGCACCTTTTGCACTTGTTTAAAAAGTACTTTTATTGAAGAGAACAAAGCACAATATCTCGCAATGTGTTTTTGTGCCAGACAACTTTCATGTCAAAGAATAGGTAAAGAGCTAGACTAGCAATCATGAGGTCGAAAGTTCAATACACATGGCGGCAATAAAAAAACCTTTTGCAAGATAAAGAAAAAAAATTTTTTTTTGCAAAGAATTTTTTTTTATTTGGTGAAAAAGAGCTTCCTTTGCACTCTTTCAAAAATTACTGAAAAAATGTTGAAGTGGGAGTTCTCCTCTCCTAAGACAACTCAATGTTAAAATAAAAATCAATAAAAAAAAGGCAGAAACTAGATGTCGTCTGATTTGCAATTTAATAATGTGTTTATAACTTTTGAAAAAAATTTTATTCTTCTTTTTAACCTCAAACCTACTAAATTAAAATTAATAAAAATGCATATTAATTACAATATTAATTGCAGTTGGTCCATATGACGAGTTTGAAAAACAACACTTTTTACAACACGTCTCCAATATACACAAATTACCTGTACTTGTACCTAAAAATCATACGTCAGTGTGGCAACATTTGCGAAAAAGGTGACGAGGAGCAGATAAGAAGATAAACAAAAAAATCTAAAGTAGAATGTTTGTATCATATGTGTCTGTTTGATTACTTCTGAGAGTAAAAACAATAACAAAAAGCTGAATAGGAAAGAAAACTATGAATTTGCCACACTATAAGCGGGGGGCCTTACCGTGGCACAGTGGGCCAGCATCATAGAATTTTGGTGAAAACTAGAATATTGAGTATATGAGACTAAAAGATATCACAAAGGGGGGTTTGGTTGTTGCTGATCACGAATCTGAAATAAAAAGTATAAAATTCAAAATGGCGGATCCAATATGGCGACAAACAATTTTTCATTAAATTTCTTGTCGCCTGATTTACTTCAAATTTCCACCAAGGGAAGTTTTTGAGTAGCAGATTACGAATCTGAAATCAAATTTTAAAAATTCAACATGGCGGATCCAATATGGCGGCCATAAATTTAAAATTGTTATGTATTGGAAAATAAATTACACTGCACAAAAAAAAAAAGGTTCTGATGACAACTAATTCTGGCAAAGGGACCAAAGAAAAATATAAGTGTATCGGCGTTTTTAAATTTTTCGTCTGGTGAATCGGCATAGGAGACTATGTGGCTTTTCCATTTTAGGTATAGGATATGTTCAGCGAACTTATGTAAAACACTGCGAGGGATATTTTTATGAAAGATTTTAACCCTCTAACTCTGCAATTAAGTGGTCTCTTTTGGCGCTTTTTAAAAAGTTTCAAAAAATACCCATAATTAAGAGTTAGAGAGTTAAAATGTTCCGCAAAAATATTTGTCATGAAATTCTACTATACAAATCTCTGAAGACATAAACTTAACTTAACTTCAATGCCAGAAATAAGTCAAAACTTAAAATGTGTTTAAGGTTAATTTCGTACTTATTCAGAATTACTCAAATGTCCCACAAACCTGTACTTTAGGGGGCTAGTATGTGTCAGAAAACCTGAACCTTCATTTTTGGTAATTTTTAGTGCTATTTTTTAGTTTTGACTAAAACTCTGGAATGCTGGAAATCAGCGAGATCTGAGAGTACTTTTTCAGTTAAAGAGCAAAATCTCGAAAGTTTATGAGATTGTTTTTGGAACAAATTATTGTTTATTTATGTTTTTTTTATTGTATCATTATAAAATAAAAAATGTCACAAAATTAAAAAACTTTTAACTTTCGCCAACTATTTTCAATTTACGGGTCGTTTATGTCCCTTTATAAAAAGGGTCCAAAAAGTTTCTTTAATTGATGAGTTAGAGGGTTAAAATGTACCACAAAAATATTTGACATGAAATTCTACTGTAAGTATCTGAAGACATCAAAGTTGCAAATTTAAGTTCAGTGTCAGAAATAAGTCAAAACTTAAAATGTGTTTAAGGGTTAATTTCGTACTTATTCAGAATTGGCACTCAAATGTCCCACAAACCTGGATTTTAGGAGGAAACCATGCAATTTACGGATGTATTCAGCGAACTTATGTAAAACACTACGAGGAATATTTTAACCCTCTAACTCTTCAATTAAAGGGACTTTTTTGGGACAAAAAAGTTTTTCATATAGAGACAAATTAACAATTAAAAATTACTTTGATCAGTTGACACATAAACTAACCACTGACAAGTCTTTGGGTGAGATAAAACTGCGTCAGTCTGGTGATTCCCTTGGTTCTGTTAAATTTTTCAATAAAAATGTTTTCTTCTTCTTCTTCCTATAAATCAGTTCAGAGTTTAATTTTGACACAAATTTTGATGTTTACCGCTTAAAACACCACTAAGAGTCATGAGAGGGTAAAAAGTTTGTATAAAAAAAATATTTGCCTTTTCATTGTGTCAACAGCTACACTCTAAAAAATGTTTGTAAATTTACTGCTATAAAATGGGTAAAATTTTGTTTACTTTTACGAAAATTCGGTAAATATAAACAAAAAATGCGTAAACTTTTTTCATACACACTTCCATACACAATAATACACACACAAAGTATTTTTAGACATTATGTGTTTATAAATAAACAGATTGTGCCTAAAATTACTATTGTTTTGTTAAATAAAATTTTTACGCACAAAGTTGGTAAATATACTATCCTATGATAGTAATAAATACTCTGACATTTCAAATTGGAAAAAAATTGAAAAAAAATTATAAATAATAAAAAAAAGCGAAAACGGATTATCTTTAGTGAATTACAACATTTCCAGAAACAAATTAGAGTCTGGAAATAGCAACATAAGCATGAAATTGTTTTTGGTAATTATTGTTAACGCATGTGGTAGTCGAAACCTCATTTTAAAATTGAAAACGCCATAAGAGAGACACGGCCTACGCAGGAACAACTGGGTGCAATGACTCCTGCTCAACAAAATACCTTCTTTGCAAGGGAGGCAGTCAACCAACAACCGTCAACAATAACGGGTAAGAGAGATACGGCATTGGTAAAACAACTGGGTGCAATGACTCCTGCTCAACAAAGTCAGTATTCATTGAGTACTGCCTAACTTGCAAAGAAAGCATTTTGTTAAGCAGGAGTCATTGCACTCAGTTGTTCCTACGTAGGCCATATCTCTCTTAAGGCGTTTTCTCCCGTTATTGTTGACGGTTACTGCCTCCCTTTCAAAGAAGGCATTTTGTTGAGCAGGAGTTATCGCACCCATTCAATAGTTATAACAAATTTTTATATGAATTTTATACAAATGCATTAAGATCCCAAAACGACTAATTTGGACATAAACGATTATGAGAGAATGACTCGGATATTATTATTAATAAAATAGATACTAAAAATTAATTTGTTATTTTATTTAAAAAAAATTTTTGGGTGGTGCTTAAAGTTAGCACAACTGTTGTAAATGTACGCATTATTTTGGATTTTTAAGCACTTTCTGTGGATTTTTGAGCATTTTTTGTTGTTGTTTACTTACTTTTTTGCGTACATTTACACGTGAAACGTGCTTTTTTACACACAAATTTAGTAAATTAACACACTTATTTAAAACTTTCATTTAATTTTTACGCACTTTCAATGTAAAATTACAAATTATTTGTGCACCAACTTAAACACACATAAACGGACCAAATTTTTTCACAGATCTTATTTTTTACTCTCAACCTATCAGAAAATGTGCGGGGAGCTGGAAAAATAAAACTTTTGCACATATGGGTGCACATATGAATCATGTACTATTGCATATGGGTATACATGAATCATATATGTTCATTTTAACATAAATTTTTTTGATTGCATCGCTTTCTCTTCTCCACTCGATCCTTTCTTTCTAAATAAAATATTTTGAGCGAATATATAATATAATCTGTCTTTTATTATCAACATTTATTTAATTTGTCAAAGTTGAGAAATCAAAGTCAAAATAAGAACACCCATTCCAATTTTTTTTTATTTCCATTAAACATTTGACGATAATAATAGTTAACAAATGAATTTTTGACAAATATAAAAGAACAAACTATAGTTTTTTTTTTTAATTTCAGTTTTGTTTTTCGGTAGGAGAACGTGGTTGGCTAAGAAAGAACCTGTTCCAGAACACTTTGTATTAGTAAACTATTCCAAAAAAAATTTTAAGGGATGTTACAAACAAATATTGTGAAGCCGAAAATTATAAAATCAAATTTTTTCCGTTTTTTCCGTTGTCAAGCAGTTTATGTTTCCAAGAACAACAGTCACATTTAACGGTAATTTCAATCAAAACAATTGGATGCTGAAGTAGTAAGCCATAATATTTTTTGGATCCTCGCGACCATATTTTGTTTCGAAAGCTTTGTAACATTATAAATGCTATATGTTTCGATATATTATTCATACTTTGTACATTCCGCGATCAACACACTACTTGTGATTGCATATTTTAAGATCATAGAGTTTAGCAAAACTTATGAATTGTGTAAATATCAAAACAAGTTAAATGTATTCGATTAAATTTCTATCATGCTTAGAGCGTAATGTACTACATTTAACCAACTTAAAAATCCGGATTTGCTTATTTGCAGTTAATATTGCTTTTTAATGTGAAGGTTGGTATTGTTTTAACTTTGGTTAATACTTTGTCTCACTCAGTAGTTTTACCGAATGCTAATCACTTCTCTAAACAAATCGGCGTTTGGGAATAGTATACAAAAATTTTAATTCCTGTGATCTTTGCAGCTAAATTCTTTAGAAATGCACCGCTGCGTAACGGCGTTAACATTTAATAAACCCAAAAAAGTGTGGCAACTCTAATAGGTGTGAGTAAGTATGTAACATCAATACAAAAGTAAAAAAATAATATTAAAATAAATATTTGTAAAAAGCAATCAATCGATAAAGTATCCAAACACAATGTATCTAGCTAGATACTCAAACATAGATACATATGTTTTTATTGTATCTAGCTTTAGTGATACTAAATAAATAAATATTTAAACATCCACTAATAGAAACATCTATCATACTCGTACCACATCACTCACTATTAGCCCATGGGTATTTAAATATCGGTTTTGATCAAACGTTAGATATTTTTGAAAATACTAAAATCTGCCGCAAAGTGAGATGATGAACTGTTTTCGGCGGTTTGAAAATCAAACAAATTAAAAATATTTAAACATTTAAATTTTCCCAAAAAAAAAAACATAAAATTTTTTACTTTAATTAGCAGTTTAAAAATATGATATTGAGTAGGTTTTTGTGTATCTTTTTCGATGTTATAAAGTATCATCATTATCATCAGTATCATGTCTGTTCTATTTCTATATTTCTGATTTTCACATTAACTTATGATGACTTAAGATGAGTTAGAAACTAAATTAATAAATTATTTTTCTATTGATTGTTCGGTTGAAAGATTTTCAATATTTCCCTGCAAACATTTGGAAGACACAGAGGTCGTCGCCAAGAAGATAATGATGCAACATCTTCTTTTTAATAGTGATAATAAATGTATTTAAGCATCGGGAATTTATCTTCACCCAGAAAACAGATTCAGTTCTGATAACCGCATTTATTTGTAGCCAATCGCATGGTTCGGTTGTGTTAGCCGAATTTTTCAGTTGTGGCAACAGATACCCAATTGAGACAGGACTAATTTGACTATGGCAACGGAATTTCAGTTGTATCAAGAATAATTCGGGTGCCGCAACCGAAAAATTCATTTGATGCAACTGAACCATTCGATTGGCAACAAATGGGGTTGTCAGCACCAAATCTGTTTTCTGGGTGTTGGCGGCGATAATTTGGACTTAAAATATAGTGGTCTTAAAATATCGTAAACTTATCTTCCAGGGGATTTTTATATTTCACTTTCATATTTCCTAGAAGCAATAGTTACTTCCATCGGAAGAAAAAGTGTTTAAGTCGGCAATTAATGTTTTCTTCCAGGCGATATGATCGACGAATTTTGTTGGATCGCCATGTTTGCTGAGTTATATCATTATTCATTTGTTAATTTTTGAAATTTTCTATTAAATTGAATTTCTCCTCTTCATATATTGTTATTTTATTTTTTAACTTTATTGTGTGGTAGTCAAAAATTTAGTTGAATATTATTTATACACTATTGTTTGTGTTGTTTGTTGATGGAACGATATGGGTGGTCATAAGAGGATTATATGATAAATGTTTGCAAAATAATAGTTCAAAACGAAATATAGGTAAATTTTTAAAAGTTATGAAATAAAATTGTGAACATAAAATACTGACATACATGTTGAGAAAACAAATTTATTTTGCAATACCCAACAAAAAGATAGCATAGCAAAAATGATTGATATAATCACAATAATTGATACAGGAACTAAAATACTAAAGTGTTTAAATTTTCAAAAAATAAGTCGAAACCACACTTAGTGAAATCAAACATTTAAAAATATCACAAAAAGCGACTAAAAATTAGTTAATTTGCAAAAAAAGAGCATGCCAAAATGATCACTATTTTGCAAGGTTGGTTACCGAAACGAATAACGGTAAGGGTAACGGTATCGGTAACGGTAAAGGTAACGGTTTAGGTAACGGTAAAGGTAACGGCATTTAAGACAGTTTCGGTAACGGTATACCGTTATCGAAACAGCAATACCGGTACATACCGGTATTAAATATTATGTTAGAAACATATAAAAACAAGTAAAAACATGGCATATTTTCAATTTTAAGCACTGGAAATACAGATTTTAAGCCATAAATTCAATGCTGGTAGTTCTAGTAAGTAAAATTATTATCTATAAATTTTTTTGTAAAAAAAACACTCAAGATTATAAAATAAAAAATAAAAAAATTTTAATTTTTATATACAATAACAAATACCGGTAACTACCCATAAAAATAACGGTATCGGTAACGATAACGGTATTTGGAAATTTTTTTAGAGGTATCGATAACGGTAACCAACCTTGCTATTTTGTTTTTGTTAAATATTAGTACACTCATAGAAATAAATCTGTAAAAATGCTCGATTCTTATTTGCATTTAAAAAAAAAATCGAAAAAAAATTTTAAATTTTTTGGTGATTCGAGAATTCCCGGGAAAAGTTTGCCGGGAATTCCCGGGAAAATAATATATTTTTCCCGGGAAAACGGGAAATTTTAAAAATATAAAATTTTTTAAATTGTTTTTGTTTCGAATAGGATTTTTTAATTTTAGTCATAAAAAACATTTGAAATACCAAAACAAAAATTTCATTGTTAAAATCTTTTAAAAGGGAATACATTTATTTGACACACAAATAAAATCTTTGCCAAGTAATTAGGAGCATTTCCACTAATAAAGATTTTTCGCATAACTTATTCAAAATTTAAGTAGTAAAGCCTAAAAACTTGGTAAAATGTTTAAAAGAAATATGAAAAAAAGCTTTGTTTCTTACTATCTAAATTCTTCAAATGTATAATTTAGGTAAAGTCGACTTTAGTTAAAATATTGGGTGGCAGTATACCTTGACTTGGTTTATTTTTGGAGCATTCTGATTGGTTAATTTATTTTCAACCAATCAAAATATTTGAAAATATAAATATTTTTGTAAGGTTTTCATACACAAAATGGACAAAACCGTTTGATTCAAAATAAGTCGACTTTAAATTTAAAATACTCCTTTATATTAAGGGTCAATAATATTATAAGTAACGTTTTCATTAATAAATGTGAAAAGAAAAGACTAATGGTTAACGGTGGTATCTAAATTTGGTTATCCGACATCTAAATTTGGTTCACAAACAAAAAAAAAAAATTGATGGTCATGCAACTTCTCATGAAGAAAACAACAACAAGAATAACGTTTCAGCTAAAATTAGCAAAGTACCCGAAGAAAAAAGTGTAAGCTGAATAGGCATTGAACGTTTTATGGTAGGGCAAACATTTCCTGAAGTGGTATCCAAATTAGCCGCAGTCGACGGAATGTCAATCCGCACCATAACTAGATCTTCGTTTATTCGAGAAAGTTTTTATAATATGTAAAAACCTGGCATTGCCAAAAAATGAAACCGATGTAAAGAACATTATATTAAATTACTACAATCATGTAAAAGATATCATGATAAAAGAAATATCGAGCAATATATCTAACAATAGGAGATTTACTATAATCTTAGATGAATTTTATATTTTATCATTTTATAACATGGGGTTGGTTTATATATCAGGAAGATGTAATGCTGATGAAATAAGAAGAATTATAGAAATAAGACTAGAAAAGTTTTATTTGTCTTTGGAAAATAACATTGTGGACACCATATCTAATGGGCCAAGTGTGATGAAACGGTTTCTTTCCGACAGTCCAGTAGTAGGTGCTTTCTGCTGGAATCATGCAATTCATTTGGCAGTGCTGCGAGTTATTTATGTGAAATCAAATGTTCAACATTCTGATATTTTTTACTTTGAATTCTCACTACACAGACTGCATTTGTTTTGAAATAGTGTTTTTTTTAACAAAAATTACTTATATAGGTGGTTTTCATTAACAATTTTGTTCAAAAATATTTCCAATTTCCAATTCAAATTTTTTCATTCCCGTTTCCCGGGAAGTAAAAAAGTACGGGAAATCCCAAACCCTAGTGATTAGCTATTCTCCATTTACAAAAATTTAGCTCAAATATAACTAAAATTCTGTATATTTAACAGTTTTATTTTTGCTGTTCCTATATTACTAATATATATCAAAAATAATCTGCCAATTTAGCAGTTTTTTTCTGTAGCATCATTTTTAATTACTTTTTAGTAGTTTTAACTAACTTTTTTACGGACTTTTTCTATTAGTGCAAGATAAGAAGAGTAAAAATTCATAACTGCAAGTTATACACTCAACCAAAAAGTCTGTATTGGCTGCTAAAAATTTTGCATTGGAGGTACAATAAAATTTTCTGAGTTTTATTTCCAAACTAAGAATATATCAATAATAACAAATATAAACTAAAGAAGAATTCTAAAAAACGCTTTGGTGTAATGGTTAGCGCGTTGGACTGTTACACGTGAAGTTGCGGGTTCGAGACCCAACCAAGGCAACATCAATTTATGAAAAATAATATGTATGAGTTTTTTCTATCCCTCATACATATCACAGCGTCCTCCTTCGGTGTTCCCATAGCACTTAACCCCACGAAGTAAAATAATATAACAGGGCTATGAACTATGAAAAAGCTTCAACAAAGTTCGCCAACTCACCATCAGATGGCCCGCAACAACTGTTCTAAAAATCAACATCTCGCGCAATTACAGTGTTGCCATATTTGAAGCCCTTCATCTTTCACCACCTTTGACTTCTTCTCTATCCCTTTTCCAAAAGAAGCAACACGTTAATTAATAGGAAGAATTTCCTGAGTGTTGCTTCTCATTAAAAAAAAAAAAAAAATCAACGAATTCTTGTGAATAAAATTTCCTTAAGTATGCGAATTCACTTGGAGGCCATACGGCCCATTGCGATTCCCTTAATCTTCCCCTCATCCACATGGAAAGCAATACCACGACCCGAAAAAATCTAAAACCATCCCGATCCCCTCATAAAGTGCGCAAGACTAGACAGGGAAACATCGCGTAGACTGTCCAGGTCGTCAAAGAACCTGCATCCTAAATATCTGAGTCGCCGCTACTTCAGTCCCGGACATTCACAAAGCAGATGCTGCACTGTCTCCTCCTCCTCGTCCCCACAGCCCCTGCAGTATTCCGCCTGGGTGTAACCCCAACGCACAGCCATTCGGCCCATCGTGCAGTGTCCCGTTAGCACTCCTACAAGCATTCGGATCGTCCGCTTGCCAAGGTTGTCCACCTTGCCCTCGTCTCCCTATCCGATATATGCCCTATCACACCGAATAGCCCCACCAGAGGAACCAGGATTAAATTAATATATTTTTTTGCTAAGTTTAGCACTCAGTTTTGAAAAATTAGTAAATAATAAATATAATAAGAGGAGAGCAAATATTATTACTAAAAAAACATTTACTAAAAATCAGTACAAAAATAGTAAAGTGCGATTGAGAAATGTTTACAAATTTTTTTACCAACTTTTTTACCTGAGTGTACACTAATAACTGCCATGTAGTAAATGCTGAACTTTTCTGAGTGTACTTCAAAACTAGGGCATGCAAAAATTAAGAGTTTCTTCATTCATTTAATTTTTTTATTCATATTTTTTATATTTCAGTTCCAAATCAATGCAAAATGGACTTGGCCGATATATTCATTACACAGGTAAATAACTTAAATATTGCTGTTTGGTGAAAATTTGTGGAGTGATATATAAATGGCCAAAATTTTCCCAATCCCAAAACTTTATGGGCTTTTTAAAAAGTTTGCGAAAACTCGAAATATTTTTCACAGTTATTTTATAAAACAAAAATGACTTGAATGTGTAGCTAAGAGTCTGGAGTTAAGGGCAGATTATGGGACCGTAAACGTAAATGTGATGTAACTGTACAGTGCCGTAGCTAAAAAGTACACTTATAGATTACCGTAAACGACATTACTATTTAGCATCTATTTTATGTGGTTTTATATTTTATTCTAAATTTTTACATTTATTTGTTAATTTTTATTCCTTATTTGTTGTTTGAATCAATTTTCTTTATTCATTTCATCTTTTTTCCGACTAAAATCAATCAGCTGATCAGATCAGCTACCGGATAGAAAATTCTGTTTTCAACAGAACGATCCGGCAAGTACGTTTACATTTACGTGTTAGTAATCATTCGTAAAAATTTCTTCTTGTGGTTTCGAAACAGCTGATTCGTTACAGATACGTTTACGGTTGGGTAACTCAGCCTTTAATCTTCACGATAAAGTAAATTGCTTGTACCCAGGAAAATTTTTTACAATCGGCTGCCAACCAAACCAATTCAGCAACTGGTTCCACTGAATTGGAACTGATTACGGAACTAGTTCCACGGATCTTATATTGAAGGTATGACTGAAGGGGAATCAGTAATAGAACTAGTTACACAACTGATTCTAGGGCAACCGGTTCCAATTTGGAACAATATAGAAGCGGTTGCTTTTGGAACAATTTCAAACAAAAATCAGCGGTATTAGAATTGACAGTAGAAGGGGTTGTAAAGGTAAAGTACAAAAAATTTTCCTGGGTATACAAAAAAAAAGATTTTTTTTTTCATTTCTCCATAGAGAGAATTTTCACCGAACTAATAAACTTTTCTTTACGAAGTGGATGAAAAATTTCTCAAAATTTATGGTAAAGCTTAATAATTTTTATGAAATTATTTTTAATGAAACTTTTTCATTGGGTGTATGAAATAATAACATCCAAAGTATAACTAAAATCATGTCAATCATTGTCATTCTAATTAATTATAAGCGAATAATGAAACTAACAAACCAACCAGAAAAACACAAAATTCAATGGGAATTAAAAAAAAAGGTTGCATAAAACACAATAAATTAATTGCTTTTGACAATTTGATTGATAACACCAACAAACTTTTGAATTAAATAGCAAAGAAACCACTAAAAGTTGAAGGACGGACCGACGGACGGTTATACGAATGAAAGACTGACAAACTAAATGATTAAAATTTGCCTAAATACAGTCTCGTTACAAAATGGAAAACTACGACTTGAAAATAAAAAATTTATGTGTGAAGGAGAGCTCGTGCTTATTATAACAAATTTTATATCTTTTTTAATGTTAAATATGGTAAATAATAAAAAAGTTTTTAACAAAAAAAGAAATACATGCAAAGAGTTTTAATGCTATTAATGATGATCGCCATAATTACCGTTACGTGAACCACCATTGTGCTAACAATCATTGCATGATTGGTGGACATTTCAACGCCTTAATTAGAGAGAGAAAGATTAGTACAGTGAATGTTAGCTAGGAGTTGGAAAGAGATGGCATAATGCTAATCAGATATTAGTTTGTTTTAGTGGTGACTTAGTGTTGTTTGTGTCTTCCCTTTTGGTGGGGAATAGGTTAGACTTGTTTTGAGTTCTATCCCTTTCTTGTGTGTAACGTTTTGTTGTTATGCTTGTTTAGGCTTGTTTGTTGCTGCTTTACGCTCTCTGCCTTTAAACATCGTTTGCTTGGTTATGATTTGATTGCCTGCTTGTGTGTTTGAAAATATATGACGGCTAAGTTTAACCACCGACAAACAAGACACGAACATTCAAACCTAAACGTGCCAGAGCAGCTAACAACATTAAATCGATGTTGTTTACTTGGGAAACACAACCACCACCACCACCATCATCCTCATATCATACCAACAACCATCCATATGTCTGTCTAAAATCCAGCAACAACAATAACTAACTAGCAGAACCGTATTTATAAAAAAACAAAAACAAGAAAATCAACTTGTCTAGTTAGCAATCTTCAATCTAGTTTCGAACAGTTGACTGTGAAGCGTCGAGTCGAAAGGTCTTACTTTATTGGATTTTTTTTTGTTGAACACTGTATTTTTTTCTTGTGATTTTTCGAAATTTGTAACTCTTGTTGTGTCGTACATCATTATTAACAATAATAATAATTTAACATCGTTGTGTAGAGTTGTTTTTTTTTTTTTTAAAGAGAGAAGAAATTCAAGTGTTAACAAGAAAATAAGATCATAACATTAATAATCAACCAATACATATAAAAAGAAATTAAATTCGAAAAAACTGTTACAATTTTGTGAGAAAACAAAAACAACAAAAGAGAAGTGATTTAAGTCAAATTGAGCAATGATTGTGCTTTGATTGATTTTAGTATGTGGTGAACAGTAAACGAGAGTGGACGTTAAATACGGTCGTGTGAAATAAAAACAAAAGTGATATAAAAATAAAACAATTAATTACAATAATTGAAAGAAAATTAATTTAATAAAATTGAGGCATAAAACAATTTAGTTAGTAATTAAATAAAAGTGACTTTTTTCAAAATATAGTATTTAAATACTATGCTTTGTCCACCCACCATGCGTCCCGCAAGTCCTGCTGAATCTGAAATCTCGGTAGGGGGTGCTCCTAGCCCCTTGCCTCAATCTCATAACCGTACCGCCATAGATTTATTGCATCATCAACAACAATTGTTAATGCATCAACATGCTGTAGCCGTGGCAGCGGCTGGTTTAACGCGCTCTGCCGTCGGTACTATGCCTGAAGAATATTTTCAACCTCTGAAACGTTTAAGAATGTCCGCAGATTCAGAAAGTAATAAAGAAAGATCTCCCAGTCCAGTACAACAAAATTCTAATTCAAATACCTCTACCGGCAATACTAAATCTAATTTGGAAGGTGTTAAAAGTTTTAGCATAGCTGATATATTAGGTCATGAAAAACGGGATTCATCAGCCTCACCACCTCCATCGTCACAAAGATCTTCAACAGGTCTACTACAACCTAGAACGGAACCATTGGATATAGTAACAGGCACTCATCCAGCAGCCATGTTAATACCTGGATCCGGAGCTCATGTTGTAAGACCTTGGGATCATTTATTAGGACCCATGCCAGTTAGACCATTTATACCCTCCGCCCTGCTACACTATGAACAAAGATTAGCTTTGGATTATCACCGCCAACTGCAGGAACATTTTAATGCCCAGGCCCAGCTCTTTAGACACATGAATGGTATGGATATTATTCCCTCTGAAAGTGGTAGTGAAAGATCTAGTTCAGCGGCCAGTGATTGTTGTTCACCAGAAATTAATCGTTCTTCAGGTGATTTACACACGAGACATTCACCCCAATCAGCACAAGAAAGATCTCAACAAAATGCTAGAAATTCGGAGGGTGGTAGTGGAAATCACAACACATCAAATAGCGGTAATAGTGCGGCTGCATCGAGTGGTAATAAAACTAAACCGAATGGCACACCATTGGATGCTCTATTTCAAATGACAACCAAAGATTTTAATGAAGAAGAAGGTAGGTTTTAAATTGTCCAATAACTCATCGATAAGATTAGATAATTCTAGAGCCGAACCAAATCTAATATATTAATACGTGTTTTTATATTGTATAAATGATTTCTTTACTGTGTACCAAATGGCGCCCAACATTAAGCTCCAAGTAATAGTTTTTACCAGAACTTGTAAAATCAGGGCTTAATCAGTGCTGCCTCGTTTTTCGGATTAAACTAAGTAATTCAAAATATGTAAAATTATTAACGTCGGTAATCTTCCGGAAGGGGATCAAATTCCGGAAAGAGAATTTCAGATGCAATAAATAAAGTGAAATCTATAAAATAGAGGTAGTAAAAAGTGGGTCCAGATCAAGTGGTTTCGTTAGTCATTATACCCTACACTATATGGTATTGTGTATATAATTCCACAAAGACGCATTTAAAAAGTTCAATACTCCTATATTGGATTGGTTCTATGCTGTCGGTTGGGTCAGTTATTCAACTTTCCGAAGGGTAAATATCGGCTAGACAGTTTTTGGCATAAAAATGGCGATCGTGTTTTATGGGATTTTTTCAGTTCTTTTGTGGTCATGAAACTTTGCATGTCAAACATTTAGCTTTCTAGCTGGAACATGCACCAAAAAGTTGGTGTGCCAATTCAGCCTTCAAATCGCTATAAAAGTGGTAGGACATGAGCCAAAGTTTGGCTCTTGTAGTTTTTGCCTGAACGAACACTATTATAAATAAAAGTTTATTGGTCAAGTGCAAGATATCACTTCCCTACGGGAAATTTTAACAAACTGTCACCGAACTGGCCCCTTTATATGAAATAGAGTGGTCACTTTTACATGGCGTTGTCATAGGAGGTGGGAATTGAACCCTTGTGACATGTCACAAGACAAATCTTAGGACAGGTTACTGAACTCTCATAAAAAAACAAAGTTCCAATTTTATTATCAATATTGTGATGTTGTCGATACCAGATCATAATTTTTTGAAAAAATATAATTTATTGTGACTTTGCAACAACAAACCCAGGGGAAATACAAACACAACTAGAGTCACAGACTTTTCTTAGGAAAAGTTAATGTCCCAGGTTGAAATTCAAAACCTTTTATAACTTATTTTAAAAAGTAGTGGACTCGCATCACTTCACAGTGGACTCATATCACTTCACATCTGCAAAAGGCTCGTCGTTCGTCGAATTAGTGACCATATGTATTTTGTTTTTGTATTACATGTATTTTGTTATTTAATTTTCGTTCGTGAGATGAAAAACGTCATCTAGAAACTCCACCATAGAAAACAGATTCGTGCTGGCAACCACGAATGATTCGATTGCAGCAACTGAATTTTTCAATACATAGTGCCGAATTTTTGTTGCTATTACATGCAAATTAATATTCTCGTAACCGATTTTTTGTTGTAATAAACGAAAAATCCGGTTACCAAAACCAAACCCTTCGATTGGCCACAAACTCGGTTGTCAATAGAAATCTGTTTTCTCTGTGTTGCAAAATAAGTTGTTCAATTAACAAAACTTGGTGTTTGGATGAAACATTACAAATTAATCATACAAAAATGGCGCCCAACGCTAACATTTCCCTCGAGTGTCAAACAACTAGCAAACTCGTCAGCATACTAAAAACTGTTAAAAAATTTTCAACTTAGTAGAACTCGATTCTTTTTATCACAACCGAATATCGATTGTAGCAACTAAATGCAGCCTTTTACTCGTAATTGCTAAACTGTGATTCTTTGTTTGTGAAAAGAAGTAAATTCGCTTATTGGGCTTTAGAGCAGTTCAGGTACTAGGCAGACATCTTAGCTTGGGATCTCACTACGTAGTTTTACTTTGGTAGGAGAATTAGGATATGGAGTACAATATCCACCATATTAAAAAAGCAGAAGATCGAAAGTTAAAATGTAGATTATACCCATCAAAATTTTTTAGATCCGGTTCCAGAACAGATCCTTTTAGCACCAGTTCCATGGAACAAGTTCTATAACTGATTTCTGAAAGTCAAAATGTAAGGTTTCACCGCCTCAGAGCCAATTCCATAACTAGTTCTAGAACCGGTTCTAAAGCAAGCTTTTCTAGTTGGATGGAAAAGAACCGAGCGGCAAAAGGTTAAACTCCATACACAAAGAACCGATTGCAGAACTTAAATGAGAACATATGCTAATGTAGTTTAAGGTGTTCTGGAACCAGTTGTTTGGCTTTAGTGACTGTAAAATTTAATATTATAAGAAAAATTGGAAACAGACCTTCCAGTTTAAACTTAACTAAAGGGAAAAAAGAGTTAATTAAATTTGGAGTTGAAATTTTACCATATTTGAAAAACTATAGATCGATAAGTTTGTAGTACTTCTTAAGTTGGGACTGTACTTAAGGAAGTTTCTTAATTGTCAACCTTTTTGAAACAACAAATAAAATCAAATATGACAATATCATATAAGAATTTGGACTTCAGGTAGAACAATATTCTAAATAAATTAATATTCTAACTAAATTAAATTTAATTTTAAGCACTGTAAGTTGTTTCGACTTCACGTGAAAAAAATATTATACTACATATAAAAAAAAAAAATTCTTTTTCACGATAATGAGTTTCACGTGAACATTATGTAGAGTTTGTTTTTACGCAAATTTAATGTAAAAGACTATTATTTTTCTTAGGAAAAAGTGACATTTTGTGTTTATTGTGATTTTGTCTTTGTTATACAATTAAAAAAATTTTAATTTTTATAAACTAAATTGCAATTTGAGGCCTTTAGCGTTTAAGTGAAATTTTTCGACATGAAAAAGAACTTGCGGTGCATTAGTCCAAAATTTTTTTTTTCCAAATATGTACATGGCATTAACATTTGCAAATTATTTCTGGCATATGGCCACCGCGGACGTCCAATTTTGATATTTGCGATCGCCGTATGGCACGTAACGCCATCCTGTTGAAACCACATCTCGCCCGGATCAATATCATCCATTTTTTAAAACAAAAAATCATTGATCATGACGTGGTAACGATCTCCATTGTACGTAACGCGACCTCCGGCTTCATTTCTGAAGAAATAAGGATAAGATGCCACCAACGTGTAAAGCACACCAAGCGGTGCATTTTTCTGGATGTAATGGGTCTGTTGTGGATTGGTTTCACTCCATATGCGGCAATTTTGTTTATTAACAAACCCTTTTAGCCAAAAACACAATTTTGCGTCTATAAGTTGCGCGAATTGATGATGCAAAGCAAATCTGGATAATTTGGTAGCGTTGTTCAAGCGTCAATCTATTTATGATGATTTGCCAGGGTATACTGATTATAAATGTCAAAATGTGAACAGTATGACAGTTCGTTTGACAGTTAACACTTTCGTAAGTTCCATCGGGCTTTAAAAAAACACCTTGATATGAAAATTTAGAAAGTCCGAAAAAACAATTTTTGTATTTTTTAAAGCCACATTCACAATAATGGAGTACTCCACTCTGCAGAGTGGAGTGTACTAAAATAGAGATGGCATGATATAAAAAATATGTAAGTGTGAAAAAGAAAGGAACAAAATCCACTCTGTAGAGTGGAGTACTCCAGCATTGTGCATCTGGCTTAATGCAAAAAAAAAAATTAAAAAAATTTATACACTCAAAATATTTGCCTAAATTGGTACTTGGTACAGACTTGCAAAAATTGGTACTTTGTTTACAAAAAATATGTTTTTTTGACATATAAAAAAATATTTGATAATAAAAATAAGGAATTTGGAGAAAAACAAACAAACAAACTTAAATACAGTCAAATTCAAAACAACAAAAACAACTAATGTAGAATTAAAAAAAAATAGTGCAGGATTGAGTTTGTTATAAAAAATATATCAAAACATAGTATGTGTATAAACAAATTTTTGTTTTCGTTTCCTTTTTCCAAAAGTCAAAAAATGCCGTCTATCGCTTAATTTAAATTACTAGCGACGACTTTTGTTGTCGTTAGTTGAGCCAACTGTGAATAACCTCTAAAAAGTTGTATCTGCTGAATTTTAATGCAATGCTGATTTTAGCTGATCCATTTTTCCTGATTAGTCTCTCAACAAGAATATTTTAAGAAAAATTTCAATGAAATCTTATAAATTCTTACAACTTAAATTACATTTTTTAATTAATTAATACTAATTAAAAATGCTTCAACGCACATTACAAAAGATCTATAAAAATTAATGAGAAGTGTCAAATAATAAGACACAATGCCATTTACCTTAAGCCTTTTGACAGCTAATTTAAAATCAACACAATAAAAAAAAAGCAAATAACAAAATTATACCAAGACTCTGATAAATAACTTAATTTAATTGTTAAATAAAGATATTTTTAAATAAACAAAAAACGATGCCATAGCAAACAAAAAAATGTCCCACGATGCCAAAAAATTATAAAACAAGATAAAATATTTGAAATTAAAACAACACATTGGCACACAAAATCATTAAGACTACAAAATTAATTATAAATAAAAAAATTTAAATATTTCTTGTTTTACACAAAATGTAATAAAGAGTTAAAAAACGCAAACGTAAAAAACAAATACTGAATACTAATTTCTAAAACAAAATATCAGTAAAAGATAACAGTAATGAGTTTTAAGAATATTTAAGTGAAACAATATTAATTAGTTTAAGTATTAAGTAATACTTACTAAATATTAACTAATGATAATTTAGTTTACAAAAATATTTCAAAACTTAACAAATCTATTACTTTTCAAATAAAAATTTCAACATATTAAAATAAAAAAGAAAAGAATGATATAAATGAGTTAATATAAAATACCCTAGAGGGAAAAAACCATAAATATTTTTATCATTTATCACTTTTGAGTTTAATTTAAAATAAATATCTTTTGGTTTATGAGATTTTTTTATCACTTCTATTAAATATAAAATATTTTCTACAGAATATTTTGGAAAAAAATTAAATTTTGAAAAACAAAATCATAAAATATTTGGAATATTGATATTTTTCTACTCACCAGACTTATAGGCTACATTTTTAAGCATATTTCTGGAAAAAGAAAGATTAAAACATTAGTATTGAACGTTAAACAAATGTTTACAAGTGTTTTCTTAGGAATCATTATGTATGTTCCTATAATTATCAAAATATTATCAATCAAAGTCCTAATATCACTTTCAATACTCATATTACGTTCAAGTCATTTAGAGAGTTGTTCACAAAAAAAAAACATATTTTTTTATTGATATTATTTTAAGTTGGACATGTGACAATACAAACCAAAACAAACCTCCTTTTAAAAATTGTGCTCTTAAAGGAACCTTTAGTAAACCGTACTTAACATAAATTAGTTAATGATGATGATTAGACAAAGTGGTTCAGCACAGTTTTTGGGTTTTAGAAAATCTCAAGTGTCTCATAATTATGGGAAACCAAGGTTTTATATTACAACATACTCACTCGTACATAACATAACAAATGTTCAGTTAAATATTTTGAGACATTATGGATAAATAAGATAAAATTGTGAATTTAAAAACAAATTATTTGAAATAGTTAAAATTTTTGTTATACTCCTATTAAATCTTCACCCGAGTATTTAATAACAATATACAACAATTTCGAAGTTTGTTCGAAAATTGTTCCCCCTTTTTCAAATGTTTATTGTAAATCGGCATAGGAATCCATGTGAATCTTCCACTTTAGGTATAAGATGTGTTTAGCGAATTTATGTAAAACATTACAAGGAACATTTTTGTGGAACATTTTAACCCTCTAACTCTTCAACTTACGGGTCTTCTTTGTCCCTTTTTTAAAAGGGGCTAAAAAATTCCCTTTAATTGAAGAGTTAGAGGGTTAAAATTTTCCACAAAAATATACGCCGTGTAATGTTTTACATAAGTTCGCTGAACGCATCCTATGCCTAAAATGGAAGATTCACATGGTGTTCCCCTAAAATTCAGGTGTATTCGACATTTGTCGACAATTCTGAAAAAGTACGAGATTCACCCTTAAGCACATTTTAAGTTTTGAATTATTTCTGCCATTGACTTATTTCTGGCATTTCAAAGACTTATAGTAGAATTTTATTACAAATATTTTTGCGAAACATTTTAACACTTTTACTCTTCAATTAAAGCAACTTTTTCGACCCCTTTTAAGAAAGGGACACAAAAGCCCCATAAGTTGAAGAATTTGGGTTAAAAAAAGTCCCTTTAATTGAAGAGTTAGAGGGTCAAAATGTTCCACAAAAATATTCTTCCTAATGTTTTACATAAGTTCACTGAACACATCCGATACCTAAAATAGGACATACATATGCCGATTCACAATAAACATTTGAAATAGGGGGAAAATTTTAACCCCCCCTAAAATAAAATTCCGATGTGATCTTTCTAAACGCTGACACAAGTACATATTTATTTTTTGGTCTCCTCTACCAGAATGCATTGTCGCCTAAGGGTTTGGCGCTGTATGAGTACAGTCAAGTTATATGACCGTTTGTTTTAATAATTTTAGCCAACACCTTTTCTAATCACTTGGATTTAATAAATCCAAAACGTAGTTCTAAAAGTGCTCAACAGATGAGGTTAAATTCGCCTTATTTTAAAAAGAATTTTCTGTCCGATACTTCTTTCACCCTAATTTTTAATACCGAATTCGTTGATGAAGGATTTTACTTTAACTTTTAATTATATTTTATATAAAACAGCGATAAAAAGTCTGCCTTTTCAGTTTCATCACTTCAATTTATATTTTTACACAATTGAAATGTTCCACTGCAATATTTAATATTCACTAATTTGATTTAATTAAATTACAGTAAACTGAAAAATTAATTTTTGAAATTTTTTTGTTTCTTTTTTAATTTTCGTTCCTATTTTTTTCTGACATTGAATTAATAGGATCCCAGCAGAAATTCGGAAGCGGTAAAAATTATTAGTGCTTCTTTTCTGCTTCGTTTACTGCTTCTGAGGATTTATAGCTTGCAGTAGTGTGTTAAAAAATGCAATAGAGTTTATCGCTCTAACAAAGCACGAAAGAATGCCAATGATAGCCGAATTTACTTGCTAAAAGCTGTGATTTCATGCCATTATTTGGAGCTATGATAGAAGCGCATATCGGATATCGAAACAAGTGTTTTCACTCCAGCTATCTCGAACAAAAATCATGCCTTATATCACCAATAATGCAAGCGCTACACTATTTTCTTTCCCTGACGAACCTGCTTCCAAGCAAGCAGTATTTTTTGCTGGGATGTTTCATATATTTGTGCTTTTATTGTTATATGTAAACCCAGACAAATAAATCCAGTTTTTTTTTCGGATTTAATAAATCGACTTTTTGTATGAAAAATTCTAAATCCAGGTAATTAAAAAAAAACTTAGTATAAAAGTTCTTCTGAGATTATTTTTATTTTCGGATACCCACAATGAAAATTTTTAAAATCTGTCATTTTATGGGTAATTTTTTCAGAAACATCAAAAACCAGTCAAAAACCCGTGGTTCCAACTATGACTCCCATTTTTTTGACAGCGTGTTCTGATTCAATTGAACTAATTTTTGTGTTACTCGTATTTTGTCTTAAAATTTAGGATTGGATTAATATTTTGTGTAATCTCAATTTTGCATAACAATTTCTTTCATACGTATTTGAACGAACTTTAAAAAAATTAGTTAAAACTACTAAAAATTAGTTCAAAATAATGCTGCAGAAAAAACTGCCAAAATTAGTAGATTATTTTTGCTATATGTTAGTAATATAGGAACAGCAAAAATAAAACTGTTAAATTTAGAGAATTTAAGTTATATTTGAGTTAAATTTTTGTAAATGGAAAATAGCTAATTAACCTGCTAAAATCATCAAAAAATTTTGCTAAATAATTAGTAGCCCAAAAAATCAAAAAAATAAAATTAAAATTTTCGAATTTTTTTTTCTGCTAATTTTACCAGTTTTTTTTGCAGCTTCATTATACCCTACACCACTATGTGGTCAGGGTATTATAAGTTTGTGCTGATGTTTGTAACACCAAAAAATATTGGTCGTAGACCCACCTTGTAGTATACCGATCGGTTCAGAATTTTTTTTTATTTCGATTTAACGATGTCCGTCTGTCCGTCCGTCCGTCTGTCTGTCTGTCCCTGCAATCTTGTGCGCACTCTACAGGTCGCAAATATCAAGATAGTTTGATGAAATTTGGTACGCAGACCTATGTTGGCCCAAGGACGAACAAGTTTGATTTTGGTGAACATCGGTCCATGTTTAGACCTAGTGCCCATATAAGGGTCCCCCCAAAGTTGGCTTGGTTACAAACTGCAGGTCGCAAATATTAAGATATTTTAATGAAATTTGGTGCGCTGACTCACATTATAGAAAAATTTGACACAAGCCAAATTTTAACCCATTCGAATTTCGGATCTAAACAATACACCAGACTGGTGTAGGGTATTGTATAGTCGGCATGCCCGACTTTAACCTATTTACTCGTTTTTAACTAATTTTTAGTAACTTTTTCTGCTATTTTTACAGATTTATTTCTATGAGTGTAATGTTGAAAAAAATACTCCTTATCCCCATGCTTACAAAAAACATAAAGTAATGTGTCTAAAAATAGATTTTCAAAAAATGTTAGTAACTACTTTGTATTTATAAATCATGGAATGCGTATTCAGTGATCGGTAAGTCATTACTTTTTGTTTTGAAATAATGCAGAAGGTAATGAGTTATCATTACAAGATAATGCGTAAGTATATCGCACCCATTGCCAAAGTTTTGCTGGGATAATGCTATTTGCATTAAACTAAATTAAACTTAAATATAACTAACATTTTATAGATGTACGTTAGACCGTACCTCAAAAAAAAGTTCGCCGTGCACCCTCCAATATGATGTATTTTTGGAAGGCAATTTAAAAAAAAAATTTTTTTTTGCCGACCGTAGGGGTTGCCTTTTTTAATTTTTTGTTATAGCTTTGGCATTTAAAATCGGATTTTAAAGTGTGATATATCGATTTTTTTGCCTCGAGGAGACCAGTGTTTTGCTATACAGTAAAATCCAATTTAAAAAAAATTTAAAAAGGCTACCCCTACGTTCGGCAGCCAATATATAAAAAAAATTTATACTAGGTTTAGCGATAAACTTCCTTAGCAAAAGTTTAATGATTTTTTGCGAGCTTTAATTTTCCGATATTAGGGTGGTACATTGGGGTGGTAGCAACTACTAAAACGAGATACTTGAGGTCAAAATGTCATTAGAGCAAAACAATGGTCTCCTCGAGAGAAAAACATCGATGTATCATACTTTAAGATCCGACTGTAAATACCAAAGATATAACGCTCTAATGTACGTGTCTTAAGCAAAAATTTTTGCTGACTTACAAGGTAAGACTCCCAACGCGGAGAGGCAGATATTAATGAGCTTCAGAAACGTTGTAGAGGAGAAAAATCTAAATGATACACATTTTTTTTAGCTGCCCAATCTCATATTTATCTCAGGACATGCGCGGTTCCAGCAATTAATATAAGGGGAAATTCATACGCCACAGTAGACAAATGCATTGAGTTGGCCACTGAGGCGTATGATTTTTCCCCTTATATTAATTGCTGGAACCGCGCATGTCTCAGGGTAAAAAATGGGGTCAAAAATAACCCAATTTATATATTTATTCCAAAGTAACTATAGGACAAATTGGCGTCAGACGAAAGGTATTTCAGAGGAGTAGGATCTAAACTCACCTTTTAGTATATCAATCCACGCAAAATCACTTTTTAATTCGATTTAGCGATGTTCGGACATAAAAAAAAATTTTACAAACATGTTTCTAGTTCTGACCCTAAATTTTTTTTTAAATAATACAAAAAGTGATACGATATTTATAATCTCTTAAAAAATAAAGTTATTTTTAAACTGAATGAGAATCGCAATGACAATAATTAAATTTGAATGTACTGCTCGAACTATTAAATACACAAAATATTGATAAAGATTATTTTAACTTAAATTCAAAACAAAATGCGGTTGACTTTGATTTCTATTAAAAATTATCCAAATTTGGAAAATTGGATTTCATATTTTGTTTTAAAAAAATACTTTTAAAATTATTTTAAACTCAAGTCAAAATATGCGGTAATTCTTATTAAAAAAAAACACACAAAATGTGCTGCCACATTATTAATCGGCTTTAAATTTTATGTTATTACAAACTGTATGGAAATTGAAACAAATATGCGAAATGTTTAGAGCATTTTTTTTTTGTGTGCGAAAAAAATAGAATTCAAAAAGTTTCATAATTCCTGTGGAAGAGACTTATAAAAATTGTTAAATTATATAATGTTTTAGGTTTAAGTTTCATTTATTTTTTATAACACTAAATATTTATTCAACTTTTTTTATGTTTTTATATATAAAATTAATATAAATTCCTAAATAATTAAAACGTTGCTCGCTTTAAAACAAAAACACATATAAAAAAAAAACATGTTAAATGTCTTTAAAAAATAAAATTCCAGCTGTTGCTGATATTTATTTCTTCAAATGAAAACCAGCTTTAACTGGGTGTAATCAAATAAAACGGTAGCTAAAAAATTTCAGTTTATTAAACATTAACTTTGTGATCATAAGCCGCCTGTCTAGCTTTAAAACAAAACCATATTAAACTATAAAATTAAACCTGACTTAAAAGAAGAAACGTTATGTTAATTGTTCCCCTCATGAAGATGAGGAAAAAAACCCAACTTATTAAAAGTTGAAGCTATAAAATTGATTTGAAATCCGTATAGACAACAGCTTAACTGTGTTACCATATTGAAACAAAAAACCTATTGGATTAAATTAGCCTTTAGCTAAAGTTAACAGAAAGGTGTTTAAGCAAAGAAAAATTATGAAGACCAAAAAAAAAAATACAATCTTGTGAATATGAAATATTGACATTAAATCAAGTTTTAATTAATTACAACGAAGCAAACACCAACAACCATAATAATCATTAATCACTTTGTCAATTGATAGATGGAATAAAGTATGAAAAATAAAAACATTTTAAATAAAAATACAACAGGCAGCAGCCGCCTCAAGAAGTGTAAAACTTTGTAATGTAATGGGAATATAATTAAGAAAAAATATTTATACATTTTGAAGCATATTATAGAAATTCTTACTAACAATGACAATTTCAAGGTATTGCAACTTGTTAATTGATTAACATGGCTTTAAAGCTCAACAAGCAACGCCCTCTATGTGTTATTGTAAAATTAATGCATTAAATTGCATAAATATGAAATATTTATCATGACAGTTTTTAAATTATTTTGTATAAATCGTATAATTACTGCTAATACGATTGTATTTAATTATAGTAAACACTAAATTAATTTATTTTTATTATAAATTCCATAAATTAATAAATGTTCTCTTTTTCATTTCAGATAAAACTCATTTGGATATATTTTCGAATCGTCCTCAACCTAAAAAGAAGCGCAAGTCGCGCACTGCTTTTACGAATCATCAAATATTTGAATTGGAAAAACGTTTCTTATATCAAAAGTACCTGTCTCCTGCAGATCGCGATGAAATTGCTGCTTCTTTGGGTCTATCAAATGCCCAGGTTATTACTTGGTTCCAAAATCGTCGAGCAAAACAAAAACGTGATATTGAGGAATTAAAAAAGGATTTTGAAAGTGTTAAGGTTTTTCAAGGTCATAAATCTTTTCTGGAAAATGTCAATGATCTCAGTATATTGAAAAAGAAACCTATGCATCCAGATGCTGCCGTTATGGAAGGCTTAGCAGCGGCGGCGGCAGCCGGTATGATGCAGGTAGGGCCACCTCCACCGCCACCACCCTCTTCATTACAAGGTTTAAGTCCTCAAAAATGAAAAAGTATTCATACGTTTTTAAAAACGTATTGATTACAACTTAAAAACAAAATGAAACTAAAACAAATGACACAGAGAGAGATATAGAAAAAAGACCGAGAGATATATTCAAATAAGAAATTAAATTAAATTTTACTCAAAATAAAAGAGGAAAAATTTCCAACTTGTTCCCCCTCAAAAAGTTGCTGGAATTAATGCAACTCATAAACCGGGGAGAAAGAAATAAAACTTTAAAAAATTCAAAAATCCTAAAGAATATGAAAACATCATTCCTCTAAAGTGGGTCTATAACTCTAAAAGCCAGAACCAAAGAAAGTACGCAGAAAGACAGAGAAGAGATAGAAAAAACAAGAATTTGTTTAACATAAAGAAGCTTGCAACATCATAAAATCTTACAGAAAGACTTAAAATGATTTAAGTTAATTAACTATTAATAACTTATGAAACTGTCACTTTAAATCTTAATAAGTGATCTTGTAAAATGGTGTTTCTAAGCAAGAAACTTTAAAATTTTTAGAATGGTCATCATTGACTATCTGTTCTAAAAGAGAATGTTTTGTAAATATTGTAAACTATTTAATATATTAATAATGTTAATTAACTAAAGTTTTATTAATACTAGAAAATGTTTTTGTAATATGTATTGTAAATATTTAAATAAACTTGTATTATTAATTTTTATTTAGATTTTAATTAATAAACTAATACTTAAAATTGTAAATACAAATATGCTGGACAAGAAAACATAAAGGAAATAATAATTACATAAACTAAAATTATAAAACAAATAACAATTGAAGTTTTAATTTAAAAGTTATTTAGGTACTTAATATCCAATTCACCCAGAAAAGTTAATTTAGTCAAAATCGGATTAAATGCTTAATCGAGCAGCATATTTTGATCTATTTGATTAACAATTAATCTAACTTTTAATCTGGCTACTATTTCTAAACAACTCTGCATTCATAATAGTAATTGTATGCAACGCTGTGTTAAAAAAACACAAACACACAAGAGCAGATACAAATTGGCGTTTAAACAGACGCTGCCACAAAACTATTTTGGCGCTGTCTACAAATTCTTTACTAACGCCGATGCAGTTTTCAGCACCACCTTGGTATTTTAAACTGACAAATTTAAACTTTTAACTGTCAGGTTATCCGTTGTGTCTGCACTAGGGTATTCAAATTATTCGGGTTTGGCTTTGTTCGAGTAACTGAGTAACTCGATTTTGAAGTTTTGAACATACTCGATTATCTCAAATAAGTACAACAAGTTTTTTTATTACTTTTTCATTAAATTAGACTTTTTTGTATATTTCCCAGCAAAAACATGGTAATGACAGTTCATTACCATGTAGATTACAAACCAATGATAAATAATTATATTTTACTTACTGAAAATAGGTTATGGAAGTACTCATACACTCAAAAAAATAAGTTAGTAGAACAATTTGTAAAACGTCTTGTATATCAAGTTTACTAGTTTCCAGCAATTTTTTTTTTTTTTTGCTGAAATTCCGTTTGTAGCAAAAGTTTTAGTTATATTTTTTTAGCACTAAACTAATTTTGAACTAATGTTTTACTAATTTATTTTGCTACAAAAATTGGGCTGATAACCGCATTTATAGCGTGGACGACATCCAGATAGACAAGATGTAGATGTCGCAGCTTGTCTGGATGTAGTTCAGACAACGGAAATAAAAAAAAGAAAAACAACTCTACACAATTTCAGCAAATAAAACAAGTTTTTTGAGTTTTTTGCAGTCTACTAATATTTAGCAAAAGCCATATAGAACTAGTCAAAATATATGTAGTGACCGATATGATTATATATGGTTCGATACTAAGTTATATAACACTGTATGTGTCGTCATACTAAAAATATATTCTTGTAATTTTATATAACTTTCTATATAATCCCGTAGAAATTAATATAGAGTTCAACATCAAATTTAGTTGTCTGAAAATTAAGAGTTCATTACTCCATAGCCAAATAATTTTCACGTGATGTTTTTTGCATGTAAAATCATGTTAAAAAATTATGCGTACTAATTAGAAGACAAATGCATTCAACTAAATTTTTATTTTATGTTATAAAATTTGGACCATTTAAATTCTATTTTATAGTTGACATTTTTGTCACACATAAGTATAACATAGATATTAATCAAACAATACATGTAAAGGCATGTTAACCCATACATTTTCTGCCCAAGCGATTTTGAAAATTTTCCGATTTTCATAATCTCTAACCTAATAATAGTTATGCCAAGAAAAATTTGCTCCGTAGAACCCCTCCTTACCCCTCATTTCGCTTGCCAAACATATTTGCCATTTGACGAACCTGCAGTTCCGGACGAAACGATTTTTATTATTATTTTATTTTCGTGCTCTAAAACTAAATTATGGATATGTTACAAAAAATTTACCTCATAGACCCCTTGCTTGCCCTTCATTTCGCTTGTCAAAGTTTTTGCTTTTTACCCCTTAAATGAAGAATTCTAACTAACAAACTTCGAGGGTCCGCAAGGGGAAAGCGGGACTAGATAGGGATTTGCTGCCTACTACATTTTTGTTCCCCCATTTCTCCTTTACAAATCACCTTTGAAAATATTTACTTTATCTTTTGTCTGCACAATTATAAATGCGAAAAACCCTTGGGCAAGCATACTTGCCTATGGTCGTCAAAGGGTTAAGGCTTCCAATGCATTGTAATAATAAATAATATAAAATACAATTGTTCAAACTATACAAATTTCAATGTCAATTTAATAGCTGGTATGCATAAAAAGTATACCTACTATCAGACAAAATTATATAAAATCAGATATTTTTATATCTAATTAGATATAATATGATGTCCTGGATATGGACAAATCTTGGATCAAACTGTATCAAATTATATTTAATTTTATATAATTAGACAAATATAGATGACCCATTTTTCGGATCAAGCTGTATGTAGTTGTATATGGGGACTTATCAAATAAGATATAATTATATATGACACCATATTAAGATTTTTACCCGGGTTGTATATTTTTGTTTTGCGATATAGTAAATAAAATAATTAAATAAAAATAAAACAATAAAAAAAATAAAATAAAACTGCAAAAAATATTATACACAAATTGAACGCTTAGAATATTACACTCAACCAAAAAAGTCTGTAATGCCTACTGAAAATTTTGCTGTTAGAACGGGAAATTTAACTGTTTTGAGCCCAGCAGTATTTTTTTCTAATTTTAGCAACACATGTCTGCTGATCAGTAGTACAACAAAATTAGTAGAAAAAATTAGTAGTCGCTATTAAATTTTAGCAAAATTTTTGTAAACTGCAATTCAAAATCAATTTACTAAAATCAGTTAAAAAACTTACTCAATATCAATAATTTTAGTACACTGAAATTAGTACATATAAATAATTAGTGGCAGCTACTAAATTTCAGTAAATTGTTGTATACTGTAATTTAAAATCAATCTGCTGAAATTAGCAAGAAAGTGTACTAAAAAATAAACAAACTGTAAAATCTAAAAAAAAAGTTATATAAAAAAGCTTTTTTCTTTCGTTTGTAACAAGCGTATAATTACCCTACGGGAAATTTTAACAAACTGTCACCGAACTGGCCCCTTTATATGAAATAGAGTGGTCACTTTTACATGACGTTGTCATAGGAGGGGGAAATTGATCCCTATCATAAAAAAACAAAGTTCTGGGACCTGTCCTGGGATTTCTCTTGTGGCATGTCACAAGGGGTCAATTTCCTCATCCTATGAAAACGCCATGTAAAAGTGACTACTCTATTTCATATAAAGGGGCCAGTTCGGTGACAGTTTGTTAAAATTTCCCGTAGGGTATTTCATCGTACTTAAAATTATAAAATTACAAACGCTTCTCCAGTTATTACCTTTTTATGCCTTGGAGATACAATACAATTTTCTTAGTGTTATTTCCAAACTAAGAATATATCAATAGCAACAAATATAAACTAAACAAGAATTGTAAAAAATTAATTTTCTGCTAAATTTAGAACTTCGTTTTGAAAAATTAGTAAAATCTTTTGCTGAAATCAACATGCGAAAATTAGTAAAGAAAAATCCGTAATTTGTAATAAGAGAATAGCTAAAATGATTACTAAATAAAATTGTACTAAAAATCAGTAAAAAATAGTAAAGTGCGATTGGAAACTGTTTACAAATTTTTTTACTAACTTTTTTATCTGAGTGTACTTGAGGTTAAAATATATTTTACAAAAAAACATGTGGAAATTTTATTTCCCCGAATTTTAAACTGAAATTTTCAGAACATGTTGGGGAGAGTATGTTCTAGAAAATTTTCTTCTATCGCCGATACCCTCCTTAATTGAAGCACAAGATTGAGTGGATTATGTAGCTGATCTTCCACTCATTTATAGTAAAAACTGTAATTTCAAATAAATTAGTACTTTTTTCATTTTCCGATTGCTTAGCAAAAATCGTTCTAAGATATATTCAACGGAAATGGAGTAGTTTTTCATAGTAGAAACTATTTTTTTTTTTTTTTAATGTTTATTAATTCGCAATATGTAACAAACTAAAACTATAATAAACAATAGTTAACAATATTAATTTTATATTATTATACAATGTCCCTTGATCGGGCTCTCTAGTATTATTACTATGATAATTAGTCTTTGATTTTGAAATATTTTATAAATAGTTAACGTACTCCAAATGAAGCATATATAATTAATTAATTTTGTAATGAAAAAATTTTATAAAAACATTACATTGTTATAAGCAAAAAATAAAAACAATGTCTAAAGGATAAAAGAGAAAGGTTATAAAGGTTTTATTGAGAAAGCCACCAAAACTTGTTGGTTTTTGATCGTTGTAAGCGGTAAAGATCTCTATTGGCTACGCTAGTTTCATAGCGAAAATCATTATTTGTTATCGAGTTGCAGTTAACTGCTTTAATGTTAGCCCGTCTGTAAATATGATAAAAGACAGGAATGCAATGTTCATTTTGAATCATATTCATCTTATCAATATATAAAAAGGCCTCAGGTGGTACGAAACCTTTTTGCAATGCTTCAGATATATACTCTTCATTTGTATAGTACGGAGCCATTATTAAATTATTTTCTTTACATAATGTACATCTTAAAATATAATTTCTAATTAATTGTATTATGAAATTGTCGATTCTTATTACATTTGAGCTATTATACAATTTTTTATTCGAAATGTATTTTTTATAGTTACTTTGTGGTGATCTATATGTTGACATGCAAGCTCTTAAACATTTTCTTTCAAAAACACGTATCTTTTCCATGTATGATGGTGAAACATTAAACCATATTGGGCATGCGTATGTGATTATTGGCCGTATTAATGACTGATACATAATAATTTTTACTTTAGATTTTAAATATTTTGAGTAAAATAATGATTTGTACATGAAAAATGCATTTCTGGCTTTCAGTAAAATTTCATTAACATGTTTGTTAAAATACAAAAATTTGTCTAGGTAAATACCTAGATATTTTACTATCTCTTTATTTGGTATATTAGTATTATTAATTTTAGATTTAATCCTAAATGATTTCCAATTTTTCCTTATATTACTGTTACATTTATCGACTGGTGGTCTAAATAAAATTGTTTCGCACTTTTGTGGATTAATCTTCATATGCCAATCCCTAGTAAATTTTTCAACCATATCAAAAGATGTTTGTAGATTATGATTGATTTTTTCAATCGTGTTGTCAGCATGATATATTATAATATCATCTGCAAAAGAGATTATGTTATCTATTTTACCTAGTAGATCCAGTATAAATATATTAAAAAGAAGAGGTGAATTGACAGTGCCTTGCTGTAATCCGTTTATAATTCTAAATGTTTTCCGACTCTCCTGATTCTGATAAAAAATTTTAAACGTTTTATCGTTTATCATATTATAAATAAGTATAATTAGGTACAATGGAAATTGATATTCCTTTAGTTTAAATAATAAACCTGGTATCCAAACACTATCAAAAGCTTTCTCCATATCTATCAGACAAGCACCTGTACATAATTTCCTGTTCCAATTCCAATTTATGTTAGATGTAAGTAATTGTATTGCATTAGTAGTTGAATGCTTATATTTAAATCCAAATTGTTTCTCACTTATTAAGTTTCTGTCTTTACAAAATTCAGTTATATTATTGTTAATACAGATTTCAAACACTTTACTTATATTAGGCAGTAAACTTATCGCGCGAAGATTTTTTGGATTACTTAAATCCCTATCTTTCTTTGGTAAAACAACAACTTTAGCTTTCTTCCACTCATTGGGAAAATATGAGTTATTCAGCATATTATTAAAAAGATTACAATACTCGTAAATCATTACATTGGGAATGTTTTTTAATACTATATTTGGTATTTTGTCTATACCCGAAGATAGTTTACCTCTCAAATTAGAAAAAATATACACAATTTTGTCCCTTGTAATGAAATAGTTTTCATCCTGGGTTTCATCAAGTTCATTCGATTTCTTATCATTGCTAAAATTTGTTATAGTGGTTTGATTACTCTCGAAAGAGGCTTTGGATTCTAGGAATCTATTAAAGAAGTTATTAACTCGGACATGTAAAATGTTGTCAGAATTGATATTTTTATAGGAGTGGACTGACTCCAAAAAGGAACCAATAGTATCCAACATTTGCTCCTTATCGTGTACTATATAGTTATTATCGCTATCCTTTTCTAAGTTCCCTACGTCAATTCCTGCATTATTCAGCAAAAATTCATCATTTTCCGGAATTTTTATATTCTGTAGAATGAAAGGTTTGAATTTTTTAAAATTCTTCTTTATTCCGTCAAACATATGCCTCGAATCTTTAGGGTCTAGTACAGTTAACTTCTCTTGAACGTATTCATTATAAACTACTTTAAGATTTTCACTAATGAGTTTCTTTATCATCTTCAACTTCACCTTCCACATATTAAGTGAGGAATCAGTAAGAGTGTGTTCCAGTCTGTTGTGTCTCTTTATCACCGTAAGGATTTTACTTTTTTCCTGATATAACTTTCTTATAACTGGGTTGGTCGCTTTGGAGAATAAGTCGAAGTTTTGATGTTTAGGTGTAACTTCCTCTATTGCATTAACAATGACATTATTAAGCCTATTTATATGAAAATCAATTTCAGAATTCATAAGATTTCGATTATTTGGAATTTGTGGTTCATGTTCAAGTTTTTGGGCGACCCTATTTTTAAATTTTTCCCAATTCGTTCTTCTAAAGTTATATTTAGATATCTGTGTTTCCTCTATAAATGTAAATAGTTGTTGTTCATTATTCATAAATGCATTAATCTGTATAGCATTATGGTCGCTGTCATAATCAATAGTTTGGAGACAATTTAAAGTGTTATTTTCCGTAAGAATGTGTAATCTACAATCTGCAATACATACATCTAAATAAGACCTCGTTCTAGGGAAAGAGGGGGAGTTCGAGGCAAAAAGCCTACACCTAAAATTTATTTCATTATCTACTAACCATTCCTTAAGTTTATTTCCTTTTGCATTATCTGTAGGATTCCCCCATTCGGGATGTCTACAGTTTAAATCACCTGCTAATATATAATAGTTATCATTATTTTGCAAATCTAATATCTCAAAGAGTTTATGTAATTCGGTTTTAAAATTAGAATCGTTGTTACCCGAAGGATAATATGCAGAAATTATGTACATTGTCTTATTAGCAAACATTGGTATTTTGATTATACAAGTTTCAAGGTATGTAAATAAATTAATTGTGGTATTAAAATAATTGTTATATTTTAACATATTTCGGATCAATATGGCCGTCCCACCACCTTGTTTTGAGCCATTCCTATCTTTTCTAATTATATTATATCCAATAAATTGAAGTTTATGTTTCGGATTTAGCTTTGTCTCATTTAATAGAACGATATCCGGATTGTATTTGTAAAGAAATTGTTGAAGGTCATACCTTCTACTAATGGATATTAGAGAATTTACATTAATATGTATAATTTTAAGATTTTTTGACATCGTGTTAATCGGCGTATTAGCCATGTTTAAACACCTAGCATGGAAAAGATTTTATCTACACGAGCTGTTTGTAGATGTAACTGTTGTTGCAAATTTGCCATTTGATTAGTAAGATTTATCATAATATTTTTTAATTCTAACAAAAAAGAGTTATTAGATGTGTCATTTAAATCATTAGTATTCATATTTATATTATTATTTCCTTTAACTACATTCGCAAAACTTGTTGCGGGATTAGTGAAAAAGTTATTGTTATTTGTTCTATTTTCTATTAAGATTTTTTTCTTAGATCTAAGTTTTTGTTGCAGATCTTTGTATTTTTCGCAACCCTTATATGAAGCAGGGTGACCATACTTGTTGCACACAACGCAGTATAACTTCTCTTTTTCATTAGCTGAAACCTCGTTTATTGGACATTTTCCTTTTTCATGATCCGTGTTGCATTTCACACATTTGGATTGAAGATAGCAATTTGCTGCACTGTGGAAGAATCCTTGGCAGTTACGGCACTGTGGTATATCTGGACGCCTTAATTGTTCCCATCTTACACATCGATGTAAAATAGCTTTGATTTGTTTTAATTGATTTACATTACTATTTGGTGATATTTGCACGAGAAATATTGATAAACTATATCCTTTTTCAGTGGATTTTTTGGTAGAAAATTGGCTTACTTTAATGAATTGTAAGTCATCATTTTGATATTTAGATAATTCATTTAAAATGTCTTCTGAAGATATGGTGGATTCAAGTCCTTTTAGTAGGTACGATTTAGTTTTCATACCTTTTGGTGTAAATGTAAAAAATTTTGTTTTTGTTTTTTCTAAATAAGCTCTCACTCTTAAAAAATCATTTAAATTGTTCATAAACAAAGATTTTTTATTTCTAGATTCTTTAATTTTGAATTCCTTTATTTTTAAGGCATTTTTTATGAAGTCAATTAATTGTTTTGTTTCTATATCAAAAATGTTTATTGGGGGCACTTTTTTATTATTATTTTTAGTAATGTTAATCACTGTATTAGCTTCATTAGCTGTCGAATTGTTTTTTGCTCTTGGCACTTCATCCAATGCTGCAATAGCTGAATTTAACTTTTGAGATTTCTCATTGTTCTCTTTTACATGTCTCTCAAACTTCTTTAGTAGTTCTTGATCACATTGCATGTCATTATCTGTGTCTAACACAGCATAATAATTGTTTCTATAATGTTTTGGAATAGAGGTATCCATGTTGTTGTTTTTTCTTTTTCGATTTTTTTCAATATTAATATTATTGTTGTTATGTATTACATTATTATTCTTTTCTGAGTTTTGAGCATTTTGCTCACTCATTTAAGAAATTTAATTTTTTTTTAACAATTTTTGTATAGTTTTTTTTTTCGACTGTTTAGAAAAGTAAATAAAGGAAGCACAATTTTTACCTTACAAGAATTAAGGTAAATTATTTTGCAATTAATTTTAGTATAACACCAGTAAAAAATTCTGATCTCCGTAATGCGTCTGACATTCATCACGGTCGCGATCGAACTCCTAGTAGAAACTATTGTCATATATGTTAACATACATATGTATATTAGCATAATTACATTAACTGATCAGGTGGTCTGTTACCACAACTATAAATATCTATGAATTGTACACTAATTTAACATTAAAAGTTTAATATATCCATGCACATACGAGATTAAGTACAACACTGGCCTAATGAGTACACTACTACTCTTTCGTTCTGCACTCATTCATTATTCACATGATTAGAAAAATTATAATCAAGTTACAAAAATTACCACATTATAATCAACTGCATGAAAAAGACGAGATAGATGTTTACCACAAATATAAAAACGAAGGCATAAACAGAAATTTGTGGAAGACAAATAAATCTCATTAAAGAGTGGAAGTGATTGTGCAAGTTTTTTTTTGTAGTTTTCGGTTGATTTTACAAATGATTCTTTGCCAATAAAAAAATAAAAAAAAAAAAAAAAAAAACTAAATAAGGAAAAGTAATAACATCACAGAATAATGCCGCTTATTCGACAGATGAATTCTTGAATGAAAATGTTTTTAGATGAATCATGGTCGAAGCAAAACAACTAAAATAAATACTTTGGAAAAAGAGCCATATAAATAAAAAAGTAAATGAAGTTGTAAGGAAATAACACTGATCAACAGGAAGGAACATCGCAAATGATTACAACGACATGCGAAAGTTGTGATCGTATATGGAACTACATATGTGATCAGTAGAGCGTACCACCTTACAGGCAAAAAAAAAAAAGTGCGCCGTACACCCTCCAATATGAAGTATTTTTGCAAGGAGTGTGTTGCTCTAAGGGCATTTTGAGCTCAAATATCCCGTTCTAGTAGTTACCCACCAGATCTCAGTTGCTACCACCCTAATGTACCACCCTAATGTCAGAAAATTAAAGCTCGCAAAAAATCATTAAACTTTTGCTATGGAAGTTTTTCGCTAAACCCAGTAGAATTTTTTTTCATATATTGGTTGCCGAACGTAGGGGTCACATTTTTAAATTTTTTTTAATTGGATTTTACTATATAGCAAAACACTGGTCTCCTCGAGGCAAAAAAATCGATATATCACACTATAAAATCCGATTTTAAATGCCAAAGCTATAACAAAAAATTAAAAATTTGGCAAAAAAAAAAATTTTTTTTTTAAATCGGCGAACTTTTTTTTTGAGGTACGGTCTAGTGATTAGCTATACTCATGTATGATCATAAAAGAGTACTTATATGATCATATATATTCATATACAACCCCATTTTCACCTGGGTAGCTTAATTATTTTTTGAAAATCTCTGCAAATACTGAAACGATTTTTTTAATTTTATTTTATCGGGATATACATTAATTGCATCAAAGGAATTAAATATGCTAAAAATCCCAAACGTATTTAACAAATTGTGAAAAATAATCCGCTGCAGGCATGTCCCTATCCGGATTTCATTCTTGCCTAAGGAAATCGTCAGGGGACGACGTTTTTAGAATTTCTGGAAATATTTGTTAAGTTAAATTACAAACTCAATGAGAATTTTTTGTTCTCGTCTAGGAGCGTTATTAAACATTTAAAATATCAAAGAAAAAACAAAAACAACAACAGAGAATTTTCCACAATTTGCTTTGTCATCTTCCAATGTACTACTCTGTTGTTTTGACAGATCTAGCAATGTAGTGACATCCATTCATGTAGAAACAACAATAGAGAACAATGTTTTCTAAAGTGTCAGTAACATTTAAATTTGCACAAGCACTTGCATATTAGTTTTTTAATTTTATTTTATCGGGATATACATTAATTGCATCAAAGGAATTAAATATGCTAAAAATCCCAAACGTATTTAACAAATTGTGAAAAATAATCCGCTGCAGGCATGTCCCTATCCGGATTTCATTCTTGCCTAAGGAAATCGTCAGGGGACGACGTTTTTAGAATTTCTGGAAATATTTGTTAAGTTAAATTACAAAATCAATGAGAATTTTTTGTTCTCGTCTAGGAGCGTTATTAAACATTTAAAATATCAAAGAAAAAACAAAAACAACAACAGAGAATTTTCCACAATTTGCTTTGTCATCTTTGGATGATAATTTGTTTTAAGGAGCATGACAAGGCTTTCATATTTTACTAAAAGTTTTCTTAAAATCTTGTATTTAATTCAGATACATTTAAATGAAATTTCACCAGAATAGAAAACTGTTTCAAAATATACGCAAAATATACGTAGAATCTAACAATGTCGTAAAAATAACTGACAAATTTTAACTACAGGGTGGCCCAAAATTACCGAACGGGGTTGAGTTAAAAGAGCCATTGTGCCCTTGCAGTGTGCGCTGTGGCTCCATCCTATTGGAATCATAATTGATGGTTCTCCACTGCTGGCCTTAAAAAGTTATCCAACATTGTCCGATATCGAACACCGTATTCATTTTCAAAAAATATGGTCCAATTATGTAATTATATTTTTTTTAAGTGGGTGTAATTGTCGCCGTAAAACTACTCTTGGATTTTCCGTAGCCCATTGCCTATTAACGAACCCATTTAATTGGAAATGTGCTTCGTCGCTCATAATTAAATTATGAATAAAATCATGATTTTCTTTTGCTTTTTGCCGGAAACGATTTGGGCACGTTGTTCAATTGTGTACTGTTCCATTTTAAATTCCACAAGTCTTCTTTACAAAATACTGAACAAAAAAAAAATTTATAATAAAAAGTTACCCAGCAAACAAAGATGATCATTAATGACTCAGAAATGAGCTCCAAAAACATAAACATTTTTCCACTTTTTCCTATGAAAGTGGTTCGTCCAAAAGAGCCCCCTGTATACTCAGAAATGACTCAGAAAAAAGAACGTATAAAATCGAAATTTTCTTCATAAATTTAAATAATTTTGGAATCTTCTTTGAGTCCGAAAAATGAACCCTCGTTTTGAGACAGCTTTTTAGATTGTAGAGACAACTTTTTGGATTGTTTTCTGAGGGTTCGTATTTGCTACCAAAAAAAGAGCGTTTTCAAAAAAACAATAATCATTTCTATGAGCCATTTAAAAATCTTATTTATGAGCTCTCCGAAATTGCTGGCTGGGTATAAAAAATACAAACCCCTTAGGTAATTTTGGGCCACCCTGTAAAAAAAAATTTAAAACAACGCACAAAACTGGTAAAACTACTGTTTTTAGAGTTAATTTTTTTTATTAGAAAAATAAATTTTAAATACAAAAGCAATTTATTTTTCTTTCGGTTAAAAAACCCTACTTAAAATTTAAAGTCAAAATTTTAAATAGTTCTCCAGTAATTATGTTTTTATACCATTGATTTATATAATACAATTTTGAGATTTTTATTTTTTTCAACTAAAAATATATCAATAATAACAAATGTAAAATATACAAGAATTAAAAATAATTGCTTTAAACAATTTAAACTGTTACGAAATACAGTACTTTTTATTAGTTGTTTTTTAAATAACTGTCATGATAGTTGTTTTGTATTTTTCAATAGTAATATAACTGTTATTGCAGTCGCTATTGATTAGAAATCATATAGTAACTGTCAAACTATTTTGAGTGTGCCCTTAGCAATAAACTACAAGCTAACTTTGCAAACCCCTTTAGGAGGTCCATGTTCATTACCCGCCGGAATGATACGGAATATCAGCGATGATACAACATTTGTTGCACAGTGTATTAAGAGATCATTATAAGCATGATTCCTAAAATATGAATTAAAAAGTATAGAAAAACAGCGTTTAGAAATAAAAAAAATTAAATACCAAGAGTATGTGTTATTTAAGAAAATATATTAAGGAGAATGAAAGAGTAAATGTACAAAATATGGTAAGAGTTGCCAGATTTATAATCTTTAAAATTGAACCTTATCCTGCATTACGCTCCCTCACAGCTTATATTTAATTGAAATTTCTTTCTTAGCCGCAAGTTCTTTTAAGTTGAAAACCACTACACGCAGAAAAAAATTGGCTTTAGGCCAAACAATAGCTTGAGAGTTATTGTTGAACAGTCAGTTGAATGGCGCTCATCCCTATATTTAGTGTTCGTAGGCTTCAAACGTACATTCACACATTACAACACGATGTGATATGGGAAGCTTTAAGGTGTAAAGGAGTCCCGAAAAGATAATCAGTGTGTTCGTTTACTCGAAATTCTTACTACTTTTACTACAATTGGAAAGTTGTGTTTACTTTTTGTATTGAATTTTTCTAGCTGTAGAAAAAGTAGTAACTTGTAGTAAGTAAACGAACACGCCTAATGTGTGCTCTATTCTTCATGAGAGTTCATCGAGCAAACCAATCAAAGTGAAAGTAAGAGTTCATCAGGGCTGTGTTTTGTCTCCACTACTGTTTAACATAGTATTTGACGTAATAATGAGCCACTCTATGCCAAATCAGCATGTTATTTCGTGGAGTCTCCATGAAACGTTAGATGATATTGAATATGCAGATGACATCTGCTTTCTATTCCACCGTTTCTCTAGCATGTAATCCAAGATCTTGCGCTGGTAGTAAAGCAGTGCAGCTTAAGTTGGGTTACAACTCAACATCACGCAACCCGAACTTCCAGCTTTTGGGGCAATCCACTAAAGATGTTGAAAGTTTTTGCTATCTGAGGAGTATACTTTCAAAAAAATGGTGGCAGCAAAGAAGATATACTGAGCAGACTTTTCAAAGCAAGGCAAGCTTGTGGAACTCTTAATAAATTGTGGAGATTGCAAAATATCTCAACTCAATCTTTTTGACAATAGCATGAAATGCGTGCTTTTATATGGATGTGAAACATGGAATATATCTTGTCGCGAAATTAGTAGTATGCGATATTTTGTAAACCGCTGCCTCAGGTGTATACTTAGAATATTGTGGTCAGCCACTATTTCGAATCCAAATTTCTGGAATCAAACTAATCAAGTTACTTTGTACACCTACAAAAAAAATGTTGTTGTCCCAACCGAATGTGGTTCCAACCGAATCGTTCGGTTTCAAACCTATTTCAGTTGGAGCAACAGAAATAGGGTTGTGACAACCGAATTGTCAGTTGCAGCAACCAAACGATTCGGTTGGAACCAAATTCGGTTGGGACAACAACATTTTTTTGTACGATCGTGCAAATTTGGTTGGTTAGGTTACATAATGCGGAAGCCTATGAACGACGTAACTCGACAGTCCGTCGAATATAATCCCCATGGCAGGAGACCCGGCAAACTTGCAAATACAGGGTTCGGCTACAGTAACTATATGATGTAAAAAAATTGTAATACCCAGAAAACAGATTCGGTGCTGACAACCCCATTTGTTGCCAATCGAATGATTCAGTTGCAGCAAATGAAATTTTCGGTTGCGGTTACCGAATTATTCCTGGTACAACTGAAATTCCGTTGCGTCAGTCAAATTAATGCTGTCTCAATTGGTTTTCTGTTGCCACAACTGAAAAATTCGGCTTGCACAACCGAACCATTTGGTTGGCTACAAATGCGGTTATCAGAACTGAATCTGTTTTCTGGGTGAACTTCTTTGCTTGTGAATATTTCATATTTTTTTTTTCTATTCCAGGAATTAAACTTGGGAGAATATAATTGAACGCTATACAATTGCGCAAATTGTAAGTCAAACAGTAAATGGAGAACGTTACAGAGTAATAATTTTTTATTTTCGCAATTGCCACCAAACTTCAACATATGGTTTCAACAAGATGATGCAATACCCCATACAGCCCGTGCAACAATGGAGTTATTGAGATAACAATTTCCAAATCGGATAATTTCTAAAAACGGCGATTTGGGATGGCCACCACGATCGCCTGATTTGACTGCACCCGATATTTTCTTCTGGGGCTATCTCAAAGACAAATATTATGTGAATAAGCCCCAAGCCTTGCAGCAACTAAAGGACAACATTCAAGAAGAAATTGATAGTATACCACATACTATAAAAAGAGCACATTTTTGCGTTAGAAAAAACGGCTCTCATTTAACTGACATTATTTTTCATGTTTAATGTAAAAAAATAACATAAAATAAATTTTATTTTTATCATTAAATTTTTTGTTTTTTTCATTCCATTCAATATTTATTTAAAAAAGAAATCATATAATTTAAATTTGTGTTTATTCGACCTTTCAACTTCTAATTAAATAAAATATTCGAGCTCGGGGCCAGTTGTTATTATAAAAATTAATTTATTTCTCAATATTTCGACATTCATCGAATGTCATCCTCAGGAGAATTGTATTTAATGTTTACATATTGCACTCCAAGTGCAATAACAAGTGATGATCAACAAACAACGATATATCTAAGCTGTGTGTTTTTTATGTAAACATTAAATACAATTCTCCCGAGGATGAAATTCGATGAATGTCGAAATATTGGGAAATAAATTAATTTTTATAATAACAACTGGCCCCGAGCTCGAATATTTTATTTAATTAGAAATCATATAGTTACTTTAGCCGCACCCTGTACTTGGAGACGCCAAATTGAGAACGACTTGCAAGAGCATGGTATATCGTGGAGTGAGATCAAACTGATGTCTGATAATAAAATATATTGGGAATCATTTGCTGCGGCCTTATGTTCCACCAGGAATTAAAGGACTAAGTATATTTTTATGTTTCCAGGATGGCGAAAAAAATTTGTTACTAAAAATTATTAAGAATTAAGTTTTAACGATTCTATGTTAGTTTTAAACTATCATTAGGTTTCTAGAAGACGTTCGTTGTCACACGAATGAGTGACTACGTGTATTTTGTTTTGGTATTGCATGTATTTTGTTAGTGTAGAAACACCACCTATTTTACTCTCAAAACAACTCCGTTGTGACAATCGATTTTTTCCAACCGAATTGACTCGATTGCCTCTTAGTTCGGTTGCCCCAACCCCCTAATTTGTTTGGAACAACCAAAATACTAACATAGACTAATTAAAATTAAATTTTTTTCAACTTTTTGTAACAACTTTTATGTGTCAATTAGTTGGCAACTCTTTTGATCACCTGTGCAGAACAAGAGAATTGGTAATGCTTATTTTTTAGTTGTTTGTTTGTGATCTTACCAGAATACTTTCAAGTTAAGCCGCTGTGTTATAAAAAGAAAAATGCACATTAAAGTGTTGATTGTAGGTCTTGGAGTAGCTTGATTACTTAAGGAAATGGTAAAAAAGCAGCTATGAAAGAAGTTTAGAACATGTTTATTATAATTTTTAAATATATATTTTCGTTTATTATCTGGCTGTTTTTGTTATGCCTCCAAGCTAAAGAACACACACAGTGATAGATAGTACAATAAAATCACTATTAGTTCTTTTTTTTAATATTAGTTTGGTGACGACAGCAGTTTAAGCAAAAAGTGGCAAATGTGTCCCGGTCCACCCTACCCTAACTTTTGAACCCGTTAATCGATTTTGCTCACTTTTAATACCAAACTGCTAATATACAATGTTTCTTGATGATTTTTTTAGCAGCGTAAATTGTTATTTTCTATTAACTAAAATTTAGCTTATATAATTAAAACTAAAATTTTGTATATTTAAGAGTTGTATTTTGGCTATTCCTTATATTTAGCAAAAAAAAAAATAAGATCTGCTTATATTAGCAGTTTTTTCTGCACGGTAATTTTTAACTAATTTTTAGTAGTTTTAACCAAAAGGTTTGCAGATTTTTTTTTTCAAGTATTTTTGTTTTTATTACTGCACATTCCGATTACATGAATAAGACTTCCCCATATTGGATTTAATAGTAAAGGAGTTAAAACCATAAAACAGGAAATATTTATTTGAAATAAATTAGCTATAAATCACAAACAAAAATGTTAAACAAAAAATTCCTAAAATACTGCCACGTTATGCCATAATTCACACCTAATATGAAACTAATTAAAAAACAGGGAAAAATGTACCTATAAAGCGGTAAAAATCAAACGATAGGGACCATCTCCCACGAATAAAATAACAAAAACATAATCGAACTGATTAAAGTCAATTTCATACACATACAAAAAAGATAAATGAATAGTAGAAGAAAAGAAGCTAATAAAATATTTCTAGAATTTTTTTTGTTTTTTGTTTCATCACTAAAAACCTATAATTATAACAAGTTTTAACATATTTCTTACCTTAATCGAATTAGTAATAGAAAGAACGAACGAATTTGAATGAACAAGATACATAACTACTACGAGTAGAGATATAAAAGAAAAAAAGAAAGAAATTAACTATGAATGTAATAATGTTTTATCACAATCATAAGAATAGAAAAATATAATAGTTAATAACAATAAAAATTACAACAACAACAATACAAATTATATTTAAGATGCTTTTAATTGACTGTAAAAACAAGCTTATCACTTAGGTGATTGCTAAGGCCGCAAACAAATAAATCTTTACGAGGGAACTAACAGAAAATGACCCCACACAAATATCAACACTACTACCTATATATTAACTAATGTACACAATCACATTATTTTTTATATTTTATATATTTACTTTTTTATCTTTATTAATTGAATGAAATTAACTTAAAGATCATTTGTGCTGCTGTCTGTGTTTATAATCATAGCGAACACTATGGGTCAGGTGATACCCAATTTTTGTTGATTGGTCAACTGAGTGAGGTTGTATAAATTTAACCACTGGAAATGACAACATCCTCTATTGGATAACAAACGGTAAATTTATGAACTTATATATGGGTTGCCTAATTGGCGCCCAACATTTCGGCAAAATGAACAAAACACTGGGGTAATGTACGGGACGGATTAGTGAGACAATTAAAAGATAGCTAAATAAGACTCACTTAAACCATAACTGTACTAACAAGTAGACTCCGCTGGGGGTTCCCTGTTCACTCAGATAAAAATATTGGTAAAGCAATTTGTAAACAGTTTTAGAAGGCACTTTACTAGTTTTGTACTGATTTTTATTAAATTTTCTTTAGTAATATTTTTTCTGCTATTCTCGTTGCTGATTTCAACAAAACATTTTATTAATTTTTCAAAACCGAGTGCTAAACTTAGCAAAACAACATACTAATTTATCAAAAAAGTGGATACTTAAGGAAAGGATTCGTTGAAATTTTACTTAAAGAATTTTGGTTAAAAAAAATTATATTTTTTTTATTTTACAAAAGTTTTTTGTTGTCGCCACGGGGTATCGAACTTGCGACCTCATGATTGCTAGTCTAGCTCTCTACCGCTGAGCTATACTTTGTTATGAAAGTTGACTGGCACAGACCGCCACTTTGTGCTTTATTCTCTTCAATAAAAGTACATTTTAAACGAGTAAAAAGGTTAAAGTCGGGCATGCCGGCTATACAATACCCTACACCAGTCTGGTTAAAAGCCAACTAATGTTTGGATCCGAAATTCGAATGGGTTAAAATGGGGCTTGTGGTAAAATTTTCTATAATGTGAGTCAGCGCACCAAATTTCATTAAAATATCTTAATACTAGCGGGCGCAGCCCGCTACGTTGTTAGCGTGCCTTAAAGGTTAAGGGGGGGGGGGGGGGGCTGCGCCCCCCACAATTTTTATTAAATTCGTTTTTTTATTTAAAGTTTTTTTATTCAAAGCCTTCACCCAGCCACCACAAATAAATAATTCTGCACAACAATGGGTTTAAAATAAATAAATATTTGATCACTTTTTCTCATGAAAGTGGATTGTTATTAATGAATCCATAATAAATTGCAATATACGTGTGTATGTTAAGATAATTTGGTAAAGTGCGAACTTAGGTAGATAGACCCGTAAGTAGTTTTGTTCATTTGTGTTTTGAATGAAAATAAATAACGTAAAGCAGGGTTGGAAAGCATTTTATAATATTAAAAATAGTGGGCAAAGCTACGTTGTTAGCGTGTCTTAAAGTTTTTTTTTTAATTCCAGTTTATGTAAAGGTAGACCTGGCAATTCAAGTAAATTCACAAATTCAGTTGGAAAATTTACTGCGTCGGTTTCTTCCACCGGTGCTTCGTTACATGAAGTTTAAATATCGGAATATATAAGTTCCATTCCTTTTCTAAGGTTTTTTCTCTTTCAGAAAATTTGTTTAACTTTTTGGGGAGTATGTTTCAATGCTACATAAGTTTCATATTCCGTTGATAGTGTTTGAACAGGTAATTCCCTCTTCCAATCCATTTGCATTGTCTATAATTTCAATTCCACTCGTTCAACGTTTATATCCATTTCATTCCACTTGTGTAGTGTTTCAATCCCACTCGTTTCCTATTTAGTTTCTTAATTTTAGTGTTTCATATACACTTGTTCTTTAAGTTTTAGGTTTCTAGCTAAAGACGCAGACGTTAAGGGGGGGGCAATTTTCCCCTTTTGAACCACCATTTTTACCACGTTCCTGTCCAAAGTCCTAGAAATGCCTTGTCGATAAGTTAGCCCATACTCCAAGGAAAACATATTATATATTACAGGTTTCTAGCCGAAGGGTTCGGTTAGGCCATCAAGGTGGAGAATTATTCCGTTTTTACCCCTCCCGGTAGGAATTTCCAAAAATTCCGTCTTAGAGGACGTCTGCGTTGGAGGAGGAACCTACTACATACATAATTTTAGGTCTCTATATCCAGCAGTTTGGCCAGGCCGTCAAGGGGGAAGTTTTTTCCCTTTTTACCCCTCCCGGTATGAATTTCCAAAAATACCATCTTAGGGGACGTCAACGTTGGAGAAGGAACCCATTTTAAGATCCCTTGTTCCAGCAGTGTGGCCAGGCCGTTAAGGGAGAGACTTTTCCTGTTTTTGACCCTACCTGTAGAAATTTCCAAAAATCTCTTCTTAGCGGATGTCTACAATAGAGGAGGAACTTTAATACCAAATTTCAACTTCCTACCTCCAGCGGTTTGGGCAGGCCTTTAAGCGGCACTTTTCGCTTCATTAATCCCCATTTTTGCAATGTCCCTGTCCAAAAAGCACCGTCTCGGTAAGTGAGCAGATACTCCAAGTAACATATGTTTTACATTTCAGGTTTCTAGCCAACTTTTACTATTTGTGCCCCTCTCGGTAGGAATTTCCGAAGATCCATCGACAGGGAATTCCAGCTTCCTAGTTCCAGCAGTTTGAGCAGGCTGAGAGGAACTTAAGTACCGAATTTCAGCTTCCTAGTTCCAGCAGTTTGGACAGGTCGTTAAGGGGCAACTTTCCCTTTTTGAGCTCCCATTTTATAACGACCCTGTCCAAAATTCAAAAAGTATCTTTCTAATACGTTAGCCCTCACTCCAGGGACCCACATTTTAAGCTTCAGGTTTCTAGCCGAAGGGGTTTTTACCGGCCCCCAAGGTGAGGCTTTTCTTCTTTTTGCCCCTCCCTTTAGGAATTTACAAAAATTCCATCTTCGCGGCTATCTGCGATGGATGAGGAACATTCATACCAAATTTCAACTGCATTGCCTAAGCGGTTTGGGCAGGCCGTTAGTGGGGACATTTTTCCCTTTCAACCACCATTTTTACTATGTTCCTGTTCCAAAACAGAAAAATTACGTTGCCGGTGAGTTAGTCCTACTCCAAGGAATACATATTTAAAATTTTAGGTTGGCCAAAAGGGATTGGGCAAGCCGTCAGGAGGAGACTTTTACCTTATTTCCCCTCCCGATAGGAATTTCAAAAATTCCGTCTAAGCGGACGCCTACACAGAAGGAGGAACTCACATACCGAGTTTCCTTTTGGGATATCCTGTAGGGAATTCCAAAAATACAAACTTATTCGATGTCTACTACAGTGGAGGAACCTTTATACCAAATTTCAACTTCTTACCTCCAGTGGTTTGGGCAGGCACTTTTCCAATTTGTGAGACTGTTTATGGGGAGACTTTTCCCCTTTTTGCCCGTTCCGGTAGGAATTTCCAAAAATCCCGTCTTAGCGCACGTCTATGCCGAATATCAAGAAACCTTGTTTTAGTGGAGATATCCGTGGGTGGAGGAAAAAAAGTAGTTTTTTTGAAATTATATATTATTTTAAATGGTACTTTTTGGAAAAACGAAATTTTTTGGAAAAAGATACTTTGTTTTTACAAAGTACTTTATTTGTACTTTTTTTGCAAAAGGTATTTTTTTTTAAAAAGTTTTTTTTTTGGAAAAATGTATGTTTTTTGGAAAAAGGTACTTTTTTTGGAAAAGGTACTTCTTTTGGAAAAAGAAAATTTTTCTAGAAAAAGGTACTTTTTTTTGGGAAAAGGTACTTTTTTTGGAAAAGGTACTTTTTTTGAAAAAGGTATTTTTTTGAAAAAATGTATGTTTTTTGGGAAAAGGAACATTTTTTTAGAAAAAGGTACTTTTTTTGGGAAAAGGTACTTTTTTTGGAAAAGGTACTTTTTTTGAATAAGTTATTTTTTTGTAAAAATTTATGTTTTTTGGGAAAAGGTACTTTTTTTTTTGGAAAAGCTACATTTTTTTAGAAAAAGGTACATTTTTTGGAAAAAGGTACTTTTTTTAAAAAAGGTACTTTTTTTGTAAAAAGGTACTTTTTTTGGAAAAAGGATTTTTTTTGGAAAAAGGTACTTTTTTTTGGAAAAATGTACTTTTTTTGGAAAAAGGTACTTTTTTTGGAAAAAGGTACTTTTTTGGAAAAAGGTACTTTTTTGGAAAAAGGTACTTTTTTCGGGAAAAGGTACTTTTTTGGAAAAAGGTACTTTTTTTGGAAAAAGGTACTTTTTTTTGGAAAAAGGTACTTTTTTTGGAAAAAAGTACTTTTTTTGGGAAAAGGTACTTTTTTTGGGAAAAGGTACTTTTTGGAAAAAGGTACTTTTTGGAAAAAGGTACTTTTTTTGTCCAAAAATGCCGTCTCAACGGACGTCTACACCGGTCGAGGAACCTACATACCAAATTTCAACTTCATAGCTCCAGCAGTTTGAGCAGGCCGTCAAGGGGGAGACTTTTTCCCCGTTTTGCCCGTCCCTGTAAAAATTTCCAAAACTCCCGTCTTGGTGGATGTCTACGATAGTGGAGGAACCTTTATACCAAATTTCAACTTCCTACCTCCAGCGGTTTGGGCAGGCCGTCAAGGGGGGCCTTTTTCCCCTTTTTAACCCCCATTTTTACAACGTCCCTGTCCAAAATTCTAGAAAGTACTTTCCAGAAAAGTTAGCCCCTACTCCAAGGAACACATATCTTAAATTTCAGCTTTCTAGCCAAAGGGGTTTTGGCAGGCCGTCAAGGGGGACACTTTCCCCCTTTTTGCCCGTTCCGGTAGGAATTTCCAAAAATCCCGTCTTAGTGGACGTCTACCCCGAAAGAGGAACCTACATACCAAATTTCAACTTCCTAGCTTCAGCGGTTTAGGCTGGGCGATGTTGAGTCAGTCAGTCAGTCAGTCACGTTATTCTTTTATATATAGAGATTTGCGACCTGCAGTTTGTAACCAAGCCAATTTTGGGGGAACCCTTATATGGGCACTAGGTCTAAACATGGATCGATGTTCACCAAAATCAATAGGCTTCGTCCTTGGGCCAACATAGGTCTGTGTACCAAATTTCATCAAAATATCTCAATATTTGCGACCTGCATCGTATAAACAATATAATTTTGGGGGGACCCTTATATGGGCACTAGGTCTAAACATGGACCGGTGTTAAGCAAAATCAATAGGCTTCATCCTTGGGCTGACATAGGTCGGTGTACCAAATTTCATCAAAATATCTTAATATTTGCGACCTGCAGCGTATAAACAGTATAATTTTGGTAGGACCCTTATATGGGCACTAGGTCTAAACATGGAGCGATGTTCCCCAAAATCAATAGGCTGCGTTATTGGCCCAATATAGGTCTGTGTACCAAATTTCGTCAAAATATCTTAATATTTGCGACCTGCAGCAATTTTGGTAGGACCCTTATATGGGCACTAGGTCTAAACATGGACCGATTTTAACCAAAATCAATAGGCGTCGTCATTGGGCCGACATAAGTCGGTGTACCAAATTTCATCAAAATATCTTAATATTTGCGACCTGTAGAGTGCGCACAAGAATGCATGGACAGACAGACAGACGGACGGACGGACGGAAGGACATCGTTAAATCGAAATAAAAAAAAAAATTCTAAGCCGATCGGTATACTATAAGGTGGGTCTAGGACCAATATTTTTTGGTGTTACAAACATCAGCACAAATTTATAATACCCTGACCACATAGTGATGTAGGGTATAATGACCACATAGTGGTGTAGGGTATAACAAGCGCAAAAGGTGCACTGAAATTCAGCATAAAAAGCAATTTTTCATAAGTTTTATTTTATATATTTTTAAAAATTAAAGAAATATTGAATTTAAACATATTCATTATAAATATAAAAAAATTAAAAATATATTGGTCCCTCCAGGAATCGAACCCGCGATCATCTGTTTAGAAATACCAAATGATACCAAAATCACTTTCTAAATTCACTTTTAAAGCAATAATGATTTAGAAGCAATACTTAAGTGACTTTTTTGATGTTGTTCAGAAGTAATTCTAAAAAAATTGTAAAAATATAGTAACGGATACTTTGGAAGCAATTAAAGAAGTGATTTTTTGAAGTTGCTCAGAATTACTTTTAAAAAAGCTTTAGGACTGAGCTACGTTAAAAGACCGTTAATTTTACAATGTGGGATACCGCAGACGTAGATGACACAACGAGTATTCTCCTATTCCCTATTAGTAGTGCGGACTCCGTAAATTATTGGAAGGGTTCAAACTACCGGGGAAAGTTATATCGGTAAAAAAGAAGTTATACGTTTCCCGGGGTTTCGCTGGGTCACCCTAGGAATCGAGATATATCGATTTGATGGTCTTTTTTTTTGACATAACTCTAGAACCACTAGTCCGATTTTGCTCAAACAATTTAAAAAAAAATAAAAATTACAATTCCTTTAATCTGTTCATATAAAGTTTTTCTATATACTCAACAGTTTTGCCGGTAAAAATAAATGTATGAAGAAAAAAATATTTTTTGCCTAAAATATTAAAAAACGAGTAAAAAGGTTAAAGTCGGGCATGCCGACTATACAATACCCTACACCACTCTGGTGTATTGTTTGGATCCGAAATTCGAATGGGTTAAAATGGGGCTTGTGTCAAAATTTTCTATAATGTGAGTCAGCGCACCAAATTTCATTAAAATATCTTTATATTTGCGACCTGCAGTTTGTAACCAAGCCAATTTTGGGGGGACCCTTATATGGGCACTAGTTCTAAACATGGACCGATGTTCACCAAAATCAATAGGCTTCGTCCTTGGGCCAACATAGGTCTACGTACCAAATTTCATCAAAATATCTTAATATTTGCGACCTGCAGCGTATAAACAATATAATTTTGGGGGGACCCTTATATGGGCACTAGTTCTAAACATGGACCGATGTTCGCCAAAATCAATAGGCTTCGTCCTTGGGCCGACATAGGTCTATGTACCAAATTTCATCAAAATATCTTAATATTAATACCTGCAGCGTATAAACAGTATAATTTTGGTAGGACCCTTATATGGGCACTAGGTCTAAACATAGACCGATGTTCACCAAAATCAATAGGCTGCGTTATTGGGCCAATATAGGTCTGTGTACCAAATTTCATCAAAATATCTTAATATTTGCGACTTGCAGCGTATAAACATTATAATTTTGGTAGGACCCTTATATGGGCACTAGGTCTAAACATAGACCGATGTTCACCCAAATCAATAGGCTGCGTTATTGGGCCAATGTAGGTCTGTGTACCAAATTTTATTAAAATATCTTAATATTTACGACCTGCAGCGTATAAAGAGTATAATTTTGGTAGGACCCTTATATGGGCACTAGGTCTAAACATGGACCGATGTTCACCAAAATCAATAGGCTGCGTTATTGGGCCAATATAGGTCTGTGTACCAAATTTCATCAAAATATCTTAATATTTACGACCTGCAGCGTATAAACAGTATAATTTTGGTAGGACCCTTATATGGGCACTAGGTCTAAACATGGACCGATGTTCACCAAAATCAATAGGCTGCGTTATTGGGCTAACATAGGTCTGTGTACCAAATTTCGTCAAAATATCTTAATATTTACGACCTGTAGCGTATAAACAATATAATTTTGGTAGGACCCTTATATGGGCACTAGGTCTAAACATGGACCGATGTTCAAAAAAATCAAACTTGTTCGTCCTTGGGCCAACATAGGTCTGCGTACCAAATTTCATCAAAATATCTTAATAGCTGCGACCTGTAGAGTGCGCACAAGATTGCATGGACAGACAGACAGACGGACGGACGGACGGACGGACAGACGGACATCGTTAAATCGAAATAAAAAAAATTCTGAACCGATCGGTATACTATAAGGTGGGTCTACGACCAATATTTTTTGGTGTTACAAACATCAGCACAAACTTATAATACCCTGACCACATAGTGGTGTAGGGTATAAAAAGTAATAAACAAAAGGTTATTGATTTTTATGGTAGCGGTAACAAACATTTATTTTTACCGGCAAAACTGTTGAGTATATGGAAAAATGTTATATGAACAGATTAAAGGAATTGTAATTTTTAATTTTTTTAAAATTGTTTGAGCAAAATCGGACTAGTGGTTCTCGAGTTATGTAAAAAAAATATATATCTCGATTCCTAGGGGTAACCCAGCGAAACGCCGGGACACGTATAACTTGTTTTTGACCGATATAACATTTCCCGTTGGTTTCATCCCATCCCGATTTTGACTGTCGCATAGTGTTATCTGGTACAAATATTTTAATAAGTATATTTAACGATATTTTGTCAAAATAACACCACATCAAATAGCTAAACTTCAAAATATAAATTTACTAAATAATGTGTTAAATTGACGGACAAGTTTTGCTAGCTATATGTGACGCGCAAAATAGAAAGGGACCTAAGGGTAAAAAAGGGTAAAAAAAGGGCATGGGATCGGTCTCAATCGATGCTCAGATGTTGTCCACATCAAAAAAAAAAAAAATTGATTTTTTTACCCTTAGGTCCTTTTCTCTATGCGCTGATCACTATGCCTAGTGATCACTAGGGCAAGGAATTGCAAGCACTTAAAAATAGAAAATATGCGCCTAAAAAATGCGGTTAAAAAAGAAATATATGCATTAAAAATATAAAAAATATGCATTAAAAACTATTATTTTTGCAAAAATAATGTACTTAAAAATGTTTAAGTTATTTTTTTCGTCAAAATATGCAAAAATATGCAACTACAAATCGATGCCATTTTGTTCTAAATTTGATGATTCGGATAATTATTTATTTTATATTTGTTTTGGGCTATCGATAAAAAGCATGCATTTGCATGAAATTCCTTGCCCTAGTGATCACCCATTCATCAATTTAATATGTAGTTTAGTTAATTTCACCGCTGTTTTTGATTCAGTGTAGGGTTAGTTGTGACTTTACTATTGCATTTTTTACTCTTTTGCAGATCACATCAATCTTTATCATTCATTTTCTATCCATCACAGAACAAGCCTTTCACATTTGAACAGGTCGCGTGACGTGTCCGGTGACGGGTTGCTTTTCCCCACAGGCTACATAAGAGCATTATAAATTCTGCTGAGATTCCCATGCATAATCCCAACTATTGGGGACTTTTGGTATATTGTGTCTCCCCTTTCCATCTTCTACAGCTAGCTGTCTTCAGTTGGTTTCAATTGTGAATGTTTCTTAATTATTGACAAGAAGTCAAAGTGATCGCGCTTAATATTGTTATTAATAATGATCTCCACCGCCTTATTTTAAATATTATATTGTTTTAAATATTAATATGTGTAATTAAAATAAAACCTGAATTTTAAAACGATTTACAAACGTTAATTTATTCTTTAAACAAAACGGAATCTCTTGTAAGTGTAGTTAAGCAAACCGACATGCACCCGTACTTAGAACACAATAGACATACACAGTAGGGTGGCTCGATTTAGCAATCGGTATTGTGCCATCGATTTTTCTATAGCCTTTGGCATGAGGAAAATAAAGTTGCACTACGACATATCAAACAAATCATTTTCAAGGCGCCCAAATTTAAATTTTTTGCAATTTTTTAATAAATGCTAGATTAGCGCCTTCTCGCGGTGGCTTTTTGAAACAACTAATGAAGTTGTAAACAATATCACATTACAACCTTTCCACAAAAGGTATTACTTATGAAAATCGGATAAAAAATGTGGCAACTAGAGGTAAAAGTATACACTTTAAAAACTGCTTGTAAATTGACTACTATAAAGCATGGAATTTTTTAGGTAATATAACGCATAATGCCTAAATTTAGACATCAAATGTGTATAAATCTTTTTCACACACTTTATTCTACAAAATTAGTCATAAAATGCGTTAATAAGCATTATTCTTTTATAATTACACACTTTGTGTGTACAATTATTAATTTGTGCTTAAAAAAAAATATTAAGCACAATGTGTGTAAATGTAAAAATATTTAAAGTAAAACTGAATTTGTCATTTAAATATTTGTGAATAATATAATCCAAACAAAAATATATTTCATACAAAAATTAAAGAACAAAAAATATAAAAACGCGATAAAAATATATTTTTAATAGTTAATTTCGGATGCAATCGGTATATTCAAGGGTTTGTATATGATATTAGTATTAACAAAAAAAAAAGATTGGTTTTATAGAGTTTTTTAATATTTATAAAATTTGTTAATGTATGTAGATGCATGTGACTGAAGACCAACACTTGGTGGATCCAATATAGTTTATTCTGAAATACGCTTTTTATCAATGTCAGCTTCTTGTCGGGAATTAGTTAAAGGGATTTGATTACATAACACATTACCGGGAGTAATGCGTGGCGAAGCACCAATTACATAGCAGCTAAACTTACAAAATCTTTTGAAACGTTAATAAGTAACTATAATTGTTTTGTATTTAATTTTAGTACTGAAACTTTAATGTTGAATCTCAAATTTAGGTCTTTGTTTAAGAAAATAACAAATTTTTTGCTTCCATATTAAACTCAAATGCAATCACGTCCAAAGTGATAATGGTTCAAGTTTTCACGATGTTCATTAAAGTAGATTTTTCAGCACCAATGAGATGTTTGCAACTGTGCAATATAAATTGCATTATTCAATTCTGGTTCCAAAAACTGTGAGTATAAGATAGTAAGAAACCTTCAATTCTTACAACACTGCTGAACACAAAAATCCAGCCAATAAAAAAACAGTCGAACACGAAAGGCATCCTGATATACAATTCTGGATCAAATGGTGATTGAAAATTAGAAAATCCTCTATATTGGCTCTTTTGCAAGTCTACGATAATTTACTCTGAATTGAGCAAAACCAGGTTGGGCTAAATGTAGGTTCTTTTAATCTTCTCTGCGTAAAAATAATATACATTTGTTCAGATTAATTCATACTTGCCGGTTATGAGCTTTTTTTGCACTGTCGCTTGAAAAAATGAGTAGAGACCCATTTGGATTATTGAAATTTTCTAGTCTAAAGACGTACTTTCGCACTAACTGGGACTTTAACTGACATATTTGCTGTTATTTCCCATATAAAATTTGAATTTAACTGTCGGGCCTAAATAGGCTAAAATTTAACCAAATTTGATTCGCTAAACTTGCAAAAGACTTCCAAAAAGTTTCAAAATATTGATTTTTTATGTTTCAATCGCCATTTGCTTTACTCGTTGGAAAAATTTGGAAAACAGAAATCAGAAGACCAAATTCCTTCAAGTTTAACTAATTTGATTCCGGGACACCAAAATTTTATACATTAGTGAAATCAAGATATAATCATATAATAAATACATTATTGAAACACCTTATTCTACCAATCTTTTTAACAACTTTTTTTGTTACAAAAAATCAAGAAAAAGTAACTTCGGTGTCTTGGGTTTAAAAGCACCTACGTTTATTTTCTCTTATAACACCCATCTCGTCCAAGTTCTGCTCATCCGGCATAATTAATTGTTATCTGAAAGAATATTATTGTAAATTAGCTTCCCTGGAAATGACTCACAAACAAGGTTATTTTAAGCGGAATCTTAGATCTTGATAAATTTTTGGATATGTAGTAGGGGGAGAGAAATATATGGGACATGTATTTTTTTCATTGAGCAACTAAAAAATATGTTTATATTAATTTTTGGTGCTCTACCAAATATATACCCAAGTTTTATTATAATCTGAGCGTCCATGAAAAGATGCTTCACTCTAAGTAAGTCTTTTGCAAAGCTCAAAAATTTGTTAATGGAGCATAAATATTCGTAACAAAATTAATGTAATAACTATGTCTGGAGCTGAATGGGCTCAAATTGAACGAGAGACCTTCCTTTTTAAAAGTTGCCTCCTAATTTGTTTAATTATGAATTTCTATTTATCAGGTTGCCAGCCAATACTTTTGATTGATACAAGTTTCACTATTTTAAGAGGATATATTTTAATGGAATATTCTCTTTTATTGGATTGATGGATACCAGAGGGCTCTTAATATTAATAATGTTAAATTGTGATAGTAATAATGATTTTGATAATTTTTTTATAATAATAATATTGTAAGTGCATTCTTTTAAAGTACTTTAATTTAAAAGCAAAATTTTTAGATAAATTACAAACGGTTGATGCGTAAACATGCGCATTTTACTTGTAATTTCAAGCATTTAACTATGCAGCATCAGGCATTTTATGCCTAAGTTTACACACATTGTGTGTATTAATATTACACACAATGTGTGTATAATTTTAGATTCACACACATAGAGTAATTTTACAGACATTATAGTAGGTGAAAAGTTACCTACTATAAATAGGGTAAATTTAAACAAGAATTTATTAGAGTGTACCTTTTGTGGAAAGGTTGTAATGTTATATTGTTTAAAACTTCATTAGTTGTTTCAAAAAGCCACCGCAAGATGGCGCTAATCTAGCATTTATTAGAAAATTGTAAAAAACTAAAATTTGGAAGCCTCGAAAATGATTTTTTTGATATGTCGTAGTGGAACTTTTTTTTCCTCATGCCAAAAGCTATCGAAAAATCGATGACACAATATCAAAAAAATTTTTGTCCATACAAATCGGCCCACTCTAAGACACAGGCTCAGAGTGTTTTGAGATAAATTCTCTTCGAATATTTTAATCCCACTAAAAGATTGCCAACAAGTCCGTCGATTTTCGATGCAAACTTGTTGAAATTCAAAAGCCTCTCTGCTTTTAAATTCGTCATATATCGGAATTACTACGATAATAAAATCAAAACATATAAAAGGTAATTTTTCATCCCATTGTGCATTAAAATAAACAGTAGAAGAAAAAGTTTTCATCAATTTGTGACAAATCATTAGATTACAATCCATGCATAATATGAAATTCGTAAAGTTAAGTGATTTTCATCATTTAACCGTTGTTTCTATCATCATTTTATAAACAAAAATATAAAGATGAAACTTTATCATTGATGTGTTATTAACTTTTCTCTCCATTTGTGTTTCTTTTTTTCTCAATATTAATTTCATTTAAATGACATTTCACCGATTGAATTTCTATGTTCGTTCAACAAAAAAAAAAATGTTTGGCGGGCATTATTAACAAAGAAATTGATTGTTTGATTATTCAAATGATTAACGAAAATCCTAATAACGAATAGTTGAAATTTGAATCAATGTTAATCTATATTTCGATCTAATAGAGGAATAGAGGTAAATCGTTATTTTAAGACTAAATATCTTTTTTTCTCCCCTTATAAATTGGTCCACAGCTAAGTGATGAGTGCGTGTGTTAATAACGAAACGTAACAATCAAATAAAAATAACAATAACAACAAACTTCCAAACGACCTGAGGGTTTTGTTTCGACGGCACTATAAAAATTCTTTGATATTTTACCGCCACTAGTTACGGTAGCCACTGAAGCTCACCTTAACAGTCAGACAGTCAATCGGTCGTTCGGCAGTAGAAGAGTGTTGTAGTTGACTACTCAACTTGATCCATCAGCTATAAAATTTCGTTTTTACTTTAACTTCGTTTTCTATTTCACACACCTCAGCCTCTGCGGTGTATCTACAACACTTGTTGTTTTGTTTTATACATAAGATTTTTATTATTTTGTTTTTAATATTATGCACATATTTATTTATTAACAAGCTCTATACTTTATACCCTATCTATATCATAAATTTTCGCTTTTATTTTGTCTCTTCATCCTCATCAGTAGCAAATTACATTCACAATTAACTTTAACATAATTTTCAATTTGAATTTTAATATAAAAATATTTTTTGTATTAATTTTCAAATATTATTTACGAATGCAAATTAGTTTAGTGTGATGATCATCAATATTAAATCGTTGTACTAAAATAAATTTTTATTGTTGAGATATTAACCGAATCAATCGATCGACTATTACCACTTTGAGCCATAAAATTGGGGTGGTTGCGGCTTTCATCCAACGAATACCCTACAATAGGTATTAAGGTACTCCAACAAAACAGGACGTAGTCCGATTGTGTCTCCTGAAGGCTGGATCGTTATACATCGACTACAGTATCCTCTGTACCAAATTTCCTTTTGTATGAAAATTTATAAGCAATTTAAAGAAAAAAGTTTAAATCCAATTTGTTAAAAATTGATATAATGTGCTTAAGGATTGCTACATAAATTCTGAACCACAATTAACTTTACAAAAATATTGGGTGCATAACTTAAAAATGAGGGATTTTTGGCAAATTTTGGGCGTTTATTGTGAAACATTAGTCGAAATCAAATTCACGCAAAGTATTGGCCAGCGTTAGCTATGACCTTTCCCATCTCTCTAGCAACATATGGATTCCGCGAAAAAAGAACTGAGCATTTTTTGAGGACAAGAACGAATCAAGCCGATTTCGGATACCCTGTTCTGAAGTAAAGCGTATTACTTACAGTGAGAGCGTTCGGCATCGATCGAAAAAAATGGTAGTCGGACGGGGCAAGGTCTGGACTATAAGGCGGTTGAGCAAAACTTCCCAAAAACTGTTTTCGAAAAAGCTTTTGGAATATTACGGCTTCATATCTGGTAGCATCCCAGCAAAACCTTGGTAATGACTGGTCATTACTACATGCATTACTTAGATCTCATATCTCATTACCCGTTGAATTACTTTTAAACTAAATGTAATGAGTTACCGATAATTATACCCCACACATTACTATTTCACAATAGCTGAAACCAATAATATATGTTCTAAATCATTAAAAACCATAACTATGGCGTAGCCTAGTGGTTATCGTTTTTGCCTGACAGACATGAGGATCGCTGCTCAACTCGTGTTAGCTTCCATTGTTGTTTTTTTTTTTTTGTAATTTATATTAAACATCTTTTTATAGAAATGTTGATGTTCATTAAGCAGTATTTAATAACAACAAGTTTTGTGAAAAATAGACATGTATAACAGTTGCCACAATAAATGAGTACATAAGTTAAAGCAATAAAAATCATAGTGATGTCGTGGTCTAATGGTTAGAGTGTTTGCCTGACAATCGTGGGGTACGCTGATCAATACGTGTCAGCTCCTATTGGTTTTTAAATTTTTATACTTTTTTAAATCTATATTCAACATCTATTTATAGAACAGCTGATAAACTACTTACAGGTAACATCAGTGTAATGGCTTTCCTCCAATGACATCACCATGTTAAAATAAGTAGTTTAGTAATTAAAAGGTAACTAGTAAACACTTAAGATTTCAATACCTAAAACTCATTACATGGTAATGAAAGGTTTTGCTGGGATATTCCGCTTCAAACGAATTAATTGTGTTTGGTACAGGTCCCCTATGGTCGTCTGGCCTAATTTCAGCAATTCGTAAAAGATAGGAACCTTCTGGCCCCACCAAATACAGAGCATTACCTTGGCGCCATAGATATTCGGCCTTGGCGTTGATTTGGCTGGTTTGCCGGGCTTCACATACGATTCCTTACGCTTCGGGTTAACGTAATGAATTAATTTTTCATCGCCAGTAAAAATTCGTTGCAAAAATTACTTCTTTTTATGGCCTTCAAGCAGGATTTCGGACATGCAAAATCCACTACCATATAGTGTAAGACATTATTATTCAAAATCTAAGGAAACAGAAGGTTATAACTACCCTACCCAAAAAAAATCATCAAAGGAAGAGAAAAAGAAGCAGTGATTCGGACATCGATATTGTGAAAATTTGGATCGGAACCAATGAATTTTACATAGGTTTGTCATAGGAAAGTTTTCTTTTATGATCTTTTTGATGTTCTTTTTAATAGGCAAAATGGAATTAATTTTTATTCGTCTCAAAATAATTAAGTTAAGTGCTTAACCATAGTTATAAATGTTAAATTTATATGGACATATCTGTAGTTAGATATATTTGAAATAACTTTCATTCAAAATCACATTTTTGGAAGTTGCGAAAAAGAACTGCTTTAGAAGTGGAAAATCAAAACTCAATGACATTTTGAAATCAATAAAAAATTGATTCCTTAAGATCACTTCCAGTTTTTTTGCTGGGTACCCATCAAAAATAAAGCGAAAGTACCTAACTTGACACAAATATTCCGTTTATTTGAACTTTTGTTATTAAGGTGCGAAGATAATATCGGTGCGGTGAACGGCATTTCGACATTTTTCTATACAGTCATCACTTTAAGAACTCTTAAGGAAAAAAATCGAAAGTGTTAAAATCCGTCGATGTACTAAATGTGTGAAAATCTCCAAAAGAGGAATTTATCAATCGCTTGGCGCACTGTGACATATATTTAGAAAAGGCGGCCAAAGGTTTTTTCAGTAACTCGGAAACTTTAGAAACTAAATATGTAGCTCACATCAAACAGGATACTTAAGAACCTCAGATTAAAATCTTAAAATACATGAACAAAAATTTTTCTTTTGGCTCAAAAAAAAATTATTTTTTTGACTTAAGTTGAATTTAACGGTCAAACTCGGCACAATATTACAGTATATTCTCTACATACAGTATATATACTCTTTCTATATATTCCTGTTTTTGTTGTTATCGATTTTTATGATAGATACAGTGGTGTTAGACGTTTTTGGTCAAAAATGTAAAAATAAATCGTCAAGAAATCGTCATCAGCTAAATATCATAAAAACACTATACCATTTTCAGTTTTATTTAAAAAAGTTCCAAATATATTTCAAAAATGTTTTAAAATTGTCCAAATATATTTAAAATTGTCCAAATATAATTTAAAATTGTCCAAATATAAAATTGTCTAAAATGTTCCAAAATTATCCAAAAATTTTATTTCAGAAATCAGAAATCAGACTCTATTTATATTCCAAAATTTTGCAAATGTATTTAATAAAATTCTAATTGCATTTCAAGTTTTTCCAAATGTATTTCAGAAATTTCTATTTTTATTTTAAAAGCATTTTAACCCTTTCGGTACAGATTTTGATTGGCTAAATAGTTTTTGACCAAAGTTTGTGGAAATATAAACCTATGCCTAGGAAATACCTTTGTTTTGTTTTTATAGCTTTATCGCGCCTCCTAGCGGAGAAATTTTGCCTAAAAATTCAAGTTTTAACACGCTGCTGCTCCCAAACGGGTTAAGATTTTTTCTAATTTTTAATTTTGTATTATTCCAACGACAAAACTCGATACAAAATAAAATAAAGTTTTCGACAAACCTTTAAAGCGCGAATTTTAAGAACTTTTGAAAAAATCCCAATTTTGGACCTGTTCTTAAAATTTTTATATGGCAACCCTGGTATAAATATTTTTAGTAAATTGAATTATTTTTATAGCTAAAATGTCAAATTTCATACCAAAATTAAAAAAAACAAACAAATATCTGTAAATTTGTCATTTTATATAGACGCAATCTTCATGTAACGATCGGTCAAATTTTGAAAAAATATATTGTTGGACAAACAATTTCTGAATATTCCTATGAACCGTGAAGCTCTCCTAATAAAACCAGACAAAGAAATTTAGAAAATGGGCATTTCGTGTATTTTGTAATAACTAAAGATCAAAAATTGCAAAAAAAAAAACATAAAAAATGCTTTTTTCAGAAGGAAATATGGCAACCATGTGCCGATAATTAATTGGAAATTTTTATTGCAAATGATCTGCAAGACATTAAAAAACAATTATCAATTAAAATCCAAATCGTTTCTCTAATATGGAGGTTGCCAGATCCACCCTAATTTTATGATTCCATATGGCAACAATATAGCGAAAGGGTTAACAAACATGTATGTTTTCTCTTTCATAATGAAAATTTTATAGGAGTTATGAGACTTAAAAGAAAGAGAAAACATGTATGTTTGTAAAAATGCTTTTAAAATAAATATAGAAATTTCTGAATATTGCGAATTCCTTTTTCTTTATAATTTTGTTTAAAATTTGTTCAAAAGGAAGAAATTTTCCTAAATCGTCAAAACATGTGGAGTTTTAATTCAAAAATCGTCAATCGTCATTTGTAAAATTTTGACTAAAAAAATCGTCAAAATGACGTAAAATCGTCACATCTGACACCACTGGATAGATATCTTAAAAAAAAGCTAATTGTCTTTTCCACTTAGCAAAAAAACTGCCCTGAAATAGGATAATTCCTTCAAAAGTGTAACTGTGCGGCGTTTTATAACTCCGCGTTATAAAAGTTGTATCGATCCATCGTTTATTTAGTATATTCAACTTTTACCAAGAAGGATATAATACTAGCATAATTGCTATCGGATCGCACATTGGACCGGAGATCAGACAAAACAATTGCTTAAATGATGATATGATGCGGTGGTAGCACACACGAATACAAAGATAACTATTTCTGTTGTGAGCCAACTTTTTTCCTAAAAATATCACTAAATCAAACTAAAAAATCACTAGAAAAGAGTTTAATTATAAAAAACTTAAAAAATTTAGCGATAAATCGCAAAATTTCACGACCTTTTCGGAGTCTGTTGAAAAATTTCCCAAAAATAGCTATATTTTTCGAACTTTTTAAAACTTTCTAAAATAATTGTCGATACATCGCTAAGTATTTCATAAAAATTTTGCGATAAATCGCTAAATAATAATGATTCAAAAATTCTGTCAAGGAAATAAATGTAAAAAAAAGCTAAGAAAACACCAAGATTGCCTTTAAAAAAAAATAGCTAGTTTTCCCGCTAATAGCTAAATCATATTTTATCCCGCTAAACGAGTTGAAATATCGCTAGATTTGACGAGAAAATAGCTAAATTGGCAACAGTGCTTGGCTACTTAAACACTTCTTAGACGCCAACTGATATTTCCACAAGAAAGTCTAACATTTTTGATCATAACCTTGCTAAGAACTTTTTGTCATTTGAGCATTATTTGTCTTGTTTATAAAAAAAGTGAAAGTCGTTTGTCAGCAAAAAAGGGAATTAATACGTGAAAAATTTCAAGGAATGCTTTATTACGATTTTCGAATTAGATTATCTAGACAAGAGTGCATAGACAAATTAAACTTAACTTTTGGTGATGAAAAATCTATTATTTGTAAAAGTGTAACGCTGGCATAACAAATTTAATCCCGGACGTCCCTTGCTCCAGGACGAATTTTAAAAAAGTTGTCCAAAATCAGTTGTTGCGCCAGAAAATATTGATGCTGTAGGAAAGCTGATAATGCAAGATCATCATGTGCCATACACTGCGATAGAGGCTACCTTAGGCATAGGTTCCACCAGCATAAATAAAATATTGCATCAAAATTTAGCCGTAAAAAAGATTTCTTCTCGTTGGATTCCTCATAACTTAACAACAGCTCAAAAAGATGCTCGGGTCGATTGGTGCAAACAAAGGCTCAAGAAATACAAAGCGGTGCTCCAAGAGAAGTGTGTAAGATCATTAAAGTGACGAATCATGCATCTATGCATATTAGCCTGAAACTAAACAGCAGTCAACTGTATGGGTGTTTCATGATGAACGAAATCAAACTATAGTTGTTAGCTCCCGAAGCACTTTGAAAAAAATGGTCGCATGTGTTTTTAGAAAAAGTGGTCATGTGGCAACAGTGCCATTAGAATAAAGTAAAATAGTTAATTCTTAACGGTATACCGCCACTTGTTTGCCAGAAGTGTTCGGATAATTCTTCACCATGAAAACGCGAGCTCTCACACATCGGCTCAAACGGAATGTCTTTGTGCGTTGTGTGTAAAAATTTTATTTAACAAAAGAAATACTAATTTTAGGCATAATGTGTTTATTTGTAAACAAATAATGTTTAAAAATAAAAGCATTTTTTATTTATATTTACCGAATTTTCGTAAAATTAAACAAAACTTTACCCGTTTTATAGTAGTAAATTTACGAACATTTTTTAGAGTGTATATATCCGATTTTCTCTGAGAGCATACCCTATAAACAAGTTCACTGGAATTCAAGTTGAAAACAAGTCCAATTCCAGCCCTGTTTTCCAGTTTCAAGGCTTGAATAAAACTTTAATTACATTTTATTTCAATAGCATACTCCAGCAAAAGGGAAACAAAAATTCAAGTTTGAACTATTTTTTTTTAAATATACAAATGCTAGAATTTGAAATATACTTTACTTCAAGCAAAATTTAAAGCACTTGAATTTTTAAAACCTATGTGCTTATTGGGTAGGATTTCATACGTGAACTTAATATTTTAGTTTGAACTTGACTGTACCGTAGGGTACTATAACAATCGCCTTATTATCAACAACTTCATTCTTTGTGTTAGCATAATATAAATTATTAAAATTAGCTTATTTTATTTTTGTTAATTTCCATCAATAATATGCATAATATTAATATTTTTGCTCATAAGTAATTAATTAATTTCAAATTTATGTTTTATTGGTTATAAATAATCATTAATAAAAATTAAATTCATAAATATAAATATTTTTTTAATTTTGCTAGGAGTACCACCATTGGCGTAGATATGCCTGTTTGCGGGGGTTGGGATGGTTTGCACTTCTAGATTTGAACCAATTTGAATAGTCTTAGTTTTGCTAGAATAAATACTTATTTACAGTTTCTTACTTTATTTGTTTGAATTGATTTGAAGCCAAGGGAGCCAGAATAATTAATAATTATAATAATTAATTTTTAGAAGTTAAAAAAGTTTATTTTAGAATTTTTATTGGGTAGTAAGGGGCAAACATGCTGTTTTGTTTTTGATTTTGACCCTTAAAAAGAATCGGAAGTCAAAATAGTAACAAACTAAAAGTCGACAGTGAAGGGTTTAAAAATTACGAAAAGCTTTTTAAGTTTCATATAAACTCAAATTCAAACTCACCCACCCTAACAATTTGCATGTTGTATAGAGAAAATTCGAAAAACCCGAGTTAAAAAAATGTTTTTGAGAATGTGAAGCAGGAAAAAATATTATAGTTTAAGAATGAGTTGCATGACACCCCCTAGAAATATTGTGTAGCTACGTCAATGGCTACCGCGACGGATAATCTAATCTCACTTTGATATTTTAAAAATAACCGATACCAAAAATCGTTGCCATCTATTTTGTCACCAAGTTTGTAACGAAATTTATTAAATTTGGTTATGTGTTGCGACGTTAATCTGAAACATGTTTCAATTTATAATGCCTGCTTAGTTATAAATTTTAAAAATTTTATAGGTTTTAAGATATTTTAATCAATGGAGCTTTAATAAAACAAAACAAAAAAAATCACGTAGCAATTATCACACATGGGAGAAATTAATTGAATAGACCAATTACTTGGTGGTTTTATTGGATTTTTTGCCAATGTTAAAGAAAAGTTTTTTGCATTACAATTGTTGCGATTAATGCCCACTAAATTTTTTCAATTGATATTGAACATTGCCAAAAAAACTACAATTTATAAATGATGATCACCAATGTAGAAAAAAAAAATTGTAAATTTGCAAAATATTCGCTTTGGCATCAAATATACATGACTAGATGCTGATCCATCATAATTAACCAGCGGTCAAAGAATACTGCCCAGTAGAGCGTACCACCTTCTGGCAAAAAAAAGTGCGCCGTACACCCTCCAATATGAAGTATTTTAGCAAAACAAATTTTTTTTTGCCGACCGTAGGGGTCGCCATTTTACATTTTTCGTTATATCTTTGGCATTTACAGTAGAATCTTAAAGTATGATACATCGATGTTTTTCTCTCGAGGAGACCAGTGTTTTGCTCTAAGGACCATTGCCCTCCAGTATCCCGTTCTAGTAGTTACCCAACAGGTCTCAGTTGCTACCACCCTAACGTACAACCCTAATGTCGGAAAATTAAAGCTCTCAAAAAATCATTAAACTTTTGCTAAGGAAGTTTTTCGACAAACCCAGTAGAATTTTTTTTGTATATATTGGTTGCCGAACGTAGGGGTCGCCATTTAAAATTTTTTTTCATTGGATTTTTCCTTTATAGCAAATCACTGGTCACCTCGAGCCAATAAATCGATATATCATACTTTAAAACCCGACTTTAAATGCGGAAGCTATAACTAAAAATTTAAAAAGGCGACCCCTACGTTCGGCTACAAAAAAATTTTTTTTTTTTCAAATTGCCTTGCAAAACTACTTCATATTTGGGGGTTACAGGAACTTTTTTTAGTGCGGTACGGTCTACTGCCCAGTATATGCTGGATTAAAAATTGATAAAATAGCAAATAATAAAATGCTCAATTATAATATTTTTATTATAATTTTACCTTTTTCCAAACCAATTTTACTGTAAACAATGCTCTTTTCTTCAATTATAATTGGTTGTTTTCGGTATTAGTGTCATTACATTACCATTGGTTTAAATAATGCCAATGAAAAAAATCATTGGTAGTGCATTGTTGATTTTTTTTTTTTTTTTTTCCCATTGATTACAAATAACGCCAATACAATTTCAATGCCAATGAAAAATTCCCAAGTATGACTATTATGCAAAGTTTACATTTTTGATAACATTTATGTTAAGCTTTATAAAAATAAAATTTTTTAATTATTTTTTGTTTTAAATATTAATTTAATATGCAATAGTTGGGTTATTTTTATGAGTGGGTGTAGTTTTATTAAATTTCCGGTAAAATTAAAAAACTCTTTGATATGTGTTTAGCCTTGCATTCGGTAAACTAGGGACTATCTGACAGTGATGCCAATTAGTTTGATACAAACTATATAGATTGTTTCGAAAGGTTCAACACTCAAAAAAGTTTGTCGATAGCATCTACTGAAAATGGGAGTTATATGCAATAAAAAAAGGCGACATTGGGAAAATAACTAAAAACTTTATTAAATTCTTTTTATTTTAAAAACTTTTCTAAAACAAAAACTTTATTTTTCGATCTTCTATCACAAATGATACGAGAAAGAATATTTTAAGTTTAAAGATCAATAGTTTTTTTTTTCTTTACTGTTGAAAAACAACTGTAATATGCAGTTAAAGTAAATAATAATGTAAAAAAAAACTGATAGATTTTTACTATTATACAACCACTTATATAAAAAAAACCTGTACAATGGATAATGTTATAATAATATTGTACCGGGTTCTTTTCCTATTGCAATCAAAATAACCAATCTCAATTCTGACACCAATTATTACGTTTTACCTTCAAAAACGTACGTTTATATCCTTTAGATAAACCTGGCTGGTGCTTCTAACAATTAAAATAACCAACACACACACAGTCTTTTTGTTTAATATTCACTTATTAAGTTAACACTTTATTACTTTACAAACAATTTTGGAATGATTTACTGGAGCTTAACTGAACTGTACAAACGCTACTGTGCGACTTAATTAACTTAGCACAACTTAACTCCACTAATGCTAATACGCGACTCTCTATCCAAACCTAAGCTGCAGCCCTTTTATAGTGTAATAATGTCTGTAATTGTAGAACGAGCTCGAATATAAAACAACTTTTATGACAGTTATTTAAGAAAACAACTAACGAAAAGTACTGTGATGTCGTAAAAACCATCATAATAAACAACTACCAAAACAGTATTTCTACAGTAAACAGTTATTTTTGTTAGTTATGCAGGTATATAAAAAGTAGAAAATTTCATTAGTTTTTAAAATTCTTGTTTAGTGTATATTTCTTATTTATTATTATTTATTCTTAGTTTACAAATAAGAATCAGAAAACTTTATTATATCTGCAATACATAAAGAGATAATAACTGGAGAACAGTTTGGAAATGTTCCTTTAAATTTCAAGTAGGATGAAGTAATTACAATTTTTTTTTTTAATCGATAGAAATAATTTGTGTTTTTTACAACAAGAAAACCAAGAAGATCGAGCTCTTAGGATAAGTCAAGCATTTAAGATTAGGTGCCACCACTTTCTTTAAAATAAATCCAACTGTACCCAAAAGATTAATTACTAAATATCGCTTAAAGCTTTAAAACCACGCACGATTCTTATTTAAAGATACTGAACGTCAACTCAAATTAAAAAAGAAGAAAAATTAAAAATATCTATATAAAACAATGTTACCAGGTAACAAAACATTTGCCATCATTACCAGCACAACAAAAATGACACCTTCACTCAAATGATAAGAAAACCAAAGAAAACGTTAACGAAACGTTATAACACTGGCCACAAATTGTTTGAGAAAGATACAAAGATTTGTCTTTAAATTGCTATAGATTTTAATATTTTTCTCCAAACTAGCCAAAGGCTACAATATGTGTGGTAAATAAAAAATATAGAAGTTTAAAATGTTGCTGCCACTAAACTGTTGCTGCAGCATATTATACATTTATTTCTATAGTTAATGGCTTCGGATTTTTTTAGTAGGGAATAGAATGTGTGTAAATGCATTTGAATAAAAGCAATTTGTATATCTTAAAGATAAATCAAAATATTATCAATAATCAAATCGGTAGCTGTTAATTTCAAAGCCGTTAGCTACAATTTGAGGTTTTTGTTTCAATTTTGCCGTAAAAGGTTTGTTTAAGATATTATCTCACCCAAAACGAAATGAAAACAAGTAACTCAATTAAAGTGGTATATGCCGACTCTGCGATACCCTGCACAAAGTTTAATTTGGATCATATGCCGGTAAGCGGTTCAAAACCCGTGATGCAGCCTCATCCATATTTTATGAAATTGCTGAAAAGTGAATTTAAGCAAATATCACGTGGATGGATTTTATGGGGACTAAGTCCAATATCGGACTAAGTGAATCTTTATAATATTCGCAATACAAAAATAAACCAGTCCAGTTGTCTGTGCTTTGTAGCACTTTAAGCATATTTCAGAAAATACCATCCTATGTGTGGTACTTCGAAATATGGACCGACTCTAATCAGTCTTAGAAGATTTCGTTCGGCCAGTATTAACTCATGGGCCAAACTTCACATTTAGATTTGCCACCAGTAGTTTCATCACAAGCCCCCCGTTTGATATCGACAAATCTATCCACAAATTGATTCTAAGTCAAACGGTTTATTTGATAGTTACAAATATCAAACAAACACTGACCATTAGAGCGTACCACCTTACAGGCAAAAAAAAAAAAGTTCGCCGTACACCCTCCAATATGAAGTATTTTTGCAAGGAGGTTTCAAAAAAAAATTATTTTTTTTTGCCGAACGTAGGGGCCGCCATTTAACATTTTTCGTTTATCTTTGGCACTTGCAAAAATACTTCATATTGGAGGGTGTACGGCGAACTTTTTTTTTTTTTGAGGTACGGTCTACTGACCATAGAGTGGTGTAGGGTATAAAAACTTAAAAAAAAAACCAAAGAGTTGTTATTGTCTTCTCGGTCTCATACATAATTAATCCCATATGTAAATTACGCTTATTTTGGTTTAGATTATTAGGCCAAAGGCTATAAATTTTCAGTAGTAAGACACGCAGACACTTTGTCACATGAAATTATGTTAACGTACAAATGCAGTCTTAAAGGTTTTAACCAAAATACAATTTAAAACGAATTGAAACTTCTGTGACATTATTATTTTGTGGTATTTCTTTGTAATCTAAAGCTATTTTCGTTATAAACGTACACTCAAAACAATATGTCTGTTAGCTCAATAGAAAAATTTATTAATTTAATAAAATTTATTCTTGGTTCTTGGCTTTAAATAATATTTGTTGATTTTAATAAATTTTTTGTGAAATTTAAGAAATCTAAATTTTAGTAAAATTTTTTTTAAAACAACGGTTTCATTTGCAATTACATTGATCAAGGACTATTACAAGGAGTTTACTCCCATCTGGATGAAACACACATGCTATAGAAAGTAAAAATATAAGCTCGACCTGAATTTTTTTAGGTGCAATATCGAAAGTTTAAGGGTTAAGAATAAGGGTTGAGATATGGGCAATTTTATAAAATAAATTTTTTTATAAAAAATTTCCAAGTGTCCAAGTTCCGAACAAAGTCCATTCTCGGATAGAGATAAACCTTTCGCGAGAGTATTATGTGGGTAGGGGTATTCAGAATGTTCGTCCATTTTGCTCTATCTCTCTTAGCTTTCGATATGGACCATTTTAAAATTTTAAGAGGGGAAGAAGTAGCTTTAAAACTTCGGCTACACTCCTGGTGCCAACCGGTTAATACCAGAAACATAAAAATATTATATTTTAACAATTCATTGTGTAAAATTTAAAAAATGGGTTGTTAAATATTAGTTATAAATAATTTTGAAAACTAGCACTCGAATTTAGTACTGAGGAGTTTTAGTATTGCTTTAAATAAAGATAACTAAAATCTTTGTTTAAATCAGTGTTTCAACCAAAATTTTGTTAAAAATTGGTCAAATCGATTTGACATCCGTTCGAGAGGTTTTTTACAGACGTATTATTTTAAGTGTCGATGACTTTTCAAAGAGTTAAGGCGAATAAGATGTAGTAGATGTAAAAAATCTGACTCTTGCAGTTGAAGTGGCTTTAGTTCAATTGCTGACACAAGTAGCTCAATAAGAGACATTTTTACGAAATTTTGATTTATTTTACGCCGCGTTAAAGTACTCGAGAATATAAATATGTACGAGTTGTGGGCCCAGGATTGCCACTTATTTGAAATATTGGTGGAAAAGGCATCATAGGAGGTCGTCCTGCAGCCTAATGCAAACGAGTAGCGAAAAATGTTCATCCAGACCCTGGATTGAATTAAAACGGCATTATTTTACAAAATCAATAAATTTAAACTAAAATCAATAAAAAAAAAAATAAAAAAGTTGGAAATGTTCGGACATGTTTTGTATACACTCAACCAAAAAAGTCTGTAATGGCTACTGAAAATTTTGCTGTTTTGAGGCCAGCGGTATTTTTTGCTAATTTTAGCAACACATGTCTGCTGATCTGCAGTACAATAAAATTAGTAGACAAAATTAGTAGCCGCTACTAAATTATAGTAAAATTTATGTAAAATGCAATTCAAAATCGATTTGCTAAAATCAGTTAAAAAACTTACTAAATATCATAATTTTAGTACAATGAAATTAGTATAAATAATTAGTTGCAGCTACTAAATTTCAGTAAATTGCTGTAAACTGTAATTTAAAATCAATCTGCTGAAATTAGCAAAAAATTGTACTAAAAAATAAAAAAACTGTAAAATCTAAAAAAAAAAAATTTCTTTCGATTGTAACAAGCGTATAATTACTTCATCGTACTTGAAATTTGGAGTCAAAATTGGAAACGGTTCTGCAGTTATTGCAGTTTTATGCATTGGAGATGCAATAAAATTTTCTGGGTGTTATTTCTTAACTAAGAATATATCAATAGTAACAAATATAAACTAAACAAGAATTGTAAAAAATCAAAAAAAAAAAATATTTTTAAATTAGTATATTTTTTTGCTAAATTTAGCACTCGGTTTTGAAAAATTAGTAAAATGTTTTGCTGAAATCAGCAGCGAAAATTAGTATAAGAATCCATAATTTGTAATAAGAGAATAGCAAAAATGATTACTAAAAATAAAAATTGTACTAATAATCAGTATAAAAATAGTATAGTGCGATTGGAAACTGTTTACAAATTTTTTTACAAACTTTTTTATCTGAGTGTACCAATAAATGAGTCTCAAAAAATCCTTCATTTCATACCAAACTTGACTATTTTTTTCTGAAACTACAAGAAAAAAATTTAAAAAAAACCAAAAATTGGATCGTTTTTAAAAAAACATGAGATTTATCAGCTAAAAAATACGTGTGCCTACATTATTTTTTTCTCCTCTATCACATTATATGATCCGAGGGAATGCATGTAAGAGAGACAGAACGAAATGGAAGAAAATTTCTACTACCCCCACTTCACCTCATCGCATCTTTATCCAAAAATTGACATTATTCTCGAAAACTAAACGAGATAGAGCAAAAATGTAAGGATACTAAACTCCTGTTTAGTATCCTTATATGTCCTTAGTGGATAAATTTAATAAATTTGAAGTGTCAAAATCAACAAATCTGATTCTGGGCAAAAAATAAATAACTTTTGTTAAATTACAGAATTTTGCATTCAAAACATCCATGTCGTCAAAAACAAATTGAAAAGTGTATTTGCATTAAAAGTGCATTTGCAATAAAAATGCTTTGTGAACAAAAATTATTACTGGACCTAATTAAATAAAAATGTAGACGACTGTACCACCAAAATGTTTTTAAATAATTAGAATTCGACTAGAACTATGTCTTCCACAGTGTCTTCCAAATGAAAAAAATTATACTTTTTTTAAATTTTTTTTAAAGGTAAATCGTGAAAAAAATCGTCAGTTTTTGGAATTTTGAGGAAATAAAAATGGATTTATGCAAATGGCTCTTGTATACAAAAATCGGGTGACCCTTGGTCAATTTTTTTTTTAAATCTCATGGAGTTTGTGATATAATCTTTTCGAGCAATTATAACCTTCATTAAAAAGATCCCCAGCGACGACAATATCCATTATTAAAGTAATATGTATTAATTTTCTATCCCTTATAAATACATGTGGCAACGTTGTCCTTAACAAAATTAACTAAAAACCTTCAACAAATTCTAAAATTTATCATCTCTCGAAACTACAGTGTTGCCATATTTGCAGCCTTTAATCTTTCACCATCTTTTATCTCTCATTTATTCCCTTTCCAAAGAAAGTAACAAATGAATTAATATGAATAATTTCCTGATCTTCTTGCTATCAGATCAGTTATTTAAGATAAAATTAGGAACCGAAATTGGCGGTACTTTAAATTATTTGGATAATCAAACGCCCTGCTAAATATTAAATAAAATCTTAAGTAACCACCATCTTAAATGTTTTTGTGGTATGAATAAAAATTACATAAATATTTTTTTTAATATAAATTGTATAATTACTACTGTACTAAGTTAAAGGGGTGGTTTAAAGTTATTAATTGGACAGGAAACGAAAAATCATGTGAAGCAGCCTTTTAAGAAATTACTTGAGAAAAAAAGTCTTAATAAACTGCGTACAAAACAAAGATATTTATATAATTGCAAATGATTTTCACATATTAAACACAAACAACTAAAATAATGGTTTAAAAGCATCAGTGGGAAAAGAAACTTGAACGGATATACTCACGTGCAATAATAAACCCAGGTAGAAAAATGCAAACGTCACGAATAAATATAAGAGAATTTTCACAGAAATAAAAATTCAAAATGTGAATAAAAAGGTGAAAAAGATTTCTAAATTTTGAGAAAAAAATAAAAATATTGACAATATCAGAAATTAAAAAAGTGCAATAATTTTTGGAATACTCGTATGTGAAATTCAAAGTTTGTGAGAATGAAATTTAAACATAAATTTTTACTTATATTTTATTTTCGATATTTTCATATTATTTATTTTCTCTTTCTTTAATCTAATATTTTTTTTATTTTTATTGTCATTTTTAGTTTCTGCCAGTTTATTTCCACTTTTTAGTAATTTTTTGATCGACAATCTTACAACGCCATAATGTCCTGACCACTGTACGGTCCGATAGCGATTGCATCTCCTAGTCTTATAGGCTTCTTGCTTTTACTATACTGCTGTGGTGTCGAAATGATAACACCATTAAACGCATGGCTGTAGTTGTTTGCAAATGCTGGTTGTCGGAATAGGAAAAAGAGTCAGAAACTGACGAATCTTCTATGAGCTTTAGAAACAAATCAGATTTTAAAGAGTATAGGAAAAAAATATTCGAGTTAAATTTTTGTTAATAAATGGAAAATAACAACTTAACCTGCTGAAATCATCAAAAAATCTTGCTAAATACATAACTAGTAGGCTAAAAAATCAGAAAAACATTTTAAATTTTCAGAGTTTTTTTCCAATTCTTTTTTAATGCAAATAAAAAGCAAGCCTTCTGAAATCAGCAGTTTACTAATTTTTAGCAAATATTTTTGCTGATTTTACCAGGATAGACTGATAATTGCACTCAACTAAATTTAACTTTAAAATAACAAAAATTTTGTAGATACAACAGTTCGTTTTTGCTATTTTTGGTCTAGTAATATTTAATAAAATATTTTGCAGATTTTACAGTACAATTTGTCATTTACAATTAACTAAAAATTAAATCAAATATAACCGAAACTCTATAAACTTAACAGTCTTATTTTTGCTGTTGCTATTTCACTAGTATTTAGCAAAAAAATCTGTTATGTTCCAAATCTTTTTCTACAAGGTAATTTTCAACTAATTTGTAATACTTTTTTTCTGCTATTTTTACAGTTTTATTTCTATGAGTATAAGAAAGAAAAGTTCGCTGAATCTGAGACATTTCCACAGATGAAAGTAATGAAAATCAAAGATTTTCTCTATACGAAAAATTTTATGAATCTAAGATTTTTTATGTAAATAGTTTTTTCTATAGGCAAGTCTCATAATATTTAAGACGGTTTTAAGGCTTTTCCTATAGGAAAAATCTGAGGCTTTTTCAATGGCAAAAGTCCCCAGAATCTTATATGTTTCAAGCGAAAAATCTCTTCAGAAATCGAAGCTTATGTTGGTCTTAATTATTAATATAATATTTATTGTTAATTAAATATTTAAAAAAAATGTGTTCTATAATTTTTGGGTGGCATTGCGTATATTGTTTGGTAAATTTACGCACAAAAATGGCATCAATTTAAAATTACAAATTTTCTGTGTAGTCAACTTATGTAACATGTGTGTAATTTATTTTCATTAAGGCACTGGTAGTAAATTTACCGTAATTGTAGTAGTAGTCCAGTTTCCTACTACGCACAAACTTATAATACTCTGACCACGTAGTGGTGTAGGGTATAATTAATTAGTGCGTAGAGTAGCTAACTGTAGCCTCACAGTACTAGTTTCTTTTTTGTACCGTTTGCAATTTCCACCTGGGATGCTTTACAAAATGAACACAATTTTAAAGATGGCAATTAATATAAGAATATTGTATGTAGTAAAATAAATATACAGACAAATACCGCTAAATACTAAACTCATTAATAGCCAATGAAAATTACTAATTGTTAGTAAAGAGTCTGGGAAAGGATAAGTGAGAAAGTGATTTTACATAAGTGTGAGAAGGACCATTAGCAAAATGTGTGTTTAGTAGTCAAAAATTAAACTTGACAGTATTGGAATAGTGATCAACAGTGTTGCCAACTTTTGGAGTGTAAAAAGCGCAAATGTTTTGCAAAAAAGCGTAAAAATCGTTGTTTTTTAGCTTAAAAAAGCGTAAAAAAGCAATACAAAGTAAAAGAGTGATGTACCTGTATATTTAATTTAAAAACTAAAAACAGAAATAAACAGTTCACATACAAAGGTTTCTATATTTTCTTTAATTATGAATACCATCCAATTCACAAAACTATTTAAAAAGCATTTAAAAAAAAATACAAATTGTTTTTTCCGAATCGCGTTTTTGTGATTCGCAATACTTCTCAGGTCTGAATGGAAAAATTTGCTCATGGTTGAAAACAACAAACAAAAGTTAGAACTAGGTTAATTTTTAATTTATACAGCTTTACAAAATGAATTTTTTGCATGGATTTAAACTTTGGTACAACATTTATATAGATTTAGACAAGCTGATTCTAAATATGTTTTTAAAATGTCTCAATCACGTCACATTTTTTAGAAAATTGCGGCTAAAAATGCCGAAATACTCTGTGTTTAGCCAAAACAGAGTTCGGAATCACTAACTTAAAGTCTATATAAGTTATTTATGAGAACTTAAACCGCAAAAAGCATAGATGAGGTGTTTTATCTGTAACTAATTTATGCTACAATGCCACCTTTTTACAGGTGATTATATAATTCGAATTTATAAAAGCTGTGAATTATCTTAAGAGCAGTCAAGTAGTTAAAATGAATGAAATTTCGAATAAAAAAATATATAAAACTAGTGTTTTTATGATATTTAACTGATGACGATTTCCTAACGATTTCTCATAAAATGGCTGACGATTTTGATGATTTATTTTTACATTTGATCTGGTACCACTGCCTAAAGCGACCTTAAAACCTAAAAAAAAGTTGCCATATAAAATGTTCCACTTAAAAAAATTAGTGACCTATTTTAGAACAATTTAATTGCAAAAACACGAATATGAAAAATTGTTAAAAAAGCACTAAAAGCACTAACCAAAAAATATAATAGCACTATTTTAGTTCTTTTTTTTTTGTTTTGGCACCATGAGCAAAATTTTGGCGTTTTGATTCATCAAAAAGCACCATAAATAGTGCTTAAAGCACCAAGTTGGCATCACTGGTGTTCAAAGTTCGTGTGGCCAGTAGGGTGCCCTTCATTTTAAATTGCGTTAACTATTAGCACTAATATCGTTAGTAATTTTAAGCTGTTTAAATTTAAAATTTTTAAATTTTAAAGAGATAATTTTTTTTTATAAAATTGAAACAATTGATTTTCGAATTAGCACTCGGTTATTGCGTATTGTCAAATTATCACAGGAAAAGGCTAAAATAAATTTTGATGTACTTTTGGACCGCCATCCGCGACTAAAGCACCGTAAGTTGTTTTTCACGTGAAAAAATTTCACTGGAACTAAGTGGCCTCAAAATTTAATTTAGATTTTAAAAATGCAAAATTTTTTTTTGAAAACGAATTGTTTATAGTTTTTATTGAAATCATTTCCACTTTAAGCACCGTAAGTTGTTTGAGTTTTACGTGAAAAACTGTTATACTCTATACAAAAAAAAAAAGAAGAATTTTTCACGACAATGAGTTTCACGTGAAAATTGTGTAGACTTTATTTTCACCCAAATTTAATGTATAAGACTATTATTTTTCTTGTGAAAAAGTGTCATATTTATTTATTGTGAGTGTGCCTTTCTAATTACATAAACTAATTTTTCCGTGAAACGTCGCTTGTAGAGGTCTTTAAGTACCCAGTTAAAACTTTTGGATATTTTTAACGTAAACAGCTTAAAAGTACGCCTCGTATGAATGCTAATAGTTAAGTCGATTTGCAAATTTGCGAAATATCGGGACACTTTATTGGACATGTATCATCAAATACTAGGACGGATCAGAAATAAAGAGCAACACTGTGCCCGTCAAATACCATCTGTTAATAGACATCTGTAAAAGTTTGAGACAGCTCTGTCTTTAACTCTTTGTTTGAAAGCTATTCTATTTACTTAACCTCTTGAATTTTTGTAAAAATAGAAAAAAGTAAACTTCGAGTTCTGATAAAACATTATTTTGCGAAAAAAAAACAATCACTTAAGCCAACTTGTTAAGTGCTACGGGGACTCTGAACTATCAATTTCAACGGTAATGGATGCCACACACACAATTGACCATAAACGTATTCGTGTGACAAGTTAAAAGAAGAGTTTGGAGTTAATCATCCGCAATAGCACTGAGAGGATTTAGCTCCAGAATTTACGGATTTAAGCCCCAGTAACTACTTTATACTCTACTTTTAGAAGGAAGGAATACAAAAATTGCAGCAACTTCACCATCGCAGAATCGAACTCAGGACTATACACCTGATGTAACAACTTAAATGAAATATTTTTTCATAACTTATTACCAATTAAGGTCCCATTTTCAATTATGTTTTACCATTTCCAAACAATTTGGATAAATTTCGTTCAAACTACCAACACAGAGATCGATAACTTTTTGTATCTCAATCTAGTAAAGCGTTAAAACAACCAACATTCTTAATCATACATTATACGAATATCCAGAATATTTCATATTGATGATAAAGTGAATAATGATGATGTTGTCGCTGCTGTAGCTGCTGACGATCATGAGTAGACTATAGTAAATACCGCTCATCGTAAACTTAAAAAACAACAATACAACTTATTAATGTTTAATACATTTAACAATGAGTACATCAAGCATTTATGCGTTTATTGTCCGACTTGATCATCAGTCATACTGTCTGTTAGCCTAGTGACTTAAGAAGAACAAACTAACAGAGCGTCAACAAATTCAGAAGAATGGGAAGTTAACTGAAAGAGCATGTAAGAGTTGGTAAGTTTATGCTTAACTTGGATAATCTTCTCTGCTAAAATTCTTTTAGCTCTCGGTTGCAATAGAGATATAAACGTTAAATTGGTAACTCATTCTTAATTTGTTGGCGGTACCTTTGAACATACTTCCAATTAGCTTGTAGCCGACACCTAAGGCTTGACTCTTGCAATGACTTTGGCGCTGCACAAAAAACACACACACATACAGGCACGCAATATTCAATATTTTTCTTCTTCCTCTTATTTTTTTTTTTATTTTTATTACAATTCCTTAATCGACACTTGGCATCATTTTCTCTTTGTTGAAAAAATTTCATACTCTTTTTCTTTATTGTAATCAAAAGAGTACTTGTCAGTGATGGGTGAAATTGATATCAGTGATGATTAAAAAAGCACAATTTTCGAATTATGTGTTGTTTTTTGATTGTTATACTTTTGGAATTTTAACAGATCCTAGATTCAGTTTGTTATTACATATTTTAAAGATTATATCATTAGACTCAAAAATAGCACACAAATTTCATATTTTTTAGCTCGTTTAGAAAATAATTTCATAAAAATATTGTTGGCATAACCGGCTCCGCGTCTAACCACAGATAAGGGATGATACCGATGATACTTTATAATAAAAAGGTCTAAGGAACATTCACTTACGAACGAACTAGGTACTACTGAATTTACTTCCCTAACCTCAAAATCTAAAAATCAAAGATGGTAAGACGGAGTGATACATGCCAAGAAAATCATCCGATAGGCATCTTAAAAAAGCGCTCGTAGGAATTACATAAGTATTAAAGCAAACACAACGATCAACGGGGGTCCTTCTTGCAAGGAAATTCTGCATCTGTTAAAGCTTGAAATCTTTCCAGCTGACTTATCTTTCACAACATAAACGGATAATAAGTTCAAGCAGATTTAAGCTGTACGCCCAGTTAAGGAAGGAAGTGAAAAAAGGATTAGGTATCACTTTCCGTGTAAATTTTTAATTTAAGATAACTCGTCTCTGTATAAGAAATGAAACACCACAAATGCTCGAGGATATTTTTCTACACTGCAGCGATGCCACTATGCTGTTCTTAAGGTAGCTGCAAAATGAGGCTTTTCCCTGGTTTCCCTAACCACAAACTGTTCAGAATCATTTCAAAAACAAATGTTGCTTCTTCTAAAGTCCTACACCTGGATTAATCCTATTACCGCCTATTGAGATGATGACATATTGGCATTAAGCCCTAGAAGATACAAATTATTAAACACGGCTTAGCTGGTTCATAATATATAGATAAATGTCTAATCGAGTATCTAATCAATCCCATCGCTTCCATTAATAAATTTTACCTCTAGCAAAAGTCACTTAAGTGTGTTCAAGTGAAAATTCTCCAAATCAAAGTAGATCAAAGGTTTTAGTTACGAGCTTCAATTACAAAATTGATAATATCATTTACATATATTTTAATTGATTTTGCACCTTTCACGCAAATAATTGCATTAATTACAAAAAATTATGTACGAAACAATTATGCAATTCAAATATTTAACTGTTTCAATTCAATATTTATTAAAAAACAAAATTTCGTTCTAAATAAATCTCTAGTTAGATAATGTATACTAATAATTTTTTGTGTGCAGGAACCTTGGAAAAATTAAAATCAAATCCCTGTGGTCAAGATATCCGTTATATTATATTAAATTTAAAAAGTAACGTTTGAAAGTTGTTCCGAAAAACATCCAGTTCTAATAAAAGGCTTAAAAAATGTACATAAATCCCATATGAAATAAACACAAAGGCGAATAGAAACTTATTTCTCTCATAATTTTATTTTCTTTCTTCCACAAACAAAAAAAGTACTCAGGAAACAAAAGACTAACCATTCAACAAGACATGCCAACTTTTGCAAATGTTTGATGCTGATCATGACTTAAGCATGTTTTTGTATATTTTGTTATTCTTATTGTTGTTGTTGCTGTTGTATGTGAGGTGACTGAATGAGTGACTTGGACCACACCGGACTAATGGCAACAACACACACGTTGATGATTAAGTTCTTCAAGTTTGTAAGAGGAGTAAGAGTGCAGTTTAAAATTTTCTTGCCATGTTTTTTTTGTGTTTATTTCTTTGCTGGCTGCGGGCAAAGAGGGAATTTTTTCCAATATGCATTTAGTGTGGTGCAATACAAGTTTTTGTAGTTTATATCATTTGCGATGCACTCATCATTGCACTACGTAAATGTTTTAAGTACGAATACAACAAGTACATTCATGTAGACACATTAGCTAATGACCATGATTATGCGAATATAACAATAAGGGTCACAAAAACTCCGTATTACTTCCTTTTGCAGTTCTATTTTAAGATCATCATTCCAAGTTATTGTATAAATGCATAAAATATAGACGACGTTAATGTCATGATCATCAGTATAATTATGAATATGCATAGTTTTTGTATTGTTGTCAGTAGCAGTTTTTTTGTTTTTGATGATTAGCATGGATGACGTAATTGTATTCTAATTTGAATACGTAGGGAATATTAGAGGGGAAGTCTGTAGATAAATGTTTGCAATAGAAAAAAATAGCTTCTTGCAGCCTATCGCCAAAGTTGTCAGTTTTCGTAAAATATTTCAATTTTGATCAGTTACCAAAATATGTACTCTAATATATAACAGCTTGAGTCTGCCCTAGCTAAGAAAAAGTCCAATTTTTTGAATTTAATTTTGGGAACCGCAGAATTTCCAATACCAAATCTGAATTTTTTTTTCTGTTTATTACTTTCGATAGAAAGGCCTATAGAAGTCCAAAATTTTATTATAATTTTTTCATTAATAGCATTTTTATCCTATATTGAAAATTGTCTATTTTGAAAAACAAATATTTTCATGGGTTTTTAGAAAATTTTGTTTCGCCGATAGATTTATAATCAATTTTATTTTGGCTCATAATAAACTATAGTTAATTTCCTTTCTTGTGATACCATACACTTGTATAAATATTTGGTCTATACCATGTGAAGCATTTTGAAGGTCTTTGCTAGGAGCTCTACGGAAAATTTTAACAAACTGTCACCGAACTGGCCTCTTTATATGAAATAGAGTGGTTACTTTTACATGGCGTTGTCATAGGAGGGGGAAATTTACCCCTTGTGACATGTCACAAGACAAATGCCAGGACAGGTCCCTGAACTTTGTTTTTTTATGAGAGTTCAGTAACCTGTCCTAGTATCAAGGGGTCAATTTCCCCCACCTATGACAACGGCATGTAAAAGTGAGCACTCTATTTCATATAAAGGGGCCAGTTTGGTGACAGTTTGTTAAAATTTCCCGTAGGGAGATTACAGAAATGTAACGAACGCAGAAATTAGTATCTGACCAAACAGTTCGGCCTAAAAGTAACATTTGGTCGATTTTCGGTTATTTGAAAGTATTAGGGAGAAACTTTCATACTGTTAAAATGTTTGTTGAGCCGATCTAATTCGATTTTGAGTGTCAGATTTAAGGAAAACTCGGTAGTTTAGCCGTAAAGTTAACTGTTCGGCTCGAGTACACCTCAGCTCCAATTACACCAACTTTCATTATAATCGGTCCATTAGATAAAATATGGCAGATTTATTTCCAAAATCCCCCACTGTGCAAGGGTAGAGTACGCTATGTATTACTTGGGTTCGGTGGCTTTTTGGCAAGGTGGCTTGATGGCTAGCTAGGGTGTCCAGTAGACCGTACCTCAAAAAAAAAAGTTCGCCGTACACCCTCTAATATGAAGTATTTTTGGAAGGCGATTTCAAAAAAAAAAAATTTTTTTTTGCCGAAATTAGGGATCGCCTTTTTTAATTTTTTGTTATAGCTTTGACATAACGTGTGATATATCGATTTTTTTGCCTCGAGGAGACCAGTGGACACCAGAGCGTACCACCTTACAGGCAAAAAAAAAGTTCGCCGGACACCCTTCAATATGAAGTATTTTTGCAAGGAGGTTTCAAAAAAAATTTTTTTATTTTTTTTTTGGCGACCCCTACCATTGTACATTTTTCGTTATATCTTTGGCATTTACAGTCCGATCTTAAAGTATGATACATCGATGTTTTTTTTGATGTTTTTCTCTCGAGGAGACCAGTGTTTTGCTCTAAGGGCATTTTGAGCTCAAGTATCCCGTTCTAGTAGTTAGCCACCAGATCTCAGCTGCTACCACCCTAATGTACCAACCTAATGTCAGAAAATTAAAGCTAGCAAAAAATCATTAAACTTTTGCTAATGAAGTTTTTCGATAAACCCAGTAAAATTTTTTTTTATATTGGTTGCCGAACGTAGGGGTCGCCCTTTTAAGTTTTTTTTCATCGGATTTTTCCTTTATAGCAAAACACTGGTCTCCTCGAGGCAAAAAAATCGATATATCACACTTTAAAATCCGATTTTAAATGCCAAAGCTATAACAAAAATTTTTTATTTTTTTTTGAAATCGCCTTCCAAAAATACTTCATTTTAGAGGGTGTACGGCGAACTTTTTTTTTGAGGTACGGTCTAGTGTCCATACTACCTTACAGGCAACACAAAAAAGTGCACTGTACACTATGACTCATTTTTAACAAAAGTTTGACCTATCACCACGTGATAGGCAATACTGAATTTATAATCAAAATCGTGTTTGTGGGTCATTTTGGCAAAAAAAAGACCTTCCGCACCAAAAGCAATTTCTAAAAATAATTTTTTGCTCGGCGATTTTGCTTAATTTACATAATGAATTATTACAACGACAAAAAAAGTATCCAAAAGTCCCTCCAAAAAGGTTTCCTAATTTTTACCGTAAATAGCTTTTAATACGCATCGTTTGAGTCTCATTTGTTTAAAACTTCGGAGAAATATTTTAATTAAACTAAAAGAATATATGCTATGCTCCTTGCAGGAGTAAAAGGAACGAATATATATAAAACGAGTAAAAAGGTTAAAGTCGGGCATGCCGACTATACAATACCCTACACCACTCTGGTGTATTGTTTGGATCCGAAATTCGAATGGGTTAAAATGGGGCTTGTGTAAAAACTTTCTATAATGTGAGTCAGCGCACAAAATTTCATTAAAATATCTTAATATTTGCGACCTGCAGTTTGTAACCAAGCCAATTTTGGGGGGACCCTTATATGGGCACTAGGTCTAAACATGGACCGATGTTCACCAAAATCAATAGGCTGCGTTATTGGGCCAATATAGGTCTGTGTACCAAATTTCATCAAAATATGGGCACTAGGTCTAAACATAGACCGATGTTCACCAAAATCAATAGGCTGCGTTATTGGGCCAATGTATTTCTGTGTACCAAATTTCATCAAAATATCTTAATATTTACGACCTGCAGCGTATAAACAGTATAATTTTGGTAGGACCATTATATGGGCACTAGGTCTAAACATGGACCGATGTTCACCAAAATCAATAGGCTGCGTTATTGGGCCAATATAGGTCTGTGTACCAAATTTCATCAAAATATCTTAATATTTACGACCTGCAGCGTATAAACAGTATAATTTTGGTAGGACCCTTATATGGGCACTAGGTCTAAACATGGACCAATGTTCACCAAAATCAATAGGCTGCGTTATTGGGCTAACATAGGTCCGTGTACCAAATTTCGTCAAAATATCTTAATATTTACGACCTGCAGCGTATAAACAATATAATTTTGGTAGGACCCTTATATGGGCACTAGGTCTAAACATGGACCGATGTTCACAAAAATCAAACTTGTTCGTCCTTGGGCCAACATAGGTCTGCGTACCAAATTTCATCAAAATATCTTAATATTTGTGACCTGTAGAGTGCGCACAAGATTGCATGGACAGACAGACAGACGGACGGACGGACAGACGGACATCGTTAAATCGAAATAAAAAAAAATTCTGAACCGATCGGTATACTATAAGGTGGGTCTACGACCAATATTTTTTGGTGTTACAAACATCAGCACAAACTTATAATACCCTGACCACATAGTGGTGTAGGGTATAAAAATATAGACCAAATTTCAACCCCTTTGGTACGGGAACTTTTTTGACAGCAGCGAAAAAGTAAGATTGCGTTTCTTAATATTTTTTTATGGACTTTTTGGCTAGTGCATGTAAAATTTGATATTTGCAAAAAAAAAAAAACAAAAAGTCATAACCCTACTGGAATATAAAGTATGTTTCAAGACAACTTCGAAGTTTTTTTTTTTTTTTGCCGGCATTTAAAGTCGTATCTTAAAGTACGATATATCGATGTTTTTGTCTTGAAGAGACCAATGTTTTGCTCCAAAGGCCATTAATTTTTGAAAATTTTTAAAAGGCGACTTTAGGAAACAAAAAAAAAATAAATAAAAAAAAATTTTAAAATAGTACTGCTGAAATTCTCGAAATTCTTCCTGATATATCACACTGATATATCACACTTTAAGATCCGACTGTAAATGCCAAAGTTATAACGAAAAATTTAAAAAGGCGACCCCTACATTTGACAAATTAAAACAATTTTTTTTTTCGAAACTGCCTTGCAAAATTAACTTCACCCAGAAAACAGATTCAGTTCTGACAACCGCATTTAAAGCCAATCGAATGGTTTGGTTGTGATAGACGAATTTTTCAGAAAATAATTTTACTTATATACTTTTACCTCTAGTTGCAACATTTTTTATCCGATTTTCATAAGTAACACCTTTCTGGAAAGGTTGTAATGTTATATTGTTTACAACTTCATTAGTTGTTACAAAAAGCCATCGCAAGATGGCGCTAAACTAGCATTAATTAGAAAATTGTGAAAAATTGAAATTTGGACGCCTCGAAAATGATTTTTTTGATATGTCGTAGTGGAACTTTTTTTCCTCATGCCAAAAGCTATCGAAAAATCGATGGCACAATATCGATTGCTAAATCGACCCACCCTAATACCTACACTAATAGAAAAAAGTCCGTAAAAAATTTAGTTAAAACTACTAAAAATTAATTAAAAATGATGCTGCAGAAAAAACTGCTATATTAGCAGATAATATTTGCTATATATTAGTAATATAGGAACAGCAAAAATAAAACTGTTAAATGTACAGAATTTTAATTTAGTAGATTTGAGGTTAAGAAGAAGAATAAACCTTTTCTTCAAAAGTTATAAACACATTAAATTTTCAAATCAGACTAGATCCAGTTTCTGCCTTTTTTATGGACAGGCTTCATCAGTGATTTTCCATTAAATTGTATTATTGTTTATATTTTTATTGTCAGATTGTCTCTATATGAATACTTTCAGAAGTGATCAAACAGACATATGTATACAAACATTCTACTAACAGTTTTAATTTTGCTGTTCTTATTTTACTAGTTTTTAGCAAAAAAATCTGCTAATTTTAGCAGTTTTTTTGCAGCATAATTTTTAACTAATTTTTAGTAACTTTTTCTGCTATTTTTACAGATTTATTTTTATGAGTGTAAAGATTGTGCCGCCGAGGAAACCTTTAAGGAAGTTATATAATTTTATAAAATAAAATTTAAAGAATTAAATTCATCATCATTAAGAATGTTACCGAGACCAGTTTAATAATATTTCAATATTTTTGTTTTTTTTTCTCACTTTAAAATTAAGTATAAACCTATTTAAATCAAAAAGAAAGCAAACTCGGTTTGCTTTTCTTTATTTAATGAAATTTTGTTTATAATTGTTTTTAATTTTTTCTTCTGTATTCTTGTCCCATGTCATGCGGAAACCTTTAGCGAAAAACTATCATTGATTTTTTTTTTTTCAATTTACTACAACACTTTAACATAACTCATTTCCAGTCAAATCTTCTTTACAATTCTTACCTTCGATGGCACGTGATCATTTACCGAAAACTATTATGTCCTCCAACTATAACACAACTGGTCTTTTCAACAACAACAAAAACTTAAAGATGCTACTTTAAACATTAATCATCGAAAGAACTTACAGATGAATAAACTAACACATTCACATGAATACTAAAGAATATAAATATGATTGACATTAGAAACATGTTGAATACTGTCAACATGTCATTGAATTCAAGATTCATAAATTATAAACATAACTTATTGCCTTCAAGCCGTATAAATCACAAATGATTCATTTTATGCAAAACTCTTAAGTCTTAACACTAGATACCACCAGGCTTGCCAGATACTTTTTTTCGTTGTGCCCAAATAAATCTAAAAATATCCCCAAAAAATCCCCAACTGGAAAAAAATGTTGAAAAAGGTAGTAGAGATTATTTAATTTGCTTAAAAGTAACATTATCCGCATACAAACTGGAATTAAATATAAAAAATAGCACTAACAATAACTGTTTTTAAAATTCTTGGATTGCTTTTGTATAAATATCTAGAAAAATTCTCAGAATTCAGCGACTTTTACAAATAAAACGTTAAATTTTTATTAAATTATTTAAACAAAACAATCGAACCCTAAACATATTTTATTTTTCCAAGAATTTAAGGCATTTTTTAAAGAATTTTTAGATTTGAATTTTTCAAGTTTGTCTGTTTAATACAATAGACTTTTATTCATAATCGAAATGATGTTTTTTTGTATAAACAACATTTGAGATTCTGGGACATGAATCGTATAAAACTCTCAGGCAAAAAGCATTTGTGTTTAAAAGCTTTAAATTAATACAAAAAATTCATGAAAGGGTGAATTTGTTACTTTTTTTTGAAATTAAGCGAACAAAGTTGACTGATGTTTACTGAAAACTATACAAAGTTAATATAATCTTCAAAATTTATGAAGGATTTTAAATATCCCCAAAAAATGCACAAAAAAATTCCCTGTCCCCAAGACCAACAAAAAATCCCCAAATTTGGGGACAAAATCCCAAGTCTGGCCAGCCTGGATACCACACACAATAAATGCATTGAAAAAAAATATGTAAGAATGATTTAAAAGAAAAGGTCACAAAAGATGCCGTAAGGAAAAAATATTAGTATTTAAGCAAACTTAAGTACTTTTGTAATGTGCTGAAATGAGTAAACTTGATGCCAAATACTGTTTAATTTATTCCGAACCTCAAGATAATAGTTATTAAATTTTTATTACGTTTGAGGAATACACTCAAAATAGTTTGTAGTTTAAATTAACTGAAAATGTAATTTAAAATAAATGAAAAATCACTTGAAAACCGGTCTACTGACTTTTCATTTAAATCAAAAGAACTTTTCATTTATTTTTAAATGTTAATAAATAAACTAAAAAATCCTTAAAAAATAATGATTTTTCATTTATTTCCATTTTTTTAAATTTCAAAAAATTAACTACAAAATCCGTAAGAATAAATGATATTTAGTTTATTTCGTTTTTTTAACTGACCTAGAAATCGAAAAGGAATTCCTTTTTTTACAAAACATTTTAAATGAAAATATTAACTGTAACAGAAAATCCGTATTTATTTGTAGTTTATTTTTTAAATAAACGACAAAATCAGTTAAAAAATATATTTCTTTGTATTTTAACTGTATAAACATTTAAAAATAAATGTACGGATAACTTTTTAAATAAACTACAGTCAGTTACTGTAATAATATTTTCAGTGTATGTATTTAATTTTTTAAAATTTTTATGTTCTATAAATAGTTTTATAACGGTACCCCAGATTCAATAATATAGACCAGGGGTGGCAAGACTTTTTTCGCTGCGTGCCAGAAACGGAAAAATTTTTTTTATAAAAATTTCCCGCGTGCCACCTTAATTTTAGTTGTCTTTTAAGCCCTTTATAAAAATTTTTAAAATTTAAAAATTTCTCTTAAAAATATCATCGCAGACGTACATATTTATCAGCGCTATGGATAACCCCCATTAAATAACCCCAAAAGGGAAAAAATTAAATAACATCCAAGAAATGACGGTAAGTGACGGTTATTCAATTTTTGGGGGTTTATTTAATATTTAAATATTGAGATTATTTCATTATGAAAAAATCCCCAATGTAATAAAATTAAAACAGTTTGAACATTATTGTCTTTTAATTTTTTTGGGGGGTTATTCCAGTTTTGGTTGTTAATTCATTTTGTTAAAAAAAATATTGGGCGCCATTAATTATTTAAGTACTTAAGAAACTAGTTGAAAAATATGCTTCGGGCAAAAATTTGATTTTGTTTAAATAAATCGCGCGGTTTTAATCATCATAATAATTATGGATTTGACAGAGAAATTTCTATTTCAGATGAAATGGCTCTGCGAAACACGATCAAAACCCAATTTCAAATTCCAACAAAGGGGGATATTTCATTATGAAACTTATTTTCAGCCTTTATTTCATTAAGGGTTATTTCATAACACCTATTTTCCCTTTAAAAAAAAATTAATTTTTTAGATCCAATTTTATTACAAGTTGTTTTCCATTTCTGGTACTTTTTATTTCTCCGAATATGAGGCATTTTCTCATGGCAACATTTAAACTTCTTTCAATGTAGAATTTGAGAAATTTTCCCATAACTTTCTGATAATCGAATTTGCGAGTTCTGTATTAACCATATTTCTTTAAACAAAAAATGGTGGCAATACAGAGTTTTATTCATTTTAAAAGACGATATACAAGCTCTATGAAAAATTTCACCATTATGGAGTTAAATCACACATTTTTGTAGCGAAATTTAACATTTAACTGAATTTTTTGCTGGTCTTGTAATAGTTTAAATTTTTTGAAAATATCTAACAAAACGTCCGTGCTATCTAAAATCCACTCGCGTGCCACTACTGACACGCGTTTTGCCAGCCCTGATATAGACTATTAAATCTGGGGTGTCGGACAAAAATACAAATTGTTCAACAGAGCAAAAACTAATTCATTTGCTAATAAATTTTTTTTAAATCAATCTATATTCTAGAAAATTTTTTTAAAAATGGCAACAACTTCCTTTGTATACATATTTTGAAATTATTTGCGTTATTAACGTCGCTCATGTAGATAGAGAATTTTGAAATAAAACGGTGCAAAAATATAATTTAATAACATACATTTAAATTTAAATTTAACGGTTCGTTGTAATTCAAAAATCTGTGTTTATCATACACAGAGTTGAATAGAATCAGCTGAGATATCTTAAGAATTAAGGTTCAAAGCAAAAAAAGAGTAATATTAACAAAAGGATAAAAATAGCATTGTTAAATTTCGTTGATGTTAGTTGTTGATAACAAACCCGATTTGCTTTCAACAGCCACATAAGAAGACGATTATCAAAATATTAACCCACTCAAAGGCGAAAGGCACTGATGATGGCTTTGTAGCGAAAGCCGAAAATGCGCATTCTGCCTTGCTGGTCTTATCGAATTTTTTCAATAATTTTTATTCTTTGTAATTTACTTGTAAAAATTGTATCATCTTTCTTTGATTTGAAAATAATTTAAACAGAAAGTGATATTAATTTATGATCTTGAGTCAAACTAAAATAACATTCATTCACATTTTAATACTACCTCTGTTTCGAAAAGAGGTTAACATTTCTATTGATTTTTTTGTTCCAAAATAATGTTAACATTTTACTAAGGATAAAAACAGTTAAAATAACAGTTCATGTGCCACTATTGTGGTAGAAAAGATAATATTGTATTGAAATAAAATTAATGAAAAATATTTTGACGAGCTGTTGCTAATGTCTTTTCGGTGCATTTAACAGAAATCACACTCATAAAAAAAGTTAGTACAAAATTCTGTTAAACGCGTTCTAATTCAGTTGAACTAATTTTTCCTGTTGTTTTCGTTAAAATCCGTTGTTTAGCTAAAGTTGTTAGTTATCCAATTTCACCACAAAAACATATTTGTGCTGTACTTGAACTAATTTTTCCTTCTGATATTTAGTTATTTTTTTTATAAATGATTTTGACAATGTATCAGCTAATATAGATAAATTTGTTGGCAACTTTTTTAATATTTGTGTTTTCAAAAGAAAACGATAGGGGCGCTAGTGTATAGTGATTGATGATGCTTGATGGTTTTCTTCAAATTAGAAAATTTGTAGAAAGTGTATTTTAATGTGTGTGATGAATCATCACTGATGACGCTTACCAATATAAATAAAAATAATATGGGGCTTGTAAGCGACGAATACATTAAGGAACATTCAATTTTCAACTTTGACATTGAATTCAAAATATGTAAATTTAAAAAAAAATTGGAAAGCTGTCTATAAGCTACATCACAATCACAGATATGTCCTAACAACTATTTAAAAAAAAAATTTTTTTTTTTTTAAGACCTCCATAATCCCAGCAAAAATATAGAAATGTTAACCTCATTTCGGAACGGAGGTATTATAATTTTATGATAATACCAGCATAAATGTAGTTTTGGTAAATGAAGGGCTTAGTGCAATAAGTTGATAAGCCACAAAATCAAAATATTCAAATAATGGCCTTTAAAGTTTAAAAAAATTTGTAAAATTAGCTTTTACTTAAATAACACCCCAGTGTAGAAAATCATTACCAGATATGCGGTTATGTAAATACATACTTGGTAATGGTAACTAGTTACTTTTGTTATTACATTTCTTATTACCTTTATATGGCGATGTCGCGAAAAATAATGAGTTTTAGTTACACACTAGCATACGAAAAATCAAAAAATATATCGTTACCCATATGCTTACCAGTACTAACTAAAATAATGAGTCTAAAAATAGATTTTAAAAAAAATAAATTATATAAAAAAAAATATTTTTTATTGTATTTTTTTTTTAATAAAATTTGCTGGTGCGGGAATCGAACCTGGGATTGCCAGTCAATAGAACTACCATCTGAGCTATATCGACATGTAATATTTAATAGATAAAAACATAATTGACCTGCTGCACACAAGTAAGCTTACTCATCAACATACAAAAAATCAAAAAATATGTGGTTACATATATCCTTAGCAGCCCATGTGAAAATCGAAATATATATGAACACACATGATCATACATTGACTTGTATATGATCATGCATGGGCATACATTGTCATATACGTACATGCATAGTTCACTGTATGACCATACATGATCTCATATATTTCCATATATCTTTGGATCCGAAATTTGAGGGTATATGACCGTACATGTTCATATATGACCATATATGCTCACATATGATTCATGTATGCTCATATATGATCATATGTGGCCATATACCTCCATATACCCTCAAATTTCGGATCCAAAGGTATATGGAAATATATGAGATCATGTATGGTCATACATTGAACTATGCATGTACGTATATGACTATGTATGCCCATGCATGATCACATACGAGCCAATGTATGATCATGTATGCTCATATATATTTCGATTTTTACATGGGAGTGTTTAAAAAATATTGAGTCTAAAAATAGATTTCAAAAAAATTTTCAAAAAAATTATTTTCTCTTTGAAATAATGATAAAAATAAGTAATTATCAGTAACTCATTATAGTATGTTTTAAAATAATGCAGAAGGTAAGTGGGTGTCATTACTGGTAGTCCAAAAAATAATGATATGTCACTACCGTTTCTACACTGGGAGATTTCAAAAAATTTTCAAAAAAATCTGGAAAATTATTTTCTATTTGAAATAATGATAAAAATAAGTCATTATCAGTAACTCATTATTATATGTTTTAAAATAATACAGAAGGTAAGTGGGTGTCATTACTGGTAGTCCAAAAAATAATGATATGTCATTACCGTTTCTACATTGGGACTCTAGATGGACGTAATAAGTGTTTAAGGAAGACTACTACCTCATATCCATCAATGGATACCAGAAGCAAAGCAGAAACCATTATTTTAAAGAAAAAGTATGGCTTATCAAGTTATTCCATAAAGTATATTTAAGAAGTTTATACTTTGAGTTTCCCCTTCTGGATAACTAGAATACAGTAATATTCATTAATTTTAAAAAATGTGGCTTGCGAATTTTTTTTGTAGAAATTTTATTAAAGATCTCTTTTTTAATTTTTAAGCAAATGTAACTACTTGGTAGGAATTTTTTACCCTAGAAACTTGTAAAAAGTGCTAAGGTAAGAAATCTATCATATATCCTTTGCTGGAGTATTAAAAGAAGGGGAAAACCGTTTGTGGCAATGTGGCTTATCAAGTTTTTGCAGAAATTTTATTAAACACTTTTTTAACTAGAAGAAGTGGTAGCAGTTTCGCAGGACTTCCATACTCTATATACATTTTATGAGTGTTAAAACCGATTTATTAAAACAATGTGACATATCAAGTTTTTGCAGAAACTTTATTCAAGATTTTTTTGTTTTGAAGAAATTTTAGCTGTTTTGCAGAATTTTCATACTCTATTAATTTTTTTCAGTGCAACAGTAATTCTTCTATCACATATCCGTCGCTGGATTACTAGAAGACTTGGAGAACCGATTTATTAAAACAATGTGGCTTATCAAGTTTAGGCAGAAATTTCATTAAAGATTTTAGTTTAGTTTCTTTATTCGCATGGGAATCAGTAGAAGATAGTTTACAAAGTGATTAAATAAATAGATAAACATATTAAATATATTAAATAATAAATTAAAATAAAATTGACAATAATTAAAATAATAAAAAACACATATTGAATTTATATAATAAAATTATGATGAAATATCAAATAAAATTTGGAAGAAAAAAGTACAATAAAAATTTGAATTATGAAAAAAGTTTAGCTAATTCCTTTTTGAAAAGTGTTGCGTTGCTAATGGTCTGAATGCGATTTGGAAGAAAGTTCCAGAGATGTACAGCAAAATAGTAAAACTGCCATTTCGAGATTAGGCTACGATATCGGATTGGTATCAACTTTTATTATTTTAAAGAAATAGTATATGGTTTGCAGGACTTTCATATTCGAGACACTTGTAATAAGTGCCAGAGTAAGACTTCTATCTAAATTTATAGTAAAAATAGTAGTGGAAAGTATGAAAGAATCGCCGAAAATTATTTGTTTTTAATGTGGAATGTAAGAAAGTTATATCAAAAGTAGTAAATAGAAAAAAGCGAAATAAAAAATTTGCAAATTTTGTATTGAAAACTAAATTGAAAAAAACTATCGAAAATAGTAATAATAAAAAGTAGCATATATTTAGGTACATATATAAACATAAAATAAAAAACATAGATTTTTATCGAAATATTACGAATTTTATCGAAATCCTCGAAATATGCTCTTCAGCAACATACTATATCGCCTATGTTATTGTAGGGCATCTTACGATCGTTTCATATCAATCACAATTGTCTTACTCGTTTTTATTATGTTAAATACAAAAAGTGTCATTTGCCACCTTAACGGCATGTCAAGATGCGGCAAAAACACCATTAATGGCTCAACAATAATCACAGCAACAACAGCAACTACAACACAAAGCTGAGATAATAATTGTGATAGTTAGACCTCACTTATAGTTAGTTGAAATGGATGTAACGAATGTTGGTTATATGCAATGAGATTGCCAACAACATTTACAAGATAGATAGTTTTTACGTTGCGTGTTAAATAACCCAGCAAACATTTTCTATACAAAATAGAGATTTCAGCAGAAGTATTTCACTCTTAGACCTACAAACGTATCCATTAATGCCTGACCCTCTTGTTCCTTTGTCCGATTGCGACGAAGATTCATGTTGACAAAGGACTTTATATTGATATGGTATAAATTTGTGTTTTAATCTACCATATCTGGGACTTATGAATTAATCCTTCATTATTTTTAATATTATTTCCCAAGTAAAGCTCTCCAGTTTTACTAGCAAATAATCAATATTTCAAGTAATGATACTTCCTAAAACTGAAAAATGTTAATTTTAATGCACGTGTTACAAAATTTAACCTGTAGCCCATATTTTTTATACGGTGGAGGACACCTTAGACTATCAGGCACCAAGAGGATTTTACAATTGCCGTGCAATTTTTCAAATTTGAAAATGTGTTGACTTTTGAACCACTAAATACCCCCTGGTAGGGGATACATTTTTACCCAAACATTTTTTTAAGTAGTCCTGTCCTTTCCCTACCTGCACATGAAGACTAAATTTTTAGTACAATATCTCTTAAATGGATCTAGCTCGATTTCTACTAACATTACTCTCTTTATAGGTATTTAAATACTCAATTGGCAGAAATGAGTTAAAATAACCAAAGCTTAATGCTTAGAAATAGTTGTGAATGTCAAGTTTATACGGAAATATCTGTGGTTACCGTTTAACGCTCGTTACTTTTTATTATCCGCTCTTTAAATATATTAAATAACGTTTATTTTATTTTAACATGGAATGGTTTATTTACTTCCTAATCAAGTTAGTTCGTAAAATTGAAAATATAATCTCTTATAAAGTAAATAAAATTAAGATTTTTCTTAACCATTTTTTGCTGGGATTTATTATATTTGCATATTGCTGGCGGCAATATTTTTAAATTGCGTGTGATCTTGTTTGCCGCCAAAGTTGAATCAAAATGATGAAAATCTGTATGAACTAAAGTACAACGACAATATTAATATGGCAAAATTAAAAAAAAAATAATAACATGTATAATATGACGTTTAGATTACAATTGAATTGTAGTTTCCTATTACAACATATAATATAATATTTTTGAAAAGAAAAAACACATCGTTCTAGACTATTCCCAAAGAATTGTTATGATCAGCGGTATTTACAGGCAGTCACTGTATGAGAAAGGTTTTTCTATTATTATCTTGTATCTGGTAAATTGTATAATTGATACAGGATATAGAGAGCGATAGGAGTATGAGTGACAATCAGTACGCACTTAAAGCAATTGAATCCACAATGGCTTCATCCAGGATTGTTCAGCATTGCGCAGATGCAATGAGTTTTCTATGGGGATCTGGGTCCATTCTCTATGGGTTCTGGGTCATGTAGGTATTTTGGATAATATTTTGGCCGGCTCTTTGACAAACTCTGGATTAGAATGGGCTCTCACGAATTCAGAACCTCATCTCGGTATCAGCTTGGCAAGGATAGTGCATTCGATTAGTTCATTTTAAAAATTTGTTTTCTTTGAGATGTAGTCAGATATGATCGAAGATGGGAATGTGGCATGCTACCTGCTCAGCTCTAGTAGATCTGGATCTATTTGGACTTACTGATCTGACTATGGGTGATAACGGTTGTGCTCGTCACATGTCAGGGATGTCCATTGTCAATAAACCATAATGTGAGTCATGTCTGGAGATCTGGGATGCAACACAATATTTTGGATAGTGCCGTACTATTTATGGATAACCTCTACGTGAACCCAACTACACGAATTGTGAATTATTTTACACTGATGAATCTAGTTCACTCAGGGAACTTCTGCAGTTAGAATTTGTTAGTTGTTTAAATAGTTTTTCAGTTTTGTTATTTTGAGTGAAAATAACTAGAGAGATCCTGCGATATATTTTAATCCAGCAAGTTACAAAAATATCCTCTTTTACATATACAAACACCCAAAGATAACCTTGGAAGTAAGGAAAGTCGCACTTATACCCCTTGTGCTCTAACTTGTTTTCTAAATAAATGATGTAACCCAAAAGAATTTTAACAAAATCACATAGACGTAATTTTTTAAATTACAGTTTATTAAGCAAAGCCTTTTTAGTTCTTTGGTACATTTTTAGTCATCATAGTCAGATTCCATGACATCGTCGGATTCATCTTCATCCTCAGATTCTTTTCGGTATTTCTGCCATTTTATCGTGAGGAAGTGCTTTGAAGCAATTATGGTGGTACACTGAGAAAATTATCTGCATGATATTAATGAATTTTTGCATAAAATTAATGAAGTTTCACTGGAAATCGTCCACTGAAACTTTTCATTAAATTAATGGAATTTTTCATTGAATGTTGCGAAAAATTTCATTTTATTTATTAAAAGTTTCATACACTCAATGAAAAAGTTTCATTAAAACTGGATTCATAAAATATATGGAGACTTTTCATCAAATTTAAGAAATTTTTCATTTACTTTGTGAAGAATAATGAAGTTTACTGAAAAATTTCATTAAAATTCGTCCAGCTAAATTCCCTCTGTGTATATAGCACAGAAGATCCTGGAGGTATTTGAATTTCACGAACTTCGGTGATTTGACGCTGTTTTTGGAGGAAGTTGTGGAAGTAACTCCACGGCTCGCCCAACATTTCGAGCTTTCATATTTACTTTTTTCAGTGTTGTTAACTTTCTTTTAAAATCGCTAAAAACAAATAAAAATTTGTTCATATTTAAGGTTCTGCCATTTTAAGTTTGGCGACAATTTGTAGATAAAAATAATGTAAGACTTAAGGAAATTTTACAGGATTTCCAAAAATATAAGTCCGTAATTTGAAAAAAGGTCGATATGGTTAATTTTTCGCTAAAAGCCACGCCCAATTAAAATAAGCGACAAAATACTAAAAACAAACATTACGTTAAAATTCTGTGCAATTTTCTGAACCATCTCCTCACCTTTAGGGGCACACTTAGCCACTATTTTGATCTTTAAAAATAAAGGGAGCGAGTATAAAATTAGAAAAAACTTGAATCGTTTTTATTATATTTTCCACCACTGTAGGGTAGAGGGGGGATCCTTCGCCACTTTTTTTTCAAAGCACTGTCATTTATTGATCCCTAATCATTTTTCAAAAATTACTTTCAAATTGAAGATCTACATATCTTGGCTTTAATTTCTATGATTTTTATTCTAATTATTTGCATATTTTCTATTACTTTTTTAATGATTTTCAAAGTAACTCAAATCGGCGTAACTGCCCCAAACTTGGGGGATATTCGTGAAAAGATACAATTTCAACAAAAAAATATTGTAAGTACGGCAAAGTCAATGTTTTAATAACTGAAATAAATAATTTAGAATAAATTCTTTAAGATATATGATTTTTTTAATCAATAAATCTCCACTACATTAAAAAGAAAAATAATTTAAAACTATAATATAATGATTCTTCAAAATTATAAAAAACTGAAAACTTAATATAAATTTAAGAATGAACACGATTGTTCTAATTTACTATTAAACATATTTTAAACATATAGAAAAGTCTTATAAAGCATTTTAGGCAGGGATGCACCAACTCTTCGTAGCTCCAGGGGCCATCTGGTGATTGTGCCCCAGAGACAGGCACTAATATAAAATTAATATTTTTCACACTTCTTAAGCATTTATTAAAATCTCATTTGTATTTTCTGAAAGCATAGGGTCATAGGTCTGACATAATAAAAAATTATTTTTTATCACACGATTTGAGGAAGTTATTGGAAAATGTAGTTGCTTTCAATTATTTTTTTGGCACCCAATTTTTTATCTCCCTTAACATCGGAGAAAAATGGGATTAGTGTATGTGCCCCACTGGCGAAGGATCCCCCCTCTACCCTATATACATATTTATATTTTTATATAGAATTAAAAAATTATTGAATTTAAACAAATTAATTAAAAATATTAAAAAAAAAAAATTATTGGAATAAAAAATATTAAAAAAAATAAAAAAAATATTGGTCTTGCCGGGAATCGAACCCGGGACACTCTGTTTGGAAATGCCAAATGATACCAAAATCACTTTTTACGATCACTTTTAGAGCAATTACTCTTTAGAAGCAATATTTAAGTGATTTTTTGGATGTTGTTCAGAAGTAATTCTAAAAAAGCTGTAAAAATATACTAACAGATACTGTGGAAGCAACGAAAGAAGTGATTTTTTGAAGTTGTTCAGAATAACTTATAAAAAAGCTGTAAAAATACACTAACGGATACTTGTGAAGCAGTGAAAGCAGTAGTGTAAAGCATTACTTCCAATTTTATTTGCTGGGATGGTATAAGGAAAGTAACAATACAACAGTTTCCAAAGATTTTCATTACTGCGTCAGTCTAAACGCTATATAAATCTTTTTCTTTTGCGTAGACAAAACTGGTTTATAAAAGAGGAATTAGTTGAATAAAAATTACCTCTCTCTAATATAAAAAAAAAAGTGAGAGTTAACTAAACCTAAACTGAAAAGTACTTTTCTGCATTATTAAGCTCAAATATGAGAGGAATACTTAAAAGTATTTATGCGGCATTCATTCTTCGATTCATGTTCGTACGTTGTAAATATGTTTTATTTAATGGATTTGTTCATTTACATTTTTACAGGTGCGTGTTAGGCGTAAAATCGCTTATCTTTTGCACTGTTAATATTTAGATCGTAACACTTAACACTATACCATGCAAAGGCAAAAGAAAATATTAATGTAATATGGAATGTAACGTAAGTAAAATAAGATCACTTAACAATCCATCAGATAGAGATCACTATGGTGATGATCATCATCATCAACAACAAATATTAATTCTTTGTTGTTTGTTAAAACTCAACATGCTCATCATCACGATCATCAGATATAAATTTAGTTCGTTTTTTTTTTTTTTGTTAACACTATACCTAGATAAGTCCGACTATGCTCTGTGTAGCTGCAATATAAAAGCCCAATTCGTTACACTTAAAGGGCAGCTGAAGGATAATTTTTTGACATGACTGCAGAAAAAAAGGTATTAAAATTGTACACATCTACATACAAATTTTGACATTTCGTTACACATCACATGACTACAATGATGATCTTAATTACAGTAACAGCCACAAGATGGCTTTAACTTCAACATATAAAAAAAAGAAAAGAAAAAAGAGTGAAAATAGAGAATGGAATGGGAAATACAACAAACTATTTATTGACAATTTCAAATTCGAAGAGTCTATAAGTAGTAAGTGTCAAAATCATAAACCTCTATATTAGTTGACAATGCCAAATGAATGTTTGCTCAACTCAAACACAATTCTATCTCAATTGAAAACTAATATTGTCGGTTTACAAATGAAAAACTCCCTGAGGGGCGTGACAAATTTGTTTGATAAGCAATACATGACTTTATTACTTACAACTAAAATATACAGTTTTTTTTTTTATTAAGTGTCAACTTATTGTTGACAATACAACCTCCTAATCTACCCTGATATTTTACATTATATTTATTCCCAAAAAAAAAAAAAAATAAAATAAACAACATAAAAATATTCAACCACAAAACATACTGTTGTAAGTGTTATGCTGTGGAAAGCCAGCTGTAATCAACTCTAAATGTTTTCAATATTTATGACAATTTAATGAAGTATATTTCAAGAGAGAAACTCTTGAGTATTGTCATCTCGAAAACGCATATGAACTGTCATATGATCTGTGTTAATAGCCTACATTTTTATATGTAAGTAATGAATATGAATTTGATTGTTCTGAAACAAATAAAAAGAATTGAAAATATAATGATTTTGCAAAGTTAGTGGCATTACTAATTGTAACAGGATTTTAATAATTTTTAAAACGATGTTGCAAATGGGGAGTTAATTAAGAGTGACAACAATATCAGGGTTTGATGGTACTAAATTGTTATGAGAACTATTCCCAAAAATAATTTCAAAAGAATTGAACGTTATTTGTAATTTGTATTCAGAAGTGAGGTAACTTATTTGCAACGACGAAACATTCAAAAGTTTAGAGGGGGAAAGAAAATCGCTTAATTTTTGGAACAAATTTAAAAAAATATTGTGATAATTTTTTGAAACAAAAACACGAATTGGAAAATTTTGAGGTACTACAATTTGTTTAAAGAACTTGTAACTTACCAATATTTTAAGCAAAAAAGAACAAAAAAGTTAAAGTCGGTCATGACGACTATATGATATCTTACCTCAGTCTTGTTAAAAGCCAACTAATATTTGGATCCGAAATTTTAATTGGTTAAAATAGGCTAATGTCAAATTTTGTCTAAAAATTGATAAAAAAAAATAATGAAATCAGTAAGTAAAATTCGGAGATATAGTCCATATAGGCGCCAGGTCCAAATATCCAAATCCTAAATCAATGGGCCTTTTCCAATATGAACAATTGTAGCAAATTTCATTACAACTTCTTCATATTTGCGGTCTATAGTGTATGTACAAGCATATTCACTAACTTTTGAGGGACAATAGGTCTAAGCATAGACCGATTCTAACCAAAATCATGCTTTGTCCTTCGACCCATGTCATTGCATACAAAATTCTATTTACACATACTCATATTTTCGAACTGAAACATGTGAAGAAGCAAACATAAGAGCCAATTTTTGGAGGACCTTTATAAGCTTACATCTAGCATCGACCGATTTTAACCAAAATGTGGGGGCTGTGGTTTAATGTTTGGCGCATTAGACTGGTACGCAATTTAGAAAAAATAATATGTATGATTTTTCTATCCCTCATACGAAGGTTACTATTTATATTTCGGGAACTGGCAACACTAATGTCAATAGCTAAAATCTGGCAACACCATAATTACATTTGACATTTTTATCAAAAACGTACTCACAAGGTTTTGATGTACAAGTGCTATTTGTTTTGTTTACAGAAATTCAATTTGGCCAAAAAATGGAAATTTCAAGAGAAGGTTTTCATTGGATTATTTTTCACAACTTTCGACGTGGATTATCTCAATAAGAATGTCTCGATGAACTTAGTTCTTTGTATGGCGATAAAGCAGCATCAAAAACGATAGTATATCGCTGGTATAGTCAATTCAATCGTGGTCGTAGTTAGGTCGCCGACGAATTCCATGAAGGTCGTCCAAAATCGGGTGTTGTGCCATAAAACATCGATGCAGTGCGTGAACTGATAATGCAAGATCGTCATGTGACATATCGTGAGATAGAGGCATCCTTGCACATTAGTTTCACTTCAATACATTCGATTTTGCATGAACGCTTAGTTGTAATAAAAATTGCTCTCGTTGGATACCCCATAATTTATCAATCGCTCAAAAAAAGGCTCGCGACGATTGGTGTAAGGGAATTATTAAAAAGTCCGACCGTGATGCTTCAAAAGATGTGTATAAAATCGTGACAGGTGACGAATCATGGATATGTGCGTATGAGCCGGAAACAAAAAAGCAATCGACCGTGTGGGTATTCCAAGACGAGCGAAATCCAACAAAAGTTGTTCGTGGAAGAAGCACAGCGAAGCAAATGGTCGCCTGTTTCTTCGGCCGAATGGGTCATGTGCCCACTATTCCGCTTGAGCAATGTATGGCGATCAATTCTGAGTGGTACACGACCATTTGTTCGCCGGAAGTCTTCGGAGAAATTCGTAAAACCAATCCCCAAAGATGAATGATTCTCCATCATGACAATGCGAGCTCTCACACATCTCGTCAAACAGGTGAATTTTTGAGCAGTTAAAACATCGAATTGATGACTCATCCTCCGTACAGTCCTGATTTGGCACCCAATGACTTCTTCTTGTTCCAAAATATTAAAGGTAAACTGCGTGGTCAACGATTTACGAGCGCCGAAGAAGCAGTTGAAGCGTTCAAAAACCATGTTTCAGAGGTATCTCAAGAGGAATGGAAAAACTGCTATGACAAATGGTTTGAACAAATGCAAAAGTGTATTCGTCATCAAGGGGAATATTTTAAAAAACAATAAAGCCATTTTCATTAAAAACGTTTGTTATTATTTGCTATTCCCGTCCTCCTTCGATGTTCCCATAGCACTTAACCCCACCGAAGTAAAATAACATAACAGGGCTATGAACTAAACAGCTTCAACAAAGTTCGCCAACTCTACATCAGATGGCGTGCAACAACTGTCCTAAGATTCAGCACCTCGCGCAATTACAGTGTTGCCATATTTGAAGCCCTTCATCTTTTACCCCTTTCATCTCTTCTCTATCCCTTTTCAAAGAAAGCAACACGTTAATGAATAGAAAGAATTTTCTGAGTATTTCTTCTCTTCAAAAAAAAAAAAAAAATCAATAGGCTTTCTGCTTGTGTGGTGCACTCAGAATATTTTTACAGTAACTATATGTAGCTCATTTATGTAGTCAACGGTAATAGTTATTTTTAATCGTAACTGTACACTCAAAATAGTTTTTAGATTAAATTAACTGAAAATGTAATTTAAAATAAATGAAAAATCACTTTAAAACCGGTCCACTAATTTTTCATTTAAATCAAAAGAACTTTTCATTTATTTCTAAATGTTAATAAACAAACTACAAAACCCTAAAAAAAATATGATTTTTCAATTGTATGTTGGTTAATTTGCCCGTTTCTTTGAACTAACTTTTACTAAATTTTAGTTGTTTTTTAATAGTCAAAATTGACTACAATATTAGTCATTTGTAAAAAAAAAAAACAGTTATCGCCTTTTCAGTAACATTTGTAATTATTTTAACTGTCATTTTAAGTCATTTTGACCTACATAATTCCCTGAGTGTATGAGTATAATTTTACCAAATTTCATCAAACAAAAATACATGGAGAGACACATATACGGACGGAGCAGGGACGGACATCATTAAATTGAATCAAAAGAAAGAATCTGAGTTGATCGGTATACTAAAAGATATAGGCATAGCCACCAGTGGCCGATCAAATCGGCTTTTCACACATACACGACACGAATGGCAACAAAACTCTCAACTAAGAGCGTTAAATTTATTTAGTAGCATGGTAGCTTTCAACAAAGAAGGTTGACGTCGCTTTGTTTAAGAAATTTTAGAAAAATATTACACTCTTAAAATTTTACAAGAACAGAAAATTTATCATGAATTATTTTTATTTCTTTAGTTCATTAAAATTTACTAACGGAATACTTTTTAAGAATAAATAATTTATATACAAAAAGATACATATTTTTTAAATAATGTGTATAATAATATTTATTATGAATTATTTTAAAAAATTAAATTACTATAAATTATTTTATTTCTTTAATTCATTCATGCATTCATTATTACATTTCTTCATTAATTCATGTTCTTAATATACAAATATAAATTTAAAAATGATAAACTAATTTCTCACAGTGTAGAAACACAATTCATTCAGATGCTCTCTTTGTGCCGACCACTGGTCTAGACCAACATTTTTTGATTTCGCAAACATCAGCACAAATTCAGGGCCTGTTGGTCTATTACGAAAATAGTCTAAACGAAAGTAATTGACAACCACTTTCGTCAAAAATACATGGGAAACAAAAACAAATTTTCGTTACTTTGCTTTCGTTTAGAGCATTTTCGTAATACATAAACTAGGGCTGAATCTACCCTGTCCACGTAGTGCTGTAGGGAATCATCGGTGTTAAACTCGACAGTAGAAAGGGTTATGAAAAGAAGTTGTTTTACAACCGATTTGTGGAACAGAACATTTTGCTTGAATTTTATTCTGTTAGAAAACGAAGTTAGACCAACCTCTTTTTGGAACAAAACAATTAAACGATTAAAATATATTAATGGTGATTGCTTTTTTGTAGCTAGAAAAAGGTATTATCCACTTCACGCCACCACCTTCTAATATTAAATTTATATCAGCCAGGCGGGAAAATACGATCGGCACAATGTTGCTCAACCATTGGCGACGGTCGGTTATGGGTCAGCAGAACGCGGGTTTAACAATCTTGACAGTATTGTATATTGCCAACGCGTCTATAACTTTGGAAAACTCAAAAAAAATTTACGAAAAACAGTTTTTAGTATTTTTTTAAATGGTTTTGCAAATAATCTAACCTAGGCCAAGAGATTGTCAGCTGAGACCTCTACCCAATATTCTAACAAGACCTGTGGCACATGATATCTAAAAATTTGAATGAATGATAACAGTAGTTGGAGCTAGGGTTTCCAGATATGGAATCGACAGAAAAGTACATCGGGGAAAAAAAGGCAGTACAATTATTAAAAAATAAGTACACTTTTTTCATTAAAAATATCTTAAAATTCAGTACATAAAAGTAACAATTTAGGTAAGTACTTTAGAAATTATAATAAAACGAGTAAAATAGATATAGTGGGGCATGCCAGTCTAGTTAAAAGCCAACTAATGTTTAGAATGCGTTGAAATGGACTTGTGTCAAAATTTGACTATAAAATGATAAGACAAATAAAATAACGGTAATAAATTTTGATTTTACCTAACTTTAGGTATATTTAAGGGAAAATCGGAAACATAGTCCATATGGGCGATAGGTCCAAATATGAATCGATCGTTTTTCATTGAGCACAGGTGTGTCAGCGTAGCAAATTTCATTAAACTATCTTCATACCTGCGACCTGTAGCGAGCGAAAAAGTCAATTTTGAGGAAACCTTCATATTGGTTTCTAACTGAACTATGATAATTTCATCCAATAGTTCCTTTTGCAATGCACTGTATTTTAAACAAATTAAGAATATCTGGCAAACAAAAAACATGTATAGCTATTTATAAAAACTGTTAATTACAGTTTTCATTTTAGCCTTATTCAAACATAATATGTATGTACTTAATAACAGACAACGACGATATCAAAAATTAAACATGACAATATACTCAAATTAATTTTTGTCTTTTTCTCCATATACTCGTAATATGACAAAGGACATCCTACTTGTAACAACAATAATTTAACATGAAATTGCCATTATAGTAGTAGGTACTTTAAATACAATGTTATCAAATATTTACTAAAATTATATTTATAGACAAACGTTTTTTTTTTTATATATTTTATGAGGATGCAACAGTATTTTTTCTAGCCAATTATCATGTAAAAAAAAAATACAACGACTAGATAATTTAAGAATTAAGTAAATATTCCACTAATATATAAAATATTATTATGTTTAGTTAGTGTTCATGTCTAAAAGTTCACAAATAATTATTATAGTTATTCGGTAGTAAAAGTTTACTCTGTATGAATAAAATGTAAACAACAATTAAAAAATAAGTAAAAATAATTTCACGATACACTCAACGAAACATATAAAAGTTTATTTTATCTAACAGTAACTAGCGCTATTCATAAATACACATCAAAAATTTAATACGCCACTATAATCTCCGAAAAGTAAGAATTAAAACTATCCAGCATAAAAAGCAATGCAAAAAGCACTACAAGTAATGATCTAGATGTAATTCTTTTTTAACAGAAACACTAATAATTTTAATATTAAGTTGCCACTTCAACATTTTTTCAGTACTCTTTGAACGACTGCAAAGGAAATCCTTTTTCATCAATGTAGTTTAAAAAAAAATTCGCAAAATAATAAATTTCTTATTTTTAACTTTTTTTTTAATTGCCGCAACTTAATTAATAAATTTCTAATTAATCAATTAAAAAAGTGGAAAAACAATTTTTATTTTTTAAATAAAAATTAAAAACCAACATTTTGACAACACTCATAGTACGGAAAAAAAATGTTTTTGCCTCTTCTTGTATTAACAAAGAAAAAGGTATGAAATACAAAAACAAAAAACTTTCATAATATTTCTATTCAACTCACCATCAGACTGTTCTAAAATTCAACATCTCGCGCAATTACAGTGTTGCCATATTTGAAGCCCTTTATCTTTCACCACCTTTCATATCTTCTATCCCCTTTCCAAAGGAAGCAACACGTTGATTAATAGGAAGAATTTCCTGAGTGTTACTTCTCTTAAAAAATAAAATAAAAATATATAAAAATAAAAAAGAATTGTTAATATATTTATTTAAAGAATCTTAAAAACATTGGTCCCGCCTGTAGTTGAACCCACCTTCATTTGTTTGGAAATAAACTATATCAAAATCACTTTTATAGATCACTCTTAGAGAAAAAATGGGATACTTCCATTGGCACTTACGTCGAAATTTTCGCCGCGGACAATCACCTAGCGCAATTATGAAGGGCATTTTCAGAATACACTCGACCTTTTCCTTACTTCACACCCTAACAAGTAAGGTAAAATAATAATACAAATAACTCGGATCACTGTATCATTTCCACATCCTTTTCGTATACAGAACAGTTTTTATCTATCAAAAAGCTCGTTGGGCAGACTTCAACGATTTATATCGGCACTTTAACTGGAACCTTTGTTTTCTAGGCGACGGCGTTGATGCCACTGCGAAAATGATAAGAGGAATTTGCTTGGATTGAAGTCATTCATTCTTGTAAAACATATTTCGGCCAAGTCTAATCATAAATGCTGCTTTAACCAGACGTGTTAAACTGCAGTCAGATCTAGAGAGGAAGCATTCAGTAATTGGCGTGTAAATAAAAACGTCATTACTGACCTTCTGCGCAAACACGCGAGAACTGAATGTGCCAAAGTACTAATATGTGAAAAACGGGAACAGCATCTTCATGCCAAAGTTCTTGCAGCTCCTCGTGGCAGCAAAACCTTTTGGTCATTCGTTAAAAGAGTAAGAGATAATGCTAGTTTCTCTATTCCAACTCTTATTAAGGATGACCAAATATTCACTGAGCCAGTTGGTAAGGCCAACCTTCTGGCTGAATTTTTTGCAGAAAATTCGTTTCTGCCCGACAGCGATCAACCACTGCCCGAGCTCAAAAGAGTATCACATATTGTGCCTAAGATATTCTTTCGTTCTTGAGCCGTTAAAATGCTTCTCATGAATCTCGACGTAAATAAGTCAGCGGCCCCGGATGGCATTCCAGCACTGGTACTGAAACAGCACTCTTCGACGATTACATATTGCGTCCATTGGCAACCCTTTTTAGCACGTTATACCGTACGGGTATCTTTCCATTGTGCTGGAAGGTTGCCAATGTCCAGCCAATCTCCAAGAGGATGCCAATAGCAACCCTGAAAATGACCGCCCAATTGCAATCGGCTCTGCACTCTCGAAGATTATGGAGAGCATGGTTAATTACCATCTTCTTCTACAAGGCAACTGATGACGTTTCTTTTGGAGCGCTGAAGTCGGTCAATTCACAGATTTGGTAAAAGTGAAGTAGTTGCTTTGGATATTTCCAAGGCGTTCGATCGTGTGTGGCATAAAGCACTCGTGTCAAAGCTTATTGCTTTTGGTGTTGGTAATGAATTCTCCCGATTTACATCGAGTTTTCTCAGGGATCGCACTTTAAGAATTGTTATAGATGGGCTATCATCCAATGAGTTTCAGTTAGGGTTTCGTTCTTTCTTCTTCTATCTTTCTTATCTTTCCAAGCGACTTCCTTGGTCAAACTTACCTCTTTTACTGATGACAGGAACATCTGTCATTCCTATTCTTTCGATCGCAAGCCAAGCCTTGTGGAGGTTGGGAGCAAAAGGCAGATTATGAATGACACACTCAATCAGGCCGTAATGGCAATCCGAGTGGGTCGTGTAGGCTATTTACATGGGTGGTATAAATATTGAGGATTCTTAAGCTCTTGATGTTCTGGGCATGAGAATCCAATATAATGTTCGCTGGAAAAATAACGTTGTTCAATTATCGGAACAAGCATGCAAGTGTGTTGGTTTTTACAACCGGTGTCGTAAATAATTCACTCCCTCTGATATCCTTACTATTTATAACACACTCAAAAAAAAGGTCAGTAAAGTCAGCAAAAAATTTTGCTGTGTCAGCAAACTTTTTGTCAGTCTGCAAATGAAAAAAATCCTTGCTATAATCACTAAACTTTTTGCTGAATATTAGTAGACTGAAAAAAACTCAATAAACTTGTAGCGAAATTTTACTTTAGTTAATTTATTTGCTGAAAATTTAAATATAGAATATGTGTACACTCAAAAAAAAAGTCAGTAAAGTCAGCAAAAAATGTTGATGTGTCAGCAAATTTTTAGTCAGGAGCGTGCTTGCAAATAAGTTGGTAATTTCAGCAAAAGGTTTGCTGAAAATCAGCGAGCTGATTTTTACCAAAAAAATAGTAATCTTCAGCAAAAGTTTTGCTAACACTTAGTCGACTGCAAATGAAAAAAATTCTTGCTAAAATCACTAAACTTTTTGCTGAATATTAGTAGACTGAAAAAAGCTCAAAAAACTTGTAGCGAAATTTTACTTTAGTTAATTAAGTTGCTGAAAATTTAAATATAGAATATGTGTAGAATTGTTTTTCTTTTTTTTTGTCATTTCCGTTTCCAGACAAGCTGCGACAACTACATCTTGTCTATCCGGTTGTCGTCCACGCTATGAATGCGGTTATCAGCACAATTTTTGTAGCAAAATAATTTAGTAAAACATTAGTTCAAAATTAGTTTAGTGCTAAAAAAATATGACTAAAATTTTTGGTGAAAACGGAATTTCAGCAAAAAAATTGCTGAAAACTAGTACACTTGATATACAAGACGTTTTACTAATTTTTCTACTAACTTATTTTTTTGAGTGCACTTTAGAGCGTACCACCTTACAGGCAAAAAAAAAAAGTGCGCTGTACACCCTCCAATATGAAGTATTTTTGCAAGGAGGTTTCAAAAAAATTTTTTTTATTTTTTTTTTGCCGAACGTAGGGGTCGCCATTTTACATTTTTCGTTATATCTTTGGCATTTACAGTCGGATCTTAAAGTATGATATATCGATGTTTTTCTCTCGAGGAGACCAGTGTTTTGCTCTAAGGATATTTTGAGCTCAAGTATCCCGTTCTAGTAGTTACCCACCAGATCTCAGTTGCTACCACCCTAATGTACCACCCTAATGTCAGAAAATTAAAGCTCGCAAAAAACCAGTAAACTTTTGCTAAGGAAGTTTTTCGCTAAACCCAGTATAAATTTTTTTCATATATTGGTTGCCGAACGTAGGGGTCGCCTTTTTAAATTTTTTTTTATTGGATTTTTACTATATAGCAAAACACTGGTCTCCTCGAGGCAAAAAAATCGATATATCACACTATAAAATCCGATTTTAAATGCCAAAGCTATAACAAAAATTTAAAAAAGGGACCCCAACGTTCTGCAAAAAAAATTTTTTTTTTTTTTAAATCGCCTTCCAAAAATACATCATATTGGAGGGTGTACGGCGAACTTTTTTTTTTTGAGGTACGGTCTAGTGCACTTATATCCGACCGAAGACGGGAGCTTCAAATCCAATTTTGGAACTTCTGGATCGTGTTCAAAGGCGGGCGATGGCGCTTATCAATGACAGTAGGGTATCCAGCTATATTGGTTCATTGGTGCATCATCGTAATGTGGGTTGTGTAACACTGTTCTATCGATATTACCATGAAAAGTTTTCTACTGAGATAAGTGAACTTATCCCTAGGGCCCGTGTTTTTGTTCGGAACACAAGTTCAGTGGATCCCACAACGCATCATAGGGAAAATTCGTTCATGTATGTGGAATAAAACCCCCGCAATTGTCTTCCCTGTTACTTACAATATAGGGAAATTTATATCAAATGTCCACAAATACTACTCCCTCTATACTCCTTCCCACCACCTAATTTTTCTGCACTGCACTAGTAGTAGTAGACATCCCCTGAGTGTTGGTCTATGCAAGAAAAAAATGCTTTAGAAACAATAATTAAGCGATTTTTTGAATGTTGTTCATAATTACTTCTAGGAAAAGCTATACACTAATGGATATTTTGGCAGCATTGAAAGAAGTGATTTTTTATGTTGTTCAGAACTATTTCTTAAAAAGCAGTAAATATATACCAATGACACTTTTGAAGCAATGAAATAAGTGGTTTGTAAAGCATGACTTCCAATATTTTTTGGTGGGTATCTTTGCAATATTTCCAACACCTCGTAGAAATGAGCCCTTGAAAACAATTATATCTCGAAAAATCAATTACATTTTTTCCCCGTTCCATTCCATTTCATTCCACTTGTCTATCGTTTCAATTCCACTGGTTCCCCATAATATTTAACACTCGATTCTCTTAATTTTAACTATTATTATTTTAGTCATAAAATAGTCAATTTTCCTGTAAAATTACAGATTTTCAAAAACATTTTGTTTCAACTAACTTATTATTTTAAGCGTACAAGTGTTCAACTGATGAATAGAGATAGTTGGTCGGTAGGATGTATGGTCAACATAACATTTGTATAAATATCCTCCTATAACCGGAATCGTTTCAAAACAAACCACCATCTTGTAAAAAAAGAAATAACATAAAACAACTAAAATCATCAAACTAAACATGAAAAATCAACTAACGAACGATAAATTGTTAAACATAAGTATGTAATATGTACGAAAGATATTTGGCTTTGTTAGCATGTAATATCCACTCGTAATACATAGTATTTAGACACAGAAAAACTATTAATCGATTCCGGTTTTATTTTATTTTCTTCTTTTTTTGTTTTTGCCAGGAATCAGTATTTAACCGTGCCATTACATAATTTCATTTAAGCCAACAGTATTTCATTGTTATTTCTGTGCTTGTGTGTGTTGAGTAGATGTTAATACCAAAGGAGAAGAAGGGTGTTTTGTGTCAGTTATTTGGAAAATTAAAATGATATTTGCATGGTATGCATGCATACACTTGCACATATTTTTCAAACAAATTCTTAATGATATCTTTAAGTATGTTTATTTCAAAAGGCGTAGATATTACAGTGTGAATAGAGGTCACTTAGGGGAACTACACTCAAAGAAGTTTGTCGGCAGAATCTACTACAAATGACAGTTAAAACACAGGTATATACAGTTAAAATGTCCACAAAGGTATTTACATCTAAAATACAATAAATATAACTGTTGTTATTTTTAACTGCTGAAATATAACTAACTAATGAATTTTTTTTTAATAACTAAGAAAAATAACAGTTTACTGAAAAAGAAAACTGTTTTGGTGGTTGTTTATTATGATATTAAAAATAAAACATTTAAACAACTGTTACAAAATTACAGTAATTTTCTTGGGTTATATTCTTAGATAGCTGTCATAAAATTAAATTTTGGATTTCAATTAGAAGTGATCGACTTTATGGATTCATCTGACATTTATTCGCTATAAAGAGATTAAATGTTAATTTTATGAGTAGAAATTGCATCAATTTCAGAAAACCGAGATACTGAATCTGCAACGATAATCTGTCTTCCAGGAACATACTAAATATTATTCGTAAACTGAGCTATGTATATAATCCAACTGCCTTGTTTGTCTAAGAGATCGGTCCATTTTAGAATCTAATACAAAACCAAGAGGCTTATAATCTGTATAGGCTATAAAATCACGACCTTCAAGGGAAAGTCGAAAGTGCTTGATAGACTTATATATTGCCAGAAGTTCACTATAAAAAGTAGAAAAATTTTTCTCTGCTAAACTAAGAAAAATAAGCCAGTGGTTGTCTATTCTTATTATCATCAATTTGCTGCAGAATGGCACCTATGGCTACATTAGATATATACTTAAGAATTTTTCATTGGCATTGAAATTTAATTGGCATTACTTGATCTCAATGCCAATGCCAAAAAATTTCATTACCATTCAATGCCAATGAAAGTTTTTTTCAATTGGCATTGTTTGAAACAATGGTAATGAAATGTACATATAATTGACGAAAAAAATTGTTTTATAAAGAATAAAATTAAGACAAGAATGTAAAATTTCAGAGCTATAAACATTATAAATATTCGCTATTTTATCAAGTTGTATCAAGTATACTGCTGTTCACTATTCTTTAACCCTGGTCAGTCTAGATGAATCAGCCTCTAATAACGTAAACTTGACGAAATAACGAATATAAGATAAGAAATACCCGAATTTAATTTTTTTTTAATTTGTTCTTTTATCAAAACATGAAAACAAATGCTTTTTTCATCAATTATAATTGGGCATTTACGCATTGAACAATACTAATTGAAAAAAATTTCATTGGCATTGATCAATTGTAATGCCAAAAAATTTCATTTAACATTGGTCAATTATAATGCCAATGAAATCATCAATTAATTGGTCTATTCAATTAAGTAGTCCCAAGTACGAGCTAAAGCTAAAGACAGTTTACCATTTTCATCGAAATGGGTTAGTAACGTGTTCTTAGCAAAAAGTTCCTTCATATTATCGAAAGCGTTGATGGAAGAATCATTCCAAATAAGTTTTTTATTCTCACTTTTATCGGCAGAGGAAAGCATAAGTATCATTATAACAATCCCTAAAAACTCTTGCAATTTCGATATGGAGTGAGGCCTGACGAAATTCAAACTTGCTTTTACGCGATCTCTAGATGCTTGAATATCATTTGATGAAATATGATAATTAAGACAATCTATAGAAGAAGCACTAAATATACATTTCAATGCCTTAATATTTAGCGAATATTGCTCTCATATAACAAAAACTATTTTCAGATGTTCAACATTTTGAGCCTCACTTTCACTGGATACCAAAATATCATCATTATTTGTAATGAAGCCAAAAAACACCCCGTTTATAAAACGCTGAAAAGTTTGAGCTTCATTTCTGAAGCCGAAAGGCGTTCTTAGAAATTCAAATAAACCGCAGTTTTAGAAATATCTTCCTCAGCTATTGGAATCTGGTTATAAGCTCTAACTAGGTCTAATTTAGAACAAAAAATTTCCTATTTTTTAAATTTATAGTCAAAACGTGGATATGTAGTAAAGGGTAGCTATCAGGTATTGTAACACAATTAAGTCTCCTGTAGTCTCCACAAGGTATCCAATCGTTTACATCTTTTTTGGAACAGGATGTAAAGGAGAAGGAGTTGGAGAAGAAGATGGTCTACAAACATAAATTTTGACCAGGTATTCAAACTCAAATCTACCTATCCTAGGTCGAAGAGGTCTGCAAAAAGGAAGATTACTCTTGGTCCCTATATGGTGGACCGTCCCAGGGAAGTTTTCTCTTCCGAAGAATCGGTTGAAGAATAGCTACATTTCCTTTACAACCACTTCTACTGTCAATTCTAACACCGATGATTTTTGGTCGAAATTGTCCCAAAAGCAATCGCTTCTATAGCTCCAAAGTGGAAGCGGTTGCTGGAACTAATTCTAGAATTGATTCTGGAACTAATTCTAGAATTGATTCCACGTCGATCATACCTTCTATATAAGATCCGTGGAACTAGTTCCGGAACGAGTTCCAAGGAATCGGTTGCAGAGGAACCATTTGCAGAACTGGCATGTTTGGCAACAGTTTGTAAAAACTTTTCCTGGGGTGTTATGTGCTACCAATTTAGTATAATCGGGTTAGGTGATATGTAGAGGGAAAATCTTTCAATAAGTCATGATATTGATTAGACTCCGAGATATAAGGTTTAATTGAATAACTAGAACAAAATTTAAAATACTCAAAGTGGTTTTCGTATCGATAAGTTTTTTATACTTTGCATCCAAAAATATACCGAATTTCTTTAAAAAGTTATCGGATCGGATAAGAAATAAGACATGGAAATTCAAAATCTCTTCGAAGGTTGAAAACAATTTTGAAAAGTTTAGTACCAAAATTACCAATGGTGGTTCCATTTGCTGCTGATAATTCTAAGTCTGAATTTCTTGCTAAATATTTAAATTTAGAATATAGAACCACAGTAGGAGCTGCATCTCTATCTATTGGAAAATTCAATTTTTTAATATTATCAAAGAAGAAAAGGCGACTTGAAGCTTTAATGTTTGATCCCTCATTAGCCACCGACATGATAGATGTCTTGAATTTAAAGGATTACTTGTATTATTTTGATTACACTGACTATTAAATTGAAAAGGTGGTATACACTTGACAGCCCTATTTACAAATCTTAAATGATACCAGCATAGACCATTTTGACTGTTGCGAGATATTGAACTTGTGTAATACTGACTGAACTTGTGTAATATTGACTACGAATAAATGTATCCCGTGGACATGCTCTCGTTTTCAATTCCGCAAATGGTTTATAGGTAATTCGGTTAATTGTTGTACAGAATGTTCAGAACGGTCGTCTGATTATCATGAATTGGGTCGTGAATGAGGGCGTGAGAAAATCTCTTGTATATTATCGCCTAAACTTACTTTTTCATCAATACTCTGGTACACACAAGATGCTAAATAAACCTGCATCTGTTGTAGTAGTTTACGAATACACAGCTTATAAAGTAACTCTTGACTTATAGTAGCATCTAGTAGTAGTTTTTTAAATCTTGGGAAAATTCTGAAGGCTTTCGATCCCCAATACTTGAATTTGAAAAAACCTATTCTATTCTGCATTCCTCACTAAGAGTATACCTATGATATAATGCCTTTTTCAAATGATCTAGGATCGTAATTAAAATTTCTCGATTTTATAAAAATTTATTTATTTTGTAATCGATCATGACGTGTTATAGAAAATTCTAAATCCAATAATGAAAATTTTCTTTTCAAAAACAAAATTGAATTTGAAACTTCCCTGTAAACATTTGGAAGATATCTTCCAAGAAGATATTAAAGCGATTTCTTCTATATTTCATTTCAATGAAAATAATCAAGTAATATTTTTAAATTGTCCTTCTTTTATCATTGAAAAGATAAATCGGTGATATTTGGAAAAAATAATTCAAAAATTAAATTTTTTGTCACAATTTTTGATGGTAATATTGCGGCAGATATCATCCGGAAGATAAAAAAAATTTGTTTGAAAATTTTTGTCATTTTGCTAAAAATGAAAAGAAAATTTGTACAAAAACAACCAACAGATACATAGGAAACAAATTCTTCGAAAAAATCAAGATTTAGTGCGCGGAAAAAATCGGCTGCAATGATAATGTGTTGGTCAATGGATTATGTATGCAGATATTTTTTTTCAGGCTTTAATTTAATAATATATGTATTTATTTGGTCGCCTAATTGTAGGGAGAACTATGAGAAGCAAGTTTTTTTTATAAAGGACATGCTTTTTGACTACACTAGGACATATCACTGAATTGTATTAGTGGGGGATTTTGAGAGCTTTTCGTACCTTAGCTCTGTTCCATGTACCAGGATACGTCACCAAGCTGACGCTGCAGAAGGTGTATAATTTTCTTTCTCAAAGTTAGAAATCCAAGGTTTATATACGTTTCCTGCAGTGATCATATGGGATAAATTTTCTGATCGTACATACATATGTTAGAACAGCCATCTACTCGATTTCGGAATGACATAAATTATCCCCGTTACAGTCATCGTTCTCTAGATCTATTACTCACAAAATCTGTTAAGCCCCCACTCCAAAATTTAATCCTCCACTGTTTTATTATATTTTGCATTTAGGGATAAAAAGAAACCGCCACAGTATTTTCTTGTTTTTTTTTTTTAAGACTAACAGGACTTGATACATGCCAAACAAGAGGGAGTGTTGTTGGTACATATGTATGGAAAACCCAACAATAACAATACTAAAAAGTAAACGAAAAATTATATGTGTGTATGTATGAACTCCGTATAGCTTTCAAATTGTATTAACATGAAAAACGACTTGTGAACGCTTGACTTCAAAAAGATAATTTAAACAAATGTGATTTACTGCAATCAATTTTAACTCGCAACAACAGCACCAGCAATAACAAACAACAGCAACAACAATGGCAATGGCAATAACAACAAATTCCCCAAACACACAACAAATATTCTTGCTACAACAAACACACACCACAAAGCTAAAGCAAATACTGTAAATAGTCAAACAATGGCTGAATGATAAGGTGGCAAAGACAGAGGGAGAGAGGGGTGGGGGAACAACTATTACGAGTGTTTACTAAAAGAGTGGAGGCATTTGGGGTATAAACGACACCTTTTTGGAATTAAACACTTTTGCAAATTGCTGCAGTCAGCAAATACATCAAGACACAAATAGCCGACAAAGCAGCCAAAAGCAGGCAGTCAAGTCAGCCAGGCAACAAAACTAGACATCGTTACTACAGTGACAATTGGAACAACGCCAACTTATACACACACACACACACACACACAATTTACACAAAAGTAAAAGAAAAACTAAAGGAGCCAAAACTAACGACAGGGATGGCAGTATTTAATGGCAACAGAAGTGTAAGAGGAGAAGAAGAAGAAAGAGCACAGAGCAGAGAAGAAGACAAAGTCAAAGAAGCATATAAGCGACGGCGGCACAATTACGACAATTAACGCAAGCAACCAAGTGGAACAGAACAGAATTTTTTAAATATATTTGCTAAAGAGTACACACAGAGGGGTTTTTCAAAGGGAATCCAAAGCAAAAGGCATGCCGAAAATGTCAAATTGCTAAAATTGATGACGTTTTTGATGACAGCTATAACCAACAAAACAAAAAAACAAAAACAAGTCTGCGCAAGAATAAAGCAAGAGTAAAGGAATGAATGCCGACATATCAGCAACATTAATACAAACTTGTTTGCGATTGGTGGATTTATATAGTTTACTCTTTCTACATATATTCGATAACAGTTATACTCTTTCTCTCGTTAGAGTTTAGGGGTTGCCATATTAATTCCAATCAGACTTTTTCTGTTTTTCATAGCAGTGACGTCATTAATCTAAAGTGACTTGGAGAATTTTCGAACATAAAATAGAGAGTGAAAAGAGCATTGATGGAGGTATTTTTTATTCAATTATTATTGAAAAAAAACTTGTTTTTTGTCTGATGTTGCCTTAGACAAACCAACTGAAAACTAAACCGAAACAGTGTTACCAGTTAGCTGGCATTTTCGTTTACATTTACAGTTGCTCGCTCTCTCGCTGGTTTTACGGGCGCCACGAGCCATTTTAGCGTGTTTTTGTTTATAGCGTTGTTTGAAAAAAATAAAAAAAAAAATACAAATCGTGGGCACGTTTTGCCGACGCAATAGCACAAGTGTGAATGAATTAATATGAAAGCATATGGAAATAATCAAACTGCATATTTCACGTGATATTTGTGCTAAATTCTTTTGTTGTCAGTAAACAAATATAATAAAACAAGACTTTAAAGCATCCAAACAAAAACAATTTAATAATCTCAAGTGTTAATTAACTTTTAATTTTCAATTACCTATAAAGTTTACATACAAAAAAAACATGTTTAACCACAACTAATTTTATTAATAAGAATAAATTAATATTTATGTTTTGATTCCTGCAATCATTGACAATGTTACGTTCCAGTAGTCCTGCCATGTCGGAAATATCAGTGGGTTCCCCTAGTCCCCCGCCTAAGTCGGCTTTAGCAAATGGCTTTCAGGTTCTCAATATAAAAAGACTGAGGCCCAATAATGATGCATCCCTACAAAATGTACAATTTCCTCAGCCATTAGCACTACCACAACGTCGAAAATCTAGTAATGAACGTGTTAAAAGTTTCTCAATAGCTGATATTTTAGGCAATAAAAAAGAAGATGACGAAAGACCTAACAAATCCAGAAGTTCATTACATAAAAGTGGATTAAAACCACTCTTAATGCCAACAAATACTTTAATTCAACCACAGTTACTATCCAACATTCCAGCAACTCAACTCTTGGCAGAACGTTTACAACCATCGCAACCCCAAGCCACACCACTTATAATGTTAGATTTACCCACTCTTCATAAAGTAATACCTTCAACCTGGGATCCTTCATCCCATCTCAGCTCAAATCCTAATGTTAATCCCCCAAGCCTACCCATGCATCCATTTTTTCCTCCTGCTCTCCTGCACTATGAACAACGTTTAGCTTGGGATTATCAACGCCAGCTTCAAGAACATTTTCAAGCACAAGCCCAACTTTTACAACAAATGAGTATGGATCCTAATATTATACCATCCGAGGATGGTTCAGAACGTTCTCGTTCTAGCTCAGCTGGTAGTCAGTGCTATTCACCTGAAGTTAATGTAGCCGAAGATGTTGATGACGATGATGAAGATGAGCCCGAGGGACGATGTAGTAAAAGTGGTGATAGGCTGGTTCGCAATTCGGCTAAGAGTGATAAAGTTGTAAAAAGTTCTGGTTCAATTAAAAGTTCTGATACACCATTGGATGCCCTATTTCAGCTATCAACCAAAAATTTTGATGAAGATCAAGGTAAGTCTTTTTGGATGTTGTTGTATATAGCTACACTAATAAAAAAAAAGTTAGTACAAAAGTCTGTTAAACGCGTTCTGATTAAATTGAACTAATTTTTCTGTTATTTTCTCTAAAAAGTCCGTACAAATAGGTAAAAATTCTGCTAAAATAACAGGAAATAGTACATGTATTTGCGCCAGCACAATTTTGACCTATTTGTACGGACTTTTTTTATGAGTGTATGTATACATATATTCAGAATTTAATTTAAAAGTACAAATGAAAACGGTTCTGGTAATCGAATTAAGATAGTTCTAATAATGCAATTTGATAGACTAAATTTATTCTTCTTATGAGTTGAATTTTTGCCAACATTGTATCTCATAAACTAGTAAATTGAAAAAACTGAAATACATTTACAAAAATTAGAATAAAAGTTTACAAAGTTTCCTGATAGATATACAACTACATAAAATTAACGACAAAATTTGTCAAAATTTGATTTCAATAGTTATCGCCAAATTTTGATTTCAATAAGTCGATGTTTGCGGTCGCCGTATGGCACGTAGAGCCATCTAGCTGAAACCACATCTCGCCCGGATCAATATTTTTTTATTTTTCCGTATAATTAGGTCAAAATTGTGCTGGCGCAAATAGATATACTATTTCCGGTTGTTTTAGTAGAATTTTTACCTATTTGTACTGACGTTTTTAGAGAAAATAACAGAAAAATTAGTTCAATTTAATCAGAATGCGTTTGACAGACTTTTGTACTAACTTTTTTTTATTAGTGTGAGTTCTATTTATATTATTACATAAATTGAAAAAAAATGGGTAACCTCACCTGAATAATAGGAGCGTGAACATTTCCAAGCTTGCAAAAATTTTATCCGTTTTGCAGTATCTCGCATAGTTTTCAAGATAAGGGCCATTTTGAAAAATACAGTGTCAACCGAATTGAAAAGTGCATTTTTGTTGCTAAAAGCAACAAATTCGGTTTTAAAACCATAATCAAATTCGATTCCTGAATATTTTAGGTATTGCAAGTAAAATTCTCTAGTATAAACTGAATTCCATTGTGAAAACCAATATTAAGTTGTAAGTACCTACCGATTTAAGTCGTCGTAACCGAATTTCAGTTGAAAACAAACAAAATTTTTCTCTGTGTGTAGTGTCACAATATTTAGAGTTTTTTAGTGCACTCTAAAGCGGCCTATATACGATCAAGTATGCTGTACAGCTTGTTTGACATACAGAAAATGGTTTTTGGAATTCAAAAATACAAAATCAGCACGGCGGATGATGATGACGAAATTATTTTTACTCATATTTTTCTTTGGATTTCATTTTTGAATTTCTATTTTTGAATTTTTTTGTTTATTTATTAACGTTGTCCCTTTTTTGTCACAAAAAAAGAAACCAATGTAAAATTCTCCAATGTTTGATGAATTTTTTCATTACACGCTAAAACGTATTTGTCAAACCTGCCGAAAAATCAAAAACGTTTTTTTTCATTCAACATTACATGATCAAATTCATGCATCCGTCCAATATATTGTAGAGCATGCTTGGTAGTCTATAGGCTGCTTAAAACGTTTAAGCGGATTTTATAATACTCGTATAAAATAAATACTAAACAGTTTAAACATTTTTTTTGTATTTTCGTCAAATAATTGTTTGCTTTATTCATTAATATAAATTAATTTTATAATTCCATTTTATTTTTATTGTTAAACTCAGGCAACTTTTGCAGTCAGAATTTGTTAGTTGTTAAATTATTTTAACTGAAAATACCATTCATTTGTAGAAGAAATGTAAATTGCAACTACATTCGTAAGACAGTAAAAAAAAGCAAAGAACATAAAATACTGAGAATTCGTAACATTAATTTTATTCAGTCGTTTTGGTTTCTAAAAAAAATATAAAAGAAAAATAATGTATGTAAGTAATTTTTGTTAGTTGTTTTGACTAATTTGTGGTTCATTTTATTAACAGTCTAAAACAAAAGAAAATGTAAGTTGAATTTGATGTTAGTGGGGCTGTTTTTAAGTGAAATTTAATTTGTTTTTAAATACATTTGCAGCGGTATTTTTGTATTTATATTTTTTGAAAAGTTGATAAGGAATGTAAAGGGGGCAAGTATGTATATAGAGAAAAAATATCATATTGACAACCCTAAATATTTATTGCCAATCGAATGGTTCAGTTCCGGAAACCGAATTTTTCGGTTGAGACAACTCAAAATCAGTTGATGCAATAGTAATTTAAATTTGCAAACAGAAATTCGGTTGTCCTAACTATAATTCTGTAGTAGCAAATGCAAAATTTCGTTACCACCATAACCAACTGAATAAATTCGGTTGCTTCACAAATGAAAACTTCGGTTACCACAATCTGTTTTCTGGGTGTATATATCGTAAGTACATAATACGAGTATGTAATGTATGAGTAAATACCCAGTCAGAAATCGCCAGTGGTACAAAAAATCAAGCACTGGCATACCACTGGGTAACCACGGTATTAAAAATAAATGACTGGCAGAACACTCATTTGCGACGCTTTGCCAGCGTTTGCGAAAAGCGTTTTACCAGTATTTGTTTTATAAAAATTTCGGTGGTTTATAAAAAAACCACTGGCAAAGAATTGGCTTAGAGTGATATGCCAAGGTTTGCAACCAGTGGTTATCCAGTGCTACCTAGCCAATGCTACCAGGCGTACAAAAATCAATTCACTGGAAAACCAATGATTTTATAAAAATGCTGACGCTTCGTTAAAAAATGTTTGTAGTCGGAAGGTTCCGAGTTCAAATCCGGATGCAAGCAAAAAATTTTTTTTTGATTTTTTTTAATTTAAAATTTTTTTGTTTTATAAAATTAATTTTTTTGTTTGTGGGAAAGCTCCTTCAAGACCAACTTTTTTTTACCCTCCCAACACTGGCATACTACTTACTAAAAATTGTTTGCCAGTACTAGCATTTTGGCACAGCCAGTAGTTGTCCAGCTATTATCACTCATTTATGTTTTTAGCCATTAAATATTATATATCTCGTTAGCTCAGTGGGTAGAGCAATCGTCTGCCAATCTGACGGCCTGGGTTCAAATCACGGCAGGACCAAAAAAAATACATATGAACTTTTTTTTTATTTTATTTTGGAAAATATATTTCCAGACCTATTTATTGGTTTTGCCAGCGTTTTGCCAACGTTTAAAAATGTTGTTCCTCCAGTGCTTTTCCGGCGCTTTTTGAACAGCCGGTCCTTTTGTCTAATGATGTTATCATTTTGGGAATGGGAAAGCACTTTTTGCCAGTACTTATACCACCTGTTAAAGTGCTTTGCCACCGCTTTCCCGTTTGTATTTTTCTGACTGGGTATGTACATAAGTAAGTATTCATAATCACACAAATTATTAAACTTTCAATGTTCATTGTCGGTAAATTTACTTTGATCAATTGTTAATTAACCGCAAAACAAGTTGCAAATTAGACTTATTCACTTTATAGCGATTATTCTTGTTATTGTTGTTGTTGCTGAAGTTATTATTATTGGTGTTGTTATTGTTGCTGGTAGGTATAAATTGGTAAACATTGCTGCCCAGCAAATAAATGATGCAAGTTATCATGTTGCATGTTTAACTTAATCCAACCAACAACAACAACAACTAAGCCAACTTAAACAATCAAACGTCCAAATGAACAACAATAATAATATAAAAAAAAAATTGTTGTTCTCTCACACAAACTCTACTAGCTGAATTATAGAAACAACATTATTGGCAGAAGCAGCTTTAAACAGCAAAATGAGAAAAGGAAATCATAAAATATTTTACAATTATGCTATTTTCTTAAAATAAGACTAATGAATTTTTAAAAATCTATATGAATTCTATTTATTTGCAATTGATATTGTGAGTGTAAAGGTTAACATTTATAGAAAGAGCTATTCGAAATGAGTTTAAAAATACGGCAAATAAAATTCCTTTAGTATTGGATTAGGGAAAAAGTAATTTTTCTAATTGCTATATTTAACCGTTTTAGAAAGCAGTTCTTACTAAATTTTACTTCAGAATTTTACTTTCATATTAAGCAACTAAAATAAATTATATGGACTAGATGAAATAGGGATGGGCAAGGAATTTTCATTTCCAGATCAAATGAACTTTTGAATACTACTTTTTTGGCCCTTAGAGTACTAAGAAGTGCACCGTTAAAAAGTTTAACACCCATTTTTCTTAAAAACTTTTTCCAGCTTTAATTTAAATAATTTTTCTTGATCAAAATAGCTTTTGAGAAATATGACAGATTTTAAACTGCACCGGTTTGTCCAATTTAAGTGGTTTATTCGTTTACAATGGAGAATAAAAAAACAAGTTCACATAAAAACGCAGGCAAAACTTAAGGTCAAAAACTTAAACAACACTCAGAGAATTATGCATTTAAATTAACTACAATTGCAGTTATTTTTAATTGCAATTGTAGTTAAAATTACTGCAATATCAGAATAATAGCTTTGTAAAAACATGTGATTTTCGTTGTAATAAGTAAAAATGTTCGAGTTTAGTTCTCATATTTTTGGGGGTTTATTTAATATTTAAATATTTAGATTATTTTATTATGAAAAAAATCCACAATGAAATAAAATTAAAACAGTTTGAGCATTATTGCCTTTTCATTTTTTTGGGGGGTTATTCCATTTTTGGTGGTTATTTCATATTATTAAAACAAGTTAAATTATTGGGCGCCATTTATTATTTAAGTACATAAGAAACTAGTTGAAAAATGTGTTTCGGGCAAAAATTTGATTTTGTTTTTATCATCATAATAATAAATAAAAAGCCAATATTTAGGATTTGAACAGAGAAATTTCTATTTCAGTTGAAATGGCTCTCCGAAACACAATCAAAACCCAATTTCAAATTCCAACAAAGGGGATTATTTCATTATGACACTTATTTTCAGCCTCTATTTCGTTGAGGGTTATTTCGTAACACCTATTTTCCCTTTCAAAAAAATAAATTTTTTAGATCCAATTTTATTACAAGTTGTATTCCATTTTTTTTTGCAATTGTCTGGTACTTTTTATTTCTCCAATTATGAGGCATTTTCTCATCGAAACGTTTAAACTTCTTTTAATTTAGAATTTTAGAAATTTTCCCCGAATTTTCTGATAATCGAATTTGTCAGTTCTATATTAACCATATTTCTTTAAACAAAAAATGGTGGCCATACAGAGTTTCATGAATTTTAAAAGATGATTTACAACCTCTATGAAAAATTTCATCATTATGGAGTTAAATCAACCATTTTTGTAGCAAAATTTAACATTTAACTGAATTTTTTACTGGTCTTCTAATAGTTTAAATTTTTTAAAAATATCCAACAAAACATCGCGTGCCACCTAAAATCCACTCGCGTGCCACTACTGACACGCGTGTCATAGTTTTGTCAGCCCTGGCCTAGAGAGAACCCCATAAAGAAAATCTGATGAGAGTGCTTGGTAGCACTTGAAAATGCATTAATTGTTTCAAAACGGCGATCGTGATCTCGATAATTTGCATTGAACAATTTTATACCGAAATAAAATTGCTAAAAAATGGAATCGGTCTGCTAGAACTAGGGTATTCGATTTTTTGAGAAAAATTGTTCGATAAATTTAAAATGTCCAAATTTCGAATAACGATTAATTCGAATAATTTCATACGATTAATCGATTAATCGAAATTGGTAGAAAATTACAAGAATTTTTAAAAAATATAAATTTTTTATTAAAGTAAATGTGCTAAAAACTAAAAATTTTTTTAAAAATTGTGATAAATAATTTGCTGTAGGCTTTTACCTATCCGGATTTCATTCTGGACTAAGAAAATAATTAAGGGATGACCTTTTAGAATATCTAGAAATATTTGTTAGCTTCAACTCAATGAGAATTTCATGTTTTCAAGTAGGAGCGTTAATAAATATCTTAAATCCCAAAGAAAAAACAAAAACAAAATTAAATTATCACAGTTTGCTTTGTCATCTTCCAAATTACTACCCTGTTGTTGTGACTTATCTAGTAAATTAGTGTTATCTATTTACGTATAATAAATTTTTAATTATATATATATATAATTATTGTAATTAGTGATTACTAGATTTATTAATTATAATTAATGTTTAATGTAATAAAGCTTGTTTAGTGGGCACTCTGAATTAATAAAATAAAATAAAAATTTTAGAACTCCTCTCTACATTTACGTCTTTTGTGTATTGAATGCATACGAAAGAGTTACAAATTAATGTACGGGGTCTTATATTCTTCTTTCAGGTGTGGTGAAAGAGGGGACAGAAAAAATAAAAATATTGACAAAATCTGATCTCAATTATTAAATTTTTTTATCTTTATGAATTTCAACAGAGTTACTGAATTTATTTTTGTTCCTTTTTTTACCTAAAATTTTTTTGATTAATCGATTAATTTTAGAATTTTGTTCGATTAACCGGTTAAGAAAAAAAACCGAATAATTATTTGCACGATTAATCGATTAAAATAAAAAGCCGATTAATAGAATACCCTAGTTAGAACTGATATTTTTTTTAGCGATTTAACATCTACCGAACACCATACACTCTCAAAACAATTCCTTTGTGACAACCGAATTCCTTCCAACCGAATTGGCTCCATTGCTGCAACCTCGTAATTCGGTTGTCCCAAACGAATTAAGTTGTCGCAACCGACCTGAATTCGGTTGGCAAAAAATTCCATTGCCACAACGGAATTGTTCTGAGAGTGTATCTTTAGATCACAACTAGTATTACTTCCTCCCTTGACACGAAATAACTTATCCCTTAATCCAACAAAATAGAACAAAAATGCTATATTAAAAATTGCCACTACTACAACTACAGTGAAACATAGTTCAAAAACAAAAATATGTGGCGCTTAAAGAAAGCACTCACGATGAGCTGCTGCTTTAAGAAACACGTATTGTACTGCGTGCAATAATCGCGGTAATTGTACTCATTTCTATATGGACAAGTCTACAAGTAGTTTATAATAATATATATATTTTTTTTTAGTTATAACAGAAATGACCATAACTTAAAATCCAGTAGCAATTTCAACATCAGTCTAACAAACAACGTATTAATATTAATACCGAACATGTACTGATTATGTTAAATTAACATACAACACAGAAAAATAAAACATAAAAAAACAATTTCAATTTAGTACAAGAAACTGATGATTGTAGACTTGATGTTGAGGAGTTGATGCAACCTTGAAGGATTATGCGTTTTATGAAACCGATTTACACGTACGTGCTTCATACAAATTCAATTTACCATAATCGACACAAAAGTTTTAAAATATGAAAAAAAGAAAGAAATATGAAATCTTCCGTCATCAGATAGAAATACATGAAGACTACAAGCAAAAACTGAAAACAGTAGCTAACTAGGCAAAATTGTGTGATTTTGGTTGGCAATCATGGGATCAAAAAGGTCCAAAACAAAACATAAAAAGCTTAACAAGATATAAAGCTCATTATACAGAAGCAGCAAACAACTAAAGTGGACTGACTGAAACAAGAGCCATAGTCAACATTCACAGTCATCATCCTCATCATCTAACTACTAGTTACCATAGTTGTCTCAGTTCACGCTCACGTACATTTGTTTTTTTTTTTTTTTACAAAAAACCGTTTTCCCCAACATATTTATAATATGGAAACAATATTCAATAATCACAAGTATATTGGACAAAACGTCTATCTGTCTGTCTGTCTATCTATCCAATTTCTGGGGTGATCATGTCGCAATTGCTTTAACAGTAGAGTTCTATAAAGATGAACTTAGAGGGTATTTGAAAACTAAGTTCATTTTCGTAAAGGCTTTTTAATGCAGAAAGTTTGGCAAAGCCATTTCATGAGTGGCATGTCTTAACTGATTTCTTGTAGCTTACAATTCGTCATCGCCACACAATACTGTCATACAATTAAGAAATTGTTTTTACTGTAGTTTTTCATAAACAGATTGCGTTAATAATTCGAACACTTTTTATATTTTTGCTGATTTATTCGCATCATCATACAAACCGTCCACCGTCCGTGTCTGTCTGTCTGACCTTACTACTTCTGTTACGCTATAAGCAGAAACTCATCAGCATGTTATAACGTATGAACGTGTCGTATGACAAACGATTGTGGTTTATGACGATGATAATCAACATCTTTCCATAATAAAAAAAAATAATAGAAAATATGAAATGATTTATTTGAATTTACTTTAATCTTTGAACAGTGTCAAAATCAAAAGATAATGTGCAATAGCAAATCGGTGAAAATCACAGTTAGACGATACACTTTAAATATTTTGTATGTAAAGATCGCTGCAAATGTATTTAAAAACAAATTAGATTTAAATTTTTTTTTATTTAGACTTTTAATAAAATGAAGCACAACTTACTCAAGACAACTAACAAAAATTACATCAATTTTTTTGGATATTTTTTTAAAAAACCGAGTGAATAAAATAATTGTTTAGTTTAGTTTAGTTTATTTATTTCCATTCCAGTACAACAAGAATTAATCTTATAATTATAGTACAGGAATTTTAAGTGCTAAAATTTTGATTTTAAAAAGTTATCGTCACATTAATAATAGTAATAAAATAATTAATATAAATAATCAAATAAATAATTAAAAATAAAAAAATAATAATTAATTAAAACAAAAACATATTGCAAAAATTAAAGAAATATTAATTCTAAAAATGAAATTGAATTGAAATTAAAATCGAGCATAGTGTTCAAACAGAAATTTTTTAAAACTCAAAGCGTTGCTGTTTAGCTGTTGAGTTTGAGGGAGCATGTTCCAAAGACTTACGGAATTTATGAAGAATTGCCATTCAGATACGAGGTAGCGATGACTTGGTGGAATTAGCTTATTACCTCTGTTCGTTCCGATGCCAAAACGGAGTTTCTCATAGAGATAATGGGGCTTTTTGTGTAAACGATTTTGTGTAAGAATAAGAGCACTCTAATCTTCATAAGACTTTCCAAGGACACCCCAAAAATACTTTTAGAGTAGAACGACGTTCCCCTGGATCTTCTTAACCCGAAAACGTATCTTACTACACTGTTAAATACAACTTTTAACTTCCCCATACTTATGGTGTCACAATGAGAAAAAATTTCACATCCGTACAAAATGCGAATGTTACGAATTCTTAGTATTTTATCTTTTTTTTATTGTACAAATGAATGTTATTTTCACTTAAAATGACAAAACTGAATTACTTCTTAAACAACTAGCAAATTCTGACTACAGAAGTTTCCTGAGTCTACACTCACAATATTTTATAGTTAAAAACAACCTAAAATTCATATTAGATTAATCGATAACACAATTAAGAGGAGGACTACTGATTTTTCATTATATTCAAACCATTTTGCTATTTATTTTCAAACATTGTTTAAATAATCCATAAAAGAAATAAAAACAATCTAAAAGTCGGTTAAAAAAATCTTAAATTTTTAACTGACAAAACGTTAGAAAAAAAAAACGATTTTGTGGTTTGTTTTTTCATATTTGAAAGTTTTTTTTTTTTTAATTTTGAAAACACTACACACCAGAGACGTAACAGTTATAACTTTTATTCAAAAAACTGATTGTTTTACAATTATTTCTTGTTTGAATATTCTTAATTTTATGTTTATTTGCTCTGTCTGATTTTTATTTTTAATTCAAACAAAAACAAAACAATTTTTCAAAAAAATAAAAGTTATTTTGTAATTTTTTTTTCTTTATCAAAAAATAACAATTAAGAATATAAATCAAAAGCCATAGAACCAATGACTTCAACAATTATAATATCCTGGTGATGTCAACTAGTGTTAACAAAATATTGAACAGTGATTTAAAGTGAGCAACTTCGGGCATTCAATTTAGGTCAATTTTTAATTTTTATTTTATTATCAAATAAAAAAGTTGTGCTTAATTTTTTCAAAAAAAATCATTCTGTAACTTTTATAAAAAGTTTTAAAATAAAAATCAAAAAACAACAGAAATTTATAGAGTAAAATATAAAAATTTAAAAAATTAAAATCATTGCCAAACTTTGTGATTTTTTTTTTGTGAAATATGATTTATAAAATATAGTGCATTATTGAAATATTATAATTAAATAAATTTGGGTGGTGACTTTTTAAGAAATATAACAGTTATTTTGGGTCTCTGCGACACACAAAACACACAGGTTCATATTTTTATTGGCTATGCTTGTGTGTATGAGTTAAGAATTTCTTGTAATTTGAATTGAAATAATTTTGTATATAAACAAACTATTAAAAAAAAAACCTAAATTATTTTTTCCAAAAATAGAAAACTAAAAATAGAATTTTTGACTGCAAATATCAACCCCTACAGACGATACGTATTTTGTAGTTTGTTTTTTAATGACTGATACAAAAAGTTAAACAATATGTTTCCATGTATTTTAATTGATTCTTCAATTAAAAACATACTTTACCTATTATAATTTAAATAAACTTCAATCGGACAGAACATTTCTCTTTATGGTGTCATAGACCGATGTTTTCCTAGCGCCCACTTAAATTTATTTACCAAGTTAAGCCCAATTATCTCCAGGACTGCCACATGTTCGAGGGTAAATTTCGAATGAAACACAGTTTTTTGGCAAAAACTTTTTTATTTTTTCGACATAGTCTCCTTTTAGTTTAATACACTTAATTCAACGTTTTTAAAATTTATTTAATTATTCTTTAATTCCTTCCAAAAAATTGGATTCTTCGAGGTCCTCAAAATAGGAATTTGTTTGAGCAATAATTTTATCTTTGAAGCTAAATCTCTTTCCTGCGAGCCGTTTCTTTAGGTTTGGAAATAGAAAATAGTTACTGAGGGATAAATCGGAATATCCGAGGGCTAAATCCGCTTATCTGCATTGCGAATGAACACCGCCAAACACTTCTTTGAAGTTGTTACACGATTGCGTTTATGGGAAGTTTATGGGAATACGGATTTTCTGTTACAGTTAAAATGTTTTGTTAAAAAAAGAATTCCCTTTCGATTTCTAGGTCAGTTAAAAAAACGAAATAAACTAAATATCATTTATTCTTACGGATTTTGTAGTTAATTTTTTGAAATTTAAAAAAACGAAATAAATAAAAAATCATTATTTTTTAAAGATTTTGTAGTTTATTTATTAACATTTAAAAATAAATGAATGTGGCAATATTTGTGAAAAGGTGACACGGAGGAGATTAGAAGATAAACAGAGAAAATCTGAAGTAGAATGTTTGTATATGTCTGTTTGATCACTTCTGAAATTATTCATATAGAGACAATCTGACAGTAAAAATATAAACAATAATATATAAATAAATATTAAAATATAAATCAAGTGATTTCTCATTTATTTTAAATTACATTTTCAGTTAATTTAAACTACAAACCATTTTGAGTGCAGTTGAAAAATGTATTTCTTTTCATTTTAACTGTATAATCAATTAACCCTTTGACGAGTGGCGTACATTATAATGTATGTCGACTTCATCAACTCGTCACTGATTTGACTTTTAACCAAAGCGCTATTCATTAACAGTTATCGGTTCACTATTTTGTTCTTATTAAAATTTTATGCTGGCTGTGAAATTTCAAAACAACATGAGATCAGTAGAGTGTCCCAGCAAAATATTGGTAATGACACCTCATTACTATCTGCATTACCCAAAATGATGAATCATTACCTTTTGCATTATTTTATAATTTAAAATAATGACTTCCTAATAAGGGCCTATTGTATTCATTGTTTCTAAATATAAAATAATGACTTCCTTGTAATAGTTTAAATAAGTACTTTTTACACAGTTAAATTTTATAAAAATTTTATTTATTATATGTAAATATGTTTTATGTTTAAATTTGTATGACGTGTCCTAGAACTAAAACTTAAATTTTTCTGAATTTATTTTCTTAAGCTAATAGTATTTGCCTAACTCCTTATTTTTAAGAATCAAGTAAGCAATCTGATAACCACTTATAATTCAACTTTTTGTAAGCATGTGTGTAACCACTTATTATTCAAAATCTCATAACTACTTATTTCTCATTTTTTCGTAAGCGAGCGGGTAAGCGTGACTACTTATAAAAACGACCACGCCAAACAAAAATAATGAGCTTAGACGCTAAAAAATAAGTTGTGCGGAGCTATGAATTTCTATTATATAACCGCTTATTTGGTAATGAAAGATTTTGCTGGGGTGTTTTGTCTTGTGACCATCAACGCTGCTGAGAATGTATTAAAATTTAAAAGTTAAAAAAAGGCTAAAGTTTGGCCTCAAAAATTGTATGATGAATAAAATTCAAAAACTCAATAGATTTTATGTAGAGATTAGTAATAGAAAAAAAATAAAATTAAAATTTTAAAAAAATTTGAACCCGTTCGGGGTCGGCAGCATTTTAATGATTGAACTTTAATTCCAAATATCTCCGCTACAGGGTGCTGTAAAGCCGTAAAAGTAATAAACAATATTTCTTGGGCATATGTATATCTACTTTTCCACGAAGTTTGGTCGAAAAATTCCGAGCCATTAAAATTCCCGTGTCAAAGGGTTAAAAATAAATGTACGGATAACTTCAGTCAATTACTCTAATAATATTTTCAGTGTTGTAATTGCATGAGAATTTTTAAGAACAGTTGTTGCGCGCCATCTGATGGTGAGTTGGCGAACTTTGTTGAAGATTGTTAGTTTATAGCCCTGTTATATTATTTTACTTTGGTGGGGTTAAGTGCTATGGGAACACTGCGATATGTATAAGGGATAGAAAAATCACACATATTATTTTTAAAAATTGATGTTGCGGTCGCTGGGGATCGAACCAGCAACCTTATGTGTAACACTATAACGCGCTAACCATTACACCACAGCGCCCACGTGAATTTTTTCGACATTTTCGAGTGTATTGACCTCAACTGGCCGTCCGGAACGTTCAGTGCCATTCTTGTTGAGACCAATTTAACTGACATTCAGATATATTAATTTAAATAGATTTGTTCCAGCCCATTTTAATTTCAATTTGTTTTATTAATCTAAATGTAAAAAACAAAAACGTTATTACAAATTCATTTAATTTATGCTCATAGCATAAAGTCATAAAAAAAATTGTAGGTAGCGACTACTACAAGAATTCAATAATAACAAAGCGATACAACAAGGAGCAATTATTTGTTGAGTATTTTTTATTTCAGAAACAAAACGCTAACCCGTAATTAATGCGTAAATTTTGTCAACAATAACAAGACAACCAACGCTTTCAATTTTTAGTGTTCTTTATTACACACAAAAAAATATATAAGAAAAATATTCATCACACCCGTGTGTTTGAAATAAAAGCTAATAATAATAATAATAAGGAAATCGTCGGAGGACGACGTTTTTAGAATTTCTGGAAATATTTGTTAAGTTAAATTACAAAATGAATGAGAATTTCTTGTTCTCGTCTAAGCGCGTTATTAACTGTTAAAAATTAACTAACAAATGCATTAAAAATAACTACCAATGTCGTAAAATTAACTGACAAATTTTTACTACATAAAATTTCAAAACAACCGACAAAATCGATAAAAACTACTGTTTTTTACAGTAAATTCTTTTGGTTTATAAAAGTACATTTTAATAAAAAAAATAATTTTTTTTCTTTCGATTACAGAAATATGTGTTATTACTTCAGCCTATTTAAAATTCGAAGTAAAAATTCCAAAATTTTCTCCAGTTATTATGCTTTTATGCATTGGAAATATAATACAAGTTTTTGATTTCTATTTGCAAACTAGAAATATATCAGTAATAACAAATATAAACTAAAGAAGAATTTTTAAAATTAAAAAAAAATTCAGCTAAATTTTTTATTTTCTAAATAACTACCAATAACTTACTGTAAAATTACTGTTTTGGTAGTTGTTTATTATGATATTAAAAATAACTGATTTAAACAACTGTTACGAAATTACAGTACTTTTCTTAAATAACCGTCATTAAAGTTGTTTTGCGTTTTTCTATAGAAAAACAACTGTAATTTTTGTTAAAAACAACAACTACTGATTATTGCACTAACAACTGTCATGTAGTAACTGTCAAACTCTTTTGAGTGCAGGGAGTATATTTCTTTTTCTTATCGCATGGATTTTATTTAAAAACAACTTTGCTTTGTTTTCAGTGTTTTCATATAAACTTTTAAAGACCAACGCGAGACAATTTTGTTTTGTTTTTCGTTTCTTAAGTATAATTTATTAAAAAGCATTTAAAAATTCGAATTTGCCAAACGCCTAATAAAATTCATTATATACGAGTATTAATTAAGTTTTTATTTATTTATGCAATCATATTTAATTGTTTTTCGGGGTTTTATTTAGTTTTATACAGAGCATTTCATAACTATAATATCAATTTTATTTCCTAGTCAACAACGTATTTTAAAAAATACAACAACATTGTAACAGTCGAAAGCTAAGCTAAGCATAAATTAACTTTACAAATCCACCTAAACGATCAGCTCTATGGTTCAAGACAATATTAGGAAACAAACTTGACATTATAGCTATGAAATGCACTGTATTTAAAATTTTATACTTATGTAGTTAACCAACCAATAAAAATTTATTCAAATTTAGCGATACAAATGAATTGTTTATTATAACTTTGTGTGTAAAAACTGGTAATAATAAAATAATAATAAAATTTTATTTTATGGGTGGAATATATTAGAATATGAAAACATTAAATATAAGTCTAACTTTATTTTAATTTAAAAATATGGGATAGCTCGAGGTAACGATAATGTTACTACTTTTAGGAAATATTTATTTTTACTACCAAATATACCCGTGTAAAAAAGTTTAGATTTGGTCAGATTTGTTTAAGGTGCCTATTCCTACTTGTGACTCATTGTGACCGTCTTAAGTCTATTTTTAAGACTGAGAGTCATAACTTTTCATACAAAACAACAATAAAATTCAAAAAATTCAAATTTTATTTGTCAATGTATAATTGTATCGATACCAGATCTAAATTTTTTTGAAGTTTTCAAACAAAAATTGGAACAAATATAATTTATTAAGACTTTGCAACAACAAATTCATGGGGAATACAGTCATAACTAAGGAGGTAATTTTCTAAGACACTTCGGTGAAGTGATGCGTTATTTCTATAGCAATTGTTTTTGTTACAAAAACAATTTACATTGAAAGTTCCCTTCACTTCACCCAAGTGTTTTACGAAGTTAGGTAGTAAGAGTCACAGACTTTTCGTAGGAATAGGCACCTAAATCTAATTGAATCTAATAAGATTCGGTGCCAGATCTGATCACATATTATCAGATATAAATATGCTATCAAAGTAGCGTATTTATATCTGATTTGTAGTGTATTTATCTGACCTGACTTTATGGTTAGATATGATCAGATCTAGTGCCAGATCAGTTCATATATAAAGTGATCTGGAAAATTGGCTGATTTTCATGGCCAGATATAAGCAGATCTGGCCAGATTTGGTACCAGATCTGGTATCAAATCTTATCCATTTGCACACAAATTTTCTTTGAGGAATTCCTCGGTAAGGAGATCAAATTACTCTATGCGACAGTCAAAATCGGGATGGGATGAAACCAACGGGAAATGTTATATCGGTCAAAAACAAGTTATGCGTGTCCCGGCGTTTCGCTGGGTCACCCCTAGGAATCGAGATATATCTTTTTTTTTGACATAACTCGAGAACCACTAGTCCGATTTTGCTCAAACAATTTTAAAAAAAATTAAAAATTACAATTCCTTTAATCTGTTCATATAACGTTTTTCTATATACTCAACAGTTTTGCCGGTAAAAATAAATGTTTGTTACCGCTACCATAAAAATCAATAACCTTTTGTTTATTACTTTTTTTTAATATTTTAGGCAAAAAATATTTTTTTCTTCATACATTTATTTTTACCGGCAAAACTGTGGAGTATATAGAAAAACGTTATATGAACAGATTAAAGGAATTGTAATTTTTAATTTTTTTAAAATTGTTTGAGCAAAATCGGACTAGTGGTTCTCGATTTATGTCAAAAAAAAAGATATATCTCGATTCCTAGGGGAGTCTGTAAAAACTTTAGTTAAAATTGCCGAATTTAGCAGATTATATTTGCTAAATATTAGTAAGATAGGGATAGCAAAAATAAAACTTTTAAATATACAGAATTTTAGTTATATATAATTTAAATTTTTTTTGATAGAAAACAACACAAAAAACTTGTTAAATAAGCAAAAAAAATTTACGAGTAAAAATAGTTATATATTATTATATATAATGTGATTTGGTTATATCTGACGGTGAATGGAGTCACATTAAGACATATATCATTATATACAACTACATCTGATATTATTTTTTCAATGAATTTTTTGTACGGTAATTGATATTATTACATATCCCCAAATCTGACTCCATATATAACTACATAAGGCATATAAAACTAATAAAAATATATGTAGTGACGGATATGATTATATATGGTTCGATACTAAGTTATATAACACTGACGATACATGTCATATTAAAAATATATTCTTGTAATTTTATATAACTTTCTATATGATCTCATACAAATTAATATAAATTAATAGTTAATTTCTCTACAGCCAAATAATTTTCACGTGTTTTTTTTTGCATATAAAAATATATTAAACGAGTAAAAAGGTTAAAGTTTGGCATGCCGACTATACAACGCCCTACACCAGTCTGGTTAAAAGCCAACTAATGTTTGGATCCGAAATTCGAATGGGTTAAAATGGGGCTTGTGTCAAAATTTTCTATAATGTGAGTCAGCGCACCAAATTTCATTAAAATATCTTAATATTTGCGATCTGCAGTTTGTAACCAAAGCAATTTGGGGGGACCCTTATATGGGCACTAGGTCTAAACATGGACCGGTGTTAAGCAAAATCAATAGGCTTCATCCTTGGGCTGACATAGGTCGGTGTACCAAATTTCATCAAAATATCTTAATATTTGCGACCTGCAGCATATAAAGAGTATAATTTTGGTAGGACCCTTATATAGGCACTACACTCAAAAAAATAAGTTAGTAGAAAAATTAGTAAAACGTCTTGTATATCAAGTGTACTAGTTTTCAGCTATTTTTTTGCTGAAATTCCGTTTTCAGCAAAAATTTTAGTTATATTTTTTTAGCACTAAACTAATTTTGAACTAATGTTTTACTAATTTATTTTGCTACAAAAATTGTGCTGATAACCGCATTCATACCGTGGACGACAACCAGATAGACAAGATGTAGATGTCGCAGCTTGTCTGGAAACGGAAATGACAAAAACAAGAAAAATAACTCTACACATATTCTATATTTAAATTTTCAGCAAATAAATTAACTAAAGTAAAATTTCGCTACAAGTTTTTTGAGTTTTTTTCAGTCTACTAATATTCAGCAAAAAGTTTAGTGATTTTAGTCAGGATTTTTCATTTGCAGTCGACTAAGTGTTAGCAAAACTTTTGCTGAAATTACCAACTTTTTTGCAAGCACGCTCCTGACTAAAAATTTGCTGACACAGCAACATTTTTTGCTGACTTTACTGACTTTTTTTTTGAGTTTAGGTCTAAACATGGACCGATGTTCACCAAAATCAATAGACGTCGTCCTTGGGCCGACAAAAGTCGGTGTACGAAGTTTCATCAAAATATATTAATATTTGCGACCTTTAGAGTGCGCACAAGAATGCATGGACAGACAGACAGACGGACGGACGGACAGACGGACAGACGGACAGACGGACATCGTTAAATCGAAATAAAAAAAAAATTCTGAGCGGATCGGTATACTATAAGGTGGGTCTAGGACCAATATTTTTTGGTGTTACAAACATCAGCACAAACTTATAATACCCTGACCACATAGTGGTGTATGGTATAAAAATGTAAAGTACACTCAAAAAAAAAAGTCCGTAAAGTCAGCAAAAAATGTTGCTGTGTCAGCAAATTTTTAGTCAGGAGCGTGCTTGCAAAAAAGTTGGTAATTTCAGCAAAAGGTTTGCTGAAAATCAGCGAGCTGATTTTTACCAAAAAATAGTAATCTTCAGCAAAAGTTTTGCTAACACTTAGTCGACTGCAAATGAAAAAAATCCTTGCTAAAATCACTAAACTTTTTGCTGAATATTAGTAGACTGAAAAAAACTCAAAAAACTTGTAGCGAAATTTTACTTTAGTTAATTTATTTGCTGAAAATTTAAATATAGAATATGTGTAGAGTTGTTTTACTTTTTTTGTCATTTCCGTTTCCAGACAAGCTGCGACATCTACATCTTGTCTATCTGGTTGTCGTCCACGCTATGCATGCGGTTATCAGCACAATTTTTGTAGCAAAATAAATTAGTAAAACATTAGTTCAAAATTAGTTTAGTGCTAAAAAAAATATAACTAAAATTTTTGCTGAAAACGGAATTTTAGCAAAAAAATTGCTGAAAACTAGTACACTTGATATACAAGACGTTTTACTAATTTTTCTACTAACTTATTTTTTTGAGTGTATTAGAAGACAAAAACATTAACATTTTTATTGTATGTTATAAAATTTGGGCCTTTAAAATTGTTCAAGCTTTAGAAATTTCAATATCAATTTAATATCCGGTATGCATAAAAAGTATACCTACTATTAGACAAAATTTATATAAAATCAGATATTTTTATATCGAATTAGATGCAATTTGATGTCCTGGATATGGACAAATCTCGGATCAAACTGTATCAAATTATATCTAAATTGATATAATTAGACACAAGCAGATGACCCATTTTTCGGATCAAGTTGTATGTCGTTGTATATGGGGACTTATCAAATAAAATATAATTATATATGACACCGTATTAAGATTTTTTACCCGGGTTGGTAAATAACCAATAGACTAAAAAATCACAAAAAATGTAAAATTGTCAAAAAACTTTTTTTTTGCTTTTTTGATGGAAATAAAAATCTATCCCTCTCAAATCAGCAGTCTACTATTTTTTTTTGGCAAATATATTTCTATTGATTTTAGCAGGATAGACTGCTATTGGCATTCCACTAAATTTGGATTTAAAATAACAAAAATTAACTAAAATTGAAAATAATGACCAAAACAAAATGAACATCGGTGTTATTTTTAAAATTTGCAATATTGATAAATATAATGATTGAATTAAATATAAATGGTTATTGGTTCCAAATTTTATTTCAGATAAATGAGTTTGTTAAATATTTTTCTCGTATATTTTTCTGTGTAATAAGGTGCTTTGTTAACCCTTTCACTACCGACTTTTTGTTTGCAGATGTATTGTTAGTTTGACTTCAGATTCTTGTTAATAGTCCTCAAATTAGAAAAAAATATGGTTTTAGTTAGTGCTCCTCTTCTTCTTTCAAAAGGTCGATAATTCATGCCTTCTCAGAAGTGCATATTATAAAGCTTTTCAACTATTTAAAATCATGCCTTCTCAAAAGCAAAATATTAATGCATATTTTTCTGTGAAGACAAAAAGGCTTCTTATTTTCAGTAAAATCTCTTCTTCTCACTAAAATAATTTTTTTCCGCATTTTAAAAAATTTTGATATAAGAACCGTAAAAATATTTAAGCAATCAAAATGTATTGCTCTATCATGCCTTTTTGAAAAGCACAGCAAAAAGCGATGTAAACAATTAATCAACTTAGGCCTTTCATTAGTGCTGTTTACGAAGCTATACATTTTTAGAAGCGATAAAAGTAGCAGTAGGGAAGCAGTAATCGTTTTTACTGCTTCCACATTTTTGCTGGGATTTTACCCCATAAGCATTCGAGTAGCCAAAAATCCTTTGGTTGGTTTTCTTCTCGTCATAAAACGAAGCTATATGCCAAATTTCAATTATCTATCTTCATTAGTTTAGGAGAAACACCAAAACCCCCTTTTCACGGAGATTATGTTATATTCAAAAATTAGGCTTCATTAACAAATATCGCGATCATATTGCCATGTTGAACTGCTTATACATATAATGATTTTTATTTGAAATCCAAGTTCCTAATAAACTTGTTTGTAAAAAGTATAAAGTTTTTTTGCACTATTTAATTTTATATACTCTTTTAAAGATGTGTACACTGTAGTGTGCAAGGATAGTAAAAGAGTTAGGATCCGAAATTAACGGATCAGATGCTTTTTGGATTTTTTATTAGGAATGTATTAAAAAGGGGGATTCAAAAGAAAAAAGTCTCTCTCTTCAAAGCCTTACCAAACCTTTTGGCTACAGAACTAAAATTTCAAATATGTTTTTCTTGGGTATGGCATAATATACTGAAGAAATGTTGTTGGGAATTTCTAATAAAAATATGGTAAAAATATGGTTTCAAGGAAGTACCGCCCTAAGCTCCCTAAGCCCAAAAGCCGAGGTCTAAGGACCTGAAATTTGGCATATAAGTTTCTCCTCGTGAATATTCAGTAAAACATAATATTTGTAAATTTTGACCGGGAAGAAAAAGAAAGATAAAAATCCCCCACTTAATGTCTTGCCTAAAAATTCTTAGAAATAAAACATGTGTATTCCCTGTGATAAATATGAGCTAATTCATTGCAGATACACAGAGAAAACAGATTCATTGCGACAACATAATATATTGGCAACTAAATAGTTTCGTTGCAGCAAACGACTTATTTGGTTGTAGCAATAAAATGCATTCCTGACAAAACTAAAATGCTGTAGACATAATGTCTGTTGTCTTTACCGTCAATTGTCACAATGAATACCACCCATATTGAGGGTATTCACGATCACGATTTGCACACAATGCAAAAAAAATCAGATTGTTATTTGCAATTTCTCAACCTTGAGTAGTTGTGGCGCGATGCAAACTGTGCTCTTTTGCATTGTGTGCGAAATAACATCGAGAGTACCCTCATTGTAATTTTGATAAAAACGCTATACAAATGGGACAAACCCCTTTAAGATATTAAACAAATTTTTTAAGAAGCAAAATTTAAAAAAAAGAAACAGCATTATGTTATAAATATATGTATGTATTTCGCTATCTGAAACTACCGCGGTAACAAAGAAATCCATGAATACAACTACTGGATTTACAGTAAATTCGTCGTCAACAGAAACCAACAAGCTTTACGCAGTTTTATTAAACAAACAAAAATTTCAATTAGAAAAATATGCCATTTACATTTAATCATGTTCTGTTGCAATAAAATTCATATTATTATAAACAATTAGGTTTGACAGAAACCAAGAATTTACCAACCTTAACATTTAATGGTAACACATTTTTCATGTTTCGTTTTTTTTTTTTTTTATACCACAACTATTTAGACATAATTAAACGTTATAGAACAACAAATAAATAAATAAAAAACAGAAATGGAATTAAAATACAATGTGAATGGATACTTATATACAGACTTACTAATTTAGCTGTATTTAATTATATTAACGATATTTTCATACACTGAAAAATACGTTTATAATTTAATAGAAATTACTTCTGATTTTTTACACTAAAATACAATAATTTATCAATACTAAATATTTATTTTCTCAGATAGGTTTCAATCATATCAATTTCATTTAAACGCTTAAGCCCGTATGACACTTGCTTAATTTTGTATTGACGAAAAATTTATGAATTTCCTTATGGGAAAATAATGTGTAGCAAGAGTTCAGCTATATGGAATAAAGCCTAAAGCCTATATGACACTTGCTAGTTTCAGTGTTACTAATCCAAAATAGAAGAGAGCACAAATTTTCTTATGTGAGAAATAATGTGTGTGAAGAGAAAAACTGTCAAATTGATGTTGGTAATGCAGTACCCTTCATACGATTTGCATTGATGGTGCAAAAAACTAGAATCTAGAAACTAGCAAGTGTCATATGGGCTTAAACCAGATAAACGCATTGTCGGCAGTATGTTGCCGCAGTGCGACGTTTTGTCGATAAAGCACATTTTTGTATTTTCTTTATAGAGAAATTAGAAAATTTTCTAAATAAACAAGAGCTGTTTTCAAACAAAGTGCAATAAGAAAATTTTCAAAATATCAAATAGTTTTCGCGAAATCTAAGAAGAAAGTTTGACAGCACTGTCACTGTCCACTGGCACTGTGAGTATCTGGATTGTGCTTAAATTAGTATCTGTCAAATGATTTAGGGAATTTATTCCCAAATTGGGGATTTTTTCGTCAATGGGAATAAAAATTTCCGTTTGGGGATCTGGGAATTTATTGGGGATGACACGAAATTTTATGGGATTTTTTGTAGCTATTTTTTGTGAAATTAACCCTGAAAATTCTAAATATTTATATATTTCTTTTAAGAATGATGATAAAGTGCATGATTTTAAGCTTCACAAATTTGTATCAGGCAAGTTAATGTGCGTACAAACCTTAATTCCTTTTGGTGAAAATTTGAATTTCTTTTGGTTCCAAAATATTTAAGGTTATTCGAATGTAATATGAATTATTAGAAGCTCTTCTTAAATATATACTTTACATCCCAGCAAAAAAAATTGCAAGTAATGCTTTACAAACTACTTATTTCAATGCTTCACAAGTATCCGTTAGTGTATTTTTAATGCTTTTTTAGAAATTTTTACTAAACAACTTCAAAAAATAACTTTTTTCATTGCTTCCAAAGTATCCGTTAGTATATTTTTATAGCTGTTTTAGAATTTCTTCTGAACAACATCCAAAAAACCACTTAAGTATTGCTTCTAAAGAGTAATTGCTCTAAAAGTGAATGTAAAAAGTGATTTTGGTATCATTTGGCATTTCCAAACAGAGGGTCCCGGGTTCGATTCCCGGCGGGACCAATATTTTTAAATGTTTTTTTAATTTTTTTTATTATTCTATTAATTTTTTTTTTAATATTTATAATTAATTTGTTTAAATTCAATATTTTTTCAAATTTTAAAAATATGTATATACAAAAAAAATGGTGAGAAATTGCTTTTTATGCACCTGTAAAAATAGTAGGTACTGAAAACAATATTGAATTGAAGTGCACCTTTTACACTTGTTTAATAAGTACTTTTATTGAAGAGAATTAGGAACAATATCTCGCATTAACAAAGTGGTGTTTTTATGCCAGTCAACTTTCATATCAAAGAATAGTTCAGCGGTGGAGCGCTAGACTACCAATCGTGAGGTCGCAAGTTTGATATGGAGACTTTTGAAAAATAAAAAAAATATTATTTTTTTTGTGAAGAACTTTTAATTTGTGAAAAAGAGCTTCCTTTGCACTCGTTCAAAAAGTACTGAGAAAATGTTGAAGTGGGAGTTCTCCTCTCCTATAAAAACTCAATGTTAAAATCATTAGTGCTTCGGCATCTTTTTTTTTTGCTGGGATGTTATTCAATTGTCAAAAATTCAGTCCATCTGCTGAAATATTACAACTTTTTAATACAGTACCATACACAACAAAATGTCTGAAGCTGATGAGTCGGTAAATTTTGATTCTGAAATATCTAAAATAAAAAATTTTGGTTCACATTTTTCTTGGTGTTATTTAAATTTATTTGATCGTTTTTATAATTTGTTATAATAACAAAATTTTAATAAATATAGTATTAAATGTCTAATTAAATATACTAGTATTTTTAAATAAATTTTTAAAAAAAGTTAACGAATACAAATTTTTTACAAAAAATAAAAATTGAGTATTTTTGGGAATTCCAAATTGAAAATTGTGGATAAGGTCTGAAAAAAAAACTGGCAACACTAGCTCCCATTTGATTTACATTGCACGGTTGGTCTAGAATTATGTATTGACAAAAAATGCTCCACAAAAAGTGAACATAATGGTTGAATTCACTATATTTATGATGAAAAACAAAAGAATTTTTAAAAAAATCTTTAGACGAATTTAAAAATTATGACCATTAAAAGTTTTTTGTTTAAAAAAATTGGGGGCCATTGGGAAACTCTTGAAAAAACAACTGCTAAAATAAATATTTGACAAAAAGTACAAACAAAAAGTAAAAAACGTTAGTTTCCTTTCAAAAAAAAAAATTATACTTAAAAAAATCTCACGACGAAATCAAAAGTTATTGCAATTTAAAATTTTTTAAGTAAATGAATATTATTTTAATTTGACTCAAGATCATAAATTAATATTACTTTCTGTTTAAATTATATTTCAAATCAAAGAAAGATAATACAATTTTTACAAGTAAATTACAAAGAATAAAAATATATTTGAAAGAATTCGATAAGAGTCAAACTAAAATAACATTCATTTACTTAAAAAGTAACAGATCAACTAAAAACATTTCCCCCATTCATCTTAAATTTTTTATTTAAACAAATTTGGCTAACCACAAATTGTCAGTAACTCCTAAGGTGCATGCAGTACTTCACCATATATTGGAATTTTGAACTAAAACAGACACTGTATTAGGACTCAGACTTCAAGATGGTTGGCACAGGTTTATACGAACAACTTATGATACACATAACGCAGAATGGCTACAAAGAGCAGTTTGTGAGTATAATTCGATTGATATTTAATTAAAACATTTTATTTAAAACAAAAACAAAGGAAAAAATAAAAAAAAATAAAAAAATATTTATGTATCAATTTAATAATTTAATTAAACCATCTACTAAATCCCCATTAAGATTTAGTAAATGGTTTAATTTGAGATTAGGAAGACAATTTCATGCAATTTTCATCACTAGCGCATATTTTCGGTCTATCAAAAATTTTAGATTGTGTTTATTTAATTGAAAATAGCTTGCTTTTAAGCCCTATGCCTACTTTTAGTGCAGTATTATTTTTTTCAGTTGTCATTTCTCGATTTCTCCAGGGGTGCCAAATTTGTTTAAATAAAAAACTTGAAATTGTCATAACTTTTGATTTCGTCGTGCGATTTTTTTAAGAATAATTTTTTTGAAGGGAAACTAACGTGCTTTACTTTTTGTTTGTATTTTTTGTCAAATATTTATTTTAGCAGTTGTTTTTTTTTCAAGAGTTTCCCAATGGCCCCCAATTTTTTTAATCAAAAAATTTTAAATGGTCATAACTTTTAAATTCGTCTACAGATTTTTTTAAAAATGCTTTTGTTTTTAATCATAAATATAGTGAATTCAACCCCTATGCTCACTTTTTGTAGAGCATTTTTTTTTTTTCAATACATAATTCTAGACCAACCGTGATTGCTGTCAATATCAATCCAATACAAAATTAAGCAAGTGTCATATGGGCTTTAACAAAGCAATACTATGAGATTATTAACCGAGGCGTATGATTATTATTTATTAATCATACGTATGGGGGGAAATCCATATTAATTGTCCATCTAAAAAACTACCTGGTTTTTGGCTAATGTAGTTTTTAACTTGTCAAAACGCATACAAAAAACAAGCAAAAACTAGTTTTGTACAAAAACTATGTAGTTTTTCCTCAAGTATAAATGCAGTAATACAATATTTATTGTCGTAAATAAAAATTAAACAATTTTTTTAATTTTCAAAAAAATTGGGCGAAGAGCAATAAATATTTTCTCTAAAACAAAACCGAGTACACGTTGAAATTTTCTGAATCTATAGAAAAACATCATAGTTATAAATTAAGTTGTAACTCTTACGATATTTTTATCACAAAGTTGGCATCACTATGAATTTATGAATATAACATTTATTATAGAGAGAATAAAATAAAAATTAAATACAATTGTACAGCAATCACATACTCATTTATACGACACAATACTATTTACAACAACCACAAATGCGGATGCATCCCTAATTACAATTTAATTACATTAAAATGAAAAAAACCAAACAAATATGTATAAAATACAGAGGAAAACTTCATCAACTTCACTTGGGTTTCATTTTACTTCTTGTTTTATACGTATTTTTGTGGAATGGAAAAAAAAAGTTGAAATTAAATCTGCAAAAATGAAAATTGCTATAAATGTTAAAGCTTGTCTGTCAATCATATCAGGAGAAAATCACACAACAAAGCTTTTGCTATCGTAAATCTTTTTTCTATTTTACATTAACTATAACTTTTTTTTCCTATTTTATCAGACCCAATTAGTTCAGCTATACTACCTTCTAAACAATAGAGAAACGTATATACAGATGTAAACTATGTACTTTTTATACATTACATTATTTGTTTTTTTTTTTGCGTGTAATTGTCTACTTAAGCTATGCTTTTTGAGCTCATTTACAGTGTCTTTAAACATATTATTAACTATGCCGACAGTTTTGACCCATAATATTTAACTAAACGCTAACTTTTAAAAGTGATTTAGTGACGTGTAATGTAGAAAAAAAACGGAAAGAACCCAAAAATTATCTACTTTAAATAGCACTTAAAGTCAATTACTGTCGGTACCATGTAGATATTTGCTTATATTAACTAACGATTTGATTTAGAGTTAAATCGTTTTAATATTTTTATTTATTTTTTTATGTTTATTTTTATGTTTCATATTTTATATTTTTTATATATTTTTTTTTGCCATAAAATATGTTTGTTTAATACAAAATTAAATATGGCTGCTTTTGTAGTAATTTACACTTACAAAATTTGTTAGTAAAATAATCATAACTAGGGCAAGGAATTTTTTTACATGCATTTTTTTCTCCACAGTCTAAAACCTATATAGATTAAGGGTCACATGCATAATCACTTTTTATTAATTAATAAATGGCTTACAAAACAGATTTTTCATACAAAATTTATTTTATAAACATATTATAGGGGTTTCAAATTATTGTCCATAGACACTTAAATATCTATCCGAATCACAAAATCTAAAACAGAATGCCATCAATTTGGTATTGCATAATTTTACGAAAATGCATATATTTGCATATTTTTATATTAAGTTAATATTTGGTGTGTTTTAAGTGTTTATTTTGTGCTTTTAATGCATTTTTTTTTTTTTTGTTTTTTAAGTAAATTTTTGTTAATTTTCCAAGGAAATTTTAAAAATCTTTTAGATTTTTTATTTTTCAATTGTTTTTAATAACCCAAATCACAAAATGAATAGAAACACATATTTTGTTCATCATTTAAATGGGAAAAAACCTCCTTAAATGAAACAAATTTTTAAATTTATAAAAAAAAATAATACCCTGACCACATAGTGGTCTAGGGTATAAAAATCGCTACAATGTGAACAAATTGACAATATATTTTAATTTAAAGAAACGCTGAAATTCCAAAAAATGTTAAAATCTTAAACAATCGCTGGAATTCACAACCCAACAACATTTAATAAAGCCGGTTAAATTAAAAAAAAACGGAAAGTTTTAAAATATCGCTAAAATTAAAAAAAAAAAAAAAAACTAAAATAAAAAAATAACTTTAAAAAATCGCCATTATTACTGGGTGTAACGTAAAAATGCGGGATTCACAACAGATGGCGTATTTTTTACACATGGTTTGTGTCTTTAATAACTTATAGGGCATTTTGGAGGTTAAACATCTGTCATTTATTCTCACTTGAATGAAGTAGTGTAAACAACAAAGTTATTTTTTTGCTTCAAAAATTACGAATTTTATGCCAACAAACACAACATTTGCGGAAAGTTTTGCTTTACTTCTTCAATTTGAAAAAAATGTGCAGCTGAAGCATATCGATTGCTCACCGAAGCTTATCCTGAATACGTTGCAACGTTTTCAACGTGCAAGAGATGGTTTGTGCGGTTCAGAAGTGGTGATTTTTGCACGGAGGACAAACACCGCCCAGGTCAGCCAAAAAAGTTCGAAGATGATGAATTAGTTCCTGATAAATCCTGGGATCCCGGCACTTGTAAAACCCAGTCCTGTTCGACATCCCTAGACACAGCTAATGGACCGATAAAAGCTTTTAATTTTTATATTTGAGCGTTATCTAAAATCCTGAAGTTATTTCAGTATACTCCGTTACTTTATGTTCAAATGTGAAATTGATCTAATATTGTTTAAATTGCATGTATTGCATTTACTAGTTTTTTTTTTTTTTTGTTTTCTATAAACATTAAAATCAGAATTAAATTTGAATTTTAACTTGTAGTCACGTCATACTGTTTCTTCCATTTATCATGTCATTTATACAACTTTTACAACAATTCCGAGATTTGATTTTGAACAATATAATTTTGTGGTTAAAATTAAATTATATAGTCGGAGTGTGTGTGTGTGTGTTTTTTTTTAATACAAATATTGTTAAAAATTTTAACTAACAATATTTGTTAAACAAAAAACAAGCAACTATAGTTACAAGTACTCCTAAATATGGCGTGACTAATTACAATTGTTATTAAACTGGACGAATAACAAGAATGTTCAATTTTAATCAGAATTACTATTATTGTTTAAAATAAGCGGCAATAATTGCCATATTTTTTTTTTCAAATGTCATCTAAATATATAAATATTTCAAAACTAAGTGCAGCTCAATTATAATGGAAATAATAATAATGGGAAAAATTGTTTAAAACTAACAGAAGTTTTACGATAAAAAAAGTGTAGATCTGTACTTTAAATTTGACGTAAATCTACCATACTAAGACCGATTTTATGAAATTAGCTGCAGAACCTATTCCTCGGAAGCTAAATGTAAGATTAAAGTGACAGCGAAGCAGTTATACAACTATTTCCAGAACTGATTCTAAACAGGCCGTTTAATATTTAAATTAGATATTTAATAGTAGCTGTGTTTTCGACTTAACTATATCCGTTAACTCATAAAAAACCTCAAAGTGCATAAAAACGCTTTTAAGACAAAAAGTAACACATTACTTTTCGTATGCACGTTAACTTTCAACACGGATAATTATCAACGTTGAAAACTCAACGTTTATACATTTTCACATCTAACATAACTTATTCGCGTTACTTCCTTTGAACTTTTGCTGACGTATGTTCGATTATAACGAAAAAAATATAAACATAAACTGTTTAAAAATTTTTTTTACTACAATCGGTTTAACTTAGATTTGCTTTAAAGACTTAACGTTGATAGGCATGAGAAAAAATACAGCTAGTGTTGATTAGGTTACTGACCAAGTGCAATAACACTTGCATTTGTTCATTAAGTCGACGACAGTAATTTGCAACCACCTTTAATAGATAACAAGTGCGAAATGAGCAGCTTTTATAAAAATATCAAATAAAAAATTGTGTTAGAACCGAGAATGGGTTACAAAAAAATCAATTGATCTACAGCCGATTCTTTTGTTGGGTACCTACACTAAAATAAAAAAAACTATCAATCTGTCCCAACGTCCCTTCATTAATTTTACATTCAAAATACTTTTAGTTTTTGGCACTTCTTCCTTTCTTTCGCATTTTAAAAACGCATTTATTCAAACACTGCCCCAAAGGCGTTGGTAATTTTTCTGCAAAATAAAAATGCTGCCAAAGATAATTGGCAAATTGAGAGTTATATAAAAGTATAAACTAAATTCGTGTATACATTGGCAAATTTTTCAAATACTTCAATACCCGTATGGTTTTTTGGTCGGACACTTATAAATAAAACTGTATGTAGTCTTTTTTAAAAGCCATTTAGTAATGACTTTATTATTATAATGATGATCAACTTGGGAGGCCTAAAAAGAAACTAAAAAAGAAACAACAACTGCAAAAAGTGGTGGTAAATGTTTGCATACAAATGAAAGAAATAAAAAAGGAAAACACAGCGAATTTGAAAATTGCGTTTAACAGTTACATTAATCATACGCAATAGGAGGAAACGCACTTAAATGCTTAAATTATACAATATAAAAATAAACTTCAATTTTGGTTTTAACTAACTAGAATCTTTTTATATAAATCTAAACTCAATGACCCAAACATAGTACAACTAATACAAAGAAGAGTATATGGAACATGACTTTGTATTGTGTTCTCCATACGAAATCCAATAAAACCAACTTTAGGTAATATGGGTCACGCGTAAAACCCACGTGTAGTATCGAATTTTTATACTCAAACAAACACTTTGTTATGTTCACACAAACATAGTTATTATATTGAAGTATAGGCGCCAAAATCTTGAACCTGTTCGACCCCGCACAAAATATTGTAATATGCTGTAATACGAAAACTATGCTCAAAATGCTAGAAGAGTGATACAGAGTATGTTAGGTAAGCTGCTGAAACTATTCATACCATACATTCATGCAGTGTTGCCAGAACTTCGTTTTCCAAAATGGCAAATTTTGTAGAAATGTAAATAAAATAAAGCTAAAAAATGGCTGAAAAATTTTATAAGAAAAATATAATTGTTCAAAAATTTACTATATACAGTGAAGTCTACTAATAATGTACACTAGAGCGTACCACCGCAAAAAAAAAGTGCGCCGTACACCCTCCAATATAAAGTATTTTTGCAAGAAGGTTTCAAAAAAAATTTTTTTTTTTTTTTGCCCAACGTAGCCCAGTGCTTCGTCCCCATATAACGATTGGACAAAAATAGAAGGAGTGGAGACAAAATTTTGAAATTTGGTATACTGACATATAACCCCTGGAAACGTTTGTGTCAATTTTTATCAAAATCGAACCAAGGACTCTTAGTCCTGCCATATATCCTTAATTTTAAAATCTTTATAAAACCTGCAAAAATTATTATTATTTGAATTTGGACTTGAGGTGGAAGAATATTCTAACTAAACATATGAAAATATAGAAAGTCCGCAAAAACAGTTTTTGTATTTTTTAATGCAAAAATTAAAATAATTATCCGATTGCGATGAAATTTAGCACGTGAATTGATATAAGGTCAAGCCATATTTGTGCCAAATTTGGGTAAAATCGATTCATTAATAAAAAAAATGACTTTCACAAAAAATGGGTTTTAAACGCTTAAAATAATTTTTCTAAAAAAAAAAATTAAATAGGGGCGCTGTGGTTAGCGCGTTGGACTGTTACACGTGAGGTTGTTGGTTCGAGTCCCAACCAAGGCAACATCAATTTATGAAAAATAATAATATGCATGAGTTTTTTCTATCCCTCATACATGTGTCGCAGCGTCCTCCTTCGGTATTCCCATAGCACTTAACCCCACCGAAGTAAAATAATATAACAGGGCTATGAACTAAAAAGCTTCAACAAATTTCGCCAACTCTTCATCAGATGGCGCGCAACAACTGTTCTAAGAGTCAACATCTCGCGCAATTACAGTGTTGCCATATTTGAAGCCCTTCATCTTTCACCACCTTTCACTTCTCCTCTATCCCCTTTCCAAAGGAAGCAACACGTTAATTAATAGGAGAAATTTTCTGAGTGTTACTTCTCTTTAAAAAAAAAAAAAAATATATATAGGAAACCATGTGAATCCTCTATTTTAGGCATACGGTATGTTCAACGAACTTATGTAAAACACTACGAGGAATATTTTTGTGGAACATTTTAACCTTCTATCTCTTCAATTAAGGGGACTTTTATGGCCCCTTTTTAAAAAGGGACAAAAACGACCCGTAAGTTGAAGAGCTAAAGGGTTAAACTGTTCCGCAAAAATATTTGTCATGAAATTCTACTATAAGTCTCTGAAGACATCAGCATTGAAAATTTAACTTAAAGCCCAGTAATAATTAAAAACTTAAAATGTGTTTAAGGGTTAATTTCGTATTTATTCAGAATTGGGGCTCAAATGTCCCACAAACCTGAATTTTAGGGAGAAACCATTAGAATCTTCCATTTTCGGTATAGGACGTGTTCAGCGAACTTATGTAAAACACTACGAGGAACATTATTGTGGAACATTTTAACCCTCTAACTCTTCAACTTAGGGGTCTTTTTTGTCCCTTTTTAAAAAGGGCCCATGGTTTGAATACTAAACACTCTTAAATGCGTGAAATTTGTGTAAAAATCATGAATTTAGGCATTTCAAAAAATCCATTTTTTTTTAATTTGTGGTAAAAAATAGTAATTATTTTTTTAATGATCTATTATATAACAGTATAAACTTACAAAAAAAAATAAAAAAAAATCTAATTTTATAAATTTTTTTTTATACTCCATCAAACTTAAGTAATTTTTAGATTTTCAACAAAAAAAAATGTGTTTTTCGGAGCAATAAAAAATAATTGTTTTGTAAACATATACTAAAAATCCATATTTTAATTTAACTACAAATATAATCTTCGAACAAGTTTTTAGAAAAATGTATTTTTGAGAATTATTTGAGTGAAACAATTAAAACCCATTTTTCTGTTAAGTCATTTTTGCATAAAATTCTCTGAGTTTAGCGCCCTCTCTTGGCGGCAAAAGCAATCACACCAAATATTTTTTTCACATTTGTTTGAGTTACTTTCTTATGTTTAAAAAAATCCTTCTTTAATCACAATTTGAGATAAAATTTTTTTTTATTTTTGTCCATGGGACGAAGCATAGTGCGTAGGGAAATAGAGAAATATAATCAAGTAATAATATTTTAATATCCGTTTATATTTTTTTTTGTTGTTTGTTATTATTTAAATTTAAATGAAAAAAGGAAATTATCAATTTTTTGAACAAAGTGCCATTTAGTGATAACGATGTTTTTATAACTTATTTTTTTGGTGATGCCATACCCCTGCCACAGATCAATCAGACATCTAGTTTGACATCAAATCACTGCGTTCTCAATTTTTCCCAAAAAATGTGCTCTTAACATATGAACTTAAAAGGAAGTTTACACTAAAAACCAAGAAATTTACACTAAAAATTTAATAAAAAGCACGCCAAAAATTTAATAAAATACGCATTTTAAATTTTTCGATTTCTTAACATCATACACTCATACAAATAAGTCCGTAAAAATAGCAGAAAAAGTTACTAAAAATTAGTTAAAAATGATGCTGCAGAAAAAACTGCTAATATTAGCAGAATCAGTTTGCTAAATATTAATAAAATGAAAACAGCAAAAAAAACTTTTAAATTTACAGAATTATAGTAATATTTGAGCTGAATTTTTGTTAATTGCAAATAACAATTTAACTTGCTGAAATCAGCAAAAAAATTGCTAAATAATAGTAGAATGAAAATAGCAAAAAAAAACTGTTAAATCTACAACATTTTTGCTAAAATTTTCTGAAATCAACAAAACTTTTGCAGATTACTAGTGGACTGGAAAAAGGTAAAAAAGGAGCAAATGAAAAGAAAATTAATAAATAAAAAATAAATGTGTATTTAAAAACATACTTGGGACCAGTTTATTGAATGTGTCAATTAATTGAAATTTTTTCAATTGGCATTGTTCAATGCCTAAATGCCCATTTATAATTGATGAAAAAAGTATTTGTTTTCATGTCTTAATAAAAGAATAAATTAAGAAAAAAAAAATTAAAAATTCGCGTATTTCTTATATTTATACCCTACACCACTACGTGGAGAGGGTATTATAAGTTTGTGCTGATGTTTGTAACACCAAAAAAAAAATGGTCGTAGACCCACCTTATGGTATACCGATCGGCTCAGAACTTTCTTTTATTTCGATTTAACGATGTCCGTCTGTCCGTCTCTCCGTCCGTCCGTCTGTCTGTCTGTCCATGCATTCTTGTGCGCACTCTACAAATATTAACCTATTTTGATGAAATTTGGTACACAAACTTATGTCGGCCTTAAGACGACGCCTATTGATTTTTGTTGAAATCGGTCCATATATAGACCTAGTGCCCATATTAGGGTCCCCCCAAAATTATATTGTTTATACGATGCAGGTCGCAAATATTAAGATATTTTGATGAAATTTGGTACACAGACCTATGTTGGCCCAAGGACGAAGCCTATTGATTTGGGTTAACATCGGTCCATGTTTGGACCTAGTGCCCATATAAGGGTCCCCCAAAATTGGCTTGTTTACACGCTGCAGGTTGCAAATATTAAGATATTTTAACGAAATTTGGATTGCTGACTCACATGGTCCATAGAAAAAAGCCGATAGCGCCCATAGGAGCTATATTTACGATTTTCTTTTCTTTTATAATTTTATAGAAAATTTTGACACAAGTCCCATTTTAACCCATTCGAATTTCTGATCCAAACATTAGTTGGCTCTTAACCAGACTGGTGTAGGGTATTGTATAGTCGGCATGCCCGACTTTAACCTTTTTACTCGTTTTTTTATATTACAATGCTTTTTCTTCAATTATGTCTACATTTCATTACCATTGTTTTCATCAATGTTAATTAAAAACGAGTAAAAAGGTTAAAGTCGGGCATGCCGACTATACAATACCCTACACCAGTCTGGTTAAAAGCCAACTATTGTTTGGATCCGGAATTCGAATGGGTTAAAATGGGACTTGTGTCAAAATTTTCTATAATGTGGGTCAGCGAACCAAATTTCATTAAAATATCTTAATATTTGCGACCTGCAGTTTGTAACCAAGCCAATTTTGGGGGGACCCTTATATGGGCACTAGGTCTAAACATGGACCGGTATCAACCAAAATCTATAGGCTTCGTCCTTGGGCTGATATAGGTCGGTGTACCAAATTTCATCAAAATATCTTAATATTTGCGACCTGCAGCGTATAAACAATATAATTTTGGGGGGACCCTTATATGGGCACTGAATCAATATTTTATTAGCACATATTTCAGTTAATTTTAGTACACTTATAGAAATAAATCTGTAAAAATAGCAGAAAAAGTTACTAAAAATTATTTAAAAATGGTGCTGCAGAAAAACCTGCTAAAATTAGCAGATTATTTTTGCTATATATTAGTAAGATAGGAACAGCAAAAACAAAACTGTTAAATATACAGAATTTTAGTTATATTTGAGTTAAATGTTTGTTAATGGAAAATAGCAAATTAACCTGCTAAAATCAGCAAAAATTTTTGCTAAATAATTTTAGTAGCCCAAAATTCACCAAAAAATTAAAAATCTTATAAGTTTTTTTTCGAATTTTTTTAATGCAAAAAAAATTGAGTCTTTTGAAAACAACACCTCACAATTTTTTTAGCAAATAATTTTGTTGATTTTGGCAGGATAACAAAAATCTTGAAGATATAACAGTTTTGTTTTTGCTATTCTTAGTCTATAAATATTAAGCAAAATTTTCTGAAGATTTTACTGTATAATTTGTAATTTTCAATTAAATAAAAGTTACTTCAGATATAACCAAAATTCTGTAAATTTGGCAGTGTTATTTTTGCTGTTCTTATCCTACTAATTTGAACAGTTTTTTCGGCAAGGTCATTTTTAACTAATTTTTAGTAGCTTTTTTTGCTATTTTTACATATTTATTTCTATGAGTGTAGTCATTTTTATAAAATCAATGCTCTGCCAGTGCATTATTGTTGGTACAGTTGGCAATTCCTGTCTGGGCAACTAAATATTAAAAAAAAAATTATACATTTTAGCAAAATTAATATTGTTAGCAACGATGCTTAACAAACGAGAGATCAAACAATATTTAATGCGTTAATATTGTCCTCATAAAAAACATCACTCACTTCGCAACATACATATTTCAGGGATGGAAAACTGAATTGTTTACAATTTTGTTGGTTTGTAGTAAATCTATATTATTATTATAAAACCGACTGTTAAGAAAACTCCAGATTATAGTATTTACTTTTTCTATTGAGTAGTATTTAAATTTAAGGAATTGTTTCTTAATATTGTTATTCCAGATTCAAGGTCCTTTGCCTCTGATTGCAACATCTTATCAAAGAATTTTTTTTTTTGTTGAATTTACTTTAAGAAATTTTTGTTTTTTAATTCAGTGAACGTAATTTTTTTCAATTCAAGAACTTATTTTTTCTTTTTTTTAATTCAGTGAACGTAATTTTTTTTTAATTCAGTGAACGTAATTTTTTTTTTAAATTCCGTGAAGGTATTTCTGTTTTTAATTCACTGAACGTAATTTTATTTTTTTTAATTCACTGAACGAAAATGAAACTGAACGAATTCAGTGGTGAATTAATTCACTTTTTTTCAGTTCGATTTATAAAATTGAACGCATTCACCAGTGAATTAATTCATTTGATTTAATAAAAAGAACTGTGGCAATTGAATTCATTCGTAACAAAATAAATCGAACGAAAAAAAATATGAATTAATTCCATTCAATATATGGTACTTTAAGAATTAATTCATCGAATTTTTAATTCAGAATTGAGAAATTGAATTAAGCAATTAATTCTTCAATGCTTTGGTACCCATACAGAGGTCTCTTAAAATTGGCTTTTTCGCACGCTACAGGTCGTAAATACGAATATAGTTTAATGAAATTTAAAATATATTAACGCATATGTACCCATGGACAAAGCCAAAGGAATTCCCTAGCAAAAATATTTCGATATAAAATCATTTCTAATTCGGAATTTCCATCAATGAATTTAACATAGGCTTGTCATAAGACGGAATTATTCTTTTATGTACACACACAAAATTATAAAGGTAAAATTAACTAAAATACAATTTAAAACGAATAAAATTTCAGTTAAAAACCGGTCTACTCACATTTTCGTTTAATTTAACAATTTCTTTATTTGTTTTTGACTATCAATAATTGACTATAAGAAACCGTAAAATCAACTTAAAGTTTATTTATTTTTACTATAAAAATAACAAACAAAACGGTGCGAATAACTAAATTTATATTTGATTTTACTAAAAAAATTAAAATAAAAACAATTCAAATAATTGTATTGGTGTTTTTTTATTTCAAACAACTTTTACTACAAAATACCTTTTTTTGGTTAATTTTTTTAGTTTTATTTTAAAACAATAAAAATAGACTAGAAAATTTTACTGTTACGAAATATCTGTATTTTCATTTAGTTAAATTTTTAAATAACTTGTGAAAAAAGTTATAAATTATTTTTCTTCTACGAACAACTGTTATTACTTTAAAAATAACTCAACGGAAAAACTTCAGAAACAACTAAAAAAAAGTGACTGTGTTTATTTTATGAGTGTATGTATATGCGGATTTTGTTTTCTTGAAAAACTTTTTTAAAAGTTATTTTTGAATTTATAAATTTTTAAATAAATTTTGATAACTATATAGAAAATTTTCCGAGAAAAAAAGTTATTTTATAAAAATCTAAATATTTTGAAGGGTTACCAAAAAGGCTAAATCTTTCTTTAGATTTTCTTATTTATTTTCGGTAGTTCTTCTCAACCAAGCTTTAGAAACACTGAAAACTATTTAATTTTTAAATATTTGTAACCAATTATTTTACAATATTATTCCTAACTTCTATGAGTAGCCAAGCTGGTAACTGATTATTCATACTTTTTTTAAGGGTGAGGGTAAGGACCACCCATGCATTTTGTGACATCGTGATGTATTTAATGTCTGGTTTTATAATCCATAATCTCCATATTGAAAACGGTACTAATGTCCCTTTGGGTTTTGATATGCCACCAAAATGTCCATCCCTGACATACAAATGTATATGGTGTTCATATTAACTCACTATCATTATAATCGGTGGATTGTTGGTTGTTTAATGTATTCATACTTTGTATACTGATTTCGTCGTGGATGTTGTTTTTGTTGTCGCTGATGATATGGGAAAATTATTCACAGTTACGCTTTTTTCAGTAAAGCTGGCTGATTCAGAGTTTCTAAGGTATTTATTCCACAATAAACTAAATAGATTTTTTGGCAGCTAAAATACCGTTATCGACCCAAACCCCTTTCAACTAATTACCGTTAACCTTACAGTAGCGATGCCGAAACCAATGAAATTACGTTGCCTTTAAAATACCGTTACAGAAATAATCTAAAATAAAGTTACTCTTACCGTTAACCGCATCGTTTAGCTTATTAACCGCAGTAACAGATTTCTTATGTCATTTTGTAGAAGATATTTTCCAGACCGAGACCAATTTCTAAAATATCATATTTTTAGCGGTATCTTTATATGTTCTCAAAAAATAAAAAGGTTCGTTAATATAGTGTTATCTATATATACTGTCCAAAAATGTTAAGACTAAAATGTCCAATTTGTAGAAATCGAGGGAAATTAATAAAAATATGAATATTCAGACGTAATTGAACAAATAATTAACCTAAAATATCCAATTAAATATATGATAAAAATAAATACTTAGGTTGTTCATAAGGGGTGTGCTATCTGTTGTATCGTTGTATCGTCCTAACAAAAAACAGAGTTGTTAAAATTTTTATTTGTGTTTCACAACGATTTTCTATTCAGTTTTCTATCGGTTAGCACACTCAAACATAGGACACTAAACATACGTAAAAATTTTGTATCGTGCTATTCTCAAATGTTGTATTTTTTCAATTTAATTTTTACCAACTCTGTTTTTTGTTAGGACGATACAACGATACAACAAATAGTACACCCCTTGTGAAAACCCTTACTGTTTTTAATCAAATATTTAACTGAATTAATTAATATTTTGATTGTCTCAATTAATCGTGTACAATTTTTAGTAACTAATAGTATCATTTGTTTGATAGGTGCAAAATCAATTAAAATTTTAATTAATTTAATCAATTTCACAATTAAAAGTCGTTTTTAATTATTTCTGTGTATTGGATTTTGGTAATTTTTTTTGCAAAATTCCGATTCAACATAATAATATTAATAATCAACATAATAATATTATTATTATTATTATTATTATTATTATTATTATTATTATTATTATTATTATTATAAACATTAACTGTTTATAATTTTTTTTATGCTTTAATCGCCCTACGGGAAATTTTTAACAAACTGTCACCGAACTGGCCCCTTTATATGAAATAGAGTGGTTTAAGTTTTAAAAAAAAGTTGGATTTATTTATCCGGGTTTACACATAACAATAAAAATACAAATATATGAAACATTCTGTTGAATTAATGTCAGAAAAAAATACGAATGAAAATTAAAAGAGAAACAAAAAAATTTTAAAACTAGAAAACAAAAGCATTTTCTTTAAATTTTTTTTTTTTTAGGTAAGTTTAGAAATGAAAAACTACACATCCCCAGATACTTATTTTCCATTTTGGACATGGAGAAATAGCTGAAATCGAAATGGCAATTTTTCATGTATGTATTTCAAAATTACAATTTTTTTTTTGTAAAAAATAACTAAAAGTTACATCTAAAAGACAAAAAAAGTTAGTAAAAACTGATTTTTCAACCTGGCAACGCATCAGGCCTTAAAAATCCACTTACTCAGGCATGCTTTCAAACTGAAAATACTAAAGCTATTGAATGACCCATATATTTTCGGGATAAGGGCCGAATTTAGAATACCTACGGAATTCTGTTATGTAATTCTTTTCCAGAAAATCGATAGTATTAAACAGTTTTTGTTCTTAAAAGTGCAGAAACTCGTGTTTGAAGACCAATGAATGAACAAAATTGGTGGACAGTGGACAATGGTGGATGCCAAATCGGATTTTTTTTATTATTAAATAAAATCAGGTCGACTTAACCTAACATTAAATTATTTTATTTAATTTTCTACTCAAATGCTTTTAACTTCGAAATTTATTTTTCTGAAAGTGCGGCTATAGTTATGAAACACTATTAAAAATAAAAATGGCGATTTAAATTAATCTACGTTAAAACAATTTTTTTTTTTTTGTAATTTCAGATTTTAATATTAAACTCTTACAAAAATCTGGTTTTCAATGTATTATAATTTAACTGCAACCGCGTGGTTTTTATGCGGTTACGGTTAAATAGTGTTGTTAACCACGGTTTCGGTTACGGTTAAAACCGAAATACAAACCCAGATGGGACCAGCCTATTCGGTCACGGTTCGGTAATACTTAAAATTACGATCTGAACATGTAGTATGATATTTTTGGGGAGAAGTGCTATCGGTTTATTAAAAGGACATCAATTATTTTAAGGTTCTAATTCAGGCTGCCCTCTTAAGCTTTATTGTATAGGTATGTGTAAGAGATTAATCAGAACTGGGTCGACAACGACAACGAGAGTTGCTTTTTCATATATTTTGTATGGGAAGGAAAATGTCGTCTTGTCGTCCGGCGATTTGTCGTCGGAATAGAATCTATTCTATTTTCGTGACCACACACTAATACACTTTTAAAATATTTGTCAAATTGTTGCCATATTTTTAACTAATTATAGATTCCCATTAGAACAGAGTTGTTAGAAATTCGTATTAGAGCTGCAAAAATTGGTACTTTGTTTACAAAAAAATGATTTTTTCGACAGAAGAAATATAATTGAAATTTAAAATACATAATTTACCGCAAAAAAGCAAAATTAAATACAATAAAATATAAAACAACAAGAATTAGTGAAAGACCAATTGAATTGGTGAAGAATTGTGGTGAAACATATACAACCATATTCTTGTTTTGCTTTCCTTTTTTGCTAAACGTCAGCAAATGTCTCGGGTCGATTATCGCGGAATTTAAATTAATCGTGACGACTTTTGCTGTCGTCGGTCGACAATCGACCCAGTTGTGATTAACCTCTAAGGTGCGAGATTGGCGACACTAAAATCTCTTGTTTTTGTATTGAATGTAGATAGTTTGTTATTGTGTTTTCGTTCGACTGACGCAAAACGTTTACAGGAAGAAGTTAAAAGAAATATATGTTCAAAGATCTGCATAACTAGTTTTATATTAAAAACTTTTATATTTTTATTTTTTTTTATTCTACTTATAAATTTCATATTTACGGAAATAATCATTATAATTTGATCCGTGATGAGCGATCAACGAACGCACCTTGCATTCGTACATTAGTTTCAGTGCAGGTGAAAGTATTTTCTTTTTCTCATCATTATTCTTTTGTAATGTTTTATGGGGTTTTTATGATCATCAATTTATAATCAATGGCTCAATATCAACTTTACAAATTAAAACTTACAGGAACAAAGAATTTATATTAATGCTATTGAATTATCTATCACTAGGACATGAAGTGATTAAATTAGCTGGTTCAAATACAAAGATCATAAACAATTAAAATCTTGCAAGTGCAATCTTAACCAGTTTTACGGGGCGCTTCTGCAAGACGTTGATTGTAAGACGAATAAGTGTATTTTCATTCATTTGAGAAAAAACCTTATCCGCAAACACCATCTTTATAAAAACTAATTTCGTTTTATGTCGGATAACATTCCTTGTTTCCAATTCCGTATACATATCTAACACCAATAAGTTTAATAAAAGTTTATAACTGAATAAATTTGTAACTCAATAATTTTATCAAAGAACAATATTTTCTTTAATTAACACCTCTTAATAAATTTATTTGTACACAACATTATATCAACAATCCAAAACTCATTAAGACAAATCTTAATTTAATTACAAAATCATCATCGTAATCTTTGAAAATCCACAACAAACAGTCAAAATATAAATTAATCTTGTCAACAACCACCAACAATAAAGTTTAACAAAAACAAATACTTGCACACACAAACATGTATTACTATATGGATGGATAAACCAAATAGTAAAAACACTTCCCACTTCATTTACATAAATAACATAAAACTTTGCACCATATAAAACAAAAATTACTTTTTAAAAATTTTCACACTACAATAAAATAAATTAAATAGAAGAAGTTGAATTTCAAAAAGAACATAGAAATTATTTTAATATTGAGCAAAGGTGTGAAATGACTTACTGACATTGTTGCCAACATAAAGAACTAATATAGAAACATCTAAAATAAACATGTTTGCCAACATTTTCATACAGAGGGGAGACTATAAATATTCTACACCAGCTTCCTTATTTTACATTAAGGGGTAGGGTTGGACAAGAAACTGAAAGAAATTTATAAATTCCTTAAACCTGACAATTAAAATGATGAACACTTTGAAATCTGAATTATGGCTGAACCTCGATTATCGGGGCCTGCATTAACCGGGTACAATTGCTAACCGGCATGTTGTGTGTTAAATTTTATACCTGTATTAATCACTGTTTACCTCTATTAAGCCTGTATGACACTTGCTTAATTTTCTATTGACTTGATATTGGATTGATGAAAAGAAACAGCAAATATTAGAGAGAGAAAAAAATACAATTTCTAAACAAATAAACAGAAATGCACATTTTGTTCCAAAGGAAAATCGCTAAAATTTGTTAAAAATTGTTATAAACACAAAAACACGCTATAAACGGAGAAAAACTTGACAACATTCTAGACAATCAATCACTAAATGTCATTTAAAAGTTGAAAGTTTTTATAAATTTTTTTTTGGCAGTTTGTGATTGATTTCTCTGAAGTGTGTACAAGCCATATAGTTACCCTACGGAAAATTTTAACAAACTGTCACCGAACTGGCCCCTTTATATGAAATAGACTGGTCACTTTTACATGGCGTTGTCATAGGAGGGGGAAATTGACCCCTTGTGACATGTCACAAGACAAATCCCAGGACAGGTCCCTGAACTTTGTTTTTTATGAGAGTTCAGTAACCTGTCCTAGGATTTGTCTTGTGACATGTCACAAGGGGTCAATTTCCCCCTCCTATGACAACGTCATGTAAAAGTGAGCACTCTATTTCATATAAAGGGGCCAGTTTGGTGACAGTTTGTTAAAATTTCCCGTAGGGTAACTATATGGCTTGTTTTTTTCTATTAACGTATATACCAACGGTGGGCAAATGTGACCCTTTGTTGATTTAAGTGCGCCCTTGTTGAAATTCAGATTTCCATTTTTAATTTTTAAAATTTTTTCATTTATTTTTAATTCTTTTATTTTTTTTATCCTTTTTTATATTTTTTTTATCCTTTTTTATATTTTTTATTTCTAAGATTTTAAGATACAAAGTCAATCTTAGCTCTGACTATAAAATTGACGCTTTCTTCTTTCCAAAATAAATTCAAGTTAACGTAAATGTACACACAGGGAATTATGTTGGCAGAATTGACTAAAAATTACAGTTAAAATAGCTGCAAATGTAATTAAAAAGGCAATAACTGTATTTTTCATAAAAAATAATATTGTACTCATTTTTAGGTATTAAAAAACAACTAAAATGTATTAAAAACAACTACCAAAAATGGTCAAAGTGACTAACATAAAATAATTATCTGTATTGAAAAATCAAAAGCAAATGTATTAAAAATTACAAACTGATATCTGCCACAAACACGGTGAAAATAACAAACAAAACTATTTAAACAACTAAAACTGTTTTTATGTATAATTTCACAAAAATTCACTGTATATAAAGGGTTCTTCAATAAGAGCGCTACAAAAGTTTTTTTTAAATAAAACAAAAACGGTTTTGGATATCAATGAAATTCTTTATTCCTGTGAAAGTACGTTCGATGCCATTATGTATGGAAATCGATCTCTATTGCATGGCCACCACGGGCACGCTTGCAGAAGTCCAGACGCTGAACTCAATTTTTATAACCTTTCCAGAAAGGTATTACTTATGAAAATCGGATAAAAAATGTGGCAACTAGAGGTAAAAGTATATAAGTAAAATTATTTTCTGCTTGTTTTCATCAACATCATCATCATCATATCATCATCATTATCATCATCAAGCCGAAAATAATTTTACTTATATACTTTTACCTCTAGTTGCCACAGTTTTTATCCGATCTTCATAAGTAATACCTTTCTGGAAAGGTTGTAATGTTATAGTGTTTACAATTTCATAAGTTGTTTCAAAAACGCACCGCAAGATGGCGCTAATCTAGCATTTATTTAAAAATTGCAAAAAATTGAAATTTGGGCGCCTCGAAAATAATTTTTTTGATATGTAGTAGTGGAATTTTTTTTCCTCATGCCAAAAGCTATCGAAAAATCGATGGCACAATATCAAACAATTTTTGTCCATACAAATCGCCCCACTCTAATATAAATTTTATTTTTGTAAAATATAATTAGCATAATTTTTTGTGGAAAGTTATTGCCTTAGTTGTAAAAAGAAAAAAACTAAATTGTTTAATAAAAATATACCTACATATAATTTATGAAATTTTTACTTACCATTCCCGATATTTCTTAAAATAAAATAGTATTAATGAGTAAAAAAGTAAATCATTTTAATTAATTTATTTTAAAAACTACCATTTTTACTTTTTCTCATCATTTTTTTTTGCTAGCATTTCCTTTTTTCTCTCATATGTGTAGAAAAAAATGGGTTTCGATGGTAATATTTAGCGATTTTGTACAAATGTTGCACTAAATCGTTTTGAAAATGCCTCTTTAAAAAATCGATCATACTAAAAATTCTTTAGTTTTAAGAATTCAAAAGTATAATGATTAAATTATTATACAAAAAACTATGTAATATTATACATTTGGCCTTTAAAAATCTATTAGATTTCAATGGCCAAATTTTTTTTATAATATACGAAAAGAAATCAGAGATTTTTCTTACAAAAACGTATTTTTTATTTATTTATTTTTAATTACCCGACTAAAAAAGTTTTCATATAATCTTATATGATTTGATATAATTATAAATGTTTATATGTGTGGCTTTATATGGCCATATACATTTATATTAACACTTTGGTTTTATAAATATGTTTGATATGACGTTATATATAATCATATGCGATTTGGTCTCCAGGCATATATTAAGAGATCTGCAAATATAGTTTATACATAATTATATACAGAGCTTTGAAGAATTAATTCCTTAATTCAATTTTTCAATTCTGAATTAAAAATTCGATGAATTAATTCACTAAGCAATATATATTGAATGGAATTAATTCATATTTGCTTTCGTTCGATTTATTTTGTTACGAATTAATTCAATTGCAATAGTTCTTTTTATTAAATCAAATGAATTAATTCACTGGTGAATTAATTCCTTATTGAATTAATTCACTACTGAATTCGTTCAATTTCATTTTCGTTCAGTGAATTAAAAAAAATAAAATTACGTTCAGTGAATTAAAAAAAAATAAAATTACGTTCAGTGAATTAAAAAAAAAATAATAAGTTCACTGAATTGAAAAAAAATAAAATAAGTTCACTGAATTGAAAAAAAATAAAATAAGTTCACTGAATTCAAAGCCTGTTTTCTGCCGTTCAGTAGAAGAAAACAATAATCTACAAATAAATTTTTTAAATAAGCAATTTTACAGCGTGTGCTAGTAAAAATAAACAAAATAGAAACCGGATGCTGTTTATCAACCTACATGATTCAAAAATAAATCCTTTTACTATTAAAAATAAAAACTTTACAGATATAGATAAATTTGGAAAAAATATAACTATTAATTTTTCAAACTAGTTATATAGTTATATTTTTTTTCCAAATTTATCTATATCTGTAAAGTTTTTATTTTTAATAGTAGAAGTCTTTATTTTTGAATCATGTAGGTTGGTAAACAGCATCCGGTTTCTAATTTGTTAATTTTTACTAGCACACGCTGTAAAATTGCTTATTTAAAAATTTTATTTGTACATTATTGTTTTCTTCTACTGAACGGCAGAAAACAGGCTTTGAATTCAGTGAACTTATTTTATTTTTTTTCAATTCAGTGAACTTATTTTATTTTTTTTTTTTCAATTCAGTGAACTTATTTTTTTTTTTAATTCACTGAACGTAATTTTATTTTTTTTAATTCACTGAACGAAAATGAAATTGAACGAATTCAGTAGTGAATTAATTCAGTAGTGAATTAATTCAGTAAGGAATTAATTCACTTTTTTTCCGTTCGATTTATAAAATTGAACGCGTTCACCGGTGAATTAATTCATTTGATTTAATAAAAAGAACTTGCAATTGAATTAATTCTTTGAATTTGTTGTTTGATGAACGCATTCAGTTGAACGAATTCAGTGAATTACTTAAGAAAAGGAATTCATTCAATTGTAGAGACAATTGAATTCGATTGGTAGTGAATTCATTCAAAAAGGAATTAATTCTTCAAAGCTCTGATTATATATAATGGCGTATAAGCTTCTCTAAACAATCTTATATCAAAATATATAACAAAGTTAATATAAAATTGTAATAATTTCATGTATAAATTTATCTGACATGATATCTAATTATACAAAATTTTATAAAGTTTAATTGCACTATAAAAATTAAAAAAAAAAATCCGAAATTGTGGATCTGGTTTTGAATTTTGCACTTTGACATATAAATAAATGTTTATAATTGAATTTAACATATATTTTCCAAATAGTAAGCGAAATACTCTTTATTAAACTCAAAATTATTTTAAAGAAATAAATAAAGAAAAATTTTTTTTCATTGTGGAATTAAAGGTCGAAATAATTATTTTTACTTTTAAATTTAAAAATTAGACAAAAATATGTTGAAATAAATATGGTTTAAGTTCATTTATTTTTCCGTTAAAAAAAATTAATTGTAAAAGTTAATTTTTTATCATGTTGGTTTTTAATTTTTATTTAAAAAAATTAAATTTGTTTTTTTCGACCTTTTTAATTCATTAATTAGAAATTTATTAATTCAGTTCGAGGACTATTTCCTTATTATGAATTAACATAATAAGTACTTTTTTCAAAAACTGTTTTTTTTTTCTTCATCAGGATACTCTCCTGACAAATACTTCACAGAATTTTTGCTTTCAAAAAACCTCTACACTTTCAGGAATGAAAAGAGGATCGTTTCGGGGATTTTCCAGGTCCCCTTCATCAGTTTTCTTTAGAAAGTGGTGGCGTAATCCCCGAAACGATCGTCTTTTCATTCCTGAAAGTGTAGAGGTTTTTTGAAAGCAAAAATTCTGTGAAGTATTTGTCAGGAGAGTATCCTGATGAAGAAAAATAGCAGTTTTTTTTTAAAAAAAAGTACTTATTATATTAATTCATAATAAGGAAATTGGCCTCGAACTGAATTAATAAATTTCTAATTAGTTAATTCAGTTATTCAGTTATCTTTCTTATAAAAGAAAGATAAAAACTCTAACCTAGAAAAAGTTGTTCCGAGAAATTTTTGTAATGTTTTATTTTGTCACCTATTTCCAAGTTTATCAGCAAAAATTGTTCTAAACATTAAGCATTGGATTTAATATGAATGAAATAAGTGATCCCAATAATATTTACTAAAATTTTCTTTGAAAATCTTCATCAAATTATATGTATTTATATATAATTTGATGCAGTTAGATAGACCCATTTTTCGGATCAAATTGTATCAGGTGAGATAACATGCTTATCTCGCTTGATATAATTATATATTCCAATATTCGGATCAAATTAGATATGGACGTATATATTGGTTTATATATGGTGATATATGATTATATAACATCTTTTTTAGTCGGGTACCCATGTGAAAATCGAAATATATATGAACATACACCATCATACATTGACTTGTATATAATCATGCACGGGCATACATGATCATATACGTCCATACATAGTTCAATGTATGACCATACATCATCTCATATATTTCCATATATCTTGGGATCCGAAATATGAGGGTATATGGAGGTATATGGCCATATATGATCATATATGCGCATACATAAATCATATGTGAGCATATATGGTCATATATGAACATGTGCATATTTTCGATTTTTAAGTGCATGAAAGTCGCTGCCCTGTTAATAACTTTTTGACAGTTATTTGTTAAAAAAATAAAACTAATACCCAAAATAACAGTTCGCATGTGAAAATCGAAATAAATATGAACATACATGATCATACATTGACTAGTATATGATCATGCATAGGCATACATGATCATATACGTCAATGCATAGTTCAATGTATGACCATACATTATCTCATATATTTCCATATATCTTCGGATCCGAAATTTGAGGGTATATGGAGGTATATGGCCATATATGATCATATATGAGCATACATGAATCATATGTGAGCATATATGGTCATATATGAACATGTACGGTCATATACCCTCAAATTTCGAATCCGAAGATATATGGAAATATATGAGGTAATGTATGGTCATACATTGAACTATACATGGACGTATATGATCATGTATGCCTATGCATGATCATATACTAGTCAATGTATGATCATGTACGTTCATATATATTTCGATTTTCACATGGGTTACTACATTTCAACATTTTTAGTTCTTTAGTTTTTCAAACATCTGTGAAAAATAGTTATTTTACATAGAAAAGCAACTACATTTACAGTTAAAACTAATTTTTACCGTTGACTACACAAATGACATACATGAAGTTACTGTAAAAATATTGTGGGTGTAGCCCTTATAAGGCCAGTTTTATAACTGTCAGCACTAAGCACGATTTTGTAGTCAAATTTTACTTAAGTAAGACATTTTGTTTGAGTAAGAAATTTTGTTTGAAAATTTCTTACTTAAATAAAGTTTTAGTAAAAATTCGCACCTAGTGTTGACTAATACTGGCCCACAATGGCCTTAAACATAGAAGTGTGTAAAAAAAACATCAAAAAGTACTCAAACTACTGACCAAATCTTTAAGTTTGTTTCAGATTTCTGAACGATTTTGCTACTGAATTGGAAAAACATTTCCAGCTAATGTATAATATATTCAATCCTTTAAGTACGACATACCCCCTTGGAACTTGATATAATTTCTCAACATTGTTATTGTGACACATAGTTGCAATTGTTGTAACAATGAATGAATACGAAATGGTATAGAAAAACAAGAGGGGGCGTTATACAAGTTGTATTTTCCAAAATCTAACGTGTAAGAAAAAGGAAACATGACATACAAAAACAAAACAAACAAAAAAAAAACACATAAATGGTAAATCTCTTTTCCAAATCAGTGAATTTTGTTTTGACTAAAGTGAAAATGGATTCGTTACACTCTTGTTTGGAACTTGTTATTACCAACTCCAGTTTAGCTTTATTTCTTTGTAGAGGATTTATTTATACACAGAAGAAGTAGAACAAAAAATGGCACAAAAATAAAATTAATGATGAGCAGTTAAATTGGAATGAACCATAAAAGAAAACCCAAAAACTTTGAGAATTAATGAGTTTCTGTTTCGCTTTAAGTTTATGATTATACTCGTATTTTGATAGCCAACTTCTGGTATTACTTTTTTCTTTTAATCCGTTTTTCATTTTCGGTATTTTGTTAATAGCTTGTCCAAACAATTAAATTAATTGTAACGAGTATTAAAACGCTTGAATTAATATTGAAATTTATTCCTTGATAATTATATTTTTGAAAAACAACTGCAACGTATTATAAGTGAATTAAAAAATAATAATAATTTTTCACTTTAGTTTGTTGAGAGTGTTTATTGGAAAACAATAAATTATCACATTTATAGTTGATTAGCTAAAGCGCGGCATTAATTAAAACTTAATGTTGTGAATAAAATTTTGCAAAATATAACTACTACATGGAGATGTTTTGTATCATCATTCGTGGTCATATAATATAAGAATTACAGCTGTAGTATTAATTACACTTAAAAAAAAAAGCGGAATTAGTAGAAATGACAAAAAAAATTTAAGGCAAATCTAAGATTAACATGGAATCTTCTATTTTAAAAACAAAATGTTCATCATTTTTATAACAAGAAAGAAGAAGAAAACAGCCCAGTTACAAAAATACAAATGGGGAAGAGATGGCAAGGCACTTTAACAGGTGCTACAAATACTGGCTAAAAGTCCATTCCCATTTCCAAAATCATAACAACATTAGACAAAAGTACCGGCTTCTCAAATGCGCCTGATAAGCAATGGAAAAACAAAATCTTTAACTGTGACAAAATTCATGCAAAACTAAAATTGTAAGTTCAATGTATTTTTCTTGGTCCTGCTGTCAGATTGTTCTACCCACTGACCTAACGAGACGTATAATAAATACTTGGTGTGCTAAAAACATAAATGAATGATAACATCTGGAGAACTACTGGTTACGCAAAATTGCTAGCACTGTCAAAAAGTTAGCCGGAACTAACCAGCCAACGTGGGGAAAACAAAAAAAAAGAGGTCTTAAAAGAGCTTTTCACTGAAAAAAAATCAATTTTATGAAAACATAAATTTCTTTTAATTAAAAAATTCAAAGAAAATATTTTCCTGTAACCGATTTTCCTGATTTGATTTAAACCTTCTGAAGAAAAAACTTTTTAAACAAAGCGTCAACTTTTTTATAAAATCATTGACCATTGGCGATTTCTGACAGGGATTTCCATTCACACAGAATATTTGCGATATTGAATATTCAAGGAATAGTTTTTCCAAAACAAAGCTGAGTAACACTATGAAACTTTCTAAGTAGAAAGAAAAAAACCTAAGCCTTTTTTCTTAAATAAAAAAAAAAAAAAATAAAAAAATTTTTTTTGGCCGAATATAAAATAAATTGAGTTTTCTACTATACTAAAAATTCAGAACTAGTTCTGCCCATTAAAAACTCAATTGGCATATGCAAATTTGTAACATTTTCCAAATGACATTAAACTATAATAATGTATTAAAAATAATTTCAAAATTTGCCTCACCTACTCCTCCCACTTTTTGGAAAAATTAAAAATTTTGCTCCAATTTTTATTCATGTCATATAGGACAATAATTTCTATAAGTTTGACATTGCTACGACATACTTTTTCCTTTAGGGGAGTAATTGGCTTGGAAAGCCTCATATATATTCTTCCCTTCATAATTTTCCTAACAAAAACCAACATTTTTTTCAGGTGCATTTATTAAAATCGTGATTCAAAAATGCTGTAAACATCTCAAGATTTTAATAAGCCTATATAAAATTTATAGTGTTGAAATATTTGGTACCAATAAGGATATAATTTATAGATTTTTTCACCAGTCATAATTACAGGTGCTTAATTTTTCTGTGCTTAGCCTACCAAGATTTTATTACTTTCATCTTTTCATATCTTGCAGTAGGTATGAGAATATTTTATATTTAGAGATTAATCACAACTGGATGGACAACGGTAATTGCTTTTTCATGTATTTTGTATGGGAAGCAATATGTCGTAATAGAATATATTCTATTTTCACGATGACAGACTAGCACCGCACCATATCGATCCCGCTCACGCTGCAAAAACATTTCTCTTGGTTTTTATACGTGCAAATTATGAAGGTTCGGTATGGGAAATTTGCTCAAATTTGCTTTGAAATAGGGGAAATTTGTTTTGAAATCAAAGAAATCCTCTCAGTTTGCAGACAAATTTGCTTTGAAATCAGGGAAATTTGCTCAAAAGAGAGGGAAATTCTCTCATTGGGGAGCCTGTTACTGAACATCTACAATCTGCATAAAATTTTGTTGTGGCTGTGAGGTTTACCGTATGTCTATAGTATTCTTACACTATGCTGACACTATGCTCCTTATAGGAACCGAGGGAACATATACATATATGCTGACACACACATAAAATATTTGCCTTATTGTTGCCATATTTTCAACTGCCTATCATAACAGAGTTGTAGAAATTTGTATCAGAGTTGCAAAACTTCGTACTTTGTTTACAAAAAATATATTTTTTGATAGAAGAAAAGTAATTGAAAATAAAAATACAGAATTTACAGCCAAAAAGCAAAATTAGGTATAGTAATATGAAAAACAACAAAAATTAATGCAAAACTAAGTGAATTGCTGAAAAAATATGACAAAAGAAAAACCAAAAAATTCTTCTTTAGCTTCGCTTTTATAGATTGTCGCTTAATTTAAATTGTTGTTGTCGTTGGTCGACAGTCGACCCAGCTGTGATCTAGGTCTTAAGTAGAGGTTTATTCTCTAAATTACGTTGTCAAACTAGCATCATTGGGTTATCAGGGGCGGTAATTTAATATGGATATTAAGGTGCCATCTATTTAGCAGAATTTCGAGATGTTCCCACCAGATGATGACAAAAGTATCCAACTTTTAAAGTATTGTGCACCTACAAAAATAATTTATTGTCCTCACCGAATTTGGTTTCAACCGAATCTTTCGGTTGCTGCAACCGAAAATTGGTTGTTTCAAGCCTATTATCGGTTATGGAAAATATATTGTGAGTGTACGACTACAAGATTGTAAAGCCATTAAATTGATAAAAAAAAATCTCAACTGGATAAAAATAATTATTTTATGTAACATGATCCATATGGGGTTAACTTTTATACTTTTGGCCAAAAACGCCCCACTAGGAAATTTACAGAACAGCACCTTTAATAATTTTCGGAAAAATATAACTTTAAATGAATAACAAAAAATTTTTCCACTTATTATTTTGAGTAACTTGATCCATATAGGGCTTATGTTCTCACTTTTCACAAAAAAAGACCCACTAGGAAATTTACAGAATAACATTTATCAGATTTTTATTAAATTGGGATATGCGATAAAAAAATGTTCACTTGATAAAAATAATTATTTTATGTAACATGATCCATAAAGGGTTACTTTTTACATTTTTGCCACAACCGACCCACTAGGAAATTTACAGAATAATGCCTTTCATAATTTTCGGGAAAATATCACTTTAAATGAATAGCAAAAAATAGCTTTGTTTTCGAGATACAGGCCATTTTGTAAAATGGCGATTTTTTAAAATGACCCGTATCTCGAAAACTAAGCGAGATAGAGCAAAACGGACAAAATTTTTGCTCCAATGGAGTATTAAACAGGCCGGGCATTGAAAAGTCATAGGGTGACCCATGTCACCCCGTGACTGTTTTATAGAAATGGATCAATCTGAAGTTTTACAAGACCTGTCTTATTTGTATTATTGGGGTGTGTTAATACTCCATAGGAGCAAAAATTTTGTTGTTGGAAATTTCGTAAAGACGTCTTCATGATGGCTTAGCGATATGTCGCTCTCATTGGTGACTTTCTGATCAGCTACCATACAAAAAAAAAAACTATAGACACCTGCTGACATTTTCATACAAATGTAAAAATTTAATTTATAGGACAAGTCTCCAGGAGGTCAATACGATGAATAAATGATGACATATCTTTTGAAAGTCGCCACTGACATTTCCAGCACGGGTCAGTAAGTTGTCATCACCGCCTCAACTTTTAAAAACAGCTATAAAAAATGTTGCGTTCATCATTTCATTGCTTCTATCTTATCTCTCTTTTCCTTGTAGTTAATTTTCTTCTACTAAAAATTTCATAGTTTTTCATTTGGTATCACACTCACGAAGCCTCGAACCAGGAGCCTTCTATTTCTGTTATTTCATTGCCTTCCTTACAAGTTCACCTAAACCATAATAATACAAATATTTTTAAAAAGTTTCCTATATTCCATTTTTCAAATCCAAATCTTAAATTTTATTTGAGTCTTCCTGTAATCAAATTCAAAGTATATTAATTTTATTTGAATGTTCTTTTCAAATTTTAATTTTGTTTTAAATTCAAATTAAGTTCAAACCATTCTTAAATCGATTATGGTGGAAATGTTTTTAATTTTGAGGTTCGCGGTTCAAATCGCTGTCAAGGCAAAAAATATTTTTATACCCTACACCACCACGTGGACAGGGTATAATAAATTTGTGCCGATTGACTCAGAATCACTTTTTGTTTCGATTTAACGATGTCCGTCTGTCTGACTGTCCATGCATTCTTGTGCGCACTCTACAAGACGCAAATATTAAGATATTTTGATTAAATTTGGTACACCGACATACGTATGGACGAAGCCTATTTATTTTGGTTGAAATCGGTCCATGTTTAGGCCGAGGGCCCATATAAGGGTCCCACCAAAATTGGCTTTTTTACACGCTGCAGGTCGCAAATACGAAGATATTTTAATGAAATTTGGTTCGCTGACTCACAAGGTTCCAAGGACAAAGTCTGTTGATTTTAGATAGGATCTGTCCATATTTGGACTTATCGCCCATATAGGCTATATTCCCGATTATCTCTTATTTTATCATTTTATAGAAAATTTTGACAAAATTGCAGACATGTCTCTGATAAATGTCTGCGCCCGCAAATTTGTCACTTAAACGGCGCTGCTGACATTGTCTTTAAGACACATTTTCCAGGTGAGGTTGTACTTTACGATATACATATATCTGTCAAAAAAGTTGTTTTTCTATTTGGATTTCGTCGAAATATAAATAAAGTTTGAATTTCATTCCACTTTTAACTTGACTTCGAGAGTAATGTAAATTCGCTTTAAGTTTATTTTTTTTTTTTTTATTATTCTAATACCCCATAAGCCTCTAGCATTTAATGACTTTTTTGCAAGCACTAATTAAGTCATTGAATTACACCGATTATTTAGCAAAGAGGAAATGTGTGAATTATTTTACATCAAATTACCATAATCAGATTTGAAAAAAACCCATAAAATGCGTATTAGTAAAAATATGTTCACAACATTAAGGTAATGTTTGTTGTTAAAGTTTAATTAAAACTTATCTTATAAAACTACCCATAAATTGTTAAGGAAAACTAATTAAGAGCTTTCACTTCTCCAGCAAGACAGCCATAAACAAATGGATAATCAAACTAAACGCCATATTTTTTTTTCTATTTACTCGTATCTGTCTGTAATAATTTATAAATACATGAAAACTTGAAGTACGATTCGTGTAATCTGTAATAAGTTGTATGTATTGTAGTAATTAACCTTTAGTAATTGCTCACAATTTTCAAAATATTTAAAAATTTTGTAGCTATTTAGAATGAAATGCTCATAAATGTTTTGTGTAAATATACTCGATAATAAATTATTTAATAGTTTAAAAATATTTGCTTTGGTGGTTAGGTTAGGCACAATAATTTAATCCAATGTAATTATATGGGAGAAATGTTGCCAGATTGAGAAAAGTTTCAACAGAATGGGAATTTAAAATATATTATTTGATTTTGAAAGCATCAAATGTAATAACATTATTTAAGAATGTTACATTATAAACCGTTAGAATAATAATTGTTAAATTTATAACCTACAATTGTGCTGTGTTATAATGGCGCCCATTGGAAGTTTGATTACTTCAATAGATCTTGATTTTTGAGTTTTTTTTTAACTAATAATAATATAAAATTTGCCATTTCCATTTAACGTGTGCCTGTCATAGGAAATATCCGATACTGTTGTAAATTTAACAAATTTTCAGCAAAAAGCCTTACGTATGCGTTAAATGTCTAATGTCTATATGTTGTTGCAGTTGTTTTGTTTTATTTTTACATTTCCTTAATTTCAATGTTAAAAAAGTGGATTTTATTTTTTCACAGGTTAGTTTTAAAATTAATTAGAAAACGTTCATTACTTTATAAACTCAGAAATCTGGCAACATTGTCTGCTAAACAATATCCAAAGCAAATGCCTAATAAGCAAAGTTAATACTGTCTAGTCAAGTGGCATGTAACTCTCGACTGCTGGAGCGGCAAATGCTGTGGCTTGTTTAGAGTTTTGCTTCTCGACTAATTACCAACAATTATATTACAATATAATAAAAAAAATAAAAAAACGAAATCAATATAAAACATGCATATAACAAGCATTTAATATACAATCTCAACAACATCTTACATACAATACCTAAAATAAACTACTGACTCTTCGTTACTTATTCCATCATACATGATTTGTTGGGTTAGAGAAAAAAGTCAAGTATTTAAACAATTAATTGCATGTATTTGAATAATAAAAATAAATAAATAAAACTAAACAACAAGAAGATGAAGGAGAAAAAGACGCCAATTTCAAGTGTTTTGTTGTCGTTTATACAAATGAAAAAACATTTATCTGATAAAACTTAACTTTATGAAAAATTATTAATTACGAAAAGAAGGAAATATATATAATTGATGTTTATGTTATGAGGAAACATTAGGCAACTTTAAGTATTTCTTTATTTATATTGAGACAATATTTATTCCCTTAAAAACACTTGAGAGGAAAAGGATCATAAGTATCTACTTATTGGCAAGGATTGTTTAGGGAAAATATTGAACAAATAAACACTTTAAGTCACAAAAGTAACAAATTAGAAAGAAAACAAACAAAATCTTCTTAAAAAACGGAAACAAGGATCTTATGTTGAAGTGCATAAGTTGCAGTTATACAGACCAAAACCTAAAAAAAAAATGTATTATATAAAGGTCTACATTTTTAAGTAGTTTGTATTGGTTTTAATTGCTCAATCAGAGTTAAAATTGTAAATTTTTAACTTTATAATGGAAGAAAATTGTTCCTCCCGGTTTATAATGACCAAACCTACGGGATATGATAAGAGTATGGTCGAAGTAATCGGACCCTCGTTGGGCGCCAATTTGTTTGATTGTACTTGATACGTTGCGATGAATCGTACAATAGTTTTGGTTTGAAGATTAAATGCAAATGTTGACATCACGGTTGGCAGACTTATTCCTAGAGTACAATTCCTAGAACATATTCTAATGAATAGGTTCGATGTCAACAGGTTCAATTTTAATGCACGCCAGACCCAATATTGTAGTTTTACCCACATGTCCGCGGAGTCAAATGCGCCTTGTGTAGTCACGGTTGGTATCAATGTTGGACATTCATCTTGTACTGGAAATACAAATTCAGTTTGATGTCCGTTAGACAAATAACATTAATCATGTGTCGAAAGAAAGATTTAAGCATCTTCATATTCCAATCCATTCGATCTCCTCACTATATTTATCACCAATATCCAATCAAAAAGGAAATAGGTACAACTCTAAATAAGATCTGTGCAAAAACTGGGTTTCCGCAATGTATACCGGTCAGGCCGTTTACATTTATGTCCTCAAAATTACCCTAAAAAAGGTTCATGACTTTATCCAACTAAGTATAATTCTTAAACTATAAGCTTCTGGTGATTAAGTTACATAGCTGTTGTTTACACAATGAAAGGGCAAACATTTTCTTTATACAAACTATGACCCTTAGTGGTGTTTTAAGCGGTAAATTTAAAAATTTGTGTCAAAACTAAACTTTGAATGTCTCTCGTTTAATTTTGTAGATCTGTAAATACGTATACTCTAGGAAATTTAGCGTAGATTAAAAGCAAAATAACTTTTTTTTAATATTTCGTCCATTCTATGAAAGAAAGACCAAAAACTGATTCTGGGTTATAGATTTATTACATATGTGCATTAGGAAATCATGTGAATCTTCCATTTCGGGTATATGATGTGTTCAGCGAATTTATGTAAAACATTACGAGGTATATTTGTGTGTAACTATTTAACCCTCTAACTTTCCAATTAAAGGGACTTTTTGCCCGCGTTTTAAAAGACCCGTAAATTGAAGAGATAGAGGGTTAAAATGTTCCACAGAAATGTTCCTCATAGTGTTTTACATGAAATGGAAGATTCCCATAATTTCCTACTAAAATCCAGGTTTGTGGGACATTTGGGCGCCATTTCTGAATAACTTCGAAATTAACCGTTAAACACATTTTAAGTTTTGACTTATTTCTGGCATTGAACTTAAATTTGCAACTTTGATGTCTTCAGAGACTTATAGTAAAATTTCATGACAAATATTTTTGTGCAACATTTTAACCCTCTAACACTTCAATTAAAGGGATTTTTTGCCCCTTTTTAAAAGGGTCACAAACGACCCGTTACTTTGAAGAGTTAGAGGGTTAAAACGTTCCGCAAAAATATTTGTTATAATATCTCCTATAAGTTTCTGAAAACATCAAATTTTAAAATTGAGATTAATTGGCAGAAATAAGTCAGAACTTCAAATGTGTTTAAGAGTTAATTTCGTACTTATTCAGATTGGCTTGCAAAGAGCACCCATATGTGCAAAAGTGTTATTTTTCACCTCCCCACGCACTTTCACCTCCGCAAGCATTTTCCAGCATATTGGGGGTAAAAACATATCCCTGCGAAAATTTATCCCCTCGGATTATAATAGGCCAGTCACCCGCAGCTTTTAGTCCTAAAATGGACAAAAATTAGTTCAAAGTTTTTTTGCGCTACAACTCTTAAAGTAAAGGTTTTAATGAGAAATACTATATAAGCATATCTATAGGCAATAATATGGCTAGCATTTTTTCATACACATTTTTGGCGTATGAATGACGTGTCATGGTGATTTAAGTGATTTTCTACCGACTTCAAAAATTATCAATATATGGTCGTCCAACCTAGAGCCAGTTTAGTATATTTTGTACCCTTTAGGGGAGCGCAAAATGGTCAAATTCTTTTATATGAAAAAATGGTGATAAAATTAAAGGAAATTTCGTCACGATTACAAAAATTAAGAAGTTTTTCAGGATATATGAACTCATTAAAAATTGGACAATTTCAAAATAAATTTCCTTTTGTCCTTTAAGTTTTTCAATAAAAATGTTTTCTTCTTTCTAAATCGCGCATGTCTTGAGTGTAGTTTCAAAGTAAAAAATAAAAAAAAACCAAGAAGTATTTTGTCATTTCTAGGAAGAGACACCCAGAGATTTGTTACTCTTGATTAAGTTAACTACTCCCAACTATTTATTTCATCACTACATGTAGGTTCTCCAAATATATCTGGAACCAAATGCTGTGAGTTTAAAGTGTTTTAGAATTTCTGGAAATTTTATCATTTTTTATTAAGCACAAATTTTCAACTTTTCTTTCCAATTCGTTTGCTTTTTCATCATTATCTATTTTTCGGTATCCTGCAATCCAATAAATGTCCGAAATCAAGATTCGCAAGAAACTGAAATATTTGTGTACACAAGGCTATGAATGCCCCTAATGATTTCATCACTTCTTTCGTATGTTTGTATAAATATTATTTATCTTTTCATCTTCATACACATCTCAACTATGTTGCAAGTTATTATATTAAAACTTGCCCACATATTCATGCTATTAAATTATACTTAACAACTTTGCTGGTCTCACTGATACTTTTTATGATCTTTGACATTTTTGTTAACAATGGTTAACTAAAGAGATATTGTTTCATCTGGAGAATAACATAAAAAATAAATTCGTTCTGCTTTAATGTCCTATTTGTGTAAAACAAAAAAAAAAATATTGTAGAAACAAGAAACCCACACATGTCTTTTATTAAGATGATGAAAAACCAGTTGAGAGTAGATTACTTGGTAATGGAATGGCAATTTAATACATTCTAGTTAACAGATTTTAAGGTCTAAATTTTATTCCATGTAAATTTGAACACTTAATATTTTTGGGTTCCAACTAAGCATCACAGGAACATTTTTTTCAATACGTTTTAAAATTACCAGTTCTAGAACTCATTGAGCTATTTAAAAACCATGGACATTTTTAAATATTTCTTCTTTCTTAAATCACTGTTTCGAAATGAATACCGAAAATCAGCTGGTTTCTGATACAATATACCTTTCTAAGGGGCTAAAAATTGTTATATTAATATAAATGTGTAATTCCTCAAAATCTCTTTCGTTTTACTTTACGGGATGAAGACTGCTTCGTCTATTTTGAAATATTTTTACTGAAAATAATTTTAACTAATAAATCATAGGTAGCATTCGGTAGAAAAACCTTAAACTGATGGCTTGTAGCGCTTTATGATTACTTACTCTGCTGAACGGTGTTTTCTTTCTTTTTTTTTTAAATACACTTTTTCTCAGGGGTCTCCCATGGTCCTGATGAATGGCAACACCGGCTTTTAATGCAACAGATGGCGCTGACTGCTGTTTTGTTTTTCTGGCAATACTGTTTCATTTTATTAGGGAGCAGTGTTGCCCAAAAAGTTTTAGCTTATTCCCATTTTAAATGTTTAAATACCCAATGTTATACCCAATTTATTTTAATTTAAACAAAATCTCAAAAAAGGAGCTAAGTTAGCATCGCTCTCAAGTTCAGAAAATTATTAAGAAATGAGTGAGCAAATTGAATTGAAATATTTACGTTTTCAATCGAACTTTAAAGGCCTCAAATCTTTGTTAAAATCGTGAAACCAAAAAAAAATTTATTATACGAAAGACAAATCACAATTAAGCTGAAATGTCTCCGTTTCAAAATAAAAGTCGTATATTAAATTTTCGAGAGAAAAAATTCTACACAATTTTCACACGGACTTCATTATGGTGAAAAAAATTTTTTTTTTTAATTTTTAAATCTAGTAAGGTGTAAGTTCTAGGGCTCGTAAACTCTTTCCAACATTATGTTTGTATAAGTCGAGTTTACACGACGACAAAAGGTACATAAGAGGTTATACGAAAACTCCTGGTACTTTTTGAGCATACACAAAATTTATTTTTTCTTAGTCCTTTGCATGTAACAATTTCAGTATTTGGAAAATAGAAAATTTTTTGATTAATTATTGAGCTTTGTTGCTTTTCGTTATTTCAAGATTTATAAATATTTGAAGAACATTTCTTCAACAATTCAAATATTTTGTAGAAATTTGGAAATTTTTTAACAGACCTAATTTGATCAATTTTAATTTGAAAAAATACGCATACCAAAATTCTTCTTATTTTGGGCCTAAAACTAAATCATTTAAAATTTACAAATTTTTTAATCTGTCCCCAAAACGAAGTCGAAATCCCTAATTTGGGCCCAAATCCCCTTACCTAACAACTCTGTAAAACCTTATTAGACATAAAAAAAATCCTGCCTTGAAAAAATTTCCCAAAATAAAATTCTCCTTTGACAAAATTTCCCACATGCTAGCGACATCTACAGTTTGTTTACAAAATTATCGATGTTGCATCTCTGTATTATATGTCTCTGCTTTTTCTAGTGTTTCCTTTTATTTTTATTTTTTTTTTTTTCAATTATATTTGTATGTTTTTATTTGTAATTCTTACAAAACAATTTTTATTGTAAATGAACAACAACAAATATATCACTTATTGATCAAAAATAGCAAACATTTTTTACGCTACCAAAATATGACAGCGCTACCTGTGCGCTCAGACTGAGCGGTTAGTGAGCAGGACGTCCAGCAGATAGTTGTGCAACTGTTGTAGAACTGTGGACTATTAAATTGTATCTGCCGAACGCATCCATTGTTTACGAGTCTTTTTTTCGGAATAAATATATTTTTGTACAATGTTTGAACTAATAGTTCTTGAAAATGTATAAAAAACTAAAATCTCAGAACACTGAGAGAATTATCTGCATGATATTAATAAATTTTTTTAATAAAACCAATGAAGTTTTATTGGAAAGCATACATTGAAACTTTTCATTTGAATTAGTGGAATTTTTCATAAAATGTTATGGAAAAATTCATTTTATTTATTAAAAGTTTCATAAACTAAATGAACAAGTTTCATTAAAACTGGATTAATAAAATATATGAAACTTTTTCATCAAATTTAAGAAAATTTTCATTTATTTTGTGAAGAAAACTTTATTATTTTACTGAAAAATTTCATTAAATTAAACTCGTCCAGCAAAATTCCCTCTGTGTAGTAAAACCGATCACGGAAACAAGAATATGTTCTAGAACCGTTCCCTAGAACTTGTGTCTGATGCTCACACGATTTCGTGGGTCTAGTTCTAAGGCAGACAATTCGAATTAAAATTATGGATTACAACGCCAAAATAGACCTAGTACTGGCTCAAAAGAACTAGTTGTGGAACTTGTTGTTGAGTTTATACATAATCTACTGTGATGGAACATAATAAAGATTAACAATAAAATAGTTATCCGAGATACTTTAAAAAATATAAGATCATAAAAAATTTGTTTACAGCTTCTTTTTGTCGAAGACACTATCAGACCTCTTCATTGAGTTTCTATCCATTTAAGATAGTTTAAGCGAACCGGTTTTTACCAAATTCTTAGACTATATTAATCCTAATTCTAAAATATCTTCTCTTCGAAAAAAATCAAATGGAATCATATCTACATTCCATCAAATGGAATCATATCTTGTAATTCTATGACCGCCACAACAACAGCAGCGGCAGAAACAAAATTATCATATTTACATGCATAAACATATTAAAATAATGTCCACCCAAGTTTTTTATCTTTTTTAAAAAAATCATAATGCAAAAATACATAATCGTTATACAAAAAGCACGAGCATGGACAATTTAATTGAATTTACGGCCAGCAGCTTAACAAGTTGTCGTAGAAGCGTGAGCCTTACAAGCCATAAGTCAGGCAATTTAATTTGTAATCATATGCCGCCTTGTTATAAAAACGTAAGTTTTATAGTTTTTCATCAGGAATAAAGCGGATCCCCAGTAGTATGTAGTTGCACAACGGGATAACATAACAAGGTATGCAACAACAACAAAACTGCAAAGCAACAACAACAGCAGCAGCAGTAAAAACAAATATGCATGCTTACTTATTTATAGCCGCATATGGGTGGGTTAATTCAAAATTCACATGAACGAGAGTTCTTTTTCTTTATTCTATTACCATATAGTGTCAAAAAATTACCCTATGTGGTAATAGAATAAAGAACAAAATGAGGAGATTTAGTTATCTGGTTCATGTGAATGGGCTATAAGTTATAATAGGTTTTACTAAAAGGTTTCCAAACTTTTTTCTATTACTGTATAAACAACTGGGGCGATTTTCGTTAATCCTTATTGCAAAAGTTGATTTATAGCCCAGCAAAATTTTATAATTTAAAAAATCTGTTGTAAAACAACTTCTTTTCCTACGTAGCCCATTCCACTGTCGCTTCTGAAACTGATGATTTTTGTTTGAAATTTTTCCAAAAGCAACTACTTCTACAGCTCCAAAGTAGAGTTTGCTAAAAACCGAAAAATTTGAAAACCGCGGTTTCGGTTTTTCAAAATTATAAAAACCGCGGTTTCGGTTATTTTTCGGTTTTCTTGTGATATTAATAGAATTGTTTTAAAATAATTTAATATGTATAAAAATTAAATATTTTAATACATTCAAGATATTTATTAAAATTCGATTGAATTTCTCTATCGAATAAAGGCAATAACGCCATTGGGGGGGGGGGGGGGGGGAAACAAGGAACCCGTTATAAATTAAAAATTTTTATTCTTTTTTCGGCAAATATAGCTGTATTTAAAGAGTTTAAACTTGAAATTTAACAATTTGTTAAAAACAATATAATGTTAAAATTTTATACAATAAATTTCGCAGACTACGAAATAAAACTTTTTGAAAAATAAGCGGTGAAAATCTGACCTGAATACGTGAAACTCAATATCTCTTAAACTAAATGACTTTGGTGCAATTTTTTTGTAAAATTATAATCCTCAGCTTATATTATCTGTAGTAATAAAAACAAAAAAAATTATTTAAAGTAATATTTAATGGAGAAATTGTTCATTACAATTAAATACATAATTTTGCAAAATAGGAGCTGAGCCCTTTTCTAAATTCAAGACTCAATAATATGTAATTTAATTATTTTAATTGTTTGAAGTATTTACACTATGCGACAGTCAAAATCGGGATGGGATGAAACCAACAGGAAATGTTATATCGGTCAAAAACAAGTTATACGTGTCCCGGCGTTTCGCTGGGTCACCTCTAGGAATCGAGATATATCTTTTTTTTTGACATAACTCGAGAACCACTAGTCTGATTTTGCTCAAACAATTTTAAAAGAATTAAAAATTACAATTCCTTTAATCTGTTCATATAACGTTTTTCTATATACTCAACAGTTTTGCCGGTAAAAATAAATGTTTGTTACCGCTACCATAAAAATCAATAACCTTTTGTTTATTACTTTTTTTTAATATTTTGGGCAAAAAATATTTTTTTCTTCATACATTTATTTTTACCGGCAAAACCACCAAAGGTCAAATCGATATATCTCGATTCCTAGGGGTGACCCAGCGAAACGCCGGGACACGTATAACTTCTTTTTTACCGATATAACTTTCCCCGGTAGTTTGAACCCTTCCCGATCACTGACCCCTACCATTTGTCTCACAGTGTTATTAAAAACCGACTTATTTTTGTCGGTTTTCGGTTTCGGTTTTGAGGCTTGAAAAAACGCGGTTTCGGTTTCGATTAAAACCGAACATCAAACTCTAGCTCCAAAGTATGCAAAAGACAAATTTAAACATCTTTGGTTGGTCTTGAAATTAGGACAAAATTATGACCTGATTGGATTAAAATGTCAGCGAATTAAGATTCAGCGTCACAAAAACTGCATAAACTACATTTTTGAAGAAGATTATATCGAAAACTCAATAATACTTTTAGGAAATTAGATAAGTGTAACATAGAAAGCTATGTAATTTTCTGGAAGAAAACACCCCGAGAAACAGGATTTACTAAAATCGTCAATCTTGTTAGTACTCTAGGTGTTTCCGGAATTCTCTACCACAACAGAAGTAAAACTATATAAGGCTGTCATATGTCATTTAGCTAGTCAGTTGATTATAATAATAATTATTAGCGATTGTGTAATTCAGTCGGGCTTTAATTAATCGTTGTGTTAAAATTACTGGAGTTTATGTGAGTGTTCTATTGTTGTATTTAAAGCAAGGTTGGTTACCGTTATCGTTATAATACCGTTATCGCTAAAATACCGTTTCAAATTGAATACCGTTACCGTTATCGATACCTCTAAAAAAATTTCTAAATACCGTTATCGTTACCGATACCGTTATTTTTATGGGTAGTTCATTATTTCATATAAAAATTACAATTTTTTTATTTTTTATTTTATAATCTTGAGTGTTTTTTTGTTACTAAAAATTTATAGATAATAATTTTACTTAACATCGTGGCGAGCAATTGGCGCCAAACAACAAAACCAATATCCCAACCGACCATGGGCGGTATAACCCTATCGGCGCTTGGATTAAATCCCTGCGCAACCACTGCAGGCCCGGAGGCAATGTTGGCAGCCCCAACACCAGGATCGGATGCTTTGGCCCAATCAGCCATTCATCTTAAACCAAACATGATTACCGAAAGCGTATAAAGCGGCCCTATGCTCCTTGCAGGAGTAAAAGGAACAAATATATATATAATTTTACTTTTTAAAACTACCAGTATTGAATTTATAGCTTAAAATCTGTATTTTCAGTACTTCAAATTAAAAATATGCCATGTTTTTATATGTTTTTAACATATTTTTTAATACCGGTACGTACCGGTATTGCTGTTTCGCCAACCCTGTTTATCTAAAGGCGATTAACGAACGTTTTAAAAGGTAAAACGTAACAATTGATGATGCTCGCTTTTGGGGCTATACAAACCTATATACTGAATTTAGTCCAATTGTCTTCAGTATTGTAACCTGTCCCAGCAAAATTGTCGGATGCAAAGAACCGGTTGTAGAACAACTTGTTCTTGCATGCAACCTGTTCTAATTTATGTTCTACCATCGGTGATTTTTGTTTGAGTTTGTCCCAAAAGCAACGGGTTATGTTCCTCCAAACTAGAACAGGTTGCGTTGGAACCGGTTCTAGAACCAGTTATAGAACCGGTTCTGCGATAGTGAGGCCTTCCATTTTGACTTCCAGGAATCAGTTCTAGAACCTGTTCCACGGAACCGGTGGTAAAAACACCCATTCTAGAACAGATTCAAAGGCAACCAATTCATAAAAATTTTGCTGGGGTAGTTTGATTAAAAGGGTTGTTCATTTTATAAGGACAAAAAGTAATTCTGAGTCGATCGGTATATTATTGGTATGGTCTACGACATTTATTTTTGGTAGTTACAGGCATCACCAATAACTCAATATACCCCATTTCACAAAGTGGTATCTTCTTCTCATTACATATTATCCTTTGTCCGGAACATAGGGAATTTTATAAAATTGACTGATGATAGTAAGCATAGGAAGAACTTGGATTACAAATTTAACTGAATGCAACTCTTCAGTATTTAGAACTTGAATCTAGGTCAAACTAAACGGTCGGACTATTTCACTTGAAATATGATCAATTTATAAAATAACAGAATTTCATAAATCCTTATCAATCTATTCCCGTATATGTATATGTGCTCCTCTGTATTTTGTGAATTTTTCCCATTTGATTATCATTATTAAATCGTTGACGATTTGTTATTTAATGATCTTTATCTCCGCATTATACAACATAATGATTGTGTCAGGTGCTGTGTTTTTATCTTCATTGCAGTCTTTTTTTATATCCTCTTCTTATCTTGTTTTAACTGCTAATAATTTTGTTGCTGTTGTAATACAAGCAACAGCAGGATATTCCAATCATAACCAATCCACAACATTTCCATCTAATCTGTGTACAAAGTGATGATGATAATGATGATGATAATAATGTTAAGCAAAAGATATGATCATTGCTAGATAAGCATTCAACATAAAAATTTAGTGGCTTTCGGAAATACGGATGAGTGTTGATTTAACGATCGTTATACCGAGAAGAAAAGACTTACAATTTGTAAAAAAAATCTTACTAGCAAAAGTCTTTTAAGTTTTTGTAAGGAAAACATCTAAGCACTTGTTTGATTACTACCAGCCAGTTTTATAGTTAGAACTTATAACGATTTTTTCTTAAATATTTCTAAAATACGAAATTTCCAATCAAGAATTTTTTAAGAAATACCTAAGATAAGAATCGATCTTAGTTCTGACTATAAAAGATAAGAATGGAGTAAGGCTTCATCTATTAAGAAGCCATTAGGTATGGCAAACCTCCAAGTTTTGATGATATCTTGTGCCGCATAGCAATACTGCTATCAATCTAAAAATATGATATATTTTTGTTCATAAATATATGGAGGTTATAACCATTAAAATTGTTAAATCGTCAAACCCAGGCTTCACTGTACATTTACATGTATAAAACTTTATACGATTGACAATATTTGTGCAAAAAATTTATGTTTATCGATAATCATACCATGATAAGCAGATGAACAAAAGCTAAGAAGGGATTTAAAAATTCACATGATTTTCCAGAGATGTAGTCTAGTCTGTGTAATAAAAATCTTTATAATTGTCATACAAAAACAGTTAATAATAGTAATTATTTCAAGCTGTGATATTTAATAAATTTCAAGAAATAAAATGAAGAGGAGCCTTAAAGAAACTACAATTTTTGATAGATACAGATGAATTATATTTTGTATAATCTCATAACAATTTAAAATAATGTTGCAACTCTACTACCAACTTGAATTTTTGATATTTAGATTTATATTAAACCGGTCTCTATGAAAGTCGCTAACCTACTGTTACGCGCACTCTCACTGGCTCAAGTCTGACATTTCAAGAAGTTAAACTGCAGTTAAAAGGTTTAGTTTTTAATTATATTTTTTCATATTATGCGTATTTTATACTTACTAAAACTTAACCACAAAACTTAACCCAACACCTTCTAATAAAACATCTTGAAATGTCCGACAGAGCCAGTTAACAGCGTTAGAGATGCATAACATACTCCTTAGATGCTATGCTGCTCGTTGGTTAAACATAGTTTGAGATAAGTATAAAACTATGTTTATGCAAATTTATTGGACTGGTTGGATATTATACATGAAAAATCAAACATTGTAGACTTTTGTGGGTATTTGGGAAAGTAGACAGCCATTTATTTAACATGCTGCGCTGTATAATTCAAATTACTTGTTTATATTTAATACCATAATTTACGAGTCCTACTCTAATTTTAAAATAATAATAATATGGATTTGCATGTAACATGATATTCCAACATTTCATAAAGCTCGTTAAATTTGGTCTGTTAACGTAAATTATTTCATAATGGCAATTGCCAAGCAACATTTTTGGCAGCAATGTTAGTTTATTTGATTTGTTTAAAAAAAACAAATCACGTTTACCAGCAGCAACATAAGCATAATGAAATTTAATAACTAAAAATTTTAGGAAACAGTTTTTATTTGTAGTTTTCAGTTAACACTGAAGGAACATTTTAAAGTACACTCAGAGTATTATGTAAAATTAACTGCAATTGCAGTTAAAAAAAAGTTCACTGCAATTATATTTAAATTAACTATTATTGCAATCATTTTTAACTGCAATTGTTGTCAAAATATATACAATATCATTTAAGTTTAAATGCAATTGCTGTGTACATTTTTTACTTTTTTAACTGCAATTCCAGTTAATTTTACCGACATAAGCTTTGCTTGGCATATTGTACTTTTTCAAACAAAACTACTTAAAATAGTAAAAAAAAAACCTCCAAAGACTTTAATTCCCATTATATTCTCATATTCTTATGAGTTTTTAAAGAAATCTTATTAACCATATATAGAGTTCAATTTGAAACTCCAACAATATAATGACACTTTTAGCGCTCATAAATAAACAAACTTATGAGTAAGGCGGTAGCTTTTTTTTTATAAATTTTTGTGGTTTTACAAATATTTAAATACTAGGCGATTTATTTAGTAGAATTTTATAATACTACAACCGAACCAGCAGTATTCATTTCCTTTTCCTACCTTAGCCAACAAACTTTTCCTCTCTTTCTTTATGTTACGCCACAAAAAGAAACCACAATTTTATTATGAATTTATGGCCAAATTGAAAATGCGACGACAAGTTTTGTATATTTTCCATTTTCCACTTCTCTGAACTGATCTTGTTGTGTATGTTTGGTTGAATATAATTTTAATTAAATACTTAAGTCCTGCCCAGTATTTTTTTTTTTTTTTTTGTTAAATATCATAAATTTAACAGTTTATTGTTGGATTGAGCTTAACAAAATACTGGTTAATTTTTCTGAATTTTATTGTTACGCATGCTTCCTCTGTGCGGTGTGTTTTTGGTTGCTAATATCATATAGCGATACAATATTTGAACAAGGTGAACATAGGTGTTCAACGATGTATGGAGAACTTTTAGAATGAATTTTAATAGTTTCGATTGAGCTAATATTTTTTTTGTTTTCATATAAAAATAACTAATATGAAATTTGGTGTCTATTGCATAAAGAAACGGGTATGCACAAGTATACGGTATTCAATCGATTAATCGAATAATTTTGTTCAAATATTTTTCGAATAATTTAAAATTTCCAAATTTCGAAAAAATTCGTGTCTTAAATATCGACGAAAACACAAAAACAAACTCTCACAACTTGCTTTGTCATCTTCCAAAATTAATCACTGTTGTTATGAAAGATCTAGCAATGATTTAGTCTAATCAATTTTTTAATTATTTTTTTTACGATTTTATATATATTGATATTAAACGAAAGCATGATTTGACTTTATAATGGGCGCCAAATTTGGGAGTAATCGGATAAAGATATATTAACCCAAATATTCTTAAAAACGATGGTAGAGAATTTATTAGGCATTTCATTTCGGTCAAAATCTTTTATTTCGTACATTTTTTAGTTTGTTTTGTATTTGTTTTTTATTTTTTATATACATGATAAAAAACGATCCCAAAACATTTTTTTTCTAGAAACGATATCCCCCTTAAAATAGTTTCAAGGCCCGTATGTATGAACATTTATTTAGTTCTCATTAAAGACTATTTAGAACTCAATAACCCATGTGAAAATCGAAATATATATGAACACACATGATCATACATTGACTTGTATTTGATCATGCATGCGCATACATTGTCATATACGTACATGCATAGTTCAATGTATGACCATACATGATCTCATATATTTTCATATATCTTTGGATCCGAAATTTGAGGGTATATGACCGTACATATTCATATATGACCATATATGCTCACATATGATTCATGTATGCTCATATATGATCATATATGGCCATATACCTCCATATACCCTCAAATTTCGGATCCAAAGGTATATGGAAATATATGAGATCATGTATGATCATACATTGAACTATGCATGTACGTTAGGGCGGGTCGATTTAATAATCGCCCATGCCTCAGTGAAAATCGTATTCTAGGGATCAAAATAAGAAACTTTGCCGAAGGAACCATACCTCTAAAACGAATTCTACTACCCCCAACTGTTGACTTTTGTCCCGTAGGGTCAAGTTTTGAAAAATCCCACTTTGACCCATTTAGAGTGCCCCAATCGAGTCCAAATGTATGACCGACCCCCACTAACTTTGGAGGGCCGATCCACCCATGCCAGTGGCACACCCCCTGGAACTCCCCTGGGGGGTTCCCCATACAAACATTTTAAAAAATCACCATTTTTGGCACTTTATTTTATTATTTTTTATTTATTTTATTTATTTTTATTATTTTATTTATTTTTTCTCTTTAGAAATTTATTTAGTCAGAACATATGTAAATGAAAAAATTAATTTAACTTAGTAATAGAAAAGAAAATAAAAAAAATTACTGTTTGAAGTCTTTTTTGCTTTCAAGTCTGGGCATTTTTTCTTTTCTATTACTAAGTTAAATTAATTTTTTCATTTACATATGTTCTGACTAAATAAATTTCTAAAGAGAAAAAATAAATAAAATAATAAAAATAAATAAAATAAATAAAAAATAATAAAATAAAGTGCCAAAAATGGTGATTTTTTAAAATGTTTGTATGGGGAACCCCCCAGGGGAGTTCCAGGGGGTGTGCCACTGGCATGGGTGGATCGGCCCTCCAAAGTTAGTGGGGGTCGGTCATACATTTGGACTCGATTGGGGCACTCTAAATGGGTCAAAGTGGGATTTTTCAAAACTTGACCCTACGGGACAAAAGTCAACAGTTGGGGGTAGTAGAATTCGTTTTAGAGGTATGGTTCCTTCGGCAAAGTTTCTTATTTTGATCCCTAGAATACGATTTTCACTGAGGCATGGGCGATTATTAAATCGACCCGCCCTAACGTACATGCATAGTTCAATGTATGATCATACATGATCTCATATATTTCCATATACCTTTGGATCCGAAATTTGAGGGTATATGGAGGTATATGGCCATATATGATCATATATGAGCATACATGAATCATATGTGAGCATATATGGTCATATATGAATATGTACGGTCATATACCCTCAAATTTCGGATCCAAAGATATATGAAAATATATGAGATCATGTATGGTCATACATTGAACTATGCATGTACGTATATGACAATGTATGCGCATGCATGATCAAATACAAGTCAATGTATGATCATGTGTGTTCATATATATTTCGATTTTCACATGGGTTATTGAGTTCTAAATAGTCTTTAATGAGAACTAAATAAATGTTCATACATACGGGCCTTGAAACTATTTTAAGGGGGATATCGTTTCTAGAAAAAAAATGTTTTGGGATCGTTTTTTATCATGTATATAAAAAATAAAAAACAAATACAAAACAAACTAAAAAATGTACGAAATAAAAGATTTTGACCGAAATGAAATGCCTAATAAATTCTCTACCATCGTTTTTAAGAATATTTGGGTTAATATATCTTTATCCGATTACTCCCAAATTTGGTGCACATGTAGAAAACAGCGAGATATAAATTTTGTTCATACGCGAAATTTTGATGTTTTCTTAGCGTATAATTAATTTTAAACTTTAAACGCGTTTTCCCACAACCCTGAGTTCAAAATCGGCAGCCACTGTACAGCCAAGGTGGGTTAACCGATTTCGATCCGGGTTTTTTTTTTCTTTCGTAGGCAACAAAAAACTCTAGTCCTTATCGTGTAAATTTTTTTGAATTTTGGTCAAATAAATTTTATATCCCGAGCAAATGTGTTTTTTCTTGCCTTTGTTGGAATTTATAAATTTGTGTGGCAACTTTGTTAAAAAAAATTTTTTAAATAAAAATCGGGCCACGATAAGGACTAAAGAATTTATCTGGCATTAAGAATCACTTTACATTTTATTTTCCGATACTTAATGAAGGCTGCACAGTGGCAGCCGATTTTGCCTTTTTAAAAAAAGGCCAGTAATGAAGTGGCAACTCTGGCGATTTTGGCTGGGGAAATATAAAACTGATATCTTTTGAATATACTACAATAACATGATTTTTAAATAAAAATATAAAATATTAAAAATATTGTTAATTGAATTTTTGACAACCTTGCAAATATGCCCTTTAAAATGCTGTTGTTACAGTATTTACCCCCCTTAAATTAAAATTTTTTTAGATATTTTTTTAATTCAAATATTTTTGTAAATTTTAGCAAAATAGACTGTTAATTTGAATTCAACTAAAGTTAACTTAAAAATAACCAAAATTTTGCAGATATAACAGTTTGTTTTTGTTATTTTTAGTCTACTAATATTTTGCAAAATTTTCTGCAGATTTTACAGTGTAATTTGTCATTTTTAATTAACTAAAAGTGACATAAAATTCGGTGTGGTCGAAACTTTGCCCCATTTTGCTCTATCTGTCTTAATTCTTGTGATGCGGGCCATTATAAAAAAAATTCGGGAGGGGAAGGTATAGCGCTATCTTTAAAACTTCGTATACACTGGTGGCACATCTACCGGGTAAGAGCAGAAACACGAATTATGCATTTATTTATGAATCTCCATTGTAAACTTATAAACCAGTCGAATTTGTTAAACTGGTCCATTTTTAAATCTCACATATTTCACAGAGATATTCTGATTAAGATAAAGAATTTTTATTTAAGGTAGAAAAACTTTATAAGAAAAATGTCCGTTAACAAAGATATAAAATATCAGGAAAATAAAGAAATTAATTAAAAATAAAATGAAAAAAATATTTGACAGAAATATCTATGTATGTAATTTTTCCAAGCAAATCTACCAGGGTTTTTCTACTAAAAATTTTCATTGAAAGTATATCAACTTCAATTTGACTAAAAAGTCTTATACCTGTTATAAAATTAATTAAAAAGAAGAAAATTGTCCACGACTTAAGAGAATGCAATGAACTAAAAGAGAGATTAATAGTGAACTAGAACTAGATCTGAATGAATAGTTCAAATGAAGTAATTCATTCACGAACGACACTACCGGTTTGTTTCAAAATCGGTATCGGTAGTGAAAGGTCGCATTCAATTAACAAAATTATAAAAGTTGTAACATAAAATTGGTCAATCACGTATCTATTGTTAGTTAATTGAATGGTCAATGGTTAGAATAGTGTTAATAACAATCAAGTTAAGTATGTGAATCACAAAAAAAAATTGGTAATACAATAGTGAATTTAACAACTTGTAATCATTTAAGTACTAAGTAGCCGACAAATAAAAAATAAAAATAAATTGAGGTAAAATATAATAAAATGAATGAAAAGAAATAGGTAGAAGCTAGTTCAATTAATATTACGGTAAATATTTGTGACATGAAAGAAATAGAAAAACACAAAACTCAACAGGATCCAGTGTGATATTACAGAATAAGTAGATGAAAGGCATTATGAAAAATAAAGAAGAAAGAATTTGTTATAATAATCATAATTAAAAATATGATGATGACGTTATTATGACAACATGTCAACATTATAAAATAATAAAAAAAGGAAAAATATAATTTAAAAAAGAAAATACACACATGCACACGCAATACTTTCACAAATACTTATGCACAATATACTTAAGGGGACAGCCTGATTTAGAGCCATCAAGAACTGGCAAGTTTTTGTTCTGTCTAAATCAGTAGTACCTACCCAGTCAGAAAAATATAAACGGGAAAGCGGTGGCAAAGCACTTTAACAGGTGGTATAAGTACTGGCAAAAAGTGCTTTCCCATTCCCAAAATGATAACATCATTAGACAAAAGGACCGGCTGTTCAAAAAGCGCCGGAAAAGCACTGGAGGAACAAAATTTTTAAATGTTGGCAAAACGCTGGCAAAACCAATAAATAGGTGGTCTGGAAATATATTTTCCAAAATAAAATTTAAAAAAAGTTCATATGTATTTTTTGTGGTCCTGCCGTGATTTGAACCCAGGCCGTCAGATTGGCAGACGATTGCTCTACCCACTGAGCTAACGAGACATATAATATTTAATGGCTAAACACATAAATGAGTGATAATAGCTGGACAACTACTGGCTGTGCCAAAATGCTAGTACTGGCAAACAATTTTTAGTAACTAGTATGCCAGTGTTGGGAGGGCAAAAAAAAAGTTGGTCTTGAAGGAGCTTTCCCACAAACAAAAAAATTGATTTTATAAAACAAAAAAAATTTTAAATTAAAAAAAATCAAAAAAAAATGTTTTTCCTTGCAACCAGATTTGAACTCGGAACCTTCCGACTACAAACATTTTTTAACGAAGCGTCAGCATTTTTATAAAATCATTGGTTTTCCAGTGAATTGATTTTTGTACGCCTGGTAGCATTGGCTAGGTAGCACTGGATAACCACTGGTTACAAACCTTGGCATATCACTCTATGCCAATTCTTTGCCAGTGGTTTTTTTTATAAACCACTGAAATTTTTGTAAAAAAAATACTGGTAAAACGCTTTTCGCAAACGCTGGCAAAGCGTCCCAAATGAGCGTTCTGCCAGTCAATTATTTTTAATACCGTGGTTACCCAGTGGTATGCCAGTGCTTGATTTTTTGTACCACTGGCGATTTCTGACTGGGTAATTTTCCGCAAAAATATCATACTAAAATTTCGGAATGAAAATCCCTATTGAATTGAATGTGTTTTATTGAATGTCAAATTAAATTTTTAAAATCTTTTTTCCTAAAGTTATTACACTGCGTACACGATATGGGTTGTAATTTTTATTCAAATTAAAAAAACTGAAAAGTATCCCAGTGTAGAAAATCATTACCAGATGTGTGGTTATGTAACTATATACCTGGTAATTGTAACTAGTTACTGTTCTTATTACATTTGTTATTACCTTTGTATGGAGATGTCGCGAAAAATAATGAGTTACATACCAGCATACGAAAAACCTAAAAATATATCGCTACCTACATGCTTACCAGTACTGACAAAAAGAATGAGTCTAAAAATAGATTTTCAAAAAAATAAGTTTTATAAAAAAAATATTTTTTTATTATAAAATTTTTTTAATAAAATTTTCAAGTGCAGGAATCGAACCTGGGACTCCAGATTGCCAGTCAATACACTGAACCAAAACTAGTAAGTGAAATCAACATAAATATTTTGTTACTTTTTGATGAAACAAATTGTTAAAACAATATCTTTTTATTCAAATTAATATAGTATGTTTTTTTCAAATCAACTGTTTTGTTTTTTAAATGCACATACTTATTGTAAGCAAAAATGATCTACGAAGCAATTGTTGTTTTGAAAATTTTTTGTCGAATAGTTAACAAACTTGTATTTGTTAAGTCTAAAAAATTTTGTTCAAAAGTCAGTGAAGTTATTTTAATAAAATTGTTCTTCAATTTGATAAAACGTATTAAATCTGTAGAAAAAAAAATTTAGTGTGGTTACTTTTGTCGCGTCATTCCACATGTAAGCGTGTAATAGTTGAAAATATTAATAAATTAAGAAATTAAATTTAGTGACTTGTTGTGAATTGTTCAGTGAATATTTATTAATTTTAATTAATATAAATTTATGTAATTTTATAGTTACGAGTATTATGTGAATTGTAAAATTTAATATAAAATGTATTCAACATAAAATGTATTTTAATTATTAAAAATATTGAATAAATTTATATGTTTTTGGACATGTGTTTGAAGAATTGAGTTTTGAGTGTGTACTATTATTTAAATTTTATATTTCATTATTTTTATATTTGATCAAATTAATTAATTTTGTTTAGACCTTATATTGATAAAATATAATAAATAATAAAATATAAATCTAAAAAATATTAATCAATCGATAAAATATGAATTAATTGAACAAAACGCATTGTGGAATTAAATAAAATGTATTACTAAAACAACAAAATAGTTATAAATTTATATAACTGTTGGCGTAACTAATTTTTGTGAATATATTTGACAATATTTTGTCAAAATAACACCACATCAAATAGTCAAACGTCAAAATGTAAATTTATTAAAAAATATGTTAAATTGACGATAGGTTTTGTTGGTTGTATAGTGATCACCCATTCATCAATTTAATATGGATTTTAGTGGATTTCACCGCTATTTTTGGTTCAGTGTAGCTCAGCAGTGATGAAAAAATATTGAGTCTAAAAATAGATTTCAAAAAATTTTCAAAAAATCTAGAAAATTACTTTCTATTTGAAATAATGATAAAAATAAGTCATTATCAGTAGCTCATTATTATATGCTTTAAAATAATGCAGAAGATAAGTGGGTGTCATTACTGGTAGTCCAAAAAATAATGATATGTCATTACCGTTTCTACACTGGCATGTTATTACTTTTAAAATCTCACAAAAATATATAAGAAGACTTTTGTAGAGTCCTTTGGAACCTGGAAGAGAATTTTAGAGATAATAATATATTTTTCCAGTGTTGCCAACTCTTGAAGGCAGGAAAGCACCGTGAGCATTGTGAAAACGGGTAAAAAGGGTAAAAATTTACCAAAAATGGGGTAAAAAAGCACGATAATAATTTTTTGAAAAATTTAAGTCAGGATTTTAAAAACACATTTTACCTTTGTAAAATCGTGTAAAATAGGTTCAAAAAATAACCAAAAAAGCAACAAACTAATATTTCAAAATTTTAAAGTTTAAATATAACGAAGTTGCTATTTAAAATTGTACTACAAACATTGTGAAAAAATGTATTTTTTGTATATTTCGTATTATTTTTTCAACTTTGACAGAAAATTCAAGAAAAATTGAAAAAAGGAGAACAAATACCAAAAATATCAACTCTACAAAAAGCACTAAAAGCACTGCCAGAAATCTGAAAAAGCACTGTAAATACCCGCTTTTTATAAACGGGTATTTGTAAAAATTACCGGGTACGGGAAGGAAAAAAGCACCAAAAAATACCCGAAAAGCACTGAAATGGCAACACTGTATTTTTCATTTTCTTTAGATAAAAATTAAGATCTTCATCGTATACGCCACGGAGCAACTTTTCGAAAAAGAAGTTTTGAGAGAAATGAAATTGTAATTTTAAAAAACTTGTACAAAAAGGTATCCCGATTTTTTTTTTTTGTTTTTAAGAGAAGCAACACTCAAGAAATTCTTCCTATTAATGATGGTGGTGTTTTTTTTTGGAAAGGGGATAGAGAAGAGATGAAAGGTGGTCTGAAGATGAAGGGCTTCAAATATGGCAATACTCTAATTGCGTGAGATGTTGACTCTTAGAACAGTTGTTGCGCGCCGTCTCATAAAGAGTTGAAGGTTTTTTTGTTGAAGCTTTTTTTTTTTGTTTATAGCCCTGCAGTGTTGCCATTTTAGCATATTTTCTGTAGATTTAGCAGATTGAGTTTGAAAATTGCATATTTATTATAGAAAAATATGCTAAATGCTTTTTAGCATATTTCGTTTGACATAAGCAGATTTTTAGCATATTTATGCCCACGCAAGATTAAGTTTTTATTATTTTTTCCAACAATGATTACACTACGTATACGTTAAAAAAAACTGTCAAAATGTTTTTTAAAATGCGAAAACTCAACAAAAACGCGGCAGTAGAGTAAAAATTGCAATTTTTTTATGCAGCAGGTTTTTAGCATATTTTTGTGTGTGGTAATTTAGCACATTTTTAGCATAATGAATATTTCAACATATTTGTAATTTTTTGTTTGTCATATTTTTAGCATAGTTTTCTTTTCTCACAACTTAGCAGAATTTAGCACATTTTTTTCGGTAATTTAGCATATCTGGAACGAAAGTTTCTGGCACCACTGTAGCCCTGTTATGTTATTTTATTTCGGTTGAGTTAAGTGCTATGGGAACACCGAAAGAGGACGTTGCGATATGTTTGAGAGATAAAAAACTCGTACATAAAATTGTCAAAAGCACATAAAAATATTTTGCGTTTGAAGTAGTGCATTTTTTTTCATTTTTTTCTCGAATTTTTGAACAATATAGGGCTCAGATATTCGATAGTACTGAACATATTATAGGAAAAATATTTTTGAAAATTCCATAATGTAATTTTGGTTCACTAAAGCATCATTTGGAACACGTAATTTTTTTCTTTTTGAAATATATTTATATAAATAATAATTATCATAATTTGAGTGCTATTACACTCATGGAAATAAATCTGTAAAAATAGCAGAAAAAACTACTAAAACTAGCAGATTTTTTTACTAAATACTAGTAAAATAAGAACAGCAAAATAAAACTCTTAAATTTACAGAATTTTAGTTATATTTAAGTTAACTTTTAGTTAATTGAAAATAGCAAATTGTACTGTAAAATCTACTAAAAATTTTGTTAAATATTAGTAGACTAAAAATAGCAAAAATAAACTGTTATATCTACAAGATTTTTGCTATTTTTAAGCTGAAATTAGTTGAATGCAAATAGCAGTCTATACTGCTAAAATCAGCAGAAATATTTGCTAAAAATTGTAAACTGCTGTTTCCAAAAGGCTCGATTTTTATTAGCATTTAAAAACAAACTGAAAAGAAAAACTTCAAAATTTTAAATTTTTTGGTGATTTTTTGGGTTACCAGCCAGCAATTTCGGAGCACTCATAAATAAGATCCTTAAATGGCTCATAGAAATGTTTGTTGTTTTTTTGAAAACAATCTTTTTTGGTAGAAAATATGAACCCTCATAAAACACTCCAAAAAGTTGTCTCTACAATCTAAAAAGCTTTCTCAAAATGAGGGTTTATTTTTCGGACTCAAAGAAGATTCCAAAATAATTTAAATTTATAAGGAAATTTTCGATTTTACACGTTCTTTTTTCTGAGTCATTTCTGAGTACACAGGTGGATCTTTTGGACGGAGCACTTTCATAGGAAAAAGTGCAAAAATTTTTATGTTTTTGGAGCTCATTTCTGAGTCATTAATGATGATCTTTGTTTGCTGGGCTACTAATTATTTAGCAAAATTTTTTCCTGATTTTAGCAGGTTAAATTGCTATTTTCCATTAATAAAAATTTAGCTCAAATATAAATAAAATTGTGTATATTTAACCGTTTTATTTTTGCTGTTCTTATTTTACCAGTATTTAGTAAAAAAAATCTGCTAATTTTAGCAGTTTTTTCTGCAGCATCATTTTTAACTAATTCTTAGTAACTTTTTCTGCTATTTTTACAGATTTATTTCTATGAGCGTACGTCACAAAATTCGAAAATTTTTTAAATTCGCGACAATGTGACAGAAGTTTATGAGTTTAAAAGGCTATCACTTTGGAATTTCGTTCTGAAATTTTGGTATGATATTTTTGTGGAAAGTACTATAAATTTAGATTTCTTGAAGCCTTCAAAGGGGCTGTCCCCTTAACGAATTTAATACAAATAATGGTCTTTTGTTAATAACGATGCTAATGATTATGATTTAAAAGCAATTCGTTTAAGTGAATTGTAATTCCAATTTATATAACAAGAATAAATGAAAATGATAATACAATAAACATTTCGACCACAATAAGCAGCAGTAAAATTAGATACAACATACGAATGCAGGTGCCAACGACCCAAGGAAACAATAAATGTATGGTACAACTGAAACAAAACAAAAAAAAGTAAAAAGTTAAAGTTAAGCATGGCGACTCTATGATACCCTACACCAGTCTATTTAAAAGTCAACTAATTTTTGGATCCGAAATTTCAATGGGTTGAAATGGCCTTCATCAATAAAATGGCATTAAATAAGAAAATCAGTATGGATTTTGATTTTGTGATTTAGCATAATGTCAGTTGTCTTTAATAGAAAAAGTAAATAGAGTCTATATAGGCCCTTGGTCCAGATAGTGACCGATTTTATTTAAAATCAATAGGCTTTGGCTTGGGCGCAAATGAGTCAGCGTACCAAATTTCATTAAAATATATCTATATCTGTAAATTTTTAGGGAACCTTCATACTAGATTCTAGCTAAAATTAATTAAAATATCTTTATATTAGCGAGCAATGATTAGGGTAGGTTAAATGTTAACCCGCCAAAACGGCAAGTTCACTCGGAGGCCATAAGTCCCACTTCGATGTCCTCAGTCTTCCCCATATCCACATGGCAAAATACCACGACGAGAAAAAAAGCTAACACCAATCCTTTTCGCCAGACTAGACAGAGAAAAATAAAGCAGACTGCCCAGGTCATCGAAGAACCTTCTTTCCAGATATCAGAGTCGCCCCTACTTCAGTCCCGGACAATCACAAAGCAAATGCCGAAGTATCTTCTCCTCCTAAAATAGTACATTCAACCTCGTTTTCTCTGCATTAGGCAGCAGCTATAGGGTATGGAATATGCTACAATCCATCAAGGCCGATCATAGGGTCGGATATATCCTACAATCCGTGAAGGCGATTTGCCTCGCCCTCGTCTTCCTATCCAGAATATCCTCTATGACACCGAATAGCTTCACCACACGCAGAGAAAAGATATGGTTGCAATATGATCACAGCTACCAAACTATGGTCAAATTATTAATGTATTAATCATACTTTACAAATGATATGGTCACCTATAACCATTTCATAGTTCAAATCTCTCTTTTTGTCGATTATCATAATATTTCTCTCGTCTACAATCATATATTATTTGGACAATCATATTCCTCTCTTCGAATTGCAATCATATTATTATCTGAGTTGAGAGAAATCATGTTCACAATCATTGCTATAGTTTCGACAACCATGGGATGATCAGTATATATTTTTAAGAGCGTCATCTATAAGTTAGCGTCAGTCTTGTTTAAGATTTTGTGAAAAGAAGTTGTAATGTATTAAAAAAAAGACTTAAAAAATAGAAAAATATCTTAAATTAAATAATATTAAAATTTAATAGTGACATTGATTTTGGAAGAAAGAAGTCGCTCTACCTCTAGAGAGATATAGATTGTCAAGCAATACTTAAATGAAATTATTGTTTATTATGCAATAAATTGTTTAGTGCTATAAATTAAGTGAAAAAAGTAATTGATTTTATTCAGAGCGTCTGTAATAAGAAGTGTGATAGATTTTAGTTTTGTACGAAAAAAAAATTTAAAAAAGTGCAAAATTAAAAAGAAAATATTAGTGCACGACGAAATGATCATAATATTTACGTACTGATTATAATATGTTCCTGGTGATCATAATATGATCCCAAATGATCACAACATTTTTTTCATTACCATAATATGATCATGAGGAATATATTATGATCATTAGAAACATATTATGATCACTGAGAACATGTTATGATCATTTCGGATGCATTGTAAAATTGTATTTTCAACAATATTTTTCTTCGCGCTATTATTTAAGTTTGTAAATTAGTCTTTGAATAAATAAATATACTATTGTGAATAAAACAAATCGTGCACAGCTTTTTTACTCACCTTCAAGAGAATGCTGGGAAAAAAACTATAGGGATCATAGTATGATATACAGGACTATAATATTATAATATTGGGATCAGTTTAGAATCATAATGTAGTAATTAAGGGATCATAATATGATAGAAAAAGGTATTTCATAATATGATTCTCGCAATCATAAACCCAAAAATATATGATGCTCTTCGAATATGGTCATCCCAACCATGTTATTTCTTTGCGTGCAAAGGAACCAGGACAACCGTCCGTATCAGTACCCGAATGACCCAGTATTATTCCTCGCGTACTCATCACCCAGCTCGTTCCCCACGACCACAACGTGTCCTGCGACATTTGCAAAATTGACCAAGTGTCGACGAATCCGGCCAAGGTATTCAATACAGTGCTTCACACACTCACATCTAATCGTAGAGATTTAAAGTAGCAAGTCTGTCCACAAAGATGCTAATAGGCGATGGATCCATAACCCATTCCATTATCATCCGCGCGGCCATGTCAATTTCATAGATATCGTCCTGGAAAGGTTATCTGAGAGTTGTATGGAGACCCGAAGGTCCAGCTCGCCAGAATAAACTGCCGACCTTGTCCCTGTCTCCATGTTCGAAACGTCCGTATACATCGAGATTTAGCTACTCCAAATACAGGTGTCAGCGACCCAGTTCTCCTTGGTCGGTACAATAACCTCAAAAGTCCTCTGTAAGTTCGCGATCGGGAAAATCTAGTCAGAGGCAAGATTCAATTGACCACCACCATTCTTATGCAGAATGACACTGTGCCACCCGGTGCATTGCGTCTGCTCCTGCCTATCTCTCAGTCTATGAGCTGCCTTGACCGCCGTAACCATAGTATAATATAGTAGCTTTACTCATTTTCTGTCATTTGAAAAAATGAAGTAGTGTTCGTAATTTTACTCGTACATATGGTTCTTAATACCACTACAACTACATGAGATAGGGACAAGCTCTCAATTTTTTAATGAGTGGGGCTACTATAGTATACTATGGCCGTAACCTCTAATATATATTTATCGGCGGGATTCTCAGCGTCACCAAATTCGTCTGGGGTGCCGAACGGGCGACAACAGTGACATCCAAATAAGCCGGTAGTAGCAGAGATGTGACTTCGCATTCGCCTTCCAGGACCACTCTAGTGGCTATGTAAAAGCCTTCATATGCCACAAGTTCTAAACATTGACCGTTTTTACCCAAAATCAATAGACTTCGTCGTTAGGCCAATAAAAGTCGGTATATTAAATTTCATCAACTTATCTTAATAGTGTCCACCTTTAGCATCGGTACAAGAATACTGGCAAAGACAGAGGAATGGACAGATGGTTATTGATAAATCGAATCGAAAAGTGATCCTGAGTAGATGAGTATACTTGGAGGATGGTCTAGATCCAGTATTTTTGTTGTTACAAAGATCAGCATAAAATCATTATATTATGTCGACGTAGTGGTGTAGGGTATAAAAAGAACCCATAAAAATACTAAAACATGAATGAATGTTGGAACAGCATATTTGTTCTCAAAGATTTTATACACTTATACACATGTAAACTATTGATGTATCTAATCAGGCTCTATGCAAGTCGCTCAATTACTGTTAACCAATCTCTCTCCCCCTCTGTCACTTCAAGAAGTTAAACTGCACTTAATGGGTTTAGTTTTTTTTATTACGAGCATATTTTTTTCATATTTTGTGTATTTATTGGAACAATTTTTAATATTTAATAAAATTTTACCATTAAACTTAACCCATCATCCCCTACTAAAACTTCTTGAAATGCCAGTTAACAGGGGATGAGATACATGCATACTCTTGTGATTCAATGCTCGTTGATCTAATCCGTAAGAGTCATTGTTGTTTAACATACATACTTCAGTAGTTCTTCAATTTTTGTTTTATAATGTTGCAGATTCTAAGCAAAACTCACGTGTAAAACCACATTCACAATGATGGAGTACTCTACTCTGCAGAGTGGATTTTGCTCATTTCTTTTTCGCACTTACATATTTTTTCTATTATGCTATCTCTATTTTAGTACACTCCACTCTGCACAGTGGAGTACTCCATCATTTCTTAATGTGGCTTGATAAAGCAAGAAATATATTGTATCTTAGACTGTAAGGGCCTGCATGTATGTATTTAAAACATTCTATGAAACATTCACTACACTTTTTGCTATTCAGATCCGTAACTTTCTGAACTTTATTTGTGTTACACTCAACGTTAGCTTTAGATTTCCGAACATTGCTTGGACTATGTCACCTCGCATTGAAATGGCATTTGAAGAGCTCACAAAAGCTTCTCCACATTCTTGGTTTTGGGTTCGCAACTGAGTCCTTTTGCTTTTCCTATTCCAGGCCTTCTCTTAATCATTAGGTCCGTGTTGAGCTTTTTGAACCTTCAAGAATCACATTACCTGGTCACTTGTGCTTTTTTTTTTTGAATTTTTTTATGAGTCCAAAATGCAATATTTTGAATAGTTTTAATAATTTTATTTATATCTTAAGGCACATTTACACCCAAAAGAAAAATTACGGGATTTAACGAAAAGGCAGCTCTATATAAATCTACTATGACAATGACTGTTACTGTCATACAGAATTTCTTTAATTAGTTAAACATTTTAAAATGTTTTGTAAAATTATTAAATATTTCAGTTTATTAAATGTACTTTTTGGTATTTGGAGAAAAAATTTTGTTGGAAAATGGGGTTTTCATCGAAAAAGGGGTTTCAAAAAATATTCCCACATGTTTGGTCGTGATATTTAGTGTAGGAACCACTTGGTCTTTTAAGAGTGCACTATTTTTATGATACTGAGCCAATTCTAATATTTAACACCATTGCTACAATAGTTAAGAATCACTGTTATACTCACTATATACTACCTGTTAACAAAAACGGTATCAGTATTTTTTTAAGCTACCAATACTACTGAATACTTCACTAGTAACACATTAATGAAAAACGAAAGAAGAAGAAGAACAAAACAGAAATATCTAACTCTGAAAGTAGTTGAAGCAGAATAAGGTGATCTGATCGTCATTTGCCACCGCATTGACTTACCTTCTTTTACACCTTAGAAGATTGAAGATCAAAGAGTAATGTGCCGACCTAATAATATAGATTAAACTGATCTTTGGGTGAAGAGAGTAAAAAAATAAAAAACGTAACAATAACAACAAAACTAGAGTAGATTCCACATTACTCTAGACAGAATGTATTTATTCCACACGAAAAGACAGTGGTGTTGCTTTAAAGTTCTTAGGGAGCACATTAGAATATCGATCGATTGAAATACTATAAACAACGACACTGTTTCATTCTGTACATTTTAATTTTCAAATCAATATTTAATGCGGACACTGTAGAAAAAACGGAGCATATACGTTGGATGGGGAAAATGGGGTGAAGTTTGAAATTTAAATTCTTTGTCACATTTATGCATTTTTAGAATTTCTTACTACTACTCTGTTGTGTTTTTATCTTTTAATGACATAAATGCTTAAACATTGCTGAAGCTGCGCCATTTTTTGGGAATATGGTAAAAGTGGGGTGTAGTGGGAAATCCGTTTAAATGCATTTTGTTAAGGTTGCCTGATGGTATATTATGGGAATATGAATTTTAACATATAAATACTTACACCATGCCGCGAAAGTAAGCATAACAGGAAACTGCTTCTATTTTATATTTTTTTCATATTGATTTTTACTTCGTTATTTTTTTCTTTCTTCTATTAGTTTTCTTTACATTCATTTTATAATTTACTTGATAATAAGAATTCATTGCAGTTAGAACAAGACTTTTTTTATTTATTTAAGCATTTTGTGTTTACAACTTTCCACTTTGTCTCTTTTAAAAAGATCGCCAAAAAAATGCAACTAATGAATGAGTTAATTATGTTATGTTAGGATAGGAAGTTAGACCACTAATCACTCTTTGCAATGAATCTCTCAAATAATTAAAAAAATATTACTGCATGCTTTTTAGGAGCTAGAAATAAGTGTTACCCCTTATACCCCACCTTCCGATACTATTAATCTGTCTAAAGCCAATTAGTCATAATAATATTTATATGCCACAGTGAATCATTTGAAAGCATTTAATTAGATTTGATTTCATTTATAGACATTATAATGCGATGAAGCTTAAAACGAAACAAACACGCAAAAGATGAAAGAAATAATTTTGATCTTATTTGTATTTTATAATATGGAGGGTATTCAGTTCAAAACTTACAGAAGACAGGCAGACAGACGGACAGACAGTGTTTTGAGCGTATATTAAGTAGTGGTTTTGCTTATTATGTTTTTAAGATTTTATATAAAAAAGAATGTGCAGCCACGCAATTACAGGATGAGGAATGTACTTAAGTACAAAATAATAAAATTACCCAGCAAAAACTTTAACCACTATTGGCAACCTATCGCCAATAGGTTACAAATGTCTCCTTATATAAATAAAGTTACGAAGATTTAAACAAAACTTTTGTTGAAAAATAGGTTTTGGAAAAGCTAATTTTAATCTGTATATAAAGAAGCCACCAGAATGTCGTAGTTTCTAAAAAGGCCTCAAAATTTAAGGGAAATAAAGGGTTTTTCAACAGGGACGCTACAAAAGTAGAAAGACAGGGACAGCAAGCGACGCCATTTCTCTTCAATAAGGTTTGCCATTTAATGATGGAAAGATATACGAGCCAACAACGAGTCGAAATTATTAAAATTTACTACCGAAATTCGGAGTCAGTGGCCTCAACGTTAAGAGCGCTACGTCCAATTTATGGTCGTCATAATCGTCCTAGCAGATCAACAATTGAGCGTCTAGTGGAAAAATTTGAATCCACAGGCACAGTATAAAATGTTTCCGTGCCAGTGAGACAAAGAAGTGCCCGTAGTATCGAGGCTGCTGAGGCTTCAGTTGAAGAAAGCCCAAATGTGTCTCTTACACGTCGTTTTCAAGCGTTGGGCATCTCTGTGACGTCGTTGTGGCGAATTTTGCGAAATGATCTTGGCCTATATCCTTACAAGATCAAATTGACGCAAGAACTGAAGCCGCTTGACCACCAGAAGCGTCGTATGTTCGTGAATTGGCCTGAGCAACAACTTGAAAATGATTCGGATTTTCATCGAAAAATCATCTTCAGCGATGAGGCTCATTACTGGCTGAATGGCTTCGTCAATAAACAAAATATGCGTTATTGGTCAGACAGCAATCCACACGTACCCCGAAAAAATTACGGTTTGGTGCGGTTTATGGGCCGGCGGCGTCATTGGACCGTACTTCTTCCGTGATTATCAAGACCGGCACGTTACTGTGAATAAAGAATTTCATTGATATCAAAAACCGTTTTTGTTTTATTTAAAAAAACTTTTGTAGCGCTCATATTGAAAAACCCTCAGAAACAGAAAGTTCTATCATTCAAATGCCCATACCGATTATGATAAAAAATTTCTGCTTTACCTATGATAAAACAGGTAGAAAATCGGTAATTTTTTTTGGTATGTACTTTCTTTTTGGTCACATATTAAAATTTCTTTAAAAATGGCGCATAAAAGTTCTGAATTAAAAAATGTCTGAGAATATGTCGTCGGCTTGCCTGCAAGAAGTCCTAAGTGTTTTTTAATTGATTTTCAGGAGAGCGAAAAAACTATTAAAAAATAACATTTTAAGATATTTCATTGACATCATATGCCTTAATGATGATTTTAGTAAATGAAGTCGTGAATTATTAACGCATATGATGCCAATAGAATATCTTAAAATGCTATTTTTTAACAGTCTTTTCGCTCTCCTGAAAATCTATTAAAAAACACTTAGGACTTCTTGCAGGCAAGTTGACGATGTGTTTATCCTAATTTTCCAATCAAAACAACTGAAACTTGCTAACGAATTTGAATGAAAGTTGGTAATAATTGGAAGATGACAAAGCAAATTGTTGTTGGTTTTGTTTTTTTCTTTAATATTTAAAATGTTGAATAGCACTTAAAGAGAAGAAGAAGAAATTCTCGTTAACTAACGTATTTCTAGAAATTCTAAAAACCTCTTCCCCAAAAGATTTACTTAGGCAAGAATGAAATCCGGCTAAGGGCATGGCTTCAACAGATTATTGTTTTAGGATTTTAGCCTATTTAATACCTTTAATCCATTAATGTTCATCTCGATAAAAAAAAATTCTAAGTTATTTCTCAAAATTTAAAAAATATTATTTTAGGTAAATTTTTTTAAATTAAATTAAATTAAATTAAATTTAAATTTAAATTAAATTTAAAATATATTCTTCCTTAACTAAAATTTTTATTTTTCGCAAAGTATAGTTTCAGGCTGTTTTTGGAAAATTAACCCTTAAGTGCTCTTGTGGTAAAAATTACATTACCTTTCCCATCCTAGTAACCATATTAGGCATCACTACTTTATCACGCTTAGGTAAAGGATCAAACATCACCTTCATTGTCTGTAAAATTCATCAATAAAGCAAGATCTAGGGTAATAAATGGACTTCATTTGCTTACATTATGCTGATTTATTAATTTTTGCATAAAAACAATGAAATTGCATTTGTACTTGTCCAATGAAACTTTTAATTAAATTGCTGCAAGTTTTTATAAAGTTTATGAAAATTATATTTTTATTTATTGAAAGTTTCAAATACAAAAAATCGTTCCCAAGGAAGTGAAATTTTTTAATAAATAAATCATAAATCAAGAATAAAATACTAAAAAGTGAATTTAGACCCACACTCGCTCACGCTCACGAGGAAATAAATCAGATTAAGCACGCCCGTGTGAAAAAGATTTTACCAGATATAATTAGATCTGATCATATCTAGGCATATCTGGCCAGATCTCAGTGGATCTTACCAGATCTAATTATATCTCAAAATTGGGGACAAATTTAAGATCTAATTAGATCTGATCAGATCTAGGCATATCTGGCGCAATTGTCCAGATCACTTTAGATTTGAACAGATTTGGCACTAGATCTGATCAGATCTTGCCATAAGATATTATCACATATGCCATATCTGATCATATTTGATGAGATCTGATACAGGATTTAATTAGATTCAATCATATCTATTAAGATCCAAAAAGATCTGATCAGATCTAAACTTTTTTACACGGGCGAATAATTTTTTCTTCTCACACTAATTAAAGCTCACATGAGCAAATTAGACTTTAAATAATACGAAATAAAAATTTAGCAGACAAAATAAAATTTAAAATTAAGAACAATTACGAAAGGTAAACTTGTAATTGAGTCCAATATAAAACTTTTCCATTTATTTTGTAGTTGAAAAATCCAATCGTATAAAAAAATCTATGAAAATAAAAATAAAAAGTGAAAAAAATTTCGTTAAAATTGGACCCAGGCATGAGTGAGTCCAATTTTAACCTCTCACCCACTCACCTTCACGTGGGTAAGTCAACATTTTGATAAAAAAAAATATATATTTATTAAAAACAATTACTTTTAATTGCATTGTTTATCTTTACAAAAATGTCCTTAAAATCTATTAAGGGTATTCATGAAACGTATTAACGGTATTCATTAATCGTATAAATATACTTAGTATAACACTTATGTGGGTATTTGCAAGTATGTATTTATTTACCTTAACAAATTTGGCGCATATTAAATACTATTTCCATTCCATTTCCAGTCCATTTCCTCTTTAATACCACGATTATTTATTTAGAAAAATATTTCTTTATTTATAAAATGGAATAATTTATGATGAAATATCACGATAACTATTTATATTTGATAAAGCATGAGACATAGAAATGAAAATAGAATACAAATTATAGAATAACATTTCCAGAGTTGATGAAATATTTTTGGCACAATTGCGAAGTTTCCGCTATATACGATATTACTGTAATTTGTTTAACGACTTCTTCAGTAAAAAAATATTATAAGAATATGAACATTTCCTACAAAATATTTTTTTAAATTATTTAAATTTCAAATTTTTTGCTGGGACATAAATATGTATATTTTTTATACATAAATTCCTAAAAAAAAATCTCAGCATAAGAGTTTAAGTGCAAGTTTGCATATCATTAGCAATAACTTTTTTATTGTGCTGTGGATGTGGATAATTTCAGGATGCTAGGATTTTAGGTTAAAAAAAAACTATGTATTATCGTTTAACCACAGGAAAAGAAAAGTAATCATGTGATCGTTATCAAAGTTAATCAGAGAGTGAAAGCAGGTAAATTATCCCATCAACATCTCAGTACTATTTAGTTGGAAATTAAAGTATGAGATATGAATTAATACGAGGGTAAATATTTACATTTTGAGCATAACAATGAAAACGCAGAAATTTGGTATTGAAAATTTCTTTAGTTTTTTCGAAATATTTTATCATCTATGATCTACTTTTGCATACGTACGAACGAACCACTTGTCATAGCATTTTTTCTATTCCACGTGAAACACCGATAAAGCATAGTTTTTGAATGCACCTACGGCTTTTTCTGCTGACAAAAGTCGTTATCCACGCAGTTTATCTTTAATATGCGGGACCAAGCAAGTCACTGGGTGCCCAGTCAGGGATGAACGATTAATATGCCATTAATTCGATCTGTTGAGTGCTCAAAAAGTCACTTATTTGAGCCGATGTGTGAAAGCTCACATTGTCATGGTGAATAATTATTCGTTTTTGGAACCATTTTTATCTGAATTCAGAGAGATCATATTCACAATCATTGGTATAGTTTCGACAACTTTAAAATTGTCAGCATATTTATTTTATGAGCGTCATCCATCAATTAGCGTCATTCTTACTTGAGGTTTCATTTCATTATCTTAACGACATTGTTTGTAGAATAAAGAATCCGATCTACCCAAGAAGTCCGGGGTAAATGTGGACTGTCTAGGAACCATCAAATAAAATTATTGTTTATTGTGTTTAGTATTTAAATTAAGTAGACAATAATAAAAAAGTAATTTTTTTTTTTTTAATTTTGTAATCACCTAGAAAAAATGTTGTTCGTCTTTAAAAAGGGTGTGTGAAGGATTTTAGTTTAGTGCCAAGAAAATGATCATGAAGTTTTTTACATAACCATAATATTATCACTGGGAATATATTTTGATCTCTAGAAAAATATTGTGATCATTACAAATATATTATGATTTTTAACAATATTTTTCTACGCGTTGATATTGCATGTTTCCATAATTTATGTTTATTTATACATACATATATAAGTGTTAACTAAAATTGATTTAAATTATTTAAATGGGTTAATTAGAAATTGAATAAATATCCCAACCAGCAAATACGCCCAAAAATGAATCAAAAAAAAGCTCAAAAAATATTATTAAAAGTTAAAATTTTTGTATGAAAGTGGTTCATACAAAAGAGCCTTCTTTTCTGATTCGAAAATGATTCAAAAAACGGATTTAAAAAAATTCGAAAGGCTCAAAAATTAACCTTTTTTAACCTTTCTTGAATTGGCTGGGATACTAATTTGAATAAAACGAAACGAGCATAGTTTTTTAACTCAGCTTCAAGAGAACGATGGGAAAATACTATAGGGATCATAGCATGATATGCAGGACTATAATACGATAATATTGGGATCATCATGTGATAATAAAATTACGATAAAAAAGGTATTTCATAATATGATTGCCTCAATCACTTACCCAAAAATTTAAACATTTAAACATAAAACATATTTACATATAATAAATAAAAGTGTCTAAAATTTAACTGTGTAAACAGTACTTATTTAAACTATGACGAGTAAGTCATTATTTTATATTTAAAAACAATTACTACAATAGGGTGTTATTAGGAAGTCATTATTTTATAATATAAAATAATGCAAAAGATAATGATATATCATTTTTGGTAATACAGATAATAATGAGGTGTCATTACCAATATTTTGCTGGGTAGTGGTACTATGAATATGTATATACATTCCTGTAATAATTTTCTAAATAATATTTTTTCTTTTATTCTAGGTAAATGTAATCCCATCAAAAATAATTATTATATTTCTTAAATTTTTGTTCTATATATTCACAAAATATGTTTGCAAAAATAACTTAAAAATTAATCAATTGATCATTTTTAGTCGCTTGTTGATCCAAAAAATTAGTTTCCAGATACCCACATTACTTTCAGAAACTGTGAAAAATATTTCAAAAATGAGTGAATGCTTTCCAGGTATTATCAATTTTATTTAAAAAAATTAGTTCTATTCAAGAACAACACAATTTGTTTAACCCCCCGTTTCTACATGCAAGTGCAAGTTCGAAAAACTCAATACACTCACACTTTTTCACTAATACAATCACACTTATACGACTTGCGACTCAACTTGCAAGTAAATTTTGAAGACAGTGGATTTTTGACAATTGCGGCAAGTGAAATGACAGAATAAAGAAAACAGTGTTGCCTAGTAACGTTTTCTATTAATTTACTAGTATTTGGTAAAGTAAGAGTTGTAGTGCAACTGATTTTGTATTTATTTGTAAAAAAAAGTGAAAAAGAACACAATGACATATCTTAATGGTAATTTTAAATATCAATTTTATAAGTTTTTGAAAAAAAAATTGATAAGAACAAATTTTTTACCAGCTTTGTTAGAATATTGAAGACTTGGCAATACTGGAATCCTATTTAGTGACAACCTATGCCTCCGACGACATTTTAAAAATTAACTTGCAGCAAGTAGTGTGGACACATGTAAACTTTTCATGTTTTTTCGGTAATTTTCGAAATTTTCGCTGATAATACGTATTCTCAACTTGAAACCATTTACTTGCATGTGGAAACTGGGGGTAAAGAACCTTTGATTGTATTTCCGAAGAGATTGGATTTAAAATATTAGCATTTTTGTTGCACACTAATAGAAAAAAGTCTGCAAAAATTTTAGTTAAAAATACGTTAAAAATTTGTTTGCAAAAAACCTGCTAAAATTAGCATTTTATTGTTGCTAAATATTAGTACGATAGGAACAGCAAAAATAGAACTGTTAAATATACAAAATTTTTGTTATATTTGAGTTAAATTTTAGGTAACAACTTAACCTGCTAAAAACAGCAAAAAATTTTGGTAAAAAATTAGTAGACTAAAAAATCACAAACAAATTTTAAATTTTCAAAGTATTTTTCGATTCTTTTTTCTTTTACTTAATGCAAATAAAACTCTAGCCTTCTGAAATCAGCAGTTTACTAAAATATTTCTGTTGATTTTAACAGCATAGACTACTACCTGCATTCAACTAAATTTAACTTAAAAATAACAAAAAATTTGTAGACATAACTTTTTTTTTTTTTGCTGCTATTTTTATTCTACTAAAATTTAGCAAAATTTTCAGCAGATTTTAACAGTACAATCAAAGAAAAAGTCTGTAACATATTTAGCTAAAACTACTAAAAATTAGTTAAAAATTATGTTGCAGAAAAAACGGTTAAATTAGCAGATTATGTTTGCTATATATTAGAAAGTTTCTATATATATGTATAGCAAAATTAAACTATTAAATATACAGAATTTTTGTTAATAGAAAATAACAAATTCACCTGCTTAAATCAGCAAACAAATTTTGCTAAATAATTAGTAGCCTAAAAAATCACAGAAAAGTTTACAATTTTCAAAGTTTTTATTCGATTTTTTTTTAAATGCAAACACAAATCGAACATTTTGAAAAAGCAGTTCAAAATTTTTTTAACAAATATTTCTGCTGATTTTATCAGGATAGAGTACTATTTGCATTCAACTAAAATTAAATTAAAAATAACAAAAAATTTTTAGAGATAACAGTTGATTTTTGCTGCTACTTTTAGTCCACTAATATTTATGAAAATTTTAAGCAGATTTTAACAGTATAATCTGTAATTTTCAATTAGCTAAAAGTTAAGTCAGATACAGCTAAAATTCTGTAAATTTAACAGCTTTATTTTTGCTGCTCTTATCTTACTAGTATTAAGCAAAAAAAAAATCTGCTAATTCTGAAATTAGCAGATTTTTTTTCAGCAAGGTAATTTTTAACTAATTTTTAATAGCTTTTTTATTTCTATGAGTGCAGAAAACTTCCTTTTTGTTCAAACGAAATGAAGGCCATACGAGGAATCTGGCTGCCGTTGTGGCGGCAATAGTTTTTAGAAGAAAATAAGATGAAAAACAAAAAACGAAGCCCCACTTTTCACCAATGTTGCAAAAAATTGCAACGCTTTGTAATTTTTATGACTTTTGAGCACACTACTCAATGTAGCTAAGCATGCTTAACGCGCTTTAACTAACTGCATTCATGCATAATATACAAGCAGTGACTTAAAAGAATGTATTTAACATATATACATTACAAATATTTTAAATAATAAGAAATGAGTTCATATTTCGTACTTATTGCAATTTTAAATTTATATAGTTATGACAACGAAAGTTCTAATTTATAACCGAATTTAATACCCTAATTGCAATTTGGACCAAATGTTTGTTTTTTAAACGATTTTTCTTAAAAAGGAGCATAAGCCGATGAGGGAACCTATTTCGATCTCCAAACCGATGTTAATTAATTCGGATATGTGATAGAAGAGAAAAAAATTAGAGATATGTATTTTTTTAAGCAGGGAATCTCACATTTAAGGGTTAAATACAAAGTGAGGACAAGAAGTACCGATTTTTGTTTTTTGTATTATATAATTTTTATTTTTATTCTTTTTTAATATTCGTAATCACTTGGTTTTGCGGCGGCTTTTGCAGAAGAGCTATTTTTACCCATATATCAAATACTTTAAATATTCACCAACATTTCGTGAATTTCAGGCATTGTTTCATACAAAGAGCAGGTAATTTTTTATCTCACTTTTTTACTTCTAATCACGAGATGATCCCATAAAAAATGCGTGTCTGTTATTCCTCTTTTGTATCACAAATCCCTAATTCTTGAAGACCGAAGTAAACCCATCGGCGTAGCTTCCTTATAGATTTGGAGGCATAAAGCAAGGATTTTTTGATTTATGAGTTTTAATGTCTTTAATTACAAGAAAGATTTAAAGCTAAGGATTTATGGCCCCAATTTTATTTAACACGTAATGGGATATGAATTTTTTTCTTAAATTATGTGAAATACAAAATTTTCCGAAGAATATCTTCCTTTATATATTCTGTATATTATTTAATAAAAATAACTTTAATTCTGATCTCTACGTCTCTTTTTGTCTGTTTGTCTGTCTGTCTGTTTGTCTGTCTGTCCATCCTTTTGTAAAAGTACAAATTAATACTACAACTTCTTCTTCTTCTTCAAGTGTTTAAAGGATGTTTAAGTAATATTTTTATTTCTTCTTCTTCTTCTGTAGTGCGATGTGTCGGGTTATTGTGTTGTTGCAATGAATTATTATATGTGCGAGTACTCGTACATATGAGTATGTTAAAATTGTGTGGCAAATAATGCAGTAAAGAGGTCCGCCAAAAATGTTGCTTTTATTCAAAAGCTTCGATGGTGAGCGCCATCTCGTTTAATCTACCTTTTAATGGGCGTGGCTATAGTATTTTATATACGATGATCAAAGAAGGCCGACACTTTGTTATTGTACCGCTTTTACGGCTGCATTACTTTAATATTGCCAACCATACTAATGATAATGATGATGCCAATGCCGCAACAGATCATGATGATGATGAAGAAATCTGTCTCTTAATAAATTAAAGACTACAGTTGTTTTGGAAGAATTAGGAGATTCCCAAACACCTCAGTATGCACACTGGGTCAGATCGTTAAAATAGTAGTAGTAAACTCTGTTGTATAAAACGAAATTACGCGACCGTAGAATTTTCGATAAATGAATACCAGTAAAAGAAGATACAAAATTTTTGGGGCATTTGCTTAAAAAGGGAGAATATAAAACAACGTTATCTGAACAGTTTTACCATCTACCGGTTTATAGCAGAATTACAAAAATGTACTTGAAAACATGTTCGGTTAACATAAACAAATGCATTTTCGAAAATTATTTATAAAGAACTTTCAAGTCGAATATAGGGATTGTTGAAGCAAAGTAGGTGTAAACACAGGCACATTGGAAGGACGAGAATAGTTATTACTCACTAAGGGAAATGACGACATCTTGCCCTGATCAAGCGATCCCAGGTGTTATCGTTTTCCAAGCCATTAACATGAGGGAAGAAGAACGGAAAACACTCTGGGGAAGTTTGTTCTCTCTAAACAAGATGGAGACACTCTCACCCTGTAAAAGAGAGCCTGGGTGTCATTCTAGATTCTAAACTATCCTGAAATGCCGCAATAAACAATCGTGCATCACAACAAACAAGGTCAGAACAAACTTGTCCTGCTCAATGAGCAGTGCTCTTAAAGAAAAACACTCTGGAAGAGTTTGATCTTGCTTAATTGCATAAGGACAGTCTTCAACTCAATAAGAAGGTATCGTGATATTCCAAGACATCATTATACATCCTAAAATTTCTTAGAGAAGAAATACCGAGTGAAGAATTGCAACGACGAGTTTTACTGTGTTAGCTTGGGTAGGCATGCGGAGGGAGTGATTGTAACAGAAGTTTGTGTCAGTAAAAAGGCTAATTTGCTTCCAAAACATTATGAACCCTATTACCCCATACCTAAATAAAACAGACAGTTAGGAACAGCGGAATGGGTAAGAAAGAAACATTTGACGGAAAAGTTGCGGTTCGCTTCTGGCTGAGTTCCTGAAGGATAGGCGTAAGGCTTGCTCACACGTCTTCAGCAGGACAAAAGGGGGCTGTCCGTATGAGTGCACGGAGAGAGGTGACCTACGCTCAGGCACACTTAATGCTGTTAAATGGATGTGGGCTATACTTGGCATACTCTTAATGATGTTCGGGGAAGGTTACCTATGCTCGGTACATACTCACTGATGTTCAGAGAATCACCAAGAATATTCGTGGAATCTCTCTGGATGTGTGTAAGACCTCGAAAGATATTCGTATGACCTCGAAGGATGTTCGGAAGACTTAAAAAAATAATCGCAGGACCTCAAAGGACCTCAAAGATATTATCAGGACATTGAAAGATCCTTAAATAAATTTGCAGGATCATGAAGGATACTCAAAGGAACTCAAAGGATATTCTCAGGACCTCAATGAAATGAATGGAGTTCCAAGGGATAAATTTTTGTGAAACAGTTACACAAAGCTGTTTAATTATAATGATAATGAAATTTAAAAACATTTTTATTACTCACTAAAATATAATTCCTAAATCATTATGATTAACTTAAAAATGGCAATGAATATGATTTCAAAAATATTTAAATCATCGAAATGGTAATGAAATCATTAATTCATTAGTCCGCCTAAGTATGGAATATGGTTGTTCTAACCGCAGAACCACAGTTCTGTGTAAAAACAGTAGAAAATCATTTAGTCTTTGATGGGGATATTTGTTCCCTTTCCGACCCATTGTGCGGTGGAGTATGTGAGGTTGGTTTTAAGTGTGAATCAGTTTGTCTGTTTAGGTGAACAGAGGAAAAAAAAACTTTATGAACACACACAAAAGGATCAAAGCTTTGCAAAAAATATGCAACATATTTTTAAAAAGACTCAATATGTATTCATTAATTTCGAATAAGGCTTGTTGTAAAATCCAAACAACAAGAACAACAACAGATGAGGTTAAGTCTAAAGCTGATGTGTGGCAATATTTGATTTTTTTTTTTTTTATTGTAAGGAACATTCTTCCATCCATCTACTCGTAAACTACAATTTGATGTGTTCTTTTTTTTCATTCTTTTCAATCAACATTGATCATGTCGTGACTTGAAACATTTCATCATCATCATTGTCGTTGTCGTCCTCGTCAAAATCATCATTTGGTTTTGTTGTGTGGTTGGTTATAGGTGCAACGTTCATCAACATTACAACTTGAGGCAATTGATTTAAAAAACATCATAAAATTAAGTTAATTACCTTTTTGTTAAAGAACAAATAAAACATACAACAATTTGTATTCATTTGGTCTTATTACAAACAAGAGAGAGGAGAGAGACACACAGAATTGAAATTTTTTTTTAAAGTTTAACTGTCTCTAAATAAACCACAATTGTGTTTTTTTTTATTTTTTATAACTGCGCTATCAAAACTGATCAACCTTTTTAGACTCATTAAATACCCCTTAAGCTTTAATTTCATTTTTATAACATTTGATTAAAAATTTACTTGATTATAGAGTGTATACTATATGAGTAATATATTTTTTGTATTTTGTAACGCTTCCAGCATTGCAATAAAAGTACGAGTTTGCGCATGCGCATTTTAGTGGGCCCTTAGGCCATACTCATCTTTAAAGTGACAACACTTGTTATTATTTTTGCAAAACAAAAAATTCAATTCATTTTGCATACGTTTAAATAAAATACATTCTTTCGAGTGATCAACCGACCATATTACCCATTCAGTGAATTGAAAGATTTAAATCAATGGTGATTGAATTCACTCAAAATTTCATTTGTCTAAAACTCATTCATTAACTAATTTACTACTGAATGAATTCAGTTGACGAATATTTGCTATCGGTTTCGGTCAAAAAGCGATATTAGCAACTATTCCGTATTTACTTTTGTAATACTAAAAGAAATATTTATACAGGGTGGTCCAAAATTATCAAAGGGGTTTGAATTCCTTATCACGTTTTTATTATAATTTTTTTTTTAGTATTTTGTAAAGAAGATTTGGGAAATTTAAAATGGAACAGTACACAATTGAACAACGTGCCCTTAACGTGGCCTTAAAAAATTTTTAAACTTTTTAAACGGCGACACCGTGTTCATTTTCAAAAAAAAAATGTCACCTAATTATCCTTTCCGACGAAACACCGCACCAAACAGTAGACTTAAGTGGGTGTAATTGTCGCTGTTGAACTACTCTTGGATTTTTCGTAGGATTCACTGTTTGGACAGCCATAAAGTGGACATATCAATTTATTGTGTCTCCTCTGTCCCGCATGTACATTTTATTTAAACTGGGGATGTCTCGTTGGTAAATTTTCTTGTTAAGTAAATTAATGAAAACTCTTTCAAATTTGAATTATTAAAATCGATTTAATTTAATATTTTAAAAGCTTTTCAAATTATTGAGCTTTGGAATTAAACATTTTTAATGTTTTTTATATTTGACGTCTTCAAAAATGCTATAAAAGAATTAATTCTTTTTAGCTCATTTGTTACCATTATTGTTTCGACTTCTTAAGCATGTATTTAAAAGGTTGGTTTTATAGCCATTGTTATTGCTGTATTTCGGTCAATATTGCCAACACCGCTGCAGTGCAACAAAGACTGTGCTGTGCTGGCTGGCGGTGGTGGTGGTAAATTGCTCATTCATATAACTGAACATGAACTTACATGGTTTTTGTCTTGTTATCTGTCACTTTTGAACATCAATTAAATATTTATTAACACTATGGTTTTACCGGTGGTAATAATGTAAAAAATTAATAACTTTGTACACGGGAAAGATTTTTAGGATCCTGAGTTAAAATATCAGATGTAACATAAAAGCTCGAACTTTATAAAATTCGATAATTTTTTCTATATTTTTTTTTTTTTTTTGTTTTCTGACAAATTTTACACAGACATTTTTTCTTAAATGTTTGTTTTTCTCATTTTTATCGATTTTCCCAAGTTCCCGTTTTTGACACACTAGGTCCCTTTTCTCGGAGAAGGTCACATATTGCAAACAATAGCCGCCTTTTGTAATCACTTGGATTTAATAAATCCAAAAAGTAGTTCTAAAAGTGCTCAACAGATGGGGTTAGATTCTCCCTATTTTAAAAAGAATTTTCTGTCCGACACTTCTTTGGCCCTAGTTTTTAATATCGAATTCGATGATGAAGGATTTTACTTTAACTTTTAAGTTTTAATTATATTGTATATAAAATAGCGATAGACAGTCTGCCTTTTCAGTGTAATCACTTCAATTTATATTTTTACACAATTGAAAAATTCCATTGCAATATTTAATATTCACTAATTGGATTTAATTAAATTACTTACAGTAGTGTGAAAAATTGCAATTTCTATGTCAGCTATTTCTCCATGTCCAAGATGGAAAATATGTATTTGGTGAGGTGTAGTTTTTTTTCTAAACATATTTCATAAAAAAAAATTTAATAAAAATCTTTTATTTAAAAGTTTTTAAATTTTTTTGTTTCTCTTTTAATTTTCATTCGTATTTTTTTCTGACATTAAATTAACAGGCTGTTTCATATATTTTTGTTTTTGTTGTGGATTTATTAAATCCAGCTTTTTTTTGGATTTAATAAATCCCCTTTTTGTATGAAAAATTCTAAATCCAGGTGATTAAAAAATACGCTAAATATATTTAGGAAACCAAATGAAAAAATTGTAAAATTTTTTATAATCAGAACATTTTAAATAAATTTTACCCCTGTTAATACGAACCTCACTAACAACGAACTAATTAATCTAGTCCCCCGGAGTTCATCTTAAGCGAGTTTTACTGTATAGTGAAAGTGCCAATTAAAAATTAGAAAATTACCTCTAAAAATTTGATAATATAAATAAAAATTTTAAAATTCCCCTTAAGTTAAAAAGAAAAGTTAAATGAAATACAAAGTGTTAAAATTAAAACAGCTTTAACATTAAAAATTCGTTGAAAATACAAAACTTAAAATTTCTTAGCAAAAAAAAAATTAAATTAAAAATAAATAAAAGAGTAAAATGAATAAAAAAATATTTTTAAAATTATGCCGCGAATTTTATTTTGTATATCGGTATCGTTGAAGTTTTTTTAAAGCAGCAGTGAAAAAACGGATCAGCAAATAATTAGAAAGTTAATTCATTCTCTTTTGTTCATATTTGTAGTAATTTAGTAATATGCCTTCGGTTAACCGGTCACGGGATAGGTCCTTGGAGGGCAATTGACTCCTCATTCCCCGCTAGGGTTGCCAGATACCAAAAGTCAAATAACTGGACAATGGAAAATATTCACCTGGATTTTAGAAAAATAACTGGATAATTTAAAAATAACTTATAGTTAAAAAAATTTTTTTTTTGTAAATAAAAAATAATAACATAAAAAACAGGGAAACGTAACAATTATTATTCAGTCTTACTTTACAAGTTGTAAACAAAAATGTTTGACAATTTCTGCAACTTTCTTCAAAATTTATTTTTATTAAAATTTCAGCCTTTATTATGTCGAAGGACATTCTATTCCTTTCTTGTGAGTATAGATTATTTAAAATGCTAAAATTTCTTTCACAAAAAGCATTCCTAATTGGTATTGAAAAGAAAAAACAAAGGAGATCAATTTATATAGATTTTGTACATTATTTTTATCGGATTTTTGAAAAAAAATGCACCATATCTTATCAACTTTTAATATCTTTCGGCAAATTATCAAAGGTTTGATGGCGTTGTTATTTAAATTTGATATTTCTAAAACTTTTGGAAGCTCTGATAAGATATCCCACGATAAAAGAGATTGTTTTAAATGTAAATCCGAAATCATATCGTTGCTCCAAGTAAGTAGCAGCATTTCTTAACAACTGATTTGCTTCTCTTTTAGTAGGTTTGAGGTTAAGAAGAAGAATAAAATGTTTTTCAAAAGTTATAAACACATTATTAAAATCATTTGAAAGTTTTTGTTTCGTGATAGAAATTTTTTTTTAATAGTTGCAACTTTTCTTCCATAAAATTCATCTTTCAACAGATTTTTAAGGCAATTCAAAAGATTACTCATTATACTATTCAATTCTACTATAGTACAGGAATCACTTTCTAGGGACTATACTGCTGAATATTAATTTGATTAATAAAAAATCAAAATTAAAAAAATAATTATTTTTCAAAATAAAAGAAATTCTTTTTTAACTGGACAAATTTTATTTTAACTGGTAACTAGGCAATACCCAAAATAACTGAACAATCCAGGCCATTCGAGACCGTCTGGCAACCCTATTCCCCGTAGGGTAATTATACATATTGTTAAGGGGGCTATTTTTTCAGCCATAAACTACATTTATAGCTTATGTTTATCAAGAACTCAAAGGTAAATCTTCAATGAATTAGTCAATAGCTCAAGGAATTTACATTTAAAGTCTCATATATTTAGCCAAGGAGTTTGGACAGAACGTTAAGGGGCGATTTTTTCACTCTATGAACCTCCCTGATAAAAGAACAAAAATTTCGTTTTAGATTAAAGGTTTTGAAAATTAGGTATTTTTTTTTTAATAAAAAGGTGTCGAATTTTTAATCCCTAATTTTGAGTCGTCATCCTGTTATTGACCAGTATTATTTCGAGACCTGTAAAGATTATTTATCTGAAGATTTCGCATTTGGCTGACCCAAATAGTTCTTTAAATGAAATTTAAACATTCCACTTTACATGTTTTTGTGGTTGTAAATAAAAACAATTGTATAACTTTCATCAATTAGTTACAAGTATAAATTTTCTTTCAGTATATTCTTTTTTTCCCTCAACTTATCAGGTGTTGGTTATCAGTTGTTAAACATGATCGGTAATAAGCATTTTTTGATGTTTTATCTGGTCGAAACATAAAACAAGAAGTGTCAAAACCTAAAAAAAAAAACAACAGTTAATAGCTGACACAAAGACTGTAAATTAGTTGAGTAATGTGCCACCAAAAACTGGTCAAGACAATGAATACAAAACAACAAAACTTAACGCAACTCAAAAAACAAGTAACTGAAATGATAAATTAAATGTGAATAAAACTGTAGAATTTAGACGGATGAAGGAGAGGTGGATGAATGTATGTATGGAAGAAAACATATGCATGTTAACTTGGACAACTATAAAACAATAAATACATGAAACTAAAAACACTTAAATAAAAAAAGGATGTGGAAATGCAACACCTTTGTATGCTTGCGGTTTTTTTCTTAAAGAAGTCAAAAGTATGAGTGAGTGAATGTTGGTATCGGGTATACTTTAAATTAATGGTCATAATAAATGTTTACAAGATGTATATAAAATGTTAACTGAATATAACTGACTAACTCAAATGAAATGTCTTTTAAAAAGAGCTAAAAACTAAATCGAGTCGAACACAACAACATATAGTCATCAAATGCACGCATGTCTCTTGTTTTTTAAAACAAAATATGAATAATAAATTAGTTTGAAATGGTGTTTTTTTTTTGTCTTCAATACACATACCAAGCAGGCTCAAAATAACGAATAAATTTGTTAAGATACAAAAGCGGGTGTTGTTCTTTTGTGTTACGAAACAAAAATGCAAACAGAAGTCGAAAAAGTGGTTGGTGGTCTCCCCCGAAAATGAAAAGAAAACTTCAATAATAACGACGATGCGTTCAAATACTTTAATTTATAACCTTCTAATTAAAAATTTGCGACAAAACCACAGCAACACCAACAACACAAACACCAACAAGGAACGTTTTTAAGACTTTAAAGAGGATATTAACAAAATATAAAGTTTATAATTTCTGCCTCATTTGTTTAGTGATATGCGGTATGGCTAAATGATTGCAAAAGGGAAGGAATGCCAATTTAATACGGCTTCTATCAAATGGCATGCAATAGCCCGCTTGAATATAGTGATATTAAATTTTTCTTGAATATCACGTTGGATGTCAGTCGATGGAATTTATGGGTCGGCCTTGTATATTCGCATTTTCATTCGGTCGTTGTGCGCTGATGTTTTTCTGCTCCTTGCGCAGTAATACCATTTGGTCACTCGTTAAATGCTAGTTCCTCTATCCCAACTCTTATAAAGGTTGATAAAGCCAACTTTCTGGAATTCGGTTGTCATAACTGAATTCGATTGGGGCAAGTCAATTACAAGGTTGCGGCAACCTCATCAATTCTGTTGGAAAAGTTCGGTTGTCACAGAAGGATTGTTAGTAGAGTTCTGATGGCATTTCTTTCGGAGGGTCGGAATCAGTTCATTCACAGATTTGATGAAAGTAAAGTTGTTGCTTTAGATATTTCCAAGGCATTTGATCGTGTCAAAGCTTATTGCTTTCGGTGTTGGTGATGACTTCTCTCGATTCATATGGAGATTTCTCAGGGACTACACTATAGTCATACTTTTCATATAAGATCCGGAACTAGTTCCACGGGTCTTATATGAAAAGTATGACTGATCTAGAATCAGTTCTAGAACTAGTTCCAGAAGTAATTCTAGGGAAACGGTTACTTTTGGGATAATTTAAACCAAGAATCATCGATGTTAGAATTGACAGTACCTAGAAGGGGTTGTAAAGGAATATTAGCTATTCCACATCCGATTCTTTGGAACAGAAAATTTTCCTGGGTTATTACTTTTCCATGGATTTTAAAAAATATCAATTCTTGTGATTACTAGGGAGAAAAGAGACTCAACCTAATTTTTTACCAGTAAAATATTTTTGCAAATAATGACAAATATCTGATAAATTCGATTAGTGCACTGTGGTTATCCTTCCATTTTCCCTTCACACACTAAATATAATACAAGATTTTTTTGTTTAAGACTGAATCACTTTGTGCCTGATGTGGTTTCAGTGGTGAGTTTTATGAAGTTAATTTAGAATAAATTACGTTGTCCATTTATAAAGAACTACCGCTAAACAAAACAAAAAACAACATCTCAGACTTTAAAACAAGCGATTCATCCGCTCGCTCTTGATCATCTACACTCCAAAAGAAACTTTGTTGTGGTTTTGTTATTGTCTGATTTTATTATGACCAAAAAATCACTTTAAAGGTATAGTTGCAGCAGATAAAGTTAATATTTTCGCTTACCTTTTTTTTCCAAAACAGCATTCAAAACAAGCAACTACAATTTGTTAACCTTAAATATGGGAAACCTGAGTCAAAACCATTTAGTTTTAAAGTTTACAATGTGTGTTGTGTGAGTTTGAGTGAATCTTCAATTTTTAATCTGTGATTCCTCATCTTCAGCCACCATACAGCAACAACAGCAGAGGCTACAGGATTAAAATTAGTTTTTGATTATGCTTTCGAGCTTCTGGAAAACGCAATTTGTGTATGAAACACCAGCGTCGTTGTCTTTGTTGTTGTTCAATGTTGTTAGGTATTTATGATTTGATGCCGCTTTTTATTGAAGTTTTTGGGTTTTTATTGTGCGGCTTTTCCTTCAAGTTTTCGTAATATTAACATTCATAAATGCGAATATGAATGAACGTGTGTGAGAATATGAAATCCCAAAAGCGGTATCCTTTTTTGGTGGCTAAGTAATTAACCCTTTTAGCTAATTTTATATTGTTTGGCTCACTATAGCCCAGGGCCACTTAGTCGGTCACCAACAAAACAAAAATACTTTCATTGATGAAGGTCGTTTTACTAAAATAATTTGTTAATTTATACTGTTTTTATAAACACTGTGATCAGAAAGTATTTTGAAAACAGCTGTGTATAGAAACTTTGAGTTACAATTGTCAAAATTTGCAGTTTCCGAGAGGAGATACAATTACTAAATTTTTTTCCATTTGGGGTTGTATCCTGGACGTTAAAAATTAACGAAATAAATGGAATAGAAAGTGTAGAAAAATTTTTAAGATATCAGGGACAGACCACTAAGAATCGGTCAGCAAAGGGAGTTACAGATTGTAGGACAACTCATGGATCTTACTGCAGACCGATCCGGATTTGAGGAGATCATATCCAGCACAGATTAATACCAGATGTGAAACCAATGACAGGTGTCAAAAAAGTATTCTCGAACCGTATGGTTTTGTTTACATGGAAGTCAAGTCAAGAGGGAGATAACAATATAAAATCTCCATACATTTTGTATTGCGCATTTTTTGTATATATTTGTCTCTTTTTAGATTATTGTGCTTTATCTTTGTGTTTTTCTTAAATTTTTGCGTTTTGTTTTGCGCATTTTCTGTCGGCCATATTGGCCAAATCAGCTGATTCATATCTGGTATAATTTGTGATATTCAGAATCAAATGGCCGCTAATATCCAATATGAGGATAGACAAAAAAAAAGAAGAAGAATCATGTTCAACTATATTTTTTCTCTGCGAGTAGGTATTAGAGACGTTAGCAATATAAGCCTTAATCATACCCTTTCCAAATTCAGGATTAATACGCAACTCATACAAAAAAGTTAATCAAGTAAAAGTCGGATTAACTGCTTAATCGAGAATTAAAAATCTTTTTCAACATTTAATCTGGTTGCAATTTCTAAACGACTCTGTATTTATACCACTAAATATGTGCACGTCTGTGTTTTATTATAATGACGCTTTCCAATACTAAAAACACACACACAAAGTCGGATAAGCACAAAAACAGGTAAGACGCTGTCACATGTAAGGGAACTCTAATGGTTGGCGACTTGTACTGTGACCGCAACATCAATTTGGAAAAATTATATGAATAATTTTTCTATCCCTCATACATACATATCGCATAGCACTTAACCTCAACGAAGTAAAATAATATAACAAGGCTAGAAACTTAACCATCTTCAACAAAGTTCATCAACCCACCATTAGATGGCGCCCAACAACTGTTCTATGATTCAAAAACTTGAGCAATTACAGTGTTGCCATATTTTAAGTCCTTAAGCTTTCACCACCTTTCATCTCTTCTCTATCCTCTTTCCAAAGAAAGCAACACGTTAATTAATAGGATGAATTTCCTGGGTGTTGCTTCTCTCTAAAAAAAAGACAGAGCCACAAAATTTTTTTGGCGCTGTCGAGATTAAAATTAAAAAGCAGAATAACTTTAATGAAGTTGATTTATTTTGCTGTCTGAACAGGATTTTACGAACAAGATAACGACCTGAATTTTTGCCTAAAAAAACCGTGATCTATATGCCCATACATAAAATCCGGAATCTTTGCACTAGGTCCGCATACACACGCAAAGAAAAAACATGGTTGGGATGACCATATTCGAAGAGCATCATATATTTTTGGGTTTATGATTGCGACAATCATATTATGAAATACCTTTTTCTATCATAATATGATCCCTTAATTACTACATTATGATTCTAAACTGATCCCAATATTATAATATTATAGTCCTGTATATCATACTATGATCCCTATAGTTTTTTCCCAGCATTCTCTTGAAGGTGAGTAAAAAAGCTGTGCACGATTTGTTTTATTCACAATAGTATATTTATTTATTCAAAAACTAATTTACAAACTTAAATAATAGCGCGTAGAAAAATATTGTTAAAAATACAATTTTACAATGCATCCGAAATGATCATAACATGTTCTCAGTGATCATATTATGTTTCTAATGATCATAATATTTTTCTCATGATCATATTATGGTAATGAAAAAATGTTGTGATCATTTGGGATCATATTATGATCACCAGGAACATATTATAATCAGTACGTAAATATTATGATCATTTCGTCGTGCACTTACATTTTTTTTTTAATTTTGCACTTTTTTCAATTTTTTTTTCGTACAAAACTAAAATCTATCACACTTCTTATTACAGACGCTCTGAATAAAATCAATTACTTTTTTCACTTAATTTATAGCACTAAACAATTTATTGCATAATAAACAATAATTTCATTTAAGTATTGCTTGACAATCTATATCTCTCTAGACTTCTTGGGTAGAGCGATTTCTTTCTTCCAAACTCAATGTCACTATTAAAATTAATACCAATAAGATATTTTTCTATTTTTTAAGTCTTTTTTTTAATACATTACAACTTCTTTTCACAAAATCTTAAGCAAGACTGACGCTAACTTATAGATGACGCTCTTAAAAATATATACTGATCATCCCATGGTTATCGAAATGATTGTGAACATGATTTCTCTCAACTCAGATAATAATATGATTGCAATTCGAAGAGAGGAATATGATTGTCCAAATAATATATGATTGTAGACGAGATAAATATTATGATAATCGACAAAAAGAGAGATTTTAACTATAAAATGGTTATAGGTGACCATATCATTTGTAAAGTATGATTAATACATTAATAATTTGATTGCAACAACCATGTATGGCAGTAGTGACCATAGTTTGGTAGCTGTGATCATATTGCAACCATATCTTTTCTCTGCGTGCACCGACATCAAGAATTGTCTTCGAACAGTCAGTATATTATCCAAGACTACTAATATCTCTAACGGATCCAACTTGCTCCCAAATAACCTTCTTCAAAAAGATAAGTATATTAAATTCCTTACCGAAAGGTAGTGCATGGATAACACGATCCATTGGTATATTAATATGCTCCTTTTGATTTTGAAAGAAGTCATCCCAAATTGTTATTTTGACTTAAACATTGATAAAACTACTCGGCAAATTTAAATCTAACAATATTTTTATTACACTGATGTTTGCGTGGACCAGAGAAGTTAGGGTTGACCGACTTTGTTCTTTGGAGAAACTTCGACAGCGGCAGGGATAAAAATAGTGGATAAATATAAAAACTATATTAGAAAAATTTCACCCAATCTGAAATAAATTCTTAGGATCCATATAAAAACCTTAAACTTTCCAATAAAGTGAATTAATTGTTTCTTATTCAAAATTCTTAAGGACAAATAATTCTTCGTTCTTTTCCCTGAATACTTAAAAATCATTATGATCAATTGGAAGTTCATTAATTTAGGTCCGTCCTTTGCTAAATAAAACTCTCTAACTTAAATTAATTTCAAGAAATATTTTACTCAATTCAGTTCCTTTTAATCAAACCATAAGAAAACATTATAGGATTATAAAATCTCTAAATACCAAATTTTTAATACATTCATAAAATGTTTTGAAATCTTCCGAAACTTCTTAAAATTCTTTACACCAAAAAATAAAACAAAAATACAAAAAAGAATTAAGCCTAATAAAAATCAATTTCTAAGCTAAACTTCAGTCTATAAATCAGCATCTTTTCAATGATTATCTCGTTCATAAAATTCCGACACATGAAAAGAAATCTTCAAAATGAAATCTTTCATAAAAAGATTTTTATCTTAAACATCAACAAATTTATTGTTTTCAAAGTATTTCAGTGATTGGTAACAAATTTAGTTTTAATACTTTATCAATAACAACAATAGCAGCAGCAACAGCAACAACAACAACAAAAACTTTTATATTTAAAAAAGGTTGATTTTGATCATACACACAAAAAAAAAGTATTTTATTAAACACGACGATCTTGTTTCACAGTGATTTGTGTTTTGACGCTTCCTTCTTAACTTAAAAAAGGGAATCATTTAATTTGGCTTTTATTATTGTTATTTTTTTTTTTTTGTTATAAAGCAGCCATTATTAGGAGTACGAGTAGTATAGTATTATTGAGTAGAATATGTAGTTATGTCTTTAATTGAATCGTTTTTTAATAGCCATCCCCATCTATATCATTCATCTATACATTTTACAATAAAATAACTCCAATCAAATTCACATTTTTAAGTGATCAGTGATCACTCAGCTTAATTAACATAATTGACTTCTGCTTTTTGTTATGTGAATGTTGTGTTGGTTGGTTGGTTAAGTTGGTTGTCGGCCGCAGTATGAGAAACAATCGGAGCATCTTATTTATGAGAATATCAAATAAAAGAAAAAAGTCAAAAAACTAAAACAAAAGCATTTTATTCACTTAACGATGATCAATTAATTGATTTTGATTGATTTTTTTTTATTTTTACAATCGATTTATTTAAACTAAACGAGAACTGAGAAAACTTTCTTTCATTTGGAAATAACTTTAGCAAAAGAAATCTCAGATTAACGAATATTTGATCATAAACACGCCAGGGTGACTTTTCACTTCCAAATCTTGCACTCTAAATTTAGATTTCGGCGATTTTTGTGATACCATATGGTTACTTATGGCCTGTTTCAGGTTCAAAATACAATTCTAATTCCAAGCCTAATGGAATTATAAACCAACGACTAAACTTTTCCACAAGATTATCAAGATATCCATATTTTCTAATAAACTATGGCACATTGATCCCGAATCTGGAAGAAAATATTTTTTTAATGGAATGTTTTTAAGAAATACACTCAAAATAATAAGTCAGTTGGCTGAACAGAAAAATTTGTTACTTTATTGAAAATGTATTCCTGTTTTGTGGCTTAAAATAAAATTTGTTGATTTGATACCATCTTTTGTTAAATTAAACAAATCTAAATTTTAGTAAAAAATTAGTAAAACTACAGTTTTATTTGTAATTATACTGAGTCGTAAAATATGTTAAAAGTTAGTTTCACGGGACCCTCCCCCCGCCTAGTCCATATCACCTAAGAGCATGTAAGGGCAATCCGAAGAGCAAACATTTTGTCCGTTTTTGCTCTGTCTCGCTTAGTTTTCGAGATATGGGCCATTTTATGAATTTTTATTAAAAATTTCCGAAAGGTTCACGGCCCCACTAAGGTCCATTTTTGGATAGACCTTTTCACGGGGGTATCATTACGGTTAGGTATAGTCGAAATTTTCGTCAATTTTGCTCAAACACATCTCTCTTAGTTTTCAAGATACGGGCAATTTTAAACGAGTAAAAAGGTTAAAGTCGGGCATGCCGACTATACAATACCCTACACCAGTCTGGTGTATTGTTTGGATCCGAAATTCGAATGGGTTAAAATGGGGCTTGTGTCAAAATTTTCTATAATGTGAGTCAGCGCACCAAATTTCATTAAAATTTGGTGCGCTGGTCCCCCCAAGCCAATTTTGGTGGGACCCTTATATGGGCACTAGGTCTAAACATGGACCGATGTTCACCGAAATCAATAGGCTGCGTTATTGGGCCAATATAGGTCTGTGTACCAAATTTCATCAAAATATCTTAATATTTACGACCTGCAGCGTATAAACAGTATAATTTTGGTAGGACCCTTATATGAGCACTAGGTCTAAACATGGACCGATGTTCACCAAAATCAATAGACTGCGTTATTGGGCCAATGTAGGTCTGTGTACCAAATTTCGTCAAAATATCTTAATATTTACGACCTGCAGCGTATAAACAATATAATTTTGGTAGGACCCTTATATGGGCACTAGGTCTAAACATGGACCGATGTTCACCAAAATCAAACTTGTTCGTCCTTGGCCCAACATAGGTCTGCGTACCAAATTTCATCAAAATATCTTAATATTTGCGACCTGTAGAGTGCGCACAAGATTGCATGGACAGACAGACAGACGGACGGACGGACAGACGGACATCGTTAAATCGAAATAAAAAAAAATTCTGAACCGATCGGTATACTATAAGGTGGGTCTACGACCAATATTTTTTGGTGTTACAAGCATCAGCACAAACTTATAATACCCTGACAACATAGTGGTGTAGGGTATAATGACCACATAGTGGTGTAGGGTATAAAAATCGGGAGGAAAGAAATAGCGCCATCTTTAAAATTTCGGATATACTGGTGGCTCCATCTACCGGGTAACAACAGTAATATGAAAATATATTATTTTAACAATAAATTTAGTAAAATTTAACGAATGGGTTCTTAAAAATTAGTTATAAATACTTTTTAAAATGAACACTCAAAATTAGTTACAAAGTACTGAGGATTTTTAGTATAGTGTTAAATGAAGATAACTAAAAAATGTATTTAAATCAGTTTTTCAACTAAAAATTTGTTAAAAGTTAGTCAAATTGATTTGAAACCCACTTGATAGATTTTTCTACTGATGTATTATTTGAAGTGAACTCTCTAAAAAGCTGTCTCAAAATTAATGTTAATTTTTTCGGGCTCAAAAAAGATTCCAAAATTATTCCAATTTATGAGAAAAAATTTAGATTTTATACGTTCTTTTTTCTGAGTTTTTTCTGAGTATACAGGCGGCTCCTTTTGACGGAATACTTTCATAGGAAGAAGGTAAAAAAATGTTTATGTTTCTGGAGCTTATTTATTTCTGCGTCATCTTTGTTTGCTGGGTTTTAAAATACGTTGCTATAATTTAATTTAAATTAAGTAATCAAAAATGTTCCTAATTAGCTCACAAAAATAAAAGAAACAAATAAACCTTACATGTTACCATTAGTATGATATCTAAATCAAGATAAAACACGTACTATATTTACACTCAAAAATTTACACACCTAAAAACCAGAAAAGGGCTAAGTCATTGCAAAAGTTAATACCATTAACATTTGGCTCTTCAAACAAACCAAAAGAAAAGACTCAATTAGTAATGGCCTATATGTACAGCAACAAAAAAAAAAGAAACAAATGTACATCGTAGAAAAAATGTACGATATTTCCATTGAATATATAATAGAATTATATACAAAAGGGCTCTTTAACTAAACAAGGTTTTCATTAACAATAAATTATGTTTAAACCTAAACTAGAATACATACATATTTAGTATTCTTTTAACTTAAATACAATATGAGTTTAAAAAGACCGAGTATAAAAATGAAGTGGTAATATCCTTCTTCCCTTTCCATTGTTCAACTGACGATATACAATAGTACCGAGGACTTTTGTAAGTATGTAAGTAGCGGGTGTTGTAATAATCATGATTAGTTATGCTGATTATGACATTATTTTTTTTTTTTTTTTGGTTTTGTTTTGTATGATAGAAGATCTATTGTTGTTAATGTTCAAGAATTTGCGTGTTTCTTTTGAGTGTGAAAAATTTGTTAAGCAGATGACAGTTAAATTATGACATGAGCATCAAAGAAGTTGACATTAATTTGAATGACAACTATACAGAAGTCAGAATAGTACGTGTCCATAGTCAAGGGTAATTAGAAAAGAAATATTCTACAACTTTGCCAATTGTAATTCAGAAAATATCGATTAAAGTTCAGAATTTCCATTTGACATACAGAAAATGTCAATTAAAATTAAGAATTTATATTTGAATTCAAAAACTAGCATCTGAAATTTATGAAATACAATATGAAATTCCGAAAATGTCAATTAAAATTCATAAAATATCAAACTTAGTACTCTGACTCACATGTGCCCGAGGACAAAACCTTTTATTCTTAATGGGATCGGTTCATATTTGGACACATCTCCCATATGGACTATATTTCCGATTTTTTCTTAAATACACCTAACATTAGACTAACTCAAAATTTCTTACCGTTATTCTATTTTTGATCATTTTATAGACAAAGTCCATTTCAAGCCATTCCAAAAATTAGTTAACTTTTAATTAGACTGGTTCAGGGCATTATTTAAGCCTCATTCATACTGAACCCAAAACTAAAAGTTTTCGTTTTTTGTTTAGTTTTCGATTTGAAATTTGTATGGGATTTGACAATGGAAAACAAATTAAATTTTAAAACTACTAGTTTTGAGTTCAGTATAAATGAGGTATTAGTCGACATGCCCGACTTTAACTTTTTTACTCGTTTTCAATTATAATTTTGTTGAACAAATAATTTCATTGTGTCAACAAACAATTTTATTTTTACAATAAATTTTTTTTTCGAAAAAAGTAACAAAAACAAGTTAAATTAGGGTAGGCCGACGATATGATACCAGAAAGCGTACCAAACTCCGGGAATTGAATTTCCCATTAACGGTGCAATTAATATAGCAAAATGTAGAATTAAATGTAATAAAAAGTTGGTCTCGGTCAAGTATTTATGGTAGTAACAAACATTAGGACAAAGTTATATCCTATGGTATAGGGGATAACATGGTATAGGGGATAACTTTTTAAAACGTGCTTAAAAATTTATCCAATATTTGAACGGATAGGGCTACATTAGAGCGTACCTTCTTACAGGCAAAAAAAAAATTTCGCCGTACACCCTCCAATATGAAGTATTTTTGCAAGGAGGTTTCAAAAAAAAATTTGTATATTTTTTTGCCGAACGTAGGGGTCGCCATTTTACATTTTTCGTTATATCTTTAGCATTTACAGTCGGATCTTAAAGTATGATACATCGATGTTTTTCCCTCGAGGAAACCAGTGTTTTTTCTCGAGGGCCATCGACCTAAAGTATCCCGTTCTAGTAGTTAGCCACCAGATCTCAGTTTCCACCACCCTAATGTACGACCCTAATGTCAGAAAATTAAAGCTCGCAAAAAACCATTAAACTTTTGCTAATGAAGTTTTTCGATGAACCCAGTAGAATTTTTTTTTATATATTTGTTACCGAACGTAGGGGTCGCCTTTTTAAATTTTTTTTCATTGGATTTTTCCTTTATAGCAAAACACTGGTCTCCTCGAGGCAAAAAAATCGATATATCACACTTTAAAATCCGATTTTAAATGCCGAAGCTATAACGAAAAATTGAAAAAGGCGACCCCTACGTTCGGCCAAAAAAAAAATTTTTTTTTGAAATTGCCTTGCAAAAATACTTAATATTGGAGGGTGTACGACGAACTTTTTTTTTGAGGTACGGTCTAGACTACATGCTTTCCTTTAGGTCAGATACTCTAGTTTCCAAATTGGTACGTTGCATAAACATTACAGCACCCATATGTGCAAAAGTATTATTTTTCCAGCTCACCGCACATTTTCGAATAGGTTGAGAGTAAAAAATATGATATTTGAAAAAATTAGGTTTCTGCGGTGTAAACCGGCTATGCCGTTTACATTTATGTCCTCAAAATTACCCTAAAAAAGATTCATGAATTCATCCATCTATAACTCTTAAACTAGAAGCTTCTGGTAATTAAGTTACATAACTGTTGTTTACACAATGGAAAGGAAAACATTTTCTTTATACAAACTTTTAACCCTCTCGTGACCTTTAGTAGTGTTTTACGCGGTAAACATCAAAATTTGTATCAAACCTAAATTTTTAATGTCTCTCATTTAATTTTGGAGATTTGTAAATACATATACTTCTCATCATATAATAAAAAATTTAGCATAGATTAAAAACAAAATAAGCTTTTTTTAATATTTTGTCTATTCCATGACAAAAAGGCCAAAAACTGATTCTGAGTTTATGGATTTATCACATATGTGCACTAGGAAACCATGTCAATCTTCCATTTTAGGTATAGGATGTGTTCAGCGAATTTATGTAAAACACTACGAGGTCTATTTGTGTGGAACTATTTTACCCTCTAACTCCTTAATTAGAGGGAATTTCTTGGCCCCGTTTTAGAAATGGACAAAAAAGACCCGTAATTTGAAGAGTTAGAGGATTAAAATGTTCCACAGAAATGTTCTTCGTAGTGTTTTACATAAGTAAAAGTGAACACATCCTATACCTAAAATGAAATATTCACATGGTTTCCTCCTAAAATCCAGGTTTGTGTGACATTTGAGCGCCAATTCTGAAGAAGTACGAAATTAAACCTTAAACCCATTTTTACTTAATTCTGGCATTGAACTTATATAAGCAACTTTAATGTCTTCAGAGACTTATAGTAGAATTTCATGGCAAATATTTTTGTGGCACATTTCAACCCCCTAACCCTTCAATTAAAGGGACTTTTTGGTGCCTTTTTAAAAAAGGAACGTTTATGAGTTAAAGTAAGTTAAAGAGTTAGAGGGTTAAAATGTTCCGCAAAAATATTTGTCATGAAATTCTACTATAAGTTTCTGAAGACATCAAAGTTTAAAATTTAGGTTCAATGTCAGAAATAAGTCAAAACTTAAAATGTGTTTAAGAGTTAATTTCGTGTTTATTCAGAATTGGCGCTCAATAGAGCACCCATATGTGTAAAGTGTTATTTTATCACCTCCCCACGCACTTTCCTGTATAATATATACATATTTGTTCTTTTACTCCTGCAAGGAGTAAAAGGAACAAACGCCCATTCCGGTAGAATGGGCGTAGAAAATAATATCCCTGCGAAAATTGATCCTCTCGGATTAAAACAGGCCAGTTACCCGCGGCTTTTAGCTCTAAAAATGGTCTAACATTAGTTCAAAGCTTCTTTGCGCTAAAACTCTTAAAGTAGACGTTTTATAGAAAAATACTAAATGGACATATCTACAGGAAATAATGTGGCTAACATTTTTCTCATACACACTTTTGACGAATCGACAACGCGTCATTGTGATTTTAGTAGTTAAATTTAAAGTGATTTAAGTTGTTAAACACAAATTTTGACTTTAACCACTTAAATCACCATGACGCGTCATTGATACGTCAAAAGTGTGTATGAGAAAAATGCTATCCACATTATTGCCTTGAGGTATGCCCATTTAGTATTTTACTGTAAAACCTTTTTTTCATGGGTGCTCTAATAAACATGGGCTCAACAGTTTTTAAGATAAATCCAAAATGGCAATCGTGAATTTTTCGTGTTTTACGGTATTTTTCAAGATTTTACTCATCAAACTTTTGGCTTTCTACGATAGCTAGATCAGGCACCAAAAAGTTGATCTGTCAGTTAAACGAGTAAAAAAGTTAAAAGCTGGCACGCCTGTTTGGTCTGACGGCTCATGCCCACGTATTGATGTACACAGAGAGAATTTCTTGAACGAGTTTAAATGATTTTTTTTTTTTCAGTAAACTAATAAAGATTTCTGCACAATGTGAATGAAAAATTTTCTTAATTTTAACCAAAACGCTTTATAGTTTTTATGAAACTAGCGTTTAATGAATCCTTTTCATTGAATGCATGAAATTTTTGATAAAAAAATGAAATTTTTCATATAATTTTATGAAAAACTTCATTTAAAACAATTTAAAATTTTATTGTTTCTGTGTGTTACTAATTTGTAACTGATTTCAGTTCTAGAACTGCTTCAAGGCAGTTATAAAAAATCACCTTGTAGAGTTTATTTTATTATTATAATAATTTACAACATCTTCTTCGTATTTATAAAATTCCATACAGTAGCTCAAAACTGAAGTCGTACACACATAGTCTCAATTTCTTTTGTAAAAGTTGCTAATGAAATTAAAATATTTGGTAATATTGTTCATTTTACTATCAAAATTTACAAGAGAAATTAAAGTTTAGTGTGAACGACGGCTTTCTTAAGTCACTGTATATAGCCTTTTGTATACATTTGTAATTTTATGACTCTATGCGAGTCGTATAAATTCAAAATTGATCTTTTGAAATATTTTTTACTAGAAAACAATTTATAACTTTTAACAAATTGATGAAGTGAACAAATATGTATTGGCTACAATCGTAAAATGTTGTAATTAATTATATAGAAGGTGTGATTTTTGACATGATTTCATTTCTGTCTGTAATGAACCCACACACTTAAATTTAGTCTATCAAATCGTTTACATGATTTTATTAATAATTTCTAGTTTTTATTACAATCAAATGTTGTTGATTTTTTTTATTGATGGATCAATCAGATGGTCAGTTTATTTAATGCTATCATAAATACTAGTACTATTTATATGTAGTAGTTTTAAATTAAGTTTATGATTGTTTAGAAACTAAATTTTTAAATTTACGTAGCAGGTTTTATAAAAACATTTTTTTTTGTGATATTTTACAAGATATTTTGTAATAGATTTACAACTAATTGTTATAAAATAATGCAGAATATGCTGGAATTATGTTAAAAAAGAAAGTTTTATATGTGATATAAATAAGGAGATTAATTTCAATATGGTGTAATTAAATATTGTTTTTTATTTAAGATAGAGACTAAAAAATGTATGCAATTTCATCATAATTAAAATTTAGACAACTGTACTCTCGAAAAGTTATGTGGATAATATAAACTGAAAATTGCAAAGGTGTGTACCATATTTACATTTAAATTAACTAAAAATTGCAGTAAAAATTATTTTTTTAAAACTCAACAATTATTTTATTTTTAAATATTTAGCAAAAACAACTGTTTACTGTAAAAATACTGTATTTTTAGTTGTTTATTATAATATAAGAAATAACTGCTTAAACAACTTTTACGAAATTCAGTACTTTTTGTCAGTTGTTTATTTTTTTTAACTGCCATAATAGTTGCTTTATATTTTTCCATCTAAAATTATCTGTAATTGCAGTTAAAGTTCTTACTATAAAGTCTACTTTATTCTTAAATGGTTTTGTTCATTTTATGTATGAAAATTGGAATGTCCCTTAAAATAACGATTTGTCACTTTCGTTCATTACACCCAATGGAAATGGAAGAAATCAATTTTTTTTGGAAAACGTTAACCCGTGTAACGGGTTGGCATGTAAAACCACCAAAATACGGTTATCGATTCAAAGCCCTTCCAAATTACCGTTATCTTTAAAATGCCATTAGCGAAATAACTGAAATGTTGTTATCCTTAAAATACCCTTTTCGATAACCGTATCGTTTCGGTTACCAACCGTGGTGAAATTACAGGAGTTTTCCGATAGTTAGGACTGGTTACTGAACTCTCATAAAAAACAAAGTTCAGGGACCTGTCCTAGGATTTGTCTTGTGACATGTCACAAAGGGTCAATTTCCCCCTCCTATGACAACGCCATGTAAAAGTGACCACTCTATTTCATATAAAGGGGCCAGTTTGGTGACAATTTGTTAAAATTTCCCGTGGGGTTTTTACTATTCTATAGACAAATTTGGACACAAATCAATTTCAATAATCAACCGATTCAAGTTTCGGATACAAAAGTTAGTTGACTTTCAACCAGACTGGTGTAGGGTATTATTTAGTTGGCATGCCCGACAAGGTCAATTTCCCCCTCCATGTAAAAGTGACCACTCTATTTCATATAAAGGGGCCAGTTCGGTGACAGTTTGTTAAAATTTCCCGTAGGGAAGTTAGAAAATCAGTACGAAACTGTGCACCAAATTTCATTAAATATCTTTATATATGCAAGCTTTAGCGTGCGAACAAACACGATCACTATGGGGCAGAAACTCTATATTTTGGCCTTATACATTGTACGAGTAACTTTTACGGTTTTGGTAAATAATTGTAATGGCGCTTAAAACAGTTTTAGTGTTCAAATATCAGTTTCTAATCAGTTCCAGTTTCATACTAGTTAAGATAGCCATCCTTGCACATAGCTATTACCGACTAAATCAATCAGTTTGTTTATGATTAGATTGCATGCCATATTAATTTCTGCTAAATTGATTTGAATAGCTCAAATGAGAATTGTATCAAATGGAACTGGAAAAAAAACACTTTCACACGCATATGTTAGATTTGAACTATATGTTATTGTATTATATTAGTAGCCTTTAAAAATTTCTACAGAATCAAACCCAAATACATACAACAATTGATCGTCATAATATAAAACGATTTCATCAACACAAAAAAAAAACAAAAACAATTTGATAGATTTGATTATGTTTGTTGTATGTTTATAGACAATTTCAATGATTGTTTTTCGGCTCTAAATGAGCGTTTAACTATAAAAATTAAATAGAAACACAAAAATATCAACATTTTTATGGGTTTTCATTATAAATGTATCGGTTGATGTTTGCCGATTAAATATACAAAAAAAGGTGAATTCTTCTTCTTCTTTTTTTTACTAAGCTTTTTGTTTAAACATATTTGTTTTTAGCATGTTTAAAGGTGATTTTTATTGTTTCTTAAAATTAATAATTAAATATAAATTTAATAATAAAAGATCAAATACATAACAAAAAATAAAACGGAAATTGTTTAATAAAACAGTTTAAGATCAGGGGTATGGCATCACCAAAAAAAAATAACCAAGCAAAAAAAGAGATATCAAAGCAGTATTCTATCAAAACTATAATTCATTTATGATTTGTCTCTATATTAGGACTTTTTAAAATTTCTTACTGATTTAAAGATAGAAATATATGGTCAGTAGAGCGTACCACCTTACAGGCAAAAAAAAAGTGCGCCGTACACCATCCAGTATAAAGTATTTTTGCAAGGTTTCAAAAAAAAAATTGTATTTTATTTTTCGCCGAACGTAGGGTTTGCCATTTAACATTTTTCGTTATATCTTTGGCATTTACAGTCGGATCGTAAAGTATGATACATCGATGTTCTTCTTTCGAGGAGATCAGTGTTTTACTCTAAGGACCATTGACCTCATGTATCCCGTTCTAGTAGTTACCCACCAGATCTCAGTTGCGAACACCCTAATGTACCACCCTAATGTCGAAAAATTAAAGCTCGCAAAAAATCATTAAACTTTTAATAAGGAAGTTTTTCGATAAACCCAAAGGAATTTTTTTTATATATTTGCTTGCCGAACGTAGAGATCGCCTTTTTAAATTTCAATTCAATTTCAATTTTATTTATTTTTAAGATATAATTAGAAGTTTACAATAATTTTAAAGTATACAATTAAAGAGTTCAGTCAATTTGACTTTTCAACTTTAATATATAAATATGCATGAAATATCATAATTTTGTTTAATAATAATTTTATATATAAAGGAAAAATTTACAAAAACACATAATAAAAAAAAAAAAAAAGTTTTAATAAAATCGGGAATGTTAGTTAATAAAAGTAAACTTGTTAAGGACATAAATATTTAATATGCTCGTAAGAGCAAAAAAATCCAACAGCTATAACGAAAAATTTAAAAAGGCGACCCCTACGTTCGGCAAAAAAATTTTTTTTTTAAATTGCCTTGCAAAAATACTTCATATTGGAGGGTGTACGACGAAATTTTTTTTGCGGTACGGTCTAATGGTCACCCTACATATTAACTAACATTTAATTTAGTATATCACTCGTTCCATTCATTACTAAATCATTCAAACAAAACAACTCAGTAATGTTATTGTAAATTTATATGATTTTAATGTGCGTGTTTGAGTAAAATTAATTTTAATTAATTGAATAGTTTTGTGTTATGTTTAAATTAACATAAATTTCTAATGGTAAAGTTAAATATTTCTTTTCCCAAACGTTGTCGGTCAAAAGAAAACAATGTTAAGACAAAAAGTCTACATATTTACAAAAATCGTTAGTGAGGTGAAGTTGGTTATATTCATGCAGTTTTTATGCGGCTATTTAACTGCATGCTAACAACATTATGTAGACGTAAGTATTTAAAGTGTTATTGGAAGCAAACATACATACAGCACAATTGTTAAATATTAATTGAAATGACGTGTACGCTAAGAGAATTATGTCGGTAAAGCTAACTACAACTGAAGTTAAAAAAGAGTACACTGCAATTACATTTAAACCGAGTAAAAAGGTTAAAGTCGGGCATGCCGACTATACAATACCCTACACCAGTCTGGTGTATTGTTTAGATCCGAAATTCGAATGGGTTAAAATGGGGCTTATGTCAAAATTTTCTATAATGTGAGTCAGCGCACCAAATTTCATTAAAATATCTTAATATTTGCGACCTGCAGTTTGTAACCAAGCCAATTTTGGGGGGACCCTTATATGGGCACTAGTTCTAAACATGGACCGATGTTCACCAAAATCAATAGGCTTCGTCCTTGGGCCAATATAGGTCTGTGTACCAAATTTCATCAAAATATCTTAATATTTGCGACTTGCAGCGTATAAACATTATAATTTTGGTAGGACCCTTATATGGGCACTAGGTCTAAACATGGACCGATGTTCACCAAAATCAATAGGCTGCGTTATGGGGCCAATGTAGGTCTGTGTACCAAATTTCATCAAAATATCTTAATATTTACGACCTGCAGCGTATAAACAGTATAATTTTGGTAGGACCCTTATATGGGCACTAGGTCTAAACATGGACCGATGTTCACCAAAATCAATAGGCTGCATTATTGGGCCAATGTAGGGCTGTGTACCAAATTTCATCTAAATATCTTAATATTTACGACCTGCAGCGTATAAACAGTATAATTTTGGTAGGACCCTTATATGGGCACTAGGTCTAAACATGGACCGATGTTCACCAAAATCAATAGGCTGCGTTATTGGGCTAACATAGGTCTATGTACCAAATTTCGTCAAAATATCTTAATATTTACGACCTGCAGCGTATAAACAATATAATTTTGGTAGGACCCTTATATGGGCACTAGGTCTAAACATGGACCGATGTTCAAAAAAATCAAACTTGTTCGTCCTTGGGCCAACATAGGTCTGCGTACCAAATTTCATCAAAATATCTTAATAGCTGCGACCTGTAGAGTGCGCACAAGATTGCATGGACAGACAGACAGACGGACGGACGGACGGACGGACAGACGGACATCGTTAAATCGAAATAAAAAAAAATTCTGAACCGATCGGTATACTATAAGGTGGGTCTACGACCAATATTTTTTGGTGTTACAAACATCAGCACAAACTTATAATACCCTGACCACATAGTGGTGTAGGGTATAATTAGCTAATATTGCAGTTATTTTAATTACTACTGCATTTAAAAATAACTGCAATTGTAGTAAATTCAAATGCAATTGCAGTGTTAACTTTATTTGCACACTCATTAAAAATTATATTTTAATAAAAAAAAACTATTTTTTTTTTTATTTTTATTACAAAAATATATGTAGTAATTTTAGACTATTTGAAATTTTACGTGAAAATTCCAAATGGTTCCCAGTTATTATGCTTTTATGTATTGGATATAAAATACAAATTTCTGATTTTTATTTCCATACTAGGAATATATCAATAATAACAGATATAAACTAAACAAGAATTTTAAAAATTCAACTAAATTTTCTATTTTTTAAATAACTTATAAAAAAAACTGTTTACTGTAAAAATACTGCTTTCGTAGTTGCTTATTATGATATTAAAAATAACTGCTTTAAACAACTGTTGCGAAATTACAATACGTTTAGTTAATTGTTTTCTAAAATAACAGTTGTTTTGCATTTTTCATAGAAAAACAACTGTCTTGTAGTAAGTGTGGAACTTTTTTGAATGCAGTTAATTTTGCCTATATAATTCTCTGAGTGTAAAAGAAGAAAATGTTCCTTAGCAATAAATATATATTTTTAAATATTATATGCACATTTAAACAAAACATGACCAAAATGTGACAAACAAATTCGAAGAGTTAAGAAAAGCTTTTATAATAAAAGCTTTGTCTTCTAATATTAAACTTATTTAAAGCGTGTTGTATTGTCATTTAAAACTTAAATAACATATTAAGGTTGTTCACAAGGGGTGTGCTATTTGTTGTATCGTTGCGTCGTCCTAAAAAAAAAACAGAGTTGCTAGAATTTAAATTGAAAAAATGCAACATTTGAGAATAGCACGATACAACATTTTTATGTATGTTTAGTGTCCTATGTTTGAGTGTGCTAACAGATAAAAAACCCAAAGGAAAATAATTGTTAAAGCCAAATAAAAATTTTAACAACTCTGTTTTTTGTTAGGACGATACAACGATACAACAGATAGCACACCCCTTGTGAATAACCTAATTGTATGACAAATCTGTATGGCAATTATCACATACAAAAAGTAAATTTTTATTATTATAAATTGCAATAAAATGTAATTATGTATATTTTCAAACGAATTTCTTCTTTTCACTAAATGATAACGTTAGCTTTTCATCTTATTCATTAAAAATGGCTTCTCTTTAATTTTGAATTTCTACATGTTCCGAAAATATGTGTGTCATAAAAAACCCTTAAGTTGTTGTTTTATTAAACTCAAAAACCTTTCATTATATCAGGCCCTGTCTATATTTATTGTTGTTGTTATCCAAACAAAAAAGGTTACATTAGCATTCATTTTGATATTAGCTCTGTTCCACGTACGTTACCGCGGGTACCCGCGGGAACCCAATCTTACCAAAAAGCGTTTCTATTGTTAAAAATTGGGTAAATGAGAGCGTTGATGAGAGAATAATTTGTTTCTCTTTTTACCAGAAGTTACCCGTACTTTTTTGCGGGTAAAATGGTAAAACTGTCAAATCACTAGTTGTTTATAAATCAGCTGTTTTAAATTTGTAAAAATAATTAAAATATTAACAAAACTTGTAAACAATAATTAATATCGTTAACAAATACCACTTTATAACATTTTTTCCTTATTCCCTTCGATATTTTATTCTTAAAAATAGCTTTTGTTTATATGAATAACTTTGACGTTAATTTTTGGGCTTGAAATGTGGTTTTGTGCGTTCCAGGTATTGTGAGCAATTTTACCATTTTTGAGATAATTATTTGTTTACTCTCATTTTACCAGACTTTACCCAGAATTACGTGGAACAAACCTATTGTGTCATCATTAACGACGACGGGGGAAAAAATACAAAAATTCATCAAAATTAACAACAAAAGCGCGTTAAAACAAATTAAAAGAAATTGTATAAATGTTAATAATACATGAGTACAAAAGTAAATATCGTATATGAACATAAAAGCCAACAGCATAATAACTAAAACATATTTTGTAGTTGTTGTTGTTGTTTTCGTGATAATAGGGAGGACGTTTCCCAATACCAGTTAGTGGTAGTGTTTTCATTAAAGAACAAGGCTCAGAGACACACACAAAAACAAGCAAAAACAAACACGCAGCTGTTAGTGCAAATAAAGAAATAACATACACAACAACATCAATACCAACAAAAACGCACGCCATTATTGTCCAAAGGCATCGGAGCAAGTAATGTTATCAATAAAACATAAAAAACCAACAATACAAATTTAAAAGAACACCCGAAAACATGAAAAAACGACCTCAATGTTCATATTAAGTAAACAACAATTAAAGGGAGGGAAGGAAAAGGCAAGCAAGCAAGCAACTAAATAATGCCATGAAAATATTGAATGTTTTGAAAATAACAAAAATTGATTATACCTTCTGAGAAATATTTAATCAAAAAATTCGAACTAATGTCATTATTAGGACAAGGAATTCCATGCAAATGCATGTTTTTTGTCGATAGTCCAAAACTAATATGGACTAAATATTTATCCGAATCATCAAATTTAGAACAAAATGGCATCGATTTGTAGTTGCATATTTTTGCATATTTTGTCATAAATGCATATTTTTGCATAATTTGACTTTAAATGCATATTTGGTGCCTTTTTAATGCATATTTTGTGCTTTTTAATGCATATTTGTGCATATTTTTAATTTTAAGAGCATTTTTTATTTTGTAAAAAAATATAAAAAATTCAAATTTTTATATTTTGATTCAATAAAATAAACATTCTTAAAAACCTTATTGACCTATGGGAAATCTTCGAGTCCTGTGTCTGTTTGCGAAATAGCTAACTTAAATATATTTTGAAGTTTTAAATTGCATTATTTTTGCAAAAATAATAGTTTTAGTGCATATTTCTTATATTTTAATGCATATTTTTCTTTTTTAGCCGCATATTTTAGGCGCATATTTTCCTATTTTCAGTGCATGAAATTCCTTGCCCTAGTCATTATCATCCAGCAATGTTAATTAATTGCTGGATCCGAGTTTCGATCCACTACGAAATGTCTAAGAACCAGGGATGGCAAGAAAAAATCATCAGACTACCTGTTTAAAGCATGGATGATGGTAACCAATTCGATGCAGTCATCGATAAGGGCAAAGCTATTTCAGATTATTTTGGTATATTTCATTTATTTAGGTATTTTGGGGATAAGGGTATTTCAGTTATCTCGGTAACGGTATTTTAAGGATAACAATATTTCGATTATTTCGGCCACTGTATTTTAAGGTTAACGGTATTTCAGTTATTTCGGTAACGGTATTTTAAGGGTATCCATATTTAATTTATTTCGTTATCGGTATTTTAAGAATAGCGGCATTTCAGTTATTTCGGTAGTGGTATTTTAAAGATAACGGTATTTGTGTTATTTCGGTAACGATATTTAGGGGATAACGGTAGTCAGTTAAAGGGGCTTTGAATCGATAAAGGTATTTTAGCGGTATTGCCTGCCAGCCCGGGTTTAAAGCAATGTTTTCTGTTTTCGATGTCTTATTTGAACAACAAACCACACTCTGTCTTAATGCATTAAGTTCATTTTTGTAAGCGAAGGAGCAGATCAGAACATGAATAAGCGCTTTAAACTCTACAACGTCATATTGATTTCTTTCTAGCACTGTCTAATTTGAAGCTAAGGCTGGCATGAATTATATACATGTTATCTAGAAATTATCAGGACATGATAACTTTCGATTGAAATTTACCTTAGTCTTCTAAGATTCAATTCTAAAGGCTGTATGAAGTTATTTTTGGAAATTTCAAAATATGGTGGAAACCAGAGGGATGACAAATTTATTTATTTATTTTTAAAGTAAAGGGTTTTTCTACAGGGACGCTACAAAAGTAGAAAGACAGGGACAGCAAACGACGCCATATTTCTTGCCGCTCTTTTGACATTTCTCTTCAGTAAGGTTTGCCATTTCATGATGGAAAGATATACGAGCCAACAACGAGTTGAAATTATTAAAATTTACTACCGAAATTCGGAGTCAGTGGCCTCAACGTTAAGAGCGCTACATCCAATTTATGGTCGTCATAATCGTCCTAGCAGATCAACAATTGAGCGTCTAGTGGAAAAATTTGAATCCACAGGCACAGTACAAAAAGTTCTCGTGCCAATGAGACAAAGAATTGCCCGTAGTGTCGAGAATATTGCTGCCGCTGAGGCTTCAATTGAAGAAAGCCCAAATGTGTCTCTCACACGTCGTTCTCAAGCGTTGGGCATCTCTGTGACGTCGTTGTGACGAATTTTGCGAAAAGATCTTGGCCTACATCCTTACAAGATTAAATTGACGCAAGAACTGAAGCCGCTTGACTACCAGAAGCGTCGTATGTTCGTGAATTGGGCTGAGCAACAACTTGAAAATGATTCGGATTTTCATTGAAAAATCATCTTCTGCGATGAGGCTCATTTCTGGCTGAATGGCTTCGTCAATAAACAAAATATGCGTTATTGGTCAGACAGTAATCCGTACTCCATGAGTCATCATTGCATCCCGAAAAAATTACGGTTTGGTGCGTTTTATGGGCCGGCGGCGTCATTGGGCCGTACTTCTTCCGTGATGATCAAGACCGGCACGTTACTGTGAATGGGAATCGCTACCGTTCAATGATAATCGAATATTTTTGGCCCATAATTGGATGATATGGACTTGGAGGACATGTGGTTCTAACATGACGGCGCCACAAGCCACACAGCGAGTGTCACAATCAATTTATTGCAAACCAAGTTTGGAGAACGTGTTATCTCACGAAATGGTCCAGTCGATTGGCCGCCTCGGTCGTGCGATTTGACGCCGATGGACTATTTCCTGTGGGGCTACGTCAAATCTATGGTCTATGCCAACTAGTCAGCTACGATTGATGAACTTCGTACGAATATCGAAGGTGAAATTGCAGCAGTATCGGCCGATTTATGCTTGAAAACCGTCGAAAATTGGGTTCAGCGTCTGGACTTCTGCAAGCGTGCCCATTTTGTCCATGCAAAAGAGATCGATTTCCATACATAATGGCATCGAACGTACTTTCACAGGAATAAAGAATTTCATTGATATCCAAAACCGTTTTTGTTTAATTTAAAAAAACTTTTGTAACGCTCTTATTGAAAAACCCTATATTAGTGGCCAAACATGTATGAATGACGGATATTAAAGATCAAACCACACAACATATTCATACCAAGCGCAACTATAAGCAGTGTTATCAGTTTAGGGGATTTATCCCCAAATTGGGAATTTTTTTTCGTCAATGGGGATAAAAATTTCCGTTTGGGGATCCGGGGATTTATTGGGGATGACACGAAATTTTAGGTAATTTTTTTGGGATAACATATTATTGCCTTTTTATATTTTTATGAATTTAACCCTGATAATTCTAAATATTTATATATTTATTTCTTTTAAGTATGATGATAATATTGCATGATTTCAGGCTACACAAATTTGTGTCTGGAAAGTTAATGTGCGTCCAAACCTTAATTCCTTTTGGTGAAAATTTGAATTCCTTTTGGTTTCAAAATATTTAATGTTATTCGGATGTAATACGAGTTATGAAGCTCTTCTTAAATTAAATATATACTTTACATGTTATTCAATTGTCAAAAATTCAATCCATCTGCTGAAATATTAAAACTTTTTTATACAATCAAAATGTCTGAAGCTGATGAACTGGAAAATTTTGATTCTGAAATATTTAAAACGAAAAAATTTGGCTCACCTTTTTTCATGCTGTTATTTAAATTTATTTGTTCTTTTTTAAAATTTGTTAGAATTACAAAATTTATTGAGTTTGAGTGTATAAGGTACCGAAAAAAATTAAGTTAAGTATTTTTACATTAATTTAAAAAAAGTTAACGAATACGAATTTTTTCCAGAAAATAAAAATTGGGGATTTTTGGGGATAACAATTTGAAAATTGGGGATAAAGTCTGAAAAAAACTGGCAACACTGACTATAAGTGTAGGCAATCGATGTTTATGTAAACATGCAATATTTTATTCAGCACAGCTGGTTGTAAGTAGAAGTTAAGTATGTGTTGCCTTCTATAGAAATATGTGTACATGTACATTAGACCGTACCACAAAAAAAATTTCGCCGATAATTCCAACAGAATTTTTTTTTTGTCGAACGTAGGGGGCGCCTTTTATATTTATCTTCATTGGATTTTTCCTTTATAGCAAAACATTGATCTCCTCGAGGCAAAAAGTCGATATATCACACTGTAAGATCCGAAGATATAACAAAAAATTAAAAAAGGCGACCCCTACGTTCCGCAAAAAAAATTAGAAATTGCCTTGCAAAAATACTTAATATTAGAAGATTACTGTCTAATGTATACTAAAGAAGTTCTTCTAAAATCACAGACGTCACAAAGAAAAAATATTTGGAAGCTAATTTTTCACAAATTATACCGTGCTAATTAAAAAATCTGGCAAGCGTTTGAGTATATATATATTTTTATATTTGTATATTTGAATTTTAGAATTATGTTTTCAGGGGCCCGAAAAATAGCAGGTTTTCTTATTTTTCAACAATTCGTTTTTCGTTAGATTGTTTCTCAATTTCCAAAGCAGCTTCAGATAAGAAATCATCAGTGTCGGTGCATGGTTTGAAAGATGTGAGCGTAAATGTGAAGACACCTCGAAATTTTCTACACAAAATGTCGGGAAAAAATTGTCTAAAATTCGAGTACAGTGTTACTGTTAATATAATATATTTATTGACCGGCAGATGGCAACATTAAGTATCCAAAGTTTTGGAGATGGCGCATTTCCATCGCCTCCCGATTTTTTAAAATAGCTTTTATGTCGCAATATAAGTAAGAGCGATAGAACAAAATGAAATTTCGATTACCTCTAGCTTCATATCAGCCCCGTGACAAACTCATTTACATATATCTAAAAATGGCCCTTTGTAGGGCCTTCAGGGCCGTAGCCAAAATGATTTCAAAATTTTACTAGAAATCTTATTCAAAAAAAATTAATAATCAGAATAGTTTTTGTTAAAATTAAATAGAAAGTGCTAGCTAAGAATAAAAAAATCAAACAATCCACTTTCGACTTTCTCTTCTATTACCGAAAATTATTCTAAAAAAAAAATGTTGCAAATTCAGCCGGTTCTTTACGCCAAATAAGTTCAAAGTCAGTTAAATCTTATATTTTAGTTTCAAGGAACTGGTTTCTTGTTATAAATATAATAAGATCTATAGAAAGATTTTCAAATTAAAAAAAAAACGCTCTATCTACTTTTAGTCGGCTTATTAACAAAATCTCCTAATTTCTCTCTCTCTCCCCTTTTATTTTTTCCAGATCCTGCCACTTTAAATATCTTTGCAACACGACCGAATCCCAAAAAGAAACGTAAAAGTCGTACGGCCTTTACAAATCATCAGATATTTGAATTGGAAAAGCGATTTCTATATCAAAAATATCTCTCACCAGCCGATAGAGATGAAATTGCCGGCGGTTTAGGACTGTCAAATGCTCAGGTTAGTCATAAAAAGTTGATTTTCATTAATAATAATATAAAACAAAAAATCTTATATAAAATATGTATTTTCTTTCATATGCACAATGCTGCCACTGCTGCTATCTGTAGGTGATCACTTGGTTCCAGAATAGACGTGCCAAACTGAAGCGGGACATGGAGGAACTCAAAAAGGATGTAGAAAGTGTGAAACAATTGTCAGCTCATAAAAGTTTTTTAGAAAATGTTAATGATTTAAGTATTTTAAAGACAAGACCAGTCAGCCGATATCAACCCCCACCAACAACCCAACAACAACATGCGGAAGTCCATTCAGCAGCGCTTACACATGGCAACCATACTACGGGAGTCAACACCACAGCGTTTACAGGAGGACTATCAGAGATCATTCAGCAGAAGGACACCGCCACAGCAACAGCCCAGCTGCCGCATCATCACCAACACAACCACAACCACATCATTACAACAACCAGCACGTGCAATGAAAGAAGAGAAGACAACAGCCACAACAGTAATTCAACCGGAAGTCAAGCGGAATCTGTGCAACCTCAACACTTACAACAACAGCAACAACAACAACAACACCAACCCCGTAACCTACACATCAACAACAGTCGAGGATAAAAAGGATATAAAATTATTAAAAATGTTTACTCTAATTCATTACAGTCAAGAAAAGCAAAGAAATTCATTATAAAGTAATTCGAAACCTTATTAGCGGAAATTCAAAAAGAAATTCATTCATATGTAAAATTAACATAATTTATTTTTCTTGGTTGTAAACTCCAGTAATTTATATTCGAGAGTCATCATGTATTAGTTGTAATTATTTGCAATATCTGCCAAATATGTATAAAATCCATCATACATGTTAAATTGTGTACGTATGTTGTCTTAGGTATTCCTTTTGAATGTACTTTATTTTATACATTGATGTATTTTGTTCCTAATGATGTCTTAAATATTAAATTTCCTTACTAAAACAATTTTATATATGCATGTTCACATGTGATTTTTTATTCTCCAATTTTCTTTTTTCGTTTCTTTTTTTTTTTTTTTTGTTTTATTTCAGCTATAGATATAAATTTATTTTAAGAAATTTTAAATGAATTATTTTTTGTAAATAAATATTCTCATATTTTAAGTCATAAATTAATTTATTTAAAAATTATATTTAAAATATGTAGTCAAAATAAAAATGATGAAAAAACTAAATATCCATTACAAAAGAGTTCTTTAACAATTCTGGGAAAGTATAAAAGAAACCTTTATAATATAATATCAATATTGGCAGTTTTCATCTTAAATGCTACGCCCTTTGAAAAACATTGCACCACCCTAAATTTCCTTAAGCGGCCTATATACGAGCAAGCATGCTGTCCAGCTTGTTTGACAATACACGGACAAGCATGCTGTAAAATTTGACTTTAAAATTACAAAATCAACACAGCGGATGATAATGACAAAGTTATTTTTATTAATTTTTTTCTTGGAATTTCATTTTGGAATTTATGTTTTTGCATTTTTTAGTTTTTTTATTAACGTTATTCCTTTCTTGTCACAAAATAACTTATTAAAAATGTAAAATTCTCCAATGTTTGATGATTTTTTTCATTAGACGGTAAAGCATGCTCGTCCAACATGCTTGACAAACCGTCAAACTAGACATTACATGGTCAAATTCATACAGCCGGCCAGCATGCTGTTCAGCATTTAAAAAAAATTCGTTCGTAGTTCTGACTATAAAACTGGCCCTAAGAGTTTATTTTATCTACTGGAAAACTCCCTTAAATATGTACAGTTTTCTGATTTATTTTTTCTGAAGTCTATAAATATAGTTTCTGACCACCTTTTCCTATTGAAAAAGCCTTACGACTACACTGAAAATATTATTACAGTAACTGACTAGAGTTTATTTAAAAAGTTATCCGTACATTTATTTTTAAATGATTATTCAGTTAAAATACAAAGAAATATATTTTTAAACTGTTTTTGTCGTTTATTAAAAAATAAATTACATATAAATACGGATTTTCTGTTACAGTTAATATTTTCATTTAAAATGTTTTGTTATAAAAAAGAATTCCTTTTCGATTTCTAGGTCAGTTAAAAAAATTAAATAAACTAAATATCGTTTATTCTTACGGATTTTGTAGTTAATTTTTTGAAATTTAAAAAAACGAAATAAATGAAAAATCGTTATTTTTTAAGGATTTTGTAGTTTATTTATTAACATTTAAAAATAAATGAAAAGTTCTTTTGATTTAAATGAAAAGTCAGTAGACCGGTTTTCAAGTGATTTTTCATTTATTTTAAATTACATTTTCAGTTATTTTAAACTACAAACTATTTTGAGTGTAGTTTTATAGATAAAACTAAGAACGACTTTTTTCTAAGATTTTACTTAAGTCCGAAGTTTTCTAATTTAAGCAATATATAAGGTATTTATCGTTCTTAGTTTTGTCTATAAAACTGATTTTAAGCACTTTTTACTAAAGAAAATCCTCAGATTCCTAGACGCCCTTTTTGATAGAAAAAATCCAATAAAAAAAGTCGACAGATATAAGAACTTTTTGTTATAGAAAGCCCTAGAATCTAGGCACTTTTTTATAAAAAACGGGTAAAAAGGTTAGAGTCGGGCATGCCGACTATACAATACCCTACACCAGTCTGGTTAAAAGCCAACTAATGTTTGGATGCGAAATTCGAATGGGTTAAAATTGGACTTGTGTCAAAATTTTCTATAATGTGAGTCAGCGCACCAAATTATATATGGGCACTAGGTCTAAACATGGACCGATGTTCACCGAAATCAATGGGCTCCATCCTTGGGCCATCATAGGTCTGTGTACCAAGTTTTATCAAAATATCTTAAAATTTGCGACCTGCAGTTTGTAACCAAGCCAATTTTGGGGGGACCCTTATATGGGCACTAGGTCTAAACATAGACCGGTGTTAACCAAAATCAATAGGCTTCGTCTTTGGGCTGATATAGGTCGGTGTACCAAATTTCATCAAAATATCTTAATATTTGCGACCTGCAGCGTATAAAAAATATAATTTTGAGGGGACCCTTATATGGGCACTAGGTCTAAACATGGACCCGTGCTAACCAAAATCAATAGGCTTCGTCTTTGGGCTGATATAGGTCGATGTACCAAATTTCATCAAAATATCTTAATATTTGCGACCTGCAGCTATAAAAAATATAATTTTGAGGGGACCCTTATATGGGCACTAGGTCTAAACATGGACCCGTGTTAACCAAAATCAATAGGCTTCTTCCTTGGGCTGACATAGGTCGGTGTACCAAATTTCATCAAAATATCTTAATATTTGCGACCTGCAGCGTATAAACAATATAATTTTGGGAGGACCCTTATATGGGCACTAGGTCTAAACACGGACCGATTTTAACCAAAATCAATAGGCTTCGTCCTTGGGCCGACATAAGTCGGTGTACCAAGTTTCATCAAAATATCTTAATATTTGCGAACTGTAGAGTGCGCACAAAAATGCATGGACAGACAGACAGACGGACGGACAGACGGACGGACAGACGGACATCGTTAAATCGAAATAAACGAAATTCTGAGCCGATCGGTATACTATAAGGTGGGTCTAGGACCAATATTTTTTGGTGTTACAAACATCAGCACAAACTTATAATACCCTGACCACATAGTGGTGTAGGGTATAAAAATCAGATTAAGGACACGTTTTCTAAGAGAAAACTCTCAGATTCTAGGAAAAATTTTTCCTTTAGTAGAATTTTTGAATCAGAAAAAACGAATATATTTTCTTCCTTTTATATTAAATTAATTCGGAAATGGTGACATCACTTAAAAGGTTTCGAAAAAAAATTGTTTTCTTCATTCGACCAAATTTGAACTGTACACCAAAACTAAAAAGTGATAAGAGCTGAATTTAACGGGCAAAATCGTCAAATGAAAACACTCGTTTTGATAATAAAGTTTTATCGTGATTTATCTTTTTCGCCTGAAAAATAAATAACATTAAAATTAACAAAAGATAAAACAAAATAACCGCCGTAAACTGTCAAAATGTACTAAAAAACAATTGATCCTTTTATGAAAATAAATTATATTTAAAAAAATTTTAAATGTTTCGGCATTTGTTGGCCACAATTTTTCCAAAAAGTTGCCAAATATAGGGTTTTTTGCCGAAACCGGTAGGTCGGATTCTGAATTTTATTTAAATGCAAATAGTTTTTTCTATATTGAATTAAAAGAACTGGAAATCCTACGTTTTGGAATAAAATTGATTTTCAGTTACAATAACAAACTTTATGTTACAAAAGGTTAATTAATTTGAGCGTGTAGGGTGTTTATTTTTCTCTTGTCAAATTATTTTAATAACGGCTTCCGGTAGAACTCATAGGCGTTATTCAATAGTACTCGTTAGCGTTGTTTGAAAATACCTGCCATCTGGTGTATAATATTGGCAACTTTTGTTACATTGGTGTGTGACTCTGCTAAATATTGTATACAAAGTTATCGCAAGTTATCGATAGCAATAATTAATATTAATAGTGGCGCAAATTGTGTCTGGGATATTCAAAAAATTTTATAAGTACGCAGTATTGCCAGAAAAGTCTTTTCTCACATTCCCATTTGACAAGTTAAAATACCCAAAAAAAGTTGAAATCCTCAAAATTACTTATTGGTCTTTAAAGGTGGTTCATATATTTATCCAATTTATCTCTATATATAAATGAATAACGACACTGACTGCCTGACTCACTGAATCAACATCGCCCAGCCCAAACCGCTGAAGCTAGGAAGTTGAAAGTTGGTATGTAGGTTCCTCCTCCGGCGTAGACGTCCGCTAAGACGGGAGTTTTGGAAATTCCTATCGGAACGGGCAAAAAGGGGAAAAGTCTCCCCCTTGACGGCCTGCCAAAACCCCTTTGGCTAGAAACTTGAAATTTGAAACATGTCTTCCTTGAAGTAAGGACCAAGTTATCTGGAGAGTACTTTTCGGAATTTTGGACAGGCACGTTGTAAAAATGGGGGTTAAAAGCTGGAAGAGTGCCCTTAACGGCCTGCCGAAACCGCTGGAGGTAGGAAGTTTAAATTTGTTAAAAAGGTTCCGCCTCTGTCGTAGACATCCACTAAGACTGCGTTTTTGAAAATCCCTATAGGGAGGAGCCAAAAAGGGAAGCTGAAAATTGAAATGTAAGATCCCTCTCCTGTGTAGATGTCCGCAAAGATGGGATTTTTCGAAATTGCTATCGGGAGTTACAAAAAGAGAAAAAGTGTCCCTTTTGACGGCCTGCCTAAACCCTTTTGGCTAGAAACCTAAAATTTGAAATATGTATTCCGTGGAGTAGGGCTAAGTCACAGATTTTTTCGATTTTAGGACAAGAACATGGTAAAAATGGTGGTCGAATGGGGAAAATGTCCCCAATAACGGCCTGCCCAAAACGCTGAGGCAACGAAGTTAAAATTTGGTATGAAGGTCCCTCCTCTATCGTAGAGAGCCGCGAAAATGAAATTGTTGGAAATTACTACAGGGATGGGCAAAAAGAAGGAAAGTCTCCCCTTGATGGCCTGTCAAAACCCCTTTGGCTAGAAACCTGAATTTTAAAGTATGGCTGACTTATCAGTAAGGTACTTTCTTGAATTCTGGACAGGGACGTTATAAAGGGAAAGTGGCCCTTTAACGGCCAGTCCAAACTGCTGGAACTAGGAAGCTGGAATTCCAACATAGATGTCTGCTAATACGACATTTTTGGAAATTCCAACCGGGAGGGGAAGAAAAAGAAAGTTGCCTGCACAAACTGCTGGAACTAGGAAGCTGAAACTCGGTGTGTGCATTCGTCCCCCATCTTGAACGCCCTCTAGGGCCGGATTTTCGGAAATTCTTGGAATTCTTTTGGAATTTTGGACAGGGACATTGCAAAAATGAGGGTCAAAAAAGGAAAAGTGCCCGTTTAAAGGCCTGCCCAAACCGCTGGAGGTAGGAAGTTGAAATTTGGTATGAAGATTCCTCCTCCATTGTAGACATCGGCTAAGACGGGATTTTTGTAAATTTCTACAGGTAGGGTCAAAAATAGAAAAAGTTTTCCCCATAACGGCCTGGCCAAACTGCTGGAACTAGGGATCTAAAATTCGGTACGTGGGTTCCTCCTCCAACGTAGACGTCCACTAAGACGAAATATTTAAAAATTCCTACCAGGAGGGGTAAAATGGGAAAAAGTCTCCCCTTTGACGGCCTGGCAAAACTGCTGGAACTAGGAAGCTAAAATTTGGTACGTAGATTCCTCCTGCAGCGTAAACGACAGCTAAGACTGCATTTTTGGAAATTCTTACAGGGAGGGGCAAAAAGGAAATAATTTTTCCCCCTTGATGGCCTGCGCGAACCCCTTTGGCTAAAAATCTGAAATTTATGTGTGTGCCTTGGAGGAACGTGGTAAGGGGGTTAAAAGGGGAAAAATTGCCCCCCTTAACGCCTGCCTCTAGAAACCTAAAAAAACGTGTGTATTTTGAATGCCAAAATTAAGAAACAAAATGGGGAACGAGTGGAATGAAACACTACACAAGTGGGATGAAATAGAACATTTGCACGCGAGAGAAAACTGCTAGAAATATAGCAAAACACACCTCTAAATAGCACTATTGTGAATGATTTAAGCTATTTAGAGTTGCTATTTGCTCTATCTCTTAAAGTTTTCTCTCGCGTTGGAAATGTCCCTTAATGAATAGTTGGTTAAAATATGTTTATAAATTTAAAAATATGTTTATAAATTTTAATATTGAATCAACGTTAACATTTTTAAAGAATTTTATTAAAAAATTTCAAATTTAATAAAATTATAAATTTATCGAGTAGCATCAAGTATCCAAATTAAAAATGTCGAGTTGTATCGAGTATTGAAAAGTAACCGAATTTACCAGCACTAATTGAATTAAGCAATATGTTGATTATTTTCTAAATATGCATAAATTAGATAGCCAAAACTGATAGCGATAATTTAAAAAGACATTTTGAAGATAAATAATTTTGCTTATAAATAAATAACATTTTTTACAATTTTTCAAAATCAAAACAAATCAAATAAACACCAGCGATTAGTTGAAAATCTATCACGGAATCAAATTTAGTGCAATTATAAAATATAAAATTAAAAAACTTTGAGCCATTTTTATATGATAATATAATCAGTTTACCCATATCAAAAAAACACTTTATGTTTTTAAAAGTTCACTGATCTCTATACCCTGACAAGTGGGTGTATTTTTTATTTAACAATAATAATATGAATTAAGTTGCCGTTGAAGTTTGTATGTAAATGCAACTTCATAAGCAAGTTTCAACCCAAAAACCTCTTGACTTAAGATGCATTTATGTACTGAAACAAGTAAGATTTTATAACAAAATAATGACACAATTAAGAACTAATTATGATTGTACGATTATAGAAAAATATTTAATATATTTATTTAATATATAAATTTATTAAGTGGGGGAAATGAATAACGAAAGTAATAAAGGCACTTGAGTGTCACACTAAACTGCTTTGTTTTGCCACTTTTCTTTCGGAACGAGATGTTATAGCAGTCAAAATTATGGACATAGACATCAAAGATCTATTATTTTTAAATCAATTTGTATCTTCCGTTATAATTTTTGTCTTAAATTTTCATACTTTCCCGAGAAATGTGGTGTACACTGAGAGAATTATCTGCATGGTATTAATGAATATTTGCATAAAACCAATGAAGTTTCACTGGAAATCGTCCTTTGAAAGTTTTCGTTGCATTAATGGAATTTTTCATTAAATGTTACTAAAAGTTTTATATACTAAATGAAATGGTTTTATTAAAACTAGATTCGTAAAATATATGAAACATTTTCATAAAATTTAAGAAACTTAATTTACTTTGAGAAAAAACTTCATTAATATAATTAACTAGGACTCGTTTAGTAAAATTCACTATGTGTAATGGTTAGCACGTTGGACTGTTGCACTAGTGTTAGTAAATTCGGTTACTTTGCAATACTCAATACTACTCGATTATTTTAAATTGGATACTCGATACTACTGGATACTTTTAACGGTTTTTAAATTTGAAATTTTTTAATAAAATTCTTCTGAAATTTTTACGTTGCTTCAGTATTTAAATTTATAACCATATTTTAAAGCCAAGATGCTAAAAAATTATGAAAATCATATTCAATAATTGGTTAATTTGCAAAGCCCGTATGACACTGTTACACATTATTCTGGAGCAAAACTTTCCCACCCTTGGAAATACCCAAACTTGTTCGGCAATTCATATGCTCAATTTTATGTATAAATTTAAGTAAATTTAGGAAATATTATCAAATTTGGTACTAACTTTATCTTTAAAAAAATGATAATTGAGGCTTAGGTATAAATTATAGAATTTACAAGTAAATATATAACAAATTTTAGACGCTATTATGTAGTCATTGAACTCTTTGTTAAACCAACAAAGAACACAAATGTCCAAAACAATATTACATGACAATAAAAGCGAATATTATATGGTTTGTGAATTCGCTGAATTCGCCGCATTAATATGCAAGAATTTCGGCACTGAATTTGTTCTTGTAAAAAGCATTTTTTCTTCTTTTTTTAAGAAACAAAAAATATATATGTATGTATGTATATAATAAAAAGAATATTGAATCATTTGAACTTACAAATTTTGTTTTTAATCCTTTTTAATTTGTTTATTATTATTAATATCCATTGGTGTTGATCATTAAACGCCTTTGGTGGATGAAGTGTTGGCTGTAGAAAAATAATTATAACAGAAACTTTTGTTGTTGTTTTCTTTTTTCTTCTTGTTAACACCACTTATCTTTTTTATACAATAAACTATTAGCAGATACCTAATCAAAATTTCACAGAATTTAAATTCATAATTTACTTAATTATAACAAATATTTTTACACTTCACTTTTACCATTTCAATTAAATAAATAATTATAAGTAAAGTATTTCTTTTACACAAAAATATTTTATATAAGTAAAAGCAAATATCCGCCGACAGACGAACTAAATAAGAGACCGGCGATGACTGACTTCTTACGAGCATAGCTTTTACTTTAAGCGGCTTTTTTCAGCAATTCATTTTCAATCAGTGTTGCCAACTCCTGAAGGCAGGAAAGCACCGTGAGCATTATGAAAACGGGTAAAAAGTGTAAAAATTTACCAAAAAGGGGGTAAAAAAGCACGATATTAATTTTTTGAAAAATTTAAATCAAGAATTCAAAAACACATTTTAACTTTGAAAAATCGTGTAAAAAAGGTTCAGAAAATTACCTAAAAAGGGGTAAAAAAGCACCAAACTAATATTTCAATATTTTGAAGTTTAAATGTAACGAAGTTGCTATTTAAAATTGTACTACAAATATTGTGCAAAAATGTAGTTCTTGTATAGTTTGTATTATTTTTTAAATTTTGACAGAAAATTCAAGAAAAATGTAAAAAAACGAGAGCAAATACCAAAAATATAAACTGTAAAAAAGCACTAAAAGCACTGCCAAAAATCTGAAAAAGCACCGTAAATACCCGCTTTTTTTAAACGGGTATTTGTAAAAAATCACCGGGTACAGGAAGGAAAAAAGCACCAAAAAATACCCGAAAAGCACTGAAATGGCAACACTGTTTTCAATATATCAGAAAGAGAACATTAGTTAAGGATGACAAAAATAAGCAAATATGAAACAAATTAAAAGAAAACAGCAGTGTTGCCAACAAATTTTCAAAATAAATGGCTAGATCAGACCCAAAAATCGCTAGAAAATCACTAGATTTATAAACAGTGCAAGAATTTAGCGATTTTATCGCTAGATTGTTAAAAAATGGTACTTAAAGGAGTTTTTTGCTCAATTTTAATATGTTCATAAGATGTGTTATAAACTTGTAAATAATAAAAAATTTTACGATTAAGCTGCAAATAATGAATCCCGATTTTCATTGAATTAATTAGTATTGAAAATATTCAAAAGAGTGCATTCTACGGTGAAAAACTACATACCCTTATTTTATCGAAATGTGTATTTTTTAGAAAGTTTTTTTACTAAAATCGTTTAAGAAGTTGTTTTTTTTTATAATAAAAGAATATCAATATGCGAATTTTACAATATTTTTCAACATAAAACTGATTTTTATAAATTATATTACGGCTGATAAAAAATCGCTAGATTTTTGGCTAATAGCTACAGGACAATTTTTACCGCTAGGGGCGAAATAAAATCGCTAGATTTGACGAGAAAATCGCCGTTATGGAACCTTGTTAACTTTCTTTTAAAATCGCTAAAAACAAAGAAAAAATGGGTCATGTTTAAAGTGCTGCACTTTTAAGTCTGGCGAATATTTGTAGATAAAAATAATGCAAGACTTAAGCAAATTTTATAGGATTTCCAAAAATATACAGTTTGTACAGAACCGATCAGTACTGCCTAAATTTCACTATGTAATTTGATAAAAGGTTGATATCGCTAATTTTTCGTTAAAAGCTACGCCCACTTAAAGGAGTTGATTTACCAAATCATACAGTTCATATACGAAAGTACAAATTCTCATCCCGTTGATTTTTTGTACCTTATGTAATGTCTCGGTTTGAGTAGGAAAGTTATCATTCTCTTATTGCGGACAACTGAAGAGTAGGGTGATGCCTACGAAACAATTGTATTGTCTATCATGAAAATGATGAAAATCTAATATGACAATATCATATTAGAATTTGGATTTGAGGTAGAAGAATATTCTAACTAAATATACCTAAAATAAAATTGTGAAAAAATTTAGATTTTTTCCAAAATTTCAAAAATCACAAAAATTCAAGCGCTTTTGTATGAAATTAACTGCAATATATTAATAGAAAAAAATGGCTAGGAAAAAATAAAATGGCTAAATCTTCCGGCTAGATACAATCTAGCCATTTTTTTATGGCTAGATGAAATTAAAATGGCTAGATCTAGCCGAAAAATGGCTGAATTGGCAACCTTGGTATTCAGTGTTTGGTGCGTTTTAGGTTGCAACTGTTTGCTATTGCAATAATTTTGTCATTGACAGTGAGCGGTATTTTAAGCAACTGCTAGCTGCAAATTAGGTAACAGCTGATATACAGAATTATTCGTCGTGAAAATTAACAAAAAGGTGTTTAATTATTTTGTGAAATTCTTTTAAAATGCTTATAAAAAATTTCAGACTTCTCTTAGAAACTCACCTCTATGTTTTCTGCCTCCTCCAAATAATCCAAAACAATTTTTATTTCATCTGGCGTCCGCTTTTTGTTGGGTTTTTCTCTTTTTAATTTTTTACTTAGAGTTGTCGGCTCAATACCTTTATTTTGTTTGACAATTCTAAATTATTGTTTACAAAGGTCAGCTGTTCGAGTATCAGTGATGCAAACGCAATACAGTTTTAGTATTGCGCAAAAGTAGAGTTGGGCTTAATCGTTCTTTTTGGTGACTCGGTTATATCGTTCATTAAAATTCATTGAACTAGTTCGTTCAAATCGTTCTTTTTTGTTATCGTTCTTTTTTGTCATGATCTGTGTCTGAACAGTGATTTGTGAACGATGTCGTTCATTTGATAATTTATTGGCGCACTACATGTTACATGATTATATTAATTTTATTGTGCATAGACTAATAGTGTCAGAAAATGACAATTTTAATAAAAAATTTAAATTATTAAGAAAAGCATTTTATTCTGTAATAAAATTAATAAGAAAGGGATACAAATTTTCTATGACTAAAAAACAAGAACGAAATGAACGATTGAACGAAAAGAACGAATAATGGTGAACGATGTCATATCGTTCAATGATCTGAATCGTTCAAATGAACTAGTTCGTTCATGAACGACGCAACTCTACGCAAAAGCAATGATGTGACAATTGCAATAGTCTCCCCCTACCAAAACACCTACACTCAAAATAGTTTGTAGTTTAAATTAACTGAAAATATAATTTAAAATAAATGAAAAATCACTTGAAAACCGGTCTACTAACTTTTCATTTAAATCAATAGAACTTTTCATTTATTTTTAAATGTTAATAAATAAACTACAAAATCCTTAAAAAATAATGATTTTTCATTTATTTCCGTTTTTTAAATTTCAAAAAATTAACTACAAAATCCGTAAGAATAAATGATATTTAGTTTATTTCGTTTTTTTAACTGACCTAGAAATCGAAAAGGAATTCCTTTTTTTACAAAACATTTTAAATGAAAATATTAACTGTAACAGAAAATCCGTATTTATTTGTAGTTTATTTTTTAAATAAACGACAAAATCAGTTAAAAAATATATTTCTTTGTATTTTAACTGTATAATCATTTAAAAATAAATGTACGGATAACTTTTTAAATAAACTACATTCAGTTACTGTAATAATATTTTCAGTGTAGAAAGCTGAAATTTGAAATATGTGTTCCTTGGAGTATGTGCTAAATTATCTGGAAGTTCTAAAGTTGCCAAATTTTTAAAGCAAAGTTGTTACATTTTTAAAGCAAATATCAATTTTAACCCACTGTTCCAAAATTTATTGGATGAGTGCCTTCCAATCCCTGCTTCAAATGTAGACGTGACAGCAAGAAGTGTAAAAATTGCATTTTTGGAAATTTTAATTTTATTTACCTCAAATTCTGAGATCAATTATTCATTTGTGGTTTTAAAGCATATTTAAGTCCAAATAATCGTTTTATTATGTCCATTAATAAATATTTCATTGAATAGTAAAAATTTACATTTTAACAAAAATCGCAATTTTTACCTTCCTATTAATATTACCGAATTTTTAGTTCTACCAATAGTACAAAATAAATAGGATTCTTATTAGAAATGTCGTAATCTACAGGTAATTTCCCTTCCAACAATACACACATTTTTTCTTAATAACATTTTTCACCTTTAATTAAAATAATTTTTCATATATTTAGTTAGAATATTCTTCCACCTCAAGTCCAAATTCTAATATGATATTGTCATATTAGATTTTTATTTGTTGTTTCAAAAAGGGTTGATCATTTTCATGATAGACAATACAATTGTTTCGTAGACATCACTCTACTCTTCAGTTGTCCGCTAAGAAAATGATAACTTTCCTACTCAAAACGAGACATTACATAAGGTACAAAAAACCAACGGGATGAGAATTTTGTACTTTCGTATATGAACTGTCTGATTTGGTAAAACCAGTTATAAATCAAAAAGTTTCAAAAAGGGATTCAACAAATAAAAATCTAATATGACAATATTATATTAGAATTTGGACTTGAGGTGGAAGAATATTCTAACTAAATATATGAAAATATAGAAAGTCCGAAAAAACAATTTTTGTATTTTTTAATGCAAAAATTAAAATAATTGTTGAAAATAAGCACACCACGGCTAAAATCTCATTCAAATATTTATTTTGTTTTGAGTTTAAAATTAGTTATTTTTACAAAATGTATTGACAACAGACATACATATAAATAGTACCCAAAGGGTACTTTTATGTAATTGTTGCTTTCAAAAAGGAGTTGATTTATAACTGGTTTTACCAAATCAGACAGTTCATATACGAAAGTACAAAATTCTCATCCCGTTGGTTTTTTGTACCTTATGTAATGTCTCGGTTTGAGTAATAAAGTTATCATTTTCTTATTGCGGACAACTGAAGAGTAGAGTGATGTCTACGAAACAATTGTATTGTCTATCATGAAAATGATCAACCCTTTTTGAAACAACAAATAAAAATCTAATATGACAATATCATATTAGAATTTGCACTTGAGGTGGAAGAATATTCTAACTAAATATATGAAAATATAGAAAGTCCGAAAAAACAATTTTTGTATTTTTTAATGCAAAAATTAAAATAATTGTTCAAAATAATTTTTCTTGTTCAAAATATCTTTCAGAAATTTTGAGATTTCAAAATGCATCAGTTTGTCAATTTCGAATGTTTTATTAGTTTACAATTCAGAATCAAGTCCTCAAAAAAATTACTGAAACTATTCAAAATAATCCATAAGTTATAAAAAAATTGCAAAAATTTAAAAAGGATCTAATAATTGCCTGGAAGTGTGCAACTTGTAAATTAAAATTCACCAGCATTCATCTCTTCTCCATCCCATTTCCAAAGAAATCAACACATTAACTAATAAATAGAAGGAATTTCTTCAATGTTGCTTCTTTTCAAAAAAAAAAAAAAAAAGATACAAGTCAAATTCTTTATTAACCATTGAGACACACTTCCTTGTCACAATATTAACTAAATTATTAAGTTACAAAACTTTTCTATAAGATTAAAATCCTTTTTTTTTATTATTAACACACGAGTGCCCTTGAAGAGGTGATCATTAGTTTACTAACAATTCAAACAACATCCTCCTTCATCTCATCACCATCATTATTCCATCATCTTATTTTCCATAAGTCTCACATTTGGAATCTAGTTTTGTATACATTGTCAGCAAACCACAGAAAACAATAAAAATTATCATTTACATAATCCATTCACATGTGTTTTGGAGTAGAATCGTTTGCAACAACACAGCTATATAATGGTGTATGGTCAGATAAATGAATGGCTGGTGAAGACGACTGTTTATGAAAAATTTTATTCGAAAAATGGGGGGCCACCCACATTGTGCATTAATTTTAGAAAACGAGCATGTAAATAATGGCACACCACACACACCTGAGAGAAATGATGAACATCATCATAAAAATGTTAAAGATGGATATAAAATTAAGTTAATAAAAAACATCAAATATTGCGCAGCATAATTAAGTTCAATAGAACTAAAATGTATCAATGAATTGTTTATACAACTTTAGGTTTCACTTGTGTTTTCCATTATTTTAGAATTTTAAGGACACATGTTTTCAACTCGTTATGTATAAAAGAGGATTGAGTAGAAATTATGATTATTTCTAGAAATCAGAGCATAAATGTGTGAGTAATTGCCAAATTAGTACTGTCTCAATGGGTTTTCTTTTGTCACAACTGAAGAACTCGACTGAACCACAACTGAACCATTTGATTGTCCCAAAAATGTCGATCATCATTCCGTGAGTGTTACGATCTCTCATCGTACTTTTTTATGTCGTTGGCGATATTCGATTGACTCCAAAAGTAGAGTTCACTTGGATATGCACACATTACATAAAACATCTGTTGATAAATAATCTTCAAAAACTGTTTGATTCTAGCCCTCCCAGGTATTTTATAATATAAAACGATTTAACACTTCAATAAATAAAATTAATTTTGAAATATGTAATACGATACTAAAATAGCACAAGTCATATTTGAAAGCCATAAACTGATTTTTAAAATAAGGCAAAGAACTACATAAAGAAAAACCAGAAGCAGAACCATAAAAAGAGCCGCTAGGCATCAAAGTAATCAAAAACATATAAAAGTCCTCTTATTAACCCAACAGACTCTACAATATCAGATAACTCCCCTACCATCAATTCTGACATCCACATGAGCAGCAGAGTTTAGTGTCAAGAATAAACAATCAAATGCAAATTAGATAAACAAAAGAAGTAAAAAGGATCAGCCATCCAATAGCAATTACAAAACACATGTGTGTGTTTTTATGACTTTATTTAAGACAAGTACCTACTACCACTCCTGAAGCAATGAACCGCCAAAAGTGTGATCTTTAGGTTTTGTTATTCCACAATGTTCTATTCTAATTTTAACCCTTTGTTGTCGTCAAAACAATATCGATTGTTTATTTTGTTAAAATCTTCAATATTTTTTCATTCATCTTAGTAAAATTTAACAAACTACAGACTAAATGAAACTGACAATTAGTTTTTGTATAGTTTACACACATTATATAAAATCTCACTTGTATTAAATAGCGCCCTAAATTTGTCAAATAACTAAAAAAAATAGCTAAAGCGCCAAAAAAATATCTTTAAAAATTCTTAAAATCTATTTCAATGCAAACAGTTGCTGAAAAGAAATTTCACTATCTCTGTAACAGTAGCAACATACAAATTATATTAAAACCGTATATGATCTTTTCTTTTAGAAAACTTCGTTCGATATATTTAAAGCACTTGATTGTTTACTCAGATGTACGAAAGTATGTGAATGAATGTTCTCTACATATCAACCCATTGGCACTTTAAACAAATAATCACTCGAAAATATTTATGTTTGACATTTTTTAGCGTACGTACGTACTCCAACAAGTCTAGACAAATTTCAATATACAATCTCTGAAATTATTTTCAAATACATAACTGATCTGATTACAAATAATTGTAATTGTATCCTAAAAATTGCTACTATTTAAAGGATTTGTTTACATTTGGGAGGTCTACCGTTTAGCAATCGCTTTTGTGTATAAACAATAATAAACACTGTTTACGACAGCCACTTGGGTGACGCCTCTGACCACTTGATTTTTGGTCATAGTTTTTAAAAAGATGATTAACTGCCACGTAATTAACGTGTGCGTTAACTACTGTAGCCGTGTTCTTTTTTATATAAACAAATAAACGCCATTTGTCCCACCAATTGACACAAACATTCTTGTACGAGACAGTGTAAATTTTGTCACCACCTATTTTCTAATTCTACTTCTTTATAATTGTTTTTTAAATATTTTTACAAACATCCATAAACACTTGAAAATGCCGTCACCACATAGTGTGTTTGGTACACCAAATAAATAGTGTGTCAAAGGATCTCACGTTTTAATATGGATCTAACCCAGTGGTTCCCAACCTTTTTTGTGCTATATTCCATTTGAAAGTTTCAACAACTTCCATGTCGCCCTCTCATAAGTTGGAGTTGAGTTGGAGTTGGGTTGTATAAACACAAAGGCAAACCCATGTGCATTCCCATTAAAATTTTTCGTTCCAAAGAATCGGTTGTAGAATAGCTACTTTTTCAATGAAACCCCTTCTACTGTCAATTCTAACACCGATCATTTTTGCTTCAAAATTTTCCAAAAGCAATCCCTTTTATACCAACTAAGTGAAACCGATTGCCCTAGAATCAGTTCTGGAACTTATTCTTCGTCAGTTATACCTTATATATAAGATCTCTGGAACGTCTTTTTGAACTGCATTCATGGAATCCGTTATATGCAGAATTGGTACGCTTGGCAACCGATTGTATAGAATTATCCTGGGTTGGATAATATTTTTTTAACAATTTACATGTCTACAAATTAGCACATTCCGATAATGGAATGAAATCGGAACGATATCGAATGGAACGGGGAACGAGTGAAGTTGGAAGACTTAGCGCAGGCAACGAAATATAATGAAATGTAAATTGTATAAATTAATAAGGAAAATAAATTATGAGTACCCTGCGACTGTTTCATCAAAATTAATTTTTGGCGATCCCTCCCGGACTTATCTCATTTGTTTTATTGGTGCGGTCTTTAATTGAATTTTGAAAAAATTTTCCGTTTTACGATATTCTCGCATATGACAAATTCTAATGCCAGAAAATTTCAGTAGCATCAATTCCTTTGTCATTAGCATTAATGTGTAACAACAGAAGTCGCTCCGGTCATTTCTGTCGACACCCGTTGCGATTTACTCTAGATATTGTCGACGCTGATACTACGAACCCACTTAGCTATCTATGGGGGTACATAAAACTCAGCATCGTAACATGTTGGGTCAGTTGCCAACAGCCTTGAACGTGACTACAAGTTTTCAATAACTTTTTTTTGCTGAAATTGTGTTGCTAGTAAAAGTTTTAGTTATATTTTTTTAACACTAAACTTATTTCGAACTAATGTTTTACTAATTTATTTTGCTACCAAAATTGTGCTGACAAACACATTTATAGTTCGGACAACAACCAAGCAGACAGACAAGTGCAGACAAATAAAATGATATTAAAAACACATCTCTTGTAAGACATATAAAAATACAACCCTGAAAGATTTTTGTATCTGTCTTTCATACCTAAAACAAAAAGACGCTAAAAGATGCATATACATAAAAAGATAACACAATAAGATAAAATATGATCATAGAGTAAGAATACTATAAAGGGACGGTTAACCTCACGGCTCCCCAATGAGAGAATTTCCCTATCTTTTGAGCAAATTTCCCTGATGTCAAAGCAAATTTGTCTGCAAACTGAGAGGAGTTCTTTGATTTCAAAACAAATTTCCCCTATTTAAAAGCAAATTTTAGCAAATTTCCCACACCGAACCTTCATAATCTGCACATACAAAAACCAAGAGAACGATTTTTGCAGCGTGAGCCTGTGATACGATTTAAATTTTGGACAAAATCAAACATTTAAATGTAATTAAGATAAAGATAAAACCACACCATAACATTCCCCCTCACGCTGCAAAAACCTTTCTCTTGGTTTTTATATGTGCAGTTTACGAAGGTTTGGTATGGGAAATTTGCTCAAAGTTGCTTTGAAATAGAGGAAATTTGTTTTGAAATCAAAGCAATTTGCTTTGAAATCAAAGAAATCCTCTCAGTTTGCTGACAAATTTGCTTTGAAATCAGGGAAATTTGTTCAAAAGAAAGGGAAATTTTCTCATTGGGGAGTCCGTTACCGAACCTTTGAAATCTGCACAAAATTTTTTTGGGCCCGTGAGCGTAAGTCTAATTCTATTGTTTATTCTTACTCTATGGTTTTACGAAGTTTCCTAAATAATGTTCAAAAAATCACAAAAACACACAGTTTAGACTTACACTTTCAGCAAATAAATTAACTTAAGTTTAATTTCTCTACAAAATTTTTGAGTTTTTTTCAGTCTACTACTATTCAGTGGTGCACGTTTGATTGCGTCTGGTATTGACAGATGTACCGGGATTTCAAGTCCTTCGTAAAGTACTGGGAAGCGACCAACGAGCGGCACGCTTTATGGATGAAACTTTCGTTGAAGGACCTTCGCAGGATACCCAAAGGATAAGCCGTGATACCCAAGGGACGTGGCAGGAAGTAACCTACGAACGGTATGTATCCTGGATGAAAATTCACTTTCAAGGGCATTTGCAGGATATGACAGGATACTCAGAAGATGTGGCAGGAAGAGACCCACGAACGCTTCCTGGATGAAAATTACCTTCAAAAGACCTTCGCAAGATACGGCAGGATGTTCAAAACATGTGGCGGGGAGTGACTTACTAACGGCATGCTTCCTGGATGCAAGGACTTTCGCTGGATAATCGAAGGGTACGGCAAGCTATATTCAATAAATTTGTCAGGAAGTGACCTACGAACGGCACGCTTCCTGGATGAAAATAATATTCAAGCACCTTCGCACAGTACTTGAAGAATGAAGATAGGTTAGTAGAAATTACCTTGTAGTCATTAATTTTTCTACTAACTTTTTTTTGAGTGTACCAACGCGAGCTTACGCCAGCTAACGGAAGAAAACTCGTCGTTACAAATCAACTAATGCTAATGAAGTGTTGTGACGTGACATATCCTCAAAGGACATTATGCCAATTTCTGATCTTGGGATTAACCCCACACTAGAAATTTCGACTATGACTGGAGTAGAAGAAGAACATGGATATAAAGCCCAGAATAAAGGCCATAATCCCCTTAATATTTTCGAATTCTCTATTATATTTATCGAATTATTTGCTAAACAAAGATATTGTGGGTGGCCGCCCTTCGTCCATATATTAGGGCTTTCTCCTTTGTATTTTGTCCAACACCGGCTACCCCGATTGAAATTTTTGTGTGTAGCCGGGCTTTGGCCTTGCTTAAAGATATTCCCCTCTAGGGTGTGCCCAACTTCGAATTCGCTAACCCAAGCTTTTTTATACACCCAGAAAACAAATTCGGTGCTGACAATCGCAGTTGTATCCGATCAAATGGTTCGGTTATGGTAGCCGAGTTTTTCAGTTGTGACAACAGAAAACCAAATGTGACAGGACTAATTTGACTGTGACAACGGTCGCAACCGAAAAATTCATTTGATGCAACTGAACAATTTGATTTGCAATAAATTGGATTGTCAGCACGGAATCAGCTTTCTGGGTGTATAAATACGATATTTTAAATTTTATTTCGGCCATAAGCACATATCGCAAACGCCATATCCATTATTGGGATTATGACCGAAAGTTTTTTTTACTGAAATCAGGGAATGTTCGCTCAGGCTCATACTTATTTTAAAAATTGAGCTACCCAAAACAAAATTTATGTGAATATTATCTTCCATTTCATTTTGGTTTCTGTCCGGGTAAAGTAGGAACGAAATGGAATTTAATGCCAATGGAAAAAATTATTGATAGTGTACATTAAACCGTACCTCAAAAAAAAAGTTCGCCGTACACCCTCCAATATGATGTCTTTTTGGAAGGCGATTTCAAAAAAAAAAATTTTTTTTGCCGACCGAATGGGTCGCCTTTTTTAATTTTTTGTTATAGCTTTGGCATTTAAAATCGGATTTTAAAGTGTGATATATCGATTTTTTTGGCTCGAGGAGACCAGTGTTTTGCTATATAGTAAAAATCCAATTAAAAAAAAATTTAAAAAGGCGACCCCTACGTTCGGCAACGAATATATAAAAAAAAATTCTACTGGGTTTAGCGAAAAACTTCTTTAGCAAAAGTTTAATGATTTTTTGCGAGCTTTAATTTTCTGACATTAGGGTCGTACATTCGGGTTGTAGCCACTGAGATCTGATTGGTAACTACTAGAACGGGATACTTGAGGTCAAAATGTCCTTAGAGCAAAACACTGGTCTCCTCGAGAGAAAAACATCGATGTATCACACTGTAAGATCCGACTGTAAATCCCAAAGATATAACGAAAAATGTCAAATGGCGACCCCTACGTTCGGCAAAAAAAAAAATAAAAAAATTTTTTTGAAACCTCCTTGCAAAAATTCTTAATATTGGAGGGTGTACGGTGCACTTTTTTTTTTGCCTGTAAGGTGGTACGCTCTAGTTTACATATATGAAATGGTCAATAAAATGGATTTAAATTTTACTAAAAATATCTATCCGGCTTAAAACAATTTTTTTTTCCAAATTAAATTTAATATATTTTGGAATAAAAATGATCAGATTACCATTATATAATTTTTAACATTCATTAAAGTAGTATTTTGAAATTTAAAACCTAATTGTTTTGTTTTACATAATTTGTGACATCATTTACAAAATATTGGTACCAATAAAAACACTTAAAGACGTTACAAGTCTAGACACTTATTGGTGGTCCTTCTTTGACCACAGCTTACTTCAAATTGTAATAAATATGCAAGGATCAAGTGGTGTGTTTTAAATTCGATATTCACTAATTGTCGCCTTAAATTGAACACTAAAGAAGACCACACAAAATTCCCTAAGAATAATATTGCACAATTAGTCTGAAATGAAAATATGCAAACTTTTCTAATGATGTACAATGGTGCGGTTATTTAGGTTTTTTTCTTTAATAGCAGTTTAACTACTAAAATCCACTAAATTTTTGCTGTTAGCTTATTATCTACATTTTATTTATTTGTTTTAAGAAAAGTTTTATTACTTGAACACAATTTGTTATTTGTGTTTATTATATTGTGTGCTTGTGTGTTTTTCAAACACATTGGATTGGATTGTATGAATAGTAGGAGTTCTCATATGTACCCGCCTTTAAATTATTGTGTACAAGCATCTATCCATCATATTAGATGGTGGTTTTCCTCCGCAATAAATAAAAAAAACGGCCACCCACCTTACAAAGTTTAGTTATATGGTTTATATACTTCTCTTTAGAGCTTTAAAATTTATAAAGATGTTCATTAGGGGCATAACTTTTCGTATCCGTTGTAAAAAAATATTTTCATGAAATATTATATAATTTGATATAATTATATCCAATCAGTTAAGGTTAATGTGATATCGCATAAAATTGTATAGAATTTCATCGACACAAATAAAATCATACAACTTAGATATAATGACATTGAGCCAATTTCCCTATCAAATTGTATATAAATTGTATATAAGCATATATAAAATGTTTGGCCATATATAAACATATGAAAATCAAAAGTAACAAAACTTGGAAAAGCAACAGTTAAAAAAAAGAAACCCTACTAAAAAAAATTATATGACTTTTGATATTATATACTATAATTATATCCGAAAAATGAGAACATCTAATTGTATCAAATTAGATCGTATTATGATCATATTAGATCTAATTTGTCGCAATTAGATCTAATGTGATGAAATAAGATATGGTTTGATACAATTTTATCCGGATTTTGTCCTCATCCAAATGTATCAAATATAATATAATCATATCTAACTAGACATAATGGTATATAATTCGATACAATTGTACATAATTATATGAGACATATGTAACTATATATAGGTCTATATATAATTGGATATTGTAATATGTTGTACTATATAGTGTGCAATATATAACAAGATATAGTTATATATTTAGGATATAATTTCGTAAATTTTTAAATTATATCTTAGTATATATGTTCGAATATATAATTATAAAAAATTTTATATGATAATATGTGACTATATCAAAACTTTTTTACTTGGGAAGTTAAAAGTTAAGAGAAGAAATATATTTTTGTGAGCAAAAAACCAAATTTTATATTTGGTTTATAAAAAATAATATCAAGGGCTGGTAACTTATCGATTTTTAAAATAAACTGAAAACCGGTTTTTTGAAAAGTCCGAATTTTTTTTGAACTCTCTAATATCACATTTCTTTATATTTTTCCAAGGCCTAGACTACTTAGATATATGCAAAAAGTTATATACCTAATGTTCATGTTCACAATATTAAAAAAAAAACTTTGTTTGGTAAACAAAAGAAAACAACATAATTTTGAATGAAGCGAAAATATTTCTGACCGAGTGATTATTTTTCTTAAAATAAAATTTCAAAAAAGAAATAACATCAGTTTTTGTAGATGATTTACCAACAAATTAAATAATATAATTAATTCGGTCAACACCACCTATAGGGCGCACTACAGAGTTTCGAGATTATATAGGCCAGGGGTGGCAAGACTTTTTTCGCTGCGTGCCAGAAACGGACAAATTGTTTTTGTAAAAATTTCTCGCGTGCCACCTTAATTTTAGTTGTCTTTTAAAAGTCATTTGGAGTCATTTGGAAAATTTCTCTTGAAAATATCATCGCAGATGTACACACAAAAAAATAAAAACTAATTTCAATCATGAAAACCGCCTATTCAATAAATTTTGTCGTTGAAATTCCTCCAATCACGAAAATTGTTTATTCAATTAAAAATTTGTAGCACTTTAATTGAATAAATTTTCAATAAAATAGTGATACATTTGATTAGGATTTTTATTGGTTTTTTATATGAGTTTGGTTAAAAATTAATTCATTGGATTAAAAATTGATCAATATTATATACCTTATAAATAACACATTACATATATGGATTTGATTAAAAATTAAGCCATTGGATTAAAAATTGATCAATATTGTAGAACTTCTAAATAAACTATCAGCTGGATAAAGTGGCAGTTGCCATGCCAACTATAAAAAATATGCTTCTTTATTTTTAGCTTGAATGTCATTAAAATAAAAGCTGCATTCAATTTTCATTCAGTTGATAGATTTATTTATACTTATGTGAAAAGTTCTCTCGTAAAAATTAGTTTTTTACTTTTTTCTGGAGCATAAGGCCTCTGTTAAAATTTTTTGAAAACTAAAAAAAATATATTTGATTTAAAATAATTTTTAATTTATTTTAATTTTTTAAACAAAATTTCAAAATTAAAATTTTTTGAATTTATTATAAAAATTTTTTTTAGAACTAAATTAAAATATATTTTTGTTCTAAAATAACTTTTAATTTGTTTTTAGATTTTTTGTTTAAAAAAATTTTAAATTTTTAAACAAAAAATTTCAAAAATTAGATTTCTTGTTTAAAAAAATTTTAAATTTTTTAAAAAAAAAAAAATTTTAATTACATTACTATATTATAGTAATGTTTTAGAATAAATGAATATTCAGATTTAATATGGCAAATTTGAAATATTTGACTAAATAAAATAATAAACTCAACGAGAATTTATAAAATTTTATTAAAAATAATTTAAAATCAGTGTTGCCACTAGTAGATCAAAAAATTACACAGTTGTAGGTCAAAAATTATCCAAAACCATAGGAAATTACACAAAAAATAATTCAATTTTTTTGTTATATTATTTCAAAGAATGGCTATTTTATATACAAAAAATTACAAAATACAAATATGAGGCCCTTTGGATCAACTCTCCTGCACATATTGGAGTAGAATCAAAATATTTGGGAAATAATTCAGACATTTCTTAATGGCTGGTCTTTCATACTGTCGGAACCAAAATAATTTTGAGTTAAAGTTTGGACGGGCCACAAGTTTAAATGTAAAAACTACATTTATGCCTTTTTTTAAGATTAATTGTTTGAAGAATCTTTGTCTACATTTCTTCTTTCAGAACTATGTATGTAAGTTTCTTTGAAGGGTACTTTAATTATATGTGTTTTATAAATAAATATTTCCCAATTGCTAGTTATTCTCTTCCCAGAGCCCTCCGACCATTTTGAACTCAAATTTCCAATGGACACAACATATAAACGTATTTTAATTTTTAAGTTCATTGGAAATATAATTAGTTGGATAATAGGTTTGTTTTTTAATTCCTTTCCCTATTTTTAATTCCCAATACCATATTTCCGATTTATTAATTGATTTAGGTAATGTCAAAATAACTTCTTACCAAATAAATTTATTGGTTTTCATCGAACTCCAACGAATCTTTTTCGTGGGTGAAAATAAAGACTTTTCATTTTCACAAAAAATTTCCAGATTTTTTTAATGGATATTCGAAAAGTTTATCCTATTCTGCTGACATTTGGAACATGATGTTTAAATACAGTTTACCTACAAATATCATACAAGTAGTGAATTATAAGGCACCATGTTACTACAAAAAAAATCTCTTTACATTAAAAGCACTAAAACTGTTATAAAAACTTTAACAGTTCTAGTGTTTTTTGTAGACAAACTCATTTTATCTAAATATCGACTAATTAGACCTGGACTTAGAATGAAATTTACGAAAATTTCTGTAAAAAGTGAAATTACACAAAAAGTACACAAAAATGTCATTATTCAAAAATTATTCAACGAATTTGTAAACAGTCCCGTTTTTGAATAATTATTCAAAAAGTGGCAACACTGTTTAAAATACTAGTTACCAACCTGCTTAAAAAAATAGTTATTTTTCGACCCGCAAAGTACTTTTTTTTAATTTTTTATTATAAATTAACAAAAAAACGTACATATATGAAAGTGCTTTTGTACATTAAAACAAGGTTCAAAATATAATATAGATCCACTTCACTCTGTATAGTGTATTTCGTTCTTTCTTCTTCCCAATTACGTTTTTTATATTATTCTATCGCTTTTGTTCTTGCATCCAATCTTCAGCGTTGACTATTGTTTTGACGTCCCAGTCTCATCTTTAATATTTAAAAAGCGGGGTCAAAAATTATAAAATTTTAATCTTTTTTTTTTTAATTTATTTCTTATAATTAAAAAAACTATATATGGATTGGGTATTAAAACAAACAACATGCCCGAACATGTCCAATTTACTAAAAAATTAAGTTACCGCACAATTAAAATTAACTAATATCAATTCAGAAAACTAAATCAAATAAAACTAAACAAAAAACACAACAATTTAAAGATTTTCTCTTAAATTCAAATAAATGTTTAATATTTTTTGCAAAATTTTAGAAACCTTTCCTTTGAATTACATTTCTTACGACTTTTTACTATTTATTTTGAATAATTTAAAATAGTATCAAATAATACTAAGGAGTAACATAGTACTTTTGAGGTTCTAATAGTACCATAAAAAGTAATATAGTACCAACTTTATCATTCCTGTTACTAATACATTAACATTTATAAAAACAACTACATAAATAAAACGAACGAAAAACAACAATAACACATGCTGATGTTTTTCTCTTGTTTTATGAAATGCTTTTGAGTGGTAGAATAAAAAAAAAATGTCAAGCAAATTGCAGTTTTGAGCAATTATTTAATCCATTGGATTAATTTTTAATTGACACCTTTTGAAATAATTTAACAAATCGTTTTAATTGAAAAAAGTTGAACAATATTTTTTTGTGTGTACATATTTATCAGCGCTACGGATAACCCCAGGAAATAACCCCCAAAGGGAAAAATTAAATAACATCAAAGAAATGACGTAAAAATCTTTAAATATTGAAATTATTTCATTATGAAAAAATCCAAAATTAAATAAAATTAAAACAGTTTGAACATTATTGCCTTTTTTATGTGGTTATTCCATTTTTGGTGGTTATTTAATTTTGTTAAAAAAAGTTAAATTGTTGGGCGCCAACAATTATTTAAGTACGTAAGAAAAATAGTTGAAAAATGTGCTTCGGGTAAAAATTTGATTTTGTTAAAATAAATCGCGCCGTTTTTATAATCATAATAATGAATAAAAAGCGAATATTATGGATTTGAACAGAGAACTTTCTGTTTCAGATGAATTGGCTCTGCGAAACACGATCATAATCCAATTTCAAAATCCAACAAAGGGGGTTATTTCATTATGAAACTTATGGGTTATTTCGTAGCACCTATTTTTCCTTTAAAAAAAACTTAATTTTTTAGATCCAATTTTAATGCAAGTTGTTTTCAATTTCTGTGCAATTTTCTAGTACTTTTTATTTCTCCGATTATGAGGCATTTTCTCATCGAACATTTAAACTTCTTTCAATCTAGAATTTTAGAAATTTTCCCAGAATTTTCTGATATGAAAATCTATGAAAAATTTCACCATTATGGAGTTACATCACACATTTTTTAAGCGAAATTTAACATTTAACTGAATTTTTTGCTGGTCTTCCAATAGTTTAAATTTTTTGAAAATATCCAACAAAACGTTGCGTGCCACCAAAAATCCACTCGCTTGCCACTACTGACACGCGTGTCATAGTTTTGCCAGCCCTGATATAGGCAATCGACAACAATCTTCTATGAATTACCATAGAACAGAGATGTGAAAAAAATTATTACTGCATATAATAGTCCGTAATTATATTAATTGACTACAGAAATAACTGAAAAATTATTCAATTTAACAAAAACAAGTCATTTAACTAAAAAATTTATTTCAAGAGGTTTGCTAGTACAATATTAGTTGTACTTTTAGTATTTTCTAACTAATTGGGTTTAAGAAAAAACAGTGGTTTGCCATTTTTATATGGTTGGTAATTTCTGCCTGAGCACTTATAAAATATGAACAACATGGTTTATTATTTAGAGTTCTTTTTGTTTAACTTATAATTCGGACAACCCTGGCAATTCTGGTGCGCATTTCATTACACCCAGAAAAGAGATTCGGTGCTGACAACTCCATTTGTTACCAATCGAATAGTTCAGTTGCATCAAATGAATTTTTCATTTGCGGCTACCGAATTATTCTTCATACAACTGAAATTCCATTGTCACAGTCAAATTAGTCTTGTCTCAACTGGTTTCCTGTTGCCACAACTGAAAAATTCGGCTACTACAACTGAACCATGCGATTGACTACAAATAGGGTTATCAGAACTGAATCTGTTTTCTGGGTGTATAAAAGTTTTTTTTTAAAGAAAAAACGGGTGCCATTGTGCAGCCATGAGCAATCATCTGAAAGTAAAAAGAAGATATTCTTTACAGACCAATCAATTCTTAAGTCCCCACGTAGCCCAACTTAAAATATCTGATTTGCATAGAAATGGTACCAAAGGAAACCAAAAAATTTTAAAATGACACACACAAAAAAGGTTGTTTTTTATTAAAAAAATGGAAAAATTTAAAAACAAGAAAAAAAAACAAAATATGTGTACGTACCTGTTTAAGGCTTAAACTTTAAGCTGATCAGTAGCTCCCGATTTTCAATATGTTGTTTCGGAAAAAGTTTATTTAAAGTTTAAAATAACACAGTTAAAAATTGCCAGTGGCACAAAAAATCAAGTACTGGCATACCACTGCGTAACTGCTTTGTTAAAAATAAATAAATAACTGACAGAACACTCATTTCGGACGCTTTGCCAGCATTTGCAAAAAGCGTTCTGCCAGTATTTGTTTTATAAAAATTTTGGTGGTTTATAAAAAAACCCACTGGCAAAGAATGAGCTTAGAGTGCTATGCCAACGTTTGCAACCAGGGGTTATCCAGTGCTACCTAATCAGAAACTGCCAGCGATGCAAAAATCAATTCACTGGTAGAGCAATGATTTTATAAAATTGATGACGCTTCGTTAAAAAAAAGGTTTGTAGTCAAAAAAGTTCCAGGTTCAAATCCGGTTGCAAGCCAAAAATGTTTTTTTGATTTTTTCAAATTTAAAAAATTTTTTGTTTTATAAATTCAATTTTTTTATTTTTGGAAAAGTTCCTTTAAGACCATTTCTTTTTTTCGTTTTCCCAAGGCTGGAATATTAGGGCCAAAAAACTTTTTGCAAGTGCTAGCATTTTAGCCCAGCCAGTATTTGTCCAACTGTTATGATTCATTTATGTTTTTAGACACCAAGTATTATAAGTTTCGTTAGCCTGGGTTCAAATCAAGCCAAGACCAAAAAAAAAATGCGTATGAACTTTATTTAAATTTTATTTTGGAAAATATATTTCCAGACCAAATATTTATTGGTTTTGCGAAACTTTTGCCAACGTTTGTTTCTTTTTGAACAGCCGGTCCTTGTGTCTAAGGATGTTATAATTTTAGGAATGGGAAAGTACCTTTTTCTGGTACTTGTACCACCTGCTAAAGTGCCTTGTCATCGCTTTACCCTTTGTATTTTTCTGACTGGGAAGGTTTACCACAAAAAAACGCAAACAAAACTTGTAGCAATGTAGGAGTGGTTACCGAAAAAACTTAAATACCGTTAACTTTAAAATTCCGATATCGAAATAAATGAAATTGATTTCTCTTAAAATACCGTTATCGAAATAATCTAAAATGGCGTTACACTTCCCGATAACCGCAAAGTTTCGGTTACCAACCAAGTATAAAAGAGATCACAAAAGATATTAGATCATACTCAAACTCTTCTTCTCAATACTTTTTTCCTGAATCCATCCATTTTTAATATACATTGCAATAAAATGTAATAAGGCAATAGTAAAGAAAGAAAAGAAGTAGGATATTTATTATTGCAAAATAATGATACCTTATTACAGCTGGGATATTAAAATTTCTATTTGACATAAACGGCTAAAGTAATTTCCGCTGTCATTTACAGAAACGAAGATTCAAGTAAACACTGCAAAAAAATTTCCGTTTCGCAGACCTATTCAACAGTCATCGAAATATTGAGAGTGCATTAACAGTTCGTCCCGCTGGCGCATACTCGTATGGCAATCTCGAACATACAGTGGTGCAATTGTCAGCATTTGTATAAACAAAAACAAATTGAAATTAACAAAATAAAATTTAAAAAAAATCCATAAAGTGTTTAGTGAAAAAAATTCCCACTAAAACTAAGGGACTGTTTATCTATTACTTTTGTCAAAAATACATGGGAATCAAAAACAAATTTTCATTACTTTGCTTTCGTTTAGACACAAATTGCCTTTAAATAAATAAGAAAATACTCAACGTTGAATGCACCAAATTTAATACGAATAAAATAAAATCTTATAATCTGTTGACCATATGTTTTTGTAATGAAAATTGTTCTTAAATGGTATGAAAACACCAAAATCAAATAAAAAAAGTTCATTCCCAATTTTCGGCGGACATTTTAAAGAGTTAAACTTAACTATAAAAGCGTTTATTTTTTTTTATCGCGCGACTTAAGAGTTTTAAAAGAATTAATTGTAATTTTATTGTTATAGAATTCAAAATAATGCATCTGCAATTTGACAGAAATTGCCTCTCATTCTCGGCTTAAATTAAAATCTGTTAACATATTCAGGAGCTCTCTAGGATCCCTTGGTTATAACAATGAATTTTTTCTTAAAAAATCGAATTTGAAAGAGAAATACAGATTTTGTAAGTGATCCAAAAATGTTGACCTTTTTTCGATATAGTCAAGATGATCGCTCAGTGTCATTAATTAGTCAATGAAACTACACTCAAAATAATACGTCTGTTGGCTGGACAGAAAAATTTGTTACTTTAACAAAATGTATTCCTGTTTTTTGGCTTAAATTAAAATCTGTTGATTTTAAAACATTTTTTGGTAAATTTAACAAATATAATTAAGTAGGTTTGAGGTTAAGAAGAAGAATAAACATTTTTTCAAAGTTATAGACACATTATTAATTTGCAAATCAGACTATATCTAGTTTCTGCCTTTTTTATGGACAGGCTTTATCAGTGATTTTCCATTAAATTGTATTATGGTTTATATTTTATTAACAGATTGCCTCTATATGATAATTTACTCTCAGAAGTGATCAAACAGACATACAAACATCTAAATTAAGTAAAAAATTAGTAAAAATACAGTTTTATCTTTAATTATACTAAGTAGTAAAATTTGTTAAAATTTAGGGTCTCGGGACCCTCCCCGGGCCTAGTCCATATCATATAAGGGCACTGCTAAGGAGCAAAATTTTTTTTCTGTTTTGCTCTATCTCGCTTAGTTTTCGAGTTATAGGCCATTTAGATATAGATAACCTTTTCACGAGGGCATTACGTGGTTAGTGGTAGTCGAAATTTTAGTAAATTTTGTTCTATCTTAGTTTTTGAGACATTTTTAAATTTAAAAATAAAAATAGTTTTTTCGACCTTTAATTCTACAATTAAAAAATTTATTTATTCTTGTTCGAAGCCAATTATTTCCTTATTAAGAAATACCATACATAATAAGTAGTTTTTTCCAAAAACTGCAATTTTTCTTCATCAGGATATTCTCCAAAAAAAAAAAAAAAAAAAAAAACCATTTTTCAATTTCGAAGTTTTTTTTTAATGCAAATAAAAATCGAGCCTTTGAATACAGCAGTTTACAATTTTTTTAGCAAATATTTCTGCCAATTTAACAGGATAGACTGCTATTTCCATTCAACTAAATTTAGCATAAAAACGAGTAAAAAGGTTAAAGTCGGGCATGCCGACTATACAATACCCTACACCAGTCTGGTGTATTGTTTGGATCCGAAATTCGAATGGGTTAAAATGGGGCTTATGTCAAAATTTTCTATAATGTGAGTCAGCGCACCAAATTTCATTAAAATATCTTAATATTTGCGACCTGCAGTTTGTAACCAAGCCAATTTTGGGAGGACCCTTATATGGGCACTAGTTCTAAACATGGACTGATGTTGACCAAAATCAATAGGCTTCGTCCTTGGGCCAACACCAAATTGGTCTATGTACCAAATTTCATCAAAATATCTTAATATTTGCGACCTGCAGCGTATAAACAATATAATTTTGGGGGGACCCTTATATGGGCACTAGTTCTAAACATGGACCGATGTTCACCAAAATCAATAGGCTTCGTCCTTGGGCCAACATAGGTCTATGTACCAAATTTCATCAAAATATCTTAATATTTGCGACCTGCAGCGTATAAACATTATAATTTTGGTAGGACCCTTATATGGGCACTAGGTCTAAACATGGACCGATGTTCACCAAAATCAATAGGCTTCATCCTTGGGCCAACATAGGTCGGTGTACCAAATTTCATCAAAATATCTTAATATTTGCGACCTGCAGCGTATAAACAGTATAATTTTGGTAGGACCCTTATATAGGCACTAGATCTAAACATGGACCGATGTCCACCAAAATCAATAGGCTGCGTTATTGGGCTAACATAGGTCTGTGTACCAAATTTCGTCAAAATATTTTAATATTTACGACCTGCAGCGTATAAACAATATAATTTTGGTAGGACCCTTATATGGGCACTAGGTCTAAACATGGACCGATGTTCACCAAAATCAAACTTGTTCGTCCTTGGGCCAACATAGGTCTGCGTACCAAATTTCATCAAAATATCTTAATAGTTGCGACCTGTAGAGTGCGCACAAGATTGCATGGACAGACAGACAGACGGACGGACGGACGGACAGACGGACATCGTTAAATCGAAATAAAAAAAAATTCTGAACCGATCGGTATACTATAAGGTGGGTCTACGACCAATATTTTTTGGTGTTACAAACATCAGCACAAACTTATAATACCCTGACCACATAGTGGTGTAGGGTATAATAACAAAAATTTTATAGATATAGCAGTTTGTTTTTGCTATTCTTAGTCTACTAATATTTAGTAAAATTTTCTGCAGAATTTACAGTAAAATTTGTTATTTTCAATTAACTAAAAGTTAACTAAAATTCTGTAATATTAACAGTTTTATTTTTTCTGTTCTTACACCCAGAAAACAGATTCAGTTCTGATAACCGCATTTGTAGCCAATCGCATGGTTCGGTTGGGGTAGCCGAATTTTTCAGTTGTGGCAAAAGAAAACCAATTGAGACAGGACTAATTTGACTATGGCAACGAAATTTCAGTTGTATCAAGAATAATTCGGTAGCCGCAATTGAAAAATTCATTTGATGCAACTGAACCATTCGATTGGCAACAAATGGGGTTGTCAGAACCGAATCTGTTTTCTGGGTGTATCTTACTAGTATTTAGCAAAAAAAATCTGCAAAATTAACAATTTTTTAGCTTTTTTACAGATTTATTTCTATGAGTGTACCTTCTCAGCGAAATTTTCAGATACAAAGAACCGGTTGTAGAACAACTTGTACTTGCATGCAACCTGTTCTACTTTATGTTCTATAATTGGTGGTCCCAAAAATAACAGGTTTTTTTGCTCCAAACTAGAACAGGTTGCTTTGGAACTGGTTCTAGAATCAGTTATGGAAGCGGTACTCCCAGGAATGAGTACTAGAACCTGTTCCATGGAACCGGTGGTGCAAATAACTTGTTCTAGAACAGATTCAGGGGTAAACAGTTACAAAAATTTTACGGGTACCTATTAAATTCGTATTTGCGAGTTTTTCGATACTGGTAATAGTTTGAATTTTATTGAAGTTTTACAGAAGCAACATATATCACTTTTATAGAACACTTTGGCAACTCTAATCAAATATATTTTATACTTCATTTAGAGTGAGCAAAAACTATCTAGTTTTTGGCCTTTCTAGTTTTTACTTGTCAAAACGCATACATAAAAAACAAACAAAAACTAGTTTTGTACAAAAACTAGGTAAAACTTTTGCTCAGTCTAAATTTAGTATTAGAGAAATTATCGGATAACCTCGTATCTAAAGTTTCCTTAGAAATAATTACACTAATAAAATAAAAAACACTAAAAATCTGCGTAGCAAGAAGAATGCAGGACCCTTATTTTTGTCTTCTCTGCAACATATTCAAATTTCAATAAAATCTGAGGAAACCCATTATTAATCAAACGTTGCTGTTTACCCAAAGTGATAATTGTTTGTCATTTGCAATTTTATGAAACATTACATATTTTCTTAAAGGAGGAGGAGAAGAAGACATTTTTAATAAATAATTATTTTAAAAGTCTTTAGTTAAGTTTAGCATCTCCTTTTCTTTCCTCCATGTACAATCATTTTCTTTCTTTTTTTTATTATTATTACAAATTGCAGTAATTCTTAACAATTTTAGAGCAATTCGCAATTACTTTTTTTTCTTCTTCTACCTGATAAAAATTCCACCTACTTTTTTCATCATCATCATCATCATCTTTACAACGACTTTATTTCTTTTCAATAATAACTTAACAAGTGTAATCATTTCTCCACCTTTTTACTTTTTTATAATATTTTATTTTTTCTTTCTTTCTTGTACATTTAACAGCAATTTCCAATTTCCTTTCTGATGAAGCACATTGCAAGAGCAAATTACATGTCTTCAAGAAGAAAATAAAAAAAAAAAAAATAAAGAAAAATTGTGTTGATTGGCCTTCTTTTCATTGAAGAAGTAATTTTTTCTTTTTTCATTTTCTTAATCTTTTAGAAAAAAGTTTAGTTTTTTTTTTTCATAAAAGGACACAAGGACACAATTTAGAGAGATTACTTATTATATTGTGCTTACGATATAATTTGATAGTACAAGAAAGAAGAAAGAGAATTTTTATTAAATGGCTTTTGTCAGAAGTGAATTCTTTAACAAATGTTTAGAATTTCTAATGAGTTATTTTATTTTGCACGTAGTATGTATTACTAAAAAATAAGCTGTTAATACTCGTATACTAAAAAGACGGAAATCTTCAAGGATTTCTTAACAAATTCTTCTGTTTTTTTAAAACAATAAAGTAATTACGCTATTCAACAAATTTTATGTTTTGAACACTAGTTTGTACGCTAATTTCGTATCCGGCAAAAAAAATATTTTCAAAGAACCATTTTAGAGAAACCGCTGCTTAAAAATTTCTATTTGATAACCGCATTTTTGTCAGTTTTTAACAAAGTTTTTAAATTTGGACCCTAAAATCATAGAGTTTCTTTAAAAATTGTTTATCTACATAAATTTATCTTTTATTTGATTACTAGCTAAACATTGGAATATGTGCACTAGAGCGTACCTCCAAAAAAAGTTGGCAATACACCCTTCAATATGAATTATTTTTGCAAGGCAATTTCAAATTTTCAATTTTTCGTTATAGCTTCGGCATTTAAAGTCGGATTTTAAAGTGTGATATATCGATTTTTTTGCCTCGAGGTGTTGCCAGTGTGTTGCTATAAAGGAAAAATCCAATGAAAAAAAATTTAAAAAGGGGACCCCTACGTTCGGCAACCAATATATAAAAAAAATTTCTACTATTTTTATCGAAAAACTTCCTTAACAAAAGTTTAATGATTTTTTGCGAGCTTTAATTTTCTGACATTAGGGTGGTAGCAACTGAGATGTGGTGGATAACTACTAGAACTGGATTCTTGAGGTAAATGGCCCTTAGAGCAAAACACTGGTCTCCTCGAGAGAAAAACATCTATGTATCATACTTTAAGATCCGACTGTAAATGCCAAAGATATAACGAAAAATGTAAAATAGCGACCCCTACGTTCGGCAAAAAAAAAACAAAAAAATTTCTTTTTAAACCTCCTTGCAAAAATACTTTATATTGGAGGGTGTACGGCACACTTTTTTTTTTGCCTGTAAGGTGGTACGCTCTAATGTGCACTAATAGCAATAAATCTGTAAAAATAGCAGAAAAAGTTGCTGAAAAATTAGTTAAAAATGATACTACAGAAAACACTGCTGAAAGTAAGTAAAATACTAAAGTGCTAAATACTAGTGAAATAAGAACAGCAAAATTAAAACTGTTAAATTTACAGAATTATAGTTATATTTAAGTTAACTTTTAGTTAATTGAAAATAACAAATTGTACTGTAGAATGTGCAGAAAATTTTGCTAAATATTGTACAGTAGACAGTACCACCTTACGGGCAAAAAAAAAGTGCGCCGTACACCCTCCAATATGCAGTATCTTTGCATGGAGGTTTCAAAATAAATTTTATTTTTTTTTGCCGAACGTAGGCATCGCCATTTTACATTTTTCGTTATATCATTGGCATTTACAGTCGGATCTTAAAGTATGATAAATCGATGTTTTTCTCTCGAGGAGACCAGTGTTTTGCTCTGAGGACCATTGACCTCAAGTATCCCATTCTAGTAGTTACCCACCAGATCTCAGTTTCTACAACCCTAATGTACACCCTAATTTCAGAAAATTAATGCTCCAAAAAATCATTAAACTTTTGCTAAGGAAGTTTTTCGATAAACCCAGTAGAATTTTTTTTTAATATTTTGGTTGCCGAACGTAGAGGTCGCCTTTTTATTTTTTTGTTTTTTCATTGGATTTTACCTTTATTGCAAAACACTGGTCTCCTCGAGCAAAAAAAAATTATATATCACACTTTAAAATCTGATTTTAAATGTCAAGCTATAGCGAAAAATTAAAAAAGGCGACCCCTACGTTCGGCAAAAAAATTTTTTTTTGAAATTGCTTTGCAAAAATACTTCATATTGGAGGGTGTACGGCGAACTTTTTTGCGGTACGGTCTATTGTGCAGCTTTAAGACTGGGTTGTACCAGGCGGTTTTCATCGCCACTTTCGAACATTAACAGTTTGTATCGAAAAATGTTAGCCTTTGCAGATGTGTGTAATTCTTATGGCTGAATTTTTCTATACAAATTAAGAAGTGATTTAACAGAGGTAGGGAGAGTTAGATAGTCTTTTAATTATATAGTCGTACTCTATTCTCATTTCATTCATTAAGCCTACAATGTCGTTACAATAAACCATACTTGGAATTTTTTCATTGGCATTGAAATTTCATTATCATTAGTTGACTAATGCTAATGCCAAAAAAATTTCATTACCATTTAATGCTAATGAAATTTTCTGGCATTAGAATTTGTAATACTAATGCTAATGAAATCGCACTAATGCCTTAAAAACTAATTACTAGGGCAAGGAATTTCATGCAAATGCATGTTTTTTTTTCGATAGTCCAAAATTAATATGGACTAAATATTTAACCGAATCATCGAATTTAAAACAAAATGGCATCGATTTGTAGTTGCATATTTTTGCATATTTTGACATAAATGCATGTTTTTGCATATTTCGACTTTAAATGCATATTTTGTGCTTTTTAATGCATATTTGGGCATATTTTTAATTTTTAGGAGCATTTTTCATTTTGTAAAAAAATATAAAATATTGATACGATTTCATATTTTGATTCAATCAAAATAAACATTCTTAAAAACCTTATTGATCTATGGGAAATCTTCGAGTTCAGTGTCTGTTTGTAAAATAACTAACTTAAATATATTTTTAGGTTTTAAAGTGCATTATTTTTGCAAAAATAATAGTTTTTAGTGCATATTTCTTATATTTTTAATGCATATTTTTCTTTTTTAGCCGCATATTTTAGGCGCATATTTTTCATTTTTAAGTGCATAAAATTCCTTGCCCTACTAATTACAATTGAGGAAAAAAAAATTTACAAAAAGGAAAATTTTTACATCAATATATTTTTTGCAAAATGAAAATCGCTGATAAAGTTTTTTTATTGCTTTTTTGCCATAAAGCGCGTTCGGCCATTATTTTGCAATGTTTTAGTGTGGTTCTTTAAAATCATAATCTGGGGACTATAATACCCAATTCATAGAACAAAGTTCGGTTGCCAGTTGAAAAAAAAAATCGCGAAAAAAGTCGGGGAAAAAAATTTTCAAAAAGGAAAATTCTTACATCAGTATATTTGTTTGCAGAATTAAAATAGCTGATTAAGTTTTTTACTTAAATTTTTGTACCATAAAATCTTTTTTCGCGTTCCGCGATTTTTTAAGTGTGGTTTTTTTAAATCATAATCGGGGGACTATAATACTCATAACTCATACCGAAGACTGGTGGTTAGTTTGCAAAAAAAAGTTTGCGAAAATAATTTTGCAAAAAGTAAAATTCTTGCATCATATATTCCTTTGTACAAAGCAAATCACTGATTCAGTATTATAATTAATTTTTTATACCACAAAAAAAACCCTTTTCGCAATCCGCATTTGCAAGCTTGGAAATGATTATAAAATCTATAAAATAACGTTTACAAATGCCAATTCTTTCTTATAATTCTTGCATTAGTAATCGTAATGAATTTACTATACAATTGGCATTTCGATGTATTTCAAAGCATTAGCATTAGTCCAAGTAATAATAATGCCGAAAATTTAAGTAGCATTAGTTTCAATTTAATGCTAATGAAGTCACCAATTAATTTGTCCAAATAATTAATTAGTCTCACGTATGCAATAAACAAATGTATTCGTTTCGTTTTCTGTAAAGTATGGCAGAAATGTATGATGGCGCATCCGGAAACTCGAAACTTTTACTCCAGGCTCGAGCAAATGAAGGCTTTTCAAGTCGGCTGCTAATATTTCTGCATTATTTTTTAATAGTTCCAATTTTCTTACCAAAGCATTTAAATGCTCTAGTGACATTAATTTTGGGCTTGATGTTGCTTCGAATTGTACAAAATTAGAGATGACGGTTTCGTAGACATGGACTGTGAACAGGTATTGCAGTTACCGGAAGAATTTCCGAATATGGCACTGGAAGCAAAGCTTATGGCACAACTTTCATTATGCCACCATTTTTTTCAAATATATCATGTAGTCTCATCGTGCTCACCTCTAGCTGTAGTCAATGCATCGGAATGCCAAACTTCATTGAGTTTTGTTCACCTAAACCAATAATTTTACAAAATTAGTATCGTGCTAAGAATATCAATCAAAACTTGTATTACCTTTAGATCACAGCATCAAGCGTTGTAGCAATTTCAGTAGATATGTTTTGCCATCCATGGCTCATCTGGAAAAACTTCCAGTTCAAAATAAAATTTATATATATTCTCCACTTTAATATTGAAAAATTAAACCTTGTATTCCTTAACGGTATGCTTGCCGCAGACATGGCAAAAGCAGTCAAGTTTTTTTCAAAGAGTCAGGCATTTTTGTGTGACAATTAAAAAACGAAAAAGATTAAATTCCCTTATGGCAATTTTGAAGGATAATGACAAAAAGAATGAATGCTTATGTTAAGCAATAAAACTGAAGTCATAGTGATATATTTAGATACAAAAGTATTCGTTAGTTGAGTGTCAAACATTCTCGTCAGAGATGGGATAACCTACATATCTGAACAATAACTAAATTAACCCTTAATGGGCAATCTTGAATTGGTGTCATCTACTAGAATCCATTGTCAGAACCCCATAATTTTGGAAAAAGTTCGAAATTCTTGTACACTGTAATTAATGGTACCACGAAAATTCCGAAAATTTCAATTTTTATCAATATATTTTCTTTAGATTAAAATCTTTTAAAAAGGGAAAATTAGTTTTTGTTTAACTAAAACAGGTCCATCTAAGATTTTATTTTACCATATATCCAAATTTTATCAAAATTCGAAAGTACTTGTTAGAAAGTTAAAACCTTACACGGATCAAATATGTACAAAGCCGGGTTTCTGGGTGGGCAGGTATGACAAAAGCAAATGTATCGATAGTCGTAACCGACTTTTTCCTTTGTAACGCAGAACATCACTTGGAACAACAGTAGTTCGAATGTGATAACAGAATGTCGGTTGACACAACAAAAACACTGAATTGCTGCAATCAATAAGAATTTGTACAAATATGGATAAAACGCCATTCATATGAACGAGATTACTAATCTTCTCGTCTTTGGTTCTTTATTCCATATAATGTCAAATAATGACAGTATGTGGTAAAAGAATAAAGATTAAAATTGAAGGGTTTTAGTTATCTCGTTCATGTGAATGGCCTATAAGGCGCATGCAGTGTTGCCGTTTTAGCATATTTTCTGCTAGATTTAGCAGATTGAGTTGGGAAATTGCATATTTTTTTTGTAAAAATATGCTAACTGCTTTTTAGCATATTCTGTTGGACAAAGCAGATTTTTTAGCATATTTTGTTTTATTTAATAAAAGCATATTTTTAGCATCTTTTTTAACAAAATAATTTTTTCTGTAACAATATTTATAACAATAGCTGTATTTTCGCTCATGCCTATCAAAGATAAGTATTTATAGTAAATCTACGTTAAATTATTGTAGTATAAAAATTTAAGCTAGGTGTGAAAATTTATAAACGTTGAGTTTTCAACGTTGAGAATTATCCACGTTGTAAGTTAACGTGCATACGAAAAGTAATATGTTAGTTTTCGTCTAAAAAACGTTTTTATGCCCTTTCAGATTTTTTAAAAGTTAACGGATATAGTTAAGTAGAAAACACAGCTAATAACTATGTTTTCATAACTTTTTATTTCAAGCGTAATTATTTAATTCTTTTTTCAGTGTAAACTTTTTTAGTAGTATTGATAGGTATAGTACTATAATTTGAAAATGCTACAAAAACCATAAAAAAAATCTTGAAAAAATTTAAAATCAGTTATGTTGCATTTACATCTGCACTCAAATCCCGAGATTTCGACTAAAATTGAGATTTCAGTGAAAATCTAATGTGAAATCTCGAGATTCCCCATACAAAGGAAATCCCGTAAATTTGTGAGATTTCGAAGAAATCTCATGAAAATTTCACAAATCTGGAGACTTTTGCAGAATACAACACTGTGTTTAACTTAATTTGTAGAGTTTTTGCTTGAAAAAGTGGCAACGATGGTCAACAGCTGACTAAAAAAATAACCTAAAAATAACACAAAATAATGAAATAAAAAAATTATTATTAATTTAATAAATATGACTTTAGACCCAATGGAAATGTATTAATGATTATAAGAAGTGTTGCGTGGTTCTAATTTTTGCTTCCCGCGAAGCATAACTATGAAGAAAGTATTGGGAAGTGCATGTCTTCCTTCCGCCAAAATATTGCAAAATCTGGGTTCTAGCTTGTCGTCCTTATAAAAAAAACAAATTTACTAACATATTTAGAGTTAGATCTTTACATAAAATAATGTAAATTGTACTCCGCCAATGAATAAAATGGTTTTTAGAAATATTTTTAATTTGAGGTTATTTTTTTATGGTACTTTGTTTACAAAAAAAGTGCAGATGTCAAATCGAAATCTCGCTACTGTCACAAAGTGCAAATGTAAACGGTCAAGATTTCGGTTCGAGATTTCCATTGAAATCTCGGGATTTGAAAACAGATGTAAACGCAACTTTATGTTTATTGTGAAAAAATTAAATGAGAAAGTTTATTTTTTTAGTCTCAAAGAAAGATTAAACAGTATTTACAAAAAATTATCTTTTCATACGTTTTTAAAGTATCTTAGAATAAATATAAAAGTTTACCTCTCAATTCATAAACACTTTGCAAAGTTCTAGGAGGTTTACAAAACAAATTCTTCACATAAAATTTGTTCGATAAACCTCCTATAACTTTTGAAAGCATTTATGAATTAAGGGGTAAACTTTTATATTTATACTAAGATAGTTCAAAAAAGTATGAAAATATAATTTTTTATAAACATGGTTTAAAAAATGTATTTTTTCATTAATAAGATTTTATTAAATAATACTAAAAAAATTATATAGCAGATTTTCAGCAGATTTTTTGTATTAAATTTAGCAGATCTTTAGCATAATGAATATAATAAAAAAATTGCGACTTTTTAATTTAGCATATTCTAAGCATATATTTTTTATTTTAGGATTTAGCAGATTTTAGCAGAAATTTTTTAGGAATCTAGCACATTGCCATCTAAGAGTTCTGGCAACACTGGGCGCATGTAAAATTCTAACTCCATTATTACTATTGGTATTTATTTACATAAGTAGTTCGAAATGATAAATAAATGACTGGTTATAAAGACACATACTCGTACTCTCGTTACATCACTTAGCACACATTTAGGTATTTCCTTTTTATTAACCCTACATCTAAATATCACAGTTTTTGTTTACACAAACACGGTTGTAATAATACCCCAACATCATCATATATTTATAACAGAGCATCCTCTCATTATCAACAATTGCCTGTCTGTCGGTGGTTTACTACAAAATTTGAATATAAAGTTCATTTATTCTGTACGAGTTAAATATTTCAATTTCACCATGCCAGGCGGCACATTCTGGCCTCATTGCCTACTTGCAAAGAGTTTTTCAAAAAAAGCAAACGTGCATGTATAATAAATAAGTGATTGTTTACAGAAATGGAATCACACAACAAAATAAAAGAGTTGACTTCGAGTTCATTTGTTGATATTTTACTATGTAATAGAGTACTCCTCGTTTGAGTATGTTGATGTTGTAAGTGCTTGTAATGTGTAGGTAAAGGGCGGATTATGGGACCGTAAACGTAAATGTGATGTAACTGTACCGTGCCGTAGCTAAAAAGTACACTTATAGATTATCGTAAACGACATTACTATTTAGCATCTATTTCAAGTGGTTTTATATTTTATTCTAAAATTTTCCATTTATTTGTTAATTTTTATTCCTTATTTGTTGTTTGAATCAATTTTCTTTATTCATTTTATAGTTTTTCCGACTAAAATCATTCAGCTGTTTCGATGCCGGATAGAAAATTCTGAATTCAACAGAATGATCCGGCAAGTTCGTTTACATTTACGTGTTAGTAACCATTTGTATACATTCCCTACGGGAAATTTTAACAAACTGTCACCGAACTGGCCCCGTTATATGAAATAGACTGGTCACTTTTACATGGCGTTGTCATAGGAGGTGGAAATTGACCCCTTGTGACATGTCACAAGACAAATCCTAGGACAGGTTACTGAACTCTCAATTTCAGGGACCTGTCCTGGGATTTGTCTTGTGACATGTCACAAGGGGTCAATTTCCACCTCCTATGACAACGCCATGTAAAAGTGACCAGTCTATTTCATATAAAGGGGCCAGTTCGGTGACAGTTTGTTAAAATTTCCCGTAGGGTTTCTTCTTGTGGTATCGGAACAGCTGATTCGTTACAGATACGTTTACGGTTGGGTAACTCAGCCTTAAAGTGTTTATAATGTGTTGTTTGGAAAACGTGGGACAGTTTTTTTTTTAGTTTTTGGTACAGTACAAGCGCCTTTATTTTGAAATTGTTTTCAACAAAGTTTACTAATTTGTTTGTGTTGTTTATAGGGAAACTTAAATATGAGTACAGAGAGGAAATGTTAGATATAAATTTGATTTTCGAAAAAAATAGATTTCATTTAACCGTTATAAAAATTCCATAAGAATGAATATATTTATTTTTCGACCTTAACCACACACAAATTATTTTAAATGTAAAATTAACTAAAATAAATTTAAAATGCATAAAATTTCAGTTAAAACCCGGTCTACTCACATTTGCATTCAATTTAACAATTTCTTTATTTGTTTTTGACTATCAATAATTGACTATAAGAAACTTAAAGTTTATTTATTTATACCCTACACAACTATGTGGTCAGGGTATTATAAGTTTGTGCTGATGTTTGTAACACCAAAAAATATTGGTCCTAGACCCAATATTTTTCAGAATTGTTTTTTATTTCGATTTAACTATGTCCGTCTGTCCGTCCGTCCGTCTGTCTGTCTGTCCATGCATTCTTGTGCGCACTCTACAGATCGCAAATATCAAGATATTACACCGACTTATGTCGGCCCAAGGACGACGCCTATTTATTTTGGTTAAAATCGGTCCATATTTAGACCTAGTGCCCATATAAGGGTTCCCCCAAAATTATATTGTTTATACGCTGCGGGTCGCAAATATTAAGATATTTTGATGAAATTTGGTACACAGACCTATGTTGGTCCAAAAACGAAGCCTATTAATTTTGGTGAACATCGGTCCATGTTTAGACCTAGTGCCCATATAAGGGTCCTACCAAAATTATATTGTTTATACGCTGCAGGTCGCAAATATTAAGATATTTTGATGAAATTTGGTACACAGACCTATATTGGCCCAATAACGCAGCCTATTGATTTTGGTGAACATCGGTCTATGTTTAGACCTAGTGCCCATATAAGGGTCCTACCAAAATTATATTGTTTATACGCTGCAGGTCGCAAATATTAAGATATTTTGATGAAATTTGGTACACAGACCTATGTTGGCCCAAGGACGAAGCCTATTGATTTTGGTGAACATCGGTCCTTGATTAGACCTAGTGCCCATATATGGGTCCCCCCAAAATTGGATTGGTTACAAACTGCAGATCGCAAATATTAAGATATTTTAATGAAATTTGGTGCGCTGACTCACATTATAGAAAATTTTGACACAAGCCCCATTTTAACCCATTCGAATTTCGGATCCAAACATTAGTTGGCTTTTAACCAGACTGGTGTAGGGTGTTGTATAGTCGGCATGCCCGACTTTAACCTTTTTACTCGTTTTACTATAAAAATAACAAACGAAACAGTGCGAAGAACTAAATTGATATTTGATTTTACTAAAAAATTTAAAATAAAAAACAATTCAAATAATTGTATTGTCGTTTTTTTATTTCAAACAACTTTTAATACAAAATACCTTTTTTTTTTTTTTGTTAATTTTTTTAGTTTTACTTTAAAACAATAAAAATTGACTAGAAAATTTGATTGTTACGAAATATCCGTAATTTTATATAAACTCAGATAAAAAAGTTAGTAAAAAAATTTATAAACAGTTTCCAATCGAACTTTACTATTTTTATACTTATTTTTAGTACAATTTTTTTCCTAGTAATCATTTTTGCTATTCTCTTATTACAAATTACGGATTTTTTTACTAATTCTCGCTGATGATTTTAGCAAAACATTTTACTAATTTTTCAAAACCGAGTGCTAAATTTAGCAGAAAAAAATATACTAATTTAAATTTTTTTTTTTTACAATTCTTGTTTAGTTTATATTTGTTACTATTGATATATTCTTAGTTTGGAAATAACACTCAGAAAATTTTATTGCATCTCCAATGCATAAAAAGGTCATAACTGGAGAACCGGTTGCAATTTTGACTCCAAATTTCAAGCACGATGAAGTAATTATACGCTTGTTACAATCGAAAGAAAAATATTTTTTTTTTCGATTTTACAGTTTTTGTTTTTTTAGTACACTCAAAAAAATAAGTTAGTAGAAAAATTAGTAAAACGTCTTGTATATCAAGTGTACTAGTTTTCAGCAATTTTTTTGCTGAAATTCCGTTTTCAGCAAAAATTTTAGTTATATTTTTTTAACACTAAACTAATTTTGAACTAATGTTTTACTAATTTATTTTGCTACAAAAATTGTGCTGATAACCGCATGCATAGCGTGGACGACAATCAGATAGACAAGATATAGATGTCGCAGCTTGTGTGGAAACGGAAATGACAAGAAAAGAAAAACAACTCTACATATATTCGATATTTAAATTGTCAGCAAATAAATTTACTAAAGTAAAATTTCGCTACAAGTTTTTTGAGTTTTTTTCAGTCTACTAATATTCAGCAAAAAGTTTAGTGATTTTAGCAAGGATTTTTTTCATTTGCAGTCGACTAAATGTCAGCAAAACTTTTGCTGAAGATTACTATTTTATTGGTAAAAATCAGCTCGCTGATTTTCAGCAAACCTTTTGCTGAAATTACCAACTTTTTTGCAAGCACGCTCCTGACTAAAAATTTGCTGACACAGCAACATTTTTTGCTGACTTTACTGACTTTTTTTTTGAGTGTACAATTCTTTGCTAATTTCAGCATATTGATTTTAAATTACAGTTTACAACAATTTACTGAAATTTAGTAGCTGCAACTAATTATTTATACTAATTTCATTGTACTAAAATTATGATATTTAGTAAGTTTTTTAACTGATTTTAGCAAATCGATTTGAATTGCAGTTTACATAAATTTTACTAAAATTTAGTAGCGGCTACTAATTTTATTGTACTACAGATCAGCAGACATGTGTTGCTAAAATTAGCAAAATATACCGCTGGCCTCAAAACAGTTAAATTTCCCGTAATAACAGCAAAATTTTCAGTACCCGACTAAAAAAGTTTTCATATGATCTTATATTATTTGATATAATTATAAATGTTTATATGTGTGGCTTTATATGACCATATACATTTATATTAACACTTTGGTTTTATAAATATATTTGATATGACGTTATAAATAATCATATGCCATTTGGTCTCCAGCCATATATTAAGGGATCTGCAAATATAGTTTATACATAATTATATATAATGGCGTATAAGCTTCTCTAAATAATCTTATATCAAAATATATAACAAAGTTAATATAAAATTGTATTAATTTTATGTATAAGTTTATCTGACATGATACCTAATTATACAAAATTTTATAAAGTTTAATTGCACTATAAAAATTAAAAAAAAAAATCTCAGAAATTGTGGATCTGGTTTTGAATTTTGCACTTTGATATATAAATAAATTTTTATAATTGAATTTATCATATATTTTTCAAATAGTTGGCGAAATACCCTTTATTAAACTAAAAATAATTTTAAAGAAATAAATAAGGGAAAAATTTTTTTTCATTGTGGAATTAAAGGTCGAAATAATTATTTTTACTTTAAATTTGGTTTAAGTTCATTTATTTTTCCGTAAAAAAAAATTAATTGTGAAAGTTAATTTTTTATCATGTTGGTTTTTAATTTTTATTTAAAAAAATGAAAATTGTTTTTTTCGACCTTTTTAATTGATTAATTAGAAATTTATTAATTCAGCTCGAGGCCTATTTCCTTATTATGAATTAACATAATAAGTACTTTTTTCAAAAATTGTTTTTTTTTTTCTTCATCAGGAAGATCGTCTTTTCATTTCTGAAAGTGTAGAGGTTTTTTGAAAGCAAAAACTCTGTGAAGTATTTGTCAGGAGAGTATCCTGATGAAGAAAAATAGCAGTTTTTGAAAAAAGTACTTATTATGTTAATTCATAATAAGGAAATTGGCCTCGAACTGAATTAATAAATTTCTAATTAGTTAATTTTTTATTTTATAAGAAAGACCAAAACTCTAACCTAGAAAAAGTTGTTCCGACAAATTTTTGTAATGTTTTATTTTGTCAGCTATTTCCAAGTTTATTAGCAAAAATTGTTCTAAACATTAAGCATTAGTATTTAATATGAATGAAATAAGTGATCTCAATAATACCCAGCAAAACCTTTCATTACCATGTAATGAGTTTTAGGTATTGAAATCTTAAGTGTTCACTAGTTACCTTTTAATTACTAAACTACTTATTTTAACATGGTGATGTCATTGGAGGAAAGTCATTACACTGATGTTACCTGTAAGTAGTTTATCAGCTGTTCTATAAATAGATGTTGAATATAGATTTAAAAAAATATAAAAATTTAAAAACTAATAGGAGCTGACACGTATTGATCAGCGTACCCCACGATTGTCAGGCAAACACTCTAACCATTAGACCACGACATCACTATGATTTTTAATGCTTTAACTTATGTACACATTTATTGTGGCAACTGTTATACATGTCTATTTTTCACAAAACTTGTTGTTATTAAATACTGCTTAATGAACATCAACATTTCTATAAATAGATGTTTAATATAAATTACAAAAAAAAAACAACAATGGAAGCTAACACGAGTTGAGCAGCGATCCTCATGTCTGTCAGGCAAAAACGATAACCACTAGGCTACGCCATAGTTATGGTTTTTAATGATTTAGAACATATATTATTGGTTTCAGCTATTGTGAAATAGTAATGTGTGGGGTATAATTATCGGTAACTCATTACATTCAGTTTAAAAGTAATTCAACGCGTAATGAGATATGAGATCTAAGTAATGCATGTAGTAATGACCAGTCATTACCAAGTTTTTGCTGGGTATTTACTAAAATTTTCTTTGAAAATCTTCATCAAATTATATGTATTTATATATAATTTGATGCAGTTAGATAGACCCATTTTTCGGATCAAATTGTATCAGGTGAGATAACATGCTTATCTCGCTTGATATAATTATATATTCCAATATTCGGATCAAATTAGATATGGACGTATATATGGGTTTATATATGGTGATATATGATTATATAACATCTTTTTTAGTCGGGTAGCCATTACAGAATTTTTTGGTTGTGTATAGTTAAATTTTTAAATAACTTGTAAAAAAAGTTAAAAATTATTTTTCTTCTACGAACAACTGTTATTACTTTAAAAATAACTGAACGGAAAGCTTCAGAAACATCTAAAAAAAGTGACTGTATTTATTTTCTGAGTGCATTTAAAAGGCGTCTTCATATAAACTCGTAAATTGCTTGTAAACCTTGTATAAATACAAACCATATTTTCCATGTATGGAGTTTGACATTAAACTCATAAACATACCAGGTTTACACAGTTTATGAGTAGAATACGAGTTTGTATGAAAACCCCTAAAATAGAATTTGTTTTGAATTCATTTATACTCGTATGTGTGTTTGAATGCACAAGGCCACAACTACTTGATACTTTGGCAAACATATAACATACCCCATGGTGGACACTTTAACTTTAAGGACTTTAACGTAATGCTTGGGTTATTTAAACAAACTACACTTGCCAGGATAGTTTCTGTATGGGAAATTCGTTAATACTGAAGAAATCATTTTAGAATTTGATGGAAAATTACAGTTGCAGACTAATTTGAGATATTGAAGTGTTATTAGGCAGACATTAAGTATCGCTTGATATAAGTCTCATACTCTAAAACACAGTTCGAAATGTTTAAAGCAGAATTAGAAAAACGAAAAATTGGATGGTCTTTTCTTGTATCCTTTAAGGGATATCTGAAAAAATAAAAGAATTTTTTATTGCAATTTTTTATTCTAAAATATTGTAAATACTCAATTTTTTATTTAATTCACTACTTGATTAATTTATAATCTATAATTCAATTGTTTTTATGTACTTTTATATATTTATACCCTACACCACTATGTGGTCAGGGTATTATAAGTTTGTGCTGATTAGGGATACCGATCCCGAAATCCCGATCCCGAAAATCCCGGGATTTTCGGGATTTAAAAATCCCGAAATCCCGGGATTGGTCTTGAAAAAATCCCGGGATTTCTGATTTCATTATTTGGCATATTTTATATCCTTTTTGTATTTGTTTTTATTGCTATATTCGACCTAAATCACTTAAATCTAATATCTTATTAAATGTTATTAAAGTACTAATTTTTCCCATTTATAAATAATAGATTAAAATAGATTACAGATTAAATAGATCTGAATAAAAACCTTAATAATTTGAAAACTTTTATTCAGCTTTGAAACTTTTAAAAATCGTAATTCAACTTTATTTAATCTTTTAACGGACTTGTTTTTATTTATTTTATTGATAATTTGCTGAAATCATAACTTCATGCAAAATAATTTTGTCGACCAAAAACAGCAAATTTTTGTTAAATTAGAAAAATCCAACAATCTGCCTTTCTGAAATCAGCAGAGGAATGTGCTTAATATTTTATGTTAGTTGATTAAAAAAAAACTATTAGTCACTAAATATTTCTGGTGATTTCAGCAGAGTAGTTTGTATTTGCATTCAATTAATTTTAGCCAAATATAACTAAAAATTTGTAGATATAGCAGTGTTTTAGCTACTTTTATTTAAAAAGTTTCTTCCGAGGTAAATTGTAATTTGCAATTTGCTTAAATTTAACTCATAAGTATATTTCTTATATTTCGGAAATTTAACAAGTTCTGCTGATTTCAGTAGTTTTAATCGCGGAACCTTTTTTGCTAATTTATGGTAGCTTTTTCTGCTATTTTTACATACTTATTTCTAAGAGTGTATTTTTTGTTTAAAGCCAGATTCACAATGCTGTAGCACTCTACTCTGAGTGGTTTTTGTTCCATTCTTTTTTGCGCTTACATATTTTTTGTATCATGCTATCTCTATTTTACACACTCCACTCTGCAGGGTGAAGTACTCCAGAATTGTGAATCCGGCTTAATTTGTTTATTTCTTCATACTACAAGAAATAATAAGTAGATTTATAATGAATTATTTTAATTTGTACACTCACAATATTTCATCCTTAAAATCAACCGAATATATACATTAAAACAATAGAAAATAAGTTTAAAAAAAACAATTGTATTTTGTCGTTTATTTTTAATTGTTATTTAATTAACTGACAAAGTCGGTAAAAATAATAGATTTATCGTTTATTTTAAAATTAATTGTATTCTAACAACTGATTGTTTTTAACAGAAAATTTTGATTGAATATTTTAACTTCTACCGAAAGTCCGTATTTTGTGTATTTTATTTATTGAATGACTGATAGAAAAAGTTAAAAAATATATTTCTTTGGAATTTAAATACTTATTCAATTAAAACGACTTTACTGATTTACTTTTTAAACAACTGTTGAACTTTTACGGTAAAGTTATTGTGAGTGTAGGCTTTATTTCAGCTATTTATTTTTAAAATTAAAAATATGATGAAACAAGAAAATCCCGAAACCCCGAAAAATCCCGAAATCCCGAAATATCCCGGGATCCCAATAAATCCCGGGATCCCGAAAAATCCCGGGATCCCGGGATTCAAATTTTCAAAATCCCGAATCCCGGGATTTGTAAAACCCAGTCCCGTTCGGCATCCCTAGTGCTGATGTTTGTAACACCAAAAAATATTGGTCGTAGACCCACCTTATAGTATACCGATCGGTTCAGAATTTTTTTTTATTTCGATTTAACGATGTCCGTCTGTCCGTCCGTCCGTCCGTCCGTCTGTCCATGCAATCTTGTGCGCACTCTACAGGTCGCACCTATTAAGATATTTTGATGAAATTTGGTACGCAGACCTATGTTGGCCCAAGGACGAACAAGTTTGATTTTTTTGAACATCGGTCCATGTTTAGACCTAGTGCCCATATAAGGGTCCTACCAAAATTATACTGTTTATATGCTGCAGGTCGTAAATATTAAGATATTTTGATGAAATTTGGTGCACAGACCTATATTGGCCCAATAATGCAGCCTATTGATTTTGGTGAACATCGGTCCATGTTTAGACCTAGTGCCCATATAAGGGTCCTACCAAAATTATACTGTTTATATGCTGCAGGTCGTAAATATTAAGATATTTTGATGAAATTTGGTACCCAGACCTATATTGGCCCAATAATGCAGCCTATTGATTTTGGTGAACATCGGTCCATGTTTAGACCTAGTGCCCATATAAGGGTCCTATCAAAATTATACTGTTTATACGCTGCAGGTCGTAAATATTAAGATATTTTGATGAAATTTGGTACACAGACCTACATTGGGCCAATAACGCAGCCTATTGATTTTGGTAAACATCGGTCCATGTTTAGACCTAGTGCCCATATAAGGGTCCTACCAAAATTATAATGTTTATACGCTGCAGGTCGCAAATATTAAGATATTTTGATGAAATTTGATACACAGACCTATATTGGCCCAATAACGCAGCCTATTGATTTTGGTGAACAGCGGTCTATGTTTAGACCTAGTGCCCATATAAGGGTCCTACCAAAATTATACTGTTTATACGCTGCAGGTCGCAAATATTATGATATTTTGATGAAATTTGGTACATAGACCTATGTTGGCCCAAGGACGAAGCCTATTGATTTTGGTGAACATCGGTCCATGTTTAGAACTAGTGCCCATATAAGGGTCCCCCCAAAATTGGCTTGGTTACAAAATGCAGGTCGCAAATATTAAGATATTTTAATGAAATTTGGTGCGCTGACTCACATTATAGAAAATTTTGACATAAGCCCCATTTTAACCCATTCGAATTTCGGATCCAAACAATACACCAGACTGGTGTAGGGTATTGTATAGTCGGCATGCCCGACTTTAACCTTTTTACTCGTTTTTTTATAATTTTAGTTTTAATTAAATTTTTTTGCATTCGTACACTCAAAATAATACATCTGTTGGCTCGACAGAAAAATTTGTTACTTTAACAAAATTTATTCGTGTTTTTTGGCTTAAAATAAAATTTGTTGATTTTTACAAATGCTTTTGTTAAATTTAACAAATTTAAATTTAAGTAAGAAAATTGTAAAACTACAGTTTTATCTGTAATTATAATGAGTCGTAGAATTTATCCAAATTTAGGGTCTCGGGACCCTCTCCGGACCTAGTCCATATCATGTGGGGCATATAAGGGCAATCTATTGGAGCAAACATGTTGTCCGTTTTTGCTCTATCTCGCTTAGTTTTCGAGATATGGGCCATTTTATGAAGTGGAAAACTTTTATTAAAAATTTCCGAGGGTCCAAGGCTCCGCCAAGGTCCATTTTTAGATAGAGATAACCCCTTTCGCTGAGATATTTTATGGGGTAGTCGAAATTTTCATCAATTTTCCTCTATCTCTCTTAGTTTTCGAGATATGGGCCATTTTAAAAAATCGGGAGGGAACGAAATAGCGCCATCTTTAAAACTTCGGATACATTAGTGGCGCCATCTATCGGGTAATAAGAGTAACATGAAAATATTATATTATAGCAATAAATTTTTTTTAAATTTATCGAATGGGTTCTTAAAAACCCAGCAAAAAAAATTGCAAGTAGTGCTTTACAAACTACTTCTTTTAATGCTTCTTAAGTATCCGTTAGTGTATTTTTACTGCTTTTTTAGAAGTTATTCTGAACAACTTCAAAAAATCACTTCTTTCATTACTTCCCAAGTATCCGTTATTAAATTTTTACAGCTTTTTTAGAATTACTTCTGAACCACATCCAAAAAATAACTTAAGTATTGCTTCTAAGGAGTAATTGCTTTAAAAGTGATTGTAAAAAGTGATTTTGGTATCATTTGGCATTTCCAAACAGAGGGTCCCGTGTTCAATTCCCGGCGGGACTAATATTTTTTTTATTTTTTTTTTTAATTTTTTTTTAATATTTATAATTAATTTGTTTAAATTCAATATTTTTTAATTTTAAAATTTTTAAAAACATGTATATATATAAAAAAAATGGTGAGAAATTGATTTATATGTACCTGTAAAAATAGTACTGAAAACAATATTGAATTGGAGTGCACCTTTACCCTTGTTTAATAAGTACTTTTATTGAAGAGAATAAGGAACAATATCTCGCATTAACAAAGTGGTGTTTTTATGCCAGTGAACTTTCATAACAAAGAATAGCTCAGCGGTAGAGCTCAGCGACTAGTAATCGTGAGGTCGCAAGTTCGATACCCGGTGGCGGCAATAAAAGAACTTTTGTAAAATAAATAAAATATAATTTTTTTTGTGAATAATTTTTTTTTTAACTTTTAATTGGTGAAAAAGAGCTTCCTTTGCACTCGCTCAAAAAGTACTGAAAAAGTTAAAGTCGGAGTACTCCATGACAACTCAATGTTAAAATCATTAGTGTTTATGTTAAAAAAGAAGTACATCTAGATCATCAATTGTAGTGCTTTTTCTACTGCTTTGGCATCTCTTTTTTCGCTGGGAATTAGTTATAAATAGTTTTGAAAATTAACACTCAAAATTAGTTAGCAAAAAATCTTTGCTTAAATAATTTGTTTTTTGTTTCTTAATTTTCAATTAATGTACAAGTACTAAAAAGTATTATTTCAAACACTTGTATTATGCAAAATTATGTGTACATATAATTATTGTATAATATTAGTCAAGTATTATGAAGCAATCGAAAATATTATTATAAAATATCATTGAGCAAAAAATTTGAGACCAGACCTTATTCCATAACAGAAAATATTAGTACGAGTACAGGGACGTATCGAGCTCAGGCCTTCTCGTTCAGATTAGCCCATGTAAAATTAACGATGCTTGTCATCAAACTAGTGCTAGTAAATATATGAGTAGTGGGTCTTTTTTGGGTACTAGATACTCAAAACTACTACTTGATATGTTCAGAGTTGCATGTTAGACAGTCAAAATATATAAAATATTTACCACAAAAATGAGACTACGCTAAAATATTTATTACAAAACTACAAATCTGCTAAAAGGAAAAAAATCATAAGTAAAGTATTTAAGAGTATATGTTAAAAAACTATGAAAAACGCAATGAATAGTTGGTGAAAAAGTTTAAAAATATGTTTATAAATTTTAATATTGAATTAACGTCAACATTTTCAAAGATTTTTGCTAAAAAATTTTAAAAAATTTCAAAATTAAAAACCGTTAAAAGTATCGAGTATTATCGAGTATCCAAATCAAAAATATCGAGTATTAACGAGTATTGAAAAGTAACCGAATTTACCAGCACTACATCAAACTACAGATCGCAATGTACATAATTGAGCGAAATTTGGTACTTACACAATTTTGTTCATTTATCAGATAGTGCTCATTCCGGACAAAAACTACGGGATGTAAATTAATTTATCACCCCTCTTTAAAATTCCGCCCCTGTTTTTTATAAATTTAAGATTAATTAAATTAGAACAAAACACTTTAAACAATAGCCAATCTACAAAACTTACACAAGTGAACAATGTGCAAAATTACAAAAGCTTAACAGTAGGTCAACAAACAATAATTATTCCAAATATACTCTAAAAAAAATCAAATAAATCCAAAGATCTTAAAAATTATTTATGGACAACAGAGATAATGTTAGAAAAATATAAAATGAAAGAAATAAATTCTTTAAGAGAAAATTAAAATTCCAAAACATGGTAATTACAAAATGAATTGATGAATACAATCCAAATAGTTCAGCGGTAGATTCTACTGCAAATGACAATTAAAAAAGGCCTATGGCAACAAATAACCTTTAAAATAACTAAAAATTTAATTATTTTTATATATTGATAAATAACTAAAAGATGCATTCAAAATAACTAAAAATGTCGTAAAAATAATTAGCAAATTTTTACTGTAAATTTTTTTTTAAGTAACTGATAAACTTGGTAAAAACTACTGTTTTAATAGTTAACTTTTTATTATAAAAAAAATTTAAAAACAAAAGCAATATCCTTATTTTGATAACAAAAATTTGAAGTCAAAATTCTAAACCGTTTTCCACCCAGCAAAACCACATACAGCCAAATAATGATTACTTTACACCTTACTTCACGGATCAATTTTACAGGCGATGAGCCTCAAACAGAGCTTTGAAGAATTAATTCCTTAATTCAATTTTTCAATTCTGAATTAAAAATTCGATGAATTAATTCACAAAGCACCATATATTGAATGGAATTAATTCATATTTGTTTTCGTTCGATTTATTTTGTTACGAATTAATTCAATTGCTATAGTTCTTTTTATTAAATCAAGTGAATTAATTCACTGGTGAACGCGTTCAATATTATAAATCGAACGGCAAAAAAGTGTATTAATTCCTTACTGAATTAATTCACCACTGAATTCATTCAATTTCATTAAACATGATTAAAAAATAAAGCCTTTTACTATTAAAAATAAAAACTTTACAGATATAGATGAATTTGGAAAAAATATAACTATTAATTTTTCAAACTTATGCTTCCCAGTAAAATGTAGATGCTTCACTATGACGTATTTCATTTATACGTTTTTATAATACAATGTTTTCTTCTACTGAACGGCAGAAAACAGACTTTTAATTCAGCATACGTAATTTTTGTTTTTCAATTAAGTGAACGTAATTTTTTTTCAATTCGGTGAACGTATTTTTTTCTTTTTTAATTCACTGAACGTAAATTAATTTTTTTTAATTCACTGAATGTAATTTTATTTTTTTAATTCACTGAATGAAAATGAAATTGAATGAATTCAGTGGTGAATTAATGCAGTAAGGAATTGATTCACTTTTTTCCGTTCGATTTAGAAAATTTAACGCGTTCACCAGTGAATTAATTCATTTGATTTAATAAAGAGAAATATTGCAATGGAATTAATTCTTTGAATTTATTGTTTGATGAACGCGTTCAGTTGAACGAATTCAGTGAATTACTTAAGAAAAGAAATTCATTCAATTCTAAAGAAAATTGAATTCGATTGGTAGTGAATTGATTAAAAAAAGAATTAATTCTTCAAAGCTCTGGCCTGCTTTAAACTACTGTTACGAAATACTGTACTTTTCTTTAGCTGTTTTTTTTTAAATGACTGTCATAATCCATAGGAAAACAACTGTAGCTGCAGTTAAAAGCAATAAATACTGGTTACTGCCCAAAAAACTGTCGTGTAGAAACAATCAAACGTTTTTGAGTGTAGTAGTGATCCAGAGTCTACCAAAGAAAACAGGCATGGTTAATTGTTTAAGAAAGAAACATAAGTAGATTTTTAGTTGTTTTAAAGTGGTTTTTTTTTTTTGTTCTTTCACTGATCATGATGATTTTTTGTTGTATAGGATGGGTCAAGGCTAAATACATGTACGATACTTTCAGTATTTTCATATTTAGATTAAAAAAAAAATACTTTAATTATGCTTAAGTGAGAAACTTAAGTGGATTTTCTGGCCTGTTAAGTGGTATTGCAAAAATATCTTTAATATAATAAAGTAATTTCATAATTTTCGTATAATTATACTACATATTTTGCAAGATTTGTTTTGAAAAAGCCCCGATATATTAAGTATTGAGTAGCCGTATGGCTTATTTCACCAATTACTAATTACACAAGCTATCGATCCCGCCCACGCTGCATTAAACGTTCTCTTCGATTTAATATAAATAGAAAATAAGGTTCGAGAGGGGAAATTTATTTTGAAATTAAGGAAATTTGTTTTAAAATCAAAGAAAGGCTGTGAGAGGGATACAATTTTACTTTGATTAAAATAACACATGTCAAATCAACTTACCAAATATATGTATATTTTTGGCAACACACTCTTCGTTTTTGATGGAAATTAGAATGCATGTTACTTTATACAAAACCAAATGTTCTTAATAATCCGTGATAGAATTTAATCGCATGCTCCGGCTCTATGCTCATTTAACAAAAATGAAAGCAAAAGTTTTGGCTCGCAACGGATCTTCGAACTCAACTTTAACCTAATGGTGTGATCAACCATTTTCATAAAAATTTCTTTCGAATTTGTAAATATTTTAATTTTAAAAATTCTTGGAAAACTATTCGAGACATGAAAAAAAGCATTTAAGACCAAAGCTATTCGCTGCGAAAAATACAATAAAACGGTGTACTCTAAAATTGTCATTACAATATAAAAATCGTGAAAAAAATTTTAAATTTAAACATATTTCTATTAATTTTTTAAATGCGAATATAAAATCTAAAATACTGACTTATTAAATTAAATATCAAAAATTAAGATTAATACTAAATTTAAAAATGTTCATCGAAAAATGCGATGTTATTTCGCTATGATATCATAGTTGATATAACTATGATTTTTTTTTTTGAAAATTTTTTTTAATCTCTGTTTCCACTATGCACTTAAAATAATATGTGTGTTGGCTTAACAGAAAAATTTGTTAATTTAACAAAATTTATTCGTTTTCTTTTTTTTTTTTTTGCTTAAAATATAATTTTTGTTTAGTAGGTTTGAGGTTAAGAAGTAGAATAAACCTTTTCTTCAAAAGTTATAAACACATTAAATTTGCAAATTAGACTAGATCCAGTTTCGGCCTTTTTTATGGACAGGCTCCATCAGTGATTTTTCATTAAATTGTATTATTGTTTATATTTTTATTGTCAGATTGTCTCTTTATGAATACTTTCAGAAGTGATCAAGCAGACATATACAAACATTCTACTTTAGATTTTTTTTTGTTTATCATTTCGCAAATGTTGCCACATTGACGCATTTTTGATTAAATTTAACATACCTTAATTTAATTAAAAATTTAGTAAAACTATATATAGTTTTATTTGAATTATACTGAGTCGTAAACTTTGTTGAAATTATAGGGTCTAGGGATACTCACCGGACCTCTAGTGGGATTCTCAAACTTTTTAACGACAAAATTCGGTAGTTAATTTGTCAGTTTCCTATGAAAACTTGTCAATATAACTATCGAATTTTGTCGTTAAAAAGTTACAGAATAGTCCCTCGCTCCATCTCTCTTAGTTTTCCAAATATGGCCTTATTTATGAAATGGAATTTTGTTATTAAAAATTTCCGAGGACCCAAGGCCAATTTTCGGATAGAGATAAGTTTTTAAAGTTTTGAAGATAACTAGAATCGTCGCTTGAATCAGTGTTTCAATGAAAAATTTGGTTAAAATTAGTCAAATCGATTGGAAACCCATTTGACAAATTTTTTTTACTGATGTATTATTTTAAGTGTATTGATTCAATACTAAATATTGAATATTCGCCATGCTTGGGAAATGTATATATATTTTCATTTCATCATAGTATTTCTTGTAGTATTTTGTTGCTTTATGCGATTTTATATATTTTCCTAAAACAATAACAACACAAAACTGTTACATTTGTTTATTAATTTTGGGGACCGTTGTTTGTTTGATTGTTTGAAAAAATATTCTTATGCAAATAAATTCAGTTTTTGATTTGATTATTATTTATGAAAACATGAAAGAATAATAGGGTGGCCCAAAATATAAAAGGCACTCCAAAAGGCTGCTTCAATTCGTATTACGCTCAGTAAAGCTCAATTCACACATAGACGACTGCAGCTACACGACTACAGCCTGTCAAAAATAAATTCCACACGTTTATATGAAAACGATTATTTTGACACCAACACAGCTACACGGCTACACGACTACTTTTGCCGCTGTAGTCAACTTAGGATAATTTCTATTTTTGTTGGCTACAAAACAAAAATAGTGTTGACAATATAACAAAATATGTAAAACAGGACAATTTTTCCCGCTAGAGACGTAATAAAATCGCTAGTTCTGGCTAGAAAATCACCGTTATGGGAACACTGAAGAAATAGCTGTTTATATTTTACAATTGTTTGAAGGTTACATTAATTTATATTTGTAAATAATTTTATTGTGATGTTTTGTAAAAAAAAAATGAATCTTACAAAATTACCAAAATATTCCTCAGCCATTATTTTAGAAGCATAAAGCAAAAAAGATTAATATTTATCAAAACGTCAAATTTTTAGGATCAGCTGTTTACTATGTTGCTGTCGTTTTCAAAAAAATTAAGTAGCTGACTACACGACTACAATTGCAGCCAGCAGCATTTGTAGTCGTGTAGCCGCAGTCGTCTATGTGTTTAATGCATAAGTCAAACCGGCCATTTCCAGCAAAACGTTCTATTATCCGGTATTGGTTTGTGTAAGAAGTAGGTAGCCTCTTTATTTTAACAAGGGCATATTCATCGACATAACCTCGGCATAACCATCGACATAACCTCATTACAAACCTCTAAAAAGTAACTTTTTTTTTTGTTTTTTTTTGTATTAAGTACACTGTGAGACAAATGGTAGGGGTCAGTAATCGGGAAGGGTTCAAACTACCGGGGAAAGTTATATCGGTAAAAAAGAAGTTATACGTGTCCCGGCGTTTCACTGGGTCACCCCTAGGAATCGAGATATATCGATTTGACCTTTGGTGGTCTTTTTTTTGACATAACTCGAGAACCACTAGTTCGATTTTGCTCAAACAATTTTAAAAAAATTAAAAATTACAATTCCTTTAATCTGTTCATATAACGTTTTTCTATATACTCAACAGTTTTGCCGGTAAAAATAAATGTATGAAGAAAAAAATATTTTTTGCCTAAAATATTAAAAAAAAGTAATAAAACAAAAGGTTATTGATTTTTATGGTAGCGGTAACAAACATTTATTTTTACCGGCAAAACTGTTTAGTATATAGAAAAACGTTATATGAACAGATTAAAGGAATTGTAATTTTTAATTTTTTTTAAATTATTTGAGCAAAATCGGACTAGTGGTTCTCGAGTTATGTCAAAAAAAAGATATATCTCGATTCCTAGGGGTGACCCAGCGAAACGCCGGGACACGTATAACTTGTTTTTGACTGATATAACATTTCCCGTTGGTTTCATCCCATCCCGATTTTGACTGTCGCATAGTGGTATTAAACTACATTTAAACTTAACCAAAGACTATGGCCCTTACTATAAAAGAGTATTTCAAATTTAAAGTACACACAGAAAACAGATTCGTAGTTCCAACCGAATTTTTGTAGTTCCAGGTACAATCAATTTTTTTTATTTTTAATACTATTGTAACTACCGAAATTCATTTACAATTTTTGAATTTTTGTTGTGTTAATAGATTACTTTAATGTTTGTGGATTATAAATTCTATAAATAGAAAAACACGTTCCACAAAATTTATTTAAAAATTAAAATTTGTTTATGTCGCTAACTGGGATGGAACCGGCGACCCTCCGCTTGTCAGCCCATTGCTTTCCCTCTAAGCTACGCTCTATTTAAATTTTTTTAGTTAAATTTCAAATTTGAATTTCTTCAGGTTTGAATATTTTGTCTATAAATAAAATTATATCAACATCAGAAAATCAGTTGTGTCTTTTAATTTCAATAAAAAAAAAAAAAATTTTTTTAATTTATATCGCGAACCGGGATTGAACCGGCGACCTTCCGTTTGTCAGCCCATTGCTTTTCCTCTAGGCTAAACTTGACATACATTTTTTTTGTCAAATTTCAAATTTGAATTTCTTCAGGTTGAAAATTTGAATATTTTGTTTTTGAATAAAATTATATTCACAACAGAAAATCAATTGTGTCTTTTAATTTCAATCAATAAAAAAATTATTTAAAAAAAAAGTAATGCCTTGGTTGAGGTTTGAACTCAAATCTCTAAAGGCTGGAAATTGGAAATTTTAAAAAATTTCCTTATATACTGCATTATTTTTATTCACAAATGGTGGCCAGATTTAACATGACAGCGTTTTAAATATGAGAAAATTTTTCTTTGATTTTAGCGATTTTTAAATAAAGTTAACAACACTGAAATTTTAATACGAAATGATTTGTAAATAATGATAATGTAATGATTTGTTGATAATGTAAAAAGTATAGCATAATCCTATTCGCATTAAAATTTCAGTGTTGGTAACTTTATTTTAAATTCGCTAAAAACAAATAAAAAAAATTGTTCATGTTAAAGCGCTGTCATGTTAAATGTGACCAACATTTATAAATAAAAATAATGGAGGATTTAAGGAAATCTTATAGAATTTCCAACAATATCAAACCCCTTACCTTTGCATTTCTTAAGAAATATTAAAACAAAAAATCTCTCTAGTTCCTACACTGAGAGAATTATCTGCATGATAATAATGAATTTGTACATAAAATTAACGTAGTTTCACTGGAACTCGTCCATTGAAACTTTTCATTGAATTAATGGAAGTTTTCATTAAATGTTGTGAAAAATTTCATTTTATTTATTAAAAGTTTCATACTTAATGAAAAATTTTAATTTAAACAAGATTCATAAATTTTATGAAGCTTTTTCATCAAATTTAATAACTTTTTCATTTACTTTGTGAAGAAAACTTCATTAGTTTACTGAAAAAATTCATTAAAATTCGTGCAACAAAATTCTTTCTGTGTACTGTAAAACTGGCCCTTAAATTTTTCATTTAGATAAATTTTCAATATTTTTTATTATGTATAATATTTTGAACATTTTCTCTCTCTCTCTCTCTCTCTCTCTCTCTCTCTCTCTCTCTCTCTCTCTCTCTCTCTCTCTCTCTCTCTCTCTCTCTCTCTAAAACTAAACTAACTACAATATAATAATGTTAATAAACTTAAAACAGAAATTCAACTAAAAAGTTAAAACTTATAAAACTTATCTTTGGTTTCTTAGCTGCACATAAATACTGCCAACAAGGATTTAAAATTATATACACTAAAATTTACTAAAACAACTTAAAATATAATTAAAACTTTTTACTATATCACAAGCCACATTGAATTATGTTATATTTCACATTGAATAAACTCTAATCAATTTCAACATTTTCTTCAAAGTCCTCAGGTTCTGAATGTGTTTCACTATTTCGATCCATGGGTAAATCTAAATTGGCAGTTGTAGTGGCAGAGTTGGAATTAGGAGTGGTGTTGGCATTCATAGGGCTGGAACTAGGTGTGCAATGATTTAGTTGTGCGGGAGACGAGGAGGCAGATGATGTATTAAGATAGTGTGATGGCAATGATGAAGATGATTTTGAATTTATTGCTGACGATTGTGTTGGATGACTTGGTGGTGGTATTGGTTGAGGAATTTTACCATTTGCTGCATGTGAATAGGGAAAGTAGGGAAATGCTACTTGTGGCAATGGAACTCCTACACCATAAGCCATTTGTAACTGATGACGATACAGATTGATGAGAGCAGGATCTAAACCATGAGCATAACCAGCAGCCGAATGAGGAAACATATGGGTATAGGTTGTGGTACCATCTTCTCGTACCAATACCTGTACCGGTACACGTTTACTGGCAGCAACACTCATTAAAGCAGCTTCATGTTGTTGAATTTGCTTACGTTTTGTCTTATAGCGACGATTTTGAAACCAAATTTTTACTTGTGTCTCTGTTAAGCGTAACGATTTAGCCAATTCAGAACGTTCTGGACCACTAAGGTAACGTTGTTGAGCGAAACGTCTTTCTAATTCAAAAACTTGTGCATGACTAAAAGCAGCACGAGAACGTTTTTTGCGATTTAAACTACCGCCTTGTATATCATCTTGAAGTGGTGACAAAGAACCGTCATTGGTGGGTGAGGTGTATAAATTCGTGGAATTTCCAGAGGGAGGCGGTGAATCACAATCTAAAATGAAGAAAAATAAGGAAATTATAAATTTAAAATTAAATTAATAAGTTTTTTATACAAATTTAAGGAACTAGGGGTAAGAAATTTTCAAATAAATTGTCTAACTAATTCACTTCAAAACCTTAAAGTCCGGAAGCCAAACACGTACTCAGCGGTAACTTCTAGACCTCGCTTTGTCATTTTAAAAATTTTACACAATAAGTACAAAATAAAAAATTATATTAAGTTTTTATTAAAGAAACTAGTCCTTTAAAAACTTTTCCTTCAATTTTTTCTGAGCTCTTTTTTAGCCATAAAAATTTGGTTTTAAATATAAATTTTCTGTTCCTAAATCCTAAATGGGAAATTTTCGTTAACTCCTCAAAGAACCCCAAATTGATTTGGCATAAACGAAATTCTGTGGTGTGGGCAGACCCAGCTTTGATTTATAACTTTTTTTTAGAAAAAGTAATAAGCAAAAAACAAAAAAAATATTTTTAAATAGCCAAAACTTTCTGAAACAACACAATTTAACTCCAATTGCAAGAGTTTTACTTGCTCTGCATAAATGGTTTATCTATAAAAAATTCTCTCAATCAAGTTAAAAAAGGAAAATTTTGTGAAAAACAAACATATGTCTTTTAATATCAGCTGACTGGATTGGATTAGGTTGTCCGGAATTTTGAATCGTGTTAACTATTAGCACTAAAACAATGCGGAATTTAAAGCTGATAATTTAAACCTCTACAAGTTTTTAAATTTTAACATTTCGCGAAAGAGTTGTTTATTTTTTACAAAATAGTTCTCATCTGTTTTGTACAATATACCTTGTTAAGAGAGAAATTAAAAAAAAAATTTAGTGCATCAATTTTGATCCACAACTGCGTTTTAAGGTTTTAAATAGATAATTTTTTTTAACTAAAGCCATTGATTTTTAAATCAACACTCAATTTTTGCCTAATGTCAAGTATATTACAGGAAAAATTATAAAAATAATGTTGCCAGTTTTTTCAGTAAAACCCTTGGCAATACGCAATACTTGAGCGTAAATTTGAACACGATTGCTCTTAGTTTTTGTTAAAAATATTTTCTGTTTATTCCCCAAAAATAAAACTGTGGACCAAAATTACTGCACTAAAATTTTTGGTAATTCTTCTCTTAATAAGCTTTATTTAACGAAACGATGAGGCACGCTTGTTGAGGTCTATACACTCAGATAAAAAAGTTTCTAAAAAAAATTGTAAACAGTTTCCAATCGCACTATACTATTTTTATACTGATAATTAGTACAATTTTTATTTTTAGTAATCATTTTTGCTATTCTCTTATTACAAATTACGGATTTTTTTTTACTAATTTTCGCTGCTGATTTCAGCAAAACATTTTACTAATTTTTCAAAACCGAATGCTAAATTTAGCAGAAAAATATAATAATTTAAAAATATTTTTTTTTAGTAAATGAATGTTATTTTTTTTTTTTTAGTTTGACTCAAGATCATAAATTAATATCACTTTGATGATGGCACTGATGATGGCTTTGTAGCGAAAGCCAAAAATGCGCATTCTGCCTTGCTGGTCTTATCGAATTTTTTCAATAATTCTTATTCTTTGTAATTTACTTGTAAAAATTGTATCATCTTTCTTTGATTTGAAAATAATTTAAACAGAAAGTGATATTAATTTATGATCTTGAGTCAAACTAAAAAAAAAAATAACATTCATTTACTTAAAAATAACAGATCAACTGAAAACATTCCCCCATTCATCTTAAACACATTGACACGGTGCAAATATATAATTTAATAACATACATTTAAATTTAAATTTAACGGTTCGTTGTAATTCAAAAATCTGTGTTTATCATACACAGAGTTGAATAGAATCAGCTGAGATATCTTAAGAATTAAGGTTCAAAGCAAAAAAGAGTAATAATAACAAAAGGATAAAAATAGCATTGTTAAATTTCGTTGATGTTAGTCTAAGTTGAGTAACAAACTCGATTTGCTTTCAACAGTCACATAAGTAGACGATTATCAAAATATTAACCCACTCAAAGACGAAAGGCACTGATGATGGCTTTGTAGCGAAAGCCGAAAATGCGCATTCTGGCTTGCTGGTCTTATCGAATTTTTTCAATAATTTTTATTCTTTGTAATTTACTTCTAAAAATTGTATCATCTTTCTTTAATTTGAAAATAATGTAAACAGAAAGTGATATTAATTTATGATCTTGAGTCAAACTAAAAAAAAAATAACATTCACTTACTTAAAAATAACAGATCAACTAAAAACATTTCCCCCATTCAATATTTTTTTTTTTTTGATTTTTTGATTTTTTACAATTCTTGTTTAGTTTATATTTGTTACTATTGATATATTCTTAGTTTAGAAATAACACCCAGAAAATTTTATTGCATCTCCAATGCATAAAACGGCAATAACTGGAGAACCGTTTTCAATTTTGACTCCAAATTTCAAGTACGATGAAGTAATTATACGCTTGTTACAATCGAAAGGAAAAATTTTTTTTAGATTTTACAGTTTTTTTATTTTTTAGTACAATTTTTTGCTAATTTCAGCAGATTGATTTTAAATTACAGTTTACAGCAAATTACTGAAATTTAGTAGCTACAACTAATTATTTAAACTAATTTCATTGTACTATAATTATGATATTTAGTAAGTTTTTTAACTGATTTTAGCAAATCGATTTTGAATTGCATTTTACATAAATTTTACTAAAATTTAGTAGCGGCTACCAATTTTTTATACTAATTTTATTGTACTACAGATCAGCAGACATGTGTTGTTAAAATTAGCAAAAAATACCGCTGGCCTCAAAACAGTTAAATTTCCCGTAATAACAGCAAAATTTTCAGTAGCCATTACAAACTTTTTTGGTTGGCTCCAAAATTTGTTTGGTTATTTTTCCCGCAATCAGCTTAAAACTTCGCACCATTTGAGTGATAAAGGCCCAACTTTATTAACATTAATTGCATAAATGGAATTAAATGCGATAAACTCCAAAAACTTATTTAACAAATTGTAAAAAAACTGTTGAAAGCATGTCCCTATCCGGATTTTATTTTTGTATAAGGAAATAGTCAAGGGACGACGTTTTTCGGATTTCTAGATATCATCTTCCAAAACAGTACTCTGTTGTTTAGTACAGACGTACTATTTCGAGTATATAAAACGGGAAGAATGTTGCCTAGAAAATCGTAGCTGCCTAGAAAATACATTACATTCGGCTAGTGTCTAAAAACTTTTTCTGTGTAGCCTCTATAATTACAAATAAAAATTGTAATTTTTCTATTCATTTAGGAAAAAATTTACACAGATCGGCAATGAACTTCAATATGATTTTGTAAATTCGGCAAAACTCCGAAAAGAGACTTTCCACAAAAAAAGTAAAATTTTCAAAGTATTTCGTCCGATTTTTTTTAATGCAAATAAAAATGTAGCTTTGATTTATAGGAAGAAGAAGAAGAAAACATTTTTATTGAAAAATTTAACAGACACAAGGGAATCACCAGACCAGAGACAATTAATTATAGAGATAGGAAATCAAAACTTACACTACTCACCGGTAGAGGGCGCTGTAATTTAGTATTACCAGAGCAACTATTTAGTATCAGTTTAATATCAGCTGAGCCTATATTTAAAAACTCAAAAACTACTGAAAATTGCTCTAAATAACGAAAAAACAAGCGCGAAATATATTCAAATAATAAAATTTGATATATCCGTTTGTTTTTTCTTCTTATTATTTAAATTTAAATAAAAAAAAAAGAAAATTGTCAATTTTTTGAACAAAGTGCCATCTAGTGATAACGATGTTTTTATAACTTATTTTTTTTGTGATGCCATACCCCTGCCCCAGACTGCCGTAGGTTCGTCTTACCCAAAGACTCGTCAGTGGTTAGTTTATGCGTCAACTGATCAATATTGCCATAATGGGGGATTGAAGCTGTTGATTTTAGCAGGATAGGCTTCTATTTTCATTCAACAAAATTTTACAATACTAAAAAATAATAAAAATTTGGTAAATATGACAGTTTGTTTCGGCTATTTTTAGTCTACTGATATTTAGCACAATTTTCTCCAAATTTTACAGTATAATTTATTTTCAATTAACTAAAAGTTACACAATTATAACTGAAATTCTGTGAATTTAACAGTTTTATTTATAAATATTTATTGAAACTTTGATTAAAATTCCCTTCCCGCAATTTCACTTGCTTTGTGGAATTTTACCTAAAATTTTATTTTGCATAAGTTACAAAGACGGAAAATTCGAAAAATCTACTTTGTGCCACCTTTGTGAATCAGGGTATAGGCGCATTTATAAAAATATAAAACATAGTCCATATGGGCGCCAAATACAAATATGGACCAATTCGAATGTAGCGGGCGAACAAATATAAGAACCAATGCTAGGGGGATTGGGTCTAAACATTAACCAATATTAATTTAAATTAATAGGATTTAATATTTGCGCAATAAAGCATGCACACATGGACAGAGAGACTGACTGATGGAAACCGCTAAATTGACTTAAAAAGTGTTTTTGAGTCAATCTGTCTACTAGAAAGTGCGCCTAGATCTTATATTTTGGGTGTCACAAACATCAGCACAAACATATTATACCCCGTGCAAGTAGCACTGTGAGCCGACCTGAAGCAAATTCCAGGCTACGTGCCTTCTGGTAGGCCTTTGAGACATTTCAACTTACCGGAATCATTACTGGTACATCTTCGCATATCAATGGGACAATCTGAACGTCCATTGACCAATGCAGCTGCCGCTGCTCCAAAATAACCCAACTTATGTGTCATATAGTCTGCATGATTGTTATTATCCAGAGTAGTAGTCGAATAAAATGATGGACGATATTCTGTGGATCTTATTGTATTTTTCGAAGGACTAGTACTAGACATGTTATCCATTAACGACCGTCTACACTTGTAATAATTTTCAACACTTTGTTCTACCGTATTCACAGCGGATAATTCTATTTCGGAGTCGGTGCGTGATAGGCGGCGCTCGGCATGATTACTCGTTAAAATGTCATTAATTGAAAAGGGGGTGCTAAGCACCTTACCAATACTTGATATAGCACTATTAGCACTTTCCATATTTGTCAACATTATGGATTTTTTATATAATTTTTTTTTCTTTTTTGTCTGAGAATTAAGAAATCTTTAAACTTGTTAATTTTATATTAAGTATTAATTTTTTAAATATTTGTCCTTGCTATATTCGCTTGGAAGTACGTGTTTACTCTGTTAATGCCACTTTATGATTGTTGTAAATGCTCTAAATTCCCTAGATTTAAATGTTGATCTTGCTCTGGTTTTTTTAAGATTTCACTCAAATACTCTTTAGAAAATTTATTTTCCTTCTATTCAGCTCATTTCAATTCTATATAATTTTTCTTTACTCCCAAAGAGGTTGTTCTATTTGTAAATAATATTTGTATTATGAGTATCTTTTAAAGCAAACACCAAAAACCTCCCCAAACGATAAAGTATTCAAAATAAAAAACACATGTGCGCAATGTGCAATTGCTATTTTCAGTGAGTCAATTTTTTTCCTATCCCAAAATGTTTGCTGGTTGGATGTTTGATTTTGGTGGTGTTCAAAATTTTACTTCTTGACACAACAAGTGCCATTTCTTTGCTCCTTGTTAAGAAGTGTTTATGTGTTTTTTTTCATTGAACATAAACAATTACTGTTATTTTCATACGATGAAACTCAAATAATTTATTTTAAATATTCACCAGGATTTGGAATTTTAAAATACTTTCGTTTAGTTAATGTTAAATTTTTTATTTATTTTATTGAATGTGTGAAGCATGATTTTGTACAGTTTCTGTTACTTATTTATTAGAGTTCGTTTTGAGAATTTGATTTGGGATATGATATATAGAAAATTATATAACTCAACATGGACTAATGTGTTTATATACAAACAAGTGTGACACTATATCTTTACAGATATAATTATATACAGCTTTCAGTTTTTACAAAATTTCATATATGATGTCACATATAGATCAGTTGAAATATATTTGTATGTCCCCATATATATTTATATACCATATCTAGTTACATATGCTATGACAATTTTAATAGAGCGTCATATACATATAATTAAAAAACAGGAATAAATTTTATTAAAGTAACCAATTTTTCTGTCCAGCCAACAGACATATTATTATGAGTGTTGTTTCGACATTAACCGAAATAGAGACGATTAATCGCCTGTGTCCGTAAAGCGGTCTATTGCACTCTCAAGTAAATTATTGCTTTGAAGTATTTTCTGGCTGTTCTGAGACAAATAACAAATATATTATTCATAAAAAAGTCCGATTTGTCTATGGCTTAAGATTGAGGGCTCATGTGTCCTTATTTGAAAAATTTTTTGAATCTTACCTTTGATGTTTATCTTAAATTTCGTTTATTATTATACTTTTATAAGATTGTTTTTTATTGTGAACCTGAGTGTGATTTTCTTTTATTTTCATTTTTACATTCTAATAGGAATCTTTAAATAGAGTATACGCTTATTTCGAGTACTGTATATGAAAATTCGTTTGCAATAAGGGCTGGTCGTTTGTGGAATATCTTGCCGAGGAATTTGCGTTCATTCCATTTTTCTTTAGATTCATTTAAACGTAGGATTCATGAGTATTTAACTTCTTCCTCTTCTTAATCATCGATAATTGGGATTTAAACTTATTTTGTATATACACTCACAATAACTTTACCGTAAAAGTTCAAGATTAATTTTAAAATAAACGATAAATCTATTATTTTTACAGACTTTGCGAGTCAATTAATTAACAATTAAAAATAAACGACAAAATACAATTGTTTTGAACGAAAAGTGGGTAGTCCTTTTTTTAACTTATTTTCAATTGCTTTAATGTACATATTCGGTTGATTTTAAGGAAAAACGAGTAAAAAGGTTAAAATCGGGCAAGCCGACTATACAATATCCTACACCAGTCTGGTTAAAAGCCAACTAATGTTTGGATCCGAAATTCGAATGGGTTAAAATGGGACTTGTGTCAAAATTTTCTATAATGTGAGTCAGCGAACCAAACTTCATTAAAATATCTTAATATTTGCGACCTGCAGTTTGTAACCAAGCCAATTTTGGGGGGACCCTTATATGGGCACTAGATCTAAACATGGACCGGTGTTAACCAAAATCAATAGGCTTTGTCCTTAGGCTGACATAGGTCGGTGTACCAAATTTCATCAAGATATCTTAATATTTGCGACCTGCAGCGTATAAACAATATAATTTTGGTAGGACCATTATATGGGCACTAGGTCTAAACATGGACCGAGGCTTCGTCCATGGGCCAACATAGGTCTTTATCAAAATATCTTAATATTTTCGACCTGCAGCGTATAAACAATATAATTTTGGGGGGACCCTTATATGGGCACTAGGTCTAAACATGGACCGATTTTAACCACAATCAGTAGGCTTCGTCCTTGGGCCGACATAAGTCGGTGTACCAAGTTTCATCAAAATATCTTAATATTTGCGACCTGCAGCGTATAAACAATATAATTTTGGGGGGACCCTTATATGGGCACTAGGTCTAAACATGGACCGGTGTTAACGAAAATCAATAGGCTTCGTCCTTGGGCTGACATACGTCGGTGTACCAAATTTCATCAAGAAATTTTAATATTTGCGACCTGCAGCGTATAAACAATATAATTTTGGTAGGACCATTATATGGGCACTAGGTCTAACCATGGACCGATACTCACCAAAATCAATAGGCTTCGTCCCTGGGCCAACATAGGTCTATGTACCAAATTTCATCAAAATATCTTAATATTTTCGACCTGCAGCGTATAAAAAATATAATTTTGGGGGGACCCTTATATGGGCACTAGGTCTAAACATGGACTGATTTTAACCAAAATCAATGGGCTTCGTCCTTGGGCCGACATAAGTCGGTGTACCAAGTTTCATCAAAATATCTTAATATTTGCGACCTGTAGAGTGCGCACAAGAATGCATGGACAGACAGACGGACGGACGGACATCGTTAAATCGAAATAAAAAAATTCTGAGCCGATCGGTATACAATAAGGTGGGTCAAGGACCAATATTTTTTGGTGTTACAAACATCAGCACAAACTTATAATACCCTGACCACATAGTGGTGTAGGGTATGAATATTGTGAGTGTACATATAACTGTGAAGTTTCTTTGGAGGAGTCGTAGGGATTTCTATTAGACTTAAGTACTTTATTCTCATAGTATTACCCAGCAAAAAAAATTGCAAGTAGTGCTTTACAAACTCCTTCTTTCAATGCTTCACAAGTATCCGTTAGTGTATTTTGACTGCTTTTTTAGAAGTTATTCTGAACAACTTCAAAAAATCACTTCTTTCATTGCTTCCCAAGTATCCATTATTACATTTTTACAGCTTTTTTAGAATTACTTCTGAACCACATCCAAAAAATCACTTAAGTATTGCTTCTAAAGAGTAATTGCTCTAAAAGTGATCGTAAAAAGTGATTTTGGTATCATTTGGCATTTTCAAATAGAGGGTCCCGGGTTTTATTTTTTTTTTAATTTTTTTTTTTTTTGTTCTATTAATTGTTTTTTTAATATTTATAATTAATTTGTTTAAATTCAATATTTTTTAATTTTTAAATTTTTAAAAATATGTATATGTAAAAAAATGATGAGAAATTGATTTTTATGTACCTGTACAAATAGTACTGAAACCAATATTGAATTGGAGTGCACCTTTTACATTTGTTTAATAAGTACTTTTATTGAAGAGAATAAGGAACAATATCTCGCATTAACAAAGTGGTGTTTTTATACCAGTCAACTTTCATATTAGTGCTGGTAAAAATATGAGTAGTGGGTATCGAGTATCGAGTATTTGTCTTTTTGATTGGGTACTCGATACTCAAAACTACTACTCGATATTTTCAGAGTTGCATTTTGGACAGACAAAATATATAAAAATGTGACTCAGCTAAAATATTTACCACAAAAATGTGACTCCGCTAAAATATTTATCACAAAACTAGAACTCTAAAGAAAAAAAAAGAAAAAATCAGATATAAAATATTTAAAAGTATATGTTAAAAAAACTATGAAAAATGCAATGAATAGTTGGTGAAAAAGTTTAAAAATATGTTTATAAATTTAAATATTGAATTAACGTAAACATTTTCAAAGGATTTTACTAAAAATTTTAAAAAAAATTTCAAATTTAAAAACCGTTAAAAGTATCGAGTATCCCAATCAAAAATATCGAGTAGTATCGAGTATTCGAAACTAACCGAATTTTCCAGCACTATTTCATATCAAAGAATAGCTCAGCGACTAGCAATCGTGAGGTCGCAAGTTCGATACCCGGTGGCGGCAATAAAAAAACGTTTGTAAAATAAAAAAAATATAACTTTTTTTTGTGAAGAATTTTTTTTTTTTAACTTTAAAATGTTAAAGTCGGAGTACTCCTCTCCTATGACAACTCAATGTTAAAATCATTAGTATTTATGTTAAAAAAGAAGATCATCAAATGTAGTGCTTTTTCTACTGCTTCGGCATGTAATATGATTATATTGGCCATTTAGGCTACTTATATTACAAATGAATAAATAAATGAAATGAATTCGATTAACCGAATTGAAAACACTATTAGTAATTCATTATTATATGTTCTAAAGTAATGGATTATTATTTTAAAAAATAGTGATAACCCATTACCGTTTTCACACTAGGATGCAATATGCGAGTGGTATTTTTTCCGTTTTTTGTTAGATTTAAGCTAAATAAGCTTTTATTGACAATGATTTTTGTCATGGTTAGAGAATTAAAGTAGAACTTATGTGGCTCGAGGGCAATAGTTAGTATTCATTGAACAGTTATGCTAGTATTTGTGTAAATACGTACAAATCTACAAGAGAAGTTGGTTGTTTTTATTGCGGTCACCTCTTCTTTATTCAATAGAAGTATGCCTTTTTCGGGCAAATTTGCTTGCAGGATAAAGGGGATGTTGAACAGGATAAGGATTTTTGTTTTGTATTTGAATGTAATTCAACAGCAATTTCAATAATACTTGTTCGTTCTTGTTAACTCTGCTACAATTCAATGCTTTTCAATAATACTCAAATAATTAGGATACGATTATTTCCACATTTAAAGACTAACTGTAGTGGATATTATTTTAATGATGACTACTGTAAAAATTATGACTATTGTTTGTTGTCGTGCCTCTTGAATTAAGTTAAACAGGAAGTTTAGAGCGTTGGTTTTGTACGTGTATGTGATAATTGTTAACCAGCAAATGGAATTTAATTCTTTTTAATTATATTACCTAACACATTGACTTCCGCCAAAAGTAAGTTTTTTTTCTTATGACAAGTACTCATAACAAAAAATCAAAATTTTTTTAATATAAAAATCACTTGAATTAGTGTCAATAATCCCTTGAACAACATTTCATTATAATGTCGACATGCTTTATGATCTATTATCATTTTCAATTAACATACTTGTCTTTATATCCTTGTAAAGTAAATATTTTACTTTTGCTCTAACACCCTTGAGGTCCTTTATTTTATTCACTACGTTTATAGATGTTTGCTCTAAAACCACTTAATTGTGTTTAAGATTCAGTATTTTTGATGTAATTTAATATCATCACATAAATATTGTGTGCTTTTAACAAACAAATCATCAATTCTAACAAGTGCTTCTTTCAGTCTAAGAAGCGTATGTATTTATATATTTCTCAATCTGAAGGTACATAAATTTAGTATCGCAAAAATAAACTTGTGTATGGGTGGAAAATGTTATTGATTAAGAACTTTCATTATATACCCTAGTAACCTCCATAGTTATAAGATACTATGGTGTGAGGATGACTTTTGCCAGAATCATTTGGTTCAGTGTATTTGTAGTTTTGTAATCGATAATTGGTTTTTGAAAAAAAATAAAAATGTATTCCTTTCGAATCTAGTAGGAATTTTGAATTTGAGTTAAAGAAAAGAAATACGAAAAAAAAGAAAAATATTTTTGAAGACATTTTTTTTGTATAATTTTTTTTTAATTTTTGATGAAAAATTGAGGATGGCTGCAGGAATTCGATCATAGGACCACGAACATACCAGAGCGCTTAAGGATTCCACAAGCCACGAAACTAATAAACGAATGCGATTCTTTGGAAAGTGCGCTTTGGCTAAAGGTTATGAAATTGTTGTATTAATATGTCTGGATCATCCAAATATTGGAACATACATACATATATACATAACTGGTAAGAGATGAGTATCCTCTGAACCGAGGATAGTGGCACTTTTCGTAAAGCTATCGAGGAGGATAAAAAAAATCGTGTTATCAAAAAGGTCGGACGTAAAATGGCCCCGGCACCAGTAGCACAGATGCAGTTGATGGTGACACTGCTACGAAAATTGTATTTAGTGAGTTTTGAAAAGCCAACGCCAACAACAGCAGCAACTTTACCGTTTTCATTTTTAAGTAAAATACTGAGAGAAGCAGGAACAGCCGCGTCAGACACTGCAGCTTTTAAAGGTGGGCCGACTATAACATACCCTAAAGTCGGCAAGGTAGGGCGGGTTAAGACTAGGGTAACAAATTCCAACATAGTGTACCCTACAACCACATTCCCTGTAATCACCTAACTATTTTGAATATGCTACTTTTTTTTATGTCGTCGACTCTTATTCTTCCTCGTAGAAGAAAAGAATCTCATCCCATTTTTCCTGAGCACGGTCGGAAGTAAAATAGACCCTTCTCCTAAGAGGCAGACGTGGAAGAGGCTATGAGTCGTCACAATGGGGCAGGTAAAATTGCATAAAATTGGATTATCGAAGACGAACCGTGCTGGAAATAGTGAAAATCGATCCAAATTTTGATCAACCCTCATAGAAATATACCTACAAAAATAGTGGAAAAATCTTCTAAAAGTTAGTTTAAAATGACCTTGCAGAAAAAACTGCTGAAATCAACAGATTTTTTTTGCTAAATACTAGAAAGATAAGAATAGCAAAAATAAAACTGTTAAATTTGCAGAATTCTAGTTATATTTGAGTTAACTATCAGTTAATTGAAAATGACAAATTATAGTGTAAAATCTGCAGAAACTTTTGCTAAATATTAGTAGACCGAAAATAGCAAAAATAAACTGTGATTTCAATAAAATTGTTGTTATTTTGAAGCTAAATTTAGTTGAATGCAAATACCAGTCTATCCTGCTAAAATCGGCAGAAATATTTGCTAAACAAAAATTGTAAACTGCTGCTTTCAGAGGGCTAGTTTGTAATCTGCATTAAAAAAATTGAAAAAACAAACCTTTGAACATTTAAACATTTTTTTAATTATTTTTTAGTCTACTAATTATTTAACAAAACTTTTTACTAAACTTAGCAGGTTAGGTTGTTATTTTCTATTAATGCATATTTAACTCAAATATAACTAAAATTCCGTATATTTAACAGTTTTATTTTTGCTGTTCCTATCTCACTAATATTAAGCAAAAATAAACAGTTTTTAATTTCTAGGTTTAACCAAATTCGTTAAACTTCGCGTTTTATCGCAGTTTGAATTTGGGTCTCTCTAGTAAAATACATTAAACTCCCAGCAAAATATTGGTAATGACACCTCATTACTATCTACATTACCAAAAATGATATATCATTACCTTTTGCATTATTTTATAATATAAAATAATGACTTCCTAATAACGGGCTATTGTATTCATTGTTTCTAAATATAAAAGAATGACTTACTCGTAAGAGTTTAAATAAGTATTGTTTACACAGTTAAATTTTATACATTTTTATTTATTATATGTACATAAATATGTTTTATATTTAAATTTTTATGACGAGTCCTAAAATTACGCACTATAAAAACTTAAATTTTTGTAAATGTTTTCTTTAAACTAATAGTATTTGTGTAACTCCTTATTTTTAAAAATCAAGTAAGCAATCGGAAAACCACTTATAATTTAACTTTTTGTAAGCAGGTGTGTAACCACTTTTATTCAAAATCTCATAACTACTTACTTTTCATTTTTTAGTAAGCAAGCGGTTAAGCGTGACTACTTATAAAAACGACCATACCAAACACAAATAATGAATTTAGACGCCAAAAAATAAGTTGTGCGGAGCTATAAATTTCTATTATATAACCACTTATTTGGTAATGAAAGATTTTGCTGGGCTGATACTTTTTAATTTAAAAAAATTGTTCGATTGTTGTTCGATTTAGTTCAAATTTCCATATTTGCATTATTATTCACAGGAAAAGTCTTAAAAAAGACACAATATAATTAAGACTGAACCAACTGAACTCTATGATAATTCTTATGACTTCGTCTTAACCAATTTTAAGACAGTCATTAGCAGAGAAGACAGAAAAAAGCGATATTTGATGTGTTAAAGCAAAAAAATATTGTAAAAAAGCAAGAAAAAAAGCAAAAGTAAAAAAACTTGGAAAAACAACAGTTTTTTTAATAAAAAAAATTCAAGGTAAGAGAAAAAATAATTTTTTGTGAGCAAAAAAAGTATTTTTGGGCAAAAAGTCTTAAAAAAAGCAATTCGAAGCTCTCAAATCTTAAGAAAAATCTATTTTAAAGCTAAAAAACGGAAAATCCAAAAAATGCAAAAAGAAGCAAATATAAGTAAAACAAGCAATAAAAAGCATAAAAAGCAAAAACAGCAATTTTGTCTTCTCTGGTCATTAGCAATATGTAAATAAAAAAAATGAATTCATTATGATAGAAGAAAAGCCATGAGATACCTCCATTGTTAGTTAATTAACACACACACTTAATTCCAACCTCATTTTGTTGTTTTTTTTTTTAAATATATTTATAACAAATTAATAGGTGAAATAAACAAAATTCAAGTGTTTCTCTCTTTGGCATTTAAAACGAATCGAATCACTTACTTATGGCTGTTTAAGAAAACCCGTTTGAAAACAAAAAAATAAAAATGGCTGCTATCTAAAGAATCAACGAATCGCAGAGCTTCATTTATTTCATTAATTTATTTATTTATTTTTTCTTTGGTTTAATTGAACATTGTGTTTATGATTATTTTCCAGTACATTTTGTTGTTATTGAATCTTTTTGTTTTTTAAGTGCAGCCTTTTTATTATAAAGAGCCATTAACAAAACAACCTAACTCTGTGTCTCCATTAGCTATGAGAATCTGTTAAGATAGCTGTTATGAGAGTCACAAATAAAATCTAATGCTTTTGTGGTGGAGAATATTAATGTTAAGAAATTTCATTATTAATTTTTTCTTGCCGGAGTCAGTCGCAAATGAATGTCTTTTATTTCACAGTAATTAACTGGTTGTATATTTTTTCTTTCATAAATAAAAAGAATATTACATTTTAAGTTCTAATAATGCAAATTACTTCACAATTACACTGTTTTTATATATTTTCTTTGTTTTTTTTATAAGCTTTGTTTGTTGGTGATGCCATTAAGCAGTAAAAAATTATGGCATCGACTGAGATGTTATAAAATAGTTTTCTTAACATCTGCTTTAACAACTATGTTAACACAGAAAAAACGTACATCATAACATTAAAATGAGTGGTCCACACTTAACATTAACATGATGTTAGTGGCCATATTAACTAATTTATGTCTCATGTAGACTACAAGTAAAGGTAAGTTAGCTTGGGACCAGTATTATGTTCAGCACTTAATAGAATTTTTTGACTGAAATTTTATTTACATAAGAACTTTCCAAAGTAAATGGCCCAATTATCACTTCAATCTAAAAAATTTGTGAAAAATCGAAAAACTTTAAACTTTGCTTGATTGAGATAAAAGTTAAAGCAACAAATAAAATCTAATAAATAAGACCATATCATCCTAGATTTTGGACTTGCGATGGAACAATATTCCTACTACACTTATAAAAAAAAAAAGTTAGTATAAAAGTCTGTTAATCGCGTTCTGGCTCAAATGAACTGATTTTTCTGTTATTTTGTCTTGAAATTTAGGATTGAACTAATATTTTTGTAAATCTCATTTAGCATAACAATTACTTTCATCCGTATTTGAACTAACTTTACATCCTAATTTTTAGTTATTTATGTTTCTTAATTTTACAAATTTTTCAGCTAATTTAAACCCCAATTATTTCCAAAAGTTTATATTTTTGTATCTCTGCCAGGGTTGGCAGGCAATACCGCTAAAATACCGATATCGATTGAAAACCCTTTCAACTGACTACCGTTACCCCTAAAATACCGTTACCGAAATAATCGAAAAACCGTTATAGTTAAAATACCGTTACCGGAATAACTGAAATACCGTTATCGCTAAAATACCGATACCGAAATAAATGAAATATCGATACCCTTTAAAATACCGTTACCGAAATAAATGAAATACCTTTATCCCTAAAATACCGTTACCGTTATTTTCAATTTTCTGCTTTTGGTAATTGCACGTGGCTATTGAGTATTTTTCGTACATTAAGTTGATAAATTTTTTTTGTTTTTAATCCCCTTTGCTTTTTCTAAAAAAGTTTGCGGAATACACCGAAATAACTGACTACCGTTAACTTAAAATACCGTTACCGAAATAACTGAAAACCCGTTAACCTTAAAATGACGTTACCGAAATAAATGAAATATCGATACCCTTAAAATACCGTTACCGAAATAACTAAAATACCGTTAACCTTAAAATACCAATACCGAAATAAATGAAATAGCGTTACCCTTAAAATACCGGTACAAATAGCGTTACCCTTACCGATAACCGCATCGTTTCGGTTACCATCCATGATCTCTGCTATAAATACCACATAGAGGTGGCGCTATCTTATATACCTACTCCCAAAAATAAATATGGGCCTGTTACTCGGGGCAGATCCGTAGAGCCCAAAAACCAAGACTGTAAGCTACATTTTAGCAGAAATTTTCAGTTAAATCAGGTAATGTTTCTATTGAATTTAGCTCAAATTTCTTAGCTAAGTTAACTAGAATTGTCTGTGTATTTAGCAGTGTGTAAAATTTAGCTTACCTAAATTTAGCAGACCATAATTCTCAACTTCATTAAAAATTCTGCTAGCGCAAATACAGGTACAATTTCCTGTTATTTTAGCAGAATTTTGAAGTATTTCTATGGACTTTTTTTATAAGTGTAAATTTAACAAATGGGTTCTTAAAATTTAGTTTTAAATAATTTTGAAAATTTTAGTATTGTGTTAAATGAAGATAACTAAAATCGTTGCTTAAATCAATGTTTCACCTAAAAATTTGTTATAAATTAGTCAAATCGAGTTGAATCCGGTTTGACAGATTTTTTTACTGACGGATTAATTTGAGTGTACTATTTTTGGTTTATTTATTTTTCTAAGCAAAATGACTGAATAAAAGGATTGTTACGAATTCTTAGTATTTTATTTTGTTTCTTTTTTTCAATATCCTACGAATGTAGTTAAAATTTAAATTTCTTCTACAAATTAATATTATTCTTGAAACAACAAAACTGAAATAAGTACTACTTAAACGAAATCAAACCCAAAAATTGTGAATTATCGGCAAAAAAAATTGGGGAATTTTTCGTATGAAACTTCGCTTAAATTTGTGTGAAAATTTCTTGGCCGATATTAGATATTTATTTTTAAGCTTTTCTTCTTTGGCTGATTTTGCCTTCAGCCTGACAGAGATGGCTAGCGTTTATACTAACTTCTCTAAAATTAATTTGAATTACAAAATCTTTTCAACCTCTTTAATATTTGCAACATTTTTCATTCATTTTTATAGTTTCCTATTGTATATTTTCTTAAGAAACATTGAATTAAACAACAAATTGATTATTTTCCAAATATACGCAAATTAAATAAACTAAAAAAATGCTAATCATAATTTACATGTTTATAATTCAAAACCAATTTAACTAAAACTGATGATGATAATTTATTAAGAAATTTTGTAAGAAAAATGATTTATTTATGTGTTAGAAATAGCATTTTTGACATGTTTTCAAAGTCAAAACAAATCAATAAACACCAGCAATCAATTATGAATCTACAACCAAATAAAATTTATTGCAATTATTATTTCAAGTCAATGTGTCTATAAAGATTAGGGAAATGTAAAATTTAAAGAATTTAAAACTGTTTTATGGGATTTAATCAATTGAATCCGAGTTAGTTTACGAGGAAAGTTCCCATGTCAGCAGTCAATTAAGTGTTCAAAAGGTCACTGATCTCTATCCCCTTGACAAGTGGGGATATATTTTATTCGAGAACAATTATATTATGAATTAAGTTGCCGCTTCCAAACAAAAACCACTTGACTTAAGATACATTTATGTATTGAAACAAGTCAAGTTTTTACAACATAATAATGACACAATTAAGAACTAATTATAATTGTACGATTATCGAAAAATATTTAAATTTCAAATTATTAAGTGGGTAAAGTGAATAGAGAAAGTTAAAAAGGTACTTGAGTGTAAAATTTAAATATTTCCCATTCCCACAGGGATGTTGCTGTACAAATTTGTCCACCAGTCAGTTATAATTTACAAGTCAAATCTTTTTTTTAATGTAGTGACACACTTCCTTGTCCCTTCCTTGTTAACTAACTAGATTATTAAGTTGCAAAACTTTTGCATAAGAATAAAACCCCTTTTTCGAAATTATTAACACACGAGTGCCCTTGAAGAGGTGATCATTAGTTTAATAACAATTCAAACAACATCCCCTTTATCTCATCATCATCATCATTTCATCATCTTCTTTTCCATAAATCTCACATTTAGAATCTAGTTTTGTATACATTGTCAGCAAACCACAGAAAACAATAAATACTACAATTCAGAGATAATAATTAATTCACATATGTTTTGGAGCATAATCGTTTTAGAATAAATGAAATGGTTGAGACAACTGTTTATGAAAAATTTTATTCGAGAAATGGGGGGCCACCCACATTGTGCATAACTTTTAAAAAACGTCCATGTAAATAATGGCAAACCACACACACCTGATAGAAATGATGAACATCATCATAAAAATGTTAAAGATGGATATAAAATTAAATAAATAAAAAACATGAAATATTGCGCAGCATAATTAAGTTCCATAGAAATAAAATGTATCAATGAATTGTTTATAATAAAACTTTAGATTTCACTTGTGTTTTCTATTATTTTAGCGTTTTTAGTTATATCCAAGCAAAATCTTTCATTACCAAATAAGTAGTTATATAATGAAACTAAACTTTTTTACTACTTATAATTCGGCGTCAGTACTAGTTATTTTAGTTAGACGAAGCCTTTTTATTAAGCAGTTTAGCTTACGCGCGACTACTTATTTAATTATAAAGATAATGTGATATTGCTAACTACTTATTTTTAACCAATAATAAATATATGAATAAACCTTATTATTTAACAACTTGTAACCAACCTATTTCGTAACTACGTATCAGCACACGAATAACTACTTATTTTGGTGACTACTCTTATATATTTTTGTAATGCAGCGAGTAAGAGGGTGCACAAATTTTGGCATTTTTCATTCAGGGAATATGGACAACTACTTACAAAAACGACCTTGTCGAACAAAAGTAATAAGTTTTGACACCGAATTATATGCAATAGGCCCTAATTCTACTGCTTATTATTTACATATTAGTAATGAGCACCCATTACTGAAATTTTGCTGGTATGTGGACGAGGATTGAAAAGAAATTATATGACATGGGGAAGTGCGACACATTTGATCATTTAAAAGACCTTCTCTTTTAGAAAATACGTAACAGAAAATTTTTTTATTCTATTACTTTAGACTAAATTTTAATTTACTTAATTTTTTTTTTTAATTTTCTTTAACTTCTGGGCAGCATCACCTGTATTTTCTCATTTCTGAAGTTCGTACTTTAACCCATATTATCCTAGCGACGTCATATGACGACATGAAAAGGCCTCTTTTTAAATGTGCATAATGCTGTTACTTTTAACATGGAAGGAGATCTGTTAAGAGTTTTGTATACAAAAAATGTCAAAAAATGTTTTCATTCTGTGTTTATTTTATCTACTTTGGTTATTGTTTCTGAACACAGTGAATGATCGAAAATTCCAAAACTGGAAAAATTATGATTTCTAGCAATAAAGAAGGCAAAAATCGAAATTTACTACATTAACATATTTTTTTTTTGTTTTTTGTTTTTTTTTTTTTTTTTAATAATAAATACAGCATTTATTTACTTCAAATTACATAACCAAAGCCTTGGGGGCCATATAGGATTAAGAAAAGCTACTACAAAAAAATAATTTAAATAAAGATAATAAAAATAAATAATAATAAAAATAAATAATAATAAAAATAAATAATAACAAAAATAAATAATAATAAAAATAAATAATAATAAAAATAATAATAATAATACAATCACCAGATTTTCCTAAGTGCAGCGATAATAAAAAAAGAAAAGGTCGAGAGAGATAAAAATAGTAGCACAAATAAAAAGCTATAACTCATGAATAGCTACATAATCCTTAAGCTTTCGCCTAAAGACCTGGGGTGAAAAAGCAAAACCTCTCAGGTATAGAGGTAGATCGTTCCATATTCTTGAAAGCCTAATCTGAAATGATCGCTCGTACATAGTAGTATGATGTGTTGGATAAACCAGTTGGGGGTTTCTTTCCGAGTTGGACAAAAGAAAGTTGTCAACTATATAGTCCGGAAACCCATTAACCATTGCTTTGTAAAAAAATATCAATAACCTCATACCTACATAATTAACAAAAGAGCACCCAAGAAATTGGATTACGTACGGAGTCACATGAGAGCGAAGTCTTAGGCCAAAAACATATCTAATAATTCTATTGAAAATCTTGGTAAACCTATTAAATTCACCGCCTGTGGTACCAGAAAATACCTCGACACAATATAATATATGAGGCATCAACAAGGCATGTGCCACGCGCATCCTAAGTGAGAGAGGCAGATACAAGTGAAGGGAATACAACCTTCTCAACAAGAATGATATTTTCGAAGAAACGTTATTTGCGATGAGAAATTTAAATGATTGTCAATTAAAACTCCAAGACACTTAATTTTATCCACAAATTCAACTCTCATGCCATCGAGAGTAACCATTATAGTATCAGTATCGAAACCAAAACCCATTAACTTCGTCTTTTTTGGATTGACAACTAAAAGCCAACTATATAATTTAATGCATTTGGGTGTCGTCATATGACGACGCTAGGAGAATATGTGTACAAAATGTACAAAATTTTTATTTGTATTTATTTTTAAAATAGTCATTTTCGGCCATCTTTGACAGGGTTTGAAGCTTCGTACCTTACCTCAGTATGGAATCTACCAAGATCGACAGGAAAATAGCCTAAAACTTCCCGTAGAAGATACTTTACGTTATAGTCGAATAGAACACTTCCTAAAAAGAAGCCACAACGATAAGCAAAGACAATGTCGAGGCCTCGATATCAAATCGACAGGTCGGGCAGAGTATGCCACTTATGAGAGTTATAATTTTTATTTTCTATCGCTATTCAATGAAATAATGTTAGTTTATTTAAGAAATTGAAGTATATTTGAATTTATTTTGGAAAATAATGCTAATTTTCTATACACTCACAATATATTTTCCATAACCGATTGAGGTTTATTTGAAAAATAATAGGTAAAGTTTGTTTTCAATTTAGGAATCAATTAAAATACATTGCAACATATTGTTTAACTTTTTTATCAGTCAATAAAAAAATATGTGTCGTCTGTAGGAGTTGATATTTTCCGTCAAATGTTCTATTTTTAAATGAATTAAATGTGCTAAAATCCCAAAACTTATTTGGCAAATTGTAAAAAATAATCTGTTGCAGGCATGTCCCTATCCGGATTTCATTCTTGCCGAAGGAAATCGTCAGGGGACGACGTTTTAGAATTTATAGAAATATTTATTGGGGTAAATCACAAACTCAATGAGAATTTCTTGTTCTCGTCTTCATTTAACATTTAAAATATCAAAGAAAAAACAAAAATAACATTAAAAAATACCACAATTTGCTTTGTCATCTTCCAAAATACTACTCTGTTGTTCTGACAGATCTAGCAATGTAGTGACATCTATTTATGTAGAACCAATAAATAAAAATTGTATGTTTTCTATAATTTCTATTTTTATAAAAAATTATTTAAATAATTTCGTTATTTTCTGTTTTAAAACAAAAAATTCAAATATTTTCGGTTTTCTTTTTTGTTAAAATAGTTTGTTTATATACAAAATTATTTCCATTCAAATTACAAGAAATTCTTTACTCATACACCCAAACATAGCCAATAAAAATATAAAGGTGTGTGTTGTGTGTGTAGCGTTTTGAAAATTCAAGCAACAAAAACTTTCAAATTTGAAAAAACAAACCACAAAATCGTTTTTTTTTTACGTTTTGTCAGTTAAAAATTGATGATTATTTCAACAGACTCTTCAATTTATTTTATTTCTTTTATGGATTGTTTAAACAATGTTTGAAAATAAATAGCAAAATGGTTTGAATATAATGAAAAATCAGTAGACCTTTTTTTAATAGTGTTTTCAATTAATTTAATATGTATTTTAGATTGTTTTTAACGATAAGATATTGTGGAACAATGTAGTTTTTAATAAATATTCCTGTTATTCTTAGCAATTTTTTGGTTTTTTTTTGTAACAATTGTACACATTCTCCTAGCGTCGTCATATGATGACAGGCAATAACTACAGATACACTTGACACAATTATTTCTTAATTCAAGAGAATATGGGTTAAATAAAAAATGTTAGTTATCTAATTTTAAACACAATTACGTTTTAAAAAAATCCGTATTTTTTTAATACACGGAGAAAAATGGTTTTTATTAAATAAACGAATATTATTGGACAAATAAACTGTTTTGAAGTTAATTTCGTTTAACAAAATAGATTACAAGAAAGGTCTGTGTGTGTGGGGTTCACCCAGATTTGGATGAAATTTGGATACGTGATAGAGAGACGGAAAAAATAAGCATGTGTGGTCCACAAAAGTTAAAAACTGGGGTAAAAAATTTGAGTACATTCGGATATGGGAATAATACAATATTATACCAAAACATCTGTTGAATAAAATCTTTAAAATATTTTTTTGATTCTAGACCACCCAGATATTTTATAATTTAAAACAATTCAACACTTTAATAAATTAAATTAATTTTGAAATATGTAACACGATACTTAAATAGAGCACGTCATATTTAGAAGCCATAAACTGATTTTTAAAGAAGGCAAATAATTATATAAAGGAAAACCAGAAGCAAGAACTATGTATAAAAAATAGCCGCTAGGCATCAAAGTAATAAAAAACAAATAAAAGTCCTCTTATTAACCCAACAGACTCTACAGCATAAAATATCTCCCAAACCAGCAATTATGACATCCACATGAGACACAGAGTTTAGCGTCAAGAATGAACAATAAAATGCAGATTAGATAAACACAAGAAATATAAAAAAAGGATCAACCATCAGCCATCCAGGGGCAATTATAAAACACATGTGCGTTATTTTATGATTTTATTTAAGACAAGTGCCTACTACCACTCCCCCGAAGCAATGAACTACCAAAAGTGTGATCTTTAGTTTTTGTTATTCCATAATGTTCTATTCTAATTTTAACACTTTGTAGTCGTCAGAATTATATCGATTGTTTATTTTGTTAAATTTTTCAATATTTTCCATTCATCTTAAGAAAATTAAATAAAATACAGACTAAATAGCATTGACAATTAGCTTTTGTATTATGTATACAAGTAATTCCAAATGTCAATTATATTTGATAGTGCCCTAAATTTGTCAAACAACAACAAAAAATAAATGTTTTAAGCGCCAAAAGAAATTCTCTTTAAAAATGCTTTAAAAATTCAGTTCAATTTAAAGAGATTCTAAAAACTAAATTTTTTAAAAACAATTTACTAACTCTGGAAATGTACACTCACAGAAATAAATCTGTAAAAATAGCGGAAAACCGAACTAAACATTTGGTAGAAATAATTAAAAAAGCTGCTGGATTTTACAGATTTTTTTCTTAAATACTAGTAAAATAAGAACAAGAACAATAAAACTGTTAAATTTACAGAATTTTAGTTAATAAGTTAAATTTAGTTGAATGTAAATAGTTGAATGCTAAAATCAACTGAAATATTTGCTAAAGCAAATAGTAAATTGCTGATTTCAGAAGAATTGAAAAAAGCCCATGAAAATTTAAAATTTTTTTGTGATTTTTTAGTCTACTAATTATTTAACGAAATTTTTTTTTGATTTTAGCAGGTTAAATTGTTATATTCTATTAACTAAACTTTAACTCAAATGTAAAGCCCAAACCACATAGTGAAAGTGCCAGCGGACAGTGGCAGTGCTGTCAAACTTTGTTCTTGAATTTCGCGAAAACGATTTAATATTTTTAAAAATTTCTTATAGCGTTTTGTTTAAAAACAGCTCTTGTTTATTTAGAAACTTTTCTAATTTCTCGGCAGTGACAAACAGAGAAGAACAAAAACTGCTTTATCGACAAAACGTCGAACTGCGGTCGACACTAGAGATGAGCGATATTTTCATACCGGTGATTTAATCACAGTTATTGATAAATCACTGGTAACGGCAGTGATCAAATATTTCAAGTCGCAGTTACTCGGAATGTCGTTCTTTTAATATTTTTGTACTATTCTTTCTTGCAAACTTCATTGAGCACAGTAATACATGTTTTTTTTTTCAATAACAGTGACTTGCTTTCACACTCTTCTGAATAAAATGTCTCCTTCCATCATGTCTTTGTTACCGGTCGCAACTATTTTTCTTTTAAGGCCCAGTTTTTAGGAAGTGGATTATCTTTAAACTTAGTTTAACGCAGTTTGTAACTTGAATACTGCTTTTAAAATGTGGTTAATTTTGTTTTATTTCAATAAAGAAATTTATTATACTCGAGAAAAAGTTTTTCCGGCAAATTTTTGTTAATAAACTTTGAAATGGCTGACAAAATTCGTTTTCGGTTTAACTAAACCAAGTTTAACTGACATCTTAAAAACTCGCCATAAATATTATTTCGTTTATTTATCAGAAAATCGCAGTCTTTTCCATAGAAAAACCGTGATCACGATCACTGTTTAAAAGAACGGTGATTTGAAAATCACGATCACTTGTAGCAGCGTTATTCAAAAATCACCGGATCGCTCATCTCTAGTCGACACTGCGTTTATGTGGTTTAGGCTTAACTATAATTATGTTTTGCTGTTCCTATCTCACTAATATTTAGCAAAACTAATCTGCTAATTTCAACAGTTTTTCCTTCAAGGTAATTTTTAACTAATTTTTAGTAGTTTTAACTAAAATTTTTACAGATTTTTTTCTATTAGTGTATCAACATACAAATTTTATGGCAACTGTTGCCGTGTCTTGTATGAGAAAAAATTTACTTTTAAAAACTTTGGTATTTTGAAGAACTTGATTGTTTACTCAGATGTACAAAAGTACATGAATGTATGTTTACATATCAACCCATTGACACTTTAAACAAATAATCACTTCTAAATGTATCTGCTTGACATTTGTTAAGCCATATACCTACATATATACTTCAACAAGGCTAGACAAATTTCAAAATTCTTTCCCTGAAATTATTTTCAAATACATAACTGATCTAATTACAAATAATTATAATTGTATCCTAAACATTGCTACTATCCAAGGATTTGTTTACATTTGGGAGGTCCACCGTTTAGCCACCGCTTTTGTGTATCAACAAAGTTACAGCTACTTGAGATGACGCCTCTAACCACTTGATTTTTGGTCATAGTTTATGAAGGAAGATGATTAACTGCCACGTAATTTGCGTGTGCCTTAACTACCGTAGCAGTGTTTTTATTGTTTATTTATTTTATAAACAAATAAACGCCTTCTGTCCAAGCAATTGACACCGACAGTGTAAATTTTGTCATCAACTATTTTCTAATTCAAACTCTTTATAATTGATTTTTAAATATTTTTACAGACGCCCATAAACACTTGACAATGTCGTCACCACATTGTGTGTTTGGTACACCAAAGGATTTATTTAGATCAATGCCTGAATTATCATCAACGTGTGCAGTTTAGTGTGTCCTGTAGCATATGTATATCGAATTAGGACTTTGATGGAATTTCTCTTTTGCAGGGGCAGACAAGTTGTAGATTGTAGATCGCATCAGTGAAATACCACCGGCTGTATAGAACGCATATTCACACTTCGTTTGGAGCTCCGATATGTTTGTGAACATTTTTTTCCGGCACGCCCACTTTTACGCCTACTTTTTCCAATATATCTAAAATTCCTTTTTACTCAATTTTTTTTTTATTTTTTTTTTTTTTTTAACTTCTTTTTTATATTTTTTATTTTATTTTTTAATTTTCTTTTTTATTTTATTTCATTTTTTTTCCTTTTTTTCTTATTTTTTTTTTTAATTTTTTTTATTGAGTCTAGATTAATGGATTTACATCAACATTTTCTCTTCATCCAATCAAGTCGGCTTCAATTTCAATACTATGGTGCTAAGTGCATTTAAGTATGAACTTTAAAATCAACTATAATTCGTTTCAGTTGCCAATCCTGCTTATAAATGAAATTTCTCTAACTCGGCTACTGTGGAACATATTTCAACAACATACATATACAATATTTTAGCAAAAAATTAACACTGTGCAAAATATGTGCGGGGTTGGACGAGGTAGCTCCTATACAACATTAGACTTAACAAGTCAACAAATTATAGTCGGTCAAGCCTGAATATGAGACAACCTAAACCATATACAATTTGGGTCATATTCCAAAAAGTGACCTACGAGTATGACTCTAGTGATCGTAAATATTATTATTATGTTATGATCACTGATGACATTACGTGTTACAATCATAACATGGCGCTCTTTTTCTCTGCATGAATAAAATATTTTTGACTTCGTAAAAAACTTACTTTGTTTGAACTTACAGTTTTACTAATGAAAAGCGCAAGTTAAAAGTCAATTTCGATTTGCCTGAAACTTTACAAACATATTTTTACATCTAACCAAAACTTGTCCATCCCTGGCCTAAAAAGGGAATTTCCTTGAAATTCGGATATGTGATAAAGGAGGCAAAATTAACGAACTGTTATTTATACCCTACGCAAGGGCATGATGTTAATGATGTTTAGCATAAATTTTGCTAAATTTCACAATTTTCATAAAGCGAAAACGTTATACATAACTTCTAAAATAACAACAATTTTCGCTAAAGCATTAGAGGGTCAGAGTATATAGTTTTTTTTTAATTTGAATCCAAATTGCTTTGTTTTACATAATTTGTAATGTTATTCACAAAGTATTGGCTCCTATGAAAAAGTCTAGACACTCATTATTGGTCCTTCGTTGACCACAGCATACTTGAAATGGGTCAAGTGGAATGTTTTGAATTCGATATTCACTAATTGTTGTCTTGGATTGTATACTCAAAAAGACCACACAAAATTCCCTTTGAATAAAGCTGTAACCACAATTGACTTCCCGTTTATTAAGTTTGTTCAGAATTTAACTTAAGTTTGCTCCAAATTAAAATGTGTCCATATTTGACTTACTAAAATTTGAAAATTTTCGCCAGATTTATGAATTTATTTTTTGTTTTTTAATTTGTTATTTTCAAATTTTTTTTTCTTGCAATGTTTTTAATTTCATTAAGTTCGGTACGATGATTTTCGATTGAAAATTAACCGAATTAATAGAGATGGAACTTTACGAAAGTTAATTTAAGCCAGTGTTGTCAGTTTAGGGGATTTATCCCCAAATTGGGGATTTTTTTTTTCGTCAATGGGGATAAAAATTTCCGTCTGGGGATCCGGGGATTTATTGGGGATGAGACGAAATTTTAAGGGATTTTTTGGGGATAACATATTATTGCCTTTTTATATTTTTATAAATTTAACCCTGATAATTCTAAATATTTATATATTTGTTTTAAGTATGATGATAATAGTGCATGATTTTAGGCTACACAAATTTGTGTCTGGAAAGTTAATATGCGTACAAACCTTAAGGTTATTCGGGTGTAATATGAGTTATAAGAAGCTCTTCTTAAATTAAATATATACTTTACATGTTTTTCAATTGTCAAAAATTCAATCCATCGGACAATTCAAATATTAAAACTTTTTTATACAGTACCATACGCAACAAAATATTTGAAGCTGATGAATCGGAAAATTTTGATTCTGAAATATTTAAAACGAAAAAATTTGGCTCCCATTTTTTATGCTGTTATTTAAATTTATTTGTTCTTTTTTATAATTTGTTAGAATTACAAAATTTATTGAGTTTGAGTGTATAAGGTACCGAAAAGAATTAAATAAATATGGTATTTTTACATTAATTTAAAAAAAAAAAGTTAACGAATACGAATTTTTTACAGAATATAAAAATTGGGGATTTTTGGGGATAACAAATTGACAATTGGGGATTTTTGGGGATAACTATTTGAAAATTGGAGATAAAGTCTGAAAAAAAAAACTGGCAACACTGATTTAAGCTAAATATGGGTGCTTCAAAGTATTTCTCTTTCCCTTAATTCAACTTCGCTAAATATAGTTGGGCCTTAATATTGCACAATTACCCCTCAATTCATAAACGCTTTATAAAGTTATAGGAGGTTTAAAAAACGAAATTTTCATACAAAATTTGTTCAATAAACCTACTACAATTTTAAAAAGCGTTTATGAATTTAGGGATTAGTCTATTACGAAAATATGCAACTGTTCCTAATGATGTGAAAGGATGCGGTTATTGATGTGGTGTTTTGGTATATAGTTTGACTACTAAAATCCACTAAATTTGTGTTGTTTGCTTAGTATCTACGAATTACCGATTGTATTCACTATGTGGAATTACCACGAATTACCGATTGTATTCACTATGTGGAGTTTCTCCATAAAAATGTGATTCACCACTGGTGGCCACTAATAGATTTCATCCATACGAACATTTGGATGCATCACACTTATATCCTATCAGTTTTTTGTAGAGTTTCTCCATAAAAATGTGATTCACCACTGGTGGCCACTAATAGATTTCATCCATTCGAACATTTGGATGCATCACACTTATATTCTATCAGTTTTTTGTGGATTTGCTCCATGAAAATGGGATTCACCAATGGGGGTCAGTAAACAAAATCTGAATTTATGGAAGACCTGGACTAGTCGCCGCATTTCTAAGTATGGACACTAATAGGCCTTATTCATGGGAAAATTTTGGTGTATCACACTTATATCCTATCAGTTTTTTGTGGAGTTTCTCCATAAAAATGTGATTCACCACTGGTGGCCACTAATAGATTTCATCCATACGAACATTTGGATGCATCACACTTATATTCTATCAGTTTTTTGTGGATTTGCTCCATGAAAATGGGATTCACCAATGGGGGTAACTAAACAAAATCTGAATTTATGGAATACCTGGACTAGTCGCCGCATTTCTAAGTATGGACACTAATAGGCCTTATTCATGGGAACATTTTGGTGTATCACAGTTATATCCTATCAGTTTTTTGTGGAGTTTCTCCATAAAAATGTGATTCACCACTGGTGGCCACTAATAGATTTCATCCATACGAACATTTGGATGCATCACACTTATATCCTATCACTTTTTTGTGGAGTTTCTCCATAAAAATGTGATTCACCACTGGTGGCCACTAATAGATTTCATCCATTCGAACATTTGGATGCATCACACTTATATTCTATCAGTTTTTTGTGGATTTGCTCCATGAAAATGGGATTCACCAATGGGGGTCAGTAAACAAAATCTGAATTTATGGAATACCTGGACTAGTCGCCGCATTTCTAAGTATGGACACTAATAGGTCTTATTCATGGGAACATTTTGGTGTATCACACTTATATCCTATCAGTTTTTTGTGGAGTTTCTCCATAAAAATGTGATTCACCACTGGTGGCCACTAATAGATTTCATCCATACGAACATTTGGATGCATCACACTTATATCCTATCACTTTTTTGTGGAGTTTCTCCATAAAAATGTGATTCACCACTGGTGGCCACTAATAGATTTCATCCATTCGAACATTTGGATGCATCACACTTATATTCTATCAGTTTTTTGTGGATTTGCTCCATGAAAATGGGATTCACCAATGGGGGTCAGTAAACAAAATCTGAATTTATGGAATACCTGGACTAGTCGCCGCATTTCTAAGTATGGACACTAATAGGCCTTATTCATGGGAACATTTTGGTGTATCACACTTATATCCTATCAGTTTTTTGTGGAGTTTCTCCATAAAAATGTGATTCACCACTGGTGGCCACTAATAGATTTCATCCATACGAACATTTGGATGCATCGCACTTATATTCTATCAGTTTTTTGTGGATTTGCTCCATGAAAATGGGATTCACCAATGGGGGTCAGTAAACAAAATCTGAATTTATGGAATACCTGGACTAGTCGCCGCAATTCTAAGTATGGACACTAATAGGCCTTATTCATGGGAACATTTTGGTGTATCACAGTTATATCCTATCAGTTTTTTGTGGAGTTTCTCCATAAAAATGTGATTCACCACTGGTGGCCACTAATAGATTTCATCCATACGAACATTTGGATGCATCACACTTATATTCTATCAGTTTTTTGTGGATTTGCTCCATGAAAATGGGATTCACCAATGGGGGTCAGTAAACAAAATCTGAATTTATGGAATACCTGGACTAGTCGCCGCATTTCTAAGTATGGACACTAATAGGTCTTATTCATGGGAACATTTTGGTGTATCACACTTATATCCTATCAGTTTTTTGTGGAGTTTCTCCATAAAAATGTGATTCACCACTGGTGGCCACTAATAGATTTCATCCATACGAACATTTGGATGCATCACACTTATATTCTATCAGTTTTTTGTGGATTTGCTCCATGAAAATGGGATTCACCAATGGGGGTCAGTAAACAAAATCTGAATTTATGGAATACCTGGACTAGTCGCCGCATTTCTAAGTATGGACACTAATAGGTCTTATTCATGGGAACATTTTGGTGTATCACACTTATATCCTATCAGTTTTTTGTGGAGTTTCTCCATAAAAATGTGATTCACCACTGGTGGCCACTAATAGATTTCATCCATACGAACATTTGGATGCATCACACTTATATTCTATCAGTTTTTTGTGGATTTGCTCCATGAAAATGGGATTCACCAATGGTGGTCAGTAAACAAAATCTGAATTTATGGAATACCTGGACTAGTCGCGGCATTTCTAAGTATGGACACTAATAGGTCTTATTCATGGGAACATTTTGGTGTATCACACTTATATCCTATCAGTTTTTTGTAGAGTTTCTCCATAAAAATGTGATTCACCACTGGTGGCCACTAACAGATTTCATCCATACGAACATTTGGATGCATCACACTTATATTCTATCAGTTTTTTGTGGATTTGCTCCATGAAAATGGGATTCACCAATGGTGGTCAGTAAACAAAATCTGAATTTATGGAATACCTGGACTAGTCGCCGCATTTCTAAGTATGGACACTAATAGGCCTTATTCATGGGAACATTTTGGTGTATCACACTTATATCCTATCAGTTTTTTGTGGAGTTTCTCCATAAAAATGTGATTCACCACTGGTGGCCACTAATAGATTTCATCCATACGAACATTTGGATGCATCACACTTATATTCTATCAGATATAAGTATATTTTATTTATTTCTTTAAGAAAAAATTAATTAGTTGAATACAATTTTTATTTGTATTTATTATATTGTGTTATTTACCATTGAATTGGTGGGAATGAAAACTAGGAGTTCTCATATGTATCCGCCTTTAATTTATTGTGTAGAAGCATCAAACATCTTTCCATCATATGAGGTAGTGGTTTCCCTCTACAATAAAAAAACGGCCACCCACCTTATTAATACACATTGGGCCAAAAAAAATTAATTGCTAGTAATTATACCGAACATAGACTAAACATAGACTAACTCTAACTAAAATTAGTAGACTTTGAACTTGGGCCAATATGAGTCGGTGTTCTATATTTAAATAAAGTATCTTTATATTTATATTATCGAATTTAACCAAAATCAACAGACTTCGTCTTTGGGCTGATATAAGTCTGTGTATCAAATTTTATCAAAATATCTTAATGCTTGTGTTCTGAAGCATGCGAACAGACAGACGGACATCGCTAAAGCGACTCAAACAGTGATCCTGATGCGGTTTGTATACTAAAAGGAGGGTCTAGGTCAGGGGTGGCAAGACTTTTTTCGCTGCGTGCCAGAAACTGACAAATTTTTTTGTAAAAATTTCTCGCGTGCCACCTTAATATTAATTGTCTTTTAAAAGTTCTTTTGGAAAATTTCTCTTAAAAATATCATCGCAGATGTACATATTTATCAGCGCTACGAATAACCTCAGGAAATAACCCCCAAAGGAAAAAATTAAATACGTAACATCCAAGAAATGACGTAAAAATGTTTGACGTTTATTTAATTTTTGGGGGTTTATTTAATCTTTAAATATTGCGATTATTTCATTATGAAAAAATCCCCAATGAAATAAAATTTTAACAGTTTAAACACTATTACCTTTTCATTTTTTGGGGGGTTATTCCATTTTTGTCGGTTATTTCATTTTGTGAAAAAAGTTAAATTACACTATGGAACATTTTTGGGGTTATTGTCTGGGGGGTGAGAAATTCCAAGTCAGGGTGATGGTACTAGGTCAGTATAGTAAAACCCTCAAAGGGTTTGGCGTTCGTATGTGTCATTTTTTTTATGACCTTTTAAATTTTTTCCTTATCTTGATGTTTTTTCGCTTAGTTGTAACTCGAGAACCACTTGTCCGATTTTGATGAAACAAATTTAGAAAAATTTAGAATTACAATTTCTTTAATCCGTTCATATAACATTTTTCTTTATAATCAACAGTTTTGCCGGTAAAAATAAATTTGTGGAGAAAAAAAAATATTTTTTTGCCTAAAAATTAAAATTTTTTATGAATTTAAAAAAAAAAATTTTAATTTTTAGGCAAAAAAATATTTTTTTTTCTCCACAAATTTATTTTTACCGGCAAAACTGTTGATATACGGGCCAAAATTTGTTTTTGTTAAAATAAAACGCGCGGTTTTTATCTCATAATAATGAATAAAGAGCGAATATTACGGATTTGAACAGAAAACTTTCTATTTCAGATGAAATGGCAAACAAAGGAGAGTATTTCATTACGAAACTTATGTTCAGTATTTCATTGAGAGTTATTTCATAGCGCCTATTTTCCCTTTAAAACATAACTTAATTTCTTAGCTCCAATTTTAATACAAGTTGTTTTCCATTTTTCCATTTTTGTGCAATTTTCTGATACTTTTTATTTCTCCGATTAAGGGCGAGTAACTTATTTCCAACATAACCATAGTTAAATTTTAACCACAGATATTTTCATATAAGTTTGACATTGATAACCATGCTTAAGCACTAAACTCAGTTTAGTTTGAGATAAGTTAACAGCTCTATGAGGAATTTTCTCAGCAAAACATTTAAACTTCTTTCAATCTAGAATTTTAGAAATTTTCTTAGAATTTTCTGATAATCGCATTTGCGAGTTCTATATTAAACATATTTCTTTAAACAAAAAATGGTGGCAATGCAGAGTTTTATTAATTTGAAAAGACGATTTTACGCTTTATGAAAAATTTCACCATTATGGAGTTAAATCACACATTTTTGTAGCGAAATTTAACATTTAACTGAATTTTTTGCTGGTCTTCTAATAGTTTAAATATTTTGAAAATATCCAACAAAATGAAGCGTGCCACCTAAAATCCACTCGCGTGCCACTACTGACACGCGTGTCATAGTTTTGCCAGCCCTGGTCTAGGTCAAATATTTTGTAATGTTAAAAGCATCAGCACAAACACATTATACCCTGTACAGTGTACACGTAGTCGTGTATAGTACAAAAGTTAATTTCTATTTATAACAAATAAGGAAACCAATTGAATTTTGACACTTCATTAAACACTCTAAACTAGTTCAATTTTAGAGCTCTCAAATTTTAGAATCATAAATAAAGTATAAATGATCCATAAAAGGCTCAGAAATTTTGAAATTTCCAATAATGCTATTATTTAGGAGTCTTTTATGAGTCATACAAGAACGCTCAGAAAAGGCTTCATCGGTAAAGAAGAACAGCCTCATATAAAGGGTTGTTCAACAGGGACGCTACAAAAGTAGAAAGACAGGGACAGCAAACGACGCCATATTTCTTGCCGCTCTTTTGACATTTCTCTTCAGTAAGGTTTGCCATTTCATGATGGAAAGATATACGAGCCAACAACGAGTCGAAATTATTAAAATTTACTACCGACATTCGGAGTCAGTGGCCTCAACGTTAAGAGCGCTACGTCCAATTTATGGTCGTCATAATGAATGGCTTCGTCAATAAACAAAATATGCATTATTGGTCAGACAGCAATCCACATGTACTCCATGAGTCATCATTGCATCCCGAAAAAATTACGGTTTGGTGCGGTTTATGGGCCGGCGGCGTCATTGGGCCGTACTTCTACCGTGATGATCAAGACCGGCACGTTACTGTGAATGGGAATCGCTACCGTTCAATGATAACCGAATATTTTTGGCCCCAATTGGATGATATGGACTTGGAGGACATGAGGTTCCAACAGGACGGCGCCACAAGCCACACAGCGAATGTCACAATCAATTTATTGCAAACCAAGTTTGGAGAACGTGTTATCTCACGAAATGGTCCAGTCGATTGGCCGCCTCGGTCGTGCGATTTGATGCCGTTGGACTATTTCCTGTGGGGCTACGTCAAATCTATTGTCTATGCCAACAAACCAGCGACGATTGATGAACTTCGTACGAATATCGGCCGATTTATGCTTGAAAACCGTCGAAAATTGGGTTCAGCGTCTGGACTTCTGCAAGCGTGCCCGTGGTGGCCATGCAAAAGAGATCGATTTCCATACATAATGGCAACGAATGTACTTTCACAGGAATAAAGAATTTCATTGATATCCAAAACCGTTTTTGTTTTATTTAAAAAAACTTTTGTAGCGCTCTTATTGAAAAACCCTTAGCTACACTCGTAGAAATAAGCCTGCGAAAATAGCATAAAAAGTTACCACAAATTAGTTAAAATTTAAAAAAAAAAAAAAAACAATGTATGGGGTGATATGAAAAAAAGTAGACTTTCATATGGCATCAACGATTTGTTGAAATTCGAGATTTCAAAAAAATAATTTCTGCCAAGAATGACTTTACTCTGCCCCAATGTGCAATGTTTGGTTATATGGTTGTTACACTTCTCTGTAGAGCTTTAACAAATACAAAGATTCACAACAAAAAAAAATACGAAAATTAAATGAGGAATATTAAAAAAACTTGTTTGGTAAACAAAAGAAAACACAATTTTGAATGAAGTGAAAATATTTCTGACCGAGTGATTATTTTTCTTGAAATAAAATTAAAAAAAAAAGAAATAAAAGTTTATGTAAATGATTTATCAACAAGTTAAATGATACAAAAACCAAACAGGAATACTTATTTCGGTTAACGCCGACTATATGTAGGACGCTTCACAGAGTCTTGTTATTCTCCCCAGCAATCCTAAGTGAATTACCATTGATTATAAAAATTAAAAAATTAAAAATTAATAAAATTAACAAAACAAGTCATTCAGGTTATCAAAAAAAAATGCCGTTTAATTTAACTATAATGTGTATTATAATTTACATGATTTTATTTTAAGTTAAATTTAATTTTCTTATGTATTCTGCGCGGTTTATTTCGAAAATCACATTTTAAATTTTTTATGGATCAGTTTTCAATTTAATTTCTGATATTTTCGTCAGTTTGACCTATTGGACTATATCTCGGCCCAGGAACAATCAATCTGTTTGCAGATGTTTCTATCATAAAGAAATTCAAATAAGAAACAAATTTTATAAAAAAAAATTTTGTCTTAAGCTTTGCCCCTATTTCAACAAAGTAAAAAGACGTATGAGTGTTGCCTGTTGGCACTAAATGCAACACTCATACGTCTTTTTACTTTGTCCCATATATTATTTAACTAAATAAACCATAACTTCGGAATTAATCCATGGATTACATCGAAAAAGTCAGCCATATTCTGAACATAATATAGTTCCATTTTTCTATGTGAAAACTACTACAATAATACACATACATCCATACAGAACACGCCGGCAGAATATATAAAAGATGTTCAGGCGCGGATACATGGAGGACCAAAAAAAAATTTTATTTCGCTAATAATGCCGTAATGGTCAACATAATTAATTTTGTAAACACACATTATTTCACATTAAACAAACATATTTAATTTTGTGATTTTGTGTAGATTCTTGGTTTGAAGTATTTCTTTTGTTCAGGAAACCTGACAGATTTTACTTTTTTCAAGAGATAATGCTCAAAATGTGTTTATAATGAGCTTTTTATTGCAGAATTAATATGAAATCATTAACCATTTTTTGCAATTAGACAAATGTTTTGAGGCATTTTACTGAAAAATTAATATTTAGGGCCAGTTTCCTTGTCAGAACTTAGATCGATTTCAGAAAACCTCTTAAGTGAATTTCTTAAACAATTTTTTAAATTTAATTGCCTTAGGATCTCAACCGCAAGTAACCGGGGTATGGCATCATCATCATCATATATTCCGCGCTTGTTTTTTTTTTTATTTTGTACAGTTTGCAGCAATTTTTGAGTTTTAAAATATAAGCTCAGCTGATACTAAACTGATACTAAATAGTTGCTCAGGTAATACTAAATTTCAGCGCCCTCTATCGGCGAGTAGTATAAGTTTTGATTTCCTATCTCTATAATTAATAGTCTCTTGTAAGTAATGCTCAGAAACACCTTGAAATCTATAAATTTAGGAAAAAATGTCACTTAAGTATTTGGTTTTATTTAAGTGTGTGCTATAATATTTGCCCTCAGATTTTTTTAAAATGATAATTTTAAAATTCTAAAACTTTTTCCGAAGAAACTCTTTATACCATAAAAAAATTTTGCATTAAAAAAATGCTAATTCTAAGACATTAAAAAATATCAGATTTGCAGTATACTTTTGGTGAAGTGTAAATGTAGATTTAAAAATATGTTAATTTTATTTTTAATAAACAATGAAGGAATTCACAGTTTAAATGCTATCGTTAGCACTTTGTAAAATAGAATGATTTTGTCAAATATAGAAAATTGCAAGGTTGGTTACCGTTATCGTTATAATACCGTTATCGCTAAAATACCGTTTCAAATTGAATACCGTTACCGTTATCGATACCTCTAAAAAAATGTATAAATACCGTTATCGTTACCGTTACCGTTATTTTTATGGGTAGTTACCGGTATTTTACCGGTATTTCTTATTTTATATAAAAATTACAATTTTTTTATTTTTTATTTTATAATCTTGAGTGGTTTTTTTTACAAAAAATTTATAGATAATAATTTTACTTATTAAAACTACCCGTATTGACTTTATAGCTTAAAATCTGTATTATCAGTACTTAAAATTAAAAATATGCCATGTTTTTACTTGTTTTTATATGTTTTTAACATAATTTTTAATACCGGTACGTACCGGTATTGCTGTTTCGATAACGGTATACCGTTACCGAAACAGTCTTAAATACCGTTACCTTTACCGTTACCTAAACAAACGAAATCTGATACCGTTACCGTTACCCTTACCGTTATTCGTTTCGGTAACCAACCTTGGAAAATTGTCAAATTTACGAAAAATGATAATTTACTACATTAAAGGAATTAAATATGCTAAAATCCCAAAACGTATTTAACAAATTCTGAAAAATAGTCTGCTGAACGCATGTCCCTATCCGGATTTCATTCTTGCCTAAGGAAATCGTCAGGGGACGACATTTATATAATTTCTGGAAATATTTGTTAAGTTAAATTACAAACTCAATGAGAATTTCTTGTTCTCGTCTAGCAGCGTTATTAAACATTTAAAATATCAAAGAAAAAACAAAAACAACAACAAAAAATTTACCACAATTTACTTCTTAAAATAGAACTAACTTTGAAATCCATCATTATAAAAAATATTTAAAATGAAAAAACTCATTATTTTAAACCTAGACTGAGGGAATTATCTGCATGCTATTAATGAGGTCTTTGTATACATCCAATGAAGTTTCACTGGAACTCGTTCATTGAAACTTTTCATTGAATTATTGGAATTTTTTATAAAATGTTGTGAAAAGTTTCCTTTTATTTATTAAAAGCACATACACTCAATGAAAAAGTTTCATTAAATATATGAAGCCTTTTCATTAATTTATTCATTTATTTTGATAAGAAAACTTCATTTGAGATTTGCATATATGGCGACTTTCACCGCAGAGCTTTATCACGTATCCGAATTTAATTAATATCGGAAGGAACCTATCGGGATAATTTCTTTCTTCGTTAGTTTCTTATTTTTTTTTTTAATTTCAAGGTTTTGTTTCCAAAAGTTCGTATTGGAAATCTTTTTTTGATACTGGAAAATTTTTTGTATTCTAAGTTTGATATGAAAATTGTAGGATTTCTGAGAATTTTTCTAATATCAAAATCTCCATTGTGTTTCCTGTGAAAACACTATTTTATTTTTAAATGATTTTTACAAGTATTAAGTTTGCGGATTAAGAGATATTTTCATTCAAAAAGAGTTCGGATTCTGTACTGCGATTTCTTAACTTATTTATGACAAAATTCAATAGTTAACGAAAAAATTTCTTGAATATAGATAAATATATCGTTAACTTATTACAATAAAAAATTCTTCTAATTTTATGTTAACAATTTTTTTGGTTAACTCTTACATTTTCAAAACAACTAAAACTCAAATTAATTTTGTTGGTTCTTCTTATAAAAAATTACAGAATAAGCTTTATGCTGACTTAACCGATATCGTAGATAGACGATCACACTAATAAACAGATTTTCCCGAACTCCTTGTTTGATACTTTTTGAAACAACTTGACGAACCTATGCTAAAACAAGTATAAAAGCTTCTACTTCGTAAAATATCTATAGATGTGACTACCGTATACAATAAAAAAAAATGTTTAGCCCTCCCCCCCCCCTTGAACAAATCCTGGATCCGCGCCTGAAGCTGTTATTTGCATTCAGTTAAACGTTAATTAAAGGGAACGATTTTTCAATTATTTTGGTAACAGTATGTTGGAGGCTAATGGCCTCTTAAGAGTAACGGTATTTCAATTAATTTGTAGCGGCATTTTAATGGGTTTAAGCCATTATTTTAGAGGTTTCGCCTGCCAACGCTGTTTTTTATTTTTTGTAAATTAAATAACTTACATTTTTTAAATAATTAATATGTTACAAATACTATGAATAACTAAATATTTCCCCATTCTGTTACAAAGTCTAGAATTAAGAAATAAAAGAAGTAAACTGTTTATTATTGCAAAATGATGTTGATATTATTGTTGTTGATTTTGGTATTTAACAATGTTTTATACGAAAATTTCCATTATGTTTTATAGAGGAAGTAAAAATAAGACAACCGATATTTCTCAGGTTTTTTTCTTTGCCGAACTGTATCATACAATTTTCGTAAAGAGATCTTAATATTTTGTAACACTGAGAAACAGTAAACCTCCAAAAATACAACAACACAAGGCAACAGCAACTTTGTACCATTCACCTTGTAACAGAGAATGCAATAGTGAGTAAATCTACCAAAGAGACCAAAGCGATCTATGCAATAGAGGGCAGCTCGACTTGTTCTTAAATATACATAATATATAAATATATAAACACAGCAAAAAGCTTTGTATAATGGAATCTTCCATTCGTCATATGAATACATGTTAAAATTCATTTTGATCTGTCAACGCATTCGTGTTCAAAAAAGCTGCTTCAGTGATCTTTTTGTAATGGAAAAATTCAAAATTCGTGGTGTGATTAAAAATTTCATAAGAAAGGTTTATCAGGACAAGAAATTCATAATGATATGGTGATTGTGTGAGGTGAAAGTGCTACTTCATAAGCAATAGTAAAAAATTGGGTTGCTGAATTTAAACGTGGTCGTTCAAGCATTGAAAATGACATTGCCTTAAACATGAATATATGTTTCGTTTTTTTTTAGCGATTTTAAAATAAAGTTAACAACACTGAAATTTTAAAGTGAATAATTTTATGCTATACTTACCACGATATAACAAATAAGTCAAGTTTTTTTCTTCGTCAAGTAAAAAGCATTTCGTATTAAAATTTCAGTGTTGTTAACTTTATTTTAAAATCGCTAAAAACAAAGGAAAATTTTTTATATTTAAGGCACAGTCATTTCAACTCTGGTGACCATTTCTAGATAAGAATAATGCAAGGCTTAAGGAAATTTTGTAGGATTTCCAAAAATATACAGTTTGTATAGATCCGATCAGTACTCGCAAAATTTTACTATGTAATTTGATAAAAGGTCGATATCGCTAATTTTTCATTGGAACACAAGTAACAAAATAAGAAAACAGACGTTATGCTAAAATTCTGCACAATATTTAGACTACCTGTTTGCCTTTCGGGGCGAATTTAGCCACTTTTTTAATCTTCAAAAATAAAGGCAACGAGAATAAAATTAGAAAAAATTTGAATCGTTCCTATTAAATTCGCCACCTCTGTATCTCTTTGAGTATTGTCAAATGGTACACCAATTATATTTTTATATGAAAAAAAATATATTTAATTAATATTATATTAACCAGTTCCACCATTTTTTCAGATAAAATCTTATAAGATGTGTTAATTTGACATTTAAATCAGAAACTTCTCCGTATAAAAAACTTAAAAATATTTTTTTTTTATAGAATGACCCCTAAAAAGGGGCATGTCGGGACATGCTACATATACCGTTGGCTACATATACCTTGACAAAAACCTTTCACATGTTACCAATATTGAATATTTTATCTTTCGCTAAAAAGCTAAATTCTTCCAAAAACTAAAAAAAAAGCTTTTTTAAAAAAGGTTCAGCTTGTGAAATCTCATTTTCAGACCGAAAATATTTTGGGAATCATTATATAACAAACCAAGGTATACTCATAGAAATAAATCAGTAAAAATAGAAAAAAAGTTACTAAAAATTAGTTAAAAATTATGTAATTTAACTTAACAAATATTTCCAGAAATTCTAAAAACACCGTCCCCTGACGAGTTCCTTAGGCAAGAATGAAATCCGGATAGGGATATGCCTCCAACAGATTATTTTTCACAATTTGTAAAATACGTTTGGGATTTTAGCATATTTAATTCCTTTAATGCAATTAATGTATGTCCCGATAAAAATAAAAAGAAAAACATTGTTCTCTATTGTTGTTTCTACATGAATGGATGTCACTACATTGCTAGATCTGTCAAAACAACAGAGTAGTACATTGGAAGATGACAAAGCAAATTGTGGAAAATTTTCTGTTGTTGTTTTTGTTTTTTCTTTGATATTTTAAATGTTTAATAACGCTCCTAGACGAGAACAAAAAATTCTCATTGAGTTTGTAATTTAACTTAACAAATATTTCCAGAAATTCTAAAAACGTCGTCCCCTGACGATTTCCTTAGGCAAGAATGAAATCCGGATAGGGACATGCATCCAACAAATTATGTTTCACAATTTGTAAAATACGTTTGGGAATTTAGCATATTTAATTCCTTTAATGCAATTAATGTATGTCCCGATAAAAATAAAAATAAAAAATGATGCTGCATAAAAAACTGCTGAAATTAATAGATTTTTTTTTTTGCTAAATACTAGTAAAAGAAGAACAGCAAAATTAAAACTGTTAAATTTACAAAATTTTATTTATATTTAAGTTCACTTTCAGTTAATTGAAAATAACAAATTGTACTATAGAATCTGCAGAAAGTTTTGTTAAATATTAGTAGACTAAAAATAGCAAAAATAAACTATTATATCTACAAAATTTTTAGCTATTTTTAAGCTAAATTTGGTTGAATGCAAATAGCAGTCTATCCTGCTGAAATCAGCAGAAATATTTGCTTAAAAAATTATAAACTGCTGTTTTTGAAAGGCTCGATTTTTATTTGAATTTAAAAGAAAACTTTGAAATTTTTCAATTTTTTTGTGATTTTTTAGGCTACAAATTATTTAGCAAAATTTTTTGATCATTTTAGCAGGTTAATTTGCTATTTGCCGTTAACAAAAGTTTAACTTAAATATAACTAAAATTCTGTATATTTAACAGTTTTAATTTTGCTGCTAATTTCAGCTGTTTTTTCTGCATTATCATTTTTAACTAATTTTTAGTAACGTTTTCTGCTATTTTGAGAAAGCACTTTTTTAAATTTTGTGAGTCGGTCTAATGTACATTCATCAATTTAAATTTTATTGAAGACCAATGAATTGTATTTAGATTAAAATAGATAACACTATTCGCAATATGACATGTGTTATTTCTGAAATACAATACAACTTATTAAATAGACCTTGGTTTAGTAGTGCTTAATAAAATATTACTTGAGAATATATTTTTCCAAAAAGAATTATATTTCAACAATATTTCAAATTATCTCAAATAAATTGAATTTGTTTTCCCAACATAAATCTAACAAATTAACATTTTTAATGAGTTTTTTAATGTTTTTCTGGCTGCATAAGTGTTATAAAATACTGACTGATAAGATTCCACTCTAGAATTTTTGAAAAAATAACATATTCTACAAGTGTTTTACCTAATGAAATACATTAAGAGTATTTATTTTATAATACATTTATTTCTAATATTTTCCAAACATTTTATGTTCAAAGCACCTGCAATAAAAACTCGTAAAAATAAATATAGTATAAGTTTTTTATTATTTTTTAAACAAATATATTAAATTTTAAACACTTAAGAACATACTCTCACATAATTAAGATACTTAGGTAAATACTGTTTGGAAAATATTTATATAGAAGTATTTTACTTGTTTCTTTGATATAACCACTTAATTCTGGGATCTAATACGGTCGGTCAAATTTTGTGAACTTTTCAAGATTCTGGAATTTCGCTCGGACTTGACTGTTAGTGCTCCACAAGGTTAAAAAGAACTGTCCGTTTGCACTATCTCGTTTAATATTCCCGATATGGGTTATTTTATGACAATTCTCTATAGATGTTCGTCCAGTGTAACTGTATGAATGATAAATATGATAAAGCTTTTTTTCCCCTGATTGTACACTTTGAAAATTAATACGCAGTCTAAACGCTTTATTACATTAAATTTGTTGTTTGACATAAACGGCTAAAGTAATTTCCGCTGTCATTTACAGAAATTGAAATTTATGTAAACATTGCAAAAAAAAAGCTGTGTTTTAGGCGCAGACCTATTAAACAGTCATCGAAATATTGAGAGTGCATTAATAGTTCATTCCACTAGCGAGTACTACTCGTATGGCGTACTCGACAATACAGTGGTGCAACTGTCAGCTTTTGTATAAACAAAAACAAATTGAAATTAACGAAATAAAATTAAGAAAAATAAAATCCATAAAGTGTTGTTTAGTGGAAAAAAATTCCTACTAAAACTCAATATTGTTTATATAACAAAAATTGTTGTTTCTGGTGTTGCTGTTGTTCTTGTTAAATTAGACACAAATTGCCTTTTAAAAAAATAAGAAAATTCTCAACATTGAATGAACTAAATTCAATACGAATATAATACAATCAAAACTTGAAATCTGTGGACCATATGTTTTTGTAATGACTTTAAATTGCTCTCAAATCGTAAAAAAAAACACAAAAAAATGCATTCTTAATTTTCGGTAGAAATTTTAAAGAGTTGAACTTAACTATAAACGCGTTTATTTTTTTCTTTAATTACATGATATCAGAGTTTTAAAAGTATTGTAACATGCGCTTACAAATAATCTACTTGTTCATATGCCTAATAAAGTTACTAGTACATTTAACCAAGAATTCATTTATATACATATATTTATTTTTTTATAGGGATCCAAAAATTAAAGTGAATTTTACAGGTTCCGATTGGGCTTATTCAGATAAAGAAAAGTCGCTCCGGAAACCGACTGAAAATCTTTAAGGCGAAAAACGACTTTTTAAAGTTATTTTACGCCAAATCATACAAAACCGTAATCTATCTACACTGATAGAATTTTCGTTCATAGCATTAATGAATCGATTTCATTAAAATGGATTCATTGATTTAATGAAAAAATTCATTGACTGAATGAAAATTCATTGTTGTTATGAATTTTTTCATTCGATTTTTTTTTTAATTTTTCATGATTTCATTAAAAAAATTCATTAAATGAATGAAAATTCCATAAACAAAAAATTTAACTTATAAAATTGATTTCAGGTACAATTTTAACTCTTTTTGTATTTGTTCTTTTTGGGCTGAAAAGGGAGTTATATCGGCATATCATCTTTAAGGGAACAAGTTGATTTTTTCCCCCAGATAACACAAAAAAGCAACAACAAAATTATTTTCATAGTTGTTGCTTTGCGCGTTATTTTAAAATTTCATTGCGCATTTTATTTGATTTGTAGGCATTAGAGATGAGCGATCCGGTGATTTTTGAATAACGCTGCTACCAGTGATCGTGATGTTCAAATCACCGTTCTTTTAAACAGTGACCGTGATCACGGGTTTGTAATAGAGATGGGCGATCCGGCGATTTTTGAGTAACATTATTCTCAGTGAATGTGATTTGCAAATCGTTGTTCTTTTAATCTGTGATCGTGATCACGGTTTTTCTATGGAAAAGACTGCGATTTTCTGATAAATAAACGAAATAATATTTATGGCGAGTTTTTAAGATGTCAGTTAAACTTGGTATAGTTAAACGGAAAACGAATTTTGTCAGTCATTTCAAAGTTTATTAACAAAAATTTGCCGGAAAAACTTTTTCTCGAGTATAATTTATTTCTTTATTGAAATAAAACAAAATAAATCACATTTTAAAAGCAGTATTCCAGTTACAAACTGCGTTAAACTAACGTTAAAGATAATCCACTTCCTAAAAACTGGGCCTTAAAAGAAGAATAGTTGCGACCGGTAACAAAGAAATGATAGAAGGAGACATTTTATTCAGAAGAGTGTGAAAGCAAGTCACTGTTATTGAAAAAAAACATGTATTACTGTGCACAATGAAGTTTGCAAGAAAGAATAGTACGAAAATATTAAAAGAACGGCATTCCGAGTAACTGCGACTTGAAATATTTGATCACTGCCGTTACCAGTGATTTATCAATAACTGTGAGTAAATCACCGGTATGAAAATATCTCTCATCTCTAGTAGGCATTACACACAGAAAAAAGGGGGAATATTATCTAATTCCTATGTAGTTATACAATTACATAAGTTCCAAGTTAATTTTATTATGCTGCCTACACACGAAGGAACATTCGTCAGAATATGTTTATCATTTTTGTTTACATATTTTAATACAGACGATGCCACACACAACAATACCTCAAACGAAACATCAGTTCTGTTTGTTTGTCGAACTAATCACATCAAATATGCGCGGAAGAAAATTAAATTTAATTAATTTCTTAATTGTTAATTTTTCATATGCTGCTGTTTTTTTAGTTTTATTTTTTTAGCTTTCACATTTTATGTCCCATAAATGTCGCAAATTTTTATATTTATGTATAAAATTATGTTTTCATTATTTGAAGAAAAATATTAATGAAATTATTTCATAAAATTAATGTATTTAATTCATTAACCACATGAAACTTTCATAATGTTTATCATAAAATTAATGAAAAAATTCATATATTAAATGAAATTTTCATTAGATCAATGAATCCATTCATTAGAATTGATTTAATGAAACATGTCTCATTAATCCAATGAAACCGTTCTTTGGGGACTTTTTAATGAAAAAATTCATTATATTAATGAACAAATTCATTAATACTATGTACAAAATTCTATCAGTGTATATAATTAATATGCATTTTAACAATTTTTAATTTAGTAGGTTTGAGGTTAAGAAGAAGAATAGAACTTTTTTTCTAAAAATTATAAACACATTCATTTTCAAATCAGAGTAGATCCAGTTTCTGCTTTTTTTCTATGGACAGGCTTCATCAGTGATTTTCCATTAAATTATATTATTGTTTATATTTTTATTGACAGATTGTCTCTATATGATAATTTTTTCAACAAACCGTCGCCTGTAGGAATCGAACCCATGCACTCCTACATTACAAACGTAACTATACTAGAGTTCGACAGCTTAGCCATAGTGCAGCTAATTCTTAGTTTCTTTTCCTTTTCAGCTTTCTGTTATTGTTTTTTACTCTCAGAAGTGATTAAACAGACATATACAGACATTCTACTTTAGATTTTTTTGTTTATCTTCTTATTTTCTCCGTGTCACCTTTTTCGCAAATATTGCCACACTGACGTATAGTTTTTACGTTCAAGTGCAGACAATTTGTGTATATTGGAGACGGACTGCCAGCAGGGCATTTTTATTTTTATACCCTACACCACTACGTGTTCAGGGTATTATAAGTTTGTGCTGATGTTTGTAACACCAAAAAATATTGGTCCTAGACCCACCTTATAGTATACCGATCGGCTCAGAATTTTTTTTATTTCGATTTAACGATGTCCGTCTGTCCGTCCGTCCGTCTGTCTGTGTGTCCATGCATCCTTGTGCGCACTCTAAAGGTCGCAAATATTAAAATATTTTGATGAAACTTGGTACACCGACTTATGTCGGCCCAAGGACGACGTCTATTGATTTCGGTTAAAATCGGTATATGTTTAGACCTAGTGCCCATATAAGGGTCCTACCAAAATTATATTGTTTATACGCTGCAGGTCGCAAATATTAAGATATTTTGATGAAATTTGGTACACCGACCTATGTCAGCCGAAGGACGAAGCCTATTGATTTTGGTGAACATCGGTCCATGTTTAGACCTAGTGCCCATAAGAGGGTCCCCGCAAAATTATATTGTTTATACGCTGCAGGTCGCAAATATTAAGGTATTTTGATGAAATTTGGTACACCGATCTATGTCAGCCCAAGGACGAAGCCTATTGATTTTGGTTAACACCGGTCCATGTTTAGACCTAGTGCCCATATAAGGGTGCCCCAAAATTGGCTTGGTTACAAACTGCAGGTCGCAAATATTAAGATATTTTAATGAAATTTGGTTCGCTGACTCACATAACAGAAAATTTTGACACAAGTCCCATTTTAACCCATTCGAATTTCGGATCCAAACATTAGTTGGCTTTTATCTAGACTGGTATAGGGCATTGTATAGTCGGCATGCCCGACTTTAACCTTTTTACTCGCTTTAGTAAAGTGTTGTTTTTTCAAACGCGTCATATAGACCAAATGCAAATAATATTGTAATTAATATGCATTTTTATTAATTTTAATTTAGTAGGTTTGACGTTAAGAAGAAGAATAATCATTTTCTTCAAAAGTTATAAACACATTCAATTTTCGTATCAGACTAGATCTAGTTTCTGCCTTTTTTCTATGGATATGTTCATTAAACCGATTGTATCCGATTTTACATATCAAATTTAAGAAACTGTCCGAATTTTAGCAGCGTTTCCACTATTCAACCAAAAAAGTTCGGCGGAAGAACAGGTAATTTCACAGAAAATCCTCGACTTTTTCTTTTAATTTGACACTCAAAATCGCATTAAATGAATTCATCATTTTTCTATTTAAAAAATTTTTCAATTATGCTTTAACTATCGAACTAAAACCTGATTTCTCATCTAAAACCTGATTTCTAACTACTTTAAATGGACTCAAGTTGAAACTGAAACAGTTTCATGTTTAGTAGAATTTTCTAAATAAAGGGTGACTTATATTATTTTATTTCCATTTTTATTTTTGGTGTGTGAGAGTTAGTAATATTCATTTTATTCAGTCATCATGTTTTTAACACAATGAATAAATCAGTTGTCTAAACTAATTTTTGGTTCATTTTATTAACAGTCAAAACCAAAAGAAAATGTTTGTTAAATTTAATGATACATTGGTTGTCTTGTTTTCAAGTGAAATTTCATTTGCTTTTAACCCTTTCGATACCAACTTTAAATGGCTGGGAATTTTCCGACCAAACTTCGTCTAAATGTAGATCTATACCAAATAAATATTTTTTATTACTTTTATGGGTTTGCAGCACCCCCTAACGGAGATATTTGGAATTAAAGTTCAAACGGACCCGAACTGGTTAAGATTTTTTTTAAATTTTAATTCTCTATTTTTTCTATTACTAAACTCTACATAAGAGTTTTTGAGTTTTTCTTATTTAATTCATCACACAATTTTTGAGACTAATTTAATCAAAAAATTTATTTTTCCGTAAAATTTGCTGTGAGAAAAAATGTGTTGAACACTATGAAAAACAGCTCTCAAATGAACACTATCAAAGCCTGCTATATTTATATACACAGGCAATGTGGAACTGCACTGCTACTGAGTAATGGTTATAAAAAAATAAATATAACGGGAGTTATAGGCACATAACAACGAAGTTGCTTGTAGGCAACTTTGGAGTCGAAAGGGTTAAATACATATGCAGCGGTCTTTACATAAAAAATATTTTTGGTGTACCCTTTAAGTTCCATGGAACGGGTTCCGGACTGTAAAAATTTTCCTGAGTAGGGTCAGAATCTATTTTCAAACCTCTTCGTATGATATTGTACTCTCATCATTTTTGGTCGCTGATATAAATGATTTTATTCCTTTAAAATCTGCACTGCAGTATGTGTTAATCCTTATGTAGTATTTTCGATAAATTTTATGACGCTAATTGACTGCTACTATACTCTCTGTTGATCGATTCTTGGACGGTAGTAAAAATACGAAAATTTTCATTATGTTTATTTAACAATTAAAAGAATCTTGTATTTTTTGGTTCAAGAAACAAGAGCAGGCTGAGTGAGGGTGTGTAAAAATGTTCATTCATGTGACCCAATCTTATTATAAACAAATCATTTTATTAATTTCCATTAAAACATTATACATAAAAAGTTAAAATTTTTATTTGAAAACTTTTTGTTTTTAACAAAAAAATAAAAGAATTTTGAGACTAATTGCTTAGGTGCCATATTTTTTCACTCTTCAGACTAGCAAAACCAAACGATTTAGTAATTCATCTATTAAAGAAAATGAAATCTTTTGGATGTATGGAATCGAATAGCATCGCTGTAGGTAAAGTAAATTAATTTTAAAAAATCAAATTATATAAACAATACCGAAAAGTAGGTGTTTTCTTGTATAAATAAATTTAAAAAATATTGTTTGTTGTTAAAACGGTATTTTGTTTTTATTATTGAAAAACAAAAGAAAACTTGTTTTTATTTTGGGGAAATAACACACTAATAATAATAATGATGATGATGGAAAATACTACAACGAAACAAATTATGTGAGTGAATCGATTAAATTTTGTATTGTTAATTGTTGTTAGTAAAATGTGGGCGGAAATTTTTAAAGATTTATTGAATCTAAGACAATTTATTGGAAGCAATATACTAAAGGAAATAAGACATAAAATTGGGAAGTAAAAATTATTTTTATATAACCATTTATGATTTTATGCAATTATGTCTCATGGAGTGTTGTGAAATATATATTTTTATATGACTATATCAAAAGATATTTAATTATATAAAATTATATTAAACAGATCCACCATATTCCGCATCAAATATATTATATGGTTTAATGTAATTATGTATAAAAATATATAATCGGATCCGAAAAATGGTAAATATCCTTAATATAATTTTATATAACTAAACAAATTTTGATATAATCATATGAAATTATACTTGGTTTTACATATGACAATATTCACCGATATATAATTCTATAAAATCATAAATGGTTATATAAAAAGGATTTTTGCACGGGCTATAAACATTAAATTATTAACTGAAAATAGATTTTGTTTTTCATTGAAAAAATATTTCAGAGTCCCTTATTTTGTGTACCGGAAAAATATTTGAGAATTAAATTAGGTTTGTGATAGATAGGAAACTAATCATTTGCAAAAACGCACTAATTATCCAATTCCTTAAAAAATTTATATACAACCAACAAAATAGTATATTTTACAAAAAAAATTTAAACAAAGTAAAAATAGTTAAGTTCTGGAACAGTATTTTAGGTAAGAGGAGGAGGACAAATGTTATAAATAATTCTTGTTGAAATATTTCAATTAAGTTAATTATCTTTCCTTTTTTTATGTACAAAATAATTTTTTTTTTTTTTTTTTTTTGCTACAAATTGTAGTAATTCTTAACAAATTTATAGCAATTCACAAGTTCTTTTTTTTTACATCTACCTGATAAAAATTCCACCTACTTTTTCTATCATCATCGTCTTAATAAGGACTTTATTTCATTTCTATAACAACTTAACAAGTGTAATCATTTCTCCACCTTTTTTCTTTTTTTTTTCTAAAATTTTATTTTTTCTTTCTTGTACATTTAACAGCAATTTCCAATTTCCTTTCTGATAAAGCACATTGCAAGAGCAAATTACATGTCTTCGAGAAGAAAAAAAAAATAAAGAAGAAAACTTGTGGTGATTGGCCTTCCTTTCATTGAAGAAGTAATTTTTTCTTTTTTCATTTACTTAATCTTTTAGAAAACAAGTTTATATTTTTCATAAAAGGACACAAGGACACAATTCAGAGAGATGACTTATCATTACACTCATAAAAAAAGTTAGTACAAAAGTCTGTTTCAATTGAACTATTATTGTGGTTTAAATTATAATTAGCTGAAAAAATTGTAAAATTAAGAAACACAAAATTACTAAAAATTAGCATGTGAAGTTAGTTTAAATATGGATGAAAATAATTGTTAAGCTAAACTGGATTTACAAAAAATATTAGTTCAATCCTAAATTTTATAACAAAATATCAATAAAATTATTTCAATTGCATTAGAACGCGTTTAACAGACTTTTGTAGTAACTTTTTTTATGAGAGCACCATACCCACAATAATATATATGAGCCTATCTCGGACAAGATCCGGAACATCCAAAAACCCACATTGTAAGCAACAGTTTAGCAAAAATTTTCAGTTAAATTAGGTAAACTTTCTGTTGAATTTAGCCCAAGCGTCTCAGCTAATTTAACTAAAATTATCTGTTCATTTAGCAGTGTGTAAAATTTAGCTTAACTAAATTTAGCAGACCATGATTCTCAACTTCATTGAAAATTCTGCAGGCGCAAATACAGGTACTATTTGCCGTTATCTTAGCAGAATTTTGAACTATTGTACAGGTTTTTTTGTGAGTGTATATAGTACGAAATATTGTGCTTACGATATAATTTGATAGTGCAAGAAAGAAGAAAGAGAATTTTTATTAAATGGCTTTTGTCAGAAGTGAATTCTTTAACAAATATTTAGAATTTCTAATGAGTTCTTTAATTATGCACGTATTATTACTAAAAATAGGCTGTTAATATACTAAAAAGGAAATCTTCAAGGATTTCTTAGAAATTTTCCAGTCAACAGCAACTAATTCCTGTGTATTTTAAAACAATAAAGTAATTAATAATAGCTCAAAGGGTAAATGTTCTAAATTTAACGTCTCTAATAGTCAAGTGTTAATGAAATTTACTTCCTCTTGCATAACACTTTAGGAAAAATCAACACTTACATTAACCAAAAAACTAAATAATTTCAATTACCTTAAATTTAATGCGATCCCACCATAGAATTCTAATGCATTTCCATACAAGTTCTTCAAAAAAAAAAATTTCAAATAAAAAGTTCTAATAAATATTTGTTTATATTTTTCAGCCTATAAACAAATATATTCGAATTTTATTTGATTCTACTGCAGACATCTATATAGACATGACATCGCCCATGGTAGCACGATTACTATATAATTACTAGGGCAAGGAATTTTATGCGCTTAAAAATCAAATTTATGCGCTTACAAAATGCTTTAAAAAAAGAAAAATATATACATATATTGATAACATACCAAATAAGCATTAAAAGAGCTTGGGTGTTTCGTTCCAAAGAAAAAAATATTCATTTCAAGTCAAAAATTATAAATATACATTAAAAAGCTGAAAGAATGCATTAAAAAGGCTTCAAATATGCATTTCAAATCAAAATATGCATTTCTGACAAAGTATGAAAAGATATTCAACTACAAATCGATGCCATTTTGTTCTAAATTTGATGATTCGGATAATTATTTATCCCATATTTGTTTCGGACTATCGAGAAAAAATGCATTTGCATGGAATTCCTTGCCCTAATAATCACTTAACTTCTTTTTGTAGGTAGTGTTGCCATACTAAAGAAGTTGTATCTTATTGGTATCGCAAGGTAATTCCCAATTGTTCTCTCCGATTTTAATAAAATTTAGGTATGTTCTAGAGGCGTAAACAGAGACATATAATATAGAGATGCAATATCGATAATTTGGAAATAAACTGTAGATGTCGCTAGCATGTGGGAAATTTTGTCAAAGGAGGATTTTATTTTGGGAAATTTTCTCAAGGGAGGATTTTTTAATGTCAAATGAGGTTTTACAGAGTTGTTAGGTAAGGAAAATTGGTCACAAATTAGGGATTTCGACTTCGTTTTGGGGACAAATTAAAAAATTTGTAAATTTTAAAAGATTTAGTTTTAGGCCCAAAATAAGAAGAATTTTCGTATAAATTATATGCGTATTATTTCAAATTTAAGTCGATCAAATTATGTTAAAGAATTATAAGAAGAATTTTAAAATTTCTACAAAATATTTGAATTATTGAAGAAATGTTCTCCAAATATTTATAAATCTTGAAATAACGAAAAGCAACCAAGCTCATTAGTTAATCAAAAAATTTTCTGCTTTCCAAATACTGAAATTGTTACATGCAAAGGACTCAGAAAACATAAATTTTATGTAGGGTTAAAAAGTACTAGGGGTTTTCATATAACCTCTTATGTACCTTCTGAATCGTGTAAACTCGACTTATGCAAACTTAATGTTCAAAAGAGTTTACGAGCCCTAGAACTTACACCTTACTAAATTTACAAATTTTAGAAAAAAGACTTCACCATAATGAAGTTCGTATTAAAATTGTGTAGAATTTTTTCTCTAGAAAATTTAATATACGACTTTTATTTTGAAACGGTGACATTTCAGCTTAATTGTGATTTGTCTTTCGTATAATAAAATTTTTTTTGTTTCACAATTTTAACCAAGATTAGAGGCCTTTAAAGTTCGAGTGAAAACGTAAATATTTCTTCGTAAGATATTCAATTTTATTTAATTTGCTCACATATTTCTTAATAATTTTCTGAACTTAAGAGCGATGCTAACTTATTTCCTTTTTTTGAGTTTTTGTTTAAATTAAAATAAATTGGGTATAACATTGGGTATTTAAACATTTAAAATGGGAATAAGCTAAAAGTTTTTGGGCAACACTGCTCCCCAAATAAAATGATACAGTATTGCCAGAAAAACAAAACAGCAGTCAGCGCCATCTGTTGCATTAAAAACCGGTGTTGCCATTCATCAGGACCATGGGAGACCCCTGGGAATAAAGTTAAAAAAAAACAATATTCCTTTGGTGCCCAATTTAGTATTTATAGGTTGGAAATTACAGCACTATAAATACACTTCAGTGCAGACGACCAGCGAACATGGTCAGTAGGCCGTATCAGTGGATATCGATCCCCCCTTGTCTCGCTCAATCGGCTCTCTTTTTATTTGTTCGCGAACTCGGGCACAAGCAAAATAACACATTTTGCTTGTGTAAAATCAAAGAGCGTAAAATAAGGAGAAATTCCAACTACAATACAGGGGAATTGGGAAAATTAGATGCTTTTTGGCCGAAAAACACAAAATTTAACATGAAAGGCGCTAGATAATCGAAAAAAACGTAATGTAGTGTCTACAAATGAAATAAAATACGCTATAAAATTTTAAAATAATTTGATGTCTACACCACACATTAGGTTTAATATTTTTTTTATCAATTAACTTCAAAATCAATCGCAGAGAAAATTATTTTACGTGGAGAGTATATAATTCATACACAAAAAATTAAAAATTTGCTCATTAAAAGTCGCAGATTTTATCAAGTTTTGTATAAATTGTGTACTTCATTGTGTTAATGATGTTGTGTTAGAAGTTGACAACACTCATTTCAAAGAAGAATAATGAAAAAGGAAATTTTACGTCATCACATTTTTCCCCTCACAGTACTCACAGCATCTTTTGTGTGCGCAAACTGTTTTTACCCGTTTTTTATTTGCTCGCCCGAGTTCGCTAAAAATATAAGAGAGTCATAGGAGGGATCGTCTCTCTCTATATGTATACTCTTTGGCCGTATCACCAAAAATATTTTTTTTCGATTTTTGCTACTCTTATATTTATTATGGCCCAAACGATTTTTGATATTTTTTCAGATTTTTCGAAGGGGGTATGGGGTGGATCAAATTTCCTATTTCAGAAGTTAAGCCTCATTCATACTGAACCCAAAACTAGAAGTTTTCGTTTTTTCAAGTTTTCGATTTTAAATTTGTATGGGATTTGGTAATCGAAAACGAAATAAATTTGAAAAGTGAAAGTTTTGGGTTCAGTATGAATGAGGTATTATTGAGGTTAGAATTTTTAAAATTCCGAGTTTTTATTTTTAAGGTCATTAAAGTGAGCCCTTTAGTTGTGATTTAGCTGGTTTAGTAAAAACAAAGCACAAGAGAAAAAAATAAAAAATGTTATGTTTCTTAACCTCATTTTTTTGAAAAAAGAAAAAAATTCATTTTAAAATCCCCCCCCCCTTTGAAAAATTTTGAAAAAATCTCAAAAAAAAACTTTTTGGTGGAACGCTTTAATGGTCAGGCCTAGGGGTTTTTTTTATTAAGGACCAATTCCAACGCCGGCTTCGCTTAAATATTACTTTCTTATTAATTTTCCACTCTGGCTTCTCTAAGTAAACAAGCTCTTTACATTAATTAGTCATAACGCCCATGTGGCCAATCGAATGGTGGTAACAGAATTTTTCAGTTGTGACAACTGAAAATCAGTTAAGTCAATAGGAATTTTATTATGACAACGGGATTTCGGGATTTACAACTAAAAAATTTCGTTACCATAAACGCAGATAAGCACGAATGTATTCTCTAGGTGTAGGTGTTAGCTCTTATGAAATTCTTAAATAAAATAATCTGGCAACTGTGCTACTTGTGATATTTACTTAAGTAGCTGGAAGCAATAAACAAATGACTAGTTACAAACACACATACTCTTGTTACATTACTTAAGACACATTAGGTATTTCCTTTTTATTAACCCTACATCTAAATATCTCAGTTTTTGTTTATACAAACACGGTTGTAATATTACCCCAACATCATCATATATTTATATCAGAGCATCCTCTCATTATCAACAACTGTCGGTTGTTTTTTATACATAATTTGAATATGAAGTTAGTTTATTCTGTGCGAGTACAATTTCCCTTTCCATGTCAGCGTATTCTGGTCTGAATGTCTACTTGCAAAGAGTAATTCAAACAATGTAAACGTGCGTGCATAATAACACTATTCACAGTTTTTCTTGTTTTTAAAGAAAGAAATTTATTTTGCTACAACGATTACTTGTTTTTTGTAAAGTTCTTTGCTTTTATTCTTATCACTATAAATGGAATTAAAAAGTTTGAATGTTAAAAACACAACATACAAATGTCTGATTTACTAGTACTAAAGGAGCTTTAATTATAGCAGCAATAATAACATAGAGAAAAATAATAGCTTTGTTAAAAACAAGTGATTTTCATTGTAATATGAAATAAATAAGCAAAAATGTTTGAGTTTACTTCTCCAAATGTTTTTCACTTTAAAGTTAACATATCTACATTATAACCTAGAGAGAACCCCATAAAGACAATCTGATGATAGTGTTTGGTTGCACTAGGAAATGCATTAATTGTCAATTATTGGTTCTAGGAAAGTTTTTTTCAGAAGTTTTTTCTCTATTTGTTGTAAAATAAATTGCGAATTCTATTTGGAATTTATCATACTTGATATTAAACCGAACAAAATTAACACTCATTGTAACATTCTTCAGATCAACTAAAATCTACGGTAAAGAAACTTCATTGGTTTTATGCAAGAATCATTAATACGATGAAGATGATTCTCTTAGCATAATGTAAATTTAATATCTTAAAAAAAACTTTACGATCTAAAATTTAAGTAAAAATTTATAAATACGGCGGTATAACCAAATATATAAAAAACCTCGATTTCTGAAAATCGGCCTATTAAAATTCTTTCTTTCATGCCAAATTTGGATTCAGTACAATAAAGTTCTTTATAAAATATATATTGCAACAGGAGCTTTTTATGCCCACATTCGTGCTGACAACAAAATATGTTGCCAATCGAATGGTTTAGTTGCATCAATTGAATTTTTTGTTTCTGACTAGCGAATCATTGTTGAGGCTACCGAAATTTTTGTGTCACAGTCAAATTACTCATGTCTCAAGTGGTTTTCTGTTGTCACAACCGGTCATTCGATTGGCTTCAAATTCAGTTGTCAGCACGAAAATATATTATTTGTGCTGTTGTATAGTGTAAGCTATTGTTTATAGAAAGAGAATGGGTTTATAGAGTGGAATACAAAAAAGTATTGAGTTGGAGTTCATTTCTTGATATCTACTGTGTAAGAAGCCACAACTGGTTCGACAACGACAGCGACAATTGCTTTTTCATATATTTTGTATGGGAAGCAAAATGTCGCTATGTCTTCCGGCGATTTGTCGTCGTAATAAAATCTATTTTAGTGTAGGCCCAGAATAACAGAGGCAAATTTAGCATAGATCACATATAATAAAGAGAATTTATGCCTTTCATGACGGCTGGCCTGACTTGGGGTTTTGTCCCCAAATTTGGGGATTTTTTGTTAGTCTTGGGGACAAAAATTTTCATTTCGGGACAGGGGATTTTTTTGGGGATTTAAAAAATATTTTGGGGATTTTTTGGGGATATTTAAAATCCTTCATAAATTTTGAAGATTATATTAACTTTGTACAGTTTTCAGTCAAGTTTGTTCGCTTAATTTAAAAAAAAGTAACAAATTCACCCTTTCATGGATTTTCTGTATTAATTTAAAGCTTTTTAAAACAAATGCTTTTTGCCTGAGAGTTTTATACGATTCATGTCCCAGAATTTAAAATGTTGTTTATACAAAAAAACATCATATCGATTATGGATAAAAGTCTATTTTATTAAACAGACAAACTTGAAAAATTAAAATCTAAAAATTCTTTAAAAAAATGGCTTAAATTCTTGGAAATTGCAAAATAAAATATGTTTAGGGTTCGATTGTTTTGTTTAAATAATTTAATAAAAATTTATCGTTTTATTTGTAAAAGTCCCTCAATTCTGAGAATTTTTCTAGACGTTTATACAAAAGCAATCCAAGAATTTTTAAAAACAGTTATTGTTAGTGCTATTTTTTATATTTAATTTCAGTTTTTATGCAGAAAATGTTCATTTTAAGCAAATTAAATAAGCTTTACTACCTTTTTCAAAATTTTTTATAGTTGGGGATTTTTTGGGGATATATTTAGATTTGTTTGGGGACAACGAAAAAAAGTTTCTGGCAAGCCTGCTTTCATATGCCTTTTAGTTTACTATAAACTTAACATAACACACGCTTATTTTCGCAACGACACACCAGCATACACGCAAAATATTTGTCAAATTGTTACCATATTTTTACTTTAATTAGGGTTGCCTCTCAAAAAAGAGTTGCAAAACTCGTATCAAAGTTCCAAATATTCGTACTTTGTTAACGAAAAACATATATAAGAGGAAAAATAATTTAAAATAAAAATACGAAGTTCATTCCAATTGTGATTAACCTCTTTGATTTAATACAAGTTCTGATCTTAAAAATATATAAATTTTAAGCTATATGACTTTTTTGCTTTATTCTTCAAAAGTTAATCTTATTTTAGCTTTTTCTCACAAAAGTAGTAATTTTATAAATTTTCTAAAGTCTATCTAGATTTGTTTAATTAAAATTTAATTTTTAATTTAAAAACTCACTCTTGTTAAAATAAACTTTTTAATTTTTCCAACCTGAATTGCAATAAATAGTACAAAATGTCACAACCTTATTGACTCCCGAAGTTCTAACGAATGTATTGCAACATCAATTAAAATACAAAATTTAAATTTTATAAGGAGTTTAGTAAATGAAGTAATGAAAATTTAATGAAATTTAATGGCGGGAAGAAAATGTAAGCAATAAATTTGACTTTCGGATAAAATCTATAAATCATATCAGTGATAACGATATACTAGGAGATATATAAGATTTCATCATCGTTAGAGTATTTTTGTCCTTAACCTTGAATACATATTAAAATCGTTTTTGTTTGAAAACATATTTAAAAAAATTTTGCTTCATAAATTCATGCTTAATTTTAGTGTTTTAAAATACATTAAATAAAATATGTTTTAAAACAAATTCATTGATATTTATGTGTGTTTTTTAGCCACAAGACCACAACTACTTGACACTTTGCAAACATGTCACCAACCCCATGCAGGGCACTAAAGGACTTTAACGTAATCCTGGTGTAATTTAAACATACTGCACTTGTCGGGCAGTATGTGTGTGGGAAATTCATTCATACAGGGAAAATCATCATGCGCAGTTTTCGATTTTAATCGGACAAAAGGACAGTTACAGACTAATTTGACATACTGAAGTGTTATTAGGCAGACATTAAGTACTCGTATCGCTGGATAGTAAGTACGAGTATCATACCCTAAAACACATTGCGAAACTATTTAAGCAGAATTAAAAAAACGAAAAAATGGGTGGTCTTTTCTTGTATCCTTCAAAGGATATCTAAAAAAGGAAAGAATTTTTCAATAGATTTTTATACTCTTTTTTTAAACAAATATTTTCATTTGTTTTATTCTACCACTTGTTTAATTTACAATCTGTTATTCAATTGTTGTATTACGTATTTTTATATATTTATTTGTTTTTTAATTTTAATTGAATTTTAGTTGTCTGTTTTAAATTATAATGGGGTTTATTGTCTTTATTCGCATTCGTATCATTTGCAGTTATATAAAAATTTCAATAAATAATTTTTGATTTTTTTCTAAATTTTCAATTAATTGCGAGTACAAGTACTAAAAATTATTTTTTAAACACTTGTATTATACAATTTTGTTTGTACTACATGCATATAATAATTGTATATTATTAGCCAAGTATTATAAAGCAATTGAAAATATTATTATAAAATATTCATCAATTAAAAAAAAAAAAAAAACTGCGATCAGACCACATGCCATAACATAAAATATTAGTACGAGTACAGGGGCGTATCGAGCTCATGTCCCTTGATTCAAAAGGGGTAGCAGATTCAAAGTATACACTCAGCGTAATTCTGGAGTCAGCATTTGTTAGTTGTTTAAGTAGTATTTCAGTTTGGTTATTTTAAGTGAATACGATACAGCATTCATTTGTCGAAGAAATGTAAACTTAAACTATACTCAAAAAAGAAAGTCAATTAAGTAAGCAAAAAATGTTGCTGTGTCAGCAAATTTGTAGTCAGGAGCGTGCTTGCAAAAAACTTGGTAAAGTCATTTACCGAAAAATAGTAATCTCAGCAAAAGTTGTGCTAACATTTATTCGATTGCAAATAAAACAAATTCCTTGCTAAAATCAATAAAACTTTTTGGTGAATATTATTAGACTGAAGAAAGCTCGAAAAATTGATGAAATTTTCGACTACCCCTAACAATGCAAATAATGGAAATTAAAAATAATAATAATGCATATTTATTGAATAAAAATAGTGACGGCATTCGTGGTCATGCACACGATGCAAAAATCCTCAGATTATTATTTGCTTGTTTTCAGCCTTGAGTAGTTATGACGACGCAAACTATTTTCTTTAAATTTATCACCCCTCTTAAAATTCCGTCCCTGTTATTTATACATTTAAGATGAATTAAATTAGATCAAAACACTTTAAACAATAGCCAATCTACAAAACTTAAACAAGTGAACAATGTGCAAAATTACAAAAGCTTTACAACAATCGAACAAACAATAATGACTACAAAAATATTCTAAAAAAAATCAAATAAATCCAAAGATCTTAAACACGATTTATGGACAACAGAAACGATGTTAGATATGCATAAACTAAAAGAAATAAATTTTTTAAAAGAAAATGAAAATTCCATAACACGCAAACTACAGATGTCTTTAAGTGATTACATGAATGAATGGATGGATGGATGGATATTGGTGGTGCAGAATCCACCAAAGGAAACAATGATGGTTAATTATTTACGAAAGAAACTTAAGTAGCTTTTTAGTTGTTTTAAAGTGTTTTTTTATTTTGCTGATCATAATGATTTTATTTTTGTTATTATATTGGATGGGTCAAGGCTATATGGTACTTTTAGTATTTTCTTATTTAGATTTTTTTTAAAGAACACTTTAATTATGTTTAAGTGGATTTTCTGTTCTCTTAAGTGGTATTGCAAAAAAAAAATATATATTTTCAATAAACTTGAGTAAGTTTATATTTTTCTTAAAATTTTAATAATTATACATATTTTGCAAGATTTACTTTAGCTTGGGTAAATGTCTAACTCATTTCCAAATAGAGATCTAAAATGCTGCTTTTGCACGGAAAAGTTAATCTACACTCAACCAAAAAAGTCTGTAATGGCTACTGTAAATGTTGCTGTTATTACGGGAAATTTAACTGTTTTGAGCCCAGCGGTATCTGCTGATCTACAAAGTACAACAAAATTAGTAAAAACAATTAGTAGCCGCTACTAAATTTTAGCAAAATTGTTGTAAACTGCAATTCAAAATCGATTTGCTAAAATCAGTTAAAAAATTTACTAAATATCAATAATTTTAGTACAATGAAATTAGTACAAATAATTAGTAAACGCTACTAAATTTAAGAAATTCTTGTAACTGCAAAAAAAAAAAAACAATTTAAAATCTAAAAAAAAAAGAAAATCAAATTTAATAAAAAAAATATTTTTTTTTCTTTCAATTGTAAAAAATGTATAATTACTTCAACATACTTGAAATTTGGAGTAAAAATTGCAAAACGGTTCTTCATTTATTTTATTTTTTTTTTATAAAGAGAAGCAACACTCAGGAAATTCTTCCTATTAATTAACGTGTTGCTTCCTTGGAAAGGGGATAGAGAAGAAGTGAAAGGTGGTGAAAGATGAAGGGCTTCCAATATGGCAACACTGTAATTGCGCGAGATATTCAGTTATTACCTTTTAATGCATTGGAGATAAAATAAAATGTTCTGAATTTTATTCCCAAACTAAGAATATATCAATAATAACAAATATAAACTAAACAAGAATTCTAAAAAATCAATTTTTAATTTTTTGTTAAATTAGTACATTTTCCCTAAGTTTAGCACTCGATTTTGAAAAATTACTAAAATATTTTGCTAAAATCAGCAACGAAAATTAGTAACAAAATCCGTAATTTGGAGTAGGAGAATAACAAAAATTATTACTTCAACAAACTTGTACTAAAAATCAGTACAAAAATTGTAAAGTGCGATTGATAACTGTTTTCAAATTTTTTTACTAACTTTTTTATCTGAGTGTAGTAAAAAGGGTACTCAATTCACATTTAACTAGAATAATTTTTCAGTCTAAACGCACGAAATAAGAAATACCATACTCTTAATATTAAAAGTTATATGGCATCGCTTTTAAAATTAAAAGTATTTACGGCTTTAAACACGCATTTTCTACGCGATATAAATCACATAAAAATTTCTAAAGCAAACATAAACATTTTCGCACTATACAAAAACATCCAAAAATTATTTATTCTTTTTCCAACATCTTCTCGTAAATCATCTATAATATTCACAAATTGTCAATAATTAATTTTTAAAAGTTTACTCGAAAAAAATCGTAAAAAACAAATTTATCGCAAGACAACATGGTGATCGTTAACCCCGCAAACAAATAAAAACTCAAATTCGAATTTAATTGTCCCCATCAATTGCGTGTACGAGTAGGTATCTTTGTAAAAGAGCTTCAAAAGAATTAATTCTGTAGTTTAACATTCAATACAAGATTTGAACGCAATATTCGAATAACAGATGGAACTCATCATTTATGGAATGGACACCGGGATATTATATTTATTGGAGGAATTTATATTTCGCCTGTTTTTATCAGAATTCATCTGCAGGTCGAAAAAATGTATGTGAAGAGTTCAATAGAATTTTTGTGTTATTTCGCTATCACGTCAAGATGTCGGATTCGAAACATTTTTTAAAAACTAAATCAATAGATTTTTATACCAATTCCCTACTAAATAGTGTTGAGAATTCAAATTTAAAATCGTCTTAAAGAATTTATTCATTTAAAGAACACCTAAGTGTTATTTGTGTTTTAATCGCACATTTAATTGAACATTTTATATCTTTATACTTTTTAGTTGCTGATATTACTTTTCTAAAACTTTTTTTAATTTTTTGTTTTTCAGTTGTATTGATTCAATACTAAATATTGAATACGCGCCATGTTTGAGGTACGTACATATATTTTCATTTCATCATTCACATAAATATTTTCTGTAGTATTTTGTTGTTTGTTTTTGTATGCGTTTTTATATATTTTCTCTAATCGTGTTGTTGTTTTTGCAGATTTCCCCCAAAACAACAAGAAAAAATTGCTACATTTGTTTATTCCTTTTGGAGACCATGTAAACTCTCGTTTGTTTGTTTAATTGTTTGGAAAAGTATTCTTATGAAAATAAATTTTATTTTAGATTTGATTTACATTTATGAGGAATATGAAAAAACATCTATAAAATTTTAAAACTTGGGGCCCCTTTTTCACAATGGTCTCATTAGCTACTAATAAGAACTTTTATTGAAAGTAACTGAAAGCACAATTTATATCTTTTTTAAATTGATAAGCATCTAGCATCTAAAGAGAAGACCCTAGCAGATTAAACTAGTTTGTGTTGACAATCGAATTTTTCGATTGTTTTGCTACCCTGAGGTTGTTTACTATCCCAAGGCAAACTTTAGCACTAGATTTATAATAAAAGGAGTAGCCTAACGATAATTTTTTTACATGATATTATCAGTGATGATGTCGTTGAAGAATATCTAAAATATCAGATTTACCAGGCTTCCCAATAAAAAGTTTTATAAACATGTTTATCTGCTGTATTTATGGCCAATTTATTAACAATATTCAATATTAAGCGAAAAATATATCGGACTTGCAAATGGTAATACGAGTACTACTTGAGTATTCTATGCTACTCAATACTTTTCTTTTTCTTCATAAAAATATTGTACATTCGAATTTCAGTAGCCACTTTAACAGAGTTGTATTTTCACATATGAAAAATACAACTCTAAAAATATTGTGTAGCCTTGTACTCAAATATCTAATACTTTTGCAACACTATTTCACAATGCATGCATTAAAATCGATCATACTCACAATTGGAGATTTTTGACGGATCTTGAATGAATATGTCATTTATGATATGCCTTTTGCCCCCAACGATTGAAAGAAACTGAATGGCAAATTTAAATATTTGAATTTCTGTAAAACCACAGCTTTATTTGTAATTATACTGAGCGTAAAATTTGTTCAAATTTTAGGGTCTCTGTACCCTCCCTGAAGGTGATCAATATCATCGAAGTCTATCTCAGGTTAATCCAAAGAGTAAAGGTTTGGTCCGCTTTGCTCTATGTCGCTTAGTTTAAGAGATATGACCCCTAGGTCCTGCGTTTTTTCAAGGAGGTGGTGTCTAGATAGCGGTAGGTAGGGTCAGAGAACTGCAAAATCAACTTTTTTCTTGATTTAATCATACACTAAAATTCTTATTCACATTTAATCACTCAACAAAACTCAATGTTGAATAAAATCAACATGATGCTGCTGAATGCGTAATTCCGATCAGTTTGAGTTGTCTATCGAATATGATTTGTTCATATTTAATCACTCAACAAAATTCAGATTAAAATCAGAATCGTGCTGCTGAACGTGTAGTCGGCTGACCGAACATTTGAACTTCAAAGCATTAGTTTTTTAGTACAGTGTTTTTTTCAAACGCGTCATATAGACCAGCTGCAATTAATATTGTGATTAATATGCATTTTTAAGGTTTGAGGTTAAGAAGAAAAATAAAGCTTTTTTTCTCTAAAAGTTATAAACACATTACTCGTAATTTACAAATCAGACTAGATCAAGTTTCTAGCTTTTTCTATGGACTGGCTTTATCAGTGATTTTTCATTAAATTGTATTATTTACCGCTTTTTTTAATCACTTGGATTTAATAATTCCAAAAATTAGTTCTCAAGTGCTCAATAGATGGAGATAGTTTTCACCTATTTTAAAAGAATTTTTCTATCCGACCTTCTTCCCCCTAATTTTTAATAATAAATACAATAATGCAGGCTTTTATTGTAACTTGAAATTCTCTATTATATTTTATATAATATGTAAAACAGAAAGAAATAGCCCTTCTTTTGAGTTTCATCACTTCAATTTATATTTCTACACAGTTAAAATATTCCACTGCAATATTTAATATTCACCATTTGGATTTAATTAACCTTTCGACACGGGAATTTTAATAGCTGGGAATTTTCCGACAAAACTTCGTGGAAATGTAGATCTATGCCCAAGAAATATAGTTTATTACTTTTATGGCGCCCTAGCGGAGATATTTGGAATTAAACTTCAATCATTAACATGCTGCCGACCCCGAGCGGGTTAACATTTTTTTAAAATTTAAATTTTATATTTTTTCTATTACTAATCTCTACATAAAATCTTTTGCGTTTTTGAATTTTACTCATCACACAATTTTTGAGACTTAACTGCATCCTTTTTTAACTTTTAAATTTTAACACATTCTCAGCAGCATTGATGATCACAAGACAAAACGCACTCTACTGATCTCATGTTGTTTTGAAATTTAACAGCATGCAATTTTAATAAGAACAAAATAACGAACCGATAACAGTTAATGAATAGCGCTTTGGTTAAATTTCAAATCAGTGACGAGTTGATAAAGTCGACGTACATTATAATTCACGCCACTCGCCAAAGGGTTAAATTACGTAAAAAATTGCCATTTCTATTTCTTATAGTTTATATTTTATTGTCAGATTGTCACTATATGATAATTTTTTAAAACTCCGTCGGATATAGGAATCGGACCCGTGTATTCCTACATTACAAACGTAATTATACTAAAGTCCGACAGCATAGCCATCTAAACCAAGTAAGGCCTTCAATGCAGTGTAGCTAATTCATAGTTTTCTTTCCTATTCAGCTTTCTGTTATTGTTTTTTATCTCCTCCGTGTCTCCTTTATTCGCAAATGTTGCCACACTGAGTTGTTTTATTAAATAAAATAAATATATATAAAATCTTATTGTTTTATAATGGGAATATACAATATAACATTTATAAAATGTGTTTCTACAAAATTTGGTAGTGTAAACCACAGTGTAAACCTCCTCTTTATTGTTATTAAATTGTTTTTCTTTTATTTGGTTTCAATCATGAATAAACTCATTTTCGTTTTTGGTTTTTCTGATTTATTCTACATCAAAATAATCATTGTTCATCCGAACGAATATAAATGGTATGAAAACGTCCAATGAATAAATCAAAGACGCAACAAAAATCATTTGGTTTGATTGATTTAAAATCAGCAACGAATATGTGTATTTGCGTATATTCAGTAGAGTGCGCCGATTTGTATGGACAAACATTTTTTGATATTGTACCATCGATTTTTCGATAGCTTTTGGCATGAGGAAAAAAAGTTCCACTACGACATATCAAAAAAATCATTTTCGAGGCTTCCAAATTTAAATTTTTTACAATTTTCTAATAAATGCTAGATTAGCGCCAACTTGCGGTGGCTTTTTGAAATAACTAATGAAGTTTTAAACAATGTAACATTACAACCTTGCCAGAAAGATATTACTTATGAAAATCGGATAAAAAATGTGGCAACTATAGGTAAAAGTATATAAGTAAAATTATTTTCTGCTTGATGATGAAATGATGATAATGATGATGAAATGATGATGATGATGTTGATGAAAACAAGCAGAAAATAATATTACTTATATACTTTTACACCAACCCAAAAAAGTTAGTTAAAATAAATTCATTCTCATATTTTGATATTTTTCAATATCTTTTATTGTGTATTTCTAAAAGATATTTTGAACATTATGGGCCAATTTTATAGATAGAACTAATATAGATTTTTTTTTTTTATTTGAAAATTTCTCACTTCAGAAATATTTAAGACAAAAATAGTTTTTAGTTCTGACTGTAAAACTGACCCTATTTCTTTATCTTAAACTAAACAAACTACAATATAATTCTATTAATAAACTTTAAACAAAAATTCAACTAAGGGTCATTAACAATAAACAAACAATCCTAAAGTTTGAGCTAACTTAGAGTTAAATGCTATACAAATTTGAATTTTTTAACTTTCAGTTTGTGTGAACTTTAGGTTATTTGTTTATTTTTAATGGGGGTAAGAGTTAAAACTTATAAAACTAATCTTTGGTTTCTTAGCTGCATATAAATCCTGACAACAAGGATCCAAAATTTTATAAATTAAAATTTACTAAACTCAGAAGAAAATTAAAACTTTTTACTATATCACATTTCAAACTAAATTTCACAAAACTAAACTCTAATCAATTTCAACATTTTCTTCAAAGTCTTCAGGTTCTGAATGTGTTTCACTATTTCGATCCATGGGTAAATCTAAATTGGCAATTGTAGTGGCTGTGGAGTTGGAATTAGGAGTGCTGTTAGCATTCATAGGGCTGGAACTAGGCGTACAATGATTTAGTTGTGCGGGAGATGAGGAGGCAGATGATGTATTAGGATAGTGTGATGACAATGATGATTTTGAATTTATTGCTGACGATTGTGTTGAATGACTTGGTGGTGGTATTGGTTGAGGAATTTTACCATTTGCTACATGTGAATAGGGAAAGTAGGGAAATGCTACTTGTGGCAATGGAACTCCTACACCATAAGCCATTTGTAACTGATGACGATACAGATTGATGAGAGCAGGATCTAAACCATGAGCATAACCAGCAGCCGAATGAGGAAACATATGGGTATAGGTTGTGGTACCATCTTCTCGTACCAATACCTGTACCGGTACACGTTTACTGGCAGCAACACTCATTAAAGCAGCTTCATGTTGTTGAATTTGTTTACGTTTTGTCTTATAGCGACGATTTTGAAACCAAATTTTTACTTGTGTCTCTGTTAAGCGTAACGATTTAGCCAATTCAGAACGTTCTGGACCACTAAGGTAACGTTGTTGTGCAAAACGTCTTTCTAATTCAAAAACTTGTGCATGACTAAAAGCAGCACGAGAACGTTTTTTGCGATTTAAACTACCGCCTTGTACATCATCTTGAAGTGGCGACAAAGAACCATCATTGGTGGGTGAGGTGTATAAATTCGAGGAGTTTCCAGAGGGAGGTGGTGAATCACAATCTAAAATGAAACAAAAATAAGGAAATTAATTATCTGTATAAGTTTTCACAAGAATTGTTTAAAAGTAATAAACTTTAAAATATATTCGACAGCATCTCATCAGATCGGCATGCAACTTGGGTTTCTCCTAATCTTTACACTTAAATTATGTCAGTAAAAAAACTGTCAAATTGGTTTCATATTGATTTGACTAATTTTTAACAATTTTTTTTTTTTTTGAAAGCGGATTTAAACAAATATTCTAGCTATCTTCATTTAACACGATTCCATTTCATAAAATGTCTCATATCTCCAAAGCTTACCGATATAAAGCAAAACGGACAACACGTTTGCTTCTTTTAAGTAATCCCGCATGCCCTTAGTTGATATGGAACAGGTCCCAGGAGGGTCCCGAGATCCTATAATTTGAGCAAATTTGACGACTCAGATAATTACAAATAAAACTGAAGTTTTACTAATTTCTTACCTAACCTTCTACCGGCAAGCCCGCTTCCGGGCGTAGTATATTAATTTGACCACAAATGAGCCAAATAAGTATTTTATAATAAAAAATTAAGATATTTCAATAAAAGGAAAAATTATTCATTTTTTGTGAAGAAAGTTTTCGTATGCTATGCACAGCGAGAAATTGTCTAAATTAAAATTTCGTAAAATTTTGAAAAATAAATATTTTGAAACATACACAATTTTTAAAGATCTTATTTAAATAGTCCAAAGTTTTACTTTTTCAAAACACTCCTTACTTTGGTCCAAGGTTACACAGAATTCCATTGGATACCTTTAAAGGATATCATCTGAACTTGGAAATGTAGAGAGTAATGTTTATGAAATTTGGCAGAAAGAATATATTTGGTATTAGTAGCAAAGCCTTTTACTTCAAACAAAATATATTGAGGGTTCGTTTTCGCTAAATTTCGCATTTTCCGAAAAACGAAAATCGCTACATCCACTTAAATAACAGCACAAAAAATCTATTTTTTTTTTTATTGTACACTCACAAAAGTTTGTCGGTAGAATCTACTAAAAATGGCAGTTAAAACAATGGTATATGCACCCGACTAAAAAAGTTGTTATATAATCATATATCACCATATATAAACCAATATATACGTCCATATCTAATTTGATCCGAATATTGGAATATATAATTATATCAAGCGAGATAAGCATGTTATCTCACCTGATAAAATTTGATCCGAAAAATGGGTCTATCTAACTGCATCAAATTATATGTATATAAATACATATAATTTGATGAAGATTTTCAAAGAAAATTTTAGTAAATATTATTGAGATCACTTATGTATTTCATTCATATCAAATCTAATGCTTAATGTTTAGAACAATTTTTGCTAATAAACTTGGAAATAGGTGTCAAAATAAAACATTACAAAAATTTGTCGGAACAACTTTTTCTAGGTTAGAGTTTTTATCTTTCTTATAAAATAACTGAATTAACTAATTAGAAATTTATTAATTCAGTTCGATGCCAATTTCCTTATTATGAATTAATATAATAAGTACTTTTTTTTTTTTTTTTTTTTTCAAAAATGCTATTTTTCTTCATCAGGATACTCTCCTGACAAATACTTCACAGAGTTTTTGCTTTCAAAAAACCTCTACACTTTCAGGAATGAAAAGACGATCGTTTCGGGGATTACGCCACCACTTTCTAAAGAAAACTGATGAAGGGGACCTGGAAAATCCCCGAAACGATCCTCTTTTCATTCCTGAAAGTGGAGAGGTTTTTTGAAAGCAAAAACTCTGTGAAGTATTTGTCAGGAGAGTATCCTGATGAAGAGAAAAGAACAGTTTTTGAAAAAAGTACTTATGTTAATTCATAATAACGAAATAGTCCTCGAACTGAATTAATAAATTTCTAATTAATGAATTAAAAAGGTCAAAAAAAAAATTTTTATTTTTTAAAATAAAAATTAAAAACCAACATGATAAAAAATGAACTTTCACAATTAATTTTTTTTTACGGAAAAATAAATGAACTTAAACCATATTTATTTCAACATATGTTTGTCTAATTTTTAAATTTAAAAGTAAAAATAATTATTTCGACTTTTAATTCCACAATAAAAAAAAAATTTCCTTTATTTATTTCTTTAAAATAATTTTGAGTTTAATAAAGATAATATTTTGGAATATATATGTTAAATTCAATTATAAACATTTATTTATATGTCAAAGTGCAAAATTCAAAACCAGATCCACAATTTCGGAGTTTTTTTTTTTAATTTTTATAGTGCAATTAAACTTTATAAAATTTTGTATAATTAGATATCATGTCAGATAAATTTATACAAAAAATTATTACAATTTTATATTAAATTTGTTATATATTTTGATATAAGATTGTTTAGAGAAGCTTATACGCCATTATATATAATTATGTATAAACTATATTTGCAGATCTCTTAATATATGCCTGGAGACCAAATCGCATATGATTATATATAACGTCATATCAAACATATTTATAAAACCAAAGTGTTAATATAAATGTATATGGTCATATAAAGCCACACATATAAACATTTATAATTATATCAAATCATATAAGATTATATGAAAACTTTTTTAGTCGGGCAGTTAAAAAGGCAAATAACTTAGAAATAATAAAATTTTTGTTATTTTCAACTGTTGAAAAATAACTAACAAATGCATTAACAACAACAACAACAACTGTCGTCAAATTAACTGACAAATTTTTACTACAAAAATTTAAAAACAACTGACAAAATGGGTAAAAACTACTGTTTTGTATATTTAATGAAAAAAAAAGCATTTTTTTTCTCTTTCGATTAGAAAAATATTTGTAATTACTTTAGCCTATTTAAAATTTGAAGTAAAAATTTCAAATGGTTCTCCAGTTATTATGCTTTTATGCATTGGAGATACAATACAAGTTTCTGATTATTATTTGCAAACTAGGAATATATCGGTAATAAAAAATATAAGTTAAAGAAGAATTTTTAAAATTCAAAGAAATTCAATGAAAATTTACTGTTTTGGTAGTTGTTTATTATGATATTAAAAATAACTGGTTTAAACAACTGTTACCAAATTACAAAAATTTTCGTTAGTGGTTTTATTAAATTACCGTCATAACAGTTGTTTTGCATTTTTCCATAGAAAAACGACTGTAATTGCTGTTAAAAACAACAACTACTGATTACTACACAAACAACTGTCATGTTGTTCATGTTGTTATATGTTCATATATGGACATATATGAACATATACATTTATTAAATATATGCGAATACATGCGAACGTTGCTGTCCTTTATTATAAGGTTGTACTATAGATATAAATTTATGTATGACATTCAAATTAGGCGCTACATATGTTCCTTTTTTTATTCATGGCATTAAATATAATTCCATATTTATCCAAATATGAGTTCATTTTACACATATGGAAAAATATATTCTTCCAAATATGTTCATATACAAGTCCCTTTTGCATAAATTAAATAACATATACTTCCATATTTGTCCATATATGAGAGCCTTTTCCATTTATGAAATAGCAGATGCCTCCATATATGTCTGTATATAAAATCTTTTTCCATATATGGAATCACATATACTTCCATATATGTTCATATAAAATCCATATATGTTCATAAAAAATCCATATTTGTTCATATGTGTCCATACATAAACCGTATATGAACATGTTTGAGCGTATATGAGCATTTTTCACCGGGTGTCGAACTTTTTTGAGTGTATTTATATTTTGGTAAAAGGAATGATTTATGCCTAAACCTACTAATTTTTAAGCTCTAGTTTTCGAGATTCACTGCCAGCCTATTTTGAACCATATCGCCTAAAGTAGAAAACGAAAAAAATTTGTAGAACAACTTAGTCCCAGTGTAGAAACGGTAATGACATATCATTATTTTTTGGACTACCAGTAATGACACCCACTTACCTTCTGCATTATTTTAAAACATATAATAATGAATTACTGATAATGACTTACTTTTATATTTTTTTGAAAATTTTTTGAAATCTATTTTTAGTCTCAATATTTTTTAAACACTGGTAAGGATATATGTAACCACATATTTTTTGATTTTTTGTATGTTGGAGAGTAAGCTTACTTGTGTGCAGCAGGTCAATTATGTTTTTATCTATTAAATATTGCATGTCGATATAGCTCAGATGGTAGACCCAGGTTCGATTCCCGCACTAGAAAATTTTATTTAAAAAAAAAATACAATAAAAAATATTTTTTTTTTATATAATTTATTTTTTTGAAAATCTGTTTTTAGACTCATTATTTTTGTCAATACTGGTAAGCACATAGGTAACGATATATTTTTTGATTTTTCGTATGCTGATGTGTAACGACAACTCATTATTTTTCGCGACATCGCCATATAAAGGTAATAAGAAATGTAATAACAAAAGTAACTAGTTACCATTACCAAGTATGTAGGTACATAACAACATATCTGGTAATGATTTTCTACACTGGGGTGTTTATGTTTCGTGACGAAAACATGTAAAAAATTTCATTGCAAAAAAGCGAAAAATTTCAATTAAAATTTTATTTGATTTCAAATTATTTTTCAATTAAAAGTTTACTCATATCAATTAAATTTTTAATTGAAAATGAATATGGTGTCGAAAAAATATTAAAAAACACTCTTAGGTCCGATTAATGAATGTCCAGTTAGCTATTAACTGGGACTTTAGCTGACACATTTGTTGTTGTCTCCCATATAAACTTTAAATTTAACTGCCTGCTAAATTGTAACTGGACATTCAGTAAACGGGCCTTAATATGCGTTGCGTAAAATCACAGTATTTTGAATTATTCATATTTTTACTTTTATTGCAGATATAAAAATTACAAAAGTGTCTCAAATCAGTGAAAAACATAAGAAATTTAATAAATATATCCCAGCCAACAAATATGATCATTAATGACTCAGAAATGAGCTCCAAAAACATAAACATTTTTTCACTTTTTCCTATGAAAGTGGTCCGTCCAAAAGAGCCCCCTGTGTAATCAGAAATGACTCAGAAAAAAGAACGTATAAAATCGAAATTTTCCTCATAAATTTAAATAATTTTGGAATCTTCTTTGTTCTTTTGTTCTTTCTGTTCTGAGTCATTTCTGAGTACACGGGGGGCTCTTTTGGACAAACCACTTTCATAGGAAAAAGTTGAAAAATGTTTATGTTTTTGGAGCTCATTTCTGAGTCATTAATGATCAACTTTGTTTGCTGGGATTACACATTTTGATAAAAGCGCCATAACTTAATTGAAAATTTTGACGATTTTCGATTAAGTTTTTAATTGATATGATTAAAATTTTAATTGAAAAATTTTCAATTAAAATTTAATTGATATAACGATTTTCTTTATTAAATTAAAATTTTAATTGTATTTACAAAGAATTTAATTGAAACTCGATTTTAATTTTTTCTTTCCATTATTTTCACTGCTGCTTTTAAAAACTTGACCGATACCGAAATAAAAAACAAAATTCGCGGCATATTATAAAAATATTGTTGTCACTAGATGGCACTTTGTTCAAAAAATTGACAATTTTCTTTTTTTATTTAAATTTAAATAATAACAAACAACAAAGCAAAAAAACAAACGGATATCTCAAATTGTATTATTTGAATATATTCCGCGCTTGTTTTTTCCTTATTTTGAGCAGTTTTCAGCAGTTTTTGAGTTTTAAAATATAGGCTCAGTTGATACTAATCTGATACTAAATAGTTGCTCAGATAATACTAAATTTCAGCGCCCTCTACCGGTGAGTAGTGTAAATTTTGATTTCTTATCTCTATAATAAATATACATGTCACAAGGTGTCTAAACCGTGGCAATTGGTCCCTTCCAATGACAACGCCATGTTAAAGTGACGTGTCTCTTTCAAACAAAAAGACCGATGAAGGACCGGTCCCTTTCCCAGTAGGGTATGTATATACTCATAACAGTTTTATTTTCGCAGTTCTTATCTTACTGAAATTTAACGAAAATGGTTTGCTAATTTCAGCAGTTTTTTCTCTGAGGTTATTTTTAACTAATTTTCAGTAATTTTAACTAACAATTTAACACACTTTTTGCAATTCCGATGACCAGCAACGTTGGCCTTGAAATCGCCGATAGTAAAGTTTGCAAGATGTTTGAGGTGTTTCAACTTACCAGAATCATTACTAGTACATCTACGCATATCAATGGGACAATCTGAATGTCCATTGGCCAATATATTTTTTGCCGCACTAAAATATCCCAGTTTATGGGCCATATATTCCACATGATTGTTATTCTCCAAACTCGCTGTCGTATAAAATGATGGGCGATATTCTGCAGATCTTATGGGATGTTCCGCAGAATTAGTATTAGATATATTATCCAATGAAGACCGATTACACTTATAATTTCCAAAATTTTTAACACTTTGTTCTTCCGCAAGTATATTAACAGCGGATAACTCCACTTCGGAATCGGAGCGTGATAAACCGCGCTCGACATGATTACGCGTTAAAATGTCATTTATTGAAAAGGGAGTGGTAAGTACCTTACCAATACCGGATATAGCACTATTAGCACTTTCCATATTTGTTAGCATTATAAATTTTTTATTTTGTTTTTAATATGAATCTTTTTGTAATTTTCTGCCGATTATTTTTTGTTTGTGTTTACTCTTTTAATTTTACTTAATGATTGTTGTAAATTCTCTAAATTCCCTCGATTTAAATACTGATCTTGCTCTGATTCAAAATATTCCACTCAAATACTCTTTAGAAAACTCTTTTCCTTCTAAACATATGTATATAATTTAGCTTTATTTGAAAAGAGGTTGTTCTATTTTTTAAATAATATTTGTATTGTGAGTATTTGCCTAAGTAACCACCAACAATCTCCCCATAGGATGAAGTATTCAAAATAAAAAACACAAGTGCGCAATGTACAATTATTCTCATTGAGTAAATATTTTATTGTATATATTCCCAAAACGTTTACTGGTTGGTTGTTTGATTTAGTGGTGCTCAAAATTTAACTTCTTGACACAACGAGTGCTATTTCTTTGCTCCTTGTTAAGAAGTGTTTAGGTGTTGTTTTTTAACATGTTACTTTGAACTATTTTAAATAATTATAAAGTATTTGAACATTTAAAATAAATCTATTACTTACGTCGAGCTTTTCGCCCCTCACAATCACCTGGTACAGGTAGTGAATGAGCCAACTAGAGTTTGCTAAAAACCGAAAAATTTTAAAACCGCGGTTTCGGTTTTTTGAAATTATAAAAACCGCGGTTTCGGTTATTTTTCGGTTTTTCTGTGATATTAATAGAATTGTTTTAAAATTCAACCCGCTCAAGATATTTATTAAAATTCGACTGAATTTCTCACTCGAATGAAGGCCATAATGACACTTCTTGACCTTTCCGGGAAAAAAGAACGTGGAAAAGCGTTATAAATTAAAATTTTTTAATTAGAAATTTATTCTTTTTTCGGCAACTAAAGCTGTATTTTAAAGAGTTTAAATTTAAATTTTAACAATTTGTTTAAAACGATATAAAGTTACAATTTTATAAATTTAGCGGACTACCAAGTAAGACTTTTTGAAAAATACGTGAAAATCTGAACTGACTATATGAAACTCAATAGCTTTTAAACCACATGACTTTTTGTTGCAATTCTTGGCAAAACTGCAGTTTATGGGGTTTCGGCATAAAAAAAGAATAAAAAAATATGACCCCCTCTGGATTTAAAAAATAAAAGAACCGAAATTAATTTTGGGAGGAGCTCGAACCCGAGAGGCCCGTGGGGGGCAAAAAACGGCGGGACAAAGTAACATGTTAGTGTGGGTAGGAAAGGAAATTCTCTCACGATTCCAAAAATGTTATTTTGTTTTTATATCCATAGAACGTAGCCCTAACTAGAGCCATTTTAGTTCCTTAAGAGGAAAATGATGAAATTTTTTTGTATGGTAAAATGTTGTAAAATATGAGCTGAGCTCATTTCGAAATTCAAGATTCAATAATATGCAATTTAATTATTTATTTTAATTGGTTAAAGTATTTGTTAAAAACCGACTTATTTCTGTCGGTTTTCGGTTTCGGTTTTAAGGCTTAAAAAACCGAGGTTTCAGTTTAGATTAAAATCGAACAGCAAACTCTAGAGCTAACACACATTCCGTGTGTTGAAGGGCAATTTCAGAACACCCTGCACCTTTTCTTCACTTCACACCCAAAAAACTATGAAGTGAAATAGTTTGCACTTATCGGTAACTGGGATCAGTGTACCATTTCCGCATCCTTTTCTTAATCCGGGCTTCGCAGCGTTTCAGAGGCAGCCACAAAAGGCTCTGTTCCAATTTATGAAAAGGCGACTTTTATGAGCAATTCAACTGGAAACTTTGTTTCTTGAACGACAATGTTGATGCAGCTGCGAAAATTGTACAACGCGTGATTTTGCCTGGAATGAGAGTTTTTATTCCTTTAAAGTACCTTCGGCTAAGTCCAAACATAAATCTTGATTTAACCAAATGTGCATAAATACAGACAGATCCAGAGAGGAAGCACCAGTAATTGGCAGGAGTACCATCAATATTTTCATGTTTCTGTTAGACCCGGTAGATGGCGCCACCAGTGTATCCGAAGTTTTAAAGATGGCGCTATTACTTTCCCTCCCGATTTTTTAAAATAGCCCATATCTAGAAAACTAAGAGAGATGGAGAAAAATTAACGAAAATTTCGACTACCCCTAACAATATATTATTCCAGCGAAAGGGGTTATCTCTATCCAGAAATGGACCATGGTGGGGCCTTGACCGTCGGGAATTTCTAATAAAATTTTTCCACTTCATAAAATGGCCCATATCGCGAAAACTAAGCGAGATAGAGCAAAACCAATAAAATGTTTGCTGCTTTGGAGTGCCCTTACATGACTTTAGATAGTATGGACTAGGCCCGGGGAGGGTCCCTAGAGCTTAATCTGAACAATTTTTACGATTCAGTATAATTACAAATAAAACTGTAGTTTTACTAATTTCTTACTTAAATTTAGAGTTGTTCAATTTTAGGCAAAAAAATTTAAAATCAACAAATTTTATTTTAAGCCAAAAAACAGGTGTAAATTTTGTTAAAGTAACAAATTTTTCTGACCAGCCAACAGACATATTATTTTGAGTGTATAAATAATATTTAAAATACCTTTCCAAAGCTTTATATATTGTCCAAATCCGATTATTAATGAGGAAGCTATAAGCACTTGCACAGATTCAAAACTCAGACCGAAAAAAAAATAAACTTTTACCTGAGGTAAAAATTTGGACTTGATCGGAGCTGTGCCCCTAAACTCAACTCAAACCAAATGTGCTACTTGGTCGAACATAATTTGTTTATTTTATTAAAATTATATTTAAATGTTAATTATAATTTTTAATATCAAAATCCATTTTTCTTCAATACAATGGCGCCATTACTTGAAGACAATTTGTTTAAAACACTTTTGCGCAATTCATCACTAAAGAAACCCACAAGATGTCCACACAATAAGTAACAACAAACGAGTAGGATACTCAAATGATTTATACAAGTATAAAGAGTACAGCAAAAAGAACGATGATTGGGTGGAATAAACAAGGAGAAAAAATGGTTGCCTTAACAGCAGAGAGTCTAACTTAGTAGAGAGACTACACTAAATTAGTAAACTCAGAAAAGCAAATGAAAACATTTTTTTACATAGAAAAATTTTCATTGTAACATGTTACTTAAAAATTGTTGTTATCAATACGAACTTTTTATGATTTGATCGTTGAAATACGGAATATTTAAAAAAGGTATAAAATATTATTAAAAACATGGGCCCCTAGAACAATATCACTGCCTGACACTCAAAAAATTAATGGAGATCTGACCATGGGTCCTGTGCTTATATTTTAACACAAAAAATTCATATTAATGGAATTTGAAAAATTGTTTATATAAAAAACTGAATTGACAACCGCCATTTAGCGAAAAATCTGTACCATTGAACCTGCGGAGAGGCACGGTTAGATCCCGCATCTACATTCTTTCTGACAGCCAAGCTGCGCTAAAGGCTCTAGGAGCTTACGGGGTATCATCTGGTCTATTCATGGAGTGTATGGGAATTCTAAACGAACTCGGTAGGAACAACTCCCTTACACTGGGATGGATTCCTGGTCATGAAGGGTATGAGGGTAACGAAAGGGCTGATTGTCTAGCCAATTGTGGAGCCCGTCGACCATTTATCGGCCCGGAACCATTCTTTGGGATACCTAGGGGGTACGTTAGGGAAAAACTCAGTCAATGGAGAGAGACTGAGTTTGCTAAGCATTGGGAAACTTCTACTGGCCAAAGACAGGCCAAAAGATTTATTTCTTTGTCCAGCGGAGTATCAAGGCGACTATTGTCACTCGACAGGGGTAACCTTAGGACCCTGACGGGATACTGGGCACTGTGGGTTCAGGTACCAGCTTTACAAACAGGGCCGGTCACACACTGACGTTTGCAGGTTTTGTGAGCTGGAAAGTGAGACATCGGAGCATATTCTCTGCGAATGTCCGAGACTGTGTGACAGGAGACTCAGATTTCTGGGTGACCGTTTCGTGTCACCCTCGAACGTTTGGGGAAATTCTCCTAACGGGATTATTGGCTTTATTGGTAGCCTGAATCTCTAGGGAATTCTAGGCAGCACAAAAGATCTATATTGGTCGCGGTGCGTAGTGCCTTCGTATCTAATCTAATCTAATTGATCAAAAATAAAGTACGCCATTGTAATCAGCATATCCGAAATATATAGAATTAATGATCAGAGCTCTATTAATTTTTAAAAGACAAGATTTTGACATGCAGTGTATTTAAATTTACTTTTTTGTTTAAAATTTTGTTTCAAAAATGCCGATTCCTGACTCAACAATTAGTATGTTCAGTAGGGCGGGTCGATTTAATAATCGCCCATGGCTCAGTGAAAATCGTATTCTAGGGATCAAAATAAGAAACTTTGCCGAAGGAACCATACCTCTAAAACGAATTCTACTACCCCCAACTGTTGACTTTTGTCCCGTAGGGTCAAGTTTTGAAAAATCCCACTTTGACCCATTTAGAGTGCCCCAATCGAGTCCAAATGTATGACCGACCCCCACTAACTTTGGAGGGCCGATCCACCCATGCCAGTGGCACACCCCCTGGAACTCCCCTGGGGGGTTCCCCATACAAACATTTTAAAAAATCACCATTTTTGGCACTTTATTTTATTATTTTTTATTTATTTTATTTATTTTTATTATTTTATTTATTTTTTCTCTTTAGAAATTTATTTAGTCAGAACATATGTAAATGAAAAAATTAATTTAACTTAGTAATAGAAAAGAAAATAAAAAAAATTACTGTTTGAAGTCTTTTTTGCTTTCAAGTCTGGGCATTTTTTCTTTTCTATTACTAAGTTAAATTAATTTTTTCATTTACATATGTTCTGACTAAATAAATTTCTAAGGAGAAAAAATAAATAAAATAATAAAAATAAATAAAATAAATAAAAAATAATAAAATAAAGTGCCAAAAATGGTGATTTTTTAAAATGTTTGTATGGGGAACCCCCCAGGGGAGTTCCAGGGGGTGTACCACTGGCATGGGTGGATCGGCCTTCCAAAGTTAGTGGGGGTCGGTCATACATTTGGACTCGATTGGGGCACTCTAAATGGGTCAAAGTGGGATTTTTCAAAACTTGACCCTACGGGACAAAAGTCAACAGTTAGGGGTAGTAGAATTCGTTTTAGAGGTATGGTTCCTTCGGCAAAGTTTCTTATTTTGATCCCTAGAATACGATTTTCCTTGAGCCATGGGCGATTTTTTTGCCTCCCCACAAATCGACCCAGCCTAATGTTCAGTAATGACCAGAGCACTGAAATGTGTGAACATTAAAAATTGTGATTTATGCATATAAAATATGTACTAAAACTCGAAAATATGCATAAAAAATGTTTAAAATATGCATTTATTATTGTTTCATTTCAGCGTTTCTAATATTATGAATTCATTTTTAGTAGTTTTTTGTCTTAAAAAGTAGTTAAAACATTAATAATTACACTGAAAATAATAAGTCTGTTGGGTCGACAGAAAAATTTGTTACTTTAACAAAATTTATTCCTGTTTTTTGGCTTAAAATAAAATTTGTTGATTTTCACAATTTCATTTGCTTAGTTTTCGATATATGGGCCATTTTATGAAATGGAAAATTCTTATTAAAAATTTCCGCGGGTCCAAGGCCCCGCCAAGGTGCCTTTTTGGATAGAGATAACCCATTTCGTTGGGTTAGGGGCAGTCGAAATTTTCATCAATTTTGCTCTATCTCTCTTAGTTTTCGAGACACTCAAAATTAGTTAAAGTACTGAGGATTTTTAGTATATTGTTAAATGAAGATAAATAAAATCTTTGCTTTAATCAGTGCTTCAACTAAAAATTTGTTAAAAATTAGTCAAATCGATTTGAAACCGGTTAGACAGATTTTTCTACTGACATATTATTTTAAGTGTACCGTTTATCATCGCCGGAAATTAATAGTGGCATTTTTCTGAAATTTTCATCTTCGTTATAAAAACAAAGCCAAAAAAATATTTGAAGAAAACATGGATGGTAACTGCACAGATAAAAATATCACCAAATTTTAAGTGACTAAAATAATTGTTAAAACTAAATTTCCATTTCAACAACATTTTTAATTGGATCAATTAAATAGTTTGTTGATATGACAAGTTTCCAAATTTTTTTTTCAATTAATCTTGTTTGTTAAAAATCAACAAACGTATTTGTTGAAAATCAATAGGTTCTTTACTGACTCAGTAATAATTATAATGAATCGTCAATTCGAGCCAGTGAACTCGTTGGTTCAAATCGCTCTTTTTTGTTTTGTGATTAAAAATACAAAAATTGATTTTGGTAAGATTTTTGTTCTCTTTATGAACTTTGACAGATTTTTCTTAATTTCGAACAAAAATATTATTATTTTCTAAAAAACCATTTCAATATCAAATAGTTTATTGGAAATAGATACAAACAATTGTTGCAAGATCGAACAATGATGATCAGTCCATATCATTAATATAGCGAATCCTTCAATTGAACTAGTTCGTTCATTAACGACAGAACTCTATTGTTATACACACGCGTAAATTAATAACATTAAACCGCACTTTTTTACACTAGTTGTAATTTTACGAGTTTACACGAAGATTTAAATGAACGCAATTTAAATTTAATGAATTAAATTATTTTTTTTTTTCAAACAAACTTTAACACTTTTTTGCAATTGCCAATTATTACACACAAATTTATTTGTATTGATGTTTTCCTACTTATTCTAAAATAAAATGTATAAAAACAAATAAAGGAAACTCAAACAAATTTCATATTTGACAATTTTCAAATGTGTATATAAATACCAAAAAGTTTACACATAAAAATAGGTGCATAAGTTTACCAGGGCTTGTAAAGTATTTTTGACATTTATTGTGTATAAATACAAGGTTTACACTATATAACAGGATGATACAACGTTAAATGAATACCACTAATAATTTTATTGATAAAAAATTCCAGTGGTTTTTAGTTTACAATGGCGAATAATCAAAGACAAGTTCATAAAAAAATTATGGAAACTATTCAAAGTAATCGATTGTGGACTTGTACAAAAATTGCAACAAGTACGCGTGACCGGGAAAGGTGTTTCCAGAGTGGTCAAAAAGTTCAACAAGTATCTAACAAATCCTGAAATATGTAAAGCAAAAGGACCCAGAAAAAACCAAAGCCAAAAAGGTGGAGACGGTGTTGAGGGCGATTTCAAATATTTCTGTCCGCGAAGTGACACGGTGCGTTGAATTTTCGGAAACCTTTGTGCGCAGAGTAAAAGCGAAAGCTGGACTTAATACATCTAAAGTTCCAGACAGAAATGTTAAGAGGAACGTTGATACCAAAAAAAGAGCATAACTCTGTGTTACATATTCTAGTGGAGAAATTTTTTTAAATAAAAAATATAATTGTAAAACAAATATGTATTTTTTTTCGAGGCGTGTTTCTTTTTGTAATTAAAAAATAAATTGAAATCAACAAATTCGATTTTTAAATTTTGCTTTGAATTTCAATAAACTAGTTTTTTGATATGGCAACATCGTTTGTTAAAATTTTCTTTGAATTTCAGCAAATGTGTTTGTTAGCTATTTAATTGAAATAAATTCAACAATCAAGTAACAAACATGGTGTTTGTATTTACAAACTCAATTATAGGCGCAATTCCAATTAAAAGTTTAATTGCATTTACAATTTTGTAAAACTTAGCAAATAATTAAAAATTAATCATAAACAATTCCGAAAATTAAAACTCAAAATTAGTTATGGTACTGAGGAATTTTTTGTATTGTGTTAAATGAAGATAACCAAAATATTTGTTTAAATCAGTGCATCAGCTAAAACTTTGTTAAAAATTAGTCAAATCTATTTAAAATCCGTTTGACAGATTTTTCTGTCAAAAAACAGGAATAAATTTTGTTAAAGTAACAAATTTTTCTGTCCAGCCAACAGACGTATTATTTTGAGTGTAGGAGTTGATATTTTCGATCAAATGTTCTAATTTTAGTTTTCTATTATTAGAAAAAATAATTTAAATAATTTCGTTGTTTTCTGTTTTAAAAAAAAAACTAAAATATTTTCGGGTTTCTTTTTTGTTAAAATAGTTTGTTTATATACAAAATTATTTCCATTCAAATTACAAGAAATTCTTTACTCATATACACAAACATAGCCAATAAAAATATGAAGGTGTGTGTTGTATGTGTAGTGTTTTGAAAATTGAAAAAAAAACTTTCAATATGAAAAAACAAACCGTTTTGTCAGTTAAAAATTGATGATTGTTTCAACAAACTCATCAATTATTTTTATTTCTTTTATGGATTGTTTAAACAATGTTTGAAAATAAATAGCAAAATGGGTTGAATATAATGAAAAATCAGTAGTTCTTTTTTTAATTGTGTTTTCAATTAATTTAATATGTATTTTAGTTTGTTTTTAACGATAAAATATTGTGAGTGTACTTGTATTTTTTTATTAACGTACACAAAATACTTTTAAAGCCGTATTTTATCTAAGAAGGTACTTCGATAATTATAGACTTTTTATTTTTTCCGTGATAGTAATCAGTCGTTGTTGTTTTTAATTCGAGTGATACTTATATTTAGTAAAATTTATTGCTAACAGCAAAATTTCAGTAGCCGTAACAGACTTTCTTTGTTGAGTTTAGGATTTGAAAGTGTTTTGGGTTTCTAGTAAGTACACACAAGTATTCCCAATTTAGTAGGGAATGTTGTATTTGACTAAAAGTTGCATTAACCAAATATATATGAATTCATTAAATATTAAGAAAGAATCTGAAATAATAAATTCCTTCAAAATAAAGTGAAGGAATTAATTCTTCAATTTCTGAAATTCAACAAATTTGAGATCAGAAAATTTATTCCCAAAATATAAATTTAGTTCGAGCAAATGGAATCCGAAAATTAATACCTTTGAAGCTCTGAGACAAAATATAAAACGTATAATAGTGATTTATTTTATAAAAAGACCTTGGGTGGTATTTAATTTTATTCCGGTTACTGTTACCTTTAAGCTAAATAAGCTTTTTATTGACATGTGAATGACTTTTTTATGGTTAGAGTATTAGAAGTTATATACATAGCTCGAGGGCAATAGTATTCATTGAATAGCAATACTCGTATTTGTGGTAATTCGTACAAATATTGAAAGAGTAGATGTTGTTTTTATTGTGGTCACCTCTTCTTTGTTCAATAGAAGTGTGCCTTTTTTCAGCAAAGTTGGTTGAAGGATAAAGGGGATGTTTAACAGGATAATGATTTTCTGACTATTTTTGTTTTGTGTTTGAATGTGATTCAATACCAATCTCAACACTACTTGTTCGTACTTGTTAATTATTTTGTACTTCAATGATTTTCAATAATACTCGAATAATTAGGATATGATTATTTCCTATTTTTTGTAACATTTTAAGACTGCAACTCTAGTGGATGTTATTTTAATGACGACTACTGTGAGAATGATGACGATTGTTGGCGTACCTCTTGAAATAAGTTAAACAGGAAGTTTAATGCGTTGGTTGTATATGTAATAATTGTTAACCAACAAATAGGATTATATGAATTCATGTATGAATATTTTTCCACCATAATACCTAACACATTGACGTGTGGCCGAAGTACGTTTTTATTATGACAAGTATTCAAAACAAAAAAAAATTTATTTTTTTTATTTTTGAAGAATCACTTGAATTAGTGGCAATAATCCCTCAAACAACATTTTATTATACTGTCAGTGTACTTTGTGATCTATTAACATTTTCAATTAATGTACTTGTCTTTAAATCCTTGTAAAGTAAATATTTTAATTTTGCTCTGACACCCTTAATGTGCTTTATATTATTCATTGCGATGTTTGCTCTAAAACCACTTAATTGTGTTTAAGATTCAGTGTTTTTGATGTAATTTAATATCAGCACATAAATATTGTGTGCTTTTAACCAGGGCTATGGCATCACCAAAAAAATAAGTTATAACAACATCGTTATACATAGGTGGCGCTTTGTTCAGTAAACTGACACTTTTCATTTTTATTCAAAATTTAAATAAAAACAGATAAAAAAGTTTAAAAAAAAGTAAAGAAAATAAAATTTTATTAATCAAACATATTTAGCGCGTGTTTCCTTTTAATTTTGCGCTGTTTTCAACAATTTTTTCTTTTGAAATATAATCTGAGCTGATACTAAATGGATACTAAATAGCTGCTCAGGTAATGCTAAATTTCAGCGCCCCCTACCGGTGAGTAGTGTAATTTTTGATTTCCTATCTCTATAATTGATAGTCTCTGCTTTTAACAAACAAATCATCAATTCTAACAAGTGATTCTTACAGTCTAAGAAGCGTATATATTTTTCAATCTGAAGGTACATAAATTTAATATCTCAAAAACAAACTTCATAGAATTGTGTATGGGTTGAAAATGTTATTGATTAAGAACATTCATTTTTTACCCTAGTAACCTCCATAGTTATAAGATACAGGGCGCAGGCAAAATTGCACCAAAATTCGATTATTTCAAAATATTTTAAAAATCGAATTTAAAGGAAAATATTTATGAACCCTTTCAGTGTGCTTTGATCTTTTCTATACTCTGCACTACTCTGTGGAGCAAATATAGATGTCTGTAACTACACTCATAGAAAAAAGTTTGTAGAAAAGTTAGTAAAACTGTTAGTACTTCAACTTAACAAATTTTTAACTTATTTTTAGTTAAAATTTAATTTTTAGTTAATTTTTTTGCTATCTCCACATTACTAACTTACAAATTTTTTTGCTATTTTTTTTTTACTAATTTTTAACAATAAATTTGCTAACTTTACAGTATTTTGCTGAATTTTAGGTACTAATTTTTAACAGAAGATTTGCTAATTTTACAAATTTTTTGTAAACTAAACCACCAATTTTGGAGCGCTTATAAACAGAATGTTAAATGACTCATAAAAATGACTGCATATTTTTAACTCGACAAAAATAATGCAAAATTTTAAATAAAGCTAAATTGAAATGGTTGAAAATTTGTCCTACTCATAAAATATCTAAATTATTAAAATTTATGAGAAAAGTTTCTATTTATCGTAATACATTAATTTTCAAAGATCAAGGTTTATTTTGGACGAACCATTTTAATATGAAAATTGTGATTAAAAGTATCTCTGGGGAGCAAGTGGAGTTTACGGGGATGACCCTAATTGTTTTCCCCCAATATTGTACTTTTTAAGCTTATTTAAAGAATACAATATTTTTAATCGGCTACACCTTCTTTCCTGTGGGTCGAGCTTTACAGGTGAAAATGGAAACTCAAATAAATTCGGAAGTACATATCCGATCAGCAAACAATGAAAATCAAAAGAAGGGTCTCTGAAATACATTTTGTTATGGTTAACATCATGATACAACAAATCACTTTTACAAAATAATTCTTGGGAAATTTTCATTGGCATTGAAATATAATTGACATTACTTTATCTCAAATTTTTTTCAATTGAAAAAAACACACAAAGCAACAACAAAATTATTTTCGTTGTTGTTGTTTTGTGTGTTATTTACAAATTTCTTTGCACATTTCATTGCATTTGCCCTCACATGATATGGACTAGGGATGCAATCGAGATTGATATTTAAAAATCCCGCGATCCCGGGATTTTCGGGACTATGGAATTTTTCAGGATCCCGGGATTTTACGGGATTTCGGGATATTTCGGGATTTAAATGTTCCTTTATTTATAAAAATTTTATGTTATGTAACTAATTTTTTTTTATAGAATAAAGCGTTTTACAATTATTTAATAGTTGTTAATTAATAATATGGTACATTTTATGAATATTGAAACACCTAAGTCAGAAATTGCCAGTGGTACAAAAAAGAAAGTACCTGCATACCACTGGGTAACCGCGGTGGTAAAAATAAATGACTGGCAGAACACTCATTTGGGACGCTTTGTCAGCGTTTGCCAGTATTTGTTTTACCAAAAATTTCGGTGGTTTATTAAAAAAACACTGGCAATTAATGGGCTTAGAGTGCTATGCCAACTTTAGCAACAAGTGGTTATCCAGTGCTGCAACCTAGTCAAAAATTTCAGCGGTACAAAAATCAATGATTTTATAAAAATTATGACGCTTTGTTTAAAAAAGTTTTTATTGAGAAGGTTCCGATTCAATTTGGTTGCAAGCAAAAAAAAAATTTTTTAATTTAAATTTTTTCTCTAAAAACTTTTTGCGAGTGCTAACGTGTTAGTAGAGCCAGTAGTTGTCCAGCTGTTATCTTCATTTACGTTTTTAGCCACCAAGTATTATATGTAAAGAAAGCTCAGTGGGAAGAGATGTCGTCTGCCAATATGACGGACTTTTCCAGCGCTTTTTGAACAGCCCGTCCTTTTGTCTAATGACGTTATCATTTTGGAAATGAGAAAGAAATTTTTGCCACCACCTATTAAAGTACCTTGCCATCGCTTTCCCGTTTTTAGTTTTCTCACTGGGATAATATATCTTGTAAGCAGTTTTTTAAACAGATTCGTTGCGACAACCTTGCTCACTGAATCGTGTAATTACAGCAACAAAGTTATTAAGTTATCGAATAATCTACTTCATTTTTTTTTTTTACCAATATCTTGGGATAAATTTCTTGTAAATATGAGAAAAATCAAAAAAAAAAACCTCGGTAATCTAAAATTGCTCACTTTGTATATTTACTTTTATATTAATATTAATAAATAAGAAAATCCCGGGATTTTTTAGAAGTTATCCCGGGATTCTGGATTTTTCCAATCCCGAAAATCCCGGGATTTCGGGATTCGGGATTTCCCCTTTGGCAACCCTACTGATCATATACATGGGTTGTAATTTTTGCGTTCAAACGTACATGTGTATGTATGCCTGACATAACCTCTTTTAACAGTTTTTATCTAATTTTTCAAGTTTTTACTTTGTGTTTCTTTTGCCAAAAACAGCTGATTACATTTGGTTTGTCAGGTCAAAATAGAATACTCTCTAACTGAAATATTGTCAGATGACTTTTGCATATGGGTTTTACACATGCAATGTTTGAAAGGGTTCACACTAGAGATGAGCGATCCGGTAATTTTTGAATAACGCTGCTACCAGTGATCGTGATTTTCACTTCATCGTTCTTTTAAACAGTGACCGTGATCACGGGTTTGTAATAGAGATGGGCGATCCGGCAATTTTTCAGTAACATTGTTCTCAGTGGATGTGATTTGCATATCGTTGTTCTTTTAAACTGTGATCGTGATCACGGTTTTTCTATGGAAAAGACTGCGATTTTCTGATAAATAAACGAAATAATATTTATGGCGAGTTTTTAAGATGTCAGTTAAACTTGGTTTAGTTAAACCGAAATGATAAATTTGCCGGCAAAACTTTTTCTCGAGTATAATTTATTTCTTTATTGAAATAAAACAAAATAAACCACACACAGAAAATGAATTCGTTATGTCAACCGAATTTGTTGACAACCGAATTTTGGTAGTTGCATGAACTATCACATAATTCGGTTGCAAATGCCGAATTTTGTTGTTGAACATAATTATATGAAAGTTGCCTCAACCGAATTGATTTGGTAAACCCGACCGAATTCATTCATTAAATTAAAACACTGTTTCCCAAAATTTTTTAGGTTTTAAGTTTTTTATTTATAAAATAAATAATTTAATTTAAATATACAAAATATATCTATTTTATACGAGAAACGAGTTTACCTTTAATGCCAAAAAACTGTAAATGCTTTTTCCAGTGGTGGATTTCGAAAATATTCCTTTAAAAATATCAGTTTCAGATGATACTTTCCTTTATTCCTCTTAGTTTTCTGAAGGCTTTTATAAAAAGTTCCAAATATGTTCCACTATCTACATGGTATACACTTATAATGCATTGTTGTACGAGTACTTGCATTTATTATACATAGTTCGCTGATACTTTTTAAAAATGCAAACTAAGGCTTTTCAATTCGCATTTAATCTACATATATAGAAAAGAAGCAATTGATCAAAAATAATGTACTAAGAGATGATATATTTAATAAGATTACCTCTACTCTATTGAATCGCCAGGATGAAATCATTATTGAAATACTAAATTGTATTTATTTATATGAATTTGTAAATTTTATTTTGTTTTATTATTTCTTTTTTGTATTTTTAATTGTTGACATTGAATTTAATTCAAACAACACTATTGGGTTATGTTGGTGTTGTTTTGGAGATAGTGACCAAATTTATTAGAATACTTATTTTTAGATCGGTATAGACAACCATCATCAAAAAAAATTAGTAAAGCATTAGTAAACAATTATAAATAAAATATTGGCCACTAAAACTAAAATGTAATTGTAGTTGTAAATTTATGGTGAAAAATTCACTAGTTAAAGATTTTAAGAATGTTGTGACTACCGAATTATCTCATTAGTTTTATTTTAATATGAATTGGTAGGGAAAACTGATTTTTATGACATAAATAACCTTCTTTTAGTTGCAATTCCAAATTATGAATCATAAACCAGTAATTTTTATTAATACAATTGATTTTATGTAATTGAATTAAAAACTATATTGCAATAGTAAAATAAGTGTAGATGTGGTCGAATTCCAGCCAATTTATATTCTGTGTGCACATTTTAAAAGCGGTATTCAGTTACAAACTGCGTTAAACTAAGTTTATAGATAATCTACTTCCTAAAAACTGGGCCTTAAAAGAAGAATAGTTGCGACCGGTAACAAAGACATGATAGAAAGAGACATTTTATTCAGAAGAGTGTGAAAGCAAGTCACTGTTATTGAAAAAAACATGTATTACTGTGCACAATGAAGTTTGCAAGAAAGAATAGTACAAAAATATTAAAAGAACGACATTCCGAGTAACTGCGTCTTGAAATATTTGATAACTGCAGTACCAGTGATTTATCAATAATTGTGATTAAATCACCGGTATGAAAATATCGCTCATCTCTAGTTCACACGGCATGAAAAAAATTTTACAATGTAAAAAGTGACAAGTCAAATGACAAATCCATGTCGTGTAAAATCAGGATGGGGATATGAGCACAAATTTTTCTGGCAACGCTGATAATCATATACTTTTTTTTTTTGATAAATCGGTCTTTTTAATGATTTGCTTGATCTCGTGATTATTAAGAGAGGTGGCATCAAGCAATTATAGAGCGTGTATCAAGCATAATGCTTCGAATTATGGTACTTTTTATGCAATTTTTGTATAAAAAGTACTATTTGGCCCCTGAAGCAGTGTTGCCACAAAGTTTTATCTCTTACACCCATTTTAAGATTCAAATAAGAACCCAATTAGCACCACGTAAATCCCTCTATTTTAAAGTCTCTTATGAATTATAATTTCAGAGTGCTTCTCCAAATATACGCTTTTATTTAAATTATATTAAATAATCAACTTGAGGCGAATTTAGGGATAAAAAAAATTGTGGGGGATTGTTGTGGATTTCAACTTAAAAAATTGGGGGATGAGCTAAAACTCTGCCAACACTAGTATACGTGTTACTACTTTTAATGCTATACTGACTGTTAGAGGGCGCTGTTCTACGGATTGGTTTAAGTATTTGACAATAGGGTTATGTATCTTACGACTGGATGTGTATGTGGGACATACATGGGACTAATTAAATCAATGGGCTAATTAATTGAGGATTTTAGCATTGCAGGGTATCAATTATAATGAATTTTTTTCATTACAATTTTTTAATAAACTATAATAGTTTTTAACGTCCGATTTTATTGATCAATGAAATTGGTTCAAAGGTCCATTGCAAGGAGATAAGCTTTTTAAAAAACACACTAAAAAAAGTTTGACATTAACTACACTCAAAAAAATAAGTTAGTAGAAAAATTAGTAAAACGTCTTGTATATCAAGTGTACTAGTTTTTAGCAATTTTTTGCTGAAATTCTGTTTTCAGCAAATTTATATAATCATTTATGATTTTATACAATTATAACTTGTCGAGTATTGTGAAACATATATTTTTATATGATTATATCAAAAGATATTTAATTATATAAAATTATATTAACCAGATCCACCATTTTCCGGATCAAATCATGTATGGATTAATATAATTATATAAAAAATATATTATTTGATCCGAAAAATGGTGGATCTGGTTAATATAATTTTATATAATTAAATATCTTTTGATATAATCATATAAAAATATATGTTTCACAATACTCGACAAGTTATAATTGTATAAAATCATAAATGATTGTATAAAAATCATATATGAATATATAAAAATCATTTTTACTAGGGCGATCAAAAAAACATTATATCTAACATATGCAGTCATATCTCATTTGATATAGATCGATATATAATCTTATCCAAGTTCATCTCAAAATTGGGATATCCAGTAATATCCAATCAGATCCCTCAAATATATTACAGAATTAAATTAGATCCAAATAGATCTCAAAATTGGGATATCCAGTAATATCCAATAATATCAAATTAAGATCCTGATAGATCCCAAAATATCCCATGGGATTAATTTACATCCAATTAGATGCAAACGGATAAGCTAATTTTGGCAGATCGAATTGGATAATTTGAGATCAAAATTTATCCTATGATATATTTGAAATTATTTAAATTATGAAAATAACACAAAAAAATAAAAAAAAAAACATTTATTATTTAAAAAATATTTATTTCATTAAAAAAAAAACAAAAAAAAATGCCGTCGGCAGGATTTGAACTCATGTTGCTGGCATTGTAGTCGGCCACTTAACTCACTCAGCCAAACACTGCTATACAACCTGACTGACTATATGAGACAACATTGTTCGTGTTACTGATTTATATATAATTATATAAATTTATATATATATAGATGACTTAGAAAAAATAAATTAATAACATTCTTTCAAAAAAAACAAAAATTAAAAATCTTAAATGTTTTCCACTGACGGACATTTTTTGGTGAATAAGATAAAAAAAATGTTTGTTGAACGGTCAAGGCACCGATAAATGTATTTTAAATAAGGTATGACACATATAAGCTTAGCAATCCTTTGGAAAAAATACTCTTATCCAACACTTTTTCACAAATTGTTTTGCTTGTATTAAAAGTAGGAGTACAAAAATAAAAATATTGCCAAAATTGAATGTAGAAATATTACAAAAAAAAATCATTTCCCTCTGGAAGATCTCAAATTCCGAACTTTAACGAAATTATTATATATTACGATATCTAATTATATATTTAAAATAATATTAATTGAAAACATAATTTGCAGATGCTGTTGTCACAAAATGGTTTAACCTTTTTAAGATCTGTAAAAAAAATCAAATTGAGTTAAAAAAAAATTTTTTTTTTGTGCCCGAGCTGGGATTCGATAATGGTACCTCAGTCACATATATAATTCTGTGTGACAATATATAATAATATATTAAAATATTATTAATCCCAAGTTGCAGTAAATATAACTTTCAGGTGCTGTTGGCAGTAAATGGGTTAATTTTTTTTAAGATCTGGAAAAAGAATATTTACAAGTAATTAAATTGAGTTAAAAAGTAAAAAAAAAATATTTTTTTGTGCCTGAGCTGGGATTCGATAATAGGGTCTCTCAGGTAATATGTGATTATATATAATTATACATAGAATATTACTGACGTGGGACCATATATAATCATATCTAAAATTATATTGTTAATATTGCACCATATATGGAATCATATATAATCATATCTTATAGCATTTAATGTAATATATAATCATATATAAAAATATCTTACATCATAAAACCAAAAAATTTTTATAAGAGGGCGTATATTACTATATCTCAAAATATATGGCTTATATGCCACCATATGTGATCATATATTATGTTATATATGATCATTTATAATTATATATGACAACAGATGTGTCATATTTCATTATGTATAGCATATATGGTTGATATCTAATTTTATAAAAGACAATATATAAAAATATATGGTTATATAAGGCACCACATAAGAAACATATAATTATATATGGCTATTTATGACAACATATATACTCACATATTATAAGATAAAACAAGATATTACTATATACGATTATATGTAAATTTTTTTGGTCGGGTAGTAACAAATATAAACTAAACAAAAATTGTAAAAAATCACAAAAAAAAATATTTTTAAATTAGTATATTTTTCTGCTAAATTTAGCACTCGGTTTTGAAAAATCGGTAAAATGTTTTGCTGAAATCAGCAGCGAAAATTAGTAAAAAAAATCCGTAATTTGTAATCAAAGAATAGCAAAAATGATTACTAAAAATAAAAATTGTAATAATAATCAGTATAAAAATAGTATAGTGCGATTGGAAACTGATTACAAATTTTTTTACAAACTTTTTTATCTGAGTGTACATTAGACCGTACCACCTTACAGGCAAAAAAAAAGTGCGCCGTACACCCTCCAATATGAAGTATTTTTGCAAGGCAATTTCAAAAAAAAAAAAAATTTCCCGAACGTAGGGGTCGCCATTTTGCATTTTTCGTTTTATCTTTGGCATTTACAGTCGGATCTTAAAGTATGATACATCGATGTTTTTCTGAGGAGACCAATGTTTTGCTCTAAGGGCCATTGATCTCAAGTATCCAGTTCTAGTAGTTACCCACCCTAATGTCAGAAAATTAAAGCTGCCAAAAAATCATTAAACTTTTGCTAAGGAAGTTTTTCGATAAACCCAGTAGATTTTTTTTATTTTTTGGTTGCCGAAAGTAGGGGTCGCCTTTTTAAATTTTTTTTTCATTGTATTTTACCTTTGTAGCAAAACACTGGTCTCCTCGAGGCCAAAAAATTGATATATCACACTTTAAAATCTGTTAAAAAGTTAAACAACAACTAAATGTACTTAATTGTCTTGGGTGCAGAGGGTAGAGACACAACCTGATAGTCTTAGCAATCTGAGTTATAACCTGCATTCTTGCAGCAACCGAACAATGAAGTTAATCACAACTTTGTCGATAACGATACACCAGCGACAATGGGAAGCAAAATGTCGAAACGTCGTCCGTTGATTTTTCGTCATTATAGAATATATTCCATTTTCCCGACAACAAACCAAAACACTCAAAATATTTATTTGTCAAATTAGTGCCATATTTTTTCCTGAACTAGAGTTGCAACTAATTCGTACTTTGTTTACAAAAAATACATATATTTTTTGACAGAAGGAAATAATTGAAAATAAAAGTAAGGAATTTAGAGCCAAAAAGAAAGCTTATATACCATACATGGGCAAATGCGGCCCGTCAACCAATTTCGTGCGGCCCTTCACTAATTTTAAAGCAATCAAATTTCTTTTTTTAAATTTTAAACAAAATTAAAAAAAAATTTAATTAAATAAAAAAAAGTAAAATCAGAATTTAAAAAAAAAAATACAGAATATAGAAAATAGCGATAACAAAATAAACATTAAATGGAGCTTTAAAAAAATTTCACTGGTCAACAAATATCGACTTTTTTGCACAGACTTCCTCTAAAACTTTTTAAAGTATTTTCGCCTCCTACGTACGAATTTTTAGTGAAAAATTCCTTCTTCTTTATTTAAACCTTAAGCCTGGTAAAAATATTTTATGGCTCAATATAAAAGAACTTAGGAATCTCTTAGTTTTTTATAGGTTTGAATTCAAAAATATACCTTTCATTTAAGGAAATTTTTAAGGCCGTTCTACGGACTCCGTAAGGATCGCTAAAATTTACTTTTGGGAATTGCTCTTGAAGCACTTAAAATTGGTAAAACAGTTAGACACAATAAAATTTTATTCATAAATTTATAGAAATAAACCTGTGAAAATAACAAAACAATTAGTAGTTTTTCTGCTATTTTTACAGGTTTATTATTTAAAAGTGACTTTGCAGAAAATTTTTTGCCGATTTTCGCTAAATATTAGTAAAATTAGAGGAGCAAAAAAACTGTTAAATATAATATAGTAATCCTGCTAAAATCATCAGAAATGTATGACGAAAAATAGTAGACTGCTGATTTCATAAAAATAGATTTTTATTCTCCCAAAACAATTAAAAATGAATTAACATAATAAGTACTTTTTTCAAAAACTGCTATTTTTCTTCATCAGGATACTCTCCTGACAAATACTTCACAGAGTTTTTGCTTTCAAAAACCTCTACACTTTCAGGAATGAAAAGACGATCGTTTCGGGGATTTTCCAGGCCCCCTTCATGAGGTTTCTTTAGAAAGTGGTGGCGGTAGTGCAATGCAATTTGAAGCATCAAAATCTCATATTAAATGTAGTCTGCAACGTCAATTTTTTAAAAAATTAAAACCCAACATTTTAACAATTAAAAGTTTTCTTTGAGTTTGATAATTATACAAATATACAGCAAAATTTGTTGATGATTCTAGCAGAGTAATTTTTTTATTTTAATTAACTAAAATTTAGCTGAAATATAACTAAAATTCTGTATATTAAACAGCTTTATTTTTGCTATTTTTATCTCATGCTCCTTGCAGGAGCAGGAGTAAAAGGAACAAATATATATATATATCTCATAAATATTAAGCAAAGAAAATCTGCTTCTTTCTGCAGTTTTTTATGCTAGGTAATTTTTAGCAGCTTTAGCAAAACTTTTTACAGGCTTTTTTCTATTAGTGCACTTACTTGATCAACCAGTCCACTTTTGACGGGATTATACCGCTTTCTAAAGTCTTGCAGGCGGCAGCCTTGAATTTTTATCCCGTTTTTAAAGCAAACAAATCCGCCTTATCCCAATTTTTTAATATGTTATTCAACTTTTGAATATAGTTTTCATAATTTATTTTTTCTAGAGTTCCCAGCCAGCAAACGAGTCCAAAAAGGAATTAGAAAAGTGCTCAAAATATATTATTAAACTTTCACTTGTATGAAAGTGCTGCATTAAGAAGGGCTTTTTTTTATTAAAAAATTACTCAAAGAAATATTTAAAAAAATTCTTTAGGCTAAAAAATTAATTTTTTTGAGTCGTTTTGGAATTGCTCACAAAATGTTCAAATTAATTTATATTTTTGAGTCGTTTCTGAATCACCTTTGGATTTAAAAATTTCTCTCAAATGTCTGTGCCTTTTATGATTCATTTTACTAAGACTGACTAACGAGCAATTTCTCACAAACAAGTTTAAAATTTAAAAAATATGTGCGTTTTTGAATAATTTTTGATTTACAGAATAAGAACCATAAAAGTATCCAAATTTTTAGGCTAGGTTATGAGTCTTGTGATTGAAATTTTAAAATTTAAGAATTAGCCCTGGTTTATGTATCATGAAAATGGTCTAAACGAAAGCAAAATAACGAAAATTTGTTTTTGTTTCCCATGTAATTTTGTCGAAAGTAACTGTCAATTTCTATCATTTAGACTTAGACAATGCCTTAATTTAATGCAATCAGAGCCTGAGAGGTTTGATATTTGTTATACATTTTCGATACGAAAATGTTGTTGACCTATGAGTTTTAATTATCATTTACATTCACATTTTCGATAGAAATTATATTTTTCCACGTTTTGTATCAAAATTATGTTCGCCACTTAATTCTTGTTACACATTCCAATAAATAAAACTACACAGAAAAAAGTATCACAAAATTTTAAGTAATTAAAAAATATTGTTGGCTTTTTACTTAGACATCTAACAATTTTTTTATTAAATGTTTGTAAATTGTATCAAAAATATCAAAAAAAGAGCCTTAGAATTTTTTGAAACAAAAAAAAAACAAATCATTTATTTTTTGTTTTCAATTGCTCAAATGTTTGTAAATTGTAACAAAAATTTCAAAAAAGTATTTTTTTTTTTGTCAATACGACAACATAAAGCGAATAATTGTTTTAATATAACAAACTCGTTGTTAAATTTTATTTTTTTATTTTTAACAAATACAAACAAGTTACAAAAAAAAATTATTGTATTTACAAAACACATTGTTAGAAAAAAATGGATTTTATTTTTAACAAATTACAAAAAAGTTACAAAAAGGGATTTGTATATACAAATTCCATTGTTGGTGCCTTTTTAAAAAAATTTTTGTTTGTTTATGCAAAAAAGGTGTTTAACATTACAAACAGAATTTTGTAAATTTTTTCTGTGTAGGGATCAAAATCCATTAAGTAAATTTAAAAATATTTAAAAATTGAAAACTATATTTTCGAAGATTAATTCGACAAAGTTTTTTGACTTCAGAGGGGTTACCGCGTAACTCGATTCGAATAAAAATTGTCGAATTCGTAAATTTTCTACCTTTCGTAAAAAGAAAAGTTTAAGCAAAAATCTTACTTTTTGAATTTTTATGTGTAGTGTAAAAGTTTTAGGATAAAAATAAATTAAAAAGTAGAATTTTTATACAAAATTATATTTTAACAATATTTGCAAGATTTACGAATTCGAAAATTTTTCCGAATCGAGTTATGCGGTTACCCCCCAGATTCGTATTAAGAAGGGCAATATATTTGGATCCAAAATCATAAAAATATAAAAGATTTTGATGTACTTCTCCGCAATATTGACTCATAAAGTATTTCCCTGGATGAGGGAATAAAAAAATAAAGACCCACAACTCGAAGGCTATTCAGTGGACCTTTTTTGACTTTAGATCCGGGATTAGGAAACCAAAATACTCAAAAAAGGTTTTAGCAGAAGGCTGTACAAAAAAATAATTTTTGTCGAGTAATGTATTAATTGGTGCGGCCCTCAGTAAGTTTGTGAAATCCCAAATTTGGCCCTTCAAGCCATTTATGTGCCCATACCTGTTATATACAGTAAAATTAAAATCAGCACATTTAATGCAAAAATTATTGAATTGATAAAAAATAAACTATGACAAAACAAATACAACCAAATTCTTGTTTTGCTTTTCTTTCTCCTAAACGTCATAAAATATCGACGATCGATTACCGCTTAATTTAAATTAATCGTGACGACAATTATTGTTATTCGTCGATAGTCGAACCAGTGGTGATTAATCTCTAAAATATGTTTTATGTATGTTGGTGGATAAATTTCTTATAAAATCGAAATTCGTTTCAATTTTAATTTTGTATTCAATTAATTGAATAAAAAATTTTAATGCAATTTATCATACTATAAATATAAAAATAACCATAGACATTTATAGTTTTTAATTCTTTGTGTAGATGTGATATTTGGCAATTTATCTTAGAGTTCAAGCAATTTGCTGCTTTGCCAGTCTATCACATTTTAAATATTCAACATCATCATCAGTGGCAGTAGCAGTACCAGTCAGTAGAAGAAGCATCAAATGCCAGAGATCACAATTCCATTAGCCAGCACTATCTTTTGCTACCGTTTACAAAATGTATGAGAATACAAAGATGGGTGCATGAATGAAACGATGTCTGTTTCTCTTAGAACATCTGCGGTTAATTTCATTACTATGGAATACATGTTTAGTTTTATTATATTTGTTTTTTGTGGTTGTTTCAATTATAAATCAATATTATCAAAAGAAACGATCACATTTTATTCGAAGGAAATATTTCCTCTTACTCACCACTAATTGTAAAAGTAAAACAGTCAGTACATATGGAATGGGGTGAACTTTTTTCATTGGTTGTTGTTATTACAACAGAACCCGTTCGGAACTAAAATGAAATAACAAAGGTTGCCTTTTTTGGTTGCATTTCATAAATAAGTTCAACTCATTTAATACAGATAAAGTGTTTTAAATGGTTTCAGATCTTATTTTATTATTATTTTTATACATAAAAACAATTACACATACGAGAATGTTTCATTCTGCAACGACGAATAGTTAACACCCTCCCTCCAATGACTTTCAATATTAGTAAAAGCTGGTTTACACTATAAGATTTTCTGAAAGATTTTGCAACCTTGTCTATATGTTTTGCATGTGTACTAAAGCAAAATCGTACCGAAAATCGTATAATGTATAACTATAAGATTTTCGGAAAGATTTTGCAACCTTGCATATATGTTTTTCATGTGTACTAAAACAAACTCAGAGCGAAAATCTTATAATGTAAACGAGCCTTAAAGGCTGGTTTACACTATAAGATTTTCGGTACGATTTTGCTTTAGTGCACATGCAAAAGATATGCCAAAGGTTGCAAAATCTTTCCGAAAATCTTATAGTGTAAACCAGCCTTAAGGCAAGCTACAACGAAAATGTTCAAGGCAAACTATTTAAGAGTCGTAACCCCAACCATAACTACTGAATACACTGATAATATTACGCCTGTAATTTATTATAAATATTTCAGGAAGTTTCTCCGATTCGATTAAACATAATCTCCCAGCAAAATATTGGTATTGACACCTCATTACTATCTGCATTACCAAAAATTATATATCATTACCTTTTGCATTATTTTATAATATAAAATAATGACTTCCTAATAACGGCCTTTTGTATTCATTGTTTCAAAATATAAAATAATTACTTACTCGTATTAGTTTAAATAAGTACTTTTTACACAGTTAAATTTTTTTATTATATGTAAATATGTTTTATGTTTAAATTTTTATGACGAGTCCTAAAATTACACACTACACTGAGAGAATTATCCTTCATGATATTAATGACATAATTTCATAGAATTTATGAAGAATTTCATTATGTATATAATATTTAATTAATATTATGAAATTTTTCATAACTTTTCTTTCATAAAATTTCATAAATTAGATCTACATAAATTTAATGAAGATATTCTTTACATATATGAAATTGTTCAATAGTTTTTACTTTTTTTTAATTTTTTTTTATAAAATATCGTGATTTCCTGAGAGAATAATCTTTCATAATTTAAATTTTTTTAAAATTAATTTTTGTTATTAATTTTGGACTATGAAATTTTTTTATAAATCATATTAAGGGTTTTCACAAGGGGTATACTATTTGTTGTATCGTTGTATCGTCCTAACAAAAAACAGAGTTGTTAAAAATTAAATTGAAAAAATACAACATTTGAGAATAGCACGATACAACATTTTTACGTATGTTTAGTGTCCTATGTTTGAGTGTGCTAACCGATAGAAAACTGAATAGAAAATCGTTGTTAAACACAAATAAAAATTTTAACAACTCTGTTTTTTGTTAGGACGATACAACGATACAACAGATAGCACAACCCTTATGAACAACCTAATTAATTTTTTCGAAACTTATTTTTAATGAAACTTTTTAATTTAATGAATTCTTTCTTTAGATATATTTTGTACATCCGTAAAATATGCTACGATTTTATCACGCCTTTTGCATTTGTTAAGTACTTTTTATTTATCCACTCCAGCATAGCAACGACAACAACCAACTATAATAAATAATAGTAAATGAAATTGCTTCATAGATTTTATGAAGCTCTTCATTGGCTGAATGATTTATTCTTTGGGCGAGTGGCCTATTAATTTTATGAAGAGTTTCATTAATTTTATGAACTTTTCATGAACATTGACTTTAATGAAACCTGTTTCATAGATTCTATGAAAAGTTTCAATGGACGAGTTCCAGTGACAATTTTCATTGAAACTATGAAGAAATTCATTATTGAAGTGATAATAATTCTCTCAGTGTAGAGAAAACTTGAGTTTTTCTGAATGTATTTTCTTAGACTAATAGTATTTGCCTAACTCCTTATTTTTAAGAATCAAGTAAGCAATCGAATAACCACTTATAATTAAACTTTTTGTAAGCATGTGTGTAACCACTTATTATTCAAAATCTCATAACTACTTATTTCTCATTTTTTCGTAAGCGAGCGGGTAAGCGTGACTACTTATAAAAACGACCACGCCAAATAAAAACGAGTGAAAAGGTTGAAGTCGGCCATGCCGACTATACAATACCCTACACCAGTCTGGTTAAAAGCCAACTAATGTTTGGATCCGAAATTCGAATGGGTTAAAATGGGGCTTGTGTCAAAATTTTCTATAATGTGATTCAGCGCACCAAATTTCATTAAAATATCTTAATATTTGCGATCTGCAGTTTGTAACCAAGCCAATTTTGGGGGGACCCTTATATGGGTACTAGGTCTAAACATGGGCCGGTGTTAACCAAAATCAATTGGCTTCGTCCTTTGGCCGACATAGGTCGGTGTACCAAATTTCATCAAAATATCTTAATATTTGCGACCTGCAGCGTATAAACAATATAATTTTGGGAGGACCCTTATATGGGCACTAAGTCTAAACATGAACCGCTGTTAACCAAAATCAATAGGCTTCGTCCTTGGGCCAACATAGGTCTGTGTACCAAATTTCATCAAAATATCTTAATATTTGCGACCTGCAGCGTTTAAACAATATAATTTTGGGGGGACCCTTATATGGGCACTACACTCAAAAAAAAAAGTCAGTAAAGTCAGCAAAAAATGTTGCTGTGTCAGCAAATTTTTAGTCAGGAGCGTGCTTGCAAAAAAGTTGGTAATTTCAGCAAAAGGTTTGCTGAAAATCAGCGAGCTGATTTTTACCAAAAAAAATAGTAATCTTCAGCAAAAGTTTTGCTAACACTTAGTCGACTGCAAATAAAAAAATCCTTGCTAAAATCACTAAACTTTTTGCTGAATATTAGTAAACTGAAAAAAACTCAAAAAACTTGTAGCGAAATTTTACTTTAGTTAATTTATTTGCTGAAAATTTAAATATAGAATATGTGTAGAGTTGTTTTTCTTTTTTTTTTGTCATTTCCGTTTCCAGACAAGCTGCGACATCTACATCTTGTCTATCTGGTTGTCGTCCACGCTATGAATGCGGTTATCAGCACAATTCTTGTAGCAAAATAAATTAGTAAAACATAAGTTCAAAATCAGATTAGTGCTAAAAAAAATATAACTAAAATTTTTGCTGAAAACGGAATTCCAGCAAAAAAATTGCTGAAAACTAGTACACTTGATATACAAGACGTTTTACTAATTTTTCTACTAACTTATTTTTTTGAACCGCTATTGACCAAAATCAATAGGCTTCGTCCTTGGGCCAACATAGGTCGGTGTACCGACCTAGGACCCTTATATGGGCACTAGGTCTAAACATGGACCGGTGGTTACGAAAATGAATAGGCTTCGTCCTTGGGCCGACATAAGTCGGTGTACCGAGTTTCAACAAAATATCTTAATATTTGCGACCTGTAGAGTGCGCACATGGACAGACGGACAGACGGAAATCGTTAAATCGAAATAAAAAAAAATTCTGTGTCGATCGGTATACTATAAGGTGGGTCTAGGACCAATAGTTTTTGGTGTTACAAACATCAGTACAAACTTATAATACCCTGACCACGTAGTGGTGTAGGGTATAATAATAAGTTTAGACGCCAAAAAATAAGTTGTGCGGAGCTATGAATTTCTATTTTAACCTTTTGACACGGGAATTTTAATGGCTGGGAATTTTCCGACCAAATTTCGTGGAAATGAAAGATCTATGCCCAAGAAATATTGTTTATTACTTTTATGGCTTTGCAGCACCCCCTAGCGTAGATATTTGAAAATAAAGTTCAAATATTAATATGCTGCCGGTCCCGAGCGGGTTAAAAATTTTTTTAATTTTAATTTTATACTTTTTCTATTACTAATCTCTACATAAAATCCTTTGAGTTTTTGAATTTGATTCATCACACAATTTTTGAGACTAAAATTTAGCCTTTCTTTTAGCTTCTAACTTCCAACACATTCTCTGCAGCGTTGACGATCACAAGACAAAACGCACTCTACTGATCTGATGTTATTTTGAAATTTCACAGCCTGCATACAATTTTAATAAGAACAAAATAACGAACCGATAACAGTTAATAAATAGCGCTTTGGTTAAAATTCAAATCAGTGACGAGTTGATAAAGTCAACGTACATTATAATGTACGCCACTCGCCAAAGGGATATAACAACTTATTTGGTAATGAAAGATTTTGCTGGGCTAATGTCACGTTTAGATTTGAATTGCAGATCCCGAGAGTTTGATATTGACCACTAAAAAAACTATGAAGAAAATCTAATATAGGTTACATCTTGAGAGAATGTTTTTATCAGCAAAGTTGGCAATAAGAAGACGATTCCACAATCATGTTGTCTGGCTGAAATCATCTATTGCGGCAGTAATTATTCGTATTGCGAAAGTATTTTCTGTCGGAAGGACCTGTTAACTGAACGTAAAAGTTTTTAGCAATACGAAGGCGGAAGGTAAACCCACGACGTTTTAAAACATTTATTACACTCATAGGAATAAATCTGTAAGAAAGCAGAAAAAGTTACTAAAAACTAGTTAAAAATGATGCTGCAGAAAATCTGCTGCAATTAGCGGATTTTTTTGCTAAATACTAGTAAAATAAGAACAGCAAAATTAAAACTGTTAAATTTACAGAATATTAGTTATATTTAAGTTAACTTTTAGTTAATTGAAAATAACAACAAATATAAACTAAACAAGAATTCTTAAAACTCAAAGAATTTTTTATTTTTTAAATAGCAAATAAACTTCCTTTAAAATGAGCTTTAGAAAAAATTCTTAGTAATCAATTCTAATATTATTTAAGATTGTCCTATGCAACGGGTACAAATACTACTCGACAACAAAAAAAAACTGTTTGCTATGAAAATACTGTTTTGACAGTTGTTTATTATGATATTAAAAATTACTACTTAAAACAACTGTTACGAAATTACTCTGCGTTAAATGTTTTTTTTTTCAATAATTGTCATTGTAGTTGTTTTCTGTTTTCAATAGAAAAACAAATGTAATCACTATTAAAACAACAACTACTGATTACGCCACAAACAACCGTCATGTAGTAATTGTCGAACTTTTTTGAGTGTACGTCTTTATTAATTACATTGTGCTAGTTGAAAAATCCAACAAGCGGGGCATCCGGTGGGTAAACCTGATTCGAGTACGCTGAATCCAGTGGTGCTAGCCGTTTTTCTAGATTAGCTCTTGAAAAAAAGATATTTGGATTTGAAAATCTTAGGTCTAAGGACCCTAAAAAACGCGATTTATGTAACTTTTGAACCATTTATTTTTACTCAGTTTATTTGTTATCCAGCTTTGGGCTAAAAATTATCAAAATCGGTGCAGCAGTTCAAAAGTTCTGAGTGAAAGTGCGAAATTTTCTATACAAAATTGTACATTTTATTGCTTCGTTAAATGTACTGAAATTTATACTGAAGTGAAAAATTTGCATAAAGATGTTTAAGGTGTCCTTACATTTTAAATCACAACTTTTAAACCGCAGGACCGATTTTGATTATTTTTAACACAAAGCTTCTCGGTAGAGTAACAAACAACTTAACTGAAAATTAACGGTAAACAATTTAAAAAATCGAGTGTTTTGGGCTGCTTGCTAATTTTCAAACTCAAATATCTTTTTTTTTAAGAGCTAACCTAGAAAAACTGCTAGCACCATTGGATTCAGCGTACTAGAATTAGTTTTACCCACTGAGTGCCCCACCCGTAGGTAAAAAAAGTCTCTGATTCGTGCACAGTGTTATTGGTGAAGCTATCATCTCTGTGATTCTTTCCAGCATTCTCAAAGCTAAAGAAGTGTGTTTTCCAAACATCCGGTCTTGAACCCTCTAAAGGATTGACAACATCAAAATAAATTTGTTTTCTAGGAGAACTAAATGAGTTGGATTACAGGGTAGTTACCACGATTATACACACGTCTGGAAAATTAGTTTTTCCAATAATACATGGGTACAATTTTCTTTTATTTCCTAAAAGCGTCCCACTTATCCAATCTAAACGATCCAAAAGCTAAAGGAAGATTTGGGTGATACTGCGCTAAATTAGTAGTTGTATTCAAATTTTGTTGAGATACCGGTCGTGAATAATTGGATTAAAGTATTTCGTATAACACTGTATCGTGCGGACACTACCCAGGATAATTTTTATAATCGGTTGACAAACATACCAATTCCAAAAGTGGCTCCACTAAAACCGATTCCATTGAACGTTTTTAGGAAGCCGTTCCATGGATCACATATAAAAGCTATAACTGGCGGAGAATCAGTTTCAGAACTGATTTTATATCAACCGTTTCTACTTTGCAGCTAATGAAGCGGTTTCATTTGGGACAATTTCAAACAAAAACCACCGGTTATAGAATTGACAGTAGAATGCGATACAAAGGAAAAGTAGCTATTCTATGTGCTTGAAGAACAAGAGATGTATATAACTTCAGTCCTAAATTTTAAATTGTATTCCTGTTATTATATGAAAGCCAAAATATAAGGTTCCTCCGAAGAAAAGACCTTCAAAGGTTTTAAGTTCTTTAGATATTACAAAGGTTTAGAATCATTCTGAATAATTGCAAATGTTACAAACAGAATAAACAACTGAAGACACCCCTACATACATAGTACGAAGAAAAATTAAAAAAATGCAACTGTAAATCTATAAAAACAAAGTAAATTAATATGAAAAGAAAAAATATATTTATTCATTCACATTTTAAACCGACATTTCGACATTTATGACAGCTTATTTTATGAAAAGTCAAAGAAGAAGAATAAGAAGAGCGGTTGTTGTTTTGCCATTCATTATATACTCACTCGTACAATAATAAGATGTTACTTTATGTATTGGAGGGATGGATGGATGGATGAGGAATAGGTCAAAAAGTAGTATTTGAGGAGTATGCCAGAGTGGCATATCAATTACTGTATAAACACACAGGCACTGACTGACTAACATAAAAAGGGGGGAATATAAGCGTAGGGTGGATGTTAAACATGCACTTGTTGTTTCTGTTTATATTTGTTAGGTTTTAGATTGCATACAGCTGATTATACTTTAACCCAAAACAAGAATACAAAACACCACATAACATGATCTTTTGGGGTTGAAATAAATCTCATAAAAAAAGCTTTTTGTTTGGGGTGTTATTTATATCAATCATTTGGTATTTATTCATAAATAATAACTAAACTACTTATCAATTTAAATTATTTTCAAAATATCAATCAGACAGTAGTTTGAACAAATTTAAAATGAACGCCCCTTCAGACAAAATTTTAAATATGTATTAAACAAACCGCCTTCGAAGTCATAATGTCGTCTAACATGCATACAAGTCAGCCTTGAAACATCCTTTTAAAATAAATCCTTAAAATTCCTTAAATTGTCATACCTAATATGGGTTTTTGTTTTTAGGGTTGTCATGTGTGTTGTTTTGAGACACATATGGAAAGCGCCCACATTAACTGACCGCACTGTTGCTGTTAGTCTGGGCTTCATATTACATGTCGTCAATATGTTTGTTACTGAAAACGGCGATCTACAAATCGTACTTTATGACTTCAACATCCTTGTCGATGACGACAAGGATTCACACGCTGTTTTGAATGTAAAAGATTTTGGTATTTTTTAAAATTGTTTTTCTTTTGGATGATTTTTAAAGTTTTTGAGTCTAGACTATAGACAATTTGCTTTGGATACTAATTTATCATTATTAATATTGTGCAAAGATTTTAATACTTTAGGCGACTTTGGTATTTATCAGACGACCATGTAGAGAATTTTTAGTTTATAAAGGGATTTTCATTATACTCCCAATAAATCTATTTCCATAAGCATAGTAAGTTGTTTGGATTTCTTTGGCTTTATTGTGATACCTTATAAAATAAAAATATTTTCTGACTTTCTGACAATTTAAATTCTGATTTGAGGCCTCTAAAGTTCGAATGAAATTTTTTCACGTGAAAAACAATTTACTGTGCTTTCCCTACCATTTTTGAAAAAATTTTAATTTATCTGCGATCTTACTTAAACCATCAAGTTCACGTGGGCACATAAAAACTTATCCTGTCTTAAGAAACAACACACAAAAGGATCAAGATCGCACATTCATCATCTTACTCATAAACTAGGAGCCCATTCTGTCTGACCGAGGGTCAAAGAATTATATATTGTACAAACCATCAAACACTTTGTTCTTACAGCGTCGGGTCAAAGCATGTTTAATGCAAAGTAGATCCAACTCTTACAGATAATGCATCATTGTCAACAAAGAGAGTTTTGGCTTTGCAGGATGACCTGCTAGACAATTTTCTTTGCCTACACAGAAAAAACAGTAGGCACCAACAATAGGAATTTGTAAAAGCAATCACATTTTCTTTTAAATTGAAATTTTATTCCCAACAATTGTTTTGTTTGAAGTATTTGTAACTAGTTTGTAAATTGTTATATTTCATATAAAAATTGTTTAAAAATAAAAATTCAAAGTTACAAAAAATAAAATTAATTTTTTGTTTGGATTTACAAATTTCTTTGTTGGTGCCTTTTTAAAAAGTTTTTGTTTTGTATTTACAAATTTGGTATGAGAAAGGTGTTTAAAAATTTAATTAGAATTTTGTAAATTCGTTCTGTGTATGTTGATAGTTTCACAAGCGACGATCGTTTGAAGACCTCTTAACCCCTTCAGACCCAACCAGCTGCAAAAATTTATTGATTTTAAAACTATTAAAATGTCCTGATGCCAATTCATATGTTATAAAATATAATTTATATAAAAGTATAATTGCAATATTTCTTATCTAAGTAAACCTATTAGTATTGAAAATATTTGCAACTTTAAGGGAAAACATCACATCTCACAATCGTGTATGCTGGGTCTCAAAGTGTTAAGCTATTTGAAATCATTAAATCATCAGTATATGACATCACTTTACTTCCCTTTTTTTTTGTCATTCGAGGAATTTATGGATTATGCAATAGGATTTCAACAAAGAGAAGACTTATATCTTATATCTTCTCTTTCCTTCTGAGTAGCTCTCGATACTACTTTCATCGCTTTATTATCTTCTATATGTGAGTTAGTTGCTTTTCCGTTTAATGATATTTAATGACCTTTCTCGTCCAAAAATATTACCAATATTTATGCGCAGTTATGGAGATCTAAATACATCTAGTTGATGAAATAGCCAACATTTTTATCGGCTTATGCAAAACACATGTAAATACGAAAAATTAAGAGAGCTATTTAAAAAAGTTTGAAAGTAAAATTATAAGCGACTTCATTTTGAAAATACCGCATCACTCATAAGTTGCCGAACAATATTCAACCTGAACGATTAAAATAATGGATAAGATCAGATAGTAGTATTTCTGTGTCTCACTAAGGTTTTATGCCGGATGCTCTGTAGCGCTAGACAATCTCAGGTTGCAATTTATTAACGATTAAATATTTTTAAAATAACTGTTATTTTGTTCGGGTTTTAGATCTATTATAATTAGTTTATAATTAGCTTTACAACAAATAGAGAAAAAACTTTTTAAAAAAATCTTCCCTAGAAACAATGGTTTACAATTAATGCATTTTTAAGTACTACCAAGCACTATCATCAGATTGTCTTCATGGGATTCTCTCTAGATTATAATGTAGATTTAAGTTTTTGTATTTATACCAACTCCCTGTTATTAAATATTAAATTTTTTTAACAAAATCTTAGAGGTAGTATTTTGTTCCGTAGAGGACGCTGTCAAATCAGAACCTGTCCTTATTTGCCACTCATTTCCGTAAAGTTCATTTCATCGGAAACAAATACTACAGCCCATATCAAGTAATCATGTAATGGTATATTGACTTTGAAAGTTCTTATTTACGCTGACAGACAAGAATGGTAAATGTAGCATATGAGTTCAAGGATATAAAATCGGCCCCGCTGTCGATAAAAATTCCTTTGTGCCTTGGAGTGTTAAGAAAGAATGGTTGGGATGGCCATAGTTGGAAAGCATCGTATATTTTTGGGGTTATTGGGACCATCATATGAAATAACTTTTTTATCATAATATGATCTTTAAATTATCGCATTATGATTCCAAGATGATCCCAATATTATCACATTATATTCCTGAATGTTATACTGTGATCCCTATAGTATTTTCCTAGCATTCCCTTGAAGCTGTGTTAGAAAGATATTCAAAATAGTACTGCTATTTACTCAATGACTAATTTACACATTTAATTAATTTAAATTATTGGCAAATTAATTTAAATTATAAATAGAAATCTAAAACTAGAATGTTTGTATGTGTCTGTGTTTGATCACTTCTAAATAAAAGACAATAACAGAAAACTGAATAGAAAAGAAAACAATGAACTAGTTGCAATGCATTCAAGGCCTTACTTGGGTGAGATGGCTAAGCTGTCGTCGCACTTAAGTATAGTTACGGTTGTAATGTGGGGACATGTTTTCGAAACCCACAGCCAGACGGGTTATTAAAAAAATTATCATATAGAGACAATCTGACAACAAACATATAAACAATTAACAATTTAATGGAAAATCACTGATAAAGCCTGTCCATAGAAAAAGGCAGAAACTTGAACTAGTCTGATTTAAAATTAATGTTTATAACTTTTAGAGAAACAGGTTTATTCTTCTTCTTAATCTCAGAACCTACTAAATTAATTATAGTAATCACTCATACATATCGCACTTGATCAACAAGAGGGTATTAACTCAAAATTTTGAAATTTTCAGTAGAGGTAAAAAATTGTTTGTGGTTACATTTCAAGAGAATTTGAAAATCCATTTTAAAAGATTTTTACATTCTTTTTCTTTTAAATTTTTGCAATTATTGCAAAAAAAAATCTATTTTTTGAGTTAATACCATTTTTCTGATACTTTTTGTTGATATAAAGGTAGTCACTACACTAACACGAAAATAGTCTCAAATGTGGTTTTCGAGATGAAAGAGTAATCGGAATACGTTGAAATTTTTACAGCAGATAGATATTGATGTTGTTAGTTGATTTCTTGCAAAAAGAGAGAAATTTTAAAAATTTTGAGTTAATACCCTCTTGTTGATCAAGTGCGATATATAAATGAAAAATACATATTGTTAAAAATATAATTTCACAATGCATCCGAAATTTGTCAAATTTACGATAAATGCTAATTTACTACTTTAAATAGCATGAACTGTGAATACTCTCATTGTTATAATTTTGTATCATATTATGATCATTGGGCACATATTTTGATAAGTTCGTGTACTTTTTACATTTTTTCAATTTTATTTTCGTACAAAACTAAAACTGTCACACTACTTATTATAGACAGGTGTATGGCCAGGGGTATGGCATCACCAAAAAAATAAGTTATAAAAAATCGTTATCACTAGATGGCACTTTGTAAAATAAATTGACAATTTTCTTTTTTTATTTAAATTTAAATAATAACAACAAAGGAAAAAATATTGCCTGCTTTTTACAACTTCTTTTTTCGCAAAATCTCAAAGAGGAATGACGCTAACTAATCGATAATGCTCAAGAAAAATATACTGACCATCTTATAGTTGTCGAAACTATACCACTGATTGTGAACATGCTCTCTTTCAATTGTAACATTATTGTAAATTGAAGATATGTAGGTACGCGATTGTCCAGATAATATATGATTGTAGACGAGAGAATAATATAATAACAGGAAAAAAGAGAGCATTTAACTTTTTTTATTTGATAACCGTAAAAAAGAGAGATTTTAACAATAAAATGATTATAGAAAACCATATTATTTGTAAATTATGATCAATACATTAATAGTTTTATTGCAACAACCATGTATGACAGTAGAAAACATCGTTTTGTAGCCGTATTATGTTTAAGTCGATTTCGACGAGGCGTAGAGCAGATATGACTTTTATTCTTCGGTGAAAACGCGATGAAATCTATTTTGGACAAACATAAGATTTCCAAAAGCTATCCGGAATAATCAAAAAAATCTTTAACGCGCAGCCTATGAATACATCAGCCAGTCCATCTTAAAATCGCAGTAGAATATATTGTTGATGTTACTTTCTTTCTTAAATGTCCTTAAATAATAAAGTATTACAAAAAGTACTGTTCTGAGAATATTAGAACTTTGTCCTTAATATTTTCCAATTTTTTTTCCAAATCTATTCTCGCAATTAAAAATTAAATATTTTTGGCGCGTTTAGTATTATAATGGAAATTTTAGAGTAAGGCTTTTAATTATTCCAAAGAATAATTTTGGCCTTAATTGTGTTTTCCTTATCTGATATATATACCCAGGAAAATTTTTTACAATCGGTAGCCAAGCACACCTATTCTACAACTGGTTCCACTGCAGCCTATTCCATGGAACTGGTACCGGGATCCTATGTGGAAGATATGACTGACGTAGAATCAGTTCTAGAACTAGTTCCACAACTGATTCTAGGGCAACCGGTTCCACTTTGGAGCTATAGAAGTGGTTGCTTTTGGGACAATTTCAAAAAAGGATAATCGGTGCTAGAAGCGACAGTAGAAGGGGTTGTAACTGAAAATAAGCTATTCTACAACCGATTCTTTGGAACAGAAAATTTTCCTGGGTAGTTTTCAAATAATTTCGAAATTTTTAATTTTTGCAAATTCGAAAGAAATTTTTGAAAAATGATCTTTTTAATTGATTTGACACATCCCAAATTCATAATCAAGAAAAACATTTCTGGTGTTCGCACCTTTCATTCCGACGAACAATGGCCAAATCTCATTCCCATTTTTATCCTCCTAGTGTGAGATTGGGCCGCTAAAATATGTTCATGTACATATGTTCATTTATTTTGCGGATACCTTTCTTGTTAGACGTAGTTTGTCAAAAATATCCTATTGATATTGCTTGTTATTTAAAATATCATTTATAACTTGTATATTTTTGAGAGTTTTCACCTAAATCAAATTAGAAATACATTTTCCATATCATAACAATTTACTTAAATCATCTCTCACTATCTTCAAATACGAAATTATTTGTTGTTCTATATTTCAAAATCAATACAAACAAATTGTCATAAAATATCCCGGTTAATAGAAAAAATTCAAGTGGTATCTTTATTTCAAATTTTCTTACGTTTTTGGTTACATTGTGGTTTTGTACTTTTACTCTCATATATCACGCAATTGTTTTTAAATGGCTCCCAAAGAAAAGAATTTTGAAAACTCAATATTAATCTTAACAAATGGCGCTCAAAATTTAACTTCCTCTTATTTCGTTTAAAGCACCGCCCGGTTACCACTTATCTAAACGAATATAGTGCATAAGTAAATACAAAAATCCAAAAAGATAATTGTATGAGTATTATAGTTGCGACAAAGGATCAAAGAAACAGGAGCCGTGGCTTATTTGTCATTTTGTCCTTGTTTGGCATATCAATCCTTTTGCTTTCAATGCCTCCATTAAACGTTTCCTTAATTGACTAATGGGTGTCGGGTGTGAAGCGCCAAAAGACGAAAGAGGGTTTTAATTTTATGTTATTGGGGATGTTTAGTATACAAATAAATATTTTGTAACTAAGCATATAATATAAGAAATTTGGAAAATTGTTTAGTCTAACTAACAAAATACGATATGTTTGTTTATATCAGTTGACAAATTCATATACATATATCATAATTTAAATAAATTTATAAACAATTTAAACTCATTACAATGAAAATTTTAATAATTTACGAGTTTATGTATTTTTAATGTTTTATTTTCTTCTGTGTTGAACTGTCGCCCTTTTTCAAATTTCGTTACAAATTCCTCTATGTCAAGTGTTTTAATCGTTGAATTTTGTTTTATTGATCTCTGCTGACATTTTTTGTTTAGTTTATTCATCAATCGTTTAATTCAATTTTATTTGATTTTGATGTGGGAATTTTTCTAAAATCATGAAGTTCTTATACCAATATTTTCTGTTTTATTTCAACTTTTGTTTTTTTTATTATCATTTTTGGTACTACATTCATACTTTGAACTTGTTCATTCATTCACTTGTATTTCTTTTCGTTTTCAAGTGGCCACCAATGTTTGTGACAATTAAATATAAATTAATTCTACAACACTTGTGATTTTTTTCTTTAGTTTCAAAATTATTTTGTTTGTAATATATCTTTTTATATAAATATTTTGAAATTTAATCGGAAGTAAGATGTATTATGTAGTGTTTAATTTTAATTTAAAAAAAAACAACATTAAATTTTTCAAAACTTTGATTTTTTGCTCCGTAACATTTTTAGTAAAATGTTTTTAACATTAGCTGTATTTTCGCCTAATGTATAAAGTTTCTAAACAGTTTAATTACACGTTTTTAAGCTTATTTGGTAAAAACACTCTGCATAATTCGTTTAATAACGACTAATTTAACAGTCTGTTAAAGTAGGTTAAAGCCTAAAATAAGCACTTCATAAAATTTGGAAAATAAAATCTCAGTTGAAACATTAAATATTGAGTTTTTATCTATTTAAAGACTTTTTTAAGGATCATGCACCCAAAAATATGCAAAATCCAATATTTTATATCCAACAAATTAAAAAAATCTGGAACAATTGCACCGTTTAAGCCTTTTTTCATAAAATTTTCTCAAATTGGTGTACAAATAAAATACAAAATAAACTATACAAAATAGTGATGTTGATTTAATCAAAACATAATCGTCATTCGAATACTTTCAGTATTCGTACTATTTAACCTTTTTTAAAATACTAGTTTTCCATTATTACCTCTTCGTTAAGTATAAACATTTTTTTTTTTTCATATTTTGATTTATTTCAAAATTATTTTTATTGATAAAATCTTCAAAACAATATTATTCACCTACGATTAACGAGCCAACCTTTTACTAACTTCATGAATCACTAACAATTTATTTGATAGTGGAAACACATCCAATTAGGGTGTTGCCAGAATAAAACGAGAAATTAACGAACTGTTATTTAACGCTTATGCATAACATTTTTTTAAAAACGTTTAATAAGGAAAATAAATACATTAGCAATTGTATACCTTAACGCAAAATTAAGATAATTTAATGCATTAGAGCCTTTGAAATTTGGAGTAAAAATTGCAAAATGTTCTCTAGTTATTACCTTTTTATGCATTGGAGATGCAATACAATTTTCTGAGTTTTATTTCCAAATTAATGTGTTAATTCATAAATGTTTTAAGGTCTCGTTACTAGATCGTTAATGTAACGAGAACGAGTCGTAAAGTGGTATTTTATGTTTGCTAAGTTACTCAAAATATGTAACGTGGTATTAAGGATTGATAAATTTGATTTTCAGAATAGTACCAACCAGTTTAAAAATAGTACATTTTCGACCAATATAGTACCAAAACTTGCACTTTTTTATAAAATAACAAGCAAGAATTTTCATAAAAATTCGTTGTGGATTATATTTTATCCCAGAAAATCGGGATCAATTTCATTTTAAATCGAAAATAATTTGTAGTCGATTTAGCTCATTTGATTCATTCAATCATTAAATTAGTTTTTATTTTTTATTTACTTAATTTGTTTACTTTTCAAATATAATATTTTATGTGTTCGTTTTAAACAAAAGTTTTTGTATGAAAATTAAAAAAAAAATTTGTATTGTTTTTGCCAATTAATTTCTTTTTTAAATAAACTGGATTTCTATAGAATATTTGGAAATAACAAAAATGTGCCAGTGTACCAATTAAACTTTGATTGTGCCAAATATTGTACAATTGTGCCACAAATTCCATCACTGATATGCAACTAAAAACAGCTGTTGTGCTCTCTCACGTAAAAACGGAGAAAAAATTCTGTTTTCAACAGAAATGTCCGGCACGTTACGACTCGTTCACGTCTAGTATTCAGCACTATGTGTTTCTCATTAAGCAGGTTGAATCAGCTTATTTGTCACGTTACATTTACGTGCAAGTAATTTGGGCTTTATAAAGTTATAGCAGGCTTACAAAACAAATTTTTCATAAAAAATTTGTTTCATAAGCCTCCTATAATTTTATAAAGCATTTATGAATTTACACTTAAGAATTTATCAATAATAATGAATATAAACTAAACAAGAATTTCAAAAAATCAACGAATTCTTGTAAACAAAATTTCTAAGTATCCACTTTTTGTTAGTTATATTTTTTTGCTAAGTTCAGCACTCGGTTTTGAAAAACTAAGAAACTACACGTAGTAGTTTTCTGAAATCAGCAACAAAAATTGGTAACAAAAATCAGTAATTTGTAATAAGAGAATATGAAAAATGAGTACCAAAAACAAAAATTTTATTGGGTGTGTAATTTAAAAATGCGGGATTTTTGGCAAATTTTGGGCGTTTATTGTGAAACATTTTTAACAACATAAATTTATTCAAAGTATATGTCATCGTTAGCTAAGACCTTCTCCCACCTATCTGGCAACATATGGATTCCGCTACAAAATAACTGCTAATTTTTGTGGCCAAAAACGAATCAAGCCAATTTCGGATACCCTGTACTCACACATGGTAGTCGGACGGGGCAAGATCTGGATTATAAGGCGTGGGAAGCAAAACTTCTCAACCACTATTTTCTAAATAGTTTTTAATCGGTCTTGCTACATGTGGCCGAGCTTTGCCTTGTGGAATATTACGGTTTCATGTCTGGGCGTTTTTCGGCCAATGCTCGCTTCAAACGCATCAATTGTGTTCGGTACAGGTCGCCTGTGATCGTCTGGCCCAATTTCAGCAGTAGATGGGACCCTTCTGGTCCCACCAAATACAGACCATTACCTTGGTGCCATGGATATTCGGCTTTGGGGTTTATTTGGCTGGTTGGCCGGGCTTCGTAATGGATCCATTTTTGATCGCCAGTAATGATTTGATTTCAGCGTCTCTCGGCTTCAACTCGTGTGGTACCCAATTTCCTTGCTTTTGGATGAATTCTGCTGCTTACAAACGCTTTGAAATTGCTGCTTGAGTGACTCAAAATGATTTTGCAAGTTCTTGTTGAGTTAGACAACAATATTCTTCGAGTAATGCCTCCAATTCGTCATCTTTAAACTTTTTTGGCTGGCCTGGGCGGTTTTTGTCTTCTGTGTCAAAATCACCACTTCTGAACCGCACAAACCATATCTCGCACGTTGAAATCAATGACACATATTCAGGATAAGCTTCGGTGAGCAATCGATTTGCTTCATCTGCACTTTTATTCAAATTGAAGAAGTAAAGCAAAACTTTCCGCAAATGGTGCTTTGTTGGCACAAAATTCGAAATTTTTGAAACAAAAAAGACTTTGTTGTTTACAATATTTTGTTCAATGACTAACTGAGAATAAATGCAACATAAGTTATTAAAGACACAAACCATGCATAAAAGATACGCCATCTGTTGTGAATCCCGAAGTTTTAAGTTATATACCTAATACCAAAAATCAGTACCAAAATAGTAAAATGTAATTGAAAACTGTTTACAATTTTTTTTTTAACTTTTTTATCTGAGTGTAGTAGTATCATTTGCATGAGAGGTGCAAGATCAAAATGTAATTGATATTATAAATTTCCTAATTGAAACCCGCACTAATAGAAAAAAGTCTGTAAAAAAATTGATATACCCGACTAGAAAAGATATTATATAATCATATATCACCATATATAAACCCATATATATGTTCATATCTAATTTCATCCGAATATTGGAATATATAATTATATCAAGCGAGATAACATGCTTATCTCGCTTGACAATTTGATCCGAAAAATGGGTATATCTAATTGGATCAAATTATATATAAATACATATAATGTGATGAAAATTTTCAAATAAAATTTTAGTAAATATTGTTGAGATCACTTATTTTCATTCATATTAAATACTTGATACAATACAGAAAAATTTTATTGATGGAAAGATGTTTGAAAGGAGGATTTAATGGTATTTAGGCCATTTGTAGGACTCATATTTTCCTTAAACATAGAATAACGCAATTTGCAATTTAAATCCTTCTTTTAAAATGAGGTTTATTTTGTTTTATTTCAATAAAGACCAAAATTCAAAACGATAAAAAGTTATTTAGAAAAATTTTAGCTAATAAACTTGGAAATAGCTGACAAAACAAATTTTCAGTTTAACTCAACATTACAAAAATTTGTCGGAACAACTTTTTCTAGTTTAGAGTTTTTGTCTTTCTTATAAAACGTGTGTCTTTCTTATAAAATAAAAAAATTAACTTTCACTATTATTTTTTTTTCACGTAAAAAATAACTGAACTTAAACCGTATTTATTTTAACATTATAAACATTAATTTATATGTTAAAGTGCAAAATTCAAAACCAGATCGATCCACAATTTCTTAGTTTTTTTTTCCTTAATTTTTATAGTGCAATTAAACTTTATAAAATTTTGTATAATTAGATAACATGTCAGATATAATAATATATAAAATTAAATGCCATTATGTATAATTATATATAAACTATATCGCAGTTCTCTTAATATACACTCATAAAAAAAAGTTAGTTCAAAAGTCTGTTAAACACGTTCTGATTAAATTGAACTAACTTTTCTGTTATTTGCTCTAAAAAAGCCCGTACAAATAAGTAAAAATTCTGCTAAATTAACAGGAAATAGTACATGTATTTGCGCCAGCACAATTTTGACCTATTTGTACGAGATTTTTTTTATTAGTGTATATATGGCTGAAGACCAAATCGGATATGATTATATATAAGGTCATATCAAAAAACCAAAGTGTTAATATAAATGTATATGGTAATATAAAGCCACGCATATAAACATTTATAATTACATCAAATCATATAAGATTATATCAAAACTTTTTTAGTCTGGTAACTATAGTTATAACTATAGTATACTAAAAATTTGTTAAAAATGATGTTGCAAAAAAAACTGTTAAAATTAGCACATTATTTTTGCTGTTTATTAATAGAAAATAATAATCCACTAAAATCAGCAAAAAAAACTTTGCTAAATAATTAGTAGCCTAATAAATCACAAAACAAAATATTAAAATTCTCGAATTTGTTTTTTCGACTTTTTTTTAAATGCAAACAAAAATCGAGCCTTTTGAAAACAGCAGTTTGCAATTTGTTTAGCAAATATTTTCGCTGATTTTAGCAGGAAGTCTATCCTAAATTAGCTTAAAATTAACAAAATTTTGTAGATACACTGATAGAATTTTCGTTCATACTATTAATGAATCGATTTCATTAATCTGAATTCAATGATTTAATGAAAAAATTTCATTGAGTTAATGAAAAATTCATTAATTTAATGAATTTTTTCATTATATATTTTCAACTAACCCGTAAGATATGCTATAATTTTTATAAGGGTTTTGAATTTGCTAATTACTAATATAGATATATGTTCCAGTAATGAACGCTAGGGTTGCAAACTGAAATTATTTAAATATAAAAGTCCAAATAATGACATCATTTTATTTTGGCTATTTAGATCAATCGGTAACGCGATAATGTTTACATTCTGGTATTTGCGGATTCAAGTCGACTTCAGGGAGATGTCAAAAACGTTATAAAAACGGAAAAGAAATATATGTACAAATAAAAATTAATAAAATAAAAATAAATAAAAAAAGTAACGAAAAAAAATATATTTTTTTCAATTAGTTTCATTTAATGAATACGTTTCATTGATCTAATGAACGCGTTCTTTGGGAAGTTTTCAATGAAAAAAATCATTGGATTAATGAACAAATTCATTAATACTATTCACAAAATTCTATCAGTGTATAACAGTTTGTTTTTGCTATTTTTAGTCTACTAATATTTAGCTAAATTTTCTGCAGATTTTACAGTACAATTTGTCATTTTCAATTAACTAAAAGTTAACTTAAATATAACTTAAATTCTGTAAATTTAATAGTTTTATTTTTACTGTTTTTATTTTACTAGTATTTATCAAAGAAACTGCTGTTCTTCTGCAACATCATTTTCAACTAATTTTTAGTCGCTTTTCCTGTATTTTGCACATTTATTTCTATGAGTGTGTTTTTAAATTTTTTTTTTAAGGTGCGTAACCTCTTTTTTATTGTTTTTCATGGGCAATACCTGGTAGTTTTTTATTTATTTATTTCGGTAAGATTTATTTCACTATTAATCAAACACTGATCAACCGTCGATGGTAAAGAAAATTGTTTAACAAAACTTAACTTGCCAGTGTCCGTTAGTAGAATCACATTAGAGATACGAAAATTTTCACCAAGAAAAAAAACATTTAATCTTGTTAATACTCGCAAGATTTTATCACCTTAATAATTAGCATTAAATAGTCTTAAAATTAGCATGAAAGATATTTTTAAATACTTTAGCAACACTTCTTTACAAAAATTGTAAAAATGTTTTGATTTTTAAAATATTTCATGAATGAAACCAACAAAGAAAATACTGCATAGATGAATGATAACATTTTATTACAAAACAATTAACAATTACAAATATGTTGTTTGGTCTATTTAAGAGACAAAAACCGAACAAAGCAGCTGCTAAAAAAACCCCTATTACAAAAAAGGATCCTTTTTTAATTGTTTGCTAAACCCAACTAAGTAAAAACAAAATTATCCTTAATCTCAAGTGGTTTTTGAAAAATTAAAAAATACGTTACATGTTTGTTTTCTTATCCGGTTTTTTTATTTTATTAAATGACTCGTTTTATTTACAATAACAAATTACAAATTACATTAGAAATATTTATATAACATATTATTTAGGCACATATTCGTTTTAAATATACTTTTATAGTAAATCTAGCAAAATTCAAATTATAAATATAAGGTACTACAATTAGAGGTTTTGAGAAATTTATACTTAACTAAAAAAAATGACTACAATTTGTTTTATGTTAATTGAACTACGATAATAATAAAGAAAATACATAAATAAAATTAAATAAAGTTGAATCCCAATTATCCGGGCATCCATTAATCGGGTACGGGTCAACCGGCAAGCTCTGTATTTGATTTTATACCTCTATTAACTGGTATACGTGTTTTTGTGAAAATCGCACCATCAAATACCAAATCGCTAAAATCTTTCAATAAAAGAGAAAGAAGATCTGGACCTTAATTATGTATCTTTTGAACGACATACAATGGTGAAATGGGCCTAATTAATTATCGTTTTAAAGATGGAACTCATTTCATTAATACACATCTTGAAACGACATCATTGAAGCGAAAATGATTTAGGCATTATTTACTATGATGTATCGTCAAAACTATACTCAATTTATCTCCAGATTGACGACTATCGAAAAAACAAATGCGTTAAATTGTTGTCTGAAAAATATAATGTTGAACAAACTGAACGCGATTTTGTAAAAATAATAAAATTTATTAGTATTTTTGCATAACCTATTTTAAACGTATTTTTTGATTTTCCATGCTGAACCCGGACCCGAGTAACCCCGATAATCGAGGTTCAACTGTATAAATAAAAAAAAATTGAGGTTGAATTAATAATGTATTAAATATATTTTATAGTTATTGTTGTAAGTGATGCTGCGAGTGATGATGATGATGGTGTTGCGCCTGCATTAAGTAGCTTTGTGTGGAATGTCCGGGAGGAGCAGCATGACCCCACATTGATATATTTTGTGGTGGCAATTCGGTTTTTATTTTTAATGAAGCTGGTCCATCACTATCAATTTCTCCACGTTTCGATTTGTAACGTCTATTTTGAAACCAAATTTTTACTTGCGTCGGTGATAAATTTAATTTTTGAGCTATAACTTCACGTTCAGCTCCGGTGAGATACTTTTTCAGACGAAATTTGCATTCTAGTTCTAAGACTTGTGCTTGTGAAAAGAGTACACGTGGTTTACGTTTCGAACGTGGTCTACCATTTTTACGTAGCTCCGATTTTGATGATGTTACCAGAGAAATATCTTCTGTAAAGAAAGAGGAAAACATCAAGTATTATTATTAAAATTTTACAAAACAATTGTACTCTTTCTTTATAGAAGAACAGTTCATGCATTATATTTCGGCCTAACAGCTAGAACAAAGTCAAATAAATCAATGCGGCAAAGGCAATGCTTCGAATATTTAAAGTCCTTTTCAAAGTAACACCTGACATGATCTGAGTACACACAAAAAAATAATTTTCATATTTGAATACGAAAATCGCAGATTCAATAAAAAAAATTTTTGAATTTCCTGTGATGACGATTTTTGCAGAATTGATAATGAAAATTGTAAGCACGTTGTTGAAATTATTTTATTTTTCTGTCAATAAAGAAAGTTGTTGATTTGATTAAACACAATTATTGAATTTTTGTGATTTTTCAAGAATGTGTTGATTTAACACAAAGTTTTAATAATTTTTTTAATAAAAAAACATGCTAAATTTAATTAAAATTTATTTATTAGAAAAAAAACACAACAAAAATTATAAAAGGGTCAATAAAATTCTAAATCTTTCATATTACTAAATATCTTTATAATTTCATTAAACTTTTCCGGTTCACACATAATTATGAAACTTCAAAAGTAATAGACAAATTTACAAAAAGAAAAACAAAACATATCATGCCTTGAAAAAAATCAAAATAACGGCCAAAATTAAAAAAATTTGATTTTTACTTTGATTCAAGTATTATGTTTATTGAAAATGAAAAATTATTCAATTATTTCTTTATCAAATGCATTTTGTTGAGTGTTATTTTTAAAAGTTGCAATAGTGATAAACATAATGTTTGAATCAAATTCAAAGGGTTATTGTATTTAACTTTTATATCAAACAAACGAGTTTGTTAAATTTTTTTCTGGTATATTTTTTTGTGTGTAGGCGGGTTTACTACATGTGGTCTCTTCTTTCACGTAACATACATATCGAGTTTTCCTTAAGTGGAAAAGAACGCCACAGGTGTAATGCATAAATTAACAACTCTTTTCCATTGACAGATAAGCTTTTAGAAAAACTTATAAATGGAGAAAAATCGTGGAATCGCTGAATTTTTTCAGTAAACTTATAAAGTGTTCTTCACAAAGTGAATGAAACATTTCTTCATTTTAACGAAAAAGCTTCATCATTTTTATGAAACTACTCTTAAAACTAGGCTTTCCAAATCGAAATTGGCAAAAAGCTTGACATTCAGAGGAAAAAGCTTGATTTTTCTTGACGTTCAAAAAAAAGGGCTTGATTTTTCTTGACAATTTAAAATTCAGTTAAATTAGCAAAAAAAAATTGCAAAATTGACTTGAAAATTTAAATGATATTAATTTATACAGATTTTCTACATTCTTTGTACCACATTTTTTAAAGAAATTGGGCCCATATGCTGTCAATGGATATGTCTTTTGGCAATTCTTCAAAAACTTCCCGAAGACAGCAGTAATCTGCATACAACATATCAGTATTAATTGAATTTGATATTTTTAAAATAAATGGCAGCTCTGCTTAATTATTCCTTGACAACAACGGAAACAGTTATTTATCCGTAAAAATTAGTCATGGTACATTTAAAAACAATTAGTTTTTTGCTAATGGTTAATTTTTCTTGATTTTTCTTATCAATTTGATGGAAAAATTTCTAAAATTTCGTTTTACCTTGACAAATGACATTTTTTCTTTATTCTTGACACGCATTGAAAAAGCTTGACAATCAAGCCAAATCAAGCCCGTCGGGCAACCCTACTTAAAACTATACGTCAGAAGAAAAAACTGTCAAACGCGTTGCAAATCGGTTTGATTATATTTTAACAAATTTTTAGTTGAAAAACTGATTTAAACAAAGATTTTAATTATCTTCATTTAAGACTATATTAAAAACGAGTAAAAAGGTTAAATTCGGGCATGCCGACTATATAATACCCTACACCAGTCTGGTTAAAAGCCAACTAATGTTTGGATCCGAAATTCGAATGGGTTAAAATGAGGCTTGTGTCAAAATTTTCTATAATGTGAGTCAGCGCACCAAATTTCATTAAAATATCTTAATATTTGCGACCTGCAGTTTGTAACCAAGCCAATTTTGGTGGGACCCTTATATGGGCACTAGGTCTAAACATGGACCGATGTTGACCAAAATCAATAGGCTGCGTTATTGGGCCAATATAGGTCTGTGTACCAAATTTAATCAAAATATCTTAATATTTACGACCTGCAGCGTATAAAAAGTATAATTTTGGTAGGACCCTTATATGGGCACTAGGTCTAAACATGGACCGATGTTCACCAAAATCAAACCTGTTCGTCCTTGGGCCAACATAGGTCTGCGTACCAAATTTCATCAAAATATCTTAATATTTGCGACCTGTAGAGTGCGCACAAGATTGCATGGACAGACAGACAGACGGACGGACAGACGGACATCGTTTAATCGAAATAAAAAAAAATTCTGAGCCGATCGGTATACTATAAGGTGGGTCTACGACCAATATTTTTTGGTATTACAAACATCAGCACAAACTTATAATACCCTGACCACATAGTGGTGTAGGGTATAAAAATGATCCCAGAAGTATAAAAATAAAATTTTTTGGTACCTTAGCGTATTCGCGATATTCGTATTCGCTAACTTTGAAAAACGGCTATCACCATTGAATTCAGCGTACTCGAATTAGCTTTACCAGTAGGGTGTTAAAATTTGCGACTAGCACAGTGTAATTAATGTGTTCGTATAAAAATAGTTCCTAGTACTTTCTGTAAAAGTAAAAAAAATATTTCTTTTTCATATTCGGTTACATTTAAACTTTTTTTAACATGTTATTACAAAACTATGAAAATCTCAGTTCAGTTGTTAAACGAGAAGCGTGGAAAAGGGTTGATTTCATATATCGGAAACAACATCAATATTATTTTTATAGCAAAAATTAAAATTAAAGCAAAATATTCTAAATTTTTTTGGAAAAATGCTGAAAAAAATGCTATATGCTAGATACATTTTTTTCATGCTAAATGATTTAAAAAACTGCTAAATCTAGCATTAAATATGCTAAATTGGCATCACTGTATACAACCAAGATATAAGAATAATAGTAAAAAATAGTAAAATATTACAAAAAAGTAAAAATTACTAAAAATATATGATGCAAAAATAAACTCACACACGAATCAAGTACGAATTATATATTCTCAGACTCACGCACGAATCACTTGAGTATAGTAATTATTACTTACGATCACGTCTGAATAACGTGACTCACGAACATTTCTAGTCACGCGCCAATCCCTAGTAATTACTAAATCTAAAACTAGTTCAAAATAATTGTTAACATAGAACCACATATAATACGGTTTTATATAGACCTTATATACTTTTATATAAAATCACTTTGAAATAATTGCTTATGTGGGATGATATATAATTATAGATGATTTTATAAAGAACGTTATATTGTTATATATTAAAGAAATCATGAAATATTGTAGATATGGAACCATATTAAGTTATATATGGGTTCTTATTCGTCAATATATAATCATATCTAACACAAATTATGAAATATTTCTTATATGGCTCCACATATAGTTTTATATTATTACGTATAGTGTCATACCAAATTATATATAAACGTATATGTAATTATATCTGTAATATGTTACTTTATGTACTTATATATAGCATTATTATATGTAGGCCAGTATGTAATAATATAAAATCACATACATATGTCTCCATATTAAAACCTTTGAGGAAAAAATATCTAACATGTGACTATATAAAAGTATATCTGCTTGAATTTAAAAGCATATGTGGCCATATGTAATTATAAGTTACTATATGCAATTACATAAAATAATATATGATTATATCAAAACTTTTTTACTCGGGTATCCATTTTTTTTATCCATTCTCTAAAGACATCAAAGTTGAATATTTAACTTCAGTGCCAGAAATAAGCCAAAACTTAATATGTGTTTAAGCGTTAATCTCGTACTTATTCCGAATTGGTGCTCAAATGTCCAACAAACCTGGATTTTAGGGGGAAACCACGTGAGTCTTCTATTTTAGGTATACACTGAAAGAATTATCCTTGATGATATTAATTTTATAATTTCATAAATAAATTTTCGTAGAATCAATGAAGAATTTTATTATGTATATAATATTTAATTAATACTATGAAATTTTTCATAACTTTTCTTTCATAAAATTTCATTAAAAACTTCATTGAATTTCATATATTAAATCTTCATAAATTTAATGAAAATGTTCTTTCTATATATGAAATTGTTCAATAGTGTTTACTTTTTTTTTTAATTTTTTCATAAAATAATGTCCTTTCATTAATTTTTTAAAATTTTCATATAATTAGAATTTTATATTAAACAACATCCAATATAATAAATAACACAGTACAACAAAATAAGAAAAATTTGATGCATCGTGATTACGAAACATCATTTCTAATACACTCAAAAAAATAAGTTAGTAGAAAAGTTAGTAAAACGTCTTGTATATCAAGTGTACTAGTTTTTAGCAATTTTTTTTGCTGAAATTCCGTGTTCAGTAAGTTTTAGTTATATTTTTTAATGATTTACTAATTTATTTTGCTACAAAAATTGTGCTGATAACCGCATTTATAGCATGGACGACAACCAGATAGACAAGATGTAGATGTCGCAGCTTGTCTGGATGCAGTACAGACAACAGAAATGATAAAAAAGAAAAACAACTCTATACAATTTCTATACTTAAATTTTCAGCAAATAATTATCCGTGCTTTAGTCAGGTATACACTTATAGAAATAAATCTTTAAAAATTGCAGAAAAAGTTACTAAAAATTAGTTAAAAATGATGCTGCAGAAAAAATTGCTAAAATTAGCAGATTTTTTTACTAAATACTAGTAAAATGAGAACAGCAAAATTAAAACTGTTAAATTTACAGAATTTTAGTAATATTTAGTCTAACTTTTAGTTAATTTGAAATAGCAAATTGTACTGTAAAATCTGCAGAAAATTTTGCTAAATATTTGTAGACTAAAAATAGCAAAAATAAACTGTTAAATCTACAAAATTCTTGCTATTTTTTTAAGCTAAATTTTGTTGAATGCAAATAGCATTCTATTCTGCTAAAATCAGCAGAAATATTTGCTAAAAATTTGTAAACTGCTGTTTTAAAAAGGCTCGATTTTGATTTGCATTTAAAAAAAAATCGAAGAAAAACTTCGAAAATTTTAAGTTTTTTAGTGATTTTTTAGGCTACTAATTATTTAGCAAAATTTTTTGCTGATTTTAGCAGGTTAATTTGTTATTCTCCATTTACAAAAATTTAGCTCAAATATAACTAAAATTCTGTATATTTAACAGTTTTATTTTTGCTGTTTCTATATTAATAATATATAGCAAAAATAATCTGCTAATTTAGCAGTTTTTTTCTGCAGCATCAATTTTAACTAATTTTTAGTAGTTTTAACTAAATTTTTTACGGACTTTTTTCTATTAGTGTATGAATAAATAAGAAATTTTAACGAAAAAACTGACTTTGCTAAAAATTAAATTTGCGAATATTTCAAAACCTAGAGCTAATTTTAAAATTTGGTGTTCACATTCGTGATACTCATCCTAAAATCTATCAGAATTGATATGTCGCATGCCCGATGCATTTTTAGTGTTGTACTGTGTTATTTTTTACAATTTGTTAAATAAGTTTTGGGATTTTAGCACATTTAATTCCTTTAATAGTAAATTATGTTTTCTATGGACAAAATACAATTGCTTTTACAAGACCATTTTTTGGCTACCTTGGCATAAATTCTTTAAAAACACTTACTTTTCTTATTCATTTCCGCTTGTCTTGAAACCAAAGACCCTTGTTCATATAGATGCGCCGTTACACCGGTAGATATATTTCTTAAAGAATTCGAATTATTGGCAGTTTCCAATAAACTGTGAATGGCTGTCTGTGATGTCAGAGGTGATCTCTTTTGAGCCGAAGAGGGTGTATTAACATCAACCTCCGTTGAACTGTTGAGATCCAAAGTGGGTGAGGGTGTAACGTAAGGCGTAGGAATATACTCATTTTTAACACTCGGCTGTGTAAGATCAATATGAGTCACAGTGGTAGTGGGATGGGCTAGAGATGATGGACAGTGTTGTGTTGGTAGGTTGGGATTGTAGGCTGCCTCACTGCCATAGCTGTAGTTATAAATCGGCTGTGATGATGTTTGTGTAGGAAAACCAGGAGGTTGATATGAGGCGGTAGAGGGTATATAATATTGATGGCTGGCTGTATTATAACCTTGATAAGCTTGATGTGTGGGAGGCGATGATGCTGCTGAGATATGATGATGTGGATGCGGATGTGTGTTAGGATGTACTGGCGCTGTATAATCTTGGTATGTAGGATAATATTGTATTGCTGTTCCTGCCACAGGCGGTATATGATGGTGACCATGTGTAGCCATAGGCGTTAAAGAATTTTGAGCATCATAAACACGTGTATCATATTCTGTTGTATAGTTCGATGACAATGTTTGTGAAGGGCTAAAAAGAGAGCAAAAAAGGAAACCATAAGTTTTATATTTTTGGAAAAAATAAAGGTTTCGTTTCCGTTTTTCCTCATCCACCTACTGGGAGGTCATGCTACAATTTGTTTAGCATGTGTATTGCATAAGCGCCCACATATGTTTTAGTTTAACACAGTTTGATAGTCAAACTCTTGCAAAATTGTTTGTCTCTTAGTGTGACATCATTTCATGGTTCATTACAAAATTATAAAAAAAACTCTAAAAACACACATTAGTTTGCCTATCTACATATTTGAATCGTAACTTTCTTATGGCCGTAAAGTCAAAAATTTTAAATTTAACACACATGTTACACAGTTACCAACCAAGTACATACATCATACAGATTTGAAATATATAAAACTGTTCATCTTGTCGTTATTTGAAATTTGTTTTCTACCTTCGGCGCCCAAAATTTTTTTTTATGTATTTCTAATGCTTCTTTCTTCGTTCAAAAGATCATGAAATTATAATTCTCTCATAATGATTTGACAAAAAAATAAAAATACGAAAAGTAAACATTTAACCAGAAAAAAACGATGATCTTATATTTTTGTTTTTTGTATAAATGGTATGCAGTTATGTGCGAGATGTATCTTATTTTATTTGACTGGCATCCTTTCTCCTCCATAGTTACCATCCCAGCAAAAAAACAGATGCCGAAGCAGTAGAAAAAGCACTACAATTGATGATCTAGATGTGCTTCTTTTTTAAGATAAACACTAATGATATTAACATTGAGTTGTCATAGGAGAGGAGTAGCTACTCCCACTTCAACATTTTTTCAGTACTTTTTGAACAAGTGCAAAAGAAGCTCTTTTTCATCAATTAAAAGTTTAAAAAAAAATTCGCAAAAAAAACCCATGATTGCTAGTCTAGCGCTTTACCGCTGAGAGCTATTCTTCCCAGCAAAAAAAAATTGCAAGTAATGCTTTACAAACGACTTCTTTCAATGCTTTACAAGTATCCGTTAGTGTATTTTTACTACTTTTTTAGGAGTTATTCTGAACAACTTCAAAAAAATAATTCTTTCATTTTTTCCAAAGTATCCGTCATTGCATTTTTCAGCTTTTTTAGAATTATTTCTGAACCACATTCAAAAAATCACTTAAGTATTGCTTCTAAAGAGTAATTACTCTAAAAGTGATCTTAAAAAGTGATTTTGGTATCATTTGGCATTTCCAAACAGAGGTCGCGGGTTCGATTCTCGGCGGGACCTATATTTTTTTTAATTTTTTTTTTTATTCTATTAATTTTTTGTAATGTTTATAATTAATTTGTTTAAATTCAATATTTTTCTAGAGTTGATTTATAGGAAGAAGAAGAAGAAAACATTTGTATTGAAAAATTAAACAGACACAAGACCGTGGTGTAACTTGTTAAGAGGTGATGCTATGAGTCATAGCCTGTGCAGAGGGCTGCCGGTTCAATTCCCGGTCATGGCAATACACAAAAAGTTTTTCATATAGAGACCAAATTAACAATTAAAAATTACTTTGATCAGTTGACACATAAACTAACCACTGACGTGTCTTTGGGTGAGACGAAACTGCGGCAGTCTGGTGATCCCCTTGTGTCTGTTAAATTTTTCAATAAAAATGTTTTCTTCTTCTTCTTCCTATAAATCAACTCTAGAAAAATTCTTTAGTAATTAATTCTAATATTAATTACGATTGTCCTATGCGACGGTTACAAACACTTAACTAAAAAACAATATTTTTAAAATTTTTAAAAATATGTATATTAAGGTTATGACTCATTTTTATCCAAAATTTTACCTATCACCACGTGATAGGCAATACTAAATTAATATTAAAAATCGTATTTGCGGATCATTTCGGCAAAAAAACCTTCCGCACCAAATGCATTTTCTAAAAATAATTTTTGTTCGGGGATTTTGTTTAACTTACATAACGAATTATTACAAAAATTATTGTAAACGACAAAAAATGTATCCAAAAGTCCCTCCAAAAAGGTTTAGTAATTTTTACCGTAAATAGCTTTTAATAAGCATCGTTTGAGTCTCATATGTTTAAAACTTCGGAGAAATATTTATATTAAACTAAAACCATATAGAGCAAATTTCAACCCTTTTGGTGCGGGAACTTTTTTGACAGTAGCGAAAAAGTAACATTGCGTTTCTTAATATTTTTTTATGGGCTTTTCGGTTAGGGCATGTAAAATTTGATATTTGCAAAAAAAATCAAAAAATCATAACCCTAATGTATATATAAAAAAATGGCGAGAAATTGTTTTTTATGCACCTGTAAAATAGTACTGAAAACAATATTGAATTGAAGTGCACCTTTTACACTTGTTTAATAAGTACTTTTATTGAAGAGAATAAGGAAAACGAGTAAAAAGGTTAAAGTCGGGCATGCCGACTATAGAATACCCTACACCAGTCTGGGTAAAAGCCAACTAATGTCACCAAAATCAATAGGCTGCGTTATTGGGCCAATCTAGGTCTGTGTACCAAATTTCATCAAAATATCTTAATATTTGCGACCTGCAGCGTATAAACAGTATAATTTTGGTAGGACCCTTATATGGGCACTAGGTCTAAACATGGACCGATGTTCATCAAAATCAATAGGCTTCGTCCGTGGGCCAAAATAGGTCTGTGTACCAAATTTCGTCAAAATATCTTAATATTTACGACGTGCATCGTATAAACAATATAATTTTGGGGGGACCCTTATATGGGCACTAGGTCTAAACATAGACCGATGTTCACCAAAATCAATAGGCTTCGTCCTTCGGCTGCCATAAGTCGGTGTACCAAATTTCATCAAAATATCTTAATATTTGCGACCTGCAGCGTATAAACCATATAATTTTAGTAGGACCCTTATATGGGCACTAGGTCTAAACATGGACCGATGTTCACCAAAATCAATAGGCTGCGTTACTGGGCCAATGTAGGTCTGTATACTAAATTTTATCAAAATATCTTAATATTTACGACCTGCAGCGTATAAACAGTATAATTTTGGTAGGACCCTTATATGGGCACTAGGTCTAAACATGGACCGATGTTCACCAAAATCAATAGGCTGCGTTATTGGGCCAATATAGGTCTGTGTACCAAATTTCATCAAAATATCTTAATATTTACGACTTGCAGCGTATAAACAGTATAATTTTGGTAGGACCCTTATATGGGCACTAGGTCTAAACATGGACCGATGTTCACCAAAATCAATAGGCTGCGTTATTGGGCCAATATAGGTCTGTGTACCAAATTTCATCAAAATATATTAATATTTACGACCTGCAGCGTATAAACAATATAATTTTGGTAGGACCCTTATATGGGCACTAGGTCTAAACATGGACCGATGTTCAAAAAAATCAAACTTGTTCGTCCTTGGGCCAACATAGGTCTATGTACCAAATTTCATCGAAATATCTTAATAGGTGCGACCTGTAGAGTGCGTACAAGATTGCATGGACAGACAGACAGACGGACGGACGGACGGACAGACGGACATCGTTAAATCGAAATAAAAAAAAATTCTGAACCGATCGGTATACTATAAGGTGGGTCTACGACCAATATTTTTTGGTGTTACAAACATCAGCACAAACTTATAATACCCTGACCACATAGTGGTGTAGGGTATAAATATCTCGCGGTAACAAAGTGGTGTTTTTATGCCAGTCAACTTTCATATCAAAGAATAGCTCAGCGGTAGAGCGCTAGACTAGCAATCGTGAGGTCGCAAGTTCGATACCCGGTGGCGGTAATAAAAAAACTTTTATAAAATAAAAAAATATAATTTTTTTTGTAAGGAATTTTTTTAACTTCTAATTGGTGAAAAAGAGCTTCCTTTGCACTCGTTCAAAAAGTACTGAAAAAATGCTGAAGTGGGAGTAATCCTTTCCTATGACAACTCAATATTAAAATCATTAGTGTTTATTAAAGGAATTAAATATGCTAAAATCCCGAACGTATTTAACAAATTGTGAAAAATAATCCGTTCTTATCCGGATTTCATTCCTTATCCGGATTTCATTCTTGCCTAAGGAAATCGTCAGGGGACGACGTTTTTAGAATTTCTGGAAATGTTTATGTTAAATTACAAACTCAATTAGAATTTCTTGTTCTCGTCTAGGAGCGTTATCAATGTTTTGTTAAAAAAGAAGTACATCTAAGTAGATCATCAATTGTAGTGCTTTTTCTACTGCTTCGGCATCTCTTTTTTTGCTGGGTTTTTATGAAAGTTGACTGGCATTAAAACACCACGTTGTTAGTGCGAGATATACTTCCTTATTTTCTTCAATAAAAGTACTTATTAAACAAGTGTAAAAGGTGCACTCCAATTCAATATTGTTTTCAGTACTATTTTTACAGGTGCATAAAAAGCAATTTCTCATAATTTTTTTTATATATACATATGTTTATATTTTTAAAAATTGAAAAATTAAAAAATATTGAATTTAAACAAATAAATTATTAATATTTAAAAAAAGAATTAATAAAATAAAAAAAAATGTAAAAAAAAATATTGGTCCCACCAGGAATCGAACCCAAATCGAACAGTACCAAATGATACCAAAATCACTTTTTAGGATCACTTTTAGAAGTGATTTTTTGTATGTTGTTCAGAAGTAATTCTAAAAAAGCTGTAAATATATACTAACGGATACTTTGGAAGCAATGAAAGAATAACTTCTAAAAAAACAGTAAAAATTCACTAACAGATACTTGTAAAGCAGTGAAAAAAGTAGTTTGTAAAGCATTACTTCCAATTTTTTTGCTGGGATGCTTACAGTTAATAACTAAATATACGTTACATATGTGTGTATGACGATGCTGCTGCTGCGGATAATGATAGTTTGCCTGTCATCATGTTTTTATAGGATTTCATAATTTTTTTTGTTATTTTGAATATTTATAAAGACTTCTTTCTTTTTGGTTTTTAAGCAAATAATATTATTCTTAGGAATTTTATATTTTTGTGTCTCTTCTTCGTGTCTTTAATTTTTTTTTTTCGAAATGTCAGTCTGTGTCTTCTTGTTTTTATTATATTTTTAATACATTAGAAAAGGCGTTATTATGAGTAAATAATAAAATAACAAGATCATCTCGGTCTTAACAAAAAATATGTATGTAGTTTAAAAACTCCACTGGCTTACCATTAAATAAATATTAACTTTTTGAGAAGATTTATTTGGAAAAACAACAGAAGCTATTGTTTTCTATTTAATTTTTATACCTCCCTGTAAAGAGGTTAGTATTTAATACAATAATTATGACTTTAATATAAAAAATCTGCTATTTCGGGAGCTAGGAAGCTCATGTAAGTACAAGCGAATCAACATTTTTTAATAAATATTTTTACATATTTTGCTATGAATGTATGTACATTTTAAAAATAAATGTATGAAGAAAAAAATATTTTTTGCCTAAAATATTAAAAAAAAAGTAATAAACAAAAGGTTATTGATTTTTATGGTAGCGGTAACAAACATTTATTTTTACCGGCAAAACTGTTGCGTATATAGAAAAACGTTATATGAACAGGTTAAAGGAATTGTAATTTTTAATTTTTTTAAAATTGTTTGAACAAAATCGGACTAGTGGTTCTCGAGTTATGTCAAAAAAAAGATATATCTCGATTCCTAGGGTTGACCCAGCGTAACGCCGGGACACGTATAACTTGTTTTTGACCGATATAACATTTCCCGTTGGTTTCATCCCATCCCGATTTTGACTGTCGCATAGTGTAATCGGAGAGATAAAAAGTACCAGAAAATTGCACAAAAATGAAAAATAACTTGTATTAAAATTGGATATAAAAAATTAACCTTTTTAGAGGGAAAATAGGTCCTACGAAATAACCCTCAGTGAAATTAAGGCTGAAAATAAGTTTCATAATAAAACAAATTCCTTTGCTGGAATTAGAAATTGGGTTTTGATCGTGTTTCGCAGAGCCATTTCATCTGAAATAGAAATGTCTCTATGCAAATCCATAATTTTCGCTATAAATAAAAATCGCGCGATTTATTTTAACTAAATCAAATTTTTCCCTGGTGCACATTTTTCAACTAGTTTCTTACGTAGGTACCTAAATAATTGATGGCGCACAAAAATTTAACTTTTCTTAACAAAATTAAATAACCACCAAAAATGGAATAACCCCTCAAATACTTAAAAGGCAATAATGTCAAAAATATTTTAATTTTATTTCATTGGGGATTTTTTTATAATGAAATAATCTCAATTAAACCCAAAAAATTAAATAACCCTCAAACATTTTTACGTCATTTCTTGGATGTTATTTAATTTTTCCCCTTCGGAGTTATTTCATGGGGGTTATCTTAGCGCTGATAAATATATAGATCTGATATATTTTTAAAAGAAATTTTCTAAATTTTAATAATTTTCAAAAAAAAGACTTTTAAAAAACATCTAAAATGAAAACTTTTGCAAAAAAAATTGTCCGTTTCTGGCACGCAGCAAAAAAAGTCTTGCCACCCCTGGCCTAGATTATAAATTTTAAAAAACCGCACTTAACAAATTGCAAAATTATGGCGGAACGCAAAAAGACTTTATGGTAGAAAAATCGAAGTAAAAAATTTAATCAGCGATTAACATTCTGCAAACAAATATACACAGAAAAAATAATTAACCTAAAATATGTAATTAAATACATATATGATAAAAATAAAAACAGTTTTTAATCAAATATTTAATTGAATCATTTAATATTTTAATTGTTTCAATTAATCGTATAGAATTTTTGGTAATTAAAAGTATCATTTGAGTGATAAGTGCAAAATCAATTAAAACTGTAAATAATATAATCAATTTCGTAATTAAAACTTGTGTTTAGTTTTTTCTGTGTACTGATGCAAAAAGTTTCCTTCTGTCAAATTTTTTTCACGATTTTTTTTTCCAACCATGAAATGGACATTATAGTCCCTAGATTATAAATTTTAAAAAACCGCACTTAAAAAATTGCAAAATAAATGGAGGAACGGAAAAAAGAAGTCATGGTTTGCACGTAGCCAGGAATTTCATTTGGAAGGCAGGGGCGGGCTTTTTTTTTGATAAATTTTTTCCGTGTTTTTTTTTTTTTTGTACACAGAAAAAATTTATAAGCGTTACAAAAAACTCGTAAATTGAGAGTAAGCACAAAATTCTCTCTCTAAATAGCAAAATTGCCCAAAAGTAAGAGAACGCACAAAATCACTTTTCTAATACAAAACTTTATTTAAAGGAAAAAAAATCGTACAGAGATACATATTTTTAGTTAAAATTTTAAATTTTTTTCAAAATAGTATTACATATTTGTTTATCATTGCACCAGCTGTCCCTTTTACAATTTTGCGAATTTAATAGTAAAAAGAGAAACACAAATACACTCTTTTGAGCGCTCTCATTTACCCAATTTTCGAGTACGGGAACGTAACATAAAGGAACAGACCTTTTATGTGACAATTCAGCAATAAGGTGGGTCTCATACTGCAGGTTTAAACTTTAGTTAATAGTTAACCCAATTTGTTGTTGTTTTGTGTAAATTTTTTTTGACATTTTCTTTTGTTTATAGTTAAGTTAAAGTTAAGCCTTTACTCAAAAAAAGTCAGTAAAGTCAGCAAAAAATGTTGCTGTGTCAGCAAATTTTTAGTCAGGAGCGTGCTTGCAAAAAAAAAAAGGTTTGCTGAAAATCAGATTACTATTTTTTTGGTAAAAGTCAGCTCTTTTACCAAAAAAATAGTAATCTTCAGCAAAAGTTTTGCTAACACTTAGTCGATTGCTAATGAAAAAAATCCTTGCTAAAATCACTAAACTTGTTGTTAAATGTTAGTAGACTAAAAAAAACTCAAAAAACTTGTTACTTTAGTTAATTTATTTGCAGAAAATTTAAATATAGGAATTTTGTAGAGTTGTTTTTCTTTTCTTATCATTTCCGTTTTCCGTACACTCATAGAAAAAAGTTTGTAGTAAAGTTAATAAAACTGTTAGTAATTCAACTTAACAAACTTTTAACTAATTTTTAGTTAATTGTTTGCTACCTCCACATTACTAACTTACAAACTTTTTTGCTATTTTTTTTGCTGAATTTAGTTACTAATTTTTAACAATAAATTTGCTAACTTTACAGTATTTTGCTGAATTTTAGTTACTAATTTTTAACAGAAGATTTGCTAATTTTACAAATTTTTTGTAAACTAAACCACCAATTTTGGAGCGCTTATAAACAGAATGTTAAATGACTCATAAAAATTACTGCATATTTTAACTCGCCAAAAATAATGCAAAAAGTTTTTAAATAAAGCTAAATTGAAATGGTTGAAAATTTGTCCTACTCATAAAATATCTAAATTATTAAAATTTATCGTAATACATTAATTTTCAAAGATCAAGGTTTATTTTGGACGAACCATTTTAATATGAAAATTGTGATTAAAAGTATCTCTGTGGAGCAAGTGGAGTTTACGGGGATGACCCTAATTGTTTTCCCCCAATATTGTATTTTTTAAGCTTATTTAAAGAATACAATATTTTTAATCGGCCACACCTTCTTTCCTGTGGGTCGAGCTTTAGAGGTGAAAATGGAAACTCAAATAAATTCGGAAGTACATATCCGATCAGCAAACAATGAAAATCAAAAGAAGGGTCTCTGAAATACATTTTATTATGGTTAACATCATGATACAACAAATCACTTTTACAAAATCATTCTTGGGAAATTTTCATTGGCATTGAAATATAATTGGCATTACTTTATCTCAATGTCAATGCCAAAAAATTTCATCACCATTCAATGCCAATGAAATTTTTTTCAATTTGCATTGATGAAAACAATGGTAATGAAACGTACACATAATTGAAGAAAAAGCATTGTAATATAAAAAATACGCGAATTTTTAATTTTTTTTCTTAATTTATTCTTTTATTAAAACATGAAAACAAATACTTCTTTCATCAATTATAAATGGGCATTTAGGCATTGAACAATGCCAATTGAAAAAAAAATTTCAATTAATTGACACATTCAATAAACTGGTCCCAAGTATGTTTTTAAATACACATTTATTTTTTATTTATTAATTTTCATTTCATTTGCTCCTTTTGTTTTGTCGATTTCATAAAATATTAGCAAAAATTTTGTAGATTTAACAGTTTTTTTTTGCTATTTTCATTTTACTATTAAATTTGTACTATTAAATTAAATTGTCATTTGCAATTAACAAAAATTTAGCTCAAGTATTACTAAAATTCTGCAAATTTAACAGTTTTTTATACCCTACGTAGTGGTGGTCAGTGTATTATAAGTTTGTGCTGATGTTTGTAACACCAAAAAATATTGATCCTAGACCCCCCTTATAGTATACCGATCGGCTCAAAAATTTTTTTTATTTCGATTTAACGATGTCCGTCTGTCCGTACGTCCCTCCGTCCGTCTGTCTGTCTGTCCATGCATTCTTGTGCGCACTCTACAGGTCGCAAATATTAAGATATTTTGATGAAACTCGGTACATCGACTTATGCCGGCCTAAGGACGAAGTCTATTGATTTTGGATAAAATCGGTCCATGTTTAGACCTAGTGCCCATATAAGGGTCCTACCAAAATTACATTGTTTATACGCTGCAGGTCGCAAATATTAAGATATTTTGATGACATCTGGTGCACAGACCTATGTTGGCCCAAGAACGAATCCTATTGATTTTGGTGAAAATCGGTCCATGTTTAGACCTAGTGCCCATATAAGGGTCCTACCAAAATTATATTGTTTATACGCTGCAGGTCGCAAATATTAAGATATTTTGATGAAATTTGGTACACAGACCTATGTTGGCCCAAGGACGAAGCCTATTGATTTTGGTGAACATCGGTCCATGTTTAGACCTAGTGCCCATATAAGGGTCCCCCCAAAATTGGCTTGGATACAAACTGCAGGTCGCAAATAATAAGATATTTTAATGAAATTTGGTTCGCTGACTCACATTATAGAAAATTTTGACACAAGTCCCATTTTAACCCATTCGAATTTCGGATCCAAACATTAGTTGGCTTTTAACCAGACTGGTGTAGGTTATTGTATAGTCGGCATGGCCGACTTTAACCTTTTCACTCGTTTTTTGCTATTTATACCCTACACCACTATGTGGTCAGGGTAGTTTGTGCTGATGTTTGTAACAACAAAAAATATTGGTCCTAGACCCACCTTGTGGTATACCGATCGGCTTAGAATTTTTTTTTATTTCGTTTTAACGATGTCTGTCTGTCTGTCCATGCATTCTTGTGCGCACTCTACAGGTCGCAAATATTAAGATATTTTGATGAAACTTGGTACACCGACTTCGGCCCAAGCACGACGCCTATTGATTTTGGTAAACATCGGTCCATGTTTAGACCTAGTGCCCATATAAGGGTCCTACCAAAATTATATTGTTTATACGCCGCAGGTCGCAAATATTAAGATATTTTGATTAATATGGTACACCGACTTATGTCGGCCCAAGGACGAAGCCTATTGATTTTGGTGAACATCGGTCCATGTTTAGACCTAGTGCCCATATAAGGGTCCTACCAAAATTATACTGTTTATACGCTGCAGGTCGCAAATATTAAGATATTTTGATGAAATTTGGTACACAGACCTATATTGGCCCAATAACGCAGCCTATTGATTTTGGTGAACATCGGTCCATGTTTAGACCTAGTGCCCATATAAGGGTCCCCTCAAAATTGGCTTGGTTACAAACTGCAGGTCGCAAATATTAAGATATTTTAATGAAATTTGGTGCGCTGAATCACATTATAGAAAATTTTGACACAAGCCCCATTTTAACCCATTCGAATTTGTTTTATTATACTATTATTCAGCAATTTTTTTTGCTAATTTTACCAGGTTAAATTGTTATTTGCAATTAACAACAATTTAGCTCAAATATTACTAAAATTCTGTAAATTTAACAGTTTTTTTTTGCTGTTTTCATTTTATTAATATTTAGCAAACTGATTCTGCTAATATTAGCAGTTTTTTCTGCAGCATCATTTTTAACTAATTTTTAGTAACTTTTTCTGCTATTTTTACGGACTTATTTGTATGAGTGTACTACATCCAGACAAGCTGCGACATCTACATATTGTCTATCTGGTTGTCTTCCACTCTATATATGCGGTTATCAGCACAATTTTGGTAGCAAAATAAATTAGTTCAAAATTAGTTTAGTGCTAAAAAATATAACTAAAACTTTTGCTGAAAACGGAATTTCAGCAAAAAAAATTGCTGAAAACTAGTACACTTGATATACAAGACGTTTTACTAATTTTTCTACTAACTTATTTTTTTGAGTGTATAGACTTTGGGCTTTTAGAACAATACCAACTTATTTTGATTAGGTAAAGGATCTAGGATATAATTTCCAATAAAGTTAAAACTTCACTTATTTTCCTATTTTGCAATTCTAGTAAAATCCCTTAATCGGATTTACAAAATCTCAACACATGACCAGAGAAGACAGAAAAAAGCAAATTCCGATGTGTTTAAAGCAAAAAAATGTAGTAAAAAAAGCAAGAAAAAAGTAAAAATATTGGAAAAACAACAGTTTTTCAAAAAAAAAGTCAAAGTTAAGGGAAAAATATTTTTTTGTGAGCAAAAAAAGTATTTTTGGGCAAAAAGTCTTAAGAAAAGCAATTCAAAGCTCACAAATCTTAAGAAAAAGCTATTTTAAAGCTAAAAAACGAAAAATCCAAAAAAAGCAAAAACAAGCAAATATGAGTAAAACAAGCAATAAAAAGCATAAGAAGCAAAAACAGCAATTTTGTCTTCTCTGCACATGACGCAAATTCATATTTCACTAAATTCATTTTATCAAAATAATCACAACTTTTGCAGCACCATTTTCAGAAAATTCAAGCTTACATACATATTTTAAAATCGTTATTTTCAGTAATTTGCACTTTAATTATCTAAAAATTTGTTGAAATTGATTAGAAAATATGTGTATTACCTACATATTTCAATGGTTTTATCTGAGTTTTCAATTTTAGATTCGTCACAGACTCTTTAATTTTTAGGTATTAAAAAAATCAATCTTTTTCAGCTTTAGTAAATTTTTACTTAAAATTAATATATAAAGTGCGACATTTTTTTGATAAATTAAGTTACATGAGATGTTTACTTATGGTTTAAATTATAAAATTGGATATTCCTTTTATTGCAGAATAATTATTAAGGACATCGTGAAAAAAGAGAAATTTCGACTTTAAATGCATACACTGAACCAAAAACAGCTGTGAAATCAACTAAAATCCATATTAAATTGATGAATGGGTGATCACTATACAACTAACAAAACCTGTCCATCAATTTAACGCATTGTTTAGTAGATTTATATTTTGACGTTTAACTATTTTATGTGGTATTATTTTGACAAAATATCGTCAAATGTATTAACAAAAATTAGTTGTCTTAACAATTATATTTAATTAAATTGTATAATGATTTTGTTGTTTTACCAATGCATTTTATTCAATTCAACAATGCATTTTATTTAATTAATTAATTTTTTATTTATTTTTATTAATTTTTAGACTTATATTTCATTATTTTTTATATTTCACCAATTTCAAATTTTTTTAAGCAATATACATACAATGGCTCATACACTGAACCAAAATTCGTATGTGAAATCAACATAAAAATTTTGTTACTTTTTAATGTAACGAATTGTTAAAACAATATATTTTTTATTCAAATTAATGTGTGTTTTTTTAAATCAACTACTTTTTTTTAAATGAACATACTTATTTCCGTCAATAATTCTCTACAAAACAATTGTTGTTTTGATAATTTTTTGTCCATTTTTTAACAAAATTTAATTTGTTAACTCTAAAAAATTTTGTAAAAAGGCAGTAACGTAAATTTGATATAATTTTTCTTCAATTTGAAAAAAAGAGTATTAAATCTGTGGAAAAAAGTTTAGTGAGGTTAGTTTTATCGCGTCATTACATGTGTATTTGTAATTGTGGGAAATATCAATAAATTGACATTAAGTGTTTTTGTTTTTCAAAGTATAGATAATTAACAAATTCAGTGACTTGAAGTGAATTGCTAATTGAAGGTTTATAAATTTTAATTTAAATAAATTTATATAATATTGAAGGTTCTCAATTAAATCGTACATTTAAATTTCTGTCATTAATTTTGATATTCTCTATCTTACTATTAGCGCGCGACACGTATTAAATTTTTTAAATAATTCCATTTTGACGATAAAAATTCACGAATAACTAAAAAAAAGACAACACCGTTAGCTACCGAGTTCAAACTGATGAAAATTGGTGAAGTCCGTACTTAACGGTGCCGAAACGGATACACCAAAACAAATTCAAAATCCGAAAGTACCGTCCGTTATTGTTTCGTATACGTACAAGCTTTGACTGATACGTGTTTTACGGACCATTAACGTGCCGTAAAAGCCGGATTGATGATGAGAGTCGGAGAGTCCGTAAAAATGTTTTTTGGGTGGGTTTTTCGAGCCTCCGGATCTGACCAGAGAGAGCCCTATATAGTACATATAGTAAGTACAGTAACGAATTTTTGTCCATTTTGCTTTATCTCGCTTAGTTTTCGAGATAAAATAATAATATGAAAATATATATGAAAAATTATTTGGAAATAAATGTGGTTTAAATCTGGATGTATTACAGACAACGGAAATGATAATTTAAAAAAAAAACAACTTTACACAATTTCTATATTTAAATTTTAAGCAAATAAATTAACTAAAGTAAAATTTCTCTACAATTTTTTTTAATTTTTTTCGGTCTAATAATATACAGCACAATGTTTAGTGATTAGCAAAACTTTTGCTGAGATTACTATTTTTTGGTAAAAGTCTGTAAGCACGCTCCTGACTAAAAATTTGCTGACACAGCAACATTTTTTGGTGACTTTTTTTAGTGTACATTTTAGCATGCAAAGTTAGTTTAAATACGGATAAAAGTTATAACAATTAGAGATGAGCGATCCGGTGATTTTTAAACAACGCTGCTACCAGTGATCGTGATTTTCAAATCACCGTTCTTTTAAACAGTGACCGTGAACACGGGTTTGTAATAGAGATGGGCGATCCGGCGATTTTTCAGTAACATTGTTCTCAGTGAATGTGATTTGCAAATCGTTGTTCTTTTAAACTGTGATCGTGATCACGGTTTTTCTATGGAAAAGACTGCGATTTTCTGATAAATAAACGAAATAATATTTATGGCGAGTTTTTAAGATGTCAGTTCTTAGTTAAACCGAAAACGAATTTTGTCAGCCATTTCAAAGTTTATTAACAAAAATTTACCGGAAAATCTTTTTTTCGAGTATAATTTATTTCTTTATTGAAATAAAACAAAATAAACCACATTTTAAAAGCAGTATTCCAGTTACAAACTGCGTTACACTAAGTTTAAAAATAATCCACTTCCTAAAAACTGGGCCTTAAAAGAAGAATAGTTGCGACCGGTAACAAAGACATGATACAAGGAGACATTTTATTCAGAAGAGTGTGAAAGCAATTCACTGTTATTGAAAAAAAAACATGTATTACTGTGCACAATGAAGTTTGCAAGAAAGAATAGTAAAAAAATATTAAAAGAACGACATTCCGAGTAACTGCGACTTGAAATATTTGATCACTGCCGTTACCAGTGATTTATCAATAACTGTGATTAAATCACCGGTATGAAAATATCGCTCATCTCTAATAACAATGGATTTAAGCTAAATTAGATTTACAAAATGTATTAGTTCTATCCTTAATTTTAAGACAATATAGAAAAATTTGTTCAATTAAATCAGATAATGAATAGTACAAACTTTTGTATTACTTTCTTTTATGAGTGTATGGTTGGTTTGGAACAAATATAAAATAAATCGAAAAAACAGAAAATTTGGCCATTTTTTTTGTGAATCAATTGAACTAGTTCGTTCATGGTTGACACAACTCTATTATACAGATGCGTAAATTAAATAAAAATAATTTTCTTGATCAAAATATCTTCGAGAAATATGTCAGGTTTCAAAATTCATCGGTTTGTCAAATTCGAGTGGTTTATTAGTTTACAATCGATAATCAAAAACAAGTGCACAAAAAATGATGGAAACTATTCAAAGTAATCGATTGTGGACTCATACAAAAATTGCAACATAAGTACGCGTGACCAGGCAATGTATTTTCAGAGTGGTCAAAAAGTCCAACAAGTACCTAAAGCGGCCCATACATTAAGGAACATTGAGTAGGGAACAAAAAATATCAAAAAATTTTGTAAACACGAATTGCACGATGTCAACACGCACACACACACAAACACACACACACACATTTACAAAAAAATGGGAATTTTTCACGAATGTTCCTTAATGTATGGGCCGCTTAACAATTGAAAGAAAGCTTGGAATGTGTAAAGCAAAAGAACCCGGAAAATAACAAAAGCCAAAAAAGTGAAGACGCTATTGACGGCGATTCCAAGCATTTCTGACCGCGAAATGACACGATGCGTGCAATTTTCGGAAACTTTTGTGCGCAGATTTAAATCTAAAATTGGACTTAATACATCGAAAGTTCCGGACAGATATGGTAAAAAGAGCGTTGATTCCAAAAAGACAAACTAAACTCTGTGTTACACTCATAGAAATAGATCTGTAAAAATAGCAGAAAAAGTTACTAAAAATTTGTTAAAAATGATGCTGCAGAAAAATGCTGAAATTAGTAGATTTTTTTTGCGAAATACTAGTAAAATAACAGCAAAATTAAAACTGTTAAATTTACAGAATTTTAGTTATATTTAAGTTAATTTTTGGTTAATTGAAAATAACAAATTGTACTGTAAAGTCTGCAGAAAATTTTGCTAAATATTAGTACACTCAAAAAAAAAAGTCAGTAAAGTCAGCAAAAAATGTTGCTGTGTCAGCAAATTTTTAGTCAGGAGCAGAGAAACAAGCCGATCAAAATAATCGGCGGCGGCGGCGCAAGCAAAAAATCGGCGGCGGCGGCGGCGATTACGGTTGAGCCGGATAAAAATCGGCGGCGGCGGCGCAACCAAATAATCGGCGGCGGCGGCGGCTTGATCGGCTTGATAGAACATTATACACGTAATTTAAAGATGTTTAAGGTTTTTTCCAAAATATAGCAGTAGAAAATTGTACAAAAAATTTGGAATTATCAAATAAAAAATAATTTTAAGTTAAATTCATCGATAAAAATTGCAAATTTAGGATTTTTAGTTTTTGAACGGAGAGAGAGATAGTTGGGCTTTCCAAATATATATGTACATATGTTTATATATTCAACAAAATTGTGTGGAAATATTTTCAAATAAAACTGATTTTTTTAATTTTTTCTTATTTTGTTTCATTTTGACGGCTTTTAATTACAATATTTTGTTAAAAAATTTGTTATTCTTAATTCAGAGTAAAATGAAGTTCTACTTTAATCGCTTTAAAACAAGGTTGGTTACCGTTATCGTTATAAAACCGTTATCGCTTAAATACCGTTTCAAATTGAATACCGTTATCGTTACCAATACCTTTAAAAAAAATTCCCAATATTTTTATGGGTAGTTACCGGTATTTTACCGGTATTTATTAATTTATATAAAAATGCCAATTTTTTTAACTTTTTTGTTTTATAATCCTGAGTTATTTTTATAAAAAAAATTTATAGATAATATTTTTAATTATTAAAACTACCAGCATTGAATTTGTAGATTATAATCCGTATTTTTAAGACTTAAAAATAAGAATATGCTATGTTTTTACTGGTTTATATATATATTTTTGACGTAATTTTTAATACCGGTACGTACCGGTATTGCTGTTTCGATAACGGTATACCGTTACCGAAACAGTCTTAAATACCGTTACCTTTACCGTTACCGAAACTAATAAAATTCAATACCGTTACCCTTACCGTTATTCGTTTCGGTAACCAACCTTGCTTTAAAATTGTCAAAGTTATACATTTATTTATAAACATGGAATCTCTGCATTTATAAGAAAATTGAAAAAGTTAACCTTAATGGGTGTGCAAACAAGAACATCGAGATGTCTTATAATAGCTGAAATTTAATGTTTAGAAAAATTACGATAACTTTTTCATTTTTCAATTAATTTAAACAAAAGAATCTGATTTTACTAAAAACTAAACCCACTTTCAGAATAAATTACAATAGTAAAGAATATTTTAATACTGTAAAAAAGCCGTCAATATTTTTCTAAAAATCTTTCAACATATTTCAGTTACAAATAAATAATTCTATATACATACATACATATATTTGGAAAGCTAAATTTTTTGTCTTTCCAAAAACGTTCCAAGATTCAAAATCGGTTGAAAAATTGCTGAATTTAAAATTGTTAAGTGCTTGAAGTCGCTCAAAAACAGAGTTTTGACACTATCACCCCTGTTCTGAATTCCAAAACTTTTTAATTAAAGTAGTTTTGTAAAATCACACAAAATTCAAAATGTCGGAAATTGAGTGTTTCGAACAAATTTTAGCATACTGAAAAATTTTAAAATAAATTTTAACATATCAATTTTTGCAACAAAATATTCATTTTACTTTCACCAAAATATAAATAAAACGAAGAAAATAATTCGGATGTGGATCACAGAAGAGCAAAAAAATTCGGAATGTTTCACTTTAGAATTTTTTTATGTGGATTCGGAACTTAGAAATAAACAAACTCTATTTTCACTCAAAATTAAATGTGTTTTTAGAATAAACTAGAAAAAAATGGTTCGAAAAAAATTATGCTCGAAAAGATGTCAAAGTTGAAAAACTTAAAAGAAAAGTAAAAACATTCAGATATTCACCCCTGTTCTGAGTCCCGAAACTTTTTAATTAGAGTGGATTTGTAAAATCACACGGAATTAAAAATTTCGAAAATTTGCTGTTCCTACCAAATTTTAATATTCATAGACTAATTTTAAAATAAATTATTATATAATAATTGTTGTTAAAAAATATATATTCGTTTCACTATCATCAAGCTTTTTCTACACGAAACAAATCAAAAAAATAACTCGGATATGGATCACGGAACAGCAAAAAAATCCGGAATCTTTCACTTTAGAATTTTTTTGTGGATTCGGAACTCAGAATAGCGTCGATTATTGTAAATATCTCCCCAATTTTATAAGTCGACCGAGAAATAACTGACTTAACATTTTTTTCGTCCGCAATGTCTTAAAAATATATCTTTTGATAATAATTTTAGGTGTACTGAAATTTCTGAAAAATGTGATGTGATCTACTTAACCAAACCTACGACCATAGATTCGAATGAATGAATGAAAGGATTTTTAATTAAAATTTAATATATCATTCGTTTATACCATTCCTTATGAATTCATTCACTGGCATCATTCTTTTAATTTTCATGCATAGTGAATGAATTCTTTAATGAATTCATTATTTTTATAATTATCTTTCACGTTTTATTCGGTTTGTAAGATATTAAAACAAATGTTTGCGTTTTTAAATTTTGGTTAATTACCTTCATTATTTTTATTATTTGATATCAATATTAAATCCCTAAAATAAGACACATTTTTATTTAATTTGTAATTATAAACTAAAGTGTTGTCAGAATCATTAGTATATTCATACCTTAGTCTTTTACGGATTGAATGAAATTACTTGATTGATAAGCCATTTTGTAAAAGACTAGAATTAATGAAAAAAAAAAAAATAGGAAAATTCTGTGATACTAGTCGTTAGGTTAAACTGTGATTTATTTAAGTTGTAATTATTTATTTACGGTGGGTCTCATACTGTAGGTTTAACTTTAACTTAACTAAAAATAAAATAAAATGTCAAAAAAATGTACAGAAAACAACAACAAATTTTTGGGTTAACTATTAACCTAAGTTTAAACCTGCAGTATGAGACCCACCGTTAAAGTTTTTATTAAATTGCGTGTTGTGACGTCCAATTTTTATTAAATTTTAAATAAAATACTTGACAATGTAAATAAGTAAAATCAATTAATAAAATTCGCACTCCAGAACAAGTTGAAATACCGTCAACGAAACGTCGAGTGAAAAGGATGAAATAATTTGATTTTTATTTCATTTTAGCATTTAATTGACCATAATTAGCCCGTGGATAGAAAATTCTATAAATAAAGTATTGGTCACAAAATAAACTCGAAAAAATTAATTATTTAAATTGATTGTAATTCTATAAAGAATGTATACAACATAAGAATGCATTCTATTTAATATTAAACTTTGGAAATGAAACATATGAATTAATTATAAAGGAATGGTTTGATGGAATGATATATATTCAATTTCTGAATTCGGTTTTGTGCGAATTAAGCTAAAATTGAATATCCTAATTTCAGCGAAATATGTCAGAAGTTTTCAAGCAAAACTTCCAACTTAAGAAATATTTATGACAAAAATCCTTCTTAGCTCTGACTATAAAACTGGTTCTTTTATTTCTTGTGAACTAAAAAAAATACTCTTGATGGTTCAGGAAATGATGAAGTAGAAAATTTGTTTTAAAAATGACATTTGTTTTTAATTTTTTTATTTTGGAAAATTGATACTTCCAGCCGAAATGAGCCGAAAAAAATCGGCGGCGGCGGCTGAGGCAAAAATGACCGGCGGCGGCGGCTTAAACGGCTCACGGCGGCTGGCTTGTTTCTCTGGTCAGGAGCGTGCTTGCAAAAAAGTTGGTAATTTCAGCAAAAGGTTTGCTGAAAATCAGCGAGCTGATTTTTACCAAAAAAAATAGTAATCTTCAGCAAAAGTTTTGCTAACACTTAGTCGACTGCAAATGAAAAAAATCCTTGCTAAAATTACTAAACTTTTTGCTGAATATTAGTAGACTGAAAAAAACTCAAAAAACTTGTAGCGAAATTTTACTTTAGTTAATTTATTTGCTGAAAATTTAAATATAGAATATGTGTAGAGTTGTTTTTCTTTTTTTGTCATTTCCGTTTCCAGACGAGCTGCGACATCTACATCTTGTCTATCTGGTTGTCGTCCACGCTATGAGTGCGGTTATCAGAAGAATTTTTGTAGCAAAATAAATTAGTAAAACATTAGTTCAAAATTAGTTTAGTAATAAAAAAGTATAACTAAAATTTTTGTTGAAAACGGAATTTCAACAAAAAAATTGCTGAAAACTAGTACACTTGATATACAAGACGTTTTACTAATTTTTCTACTAACTTATTTTTTTGAGTGTAGCCTAAAATGCAAATCTCAGTCTATTCTGCTAAAATCAGCAGAAATATTTGCTAGAAAAAAATGTAAACTGCTGTTTTAAAAAGGCTCGATTTTTATTTGCATTTAAAAAAAAATCGACAAAAAAACTTAGAAAATTTTAAAATTTTTGTGATATTTTAGGCTACTAAATATTTTGCAAAATTTGTTGCTCATTTTAGCAGGTTAATTTGCTATTTTCCATTAACAAAAATTCAACTCAAATATAACTAAAATTCTGTATATTTAACAGTTTTATTTTTGCTGTTCCTATATTACTAATATATAGCAAAAATAATCTGCTAATTTTAGCAGTTTCTTCCGCAGCATCATTTTAAACTAATTTTTAGTAACTTTTTCTGCTATTTTTACAGATTTATTTTTATTAGTGTACATTTTTAAGTGGCACACCTTTATTAAATAAAAAATATGATTGCAAAACAAATATGTAGGTATTTTTTATTCAAGGCGTGTTTTTTAATTAAAAAATAAATTAAAATCAACAAATTCCATTTTGAAATTTTGCTTTAAATTTCAATAAACTAATTTTTTTAAATTTGCTTGAATTTCAACAAATATGTTTGTTGGCTATTTAATTGAAATAAATTCAACAATCAAGTAACAAACGTATTGTTTGTGTTTACAAAAGCAATTGTAGGTACAATTTCAATCAAAAGTTTAATTGTATTTACAAAAAGTTTAATTGTATTTACAAACTATTTTTAGCTGTGCACTGATACTAAAATAAAATGTATAAAAGTAAACAAAAGAAAATCAAATAAATTTTACATTTCAAAGTTTTTAAATATGTATATTAATTTAAAAAAATTTGCACAAAAAAAGCAGGTGCATAAGTTTAGCAAAGCTTGTAAACTATTTTTAAAATTTATTATGGAATAAATACAAGGTTTGTATTATATAACAGGTATAAACGACGTTAAATTAAAACCCCCATTATATATTTTCTTAACCGCCGGTAAATAATTCTAAATTTAAATACAACTTGCCTTTCTAATGCAGCATATGCAGATTCATAAGCATCATTTTGATTGACCATATTTAAAATATCCTTAACTGAAAATGGTGTAGTATTAAGAGAATCCGTATTGGTCATACTACCAGGACTAGGTTGATTATAATCATAGTAACCTTGTGATACTTGTGATGATTGTTGTTGATGTTGTAACATACTTTTCTTTTTTTTTTAATTTTAATATAATGCCTCTCTGTTAATTTTTCTATATCAATCAAAATTAATAATTAAAAAGAGACACTTAAGAAACCACTCAACATTTAAAACAATCACTTTCACTTTCATATTTTGCACTTGCGCGATTCTTTCCATTAAAGTACTGGCCCCTTTCAATTTACTATGGTTTTAGTTTTTTTTAAGTCTAATTGTCAACTTAAAAACCAGATAAGCGGAAAAATAAAAACAAAACGAATAAGTGGAATGAACAAAATGAAAAAACCAACGCGCGCGTGTGTACAATTTGTCAGCACATCTAAACAACTGATTGAAATTCCTTAACACAAGAATGCTTAGTTAATTAACTGTAAAAGGCAGTACAATATAAATTAAATGCACACACAATTACATCCACCCTCATATTTTTTTTTGTTTTTTTTTTATAATAAGAAAAACACAATAACAAAATTTATGTGTTTCAACGTCTCACAGAGTTTCTCTCTTCAACATTGAAAACAAATCAAATCAATTACATATGGCTGTTAAAGAAAACCCGTTTGTAAACACAAATAAAAATGGCTGCTAGCAAAAGAAACAACCAATCATAGGGCTTTATTCAATAGCGTTCTCTTTATTATTTCCCATGTTTCAACTTCACATTGTTCCTCGTTTTTTGTTTTTATTGTGATTGCCAATTTCCGTTCTTAATCTGTCGTTAAGTTCCTCATATTCTGTTGATTCTGTGCGTATGATTAATTTCAAGTACATTTTGTTGTTATTGATTCTTTTTGTTTTTTAAGTGGCGCCTTTTCATTATAAGTATTTTTATTGTCATGGTTAAATGGTTAAATTAGTTGTTATTGTTATTTTATTTATTTTTATTGATTTACACTTTTTTATTGTGGTATTGGTGTCCTTTACTTCTTAACATTTAAAACACTTGTTATTTGTTGTACTAGGCCACTTTTGCCTTCTGTTAGCGCTCAAGTTCTATTTCAATTGCTAAGAAATTCTATCTTTTATTGTTTTATATGCTGAATTATTTGGCATTATCACTTCTGAAGTATGTAATTTTATTTATTTGTGATTTAATATTTGAAGTGTCAATTCATCAGTGAATTTTGGTAGATTTAAAAACAAACTCATAAAAATAGCAGGGTTAGAACTGTTACGGCAATTATAGCTTAGTTTAAAGGTGCGTTTACAATGATGGAGTACTCCAATCTGTAGCAAATTTAGTTCTTTTCTCTTTCTTACTAATACATTTTTGTATTTTGCTATCTTTTTTTATTCCACTCCACGGATACGGATTCGTTGCATTCTAGAGTTAACATTGGGTGCGTTCGGCAGATACACTTTAATAGTCAACAGTTGTACAACTATCTGCTGAACGACCTGATCACAAACCGCTCAGTCTGTGCGTTCAGGTAGCGCTGTCATATTTTGGTAGCGTAAAAAATGTTTGCTAATTTTGATCAATTAGTGATACATTTGTTGTTGTTGATTTTAAAAAGATTTTTTTTTTTTTTTGTAAGAATGACAAATAAAAACATACAAACATAATTCAAAAACAAAAATTTAAAGAAACTGAAGGAAAATATGGAAAAATTGTATTTAAAAACAAAACAAAGAAAACGTCGTTCAGCAGAGTTACTAATCACAAAGCGCTACGAGTCACCGGTATCATTTTAAGGTTTCTCTGCTGAATGCTACCATTGATCTGTTAGCTATGTAACATGACAAATATACCTTAAAAAGCACATCACTAATAAGCTCACATCTCTAATTGCCAGCAAATTAAAAACAAAAGTATTACAAAACGTAAAACCAGCATAAAATATTTGTGTTTGGGATTTAATAAATAAATAAAAAATTATTTTAAAATTTAGGCAGTGGAAATCAAGCCTAGAAATTCGCGAAACAAACTGTAAGTATTTAAGTGTCAAATATTTTTTGAAGTAACTCTACGCTGCATTGTGAACAGTTAACATTTTAATCTGTGCTGCGGAGTACAGCACTCTATCATTGTGAATGCACCTTAAATCACAAAAAATTCTTTTGTACATTAGCTGTGTTTGTGCGGCAGTCTATCAACGTTGGCTTACGTCATTCACATACAAATTTGACATTAGTAACGTTAAAGGCTGAGTTACCCAACCGTAAACGTATCTGTAACGAATCAGCTGTTTCGATACCACAAGAAGAAATGTATACGAATGGTTACTAACACGTAAATGTAAACGAACTTGCCGGATCATTCTGTTGAAATCAGAATTTTCTATCCGGCATCGAAACAGCTGACTGATTTTGGTCGGAAAAAATATGAAATGAATAAAGAAAAATGATTCAAACAACAAATAAGGAATAAAAATTAGCAAATAAATGGAAAAATTTTGAATAAAATATAAAACCACATGAAATAGATGCTAAATAGTAATGTCGTTTACGATAATCTATAAGTGTACTTTTTAGCTACGGCACGGTACAGTTACATCACATATACGTTTACGGTCCCATAATCCGCCCTTAAGAGTTAACATTAAACGTTGGCTAATGTCAAATTTATATGGGAATACAACAAGCCAATGTTGATAGCTTGCCGCACAAACACAGATATTATGTTAAATCACTTGCTTTTCTTAGCTGTTTAAAAAATTTCCAATACATAGTTGTATTATGGGGAAAATGATAAACCATACCCAACAAACAATTCGTTCCGCTTATGTACCGTTTTCGGTCCATCATAAACGGGGTGCAACTCCGTTTACGGACCAGAAAACAAAACTTAAGGAACATCGAAACTGATTCGAATCCGTTGGATCGGACCGTTTACGGACCGTTATGTCGTGTAAAAACGGACTGACTCCGTTTTTATAGGGCCGTTTTTGGTCCGTATCCGTACCTTTTTTTACACAAAAACCGACTCGTATATCGACCTGAATTCACCCTATTTTTATTAACATACAAATTTAACAGACAAATTTAATTGTAATAAATAAACTAAATTATATAGTGCCTCAGAGAAATCCATGTGCATCTTCCCAGGAAGATGTGAAGGAAGGAAGCTATCGTACCAGAAGTAACATATGCATAAATTCATTGCCGCCAACACGTTAAGTAATTAATATAAATTTTTGATTATTATAAGTATTTTTAGTAAAATATATATTTATAATATATACACGCAAAAAATAAAAAGGGAGAAATCACATAAAATAAGGGTATAAGTTACCTAGTTTTAGTATGTATTATAGCTCTACCCAAGTTTTTGGTATAACTTATATAATATGCTTGGTAAAAAATAAGAAAACGAAAACTAACAATAACTATACAAAAAAAACTTGGTAAATATTTCTTATTCTGTTTTTGGAATTGTTAGCACTAATTTATTAAACTTAAGCTATATTTTATTATTAAAACAATTTGATTAATTTAATTAGTTATTTCTTTATTTTATTTTACAATTATTACTATTATATTACATTGCACGCAAGGGGTGTGCTACCTGTTGTATCGTTGTATCGTCCTAACAAAAAACAGAGTTGTTAAAATTTTTATTTGACTTTAACAACGATTTTCTATTTTGTTTTCTATCACTCAAACATAGGACCCTAAAAATACGTAAAAATGTTGTATCGTGCTATTCTCAAATGTTATATTTTTTCAATTTAAATTCTAACAACTCTGTTTTTTGTTAGGACGATACAACGATACAACAAATAGTACACCCCTTGTGAACCATATAGTAATGAAAGGTTTTGCTGGGTTAATAAAAAAAAACCAACTTGATGCACAAAACTGCATTTTTGGGCATTAGGGGCCCTTCTGTATATAGTGTTCCTATAGTTTAGCGCAGAATTTTTAAAGTTAGAGTAAAAATCTTGGTTTTGCTCTGTATATTTGTGAAAAATCTAAAACACGCGTTTTTTTTTAAAGTATAATATTCAAAAATATTTGTTTAAATATTTAAAGTGGTATTCTCGCAATAAAGTTCATTTTGGCGACAATAAATGTATGAATTATAGTTTCTAGATTTTTTTTTTTCAGTAGACGTTAAAATAATCACAATTTAGCTATTTGGCAAAACACCATATTTTTCAATAAAAATCAACTTTTTTAAAAATAATTTTAAAAATCATATATAAAAAAATGGTTAAAATCGAAGAGATCATGCATTAAATGTTAAAATACTCCTTTATATTAAGGGCCAATAATTTTATAATTGACGTTTTCATTAATAAATGTGATATTTTCAAGTAAGTTTACTTTATTTTAATACACCTGCTTTCAAACTAATATATTCTTTTATATTAAAGAATAAAATGTCAGGAATATGGAAATACTTCACAAAAAAGGATAATGCAGCGCAGTGCAATATTTGCCCTAAAAGACTAATGATTAACGGAGGTATCTAAATTTGGTTATCCGACATCTAAATTTGGTTCACAAAAAAAAATTGATGGTCTTGAAGGAAACAACAACAAGAATAACGTTCCAGCTAAAATTAGCAAAGTACCCGAAGAAAAAAGTGTAAGCTGAATAGGGATTGAACGTTTTATGGTAGGGCAAACATTTCCTGAAATGGTATCCAAATTAGCCGCAGTCGACGGAATGTCAATCCGCACCATAACTAGATCTTCGTTTATTCCAGAAAGTTTTTATAATAAAAACCTGGCATTGCCAAATTGTAAAGAACATTATATTAAATTACTACAATCATGTAAGAGATATCATGATAAAAGAAATATCGAGAAATATTTCTAACAATAAATAATTCATTTTATAACCTCGGGTTGGTTTATATATCGGGAAGATGAAATGCTGATGAAATAAGAAGAATTGTAGAAATAGTGTTTTTTTAACAAAAATTACTTATGTATATATGTAGGTGGTTTTCATTAACAATTTTGTTCAAAAATATTTACCGGGATTCCCGGGAATTCCCGGGAATCAAATTTTTTATTCCCGTTTCCCGGGAAATAAAAAAGTCCGGGAAATCCCAAACCCTAGTCACAACACTTTTTTACTACACACTTTTCTTTCTTTTTTTATTGTTAAATAAATGTAAAAAATATTTTAATAATTTTAAAAAAGAATAACAAAAACTTAAAAAATATTTTTTGACACTTGCTTTACTCCTATATTCCTTGTAACATGGTGTATCGAAAATTAATTACATATGATACCGGGTGTATCAAAAATGCACATTTCGAATATTTTTACTTGTTTTTTTTTTTGGCAAAAACCAGGTGGAATCTGGTTTTCAGTTTGTATGAAAATTGTATGAAAAACTATATTAATTTTGTAGTTTTCGGCTCGATATATTTACCAGGTTTTTTTGTATAGTTATTGTTAGTTTTTGTTTTCTTATTTTTTACCAAGCATATTATAAAACTTATACCAAAAACTTGGGTAGAGCTATAATACATACTAAACCCTTATTTTATGTGATTTTCCCCTTTTTATTTTTTGCGTGTTGATTATGAATTTAAATAAAACACACTTAAAAAACTACAAAATAATGGCGGTACGCGAAAAAAGACTTTATGGTGCAAAAATTTAATTAAAAAAATTAATCAGCGATTTACATTCTGCAAATAAATATGCACTCACAAAAGTTTGTCGGTAGAATCTACTGAAAATGACAGTTAAAACAAAATAAACTTTAATAAAGTTAAAATAACTAAAACTTTGGTTATTTTTAACTGTCGAAAAATTACTAACAAATGCATTAAAAATAATTACACCGATAAAATTCCATAGTATAATAGTTAATAAAATCTATAGTTGAATTTAAAGAAAATATTAATAACTACACCGAAAAAATTCCTCAGTTGCTCAGTTAAAGATATCCTCAATTAATTTAAAATAAATAAAAATTAACTGAGCAACTAATATTTGGTTCACAATAAATTTTTTTTGAGTCAACCTGTAAATTTTAAATGATTCAATTGTTAATAAATTTACAACAATATTTAAAAACAAAAGTCACACAAAAGCGAAATATAATGAAAATTTTTTAGGTTTTTGGTAAGTTCTTGTTATTTGATGGAAATTAAATTACCCTTAATAATTTAATTTTTTTTTCTCATTGTTTGCAGGAAATATTTCGGTCAAACAAAATATAAAACTTTATTCCCTACAAATTTTTAAAATCTGGGTCCATGCTAGAGATGAGCGATATTTTCATACCGGTGATTTAATCACAGTTATTGATAAATCACTGGTAACGGCAGTGATCAAATATTTCAAGTCACAGTTACTCGGAATGTCGTTCTTTTAATATTTTTTTACTATTCTTTCTTGCAAACTTCATTGTGCACAGTAATACATGTTTTTTTTCAATAACAGCGACTTGCTTTCACACTCTTCTGAATAAAATGTCTCCTTCTATCATGTCTTTGTTACCGGTTGCAACTATTCTTCTTTTAAGGCCCAGTTTTTAGGAAGTGGATTATCTTTAAACTTAGTGTAACGCAGTTTGTAACTGGAATACTGCTTTAAAATGTGGTTTATTTTGTTTTATTTCAATAAAGAAATAAATTATACTCGAGAAAAAGATTTTCCGGCAAATTTTTGTTAATAAACTTTGAAATGGCTGACAAAATTCGTTTTCGGTTTAACTAAGCCAAGTTTAACTGACATCTTAAAAACTCGCCATAAATATTATTTCGTTTATTATCAGAAAATCGCAGTCTTTTCCATAGAAAAACCGTGATCACGATCACAGTTTAAAAGAACAACGATTTGCAAATCACATTCACTGAGAACAATATTACTGAAAAATCGCCGGATCGCCCATCTCTATTACAAACCCGTGATCACGGTCACTGATTAAAAGAACGGTGATTTGAAAATCACGATCACTGGTAGCAGCGTTATTCAAAAATCACCGGATCGCTCATCTCTAGTCCATGCTGACAATGAGCGAAGAAAAAGTATGGAATACATTCATTAAGGGTATGCCAATTGTAATTAAATTTTTGTTTATTTTAAATAAATTGTGTAATTTTAACAAAAAATTCTATTTGGTTTTATTTATTGACAAATATAAATATTTGTTATTTTAAATTGTTGAATCGGTTATTAGCTACTAATTTAAAATTTTGTTTCATTTTAACTGAAGGCACAGTTAAATTAAATTTTCAAAATCAAATTGGTTAACTTCAACTTAATCAATCAACTAAAGCTCAGTAAGGGGTATTTCACCTGAACCTCAGTTGAAAATTTAGTTGCCTGTAACTGAGAAATTTTTTCGGTGTACCATAATCATAAACAACTATTGTTAGCCATTTGAAATTATTATTTAATGTGTTTTGATGCTTTTCAGATACAATTTTGGAATAACAAATAAAAATCAGATCGATATTATTAAATTACAAAAACGTTCGTGGCCGAAATTTGAATATACATATATCTTTTATTTTGGTGCATAATAACCCAGTCGACCAAATCTTGTTGGTTTGTAGTATCGTCCGCCGGATTATTTCAGGCATGTGCTATATATCCAGATTTATAGAAATGTAGTGGAAAATTATTCTTGAAAATTTCAGAGCTCTACATCTCTCCCGCTATTTTTGGCGAATTTTTGAAAAACATAATTTTTTTTTTTTATTTTGGTGCATAATAACCCAGTCGACCTAAGCTTGTTGGTTTGTAGTATCGTCCGCCGGATTATTTCAGGCATGTGCTATATATCCAGATTTATAGAAATGTAGTGGAAAATTATTCTTGAAAATTTCAGAGCTCTACATCTCTCCCGCTATTTTTGACGAATTTTTGAAAAACATGATTTTTTTTTGTGCATAATAACCCAGTGGATCAAATTTTGTTGGTTTGTAGTATCGTCCGCCGGATTATTTCAGGCATGTGTTATATATCCAGATTTATAGAAATATAGTGGAAAATTATTCTTGAAAATTTCAGAGCTCTACATCTCTCCTGCTATTTTTGACGAATTTTTAAAAAACATGATTTTTTTTTTCTTTTATTTTGGTGCATAATAACCCAGTGGACCAAAGCTTGTTAGTTTGTAGTATCGTCCGCCGGATTTTTTCAGTCATGTGTTATATGTCCAGATTTATAGAAATGTAGTGGAAAACATTCTTGAAAATTTAAGAGCTCTAAATCACTCCCGCTATTTTTGACGAATTTTTGAAAAACATGATTTTTTTCTTTTATTTTGGTGCATAATAACCCAGTGGGCCAAATCTTGTTGGTTTGTAGTATCGTCCGCCGGACTATTTCATGCATGTGTTATATATCCAGAATTAAAGAAATTTAGTGAAAATTATTCTTGAAAATTTCAGAGCTCTATCTCTCCTGCTATTTTTGACGAATTTTTAAGAAACATGATTTTTTTTCTTTTATTTTGGTGCATAATATCCCAGTGGACCAAATCTTGTTGGTTTGTAGTATCGTCCGCCGGATTATTTCAGTCATGTGTTTTATGTCCAGATTTATAGAAATGTATTGGTAAACATTCTTGAAAATTTAAGACCTCTAAATCTCTCCCGCTATTTTTGACGAATTTTTGAAAAACATGATTTTTTTCTTTTATTTTGGTTCATAATAACCCAGTGGACCAAATCTTGTTGGTTTGTAGTATCGTCCGCCGGATTATTTCAGTCATGTGTTATATGTCCAGATTTATAGAAATGTAGTGGAAAACATTCTTGAAAATTTCAGAGCTCTAAATCCCTCCCGCTATTTTTGACGAATTTTTGAAAAACATGACTTTTTTTTCTTTTATTTTGGTGCATAATAACCCAGTGGGCCAAATCTTGTTGGTTTGTAGTATCGTCCGCCGGATTATTTCAGTCATGTGTTATATGTCCAGATTTATAGAAATGTAGTGGAAAACACTCTTGAAAATTTCAGAGCTCTAAATCCCTCCCGCTATTTTTGACGAATTTTTGAAAAACATGACTTTTTTTTCTTTTATTTTGGTGCATAATAACCCAGTGGGCCAAATCTTGTTGGTTTGTAGTATCGTCCGCCGGATTATTCAGGCATGTGTTATATATCCAGATTTAAAAAAAATTGAGTGGAAATTATTTTTGGAAATTTCAGAGCCCTACATCTCTCTCGCTATTTTTGAGGAATTTTTGAAAAATATGGATGAATTAGAATTTTATATTACCCTATAGAATATTGTATGGATTTCATATAATTTTATATATTTCACAAAATAAAACATATTTTTGCGATTTTATTAAAGTTTTATGTATATATATTAGGGTTCTCCAGAAAAAAAATTGTGAGTTATTGACTGGGGCCCCCTCTTAAAATATGTATTCGGGTGTAAAACCACGTCTCCCAAAAAATTAGGACAATCGGATAAGAGGAACACGTGCCTCAACGGGCCTGAAGTTTGAAATACGGTATACATGGGAAAAATATGACTTTTTTTTAATTTGTTAAAAATTTTAATATTCTAAATTAATCTTGAATTAAAAGGATTAAAAAATCGTAATAAACAATAAAATAATGCAATAAAAACTGAAATCGGTTAAAAAAAAACCAAGTTATTACAATTGCCCCCGGCAACTAATGTGTCACAGAACGCTTAATCAAGAAGTTCGAGCCCAAATTTTGAAATTTGTAGAAATAATGTAATGCAAAAACATTTTCTTATTTTATTAACTCCAAGGTACTCAATTAAAAAGTATTTTTTATGATGTGCTTTGCAAACTCGTTTTAAAATAGTGCCAAAAAGGTCGGAATTCTTAAACACGGTTTTCAAATCTACAATTTTACATTTTAAAAAATTTTTTTAAACAAATTTTAAAAAATCAACGATTGGACTTTAAGGTTTAATTAAGAACATATTGTAGATTAAAAACGAGTAAAAAGGCTAAAGTCGGGCATGCCGACTATACAATACCCTACACCAGTCTGGGTAAAAGCCAACTAATGTTTGGATCCGAAATTCGAATTGGTTAAAATGGGCTTGTGTCAAAATTTTCTATAATGTGAGTCAGCGCACCAAATTTCATTCAAATATCTTAATATTTGCGATCTGCAGTTTGTAACCAAGCCAATTTCGGGGGGACACTTATATGGGCACTAGGTCTAAACATAGACCGATGTTCACCAAAATTAATAGGCTTAGTCCTTGGGCTGATATAGGTCGGTGTACCAAATTTCATCAAAATATCTTAATATTTGCGACCAGCAGCGTATAAAAAATATAATTTTGGGGGGACCCTTATATGGGCACTAGGTCTAAACATGGACCGCTGTTAACCAAAATCAATAGGCTTACCAAGTTTCATCAAAAGATCTTAATATTTGCGACCTGTAGAGTGCGCACAAGAATGCATGGACAGACAGACGGACGGACGGACAGACGGACATCGTTAAATCGAAATAAAAAAAAAATCTGAGCCGATCGGTATACTATAAGGTGGGTCTAGGACTAATATTTTTTGGTGTTACAAACATCAACACAAACTTATAATACCCTGACCACAGAGGGGTGTAGGGTATAATTAGCTTTTCCAAAACCTTTTTTCATTTGGCTGGGGTAGAGATCTAATTTTAGCGGATTTCGGGAAAACAGCGATTTTTGGCTTTTTTTAGCTTTTAGGCAAGTTTTTCTTCTTTTAATTCCAAATAATTTAGGCCGGAATATAACAACACAATATTAAATACTTCAATCCTGAAAATTAGGGCAAAATATAAATACACTAAATTGCCGCTGTGTAAGGTCAGAGGTCAAATTTTAAGAGATTTTAATTTTTCTTAAACATATTAATATAACAGATATTCCTGAGCGAATATTGATGAAACTTTCTGATATTATTTTTCTAGGCCCAGAAATAATATTCTTAATTTAATTTCAGAAAATTTACCCTTTAGAGCTGTTGGGGCCTGTATGCCCCACTGAAAACATATTAGGCTTTTTTTACCATAGGGCCAAAAAATCCCCAAGAGCACTTGAGGGTTAATTTTCTAAAACTAAATTAGGAATATTATTTTTAGACTTAGAAAAATAATACCAAGAAGTTTCATTAAAATCCGCTCAGGAATATATGTTATATAAATATGTTTAAGAAAAATTAAAAACGCCTAAAATTTGACCTCTGACCTTACACAGGAACAATTTAATGTATTTATATTTTGCCCTAATTTTTAGGATTGAAGTATTTGATCTTGTGTTGTTATATTCCGGCCAAAATTATTTGAAATTAAAAGAAGAAAAAAGAAAAACTTGCCTAAAAGCTAAATAAATGCCAAGAATCGCCGTTTTCTCGAAATCCGTTAAAATAAAATCTCTGCCCCAGCCAAATGCAAAAAGGAATTCCTACAATTTTTGTAGTTTTTAATCTACAATATGTTCTTAATAAAACCTTAAAGTCCAATCGTTGATTTTTTAAAATTTCTTTAAAAAAATTTTTAAAAATGTAAAATTGTAGATTTGAAAACTTTGTTTAAAAATTCCGACCTTTTTGGCACTAATTTAAAACGAGTTTGCAAAGCACATGATAAAAAATACTTTTTAATTGAGTACCTTGGAGTTAATAAAAAAGAAAATGTTTTTGTATTGCGTTATTTCCACAAATTTCAAAATTTGGGCTCGAACTTCTTGATTAAGCGTTTTCTGTGACACATTAGTTGCCGGGGGCAATTGTAATAACTTGGTTTTTTTAAACCGATTTTAGTTTTTATCGCCTTATTAGAAAGATAATTTACTGTTTATTACGATTTTTTAATCCTTTTAATTCAAGATTAATTTAAAATATTAAAAATTTTAACAAATTAAAAAAAGTCTTATTTTTCCCATGTATACCGTATTTCAAACTTCAGGGCCGTTGAGGCACGTGTTCCTCTTATCCGATTGTCCAAATTTTTTGGGAGACGTTGTTTTACAGTGAGGTTACACGATCAAGATTTTGCTTTCAAGTTGATAACACATACTGCTTGTCAAATTCAGTTGAACTTGAAGCTGTGACGTAGGCTGCATGCAACTTAATAGTCAATTTTGCTCTCAAGATGCCGTCGTCAAGGAAAGAACTAAAAATGCTCGCCTCTGTAGGCTTTTTCCGCACTGTAGGCTGTTCGAAAAGACTTTATTTTTTTCTGCACATATTCCACAGACATTTTCATGTCAGCAGAAATTGCTTTTTTATTTATTTTTATTTTTAAATCATTTCGTCGATATACCGAAATATTCACATTCCGTATTTTATCAATCGTGTTTTATTGCGGCACAATATTTGTAAAAAGAAAAATAAATTTACAAGAAATTGATCAGCTGTTTAAAACTTGACCGTCAAGTTTTCCCAAAACTTGAAAGCAAAAATTGATATCAAGTTGCTGTTCAATTTTTAAAATGTGAGTGTGTTAGTAAAAAAATGTGAGTGTATTGAAACTTGAAAGGCAAAAATTTATCGTGTAACCCCTATGTTACAGCCAAATCCATATTTTAATGTGCTAATTCATAAATAAAATTTATTTGGTATTTGAAGCTTGCTATAGTTAAAGTACATATTTCGCTTAATAAAGAATTATTAGAAAACTTTATTCATAATCGTATTTTAACTATAAATTAATTTTTCAATTTGATACTGGCAACACTATTGTTTATTTTCTCTCTTCTCCCAAATAAGTCGTAAATGATGTACAAATTTAGTAAACGATTGACTCGGTAATCGGAAGTGAAAATGTATTTTCTTAAATTAGAGAACTAATGATGTGCTAAGATAAATTTAAAATCCGTTAAAAATATTATTTTTCTATTTATAAAGCAAATCAATGGAAATGTGTGTAAAAAAGTAATTTTTTAGAACATATTATTCATAGCATACAAAATTAATCGAATTTCGAATAATGTTTTGACAGTCTGTACATCACTATTGTTTTGTTTTTCTTTTTAATTTTATTATTACATTTTTTTTTGGATATTTTTCGAAAAATGTCATTGGCTACGCAATTGTTGTAGCTTTTTTCAGTTTGATGGATGCAAGTTGTTGGAAGCCACACATTCTAGGGATGGGATGGCTTTAATAAATCATTTCATGCCTGAAAATGAAATAATTAACAATAAAATGGTGGCTTCCTCACTCCAAACCTTATAAAAGGTTTAAAGTTAATGAGTATCGACTATAAACCTATATAATTTTTTTTGTTATTAAGCAAATATGAATACTGTTTTTCACAAATTAGCTTAAAATCCTGCAATAAGACTATTGTAAAAGTTTATGAATTAGACCATAAGTCAATAACTGACATTTTTTTTTGCTCCATACAAAGTTGGAACACCCTAATATATATACATATTTTTAAGTTAAGCACCGTAAGTTGATTGAGTTTCACGTGAAAAAACTGTTATACTCCATATAAAAAAATATTTTTTCACGACAATGAGTTTCACGTAAAAATTGTGTAGACTTTGTTTTCACGCAAATTTAATATACAAGACTATTATTTTACTTGTGAAAAAGTGACATTTTGTGTTTACTGTGTTGTGGCTTTCTAATTACATTGGAAAAATTTTCATTTTCTATTACTATTTAAAGCACCGTAAGTTGTTTTTCACGTGGAAAAATTTCACTCGAACTTTAAAGGCCTCAAATTGCAATTTAATTTATAAAAATCAAAATTTTTTTTAATTTTATAATAAAGACACAACCACAATAAACACAAAATGTTACATTTTCCGAAGAAAAATAATAGTCTTGTACATTAAATTTGCGTGAAATCAAACTCTACACAATTTGCACGTGAAACTCATTATCGTGAAAAATCATTTTTTTTATATGGAGTATAAAAGTTTTTTCAAGTGAAATCGAAACAACTTACGGTGCTTAAGGCCTTTAAAGTTTGAATGAAATTTTTCCAAGTGAAAAACAACTTACGGTGCTTTATTTGGTAAAATTTTCAAATACCACGTGCTTTTGCTTACATTTATAGCTCCATGTGCTTTTGCTTACATTTATAGCACCACCTGCATTTTGATTACATTTATCACAGGCTGGCATTCCCGCTCACGCTGCAAAAATCGTTCTCTTGGGTTTTGTATGTGCAGATTACGAAGGTTCGGTATGGGAAATTTGCTCAAATTTCAAAGCAAGTAGGGGAAATTTGTTTTGAAATCAAAGAAATCCTCTCAGTTTGCAGACAAATTAGCTTTGAAATCAGGGAAATTTTCACAAAAGAGAGGGAAATTCTCTCATTGGGGAGCCCGTTACCGAACCTTTGCAATCTGCATAAAATTTTGTTGGGGCCGTGAAGTTAAGCGTCCCTCTTTGTATCCTTACTCTATGCATTTATAAAGGCTCAATTAGACGTGCCATAACCATAACCATATAAAACAGCTGTTCAAACCAATCTTATGGGCTACAATGTATTCGATTATAGGTGATATGCCATAACGCCATAACCATAACCGTAGATACCAATTGAATTTTGGTTGTCTGCTATGGCGTTATGGTTACGGCTATGGCGTTATGGCACGTCTAATTGAACCTTAACCACCACGTGCTTGACTGTTTGTTATATACAGTGTTGCCAATTTAGCATATTTAATGCTAGATTTAGCATTTTTTTAATTCATTTAGCATGAAAAAAATGCATCTAGCATACGGCATTTTTTTCAGCATTTTTCCAACAAAATTTAGCATATTTTTAGCATTTTTTACAGTTTTATTTTCTGTTTTTTTTTAGAATATTCTACATTAATTTGAATTTAAATGTAATATGAAAAAGAAATATTTTTTTTACTTTTAGAGTAAGTACTAGGAACTATTTTTATACGTACACGTTAATTACACTGTGCAGTCGCAAATTTTAACAAGTTTTGAACCGTACTGGTAAAGCTAATTCGAGTACGCTGAATTCAATGGTGATAGCAGTTTTTCAAATTTAGCACTCGTATTCGCGATATTCATGTCATTTTTTTTACCAAATTTTTTTTATAAATTTTTTTTCGCAAAAACATTTTTTTCTGCAAATAAAAAGGATGTGTTATGTTATTTTGTGTATATTCAATAGGGTTTAGCAAAATATTTAATAGAGTTAAGAAAAAAAAATTCTTTCGAAAAAAAACAAAAATCGGGAAAAAAAATGTTTTTGGGGAAAAAATAGCGAAAAATTGTATTTAACAGGGTTGGATTGATTGAAATTCAAAAATGATCCCAAAAGTATAAAAATATTGCTTTATGGTACTTTAATATTAAAATTTTAAATCGGCATGCCCGGCTTTAACTTTTTCACTCGTTTTACTTTTTGTTGTTGTTATGGTGAAGGAGTGATTTTGCACAAAATACTCCAATTTTTGGTAAAAAAAAAAATAATAATTTAAAGAATAGAGTTTAAAATAGAATTAATAGAATTGCAAAATGTTGATAAGGTTCGTTTTTAATCTTTGCAATTTTTATTGATACATAGTGCTCCTATATTTTAGCGCAGAATTTTTAAACAGTTAGAGTAAAAATCTTGGTTTTGCTCTGTATATTTGTGAAAAATCTAAAACACGCGTTTTTTTACAGAAAGTGTAATATTCAAAAATATTTTTTTTAATATTTAAAGTGGTATTCTCGCAATAAAATTCAGTTTATTGACAATAAATGTATAAATTACAGTTTATAGATTTTTTTTTGTTTTTTTTTTTTCATACACGTTAAAATAATCACAATTTAGAAATTTGTCAAAAAACCAAATTTCTCAATAAAAATCACCTTTTTTTAATAATAATTTTTTTTTTGGTATTTTTCTTGAAATGCCTTTAGAAATCATATATGAAAAAATGGTTAAAATCGAAGAGATCATGCATTTAAGGGTTAAAGGATTTTTGAACTTTTTACAAGAATTAACTTTTGAGTTGTTTTTAATTTTTCTTTTATATAATTTTAGTTAATAAAATGAACTGAATTTATAATTAGAGATGACTAATTTTCAGTCTAATTGTAAAAAGTCACTAAAATATTATTTTTTTAAACAAATTGAAACATTTTTTTATAAAATTTTTTTAGCATATTTTTTCTAGCATATTTTTTTAGTTTTTAGCATTTTTTAGCATTTTTATGCAAAAAATCTAGCATTTTTTCTTAAATAAGTTTTGGCAACACTGGTTATATACGAGTACTCGAAGATCTTGTTAAGTATCTTGTTAACCGTCTTGTTAAATTCACTGTCGTAGAAAAATAATAGTCTTGTATATTAAAATTGCGTGAAAACAAAGTCTTCACAATTTTCGTCCTGAAAAATTTTTTTTTTTATATGGAGTTTGTGTGTGAAACGATAGCAAAGTGACATGGTGAAAAGACATTTGTTCTATGGTAAAAAAATTTGGAATTTTCCTGTGTGAAATGAAATCTTTTTCGACAATATAAAATTTTTGACAGGTGTAATTAATAGCGGAAAAAAATAAAACGAAACAAATATTTTCAGAACTGTATGCGTTTGCTAATACAAACCAGATCGTTGCAATTAATGGAAGTTTTAGTTTTGCATAACAAAAGAGACGAAGCCGAGAAGTAAAAATTGTTGCCTACATGTAATGTTATTTTTTCTGCCTCTTTTTTGGTACTTAATTTAAAATTTTTTTTTTCAGAATTTTTTATTTGTATATATTGTTTCTTAAGTTTTTTTGGAAACTTTCTCATTTTAAAATGTCAAATATTTCTATGCTTATTTCAAAAATTCTACTAGCCCTAGGGGCTAGTGAAATTTTATTCACCTCAAAACTGTCAAAAATTTACCATAAAGAATACTTTGCTACCGTTTCACACACACAGTATAACAATTTTTTCATGTGAAACTAGTGTTTCCAATTATTCAATTAACCGGTTAATTCATTATTCGAAAAATCACAAAAATTGATTAACCGGTTATTCGGGTCGGTTAATCGAGAAAATTGGCGATTAATCGATTAATCGTTTAATGTAAAATTAATATATTTCCTTAACTTTTTTATCAATAATACACAAAGAGCTTCCTGTTTTTGTTAAATGAATGATTCAGTTACCAAATCGATTAACTCCATAAAGAAAAATTAATGAATCTTAAAGAAAAAATATTATATATTGTTTTTTAAAATTCTTATTAAAATATAAATTTTGTCATTTAGTAGTGTTAATATTTATTATCAGAGAAATTTATTTTGAATATTTTATAGTTAGGAGTCAATAAAATATTTTGGAATAAAATTTTATAAAATTCTGAAAGTGGAAAAAAAAATATAAAATATATAAATTCGATGTGTTTAAAAAAGTTTTCAAATTAAAAAAGCACATCCACACCAGAGAAACAGAGCAAAAACTCCTATTAGCAAAAGCCACCTCTAATTAGCTCTACTAAAAATTAGTTAAAAATGGAAAAAAAAACCCTGGAAGAACACCAAACCTAAAACTGTTACATATCGATAACTCAATGTAAATTTTTTATTTCTTGATAAAAATTTTTAAAAATCTGAGAAACTTTAGATACAACATATCTTTAAATGCAATTTTTAATTAATACATACTACAATAAATTTAATAAGGCACTTAAAAAAATGTATCCAAAGATTTTAAGAATTTATTAAAGTTCTTCCTCCTTCTCTTAAAGAAATAAAAAACAACAAGTTGGAGCATCTTTATAATGAGCCATTGATATAAAAAAATTTAATTCTCTTTGACTAAAATTTTAGTTAACTGAATATACGCATTTACTCTACAAAAATTAAAAAAAAAAAATTTGCTGAATATTTGCATAATTAGCTGAAGATTATCATAAAGGATTGTTAAATTCTCAGCCTTTTTTCGTTATTCGTTATTTAAGGGCCATTAACAAAATAAACGAAAGTTTGAACTAACTTACGCATAGAGAATTTTCTTTGTTGAGTTTTAATGAAAATTTTCACTTAAAGCACCGTAAGTTGTTTTTCACGTGAAAAAATTTCACTCGAACTTTAAATGCTTTAAATTGCAATTAAAGCACCGTAAGTTATTTTTCACGTGGAAAATTTTCAATCAAACTTAACGAAACTTAAAAGTTAATTTAAATTCTAAAAATTAACAATTTTTTTTTATTTATTAGAATGACACAATTACAATAAACATATACTGTAACTTTTTCCCAAGAAAAATAATAGTCTTGTATATTAAATTTCCGTGAAAAGAAGCTCTACACAATTTTCACGTGAAACTCATTATCGTGAAAAAATACTTTTTTTATATGGAGTATAACAGTTTTTTCACGTGAAAACTGAACAACTTACGGTGCTTAAAGTTATAAAAATTAACAATTTTTTAATTTTATAACACAGCCACAATCACAATAAACGCAAAATGTCAATTTTTTCACCAGAAAAATAATAGTCTTGTACATTATGGAGTATAACAGTTTTTTCACGTGAATTTGAAACAACTTACGGTGCTTAACTAATGAAATAATTAAATTTTTATGAAGCTCTTTTTAATAAAACTTTTTTATTGGGTGTATGAAATTTTTATTAAATAATATGAAATTTTTCAAAAAAACTACATCAATTCAATAAAATCTTTCAATGAACAAATTCCAATGAAACTTAATGGAATTAATGTAAAAATTCATAAATAGCATGTAGACAATTCTATCAGTGTACAGTTACAGATGTCAAATTTCATATAAAGTTGAATATTTTCACGTTAATTTTGTGTCAAATTTAGGTTATTTGTTTATTGTTAATGGCAATAATGCGAAATGTCACTAAATTCCGGGAAACGGGTTTGGTTTCCATGGTATTTCTAGTGGAACATGTTATAGAAATAATATGATATTTGAACCGAATATACACACTTTCTTGGGAGATCTAAGATAAGTTGGAGTTTCTACAGAATTAAGATGTTGATTGACAGTTGTGTGACAGATTTTAAACAAATGCAGTCAAGCCAACCGGCTTCGCAGGGATATTATTAAGACATATTGTATAATTTTTATAAAATTGAAAATAAAATTGAATTGAAATAAAAAAAACCTTACCATGAAGGGCACGGAAATATAATTTATATAACTTTTATAGTTTTTAAAATAATTAAAACAGAAATGGTAAATTGTCTATTTTATTTCCTTAAGCCTATATAGAACTTCAAGGCTGCTCCAGCCAAACACGTCATGTGTTTTGAGGAGTTTTAAAACATCTTTATTTTGGCCTTGCTCAAAAATGATATCTAAAGGCTTAAGGACATCTTTCACTAGATTTTAAAAGAATTCCAAGGTATTTTAGTTAGTTTTTGTTTTTTTTCTAAGCTTTTCTTGCAATTTTTTAACTAAAGTTAAGAAAATTATGAAGTATTGGGAAAAAATAAAGGAAAAATTCCATATTAAAAATTTAACCGGTTAATCGACCTATTTTAAACGATTATTGGGGTCGAATAATTATTTGAGTTTTAAATTATTTGTTTCGACATTAACCGAAACAGAGGCGATTAATCGAGGAATCGGTTAATTGATTAACTGAATTGGAAACACTACGTGAAACTCAAACAACTTACGGTGCTTCAGTATGAATGAATTATTAGCCGTTTCTAGCGACAAAAATGTTGGCAACAGTGTTTTGACAACTATACAGTGTTGCCCACTCCTGATGGCAGAAAAGCACCGAGATGATTGTAAAAAGGGATGTAAAGCGGCCTATATACGGTCAAGAATGCTGTTCAACATGTACAGCATTTGATCGTGTAATACCTCGTTTAATGGAAATTACTAAAAAACAAACAAAGCATGCTGTCAAGCTTGTTTGACAAACAAAAAATGGTTTTTGGAATACACGGTCAAGCATGCTGTAAACCGTTACCGATATAACTAAAATACCGTTAACCTTAAAATACCGTTACCGAAATAACCGAAATATCGTTATCAATAAAATACTGTTACCGAAATAACTCAAATACCGTTATCCTTAAAATACCTATACCGAAATAATTGAAATAGCCTTACCCTTAAAATACCGTTACCGAAATAACCTAAAATATCGTTATCCTAACGATAACCGCATTCGTTTCGGTTATCATCCATGGTGTGAACCAGAGCTTTGAAGAATTAATTCCTAAATTCAATTTTTCAATTCCAAATTACAAATTCGATGAATTAATTCACAAAGCACCATATATTGAATGGAATTAATTCATATTTGCTTTCGTTCGATTTATTTTGTTACGAATTAATTCAATTGCAATAGTTCTTTTTATTAAATCAAATGAATTAATTCACCGGTGAACGCGTTCAATTTTATAAATCGAACGGAAAAAAAGTGAATTAATTCCTTACTGAATTAATTCACCACTGAATTCGTTAAAATAATTTTCGTTCAGTGAAATATAAAAAATAAAATTACGTTCAGTGAATTAAAAAAAATAAAATTACGTTCAGTGAATTAAAAAAAAATAAAATTACGTTCAGTGAATTAAGGCCTGTTTTCTGCCGTTCAGTAGAATAAAACCTTTATTTATACATAAAATTTGCAACTAAGCAATTTTACAGCGTTTGCTAGTAAAAATAAACAAATTACATATATATATTAAGTGTTAGAGAAAGCCGATGCACTTTATCAACCTTCAAGATTAAAAAATAAAGCCTTTTACTATAACTTTACAGATATAGATGAATTTGGAAAAATATAACTATTAATTTTGAACACTTATGCTTCCTAGTAAAATGTAGATGCTTGACTATGACGTATTTCATTTATACGTTTTTACAATACAATGTTTTCTTCTACTGAACGGCAGGAAACAGGCTTTGAATTCAGCGAACGTAATTTTTGTTTTTCGATAAATGAACGTATTTTTTTTTTCAATTCAGTGAACGTATTTTTTTCTTTTTTAATTCACTGAACGTAATTTAATTTTTTTTTTAATTCACTGAACGTAATTTTATTTTTTTTTTAATTCACTGAACGTAATTTTATTTTTTTTAATTCACTAAATGAAATTGAACGAATTCTGTGGTGAATTAATTGAGTAAGGAATTAATTCACTTTTTTCCGTTCGATTTATAAAATTGAACGCGTTCACCAGTGAATTAATTAATTCATTTTATTTAATAAAGAGAACTATTGCAAAGGAATTAATTGTTTGAATTTATTGTTTGATGAACGCGTTCAGTTGAACGAATTCAGTGAATTACTTAAGAAAAGGAATTCATTCAATTCTAGAGAAAATTGAATTCGATTGGTAGTGAATTCATTCAAAAAAGAATTAATTCTTCAAAGCTCTGGTGTGAACTGATATGTTTAACTTGTACATAAACGTGTTTAACAATCGTACTGTGAACGTAACTCTTTTTTGAAAAAATGTATTTGTAAAAAATCACCGGGTACGGAAAGAAAAAAAGCACCCAGAAACACCCGAAAAGCACCGAAAGGGCAACACTGGCTATTATAGTGACACCTAGCGCCAGTGGATACAACTCAAAATGCAATGGCCAATCACAAATGAGCTTCTAAAATTTCTGCATACGGATACACACATTTTCTACGAATATCGAAAATTTTAGGCATCGTCTCATTTGTGAACAGTTTATGAATTCGTAAAGTATAGCGTCGCGCAATTTGTGGCAATATTTTTAAGAAAATTTATAAAAATTAATTTGTGGAAAGTTTTAATTTCCACCCTATATGTATAATATTATAGCAAAAGGTAAGTGGAAACAAAGTAAAAATGTGGTAACTTTATTAAAACATTAAAGACAATTTATAAGTGGTTGGGAAGATAAAAATTATATTTTTTTTCTTGCGGTAAATTAAGAAGTGAATTTTGTTATGAACAGAATAAACATAAATTTGTTGGTAATATGGTTTAACTAACAATTTTCTGAAAATTTTTCATTTTAGAGCGCTTGCCTCATACATAAATTTGTATCGATTTTTTTTTCATATACGCCTAAGGTACGCTAAAGTGAAATAGTGTTGCCGTACAATATGGCGGACGACGAGCAGTTCTCGTTGTGTTGGAATAATTTCAATAGCAATTTATCCGCTGGTTTCCATGAGTCGTTATGTCGAGGCGATCTGGTGGATGTGACGCTGGCGGCCGAGGGACAATTTGTTAAGGCACATCGTCTTGTATTGTCTGTCTGTTCGCCCTATTTTCGTAAAATGTTCACTCAAATGCCAGCCAATCAACATGCCTTTGGTAAGTTTCAAAAAAAATTTAAATTGGATAAAAATATGTGAATAACTTGCATTATATTTTGCTTTAGTATTTCTCAAAGATGTTAGCCATACGGCCTTAAAAGATCTCATTCAATTTATGTATTGCGGTGAGGTGAACGTTAAGCAGGAGGCCCTACCTGCGTTTATAAGTACAGCAGAGGCTTTGCAAATAAAGGGGTTAACTGATGTAAGTATTATTGCTTTTGTATTGCTATTTTTATTTAAATTTTGTTGTAGTGTAGTGATAGTTTATATTTAATTTACGCGTCTTCAGACAATACAAACTACTCGTCCTGAGGTTCTTTGTTTTAATTATAGGTGCCTTTTTGAATAAAGTTCTGTAAAGGTTGCGTTTACAGCAGTCTAAAAAAACGAGAAGTATAGATCTTAAATTTTGAATAAAGCACGCATAGTTCTAATAAATACATTCTTAAAAAATTTTACATTTATACGGCTATCTTCACTATTTTTCAAGGTGGTGAATATGGAAATCTCGGGATTTCGATGCAAATGTAAACGCAACCTAAAATAATAGTACAGTTGTTGTGTTTACATTGTGATATTCACTACTCTAAAAACACTGAAGAAAAGCATAAATTTTTCCGAAGGTCTGCCACTTCGGCTTTAAACGAGAATTATTAACTTATTATTAAATATTTAAAGCTGTTACAACAACATAAATATTTCCAGTTTTGAGGGAAGCACAATATTTATAATAAATACCTTATCTAGAAATTTAACCTTTATACAATTCACTGTTTTTCACAGTGGGGAATATCGAAATCTCGGCATATCGGTGTAAATGCAGCTATTTGCATCGAAATCGCGAGATTTTACCACTCTAAAAAAAGCAGTGAAGAAAAGCTTATATAAACGTTAAATTTTTAGAGATCGTATTAATTAGATCTATTTGCGCTTTATTCAAAACTGAACATATACAAGCCATTCTTTGTTTTTTCAGTTGATGAATATCGAAATCTTGAGATTTTGATGTAAACTCCATTTTGGTTGCGTTTACACAAAAATAATGAAATGGTATAAACGTTAAATTTTTAGGAAATGTATTAATTAGAGCTAATTATTTGCACTTTATTTCAAACAGCATATACAAGCTTTTTTTTTTTTTAGTACTATATGTCGAGATCTTGAGATTTCGATGCATTTAAAGTTGCGTTTACATTGCATCGAAATCACGAGATTTCGATATCCACTCTGAAAAAACAATGAAGAAATGCATATAAAGCTGCGTTTACACTGCACCGAGATATACACCACTGAAAAAACTGAAGATGTGCGTATAAACTTGAATTTTTTGGAAAATGTAGTTATTAGATCTAAATATATTTACTTTATTTAAAATTGAATATCTATAAGTTTTCCTTCATTGCTTTTTCAGAGTGGTGAATATCGAAATCTCGAGATTTCAATGCAAGTGTATATGCAACTTAAATGTCGCGTTAAACTAAGTTGCGTTTACACTTGCATCGAAATCCCGGGATTTCGATATTCACCACTCACGTTAAATTTGTAGAGATGTTTTTGTTATGCGGCCTATAGACGATCAAGCATGCTGTACAACATATATAGCATTTGATCGTGTAATGGCTTGTTTGATGGAAATTACAAAAACATGATCGGAACCATCAAGCTGTACGGCATGCTTGATCGTCTATAGGACCATTTAGAGATGTGGGTGGTTTTTTCAAAATTGGACATGTATGCTGCGTTTACATCTTCGTCGAAATCTCGAGATTTCGATATTCACCACTCCGAAAAAGCAATTGAAAATTTATAGATGTTCAATTTTTAATAAAGTAAAATATTTAGTTCTAATAAATATATTTTGCAAAAAATTTAAAAGAGTATCGCATATCTTCACTGTTTTCAGAGTGGTGCTGATGTAAATGCAGCCTTAGGTTGCGTTTACACTTGCATCAAAATCCCGAGATTTCGCTATTCACCACTCTCAAAAAGCAATGAAGGAAAGCATATAAACTTTAAATTTTTAGAAAATGTATTTATTATAGCTAACTATGTGTGTTTTATTAAAAATTGCACACTTATATTCTTTTCTTCATTGTTTTTCGAGAGTGGTGAATATCGAAATCTCGGGATTTCGGTGCTGATGTAAATGCAGCCTTATATATGCTTTCCTTCATTGTTTTTTCACAGTGGTGGATATCGAAGGCTCGGGATTTCGATGCAAGTGTAAACACAACTTTGGAATCGAGATTTTCTTTGTTTTTCGGTGTGGTGAATATGGAAATCTTGAGATTTCTTTTAGTTTGCGTTTAAACGCACGCAACTTGAACGGCAATCACACTGAAAAAATAGGAAATCTCTGGTTTTCGTATTCACCACTCTGAAAAACAGAAAAGAATATACAGATTCAAATTTGAATAAAGCTGCGTTTACTTCTGCACCGAAGTCTTGAGATTTCGATATTTATCACTCTGAAAATGCAATGAAGGAAAGCTTACAGATGTTCAATTTTGAATAAAGTACACATATTTAGTTCTAATTAATAAATTTTCCAAAAAATTAAAGTTTATATGCAGAGCAATACTGTTTTTTCAGAGTTGTGAATATTGAAATCCCGAGATTTCGGTATTCACCACTCTGAAAAAATGCATAAAAATGTTTAATTTTGAATAAAGCCCATAGTTAGCTGTAATAAATACATGCTATAAAAATTTAGCGTCTACAAGCTTCTCTTCATTGTTTTTTTCACAGTGGGGGATATCGAAATCTCGAAAAAGCAATGAAGGAAAGTTTATAGGTGTTCAGTTTTGAAGAAAACACACAAAGAATTTTCTAGTAAATACAATCTTTACTGTTTTTTCTGAGTGGTGAATTTCGAAATCTCGGGATTTCGATGCAAGTGTAAACGCAACCTAAAGCACAAAAAGTTGTAATGGACCAAACTCACTTTTGCCAGATTCTAATGAATGCATTCTCCAAAAATTTTAACAGACTCGAAGGCATTACTTCTTAACGAGATAAAATTCAATTAGAATGTTTCGTCTTATTCTATTGTATTGTAAAATTTTAGTTTCAAAACACATGATATATGATATCATTCCCGCTCATGCTGTAAAATATTTTTACGTTTTATATGAACAGGGAGGAAGGTTTGGGAATGGAAAATTTGTTTTGAAATAACGAAAATTTGTTTTCAAATCAAAAAATCCTCTAAAGTTTGCATACAAATTTGCATAAAAATCAGGGAAAATTGTTCAAAAAAGAGTGAAATTCATTCTGGAGCATAAACATATCCCTGTTAGTATTCTTCCTCTATGGTTTAAACAATTTTACAAATTTACAGTTGCTCCAAAAAATGAGTGCTCACACACCAATCATTCCGTTCTATTAATATTTTTATGAACAGAACAAATTTGGAATGAAAAAAACTTGATGGTTCTGAAGAGAAAAAAGTTAAATAAGGCTGAGTAATTAAATGTTCCAACATTATTTTCCTAGTTTTAGCAACGAGAGTGGTAAAGGCTAAAGAGTTCCCATACTCTTTGGTTCCCCTAAAATTTATATGGATTGTGATCCTGTTAATTCCCGTGAAGAATAAAAGAAACAAAAGGAAAACCGAAAAAGTTAACAGTGCACTGTTTTTATTGTTTCTTATGATTATTGATTAAAGTGGTAACAAAAACAACTTTAAGAATGAAATAAATAATCAATTTTAATTATTTTTTTATTGTTTTTAAAGTTGTTTTTTCTTGTAAAATCGTTTTTATTAAATTTATTGTTTTCGCGACGTCCTTCATTTTCTCTCGTTCGCTGTTAAATTTCTTCAAATTCTTTGTGTTTTTCTTCTCATTCGTGTGTGAAATTTTTTGGGAAACTACGAGCTCATAAAACACCTTAATGGATACCCCCTTGTTTTAGCTTTCCTGCAGTCTCAACAAAATTTTATTGTAAATTTTATTAATATTTTTAATATCAATTTTAATTCAAAAAATTTATTTTCTGTTTTTACAGAGTGATCCACCACAATCTCAAACACCACCTGAACCCTCAACCCCTACGCCGCAAATACAACAACAAATACAATCGTCGCCTAGAGTACGGCAACGTACATCAACAGCCCGCTCATATAAAATAGAAACGGTTGATGATTCCGGCGATGATGCAAAACAAACTACACAAATAGTCATACAAACAACGGCGCCACCACACCCACCCCAAGCTACAATTACCACCCAACCTCAACAACAGCAGCAGCAACAACAACATCATCATCAGACTCAACATATAACGCAGCAGCAGCAACACCAACAGCCCCTACACACTCAGACACATCAAATCACCAGCGTTAGTATGCCAACGGCCCCCACAACAACAGTGGTAACCCAAAAGAGACCCGCCCAACGCACTAGTATAGGAAGTAGTGTGCCCCATATAAAACGCTCCAAAAGTACAATTGACCCCATAGAGGCTGCAGAAGCAACAGCTGCTACGCATCAAATAAACGTACAAACTACTATTGTTGCTGATCCTAAGCCGCAAGTTCAACACCAGCAACAGCAAACACACCATCAGCAACAGCAACAACAGGCGCAGCAGCAGCAGCAACAACAACAGCAGGTAAATGAACCTGAATATATTGACTTGCCCATTGAACTGCCAACAAAATCAGAACCGGACTATACAGAAGATACGGGCGAAGTAGAGCAACCTGAACAGGATCCCACTTATGTTGAGGACGAAACATATGGTGATATGCGTTATGATGAAAGTTACTTTACCGAAAATGAGGATGCTGCTGCGGCGAGTGGTAATACAACGGGGGGTTCAGCGCAAAATACAAGTGCTACAGCTGCCACCACCTCTAAGGCTATTGTGAAACAACAACAACCGCTCTCTGATTCATCATATATGGATACATCAGGAGATCCGGCAAATAGTGATGCACAAGGTTGGTTGACATTTTTTTATGCACACAAAACGATTTCATTTTATAAAGAACTCTAGGCGCTAGACGCCATTTTTCTGGATTAAAGTGATTATTGTTTTGTGATCTCTTTAAAACAAATCAAAAATATATCTAGAATTTAAAGTGGTAGTTATGTGAGAAGTCCAAGCGATTTGTCATGTACAAATTTTGCAAAATTGTTATTTTGTAAATTTTATGTTTGCAATTCAAAATTATTGTCCCTCTGAAATGTTTGATTTAATTCTTTTTTACATTCCGTATCGCTTTGATTTCTTTTATTTCTTTCCACGTTGGTTTTAAAACTTCATTCAGTAAAGGTTACCCTTTTCTTGATATTTTCAAAAAGGATGTAAAACAAACAAAACCTTTATTAAGTCTAGTTTTAAAATATCCAACAAAAATTAGTTGTAGATTTGTATTTATACACAGAATTGCGTTTTAAGGTATAAAGGAAAGTAAACGTGCGGTTTTAGAACACTTTTCTTAAAAATCTTTACAGTAAATTAATGTGATACTAAAAAGGATTTGGCAACAAGTTTTTTTTTTTTTTTATTTTTTTTTTCCAAAATTTAAATTTTTAAAAGATTTCATCAAATTCTTAAAATACTAAAAACTTTGCCTAAAATCTTTTTTAACAAATAAAATTTAATTTATTGTAAAGGTTTCGGTATTCTTCGATTTTGACATCAGAAATTTTCAAAATTAAAGAGTTATTAAATTCTTTTCTGTGAAAGGAACAAACACATGTTTTAAGAAAAAATTTAAAAGACAACATTTCGAATTGGTCCTTTTTGTTAATGATGTTTATTAAAAATCACAATTTTACTCTAAACTATTCAAGAAGAAAAGAAAAAATAAGCTCTTTAATTTAATGAGATTTGTTGTTAAAATGAAGACCGTTTTTCTTTTTGTAATTTTAAAACTACAATTGACATAATTCGTTTTTTAAATGTCAAGTGGTTATTTTTTAAATAATAGTGTAAAAAAAAAAAAATATAAAAAATAAAAAAAAATAAATTAAAAAAAAAAAATATAAAAAAAAAAAAAAAATATATATATATAAAAAAAAAAAAAAAAAATATAAAATATAAAATTAAAAAAAAAAAAAAAAAATGTGAATGCAGCAAAATGCGTGTATCTTGTCAATATCGCAGTAAGTATATTAAACTAAAACCAATTGTTATACGCCCGGTGAAAAATGTCCATATATGAACATTTATGGTACAATCATATATGTGTGGATCCGAAAAATGAGGTAACACCTAAGTATATGGACATATATGAACATATACATTTATTAAATATATGCGAATACATGCGAACGTTGCTGTCCTTTATTATAAGGTTGTACTATAGATATAAATTTATGTATGACATTCAAATTAGGCGCTACAAATGTTCCTTTTTTTATTCATGGCATTAAATATAATTCCATATTTAACCATATGAGCTCCTTTTACACATAATGAAAAATGTATTTTTCCAAATATGTTCATATACAAGTCACTTTTGCATAAATTGAATAACATATACTTCCATATTTGTCCATATATGAGTGCCTTTTTCATATATGAAATAGCAGATGCCTCCATATATGTCTATATGAAATCTTTTTCCATATATGTAATCACATATACTTCCTTCTATGTTCATATAAAATCCATATATATTCATAAAAAATCCATATTTGTTCATATGTGTCCATACATAAACCATATATGAACATATTTGAGCGTATATGAGCATTTTTCACTGTGGTTTACGGTGGGTGGGGGTCGTCATACTGCAGGTTTAAAGCCTGGATCAGCCAGACGTAAATGTATTTCTGCATAGCTGAATTAATAAGTTAAATAAAAACAGAAGATGTGTTGTGTTTTTTTGTTTCATTCTTATGCATTCAATATAGAGCAAACGTAAATACACAACAAAAATCTATTCACAACAGATTTTCGTTCAGATTTTCGTTGTGCATTTACGTTTGCTCTATATTGAATGCATAAGAATGAAACAAACACAACACATCTTCTGTTCTTATTTAACTTATTGATTCAGCTATGCAGAGATACGTTTACGTCTGGTTGATCCAGGCTTAAGCGATAACTAAAGCCTGGATTAGCCAGACGTAAACGTATCTCTGCGTAGCTAAATTAATGAGTTAAGAACAGATTTTTTTTTTTGTTTCATTCGTATGCATTCAATATAGAGCAAACGTAAATACACATAAGAATGAAACAAAAAACAATGCACATCTTCTGTTCTTATTTAAATTGTTAATATGCATAGATAAGTTTACGTCTGGCTAATCCAGGCTTTAATAGTTAACCTAAAAATTTGTTGGTTTGTCAACGATTTTTTTTTTTTTACATTTTCGTTTAATAAACCTACAGTATGAGACCACCGTTATTAGTCAAAAATGTTTATAAAATTTTTTTGAAAAGAAATAATATGAACATTTTTTAGCGTTTAATAACTTAAAAGTATAAAATTTAAACTAAAATTAAAAATTAGCTTCAGGAATTTTGTGTTAGTTACCGAAGGATTCCCATTTTATGTAAAACCTAAAAAAATTTATGGAGTTATTTCTTTAAAAATGGTTGTTTCTAAGGTATTTATTTAAAAACAAACAGCCTTACTATCAATATTTTCCAAATGTATGTATATTTTAAAGACGACTTTAGTTAAAATATTAAATGGCAGTATGCCTTGACTTCGGGGGTTACCGCGTAACACGATTCGAAAAAAAAATTTCGAATTCGTAAATTTTGTACGTTTCGTAAAAAAAGTTTTAGCAAAAATCTTACTTTTTTAATTTTTATATGTAGTGTACAAAGTTTAGGATAAAAATAAATTAAAAAGTAGAATTTTTATACAGAATTATATTTTTAACAATATGTGCAAGATTTACGAATTCGAAAAATTTTTTCGAACCGAGTTACGCGGTTTTACGCTCTTTGTTTTGTTCTGATTGGTTAATTTATTTTCAACCAATCAAAATGTTTGAAAATACAAATGTTTTTGTAGGGTTTTCATACACAAAATGAACAAAACCAAAACCGTATGTTTAAAAATAAAGTCGAATTTAAATTTTTTTTAAATACTCTTTCATAGTAGGGAAAAACATTTTTAAAAACTATTGAAAATAGTTTTTGGAAAAAAAACTTTATTAATCTTTAATTCAATTTTTAATTAGAGTATAGTGATTTATTTTAAAATTTAATGCTTTTTAGTTAGTATAAAATTTTTAAATAAAAATAATCAGTATCAAGATGAAGTCTTGCGATTATATAAAAAAAAACTAGGTCAAATTTTTTTTAATACAATACGATTTAACGATTTTCTAGTTTAATGACTGTATTCAAACTGAAAATCAGCAGCCTTTTATAGGTAAAGCACCGTAAGTTGTTTTTCACGTGGAAAAATTTTACTCGAACTTTAAAGGCTTCAAACTGCAATTCAAATTCATAAAAAAAAAAAATATGGGTCGATTACCGATAGCAACCGAACCTCAGTGGCGTTGCAATTAAAGCTGTCAATTTCAGTTTCCAAATAGTGATTATATTGGCAACTGCGAAGTTTCGGATGCTGTAGTTGTTTTAAGCAAAATAAAAAGCCGGGAACGTTAAAATGTAAGTATTTTCATTGTTAAATTATACAAAGTTTTTGTTCGTTAATTGTACGACTTCTTTTAAAACCACCGACAACGTAGATTGGGCCACTCCCAGATTAAAGTCGTTGCCTTGAAATTTTTGGAAACCTTCAGCAAAAAGTTTGATATCTCAAAATAATATTGGATCAAGTGGAGTTTACGGGCATAGTCCCAATTTTATTTTTTCAATGTAGTGCTTTTTGAGCTGTAGTGGGATTCTAACTTTTTAACAACAAAATTCGGTTGCTAACAGTGAGGTTACACGATCAAGATTTTGCTTTCAAGTTGATAACACATACTGCTTGTCAAATTCAGTTGAACTTGAAGCTGTGACGTAGGCTGCATGAACTTGATAGTCAATTTTGCTTTCAAGATGCCGTCGTCAAGGAAAGAACTAAAAATTCTCGCCTCTGTGGGCTGTTTCCGCACTGTAGGCTGTTCGAAAAAACTATTTTTTTTCTTCACATATTCCACAGACATTTTCATGTCAGCAGAAATTGATTTTTTATTTATTTTTATTTTTAAATCATTTCGTCGATATACCGAAATATTCACATTCCGTATTTTATCAAACGTGTTTTATTGCGGCACAATATTTGTAAAAAGAAAAACAAATTTACAAAAACTTGACCGTCAAGTTTTCTCAAAACTTGAAAGCAAAAATTGATATCAAGTTGCTGTTCAATTTTTAAAATGTGAGTGTGTTAGTAAAAAAATGTGAGTGTATTGAAACTTGAAAGCCAAAAATTGATCGTGTAACCCCTATGTTAGTAAAAAAATGTGAGTGTATTGAAACTTGAAAGGCAAAAATTGATCGTGTAACCCCTATGTAAGTTGACAGTTTACTATGAAAACTTGCCAATTTAACTACCGAATTTTGTCGTTAAAAATTTACAATTGCCCCTTTAGTTTCAAAAATATAAATATTTTTTGTCGGACACGCCTCCTTTCGAGTGGGCGGGGTTTAAAGTCACATCGACACGGGATAGAAATCTCGTAGTGTTTGCGCTAAATTTGCCATCTCTCATATAGTTAGCACTAATTTTTATCGCAAAAGTATCATCTCTAGTTGTCAAGTATTTGTTTTTATTCAAATTGTATTTTACAGAACAATTTTTTCTCCAAATATCAAAAGGGGCATTTAATAAACTGAAATGTTAAATAATGGTACAACCCAACAAACAATTCGTTCCGTTTACGCACCGTTTTCGGTCCGTCATAAACGGAATCCAACTCCGTATACGTACCGTTTTCTGGATCCGTATACTGACCAGAAAACGGAACATAAGGAACATCGAAACTGATTCGAATCCGTTGGACCGGTATGTCGTGTTAAAAACGGACTAGTCCGCAGAAAGTCCGTCAATGCCGGACCGTTATGTCGTGTAATAACGGAGTATTTCCTTGTCCATATCCTACCCATTTTTTCAAAAAAATAGACCATATGTTTATTATTTTCAATACAAAGTACTTTTTTTTTCTTTTTTATAAATTCATTAATAATTATTATTTATAATTACCATCCTTAGCACATTCAGCTCGGTATACCTATCTATCTAGCGCTTAGCGACCCGGAGTAAAATCCAACATCTATATGGAAAAGAGACAATAAATTAGTTATGGTTTAATTGACTGTATACACGATGCAAATTCTCACATGTTATACACAAAACATTGTGAAACATTAATGGTGTTTTCTTTTCTGGAAAAAAATGTTGCCTGTTAAAGTGTAAAGCACTAGGGAACATGGTTGAGGGAACAAAAAATATCAAAAAATTTTGTAAACACGAAATGCACGCTCTCAACACTCACACACACACAAACGCACTCACACATTCACAAAAAATGCTCTCTTTTTTTAAGTATGTTCCCTAGTGTGTAGGCAGCTTAAAATTTTAAAAATGTTACCCTCACCCCAATAAAATGCAACATTTTTTCAATCAGAATAGAACGATAAAATCACTTATTTGCATTTTTCAAAACACATGTGTATTGTTTCATTTATATGCAATATTGTATTTATTGGTAGCGTAAAAACTAGTAAATACTAAATAAAACAGCAAATTATTAAAAAACTAAATAAAATTTTATAAAAAAAAATTATAAAATCCAAATTTATAAAATAAAATTTTATATAAAAAAAATAAAATTTAAAAAAAAATGTCCAACCCGGGTTTGAACCTGCGACCTTCTGCATCAGAAGCCAGGGTAGTACCCCCTAGGCCACCAAGTTGCGAGTTTGCTGGCAAACAACATTGCAGTATATACACATAACTTTGATGAAAAAAAAAAACAGGGCAACGCTCTACCCCGTAAATTTTTTGAGGGCGGAAAATTTTGCACTTTATTAGACAACATTTTTAGAAAAGAACACGATGCCCTCTCAGAATATTACCCTTAATTTAGAAAAGAACACAAAAAAGGCAATTGAAAAGCAAAGTGCAAAAAAATTTAACATTTTTGTCAGAAAAGAAAACACCATAAGTTTCATAAATCTTACCTTGTTACTTGATGTTGTTTGATTAATGGTGTGATAGAAAGAATTCCCTCTATTGATAGTCTCCATATATTCCCATTATAATAATATTTTCACCGACTTAACAAAAATTTTTTATTTTGTAAACAAACCTATGAAATCCGTATTTAAAGGTACGGAAACGAATACACCAATACGGAGTTAAAACGTATTGTGTTCGAAAATCCATTTATACGGTCCGTTAATGTTCCGTATACGCACAAGCATTGATGTTTCTTTGGGAACACATCTTTAAAATTATTACTAATTAAAGAAATTATGTATGACGGCAATTGTCAATGGCCTAGAGATTTCATTTCGTAGACTTACCTAGTGTCTTGACATGCAATAAAATGATAGCAAGCAATTGTCAAATGCTCTCATCTCAAGTGAAGGCACTCAATTTTATTGTAATATGATATCGCTGACATGCCATCGGATCTTGCAATGATGCCAGAGATCAAATGTCACTTAGTTTTCATTTTAATTTTGTAATAGAAAAAAACGAAAAATTTGGTAAAAAAAAAGAATGGAAAAGTGTTTATTATTTGTCGGTCAACATTAATGTTCCATAAAATTTGGTGTTTTTCGAAGAAAAATTTATGATATTGCTTATCCAGGAAATGGTCAAGTGTTCTCCACCACTCTGCAATTGATATCATTTTGACGTTTCACTGCAATGGTTTTGACATTTCATATCATATAATTTATTGCATTTTAAGACACCGGGTTATATAGAACTGCATTTTAATAAAGTCTACCGAGTTTTCTATCCCGTGTAGATGTGCCTTTAAAGTTGAAATTGGAATAAGTCCGGAGATACTTATTCGATCAGGACAAAATGCACAACAATTGAAAGGTCTGGTCTGTAAAATGCTTTTTGATAAGGTCCAATATGACTAATTATTAATCCATTGTGGACTAAATAAAGGGTACGTTCGTAAATGCAGTAAATTTGTGCAACACTGCGGCAGTTCTGCCAAGTTTTGTTGCTGATGCGTGATCAGCTGTTGCAGATGCTTTGCTACTGCTCAACAACTGCACAGAGTTTGCTTTTTAGAACGTTTTGCAAGAAATAAAAAAACATGTTCGCAATAACATTAACAAATATTGTTGAAATTCTTGATGGTAAAAATGACAATTTTTTGTTAAGTTGTAATAAAAGAAAGAAGATATTAAAAATAAAAAAAATTTTAAAAAATAAACATTTAAATTTGTATTAAGAATTTTTATATAATAACTCTTCAATTATGCACCAACGTTTAGTTTTCTTTTTGTATTAAATGATTTTAATACAAAAATTTAGAACGCGCACTATTGCATCAGAAATGAAAATAATGCAATAGTTGCAGAAATTTGCGGCAGCGCTGCCAATTGTTTGCATAAAAAAGTTTGACGTAAACCAGTGCTGTCAAGTGATGCTTACTTTTATTATGCCGCAGTGATGCGTAAGTCTAATAACTTGACACTTCGCAAAAAATAACTTGATTTAAAAAAAAAAACTTGACAATAAAAAATGTGCATATGTGTGCAGTAGGGTGATTCTTAATACAAAAATTTATAATTTTTGAATACACTCGCCATTTTATTAAGATTCATAAAAAAAATTTCGGTTTTTTTTGGAATTTTCGGGGACAAACTCGATAGTGCTACCAGCCATTGAAGTTTGGACATAAATTGACGAAATTGATTAGTGTTTTATTTTTTCTTTTGTAGCAATTATTCCTGTATAATAAGAAGAAAAACATGAAGTCTGCAAGAAGTCGTTGACATTTTCAAACTTTAGGCCAAAAAAAATATATAAACTTTCCATTGTTTTCGAATCGTCAATTTGAAATTTTAACATATTTTTTTTTGAAACGTAAAAAGCCAAAACTTTTTTTTTATAAATTAAATGGATGATATATAATCAAAATAAAATAGCACTTAAGGTTTTTCTTGTCCCAGTAAAATTATTGTTTACCGATTTTAAAGGAAAATCTTTCGTAAATCTCCACTCGCGCTCTCAAAACCCAAGATATACCTTAAGCGCCATTTTATTTTGATAATAAAATTGTGAAAAAAAAATTTTGGTTTTTTACGTTTCAGAAAAGAAAATATGTTAAAATTTTAAAATGGCGTTGCGAGAATTATGAAAAATTTATATATATTTTTTTTTTTGCCTAAAGTTTATACATTTCAACGACTTCCTGCAGACTTCCCCCTCAATTCATAAATGCTTTCTAAAGTTATAGCAGGTTTACAAAACGTCATTTTTATACAAAATTTGTTCAATAATTTTACAAAGCGTTTATGAATTTAGGAGTTAATCTTTCTTTTCTTATTGTTTAGAGATAAATGCTACTTAAAAAAATTAAAACACTTAATAAATTTCATCAGTTTTGTAATTTTACATGTTTTTTTTTTTAACTACTGATACGACAAAAATTCAATTTAACTTGACAAAATAAATTTGACCTTGGCACTTGACAAGACCTAAATTAACTTGACAATCAAGGCCATGTGGCAACCCTAGATACGATACATGGATATTTTGAAGAAATTGAAAAAATCAAAAATGTTCATTTAGTCCACAATGGATTAATATTTGGGGCTATAGGCATTTTACACAGACCTTTCAGTTGGTGTGCATTTTGTCCTGATCCGGTGTCTCCGGAATTATTCGAAAGTAGGCGTGTCCGACAAAAATTTTTATATTTTTGAACTCACAATAATATCTACCTATGGTAAACATTTTGAAGTCATCGGAGTTATGCCCATATGTTTATCGATATGCCATAATATTATCGATAACTTTTTGGCAACTGGCAAAAGTTGCCGAACCAATTTTTATTTCAGTTGCATTGCCAGTTGACAACGCAACTAAAGTTTGGTTGCTTTCGATAAGCTGACCCATAGGGCAATGCTACACGTTCAATATATATTGTGATATTTGGATTGCGATCCATTTTAATGGATTGATGGATCGCGCGTGTATACTACATGTTCAATATCGCGTCAGTATTATTTTTGTGCTGTGATGGTCGTTTATTAAAAATTTCGCGAGAAAAAAAGAGCCTGTTTAGCTATTTGGCTTGCTTTTTCATTGAAAAAATCGGTGAGTTCCAAAACGTCATTTGCAACTGAACAAAGTCATGCATTCCTAAACGCAACCGTGTAAACGTTGACAAAATGTATAATAAAAGTTATCGATGCGCATACAAAACGTAAACTGTGCATCACTAATTTTGTTGATGCTTTGTTGACATTTATAAAAAATAAAGTGCAAATATAACAATGGCGGATGAAAAGTAAGGAAATATTTTTGTTATTAAATTATTTTGAGGTGTTTCTTCCAACAATCCCATCAAATTTTCCAAAATAATATTGTTTACCATTTTCAAAGGAACTAATTGGAAAAAAGTGTTTCTAAACGTAAAAAATATGCAGTGCTTTTATTACAAAGTAAACAACACACTTGTTTGCTTTGTATCGAAACAGTAGTAAAACCGCATCACTGCAATGTGTTTTGACGTTTAGGAACTCGCCCAATGTGTTAAGGCACATCTACAAGGGATAGAAAACTCTCTAAATTTTATGAAAGTGCAGCTCTGTATAAGTCTACGAAATGTAATCTCTAGGCCATTGACAATTGCTGTCAAACACAATTTCTTTAATTAGTAACAATTTTTAAGATGTCTTGCAACGTTATTGAACATCTCAGTTTATGAAACTCACCTTTTGGTATTTTGAGAAAAAATTATTCTTTGAAATACAATTTTAATAAAAACAAATACTTGACAACTAGCGATGCTACTTTTACGATAAAAATTAGTGCCAACTTTATTAGAGATGACAAATTTAGCGCAAACTCTACGAGATTTCTATCCCGTGTAGATGTGCCTTTATAAATGTTTTATCTTTTTTGTTTGCACTGCGTATTTTATTTGTTTTATTTTCTTTATTCTTTCACTTTTTACTATTGTATCGCGAATTGATATCACGAAATATGCTACTGTTCAATATTTATCGCGTGATCTGCTATCTGGATTTCAGAATATTGGGCTATTCTGCGATATGGATCGCGATCCATCAATACTGCATGCTATTCGTTCAATAAATATCGCGATACTGGATCGCGGTCAATATATATTGAACGTGTAGCATTGCCAATAAAATTTTATAATATTCGCAAATATAATTTTAGTTTCTGTTTATTTTGAAAAATTCTATTTGTATGCGTTATTAGTAAATACACCAACGCCTTGCATAATCGGGGTGATTTTTAATTGTAGAATTGTATTATCACCAATCCCCCTGATTATGTAAGGCGTTGGCGTATTTAGTAGAACGCCTCCATACAAATCGAAATTAACTAAAAGTGAAATTTTCTTGGGCAAATCTAATACAATTTTAGTGAAATATAAGTCTTACTTGACTGTTAAATATTGCAAAAACGATTTTACTGTAAAACGTCTACGCCTTACATAATCATGGGGAAATAACTTGTGTCTAAGATGTTGCTTTGGAATTCAAAGCAACGGCAACTATTGCCGAATCTTGAGAATATCGATACCGATTTTTTTTAATAGGGTAAAGTTGGTTTTATTGTAGTTTGCAGGCTGGAGGGTTGTGTAATTTGATTCGGAACTGAAATGCTTTCGAACAGAATTTTCACATTGAAAAAATCAAGTACCAAAAGCCAGCGTGTTGTGCAGTTCAAAATTTTCACATTAAAAAAAATCAAGTACCAAAACCCAGTTTTTAATGGAAAATATTGAAAAAGTGTATGCTAGACAACTTCAGCACTCAAACAGGACACTAAACATACGTAAAATAGAGTTGTGAAATATCGATACTTTTTGAGTAAATACTTTTAACGGTTTTTTGAATTTAAAAATAAAAATGTTATGAATTCGTATTTATTAGGAAAAATAATAATTCACATACACGTGTTAAATAACTATTGTTACTTACATTTTAATTAATTTAAAACATTTTAAATAAATTAAATAATTCCCAAAAATTCGTTACAAATTTCTTTGCTTCACAAAAAGTGTATTTTCAGAGCTGTATTTTTAGAGTTGTATTTTCATACGAAAAATACACATTTCTACGGAAAATTGCATCTTTAAAAGTATCGAGTAGTACCGTTTTAGTTTTGAGTACTCAAAAAAACAGTCAGTATTGAGTACTCAGTACCGGAATTAGAGTTGTAAAAATATTGAGTATTCCGGTACTGAGTACTCAATACTGACTGTTTTTTTGAGTACTCAATACTAAAACGGTACTACTCAATACTTTTAAAGATGCAATTTTCCGTAGAAATGTGTATTTTTCGTATAAAAATACAACTAAAAATAGTACACTAAAAATACAGCTCTGAAAATACAACTCTATTTGTGAAGCAAAGAAATTTGTAACGAATTTTTTGGAAAAATTATTTAATTAATTTATTTAAAATGTTTTAAATTAATTAAAATGTAAATAACAATAGTTATTTAACACGTGTATGTGAATTGTGATCATTTTTCCTAATAAATACGAATTCATAACATTTTTATTTTTAAATTAAAAAAACCGTTAAAGTATTGAGTAGTATCGAGTACTCAATTGAAAAGTATTGAGTACTCAAAAAATACCGAAATTTAACAACTCTAACCGGAATACTCAATACTTTTACAACTCTAACGTAAAATGTATCGTGCTATTCTCAAAAGTTGCATTTTTTCAATTTAGTTTTTAACAACTCTGTTTTTTGTTAGGACGATACAACAAATAGTACCTACACGCCTTGTGAAAACCCTTAATATTTTACCCCCATTAAAAACTTTTTTGGTACTTTATTTTCAATATGAAAATTTTGTTCGAAAGCATTTCCGTTTCGAATTACATAACCCCCCTGTTTAGGTACTAGCGAACGGGTGTTTTCTACTTCTGCCAGAATTCTTATGTAAAGAAAGAAATCGACTTGTAGCAAACTGAAAAAAATTTTGTTCCTCCACAAATATTTGGAATAACGTTTAAAGAATTACAGTGAAATTAGTAAGTTATTTAAAAATTTTAAATATAAAATTAAAGGAATTAAATGCGCTAAAATCCCAAAACCTAATTAACAGATTATGAAAAATAATCTTTTTAAAAGCATGACTATCCAAATTTTATTCTTGAATAAGGCAATCGTCAGGGGGCGACGTTTTTAGTATTTTTAAAATATTTGTTAAGTTAAAGTGCAAACTCAATAAGAATGTCTTCTCGTTTAGCATTTCTAAACATTTACCCCTAAATTCATAAACGCTTTGTAAAATTATAGGAGGTTTATTGAACAAATTTTGTATGAAAATGACTTTGTAAACCTGCTATAACTTTACAAAGCATTTATGAATTGAGGGGTTAAAATATCAAAAAAAAAATACAATTAGCTTTGTCATCTTCCAATATACTACTCTGTTGTTTTGACAGATCTAGCAATGTAGTGACATCCATTCAAGTATTAATCAACAATAGAAAATAAAAGTTTCTAAAGGAACAGTAAAGTTGCGTTTACACTTGCATCGAAATCCCGAGATTTCGATATTCACCACTGAAAAACAATGAAGGAAATCATATAAATGTTCAATTTTTAAAAAAGCACACATGTAGTTGGCTCTAATAAATACATTCTCTAAAACTTTAACGTCTATATGCTTTCCTTCATTCTTTTTCCGAGTGGTGAATCTCGGGATTTCGGTGTAGATGTAAACGCGGCTTAATATTTGAACAAGCACTTGCATATTAGTTAAATTTTTTAACATTTTTTTTATAGTTAAGCTAATTTTAATTCTAACCCCTATTAACAAATAACCTGAAGTTATAACACAAACTGAAAGTTAAACGAGTAAAAAGGTTAAAGTCGGGCATGCCGACTATACAATACCCTACACCAGTCTGGTGTATTGTTTGGATCCGAAATTCGAATGGGTTAAAATTTTCTATAATGTGAGTCAGCGCACCAAATTTCATTAAAATATCTTAATATTTGCGACCTGCAGTTTGTAACCAAGCCAATTTTGGGGGGACCCTTATATGGGCACTAGTTCTAAACATGGACCGATGTTCACCAAAATCAATAGGCTTCGTCCTTGGGCCAACATAGGTCTATGTACCAAATTTCATCAAAATATCTTAATATTTGCGACCTGCAGCTTATAAACAATATAATTTTGGGGGACCCTTATATGGGCACTAGTTCTAAACATGGACCGATGTTCACCAAAATCAATAGGCTTCGTCCTTGGCCCAACATAGGTCTATGTACCAAATTTCATCAAAATATCTTAATATTTGCGACCTGCAGCGTATAAACAGTATAATTTTGGTAGGACCCTTATATGGGCACTAGGTCTAAACATAGACCGATGTTCACCAAAATCAATAGGCTGCGTTATTGGGCCAATATAGGTCTGTGTACAAAATTTCATCAAAATATCTTAATATTTGCGACCTGCACCGTATAAACATTATAATTTTGGTAGGACCCTTATATGGGCACTAGGTCTAAACATGGACCGATGTTCACCAAAATCAATAGGCTGCGTTATTGGGCCAATGTAGGTCTGTGTACCAAATTTCATCACAATATCTTAATATTTACGACCTGCAGCGTATAAACAATATAATTTTGGTAGGACCCTTATATGGGCACTAGGTCTAAACATGGACCGATGTTCACCAAAATCAAACTTGTTCGTCCTTGGGCCAACATAGGTCTGCATACCAAATTTCATCAAAATATCTTAATAGTTGCGACCTGTAGAGTGCGCACAAGATTGCATGGACGGACAGACGGACATCGTTAAATCGAAATAAAAAAAAATTCTGAACCGATCGGTATACTATAAGGTGGGTCTACGGCCAATATTTTTTGGTGTTACAAACATCAGCACAAACTTATAATACCCTGACCACATAGTGGTGTAGGGTGTAAAAATTAAAATTTGTATGGAATTTGACATCTCTAGCTCAAACTTTAGGTTAATTTGTTTATTGTTAATGGCCATAAATAAAACTTATATTCAATAAAGTTTCCTTAAATAATTTAGATAAAAACAGCGTTGGCAGGCAATACCGCTAAAATACCGTTATCGATTCAAAACCCTTTCAACTGAGTACCGTTACCCCTAAAATACCGTTACCGAAAGACCGCTATCTTTAAAATACCGCTACCGAAATAAATCAAATACCGTTACCCTTAAAATACCGAAATAAATTAAATATCGATACCCTTACCGATATAATTGAAACACCGGGTGAGTTCCTAAACGTCAAAACACATTGCAGTGTTTGCGGTTTTACTACTGTTTCGATACAAAGTAAACAAGTGTGTTTACTTTGTAATAAAAACATGTCAACAAAGCATCAACAACATTTGTGATGCACAGTTTGCTTTTTATATGCGCATCAATTGCGTTTACGAATGCATGACTTTGTTCAGTTGCATTGCAAATGACGTTTTGGAACTCAGCCACCGTTACCCCTAAAATACCGTTACCGATATTTTTAATTTTCTGTTTTTGGCAATTGCAGTGGATTATTAAGTATTTTTTGTACATTAAGTTGGTAAATTGGTTCTGTTTTTAATCTCGGTTGTTTTTCATAAAAAAAATTGAGGGATGCATCGAAAAAACTGACTACCGTTATCCTTAAAATACCGAAATAATCAAAAACCCGTTATCCTCTAAATACCGTTACCGAAATAACTAAAAACCCGTTATCCTTAAAATACCGATACCGAAATAAATGAAATACCGTTACCGAAATAATCTAAAAAAGCGTTACCCTTGCCGATAAGCGCATCGTTTCGGTTACCATCCATGGATAAAAACAAATTTTCATATTTTTTGTGAGCGTGAGTACTTCGTGAGCGTGATTCAAATTAAAATACATCCCCATAAAAAAACTGTTCGTGCGTGATTATTATTTTTCTTTCATGAGCGTGAGTCAAAATTCACTCACGCGCCCATCTCTAATAGAATCTATTCTATTTTCGTAACGACACATTAATACACACTCAAAATATTTGTCAAATCTTTGCCATATTTTTAACTAATTAAGGGAACAGAGTTGCAGATATTCGTGTTAGAGTTGCAAAAATTCGTACTTTGTTTACAAATTATTTTTTTGACAGAAGAAATATAATTGGAAATAAAAACGCATAATTTACCGCAAAAAAGCAAAATTACCCAAGAAACATTTTTACGGACTCTCCGGCACGTACGGATTCATGAATCCGGCTTTTACGGCACGTTAACTGTCCGTAATGTACGTATCCGTCAATGCTTGTACGTATACGGAACATTAACGTACCGTATAAATGGATTTTCGAACACAATACGTTTTAACTCCGTATTGGTGTATCCGTTTCCGTACCTTTAAATACGGATTTCATAGGTTTGTTTACAAACGGAAACGGTCCGGCATTGACGGACTTTCAGCGGACTAGTCCGTTTTTTACATGACATAACGGTCCGTAAACGGTTCGTCATTGACGGACTTTAAACGGACTTGTCCGTTTTTAACACGACATACCCGTCCGTAAACGGTCCGTCATTGACGGATTTTCAACGGATTCGAATCAGTTTCGATGTTCCTTATGTTCCATTTTCTGGTCCGTAAACGGACCCAGAAAACGGTACGTATACGGAGTTGGATTCCGTTTATGACGGACCGAAAACGGTGCGTAAACGGAACGAATTGTTTGTTGGGTAACTACAAAAAATGTAAAACAACAAGAATTAATGGAAAACCAATTGAATTGGTAAAGAATTGTGGCGAAAAAAATACAACCATATTCTTGTTTTGCTTTAATTTTTTGTCTAAATGTCAAAAAATGTCGACAATCGATTGTCGCTGAATTTAAATTATTCGCGACGACTTTTGTTGTCGACAATCGACACAGTTGTGATTAAACTCAAAAACTTGTTTCTTGATTTTCAATTGGAAAATTCTGTTCGAAAGCATTTCCGTTTCGAATCGAATTACATAATAACCCCCCTATTCGGAAGCATTTCTGTTAATAGTTTTTACTCGTCAAAACGCATACATAAAAGACAAACAAAAACTAGTTTTGTACAAAAACTAGGTAGTTTTTTCTCAGTCTAAATTCAGTATTAAATATATTTAAAAAAGTGTTTTGTCGGTTTCACAGACCAACGCGCGGGTACACGCAAAAAATAAAAAGGGTGATTTCACATAAAAACTTGAGAGCTAGTCCCTAGCTCATGTAGTTGTAGTAGTATTAACCCTTTGACGATCATACATTTTCTGCCAAAGCGATTTTGAAGTTTTTACGATTTTCGTGATCTCTGGCCTAATAATAGGTATGCCAAGAAAAATTTACTCCGTTGAACCCCTCCTTACCTCTCATTTCGCTTGCCAAAAATATTTGCCATTTGACGACCCCGCCGTTCCGGACGAAGCGATTTTTATTATTCTATTTTTGTAATCTGCAATTAAATTATAGATACTTCACAAAAAATTGGCATCATAGACCCCTTGCTTGCCCTTCATTTCGCTTGTCAAAATTTGTGCTTTTTACCCCTATAATGAAGAATTCTAGTTAACTAACTTCGAGGGCTCGCAAGGGGAAAGTGGCACCAGGTAGGGATTTACCGTCTACTACACTTTTGTAGCCCCAACCCTCCTATACAAATCACCTTTGCACATATTTACTCTATCTTTTGTCTGGGCAATTATTACTTATAGTCTTGACTAGCCATGGATTTGTGCGAACATGAAACAAATCATACGTGAAACAACAACAAATTTTATTTGTTGTTTTTGTTTTGCATGTAATTAGTTTCATGATCGCACAAATCCATGGCTAGTCAAGACTTAACCCGATGTCTTCAAATGCAATAAATTATATGATATGAAATGTCAAAACAATTTCAGTGAAACGTCAAATAGATATCAATTACAAAGTGGTGGAGAACACTTGACCATTTCATGGATAAGAAATATCATAGATTTTTCCTCGAAAAACACCAAATTTTATGAAACATTAATGTTTACCGACAAATAATAAAAAACTAAACACTTTTCCATTCTATTTTACCAAATGTTTTGTTGTTTTTCTATTAAAAAATTAAAATGAAAACTAAAAGTGACTTTTGATCTCTGGCATTATTGCAACATCCGATGGCATGTCAGCGATATCATGATATTGCAATAAAATTGAGTGTCTTCACTTGAGATGAGAGCATTTTGACAATTGCTTGCTATCATATTATTGCATGTCAGACACTAGGATAAGTAAGTGCGAAAAACCCTTTGGCAAGCATACTTGCCAATGGTCGTCAAAGGGTTAAGAACCATATGTACAAGTAAATTTACAAACACTACTTAATTTTTTTTACTATGGTCTCGTCAAGACACCAAGTAAAAGACCCTGTATTTATAGTACTAACTGAGTGCAACTCTGTGTTTTGTTATACGACGCTTCCAACACTAAAAATACACCCAGTCAGATAAGTATTGAATACGCCGCCGCAAATAGAGTTGGCGCTGTCGACAAATTTTTACAAACGGAAACATTGTCGTGTAATAGAGTTGGGCTTAATCGTTCGTTTTGGTGACTCGGTCTTATCGTTCAATAAAATTCATTGAACTAGTTTGTTCAAATCGTTCTTATTTGGTATCGTTCTTTTTAGTCATGATCTGTGTCAGAACAGTGATTCGTGAACGGTGTCGTTCGTTGGACAATTTATTGGCGCACTACACGTTACATGTTTATATTAATTTTATTGTGCATAGACTAAAAGCGTCAGAAAATTACAATTTTATTAAAAATTTTAAATTATTAAGAAAAACATTTAATTCTGTAATAAAATTAATAAGAAAGGGATACAATTTTCTATGACTAAAAAAAAGAACGAAATGAACGAATAGTGGTGAACAATGTCATTTCGTTCAATGAACTGAACCGTTTAAATGAACTAGTTCGTTCATGAACGACACAACTCTATCGTGTAAATTGTTTTGGTAATCTATGGTTTTGGTTTATAAGTGTAAAATTTTATAATATGTAAAAAGAAAGTTTATAAAAATCAAGTGATATTAAAGAAATACGGTGTTTATTAAAAGGCATTAATGATTTATTAAAAAATAGAGCACTAGTGAAACAAAAAATGGTACAAAAAATTAGCATTAAGGTCAAAAATTAGAAAATGTGTTAAAAACAAATTTTTAAGGTAAATGACAACAATTTTAAAGTATATTATTAAGCCAGTTATCATTTGATTGTTTTCTTGATGGTAAGTTTACATTATATTACACTATTTCGCTGATGTTGAAAACCATTCCAAGAATTTGTCCAGCTCCAGTATTATTTTTAATGATGCTCCTAATTTTTTTTTTTTTAACAATTTTAATAAAATGTGAAAAGAAAATTTATTATTGACTGTTGTTTTATTTATTTCATAAAGTAATGAATAAGTAGTGCCTTAAATATTTGAACACAGTTTTAATTTGTTACCTTAAAAATCTTATTGGCCTTTTTTTAGAACAAGTCAAATTTATACGCAGTCAAAAGAAAAATGCTCAACTTGTTTACAATGGCTACATTTACAATAAAAAACTTACACAGGCTAATGGCCACACCACCTGGCGATGTGTTGATGTTTTGAAGATGCGTTGCAAGGCTATTGTTATAACAAAGAAAAATAAATTGGTAATAGCTAGACGAGAACACAATCATGAAGATCATAACCAAAGAATAACTCAAAGACCCCTTTACAATGAGGAAGCAGATTTGGGTGATTATATAGAATTGAAACCGGAAAATGCAACCTTAAATGATTTTATATCAATGAATAATATTGATATAATAACACAAAAAAGTGGCAAGGAATTCAAATTATTTGTACCCTCAGCTTGTGCTGCGCTGAATATCAAAACAGAAGCTACAATATTGAAAAGAAATGTCTAAAAAATAACAATTAAAATTTAAATCGTTTTGTTAAAACTTCACTCAACGTAATAATTTTTATTCTGTAATTTTTCATTTTCTGTTTTGGACAACAAGGCACTTTTGCGGGAGTAGGTTAAAATATGACTACCTCTGGAAAAAAATTGTAAAACCAAAAAGCCCCGCGGCTTCTGAGGCCGGTAATCATATTTTTAGCAGGTGTGAGTATTTTAATGAAAGTAAAGTTCCTTGCAATTTCAAAAATATTTTTTTTAGATCCATTAAACTTAACTAGTACAGGAGTATTCATAAATGCATAAAGTCCTAAATTCTTTCTAAAGTTCATAAAAAGCCCTTGTGCGACATAGCTGTGCGAGGTGGCTAAATAAATTCTAAAATAAATACAAATTGACAAAAGGGTTTAAAATTTCTTTGAAAACTTTTTCAAATTTCATAGAAATTTGGAAACCTGAATTAAGTTTAGATTTATTTTGCCAGTTCGAACCCACCCTAAATAATGATTATTAATAAACTCTATTCTAAGAAGCTGCTAGGCCTAAAATATATCTTACGCAGAAAAAAATAGTTTATACCAGGAATGAATTTTTTCTACTATGTGAGAATCGTACATTGATTTTTTTTTCCAAAACTTGTTCATACAATGTAGGAATTTGTTCATACATTGTATGAACAAATTAATGGATTTTTTTTTGTTCTTCCGCCGAATTAATATTGGATTATCTATTCTGAACTAAGTACTTTTATGTTCTAATGCAAACAACTGTTTTAATCGACGAAAATCGCGCTTTTTATAAGATTAAAATTTTTATTAAAATAAAGCATAACACAAATCACTTACAACACGATAATTGTATAAACCTTTTCATACATAGTATGAACAGAAATCAGTGAAAGCAGTTCATAATATACACAGAACCAAATTTGTTCATAAATAGTATGAACTGCATTCATTGATTTCTGTTCATACTATGTATGAAAAAATTTATACAATTTAGGTGTTGCACATCGACGTTTCAATTTCAAAAAAAAATATTAAGAAGTTAGTTTTATTAAAAAATGTGTCAAGAAATAACTTTTTAATTTCTGAATAAAACAATTTGGTAATTAAATTGCAATTTCTTTGCCCGAGAATATGATATGATGGTATGTAAAATATATTACTCATTTCTGTTTTAAATAATACATTAGCATTACATATTGTCAGATCACAAATCTTTTACTGTTGTAATAAAATACCATCAAATTGCACATCTTGATCATGATGCAGAAAAAAATGTTGGATTAAGTCTGCGGCGATTTTTATGGAAAAATAACATCTTCTGAAGAAAAGTAATGCAGCTACTACGGTGTGTTAATGTGATTTGTGTTGTGCTTTATTCTTAATTTATTAAAAATTTTAATCTTATAAAAAGCGCGATTTTCATCGATCAAAACAGTTTTTTGCATCAGAACATAAAAATACTTAGTTCAGAATAGTTACTCCATTATTAATTCGGAGGAAGAATTAAAAAAATATCCCCATGAACTTGTTCATACAAAGTATGAACAAATTCCTACATTGTATGAACAAATTTTGGGAAAAAAATCAATGTACGATTCATACATAGTAGGAAAAAATTCATTCCTGGTATGAACTATTTTTTTCTGTGTATATGAATAAATTTGGTTCTGTGCTAACTTTTCATTATGAATGCGGGGGGTACAGCGGTATTCATAATAAAAACTTGGCATAGTGTTAACGTGAGTTTTATTTATAATACTGTTACTAAACTTATTCTAGTATTGATGCTAAATTCCGTCTAAAGTTCGGTTATAAACGTCAAAAACAAAAAATTCATTCACAGTAATAAAAAATCCTTTGCTTTTCAAACACATGGTTGACCTTAATCGTTTTGCTAAGAAATCATTATAAATAAACTCTATTCCAACCAGCTGCTAGGCCTAAAAAATATTCTGGATATGTTTACCAGAAAAAACATTTCGGGAAAATTTCGATAGATTTGAATGCAAAAGGAAAAGTTAATTCTACACCTTTTGTAATTCGGAAAACATCAATTTGAATTCAAAATAACTATTAGAAATTGGGAAAACATCAATTGAAATTCAGATTTTCCATTTTTAATTCAGTAAATATCATCTAAAATTAAAATATCAATTTATAAATCGTAAATTGACATTCAAAGACACATATGTTAACACGTTAAATATTAATTAAAAAACATTAATTGAAATTCAGAAAACACGAGCTGAAATTCAGAATATATCAATTAAATTTTAGAATATTTCAATTTAGATTAAGCAAACATCAATTAAAAATTAGAAAATTTCATAGAAATTTCATTTGGTATTTTTCGAACTTTTGATATTTTCAATTGACTTTTTTTGAATTTCAACTGATATATTCTGAATTTCAATTGATTTTTTCTGAATTACAGTTGATTATTCTTATTCTTATTGATTATTGATTATTTCAAAAGACGTCTTCCAAATTTCAATTAATACTTTACGTGTTAATATTTCTTGTTTGATTATGTTTTCGGAATTCTAATTGATATTTGCTGACTCTCATGGTTTTCTATAAAAACTTTAAAAAAATTCCTTAGTTTTTTGCTTTTTAAAAAAGATTATGATTTTTCACCCCAGTATGAAAAATATAAAATATAGTTACTTAGGCTGAGTTTTTGAGATGTCAGTTAAACTTGGTTAATTTTAACCGAAAACGAATTATGTCAACCATTCCCAAGTTTATTAACAAACATTTGTCAGAACAACATTTTTTCTTTAAGCCCTTTGGTCTTTATTGAAATAAAATAAATAATACTACATTTAAGAAGCAGTATTTCAGTTACAAGCTATGTTGCACCAAGTTTAGAGATAATCTACATCCTAAAAACTGGGCCTTAAATTACTATAGTTTTGTTCGATATTTGAGGATTTGAAAAAAAATTGTGAAATCGCGGAGAAATTTATTTTCATTCGAATACCCACACATGCCCCAGGGTTTAACAAATTTGTGTAGTTACAAAGTCGTTCATATTTTTGTCCTACGCCCGCTAAAGAGTATTTTTTTCCAACTATTTAATAAACTTTAAAATTAGACTATTTGCACACTGAAAAAATTCCGTACGTATTAAATACGAAACCTTTCATACATTGTATTGTATTTTACCCTGCAAACATTAAAATACGAAAATGTTTCGCAATCGTACCGCCTGGAAGAAAAACTTTATTGCAGCAATAATCATATTCTTATTGCGGAAGATCCCCCTTTCGGAAGTAAATGTCCTCTCTATAGCGATACTTCCAAGCAATACGAAAGCGATACTTTTGAATGATAAATCGGCGATATCGCTAGATAATCGTATATCGCTAATTTATCACCTGTAAGATAAAAAGTTGATATCGCTAAATTAACTCCCCGAAACAAACTAAACGATTTATAATTTTCATTATTAAATTTAACTCTGAAAAAGAATATCTGCATACATAATCCATTCACAAAAGCATTAATTATCTTGTTGCCATCATACCCGGTTTTTTTCTGCGCACTAAATCTTCATTTTTCAACAAATTTGTTTCCCATATTTCTTATACATAATTGTTTTTTTTACAAATTTTGTATTATTTTTTCCAATATGAATTTTCAAAAATTTTAAACGAATTGTGTTATCTTCCAGATGATAAAAGTTGACATTGCCGCAATATGATCATAAAAAAATTATGACAAAAATTATAAAAGGAAGACACTTTTAAAATACTACTTGATTATTTTCATTCAAATGAAAAATAGAAGATATCGCTTTATTATCTTGGAAGATATCTTCCAAATGTTTGCAGGGTATATTGTAAATATACGCTAGGTTTGTTTTTTTTTCGAATTTTATACCTATATCTATAACGACTTGTAAAAAAACGACTATCCGTACTTACCTGATTTTCTTTTATTTTTTGTAAACAAACAAAATTTAAACATTTGGGGTCGCCTTTGTACAAAAGCTGTTTTCGTACAAAGACTTCGCCGGAACTCGAAATGGAACAATACTCTTGTGTGCCCTGCTGTACCTTTACCAACAAACGCATAATTCATTCGTTAACTTTTGTTGTTTCAGATATTTTATGAAATAAAATATCTAAAATTTCAAATATTTTTATGACAAATATTTTTGTTTACATTTGAAAGAGAAAAGCCAATAATTTTTAAGACTTGGTAGCATTTTTATAACTACTTAATTTTTAAGAAGCTAAATTTATACCTACTTAAAAGTTTTATAAATCCTTAAATTTGTATGGAATATTTATAAAAAATTCGATAAAAACAAACCTGATATTACGATTGTTTCTGTAATTTTAAAATGTACCCAGCCAGCAAATAAGCTCAAAAAGGAATCAAAAAACAAGCTCAAAAAATATTATTAAAAATTCAAATTTTTGTATGAAAGTGGTTCACTCAAAAGAGCCTTTTGATTCAAAAATGACTCAAAAAAAGATTTAAAAAAATTCGAAAGGCTCAAAAATTAATAATTTTTTTTGAGCCTTTTTTGAATTGTTCACAAAATATTCAAATTTGTTTACATTTCTGAACCATCTCTTGGATTTAATAATTTGGCTCAAATGTTTGTGTCTTTTATGATTCATTTTAGAAGGCTCATATTTTCGTCCAAAATAAAATTTCAAAAAATGTGTGGTTTGATTTTAATTAAATATATTAACTTTTTATACATTTAAAAACAACATTTTTGGTTCACAAAATAAGCGATAAATTTATATTTAAAATATTTTAAAGTACCAATAAATAAATAAATATAATACAACAAATAAATAACGAAAGGTTTTTCTTGCCTAAATTGAATTTCGTAAAATACACAAAAGTTTCGTATATTCTACGAAAAAAAACTACACAAATGAAACTTAAGCATTTGGGCCGCCTTTGTACGAAAGCTGATTTCGTACATGGACTTCTCCGGAACGCGAAATGGAGCAATTATACTGCGATCCCTTTCCTCCCTTTTCAAATAAACACATAATTCATTTGTTGGCATTTGTTATTTTTGATACTTTATCAAATTAAAAATACCAAAATTTCAAATATTTTTCAAACAAATATTTTTGTTAATATTTAAAAGAGAAAAGCCAAGAATTTTCAAGACTTGGCAGAATTTTTATAACTACTTATTTTTTAAGAAGCTAAATTTATACCTACTTAAAATTTTTATACATACTTAAACAAAAACAAACTTAATATCAACAAAATGTCACAACATATTTGTATGTAGCACAATAATGTAAAACACTCAAAAAGTGTCCTCTTAATTAAAATTGTATGTAAATTGTTATTGTTTGGTGTGTTTTAAAATTTCTTTTATTTAAATTTAAGCAAACATTTTTTTTGCATAATAAAATTGTAAACTATAAACGACGAAAAATATGAATTTTTCATTTTGTTGTAAAATAAATTTGAAGAAAATTAACAATTTTAAATCTTTTTAAGTGCTCATAATTAAAAAGTTAACTTAAAAAAGAATGCTCATATTTACACTTATAGAAAAAAGTTTGTAAAAAATTTAGTTAAAACTAATAAAAATTAGTTAAAAATGATGCTGCAGGAAAAAACTGTTGAATTAGCAGATTATTTTTGCTATATATTAGTAGATAGGAACAGCAAAAATAAAACTGTTAAATATACAGAATTTTAGTTATATTTGAGTTAAATATTTGTTAATAGAAAATAACATATTAACCTGCTAAAATCAGCAAAAAATTTTCTAAATAATTAGTAGCCTAAAAAATTAAAATTTTTTTTTTAATTTTGTTTGTATTTTTTATAAATGCATATAAAAAATCGAGCCTTTTGAAAACAGTAGTTTACAATTTTTTTAGCAAATATTTCTGTTAATTTAACAGGATAGACTGCTATTTGCATTTAGCACTGCTATTTGCATTTAGCTTAAAAATAACAAAAATTTTGTAGATATAACAGTTTGTTTTCGCTATTTTTGTCTGCTAATATTTACCAAAATTTTCTGCAGATTTTACAGTACAATTTGTCATTATCAATTAACTAAAAGTTAACTTAAATATAACCAAAATTCTCTAAATTTAACAGTTTTATTTTTGCTGTTCTTATTTTACTAGTATTTAGCAAAAATTTAACAGATTTTTCTGCAGCATTATTTTTAACTAAATTTTAGTTGCTTTTTCTGCTATTTTTACAGATATATTTCTATAAGTGTAGGAGTATTTTATGAACTCTCAGAAAGAGGTTTCACTGGCAAAGAAAAACATTCTCATATAGTATACTTGGAAAATATACTCGTATATAAAAAATACATTTAAAGAAATGATTTAATGATGTTAATTAAATGATGACATAAAGTCATAGTCGTATGTTCTAGTTTTTAATTATATTAAGTTGTAATTACATATTTGAAATTAAATAAAGAACAATTAACTAACTAAAAATGATTTAAAATGTTGTTTAAACACATATTATTAATTTCTGGATATAACGATTTAACAAAAAAGATTGTAACCTAAAAAAATAATTTACATTTAAGAACATAATCTAAGGCGATTATTAAAAAACAAAATAGCTAAACTATTTAAATAATATACATAATTCATTTTTAATTATACAAAATAAATTGCAATCAAATGTCATATTTCTATAAAATATCATTTTAAATGCTTAATTATATATATTTAGCGTTGGTACTGCTAGCGTAAATAATAAAAATATCTAAATTGAATATTAATTTTCCTTAATTTCATTTTATAATTTAAAAAAGCCTATAAAAATATGTTACATTTTCAACAAATATTGTGTATTAAAATATAAACAAAACAAAAAATAGGACCTATATAATTTTTAAGTAAAAAAAAAAAAAAATGTTTTATACTAATTTGTTATTTATTTTCTTTTCTTAGATACTAAACTATTCTTTATTAAAAGTCCCTGGGCTACACAATGTTTGGTATTGAACAATTATATGTATAATTGTCAAAGTCGCAGGAACAACAGAGAATATTGGCGTTGTCATAACTACTCAAAAAAATTACAAGCAGATCGTTGTCGAACTCGTTGTATTTTAGAAAATGGTAAACTTAAAGAACTATCAGGACAAATGCATAACCATCCACCGCACACAGATAAAATTAAAAAATTTATTCGAATTCAGAATCGTATAAAGGAAGAAGAATCTATACTGCCACCACTAAATAAAGGACGTAGTGTTTCGATAGATTCTCAAACAACTAAAGCATTAAAATTAAACTCATCGCAACAACAGCAGACTAAACATCAAGAAAGACAACGCTCAGGACGCTTAATTACTATAGATGATCAAGTGCATGAAGAGCTGTTAGATCCTACAACTATTATGTTAATACATGAATGATTTACATTGTAATATTAAAAATCTTATAGTGACTTTATTAGATTTTTGAATTAATTTTTTATCGTTGTTTATTCTTGGCAGCGAAAGGAAATATTCTTCGTCTTGTTACAATAACAAAATACACACATTCCTATTGCGGAATTTTTCCGCTCTCTTTATAAAAACGGGTTTAATCTTAACGCTTTTGTTTGCCTTATTTTAGGGAAAATCAAATTTATACGCAGCCAAAGAAGAATGGCTCAACTTGTATACAATGGCTTTATGTACAATAAAAAACTTACGAAGGCTAATGGCTGTACCACCTGGCGTTGTATTGATGCATTGAAGTTGCGTTGCAAGGCTATCATTTTAACCAAGGGAAATGAACTAGAATCGGTTAGGAGAGTGCACAATCATAAAGATCATAAGCAAAGAATAATCCAAAGAGGAAAAAGATTTGGTCATTATGCCATATAATTACCCGAAACCGTATAGTGTATTATTAATTTACTATATCGTCACCTACAATGCAAAAGGGCGTAACAACACTTTTTATTTTTTACAGGAGAAGCAACAAACGTTGTAGAATTTAGATATTTCAGATTTAAATGACATATTTTCTCCTTTGGCTTAAAACACGACTGTAGACTTATATATATAAGTTTAAAATTTTGTAGGGACATATAATTTAGTCTAGTGCGTGATAATCAATCAAGAACTTAATTTTGATTTTTTTTTTGTTGTTACGCCCTTTTTTATTTTAGGTGACGATATACAGGAAAAACATTGATATATTTTATTTATTTATTCCATGATAAATGTATACTGAATTATGTGTAACGTAACATGTTTCCTTCTCTTAAAACTTCTTGAAATTTCGGACAGAGCTTTTCAAATCTGGAATTTTTGTAAGAAAAAAATAACAATTAAATAAAGAGTTATTTTTACTTTTATTATTTTGCCTGATAAATAAGAGTATTAAAAGTATATAAGTACAAAAAAATATCCATTTCATTTTGTGGTCCACTCCAATCTTAGCTTTTTTCGGAATGCCTTCCATTAAGTTTTTGACAGTGCTGTTTGTTATTGCTTTGTATGCAACTTTCCACTTTTTTCAAAATCTTTTATGTCATTAGCAGTCTGTTTGGTCTTCTTTAAATTCGATTTTATTAGAACACAATACCTTTCAATGGATCGATATTGTGGGATATTTGGTGGGTTCATGTCTTTTCCAACAAATTCAATATTATTAGCTCTGAGCAGATTTAAGGTCATTAAAGCATGGTGAGCTGGAGCCAAATCAGTCCAGAATAAAGTAGATCTACCGTGTTTTTTTTTATAAAAGGTATTAATCTTTTTTTAGGCACTCTTCCCTGTACACATTTCCATTAATTGTACCTGTTGTTATATATGAAGATGTCTTTTCGCCGCATTGGCAAATTTCATGCCAAACGAGATACTTCAAACCAAATTTTTCAATGCCGATAGATGTTTCAAAATAAGGTTTCAGGACTGAATCTACCGTACTTCTTGCCATTTTTAAATCTTTTGAAATAAAATGTACTGCTCGGTATGGATTTTCATTCCATTTGTCGATAATTAATTTTCGTTGTTCCAATTGATTCATAATTGCTCAAAAAGTATCACTCAAAAGAATCAAAATGTTATGTTGACCCAATTTTATTAAGGTACTGAATATTTTCCTATAAATTTTTTCATTTTAGTTTTAATGATTTGGAGCATAGCCTACCCAGGTGGAAATTATGTATGGTAACAAAAAAGAAGTACTGGCAAAGCGCAAGTAGACCACTGTCTTACAAAAAGAAGCACTGGCAAAGCACTAAATTTGGACGCCTTCCCAACGCTTTAAAAGGGTGAATTCTCAGCACTTGTTTTCCTATAACATTATTTTGTTTTTGAAAAAGAAACTCCAAAAGAGTGAATATTTAAATAATTTTTGACTCTACAATTTAAAATTCTTCAGTGATGAGGGCTCATAATTTGGTGGCAGGGAAAACACTTGATTTTTATGTTTCTTGGTGCTATCTCAATACTTTGCAAAGCATTAAATAGATCGGTGTTAAGTATCATTTGGGTGTCAGAAAAGCACTTTAATTTTTTTATTTGAGCGTTGGCAAAGCATTTGATTTTTATGTTTATGGGTGCTTTCCCAGGGCCTGGTAAAGTATTGGCACCACCGTGGAACGGTGTTATCATTTGGGCGTTGGGAAAGCACTGTTAACAAGCACTCATACCACCCATTTCGGTGCTTTGCCAGTGCTGGCCCCTTTGTAATTTTCTACCTGGGATAGTTTAAAAATTCCAGATTTGAAAAGTTACACTGCTTAGTTTACAGAGGTTGAAATGCATGCATACACTTGAGATTCTATACTCGTTTGTCTGTTCGTGCATCAAAGATATTAATCAAATTTTTTGCAATGTTAACACATTTTAGTTTCCCTTTTCGCTATTTTTTAATTATTGGAAAATTTATTAATATTTATTAAAATTTAACTATTAAAGAGCATCGTTGAATAAGAGGGGGTTTCCCTATTTTCTGTACCCAAAATTAAACTTGATTTTAGAGTCATTAAAAAGATATACATTATAACGAAGATATACATTATAACGAAAAATTGAGTTGATCTAAGATCGTTATATTAAGCCAAGGTCGCCAAAATGTCATGAGCTACACGATTTTCGTTTAGTGATAAAAATTTCTAGTTCTTGGTCAACAGCATCATCTCACAAAATTTTATAACTCCAGGAAGTGCTGTATTTAATCAAAAGGAAAAAATATTTTAACGGATATTTATATTTACATGCAGATTTTTTACATTTTTCGTGATTGTAAAGAGTCGCCAAAATAATTTTTCTTTAATAAACAACTTGGAAACATGGACGCTCTCGGGCATGTAGGTACTTACTATGTACCGTTGGATGTGCATTCATATTTTGACACTTAATTCTAACAAAAAAATACCTGACCAAGATCCGTAAAAGCACCTATACTGTTCGGCACGAATGCGTTCAAATTGAGGTGAAGAACGCATATTTTTAACATTGGCTTGTCATAGGAGAAAAGGTATTTATGCTACTTTAAGTCTGCTTTGCACGTCATAAAAATGAGTGCTTGGATGTTCTTTTTTATATAGGAAAGCAATTCATTTTTTTACTATCTAAGAAGAGACGAAAAGTAACAAAAGTCATAAATATCACTTCTAAAATATATATTTGAATGCATTCCCAAGAAGTTACTTTTAATCTCTCCGCATAGAGAAACGGACCTAAGGGTAAAAAAATCAATTTTTTTTTGTTGTGGACAACATCTGAGCATCGGGCAACATCTGCCCAATCTCACTTTTTTAACCCCAAAAGTGAGATTGGGCAGCTAAAAAAGTATAAAATATTTTTTTTCCTTTATAACAAATACAAATTTTGTCGCAATTGATCGTCTTTAAGACTAGAAACAAAAAAATACAAAAAGCTCTCTCTTGTAAAATGTTAGTTTTGTCGCTTAAGATGTTTTGGCGGTCATGTCTAGATATGGACCCGCAAATGTATGGGTGAGTTCCAAAATGTCATTTGCAATGCATCTGAACAAAGTCATGCATTCCTAAACGCAATTGATGCGCATAGAAAACGCAAACAGTGCATCACAAATTTTGTCGATGCTTTGTTGACATGTTTTTATTACAAAGTAAACTACACACTTGTTTGCTTTGTATCGAAACAGTAGTAAAACCGTATCACTGCAATGTGTTTTGACGTTTAGGAACTCACCCTATGTGAATTAGCGCACCAAATTTCATTTAAATCACTTCATGTTTACGACCTGTAGCTTCCGAACAACATAAAAGCTATTTTTGGGAGTACCTTTATATAGGTCTAAACATGGACTCATTTTTACCAAAATCAAAGTCACAATTTTTGTAGCAAAATAAATTAGGAAAACATACGTAAACTAATACACTTGACATACAAGACGTTTTACTAATTATTCTACTAATTTATTTTTTCTGAGTGTAGCAAAAGTCCAGAATCTGAGGATTTATTTGTACACTAATAGAAAAAGTCTGTAAAAAATGTAGTTAAAACTACTAAAAATTAGTTAAAAATGATGCTGCAGAAAAAATGCTAAATTAGCAGATTACACTGCATGACACTCAAAAAATTAATGGAGATCTGACCATCAGTTCTATATATTTCGGACATGCTGATTACAATGGTGTACTTTATTTTTCGATCAATGGTACAGATTTTTCGCTAAATGTCTTTAAAGTTTGGCGGTTGTCCATTCAGTTTTTTATATAAAACATTTTTCAAATTCAATTAATATGAATTTTTTGTGTTAAAATGTAAGCACATCTGTACCATTAATCGAAAAATAAAGTACGCCATTGTAATCAGCATGTCCGAAATATATAGAATTGATGGTCAGAGCTCTATTAATTTTTAAAAGTCAAGATTTTGTCATGCAGTGTTATTTTTCCTGTATATTAGTAAGATAGGAACAGCAAAAATAAAACTGTTAAATATAGAATTTTATTTATATTTGAGTTAAATAATTAGTAGCCTAAAAAATCACGAACAAATTTAAAATTTTCGAAGTTTTTTTCGATTTTTTTTAATGCAAATAAAAATTGAGCCTTTTGAAAACAGCAGTTTTCAATTTTTTTTGCAAATATCTTTGTTAATTTAACAGGATAGACTACTGTTTGCATTCAACTAAATTTAGCTAAAAATAACAAAACTTTTGTAGATATAACAGTTTATTTTTGCTATTTTTAGTCTTCTAATATTTAGCAAAATTTTCTGCAGATTTTACAGTACAAATTGTCATTTTAAATTAACTAAAAGTTAACTTAAATATGACTAAAATTCTGCAAATTTAACAGTTTTATTTTTTCTGTTCTTATTTTACTAGTATTTAGCAAAAAAAATTTGCAAATTTCACAGCTTTTTCTGCAGCATCTTTACAGATATATTTCTTTCAGTGTTATTTAAAGACGACTTGTTAACCTCTGGATATAAGGATTTATCAAAAAAAGATTTTAATCTAAAAAAATAATTTCGATTCAAGAATATAATCTAAGAAATAAAACATACAAAATTTTATTTAGTTTAATTCTTAATCAAACATAATATTAAGAAACAAAATGGCTAAATTATTTAAATATACATAATACATTTTTATTTATACAAAATAAATTGCAATCAAATGCCATATTTCTATAAAATATCATTTTAAATGCGTACTTATATATATTTAGCATTCGTACTGCTAGCGTATATAATAAAAATGTCTAAATTGAATATTAATTTGCTTTAATTTCCTTCTATAATTTCAAAAAGCCTCTAAAAATATGTTAACTTTTCAACAAATATTATGTGCGTTCCCGTACGTTACCGCGGGTTCCCGCGGGAACCCAAAACAGCCCAAACAACAACAATTTGCACGTAATTTTGAGTACGGGAACGCCTTTGGGTAAGTTTGGGTAACTGCGGTAAAGTACGGGAACGCACATATTGTGTATTAAAAGATAAAACAAAAAATAGGACCTATATAATTTTTAAATAAAAAATGTTTTATACAAATTTACTGATTTATTTCCTTTTCTTAGATACTAAACTATTCTTTATTAAAAGTCCCTGGTACACACAATGTTTGGTATTGAACAATTATATATATAATTGTCAAAGTCGCAGGAACAACAGAGAATATTGGCGTTGTCATATCTACTCAAAAAAATTACAAGCAGATCGTTGTCGTACTCATTGTATTTTAGAAAATGGTAAACTTAAAGAACCATCAAGACAAATGCATAACCATCCACCGCACATAGATAAAATTAAAAAATTTATTCGAATTCAGAATCGTATAAAGGAAGAAAAATCCTTAATGCCATCACTAAATAAAGTACGTAGTGTTTCGATAGATTCTCAAACAACTGAAGCATTAAAATCAAAATCACCGCAACAACAGCAGAGTAACCATCTAGAAAGACAACGCTCAGGAGGTTTAATTACTATAGATGATCAGGTGCATGAAGAGGTGGATCCTACAACTATTATGTTAATACATGAATGATCTACATTGTAATATTAAAAATCTTAGAGTGACTATTCGATTTTTGAATTATTTTTGGTTGGCATAATTATTTAAGAAGAGTCTAAAATCAACACAGATTTAATCTTAACGATTTTGTTTGTCTTATTTTAGGGAAAATCAAATTTTTACGCAGCCAGAGAAGAATGGCTCAACTTGCATACAATGGCTTTATGTACAATAAAAAATTTACGAAGGCTAATGGCCATATCACTTGGCGTTGTATTGATTTATTGACGTTGCGTTGCAAGGCCACCATTACAACCAAAGGAAATGAACTGGAATCAGTTAGGCAAGTGCACAATCATAAAGATCATAAACAAAGAATAATCCAAAGAGGAAAAAGATTTGGTCATTATGCCATTTAGTCACCCGAAACCGTGTAGTGTATTATTAAATTACTATATACATGACCAACATTCATATATTTTATTTATTCATTTCATAAAATGTATAGTGAATTATGTATAAAATATAACTCCAATGCAGTGAATATTTAACACGTTTAAACATTAAAGTGTTTATGCATAATAATTTGACAACTTTATAACAAGTTTATAAAATAAATTTTCTATGGAAAATTTGTTTTATAAGTCACTTATAAATTTTAAAAGAGATCATGAATATGACCCTTAAACCAAAATGTCGGAATTATGTATTAGAACCAGAGACCCAAAAAAACTGTTATATTTCTTAAAAAGTCACCACCCAAATTTATATAATTATAATATTTCAATAATACACTATATTTTATAAATCATATTGCACAAAAAAATCACAAAGTTTCACAGAACGAATTTACAAAATTCTAATTAAATTTTTAAACACCTTTCTCATACCAAATTTGTAAATACAAAAAAAAACTTTTTAAAAAGGCACCAACAAAGAAATTTGTAAATCCAAAAAAAAAAATGTCTTTTATTTTTTGTAACTTTGAATTTTTATTTTTAAACAATTTTTATATGAAAGATAACAATTTACAAACTAGTTACAAATATTTCAAACAAAAAAATTGTTGGGAATAAAATTTCAATTTAAAAGAAATTTTTGGTGCCTACTGTTTTTTCTGTGTTGGCAAAGATTTTAGTTTTTTAAATTTTTATATTTTCCTCTATAAATTTGTGTTGTTTTTTGATTTTTATTTTAAAACTTTTTATAAAAGTTACAGAATGATTTTTTAGAAAAAATTAAGCACTAACTTTTTTATTTGATAATAAAATAAAAATTAAAAATTGACCTAAATTGAATGCCGGAAGTTGGTAGAATATACATATTTACTCACTTTAAATCACTGTTCAATCTTTTATTAACACTAGTTGACATCATCAGGATATTATAATTGTTGAAGTCATTGGTTCTATTGCTTTTGATTTATATTCTAAATTGTTATTTTTTGATAAAGACAAAAAATCACAAAATAACTTTTATTATTTTTGAGAAAATAAAAATCGTGTTTGGATTGTTTTTGTTTGAATTAAAAATAAAAATCAAACAGAGCAAATAAAAAAAAAAAAATAATAATAAAAAAATATTCAAACAAGAAATTATTGTAAAACAAACAGTTTTTTGAATAAAAGTTATAACTGTTACGTCCTTGATTAGAACATATAAAAAATGATAATTTGGTATTTTTATTAAAAATATTTTGTAATCAATGGAAAACATTTTTAAAAACCTAACCCCTCAATTCATAAATTCTTTGTAAAGTTATAGCAGGTTTACAAAATGTCATTTTCATACAAAATTTGTTCAATAAACCTCCTATAATTTTACAAAGCGTTTAAGATTTTAGGGGTTAGAGTATATTCAGTTTGTATGAAGTCAATCCCAAGTATTAGCCATAAGCAGAACTAACAAAAATAAAATCAGAACATCCCAATAAACCATGAAACGGTACAGTATCGTTAACGAATTCATATTAGATATCATATTTGCTATCGTTTATGATACAAAATTATGAACTCGTAATGATATCATAATTTTTAAAAATAACGATAAATTTTATGAAAAAGTGACATTTGCTTGTTCTAATTTAATCGTTAAAGATATCATATATACTTCTTTATTTTGGTATCGTTAATGATATCATATTTTCAACGAATAGTGATAAAATAACGACAAAAATTTTGCAATATGACGAAAATATTATCGCATTGCCTGATATTTTCGTTATCATAAGGATATCGTTATTTCATGAAAAAACGATATCATTAACGAATGTGCACTTTTATTCACAGTACCTATTACTTATGAATCGTTAATGATATCATTCTCGGACAAACGTATCATCGAAATGATATCGTTACGAATTCGAAACGATACCGTTTGGTTTGTTGGGATTTTTAAAAATGAAAATCTACATAATCAATAAAATTTAATTTCAAAGAACAGTTCTTTCTATATGTAGCGAATGATAAAAAATATTAGATAAAAACTAATTTAGATTTAAGGTACAAAATGTATGAAATAAAAAGACATATTTTTCAGATTTCATTCCAAAAAAAGAAACGATGCCTCATAAATCTATTAATTAAAAAAAAATGTGTCAACATGACATCAGACTCCTTGTACAGTGTCACGTGCTTTAACTGAGTTCATCTATGCAAGTCGCTTAACTACTGCTGATCGTTTCTTACTGGCTCTTTCTGACATTTCAAGAAGTCAAATTGTTTGGTTCAGTTTTTTTTTATATATTTTTTAACACCTTTTTTAACCCCAAAAGAGAGATTAGGCAATTAAAAAAGTAAAAAATGTTCATTTCCTTTTATTCTTTATAACAAATACAAATTTGGTCGCAATTGATCTTATTTAAGACTAAAAACAAAAAAAAGTGTGAAAAGCTCTCTCCTGTCATATATTAATTTTGTCGCTTAAGATGTTTTGGCGGTCATGGCTAGATATGGACCAGCAAATGTATGTGAATTAGTGTACAAAATAAAACATGAAAGCCATTTTTGGTAGTACCTTTATATAGTAGTTCTAAACATGGACCTATTTTACCAATATCAAAATCACAATTTTTGTAGCAAAAATTAGGAAAACATTAGTTTAAAATTTGTTTAGTGCTGAAAAAATATAAAAAAATTGCTGAAAACTAGTACACTTGATATGGGCATTATCACAGAAAGGTCCACCGTGACCGAAAAATTAAAAGCCGACAAAAAATCCCTTCTGGGGGGTTACCGCGTAACTCGATTGGAAAAAAAATTTCGAATTCATAAATTTTGTACCTTTCGCAGAAAGAAAAATTTTAGCAAAAATCTTGCTTTTTGAATTTTTATGTGTAGTGTACAAGGTTTAGGATAAAAATAAATTAAAAAGTACAATTTTTATACAGAATTATATTTATAACAATATTTGCAAGATTTACGAATTCGAAAATTTTTTTTCGAATCGAGTTACGCGGTTACCCCCAAGGATTTTTTCATTTCCAATCGACTAAGTGTTTAGCAAAACTTTTGCTGAGATTACTATTTTTTTGGTAAAAATCAAAATCAACTGGCTGATTTTCAGCAAACACTTTTGCTGAAATAATCAATTTTTTCCAAGCACGCTCCTGGGACTTTTTTTGGGTGTAGTTTAAAAAAATCACTTTAAAAAATGATATTCCGATTCGTAGATTTTTGTATTTTTTTAGATGCAGTCGAAAACGACTTCTCTTTTTTGTCGCGTTGGGAATCACATGTTTTTTGCTAATACATATATTGGAAACAACAAATCGACAAAACCTACCTTTTGCATTAAACATAGTGCTCCTAAAATGCTATCGAAAAATGGAAACAAGAAAAAAATTGTTAAGATTTCTTTATTTCTTTTCACTTCAAAGGCGTAGGAATGTCGCGTTGGGGACCCTGGAAATACCCAAATACAAGACGTTTTATTAATTTTTCTACTAATTTAATCTTTGCTATGACAATCACATATTAAATTAATTATTTTATTTTAGCATTTTTTATTTTGAATTTAGAACAAAGTCATGCATCTATATAAAACTGGATCTGAGACCAGTACCGATACCAAGAGTTTCGGTATCGGTAACGGTTATCAATTTCCGAGTTTTGAAACGGATAAGAGTTGCCAACCTTGATTTAAAGCAGTATATCTGACTGACTGATCCCACACTTACACTTTTGGCCCTTACTGTAATTAATCTTTGTTCATTAACCTACACTTAAAAAAGTTTGACAGTTACTATATGACAATTGTTTTTGTTGTAATCAGTAGTAGAAAAAAATTCAAAACAACTATTATGACAGATATTTAAAAAATAACTACGAAAAATACTGTATATCGGAACGGTTAAGGCAGTTATTTTTAACATTAAAATAAACAACAACCAATACAGTATTTTGCACTAAAAAATTTTGTTGATTTTGGAAAATTTTTGTTAAATATATATATGTTATTAAGGCTAATATAAATTAGGTAGAACTATTAGATATATGTCATAAACTATTTTAAAGAGAAGAGTAGTATATTCAGGTGCCGTTATGAATCTTGTTAAAAATATTTTTCGAGGAAACGCACGATTCGAAATATTTTGAAGAAAAGTTAAGTTTTTCCCTTTTATATAGCTCGAAAGTCTGATACGGAAGTACATTTCTGGATCCAGATTTAGATTTTTTTCTTTCAGAAAAGTATACTTTAGTCCCCGTGTCGTATATTTTTATGCTTGAACTTACAAGTTTTCTCAAGTACGTTTAACAGATTAAAGTATAAAAAAGATAAACAGTTACGGGGGGTTTATATAAGACGTTCGTCGTCAGACGTATGACTGACTACATGTATTTTGTTATTCCATTACATTTATTTTGTTACTGTATTTTCGTTCGTTTAATGTTTATAATATAATATGTCTGTTCCCGTACTTTACCGAAGTTACACAAACTAGCCCAAAGGCGTTCCCGTACTCAAAATTGCGTGTAAATTGTTGTTGTTTGGGCTGTTTTGGGTTCCCGCGGTAACGTACGGGAACGCACATAATGTTTGTTGAAATAAATAAGCAAATTGTTGCGTTATAATCGAAAGTATGCCAGAAAATCCTGTTGTGACAATGTATTAACTTTGAGTTTTCAACGTTGATAATTATTCACGTTAGTTTTCGTTTCAAATAAACATTTTTGCGTACCTTGCGTTTTTTTTTAGATAAAGGATATAGCTTAGTAGAAAACACAGCTATTATTAATATATTCTTACCCCTTAATTCATAAACGCTTTATAAAGTTATAGAAGGTTTATGGAACAAATTTTATATGAAAAATTTATTTTGTTAACCTCTATTTATAATGCGTTTATGAATTAACATCTTAGTCTGGAAATAAAAATCAGAAAATTGTATTTTATCTCCAATGCATTAAAACAATAAGTGGAGAACCATATGGAATTTTGACTTTAAACTTTAAGTAGGATGAAAAACGCGTACAAAGAAACTTAAGTTCTCTATATTTTCTTGATTTTCCCAATATAGAGGTCAAATGTTTCTTCTTGTCACATTTTTGTTGTTTGACATTAGTTAGAATGAAACGGCGCGAAAATGGTAGCGAATTTCGAAAATTTTCGAATTTCGTGACGCTGAGTAATTCTGAGCTGATTATGGAAAAAAAAACTCCAAAAAATATTTAGGGGGTATTTTTAGTTGGTTTATTTATTGTAAATAGCTAAAAAGAATAATATTGGTTAAAATTGCAAACAATTTAAAATTTTTCTTCGGGGCACGGACAGAGTCAGTTAAAGCACATGAGCGAAGTTGAAGCAGCCTAGTTGGACAGACCCAGTTAAAACACATGAGCGAACTACAAGGAGCCTGACGAAATGATAAAAAGATTTTACTTAAAAAATAATTTAGATTTAAGATACAAAATCTGTGAAACAAAAATACATATTTTTCAGATTTCATAAGAAAATAAAACGGAGCCGAAACAGTTAAATCAGCAAGCGTAGAATCTTAAGAAATTACAGGACACTTAAACCCTGATAAACGCCCTCTTGCTGACTCTGGCGGAGAAAGTGGCAAGTCTTATTAGTTTAGTTAAATTTAAATAAATATTAATTTTTAAATAATTATATAAAATTAATTGTAAAAATTTCACAACGAAATAAAACTATATGTGACCTTCTCCGAGAAAAGGGACCTAGTGTGTCAAAAAACCTAGTGTGTCAAAAACTTGGGATAATCGATAAAAATGAGAAAATATCGATTTTCCCAAGTTTTTGACACACTAGGTGTTTTAACACACTAGGTGCTATTTCTCGGAGAAGGTCACATATATGTTATCTAAATATCAAAACAATTTACTAAAACGAAACGAAATGAATATAAAAGAAATTAGACCTTGTTAACAAATATCGTGACTATATTTCCATGACGAATTTATGCATATGTGACAGCGCATAGAGAAAGGGCCCTGGGTAAAAAAATCAATTTTTTTTTTTTTTTTTGTGGACAACATCTGAGCATCGAATGAGACCGATCCCATGCCCTTCTGACCTTAGGTCCCTTTCTATCCTTAGGTCCCTTTCTATTTTGCGCGTCACATATAGTGAATTTTATTGGACGGCCAAGCAAAAATTATAATTTTCGTTTGTATTACTGGGGGGTTACCGCGTAACTCGATTCGAAAAAATTCCTAAATCTTGTAAACATTGTTAAAAAATAATTCTGTATAAAAATTCTACCTTTTGATTTATTTTTATGCTTGACCTTGTACACTGTTATATAAAAATTCAAAAAGTAATTCAAAAGTTACAAAATTTACGAATTCGAAAATTTTCTTCGAATCGAGTTGCTCGGTAACCCCCCAGATTTTATATATATTTTTAAAGATGTGTAGTGTACAAGTGAAAGTTTTAAATTTGAAAAATGTGTAATTAGCATGAACTAATTACACATTTTTTGGTAATCGAAAAAAAATTGTTTTTTTAAATATTTTTTATTAAAATATATTTTGATATCAAACAAATTAACTCTAAAAAGAGTAATTTTATCAATTTTGATAGTTGTATTAAATTATTGCAGTACGATTTTTTCAGTTGTTTTAAAATTGTTAGATATTTTTCAACAGTTAAAAATAACTACAATTTTAGTTATTTTAAATGTAAATACATTTGTTGGCTTTGGTAATTTTACCTGGCATTTTACCAAAAACTATTTTGAGTGCGTAATTTTTCGATTAGCCATTCGTTTGAAATGCGTATTTAAAATTGAAAAAAAAATCATACAAATCAAAGGATTTCACTCAAAACGTAAAACTAAAATGTTATGGAATAAGCCCTTGCAAAGCAAAGTAACGAAAATTTGTTTTTGTTTCCCATGTATTTTTGACGAAAGTGATTGTCAATTTCTTTCGTTTAGACTAAGTTATATGTTTAGTAAAATTTACATTCTATACAAACTTTCAGTTTTTTTTAAAATAATTTCAATAGTCCTTAAATGTATGCTAGATTTGATCAAATATCGATGGAGCTCTGACGAAACAAGTCATGCGTTCCTTAGGAGTTTAAGAAATGAATGAATTTTATTAGACTTTATTAAAATAATTAATAATTTATTAGACTTTATTAAAATAATTAATGAAATGAAAATTAAATATAATTTTTAAAATCATATAGAAACTTTACTAATAAATTTTTAATTACTTTTTTTAGATACCAATCTATGCTTTATTGAAAGTCCCTGGGCTACACCCTGTTTGATATTGGACAATTTTCTGTATAATTGTCACAGTCGGAAAAATAATAAAGAATACTGGCGTTGTCATAATTACTCTAAAAAATTGCAAACAGATCGTTGTCGTTCTCGATGTGTTTTAGAAAATGGTAAACTTAAAGCACTGTCAGGAGGTTTCCATAATCATCCACCCCACACAGATAAAATTGATAAAATGATAATGCGAAATCGTATGACAGGTCATAATGCAGGATCATTATCATCATCTCGAATTAAAATGGAAAGACGAGGTGTTTCAATGGATTCTCATAATACAGAAGTACCAAGAACAACTTCACCGCAGCAGCAGGTGTCATCAACACAGCACCAAGAACGGCAACCCTTACAACATTTAACTAGTACTATAGATAATCAAGAGCATCAGAACTTCATGTTAATACATGAATGATCTACAAAATCTTATATTTATTTCAAAAACATTTCTTAACGTGTTTATTGGATACGTAAATTTTATTAGCTTGAAACAAAAAATAAATTTAGCATTAATATTAGATTTTGTGAAAAAAATGTTGAATAATTCTAAAAATGTTAATATCGGCCATATTATGCAATTAATTGACTTCAATGATGGAAATATTTCATTTCTGATATATTTTCGACATTATGGGTTTCCGTATAATACCGTATATTACTTGTAAACATTGTAAACCTGGTAAGTTATCACATTTAATGTCAAACTCTACACATAAAAATGCGCCAGGTAAATAAACAGATATAAAAAGCTTATTTTAGAAATTAAACACAGAATATTTTTGTTTTTTGATTGATTTAGTTTATATTAATTTATTTTTTTTATCTTTTCTAGGCTTTGATGTTGGGGAAATTGCTGTCACCGATCAAAATCGTGTTAAATATCGTAGTAGTCTAAAAGGTTCTTATCAATTAGTTTTGGACGGCTTTCCCTACACGCGCCATAGAATTAGAGGCGGTACGATTTATTGGCGTTGTGTACAATTTCGTCCCTTAAAGTAAGTATAACAAATTTATGCTGATATTTAATTTATTTGTAAATGTCAATAGAAAATTAATATAAATGTCAGTAGAAACTTTAAACTCAGTTTATTCATAGATAGTTACCAGGTCTTACGGTGGGTCTCATACTGTAGGTTTAACTTTAACTTAACTAAACACAAAATAAAATGTCAAAAAAATGTACACAAAACAACAACAAATTTTTGGGTTAACTATTAACATAACCCGGTGAAAAATGTCCATATATGAACATTTATGGTTCAACCATATATGTATGAATCCGAAAAATGAGGTAACACCTAAGTATATGTTCACATATGGACATATATGAACATATACATTTATTAAATATATGCGAATACATGCGAACGTTGCTGTCCTTTATTATAAGGTTGTACTATAGATATAAATTTATGTATGACATTCAAATTAGGCGCTACATATGTTCCTTTTTTATTCATAACATTAAATATAATTTCAAATTTATCCAAATATGAGTTCCTCTTACCCGGTGAAAAATGTTCATATACGCTCAAACATGTTCATATATGATTTATGTATGGACACATATGAACAAATATGGATTTTTTATGAACATATATGGATTTTATATGAACATATTTGGAAGTATGTATATGTGATTCCATATATGGAAAAAATTTCATATACAGACATATATGGAAGCATCTGTTATTTCATATATGGAAATGGCACTCATATATGGACAAATATGAAAGTATATGTTATTCAATTTATGCAAAAGGGACTTGTATATGAACATATTTCGAAGAATACATTTTTTCATATATGTAAAAGGAACTCATATTTGGATAAATATGGAATTATATTTAATGCCATGAATAAAAAAAGGAACATATGTAGCGCCTAATTTGAATGTCAGACATAAATTTATATCTATCGTACAACCTTATAATAAAGGACAGCAACGTTCGCATGTATTCGCATATATTTAATAAATGTATATGTTCATATATGTCCATATATGAACATATACTTAGGTGTTACCTCATTTTTTGGATCCATACATATATTGTTGAACCATAAATGTTCATATATGGACATTTTTCACCGGGATATCATATCTGTTATTTCATATATGGAAATGGCACTCATATATGGACAAATATGAAAGTATATGTTATTCAATTTATGCAAAAGGGACTTGTATATGAACATATTTCGAAGAATACATTTTTCCATATATGTAAAAGGAACTCATATTTGGATAAATATGGAATTATATTTAATGCCATGAATAAAAAAAGGAACATATGTAGCGCCTAATTTGAATGTCATACATAAATTTATATTTATCGTACAACCTTATAATAAAGGACAGCAACGTTCGCATGTATTCGCATATATTTAATAAATGTATATGTTCATATATGTCCATATATGAACATATACTTAGGTGTTACCTCATTTTTCGGATCCATACATATATGGTTGAACCATAAATGTTCATATATGGACATTTTTCACCGGGAAAGGACAGCAACGTTCGCATGTATTCGCATATATTTAATAAATGTATATGTTCATATATGTCCATATGTGAACATATATGGTGAAAACTGTCCATATATGAACATTTATGGTTCAACCATATATGTATGGATCCGAAAAATGAGGTAACACCTAAGTATATGTTCATATATGGACATATATGAACATATACATTTATTAAATATATGCGAATACATGCGAACGTTGCTGTCCTTTATTATAAGGTTGTACGTTAGATATAAATTTATGTATGACATTCAAATTAGGCGCTACATATGTTCCTTTTTTTATTCATGGCATTAAATATAATTCCATATTTATCCAAATATGAGTTCCTTTTACATATGTATATGGAAAAATGTATTCTTCGAAATATGTTCATATACAAGTCCATTTTGCATAAATTGAATAACATATACTTTCATATTTGTCCATATATGAGTGCCATTTCCATATATGAAATAACAGATGCTTCCATTTATGTCTGCCCAAGTAAAAAAAAATGATATGGAGCCATATAAAGTTATATTTAATTATATATAATCTTCTATGTAATTAGATATAATTATATCCGAAAAATGAGAACGTCTTATTGTATCATATTGTATCGAATTGTATACAATTGTATACAATTTGGTACAATTTGATACAATTCGATACAATATGATACAATTGTATCCGAATTTTGTCCTCATCCAATTTCATAAAATTATATCTTTTTGTATAAAATTATATAAAATGTTATAAAAGTGGACATAGTTTGATACAATTATACCTAAATATTAACCCTATATTTTTACCATAATATATATGACCATATCTAACAATATACAAAATTATATTTTTAAATAAAAAAGATATACAATATCTGGAGATCAGACCTGAGGGATTTCAATTACAATTACAATTACTTGTAATTTGTAATTGAAATTACAAGTAATTGTAATTGAAAATTTTCGATTACAAATTACTAGTAATTGTATTTGAAAGTGATTTCAATTACATTTAGAATTAAAAAGTGTTTTTTGTTAAAATTTTGTAGAAAAATCTGACTGGGATAGGTTGCATAGGCATGGATGGATGCGTATAAAAAGAATACGTCATGTTGGGCTTACCCCTAACTTGTGCTTTTTGTCATTATTTATTTTCCCAAAAAATGTAATTGACATTTTTCAAATTACAAATTACTTGTAATTGTTCTTTTTTGAATTACAATTACAAATAATTTGTAATTGTAATTGAGTTTTTTTCAATTACAATTACATGTAATTGTGTAAATGAATGTGTAATTATTTACAAAATGTAATGATTAACCCCAGGTCTACTGGATATCCTATAATTTCGATAAATCTTCCATTACTTTTATCCAGATTTACCATGACAGTGCATTAAACATGAACAAATTTTTCTTTGTTTTTAGTAATTTTAAAATAAGGTTAACAACACTGAAATTTTTAACTTAATAGGATTGTGATATACAACCAAGATATAAGAGATCAGTCAAGTGTGCGTTATAGTATAGAGAATTCCATATTAAAGCTTCAGTATTGTTAATTTTATGGGCGCGTTATCCATTTTGACTCACGCTCCTAAACAAAAACAAATTACTCACGCACGAGTATTTCGTGTCTTACTCACGCAGACATGAGTATATTAAAAATTTACTCACAATCAGAAAATTCTCACGCAAAACAGTAAAAATTACTAAAAACATATGATGCAAAAAATAAACTCACACACGAATCATGCACGGGTTATATATTCTTACTCACGCTCACGTACGAATTATATATTCTCACGCTCACGGGCGAATTACTTTGGTATAGTAATTATTACTCACGATCACTTGTGAATAACTTCACTCACGATCGTGTCATGCGCCAATCCCTAGTAATTACTAAATCTAAAACTAGTTCAAAATCATTTTTTTATATGGAACCACATTTAATACAATACGATTTTAAAAGGACCTTATACATATATTTTTATATAAAATCACTTTGAAAAAATTGCTAATGTGGGATGATATATAATTAAAAATGATTTTATAAAGAACGTTATATCGTTATATATAAAAGAAATCATGAAATATTGTAGATATGAAACCATACTAAGTTATATATGGGTTCTTATGCGTCAATATATAACCATATATAACACCTATTATATAATATTTCTTAAATGGCTCCATATATAGTTTTATATTGTTATGTATAGTGTCATACTAAATTATATATAAACGTATATCTAATTATATCTTTTATATATTACATTGTGTACTTATATATAGCACATACACTTATATGTAGGCCAGTATGTAATAATATAAAATCACATATGTCTCAATATTAAAACCTTTGAGGAAAAAATATTTAATATAGGACTATATAAAAGTCTATATGCTTCAATTTAAAAGCATATGTGGCCATATCTAACTATAAGTTACTATATGTAATTACATAAAATAATATATGATTATATCAAAACTTTTTTACTCGGGTGTATATGAAATTTTTTCCATATATGGAATCACATATACTTCCATATATGTTCATATAAAATCCATATATGTTCATAAAAAATCCATATTTGTTCATATGTGTCCATACATAAACCATATATGAACATGTTTGAGCGTATATGAACATTTTTCACCGGGCGGGTACACATATGGAAAAATGTATTCTTCCAAATATGTTCATATACAAGTCACTTTTGCATAAATTGAATAACATATACTTACATATTTGTCCATATATGAGTCCCTTTTCCATATATGAAATAACAGATGCCTCCATATATGCCTGTGTATGAAATCTTTTTCCATACCCTTTGTGGGCGCTGTGGTGTAATGGTTAGCGCGTTGGACTGTTACACGTGCGGTTGCGGGTTCGAGCCCCAACCAGGGCAACATCAATTTATGGGAAATAGTAATATGTATGAGTTTTTTCTATCCCTCCTCCTTCGGTGTTCCCATAGCACTTAACCCCACCGAAGTAAAATAATATAACAGGGCTATGAACTAAAAAGCTTCAACAAAGTTCGCCAACTTACCATCAGATGGCGCGCAACAACTGTTCTAAAATTCAACATCTCGCGCAATTACAGTGTCGCCATATTTGAAGCCCTTCATCTTTCACCACCTTTCACTTCTTCTCTATCCCATTTCCAAAGGAAGCAACACCTTAATTAGTAGGAAGAATTTCCTGAGTGTTGCCTCTCTTTATATAAAAAAAAAAAAAAAAAAAAAAAAAAAAAAAGATACATAAACCATATATGAACATGTTTGACCGTATATGATCATTTTTCACCGGGACTTAAATAAATTTTAAAATTAAAAAAAAAAACAAACACCCGAAAACGTTTTATTTTTTGTTTTTATCAAAAATAAATATCATTAAAGTCAGAGACCCAAAATAACTGTTATATTTCTTAAAAAGTGACCACCCAAATTTATTAATTTATAATATTTCAATAATGCACTATATTTTATAAATCATATTGCACAAAAAATCACAAAGTTTGGCAAAGATTTAAATTTTTTATATTTTACTCTATAAATTTGTGTTGTTTTTTGAATTTTTTTTTAAAACTTTTTATAAAAGTTACAGAATGATTTTTTAAGTTTTTTATTTGATAATAAAATAAAAATTAAAAATTGACCTAAATTGAATGCCGGAAGTTGGTGGAATATACATATTTACTCACTTTAAATCACTGTTCAATCTTTTATTAACACTACCCAAGTAAAAAAAATGATATGGAGCAATATGAAGTTATATTTAATTATATATAATCTTTTATGTAACTAGATATAATTATATCCGAAAAATGAGAACGTCTTATTGTATCATATTGTATCGAATTGTATACAATTGTATATAATTTGGTACAATTTGATACAATTTTATGCAATTCGATACAATTGTATCCGAATTTTGTCCTCATCCAATTACATCAAATTATATCTTTTTGTATAAAATTATATAAAATGTTATAAAAGTGGACATAGTTTGATACAATTATATCTAAATATTGACCTTATATGTTTTATCATATTATATATGACCATATCTAACAATATAAAAAATTATTTTTTTAAATAAAAAAATATATGCAATATCTGGAAATTAGACCTGTGGGATTTCAATTACAATTATTGTAATTTGTAATTGAAAATTTTCAATTACAATTACAAATAAATGTAATTGAAATTAAAAAAAAACTCAATTACATTTCATGTAACTGTAATTGTAAATTTTCAATTACAAATTACAAGTAATTGTAATTGAAGTTGATTTCAAATTTCAATTACATTTAGAATTAAAAAGTGTTTTTTGTTAAAATTTTGTAGAAAAAACTGACCGGATAGGTTGGATAGGCATTGATAAGTATAAAAAGAATACGCCATGTTCCCTAACTTGTGCTTTTTGTCATTAGTTGTTTTCGGAAAAATGTCATTGTAATTGACATTTTTTCAATTACAATTATACATACATATGTAATGTGTAATTGAAAATTTTCAATTGCAAATTACTTGTAATTGTTCTTTTTTGAATTACAATTAAAAATAATATGTAATTGCAATTGAGTTTTTTTCAATTACAATTATGTACATGTAATTGTGTAATTGCATGTGTAATTATTTACAAAATGTAATGATTAACCCCCATGTCTGCTGTATATCCTATAATTTCGATAGAACTTCCCTTACTTTAATCCAGATTTACCATGACAGTGCATTAAACGTGAACAAATTTTTCTTTGTTTTTACGGTGGATCTCATAATGCAGGTTTAAACTTTAGTTAATAGTTAACCCAAAAATTTGTTGTTGTTTTGTGTAAATTTTTTTGACAATTTCTTTTGTTTTTAGTTAAGTTAAAGTTAAACCTACAGTATGAGACCCACCGATAGTAATTATAAAATAAAGTTAACAACACTGCAATTTTAAAGTTAATAGGATTATGATATACAACCAAGATATAAGAAATCAGTCAAGTGTACGTTATAATATAGAGAATTTCGTATTAAAGCTTCAGTGTTGTTAATTTTATGGGAGCGTAAGCCATTTTTGACTCATGATCCTAAACTAAAACAAATTACTCACGCACGAGCATTTCGTTTCTTACTCACGCACACATGAGTATATTAAAAACTTACTCATTATCAGAAAATTCTCACGCAAAATAGTAAAAATTACTAAAAACATATGATGCAAAAAATAAACTCACACACGGATCATGCACAGGTTATATATTCTTACTCACGCTAACGCACGAATTACGTACGAATTATATACTCTCACTCTCACACACGAACCAGTATAGTAATTATTACTCACGATCACGTGTGAGTAATGTGACTCGCAAACATTTCTATTCACGCGCCAATCCCTAGTAATTATTAAATCTAAAACTAGTAGTATCCGACCGAACAGTTCGGCCAAAAAGTGACATTTGGTCGATTTTCTGTTATTTGAAAGCATTGTGGAGAATAAGGCTTGAAAATACCAAATACCGACAAAATATATTTTCCGGCCGAACTGTTCGGTAGGACACTAAAAACTAGTTCAAAGTCATTGTTAACATGGAACCACATATAATATAATAAGGTTTTATATGGACCTTGTATATTTTTATATAAAATCACTTTGAAAAAATTGCTTATGTGGGATGATATATAATTACAGATGATTTTATAAAGAACGTTATATTGTTATATATTAAAGAAATCATGAAATATTGTAGATATGGAACCATATTAAGTTATATATGGGTTCATTTTCGTCAATATATAATCATAACTAACACAAATTATAAAATATTTCTTATATGGCTCCACATATAGTTTTATATTATTATGTATGGCGCCATACTAAATTATATATAAACGCATATGTAATTATATCTTTTATATGTTAATTTATGTACTTATATATAGCACATACAATTATATGTAGGCCAGTATGTTATAATATAAAATAACATATGTCTCCATATTAAAACCTTTGAGGAAAAAATATCTAATATATGACTATATAAGAGTATATATGCTTGAATTTAAAAGCATATGTGGCCATATGTAACTATAAGTTACTATATGTAATTTCATAAAATAATATATGATTATATCAAAACTTTTTTACTCGGGTAGTTGACATCATCAGGATATTATAATTGTTGAAGTCATTGGTTCTATCGCTTTTCATTTATATTCTAAATTGTTATTTTTTGAAAAAATAAAAATCGTGTTTGGATTGTTTTTGTTTGAATCAAGGTTGGTTACCGTTATCGTTAAAATACCGTTATCGCTAAAATAGCGTTTCAAATTCAATACCGTTACCGTTACCGATACCTCTAAAAAAATTTTCAATACCGTTATCGTTACCGATACCGTTATTTTTATGGGCAGTTACCGGTATTTTACCGGTATTTATTAATTTATATAAAAAATGACAATTTTTAAACTTTTTTATTTTATAATCTTGAGTTATTTTTTCAACAAAATTTATAGAAAATAATTTTAATTGCTAAAACTACCAGCATTGAATTTATAGGTTAAAATCTGTATTTTTAAGACTTAAAAGCAAGAATATGCTATGTTTTTACTTGTTATACCCTACACCACTATGTGGTCAGGGTATTATAAGTTTTTTTTATATGTTTTTAACGTCATTTTTAATACCGGTACGTACCGGTATTGCTGTTTCGGTAACGGTATACCGTTACCGAATCAATCTTAAATACCGTTACCTTTACCGTTACCGAAACAAACGAAATTCGATACCGTTACCGTTATCCTTACCGTTATTCGTTTCGGTAACCAACCTTGGTTTGAATTAAAAATAAAAATCAAACAGAGTAAATAAACAGAAAATTAAAAATATTCAAACAAGAAATAATTATAAAACAATGAGTTTTTTGAATAAAAGTTATAACTGTTACGTCCCTGATTAAAGTTCAAAGTGTTTTTATCAAGGTTGGTTACCGAAACGAATAACGGTAAGGATAACGGTAACGGTATCGAATTTCGTTTGTTTCGGTAATGGTAAAGGTAACGGTATTTAAGATTGATTCGGTAACGGTATACCGTTATCGAAACAGCAATACCGGTGCGTACCGGTATTAAAAATTACGTTAAAAACATATAAAAACAAGTAAAAACATAGCATATTCTTGCTTTTAAGTCTTAAAAATACATATTTTAACCTATAAATTCAATGCTGGTAGTTTTAGTTATTAAAATTATTTTCTATAAATTTTGTTGCAAAAATAACTCAAGATTATAAAATAAAAAAAGTTAAAAACTTGTAATTTTTTATATAAATTAATAAATACCGGTAAAATACCGGTAACTGCCCATAAAAATAACGGTATCGGTAACGATAACGATATTGGGAAATTTTTTAGAGGTATCGGTAACGGTATTCAATTTGAAACGGTATTTTAACGATAACGGTAACCAACCTTGGTTTTTATTTCTCAGTAAAAAGGAAAAAATTTCAAATGTGCTTTAAAATAAAAATATCCCTCAAGTTGAAATTCCAAAAATATCTTTAGGTAAAAATATCAAAGATGAAAAAAATTTATTAAAAAATAAAACATTTTAAAACTTTTTTTTCATCGTTTGATTTAAGTATAAAATTACACTGCATGGCACTCAAAAAATTAATGGAGATCTGACCATCAGTTCTATATATTTCGGACATGGTGATTACAATGGCGTACTCTATTTTTTCATCTAAGGTACAGATTTTTGGCTAAATATCTTTAAAGTTTGGCGGTTTTCCATTTTGCTTTTTATATACAAAAATTTTCAAATGCAATCAATATAAATTTTTTGTGGTGAAATGTAGGCACAGGACCTGTATTCCTATTTAGGCTTAAAATTTGATGCATAAAACTTGATATTAAAATCACTGTTCGCGTTTTATAGGGATTTTTACGGTTTTAGCCAATTGAATCGCTGAAAGCAACATCGGCCTTGAAAAATGCTATGGCTTAGTAAAGAAGCAATTAAAAGGAAAATATTTCAACAAAAAAAAAAATGTATTCATCTATAGCGGCCTATACGTTAAAATCGCGACTTATTAAAAAATTTTATATGACAGCATAGCTTTCCAAGATGTCCCCAAAGTCCAAATTTTAGTATAATATGGGGTCACCTCTAAAAACAGATCTTGCAAAATTTCAAGCAAAACAGTTTCCATTTGCAAAAGTTATCGCAATAAATACATTTTTTTATTAAGGTTAGTATCGTACTAAAGACACTTTAGTTTTTTTTTTTTAAATCATAGGGTCATATGCATAATCACTTTTCAAATATATAAATGGCTTATAAAACAAATTTTCCATACAAAATTTATTTTATAAATGTTTTATAAGGTTTTCAAATTATTATGCATAGGCACTATAATCTAGGGACTATAATACCCACCCAGTGTAGAAAATCATTACCAGATATGTGGTTATGTAACTAAATACTTGGTAATGGTAACTAGTTACTTTTGTTATTACATTTCTTATTACCTTTATATGGCGATGTCACGAAAAATAATGAGTTGTCGTTACACACCAGCATACGAAAAATCAAAAAATATATCGTTACCTATGTGCTTACCAGTACTGACAAAAATAATGAGTCTAAAAATAGATTTTCTAAAAAACAAATTATATAAAAAAAATTTTTTTTATAGTATTTTTTTTTTTAAATAAAATTTGCTGGTGCGGGAATCGAACCTGGGTCTACAGATTGCCTGTCAACAGCTCTACCATCTGAGCTATATCGACATGTAATATTTAATAGATAAAAACACAATTGACCTGCTGCACACAAGTAAGCTTACTCGCCAACATACAAAAAATTAAAAAATATGTGGTTACATATATCCTTACCAGTGTTTAAAAAATATTGAGTCTAAAAATAGATTTCAAAAAATTTTCAAAAAAATCTAAAAAATTATTTTCTATTTGAAATAATGATAAAAATAAGTAATTATCAGTAACTCATTATTATATGTTTTAAAATAATACAGAAGGTAAGTGGGTGTCATTACTGGTAGTCCAAAAAATAATGATATGTCATTACCGTTTCTACACTGGGCATATCTTATACTGAAGTTTGGTGGTTAGTATGCAAAAAATTTCACGAAAAAAAATTTTCAAAAAGGAAAATTTTTGCATCAGAATATTTGTTTGCAGCATGTTAATCGCTGATTTAGTGTTAAGGTTATTTTTTTGCACCTTAAAGCCTTTTTTCGCGTTCCGCCAATATTTTCCAATTTTTTTAGTATTCCTAATCTAGGCGCCCTATGCTCCAGTGGGAGTAGAGGAATATATATATATAATCTAGGAACTATAATATCTATACTTATACAAAAAGTTTCTAGTTAGATTGCAAAAAAAAAAAATTTTTAAAAGGAAAATTTTTGCCTCAATATATTTGTTTGCAGAAATCGCAGATTAAGTTTTCAAATTAATTGGACTTAATACCTATATCTTATACCAAAGTTTGGTGGTTAGATTGCTAAAAAAATCGCGAAAAAAATATGCAAAAAGGAACAATTTTGCATCAACATATTCGTTTCCGGAGTGTAATTATATAGTTAGTAGTATACAAACCGTATTTGGCCCACGGGGCTTAGTTTATAAATATTTTTTGAAAATAAAAATAAAATAAATAAATAGCTGATTAAGTTTTAAGTTTATTATACCATAAGTATTTTTTCGCATTTCGCCATTATTGTGCAATTTTTTAAGTGCGATTTTCTAAAATTCACCATAATGCCTATACCTTATACCACAGTTTCGTGGTGAATTGCTCAAAATTCTTATGGATTTGACGACCACAGCCTGTCTTTTGCACATGAATTATTCACCCTATCCTGTTTTGGAAGTCCTTTTTGCGGCAGTTATTGATTACCTTTTAATATCCCGAAGGTATAGACCAATGGATGCAGAATTGTATCCATGTGGACGTTATTTTAAGAATTTTTACAAAAATTATAATTGTAATCAGGCACTTAATATTAATAGATCTAAAACGTTTTAGTTCGTTTTTTTCCTGAAATATCAGTACTGATATTTTTCAATTTTGTTTTCGAAACGAAAAATTAAAAAAATTTATAAAAAATAAAAATAAAATATCCATCTAGAAAAATAAATCAGGGTTGGCAGGCAATACCGCTAAAATACCGTTATCGATTCAAAACCCTTTCAACTGACTACCGTTACCCCTAAAATACCGTTACTGAAATAACTGAAATACCGTTATCCTTAAAATTCCGATACCGAAATAAATGATAATTCATTTATTTACCCTTAAAATACAGTTATCGAAATAAATGAAATACCGTTACCCCTAAAATACCGTTACCGTTATTTTTAGTTTTCTGCTTTTGGTAATTGCACGTGGGTTGAGTATTTTTCGTACTTTAAGTTGGTAAATTGGTTTTGTTTTTAATCTCGTTTGTTTTTTGTAAGAAAATTTGCAAAATTCATCGAAATAACTGAGTACCGTTATCCCTAAAATACCGTTACCGAAATAACTGAAATATCGCTAACCTTAAAATACCGTTACCGAAATAATCAAAATACCGTTATCCTTAAAATACCGTTACCAAAATAACTAAAAAACCGTTATCCTTAAAATAGCGATACCGAAATAAATTAAATAGCGTTACTTTTAAAATACCGTTACCGAAATAATCTAAAATAGCGTTACCCTTACCGATAACCGCATCGTTTCGGTTACCATCAATGAAATAAATTTATTTGAACACAAGTGATTGTTTTTTATTGAGGAAAAAACGAAATACAACGTTTTAAAAGTATTAATATCAGGTGCCTGTTCATAACATTCACTTTTAATTTTGTTTTATTAGTAAATCTGTTTTGTTCTTTTATAAAAAATAACAATTTTAATACATATCTTTTTTGACGAAATCCCATAAATTGCAGTTTTGCCGTTATTTTTGTTACACAGAAAAAAAGTATGCTCAACAACGGAATTTGTAAAAACGGAATTTGTAATTGAAATTTTATCCCCAATGTTTTTGTTTGAAATGTTTGCAAATTGTTATATTTCATATAAATTTTTTTTAAAAATAAAAATTCAAAATTACATAAAATAAATTTTTTTTTTTTGAATTTACAAATTCCGATGTTGGTCCCTTTCTAAAAAGTTATTTTTTTGTGTTTACAAAAACGGTATGAGAAAGATATTTAATAATTTAATTAGAACTTTGTAAATCATTTCTGTGTACGATTAATTTTAAATATATATTTTTTTAATTTCAGTTGTAAAGCTCGTGTAAGAACAAATCCTTCTGGTGATCGTGTATCTATAGTGGATGAAGATCATAATCACGGTATTCTTAAAGAAAGACGTAAAAAAGGTTCACTTAAATGTGTTTATGAACAACGTAAATTAGCAAAAGAACGAAATAAATAAAATGTGAAGTACAAATTTAAAAAAATACTACTAATAAATAATAAAATTTAGTTTTTTTTAAAGTATTGTTAAAATATTGATTTTATGAAAAAAAACCCTAAAATATGCATTTTTTTACAATTTATATTTATTTGTTTTTATCTACAGAATCATTTGTTTTTACTTACAACTATCGTGGACAATTGGTGTTAAATGATTATACCTACTATATAAATAATAAAACAACATCAACGTGTATTGTACACTGGCGTTGTACAAGTTATTATAAAACAAAATGTCCGGCCATTTTAACCACTAAAGAAAAAAATCTTATAACTTTAAGGAATCAACATAATCATAAGCCTAAAAAACAGAAAACTATTATACCACAAGTTTATCAATAATCAATAAATGAACAATAAAATATATGTTTACAAATAATAAAAAACAAATTTTATGCTAATCTTATATCTATACAATACTTTACTAATTGTTGTAATATTGTTTATTTTCAGATACTTTTCAAAGTTATATAAGACCAGAATCAAAACCATTTTTAATTAATAAACGAGCACCTTATCAACGTAAAACTGTTAAAAAGTTTACTCCAAAAATCGAAACAACAAAAATTCATCTAGAGATGATAAATACGACCTCCGCCAATGATGAACCGATAATTACGTCATCGATAATATTAGATAAACCTACAATAGAACCATTGGATAAACAAGTGGTTCAAAGTCAATTGAATAATCCTAAATCTGTTTTAAAAACGGCATCCAATGATCATACTTTTAGCGTGGTAAACCGTAAACGTGTTTTGGGGTTATGTGTGTATTGTTTAAGAAAACCGAATGCTGATAAGAGAAAGTTGGTAAAAATCACTAGTTTCTGTCCAAAATGTCCTGGAGGTTGTTGGATGTGCGAACCATGTTTTGATGAAATTCATTCATTGTAATAGGTAAACGATAACAATCGTTCGGTTCCGCATATACTTTAACATAATACAGTGGAACACGTTTTTAACGACCACGATTTTAACGTACTACGAGTATAGCGTAGTTTTTTGCAGTTCAACTGATTTGACCTTAAATTTTTATTCAAATTGCTACCTTTATACCAACCACGGGTATGACGAACAATTTTTTATGTTTCCTTTAATACTACAATTATACTTGAGCAAAAACCACCTAGTTTTTGTTCAAAACTAGTTTTTGCTTATTTTTTTGTACGCATTTTGACAAGTTAAAAACTACAAGAGACAAAAACCGGGTAGTTTTTGCTCAGGTATAAATGCGGTATAACAAAATTCCATACAAATTACAACGCACACTGTGCCTAAGATCCCGTATTTTGGCCAAAATTAAAATTGTAAAAAATAGGAAATTTAAAAAATGAAACCGTCGACTGAAATAAACAATATTTACAGCATCTTTTAAGATAGTTTCATACAAATTGATTGAATATTTTTTATAACGCCGAGTCAAAGTTAGTATATTACACATAGTTACAAAAGTATACATACGGGCAACAAATTTCTGTTTTCTTGAAGAAAATATGATTTTTCTTTCTTTTTACTTGCATTTTTTATTTAAAGTAAAACATAAACCACGTTTATCATATTCTAGAAAACTTTTGTTGTTTTTGTTAGCAAATAGCTACAAAAAACGTATAATTTGTCATTTTTTAAAGTTACATAAGTATACATACCCCCCTATAATAAATTATGTACCGTTACAAGTGCCGCTACAAATTTTATGATGATATGGTACAATTCATTAGTAGAGCTTGTACTTTCACAAAAAGTGATCATATTTGGAAAATAAAAATCATAACGTGTCAGTAGTGGAGCAAAATGGGCAAAGGCAAAGAAATTTCGGAACCAATTCGAAAAAACTGTCATTAAATTGCGGAATTATGGTAAGTCTCTTAATGAAATTGGAAATTTATTAAATTTAAAAAAGGCCACAGTACAAACGATAATAAAAAGAAAATGGAAATTATGAAAGTAAGGCACGTTTTGTCCGCCCTCGTATTCCCGACAACCGAACAGAACGGGCCGTTATTCGTTCCGTACAAGAAAATCTTAAGCAAAATGTAGTCGAACTGAATCGAAAATTAAAAGCAGATTTCTGTTTCCGACCAGACAGTTCGCAGAACCATCAAGAGAAATGGGTACAATAGCAGTGTTGCGAGAAAAAAACCACTACTTAGATCTGTGAACATCCAGAAACGCTTGCAGTACGCCCAAAAGTACGAAAATGTTCACATAAATGACCCAACATTTTGGGAAAGGGTAATATTCACTAGGGATGCCAATCGGGATTGGTTTTTTAAAATCCCGGGATTTCGAAATTAAAAAAACGGGATCCCGGGACGGATCGTGATTTTTTGGATCCCGATTTTTTTTCAGGATTTTATCATTTTTTGCCGTTTTGGGAATTATTTATTTAAAAAAATGTGTAAAAACTTCATATTTATGTGTAAAAATATAGGGTCATATGCATAAACATTTTTAAAATTTATAAGTGACTTAAAACAAATTTTTGATACAAATTTCATTTTATAAACATGTTATAAGGTTTTCAAATTATTATGCATGAGCACTGTAAAATATAACTGTTTTATACGTTTTTTACATACTCCTATTTATTTCTACAGAAGGAAAAAATTTAAAAAACTCAAGAATTAAGAATTTAACTCGATATGTTGTGTGATATTTTTGTTTTTTAATTTAAAATTGGCAATTAAATTTTAGAATTTTCAATTAGTATCAGAATTTTTTAATTATTTTCCACATATAGTGCACAAATTCAAATGAAAAATTCTGAAATACAACTTTATTCTGAATTTTAATCGATGATTTCCGAAATATAATAAGAAGTACTGCACAATATAGATTTATATAAAATTATATTTAACAAAAACGGTTTAAAAATATCATCAGAGTTGCAATTTTGGAAAAATTACCACATATTTTTGCAATTGTAAAAATCCCGGGATTCGAGCTTAAGAATCCCGGGATTCGGGACTGATTTTTATTGAATAATCCCGGGATTTAGGGATTCGGGGTTGACATCCCTAATATTCACCGATGAATATAAGTATTACTTATAAACTGTGTTCGGGTACTCAACATTGGGATCCCGCGGGATCCCAATTTTACCAAAAAGCGTTTTCTTACTACACAATTGGGTAAATGAGAGCTGTCATGAGAGAGTAATATTCTTGTTCTTAAAGGCTGACTTACCCAACCGTAAACGTATCTGTAACGAATCAGCTGTTTCGATACCACAAGAAGAAATGTATACGAATGGTTACTAACACGTAAATGTAAACGAACTTGCCGGATCATTCTGTTGAAATCAGAATTTTCTATCCGGCATCGAAACAGCTGACTGATTTTAGTCGGAAAAAATATGAAATGAATAAAGAAATATGATTCAAACAACAAATAAGGAATAAAAATTAACAAATAAATGGAAAAATTTAGAATAAAATATAAAACCACATGAAATAGATGCTAAATAGTAATGTCGTTTACGACGACTATAAGTGTACTTTTTAGCTACGGCACGGTACAGTTACATCACATATACGTTTACGGTCCCATAATCCGCCCTTAATGCACGAAAAAGCCCAGACTTTTTTTCGTGTAAATTTGGGTAAATTGTTTTTATCAGCTGCTATAGCATGAGTTGGGTTCAACTAGTTCAATTGAACTATTCATTAATTTGAACCAAAGACCTAGTTCACAACTAATATTCACAATAAAATTCCTTTGATGCAATAAAATAAAATTTAAAAAACTAATATGCAAGTGCTTGTGCAAATTTAAATGTTACTGACACTTTAGAAAACATTGTTCTCTATTGTTGTTTCTAAATGAATGGATGTCACTACATTGCTAGATCTGTCAAAACAACAGAGTAGTACATTGGAAGATGACAAAGCAAATTGTGAAAATTTTCTGTTGTTTTTGTTTTTTCTTTGATATTTTAAATGTTTAATAACGCTCCTAGACGAGAACAAAAAATTCTCATTGAGTTTGTAATTTAACTTAACAAATATTTCCAGAAATTCTAAAAACGTCGTCCCCTGACGATTTCCTTAGGCAAGAATGAAATCCGGATAGGGACATGCCTGCAGCGGATTATTTTTCACAATTTGTTAAATACGTTTGGGATTTTTAGCATATTTAATTCCTTTGATGCAATTAATGTATATCCCTATAAAATAAAATAGCTCTTTTAGTTTAATCGGTCATTTCATGCATTCAGAAAATATGTTTATCATTTACAAAAATTAGTATAATAGTTGCAAAAGCATATCGGTGATGTTACAACTCCATAAAATTACCGACAATTTTTTTAAGAAGCTTGTTTAAATTAGTTAAAGAGATAAATATGTAAATAAATCGAAGCTTTTGTTTAATATTAAAATCTTTTCCAAATTTAATAAACTATATATTCCTTTTTCTAAACAGAAATGCCTAAAAAGGGAATTTTTATTAAATTTTTGATTTAAAAAGGGGTTTAACTAGAAAAGCTATCTAGATTTTTACAACAAATTGAACAAGAACTAAAAGAGCGCTCACCAAAACGAGCTATAATGCACAAATCTATTGACGTTTGTTTTTCGGGCTTCAAATACGGTTTTTCGCGTTCGTTTACTTTTGTGCATTTTTGTCATTTCGTGAGAGTATTTCTTGTTAACTCTCATTTTACCGAACTTTACCCAAAAAGTAAAGAAACAGACCTATTATTATTATATGAATATAAGTATTACTTATACCTATAAGTATTATTAGTTGAAAAACTAATGGCACACTTCCATTTATGTATACATGTGTGTGTGTGTGTGTGTGTATGTGCCATTTCTTACCTTATTTGTTTTTCAACTACATATTAACAAAAAAATAAAAGCGTAATTTCGATTTAAAAATTTTTCTGTGCTTCTAAAGCCTTCAATTTGTTGTTTATTGCTCAAAATTTCAAAATTGGTCATTTCCCAGTGTAGAAACGGTAATGACATATCATTATTTTTTGGACTACCAGTAATGACACCCACTTACCTTCTGTATTATTTTAAAACATATAATAATGAGTTACTGATAATGACTTATTTTTATCATTATTTCAAATAGAAAATAATTTTTTAGATTTTTTTTTAAATTTTTTGAAATCTAATTTTAGACTCAATATTTTTTAAACATTGGTAAGGATATATGTAACCACATATTTTTTTATTTTTTGTATGTTGGCGAGTAAGCTTACTTGTGTGCAGCAGGTCAATTGTGTTTTTATATATTAAATATTACATGTCGATATAGCTCAGATGGTAGAGCTGTTGACTGGCAATCTGTAGACCCAGGTTCGATTCCCGCACCAGCAAATTTTATTAAAAAAAAAAAATACAATAAAAAATATTTTTTTTTATATAAATTATTTTTTAGAAAATCTATTTTTAGACTCATTATTTTTGTCAGTACTGGTAAGCACATAGGTAACGATATATTTTTTGATTTTGCGTATGCTGGTGTGTAACGACAACTCATTATTTATAACAAAAGTAACTAGTTACCATTACCAAGTATGTAGTTACATAACCACATATCTGGTAATGATTTTCTACACTGGGTTGTTTAATTTTATTGTATTAAGATTCAACTTAAAAAAAGAGAATAAAAAAATTCAAAAATTCATCTTTTTTTTTTTTTAAACGCCCTCTTGAAAATTTCAGGATCTTTTGAGATCAGTTAGAGGTTTTATTAAAAAAAAAAATTGAGCAAAAAAAAAAGGTTTTTGAGTTTTTGGATTTTTAAAATTGAAAAATTTTGAATTTTTTTATTTTTCAATATATTTTTTTAATACGGCTAGATATCCTCTTTAAAACGAGCTAAGAACCATTTTTGTAGCTATTATAATTTTCGAGATATTCAAAAAATAACCTCGTAACAAAGCAAAAAATTAGAAAAATTATGACATTTTTTAAAATTTTAAATATTGCATAACTTTCGAAAAAAAATTTGTAATTTTTTTTCTTTGGCAAAACTTCGTTATATGATGAAAGAAAAGTTCTAGACCAAAATTCATCCAAATCGAAAGGGGTCGAGTCCAACCATTGGTCGATTTGAGATGGAATGACCCATATACATAATGAAATTCTTCATTGAGTCTACGAAAAAAATTTTATTCTACTGTATATTAGACCGTACCTCAAAAAAAAAGTTCGCCGTACACCCTCTATTAATTATAGAGATAAGAAATCAAAACTTACACTACTCACCGATAGAGGGCGCTGAAATTTATTATTACTTGAGCAATTATTTAGTATCAGTTTAGTATCAGCTGAGCCTATATTTAAAAACTCAAAAACTGCTGAAAACTGCTCAAAATAAGGAAAAAACAAACGCGGACTATATTCAAATAATAAAATTTGAAATATTTGTTTGTATTTTTTCCTGTGTTGTTTGTTATTATTTAAATAAAAAAAAAAGAAAATTGTCAATTTTTTTTACAAAGTGCCATCTAGTGATAACGATTTTTTTATAACTTATTTTTTTGGTGATGCCATACCCCTGCCTCTAATATGAAGTATTTTTGGAAGGCGATTTCAAAAAAAAATTTTTTTGCCGAACGTAGGGGTCGCTTGTTTTAATTTTTCGTTATAGCTTTGGCATTTAAAGTCGGATTTTAAAGTGTGATATAGCGATTTTTTTGCCTCGAGGAGACCAGTGTTTTGCTATAAAGGAAAAATCCAATAAAAAAATTTTTTAAAGGCGACCCCTACGTTCGGCAACAAAAAAAAATAAAAAAAATTTCTGCTGGGTTTATCGAAAAACTTCCTTAGCAAAAGTTTAATGATTTTTTGCGAGGTTTAATTTTCTGACATTAGAGTGGTACATTAGGGTTGTACCAACGGAGATCTGGTGGGTAAATACTAGAACGGAATACTTGAGGTCAATGGCCCTTAGAGCAAAAAATTTAAATGCTTTTGAACAAAATTTTCACATTGAAAATCAAGAAACAAAAAACAGTTTTTAATCGGGGAAAATATTGAAAACGTGTATGCCCTGCAAACAGTTGGAAGATATCTTCCTAGAAGATAATAAAGTGATATCTTCTATTTTTCATTTGAATGAAAATAATCAAGTAGTATTTCGAAATTATCTTCCTTTTATCATTTGGAAGATATTTGGAAAGACCAAATCAAAAATTGTGTTTTTTGTCATAATTTTTTTATGATAATATTGCGGCAATATCACGTTTTTATCACAATTCGTTTAAAATTTTTGAAAATGTTGGAAAATATAATAAAAAAAAAATTTGTACAAAACACAATATAAGAAATATGGGAAACAAATTCGTTGAAAAATGAAGATTTAGTACGCGGAAAAAACCGGGTATGATGGCAACAAGATAATTAATGTTCTTGTCAGTGGATTATGTATGCAGGTATTTTTTTTCAGAGTTAAATTTAATAATGAAAATTAAAAATTGTTTAGTTTATTTCGAGGAGTTAATTTAGCGATATCACCTTTTTATCTTCCAGGTGATAGCGATTTCGCCGATTTATCATTCAGAATTATCCCTTTCGTATTGCTTGGGAGTATCGCTATAGAGAGGACATTTACTCCAGAAGGGGGGATCTTTCGCAATAAGAATATGATTATTGTCGCAATAAAGTTTTTCATCCAGGCGATACGATTGCGAAACAATTTCGTATTGTAATCAGTGTTGCCAAGTCACAAAATCGTCAAATATTTTTGAAAAAATCGTCAAAATCGTCATTGAATTTTGAAATATCGTCAAAATATTGTTAAAAATCGTCAAAACTTTAATAATCAAATATTTTTATTATTATAACCCTAAACATGATATAAAATTTAAAAAATAACCCGGTTTTCGGTGTCAGCTGTAATTTAAGAAAAATTCTAAGACTAGTTTTTTATTTGATTGGTAAGTGAAGGAAACTTTCAAAGTAAATTGATTTTGTAACAAAAAGAATTTCTATAGAAATATCGCAACACTTCATCGAAGTGTTTTAGAAAATAATCCTTTAATACTCGTATATCCAAATTTCTAACAATGTATGTATCGAAAATTTACCATATACTGATATTAATTGCCCAGGTAGAAATTGCCGACGCTGCAACAAAAATTGTACTGGGAGAGCACTTTTTTCTACGAAATGCCGGTACTACTTAAAACGTGCTTCCCCAGTACTGTTTTCTGAAAATTAACGAGCTTTTTTTAATTTATTAAAATTAATAATTTTATAAGTTTTATGTGTTTTTGTACCTATTACAAAATTATTTATGTAAGAGAGACATAGCCATTCTTTTCTTGCGAAGTTTCGACAGAATGCATTAAAAATCTGTGATGTACACTAAAAGGACAGTAAAGTACCAGCAAACTACTAAATTTGTTATTAAATGTACTGGGATAATACCAAAAAAATAAAATCCCAAGCATGCGCCAACGTTGAGAAATAACTACGGCCAAGCGTTTATTGGTGTTATCATTTCGACAACATGCCAGTACAGTGAAAGTTGAAAATCCGATGCATTGCCAGTACATGTACACCGTCTCCAATACCGGGCCGACATTGTGCCGTTTGTATTTTTCTACCTGGTTGGCAACATTGATTGTAATGTTTGCAGGGTGTAGTCTAGCACATGCATACAAGTTTTCAAAAAACATTTTTTTCAAAAAATGTTTTTTTCGTACTTGATTTTCAATGTGAAAATTCTGTTCGAAAGCATTTCGTTTCCATAGAGCATTCATACAAATGATAAGAGTACTATTTAACAAAAATTCTTGGAATGAGAACTCTTTCCTTTATATCCTCTTTGATTGAACTATGTAATTTGAAAATTAAAAAAAAGCCAATAAAATTTAAAAAAAATTAAAAGCAAAACAATAAAATGATTAAAAAAGTATCACAATTAAAAATTTTAAGTATTTTTTAAACAGGATTTCAACTACTTACCAGCCTATTTACTCGCTTAATTACTTTTGTTCGCGATGTCCCAAAAGTAAAGGGTATTTATTAGGGTATTCAATTAATCGTCTTTTTATTTTAATCGATTTATCTACCAATAAAATTTAACCAATTAATCGAACAAAATTTTTTGTAAAATAATATACATTAGACCGACTCACGAAAAAATAAAAAAGTGCCCCCTCAATAATAAACCTTGGTTTGTTTTATGATAATTCCCAAAATATTTCGGGTCTAGCAATGAGATCTCACGAGCTGGACCATTTTTAAAAAAGGTATTTTTTTTAGTTTTTGTAAGAATTTTGCATTTTTGCTGAAGACAACATACTTAATATGAGTATCATATGAAAGGTTTTTTTGAGACGCGTCCAGCGGTATATATAATATGTTCAACCATATCCAGGCATGTACTATTTTTACAGGTACATAGAAAGCCATTTTATATACAGTGCCAGTGAAAAAATTGCATCAATGACAAAATTATTTTTCATTCGAACAAAACAAAAATTATACGGTTATTATAAGCGATATCGTTATACTAATTGTATTCTCTCTGAGAGAGCTTTTTTCCAAAACAAAATGTCAACGGTTCTTTACTCATGACCGATCTTAGAAAAAAGAATCTGCATCAGGGCAGTCATTAAAATAGCCCCAACATGCAAAAATTCTTAAAAAATTAAATATTGATTTAATAATTGAAATAAAAGTAAAAAAAACTAAAAGTAAAATAATTTATTATTGTTATTAATAAATTTCATAAAACATTTTATTATTTATTTTGTAAGTAATGGAACATTAAAAGCATTGCATGCCTGAAAAATGCGCTGTTATAAAAATATGGTTTATGAGCATAAATAATAAAAAATTGGTTTGATGTTGCGTCAAAGTTAAACTGTTTGCTGTCACTAATACATGTGCGTGATCAGTGCAACCATGTTATCCTACTATGTGGGTGTTTGAAAAATAACCAATAGTTTCTATGACCCATTCCCCGTACAGTCCAGATCTAAGGAAATCCATTAGTTCAAAATATACGTTTCTGCTAGTTTTTCCGAATGCGTACAACCCAGATCTGAGGAAATACATTAGTTCAAAATATAAGTTTCTGAGATACCCAGTCCAGAGTGGAAGAAATCCTTTGAAAACTAGTTTTTCAGAAGGCGAAAGTGTATAGATCATATGTGTGTTCCCGTACGTTACCGCGGGTACCCGCGGGAACCCAAAACAGCCCAAGCAACAACAATTTACACACAATTTTGAGTACGGGAACGCCTTTGGGTTAGTTTGGGTAACTTCGGTAAAGTACGGGAACAGACATATAATGGCATATATTGTTTTATTTCTGTAGTTTTGCAAAAATTTTCAGCATGACCTTTGTATAAACCGCAAATATAATACTAAAAAAGAACTTTTTCGATTGCATTTGTAAAACACTATAGTGTTTTGAAAACAAAATACTGTGTTATATTTAGGGTTTGGGGTTCGGGAAATCCCGGGAAAAGTTTGCCGGGAATTCCCGGGAAAATTAAATATTTTTCCCGGGAAAACGGGAAATTTTAAAAATAATACATTTTTTAAATTGTTTTTGTTTCGAATAGGATTTTTTAATTTTAGTCTAAAAAACATTTTAAATACCAAAACAAAAATGTCATTGTTAAAATCTTTTAAAAGGGAATACATTTATTTGACACACAAATAAAATCTTTGCCAAGTAATTAGGAGCATTTCAACTAATAAAGATTTTTCGGATAACTTATTCAAAATTTAAGTAGTAAAACCTAAAAACTTTGTAAAATGTCTAAAAGAAATATGAAAAAAAAGCTTTGTTTCTTACAAATAATCGCCCTTACTATCTAAATTTTTCAAATGTATAATTTAGGTAAAGTCGACTTTAGTTAAAATATTGGGTGGCAGTATACCTTGACTTGGTTTATTTTTGGAGCATTCTGATTGGTTAATTTATTTTCAACCAATCAAAATATTTGAAAATATAAATATTTTTGTAAGATTTTCATACACAAAATGAACAAAACCGTTTGATAAAAATAAAGTCGACTTTAAATTTAAAATACTCCTTTATATTAAGGGTCAATAATTTTTTAAGTAATGTTTTCATTAATAAATGTGAAAAGAAAAGACTAATGGTTAACGGTGGTATCTAAATTTGGTTATCCGACATCTAAATTTGGTTCACAAAAAAAAAAAATTGATGGTCATGCAACTTCTCTTGAAGAAAACAACAACAAGAATAACGTTTCAGCTAAAATTAGTAAAGTACCCGAAGAAAAAAGTGTAAGCTGAATAGGTATTAAAGGTTTTATGGTAGGGCAAACATTTCCTGAAATGGTATCCAAATTAGCTGCAGTCAATCCGCACCATAACTAGATCTTCGTTTATTCGAGAAAGTTTTTATAATAAAAACCTGGCATTGCAAAAAAATGAAACCGATGTAAAGAACATTATATTAAATTACTACAATCATGTAAAAGATATCAGATAAAAGAAATATCGAGCAATATTTCTAACAATAGGAGATTTACTATAATCTAAGATGAATGGACAAGAATATCACAAAAGAGATATTTGAACATATGTATGTATAAACGGAAATAATTCATTATATAACCTGGGGTTGGTTTATATATCAGGAAGATGTAATGCTGATGAAATAAGAAGAATTGTAGAAATAAGACTAGAAGAGTTTTATTTGTCTTTGGAAAATAACATTGTGGCCACCATATCTAATGGCCCAAGTGTGATGAAACGGTTTATTTCCTACAGTCCAGTAGTAGGTGCTTTCTGCTGGAATCCTGCAATTCATTTGGCAGTGCTGCCAGTAATTTTTGTGAAATCAAATGTTCAATATTCTGATATTTTTTACTTTGAATTCTCACTACACAGACTGCATTTGTACTGAAATAGTGTTTTTTTTTTTTAACAAAAATTACTTATATGCTGGTTTTCTTTAACAATTTTGTTCAAAAATATTTCCCGGGATTCCCGGGCATCCCGGGAATCAAATTTTTTCATTCCCGTTTCCCGGGAAATAAAAAAGTCCGGGAAATCCCAAACCCTAGTTATATTAGATGTTCCTTTTTCCAATACTATTTTTGTAGTACGGTTTGCTATTTCTTCCTGGGTAAGTATGCATATTTAAATTTAAAACAATTCACAATATATATACATATATATATAAATGTATACATTTTTTTTTATTACAATATATTCTCTATTTTAATTGCACTACCTGTATTACTATTAACTTCTGATATTATTTTTGTTTTTTTTGAGCGATGCTTCATTAAATCATGATTATGATCTGCATGCAAAACTTCTAATTTAGAATCTTTTGTTGTTCGCACACGAGCGCGACATTTTGTTGAAGAGCGTGTGGCACATATCCATTTTGTGCCACGCGAGTTGTCCATAAATTTAACAAAATGATAACCATTATAAACCAACTTTATGGAAGAACGTTGACCAGTGGTGAAGTAGAAATTATTTAAGGTAAAAACTGAAAATAAATGAAAACAAAGTGTGGGAAAAGAAAAGACCGAAACGGCATTAGTTTAAAATATAAAAATAATCAAATTCTGCAGTTAGAAATAAATAAATTTTATACATACATATTAAGTTATGATTTTAGAATTTTATTAATAAAATTAAAACTTTTGTCCAGAAATTAAAAAAAAAAATTGTTATTAGAATGTAATATTGGTTGGTTGTTTTTATCTTCATCTTCATCAGATTGCTTTTTTTTTAGCAATTATATCTATAAAATGAAATTTCTACTTTTTAGCCATGACCCTGGGTTCAACAATTTCAGTAACATCTGCCACAATTTCTTCATATTTTAAATGCATTCCTAAAGCTGTAACATCAATACCACCACTTGTTGCCGTTGTGGTAGAAGTAGCCGTATAATGCGTCGTATTCGGTTCAGCTTTAGTCGCTACCCTTGGAGGAATTTTACGTACTCTCTTTTTACGTCTTACAATTTCCTCATGAGTATGATAACGATTTAAAGGTATAACCATATCACTAATAGTACAAACACGAGAACGACATTTTTGATTCCACCATTGATTACAACGCCAATATTTCTTTTCTTCATTGGTAGCCAGTTTTATCTTCTTTTCGAATATAAATGGTTGACCACCATATATCAATTGTATACGTCCTCTAGATGTAGCCGAATAAACGGCTACTGTTGCTTCTAAAAATACAAAAATAATACAGGGGTTAGTCAAATTACAGAAGATAAAATCAAACATTTATTTAGATAAAATGAAACAATGTTTGCTTAAAAATATATTTTAAATTATATTAATGTTTCTCAAATTTCTTTATTCAATTATAAAATTTAATTTCCATTGGTTTATTTCTTTTAAACAGTCGCGTTGATGGCGAATGACTGTGTTCAGGTTTAGTTAAACTAACATTGTATAGACCATTTGGTCTTAAAAATGTCGTTATGCGAGCGTTGCAGGGTTTACCATTCTTTACAATACGACATTTCCAATACGTTGTATTGCCACTACCATTGTTTTTGGAGTAGGTATAATTTTGATACAGTAACAGATTTTTGCCACGTTGTCCAGGTATGAAAACTAAATCACGATTTGTATGCATGGCCGCAGCAAATGAAGATTTGGTTTCAATATTCACAATAGGTAAAGTTCCTTTGTTTTTCTTTGGCCTTGCATATTTTAAATCGTGTTTTTTATCTGTAATGAAAAAATTAAAATAAGTTAGAAATAAGGTTTAAAGTTTAGTTTCATAAATTATAAAGTTTTATAAATTACAAAGTGATTTGAATTCGAAGTGAGAATAAATTTGATGTCACTTTGGTATGTCATAAATTTTACGATCGACATGTAGTTTCATAAATTATAAAGTTTCATAAATTACAAAATGATTTGAATTCGAAGTGAGAATAAATTTGATGTCACTTTGGTATGCCATAAATTTCACGATCGACATTTAAAATTAATTGATTAAAATTAGTTTTAGAAAGCCCATAATTTATTGGAAGTAATATAAACCTTAAATCGATTTGTTTAAATCGGATATTTCAATTTATGACATCCCATCATTACCAAATAAGTATATGGTAGTATAATGAAACTACAAGTTATACCGCTAACTACTTATTTTTTTAATTACTAATAAGTCTAATAGCAGCTTATCAGCAAAAAAATTTTTAATTTTTTATAAATACACATTATGAATATTTAGGTTTAAGTGCATATTTTTCCGTATTTAATAATTTTTATTGGTATTTCTATATAAATTTGACATACTTATGGTTAAGCACTAAACTCAGTTTATTTATAGATTAGTTAGCAGGTCTTAATTTTATATTTTTAAAACTAAGATTAAAATTTTATTAAAAAGAAAAAATATTAAAATTTGTAAACATTTCCAGATAGAAAAATACGAAGGGCCATAACTAACAAATCACCGGAATGAATGGTATGAGTTCTTGCTTTCCTAACGCCAATTGGATACTTTACAAATAGAACTGCCACAATTGCCAATTTTTCGACATATGCAAAATGCCAATTTGGCATTTTTTTGTTAAAAACCAAAAACACGCAATTTAAGTTTTTAGTAACTTATTATGCATGTAATAAATAACAAAATAATTCCATCTTTGAGATTCTTAAAAAATTGCAACCTTTGGGATTGTGCAAAAAATCAGCGGTGTGTATGTCATATTGGAAGGTTGTACAATAAATTGGAAAAGATTCAAAGAGCATTTAATTATTTAAGTACAAATAAGTAGAGTGAAATATATTTTTTAATTGTCCACAATTTTCAGTTTTTTATCCCTCCAAAATAAAAGAAACAGTTATGCCATATGTTGTGTAAAAGTATTGGACAACTTATTGAAGTATGTATGGCCAAACCATGATAATAGCTGTATTAGTGCTGCAATTAGGGAATGCAAAATCCCGCTCTTTTTGATTTCCCGGGAAAGCGGGAAATTTATTTTGAATTCCCGGGATCCCGCAAGGAAAGTAAATTAGAAAATATTTTATAATTTAAAAATTTTTATAAAGAAAATATCTTAAATACCTCAAATTTTTAGGTTCGTGAAAAAGCTAAGGACGTGAGTGGTTTTTCTTAGAAATTTTAAGAATTCCTTGGAATTATCGTAGTGGGAAAGTATTAATTTTAAATTAGAAATTATGTGTGTCATTATATATTAAAAAAACTAATATTTATAGTTTTTTTTTAAAACTAAAACTTGTCCTACAAAAAATAAAAAAAATTAATATAAAAAACAATTTTACTAAATTGCAAAAATATATTTATTAAGTTCCTTTAGTGCCTGTTTTAAGAGCCACTAAAAGGCACTTAAAATGTTCGACCAAGCACACAAATTAATCTGTGTTCCTTTACTCAAAAATCTTACTACTTTTACTACAATTGGAAATTTTTGTTTACTTTTTCAATTTTTCCAGTTGTGGTAAAAGTAGCAAATTTTAGTAAGTAAACGAAAAAGACTTGTGTAAAATTTTTACTATTTTCAAAAGGTGGAAAGTTTTACATATGAAAATTTGAGATAATTAACTTAACAACTTAACTTATTGTTTTAAATAGCATTTTTTGAAATCCCGGGATTCCCGGTCCAAATTCCCGGGAATGCTGGAACTGAAAAATGCTTAATTACCCGGGATTCCCGGGATGCATTCCCTAGCTGCAATATATCTTTTTCGCTTAAAAAAAAAGGGAGTTAGTGATATAAAAGCAATATTTTGTTAATTTCCCTGCAAAAAAAATACCTGACCAAGATCCGTAAAAGCACCTATACTGTTCGGCACATATGCGTTCAAATTGAGGTGAAAAACGCATTTTTTTTAACATTGGCTTGTCATAGGAGAGAAGGTGTTTATGCTACTTTAAGTCTGCTTTGCACGTCATAAAAATGAGTGCTTGGATGTTCTGTTTTATATAGGAAAGCAATTCATTTTTTTTTACTGTTTAAGGATAGATGAAAAGTAACTTCTTGTGAATGCATTCAAAAGCCACATTATTCCCTGTAGATATGCTTATTTGCGGTGGGTCTCATACTATAGGTTTAACTTTAACTTAACTATAAACAAAAGAAAATGTCAAAAAATGTACAGAAAACAACAACAAATTTTTGGGTTAACTATTAACTAAAGTTTAAAACTGCATTATGAGACCCACCGTTAATATTTTTCTGTAAAACCTTTACACTAAGAGTTATAGCGCAAAGAAGCTTTGAATTAATTTTAGTCCATTTTTAGGGCTAAAAGCCGTGGGTGACTGGCCTGTTTTAATACGAGAGGACCAATTTTGCGGGGATATTACTTTTTCAAATTCCATATACTTCATGGGTGCTCTAGTGTTTAGTGAATACCGAATATTTTATATCCTTTACAATGTCACATGCAAAAAATTGTTAAAATATTTTGAAAGGAAATAAACTTTCAAAAAATGTACAAATATGGTCACATTTGAACATCAATAGCTGAACCACATACCAAAAGCAAAATACATGCCCTGCAAGAACAGATCATCCACTTTTTTAAAAATGTCTTATTTCTCTACATTCAAAATAAGATAGTGCAAAAATTAAATATTACAAATACAACAACACATAAAAATTTCACGCACGAGCATAGCTTTCTACTCAAACAATGTTAAATTTACAACAGTATCGGTTCTTTCCTATGACACGCACTTCTTATATTCATTAATGGAAATGCCAAATGTTTAACTATTACCAGTTCTAGAAAAAATACTACTCAAAAATAAAAGTAGTTCAGATTTGGATTGTAATCAATGGTAGCATTCGGCAGAGAAACCTTAAACTGATACCGGTGACTTGTAACGCTTTGTGATTACTTACTCTGCCGAACGATGTTTTCTTTGTTTTGTTTTTAAAAACACTTTTTCTATAGTTTCCTTTTATTTTTTAAAATTTTTGTTTTCGAATTATATTTGTATGTTTTTATTTGTCATTCTTACAAAACAATTTTTATTGTAAATGAACAACAACAAATGTATCACTGTTTGATCAAAAGTAGCAAACATTTTTCACGCTACCAAAATGTGACAGCGCTACCTGAGCGCTCAGACTGAGCGAATAGTGATCAGGCCGTTCAGCAGATAGTTGTACAACTGTTGTGGAACTGTTGTCTATTATGTTGTATCTGCCGAACGCACCCAATGTTTTCTATGCGTATTTTTGACGTATGTCGCAAAAATGGGTAACAAATAAAAGTTAGTTTAAAGATCTATCAACGGCATATTTAAAATATTTAATACCTGCTTACTGAATGTCCAGTTAGTTACTAACTGGGACTTTAACTGACACATTTGTTGTTGTTCCCCATATAAAATATTAATTTAACCCTAATTTACATTAAGAGTGGCCATAGAGAGTGGCAACTTAGTTTTTGTGACACTTTTAATTTGCACTTTCTTAAAGAATATATATTTTTATTTTTCAGATTATTCTATTGATAAATTTTCCGATACAGAAAATTTGACCTCCGTGGCCAGCATTGATACACCCAAAAAGAAATCTCCAAGATGTTCTTCCACACATTCCTCCCCTAAACGTTTAAGTTTCCATCATTGTTCCTCGAAATCTATAGAGAAAATCAAGTCCAATCAAACAATGTTACCTATACCATGTGAAGATGTTAGCAGTGATGATGATGAGGATTTTCAAAAAGCCATTGAACATTTGGAACAAACAGCCGAAATTGATGATAAACCTATTAAACCAAATTTAGTGTTAAGCGATTTAAAAGATTTAGTAGAGGATATATCATCTTCTTCTGATTTGGAAACAGGAGAAATATCGAATTAATTGTAAACAACGATATTTGAAGAATTCTCATGCTTAAAGTTTATAATAAATTTAAATTATTAACACTGAAATGATGAAAAAAGCTTTAGTTAGATTCACAATGCTCTTTAAGGTTAAAAAACAAAGTTCAGGGACCTGTCCTGGGATTTGTCTTGTGATATGTCACAAGGGGTCAATTTCCACCTCCTATGACAACGCCATGTAAAAGTGATCAGTCTATTTCATATAAAGGGGCCAGTTCGGTGACAGTTTGTTAAAATTTCCCGTAGGGTATCTACAGCATTTATATGGAATGCCAACAATAAGCATATATATAATTGATAAACTAAATGTTTTTAGAAATTACTAGTATTTTTATTTTCCTTGCAAACTCCATACAAATTTTGAATTAAAAAGTAAGTTTTAAAAAAGCTACTAGTTTTTTGCTGTAGTGTAAATTGGGCTTTAGGAAATTTTTAATGACTCTTTACTCATGATTATATATTTGTTGAAGTTATAAAATAAAAATAGTCAATAATATGGACCACATATAGTATTTGCATACTTTTTTTCTTGATTGTTATGGCTGGGGGGGCCAACAGAAAAAAGAATTATTATTTCTAAGGTTATTTCTAGTAAACGAAATTCATGAATTAATAATGTTAAGTTCTACTGTATTAAACTTTGTAATATACTTATTGGCCTTTTGTGGCTTTGATATTACAATAAATAAAGCAAACAAATAAAAAAATAAATATACAATTTTGTTCATATTTTCCCTACGGGAAATTTTAACAAACTGTCACCGAACTGGCCCCTTTATATTTCAGTAACCTCTCCTAGGATTTGTCTTGTGACATGTCACAAGGGGTCAATTTCCCCATCCTATGGCAACGCCATGTAAAAGTGACCAGTCTATTTCATATAAAGGGGCCAGTTCGGTGACAGTTTGTTAAAATTTCCCGTAGGTTTATTTAAAACTAGGTTTATATATTTTCAGATTTTTTATTAAATCGTGTGGACAATGTGGAAGTCTGTGTGTTTTTATATTTAAAAGTTTTCTAAATAATTTCAAAAGAATCACAAAACACAGCTTCTAGGTCTAAATTTCCAGCATAAGAATTGACTAAAGTATATTTTTTTTTTAAAAATTTTTTGAGTCTTTTTCAGTCTACTAATATTTACGAAAAAGTTTTATTGATTTTAGCAAGGATTTTTTCATTTGTAATTGACTTAGCATTAGCACAACTTTTGAAAAATTTACTAATTTTTTTTTTTGCTAAAAATCAGCTTGCTCATTTAAAATTCATTATTTTGTACTGAATTGTTATTTTTATGTTTTTTTAATATCGCCTAAATAAGCACCCAGCCAGAAATTGATGATGGTACAAAAAACTAAGTACTCTCAAAGCGTTGTTTATACAAAAAATAAAACGTTTTGAGAACGTTTGGAAAATACCATCTTTAAAATGCTTTGATAACACTTTTTAACAAATTTTACAACTGTTGATTAAGAGAAAGATTGTATGTGTTTTAGTACTAAAAATTATTTTTATTACTTTTATAATGTTTTGTTGCAATTATTTATGTAAAAGAGAAATAGCAATTGATTCGTTATAAAATGTTGTAGGAATGCATTTAGCTTCCACCATATGTATACCTATTTCAGTGTTGTTTTCATCTAAATTTGTTACATTATATAATCCGATCGCCTTTGATTACATCGGGTAGTCAAAAAATGTTCAGTTTTCTTACAAATGTTGCATTTCAAATGCATATTTGTGTTTCGTATTATTTGTACTAAAAATTTCTTTTACAATTATAATGTTCCCATTATGTAATAAACGTACATATATTATCAGGATGAATAGATGTAATTCGAAATCCATAATTGTTTACGAAAGAAAAAACTCTAGATTAAGAAGTGTGTAAAGGTTTCCCCAGATAATAGTTGCTGCTCTTATTAAGAGGATATACTAATGGAATATTATTTGGGGAATTGGTATTAAAAACATCCAATTTCCTTTGTATATGGGAAATGGGATTAGTTGGCGAGTTTACAATAGATTTAACAAAAACTAAGCTATTTTCAAAATCAAATGCTGTAAATTGTGATACAGGCGCCCCCATATTATTTACGTCATATGAAATATGTATTAGATTATGAATATTCATTGTCACTGAGCTTGAGCCATAAAAATGTGGCATAAGTTCCATAAATTTTCTTAAAATCGTAAATTATTAAAAATTAGATTACTTAACTAAGTTTGAGACAAAAAAAAAAAAAAAATATTTATACCTTTCGATTTTTCAAACACGTCCATTCCATCTACATGAATTATAATTTTAATTTTCTTTTCATTATAATAAAGATTGGAATCAAAAGTGATATCAAGATTAGACTTTATTCCAAAATATTTAAAATTTCCCAAAGTATCGCCTAAACCTAGCATCACTTTAGAATCGCCGCTCAAAGTAGAAGTTCCTAATAAAGTTTTAGAACATTTCGGAAGAGATGTATGTATAACCTTCAGATCTCATTACCATTAATATTTCGTCTATAGAGGTTTGTGTAAGTTTTGATTTTCCTTACAACCCAATTTTTCAGTTTTTGCTCAATATGACCACATCTAAATGTGCTTAAATCACTATTAGATTCATCAGGAATAAATTCATGCGAACTTGTTTCTCCAGGTGTGCTTAAACTGGAACCAACGTCCTCATCACCTGAATCTAAATTTTCCTCTACTACTTCTTCATGAAACACTTCACTTTTAACTATTTCATTGTCGTCAGAACACTACACCAACAAAAAATTGAACACATCTACATGTCTCTTAATATCCTATAATTTTTTAACTTAATCATTTAAAACTAATTTAAGTTCTAATAAAATATATAAAAAAATAAATGTTTTTAAGTACTAAGAAATTACTTTATTTTTTGTATCTAGAGTACTGGAAAATTGCTCTACTTTTCGTTTTTCAAATTCTCGGAAGACACTCCACTTTTGTATTAATACACTTTAAAATCACTTTATTTTTAGTTTTTCTAATGTTTTGATGACGTTCTATAAACAAACATTATAACGCTTTAAAATCACTTTATTTTTTGCTTTTGCAACGTTTCTAAAATACTCTAAATACAAACATGAGACCGTAAATCATGGTTATCATTTTAGTGTTCTGAGAACACTATAAAACCCAAAAATATGTTGCTTTGATAACGCTTCAACCACCATACAAAGTGCTTTCAGAACGCTTTTATGTTTGTCAATTTCTGGCTGGGCAATTTTAATTGTGCCGATTTTTGAAAAGTGCCGATTTTTCATTAAAATTATCTGGCCCTGTTTACAAAGCAATGTGAAAGCAACCAAGCAATATGAAAGCAATACCCACTGTAGAAATGGTAATGACATATCATTACTTTTTGGACTACCAGTATTTTAAAACATTATTTCAAAATAAAAAATAATGCTTTTGTAAAATTGTTTTTATTGACCTTTTTCTCTTTTGATTATTATATTTGTTAATGCGTTACCAATAATGACTTATTTTTATCATTATTTCAAACATAAAGTAATTTTCTACTTTTTTTAAAATTTTTTTAAAATCTATTTTTAGACTCAATATTTTTGCAACACTGGTAAGAATATATGTAACCACATTTTTTTGATTTATTGTATGTTGGCGAGTTCCGCGTAACTCGATTTGAAAAAAAATTTTCGAATTCGTAAATTTTGTACATTTTGTAAAACAAAATAGTTTTAGTAAAAATTTTACTTTTTGAATTTTTATGTGTACACTACAAGGTTTAAGATAAAAATAAATTAAAAAGTAGAATTTTTATAGAGAGTTATATTTTTAACAATATTTACGAATTCGAAAATTTTTTTTCGCATCGAGTTACGCGGTTACCCCCCTGTTTTAGACTCATTATTGTTGTCAATATTGGGAAATACATAAGTAACGACGTATTTTTTGATTTTTCGTATGCTGGTATGAAAACATAACTCATTAAGTGCGTTCCCGTACGTTCCCAATGTTACCGAAATTTACCCAAAGTTACCGAAATTTACCCAAAGCTACCGAAATTTACCCAAAAGCGTTCCCGTACTCGAAAATTGGGCAAATGAGAGCGCTAATGAGAGTGTATTAGTGTGTCTCTTTTTACCAAAATTTACCCAGACTTTTTCTTCGGGTAAACTTTGGTAAAACAGCTGATGTAAATATAAACAAAAACAATTATGAAAATAGATTTAGAATTTTAATTAAATAAAGAAATAAGCAAAAGAAACTTGTTTTTTTATAAGAATTAATTGAATAAAATCAAAAACAACTTTCAAATGCGAATAAATATGGGTATTTGTGGCAATTTGCAAGCTGAAATTATACGCATTTTCACATTAGTGATGGGATTTGTGGCACAATCTAAGATTGATTGGTACAATGGCACAACCGATACTATTTTGGCACATTTTAGTTATCTACAAAATTTAATAGAAAATGGATTTAAAAAATAATGATTCTTTAAAAATTCTTTAATTTTTAGTTTCTGAGCATTCATTCGTATTAAAATACCTTTTCAAACAAAGCAAAACTAAAAAATGTCATCGAAGATATTACCAAATAACCCATAGAATTTTAAAAATTCAAATGATTTAAATTTAGCTTTTAGAGTTTCGAAATAATTAATTTAAGTTTAATTCATGAAAAATTTAATTCAGTTTTAGAAAATGTTTCTATGTACGCCATTACGAGTAACCATTCCTAAAAAATTCATTCATTGGCTGCATTTCCAAATCTTTAATAAGAATCGAATGAATTTCATTTATCATTTTAATTGAATGAATTCAAGAAAATTTTAATTCATTAGGTTAGAATTCATTCAAAATAGAATTAATTCCATAGGAATGCGATTACGAAATGAAATTAAAGTTGAATTACACGAAATGAAATTAAAGTTGAAAACACGGGTACTGAGTGAAAATTGAGTTTTGGCACAATTAAGGCACAATTAGTCACACACTTTTCAAGTCCCATCACTGTTTCACATTATTCTTTGAAATAAGATTTTGGGCTAGAAAAGTGGTTTTTTGTGTTCCCGTACTTTTGGGTAATTTTGTCATTTTGTGAGAGGATTTTGTGCTTACTCTCATTTTACCGAACTTTACCCAAAAAGTAAAGAAACACACCTATTATTTTGTGCGACATCGCCATACAAAACTAATCCCCCTGATTATGTAAGATATTTAGTATAAAATCCTCCATACAAATAGAATTTTTCAAAATCGAAATAAACAAAAAGTGAAATTTTCCTGGCGAATCTAATACAATTTTGATAAAATATAAGTCTTACTCGACTGTTAAATATTCCAAAAATATTTGTTCTAACGACTTTGCTATAAAAACGCCTAAAATCGTCTACGCCTACGACTTACATAATCAGGGGGAACAGGAAATGTAATAAGAAAAGTAATATTTGGTAACGATTTTCTACGCTGGGTACTACTGGATAAAGATAAAATAACGATATCGCTAAATAAACTTCCCGGTACAAAATTTCATTTCATATTTTATTCAAATTAACCCAGCCCAATTGGGTCATATATGCAGTGACGGAAAATACAATCAACTAAAATTTTTTTTAAACAATTTAAATTGAACAAAAAAGTTAATTCCTTAAGGGTGCACAATTGAATGAATTCCTTGACCAAAAGTTGAATTAACTAGAATTGAATGAATTCCTTAATGAATGAATCCATTAAATTTTATGAAGGAATTAGAAAAAATGAATGAAATCTTTCAAGATAAATCGAATGAAAAACAAGGGATTCATTCAATTCCTTAAGTTTGGTCAGATAATTCATTCCCAAAATAAAAATTCAGTTCTAAAACAGGAAATTAGGGAATTAATTATATTATAAGAGTTTTTGAAAATTCACAATAGATCGATTTCTTTACGCTACCGCTGAAACCCGTGAGATTCCAATTATACCAAAAAGCGTTCCGGCACTCGAAAATTGGGTAAATGAGAGCAATAGAGTGTTATTATATTCTCTATTTAAATTGTAAAAGCTGATGCAATGATAAACAAGAAACAAAGATAAAAATTTGATTTAAGAAAAGAAATACGAAAAAGGAATTCGTTATTTAAAATAATTAATTAAACAAAGTCAATAAGAATTTTTAAATACGAATAAATACGTCAATTTGTGAAATTTTTCAAACCAATAAAATTATACGCATTTTCACTTTTTTCTTTGCAATACATTTTTAGCAAGGTTGGTTACCGAAACGAATAACGGTAATAAAATTTCATTTGTTTCGGTAACGGTAAAGGTAACGGTATTTAATACTGTTTCGGTAACGGTATACCGTTATCGAAACAGCAATACCGGTACGTACCGGTATTATAAATTATGTTAAAAATATATAAAATAAGTAAAAACTTAACATATATTTAATTTTACGTGTTAAAAATACATATTATAAGCTTTATCTTCAATGCTGGTAGTTTTAATAACTAAAATTATTATCCATAAATTTTTTTGTACAAAAAAAATTATTACAAAAAAGTTAAAAAAATTTGCATTTTTATATGAATTAATAAATACCGGTAAAATACCGGTAACTACCATTAACAATAACGGTATCGGTAACGATAACGGTATTTGGAAAAACTTTTAGAGGTATTGGTAACGGTATTCAATTTGAAACGGTATTTTAGCGATAACGGTATTATAACGATAACGGTAACCAACCTTGATTTTTAGGCTAGAAAAGTGGTTTTGCGTCTTGCCGTACTTTTGGGTAATTTTGTCATAGGATTTTTTGCTTGCTCTCATTTTAGCGAAGTTTATCCAAAAAGTAAAAAAACGCACATAATCCCACAGTATTCTTAATAAGGCAAATTCCGAAAGTTTGTGCAATAACATACATACACTCAAAAAAATAAGTTAGTAGAAAAATTAGTAAAACGTCTTGTATATCAAGTGTACTAGTTTTTAGGATTTTTTTTGCTGAAATTCCGTTTTCAGCAAAAATTCTAGTTATATTTTTTTAGCACTAAACTAATTTTGAACTAATGTTTTACTAATTTATTTTGCTACAAAAATTGTGCTGATAACCTCATTCATAGCGTGGACGACAACCAGATAGACAAGATGTAGATGTCGCAGCTTGTCTGGAAACGGAAATGACAAAAAAGAAAAACAATTCTACACATATTCTATATTTAAATTTTCAGCAAATAAATTAACTAAAGTAAAATTTCGCAACAAGTTTTTTGAGTTCTTTTCAGTCTACTAATATTCAGCAAAAAGTTTAGTGATTTTAGCAAGGATTTTTTCATTTGCAGTAGACTAAATGTTAGCAAAATTTTTGCAGAAGATTACTATTTTTTTAAAAAGCTAAATTTCTAACATGAATGCACTGTAGTATATGCATGAAGTACAGTAACTGCAATTGTAAAGAGACACTTATTTCTCATGCATAGTTCTATATTTGTATTGTATTTTCTGTATACAGTAATTTTGACTTAGCTGCACAAAAAACTTTTGCAAGAATTTATGTGCAGGTCAGCCAAAAACGCAGCTAAGTCAAATGGCTTACCTGCCTTAATGCCGTTTTTATTTAGGAAAGCAATTCATTTTTTTTTACTATCTAAGGAGAGATGAAAAGTAACTTCTTGTGAATGCATTCAAATATATATTTAAGAAGCGATATTTATGACTTTTGAATGCATTCACAAGAAGTTACTTTTCATCTCTCCTTAAATAGTAAAAAAATGAATTGCTTTCCTTTATAAAAAAGAACATCCAAGCACTCATTTTTATGACATGCAAAGCTTACTTAAAGTAGCATAAACACCTTCTCTCCTATGACAAGCCAATCCCAGCAAAAAAATACCTGACCAAGATCCGTAAAATCACCTATATTGTTCGGCACGAATGCGTTCAAATTGAGGTGAAAAAGGCATTTTTTTAACATTGGCTTGTCATAGGAGAGAAGGTGTTAATGCTACTTTAAGTCTTCTTTGCACGTCATAAAAATGAGTGCTTGGAAGTTCTTTTTTATACAGGAAAGCAATTCATTTTTTTTACTATCTAAGGAGAGATGAAAAGTAACTGCTTGGGAATGCATTCAGTATAGGTGGTTTTACGGATCTTGGTCAGGTATTTTTTTTTCTGGGAAGTAAAAAAATTTTTTAATTAATGGCTTTTTGGAAGTCATTTAAAATACTTTTATTGGAAGTAAGAAATCAGCATATATAGCTACTTTATATGCAGTGAAAAAAGCATTCTTGTAGAATGCATTCGGTTTTTTTTTTTGCTGGGATGTTAAGAAATGCGTTTTTCACCTCAATTTGAACGCATTTGTGCCGAACAGTATAGGTGCTTTTACGGATGTTGGTCAGGTATTTTTTTGCTGGGTACTTTATATGCAGTAAAAAAGGCATTCTCGTAGAATGCATTCGGTTTTTTTTTGATGGGATAGTGATGAAAAGGAGATTTTTGAAGTAGTTTGAGATGGCTACTGTGACTTCATTTATGGAAAAAAAAGTCAATTTTGGAAAATTTTGAGTTGTGCAACTTTTGTATTTAGGGTGTGATTTGTTTAAAAACAAATGTAATTTTTAACAAATCTTTAATCAGATAACACTGCATGGCACATAAAAAAATAAGAGCTGACCATTCTATATATTTCGGATATTCTGATTACAATGGCGTACTTTATTTTGCGATTTAAGGTACAGATTGTCTGCAAAACGTCTTTAAAATTTAGCGATTTAACATTTAAATTTTTATATAAAAAATTTTCAAATGCAATCAAAATCAATTTTTGGTGGTGAAATAAATATAAGCACAGGAACTGTAGTCATATTTATGGTGCAAATTTGATGCATAAAACTTTATTTCAAAACCACTGTTCGCGTTTTATGTAGGTTTTTATGGAATTTTACGGTTTTCGCCAATTCAATCGTTTAGTGTAAAACTTTAAAATAAAATTATATTAACACAAATAAAGAATTTATTGGTCCAACAAATTGATTTTTGATAAGCAAACATATTTTGAATCCTCCATATGTTACGCAATATTTTGCAATTGTGGCTGTATAAGCGGATAGAATTTCAATAATAAGAAATAATGGTAAGTAATCTTCATCTATTGGATCTTGCAAGAATACTTTCGTATCAATTACATTTCATTTTATTATTTGCAGATTGCATTATTTGCAGTAATGACGACTCAACACCAGTTACTCACAAGGGTTTTCCACCAGTGTATAAAAAGATTGGCTAGACAATTTTCGCTTAAAAAACTTTTTTGAGATGCATTCGTGATTTTTAAATATTTATTTGACATTTTATTTTTGTGTTGTATTTTCTACAGAAGAATTTTAGCCATTAAATATTTCAGTTGGTACACAAATTCACGATTTTTTATTATTACGAAAATTGTTTTAGATATTTGTGTTTAATTTTTATTTTTAAATTTAAAAATAAAAATAGTTTTATCGACCTTTTAATTGCAGTAATGGCACCATTTTCTAAAGAAAGCTGGAAAATCCCCTAAACGATCGTCTTTTCATTGCTGAAGGTGTAGTATATTTTGAAAGCAATAACTCTGTGAAGTATTTGTTAGGACAATATCCTGATGAAGAAAAATGGCAGTTTTTGAAAAAAAGTATGTACTTATTATGTTATTTCATATTAAAGAAATAATTGGCTTCGAAAAAGAATAATTTTTCATTGCATATTAAAGGTCGAAAAACTATTTTTAAATTTAAAAATCAAAATTAAACAATTTAAGATAAATTTTTATATATTAATTGTTGCAAAAAATGTTTTACTTTTACCAAGCTTTTTTTAATTTTTAACATAAAACCGCCATAGTTTTTGCGCCGTTAGGGAAAAACGATTAATGCAGACGGATTTAATTTACTTAAACAAACACAAATCGCCATTCATGTCATAAAGGAATTTTTAGATATTTAGATCCCTCAAACATTTTGAAATTCCTCATAAACCCAACACAATGAGATGGACAGCGTAAAAATTAAAAAAGTTTACTTTCATCAAAAACATTAGCAAAAGAGTCTATCTTCAAAAACAGTCGCCCAAAAGTTTTTCTTCAGTCAACAAAAGTTGCCTTGTGTGTTCTAAACCTTATAAAATATTTTTTATAAACAAAAATTTAAGTTTAAGCCTAATTAAAACTTAACAACTCACTGCGTCTTATGGGGGGTTAAATTTACTTTAAATACAAGACTTATTATATTTTTGTGGTTTTATATCAGGAAACATGGGTTCATGGGTATGCACAGACGACGTAACATGTATTATATCACCAGCAGTTGTAAATTTTGTAACTAATCTAGCTTTACACTTGGCCTTATGGTACATAGAACATTTCCAGTCACGGCTACGAGATTCAGGTTTCAATTTAGAATTTGGCGTATAAGTATTATGTTTATACAAAACCAATTGGGTGCCTCGTCTGGAGATGATGTAACGGGCAGATAAAGCAGTTAAGCGGGCTAGAAAAAAATACAAAAAATACGTTAGTATAAAAATATTGTAACTCTAAAATATCAAGATCCTCTTTTTTCGGCGAATAGAAATTTCAAAATATTAAATTATTAAAATTGTATTATACGGTTATTGTTTTAATATATTTAAAAATAATTTGTTAATAAACATAAAAACATACACAAGTTTTATTATATTTTAGTTCGTTGTGTGTTGCTGGATCAAATCTAATTTTTTACTTTTAAAACTTTACATGGTAAATGATTGGGATGGTTATGATTACTATCTCTAATTTGTATCTTCATATTATCTTTACGCACAATGGCTCGAGCACGACACGACTTACGAAAATTGGCACATTTTAAATAATACGTATTGGCTGACTGAGAACTTATAACAAAACGGTAATTATTTATCACAGTATAACTTTTGGGACGTCTTCGTTTATGCACTAAAATATACAAGAAATAAATAATTAAAAAATTAGATTAGTTTTCCATTCGAATAATAAAGGATTAACAGAAATATAAATAAAGATTAATAATAAGATTATTTTCCATCGTCCATCGTTTATTCTGTTAACGCCAGTGAATAAAGTTAAATTTCAATTACAAAAACGAAACATACTTTTAGAAAATTATGGGAATAAATATGTTAATAAACATACAGAACTTTCCAATATATTTTATAATATTTTTAGAAGTGACCTTAACAGAACGATTAAAATAGTACCAATTGTGCATAATAACTATTTATATAAAAAATAATTTAAATAAAATTTTGTTTAAAATTGTGTCTACAAATATATTTAATTTAATGTAGTTTTAATATTAAAAATTATTTACATTTATTAGTTTACTTATTTTGTCACCATTTTTCGTTAAAACCGCCTCATGATTATGTTGTTTACGTCCTAATTTTATGGTATTGTCGCCAGCCGTTACACATCTAGCCGGACATCTTAAGGAGGTATTACTATTTTTATTGCATACCCAATTTATAGTGGAGTTGTATTTGCGTTCGGCGGTATATAAAAAACCCTTGTAAAATAAACTTAAACCAGAGCGGCGATTAGGAACAAACGTAAATTTTTCTTGAAGCCAAATACCAGATCGTTGTTCAAACTTTTTAAAAAGTTCTAAAAGGATTTTAAATAAAAAATCTTTTAATAAAATAAATTATGTTTTTTTGAAATCTTTATGTAAAAATATTATAAAAAAAGTTTAATTACTACAAACATAAATAATCAAATTGTACTTTATTAGTCTATTTTTTCTGTTAATTTTAACTAAAATTCCTTATACTTTATGACATTTCAATTATGATTATGTTGTCCTCTTATTGATGATATACAATTATATTTTGTTATAACTCTTGCTGAACATTTTGTATATTTACATCGTACTTTAACACATTCCCAGTAGCAGGCATCTTTTATGCGCCGATTTAATGTATACTTTTTACCATTTATTGTAAGCAGAGTATTACCTCGAATACTTCGTGTAAAACTTACATTAAGATTATCATATGATGATTTTTTTAATTCCGTTTTGATGGGTTGTAATATGGAGCACTCTAAAATAAAAACAAAGTAAGAAGATTATGATGCGGATTTGATAATAATGGAAAATCGTGTTTGAATGACATTTTTTCAATTTGGTTATAAGGATAGAGAAATTAAATACCATATAAAAAATGTAATTGAAGTATATTTATTTCAAAAAAAAGATTAATCAGGAGACAAATATCAATCCATCAGATAGACCCTAAAATTTATCGGTATATATACGTTCCTCATGGCTTATTAACGACTTCCCTCATATAGTTGGGGAATCGACGGGAATTTTATATGCTGACGATTCTTTATTATAGGCTAGTGATGAATCTCCTCAAAGGGCTTTAGAGAAGGTTTCTTTACATCTTTCTGTGGTAAATAATTTTTATAACGATTGGGAAATAAGAATTAACTCTTGTAGAAGGTTTGTTGTTCCTGAGAGTAAACGGTTGAAACATTTCCTGAATGATAGGGAAATACCTTTTAAATTTCGTTTTAATCGTTAAGTACGCACTGAGCACAAACTTTTAATATTTACTTTTTTAATGTTACTTAATTCCGTTTAAATTGTTCATTTCAAGACTCAATAAAATTTAAATTAAAAAAATTATATAAACGTCATCTTTTTACTAGTTTTTGTTTTTGTTAAAATGCATTTATAAGTGCTGAGTTAACCTGTTTATTTGCGTAATCCATTCTTTGCCTTGGACAGCATTATTTACCACCAACAAAACCAAGTTTAATCACGATATGAGACATGAAGAATTAAGCCCTCCTTATAGGCATTTATTTATAAATATTATTGTATGGAAAAATTTCTTCAGTAAAAAAATCTTCCAAATCTTTTATAATAATTTTAAGTTAAGAATATTAAGAGCGCATGAATCGGAGTCCGGTTGTATTTATATTACAAAATTATGATGTTAAAACCAGTTTTTGCAAAAAACCAACTATTTTAAAAACAAGTTTGGCGGTTAACCGAAAATAGACCCGGTTTACCAGCCTTAAATAGAAAAAATAAAATCCTGTTATTTCACAATAGGTCCGTTCCTTACCCAAAAAGTTCCCGTACTCGAAAATTAGGTAAATGAGAGCGTTCAAGAGAGTGAAACTTTTTACCAAAGTTACCCAGACTTTTTCTTCGGGTAAGTTTGGTAAATTGTAAAACTAACATCTGATGCAATGATAACCAAAAACAATTGTAAAAATAATTTGAAAATTTAAATTTAGCAAACCAATACGCAAAATAATTGTCTTATTTATAAAAAATAATTAATTGAACAAAATCAATAAGAACTTTTAAATGCAAATAAATATGTTTATTCAATTTTTCAAACTAAAATTTTACGCATTTTCATATTTTTCTTGGTCTCGAAAAGTGGTGTAGTGCGTTCCTTAACTTTTGGTAATTTTGTCATTTGATGAGAGGATTTTTTGCTTACTCTCATTTTACCAAACTTTACCCAAAAAGTAAAGGAACGCACTTAATATAGCACGTTAGCACTAAAACTGAATAAAAAATAATCTAATTTTTTTTATAAAAAAAAATGAATCAGAACCTAAGGATCCCAATAAGCACATAGGTTTTAAAAATTCAAGTACTTTAAATTTAGCTTGAAGTAAAGTATATTTCAAACTCTAGCACCTGTTTTTTTAACAAAAATATTTCAAACTTGAATTTTTGTTTCCCTTTTGCTGGAGTATGCTATTGAAATAAAATGTAATAAAAGTTGAATTCAAGCCTTGAAACTGGAAAACAGGGCTGGAATTGAACTTGATTTCAACTTGAATTCCAGTGAAAATGTTTATAGGGATTTTTCATGGAAATTTTATTTTTTTTTTTATTTATTTAGTAGCATTTAAAATATTTTACAAATTATTCCTATTAAATTCTAAATACAAATTTAGCTAAAAGCTCTGTGGTATATTATATTTTACAAATTGTGCACTTTCCTTTCTAAAAACATTTATATTTAATTCTCTTTTAACATTGTTAGGTAACATATTATATAAATTTAGACCTTTATAAAACAGGGATCGTTGCATTGCAATCGTTGTTACTCGTTGTATCCTAAAGTTTTGCGCGTTTCTAAGACCATATGGTTGTACTTCTCCAACGTATCTTAATTGTTCACACACGTATTTGTGCACAAATACTGCGGTGCATTCCCCATCTTCATTTTTTGAATAAAATTTAGCGTGTTTATCTCCAGACGTTGTTGTATATTAAGCCATTTTAGAGTGTTAAGCATATATTGTATTGACGTATACCGATTGCATTTCAAAATAGAACGCATTGCTTTGTTCTGCAGTTTTTGTAATCTTTCTATTTGTTTTCTGCAGCATGAATATATAATTGTGGAACAGAATTCAAAGTGTGGTTTAATCATTACGTTATAAATATTTACAGCCGTAATAATTGAAATTTTATTTCTTATTCGTTTAAAAAATCCTATTTTTTTGCCAATTTTTCTACATATAAATTCGATGTGTTCTTTAAATTTTAAGTCTTTGTCTTTAATAAAACCGAGATATTGTATGCTATTTACTTTCTCTATTTCTTCAATATTAATTTTTATTATCAAATTACTGTTCATGTTTATTTCCAATAATTTTGTTTTATTTTCATTTGGTTTTAATTTATCCATTTTAAGCCATTTATTTATACTTGTTATATCGTGCAATATATTATCCTGACATTTTTCTGGCGTATCCGCTTCCGTAAAAATCAATGTATCATCCGCATAAAGAACTATTTCACATTTTTCTAATATATTTGGCATATCATTTATATATATTATAAATAATAATGCCCCCAAAATCGAACGCTGTGGAACTCCAAATTCGTTACTGATTTTATTTGATTTTATATTGTTTACTTTTGTCGTTTGACTTCTTTCCATTAAATATGATTAAAACCATTGCAGTTCATTACCTTGGATACAGTACATATATAGTTTTTGTATTAATATCTCTCTACCTATTGTTTCAAAAGCTCTTTTGAAATCTAAGAAAATTGCCATTATTTTGTTGTCTTTCTGCATATCTTCCATCTACTTATTACATAGTTCACTGCGGTTTCACACGAGAATTTTCTTCGAAACCCAGATTGATATTTCGAAAATAGGTTGTTTTCTTCCATATATTTTTCCAGCTGTATTTTTACCACTTTCTCAAGTATTTTCTCACATGTTTTTAACGTATTTATTGGGCGATACTCTTCATTAAGCTTAAATTTATCTTAAAATAAGTAAGGTCCAGTTTTATAGTCGGAACTAAGATCGATTATTGACTTAAATATTTCTTGAATAAGAATTTTTTTCCTTTTGAATTCTGACAGTTTTTGAGGGACAAATTATATACAATTTTTTAAGATTCTTTTCAAGAAAAATATCTCAGGAAAATGTAAAGAAATCTAAAAAATTTCCTTGGAAAAGCGTACCTAATATGAAAAAGTTCTAAATGTTGAGAAGTATTTTAAAAGAAAATTTAAAGATTTTAAACCGAATCCATTTACACAGTGGTATTTGTGTTCATTTTGTTTTATTAATTTCTCGAAAATTATATTTAAAAATTCTAATTTCTAGATAGTGTGGCGCAAAAGTTTTGTCTAAAAGGATCTATTTAAATAGAAAATAATATCAAATTCTCAGGTTTTTAATAAAATTTCTCAAAAACTTGGTTTTTTAAGTTAAATTAAATTTACAATTTAATGTATTACGATTAAAAAAAGTAATGGAAATAGTGTAGTTGAAAAATAAACTCTTGTTTAAATTCAGAAAAATTATATATTATTCGGCATGGTGCACCAAAAACCCATATTGTGAGGACTTTTCAGACTCCGGAGATGTTTTTCTTAAAATTTAATAAACATAATAGCTTTTTTTATAAACTCGTAAATTCCTTGTAAACCTTGTACATATATATAAATAAACCATATTTTTTATGTATTTAGTTTGACATTAAACTCATAATTATACCAGATTTACACCGTTTACGAGTAGAATACGAGTTTATATGAAAACACCTATAGAAAAACATTCTAACAACAACTTTTGCTTAACCTACATTGATTATATTATTATAATGTCACTATGTTTATAGAAAACCATAGGAATCGATGTATTAGCAGTTTTGCTAAAATAATACAGACCTCTTAGAAGCTTTTTTTCATTAACAACCCCTTAACCAAGGTTGGTTACCGAAACGAATAACGGTAAGGATAACGGTAACGGTATCAAATTTCGTTTGTTTCGGTAACGGTAAAGGTAACGGTATATAAGACTGATTCGGTAACGGTATACCGTTATCGAAACAGTAATACCGGTACGTACCGGTATTAAAAATTACGTTATAAACATATAAAAACAAGTAAAAACCTAGCATATTCTCATTTTGAAGTTTTAAAAATACAGATTATTACCTATAAATTCAATGCTGGTAGTTTTTATAATTAAAATTATTATCTATAAATTTTTTTGTAAAATAACTCAAGATTATAAAATAAAAAAGTAAAAAAATGGCATTTTTTATATAAACTAAATAATACCGGTAAAATACAGGTAACTACCCATGAAAATAACGGTATCGGTAACGATAACGGTATTGGGAAATTTTTTTAGAGGTATTGGTAACGGTATTCAATTTGAAACGGTATTTTAGCGATAACGGTATTATAACAATAACGGTAACCAACCTTGCCCTTAACGTTTTTATTGGAAGTTGCTGTTGATTTTTTTTAGGGAAACGTCTTTTTATTTTTATATAAGTCTTTTCAAGAAATCATCGATTTGAAATATTTTTTTGTACTCTTTTATTGCATATTAAAAAAATTAGGGGTACGTGAGGAAAAACACACTTCTTCGAGCAAAAAAACACTTCGAGTATAACTGTGTATGTAAGTTTTAGAGTAATTTTAAGGTAAAGTGATAAATATTGTATCCAAATGAAGGCCACAACAAATTCTCGATTCGAAAAAAAAATCCGAATTCTTAAATTTTGTACCTTTTGTAAAAAGATAACCTTTAGCATAAATCTTACTTTTTTAATTTTTAATGTTAAGGACAGAAATGAATTAAAACGTAGAATTTTTATACGGAATTATTTTCAAACAATATTTGAAAGATTTAAAATTTCGAAAATTTTTTTAATCGAGTTACCCACTGAAACATTGCGCCCAGTATTTTATTATAAAACTTCATTTAGCTTATAACAACGAGCACAGAATCTCAAGAGATTGCAGGAGTATCTAGACTATGGAATAGACTTCCCATTCACCTAAAACACTTTGATTACTCTAGTACAGTGTTAAAACAGAAATATCTAGATTTTTTTAATATCACTCATTGATTTATTTTAAAATTTCTACATGGGACCTACTAATTTTATCATGGGATTTATTTTATAGTATTTTAACTATAAGTTTATAATAAGTTATAATTTCTACTGTTCATTATATATATTATAAATTAAAAATGTATTAATCGTATATGGTCCTGGAGGCCCGATTAAATAAAAATAAATAAAAATAACCGCTCTCTCACTGTCTCTCTCTGAAAAGTTAATTGCAGTTAATAAGTTCAGTTTGTTATTATATTTTTCATAATTTGTATAATTATTAAAAAATGTTACATATTTTTAAAATATTAAAAATCCTAGAAATATCGGTTGAGTAAATGCATACTCTTGAGATTGTACGTTCGTTGGACAGGCGAATTTGAATTTTTTAACTTTCAGTTTGTGTTAACTTTAGGTTATTTGTTTATTGTTAATGGGGGTTAGTGAAAAAAATTATAAAATGTGGCTGCAAATAGGGATTGAAATTTTGCACTCCGCTTTTTAATGACAAAATGATATTTTTTTAATGTTGGTACTGAAAGATTTCACCATATTTACTATAATTTAAGCACAAAATTGATCAATTAATCTTTGTTTTTCCTTAAAACTGGCCTGTTTCCTTTTGCAGCCACAAGCTGTTAAAATAGCTTGAAATACATAGCCATTGATTCAAGTCTCTCACAGGCTCTGCCTGATATTTCAAGAAGTCAAATGGTAGTTAATGGCTTTAGTTTTTTTTATATTTTATTCATATTTTGTATATTTATTGAAGCAATTTTTTTTAATTAAAATTTTACCATACAACTTAACCTATCACCTTCTATTAAAACTTCTTGAAATTTTGGACAGATCCAATTAATAGAGACTGATACGCATGCACACTCCTGAGGTTCTAGGCTGTAACTAACACGCACACTAACCAAACAACGCAGTTGCAGTGAAGAAGTAAACGATACTTCCAACGGAATCCAAACGGTTGGACTTCACAGCCTAACGATATGTTGAGATACTCCAAATAGCAAAATAATTGAGGGTAATTTCCCATTAAAACAAATACGGGTCACAAGATAACAGTGTTCGACATGGCGAACTGTACATACATCTAGTATATTTATCCTTTTATGTATTATTTTTCACATGATAATAAACTTCAGTTGAATATCTATAGTAACCAAATAAAAAACTATAGTATATTTAAGATTAATACTAAAATAAAAGTCATACTAGAGGAAATTTCTTGAATTTTATTATTGTAAAAACATTAACAATTTTGAACACAAATATTCCCAAAATATTTGAGTTACTCCTAAAAAGTCCTTTTAAAACAAATATTTTCGACAATAAACTTATTTTTAATAAACTACTACCTTACTTGTCCATTAATTTATACACATATATTTTTTTCTAGCCATGGAGTTTGGAAATGATTTTTTCCTATGTATTGTTTCGATGGATTCTTCACGTTATTAAGATTCATTTTATTAAAAGAATTATTGTTAAGGCATTGGGATTTATTTTATACACGTTATAAAAATTATTTTAATTAATATAATTAAATACATTTATTTTTATATTTAGTTTAAGAAGATAATGTAAACCACCGAAAAATTTCACAAATTATCAAATAGAAAACACTAACCACAAGAAAAAAAAAAAACAAATTGACAGCTAACAACAAGGCGTCGAAATTAAGAAAACAGTGTTGGTAAACGCATAAAAAGAGTACGAAATAAATAAACAAATACTTTTAATAAAATAAAAAATTAAAGTATATAAAAATATATAAAAGTAATTATTATAATTTGAAGACATTTTTTTTTTAATATTTTATTAAATTTACTTTAAAATTTATTGACCTCCTGCTATTTAAATACAACGCTGTTAAAAAATGTTTGTATTGAAAACTGTCACGAAAATTGTCAATGTGCAGCACAGTGATGCCAGTTTAAGGTTTTTTCAAAGAAGGTAATTTTTTCAGTTCAATGAATGAAAATGAAATTGAATGAATTCAGTAATGAGTTGAGTGGAATTAATTCAATTCTTATTCGCTTGATTTATTAAGGTAGAAAATATTATTGTCAATAAGTCAACAACAACTGTTTTCTTGTATACAAAAATGTCGCAATATGCCCTACTCATTACAAAATATTTTTCACTTTTTATGCTTGTGCAATAAAGCGGCCCAAACATTAAGGAACATTGAATTGAGTAGGGAACAAAAAATATCAAAAAATTTTGTAAACACGAATTGCACGATGTCAACACGCACACATTCACAAAAACTGGGAATTTTTTCACGAATGTTCCTTAATGTATGTTTCCAATATATTAAACAACCATCCAATATGACAAACGTTTAAATCTAGGGGAGTTTTTAATTCGTTTAGGGGAAATCTAAAAATGACCTGGCAACACTGCTGCTGCTGCGTCCAATAGAATGTTGTGACATTTGAAAAAAATATTGTATTGGGTGAATTTCGTGGATCATCATTTTAATAGAAATCTTTATCAAAATTTTAAAATCTACACATTAAATTATTAATATGCTACCAATTAATATATTAACTATAATTTTCAGGTGTTAAATATAAATTTTATTAATAAACCAACCAATTTAGGCCCTACAATGTTTGATATGTTGTGATGAAAAATAATAAATTAAAAACCAACCAAAATGTGTAAAATAGCAAATATAAAAACTGTGAAAAACATATAAACAAGAAATAATTAAATAAATATATACACTTTTTAAACCCCGACATTCACCAAGTCAAAATTGTGTTTTCTTTTCAAGTCGCTATATGCTACTTTTCATTTCATCTGCTGGGTCATTAATGCTATTTTTCTTAAATTTTTTTTGTAGTTACTTTACCTAAAAAGCCAAAATCAATTGATTCTGGCAAAATTCCCCTGTGTGCTGGCAGTCGAGTTTATGTGTCTAAAAATGACTTGATGAAAATTTTTATACCTAATGCTTGCATTTATACATCACGGCTAAGTGATTTGGTGTTTGGCCTGGAAAATCTGGAAAATGTTGCAAAGGCTGGCATAAAGGATCGATTAAAACTATTGGATGATAACTTGCTGAATTCCGTAATAAGTAAGTCAAATTTATTTGTAAATAATGTAGAATTTTTTAATAATAAAAATTTGTCCATCGACTAAAGTGCCCACGCTGAGTTGAATGGAAGAAAAACTTATTTTTGGCCACGTCCCCTTTAAAATCGTCGAGCAATCTAAAATTAGAGCTTAGCGAAACCAGTATTGGACATACACAGGCAAGAAAGCTTTACTGAGCGAATCCGGCTTCGAAGAACCACAGAGTTGAAACCCCCTAAGCGGTAAGGCTTTTTGGAGTAAGTTCTTACTGAGACGCGAGCACTTGACCGACAAGAAAGAATTGCACTATTTAACACAGCGTGTCAACTTTAGTCGATGCACAAATTTTTATCAATTTTGGAACCATTTCGGTAAACCTTATTTGTTCCGCATTTTTTAACATCTAAGAGAATCTTAAAGATCTCTTCGCATTCTATAAATGTTCGGTTTATCTGCAACTATATTGCTGACATAATATTTTCCACTTTTTGAAACATTTAACCTTTGTGTCTACAGACAGAATTATACATAAAAATCCACAAGAAAACTATAAGTTGGTGTAGACACAACGGTTAAGTTAGAAATATATGTATGTATAAATATCTCAGCAGGAAAGTGCAGTAAAATATGTTGGGAACCAAAAACATTTCATTGTAAGTACAATTTAACTTCTAAGCAAATATTTTAAAAACTAATAGTTTCTTTGATAAAGATTTTGCTGGACACACATTAAAATGTTCTACTTGTGGCAGAAAAATGGTTCCTCATAGAGTAAACTTTACCCAAAAAATGTTGATTTGTCAAACATATATAAATTCTAAATCAGCGGTCCCCATCAACTCAAAATTGCGTGTAAATTGTTGTTGTTTGTGCTGTTTTGGGTTCCCGCGGGTACCCGCGGTAACGTATGGGAACGCACTTATAATAAATTGGAAGTCCAATTTATTTTATATAAAAAAAACGTAAATAATTTCAAGCTGATGATTTTTAGAAAAAAGTTGTATGATTGTTAAGAGTGAAAAACATTTTTTTCCAGAAAATCGGCAGAAATTTCTATGGACTTTTAAGAGATAATAAGATATAATAGATTTTTAGTGTTTTCATATAAAAAGTAACATGTTCATAAAATGAATTTTGCACAAAAAATTTGTTTTATGTCACTTATAAATTTTAAAAGTGATTATGCTAGGTAGCAATTGTAATTCATAAAATACATATATTGAAATTCAGAATTTCTATTGGAAATTAAAAAAAAACATCAATTGAAATTCAGATTTTCAGAATTAAATGGATGAAGAGTATTTAAGCGCTGTTTATTCTTATGCTGTGCGAATTAGTTCTAATAGATAGCCAAATATTCTTAATTATGTAGAAAATCTGCCACTACAAGGTTAATGTTGTTATTTTTTTACAAGATAATATATTATGGAGTCCCAAATTATTTATTTTCGAAATTTACATTCACGAGATACGCAACAACCCCACGTATTGTTGAACCTCTAATTTCATGAACGATCTTTGATCATTCTTTTATAATAAGAACTTGTAGGAATTGGAATTATTTACCATACCATTTGCATGATTTTACCTTAATACCTGGGGCTTTTAAGCATAGACTTTTGGCTTACTTCCAAAATAGTTCTTTGTTGTGTCCTTGATTGGCTTTTGGTTAAGCTGTTGCCAATAGGGACTTAAGTTGTGATGATGTTGTTTGTGCCTTAGTCGTGTGCAAGGAAGTAGAGCATACGATTTGAAACATCGTATATTTCCTTTTATAATCCTGTTTTAAGGATCTATTTTTGTATATACGGTTTTTTATATATAATATATTGAATTTTGTAGATATAAATATGAAATTGTAATGTTTTAGCAATGCACCTTTGGCCTTATTGGCTTATTGCATTGCAAAAAAAAAACTATCGCCCCTTATTCGATAAGGTTATCAACCATAATTACGAGTTTTAAAAAAATGTGTAAAATAAGGCTTTACCGGAATAACGTTTAAGGAAAACTACTACCTCATATTCATCGATGGATACCAGGAGGACAACGGAAACCATTGTTCAAAGAAATAGTGTGGCTTACCAAGTTATTGCATAAAGTATATTAAAGAAGTTTATACTATTTTAGACACATAAAAAGTGCTAAGGTACGAAATCTATCATTTATCCTTCGCTAGAATATTAAAACAATATGGTTTACCAAGCAGAAACCTTATTAAAGATTTTTTTATTTTGAAAAAATGATAGCTGTTTTGCAGGACTTTCATACTCTATACACTCCTTAAATATGCTAGGGAAATCTATCATGTACCTGTCGCTGGGATACAAGAATATCGTGAAAACCATTCTATTAACACAGTGGCTCGTATGAATAAAAAATAGATACTGCTAATAGGGGGAAATACTGGGGGTTTTACTTTCACTTTCATTTACTTCAGAATTTTAGTCTGCTTTCGAGTATGTCTACTAAAAATTTATTTTTTTTATTTTCGTTAATATTTCATACTATTCTACAAGTGCATAGATAAATTTGCTATTAAAAGTCATTCTTAATCCAAAAGTAATTACTTCGAGTAATTGCTAAGTTTTATTCATATAACCCATTGGGCCATATTAATAAAACTTAGCAATTACTTCGAAGTAATTGCTAAGTTTTTTTCATATGACCCAATATGGCTTAACAAGTTTTTGCAGAAATTTTATTGAATATTAGGTCATATAAATAAAACTTAGCAATTACTTCGAAATAATTACTTTGGGCTTAGGAATGGCTTTTATCTCCAAATTTACAAATTGGCTGGTAGAATAGCATGAAATGAAACGAAAATTAAAAAATTAAATTTCTAGTCTACTCCCAAGCAGACTAGATTTGTGAAGTAATTGCTTAAAAAACCCTGTATTTCCCCCTATTAGTAATACGAGCCAATGGCTCGTATGAATAAAAAATAGATATTACTAATAGGGGGAAATACTGGGTTTTTTAAGCAATTACTTCACAAATCTAGTCTGCTTGAGAGTAGACTAGAAATTTAATTTTTCAATTTTCGTTTACATTTCATGCTACTTTACCAGCCAATTGGTATTTTTGGAGTCAAAAGCCATTCATAAGCCCAAAGTAATTACTTCGAAGTAATTGCTAAGTTTTATTCATATGACCCAATGTGTTATTTAGAAGAAATGATAGCCGATTTGCAGGACTTTTATATTCCAGATACTTCTTAAGATTAATAAAATAAGACTTCTATCACATATCCGTCGCTGGCAGACTAGAAGGTAGTAGAAACCGTTTTATTAAAATAATGCGCCTATCAAGTTTTTAATGTATGAAATCTATCATATATCATTCGCTGTAAAAACCGTTTCATTAAAAAATGTGGCTTTGCAGAAATTGTATTAAAGAATTCTTTATTTTCACCTTACTCATTGTACGGAGTAATTTTCTTCCTCTTTTTATATTAAACAGAAGTAAGGCAGAAGAAAAAACTTGTTTTGTTTATTAGCAATGGTGACATTGCAACAAAAACTTTCAAAATATTTCTACTGTTGGTTATGCTTGCAAAAAACTTCGAAAACATATTTATTTATGTATATATTTTTTGCTACCCCTTCTCATCTACACCATTTCTAACTGTAATTGAGAAAAGAACAATTGAAATTGAGATTTTCCATTTGAAATTGAGAAAAGTTCATTTGATTTTGATATTTTCTATTTAATATTGAGAAAATAACAATTGATTTTGAGATTTTCCATATGAAATTAAGAAAAATGCAAATGGAATTAAGATTTTCCATTTAAAATTGAGAAAGGAACAAATAAAATAGATATTTTCCAATTCAAATTGAGAAAAGAAGATATGTATTTGAGATTTTATATTTGATATTGGGAAAATAGCAAATGAAATTTAGATTCTCCAATTGAAATTGAGAAAAGAACAAATAATATTGAGATTTTATATTTGAAATTAAGAAAAACACAAATGAAATTGGGAAAATTATAAATTAAATTAAGAAAAGTATAAATGTAATTTAGAAAATATCAAATGATTTTGGGAAAAATTTGTTTTAAAGTACAAATTTTATTAAACACAAAAAATAAACAATAAAAATAACAATCAACGTACGGGCATATTTTTTATTTGTACGGCGGATTAATGGAATGTGCAGGAATGCTGTATGGCTCTGCTGCAGACGCCAGCAGTTACCAACGTTTAGCTCACGAAAAAATTTCTCATCCATTCCCTGGCAACAGGGAATCCAATTTTTCATCCAATTTAATAACGCCTTTAACAATTGGGTCACGTGATGGTGGGTTGGTGGTGGCTAGCGCGAGTTCAAAATCTTGAATAGCCACGTTTACGGCGATAAAACAAACTGAAATTTGTTTCGTCCAGCCACACTATTTCGTTACCGGCTCTGACGTACTCGTTCAGACAAGTAACATATTCTGAATATTTGGCCTTCTTAGCAGCTTTTAAGGAATATATATCGGTGTAAGATATTTCCAATTTCTTGCCATTTATGTCTCCGTGCAAGCTTAATTTTATTCACAAGAATTTTATTAAATTTCTTAATTGCAGTTGAAAACTTCTCAATTTCATTTGTATTTTTCTTAATTTATTTGTTTTTTCTTTTCTCAATTTCAAATAAACAAATCTAATTTCCATTTGTTTTTTTCTCATTTTCAATTGTAAAATCTCAATTTCACTTGTTTTTTTTCTTAATTTCAAATGTTAAATCTCAATTTCATATGTTCTTTTCTCAATATCAAATTAAAAATCTCAATTCCATGTATGCTTTTCTCAATTTCAATTGTAAAATCTCAATATCATTTATTCGTTTCTCAATTTTAATTGGAAAATCTCAATTTCATTTGGTTTTTTCCCAATATGAAATAGAAAATCTCAATTTCAATTGTTCCTTTCTCATTAGCAAATAGAAAAGCCCAATTTCAATTGCTCTTTTCTTAATACTACATGGAAAGCTCTCAATTTCAATTAGAAATGGTGTAGTTTCTGTAGTAAATCATGTTTAATATGAAATCTTGATTACGGCTCATATGAATAAAAAATAGATATTACTAATAGGGGGAAATACAGGGTTTTTTAAGAAATTACTTCACAAATCTAGTCTGCTTGGGAGTAGACTAGAAAATTAATTTTTTAATTTTCGTTTACATTTCATGCTATTCTACCAGGCAATTGGTAAATTTGGAGATAAAAGCCATTCCTAAGCCCAAAGTAATTACTTCGAAGTAATTGCTAAGTTTTATTCATATGACCCATTGTATAATTGCAGCAATGCCCACTTTCTAAAGAGAAATAAATGCTCTATAAAGTTACTAGCGGGTAAAGCTCGCTACGTTTAGCGTGCCTTAAAGATTATTTAATTCCAGGTTATGTAAAAGTAGACCTGGAAATTCATTGCATTCTCTCTCTAAAGGCACATTTACACGCGAGAGAAAACTGATAGAGATAGAGCAAAAACACCTCTAAATAGCTTAAATCAATCACAATAGAGCTAATTAGAGGTGTTTTTTGCTCTATCTCTAGAAGTTTTCTCTCTCGTGTAGATGTGCCTTAAGGTTTTTTTCTTTTAATAAATTTGTTTAACCTTTTTGTAGAGTGTATTTCAATGCTAAGTTTCATATTCCTTACATAAAGTATTCGAACAGGTAATTAAAAGGGGTTCTTTACCCCCTTTTGTTCCTCCCAGTATTTTTTTTTTTTTGATTTTTTACAATTCTTGTTTAGTTTATATTTGTTACTATTGATATATTCTTACCCCTAAATTCATAAACGCTTTGTAAAATTATAGGAGGTTTACTGAACAAATTTTGTATGAAAATGACGTTTTGTAAACCTGCTATAACTTTACAAAGCATTTATGAATTGAGGGGTTAGTTTAGAAATAACACCCAGAAAATTTTATTGCATCTCCAATGCATAAAACGGCAATAACGCTTGTTACAATCGAAAGAAAAAACAATTTTTTTTTTAGATTTTACAGTTTTTTTATTTTTTAGTACAATTTTTTGCTAATTTCAGCAGATTGATTTTAAATTACAGTTTACAGCAATTTACTGAAATTTAGTAGCTGCAACTAATTATTTATACTAATTTCATTGTACTAAAATTATGATATTTAGTAAGTTTTTTAACTGATTTTAGCAAATCGATTTTGAATTGCATTTTAAATAAATTTTACTAAAATTTAGCAGCGGCTACTAATTTTTTCTACTAATTTTATTTTACTACAGAGCAGGGATGATAAAGTTAGTACTATACTTTTTGTGGTACTATTGGAACCTCACAAGTAGTACTATTTACACATTTTCCGATTTTTAAATTATTTGTGCTTTTTTAATCTTCAGAGATATTATCGTGTTTATAGCGAACACATCAAATATCGTAGTTTTAAATAAAAAATACTTATGTTGAAAATATTTAAAATATTAGATGTTACTATTGAAAACTCAAGTTAAACACATCAAAAATGTTCTTTCGCATTTATTTATTAAAATACGTATGTATACAAAAAAAAACAAAAAATATTAAAAATTAGGAGAATTAAGAAATCTAGAAAATTTTGAATATTTTTAAAGGAGCAAAATGTTTTTCCCCATCAGATCTCCTAAAGAATTCACTCATTCAATTTTCATTTCTGAATGATTAAATACCTAAAACCTATTTCGAAGAATCAAATGAATTCTTAATGCACCTAATTAAATCATTAAATTCATTTGATTCGATTGTCAATCAATCTGTTCATTTCAAAATATTCTTATGACATTACAAGGTGGAATAGACCTGTAAATAACTTTAAAATATTATTTGCTTTAAAACGAAGTCAAATACGATATTCAGGGTTTTTAAATTCTGAACCCTACACTCACAGAAATAAACCTGTAAAAATAGCAGAAAAGGCTACTAAAAATTAAGCAAAAATAGCTTTACAAAAGACATTTCTGAGATGAGCAGATTTTTTTTTTTATATATTTTATATATTATTATATATTTTTTATATTTAACTTTTAGTTCCTTGAAAATAACAAATTATACTGTAAAATCTGCAGAAAATATTAATATTAGTAGAGAAAAAATAGCAAAAATAAACTGTTATATCTAAAAATTTTTTGTTACTTTTAAGCTAAATTTAGTTGAATGAAAATAGCAGTCTATCCCGCTAAAATCAATGGAAATTGTTGCTAAAAATAGTAAACTGCTGATTTCAGAAGACTAGATTCGTATTAAAAAAAAAAATAGAAAAAAAAGCTACCTACATTTTAAATTTTTAGTGACTTTTACTCTACTAATTATTATTTATTACTAATTTCAGCAGGTTAAGTTGTTATTTTCTGTTAACTAAACTTTATTCAAATATAACTAAAATTTTGTATATGTATTTAACAGTTTGGTTTTTGCTGTTCTTATCTTACTAATATTTTACAAAAGTAATCTGATAGAATATTTTTATGCAACGTATTTTTTAACTAATTTTTAGTAGTTTTAACTAAAATGTTTACGTTTTTCTATTGCTTTATAAGTTAGATATAACAGAACTCTTTATTTTTTATGAGTTTCTATTTGCTAATTTATAATGATAAAAAACATTAAATGAAAATAATTTTTGGTACTACAGAGATCTTTTAAGCTGGTTAGTACTATTTTAAAAATCCTATTTATCATCCCTGCTACAGATCAGCAGACATGTGTTGCTAAAATTAGCAAAAATACCGCTGGCCTCAAAACAGTTAAATTTCCCGTAATAACAGCAAAATTTTCAGTAGCTATTACAGACTTTTTTGGTTGAGTGTACTTTTTGGAAAATTGTACTTTTTTTGAAAAAGATACTTTTTTTTAGCAAACTGCCATATGTGGGCAGGAGCTTCGAAGTCTATTTTGCATCTTCTGGACCGTGTGCAAAGGAGGGCGTCGGCGCTTAGCAATGACAGTAGGGTATCCAGCTCTATTGACTCATTGGAGCATCGTCGGAATGTGGGTTGTGTGACCCTGTTCTATCGATATTACTATGGGAAGTGCTGTGCTGAGATAAGTGAACTTGTCCCCAAAGCCCAAGTTTTTATTCGTAATACTCGCTTATTAAGTAGAGCACATCCGTCGATGTAGTCGACTGTCCAGTGGATCGCACGGCGCATTACAGAGAGAATTCGTTTATCAGTCGCAGCAGCCGTATGTGGAATAAAGTCCCCGCAGAAGTCTTCCCTGTTTCTTACAATGTTGAGAAATTCAAGTCAAATATTCACAAACACCCTCGGCGGAAAAGCACTGGAAAAACTAATTTTCCAACGTTGATATAAGAGTGGAAAATAAAATTTTAAAAAAGTTAGTGTATTTTTTTCTAGCAAAGTTTGTTGACACTAACATGCTAACGTTGGAAAAACAAAAAACAGGTTGCTCCACTCCAAAGAGTATACAGAATGTTTGCAGGGTCATTATGTGCTCTCTACACAGAAAAAACAGTAGGCACCAACAATGGGAATTTGTAAAAGCAACACAATTTCTTTTAAATTGAAATTTTATTCCCAACAATTTTTTTGTTTGAAATATTGGTAACTCGTTTGTAAATTGTTATCTTTCATATAAAAATTGTTTAAAAATAAAAATTCAAAGTTACAAAAAATAAAAGAATTTTTTTTTTGGATTTACAAATTTCTTTATTGGTGCCTTTTTAAAAAGTTTTTTTTTGTATTTTCAAATTTGGTATGAGAAAGATGTTTAAAAATTTAATTAGAATTTTGTAAATTCATTCTGTGTATGTATGACTCAAAACATCAATTGTAACCAGGGATGGGAAAAAAGCTCGAATTAGCCATCAAAAATAATTTAGTTATTATAAAAATCAAGAATGGAACCTTAATTACACTATACCAACAGTACTATAGCCCTAGATTTTGAATTTTAAAAAACCATACGTAAAAAATTGCAAACTAATGGCGGAATGCGAAAAAGGCTTTGGGGTTCAAAAAATTACAATAATTAAAAGACTTAATCAGCGATTTACATTCTGCAAACGAGTACACTTAAGTCTCTTTTTATGCGGTTCTAAAATCAATTTACGTTGCGTTTTTTACAACTTTTATAATACTTTTTATTTAATTTAAAATAAAATAAAAAGGTTTTCTTAAAAGAAATTTACCCATTTCCAAGAAAAAAAGACAATAATTTCGTTAGAAACAAAAATGGTAATTTTAGATCGCATAGGAAATTGTGAAAGATATGCCCCTATTGGAAAATATTTTAAACTTGGAGAATCTTCAATAAGCGCAATTAAAATGAATGAGTCTCAAACAAGAAAATCTGTTATTTCTGGCTCACAACTGAGTTTAACACATGGATGGTAACCGAAACGAATGCGGTTATCGTTAGGGTAACGATATTTTAGGTTATTTCGGTAACGGTATTTTAAGGGCAACGCAATTTCATTTATTTCGGTATCGGTATTTTAAGGATAACGGTATGTGAGTTATTTCGGTAACGGTATTTTAAAGATAACGATATTTGGGTTATTTCGGTAACGGTATTTTAAGGTTAACGGTATTTTAGTTATATCGGTAACGGTTTTTAAGGGTAACGGTAGTCAGTTATTTCGATGCATCCTGCAATTTTTTTTTACAAAAAACAAACGAGATAAAAAACAGAACCAATTTATCAACTTAATGTTCAAAAAGTACTCAATAACCACGTGAAATTACCAAAACCAGAAAATTAAATATAACGGTAACGGTATTTTAGGGATATCGGTATTTCATTTGTTTCGGTAACGGTATTTTAGGGGTATTGATATTTCATTTATTTCGGTATCGGTGTTTTAAGGATAACGGTTTTTAGTTATTTCGGTATCGGTATTTTAAGGGTAACGGTAGTCAGTTGAAAGGGTTTTGAATCGATAACGGTATTTTAGCGGTATTGCCTGCCAACCCTGTTTTAACATTGTCATCGAATTCTCGGGATTACGATCGTATTCTCATTAAACAAGGTTGGTTACTGAAACGAATAACGGTAAGGATAACGGTAACGGTATCAGATTTCGTTTGTTTAGGTAACGGTATTTAAGACTGTTTCGGTAACGGTATACCGTTATCGAAACAGCAATACCGGTACGTACCGGTATTAAAAATTATGTTAAAAACATATAAAAACAAGTAAAAACATGGCATATTTTTAATTTTAAGTAAAATCTGTATTTTAAGCTATAAATTCAATACTGGTAGTTTTAATAAGTAAAATTATTATCTATAAATTTTTTGTAAAAAAAACACCCAAGATTATAAAATAAAAAATAAAAAAATTTTAATTTTTATATAAAATAATAAATACCGGTAAAATACCGGTAACTACCCATAAAAATAACTGCATCGGTAACGATAACGGTATTTAGAAATTTTTTTAGAGGAATCGATAACGGTAACGGTATTCAATTTGAAACGGTATTTTAGCGATAACGGTATTATAACGATAACGGTAACCAACCTTGTCATTAATAAATGGAGATTTATGCATCCATGTATGGAAAAGCATTCATGTTTATGATCAGTGCAAGTTTTTTTGGCATTTGCCATTAAATGCCATTTTTGCCATTTTTTCACTTATTTTGTAAAAATGCCATTTTTACAAATCCTTGCCAAAAAATGCCATTTTGTCTGTTTTTTTAGACTTTTCATTATAAAAATGCTTTAAAATTCAGTAAAAACTCAATCTTTGTAAATAATTTTTGGAAAAAATTAAAAAAAAGATATTTTTTTTAGAGTTGATTTATAGAAAGAAGAAGAAAACATTTTTATTGAAAAATTTAACAGACGCAAGAGAATCATATTTGATATTTTATAAAATTCCAGATTTTTTTTTTAAATAATCTAATATACGGCGAATGCACTTTAGCAGTTTAACGGTAAATTCCTTCATTATTGTATTTTTATTAAAAACATTCAGAAAGACACTTAAATCAACTATTATACTTTAAAATTTTTGGAATAAGCGTGCCATTTTTGCGTTTTTTGTGCCAATTTTACTATTTTTTCGTGCCATTTTGCCTGCCAATTTCAACATTTTTTGTGCCATTTTAAACTTGCCCTGTTTATGATCATGCTCGAACATACATTAAACCTGTATGAATCCATATATGTAGATTTTTAGCCGGGGTATTATTTTTTATTGATTTTTTGTTTTTTTTTTTTGGTATGTACTGTATGAATAGAAGTGTTTTATTTTCAGTTAAAAGTAAAAATAAATGAATATTTTTTTTTTAATTTTTTATTCTATAGATTTTTTTATGCGATTTTAGTTAAATTTTCTCACCTTATTTTAAAGGTATGCTGTTTTTGAAATATTCGGAACGCATTGTATGGAGTTAGAGTTCTTTTTATGCGGTTTTTTCTGGAACGCATCTACCGCATAAAAAAAGACTTAAGTGTATATCGATGCCAAAATTTTCTTTTTGCTAATTTTTTTTGCAACTAACCACCAAATTTTGTTTTATGAAATGGGTATTATACTCCCTAGATTATAAATTTAAAAAACCGCACTTAAAAAATTACAAAATAATAGCGGAACGCGAAAAAAGCCTTTGTGGTAGAAAAAATATAATTAAAAAACTCAATCAGCGATTATAATGATGCAAAACGAAGCATGAATAATGAAGCAAATGAATATAATGATGCAAAAATTTTCATTTTTGCAAATATTTTTATCGCAATTTTTTTTTTTGCAAACGAAACACCAAATTTTATTATATAAAATTGGTACTATAGTTCATAGATTATATATTTTAAAAAATCACACTTAAAAAATTGCAAAATAATCGCGAAAAGCGAAAAAAGGCTTTATGGCACAAAAAGTTAATTAAAAAACTTAATCAGCGATTTACATTCTGCATACAAATATATATAAACAAATATATTGATGCCAAAATTTTCCTTTTTGCAAATTTTATTTTTTGCGATTTTTTTTCTGCAACTAGCCACCAAACTTTGTTGTATGAAATGTGTATCCCTAGATTATAAATTAGAAAAAAAACGCACTTAAAGAATTGCAAAATACAATAATAGTGGAATGCGATAAAAGACTTATGGTACAAAAATTTAATTAAAAAACTTAATCAGCGATTTACATTCGGTAAACAAGTACAAGTGATGCGATTTTTGTTTTTGCAAACTGACCAAACTTTGGTGTAAGATATGGGAATTATAGTCCTTGGATTATGAATTAAAATAAACCGCAGTTAAAAAATTCCAAAATAATTGCGGAATGCGGAAAAAGGCTTTATGCAGCAGAAAATTAATTAAGAAACTTAATCAGCGATTAACATTGAGCAAACGAATATAATCAGGCATGTCACAAACTTCAATTTTACTTGAACGCTCACCCAGAAAACCGTCTCAGTTGTGGCCACCCAATTTGTTGCCAATCGAATTCGTGCGGTTACGACAACTGCCTTTATATTAAATTATATTTTTCGTCGTGAAAGCCAATATTCGGTTGTCGAATTCAATATTATGTTCCACATAAATATTATTATGTTCTACAAAATTTTATTGAAATTAAAAAACTTTTTTTGAATTTTCTGGTATTGAACCCGGCCCTTCAGGTTAATAGTTCACACTTTTACCCACTGCACCACAACTACCCAGGTAGAAAATTACAAAGGGGCCAGCACTGGCAAAGCACCGAAATGGGTGGTATGAGTGCTTGTTAACAGCGCTTTCCCAACGCCCAAATGATAACACCGTTCCATGGTGGTGCCAATGCTTTACCAAGCCCTGGGAAAGCACCCATAAACATAAAAATCAAATGCTTTGCCAACGCTCAAATAAAAAAATTAAAGTGCTTTCCTGACACCCAAATGATACTTAACACCGATCTATTTAATGCTTTGCAAAGTATTGAGATAGCACCAAGAAACATAAAAATCAAGTGTTTTCCCTGCCACCAAATTATGAGCCCTCATCACTGAAGAATTTTAAATTACTCTAAAAATAGACGATTCTTGGAGTTATTGTATTGTGGAGTCAAAAATTATTTAAATATTCACTCTTTTGGAGTTTCTTTTTCAAAAACAAAATAATGTTATAGGAAAACAAGTGCTGAGAATTCACCCTTTTAAAGCGTTGGGAAGGCGTCCAAATTTAGTGCTTTCCCAGTACTTCTTTTTGTAAGACCGCGGTCTACTTGCGCTTTGCCAGTGCTTCTTTTTTGTTACCACACATAATTTCCACCTGGGTACTTTTAAATTTCTTAGCTATATTTACTGTTTATACATATGAATATTTTATTTTAATTAAAAAAAAAACATCTAAATTTTTGTCTTTTCCGGGATTCGAACCCGGAAATCAGGTGTACTAGGCCTCACCCACTACACCACACACACTTATTAATTTTAATGACTAATTTTGAATTTATGTGTTTTATTTGAAAACAAATACGGTATAAAATTCGTTTACCAATACCAATTAATAGTTGTGTGTGTTATCAATATAATCCACAATTCGGTTGGTTCTACAGAAACTCCAATTTAAGGTCATATTTGATTAGGATACCCGTATTTGTAGTTACCACTTTCTAATATTGAAATTTTTTTAATAAAGGTTATAGATAACACCTATTTTCTTGTATATATACTAAATAAATGGCTGGTTCTACTGCATAGAATTACTAAACTGATACTAATTTTAAAATTGATTGGAGATACCAATAATTTGTTAAAAGGATTGTTTTTTAGTTCATTTTCCCTATTTTTAATACCTAGTAAAATACTTTTGATGTAGTATTCAATTAGAGGTAACTTCAAATAAAATAACGTCCTGGCAAATTCATTTTAATGGTTTTGATTGAAAGCCAACCAATCGTTTTCCTGGGTGCTGTTTTTATTAATTTCACTTCACAAAAAAATTTTTAAAATTCATATTTAATGATTTAAGACGTATTTCGAATGAAATTAATATGATTTCGGAGTACCATCTGTCCCCAAAACGAAGTCGGAAACCCTAATATGGGCCCAAATCCCCTTACCTAACAACTCTGTAAAGCCTCATTTGACATAAAAAATCCTCCCTTGACAAAATTTCCCAAAATAAAATCCGCCTTTGACAAAATTTCCCACATGCTAGCGACATCTACAGTTTGTTAAACAATTATTGATGTTGCATCTCTATATTATATGTCTCTGGTTATTACCCAAATATCTTTTTTGGTTGTTGTATAACATGCCATGTCTTTCTGTCTTTGTTTAAAATAAAATTGTTTTTAAATAAATATTTAATTGAATCAATTAAATCTTTGAATTCTTTAATTGATTCAATTAATCGTACACAATTTTTAGAATGGCTGGGTAATTTTTTTAAGGTTTCGATAAAAAATACTCTAAAATGTAAGCGTTTTAAATTTGAATGCCCCTACACAACATTTCGGATAAACAAATCGAAAAGTAGAATGTTTGTATGTGTCTGTGTTTGATCACTTCTGAGTAAAAAAAAACAATAACAATAAGCTGAATAGGAAAGAAAACTAATAATTACCCAGGTAGAAATTGCCGACGTTACAACAAAAGTTGTACTGGGAGAGCACTGTTTTTTACGAAATGCCGGTACTACTTAAAACGTGCTTTGCCAGTACTGTTTTCTGAATATTAACGAGCTTTTTTAATTTATTAAAATTAACAATTTTATAAATTTTACGTATTTTTACATCTATTACACAATTATTTATGTAAGAGAGACATCGCCATTCTTTTCTTGTGAAGTTTCGAAAGAATACATTGGAAGAAATTCCATCAAGTCTCAAGACATTGCCAAAAAAAAAATAAAAATAAAAAAAACTGTGATGTACACTAAGAGGACAGTAAAGTTCTAGACAACTACTAAATTTGTTATTAAATGTACTGGAATAATACCAAAAAAATAAAATCCCAAGCCTGCGCCAACGTTGGGAAATAACTACGGCCAAGCGTTTATTGGTGTTATCATTTCGACAACATGGCAGTACAGTGAAAGTTAAAAATCCGACGCATTGCCAGTACATGTACTACCGCCTCCAATACCGGGCCAACATTGTGCCGTTTGTATTTTTCTACCTGGGTAGTTACATTGCATTCAAGACCTTACTTGGGTGAGAAGGCTAAGCGGTCGCACTTTAGTATAGTTACGTTTGTAATGTAGGAATAGGCATAGGTTCGATTCCTACAGCCGACGGGTTGTTGAAAAATTATCATATAGAAACAATCTGACAATAGAAACAATAAATAATAATACAATTTAATGGAAAATCAGTGATGAAGCAGAAACTTGATCTAGTCTGATTTGTCCTTGGAATAAAGGCAGAAACTAGATCTAGTCTGATTTGCAAATTAATGTGTTTATAATTTTTAGAGAAAAAGGTTTATTCTTCTTCTTAACCTCAATCCTACTAAATTTCGACAAGTCGATAAAATTTTTCTTAATTAAAATTAATCAGAACAAAAATTTTTTTATTAATTGAATTACTAATTACATAAATTTTTTCATTTCTTTTACAGCTCATGTGGTTCAAGTGTTTACAATGCGTGGTGAAGCTATTGATGATACAGTTGTCTTACGTTTTATACAACAAAAAATTTCCAATATGGCTACAGGAGTAGCCTCTACATAGCTGCGGTTAAAAAACATTGAAAATTTGTTAAAATAATATATTTTACATTATTTCTCTTTTTATATCATAAGGCAGTTTAAGGATTAAAATATTGATTGATTTTCTTAAAGAATAAATTTTGATTGATAGGAAAATATAATTTTTATATTTTAAATCTATTAACAAATATAAGCACCGGTTTATGTATTACAAAAATACTCTAATCCATATTACAAAAATACTCTAATCGTCCATAAGTTTTTATATTAATACAAAATATTAATAATAAAATTTTATACTAATATATGGCATTTTTTTCGTTGTACAATTACAGGTATTAAATATATATTTGAAGATAAAAATACCACCACATATATACAATATTCAACTACTCAAAGAGGACGTGTAATGTTAATTTACAATGGTTATCGTTATGTAGAAAATCGTCAGAGTCATAAAAATATATTTTGGCGTTGTTCACGTTATGTTAAATTTGGATGTCGGGCCACTGTGGTCACTTCCAAAGTTAATGACGATATTTCAATACGTGTAGCTGGTTCGCCACACACACATGAACCCGAAATGAAAATAGATAGTTTAATAGAAATGACGCCAGACTTCTCAATAGAAGATACCAAAATGGGTCTTATGCGTACTATGGTTAGTTTATTGGCAGAGTAATTTGATGAATTTACGAAGAGATTAAATGTTAATGTTGCAAAAATTAAACAAAAAAATATATTTCATAATTTTAGTATTACTTTATAATTTTTAATATTATACAATTGTTAAAAAAACTACATATTAAAATATATTAACAACAAAAAATAAAATTACACAAGTCATCAATAGAAGTAAGAATAATACATAAAAAATCCTCTTTTTTTCTTTTAATGATAATGTTATATTTTATTAAATTTTTACTAACTCATTATTTGCATATTATATTTTTTCAGTCCATAAATCAAAATCATTTTCTGGTGTTAATGAAGATTTCCGCAAGCCTTTAAATTTACCCAAAATTTTGGATGGTAGATTCTATAGTAATATACAACCTCATCCTAAAACGTATGGTGGCATTCAAGCCACTTGCACTTCTTGTTTTGGCACCATTTCCGGAACAACGAAGTCAACGGGTAATTTCCTAAGTCATATAAAACGTCGCCATAAAGAAATTTTAGCCTCGTGTCAATTATATTGTTCGGCTAAAAGTTTAACTTGTTTTAATCAAACAGAAGTTAAATTACCAGCTCAATTTCCATTGCAAGTTACCTCCTCTGGCGTACCTATGATGTTGGCTTATACACCAAATGCTGTTAAAGAGATTAAGCCGGAACTACAATCATTGCCTTGTGTACCAACATCAAGTACGGTTTTGGCAATGACGACCACAGCTGGTACTACAGTTATGTCAGCTGCCTTACAAGCCTTTTCACGTAGTGATCCTTCAAATAACAATCCAACAAATAATATTGGAAATAATAATATTTCCAATCCAGCTAATGGGGTATTTAAACAATCTACTTCTTAAAATATTTAAAACATTTTAGATTTAAGAAAATGTTGTACAATTTTGCAATAATTTTTAAAATATTATAATTGCTTAATGGCCATAAGTTCAAAAGAGAATCACATATTAATAGATCATGAATACAAGGAATAGTTTTCCATTGTATTTTAAATGGGTTCTTAAAATGTTTAGTATATTTTATTCTTTTCTTATAGAAAATATGCCATGTTGTATTTGCTTTAGAGAAGATTGTCATGACTTTTTCACATATCAGATTGTGATGACTTTTTCGTACAAAAAAATTGTCAGATTCTCAAGAATTTTTCGTATAGAAAAGTTGTCAAATTTTGATTTGTGCGTGAGTTTAGTTTTCATTATAGATTTTTAGTAATTTTTACTTTTTGTCGTGAGAATGTTGTAAGAATTTCGTGATCGTAAGTAAACCCCTGTACATCCATAGTAGGATGCCAGGAGGTCCGCGAAGAGTTTCTTAGAATTACTGCTAATTACGCTTCCCAATATATATTCGAAATACTGTCGTGTAAGATTTCATAGTCGGCATACCCGTCATTAATTTTTGTTACCCATTTTGTATAGAAAATCGTAAGATTCTGATCCCGACTGTAAAAATTCTGATAACTTTTCGTATAGAAAACATGTCAAGTTCTGAAAACTTTTCGCATAGAAACTTTTTCGGGTAAATAACTTGACAGATCCTTGTGATTATTTTTTGGATAGAAAAATTATCAGACTTTTATATCTTTTGTGTACAAAAAAAAAATTGGATGATTTTGGAAATGCTTAAAAAGGGCATGTTACAATTTTCAATTTAATACAGCATCATTACAAAACTCATTACCAGGGCAACAGAAATATACTGAATAATGTTTTTTCCTGTGAGTTATATTAAAAAATGGATGCGACATTTATCCGTGTCAGAACAATTGATGAAAAAAAATCTAATTTTTTTATTTTTTTAGGATCATTTGCAAAATCAATTTTAAAATTTATGACTTACAAAAAAAAATTTTCTTTTTTTAATTTATTACATGTAGAGTTGAAAAACTGGTTTTTTCTATATTTCCGGTGTTTTTAAACCGGTTTTTGAAAAATGGGGATTCCAAAGTATTCGAGAAACCGGTTTTTTTGTGTCGAATAATTTGACATTTTAAAATATTTTTAAAGTGAAAATTTTAAATTAATTTTCTTTATTTGTTTAAGGTGTCGGGTTTGCTGCGCAGTCGCAGTGGGGTACGTCCTGCAGGCTTTGAATGTGGACTGTGGGGGAGGTTGGCATTTGGAAATAATTTCACTTGATCCCCCTACTGGATAGTAGGATAGCATGGTTGCATTGATCATGCACATGTATTAGTGATAGCAAACTGTTTACTTTTGACGTTCACAAAATACAAAAGACAGCAACATCACGATAGTATTTTCGCGCCGTTTCATTCTAACTAATGTCAAAAAATATTTGACCTCCATATTGGGAAAAATAACACATGTAGCTAACTTACGATTCTATTATGTATGTTCTGTGATAAAACCATTATTTACAAATACCGGAAAACCGGTTATTCGAACCGGTTTTGAATTAAAAAACCAAAAAATCGTTTTTCAAAAAGACGATTTTTAGAAGCATTCAAAAACCTGGTTTTCAAATAGGTCGAATACTTGACTCTACTACTCTATATGTTTTTTAATATTTTCTAGGCAACACTGATTTCGGAAAGTCGATTCTTTTTGCAAATTTTAAATGCTTTTAATCTTTTGTCTCCTGTTTTGTTACGAATTGAAAAAGATTTGATAAAAGATACTTCAATAATATTAAAAATAAGTTTTGAAATAAGGGTTTTTAAGAAAATTTTCTTTTAACAACATATTTTTTAAATTTTGAGAGCATTTTTTATGGTCATAAAATGGATTTTTTACAGTATATTTCTGGTTGTTACTATTTAAAAAATTACTTTGTTTTTTAGTAGGGTTCTTACCTAAATTTTACTTAAGTACATACTTTACTTTCAAACAAATTTTTCTACTTAAGTAAATTTTTAATAAAATTCCTTTTTAGTGCTGACTATATACTAGGGGCCAGTATGAATGTTTTGCAAAACATTCACAAATATTTTCTTATACAATACCAAAATATTTTATTTTTTTCTTCTGTTATATATATTTTTTTTGTAATGATCTAAATTTTAATATCTTGTAAATAACTACAAATAAGTAAAATTGTCAATTTTTGTTATATTTAGTATTAAATATCGCCAAATCTCTCATTAGCGCATACAAGAGAATGTTTTGTAAAACATTCATTTAACCCTCTACTATATACCTACTGGCCATTATCGTTAAAATAATAGATTACATTTATTTTTTACAAATTTATTTTAATTTTAATATTATAGACTACTAAGGGATCACTTTGCAAAATTTAAGTGTAACTATGTAATTATCCACAAATTTTTATAATAAATTTATTTAAGAAAAGTTAAGAAAACATTTTATCCTCAAAAATAAAAATAAATGGTGTAAATTTAAGAACATTTTTACTAAATACATATAAATAAGTAGATGTAGATTATTTTAAGTATATATAAGTTAAATAATTTAAATAATGTACTATAATAAACATTTCTATATTAAGTATGTGTTAAAATATATTTTTTTTACATTTTTTTTGTACTGTATATAAACAAATTTTAATAAAAAATACACATAGTTTGTAAAACTACTTTTAGTTAAATCCTTTATAATATTCTAATACTTTATTAAATCAGTTCCGAAATGTTCACCAAATTGGTAAGAGTGTTATACTACATTTGCTGCTTTGTAAGAACTTTTCATGCAAATATTCAAGAAATCTCAACCTTTTACGGTATAAATTTCATTTTAAAATTATATTTTCTAACTAGATATTAGATTCTTTACATTTCACTAATTAAATATATTTGGTTCTTTCTTTTCATTTTTCTTCCAGTTAAATCTTTATATAAATCTACTCTTCACTGCCATTCAATGGATACACTATCGGAAAATTTTCAATTATGTGCTAATTTTGGTTTATCAAAAAAATCCCGTCCCATATTGCTAATTGAAAAATATTCATTTGTTTGTGATACTAAACCTAAAAACAAGAATGCCTATGTTTCCAGTTGGCGTTGCTCCATGTATGTTAAATATTTATGTAAAGCCCGGGCTTGTACTAAACAAATTGGTGATGATATTCGTTATAGAATAACAAATCCATTTCATACACATTAAAAAAAAAAATGGTATTTAAAATAAAGCAAAAAGTCAAACAAATAAAGTTGAAATTTGTATTAGTCATTTTATAATAAAAAAAAGTAATTACTACCATGTCTGACTTAAAGTGTGTAAAAAGTATAATCAATAGGGGTTTTCATATAAACTCGTATTCTACTCGTAAACGGTGTAAACCTGGTATATTTATAAGTTTAATATCAAACTCCATACATAAAAAATATGGTTTGTATTTATACAAGGTTTACAAGGAATTTACGAGTTTATATGAAAACACCTAATATCAATTCTATGGTTTAATAATTAGTAATTTTTAATTTTTTCTTCTAGTTAAATCTAAATATAAAAATCATCGTTGTCATCAGCTGATAAAATTTGGTTTATCCCAAAGATCACGTCCCTTATTATTGATTGCAAATGATTCATTTGTTAGTCAGAAACATCCGAGATGTGAAAAATGTGCATACATATGTTTCCCCTTGCAGTTGTTCCATGTACGTTATAATGCTTATGCATAATAATTTAAAAACCTTATAACACGTTTATAAAATATATTTTGTATGAAAAATTTGTTTTATAAATCAATTATAAATTAATTATGCATATGGATCTAAATATTTATGTAAACCCCAACCATATACTGAAAAAATTTGATGATGATATTCGTTACAAAATAACGAATCCATATCATACACTTGAAAAATGTTACTTAAAATAAAAAAAGACAAGAGTATAAAATTAAGTTTTTTTAATGTAATTTTAATTAATTGTAACAGTGTTTGAATTTAAGTGAGTAAGAATAGTTATTAGTTATACTTAATGATGATATTAATGTTAACATTACTAAATTATTATTTCCATTTTCTTGTAGGTAATCCTCAATGCAAAACTCTTTATCGTCATGCAGCTGATATACTTTCGGATAACTTTGAATTATGTGCAAATTTTGGTTTATCAAAAAAATCACGACCCATATTATTGATTGAAGATTATTCTTTTGTTTTCAATAGGAAACCGAAAAATGAAAAATGTGGATATGTTTCCAGTTGGCGTTGTTCCATGTATGTTAGATACTTATGTAAGGCCCGCGCATATACTAAACAAATAGGAGATGATATTCGTTATAGAATAACAAATCCATATCATACTCATTAAAGTAAGTTTTTTAACGACAATTTTCATTTAAAAATTTTCAAAGTTGGAAAAAATCATTAAAATTTAATTCCAAAGCTTACCACTTTAATTGTAGGTTTTAATAAGTAATCATACTAAATAACTTGTGCAATTAATTTAATAAAAAATTAAATCAATATTAAAACTTATTCTCCGACCGATTAATCGGCATCGGCTTCTGCCAGAAATTCACAATCGGCCTATAATTTGGCCGATTACCGATTATTACCCAAAACAATCCCAAACATCAATAATTTTGACACAATTTTCAGTACGGAAACGCTTTTAGGCTGTTTTGAGTTATTTTTCCTGTACTTTATTTCGGTAACCCAAAAGTGTTTCCGTACTCAAGTGTGTACACTGCTTTGTGATACTAAACCTAAAAACAAGAATGCCTATGGTTCGAGTTGGCGTTGCTCCATGTATGTTAAATATTTATGTAAAGCCCTGGCTTGTACTAAACAAATTGGTGATGATTTTCGTTATAGAATAAAATATCCATTTCATATACATTAAAAAAGTGGTATTTAAAATAAAGCAAAAAGTCAAACAAATAAAGTTGAAATTTTTATTAGTAATTTTATAATAAAAAAAAAAAAAATTAATTACTACCATGTCTGACTTAAAGTGTGTAAAAGGTATAATCAATATCAATTATATGGTTTAATAATTAGTAATTTTTAATTTTTCCTTCTAGATAAATAAATAAATATAAAAATCATCGTTGTCATCAGCTGATAAAATTTGGTTTATCCCAAAGATAACGTCCTTTATTATTTGATTGCAAATGATTCATTGTTAGTCAGAAAAATGTATGTTTCCCCTTGGAGTTGTTCCATGTACGTTAAATTTCTTATGCATAATAATTTAAAAACCTTATAACAGGTTTATAAAATATATTTTGTATGAAAAATTTGTTTTATAAATCAATTATAAATTTTAAAATTAATTATGCATATGGACCTAAATATTTATGTACACACCAACCATATGTGACCTTCTCCGAGAAAAGGGACCTTGTGTGTCAAAAAACGGGTTTTGACTTAAGAGTGGATTCTGGTACCTAAAAGGGTGTAGAATAAGATGAAATGAGTTAGATTTCTGATAAAAATTTATTTACCCCATAAAAACGTACAAAACGAACTTGTGTGTTCAAAGTGATAATGCGTTATGAAACTTTAAATGCGTTCTTCTCAAAACTTCATTTTAACACATTAGTCCCTTTTCTCGGAGAAGGTCACATATACTAAAAAAATTTTATGATGATATTGGTTACAAAATAACGAATCCATATTATACACTTGAAAAATGTTACTTAAAATAAAACAAAAAGACAATAGTATAAAATTAAGAGTTTTTTAATGTAATTTTAATTAATTGTAACAATGTTTGAATTTAAGTGGGTAAGAATAGTTATTAGTTATACTTACTGATGATATTAATGTTAACATTACTAAATCATTATTTCCATTTTCTTGTAGGTAATCCTCAACGCAAAGCTTTTTATCGTCATTCAGCTGATATACTTTCGGATAACTTTCAATTATGTGCAAATTTTGGTTTATCAAAAAAATCACGTCCCATATTATTGATTGAAGATTATTCTTTTGTTTTCAATAGGAAACCGAAAAATGAAAAATGTGGATATGTTTCCAGTTGGCGTTGTTCCATGTATGTTAGATACTTATGTAAAGCCCGCGCATATACTAAACAAATAGGAGATGATATTCGTTATAGAATAACAAATCCATATCATACTCATTAAAGTAAGTTTTTTAACGACAATTTTCATTTAAAAATTTTCAAAGTTGGAAAAAATCATTAAAATTTAACTCCAAAGCTTACCACTTTAATTGTAGGTTTTAATAAGTAATCATACTAAATAACTTGTGTAATTAATTTAATAAAAAATTAAATCAATATTAAAACTTATTCTCCGACCGATTAATCGGCATCGGCTTCTGCCAGAAATTCACAATCGGCCTATAATTTGGCCGATTACCGATTATTACCCAAAACAATCCCAAACATCAATAATTTTGACACAATTTTCAGTACGGAAACGCTTTTAGGCTGTTTTGAGTTACAGGGATAAGTTATTGCTTAAAATATGTATTTTTCCTGTACTTTATTTCGGTAACCCAAAAGCGTTTCCGTACTCAAGTGTGTACACTGCTTTGTGATACTACTTAAAACTAAAAACAAGAATGCCTATGGTTCCAGTTGGCGTTGCTGCATGTATGTTAAATATTTATGTAAAGACCTGGCTTGTACTAAACAAATTGGTGATGATATTCGTTATAGAATAAAATATCCATTTCATATACATAAAAAAAGTGGTATTTAAAATAAAGCAAAAAGTCAAACAAATAAAGTTGAAATTTTTATATTTTAGTAATTTTATAATAAAAAAAAATTAATTACTACCATGTCTGACTTAAAGTGTGTAAAAGGTATAATCAATATCAATTATATGGTTTAATAATTAGTAATTTTTAATTTTTTCTTCTAGATAAATAAATAAATATAAAAATCATCGTTGTCATCAGCTGATAAAATTTGGTTTATCCCAAAGATAACGTCCCTTATTATTTGATTGCAAATGATTCATTTGTTAGTCAGAAAAATCTGAGAAGTGAAAAATGTGCATAAATATGTATGTTTCCCCTTGGAGTTGTTCCATGTACGTTAAATTGCTTATGCGTAATAATTTAAAAACCTTATAACAGGTTTATAAAATATATTTTGTATGAAAAATTTGTTTTATAAATCAATTATAAATTTTAAAATTAATTATGCATATGGACCTAAATATTTATGTACACACCAACCATATGTGACCTTCTCCGAGAAAAGGGACCTTGTGTGTCAAAAAACGGGTTTGGACTTAAGAGTGGATTCTGGTACCTAAAAGGGTGTAGAATAAGATGAAATGAGTTAGATTTCTGATAAAAAATTATTTACCCCATAAAAACGTACAAAACGAACTTGTGTGTTCAAAGTGATAATGCGTTATGAAACTTTAAATGCGTTCTTCTCAAAACTTCATTTTAACACATTAGTCCCTTTTCTCGGAGAAGGTCACATATACTAAAAAAATTTTATGATGATATTGGTTACAAAATAACGAATCCATATCATACACTTGAAAAATGTTACTTAAAATAAAACAAAAAGACAATAGTATAAAATTAAGAGTTTTTTAATGTAATTTTAATTAATTGTAACAATGTTTGAATTTAAGTGGGTAAGAATAGTTATTAGTTATACTTACTGATGATATTAATGTTAACATTACTAAATCATTATTTCCATTTTCTTGTAGGTAATCCTCAACGCAAAGCTTTTTATCGTCATTCAGCTGATATACTTTCGGATAACTTTCAATTATGTGCAAATTTTGGTTTATCAAAAAAATCACGTCCCATATTATTGATTGAAAATTATTCTTTTGTTTTTAATACGAAACCGAAAAATGAAAAATGTGGATATGTTTCCAGTTGGCGTTGTTCCATGTATGTTAGATACTTATGTAAAGCCCGCGCATACACTAAACAAATAGGAGATGATATTCGTTATAGAATAACAAATCCATATCATACTCATTAAAGTAAGTTTTTAACGACAATTTCCATTTAAAAATTTTCAAAGTTGAAAAAATCATTAAAATTTAACTCGAAAGCCTATCACCTTAATTGTAAGTTTTAGTAAGTAATCATACAAAATAACTTTTGTAATTATTTCAATGAATAATTAAGTCAATATTAAAACTTAGTGTCCCACTGATTAATCGTCATAGGCTTCGGCCAAAAATTCACAATCGGCCAATAATCGGTAATCGGCCAAATTATAGCCCAAAACATTATTACCCAAAACAATCCCAAACATCAATAATTTTGACACAATTTTCAGCACGGAAACGCTTTTAGGCTCTTTTGAGTTGCCAGGATAAATTATTGCTTAAATATGTCTTTTTCATGTACTTTATTTCGGTAACCCAAAAGTGTTCCCGTACTCAAAAGTGAGTTTACTGCTTTTTGGGCATAATAAAAATAATCGGCGTCGGCTTAGTCCGACTATTGTAAATTTGGCCTTCGGTCGGACAGTATTAAAACTTTCAAAATTTGAAATTCGTGGGTGATCGCGTTGTATCTCGTTAAAGGCAATGCTACGAATCACCGCTGTACAGATTTTGATAATTTTTAAGACAAAGCTACTTGGAATAATAACGACCAATATATGTAGGTAAAAATAAATAGTCGAAAAATTAGATAAAATTGAAACACAGAAAAACGCCACCGCTGGTTCCAGCGAACTTCAACTTGATTTATCTGCTGGATGTTCCTCTTTTAGTATACCGATCGATCACTTCCTACATGTATTCGTGTTCGCAATCTGCACGTTCCAAATACAAAATAAGTTTATGAAATTTAACACACTGACTCATATAAGCCCAATGGCGAACCTTATTGATTTTGGAATCGCAGCAATTTTTAGGGGGTAAAAATGGATTATAAAGTTGTTTGAAACTATTTTTGCAAAGCTTTGAAAATAATTGATTCATTAATTAGATTTCTTAAAATTCATTCCATAAAAGTAGTTTTATGGAAAGAATTAAAAAGCTTATTTCTCTTATCTAAAAAATAACCAGAGTCAAAAGCAAATATTTCCATATAAATTTGACATTTATAACTAAACAGCAAAAAATAAGGTATGGACTTCAAAGACCAAGTTTTTGGGATGTCATTTAAACTTGGTTTAGTCAAACCGGAAACAAATTCTCAGCCATTTTACCCAGACTGACGTAGGGGATTGTATGGCGATCTTGACCGACTTAAATTTTTTTTATAATAATAAACATTTATAAAAAACATAAAAATATTTATAAACATTCATTAAAAAATTAAAAGAAAAAAAGTGTAAAAGTAATAAGTGTGTTCATTTACATGCTATTTTTTACTAGCTTTACCATTTTTACTAGTAGTATCCCAATTTTTGGTATATTTTTTTGTTTGTTTACTATTTTCACAAATTTTTCCATTCGAGTAGGTACATTTTAATATTTTAACAAATTTGTACATTTATTTTCTTTTTTAGTAGTTTTACTAGAAATGTATTCATACAAACCTTATATTTAATTAAAGGCTTTAGTGATGTAATTCTTATTTCTGTTTTAATATTAATAAAAATAAAATAAATTAATTCAAATTATTTTTAGTATAAAAAAGATACAAAGAAAAAAACAAAAACAACAAAAAATTTGACCACAATTTGCATATGCAAGTGCTTGTGTAAATTTATACGTAACTGCCAATTATAGAAAACATACGATTTTCATTTATTGGTTATACATAAAAAGATGTCTCTACATTGCTAGATCTGTCAAAACAACAGAGTAGTATTTTGGAAGATGACAAAGCAAATTGTGGTAAAATTTTTTGTTGTTTTTGTTTTTTCGAGACGAGAACAATAAATTCTCATTGAGTTTGTCAATTAACCTAATAAATATTTCTAGAAATTCTAGAACGTCGCACAATGCTTCGTCCCATGGACAAAAATCAAAAAAAAAAAATTTGTCTCAAATTAAGATTATAGACACATTTTTAAAAATATAATAAATTTACTCAAAACAAATGAAAAAAAAAATATTTGGTGTGACTGCTTTTGCCGCTACGAGAGGGCGCTTAACTCAGAGAATTTTATACAAAAATGACTGAACAGAAAAATGGGTTTTAATTGTTTCACGAAAATAATTCTCAAAAATACATTTTTTTTAAAAACTGGTTCGAAGATTTTTTTAATTACTTCTATATATTTGTAGTTGTTAGCGCAGCTCAAATGAATAAACCGTTATTTATACAAAAGGTTTATATTACAAACCAAAAATTAATTTATTTAGAAATAAGTTTTTAAAAACAATTAGAAAAAATATGATCTAAATTGAAGTATATATCATTGACGAAGTTTACAAAGAATATTTTAAAAACAAAAAACGTTTTACAAGGTATTTGTATAGTGTTCCATTTTAACAAGTTAAATTGTCATACCAACAATAGTTAAATTTAAATATAGATTTTAGTATATCTTTGCAAAATAATTATTTTTTATTTCTCCTAAAGACATTTTTTTGTTGAAAATCCAAAAATTACATAAGTTTGATGAAGTATAAAAAAAAATTATACAAAATTAGATATTAGTGGTACTCATCTAACTGGATTTATGCTCTCGTAAACCGTGTATTTTTGTAATCGCGTATATTTATAACTTTACCTGTTTATTGGAATGAACGCACCTTTTAAAACTATTCACATCTCAATTTTGCATTTAGCCACTTTTTCGATCTTTTAATAAATTAAACACAGAATTTTTTAAATTTGTATTATTTAAAAACAAATAAAACAGAAAATAAAAAACAACACACATAAAAATTCAAAATAATTTTATTTTTGAGAATATTCAAATGTATGTACATATAAATACGAAAAAGTTTACACACAAAAATGTAAGCGTATATTTACCAGGGCAAATTTAAAAAAAAATGTGTTTTTTGAAATTCCTAAATTCATGATTTTTACCCAAATTTCACGCGTTTAAGAGTGTTTAGTATTCAAATCATGTGAACCCTCTATTTGAGGTATAGGATGTGTTGAGCGTTCTTATGTAAAACACTACGAGGAACATTTTTGTGCAACATTCTAACTAGGGTTTTTCTTTTCCCGGACTTTTTCATTTCCCGGGACAGCGGGATTTTTTCCTGAATTTCCCGGGATCCCGGGAATTCCCGCTCGTTAGAAAATTAATATATCCGACGTATGTTTACTTGAAAAACTCGATATCTATTAAAAAAACTTACGACAAAGTTCATCTTTTGGTTGCAGTCATGAGAAAATCTACTTAAAATCTGAAATAAGGGCTTAATATAAAATCTCCATATCTTCCACTTTTTCGATATCAATTCGTTTAACAGTTTAAATAGCGAACTAATATGCAGGTAATATATTTGTATGGAAGGCCGTCTTAATTCTAAAACAACTCTTAGAAATAAATTAATTAAATATTAATTCGTTTAAACGGCTAAACAAATTGAATCATAAATTCTTTCAGGATATAATGGAATTGTTAATGGGTGCAAATTTGTATCTGACTAGCTTTAGAATCAGAACCAAGATCGATTTTTTGATTAAATATGGAATCCAAAAATTCTATTTCTAGATATTTTGGTTCTATGCAGATTTTCAGATTTTTATTAAAAAGTTTAAAAGTGAGTATTTTTCACACAAATTTTTAGGCAAATCGTCTAAATCTTTTTATAAAAACAGACACTAAAATATTATTAAATAGTTTTATAACTTTAATTGGTATTTTTTTAATAGAAATTTTTTATGGCACAACTACTTAAAAAAAATTATTTAATTTTTATTGTTGCATTTTTTTTTTAAATTAACATATAAAAAATCCAAAATAATTTGAAAAAGCATCTGATACATTATTTTAAAAATAATAGTAAGCTTTAAGTGCAGCGAGAAGTTTTCAACTCAGTCCCGTTCAAAAATATATTTTTTAATATATTGTATTTTTTAAATATCCCAGAGGATGATTTGCGATGCAAATCGAAATATCGGAAGAAAATTAAAAAATAAAATATTGAAAAATAAAATACAAAATATTTGCATTTTTATTTTTTAAAAATTTATGACCTAAAGCCAGACAATACTAAAAATATAACAACACCAAAGGTCAACAATATTTAATCTAACAAAAACATAAAATTTGAAAAATACAACTGAAATAAAGGAATAGCAATTGAAATTTAAAGGAAATTATTTGAAGTAATAAAAACTCAAAACACTTACATCAATTGAAAATACGAAAATATTATCCTTTTTTTTTAATTTTAATGCCGAGTTTTTTTGGAGGTATTTGGAGCTGAAATACTGATTTTGAAATGTTGTGTATGAATATTGTTTTATTTGAACAAAGACCATCATTAAAAAATATAAAATTTCCGAGGTACGAATATTTTTGTTGGTATATAAACTTGATAATGTTTAATAAAATTTGTTTTCGGTTTAACTAAAAAAATTCGGCCTAAATAATATTTTTTATATTATATATTATATTATTACCCCTAAATTCATAAACGGTTTGTGAAATTATTGGAGGTTTATTGAACAAATTTTGTATGAAAATGACGTTTTGTAAACCTGCTATAACTTTACAAAGCATTTATGAATTGAGGGGTTAAATTTTAAATCGCATTTTTTTAATTTTCAATATTTTTTATTTAAATTATTTTTAAAACAATCAATGTTTTTAATTGAAATAAAGCTTCCAAAATTTTAATAAACTAGCTAAAACTTCTGTAAAAGAATAAAAAAAAATCCCATGAAATCCCGCACTAAATTCCCGGGATTGCGGGATTGAAAAAAGGGCGGGACATAAACCCTAATTCTAACCCTCTAACTCTTCAATGAAAGGGAATTTTTTAAAAATGGACAAAAAAGACCCGTAAGTTGAAGAGTTAGAGGGTTAAAATGTTCTACAAAAATGTTCCTCGCAGTGTTTTACATAAGCTCGCTGAACACATCCTATACATAAAATGGAAGATTCCCATGGTTTCTCCCTAAAATCCAGGTTTGTGGGACATTTGAGCGCCAATTCTGAATAAGTACGAAATTAACGCTTAAACACATTTTAAGTTTTTACTTATTACTGGCACTTAAGTTAAATTTTCAATGCTGATGTCTTCAAAGACTTATTGTAGAATTTCATGAAGGTTAGAAGGTTAAAATGTTCCACAAAAATATACCTCGTAGTGTTTTACATAAGTTCGCTGAACATTCCCTATGCCTAGAATGGAGCATTCACATGGTTTCCTATTTTATTCCTATTTAATTTTTTTTGTTTTAGGAAAATCATTTTAAGCGTTTAAAACCCATTTTTTGTGAAAGGCATTTGTTTTATTAATGAATCGATTTTACCCAAATTTAACAAATTCTTGACCTTATATCAATTCACGTGCTAAATTTCATGGCAATTGGATAATTTTTGCAGGTTTTATAAAGATTTTAAAATAAAGGATATTTAGCAGGATTAAGAGTCCTTGCTTCGATTTTGATAAAAATTGGCACAAACATTTCCAGTTTTATGTGCGAATCAATGGATAGCTTTTGTAATTTTACGTCCATTTATGTAGCTAATATATTTTTAAATTTCAGGACCAATGGGAAGTGGGCGTGTGCCTGGCCCGATATTTCCAAAAATTAAAATTTTTCTTAATATGTCATCCCGGTGAAAAATGCTCATATACGCTCAAACATGTTCATATATGGTTTATGTATGGACACATATGAACAAATATGGATTTTTATGAACATATATGGATTTTATATGAACATATATGGAAGTATATGTGATTCCATATATGGCAAAAATTTCATATACAGACATATATGGAAGCATCTGTTATTTCACATATGGAAATGACACTCATATATGGACAAATATGAAAGTATATGCTATTCAATTTATGCAAAAGGGACTTGTATATGAACATATTTCGAAGAATACATTTTTCCATATATGTAAAAGGAACTTATATTTGGATAAATATGGAATTATATTTAATGCCATGAATAAAAAAAGGAACATATGTAGCGCCTAATTTAAATGTCATACATAAATTTATATCTATCGTACAACCTTATAATAAAGGACAGCAACGTTCGCATGTATTCGCATATATTTAATAAATGTATATGTTCATATATAAACATATACTTAGGTGTTACCTCATTTTTCGGATCCATAAATATATGGTTGAACCATAAATGTTCATATATGGACATTTTTCACCGGGATTGTACGAAATTTCAAAACTCTGTCTCCACTCCTTCTATTTTTGTCCAATCGTTATATCCCAGTGTAGAAACGGTAATGACATATCATTATTTTTTGGACTACCAGTAATGACACCCACGTATGTTCTGCATTATTTTAAAACATAATAATGAGTTCCTGATAATGACTTATTTTTATCATTATTTCAAATAGAAAATAATTTTCTAGATATTTTTGAAAATTTTTTTAAATCTATTTTTACACTCAATATTTTTTAAACACTGGTAAGGATATATGATATTTTTTATTTTTTTGTATGTTGTCTTTCATTACCAAATAAGTGGTTATATAATAGAAATTCATAGCTCCGCACAACTTATTTTTTGGCGTCTAAACTCCTTATTTTTGTTTTGCGTGGTCGTTTTTATAAGTAGTCACGCTTACCCGCTCGCTTACGAAAAAATGAAAAGTAAGTACCCGGTGAAAAATGTCCATATATGAACATTTATGGTCCAACCATATATGTATGGATCCGAAAAATGAGGTAACACCTAAGTACATGTTCATATATGGACATATATGAACATATACATTTATTAAATATATGCGAATACATGCGAACGTTGCTGTCCTTTATTATAAGGTTGTACGATAGATATAAATTTATGTATGACATTCAAATTAGGCGCTACATATGTTCCTTTTTTTATTCATGGCATTAAATATAATTCCATATTTATCCAAATATGAGTTCCTTTTACATATATGGAAAAATGTATTCTTCGAAATATGTTCATATACAAGTCCCTTTTGCATAAATCGAAAAACATATACTTTCATATTTGTCCATATATGAGTGCCATTTCCATATATGAAATAACAGATGCTTCCATATATGTCTGTATATGAAATTTTTTCCATATATGGAATCACATATACTTCCATATATGTTCATATAAAATCCATATATGTTCATAAAAAATCCATATTTGTTCATATGTGTCCATACATAAACCATATATGAACATGTTTGAGCGTATATGAGCATTTTTCACCGGGTAGTTATGAGATTCTGAATAATAAGTGGTTACAAACATGCTTACAAAAAGTTGAATTGTAAGTGGTTATCCGACTGCTTACTTGATTCTTAAAAATAAAGAGTTACACAAATACTATTAGCTTCAGGAAATACATTCAGAGAAATTAAAGTTTTTGCTAGAGTGTAATTTTAGAACTCGTCATAAAAATTTTAACACAAAACATATTTACAAGTATGTAATAAATATAAATTTATAAAATTTAACTTTGTAAAAAGTACTTATGTAAACTATTGTGAGTAAGTCATTATTTTATATTTAAAAGCAATGACTACAATAGGCCGTTATTAGGAAGTCATTATTTTATATTACAAAATAATGCAAAAGGTAATGATATATCATTATTGGTAATGCAGACAGCAATGAGGTGTCATTACCAATATTTTGCTGGGTTACTTGTGTGCAGCAGGTCAATTATGTGTTTATCTATTAAATATTTCATGTCGATGTAGCTCAGATGGTAGAACTATTGACTGGCAATCTGTGGACCCAGGTTCGATTCCCTCACCAGCAAGTTTTATTTAAAAAAAAATACAATAAAAAATATTTTTTTATATAATTTATTTTTTTGAAAATCTATTTTTAGGCTCATTATATTTGTCAGTACTGGTAAGCACATAGGTAACGATATACTTTTTGATTTTTCGTATGCTGGTGTGTAACCATAACTCATTATTTTTCGCGACATCGCCATATAAAGGTAATAAGAAATGTAATAACAAAAGTAACTAGTTACCATTACCAAGTATGTAGTTACATAACCACATATCTGGTAATGATTTTCTACACTGGGATGGGATCAAAGCACTGTGCGTCGTCCCCTGACGATTTCCTTAGGCAAGAATGAAATCCGAATAGGGACATGTCTTCAACAGATTGTTTTTCACAAATTGCCAGATAAAAATTTATTAAATTTGATGAAAAAGTTGAAAAAGAAAAATTTTATTCATATATTTTTATGAATGAAGAATATTTATACCCTACACCACTACGTGGAGAGGGTATTATAAGTTTGTGCTGATGTTTGTAACACCAAAAAATATTGGTCCTAGACCCACCTTATAGTATACCGATCGGTATTATTTCGATTTAACGATGTCCGTCTGTCCGTCAGTCTGTCTGTCCATGCATTCTTGTGCGCACTCTACAGGTCGCAAATATCAAGATATTTTTTGGTACACCGACTTACGTCGGCCCAAGGACGACGCCTATTGATTTTGGTTGAAATCGGTCCATGTTTAGACCTAGTGCCCATATTAGGGTCCCCCAAAATTATATTGTTTATACGCTGCAGGTCGCAAATATTAAGGACGAAGCCTATTGATTTTGGTTAACACCGGTCCATGTTTAGACCTAGTGCTCATATAAGGGTCCCCTGAAAATTGGCATATAAGGGTCCCCCCAAAATTGGTTTGGTTACACGCTGCAGGTTAACCTATTGATTTTGGTTAACACCGGTCCATGTTTAGACCTAGTGCCCATATAAGGGTCCCCTGAAAATTGGCTTGGTTACACGCTGTAGGTCGCAAATACGAAGATATTTTAATGAAATTTAGTACACAGACCTATGTCGGCCCAAGGACGAAGCCTATTTTTTTGGTTAAAATCGGTCCATGTTTAGACCTAGTGCTCATATAAGGGTCCCCTGAAAATTGGCTTGGTTACACGCTGCAGGTCGCAAATACGAAGATATTTCAATGAAATTTGGTTCGGTGACTTACATGGTCCCAAGGAAAAAGCCTATTGATTCTAGATAGGATCGGCCCATATTTGGACCTATCGCCCATATGGGCTATATTTTCGATTTTCTCTTCTTTTATGATTTTATAGAAAATTTTGACACAAGTCCGTTTTAACCCATTCAAATTTCGGATCCAAACATTAGTTGGCTTTAAGTCCGACTGGTGTAGAGTATTATATAGTCGGCATGCCCGACTTTAACCTTTTTTTATGATAATAAGGATCACCCGATAAAAATGATTTTTTTATTTTTGAAAAAAGCACTTCTAAATGAATGAACCAATTTTTAAAAATATACCGCTTTTTTATAAAAATATTTAAAAAATTTAAAAACGTCATTTAAGCTAAATTGAATAAAATTGCAAATTAAATAAATTTACCAAACCATCGTAAATTTGTAGAAAACAGTACACTTCTTGAGTGGTACGTACTGGCATAACGACAAAAACATTCATAGAAATAAATGTGTAAAAATAGCAGAAAAAATAACAGAAAAAACCGTTGAAATTACCAGATTTTGTTGCTAAATACTAGTAAAATAAGAACAGCAAAACTAAAACTGTTAAATTTACAGAATTTTATTTATAGTTAAGTTAACTTTTAGTTAATTGAGAATGACAAATTGTACTGTAAAATCTGCAGAAAATTTTGCTAGTTAGACTAAAAAGCCAAAACAAACTGTTATATCTACAAAATTTTTGTTATTTATAAGCTAAATCTAGTTGAATGCAAATAGCAGTTTATTATGCTAAAATCAGCAGAAATACTTGCTAAAAAAAATTGTAAACAGCAGTTTTCAAAAGCCTCGATTTTTATTTGCATTTAAAAAGAAATCGACAACTTTTTTGTGATTTTTTAGGCTTCTAATTAGTTAGGAAATTTTTTTTGCTGATTTTAGCAAAATAATTTATTATTTTCTATTAACAAGAATTTAACTAAAATTCTGTATATTCAACAGTTTCATTTTTACTGTTACTATCTTACTTATATATAACAAAAATAATTTGATAATTTTAGCAGCTTTTTCTGCAACGTCATTTTTAACTAATTTTTAGTTATATTTAATCCTTTAATTCCCAGTGGAACATAGGGCCGCAACAAATGTTCTCCATTGTATTCTATCGGTAAACATCATTTTCATCTCACTCCAGGACACACCATGCTCATGCAACTCGTTCTCTATTTGGCGTCTCCAAGTGTTCGCAGGTCTCCTGGATCCTTGGGGGTTATATTCAACGGACTGTCGAGTTAAATCATCCGCTGGCTTTCTCATTGTGTGCCCTAGCCAACTAAATTTACGCAATCGGATATTCTGATTACTGAAACCTATGCAAATGTAAATTTTTAGTAGTTTTAACTAAATTTTTTGCAGACTTTTTTTCAGTAAATCCAAAAAAAATTGTCATTTATTTTATATATATGTATATATTAGCCGCTTTCTTTAATCACTTAAATAAATCCAAAAATCAGTTCTCAAAGTGCACAAAGTGACCTTCGTTCACCCTAATTTTTAATAATAAAGACAATGATGCAGGATTTTATTGTAACTTTAAGCACTTTATTACATTTGATATAAAACAGCAAGAAACAGTCATCACTTTAATTTACATTTCTACACAATTAAATTATTCCACTACAATATTTAATATTCACTAATGGGATTTAATTAAAATACTTACCGTAGAGTGAAAAATTACCATTTCTATTTCAGCTTTTTCTCCATGTTCAAAATGGAAAGTAAGTATTTGAAGAAGTGTAGTTTTTTTAAACATATTTAATACAAAAAAAATTTTTTTTGTTTTCTAGTTTTACAATTTTTTGTTTCTCTTTTAACTTTCGTTCGTATGAATATTTCATATATGTATTTGTGTTTTTATTATTATCTGTAAAACCAGATAAATAAATCCAACTTTTTTTGGATTTAATAAATCCACTTTTTGTATGAAAAAATCTAAATCTAGGTGATTAAAAAATGCGCTTATTGTTTAAAATAAAAGACAAATTTTAATTTAAAGACACAAGATAAACCTAGTTTTGCTTGTTTTTTTTTTGTATGCGTTTTGACAAGTTAAAAACCTGGTAGTTTTTGTTCATGTATAAATGTAGTATTATGTAAAATTGTTGCTTTACAAAAAGTGTTAATTTATGACTGCAGTTTTACCATATACAAGCAGTTCATGCATAAAAAGTACATAATTCTTGTTCCGTTTATTTTATTTACTGTATGTAATGTCTCGGTTTGTGTTACCCAGTCATCATTTTCTTATTGCAGGCAACTGATTAATGGGGTGATGCCCAGGAAACAATTGTATTGCCTATCATGAAATTTATCAACCTTTTTAAAGCAACAAATAAAATCTATGACAATATCATATTAGACTTTGGACTTGAGGTAGAATAATATTCTAACAAAAAATATGCATTTATTATTGATTTATTTCAGCGCTTTCAATGTTATCATTTCAAATTTAGTAGTTTTGTTGTCTTAAAAAGTAATTTAAACATTGAAAATTACCGTTTATCATCTGACATTTTTTTCTTAATTTTTCATTGACGTAACCGTAACCGAGCTACTAACTAAATAACAAACTTCTATGATAGACACTAGAGGGCTGAATGAATGTCTTACAAGACATTCTCTTGCATGCGCTGATGAGAGATTTGACGATTTTTAATACTAAATATAACAAAAATTGACCATTTTACTTATTTGTAATTATTTACAAGATGTTAAAATTCAGATCATTACAAAAAAAAAAAAAAAACAGAAAACAAAAAAAATATTTTGGTGTTGTATAAGAAAATGCTTTGTGAATGTCTTGCAAAACATTCATACTGGCCTCTAATAGACACTTACGTCTTCGCATAAAAAAATGTTACAAATTTGAAAAAAAGAAATTTTGTTTAAATATATACTGGCATGTGATGGAAAACGATCGATTTTGATTTCGATCGATTTGGTTAAATATCAAAAATTAAATGATGAGGAGAAAAGACAAACAGGTTTGAAATTGTTTTCAACCGCTTTAGTTGTATCATGTATATCGATTTACGTCTTCTTATCGCTTTTAAATTAAAAATAATGCCAAATATTCAGGTTTGAAATTTCAAAACCGATCGATTTTCATCACATGCCAGATAAATTGTGAAGAAAACTCAAACATTTTTGGAAAAATATGTAAAACGAGTAAAAAAGTTAAAGTCGGGCATGCCGACTATACAATACCCAACACCAGTCTGGTTAAAGGCCAACTAATGTTTGGATCCGAAATTCGATTGGGTTAAAATGGGACTTGTGTCAAAATTTTCTATAAAATGATAATAGAAGAGAAAATCGTAAATATAGCCCATATGGGCGATAGGTCCAAATATGAACCGATCCTATCTAGAATCTATAGGCTTTGTCCTTGGCACCATGTGAGTCAGCGAAACAAATTTCATTGAAATATCTTCGTATTTGCTAGGATAAAAAGGGTTAAAACTTAAGCGATTATGCGAAAATGACACAGATATGTTTGTAACAGCGTAGCCAGAAAAATACGTACATAACGTTGGGACCAGTGTTGCCAACTCTTGAAGGCAGGAAAGCACCGTGAACATTATGAAAATGGGTAAAAATTTACCGAAAATGGGGTAAAAAAGCACGATATCGATTTTTTGAAAAATGTAAATCAAGAATTTAAAAACAAATTTTAACTTTGAAAAATCGTGTAAAAAAGGTTCAAAAAATAAGTTTAAATGTAACGAAGTTACTATTTAAAATTGTACTACAAACATTGTGCAATAATGTATTTCTTGTATAGTTCGTTTTATTTTTTAAATTTTGACAGAAAATTCAAGAAAAATTTGAAAAAACGAGAACAAATACCAAAAATATAAACTTTACAAAAAGCACTAAAAGGACTGCTTGAAATATGAAAAAGCACCGTAAATACCCGCTTTTTTTAAACGGGTATTTGTAAAAAATCACCAGGTACGGGAAAGAAAAAAGCACCAAAAAATACCCGAAAAGCACTGAAATGGTAACACTGGTTGGGACCATCGATGGCAGAGCGAAAGATTTTTAAAGATATAGTGCTTTGCCAACCGCAAAATGATAATGATAACACCGGGCAGGACTTGGCCGTTTGTTTTTTAAAACGTTGGCAAAGCAATGGCCAAATAATCAATAAGTGCTTTTAGAACAATAAAATGAGTGCTTCGCCAGTACTAAAATTTTAATTTTAAAACTTATGCAAAGCATTGGTAAAACATAGAATAAAGTGCTTTTTCAATGATAAAATAGTGCTTTGCCAAACCCAAAATTAAAACACCGGGCTGAACTGTTTCTTTTTTTTTTTAAACGTTGACAAAGCACTGGCCAAATAATAAGTGCTTTTATAAGAAAATAATGAGCTCTTCGCCAGTACCAAAATTATAATTTTAAAACGTTGGCAAAGCATTCGTAAAACAATTAATAAATTGCCTTTTCAATGACAAAGTAAAGTAACAACAGGCTGAGCTTGGCCAATTATATTGTATTATATTGTTACAGTTCTTGAAATAAGAAAGCATAATATTCAAAATTCTTATACATTTTCAAACAAAAATATTTAATTGGACATGAGTCAATTATCAATTGTTTTTCAGATTTTACCAATTTCAGAAATAGTCAATGTATTTCTAAAAATCTCAATTGTATTTCAGAAAGTTTTAACTGTATTTTAAAAGTTATCAATTGTTTTTCAGGAATTGCCAATTGTTTTTCAGAAATTATGAATTGTATATCAGAAATTATTAAAATATTTCAGATATCATTCTTCACCAACTATGAAATATAAACAATAATTTCGGAAATACATTTGATTATTTCTGAAATACAATTGATAATTTATAAAATACAAATATTTTCTGAAATACAATTCATAACTTCAGAAATACATTTGATAATTTCTGATATACATTTGATGAATATCAATTCATAATTTCTGATATACAATTGATAAATACGAAAATCAATTGATAGTTTCTGAAATACAATTGGTATAACTGGAAAGTTATTGATTCTTTCTGAAATATTTTAGAATTGCTAAATCTGAATAATAATTGATAATTTTATTAAATTTAATAATTGATCATTTTTGAAACACAATTGATAAAACTTAAAATTAATTGCTTATTTCTAAAATACAATTGATAACTTCTGAAAAACAAGTAAAAATGGTGTAGTATCAATTTTAAATGAAACTTTTTACTTAAATTAAGAACATTAAATTTAAGAATATTTTTTATGATTAACAAATAAATTGAACAGCGGCAAAGCACATTTTGCCAACGTTTAGCAAGCGTTGTAAATCAGTACTTTGCCAGCACTTTATTTGTTGCTCCATTGGCAATCAGTGCTTTGCAAGTGCTTTATTTTTTTTACCAGTGGCAACTTCTGGCTGGAAGTGTTTAAAAGTTCGCAAAATTCTGAATTTTTTAACAATAAAATATGAGCTAATTTAAGTTTTCCGGTGGTCTTTAACTTATTTTAGATTAACAAAATTAAACTACTGTAAACAATAAAAGTTGTACTCATTGAAATGGTGGTTTATTTGGCAATAAACCAATAGCACTAAATTTTTTATAGATCAACATACCGGATCTACGGGCCAATTCAATACGTTGACCATCACCCGAATGATTGTGAACATCTATAATAAAAATATATTATAAAATAAATTAAACTGAAATTATTTTAAAAATTAATAACCATACCATTTGTTACAAATAAATCATCACCAATAGTTTTTAACCTACTGCGACATTTCTTAGAACGATTGTGTATACATTCCCAGTAGACTTTATCACCCAAAGGACCGAATCTTTTTAAATTTGATCTATAAACAAAATCATTAATGGCCAGTAAAGTACCACCCTTACGGCTGATGATAAATAATTGTGGTCCACAATTACGGACATGTTGCATGACTGTTAAAAAAGAAAAAAAAGAGCAACAAAATGTGAGAAAATGGTTTAAAGGTTTTAAGAATATTGGATATTTTATCTTTTGTTTCAAAAAGCTGCAAAGTTCATACCATACACATTTTTTAAAGAGTAAATATGTTTTTATTTATTGTCATATTAATTATTTAATAAATCAAATCAATCTTAAATTTAAAATTAATTGATCTTATTAAATATCATTGTTCATTCTCTTAAATCTAAAATACGTAGTTTGAAAAATAAAAAAATTGTCCAAGTTTTCAATGAATTTTTGAAATAATTTTATAATAATTTAACAAAAGCATTACCAATTTCAAATGATATTTTATTGAAAAAATTTAAATTAATTTTTTTTAGTAATTTTTCAGGATTTTTAGCATCCCTTTCAAGAAATTATTTAAATGAAAGTTGTTAAAATTAAAATTACCCAGCAAACTAACAAGAAAGGTATCTCAATGGGTTCTCTCAGATTTTAATGAAATTCTGATATGTGAAATTTATTTTTCTATGTGTGAAATTTACGAAATTTACATTAATTTGTACACAGCATTAAAGTACCCGTGTAAATAAAAATGTTGATGCCCATAATCCTTGTTGTGGACGCAGGGTTGCCACTCAAGTGAAATATATGAATAATAGGTAAAAAAGCGCTATGGGAAAAGTCATCTTAAAGCCCACAATATTTTTCACATTTTATAAAAAATTCCATTAATTCATTCCATTAATATATTTTGGAAAATGGCTAAAAATAAAATTCTTCTGTATTCCACTTTTTCTACATTATTTCGTGTAACTGTTAAAATTAATTTAAGTTAATATACTCGTAGATGTATGGAAGGCTGTTTAAATTTTTAAAAATTAAAAAATATTTGCACAGCTTTTAAGTGCTCTCAAAAATATGAAGTTTAAAACCCATAAGGTCCATGTTTGGGATCAAGTTTCCGAAACTCTATCTTTTTGTGGTGTAACGACTCTGTCAACAAAACTTAAGCGTTATGACTTGCAAATTTTATATTTATATGGGCACGTCACCGCTGTGCAAAAATTAATTCTTAAAATTTCTTAAAATTCAAATTTTCTAAGTACACATCATATTTTTCTTTTTAATGGCAACTTTGTTTTGCAAAAAAATATTTAAAATTTGTTTTAAAATTATGACAGCCTTTCTCAAATAAATTAAAAAAATATAATTCGCGGTTAACGGTTAAAAGATTTGATCTAGAAAATTGAAGGACACGAGTATTTTATTGTTGGCCCTTCCTTCTACAAGCCCAATCTTGTTACCGCGTAACTCGATTCGAAAATTTTCTACCTTTCGTAAAAAGAAAAATTTTAAAATCTTACTTTTTGAATTTTTTTGTATAGTGTAAAAGGTTTAGGATAAAAATAAATTACCAAGTATAATTTTTATACAGAATTATATTTTTAACAATATTTGCAAGATTTACGAATTAGAAAATTTTTTTTCGAATCGAGTTCTCCAAATATCTTATCTGTGTACCAGCCCAGGAAAATTTTTTACAATCGGTTTCCAGCCACACCAATTCTGCAACTAGTTCCACTGCAACAGATTCAAGGGACTTTCCGGAACCAGTTTCAAAGATCTTATATGGACGGTATGACTGACGGGGCATAAGTTCTAGAACTAGTTTCAGAACTGATTCAAGAGTAACCGGCTCCACTTTGGAGCTATAGAAGCGGTTACTTTTGGGACAATTTCAAACAAAAATCATCGGTGTTAGAATCGACAGTCGAAGGGGTTGTGAAGGAAAAGTAGCTATTATACAGCCGATTCTTTGGAACAGAAAATTTTCCTGGGGTTAACTCCACATCAGCGATCAATGGAAGGAATTCCTCAATTAAAAAATAAAATAAATTCAGTGTGATTTGGGAATTTTTTTTTATTAATACTGATTTTGTTGTGATGGTATTGTTGATTTGGTGCTATCTGGTTCACCAATGCGATCGTTGGAATATGATGTATTTTTTTTTAATAAAAAAATATTCGTAAAATTGATTTTAGCCATGGATAGAAGCTGAGTCGTGGATAAGAACGGAATATTAATACGTAAAATATTTCCAGACAGTCGACAGTGCCAAAGTCAATCTCAAAAGTGTAAAATTCCGTGTTTGAAGGCCAATGAAATGTAATGTGGAAACAAATTATGGATTCCAAATGGAATTTTGGAACTCATTCAAATTAGAGAGAAAAAAAAATTGTTTTATAAGCCATTTGTAAATTTAAAAAGTGAAATTGCATATGATCCATTATGTTTTATGGAATTACATGTCGTTTTAAGGTTTTTATTTTCCTATAATCGGGTTAAAACTACGCATCCTTTGTTTTTAGCGATTTTAAAAGAAAATTAAAATACTGAAATTACTGAAGATACCAATTATATTAAATAAGATATCATCTTATTTATCTTACGCGAAACTCTTTTTCATTTTTACATTTTTTGTTGGGGAAATAAACACGTTTGTTTCGATTGGATACATTTTTTGTACTCCAAAGAAAGTTAATAATCGAACTCACGGTCTGAAAAGTTGTTAATTTTCATTAAGAGAAAATAACTCTAAAAAACAACGCAGTGAAACCCTTTTCAATTTTCTTAAACCGTAGATGGAGTAGAGAAAAATTCTCAAAATCGAAGCTCCTAAATGTGTTCTAAATATTATATTTTTCCCAAAAATTTTATTTGTTTGTTTAAGTTTTTGTTCTGTAGAACTTTTTTATGCTGTTTTATACCATTATTTCGAGTTATGCTGTTTTTGAAAATTTGGAGTAGTAAAAATATTACATGTTAATTTATAACTATAAAATTACCAGCGCTAACTCAATTTTATAATTTGATGGCAAAACTGTCAAAATCACAGTTAAGATGGTTTTAATGTAAAAAGAAAATTTTAAATTAAAGCATACAGAAATATGCATCAAAAAATTTAAAAAAGTAGAATTTTCAAAGACTTTATTTTTATAAATATGGAACTCACCGATCCTACTGTTTTAAGTAATAAATTAGCATCTATCTTAAACTTGACAGCTTTCAAAAATTATGCTATTTTAAAACGAAAGCACTTCAGTTGTAAATATCTTCAATATGTGCAAGATTTACTAATTCCAAACTTTTTTTCGCAATAAGTTATATAATAGCCAAATTCGCACTACAACCAAAAACTAGTAGTTTTAAAAACTTTGTTTTTGATTTAATACATTTATACTTTAGCAAAAACCACCTAGTTTTTGTACAAAACTAGTTTTTGCTTGTTTTTTTGTATGCGTTTTGACAAGTTAAAAACTACAAGAGCCAAAAACCAGGTAGTTTTTGTTCAGGTATAAATGTAGTATAAAATGTGTATGGAATTTGACAAGTAAATAACACTACGTTTATACCTGAGTAAAAACTACTTAGTTTTTGTACAAAACTAGTTTTTGTTTTTTTTACGCATGCGTTTTGACAAGTAAAAGCTAACAAGGTATAATTGCAGTATAGTTTTCAAAAACTACTATAGTAGTAGTTTTGGTTGTATTGTAAGTTTTAGTAAGTTTTAACGAATTTCAAAGATTGTGTTGACTCTAACCGACAAGTATGCTTCCAGACGAGGTATAAGTTGACCATAAATGCGCCATATGAGATATTTTCGTCTACGATTTGGAAGCGAAAAAAATAAACGTTTTGAAACAAACACAATTTTCAAAAATCTTAAAAACATTTCAGTTAAATAAAAACTGTTGGTAATGAGAACTAAGTAAGATTAAAGGTTTAGCTTTTTAAAAGTCTTACTATGGTCGAAGGACACACAGTATTCTAGTATAAACTTTAAAAGACATCGTCTTAAGTTTAAAACGAATAGACGGATTTTTATGAAATTTGGAAGAAAGAATATCATGATCTTTATAAAATCTGTATCGGAATTGGACTTTGTAAACGGGCTTATAAAAATTAACGGAAATGACATTAAAAATAACCCTGCAGTATGAGACCCATAGTTAGAAATATGGAATAGTAAAAATTTTACATGTTAATTTATAAATACTTTATAGTTGAGGTGTACTCCTAATTACTGAATGTCCAGTTAGCTACTAACTGGGACAATTTTTTGACATATTTGTTTATACAAACACATTTGTTCATACAAAATTTGTTTAATAAACCTCCTACTACTTCATAAAGCGTATGAATTGAGGGGTTAAAATATAATCAATATTTAAAGAACTCATTGTCAAAAAAAAAATTTACGATTGTTTCTTTTTGCCAAGCAAGGCCTTTTGCAATCGCTTTTTAATCTTTTCACGAAATTCGTCGGCTGAAACTGCACCGGGCTGAGCTACTACAGCAGTATTTATTCCACTCTCAGCAGGCAACTGAGGAGAATCCTGGGAAGTTATTTTCTCCAATTTTACATCTGTTTTCATGGGTTGCGGTAGATTTTCATGAATAAATACGAGATTTGAATCATCGTGTTGTTGTTTTGGCGGTGGTCCTACAACTTCTTCCGCAATAGACACAAATTCTGAATCTTGATCTTCTTCGCCCGGTGAAAATTTCATTGATGTCACACTTTTATCGGTGGCCGCCATAAAGTGAATGTGTTCGCCACTCAAGGGATAAACAAGTTTTTGATCGCTAACCACTCGTACAGTGCATTCCTCTTTGTTTTCTTTGTAACAACATTGGAATATAGAGTATTTACCCTTACGGAATGAATAACGGAAATGATGGCCATCTACAATCAACTTCATGGTGCCCTTTGTGGTAGAGGCATACAATACGGGTTGCCCAGGATGATTGTTAACTGATTCAATGATTTTGTTAAGTAATTTTGGTGTAGTTTTTGGCTGAACCTTATCACATGGATCTTTTCTTGGTCTACCTCTAGATTTAATTGTTGCACGGGCGGCTTGAGCAGACGCCTCGAGTAGTAATGCAAAACTATCTTGTGGCTTCGTAACATCTGAGGAATAATTAAAGAAAAATAAACACACTAGTTAGTACAGTTGCAATGAAAAAAGCAAAAACTAAGTTAAATAAAACAACAGGTAATATTTCTGAAAACAATTCTTTATTAAAATGATTTGAGTTGTGTCGTTCATAAACGAACTAGTTTAATTTAAATATTCCCTTTTATTTGAACGAAAAACTTAGTTCACTACGAATCGCTCTTTTCGTTCAATAGTTCATTTTATTAACTTAGATCAGCGTCAATTTTATTTCCTTTTAAAACATTTTTCTTTACTAAATTCTTTTATTTTCTGATATTTTATATCATCTATGTTAAACGGCATTCACACCTAAATCTTAATCACGTGTTTAGCTAAAACGAGTGTAAAAGAATAAAGAACTGTTGTAGTAGAATAAAGAGCTAAAATACGTGTTTTAGCTAAACACGTGTTTAAGAATTAGGTGTGAATGCAGCCTTAGCTAAGTTTACATCTGCATCGAAATCTCGAGATCAACAAAACAATGCTTTATATGCACATAATTCTAAAAAATTAATTCTTATATTTAGTTTTTGAATTCTGAAAAAACAGTGGGATATTACCTAAGAGCTATGTAATTATACAACTACATAATTTTCAAGTTAGTTTAACAATGTTCTAGTAAATTATGCACATATTTTTTAAGTATATACAAGCCTTGCAAAATATATACATGTGTAGTGAAAAGTATCCGAAAAAGTTAATATATTTTACTAGAAAATTGTAAAGTTGGGAATACACTTGCAATATTATTGTACAACTTCAAAATATATTAAAGAACTAAAAACGAGAAGTTGTACAATAATATTGCAAGTGTAAGGCCAGCTTAAAACTTACTTTGGACTTTACGTAGTTGTTAAAATTCTTTATTCTTCTTTATTGTATTACCAGGTGTGGTAAAGACATAAATGGAAAAAATACAAATGCAATATTATTGTACAACTTCCCGTTTTAGTTCTTTAATCTACTACCACACATAGTAATAGAATAAAGAACTACAGCGAAAAGTTGTACAATAATATTACAAGTGTATGGCCAGCTTAACTTTTCAACAAAACATCGTCAAAATGACGTAAAATCATCTGGCACCACTAATTCGTTTATTCAAAACATCTCTGTTTTGAGAAATTACGCCATTTTGTCCATCTATTACAATTTTATAATAGTTTTTAGTTTCGCCGTGGTCGCTTGTGTGAAATGAAGTTCGTAAAATAACAGTGGAAAATAAGTGTTTTATCCGTTTTAAAATTAACAAAAATATGAAATTTATATAAAACAAATACAGTTTAACAAAGTGAATATAAAGTTTTACCAAAAATAATCTTATAAAGGTTTAAAATTTACAAAATTAAAATGCAACCAAGTGAAAACTTGCCACATTCTATTCCACTTATATGTAAAAATTGGAAAAAAAAAGAATTTGATCAATTAATGAAAATTTTTGAAAAGAATCTATATTATTGAAAGTTTATATAAAATTTATTTGATATAATATTAAATTGAAGTGCAAAATGAAGTGATAAATGGAAAATTGATGTGTTAAATTCAATAAGTATTTGTTGTTGTTGGTGGTGTGATAAAATTTTTTCTTATAATGCTTGTTTACTAAGGCGAAATTAGGCGAATTTGTTTTGTTTTTGGCTTTTATTGGGTAAGCACGAGAGTTCCAAGCCGGCCGAGAATATCAGCGGCGGAGTGACTAATTTAGCGCGCCGGCTTAGACTCTGGATTCTATTTTTGTAAAATTGGGTGTTTACATTTTTATAAAAACTAGTAAACTTATAGAAAAGTACAAAAGAATTACCAAAAACTAATTTCTTTTCAAGTGGAATGAAAGAATTTTACACCTATGATCATAATAATAGATACACCTAAATATATTTTTTACAGACAAAAACTATATTAAATAAACATAAATAAAAAAATGTTGGCCAATTTTATTAATTGTAGCAAAAGAAAATAATAGTGGTATTCATCTAACTGGATTTATGCCCTCGTAAACCGTGTATTTTTTAATCGCGTATATTTTTAACTTTACCTGTTTATTTGAATGAACGCAACTTTTAAAAATATTTACATTTCATTTTTGCATTTAGCCACTTTTTCGATCTTTTCATAAATTAAACATAGGATTTTTTAAATTTGTATTATTTAAAAACAAATAAAAAGAAAATAAAAAACAACACACAAAAAAATTCAAAATAATTTTATTTTTGACAATATTCAAATGTATGTATAAATACGAAAAAGTTTACACACAAAAATGTAAGCGTATATTTACCGGGGCTCGTAAACTAGTTTTGACATTAATCGAGTAAACTTACAACATATACACAGTTTACGAGGCGTAAATACTTTAAATGAATACCTTTAATAATTATCTAAAAATGTGAAGGTAAATACACACATTCGGCTGTGTTCTGCATTTCGAAGTGATTTCAAATCGCAGTGAAATTGAAATTTAAGGCCTTATTCCACTGTGTTCTAAAATTTTATTTGATTCGATTTCGACTTTTTTCCATAAAATGAGCTATATACAATCGTAATTCACTTAAATTTTAAATGAATCTAAACGAAATTGAGAAAAAAAATTTATGAAATTTACACTTTCACCCAAAAGTAAAATACAGAACATTCCAGATGGTTATAATAATAGATACAAAAATGGATATTAATCTTGGAAATCCTATCTTGAATATCGAATTTGAACTTTTTTCTCAACAGTACCTACAATGACAAATAATAATAAAACTATAGCATGTCCGTTAATTTTAAATTAGTAGCCACTAGGTTTTTATTTGAACTTCATGAAATTGTGGATCATAATAATAGATACACTTGATTTCTTTGTCATTTTTTTTTATTATTTTAAATTTAAATCTAAACTCATATTTGCGTTGTACAATATAAAGGGAGAAGGATATTTAAATTTTAACAAAAAAGTTGTGTATTAACCCTTTGGCGAGTGGAGTACATTATAATGTACGTCGACTTCATCAACTCGTCACTGATTTGAATTTTAACCAAAGCGCTATTCATTTACTGTTATCGGTTCATTATTTTGTTCTTAAGGTGCATACAGAGTGGCCGCTTGTTGCCGAGCCGAGCCGACTGACGCTTATTGCGAGAACCAATGCGAGAAAACTGGTACTATACAAATTAGTACAAATAAGCGCGAACAGGTCATAGTGGGCGCCGAGCTGGTCAGAGCGCAAAGCTGATTGAATGCGAGAAAACAGTTCCAAAGCGTTTTTCTGCGCCGAAAACATTGTTTATGATATGTTGATAAAATAAAAATTAAACAAAAAAATAAAAATTAAATAAAATTACTATAACAATTATAAAAAAATTAAAAAAAAACTTAAAACAAAATTTAAAAAAAATGTAATAAAAATTTCAAGAATAATTAATAAGTAAAATTTTTTTTTCTCAAACACGAATGAACAACAAACCCAAATGCATACAAACATACATAAAACACAAATAATAGATAAAATATTAGCGCTGATTCTCGCATCCACTATGCACACCCAAACTTGTTTCTCGCATGAACAAGTTCTCGCAATAAGCGTCAGTCGGCTCGGCTCAGCAACAAGCGGCCACCCTGTACGCATTTTATGCAGGCTGTAAAATTTCGAAGCAATATGAGAGCAGTAGAGTGCGTTTTTTCTTGTGATCATCAACGCTGCTGAGAATGTGTTCAAATTTAAAAGTTCAAAAAAGGCTGAAGTTTGGTATCAAAAACTGTGTGATGAATAAAATTTAAAAACTCAAAAGGTTTTATGTAGAGATTAGTAATAGGAAAAATATAAAATTAAAATTTTAAAAAATTTTAACTCGCTCGGAGTCGGCAGCATGTTAATGTTTGAAGTTTAATTCCAAATATCTCCGCTAGGAGGCGCTGCAAAGCGATAAAAGTAATAAACAATATTTCTTGGGCATAGATCTACATTTCCACGAAGTTTGGTCGGAAAATTCCCAGCCATTAAAATTCCCGTGTCAAAGGGTTAAGCGAAATTTTGGGTCTAGATCTGAGGCTAAAAAATTGAAAAAAATATGTAGCGAGAAACCAAAAAGTAAATTGTTTGGAAATGAAACATAAAGTTAAGAATTTCACGTTAAATTTACCAAAAGCAAAGTTAAGCATGTAAATTTATTGGTTTGGGATGCTTCTCCTGGTATGCATTTAGTCCGATATACAGTGCGGTGTAGTATAATAGATACATTAAAATTTTTTCTAATTTTATTCTAGTTGCCTTTATTTTTAAAGATCAAAATAGTGAATAAATTCACCCCAAAACGCGAGGAGATTGTTCAGAAAATGGTGCAGAGTTTTAGCGTGACTTCTGTTTTTTGTTTTGTCACTGGTTTTAATAGGCGTAGCTTTTAATGAAAAATAAGCGATACCGACCTTCTATCAATTTACATAGTAAAATTTAGCGGGTACGAGTACTGATCAGTTCTGTAAAAACTCTATATTTTTGAAATTCCTATACGAATTCCTTAAGGGTGCGTACAGAGTGTCCGCTTGTTGCCGAGCCGAGCCGACTGACGCTTATTGCGAGAACTTGTTCATGCGAGCAACAAGTTTGGGTGTGCATAGTGGATGCGAGAATCAGCGCTAATATTTTATCTATTATTTGTGTTTTATGTATGTTTGCATGCATTTGGGTTTGTTGTTCATTCGTGTTTGTGAAAAAAAAATTTTACTTATTAACACATTTCTTCAATTCTTGAAATTTTTATTAAATTTTTTTTTAAATTTTGTTTATAAGTTTTTTTTAAATTTTTTTATAATTGTTATAATTTTATTTAATTTTTATTATTTATTTGAATTTTTATTTTTATTTTTTTGTTTAATTTTTATTTTATTAACATAACATAAACAATGTTTTCGGCGCTGAAAAACGCTTTGGAACTGTTTTCTCGCATTCAATCAGCTTTGCGCTCTGACCAGCTCGGCGCCCACTATGACTTGTTCGCCCTTATTTGTACTAATTTGTATAGTACCAGTTTTCTCGCATTGGTTCTCGCAATAAGCGTCAGTCGGCTCGGCTCGGCAACAAGCGGCCAATCTGTACGCACCCTAAGGTGTGGTTTTTGGAGCTAAAAAAATTCTGGGACATTTCAATAGATTTCGTTATTTCCCGTTGGCTTTGAACTTCATATAAAATATATAACTGCATAAGCCATATGAAACTAATCTCTATATATAAAAGAATAACGTGACTGACTGACTGACTGACTGACTGACTCAACATCGCCCAGCCCAAACCGCTGAAGCTAGGAAGTTGAAATTTGGTATGTAGGTTCCTCTTTCGGGGTAGACGTCCACTAAGACGGGATTTTTGGAAATTCCTACCGGAACGGGCAAAAAGGGGGAAAGTGTCCCCCTTGACGGCCTGCCAAAACTCCTTTGGCTAGAAAGCTGAAATTTAAGATATGTGTTCCTTGGAGTAGGGGCTAACTTTTCTGGAAAGTACTTTCTAGAATTTTGGACAGGGACGTTGTAAAAATGGGGGTTAAAAAGGGGAAAAAGGCCCCCCTTGACGGCCTGCCCAAACCGCTGGAGGTAGGAAGTTGAAATTTGGTATAAAGGTTCCTCCACTATCGTAGACATCCACCAAGACGGGAGTTTTGGAAATTTTTACAAGGACGGGCAAAACGGGGAAAAAGTCTCCCCCTTGACGGCCTGCTCAAACTGCTGGAGCTATGAAGTTGAAATTTGGTATGTAGGTTCCTCGACCGGTGTAGACGTCCGTTGAGACGGCATTTTTGGAAATTCTTATCGGGAGGGGCAAAAAGGGGACAAAAAAAGTACCTTTTTCCAAAAAAGTACCTTTTCCCAAAAAAAGTACCTTTTCCCAAAAAAAGTACCTTTTTCCAAAAAAAGTACCTTTTTCCAAAAAAAAGTACCTTTTTCCAAAAAAAGTACCTTTTTTCAAAAAAAGTACCTTTTTCCAAAAAAAGTACCTTTTTCCAAAAAAAGTACCTTTTTCCAAAAAAAGTACCTTTTTCCAAAAAAAGTACCTTTTTCCAAAAAAAGTACCTTTTTCCAAAAAAAGTACCTTTTCCAAAAAAAAGTACCTTTTTCCAAAAAAAGTACCTTTTTCCAAAAAAAGTACCTTTTTCCAAAAAAAGTACCTTTTTCCAAAAAAAGTACCTTTTTCCAAAAAAAGTACCCTTTTCCAAAAAAAGTACCTTTTTCCAAAAAAAGTACCTTTTTCCAAAAAAAGTACCTTTTTCCAAAAAAAGTACCTTTTTTCAAAAGAAGTACCTTTTTCCAAAAAAAGTACCTTTTTCTAAAAAAAAGTACTTTTTCCCGAAAAAAGTACCTTTTTCCAAAAAAAGTACCTTTTTCCGAAAAAAGTACCTTTTTCCAAAAAAAATTCCTTTTTCCAAAAAAAGTACCTTTTTCCAAAAAAGGTACCTTTTTTAAAAAAAGTACCTTTTTCTAAAAAATGTACCTTTTTCTAAAAAAATGTACCTTTTCCAAAAAAACAAGTACCTTTTCCCAAAAAACATACATTTTTCCAAAAAAATAACTTATTCAAAAAAAGTACCTTTTCCAAAAAAAAGTACCTTTTCCCAAAAAAAGTACCTTTTTCTAAAAAAAATTTCCTTTTCCCAAAAAACATACATTTTTTCAAAAAAATACCTTTTTCAAAAAAAGTACCTTTTCCAAAAAAAAGTACCTTTTCCCAAAAAAAAGTACCTTTTTCTAAAAAAATTTTCTTTTTCCAAAAGAAGTACCTTTTTCCAAAAAACATACATTTTTCCAAAAAAAAAACAACTTTTTAAAAAAAAATACTTTTTGCAAAAAAAGTACAAATAAAGTACTTTGTAAAAACAAAGTACCTTTTTCCAAAAAGTACCATTTAAAATAATATATAATTTCAAAAAAAACTACTTTTTTTCCTCCACCCACGGATATCTCCACTAAAACAAGGTTTCTTGATATTCGGCATAGACGTGCGCTAAGATGGGATTTTTGGAAATTCCTACCCGAACGGGCAAAAAGGGGAAAAGTCTCCCCATAAACAGTCTCACAAATTGGAAAAGTGCCTGCCCAAACCACTGGAGGTAAGAAGTTGAAATTTGGTATAAAGGTTCCTCCACTGTAGTAGACATCGACTAAGTTTGTATTTTTGGAATTCCCTACAGGATATCCGAAAAGGAAACTCGGTATGTGAGTTCCTCCTTCTGTGTAGGCGTCCGCTTAGACGGAATTTTTGAAATTCCTATCGGGAGGGGAAATAAGGTAAAAGTCTCCTCCTGACGGCTTGCCCAATCCCTTTTGGCCAACCTAAAATTTTAAATATGTATTCCTTGGAGTAGGACTAACTCACCGGCAACGTAATTTTTCTATTTTGGAACAGGAACATAGTAAAAATGGTGGTTGAAAGGGAAAAATGTCCCCACTAACGGCCTGCCGAAACCGCTTAGGCAATGCAGTTGAAATTTGGTATGAATGTTCCTCATCCATCGCAGATAGCCGCGAAGATGGAATTTTTGTAAATTCCTAAAGGGAGGGGCAAAAAGAAGAAAAGCCTCACCTTGGGGGCCGGTAAAAACCCCTTCGGCTAGAAACCTGAAGCTTAAAATGTGGGTCCCTGCAGTGAGGGCTAACGTATTAGAAAGATACTTTTTGAATTTTGGACAGGGTCGTTATAAAATGGGAGCTCAAAAAGGGAAAGTTGCCCCTTAACGACCTGTCCAAACTGCTGGAACTAGGAAGCTGAAATTCGGTACTTAAGTTCCTCTCAGCCTGCTCAAACTGCTGGAACTAGGAAGCTGGAATTCCCTGTCGATGGATTTTCGGAAATACCTACCGAGAGGGGCACAAATAGTAAAAGTTGGCTAGAAACCTGAAATGTAAAACATATGTTACTTGGAGTATCTGCTCACTTACCGAGACGGTGCTTTTTGGACAGGGACATTGCAAAAATGGGGATTAATGAAGCGAAAAGTGCCGCTTAAAGGCCTGCCCAAACCGCTGGAGGTAGGAAGTTGAAATTTGGTATTAAAGTTCCTCCTATATTGTAGACATCCGCTAAGATGAGATTTTTGGAAATTTCTACAGGTAGGGTCAAAAACAGGAAAAGTCTCCCCCTTAACGGCCTGGCCAAACTGCTGAAACAAGGGAGCTTAAATTCGGTATTTGGGTTCCTTCTCCAACGTTGACGTCCCCTAAGAAGGTATTTTTGGAAATTCATACCGGGAGGGGTAAAAAGGGAAAAGACTTCCCCCTTGACGGCCTGGCCAAACTGCTGGATATAGAGACCTAAAATTATGTATGTAGTAGGTTCCTCCTCCAAGGCAGACGTCCTCTAAGACGGAATTTTTGGAAATTCCTACCGGGAGGGGTAAAAACGGAATAATTCTCCCCCTTGATGGCCTAACCGAACCCTTCGGCTAGAATCCTGTAATATATAATATGTTTTCCTTGGAGTATGGGCTAACTTATCGACAAGGCATTTCTAGGACTTTGGACAGGAACGTGGTAAAAATGGTGGTTCAAAAGGGGAAAATTGCCCCCCCCCCCCCCCCCCCCGTCTGCGTCTTTAGCTAGAAACCTAAAACTTAAAGAACAAGTGTATATGAAACACTAAAATTAAGAAACTAAATAGGAAACGAGTGGAATTGAAACACTACACAAGTGGAATGAAATGGATATAAACGTTGAACGAGTGGAATTGAAATTATAGACAATGCAAATGGATTGGAAGAGGGAATTACCTGTTCAAACACTATCCACGGAATATGAAACTTATGTAGCATTGAAACATACTCTCCAAAAAGTTAAACAAATTTTCTAAAAGAGAAAAAACCTTAGGAAAGGAATGGAATTTATATATTCCGATATTTAAACTTCATGTAACGAAGCACCGGTGGAAGAAACCGACGCAGTAAATTTTCCAACTGAATTTGTGAATTTACTTGAATTGCCAGGTCTACATTTACATAAACTGGAATTAAAAAAAAACTTTAAGGCACGCTAACAACCCTGCTTTACGTTATTTATTTTCATTCAAAACACAAATGAACAAAACTACTTACGGGTCTATCTACCTAAGTTCGCACTTTACCAAATTATCTTAACATACACACGTATATTGCAATTTATTATGGATTCATTACTAACAATCCACTTTCATGAGAAAAAGTGATCAAATATTTATTTTAAACCCATTGTTGTGCAGAATTATTTATTTGTGGTGGCTGGGTGAAGGCTTTAAATAAAAAAACTTTAAATAAAAAAACGAATGGGGGAAAAGTTTTTAGTTGATCTGTTATTTTTAAGTAAATGAATGTTATTTTAGTTTGACTCAAGATCATAAATTAATATCACTTTCTGTTTAAATTATTTTCAAATCAAAGAAAGATGATACAATTTTTACAAGTAAATTACAAAGAATAAAAAAACGAATTTAATAAAAATTGTGGGGGGCGCAGCCCCCCCCCCCTTAACCCTTAAGGCACGCTAATAACGTAGCGGGCTGCGCCCGCTAGTTAAAGTATATGTAGTGACCGATATGATTATATATGGTTCGATATTAAGTTATACATATAACACTGTATGTGTCGTCATATTAAAAAAATATATTCTTGTAATTTTATATAACATTCTATATATTTAGTAGTCTGCAAATTAAAAGTTAATTACTCCATAGCCAAATAGTTTTCACGTGATTTTTTTTGCATGTAAGATCAAGTTAAAAAATGATGCGTACGATTTAGAAGACAAAAGCATTCAACAACATTTTTATTTTATGTTATAAAATTTGGGCCTTTAAAATTGTTCATACTATACAAATTTCAATGTCAATTTAATAGCTGGTATGCTTAAAAAGTATACCTACTATCAGACAAAATTTTAAAAAATCAGATATTTTTATATCGAATTAGATATAATATGATATGGACAAATCTCGGATAAAACTGTATCGAATTATATCTAATTTTATATAATTAGACACATGTAGATAACCTATTTTCATCAAGCTGTAGGTATGTGGTTGTATATGATGACTTATCAAATAAGATATAATTACATATGACACCATATTAAGATTTTTAACCGGGTGGGGAAATACAGAACAAGTTATTGTTTACCAAATGTAAAAATTGCTTTTAAATATGCGGGAAAATAATTTTTAAAAATGGCAATTTTCAAAAATGGACAAGCATAACTCGTCTAAATTAATAGTTCGAAATGAAAAACCACTATCTAAAAACTCTAAATTGGAATTCAAGGGATCAATGGAATCCACTGATCTATATGATAAAAAAATCGTATTTTTTTTTTTTTTATTCTTCTATTACATAACCGAGCCCTTAGGGCCTTATATGGTTAATTAAAGCTACTAATTAAATAACAAACTTCTATATAAAATTAAAGGTAATCATTACAATATATAATAAATCGCAATATAGGTAAAAAAATTATAAGTACATATGTATATGAGATCAGATAAAATAAAGCATTACAAATTTTACAAGATTTTTAAAAAAGAACCAAAATACAATCATAGTGAATGCCAAGAATCAATTTACATAAGAAGCTTTAATATCACAAAGATAAATACATATTATTTCAACATTCTTTCCTTTCGCACTTTCAAAAACATACATTTTACAAACCCTCCAACAAATGCAGTTTCGCAAATTCTACTATTTTGGACTTGAATTGAAGCAATGTATAATTAAACATTCTCAATTCTCTCGGCAAAGCATTCCATATTCTTGACACACGAATCTGAAATGATTTCACAAAAATATTTAAATGCCTTATAGGTGGTATTATCTGGGGATTTCTAATCGAACGAGTAAAATGAAATTGATCAACTATATAAACAGGGTAACCATTAATAATGGATTTATAAAAAAACAGTAATATCCTAATGCTGATAAAATTTTTAAAAGACGATCCAAGAAAATTAAATGTATGTTGAGATACATGATCTCTTCTTATCAAATTAAAAACATAACGTATAATCCTGTTAAACGCAAGGTGATATTTCCTCAAGGCGTAATTCCCAGTACCCGAAAAGATCACCATGCAGTACAATATATGAGGCATCAAGATAGCAGTGGCAACCCGCCTTTTAACTGAACGAGGTAAATAAATATTTAATGAATACAACCTTTTCAAGAGAAATGATACCCGTGAGGATAAATAATTAATATGTGGAGAAAAATTTAATTGATTATCCAAGACAAGACCTAAGCATTTCAGTTTATCGACAAACTCAACAGAAATGCCACCAATTCTAACATCCATATCACCAGTATCAAATCCAAACCTCATCAATTTTGTCTTTGCCGGATTGACACTAAGCCCATTAACAGATGCCCAAGACACAACTTCCCGAATTATATAATTGACACCCTCTTGTAACACATCTACAAATTCAGCATTCGAATAGCAAACGAACTGAACATCATCAGCGTATACAAAAGGCACGCAAGAAACGCCATTAACCGTTTGTAAAAGGTCATTTAAATAAATCATAAATAAAAGTGGGCCGATAACAGATCCCTGTGGGACACCACTAGTGATACTTCGAGTTCGTGAGTTAGCGGTACCAACAGATACATATTGGTACCTATCATAAAGGTAGGATTTTATTAGTTCACAAGCCCGATAAGAAAACATGAACTGACTAAACAATTTAAACAATAACCTAGTATGTATTACTCTATCAAAGTCCTTAGACAAATCTAACGAAAGTAGCACTACATTCTTACGGCCATCAAGAAATTGTCTAATAGAGTCAGTCAAAGCCAGCAGTAGAGAGGTCGTGCTATGCCCCCGTCGGAACCCTGATTGCGATGGATGAATAAGTGACCTGAGATCAAGGTACTCAATCATTTGGTCTTTCAAAAAATGCTCGACAACTTTAGAAAGGACCGGAAGTACCGAAATAGGACGCAGATTATCAAATTCAGTAGACTGGTCCTCCTTCTTTATAGGGACAACTCTAGCTATCTTCCAATTACTAGGGAAACTAGACGATGCGATAATAGTGTTCACGAGGTGAAGCAAATGTGAGGAAATAAAAGGGAAAATTATTTTCAAAAATTTTAGTGACAGAGAATCGTGACCAACAGCATTAGACTTTATACTGAGCAATGCTCGATATAACGTGTCAGTATCAACACATGCGAAGAAGAAACCTCCTGCAATGGAATGATCCATATTACCGTAATAGTCACCTGGATCAGGTATCTAACAAGCAACAAAATAATCGTTTATCTGATCTGGATCGGAGAAATTTAAATGTTCCTCTGACTCAAGACAACCATTATTTCTCAAAAAATTCCACATCTGTTTCGAACTAAAATTCTGGAAAACCGCTGTGTGAGCACGCATCCTTAACTTTCTTATAACTCTTTTCAACCTATTCCTGTTCGCACAGAAAATAGCCCAGTTGCGTGGGGTCTTATATCGGAGGTAATGATTATACGATAAATCCCTCAAAGAAACGTGATACGAAATTTCTCTGTGGTTAAACCAATTATTACTATCCAATCCAACCCTACGACGAACTATTGGTACCAAAGAGTGTAAGGTCTCAATATTCGACATGATAATTTCGAGTTGCAGATTTACATCATCAGTCAAGTACATGGTACTGAAATCACAATCAAGGACAGCTGCTTGTAAATCCTCCATTATCAATGATTTATAATCCGGATACGATATAAAATGCTCTACAGACGAATTCTGAATGTCAACAGCTATAAAAATGAGGGAATGCCGAGACACACCAGGACATTGCATTTGACCAGATGTGCCCAAGGAAAATGAGTTACTTAAAAGAAAATAATCAATTAGAGATGTTCTATCCCAACATACATGGTAATGCGTCGGTATACAATTATGATGGTAAGCTAAATCCAATCGCTGACACACAGAACGTACTAAAACGGAATCCCCCATAATAATAACATTAGAATACCTAACAATTAAATCCCCTACCGCTTCCTCAAAAGCACAAAAGCCCCATCAGGCAAATAGCAAACGCCAACCAACAACTTAATATCTCGTACAGCAATCTCTACAAGCAAAGCTTCGCAAGCATCATTGACATCAGACATAAATACTGTTCTGTACTTTATACTGTCTGATAAAAATAACGCCACACCTCCACCTCTTCTCTCTCCAGGCCTATCATTCCTACATATATTGTAGCCAGGCATTTTAATTACCTGAGACAATACACAAGGCTTAAGCCAAGTTTCGCTTAATCCAACAATCTCATCAATTTTAACATCGGTCGTAGACGCACAAAAACTTGTTATATTCCAATGTCCAATTTTCAGAAAACGTTGAAAGTTGTTTAAACTGTTGCTTCCCTAAGGGGAAAGGGACCGGTCCCAGATGACACGCAGGATAGGTCCCAAGGGGGCGGAGACCGGTCGTTGATCGGCCTTTTTGTTTGAAAGAGACATATCACTTTGACATGGCGTTGTCATTGGAAATGACCAATTGCCACAGTTTAGACACCTTGTGACAGTAAGGTGGTGTGTCTAAAAATAGCTTTTCAAATAAACTAATAAAAAAATTAAGAATTAAAAATAATCTACTTGGCGTCGATGTAGGGCTCGATAACATAACCTCCTGCTTGTAAGGCAAACGCTCTACCGTCTGAGCTAATGTTGCTTATGCGTTATGGCTGGCTGATGGTAAAGTTATATATTTTTCGTTTCTGTTCAAATAAAAAAGAAAAAACAAACACTAGAAGCAAATAAAAAAAATGGAAAAGAAAAAAATAGAAAAGAAAACAACACTAACACACACACATAGTGGAAGTGCCTTCAGTATGCTCCCGATTGACCAGTCACGGGATAGGTCCTTTAATGGCAGTTGACTCGTTTTTTGTATTGGCCATAATTAAATTAAAAAATCAATTAAAAATTAGAAAATTACCTCAGAAACTCTGATAATATAAATAAAAATTTAAAAAATTGCCCTTAACTTAAAAAGAAAATTAAATGAAAAACCAATTGTTAAAACTAAAACAGCTTTAACATTAAAAAACGTTGAAAATACAAAACTTAAAATTTTTAAGCAAAAAATTATAAAAATTTAAAATAAGAGCTAAAATAAGCAAATCGGAAAAAAAAATAAAGTTCAAAATAAATAAAAGAGTAAAATAATAAAAAAAAATTTTTAAAAAAATGCCGCGAATTTTATTTTTTATTTCGGTATTGGTCAAGTTTTTTAAAAGCAACAGTGAAGGTAACGAATCAGAAAATACTTAGAAAATTAATTCATTCTCTTTGGTTCATATTTTCACTAATTTAGTAATATGCCTTCGGTTGACCGGTCACGGGATAAGTCCTTGGAGGGTATTTGACTCCTCATTCCCCGTAGGGTTAAGACAGAATTATCACTGCAAATAGGACCTAAATTAATAGCATTCATTATGATTTCCTTTAGATCAAAGAAATAAAGGAAAAAAAAAGTAAGAATTAAATTTTAAGAAGTTGAAAACAATTCCAAAAATTGAAGTTAAAACTTAAAATAATAATAAAAAAAAAAAAAAAAGCAAAATTGACACTTAGCAAAAAAAAATAATAGATTTAGTTTCTCATAAAGTTATTAAGAAAATTTAAAGGAATGTTTAAAATAAGTAATTAATATCTCCTTAAGTAAAGTAATAAATCACCAAACTGAAACTATAATTAAACTCAAATTTCTCAAACAAAGAAAATAAATACTATATAAGCTGGCAAATAAGTGGCATAAACAAATTTCACATACAAAATTAATGAATAAAAAAATACTACATTTCCAACAAAGCAGATAATTTGTAAACAGATGCAATTTTCTGATTTATATTTAATATCAAAAAACTACATAGGAACTGTACACTCAAAAAGGTTTGTTGGCAGAATCTAAAAAAAATTAAAGTCAAAACAAAGGTATATGCAGTTAAAAAGGCAACAAATGTATTTACTTTAAAATAACTAAATACGTTTTTATTTTTAACTGCTGAAGAACAACCAACAAAGGCGATAAAAATAACTAACAATGCCGAAACGTCAACTGACGAATTTTTACAAAAAAAAAAAAAAAATTTCAAAACAACTGACAAAATGGATAAAAACTACTGCTTTTTACAGTTAATTTACTTTTGGTATCAGCAAAAACAACTGTGCACTGTAAAAAAAAACTGTTTTGATAGTTGTTCATTATTAAAAATAACTACTATAAACAACTGTTACGAAATTATAATACCCTTCATTAGTTCTCTTCTTAAATAACTGTCATTACAGTTGTAAAAACTGTAATTACAGCTAAAAACAACAACTACTGATTACTACACAAAAAAATTGTCATGTGGCAACTGTCAAACATTTTTGAGTGTATATTCAAGCTGTGATTTACACAATTATATATCTACTCTCTCATTCAAAATAAAACATTAAATTTAGAGAATACCAATCTTTAATTACCAATTTTAATTAGCAATCATAAAAACAATTTCCACAATGCCCAGGCTTAACTAATACACTAAAGTTGCAATAAATAACAAAACTACTAGAGCACTGTGAAGTTCAATGTAATTTAATAATTAAAAAAAAAGTATATATATATTTGAAAATATTATATTGTATAAATATAATTTCAGTTTGGCAACCAAAAATAAGTTTGAAAACAGAATAAACTAATTTTAAAATTCAATACTAATTGTTTAAATGGGTAGAAAAGATCTCCTCAGCTGGCATTCAGAAGTTTTATGAAGAAGCTGCGTCACTTGTTCCGTTCAGAATACTAACGCACTGATCGTAATTTAATATCTTTTCAGAGTCATCAACCATTACAATCCTTACTTTAGGGACATCGTAATTCAAATGTGTATACTTTTTTATTTTACTTTTCACTTTCAGTTGTTTACACACATCAACAAGTTTCTTTGACGCCGGAGTCAAGTGATCATTTAAAAATATTTTTGACTCAGTGTTGCCTCCAATTATATCCTTCAGTATTATGGTTATTTTCTTATGATAATTAACCATAATTTGGTCACGAACTTGAACAGAATTAAGTCTTACTAAAACCGCTTTTTTTTCCTCTAAAATACGTGCAATGTTGAATGTCCGGATTTGAAATATTAACATTGCACTTAGATGCAATTTTAATGACGGTTTCCCGCAAATTCACAATTGATTGGGGTAAACCTCTTATAATTATATTCGACCGGTTGAGCCGTCTTTGTTGAATGTTAGATTGTAGTTCCAAATTATGTAATTTGCCCCCAGTTACAATATCAACATGCTTAATCACATTAAGTTTCAGTGTTGTTAACTTTATTTTATTTATTTATTTATTTATTTATTTATTTATTTATTTATTTATTTATTTATTTATTTATTTATTTATTTATTTATTTATTTATTTATTTATTTATTTATTTATTTATTTATTTATTTAGATGATATTAACCTTATATAAATATAAGAATAATATAAAGGTATTAGCATTGGCTGCCATGGCCATCAGCTATGATAGTATAAAGAAAATTGAAATTTTTTTTAAATTTTTACATTTGTACTTTTTATAAAATTGTAAATTGAATTGATATTATTGATGGAGGGATACTTTAGCAGATTGATTCCATTATTTGATAGGTGTTCTTCTTGTTGGTTTTTTAAATTTGGACATGTTGATAGAAGATGTTCCACGTTTGTTGTATATCCACAGTATGAACAATTGTTGTTATAGTTTTTGTTGATTAGATGCAAGTGTGTCGTTATTGTATGTCCCATACGTAGACGGGAAAATATTCTGATTTTGTTTTTATTTATTGTAGTTGGGTATATGGGTATTTTTAAATAAGGGTTAATTTGGGAGTAGTGCGGATGGTGATATTCTTTCATTTTATTTAGTTCTTCAATTTTAAGACCATTGATGACATTATTGCGAATATCTATTTTTTCAGTTAAAGGATCTTTTATGATAGGTGCAGAGCAACCATATTTCGCAGCTAAGTCAGCAAAGTTGTTACCATTGATTCCTGCGTGACCTGGTACCCAGAATAATTTAATTTTTTCTTTATAGGTTGTTAATAGATCTCGTATTTTGTTCACCGATCGCCACTTGGTGTTAACTGGGTTTTTGATGGCTGTTATGACTGAAAGGCTATCAGAACAAATTAATGTTTTTTTCTTAGATTTGCTAGCAATATATATTGCTTGTAAGATACCAGCTGCTTCGGCAGTAAAGATTGAGGAATTATTAGTTAGTGTTTTTATTATAAGGTGGTTACCATTTTGATCAACGACTGCATAAGCGACATTTATTTGATCTTTTGATGCATCTGTGAATAATTGCTGCCACTCAGAGTTTCTATATGTAGCCGATAGTTGATAGAAAAGCTGAATGTACATATCATTCGAGGTGGAATGTTTTTTGTAGGTAGAAAGCGAGAGATTGCATGAATTATTGTCAAAAACCCATGTAGGGTTTTTATACCCTACACCACTATGTGGTCAGGGTATTATAAGTTTGTGCTGATGTTTGTAACACCAAAAAATATTGGTCGTAGACCCACCTTATAGTATACCGATCGGTTCAGAATTTTTTTTTATTTCGATTTAACGATGTCCGTCTGTCCGTCCGTCCGTCCGTCTGTCTGTCTGTCCATGCAATCTTGTACGCACTCTACAGGTCGCACCTATTAAGATATTTCGATGAAATTTGGTACATAGACCTATGTTGGCCCAAGGACGAACAAGTTTGATTTTTTTGAACATCGGTCCATGTTTAGACCTAGTGCCCATATAAGGGTCCTACCAAAATTATATTGTTTATACGCTGCAGGTCGTAAATATTAAGATATTTTGATGAAATTTGGTACACAGACCTATATTGGCCCAATAACGCAGCCTATTGATTTTGGTGAACATCGGTCCATGTTTAGACCTAGTGCCCATATAAGGGTCCTACCAAAATTATACTGTTTATACGCTGCAGGTCGTAAATATTAAGATATTTTGATGAAATTTGGTACACAGACCTATATTGGCCCAATAACGCAGCCTATTGATTTTGGTGAACATCGGTCCATGTTTAGACCTAGTGCCCATATAAGGGTCCTACCAAAATTATACTGTTTATACGCTGCAGGTCGTAAATATTAAGATATTTTGATAAAATTTGGTATACAGACCTACATTGGCCCAGTAACGCAGCCTATTGATTTTGGTGAACATCGGTCCATGTTTAGACCTAGTGCCCATATAAGGGTCCTACTAAAATTATATGGTTTATACGCTGCAGGTCGCAAATATTAAGATATTTTGATAAAATTTGGTACACAGACCTACGTTGGCCCAAGGACAAAGCCTATTGATTTTGGTGAACATCGGTCCATGTTTAGACCTAGTGCCCATATAAGGGTCCTACCAAAATTATATTGTTTATACGCTGCAGGTCGCAAATATTAAGATATTTTGATGAAATTTGGTACACCGACTTATGGCAGCCGAAGGACGAAGCCTATTGATTTTGGTGAACATCGGTCTATGTTTAGACCTAGTGCCCATATAAGGGTCCCCCCAAAATTATATTGTTTATACGATGCACGTCGTAAATATTAAGATATTTTGACGAAATTTGGTACACAGACCTATTTTGGCCCACGGACGAAGCCTATTGATTTTGATGAACATCGGTCCATGTTTAGACCTAGTGCCCATATAAGGGTCCTACCAAAATTATACTGTTTATACGCTGCAGGTCGCAAATATTAAGATATTTTGATGAAATTTGGTACACAGACCTATATTGGCCCAATAACGCAGCCTATTGATTTTGGTGACATTAGTTGGCTTTTACCCAGACTGGTGTAGGGTATTCTATAGTCGGCATGCCCGACTTTAACCTTTTTACTCGTTTATATGAAAGTTAGACAGTTTTTGTTTGTAATTTATTAAATTGTTGTTTATGCATTTAAAAATTGCTGATTGTATCCTAGGAGTTCTTTTAGCAGACATAACTTTAGTAACGTCAGCATCTATAATTGAGTTGTTATATGTTAACAGTTTTGGTAAAAGCTTATTTCTTGTCTCTAAGATTCGATGTTCCAACGTTGGTAGCCCAGATTCGATTAATAAAATTGATATAGGTGTTGTTCGAAAGGCGTATGTACTGGTTCGGACAGTTTGGTGATATATTGACTTAATGTTTTTTAGATTAGAAGCTGAGGCGTTGCCATATAAAAATAACCCATAATCAATCTTACTTAAAATAAGTGTTTTGACTAGATATGGAAGAGTGTTTATATGCATGAAACTTTTTGTGGCAAGGTATCTTATTAAGTTGGCTCTAGGGACCAGAGATTTTTTTAGATTTAAAATATGTTCTTTCCACCTGTAGTTTTTTTCAATTATAACACCCAGAATTTTTTGTTTATTTACGTTGGGTATTGTAATATTATTTATTGCAAGGTTTGTAGGATTACAGTTATGCTTTCTGCATATATGTAATATGGACGATTTTTCTACCGATATTTTTGCTCCTGATGTTTTAGTCCATGCCTCAATATCATTTACTATTTTTTCCAATATGTTTTTGATTTTAGTTGTGTCGCTGTTTTTGCAAAGAATATAAAGATCATCCGCATAAAGGCAGTGGTCCACATATTTGTGTGCGTTTATGATATTGCTGATTTGGTTAAAAGCTATTTGAAATAGCACAACAGATATAGGAGATCCCTGTGGGATTCCATTAATAAGGGGGTAACTGTTAGAAAGTTCGTTGTTGATTCTTACTTTTATTGATCGACCAGTCATAAAGGATTTAACATAATTAAATATGTTGGGTCCAACGCCCCAGGATTTTAATGTATCTAATATAACGTGGAGTCCTATCCGATCGAATGCTTTCTCAAAATCTATCCCTAAAATGGATGTATGGTTTCTGGAACAAAGTGTTTTTGATACATAGTAGTCTATATGAAGTAAAGCATCGGTGCAACTCCGGTTTGCCTTAAATGCTACTTGATTTACTGCAACCAATTTTTTGGATTCTATGTACCAAGCAATACGATTTGCAATTATTCTTTCCATTATTTTTGACAAACAAGATAGTAGTGATATTGGTCTGTATCCAGAAAATTGTGCTAAATTTTTATTCGGTTTTGGAATGGCAGCAATTATTGCTGTCTTCCATGAGTGTGGAATGATTCCTGAATTAAAGATTTGGTTGTATAGTTTAAGAAGTACAACTTTACTAGAAAATGTTAGATGTTTAATCATGTCGTAAAGAATTCGGTCATGGCCTGGTGTAGTCCCTTTTACTTTATTAATTGCTATTGAAAGCTCGCACATTGTTATGTTATTTTCGATTTGAATAGCATGAGCATTAGTAGATTTTATATTAACGTGACCTAATGAATTGATTTTGGCTGAGACGAATTCTTGCGTGAAATTGCAATCAAGAGAATTTGTTGACCAATTATTGGCGAAATGATCTGCAATATGTTTTGAGTCCGTTATGATTCCATTATTTGTTTCTATTGCTGTTATAGGTTTAAATGTGTTCTGGCTCGATATCATGTTTACTTTTTTCCATAATAGGGATAACGAGGTATCTCTAGATATGGTTTTAGTAAAGTTTTCAAAACTTATAGCTTTAGCTATTTTGCATTCTCTCTTAAACTTTGCGTTAGCTTTTTTGAATAATATAAGGTTAGTATTATCGGGGTGTTTTTTAAAATATTGCCATTTTGTTTTCTTATCAACACGAAGTACTGATAGCGTTGAGTTCCACCAGGGAACTACCCGTTTTTGTACAGGAGATGTTTGAGGTATGTGGTGATTTGCAGAAGATCTAATAGCCTTTGTAAGTATGGCATTAACTCTATTAACGTATCCACTGAGATTTTTGTTTTTCAACTGGTTGTCGACTTTATTTGCGAAAGCATCCCAATTTGCTTTTTTGAGGTTGAATTTTCTGTTTGGTGTTTTGGTGAAATTGTTGTTACCAATATTTATTGTTGTTATTATTGGGAAGTGATCGCTATTGTGTAAATCGTCTAGAGTTTTACTTGCGATTGTTGACAACAGGGAAGGGGAGGATCCTATTATATCAATGTGGGTAAATGTGTTATGGGTTGAATGATGGGTAGGATTACCGTCGTTGATTATGCAAATATTGTTTTTGTTTAAGGAGTTTTCGATAATTTTTCCTCGAGAATTATTTGTGTCAGATCCCCATAATGAGTTCCAACTATTTAACATCTCCAACCAAAACGATAGGAGTGTGTATATTATTAAAGAGTTCATTGAAGTCTCCTTCTACAAAATGTTCGTTTGGTGGGATATAGACCGAAATTATGGTGATCTTAATATTCAGCGTTATTTCAATAGAAATGTTAAGTAATTTTGATTGATTGCTTACCAGTTTATGTGGAATATGGTCGCGAATTAACACTCCAACTCCACTTTTAGCAGTAGTATTGGTAGATTTGTTTTTGAAATATCTGCAAAATCTTTTTGGGACAATTGGGTTCATGTTCTGTGGACAGTGTGTTTCTTGTAAAGAAACAAATTGTGGGTCTTGTTCATTAAGTAAAAGTTGCAGGTCTATATAGTTATTAAAAAATCCTTTTATGTTCCACTGTAAAATGTTAAATGCTATCATATAATTTTTTGAATAAAAATTAATAGTAAGCTAGGGACCTAAGCCTCCATTTCCATATCTCCATCTATTGATAATCGCCTCCTCGTAATTTTTGCTGCATTAAATTGTTGGTTTTCTGTTCTTTCTTTAGATGAGTCACTTGAGTTAGTTCTTTCTTGTGATGAATCTCTTGAGTTTGTTTTATTTTTATTATTTAAGCTTGTATGTTGATTTTGTTTATTGTATTCTTTAATATTTTTTTGTTGTGTTGGTTTTGAAAATGTTGTTTTGTCTTGATTTCTGTTTAATAAATTGTCAATATCTGTTCTTAAGTTATGTATTGAAGTTAAATTATTAGAATTACTTGTTGTTGGTTTATTTAATTTTGTGGTAATTTGGTTGTTATTGTTTGTTGTAGTTTGTACAGTTGTTTTGCTTATTGTTGATTTGTCCAAGATTGCGGTATTTTGTTGGTTGTTATTTTTTTGTATGTTAATTTTCTTTTTTCTTTCTTCCATTGCGATTTGGAGGTTTTCAATAGGAATTTCAAAATTCTCTGTTGATGATTTTTGCATTGCTTCTTTGTATGTACATTTATTTATTGTTTTATATTTTAATATTACCTGACGTTGTTTAATAACGGGGCATTTTTTGTTGTTTGAACGATGTTCATGATTACAATTTATGCATTGTATTTTGGTACATGGTATAGGATCATGTATGATTGAAGCACATATTTCACAATTAGCACTATTTTTACAATATTTCTTTGTATGCCCCAGCTTGAAACAGTTTTTGCACTGTATGGGGTTTGGAATATAAGGTTCTACTTTGCAGTTGAGAAATCCGATTTTGATTTCCTTTGGCAAATCGTAGCAGTTGAAATGAAGAATGTGCAATGGAGTATTAATAACTTTACCTTCCCAGTATTTAGTAATTTTTTTGCATTCAACCACTCCTTGATCTTTTAGTCCATCTTTAATGTCCTCTTCTGAAAGTTCGCGTAATGATGGTGCAAATATAACGCCTTTTATTGTGTTAAGTGTAGGATGCAGAGTACATACTATATCACAAAGCTGTGATAATTTGGTTGCTTTAAGGAACCTATTAGCCTGAAATTCATTTTTTGTTAGTATTAACAGATTACCATCCCTGGTGAAGCTAATTTTTTCAGTTGGTTCAGCAGATATAGCTTGCAATGCTTTTGACACCAAGAAAATATTGTGACTTTGAATGGGTTGATCTTCTATTTTACTCTTAATGACAACATATTTTGGACATTGTTTTTTTATATTTTGTCTTTCTCCATATGTAGGAAAATCTAATACATTGTCAATATTAAGATTTTTTTTTTTACGTTTTGGTGATGGGTCTTTTTGTAATCCGTTATCCAGAATTGCATAGTAATTTCCTCCGGAGGAGGAACCCATGATGGAAGCCGATCAATAAAAATATAATTTTAATAAAACCAGAACCAAATAAAGTTTTTTTTTTATAAACTTATTGAAAAATAAAGAGAGCACTGAGAGTGAAATAACGATATTTACAATGCGGGATTTAGTAAACACGACCGTATATAACAAGAACTTTGTGTTGACTGAACTTTATTTTAAAATAGCTAAAAACAAAGAAAACTTGTTCATGTTTAAGGTGCTGCACTTTTAAGTGCAGATAAAAATAATGCAAGACTTAAGGAAATTTTATAGGATTTCCATAAATATACAGTTTGTACAGAACCAATCAGTACTGCCTAAATTTTACTATGTAATTTGATAAAAGGTTGATATCTCTAATTTTTCGTTAAAAGCCACGCCCACTTAAAACAAGTGACAAAATAAAAAAACAAACGTTACCTTAAAATTCTGTACAATTTTCTGAACCATCTCCTTGCATTTCGAGGCGAATTTAGCCACTATTTTGATCTTTTAAAATAAAGGCAATGAGAATAAAATTGGAAAAAACTTGAATCGTTTCTACTGCCACCACTGTATGTGAATATATAAGACATAAAATCAGGCCCTAGTTGCTCAGCTACTATTAAACGCTCTCTCACTTGCTCCGGCAATACCTTAAATTGGAGTTAATGACTATAGTTTTTTAAATTAATTTTTCCTTATTTTGCTTGTTTATTGAACCAATTTTTACCATTTATTAAAATTTAAACATAAAACATAACCTACCACATTCTATTAAAAACTCTTCTATGCTCGTCGTTTAGACCAAGATTATTTCTTGGGAAAAATTTAGTTATTGGCGTTCTTAAATGTTTCCTGCAGTGCATTTTTTAAGTACACTTTATATTTCTTCCCCGAGGAATATTTTGGATTAATATCTTTTATTCTCCACAAAATTCGAAAATAGTAATTTTTGCAATTAACACAGAATTTTACAGAAATGACTCTTCTGAAGATTTTTGCCTTGTACACAAAATTCTTGTAGGATATCTTAAAACGAGTAAAAAAGTTAGCCAGGCATGCCGACTATATAATACCCTACACCAGTCTGATTTAAAGCCAACTAATGTTTGGATCCGAAATTTGAATGGGTTAAAACAGACTTGTGTCAAAATTTTCTATAAAATCATAAAAGAACAGAAAATCGAAAATATAGCGCATATTGGCGATAGGTCCAAATATGGACCATGTGAGTCAACGTACCAAATTTCATTGAAATATCTTCGTATTTGCGACCTGCAGCGTGTAAAAAAGAAAATTTTGGGGGGTCCTTGGGCCGACGTAAGTCGGTGTACAAAATTAATATTTGCGACCTGTAGAATGTTCACAAGAAAGCGTGTATTAAAGAGACCCTTCTTTTGATGTTCATTGTTTGCTGATCGGATATGTACTTCCGAATTTATTTGAGTTTCAATTTTCACCTCTAAAGCTCCACCCACAGGAAAGAAGGTGTGGCCGATTAAAAATATTGTATTCTTTAAATAAGCTTAAAAAGTACAATATTGGGGAAAAAAATTAGGGTAATCCCCGTAAACTCCACTTGCTCCCCAGAGATAATTTAAATCACAATTTTCATATTAAAATGGTTCGTCCAAAATAAACCTTGATCTTTGAAAATTAATGTATTACGATAAATAGAAACTTTTCTCATAAATTTTAATAATTTAGATATTTTATGAGTAGGACAAATTTTCAACCATTTCAATTTAGCTTTTTTTAAAAACTTTTTGCATTATTTTTGGCGAGTTAAAAATATGCAGTAATTTTTATGAGTCATTTAACATTCTGTTTATAGGAGCTCCAAAATTGGTGGTTTAGTTTACAAAAAATTTGTAAAATTAGCAAATCTTCTGTTAAAAATTAGTAACTAAAATTCAGCAAAATACTGTAAAGTTAGCAAATTTATTGTTAAAAATTAGTAACTAAATTCAGCAAAAAAAAATAGCAAAAAAGTTTGTAAGTTAGTAATGTGGAGGTAGCAAAAAATTAACTAAAAATTAAATTTAAACTAAAAATTAGTTAAAAGTTTGTTAAGTTGAAGTACTAACAGTTTTACTAACTTTTCTACAAACTTTTTCTATGAGTGTACGCTTTCAGCAAGGCAAACTGGCCGCATTTTATGAAATTCATAAACAGGAATCTTCCTGCGGCGGATAGCTTTAATGAAATAAACAACAGCACTCAAATTGACAACATGATAAAAGTTTTCAATAATGTAGTAAAAATGGGAATAGATGAAAGTGTGCCCAAACGTAGAATTGCACCAACCTCTAAACCCTTACCAAACAACATAAATATTATGATACAATTAAGGAACGTATTTAAAAGAAACTGGAAGCGTTACAGAGATGTTAATGATCGTCGAGCTATGACACGTTTAAATAAAAATATTACGAATGAAATAAACCACTTCAGAAACCAAACTTGGAATAACATGTTGTCCAATTTGGACAAAACATCTTCCCCTTTTTGGAAAGTTTCAAAAATGTTAAAGAAGAAATATAGCAATATTCCAATTTTAAAACACAACAATGTAGTATGTTTCACCCGGCAAGAAAAGGCTGAAATTTTGGCTCACAACTTTAATTTGAACCACTGTATTTCATCAAATTTAAGTGATACTACTACGATTACTGAGGTTAATGGTGTTGCAAACCTTATTCGTAATATTAACCCAATCCCACAAAACTGTTACTTCACTACTACTGAAAAAGTTGGTGTAATTATAAAAAAATTGAAAAACAAAAAAACTTCAGGTTTAGACGGTATTAATAATAAATGTCTAAAAAATTTACCTAATAAAGGTATCAACTATCTAACGAACATCTTTAATGCTTGCCTTAAATTATGCTACTTCCCCAGTGATTGGAAAATATGAAAAACCATACCAATACTCAAGCCAAATAAACCTCCTGATTCTCCACTTTCTTATAGACCAATAAGTCTGCTCTCTTCTATAAGTAAAATCTTGGAAAAAATTATTAAGGAAAAGCTTATTAATTTTATCGATGCAAACAATATACTTCCAGCTGCGTTTGACTCCGTTTGGCATAATGGACTTATTTTTAATTTGAAAATATTCAACTTTCCAATTGAACTCATAAAAATTATTCAAAACTTTCTTCAAAATAGATCGTTCAGCGTTTACTTGGGTAAAACCTGTTCACAACAAGTAAATATCATTGCAGGATGTCCACAAGGTTCTTGCCTGTCGCTAGTTCTTTACAACTTCTTTACTGCTGACATTCCAACATTTTCCAATTGCATTACGTCTATATTTGCAGATGATACATCAATTCTTAGTTCTGATGTTTATTCAGCTGATATTATTACAAACTTGCAGTCTGCTCTTACTGGGTTGAGTAATTATTTTGATAAATGGAAGATTTTGGTTAACCCTGAAAAGACGCAGGCTATTTATTTTACAAGAAAACGTAAATCTTGTTTTATACCCCAGAGTTTACTTCGTTTCATGAACCATGATATTCCATGGGAAAACAACGTCAAATACTTGGGCGTAATGCTTGATACAAAGCTTTATTTTAATAATCATATTCCCTATGTAGTGGACCAAATTAACAAAATTATTAGAATAATGTACCCACCCAGGTAGAAATTGCCGACGTTACAAAAAAAATTGTACTGGGAGAGCACTGTTTTTTACGAAATGCCGGTACTACTTAAAACGTGCTTTGCCAGTAGGTACTGTTTTCTGAAAATTAACGAGCTTTTTATACCCTACACCACTACATGGAGAGGGTATTATAAGTTTGTGCTGATGTTTGTAACACCAAAAAATATTGGTCGTAGACTTACCTTATAGTATACCGATCGGCTCAGAATTTTTTTTATTTCGATTTAACGATGTCCGTATGTCCGTCCGTCCGTCCCTCCGTCCGTCTGTCTGTCCGTCTGTCTGTCCATGCATTTTTGTGCGCACTCTACAGGTCGCAAATAGTAACATATTTTGATGAAATTTGGTACACCTACTTATGTCGGCCAAAGGACGAAGCCCATTGATTTTGGTTAACACCGGTCCATGTTTAGACCTAGTGCCCATATAAGGGTCCCCCAAAATTATATTGTTTATACGCTGCAGGTCGCAAATATTAAGATATTTTATGAAATTTGGTACACCCACCTATGTCGGTTCGGCCCAAGGACGAAGCCTATTGATTTTGGTTAACACCGGTCCATGTTTAAACCTAGTGCCCATATAAGGGTCCCCCCAAAATTGGCTTGGTTACACGCTGCAGGTCGCAAATATTAAGATATTTTAATATTTGACCATGCTGACTCACATGGTACTGAGAACAAAACCAATAGATTCTAGATAGAATCGGTCCATATTTGGACCTATCGCCCATATGGGCTATATTTACGATTTTCTCTTCTTTTATAATTTTATAGAAAATTTTGACACAAGTCCCATTTTAATCCATTCGAATCTCGGATCCAAACATTAGTTGGCTCTTAACCAGACTGGTGTAGGGTATTGTATAGTCGGCATGCCCGACTTTAACCTTTTTACTCGTTTTAATTTATTAAAATTAACAATTTTAAAAATTTTATGTATTTTTGGATCTATTACACAATTATTTATGAAAGAGAGACATCGCCATTCTTTTCTTGTGAAGTTTCGAAAGAATACATTAAAAATTTGTGATGTACATTGAAAGGACAGTAAGTTACTAGCAAATTACTATATTGGTTATTAAATGTACTGGGATAATACCAAAAAAATAAAATACCACGCCTGCGCCAACGTTGGGAAATAACTACGGCCAAGCCTTTATTGGTGTTATCATTTCGACAACATGCCAGTACAGTGAAAGTGGAAAATCCGACGCATTACCAGTACTTGTACTACCGTCTCCAGTACTGGGCCGACATTGTGCCGTTTGTATTTTTCTACCTGGGCAATTATAAACAGAAAGTCGGAAATGAACATAGACAATAAAAAACTCATCATCAAATCTATATTCCACCCCATAATGTTTTACTGTGCTCCAGTTTGGTACACATCTGCAAAATGTCATATAAAAAAACTCCAAGTAGCACAAAATAAGCTACTTAAAATGATATTTAAACTATCACGGCACTATTCCACTCGTCGCCTACATAGTTTCGCTGGCTTCGAACTCGTTCTGGATAAAATCGAAAGATTGACTCTAAATTTTAATGGAAGATGCCAACTCTCACAACATGTACATATCAATGAACTCATCTCATCATAATTTTATCTACATTATTTTTTTTCTCATTTTTATCTTATACCTCTGCTTCATAAAGGTTTTTGTAAATTTTTTTCCTTCCGTTTAATAATAATGTACATAAATTTCATAAATTAAAAAAATATATTTATATATCTAAGTAGAAAAGGAACGAAGTTCCTAAACTCTTTCCTTCTAAGTCAAATGTAAATAATATAAATATTATAAGAAATAAATTGAATTGAAATGAATTATTAAAAATATAACAAATGCATGTATATTATTTTACATACAATTTTTTTTCGATTAATCGATTCATTTTAAAATTTTATTCGATTAATCGGCTAAGAAAAAAAAACCCGAATAATTATTTGAACGATTAATCGATTAAAATAAAATGTCGATTAATTGAATACCGTAATACTAATAGTTTTAAGCATCGTTTTTTGAATTTGTTTTCCAAAATTGGGTCATTTTGATCCAAGCGGTGCGGAAGTGTTAAAAAATTAAATGCAATTTGAGTAGATAGTAAAGGGCTGAACGATTCATCTTAAATGAGATTTCAAGACACATGATAGCCTACAAGCCATAACAAGTTGTGTGGTTTTACTTTTTATAACGATTGAATCAGTACAAACAACAAAAAAAAAAAAAAACACGATGGCAAAAAAGCATATGGATAGTGAGACGAATCCCATCATGAATCGTTTAGTACGGATGACAACAGTACATTACCACATCATATTATTGTGAACTTAAGCAATCAACACGATATCAACACCATCGATTTAGTGTTACTGAAAACGTATGTATAACAGTGTTGCCAGTTTTGGGGATTTATCCCCAAATTGGGAATATTATCATCAATGGAGATAAAAACTTCCGTTTGTAGAACTGGGGATTTATTGGGGATGATACGAAATTTTAGGGGATCATTTGGGGATAAAATATATTATTGCTTTTTCATATTTTTATGAATTTAATCCTGATAATTCTAAATATTTATATTTTTTTCTAAGAATGATGATAATAGTGAATGATTTTTAGCTACAAAAATTTGAGTCTGGCAAGGTAATGTTCGTAGAAATTATAATTCCTCTTGGTGAAAATTCGAATTCGTTTTGGTTCTAAAATTTTTAAAGTTATTTAAATTTAATAAGAGTTATAAGAAGTTCTTCTTAAATTAAATGTATACTTTACAAGTTACTCAATTGTCAAAAGTTAATCCATCTGCTGAAATGCTAAAACTTTTTAATGCAGTACCATACACAACAAAATGTCTGTTATTTATTAAATGTCTGTTTATTATTAAATATTTAAAATGAAAAATTTTGGTTCAAATTTTCATTGCTGTTATTTAAATTTATTTGTTCTTTTTTATAATTTGTTGTAAGCACAAATTTATTGAGTCTGAGTGTACAACTTACTGCAAAAAATAAACGAATATGGTATTTTTCCACTAATTTTTCGAAAAAATGTAACGAAAACAATTTTTTATATAAAATAAAAGTTGGGAATTTTTTGGGATGGCAAATTAAATATTGGGGATAAGGTATGAAAAGACTGGCAACACTGATGTATGTAACCGAAATACGTACCTACTCTGTTGAAAGCTATCATGCTAATGAATGGAGTATTTTTTTTTGTTATGCTTTTAGTTGAGAGTTTTTTCATTCGTGTTGTGTAGGTATGAAAAGCCGAATTTGATCGGCCAATGGTATAATCAAAAAATTAAAATAGACAAATGTCTACCCCCAAAAAATTCTTTAGTTGATCGTAATGAATATTTCAACTATTTAATATGTGAAATACTCTAATGATACCAAAAAAAAGCTCTAAAGCGACGAATACATTAAGGAACATTGAGTAGAGTTTTTAGCAAACTCTACTACGTATTGGTTTTATTATATTATTTATTTTTTATTTTATTTTTCAATATTCCCAGCTGAAAATCGACATATATGGATCCATACAGGTTAAATGTATGTTCATGCATGGCCATAAACATGCATTCATGACCACACATGGTTACATAAATCTCCATACATGTTTCATATATGATCATACGTGTGCCTTAACGAAATTTGAGGTAATATCTACATGTGTGTACATGCATGAACATACATGAGTTCGCATGAACATGCATGAACATGCGTGATCATACATGTAGATATTACCTCAAATTTCGTTAATGCACACGTATGGTCATATATGAAACATGTATGGAGATTTAAGTAACCATGTCTGGTCATGAATGCATATTTATGGCCATGCATGAACATACATTTAACCTGCATGGATGCATATATGTCGATTTTTAGCTGGGTTGTTTAATTATACCACCGATTTTTTTTAATTGTTTTTTTTTTGGAATGAATTTGGTAAATTTTATTTTATAGAATTTCGTTAGGTTATTTTAAGGGTATCGGTATTTTAAGTTATATCGTTAAGTTATTTTAGGGTTAACGGTATTTTAATTTATTTCGTTAGGTTATTTTAAGGTTAACGGTATTTTAAGTTACTTCGTTAGTGGTATTTTAGGGTTAAAAATAGTTCGTTGAAAGGGTTTCGAATCGTTAACGGTATTTTACGGTTAGTGTTTCCCAACCAAGTTAAAAATTTTAAAATAAGAATTAATATAAATTATTTTTTTTTTGTTTTTATAATTTATTATGCATTAATAACATTATTAATTTATTTTTTTACTTATAATAATATAAAAATTGTAAAACAAACATTGAATTGAAAATAAAGAACAACTAACTGCTAACTTTTTTATCTGAGTGTACATTTATACTTTTGAGTTTTATAAAACCTACATATTATAACACAACACACCATCGCACCATAGCATTCATTGCGATACTTAAACACTAGTTCAAAGTACTAATTGCTATGTTATGGTAGCGAACAATCGTGTGTCACAACAATCACTTATTGTTTTTTTAGTTGCCATGTTTAATGCTTAAGCTCGCTTACGTTTTGATTTGTTTTCTAGTCGTAACAGGGTGGTTTAAATCGTAATGCACACACACTAGCACCATGTGATTTAATGACTACAACAAACCGATTGCACTCATGCAGCCCTTTAGTAGATAGCACATATCAGAGATGGGCCAAAATCACTACTATTACATTTTCATTATGTTATGGTAATGAAAGTTTTATATTCACTAGCATTACTTTATGTACCCAGAAAAAAAATCAAAAGAGAAAAAGAAGCAGTGATTTGGATTTCGATATTGTGAAAATTTGGATCGGAACCAATGAATTTTACATAGGATTGTCATAGGGTGGAAGTTTTCTTTAATGATCCTTTTGATGTTCTTTTTAATTGGTGAAAAGGAATTAATTTTTATTCGTAAAAAATTTAAGCAAATAACTTGGACCTGACAACTTGTCTCAAAATAATTACAGTTAAGTGCTTAATCATAGTTATAAATGTTAAATTTATATGGAAATATCTTTAGTTAGATAGATTTGAAAAGACTTAATTTCATTAAAAATCACATTTTTGGAAGTTGTGAAAAAGAACTGCTTTAGAGCGCAAAATTAGACCTTAATGATACTTTGGAATCAATCTGGCATGTGATGGAAAACGATCGTTTTTAATTTCGATCGATTTGGTTAAAAATCAAAAATTAAATGATGAATATAAAAGGCAAAGAGGGTTGAAATTGTTTTTAACCGCTATAGTTGTATCAGGTATATCGATTTTCGATTTCTTATCTCTTTTAAATTAAAAATAATAAGAAATATTCAGGATTGAAATTTCAGAAACGATCGATTTGAAACCAAACCGATCGATTTTCATCACATGCCAGAATGAAAAATTGATTCCTTAAGATCACTTCCACTTTTTTTGCTGGGTAATTATAACGAAAGTTTTATCTTCAATTCCATTACTTTATGAAATTGTAATGAAATTTGATTTTCATTTCCATTACTTTTTTGTAATGTAATGAAAAAAATATTTCCATTAACTGCAATGAAATTAAAAAAAATCAATACTAAAAGCGAAATGCGTTTAATTTTTTCTGTACTCGCGCCTTTTTTGGCAAAGTTATTGTTGTTGAGAAACACTTATGGGACATTTTATAGACCTAAAAATTGAATCTTAGTCGATATTTGGACTTTAAGCGACGAATCGGAATAATAAGAAATCAAGTTAAAGGGCATTAAAAAACATATATTAACATTTCTATCATAGTAATGGTAATGAAAATCTATGTCTAATTTTGTAATGAAAATTAAAATAATTTCATTATAATTGCTTGAATGTAATGGAGATGCAAAAATATTTTATTACAATTACTTAAATGTAATGGAAATGAAAAAATATTTCATTAAAATTACGAATGTGTAATCGTAATGAAAATGAGTAATGATTATTACAAAAAAATAATTACTGTAATTACTTTTTCAGTCCAAAATTAATACTACAGGTAACAGCTATACAACTGAAGAGTTGGCCATCAGAAACACGTTATCTACAAGAACGTATATGACCCATATTGAATATAAGCCCACAATATGTGACCTTCTCCGAGAAAGGGGACCTAGTGTGTGAAAATGAAGTTTTGAGAAGAACGCATTTAGAGTTAAATTAAAAATAAAATTTTAATGTTTTTCTCATTTTTATCGAAACCCGTTTTTTGACACACTATGTCCCTTTTCTCGGAGAAGGTCACATATACTCTTTATTTTTTATGATGAAAATTTTTAATATTAACTATTTTTAAAAACAATTTTTAACTGAATATCTTTAAATTTCAGGTTTTTTAAATCTAATTATAGTTTACATTTTATATATAATTGACAAACATTCTTCATGTGAGAGCAGATATTATTCAGCCTCTAGTTCGATGTTTTTATTTTTTATTAATTTATTAATTTATTGTATATATATTCAATTATTTCATGTATATTGAAATAATCTGCATTTTATTTTAAAACTGTAATCTAGATTATAGACAAATAGTTCTTAAGACAAATTTAATTCCAATTCAATATTTAATCATTTTCTATTTCAGCTACCAAAGTGGAATATGTTTACAGTCAAAAAGGACATCCCTTAATCGTTTTAGATAATTTTCTATATTGTAAAGATCGTGGAAAATATTGGCGTTGTCTACGTAGTGTTAAATATAGTTGTAAAGCTCGTCTGATTGTTGAAGATAATGCAAATAATGAATTAAAATATGTGGGTTATCATGCCCATGAGGAAGAATATGAAAAAATTGAAAAATGTAGAAAAGAAAGAAAGTTCCGGAAACCAAAATCGAGAAAAAAACAAAATCACCAATAAATGATAAAATTTAAGCTTATTGTAAACTATATATATCAATAAATAAACTAAAGAATTTAATTTGTATTTAGATAATAATAAAAACATTTTGTTAGGAAATCCTTTTTTTTTATTTATTTAATATAAAATATTTTATTACAAAGTTCCCTTTTTAATGAATTCTATTTTAAAATTGTTCTTAATTTCAGACTGTATGTTGCAGTCAACGTGGAATTCCTTTAGTCATTTTAGATAATTTTTTATATCGTAAAAATCGTGAAAAATATTGGCATTGCTCACGTTATGCCAAATATCGTTGCAGAGCCCGTTTTATTACTAATAATTTTGGTATAGTTAAAACAGCAGGCAATCATACGCATAGCAAAGAATATGAAAAAATAATAAAGCATTAACTGCAAATAATGGTGCCGTTATAACGTATAGACTTCCAAATATACCACAAATAGTAGTTAATGATTTTCATTTACATTACTTTTTTGTAATGTAATGAAAAAATATATTCATTAACTGCAATGAAATTAAAAAAAATCAATACTAAAAGCGAAATGCGTTTGATTTTTTTCTTCTATAGTCGCGCCTTTATTGGCAAAGTTAATTTTTATATAAAATATTGTTGTTGAGAAACACCTATGGGGCATTTTATAGACCTAAAAATTTAACCTTAGTCGATATTTGAACTTTAAGTGACGAATCGGAATAATCTAAATTCAAGTTAAAGGGCATTAAAAAAAATATTAACCTTTCTATAAAAGTAATGGTAATGAAAATCTATGTCTAATTTTGTAATGAAAATTAAAATTAATTTCATTATAATTGCTTGAATGTCATGGAGATGCAAAAATATTTTATTATAATTACTTGAATGTAATGGAAATGAAAAAATATTTCATCACAATTACGCATATGTAATCGTAATGAAAATGAGTAATGATTATTACAAAAAAAACAAATTACTCCCAACACTGGCCCATATAAGTTTCGAAAAAAAAGTTTGTCAGATACTAAATTAACTAAAATGAGAGAAAAGTGGATCTGTAATTACTTTTCCAGTACAAAATTAATATCATCGGTAACAGTTATACAACTGAAGAGTTTGCCATCAGAAACTCGTTATCTTCAAGAACGTATATGACCCATATTGAATATAATAAGCCCACAATATACTCTTTATTTTTTATGATGAAAATTTTTAATATTAACTATTTATAAACAATTTTTAACTGAATCTTTAAATTCAGGTTTTTTAAATCTAATTATAGTTTCCATTTTATATACTATATACTTAATAAACATTATTCATGTGAGAGCAGATATTATTCAGCCGCTAGTTCGATGTTTTTATTTTTTATTTATTTATTGTATTCATTATTTGAATATACATATATACTGTAATCTAGATTATAGCAAAATAGTTCTTAAGACAAATTTAATTCCAATTCAATATTTAATCATTTTCTATTACAGCTACCAAATTGAAATATGTTTACAGTCAAAAAGGACATCCCTTAATCGTTTTAGATAATTTTCTATATTGTAAAGATCGTGGAAAATATTGGCGTTGTCTACGTAGTGTTAAATATAGTTGTAAAGCTCGTCTGATTGTTGAAGATAATGCAAATAATGAATTAAAATATGTGGGTTGTCATACCCATGAGAAAGAATATGAAAAAATTGAAAAATGTAGAAAGAAAAGAAAGTTCCAGATACAAAAATCGGTGATACCAAAATCGAGAAAAAGACAAAATCACTAATAAATGATTAAATTTAAGCTTATTGTAAACTATATATATCAATAAATAAAATAAAGAAATTAATTTGTATTTAGATAATAATAAAAACAAACATTTTGGTAGCAAATCCTTTTTTTTTTATTTATTTAATATAAAATATTTTATTACAAAGTTTCCTTTTTAATGAATTCTATTTTAAAATTGTTCTTAATTTCAGACTGTATGTTGGAATATATTTACAGTCAACGTGGCATTCCATTAGTCATTTTAGATAATTTTTTATATCGTAAAAATCGTGAAAAATATTGGCGTTGCTCACGTTATGCCAAATATCGTTGCAGAGCCCGTCTTATTATTGATAATTTTGGTATAGTTAAAACAGCTGGCAATCATACGCATGGCAAAGAATATGAAAAAATTAGCCACGGAAGAAAATTGCGCAAAGCATTAACTGCAAATAATGGTGCCGTTATAACGTATAGACTTCCAAATATACCACAAATAGTAGTTAATGACCCCCAAAATCGTAAAGTTGTTCACCAACAACAGCAAGAATACGCTCAAAGTGAAGAACTACAAATTAAAAAGGAAGAAACTGATGCCGGGGATGATAACGATGATAATGTTCGCAGTGGAATAGTTTAAACAAATTATTATAAACCTAGAACGTATTTCATAATAGTTGTGTACTTTTAATTATCAAGTGAAATAAATTTCATTTTTTAAGTTTCCATATTTATTTTAAATCAAACCAATGGCTATGTATTTCTCTCACCCTATTAAATATTAACAGCATGTGCCTAAAAGCAGGAAACTGGTAATTTTTAAGAAAAACCAAAGGTGAAATGATCAATTTTATGTTTAAATTATAATAAATATGACAATTTAGCATATTTAATGCTAGATTTAACTTTTTTAAATCATTTAGCATGAAAAAATGCATCTAGCTTTTTTAGCATTTTTCAAAAAGAAAAAAAAAAAATGAGCATATTTTTAGCATTTTTTAATTTTTTTGTGTTTTTAGAATATTTTCAATTAATTTGCATTTTTGCTATAAAAATATTATTACTTTTGACTATTTTTATTAATATATAGTCAAGCTCGAGGTCAGTCTTAAATAAGATTATTCCTTTATTTTTATCTTCAATATATCAACTAAGGATAGCAAAATATTGAAAATAAAAATAAAGGAATAATCTTATTTAAGACTGACCTCGAGCTTGACTATTTATTAATAAAAATAGTCAATAGTCAAAAGTAATAATATTTTTATAGCAAAAATGTAAATTAATTCAAAATATTCTAAAAACACAAAAAAATGAAAAAAAAGTTAAAAATATGCTACCCGACTAAAAAAGATATTATATAATCATATATCACCATATATAAACCCATATATACGTCCATATCTAATTTGATCCGAATATTGGAATATATAATTATATCAAGCGAGATAAGCATGTTATCTAACCTGATACAATTTGATCCGAAAAATGGGTCTATCTGACTGCATCAAATTATATATTAATACATATAATTTGATGAAGATTTTCAAATAAAATTTTAGTAAATATTGTTAAGATCACTTATTTTCATTCATATTTAGGGTTTATTTTTCCCGGGAATCCCGCCCTTTTTTCAATCCCGCAATTCCGGGAATTTAGTGCGGGATTTCCCGAGATTTTTTTATTCTTTTACGGAAGTTTTAGCTAGTATTATAAAATTTTGGAAGCTTTATTTCAATTAAAAACATTGATTGTTTTAAAAATAATTTAAACAAAAAATTTTTAAAATTAAAAAATGCGATTTAAAATTTAATAATATAATATATAATATAAAAAAATATTATTTAGGCCGGATTTTTTGGATTTAGTTAAACCGAAAAGAAATTTTATTTGACATTATCAAGTTTAAATACGAACAAAAATACTCGTACCTCGGAAATTTTATATTTTTTAAAGCAATATACATGGCCAACATTTCACATCAGTATTTCAGCTCCAAATACCTTCAAAAAAAAAACTCGGCATTAAAATTAAAAAAAAAAAAAAAAATTATAATATTTTCGTATTTTCGATTGATGTACATAAGTGTTTTGAGTTTTTATTACTTCAAATAATTTTATTTAAATTTAAAGTGTTTTTCCTTTATTTAAGTTGTATTTTTAAAATTTTATGTTTTTGTTAAATTAAATATTGTTGACCTTTGGTGTTGTTATATTTTTAGTATTGTTTGGCTTTAGGTCATAAATTTTTAAAAAATAAAAATCCAAATATTTTGTATTTTATTTTTTAATTTTCTTCCGATATTCCGATTTGCATCGCAAATCATCCTCTGAGATATTTAAAAAATACAATATATTAAAAAATATATTTTTGAAAAATACTCACTTTTAAACTTTTTAATATAAATAGACGAATACTTCTGAAAATCTGCATAGAAACAAAATATCTAGAAATAGAAATTTTTGGATTCCATATTTAATTAAAAAATCGATCTTAGTTCTGATTCTAAAGCTGGTCCGATACAAATTTGAACCCATTAACAATTCCATTATATCCTGAAAGAATTTATGATTCAATTTGTTTAACCGTTTAAACCGCGAATTAATATATTTCTAAGAGTTGTTTTAAAATTAAGACGGCCTTCCATACAAATATATTACCTGCATATTAGTTCGCTATTTAAACTGTTAAACGAATTGATCTCAAAAAAGTGGAAAATATGGATATTTTATATTAAGCCCTTATTTCAGAATATATTAAGTAGATTTTTCATGACTGCAACCAAAAGATGAACTTTGTCGTAAGTTTTTTTAATAGACATCGAGGTTTTCAAATAAACATACATACGTCGGATATATTCATTTTCTAACGAGCGGGAATTCCCGGGATCCCGGGAAATTCAGCAAAAAATCCCACTGTCCCGGGAATGAAAAAGTCCGGAAAAAGAAAAACCCTATTCATATTAAATACTAATGCTTAATGTTTAGAAAAATTGTTGCTAATAAACTTGGAAATAGCTGACAAAATAAAACATTACAAAAATTTGTCGGAACAACTTTTTCTAGGTTAGAGTTTTGGTCTGTCTTATAAAATATGTGTCTTATAAAATAAAAAAAATAACTTTCAGAATTCATTTTTTTCACGGAAAAAATAACTGAACTTAAACCATATTTATTTCAACATATGTTTTTCTAATTTTTTTTTTTAAATTTAAAAATTGCAATTAAACTTTATAAAATGTTGTATAATTAGATATCATGTCAGATATAATTATGTATAAAATTAATACAATTTTCTATTAACTTTGTTATATATTTTAATATAAGATTCTTTATAAAAGCTTATATGCCATTATATATAATTATGTATGAACTATATTTGCAGATCTCTTAATATATGGCTGGAGACCAAATCACATATGATTATATATAACGTTATATCAAACATATTTATAAAACCAAAGTGTTAATATAAATGTATATGGTTATATAAAGCTACGCATATAAACATTTAAGTTTATATCAAATCATATAAGATTATATGAAAACTTTTTTAGTAGGGTAGTATAAAATTAGTAGCCGCTACTAAATTTTAGCAAAATTGTAAACTGCAATTTCATTTGCTAAAATCAGTTAAAGAATTTACTAAATATCAATAACACTATGCGACAGTCAAAATCGGGATGGGATGAAACCAACGGGAAATGTTATATCGGTCAAAAACAAGTTATACGTGTCCCGGCGTTTCGCTGGGTCACCTCTAGGAATCGAGATATATCTTCTTTTTGACATAACTCGAGAACCAATAGTCCGATTTTGCTCAAACAATTTTAAAAAAATTAAAAATTACAATTCCTTTAATCTGTTCATATAACGTTTTTCTATATACTCAACAGTTTTGCCGGTAAAAATAAATGTTTGTTACCGCTACCATAAAAATCAATAACCCAGCAAAATCTTTCATTACCAAATAAGTGGTTATATAATAGAAATTCATAGCTCCGCACAACTTATTTTTTGGCGTCTAAACTCATTATTATTGTTTGGCGTGGTCGTTTTTATAAGTAGTCACGCTTACTCGCTCGCTTACGAAAAAATGAGAAATAAGTAGTTATGAGGTTTTGAATAATAAGTGGTTACACACATGCTTACAAAAAGTTGAATTATAAGTGGTTATCAGATTGCTTACTTGATTCTTAAAAATAAGGAGTTACGCAAATACTATTAGCTTAAGGAAATAAATTCAGAAAAATTTAAGTTTTAGTTTTAGGACACGTCATACAAATTTAAACATAAAACATATTTACATATAATAAATAAAATTTTTATAAAATTTAAATGTGTAAAAAGTACTTATTTAAACTATTACGAGTAAGTCATTATTTTATATATATAGGAACAATGAATACAATAGGCCCTTATTAGGAAGTCATTATTTTAAATTATAAAATAATGCAAAAGGTAATGATTCATCATTTTGGGTAATGCAGATAGTAATGAGGTGTCATTACCAATATTTTGCTGGGAACCTTTTGTTTATTACTTTTTTTTAATATTTTAGGCAAAAAATATTTTTTTCTTCATACATTTATTTTCACCGGCAAAATTGTTGAGTATATAGAAAAACGTTATATGAACAGATTAAAGGAATTGGAATTTTTAATTTTTTTAAAATTGTTTGAGCAAAATCGGACTAGTGGTTCTCGAGTTATGTCAAAAAAAGACCACCAAAGGTCAAATCGATATATCTCGATTCCTAGGTGTGACCCAGCGAAACGCCGGGACACGTATAACTTCTTTTTTACCGATATAACTTTCCCCGGTAGTTTGAACCCTTCCCGATCACTGACCCCTACCATTTGTCTCACAGTGTTATGGACTCACTGATCCCTTGTAACAAACATTTAGGTGTGAAGTGTTGCCTTAATTCTATACACAGCAGAGAACGGTTTGAGTTCCTTATTTTATGCTTTTGACTGCAATCACAAAAAATGTGCATATTGTTGTCAATACACATCATTTCAGTAAAGCAATACAGACACAATTGAAAAAAAGTGAGTATGACGAAAGCCATGCATTGCACTGCATGTCTTCTGTTAATCTTACCTAACACTCACAAAAGCAACGAATATAAAATGATTGGTATGAATAAAAACCGATTGTTACGAATGGTCTCAATGTTGGTTGTATGAAAATTGAAAATTTTTTTCTGTCAAATATTTTATTATATTTTTGGTGTTTATTTTTTGCACAAAATGAGAAAATATATACATATTTCATATTTAAATAAAAAAAATGGAAATTTCTTCACACTGCATTTTTCAAAATACTGCAACAGGTCAACGAATACTAAACGAATGTTGTGATTGATTTTATTTGTTTAATGCGTCATCTCTTCATTTCGTTGCTTGACATGTAGTGGCATTATAAAATTAATGCGTAAAAACCACTCATCAAAAACAATGAATGTATATAATACAATAGCATTAGTTATTGTTGTTGCATGAATACATGGCAAAAGCAATGAGTGGTATGACTGCACAATAAAAACGAATGTACTCAAACCGTTCTCTGATACACATAAAGAATTTACAAAATTCCAATTATATTTTTAAACACCTTTCTCATACCAAATTTGTAAGTACACAGAAAAACAGTAGGCACCAACAATGGGAATTTGTAAAAGCAATCACATTTTCTTTTAAATTGAAATTTTATTCCCAACAATTTTGTTGTTTGAAATATTTGTAACTCGTTTGTAAATTGTTATCTTTCCTATAAAAATTGTTTAAAAATAAAAATTTAAAGTTACAAAAAAAAATTTTTTTTTTGGATTTAAAAATTTCTTTGTTTGTGCCTTTTTAAAAAGTTTTTTTTTTGTATTTACAAATTTGGTATGAGAAAGGTGTTTAAAAATTTAATTAGAATTTTGTAAATCCTTTCTGTGTACAAAAAAAAAAACTTTTTAAAAAGGCACCAACAAAGAAATTTGTAAATCCAAAAAAAAAAATTTTTTTTTTTTGTAACTTTGAAGTTTGATTTTTAAACAACTTTTATATTACAAAATGAGAAATGAAATATTTTTTCAAACAAAAAATTTGTTGGGAATAAAATTTCAATTTAAAGCAGGGACGTAACAGTTATAACTTTTATTCAAAAACCTTATTGTTTTACAATTATTTCTTGTTTGAGTATTTTTAATTTTCTGTTTATTTCTTCTGTTTGATTTTTATTTTTAATTCAAACAAAAACTATCCAAACATGATTTTTATTTTTTCAAAATAATAAAAGTTATTTTGTGATTTTTTTTCTTTAACAAAAAATAACAGTTAAAAATATAAATCAAAAGCCATAGAACCAATGACTCCAACAATTATAATATCCTGATGATGTCAACTAGTGTTAATAAAAGATTGAACTGTGATTTAAAGTGAGTAAATATGTATATTCCAGCAACTTCCGGCATTCAATTAAGGTCAATTTTTAATTTTTATTTTATTATCAAATAAAAAAGTTAGTGCTTAATTTTTTCAAAAAAATCATTCTGTAACTTTTATAAAAAGTTTTAAAATAAAAATCAAAAAAACAACAGAAATTTATAGAGTAAAATATAAAAATTGAAAAAATTAAAATCTTTGCCAATATTTGTGATTTTTTTGTGCAATATGATTTATAAAATATAGTGCATTATTGAAATATTATAATTAAATAAATTTGGGTGGTGACTTTTTTAGAAATATAACAGTTATTTTGGGTCTCTGATTTAAAGGAAAATGTTATTGCTTTTACAAATTCCATAGTTGGTGCCTTCTGTTTGTTCTGTGTATGAATTGTTTTTTTTTTTCAAAAATAATTTTCTTTTCACTTCACCGAAGTGATTTAAAAAAATAGTATTAATTGAAAAAAAAAATTGCATATTTATTTTCCAAATAAAATCTATGGTACATATCTGTTTGTTTACATGCTAGTTTTTACTATTTTTACTAGTTTTTTTTTATTTTAATATCGTTTTCAACGAAATATTTGCTAGTTTTTTTAATTCAGTTGTTTCGATTTACTACTTTTTATATAATTTTTTTTCATTCCATATGAAAAGCAATATATTTTTGGCAATTCATTAGTACTTTCCAAGTTTACTATTTTTTACTAGAAATGAAAAAAAACAGAACTATAATCTTTGCGTAATTTTTCAATTTAGGTCTTTAATCTACTACCACATATGGTAATAGAATAAAGAACTAAAACGAGAAGTTCTACGATAATATTGCAAGTGTATATATATTTTTGAAAACCACTTTATTCAGAAATAGAAACGAATTATTAAATTCTTTCAAAATGTAAGGGGCCTCTTTACGATTAAGTATAAAAGTGTTAACGGTATCCTGGAAATACCCTTATACTTGAATTACCGGGATCACATTTAAATCACATTTAGTAAAAAAAAATCGGTTTCATCAAATTTAAAAATTTGGATTTCTTTTTCAACCATATCTTCACAGCCTCGGGGGCCCGGAAGATGCATTCCGATTTGTCTAAAATTTGCCACAAAAAGCCTATTGTACCCGATCCCGAATACAACGAATTATAATTCAAAATTTGTTCAACCTCGCTCCACTCTATTGTTTATATCTGCAAAGTTTGGCTAATGACTGTGCAGTGGATCTATGAGGTGTCTCTAATGAGTTAATGCGATTGGAAATATCTATATAAAAATGTTTTAAAACTTTTCAAACCAGAATTTTTTAAATAAAAATTTACACTTAAGAGTCTGTGCTTAATAATTTAAAAAGCTTATGTTATAACACATTTATAAAATCAATTTTCTCTTAACTAAAGTCGACTTAAAGAAAAAAATACATTTGGAAAATTTAGACAGTAAGGGCGTAAAAAACAGTTTTTAAAATAAAAAAAAAAGAAAACATTTTTAAAATTAAAAACCTAAAAACGTGGTTAAAAACTTCGCCTTGTATAAAAACTACGATTTGTATAAAAACTAAGTTTTGTGTTTTATAGGAAGAAGAAGAAGAAAACAAACAAACAAACAAGTTTTGTGTAAAAAATTTGATCGTTGCAACCATATATGTTGGTTGTTGCAAGTGGATGATTCGGATTTTAACCAATCCGGTTGCCTTCTTGTGATACTCTTCGCAAATCTTTTTCTTTACATAATTATTTTAAATTTTAGGTCGATCTTATTTTTTTTCAAACAAACTTATAAGTATAAATATAAGGCCCAGTTTTTAGGATGTAGATTATCTTTAAACTAAGTTTATCGCAGTATGTATCTGGAACACCGCTACTTAAATTTTATTTGATTTTATTTCAATAAATACCAAAATTATAAACGAGAAAAAGTTGTTCCGGAAAATTTTTGTTAATAAACTTGAAAATGGCTGACATAATTCGTTTCCGGTTTAACTAAACCAAGTTTTTTATGGAATAAACTTAAGGTTAGCTTGAAATAAGAAACAAACTTAAATTTTTTTTTTTTTGGAACAAATTAACATTTTGTATTTATCTTTTAATATCGATTTAAATAAAGTCCAATTATTTTAAAATCTTAATTTGTATAAGGAAAAATAAAGAAAAATTTTTTTTTTTTTTTCAAAATTTTGTTACTTTTAGTTTTATTTATTGTAATATTTTAAAGACAACAATAAAATTTGTACTTAAATTTTTTATTTTAGGTAACAAGCGGTGCAATCCTTTATTAATTTATCAAAATTTTGTATATTATAAAAATACAAATCGAACCTGGCGTTGTATACGTCTTGCTAAAGATTACTGTAAGGCTCATTTATTATATCATAGTCGCACTTGCATACAGGTAATGGGTAATCATAATCATGATGAAGAAATCGAAACAATAACACAGGGCCAAAAAGCCATTGAAACTCAAGAAAAACAAAGAAAAGCTTTCCAAACTCAACAGAAACAAAGTACGCTAAAGTATAAACTAACACAAAATCAATTATCGATGTTATATACCCCAGAAGCAATTGCAATTAAATATAAAGACGAGCCAATAAAACAAATTAAAGTACAATTTGAAGATTAAAATTAATCTAAAAGATCCATTCATAATAATAATACCAAATAAAATTAAAATATGTTTATAACTAATTTATAACAGTGTTTTCTTTAACAACTATCTCTTAATAATGCTATTCCAAGTTAAACTAATAATTAACATAAAATTTTTACAGCTTCATCGCCGCAAAATCTTTCGCCCACTTCCAACTATTTCATGTTATCATTGCCCACTGGCGTTTGGTTGGATAATGAAACATATTATTATATGCGTAACCAAAAACAAGGTTTAAATCTTGTATTCCGTGGGTATATGTATAAAAAAGAGGCTAGTTTTAGATCTACTATCAATTGGATTTGCTCCAGTGGCAATGGTAAGCGTGTTTCCGAGAATAAATGCACCGCGCGGTGTATAACTAAAGATGAAGGTGGTTTAAAATTAGGTAAAAATCAACATAATCATCCACCAAAATTTAATGAAGATGCTCTACCGGCTAATCTTATTAAAGGAGAAGGTGCTATGCCGCAACGCTTGAAATTATTTTAAAAACCTAATGCAATACTCGTACTACATAGCTGTAATTTTATGTTTTTAAATTACTAAAAGTTTCCGTGTTTTTTATGTAAATTATTATTTTTTTTATATATTTTTTTTTTATTTCTACAATAAAATCTAAGTATGGTTAATATAAATTTATTAAAATATAAAAATTAAGTAAACATAGGAGAGTACAGATTGATGTTATAACAGTAAATGTCACCGATTTTTAACAGGAAAGGCAATTACATAAAACCACGTTTTGTACTTAAAACGGCGTTTTGTGATTTAAACGACGTTATGTACTTAAAACGACCATTTATACTTAAAACTACTTTTTGTACTTAAAACTACTTCTTATACATTAAACTACTTAAAACTATGTTTTGTCTTTAAAACTATGTTTTGTCCTTAATACTATGTTTTGTACTTAAAACTACGTTTTGTACTTAAAACTACGTTTTGTACTTAAAACTACGTTTTGTACTTACAACTACGTTTTGTACTTAAAACTACGTTTTGTAATTAAAATTATACTTTGTGCTCAAAACTACTTTCTGTATTTAAAACTGCGTTCTGTACTTAAAACTACGTTTTGTACTTATGTAAATCTATGTTTCATACTTTAAACTACGTTTTTTACTTAAAACTACGTTTTGTACTAAAAACTACCTTTTGTACTTAAAAATACATTTTGTATTACAATAAAAACTAAAATTTTGTTTTGTGCTTTAAAATACATATTCAGTTTTGTTCTAAAAATGTAATTAATTCTCAATAACACAAAATCCGCGTAATATGAATTTTTTTGAAAAAACTTTAATATGTTTCAAGAAACAAATGTTTTAAAAATAACCTAGAAATAGGGTGCTCCCTCGGATATTGATAGGAAAACTCATAATTTATCCATTTACTAATATTGAAACTTTTGTTCATTAAAAACTCCTTAGATACTTACACTCATTAAAAAAACCCGTACAAATAGTTCAAAATTCTGCTAAAATAACAGGAAATAGTACCTGTATTTGCGCCAGCAGAATTTTCAATGAAGTTAAAAATCATGGTCTACTAAATTTAGGTAAGCTAAATTTTACATACGGCTAAATATACGAACAATTTTAGTTAAATTAGATAGGAAATTCGAGATGAATATTGCAGAAATTTTACCGGATTTAACTACAAATTTCTGTTAAAATGTCGCTTAAAATTTCGACTTCCGGGATCTGACCCTAGACGGGCCCATATTTATTACTGGGAGTATATGTGTCTGATAAGGGTTACTTTATAGGTACAGAGTGACGAATTTTTGTCCATTTTTCTCTATCTCGCTTAGTTTCCGAGATACAAACTATTTAAGTATCTTATAATAAAAAAAATTAAAATATAGCGCCATCTCTATGTGATATTGATAGCAGAGACACAAAAATATAATAATTAGAAAATAATCGTGGTTTAAATTAGCTGAAAAATTTGTAAAGTTAAGAAACACAAATTACTAAAAATTAGCATGCAAAGTTAGTTCAAATACGGCTGAAAGTAGTTGTAATGCTAAATTAGATTTACAAAAAATATTAGTTCAATCCTAAATTTTAAGACAAAATAACAGGAAAATTAGTTCAATAGAATCAGAACGCGTTTAACAGGCTTTTGTACTAACTTTTTTTATGAGTGTACTTTTAGGTTATTGAAAATCTAAGTTTTCCATCCGAAATTTTGATGTTGTTCACTATGAAATGTCAATGATGGAAAGCTTTATAAAAGTAAAAAGTAGTTTTATACAAAATCGATCATCTTTTAGCTTTGTTTTTTCAAAGTGGTGAATATTAAAATCTCGGTATTTCGTTACCCACCACTTTTAAAAAACAATGAAGACCAATTTATAGACGCTAATCTTTTAGATAATGTACATATTTCAACTAAGTGTGGTTTATTTAAAATCGAACGTCTATAAGATATTCTACATTGTTTTTTATTGTGGTGAATATCAAAATATCGAGATTTCGAGATTAACTTTAATGATAAACTTTTCATTGGACAAACATTGTTGAAGTCTTTTCTTTGTATGTACAAACTTGACTCTTAAAAATCGGTTATGGCTTAAATTGTAGTTTTTGTTTCGTAGTTTTAGCTATAATTTTAGTTACACGTATTTTTAAAGAATTTTATTTATTTTTTATTTTTCTATACAACTTTTTAGAAATTCAAATAATGAAACATGGTAATGTGGAATATATTGTTCATAATGGAATAAAGTATAGAAAGACTCGTTCAACTGCATACCGTAGTTATTGGCATTGTTTAGCAGTTAGTTGCCCAGCCTTTGTAGTATTGAGCGATTTAAAGGGTGGTCAACTAATCAAATACAAAACACACAACATGGAATGTTTAAGAAATTAAAAAAATATTTAATTAACAAATAAAATAAACAAGTTTTTAATCAAATTGCAAGTGTTTTATTTAAAAATTTTAATAAATTTTAAAATTAGGTTTTTTTTATTAACACTTTCTCTTTTCTTTTTTTCATTTTTTCAATAAACAATTGATATATATTCCTCTAGAAGAAAAGTACTTTGATCACGTGGTTCAGCAGGCTCAAGCCCAGGCTAAGGCTGAGTTGGAAGCCGAACAAGCTAAATCTTCTACGTCTGGAGTACAACGCCTCTCGTCGTCTACATTGCGCAACAGTAATAATGGTCCAGTGTTTGTGGTCAGTAAATATGGCACAAAACAACTGTTGTTAAAACAGCACACCTTTAATCGTCATGTCAGCCGTGAAGATGTTACCTATTGGCGTTGCAGCCAATTTGCCGTCCTTCGTTGTCGGGCACGAATTAAAACTAAGGGCAATACTTTGACAGTATTGAATAGTGAACATAATCATGAAGTTATAACACAAGCCCGTAAATATGGTTCATTAAAGTCCCTTAAGGCCGAACAAAATGCTAATGCTGCATTAGCCATCAAAAAGACGGACAAGACTATTAATAACAGCACAGAATTGCTAGTTGAACTAAAAAAAATGTGTAACTGAAATTTTAATTTTTATCAAAATAACCCTAAGTTTACGATTAAAACTTAAAAAAAACTTAAATAAAGAAAATTTAGAAAGTTTGATATTGAGTTATGAAATTGATGTAAATACTTATTTTCAAAATAGTTTTAAGTTTTTATTTAAATTTTAATATTATATTTTAGATAAAAAAATATACTTAACGAAAACCGATACATAATTCGAAGAAAGCTTAATAAAACTGTTTAATTTTTATTGAATAAAAAAAAAAAAATCACAGGAATAGATAAAAGAGAAAGAGAGTGAGAGTGAGAAAGGGAGGTTGAGTAATTTCTTTTTGAAAATTAACCAAATATTATAGATTTTCCCATATCAAAGTGGGATAATTGTTGATCCACTTTCTTAATCCTGTATAACATATTGAAATTTCATACAAATTTTAATTATTCTTTTTCATCTGGGCCATTTTTCTAATAAACACTAGTTACTGAAATGAAGGACTTAAAAGTTTTTTTTACGGGAGAAAAGTAGTTAAAATCTTATTTAAAAAAGCAAAACTATAAACAATTTTAAGAATTTTCTATAAAATGTATTATTATTTGTCCATAGATTTTTCGTAAATATCAGACGTACATGCTTTAGAAGCGAAGAGCCCGTTTATACAATCAACGAGCTTAGAGTTTCAAGAGGATGCATGCGTCTCTTCCGCTATCAAATGGCTCTGGGCAACATTTGAAGAAATTTTAATAGCAGCCCATGTGAAAATCGAAATATATATGAACATACATGATCATACATTGGCTCGTATGTGATCATGCATGGGCATACATAGTCATATACGTACATGCATAGTTCAATGTATGACCATACATGATCTCATATATTTCCATATACCTTTGGATCCGAAATTTGAGGGTATATGAAGGTATATGGCCATATATGATCATATATGAACATACATGAATAATATGTGAGCATATATGGTCATATATGAACATGTACGGTCATATACCCTCAAATTTCGGATCCAAAGATATATGGAAATATATGAGATCATGTATGGTTATACATTGATCTATGCATGTACGTATATGGCAATGTATGCCCATGCATGATCATATACAAGTCAATGTGTGATCATGTATGTTTATATATATTTCGATTTTCACATGGGAGGTGATATGTTAAGTTTTATGGTTGTTAAATTTTAATAAACATTAAAAATTGTTTCAATAAATTTGCATAATATGAAAAAATATAATAACAAAAACTAAACCCGTTAACTGCAATTTAACTTCTTGAATAATGTTAATCCACTTTTTAATGTTCATCGTTACATACATATGTATTTTTTTGACAGTTAAATGTTTAACTTGACAGTTAAAAGTTTTACTTCACAGTTAAGGCCCAATTACTGAATGTCCCGTTTTAGCTGACAGTTAAAATTTTATATGAAAAACAAAGTGGCAGTTAGTAGCTAACTGAACATTCAGTAATCGGACCTAAATGTTTAAACGTTGTTAATGTAAAGTACCAAGGTGGCGCCAATAGCGATCCGGCATAAGACGAACATAGAAAATGATGACGTTAGCAAAAATTTGTCGACAGCGCCAAAACATTTTTGCGTCAGCGTTAATTTTTACCTGACTTCGTGACTGCGGTCATTTTAATGTCGGAAAGCAGCGTTATACACAATTAGTAGTATGATAACATAGTCGACTTTAACTATATTAAGTTTTAGAGGGGTGTGCGCGGGGTATTACTAATAATCGAACGGATTAAAAAATGGTTTAAACGACTTGTTTAGTGCTCGATTGAGCAGTTAATCTGATTCGTAGTTCCAACAGAATTTTTCGTCAACCGAATTTTTATAGTTCCAGGTACAATCACTTTTATTAATTTTTTATACTATTGTAATTACCGATATTTACAGCAAAAATTTTTCATTTCATACACGGGAAGCGTTATTATTGATGATTGCAATTCATTCTTTTTTTTTTTTTTTTTTTTTTTTTTTTGTGCTGTATCCATTATTATCAATAACCGCTTCGCATCTTCTTTGCATAATCTCAACTAATCCCTGGCATCTTTCTTTTGGTATAGAATACCAGGCTTCTTGAATACCAGCCCAAAGTTCGGTGGAATTTTTGTAATTGTTTTGCGAAACTTTTGTTTTTACATCATTCCATAGATTTTCTATTGGATTAAGATCCGGACTTTGGGCTGGCCAGTCCAAAACCTTAATTTGTTCTTGTATAAACCAATCCTTCACTATGTTCGACGAATGCTTCGGATCATTGTCTTGCATAAATATCCACTTAACTGGCATATTTTCATAGGCAAATGGCTCCATAACATTCTTAAGAATGCTCAAATATTGAAACCTGTCCATTTTGTCCTCTACTTTTACGATGGGCCCAACACCACGCCAGGAAAAAGCCCCCCATACCATAATATTACCCCCACCGTGTTTCAAAGTCTTCTGAGTGCACTTAATGTTTAAAGCCTGGTTTTTTGGGCGGTGTAAAAATGTTCTAGCATCTGGTCCGACACGATTTACCTTCGTTTCATCGCTCCAAAGCACATTAATACGTTTCTTAATATTTTTTCTTGATAGAAGGGGCTTCTTTCTACTTATTCGTCCAAATAAGTTTGCTTCATTCAGTCTTCTTCTTACTAACCTGTCTGACACTTGAACGTTGAATTTTTTCCCTGATTTCATTATTTATTTGACGGGAGGACATAAAAGTGTTGAGTTTGCTTTTGCGCACTAAAGTCTTGTCCATATAAGTTGTGGTTTTACGACGGATTGGCTTACGTTCTTTATTTTGCGTATGATATTTCTAGCACATAGACGAATAGCATTGTATACCATATTTCGCGAACACTTTAGTATTTTAGTAATTTCAATTGGAGATTTCATCTCGTTGTGGAATTGGGATATAAATCTTCGTTTTTTTGGATTACAATGTTTTCCACGTCCCATATTGGTACAATTAGAAAAGAATTTACTTATTTCAAACGCAAATTATGAAAAGAAAATTATTACTAAGTACATCGAGTAAAATTTTGACAATTATTGCAAGTGTCCTATTTTTATGTCCAAGTCAAATATGAACAAAGTAAAGTAATTTTGTTGTTAATATTTGCATGTTTTAAATATTGCAAAGTTTTATATATAATCTGAGACTACTTGATTACAGTTTACTATAATAGAAAAGAAATATAATTATTGCTTTATAATTATTAAGAGAAATGCATGAAGATAATTTTGTATGAAGTGTCCTATTTCTATGTCCATAGCTGTATTTACAAGTTTTGAGTTTTTATTGTATTAATTGATTGCTTTAATGTTTATGGATTATAAATTCTATAATCAGAATAAAACAATCCATAAAATTAATTTAAAATTTAAAAATTTTTTATGTCGAGAACTGCGATAGAACCGTCGACCTCCCGTTTGTCAGACAATTGCTTTTCCTCTAACTAAACTCAATTTAAATTTTTTAGTCAAATTTCAAAATTGAATTTTTTCAGGTTTGAAATTTGTATATTTTGTTTATGAGTAAAATTATATCCACAGCAGAACACCGATTGTGTTTTTTAATTCAAATCAATAAAAAAAAATTATTTAAAAAAAAAATGAATGTCTACTGAGATTTGAACTCATTCACCTTTACTATAAAAAAGAAAAAGTCTATTGTAAATCACAAAAGCCGACTATTATTTTACTTTTCGTACCATACAAAATATTCAAAATATACCTTAAAATTCTGTTTTAAATTTGAAATTTTCAAACTTTGTTTACATTTAGTTTACAAATTTCCTTTTTATTTTTGAATATTTTTTTTTTGGTTTTCAATAAAAATAAACAAAATTTTTGAAAGTATATGTTTGTCATTATTTTAAAAGTTCTATTTTAAATATTTTGTATAGTATGGTTAAAACAAAACCTTTGCTTTAAAATAAAGTCGACTTTAACAAAAATATACCTTTGAAAAATGTTGATAATAAGGCTGATTAGATTTAATAAAAAGTGGGTCGAAGTATTTTTGATAGTAATATTCTAGTACAATTCTATAAAAAAGAGTTTAAAAATGCGAAACCCCGATTTCTCCGATATCGAAACGGATCCGGGCTTTATGCTATCTGTTAGGTTGGATATTCTAGTTTCCAGATTGCTACGTTGTGCAAATACCGGCTCGACGGTTTTCGAGATAAATCCAAAATGGAGATTGCAAATTTTTCGATTTTATCGGTTCGAGTTCTACTTTCCTAATTGCTACGATTTAAAACACTAACAGTAGAAACTAAACAAAGGTTAGACCCGTTTTTTCTGCCCCGAATGAGCACTATCTGATGCATGATTAAAATTGTATAGATCCCGTGCAAGAGATCGTTTAAAATCCCATTGGTTTAGTGATAACATTTAAGCTCATATAGGACCTTTCAATGACGACAAGGTCATCATATCTGTCGATTTTAACCATTTTCGATAGGGTTCATTCTTCGGCCAATACAAACTATGTGCCAATTTTCGTTATAAATAGACGGATTGGCAGACATCTCTAAATCGACTGGAAAATGATTCTGAGTCGATCGGTATAATATAAGGTAGGTCTATGCCCATTCTTTTTGTTAGTTACAAACATCAGCACAAACCAAATATGCCCTTTATCCACAGAGCGCTGCAGGTTAACAAAAAGAGTTCAAGTGTTCAAAAATGGGCCCTTCTTTCTTTTTTAACTTCAAGGCATTTCAGCCAAAAGAACCATGCATATGGTGATATCGTTGGAAAGTATTTTTTGCTACCTTTTTTGGAACTTTTGCTTTTTTAATTTAAAAATTTCAAAACTGTTGGGTACTTTATATGGAGAAGTATACTTCTGTGGCTTCAAAATTCACATATTTTATTCCTTGTTAAATTTAAGCGGACACGTATTTGTGCGTTTTGCAATATTTCCGTTACTTTAGGTTTTGCAAGATTTCTCCCGAATCAACTTTTTGGGCAGGTTTTTTTTTTAAAGACTTTAGGCCCTTTTCAAATCATTAAACTTCATATTTTGAATCAAATCATTAAACTTCATATTTTTTTCAATTTCGTAAATTTGAAATGTATTCCCATACAAAAAGTTTCAAAAAATTTACCTAAAACTTTTCCTTAAAAAGCAAAAAAAAAACAAAAAAATGGCTTATTTTTGGACCCTATTTTTAACCCTTCGAGGTGACCAAAAAGTCGGGACAGTTCGATCTTGGATGTTTTTTCTCTATCACATATCCAAATTTCATCAAAATCTAATTGTTCTTTTTAGAAAAATATTGTAGTGTGAATTCAAGTAAAAAAAAACAAAAAGGTTTCTTATTTTCTTTTGAACATTCGTAAATATTATTGTTCTGATATTTCTCAAAAAAAAAAAAAAAAACAGTAATGGCGACAAAATACTTTGCGAGTATCACTCCTTGGTAATTCCTCTATGCATCGGAATACCTTTACAATTTCTTTTCAAATTAAAAAATGTTAAACAAAATTTTAATTTAAGAGTAAAATCTAATTATTCGTAAAGTTTTTAAACGTCTTCGACCGACTCAAAACTTGTACAGACAATTAAAGTCGTTTTTGCCGATCTTCTTTGATTTTGAAAACGTCAGTGTTGTTATTGTTCTGGTTTACGTCATAAAAATCAGTCCTTACTTCGTCCATGATAGTAGCTTTAATAATTTTTTTTTTAAATATTACCTCTCTCTTCTCTCTTTCCTGTTTCTCTTTTTTGCGAGTTTAAATTTAAGCTGAGTATTTAAAAATTTATTTTTTATTAACCATCTATTTTTCTTATTTTTTTCTCTTCCTTTTATTTCCTGTGTATTCTAGTTGGAAGTTATTTCATCACTTATATAACGGGGTTTCGAGGAAGTCGTAAACTTAAAGTTGGTGATTACACATTTACGCGCAATAAAGCATCGGGTAATAAAACTTATTGGTCTTGTGCCCGTGCTGGTATTCATAAATGTAAGGCTCGTGCTGTTACCATCGATGAAGATTTTCGTCATGATGTGGTCTTAAAATGTGGCAAACACAATCATCCACCCTTTTAATGGGGATTACTACAATAGGAAACAGATTATCCGCATCATAATTATCCAATCATTAAACCAGCCAACTCCAATTTGCAATAGCATATTTGATCATGTCGTCATTTTAACAATTTTAACTTTTTTATAGCTCGAAATAATAAAAGAAATGGTATTTAAATTCTTTTACTTTTAACTTTTTATTTTTTATCAAATAAATAAATTATTTATGTATTTTGTTCTTGTCAGATGTTGTAATAAACTATGTAATGTTACTAATTTACTGTTTAAATTCTAATATTTTTTTCGCCTGAAGGAGGCGGTTTCTATGTTTAGGAGGGTGGCGGTCGAATATTTATTAAATATTTTCTGTTTTTTTATTAACATTTTTCTTTTCTCTTTTTCGTAGCTATTAAATGTGAAAGTAATGACGACTTACAGTTTTTGGTGGGTCAAAGACGCAGTACTTTATTGGCTTATAAGGGTTATAGTTTTGTTAAGAATCGTAAAAGTGGCTTAAAAACATACTGGATATGTGCCAAAAAGGTAAGTTAAAGTATTTGTTCAGATTCATATTAAATTTAATGAAAATTATGGTTAATATTATATAAATTACTAGGGATGTGCGATTAATCGATTAATCAAACTTACTGATTAATCAATTAATCAAAGTTCTGATTAATCATACTGTTTGATTAATCGATTAATCGCACATTCCTATAAATTACACAATTTTTTTATAAATGTACACTAAGAAAATTGTGGTAGCATCAAGAACGAAATGCTGATCATATTGACAAAGACTGTATGCCTAGACACTGGTAACATCATTTTTAACCTACAATATAAATCCATGTTGATAGTAAACAATTAGGCATATTAAATTATATTTTTCACTTCATCTTAACACACTAGATACATTGAAAAATATGATTTTATATGCCTAATTGTTTACTGTCAACATGGATTTATATTGTAGGTTAAAAATAATTAGAATATGCATTTAAAATTAACGGTTCGATGTCGTTCATAAATCTGTGCTTCATGAGTTGTCGATCAGAGTTAAATTTGAACCAGCTGCGATACTTTAAGAATTTAAGTTCAAAGTAAAAATAGTAATAACATAGGATAAAAGAATTTCGTTGATGTTATCGACATGTAATATTTAATAGATAAAAACATAATTGACCTGCTGCACACAAGTAAGCTTACTCGCCAACATACAATAAATCAAAAATATGTGGTTACATATATCCTTACAAGTGTTTAAAAAATATTGAGTCTAAAAATAGATTTAAAAAAATGTTCAAAAAAATCTAGAAAATTATTTTCTATTTGAAATAATGATAAAAAACAAGTCATTATCAGTAACTCATTATTATATGTTTTAAAATAATGCAGAAGGTAAGTGGGTTTCATTACTGGTAGTCCAAAAAATATGTCATTACCGTTTCTACACTGGGACTGGACAAACATTACATGTCGAGATAGCTCAGTTGGTAGAGCTATTGACTGGCACTCTGGAGTCCCAGGTTCGCTTCCCGCACGAGAAAATTTTATTTATAAAACTTATTTTTTTGGAAATCTATTTTTAGAATCATTATTTTTGTCATTAATATTAACCACAGAAGTAACAAAATATTTTTTGATTTTTCGTATACTGGTGTGTAACTTATTATTTTTCGCTACATCGCCATACAAAAGTAATAAGAAATGTAATAATAAAAGTAACTAGTTACCATTACCAGGTATGTAGTTACATAACTACATATCTGGTGGTGATTTTCTACACTGCAAACTGAATTAATGAGTTAAATAACACAACACGTCTTCTGTTCTTATTTAACTCATTATCTCAGCTACGCAAAGATACGTTTACCTTTACGCTCGAGTAACTCAGGCTTAATGCACACACATATTTTCAATTCTAATAACAAAATAGGACTGAAATTCTTTTTCGACAACGATAAGTTTTTTTTTTTGTCCAATGGACACAGATATACAACTAAAATGAGTGTCATTGTCTCGGGTGTGGATGTTTATTACATTATACGAATGTATAAGGTTAGTATATTTAAAACCTTAAAGGGTTTGGCGCTGTGTGGCTACAGTCAAGTTTTATGGCCCTTAAAATTTAACTTTAGGGCCATAAAATTATCCAAGCCCGAAAATAGTGTTGCACAGTGTAAATTTAAAAATATTTATATTAGAGTGCCTCAAGTATTTGATGCACCCCTCTTTTGTCAAGTATTTTACTAAATTTTAGTGGAGTTAAGAATTCTTACACTCATAAAAAACCTTAGTACAAAAGTCTGTTAAAAGTATTGTGATAAAACTGAACTATTTTTTTTCTGTTTTCATCTTGAAATTTAGGACAGAACTATTTTTTTTTTTGAGCGAGATAAATAAAAAGGGCGAATAATTCGTTACTCCGTACCCATAAATTAGTCTATAAATAATCAATACTCTCAATAATAACTGTTAAGCGGGCCATAAATTTGCAATATTATGGTACAACTTTCCAAGTGGTGCAAGCATATTGACCGTATTAAATTGAAGGTTGAGCAATATTATGTGGTGAATCAAAACACTTTTGATTTTTATTGGACAACTTGAAATATTGCATAATCTATTGGCAACACCAAGAAATATTTGGTGCACCAAAGAAATATGTTAATAAAATTTGTTGCAATGTTAACATATTTTATCGTTTAAAACATACCAATCAATAGGTACGTTAACAGAGGTTGGTCCCTTACCTTTGCTTATACATTAAAAGTTCTGTAAATGTCACCCGCTTTAAATTATAGCGTTGGAACTTAACCCTCTAACCGGCCTAAGCTTTATTGCAAAGAAATTTATACCATGTTTTCCTCACGAAAAATAAACAACAAGTTCTTCTACAATAGTTTCTTTCGTTGCCTACTTTAGGCGATATGGGCCAAAATAGCTTAAGGGTGAATCTCGAAAACCAGCGCATAAAAGTTAATAGGATTAAGCATAAATTATTCCTCTTACCAAGATGTAATTGCAATAAAAAAATTACATTTTTTGTGCTGTTACTTAAGAGGATGTAGCGATTTTCGTTTTTCGAGAAATGCGAAATTGAGCGAAAACGCACCACAACTTCAATATATATTATTCAAACTTATAAGGTTTGCTACTTATACCAAATATATTCTTTTTACCAAATTTCAGAAAAATCCGTCCATTGGTTTTCAAGTTAAGGCGATGTCCTTTAAAGGTTTCCTTATGGAATCCTGTTTATCCTTGGACCAAAGTAAGGAATTTTTTGAATAGCCGAAGCTTTAATCTTACCTTGTAGTCATTATCAATTGTTTTAGTCGATTTAAATATGTTTTTAAGATATTTGAAAATTGCGATTGTTTTAAAATATTTAATTTTCGAAATTTTACGAAATTTTATTTTTGACACTTTCTCGCTTCCAAACCGTGCACTGTATACAAAAAAATTGTTCACAAAAAATTTTATAAATTTTGTTTGCTGTTGAAAAAGCAAATTTCATTTTTTAAAGTACTCGTTTGGCGCATTTCTGGTCAATTTAATATACCCCGCCTGGAGGCGGGCTTGCCGGTTAGAGGGTTAATGCATCGTTTAATGAAAAACTTGATTTTCAGCTAACGATGGTTGACTTGCAAAATTCAAATGACGACATGGTATTCGCCTTCGAAATATGTCTGGGGAAAAACTGTCCTCCAACTGTTCTCGGATTCTTTAATGAATTTAAAGCTAAAATTTCAATCATAGATCTGCGGATTCAGCAAATTTATAATGATGGCCTTATTACTGTAGAGTTGTAAAATGAAATAATAGTTTCCTAGTACGCTTTAATATTCTGAAAATTCCTTGAGTAATGTTTTTAAAAAAAATAATCAATCAGAGGGTTACATATAACTTTTAGGCCCAGCTTTTAGGATGTAGATTATCTTTAAACTTAGTTTAACGCAGTTTATAACTGGAATACTGCTTCTAAAATCTATTTTCGTTTTCGGTTTAACTAAACCAAGTTTAACTGACATCCCAAAAATTCGGTAATGTTAATGTACTAATCTTATTTAATTCAATATCGTAGCTTTTTCGAATTTAACGACTGAAGTAAACATGTTACAAACTTATTTAAAAAACTGTTGAACAAAAATTAAAAAAAAAAATTGGTTTTGTCTGATTTTGACTTAATTGAATTGATTCAGAAGCAAAAGAAGTGTTCCCTTAATATTGCCCCAAAAATAATAATAAATTGAAGCTTTTGTTACACAATAAGTTCAGAAATGGGCTCTGTAAAGGCTAAACATTAAAATTGCCTCTAAAATATGCTATTTCAGACATTATAAAAAGCACATTTAAATCACTTTGAGTACTTTGAGAGTACTTCTAAATCACTCTAAAAATGCAAACAAAATGTACTCGTATTGATGTGATGAAAATGTGTATCTAAAAACAATACTTTTATTAACATCATGTAATCACTTTTAAATTACTAACAAAATGCTTAAATTGAGCTACTGACAACATGGGACATCACGTGTAAAATAAATCAGTGTTAAAGCTAAATTGTAACTACTTCACAATCAGTTGATGCTATTCGGAGTGCTTTTAAAATAACTTTTTTGTAATGGATTTTTTTGCTGGGACATACTACAAATTAAAAAATTTTAATTTTATTATTTTGGCATTATTTACACAAATATATTAATGCTATTTATTTGTGTTATCCTAGTATTTTATATTCATGTCTATTTTTCTATTTTAATCTAATTTTATTTTTCATTTCTCTCGCATCTTACTTGTATTTTTCTAGGGTAGTTTAAAATGTAATGCCCGCGTAGTGACTGATGTTCTAAATGGTATTACACAAATTGTTTTGGAATCATGCCATCATAATCATTCACAGTTGGTGGCACGCAAAAAACGTAAATCTTCAGCAATCGCTTTAGCAGAGGCTCTAATAAATGAGGACACAAAACTAGTACGGGAATTTAGTAAAAAAATTAAACAATCACCTTGATTTCAAAAGTCAAAGTTTTGTGGTGGTTAAACACAAACATTCATTCAAGGATTTATATTAATATAATTTTACGAAAAAATAGTAGCTATTGTTGAGAAATTTAAAAATAAATTTTCAATTAAAAAAGACAAATAACTTATTTGCTGAATATTTGAAACGTAGTATTTTAGTTTATTTCTAGTGTCCCACCGAACAGTTCGGCCAGAAAATGTGTTTGGTCGGTATCCAGTATGTTAAAGCATTGTGGACAAATTTTGCTTATGAACAAATGTTTGTTGGGGCGATTAGAATCTATTTTGAGTGTCGAGTTTAAGGAAAAGTCCAAAGTTAGGCAACGAATTCACTGTTCGGCCGGCGAAATTTCGGCCAAATTGGAAAAAGTTCAGCCGCCAAACCGTTAACTTTACAGCTAAATTCCAGGGTTTTCCCTAAATTTGACACGTAAAATCGTGTTAAATCGGCTCAATAAATAGTTTTCCAAAATAAAAATGTCTCAATAATGCCACCAAATACTAAAAAGTCGACAGAATATAGCTTTTAGGTCGAACTATTCGGACGGACACTATTTAATTTTTTGATTTTCTAATTGTGTAAATTGTTTTTGATTGAAACATATTTTCTTTGTTTTTTTTTTTTGTTAATTGTTTTATATGTTTTACAGAACTTGCCGTTTTAGCTACTGGCCAAAGAGGTTGTACAGTTTTATTGTATAATAATGAGAAATTTGTGAAGAATCGTCGATCAAGTACCCGCACATATTGGATATGTTCAAGAAAGGTGAGTCCAGTTTCTGTTTGTATTCGATTTTTTATTAGTGTATGATTTAAATTACTATTAAAAAAGAAACAAGTAAAAGTGTTAAATTCAATTAAGCCAACTTTTATTTATATTCTATTTGTTACAAATAAAAATTTACGCGCCCGAAAAAATAGTTATATAGATCATATTAAGACGCATATCATTATATACAATTACATCTGATATTTTTTGAACGAATTTTTTATATGGTAATTGATATTATTGCAGGTAATTGATATTATTGCGGCCCTTATTATGTGTGTGACTTTCACATGACATCAAAGATTTTTTGAAATTCGCGATTTCAAAAAATTAATTTCTTCTGGGTAAACATTTTAATACACTCATAGAAAAAAGTTTGTAGAAAAGTTAGTAAAACTGTTAGTACTTCAACTTAACAAATTTTTAACAAATTTTTAGTTAAAATTTAATTTTTAGTTAATTTTTTGCTACCTCCACATTACAAACTTACAAATTTTTTTGTTATTTTTTTTGCTGAATTTAGTTACTAATTTTTAACAATAAATTTGCTAACTTTACAGTATTTTACTGAATTTTAGTTACTAATTTTTAACAGAAGATTTGCTAATTTTACAAATTTTTTGTAAACTAAACCACCAATTTTGGAGCGCTTATAAACAGAATTTCAAATGACTCATAAAAATTACTGCATATTTTTAACTCGCCAAAAATAATGCAAAAATTTTTTTAATAAAGCTAAATTGAAATGGTTGAAAATTTGTCCTACTCATAAAATATCTAAATTATTAAAATTTATGAGAAAAGTTTCTATTTATCGTAATACATTAATTTTCAAAGATCAAGGTTTATTTTGGACGAACCATTTTAATATGAAAATTGTGATTAAAAGTATCTCTAGGGAGCAAGTGGAGTTTACAGGGATGACCCTAATTTTTTCCCCCAATATTGTACTTTTTAAGCTTATTTGAAGAATACGATATTTTTAATCGGCCACACCTTCTTTCCTATGGGTGGAGCTTTAGAGGTGAAAATGGAAACTCGAATAAATTCGGAAGTACATATCCGATCAGCAAACAATGAAAATCAAAAGAAGGGTCTCTGAAATACATTTTGTTAGGGTGCATAACGGAGTGGCCGCTTGTTGCCGAGCCGAGCCGACTGACAATTATTGCGAGAACTTGTTCATGCGAGAAACGAGTTTGGGTATGCATAGTGGATGCGAGAATCAGCGCTGATTTTTCATCTATTATTTGTGTTTTATGTATGTTTGTATGCATTTGGGTTTGTTGTTCATTCTGACATTGAGTTTTAAAATTTTACTTATTAACGCATTTCTTCAATTATTCTTTAAATTTTTATTACATTTTTATACCCTACACCACTACGTGGTCAGGGTATTATAAGTTTGTGCTGATGTTTGTAACACCAAAAAATATTGGTCCTACACTCAAAAAAATAAGTTAGTAGAAAAATTAGTAAAACGTCTTGTATATCAAGTGTACTAGTTTTCAGCAATTTTTTTGCTGAAATTCCGTTTTCAGCAAAAATTTTAGTTATAATTTTTTAGCACTAAACTAATTTTGAACTAATGTTTTACTAATTTATTTTGCTACAAAAATTGTGCTGATAACCGCATTCATAGCGTGGACGACAACCAGATAGACAAGATGTAGATGTCGCAGCTTGTCTGGAAACGGAAATGACAAAAAAAGAAAAACAACTCTACACATATTCTATATTTAAATTTTCAGCAAATAAATTAACTAAAGTAAAATTTCGCTACAAGTTTTTTGAGTTTTTTTCAGTCTACACTGATAGAATTTTGTGCACAGTATTAATGAATTTGTTCATTAATCCAATGATTTTTTCATTGAAAAGTCCCCAAAGAACGCGTTCATTAAATCAATGAAACGTATTCACTAAATGAAAACTAATTGAAAAAAATATTTTTTTTGCGCAACTTTTTTTATTTATTATTTAGTTTTATTTTATTAATTTTTCTATTTGTTTTTATAACGTTTTTGGCATCTCCCTGAACTCGACTTGAACCCGCAATCACCAGAATGTAAACATTACCGCGTTACCGATTGATCTAAATAGCCAAAACAAAATGATGCCATTATTTGGACTTTTATATTTAAATAATATCAGTTTGCAACCCTAGCGTTCATTACTGGAACATATATCGATTTTAGTAATTAACAAATTCAAAACCCTTATAAAAATTATAGCTTATCTTACGGGTTAGTAGAAAATAAATAATGAAAAAATTCATTAAATTAATGAAATTAATGAATTTTTCATTAAATTAATGAATTTTTCATTAATTCAATGAAAATTTTTCATTAAATCAATGAATTCAGATTAATGAAATCGATTCATTAATATTATGATAGAAAATTCTATCAGTGTACTAATAGTCAGCAAAAAGTTTAGTGATTTTCGCAAGGATTTGCAATCGACTAAGTGTTAGCAAAACTTTTGCTGAAGATTACTATTTTTTTGGTAAAAATCAGCTCGCTGTGTCAGCAAATTTGCTGACACAACAACATTTTTTGCTGACTTTACTGACTTTTTTTTTGAGTGTAGACCCACCTTATAGTATACCGATCGGCTCAGAATTTTTTTTTATTTCGATTTAACAATGTCCGTCTGTCCGTCCGTCTGTCTGTCTGTCCATGCATTCTTGTGCGCACTCTACAGGTCGCATATATTAAGATATTTTAATGAAACTTGGTACTGACATATTAAGGTATTTTGATGAAATTTGGTACACCGACCTATATCAGCCCAAGGACGAAGCCTATTGATTTTGTTTAACAGCGGTCCATGTTTAGACATAGTGCCCATATAAGAGTCCCCCCAAAATTGGCTTGGCTACACACTGCAGGTCGCAAATATGAAGATATTTTAATGAAATTTGGTTCGCTGACTCACATTATAGAAAATTTTGACACAAGTCCCATTTTAACCCTTTCGAATTTCGGATCCAAACATTAGTTGGCTTTTACCCAGACTGGTGTAGGGTATTGTATAGTCGGCATGCCCGATTTTAACCTTTTTACTCGTTTTTGCTAATTTTAGCAGGTTAAATTGTTATTTGCAATTAACAACAATTTAGCTCAAATATTACTAAAATTCTGTAAATTTAACAGTTTTTTTTGCTATTTTCATTTTATTAATATTTAGCAAACTGATTCTGCTAATATTAGCAGTTTTTTCTGCAGCATCATTTTTAACTAATTTTTAGTAACTTTTTCTGCTATTTTTACGGACTTATTTGTATGAGTGTATGTTTAGGGTGACCATTAGTAATGATTTCATCAGTATATGTACTGATTTTTGGTCACGTGTACTGATGAAAACGTCGTGTACTGATTTGTACTGATTTTTTAAAATTTGTACTGATTGTACTGATTTTTGACATTTAAAAAACTATTGCATTTTTTTAGTAAAAAAAAAGCCAAAATGCAAATACAATGTAGTTTTTTTATAGGATTCATTTTTGTGAATGTGAGAGGTTTTCTCTACTAGAAAGCATTCAAAACGATTTTTCTACATGTAAATTTCTTAATCTAGTATGTAGTTTCATACACAGAGAAGATTCGTGGTGACAACCGAATTTATCAAATGGTTCCATTGCGATAATAGAAAAAATAATTGTTCTGACAGCTAATTTTGTAGCCAATCGATTAGTTAGATTGTATCTACATTGGTTTAGACAATGCAATTTTCTTGTGGCAACAGAAATTCTTTGGCCTGAACAAACATTGACGTTCATACTATCCTGGGGTCATATTTGACTCCATTCGTAGCATGGCTATATTTCATCAATCTGCTACAAAAAAAAATAGAAAAGGAAAGGTAACAGATCATTGAAATTTCTAAGTAATGGGTCAGTTTCCTGTACTTAAAAAACCTGGATTTTTTCATGCGAAAAAAATTTTTGTTTTGGGTTCTGTATAGGGAAAAATGTGTAAGGCTTTTTTGGATGGTATGATGGTTAACCAAAAAAGCTTGTTGCCTCAACCAAACCATTCTATTGACAACAAATTAGGTTGGCTGCAAAATAATTTTTTTTTTGGATGATAATATTTTTTAAAATTTGTACTGATTTGAAGTCAGAAAAAAATGGTCTCCCTAACTATGATCGAAATCGAGTTAAAAGTTGATTTCGATAGATTTCGATGGAAATCCAATAAAAATTTGGGATTTCAAACAGATTTGCCATACGAAATGAAATCCCAATTTCAATTTAATTTCAGAGAAATCTCATCGAAATCCAAATTGAAATTCAAATTTTCTCCGATATTTGCAGAAAATTAGGGAAGGCAACATTTATCAGCTATTTATGTCATAAAAAATTAATAACTTAATATATTTTAATAACTTAAAAATTAAGGAACAACATATTAAAAGCTGAAAACGGCTACTTTTTTTTGTATCCGTTGAAGAAATACTATGAAAAATTTGATGGCACCGGCAAGACCACTAACAAAACATTGAATAATAATAAACACAAATTTTCTGCTCTTGAACGTAAAAACCATACGTCACTGTGGCAACATTTGCGAAAAAGGAGACACGGAGGAGATTGGAAGATGAACAAAAATCTAAAAGTAGAATGTTTGTATGTGTCTGTTTGATCACTTCTGATAGTAAAAAACAATAACAGAAAGCTGAAGAAGAAAGAATTAGATACACTGCATTCAAGGCCTTACTTGGGTTCGATTGCTAAGCTGTCGACTTTGGTATATTTACGTTTGTAATGTAGAAATAGGCACAGGTTCGATTCCTACAGCCGACGGGTTGTTGAAAAATTATCACAGAGACAATCTGACAATAAAATATAAACAATAATACAATTTAATAGAAAATCACTGATGAAGCCTGTCCATAGAAAATGGCACAAACTAGATCTAGTCTGATTTGCAAATTTAATGTGTTTATAATTTTTAGAGAAAATGGTTTATTCTTCTTCTTAACCTCAAACCTACTATAATAATAGCTGTCTTTGCGTACTTTTTGGGTAAAGTTCGGTAAAATGAGAGTTAACAAAAAATACTTTCACGAAGTGACAAAAATGTACAAAAGTACGCGAACGCATAAAACCATATTTCAAGCAAAAAAAAAACAAACGTCAATTGACTTGTGCATTGAGTTCGATTTGGTAAGCGCTCTTTCTATTTAGTTCTACTTCAATTTGTTGTAAAGATCTAGTTAGCTCTACTAGTTTAACCCATCTTTAAATTAAAAATTTTAATAAATATGTACTTCTCTAGCATTTTTATTTACAAAAAGGTATACATAGTATATCAAAGCTGGAACAAATTTAATTATTAAACAAAAGCTTCGATTTATTTACATAATTATTGCTACACATATAAATAAGCGTCTTAAAAAATTTGTCGCTAATTTTATGTAGTTGTAATATTACCGAGAAACTTTGGTAACTTTTACACAAATTTTTGTAAATGATACACATATTTTTCTGAATGAATGAAATGAGCGAATGAATTAAAAAAGCAATTATTTTCGAACTAGGTCTTTAGTTCACATTAGTGAATAGTTCAGTTGAACTACATGAACCCAAATTTACATGAAAAAAAGTCTAAGCTTCTTCGTGTAAGAAGAAGAAAAATTTTACTCTCTCATGACAGCTCTCACTTACCCAATTGTGGAGTACGCCAACGCTTTTTGGTAAAATTGGGATCCCAATGTTGAGTAAGCGAACACAGCTAATATAAACGATTTTTGTATTCCGCCATTAAATAAAATATTTTTTTATTTATTTTTTATTTAGTATATATAACATATATTTTTAATATCAAAGTACATGATAATGGAAAATATTGTATGCGACCTTATATGTTTTTATATGATGATATATTTGGAAATTTTTTAGAAATTTTCTCATATTAAATCATATATCAGTATTTCCTTTATTGCAAATTGTTTATATATGTAGGAATATATAATTGATAAAACCGTATAAATATATACGAAAAATTGTTTGAATTTATTTTATATATTATTGTATCGTCCTAACAAAAAACAGAGTTGTTAAAGTTTTTGTTTGAGTTTAACAACGATTTTCTATTGGTTTTTCTATTTGTTAGCACACTCAAACAAGCGTAAAAATGTTGTATCGTGCTATTCTCAAATGTTGTATTTTTTCAATTTAATTTTCAACAACTCTGTTTTTACATAAATTTCAGTTCATTTGGATAAACGCTGTGGAATTTTTGGTCGGGTACCGGAAAAAATTAATCGTTTTATTAAAAAAAAAAAAACTTTGTTACCGGGCTCGTGCAGTTATTATACATGCAGGTAGGATTATTCGCGCCAAATTTCAGTTCATTCGGTTCAACGATGTGGAATTTTTGGTCCGGTACCGGAAAAAACTAATAACTTTATTTAAAAAAACTTCGGTATCGGACCCGCATTTCCGCGGTAGATCCGAATGAGTCCAACTTTGGTACAGTTGTTACATATGAAGCTAGGATTATTCACGCCAAATTTCAGTTCATTCGGTTCAACGATGTGGAATTCTTGGTCCGGTACCGGAAAAAACTAATTTTATTTAAAAAAAACTTCGGAACCGGACCCGCATTTCCGTGGTAGAACCAAATGAGTCCAACTTTGGTACAGTTGTTACATATGAAGCTAGAATTATTCACGCCAAATTTTAGTTCATTTCGTTCAACGATGTGGCATTTTCGGTCCGGTACCCGAAAAAATTAATTTTATTTAAAAAAAGGATGTGAAATTTTTGGTCCGGTACCGGAAAAAATTAATAATTTTAATAAATGAATGTTCTTTAGTTTGACTATAGATCATAAATTAATATCACTTTCTGTTTAAATTATTTTTTCAAATTAAAGAAAGATGATACAATTTTCACAAGTAAATTACAAAGAATAAAATTTTTTTAAAGAATTCGATAAGACCAGCAAGACAGGATACGTATTTTCGGCTTTCGCAACAAAGCCATCATCAGTGTCTTTCGCCTTGAGTGGGTTAATAATTGATAATTGTCTACTTATGTTACAGTTGAAAGCAAATCGAATATGTTAACAACTCAAATTTAAATTTTTGGTCCGGTACCGGAAAAAATTAATAATTTCATTTAAAAAAATCTTCGGTACCGGGCTCGTATTTCCACATGGTAGATCCGAATGAGTCCATATTTGTTGCAGTTATTATATATGCGGCTAAAATTATTCGCGCCAAATTTCAGTTCATTCGGTTGAACGATGTGGAATTCCTTGTCCGGTACCGGAAAAAATTAATAATTTTATTTAAAAAAAACTTCGGTACCGTACCCGTATTTCCGCACGGTAGATCCGAATGAGTCCAACTTTGGTATTGTTACATATGCAGCTAGGATTATTCAGTTCATTCGGTTTAAAGATGTGGAATTCGTGGTACGGTATCGAAAAAAATTGATAATGTTATCTAAAAAAAACCTCGGTACCGGACCCGCATTTCCGCACGGTAGATGCGAATGAGTCCTACTTCGGTACAGTTATTACATATGCAGGTGGGATTATTCACACCAAATTTCAGTTCATTCGGTTCAACGATTTGTAATTTTTGCTCCGGTTCCGGAACCAGTTCCAGGGATCCCATATGGAAGGTATTACTGAAGTAGCATCAGTTCTGGAACTAGTTACAGAACTGATTCTAGGGCAACCGGTTTCACTTTGGGGCTATAGAAGTGGTTGCTTTTGGGACAATTTCAAACAATCGGTGTAAGAATTGACAGTAGAAGAGGTTGTAAATGAATATTAGCTATTCTACAACCGATTCTTTGGAACAGAAAATTTTCGTGGCTAATTTTTGATTTGTAACAAAAACATTGTGAGGGAAATAAAAAAATTGGTAAGGATGAATTTACCGCTTTAACTCGTTTTTAATTAACATTGTTCGTTATGTTAAATACCTTTCTTTAATAAGCTAGCCCCTTTCGTGTCTTAAATTTTGACAAAAAAGATGGAAAACAAACACAATTTTCTTATTAGTTTTTTAAAAAGAGTCAACAAAATTTAATTAATTTAAAGCTATCATATGCCATTCACATGCTCAAGATAAATAAATCGCATCGTTTTTTCTTTATTATATTTCTATATGACAGGCCTGGTAAAATTATGGCACGAGTGCCAGTAGTGGCAGGGATTTTCAGTGGCATGCGACTAGGGTATTCAATTAATCGACTTATTATTTGAATCGATTAATCGTGCAAATAATTATTTGGGTTTTTTTCTTAACCGGTTAATCGAATAGAATTTAAGAATTCATCGATTAAACGACAAAAAATTTATATAAGATAATATACAAATTTTGTTGTATTTTTAATAATTTTATTAAAAAAAGAAACAGAAATAGTAATTTTTTATAAAATTCATAAAAATAAAAAAATGTATTAATTGATATGCGGCTAGGTTTCGTATTGTTTTCAAATCGCTGTGAAATTGAAATTTATGTCAGTGTTACAATGCGTTCTAAAATTAGTTTGTCAAAATTGTTTCTAATGGAGTTGGTTCAAATGCTTATATATATGAAAAGTTATTTGGTTCTCATTAAAGATTATTGTAGATCTCAATAAATTTTATTTTGTATATAATCTTATTATTATTATTTGTAAATTTTTTTGCTTTACTTTTTAAATAGTATTTGAAAAAAAAAACTTCTGGATATGATATAAAAAAATACATTGTTAGATCTTTCAAAACAACAGATTAATATTTTGGAAGATGACAATGCAAGTTGTGATAATTTTTCAGTGTTTTTCGTTTGATATTTAAGATGTTTAATAAGGCTCCTAGGCGAAACTAAGAAATTCTCATTGAGTTTAATCTAACAAATATTAATAGAAATTCTAAAACGTGACCCCTTGATGATTTCCTTAGGCAAGAATAACCTAGAGCAAATTGTTAAATAAGTTTTGCGATTTTAGCACATTTAATAACATTATTAAAAATACATTTTTTAAATATTTTTGTAATTTTTTGACAATTTCGATTAATCGATTAATCGTATTAAATTATTCGAATTAATCTATATTCGAAATTTGGACATTTTAAATTATTCGAACAATTTTTTAACAAAATTGTTTGATTAATCGAATAACGATTAATCGATTGAATACCCTACATACTAATAATAATATTAGTATGTGTAAAGCAAAACTTTATGAAAAATTAATTATAATTATAAATAAGAGTCAACTAGGGTTGCTCACATGGCACAGTGTCGTGAGTTCATATAACGAGCGGAAGGAGTAATCGTAGAATAATGAAATTTTGCACATATGCTATTTTCAAATAATGACTCTAAGGCAAATTTTTAAAAATTTGTCCAAAGAATACGCCCACCTCCCATATGTCCTTGTAACTAAAAAAGTATAAAAATGGAAGCAGCAATCGTAAAACAATGGAATTTTTCACATTTGTTTCTTTGGGTCAATAATGACTTAAAGCTAAAATTTGGAAAATTTGGACAAAGGCCACAAACAAAATGTATACAAATAGAAAGAGTAGTTATACAACAATGACATTTGGCACAAATGTATGTTTTTTTGGATCAATAATGATTTCCAAACAAATTTGGGCAAAGTTCACGCCCACTTCCCATATGTATTTTTAACCAAAAATTTATAAAAAGGGAAGGAGTAATCAACAATGACATTTTACACATTAGTTTTTTGGGTCCGTAATGACTCAAAACCAAATTTTTTTTTTTTAAATTTGCACAAAGGTCTCGCCCTTCTCCCATATGTCCTTGTAAACAAAATATTACAAAATCGGAAAACTTTAAACTCCACCCAAAAATAGTTCACAGAGATAAACATATGAGAATTTTGAAGAAAAAAAAACAATTACACTTAAGTCTTTTTTTATGCGGTAGATGCGTTCCAAAAAAAAACCGCATTAAAAAATTCGCATAAAAACTACTTCCATACAAAAATAGGAGATGCGTTCCCAATATTTCAAAAACCGCATAACTTTGAAACAAGATGAGAAAATTCAACTAAATTCGCATAAAAAAATAGAGTAAAAAATTAAAAAAAATTTTTTTTCATTTACTTTATTTTTAACACAAAATAACACTTGTATACGTACAGTACATACCAAAAAAAAAAATATAAAATCAATCAAAAATAATACCCCGGCTAAAAATCTACATACATATATGGATTCACACAGGTTTAATGTATATTCGTGCATGATCATAAACGTGAATACTTTTCCATACATGCCCTACGGGGAATGAGGAGTCAATTGCCCTCCAAGGCATATTAATAAATTAGTACAAATATGAACAAAAGAAAATTAATTAATTTTCTAAGTATTTTCTGATCCGTTATTTTCACTGTTGCTTTTAAAAAAACTTGACCGATACCGAAATAAAAACAAAATTCGCGGCATATTTTTAAAAATATTTTTTATTTATTTTACTCTTTTATTTATTTTTAACTTTATTTTTTCACGATTTGCTGATTTTAGCTCTTATTTTAAATTTCTATAATGTTTTGCTAAGAAATTTTAAGTTTTATATTTCAACGTTTTTTTAATGTTAAAGCTGTTTTAGTTTTAACAATTGGTATTTCGTTTAACTTTTCTTTGTAATTTAAAATGTAAAATGTAAAATTTAATGTAAAAACAAAGAAAAATTTGTTAACGTTTAATGCACTGTCATGGTAAATCTGGATTAAAGTAAGGGAAGTTTTATCGAAATTATAGGATATACAGGGTTAATCATTACATTTTGTAAATAATTACACATGCAATTACACAATTACATGTAATTGTAATTGAAAAAAACTCAATTGCAATTACATATTATTTTTAATTGTAATTCAAAAAAGAACAATTACAAGTAATTTGCAATTTTAAATTTTCAATTACACATTACATATGTATGTATAATTGTAATTGAAAAAATGTCAATTACAATGACATTTTTCCGAAAACAACTAATGACAAAAAGCACAAGTTAGGGAACATGACGTATTCTTTTTATACTTATCAATGCCTATCCAACCTATCCAGTCAGTTTTTTCTACAAAATTTTAACAAAAAACACTTTTTAATTCTAAATGTAATTGAAATTTGAAATCAACTTCAATTACAATTACTTGTAATTTGTAATTGAAAATTTTCAATTACAGTTACATGAAATGTAATTGAGTTTTTTTTAATTTCAATTACATTTATTTGTAATTGTAATTGAAAATTTTCAATTACAAATTACAATAATTGTAATTGAAATCCCCCAGGTCTAATCTCCAGATATTGCATATATTTTTTTATTTAAAAAAATAATTTTTTATATTGTTAGATATGGTCATATATAATATGATAAAACATATAAGGTCAATATTTAGATATAATTGTATCAAACTATGTCCACTTTTATAACATTTTATATAATTTTATACAAAAAGATATAATTTGATGTAATTGGATGAGGACAAAATTCGGATACAATTGTATCGAATTGCATAAAATTGTATCAAATTGTACCAAATTATATACAATTGTATACAATTCGATACAATATGATACAATAAGACGTTCTCATTTTTCGGATATAATTATATCTAGTTACATAAAAGATTATATATAATTAAATATAACTTCATATGGCTCCATATCATTTTTTTTGTACTTGGGATAGCATATTTAACTAAATATGGTATATATTAATATATATGGGGACATATATATTTATACTGATCTATATATGACATCATATAAGAAATTTTTGGAAAACTCAAAGCTATATATAATTATATCCACAAAGATATAGTGTCACATTTGACTATATATAAAAATATTAGTCCATATTAAATTATATAATTTCCTATATAACTATTTTTACTCGGGAAATAAAAATTGAAAGTTACAAAAACAAAAAAAATTTTTTTTTGGATTTACAAATTTTTTTGTTGGTGCCTTTTTAAAAAGTTTTTTTTTGTATTTAAAAATTTGGTATGAGAAAGGTGTTTAAAAATTTAATTAGAATCCGAGTCTGGTATCGTGATTGCCGATTGAAGCCCCCAGACGTGCTTTTGGTTTCACAGCAAGCGCTGTGAGATTTGGTTTTTGATGGCGCCAAATGCTCGCCATGACATCACAAGGATCATTGGCATACTCGGTATTTGCAGGAACTCGAAAGACCTACCGAGACTCTCCCCTTGTAACCGCTGACTGTCCGCGACTGCTAATAGCAGCTACCCCGCACTCAGCTATGCTTCCCACAGGCGAATAATAGACCACACAAGAACAACGATATTGTTTGGATTATTATCCGCGATTGGACCTATGCTCCAACTTGGAACGACGGGAATAAATATATGTATAAATATATAATAGTCTTCTTTAAGTGCACTTTTTGTACCTGCGCATTTAAGACAACTGCCTAATATTTTTGGTAGTTTTACATTATTTTCATAAAAAAGATCACCGTTAGCTGCCTCTTGTGTTTGGCTTTGTTTTTCAATTCTAGGAAAAAAAACACACATAATATAAATGTGTTGTCAACTCCTTTGGTGACAAAAATATCATACTTTAGTCGTTTTTTAACCATAAAAATCGCAAGATTTGGTGCAAAGCACAAAGTTGTCATCATTAGCTTCATTTGTTTTGTTTGTTTTCAGTCTGTATTGGTATACCTGCACATTAAGGCAGGTAAACAATTTGACTTAGCTGCGTTCTTGGCTTACCTGCACAAAAATTCTTACAAAAGTTGGTTGTGTAGCTAAGTAAAAATTATTGTATTTCTTTCACAGTAGAACTTTAAAATTTGTAAATTTTTCAAGTTTTTTCAGTAATTTTTACCCACTAAAAGCTACACTCACAAAAGTTTGTCGGTAGAATCTACTGAAAATGACAGTTAAAACAAAGGTACATATATGCAGTTAAAAAGGCGACAAAGGTATTTACCGTTAAAATAACTAAAACTTTTGTTATTTTTAACTGTTGAAAAATAACAAACAAATGCATTAAAAATAACTACCAATGTCGTAAAATTAACTGATAAATTTTTACTACAAAAAATTCAAAACAACTGACAAAATCGGTAAAAACTACTGTTTTTTACAGTCACTTTCTAAGTATATTTTTATCAAACAAATATTTTTTTTTCTTTCGATTACAAGAAAATGTGTTATTACTTCAGCCTATTTAAAATTCCAAACCGTTCTCCAGTTATTATGCTTTTATGCATTGGAGATACAATACAAATTTCTGATTTTTATTTGCAAACTAGAAATATATCAATAATAGCAAATATAAACTAAACAAGAATTTTTAAAATTCAACGAAATTTTTTTATTTTTTAAATAACTAACAAAAACTACTGTTTACTTTAAAAATACTGTTTTGGTAGTTGTTTATTATTATATTAAAAATAACTGATTTAAACAACTGTTACGAAATTACAGTACTTTTCGTTAGTTGTTTTCTTAAATAACCGTCATAAAAGTTGTTTTGCATTTTTCTATAGAAAAAAAACTGTAATTACTGTTAAAAACAACAACTACTGATTACTATACAAACAACTGTCATGTAGTAACTGTCAAACTTTTTTGAGTGTAGCACTCGGTTTTGAATATTTAGTAACATGTTTTGCTGAAATCAGCAATGAAACTTAGTTAAAAAATCCGTAATTTGTAATAAGACAATAGCAGAAATTATTACTAAAAAAATAAAATACAAAACTAGTAAAGTTCGACTGAAAAATGTATAAAATTTTGTTTACTAACTTTTTTTATCTGAGTGTTTATTATTACTTTTAGTATCACAAACATTAGCTTTAAAATGTTTAACTTTTGTTTAAAATGTAATATATTCTTTCGACTTCTATTTTGTAAGATTTATCGGACCTACATATATTTACTTAAATGATTCTTTCGGGGGTTTCGGTTTTTTGGGGGGCCTTGAAACTTATATGTCAAGCTTTTGGTATTCTAGCCGGGTCAGGTCAGTTAGGCCTCGACTTCTAATTGGTGCAATTTATTTAAAAATTTTCTACCAAAGTAAAAAAAGGCACGAAATAACAATAACATTTTCGTAATTTTCGAACTTATTGGCCTTGAAAGCGCTGTAAAAGAGAACCAGGAGGAAATGAGCCAAAGTTGGGCCTGTGCTTTTTTTTAATATATACATAAATACCGCGCAAGATATCGCTTTGTAAGTCTTAATATATACAAGTTTTGGTATGCCTTAACTTTGTCAATAAAAGCGCGACTATAGAAAAAATTAAACGTTTTTCGGTTTTAGTAAAGTTATGACTCTTTTTTATACCCTACACCACTATGTGGTCAGGGTATTATAAGTTTGTGCTGATGTTTGTAACACCAAAAAATATTGGTCCTAGACCCACCTTATAGTATACCGATCGGCTTAGAATTTTTTTTTATTTCGATTTAACGATGTCCGTCTGTCCGTCCGTCCGTCTGTCTGTCTGTCTGTCCATGCATTCTTGTGCGCACTCTACAGGTCGCAAATATTCAGATATTTCGATGAAACTTGGTACACTGACTTATGTCGGCCCAAGGACGACGCCTATTGATTTTGGTGAACATCGTTCCATGTTTAGACCTAGTGCCCATATAAGGGTCCTACCAAATTATATTGTTTATACGCTGCAGGTCGCAAATATTAAGATATTTTGATGAAATTTGTTACACCGACTTATGTCGGCCCAAGGGCGAAGCCTATTGGTTTTGGTGAACATCGGTCTATATTTAGACCTAGTGCCCATATAAGGGTCCCCCCAAAATTATATTGTTTATACGCTGCAGGTCGCAAATATTAAGATATTTTGATGAAATTTGGTACACAGACCTATTTTGGCCCAAGGACGAAGCCTATTGATTTTGGTGAACATCGGTCCATGTTTAGACCTTGTACCCATATAAGGGTCCCCCCAAAATTGGCTTGGTTACAAACTGCAGATCGCAAATATTAAGATATTTGAATGAAATTTAGTGCGCTGACTCACATTATAGAAAATTTTGACACAAGCCCCATTTTAACCAATTCGAATTTCGGATCCAAACATTAGTTGGCTTTTACCCAGACTGGTGTAGGGTATTGTATAGTTGGCATGCCCGGCTTTAACCTTTTTACTCGTTTTTATTTTATTTCATTACGATTAAAAAAATGTTATGAATTTTATTTTCATTACATTACAAAAAAGCAATTGAAATGAAAATCAAATTTCATTACCATTACAAAAGATAATATTTTCATTACCATTACATAAAGTAATGATAATGAAGATATCACTTTCATGACAATTACACAAGGTAATGAAAATGTAATGGTGTTGATTTTGGCACATCTCTGATTTATCAATTAAATTATGCGCGATCGACTATGGCACACGCTGCGTTGTGACATTTTGTTGAAATTACAGTTCTCAGTTTAACTGCACTTGTTGTGTACACTTTTTTAATTGCATATACAGTTAATTTTACCGACATAATTCTATTATTGTACATAACCATAGTCCTTAGGGCTATATTATCTCTATATATAAAAGAATAACGTGCCTGATTGACTGACTGATTCACTGACTCAACATCGCCCAGCCCAAACCGCTGAAGCTAGGAAGTTGAAATTTGGTATGTAGGTTGCTCCTCCGGTGTAGACGTCTGCTAAGACGTGATTTTTGGAAATTCCTACCGGAACGGTCAAAAAGGGGAAAAGTCTCCCCCTTGGCGGCCTGCCAAAACCCGTTTGGCTAGAAAGCTGAAATTTAAGATATGTGTTCCTTGGAGTATGGGCTAACTTTTCTGGAAAGTACTTTCTGGAATTTTGGACAGGGACGTTGTAAAAATGGGGTTAAAAAGGGGTTAAAAAGGGGAAAAAGGCCCCCCTTGACGGCCTGCCCAAACCGCTGGAGGTAGGAAGTTGAAATTTGGTATAAAGGTTCCTCCACTATCGTACACATCCACCAAGACGGGATTTTTGGAAATTTTTACAGGGAGGGCCAAAAAGGGGAAAATTTAAAAGAAATCAAAGTATACTTAGATGATTTAGCATAGCGTTGTATTTTTTATGCTCGCAACTGTATATGAGTTATATTAACAACACATTAAAACATACAATAGATGCAAAATCAAAAATAACTGTAGTTTTATTTAGTTCTATGAACTCGTATAAAAACTAAAGCAACAAAACATTCTTGAATGCAAAATTAAAAACTTATTTTTTATTGCATCCCAAACTTGATATAAAAAACTGTAACAACAACAATCGAAGTGTTTGCAGATAGAAAGAGAAAGCATACACCTTGCTATCAACTCATAGATATTTTTTTATTATACCCTACACCACTACGTGGACAGTAGGGCCGGTTGATTTGTAGGGAGGCAAAAAAATCGCTTAACTGACAAGGAAAATCGTATTCTAGGGATCAAAATAAGAAACTTTGCCGAGGAACCATACCTCTAAAACGAATTCTGATGTCCCAACTTTTGACCCGTAGGGTCAAATTTTGAAAAATCCCACTTTGACCCATTTAGAGTGCCCCAATCGAGCCCAGGTGAAAATGTTCATATATGGTCATATATGGGTTCGGATCCGAAATTTGAGGGTATATGGCCATATATGGAGATATATGAATGTTCATATAAATTTTTTTTTTTATTTTTTAATAAAAATGTTGCTTTTTTTATTCAAATTAAATGTAAATATTATAATTCTATTCATACGTTACTGATGAAGTTGTACATTTGAATGAAATTGAGAAATTATGAAATTTTTAATGGACATAAACATTTTACTTCAAGTTTAGAAATTATTTTATGACTGTTTTGAAAAACTGCTGAATTAGCAGAGTATTTTTGCTAAATATAAATAAGATAGGAACAGCAAAAATAAAACTTTTTAATATATTTACAAAATTTGAGTTATAATTGAGCTAAATTTCAGTTATTAGAAAATAAAATTAAATTGTAGTAGTAGACAAAAAAACATCACATAAAATTTAAAATTTTCAAAGTTCCTTTTTCGTTTTTAATGAAAATAGAAATCTAGCTTTCTGAAATCAACAGTTTAATATGTTTAGCAAATATTTCTGTTGGTTTTATAAACTGCTATTTGCATTGAACAAAATTTAACAAACATTTTTTAGATACAACAGTTTGTTTTAGCCATTTTTAGTTTACTAATATTTTGCAAAATTTTCTGCAGATTTTCTAAATTTAGCAGTTTTATTTTTGCTGTTTTTATCTTACTGCAACATTTTCAATTGTATTTCAAAATTTATCATTTTATTTCAGAAGTTATCAATTGTTTTTCAGATTTATCAATTATATTTCAGAAATAATCAATTGAATTTCAGTTTCATCAATTGTATTGTAGAAGTTATGAATTGTTTTTCAATTTTTTTGAATCCGCTCACGTAATTACCCCCAAGATAAAAAGAAATTAAAACATTACCCATATATGGAATATGAAGATATATGGAATATATGAACCAATATATGAACCAATAAATGCAGTATATTATCATATATGGATTCAGACATTTGAATGTATTTACCCATATATGCTTCCATACATAACATACTTATATGTTCATATATGATCATACATTAAACCATATATGCTCATACATGAAACCATATATGACAATATATGAACATATATGAACATTTTCACCTGGGAGTCCAAATCTATGACCGACCCCCACTAACTTTGGAGGGCCGACCCACCCATGCCAGTGGCACATACCCTGGAACCCCCTGGGGGGTTCCCCATACAAACATTTAAAAAAAATCACCATTTTTGGCACTTTAGAAATTGGTGCTCAAATGTCCCACAAATCTGGATTTTAGGGAGAAACCATGGGAATCTTTCATTTTAGGTATATGATGTGTTCAGCGAACTTATGTAAAACACTTCTCGGAATGTTTTTGTGGAGCATTTTAACCCTCTAACTGAGGGTTAGAATTAGGGTTTGGGGTTCGGGAATTCCCGGTCGGAAATTCCCTGGAAATCCCGGGAAAAGTTTGCCGGGAATTCCCGGGAAAATGATATATTTTTCCCGGGAAAACGAGAAATTTTAAAAATATAAAATTTTTTTTGTCTGGAATAGGATTTTTTAATTTTAGTCATAAAAAACATTTTAAACACCAAAACAAAAATGTCATTGTTAAAATCTTTTAAATGGTAATCAATTTATTTGACACACAAAAAAATCTTTGCCAAGTAATTAGCAGCATTTCAACTAATAAAGATTTTTGGCATAACTTATTCAAAATTTAAGTAGTAAGACCTAAAAACTTGGTAAAATGTTTAAAAGAAATATGAAAAAAAAGTTTTGTTTCTTACAAATAATCGCCCTTACTATCTAAATTTTTCAAATGTATATTTTAGTTAAAGTCGACTTTAGTTAAAATATTGGGTGGCAGTATACCTTGACTTGGTTTCTTATTGGAGCATTCTGATTGGTTAATTTATTTTCAACCAATCAAAATGCTTGAAAATATAAGTATTTTTGTAGGGTTTTCATACAGAAAATGAACAAAACCGTATGATTAAAAATAAAGTCGACTTTAAATTTAAAATACTCCTTTATATTAAGGGCCGATAATTTTACAAGTAACGTTTTCATTAATAAATGTGATATTTTCAAGTAAGTTTACTTTATTTTAATACACCTGCTTTTAAACTAATATATTCTTTTATATTAAAGAATAAAATGTCTGGAGTATGAAAATACTTCACAAAAAGAACAATGCAGCGCAGTGCAATATTTGCCCTACAAGACTAATGATATCTAAATTTGGTTACCCGAAGAAAAAAGTGTAAGCTGAATAGACAATGAACGTTTTATGGTAGGGCAAACATTTCCTGAAATGGTATCCAAATTAGCCGCAGTCGACGGAATGTCAATCCGCACCATAACTAGATCTTCGTTTATTCCAGAAAGTTTCTATAATAAAAATCTGGCATTGCCAATAAATGAAACCGATGTAAAGAACATTATATTAAATTACTACAATCATATAAAAGATATCATGATAAAAGAAATATCGAGCAATATTTTTAAGAATAGGAGATTTACTATAATCTTAGATGAATGGACAAGAATATCACAAAACAGATATTTAAACGGAAATAATTGATTTTATAACCTGGGGTTGGGTTATATATCAGGAAGATGTAATGCTGATGAAATAAGAAGAATTTTAGAAATAAGACTAGAAGAGTTTTATTTGTCTTTGGAAAATAACATTGTGGCCACCATATCTAATGGGCCAAATGCGATGAAACGGTTTGTTTCCGACAGTCCAGTAGTGGGTGCTTTCTGCTGGAATCATGCAATTCATTTGGCAGTGCTTAGAGTAATTTCTGTGAAATCAAATATTCAACATTCTGATATTTTTACTTTGAATTCTCACTACACAGACTGAATTGGTACTGAAATAGTGTTTTTATAATAACAAACTTTATTTTAAAATCTGTAAAAACAAAGAAAAATTTGATCATGTTTAAGGCACTGCCATTTTAAGTCTGGCGACCATTTGTAGAAAAAAATAATGCAAGACTTAACGAGATTTTATAGGAGTTCCAAAAATATACAGTTTTTTCAGAATTGATCAGTACTCGCAAAATTTTACTATGTAATTTGATAGACGGCCGATATCGCTTATTTTTCATCAAAAGCCACGCCTACTTAAAACAAGTAACAAAAAAAAAACAGACGTCACGTTAAAATTCTACATAATTTTCTGAACTATCTCCTCGCATTTTTGTGCGAATCTATCCACTATTTTGATATTTAAAAATAAAGGCAACGAGAATAAAATTAGAAAAAAACTTGAATGGCTCTTTTTTATTGCACATCACTGTAGGTGGTTTTCATTAACAATTTTGTTCAAAAATAAAACCCTAGATAGAATATTCCACAAAAATGTTCCGCGTAGTGTTTTACATAAGTTCGCTGAACACATCCTATACCTAAAATGGCAGATTCCCATGGTTTCTCCCTAAAATCCAGATTTGTGGGACATTTGAACACCAATTTGTAAAGTGCCAAAAATGGTGATTTTTTGAAATGTTTGTATGGGAACCCCCCAGCGGGGTTCCAGGGGGTGTGCCACTGGCATGGGTGGGTCGGCCCTCCAAAGTTAGTGGGGGTCGGTCATACATTTGGACTCGATTGGGACACTCTAAATGGGTCAAAGTGTGATTTTTCAAAATTTGACCCTACGGGTCAAAAGTTGGGATTTCAGAATTCGTTTTAGAGGTATGTTTCCTCGGCAAAGTTTCTTATTTTGATCCCTAGAATACGATTTTCCTTGTCAGTTGAGCGATTTTTAAATAGACCCGCCCTAGTGGACAGGGTATAATAAGTTTGTGCTGATGTTTGTAACACCAAAAAATATTGGATCCTTTTAGTATACCGATCGACTCAGAATCACTTTTTGTTTCGATTTATCGATGTCCGTCTGTCTGCCCATGCATTCTTGTGTCGCAAATATTAAGATGTTTTGATAAAATTTGGTACACCGACCTATGTCGACCCAAGAACGAAGCCTATTGATTTTGGTTAAAATCGGTCTATGTTCAGACCTAGTGCCCATATAAGGGTCCCCCCAAAATTGGTTTGTTTACACGCTGCAGGTCGCAAATGCGAAGATATTTCAATAAGATTTGCTTCGCTTACTCACGTGGTCCCAAGGAAAAAGACTATTGATTCTAGATAGGATCGGTCCACATTTGGACCTATCGCCCATATGGGCTATATTTCCGATTTTCTCTTTTATCATTTTATAGAAAATTTTGGCACAAGTCCATATTAACCCTTTCGAATTTCAGAGGCTTTTAACCAGACTGGTGTATGGTATTATATAGTCGGCATGCCCGACTTTAACTTTTTTACTCGTTTTTAAATTAGTTTATAATAATACCAAAAAATGTGGTACATGCTATTACATGTGTTATTCACAAAAATCCATACCTTTGACAATGTTTTTGGCAATAACTCAGAGACGAATCGAGATACCACCTTAAATTTTTCATACAAATGTAGAAGAGAGTTTAAGACCCCAAAAAATGACCCTTAACCCTTTCATGAAATAAATCCATATGCATATAATTTTAAAGAGTACTTTCTCACCTAATAAAAAATACCAAAATTAATTTTATATCTTAAACATACTTTAGTCAAATTTTACCGTTTTTTCCAATTTTCGCGACGTCATATTTCGGAAACCAAAAGAGTCTTGGCTCTGAAATTTATGCTTTAATGAGCTGTTATCATGTACGATAGTTGTGGTAATTTCATTGAAATCGGAGATGGTCAATCCGAAAATGCCACTTTTTTGTGTTTAATTGACATGTTTTCACCCTTAAGTTACCTTAACTTTAAGTTGGCATGCGACTTACTAAAAAAAATGTCTATTTTTGGCGCTCAAGAAAAATAGTCCTGCCAAACCTGCCATATAACGTTATTTTGTGATACTATAAAATTGTAATAGAATAAAAAGCGAAAAGCGAAAAGCGAATCTAGTTCATTGTGGTATTATATATCATAATTTCACTCAGGAAAGTGAGTGATCTTGAGTGAAATTTCAAAAAATTAATATCAGTATTAGTTTAGTTAATGGCCAAACAGATTTTCTGTCAAATACGCTGGGGGAGAGTTTTATTAAGAAATTACTTTATATATCCCCAGCAAAAATAGTTCTGCCAAAGAAGCAATAAAAGCATCACTACTATGGCAAAGGCATCACTTCTTTTCTAATGGTTTCATCGATGAATTTAACGTTGGCGTGTCATAGGACGGAAGCATTCAAATATAGCTACTTACCATTACTCATGCTCTTTATTCTAAAGAAGCAATCCAGATGCTATGTTTAGATATTCTCTAGTATGTGTGAAAAATATGAATAAATTTTGTAGTATTTAAGCTGTTATGAAAATTTAATTCATAAGAATGCATTAAAATAATTTTTTAAAAAGTGAATTTTATGCAATGATGTATAAGTACTTTTTTATTAGTACAAATAAATGCTTCTACATTAGTGTAAAGAAACACTTTCACATTGATGATAAAAAACGTTACTCCATTGTAGTAAGATACCGATTTTTGCCCATCACAGATTTAATAAAAAATTATTTTCGTTATTTTTAGTTTTTTATTTAAAAAATTAAATAGTTAAAAAAGATATTACACTTCAAGAGATAATAAAATAAATTATAAGGTTTTCAAGAAGTAAATTGTTAAATTATAAACAAACAAATGTACTTCAATACATAAGCTCGGTTGATGAATTTCACACATACATTGCTTTTACGAATATGAAATGAAGATAAACTTAAAAAAATATTCATTTTGAGATTTATTAATAAGAAGAAAAATGTTTTCGTTTTGAAATTTAAAAAAGTAAAAAAAAATTATCATTTCAAATTCAGAAATTATGAATTGTAGTAGATTTTATATTTTTTGAATTTTATTTTTTATATTCTCTGAATTTTAACTGCTGATTTCTGAATTACAATTGATGTATTCTGAAAAGCAATTGATATTTCCCGAATTACAAGTGCTGTTTTTCTGAACTTCGAAATTTCTAATGCAAATTCTGAATATCATTCTAATTTTTTTAATTAAAAAAAAATTAATTTCAATTGATATTTTCTGAATTACAGTTGCAAGAGATATGTAAACTAAATATAAATTGTCAAAAGGTTTTGAGAATTATTTGAAACAAAATGAAATTTCAAAGAAACTTGTCAAACTGAAAAAATTTTAAACTGTATAAGTGGATCTCGCATAAAAGTTTTCACAAAAGTATTAAAAAAAGATTTTATAAAAAATAAAAGTTCATTAAAACAGTTTTCTATAAAAATTTTTGATTTGAATGATTAGAAAATATTTTGTACTATGGTTTCAAAAACTATAGAAATAAAAAAACTTATGCTTCAGAAGCAATTAAAAGGGTGATTTTTTAAGATTATCATAGGTTTATATCCAAATCACTACATTTGGAACATGAACGCATGAATACTTTCGGAAGTTCCTTTGAATAACTTCCAAAAAGCACTTAAAGCATACTAACTGAAACTAAGGAAGCAATGAAAGCAGTTATAACCAAAGAATGAATACCACTTTTTTTTGCTGGGTCACTGTCATATCAAACTTTTAAAATATAAATTTTATTTATTATATTTTCATTTTAGGATGTTACCCTATGTCGAGCCCGCATTGTTACAGCTCGTGATGAAAATGGCTTGGAGCGTATACAACAGCATACCTTTGAACATAATCATACCAGAAAATATCCTGATCGTAAATCATATAAGGATAAAAATCATTTATTAATATCAAAAGTTTTATCGTTAAATAAAAATGTTAAAGCCAAGTTTCAAAAACCTTAGGAGAAAAAAAAACCGGAATTGTTTTTATTTTGTTGTTAAAAATGTTAAATTTTAGTAGAATATTGTTTTTAAATACAAAACCCTTAACCTAAAGTAAAAAATATATTAACACAATTTTTAATAATTTGACGCATTTTTCCACTACTTTTTTTTTTTGCAGACAGCATAAGAACTTTCCAATATAGTGTGGCGAATGTTAAAGTGGAAGTATCGGAGACAAATGAAACATTTTTACATAATACATATTTAAAGCGCAATACACTGTCATTGAGTACATTGGATGGTGGCATCGCTATGGTCAAGACGGGCATTTCGAAACGCAAACCCAGCTTCTTAAATGCTCGTACTTTAGATGATTGGGGAAACATTAAATATACCGATACAGCCAGAGGCAATAAGCTGTTATATTTTGAGGGTCATCGTTTTATTAAAAATAATATTTATGGTTCGAATATCTATTGGAAATGTTCAAAATGGCATAGTAATTGTAAAGCAAGAGCTATAACCTCCTTAGAAGTACCCTCAAAATGTATTATAAAAGGAGCTCACAATCATCCTTTATCCATGGATGATTAAAATAAACAATTAAAAGAACAAAGAAATTTTACATTAATTTAAAAGAAAAGAAAAACTTAATTAAATTCTCTTCATTAATTTTAATTTAAAATAAAATTATTTTTAAACAAAAAATATATATACACATAATCTTAATTTATAGAAATATTTTGTAAATTTTCGTTGTGTTTACATTAATTTAAGTTAACATTTTACTATTAACATATTAAAAACATATTTTCAAGGGCTAGATATAAATACATCTCTTAAATTTGAATGTTAACCTTTTTATTAGCCCCTGAAGGTATAATACCCCTACAGGAAATTTTAACAAACTGTCACCGAACTGGCCCCTGGTCACTTTTACATTTATGAGAGTTCAGTAACCTGTCCTAGGATTTGTCTTGTGACATGTCACAAGGGGTCAATTTCCCCCTCCTATGACAACGCCATGTAAAAGTGACTAGTCTATTTTATATAAAGGGGCCAGTTCGGTGACAGTTTGTTAAAATTTTCCGTAGGGACATAATAAGGTCCTATAGGTATGCCATATTTGTTTAGCGTGTTCATAGTAAAATGTCAATTGCCCTTATAATAACAGAACGAAGAAGGCTAGAATTACAGAATGAAGATATTCTTTTGTAAATTTAGCAACAAATTCCATTTTTATTTCTTACATTTCTTTTATATTTAACTTGCATTAATGTTCTTTTCTTTCTTTTATTTATTCTAGGTTTTAATATTGATTTTATTGATTCAAAGAAAAATGGTGGTAAACTGTTAGTGATCAATGGTTTTCGATTTTTCCGCAATAAAAAACATGGCTCTCGGCAATACTGGAAATGTAGTAATTATTATAAAGAAAAATGTCCTGCCATAGCCATTTATGATGAAATCACTTTAAATTTACGTTTATGTCATCAACATCGTCATGTGTCCAGCAATGATATTGAAATCAAACCTTTTTTAGCCAAAGAACATAATATGATGGGTGAAGCTGCATTAGCGGCTTTTAAAAATTAATTTTAAAAACAAATTTTATATGTTTATTTAAAAAGCACACCCATATTATTTGTTCCTAACTTCCAAACAAAATTCTCCGAATGAAAGTAAAACAAAGGAAAGATGTAAAAATTGTAACAAGTAAGCTATACAAAATTTAAAGAAAAATCTCCTTTTTTAAATAAATAGTAGAATAATTAAATTTTAATTCAAAAAGTACTTGTTATATTATTAGAGATTAATCTAATATATATATTTTTAAATATAAAACAAATATAAATTATTTTTCTGGGAATCCTCAAATTGAGACCTTTTTTTCTATTATATGTCATTGGAGAGACTATTTTACTAAAAAAAAGTGAATTTCTGCTTTGTCTATGTATCCCTTCGAGGCTCAAGACGATTTTCACCAACAACGTACTTAAATTTTTAACCCAGCAGGTCTGTCGCAAAATAACCAAACTTATTGCTATTGCCTGACCATAGTAATGAATATCAAATTTATAAAATATATAAATTTCAAATAGAAAATGATAATTCCTTTTACAACAAATTCATTTACGAGAAAAACATTTGAAAACAAAAACTTCCTAGAACCAAAAGTTAGCATTTTCATGCTTACCAAGGCAATCATAATTATCAAGGCAATAAATAAGTGCCGATAATTTTTTATCTTAAAAAAAAAAAACTATATTTTATTAAATTAAATATTGATTTGTTATATTGAATTTACATTACAGTGAATATTTACTGGATTTCAATTTGAAATCTTATTCAAAATCTATATGGTTTACAGCTAAATGGGATTTCGATCAGCCAACAACAATTTTTTTGTAAACTAACCTTAAAAAATAACCAAATATAAAAATTGTTCTAAAAAGCATTTTATTTAATAGCGAAAAACAAAACCGCTTTACACTATTAGAGATACAATGTTATATTTGCTAATAAAAGGACTTTAGTATAGGGAAAGCAAAAATATTCAATGTTTTGTAAGGCACCTTGCGGCGCCATCAAATATTTTATCATAGCTTTTCTATGTCGGATACAAAAAATAGCCCTATTCAGCAATTTTTATTTCTTTCAATTAAAAATAAAACATTTTACTATGTTATGGGAAAATTTGCATTTCAATTTTTATTTCGCCGAGATTTCACCGAAATCAAAATTAAATTGGTATTTTATTTTGTAGGAAAAATCTCTTGCGAATCCCAAATTTTTATTGGATTTCCGTCGAAATCTATCGATATTCAACTTGGATCATAATGTAAATTCGCTATTATTCAAAACCAAATTAAGAAAACTGCTACAATTTAAATAAACAAATGAAAATGATGTGTATGTCAGTAAAAATCCCGATGCGGTTTGATCTACAGTCAAAAAAAAAAGTCTGTAAAGTCAGCAAAAAATGTTGCTGTGTCAGCAAATTTTTAGTCAGAAGCGTGCTTGCAAAAAAGTTGGTAATTTCTGCAAAAGGTTTGCTGAAAATCAGCGAGCTGATTTTTACCAAAAATATAGTAATCTTCAGCAAAAGTTTTGCTAACACTTAGTCGATTGCAAATCCTTGCGAAAATCACTAAACTTTTGCTGACTATTAGTACACTGATAGAATTTTCGATCATAATATTAATGAATCGATTTCATTAATCTGAATTCATTGATTTAATGAAAAATGTTCATTGAATTAATGAAAAATTCATTAATTTAATGAATTTTTTCATTATTTATTTTCTACTAACCCGTAAAATAAGCTATAATTTTTATAAGGGTTTTGAATTTGTTAATTACTAAAATAGATATATGGTCCAGTAATGAACGCTAGGGTTGCAAACTGATATTATTTAAATATAAATGTCCAAATAATGGCATCATTTTGTTTTGGCTATTTAGATCAATCGGTAACGCGGTAATGTTTACATTCTGGTGATTGCGGGTTCAAGTCGAGTTCAGGGAGATGTCAAAAACGTTATAAAAACAAATAGAAAAATTAATAAAATAAAACTAAATAATAAATAAAAAAAGTTGCGCAAAAAAAATATTTTTTTCAATTAGTTTTCATTTAGTGAATACGTTTCATTGATTTAATGAACGCGTTCTTTGGGGACTTTTCAATGAAAAAATCATTGGATTATTGAACAAATTCATTAATACTGTGCACAAAATTCTATCAGTGTAGACTGAAAAAAACTGAAAAAACTTGTAGCGAAATTTTACTTTAGTTAATTTATTTGCTGAAAATTTAAATATAGAAATTGTGTAGAGTTGTTTTTCTTTTTTCTCATTTCCGTTGTCTGTACTACATCCAGACAAGCTCCGACATCTACATTTGTCTATCTGGTTGTCGTCCAAGCTATAATTGCGGTTATCAGCGCAATTTTTGTAGCAAAATAAATTAGTAAAACATTAGTTCAAAATTAGTTTAGAGCTAAAAAAATATAACTAAAACTTTTGCTGAAAACGGAATTTCAGCAAAAAAACTGCTGAAAACTAGTAAACTTGATATACAATACGTTTTACTAATTTTTCTACTAACTTATTTTTTTGAGTGTTAAAAAATAAAAAATTCTGTAAATTTAGCAGTTTTATTTTTGCTGTTCTTATTTTATTAGTACTTAGCAAAAAAATCTGCTAATTTCAGCAGTTTTTACTGCAACATAATTTTTAACTAATTTTGAGTTGCTTTTTCTGCTATTTTACAGATCCTCACTTGTCTATTATTTACCAAAAAAAGTTGACTTTGCTGATTTTACATTGCCTTAGTAATGACTGTTAGTTAACATTTAGCATTTTCAATCCCTAGAAAATAAATAACTGATAAATTAAAAAATACCAGCGATATTAAAAGTTTATAGGAATTGCTCATATTCCACTTTTAAATTAAAATTTTTTGTAGTGAATTTATCACCGGAAACAATAAAATTTACTGTTAAATACTGTTATGTTTTTACCTTTTAAAAATGTTGGTTTATTTCCTTTAAATAAACCGGGTTATTATCTATTACAATAAAAAAAAAAATGCCAATGCCTTTGCCGACACCAATTGTTACGTTTTACCTTCAAACACGTACGTTTATCTCCTGTAATAAACCGGGTTGGTGCTCTTTGCAATTAAAATAACACACTCTTTTGTTTAATTTTGAGCTTATATGTATACTTATTTATTTAACAATTTATTACTTTATATACAACACACACAACTATTCAAACGCTAGTGTGCAATTCACTATACAATGCTAATATGCAGTTGTCAAACTCTAGTGCACAACTGACCATACAAACTCTAATCACAAAATCGCTAATAATCAACTGACTGACTAAATGTGATACGGCATCCTTGTTTAGTGTAACACTTGTGGGTTTAGAACATACAGGAAAATCCCAGTGGTACTCAAACCGCTTAACATCATACTTAATTAAATGTAGTGTTACCAGATTGACAGGTTGATTAAATCCCGTTTCTCGAGATAGTTTTCTTCTAAAATTCCAGAATTTTCTTTACTAGCGTAATCCACTTTCGTAACAATACTAATCAAATGCTATTTTAGTTGAAGGATTTCCAACAAGGTTAACATTTGGCATGCCTTAATAAAATGTTAAAAAACAATGGGGCAAGAGGCTGTCCTTCTTTGAAGCATTTCACGTTAAAATACAATTTAGTTATTGCCATTAGAAAAATTTAATAGTTTTCGGTTTAAATTCACAAAACAAAAGTAAAAAGTGATAAAAATTGTATTGAGCAAGGATATGGCTGTAAAATTTCATCCTACTTGAAATTTGGAGTAAAAATTCCAAACCATTCTCCAGTTATTACGTTTTTATGCGTTGGATATGCAATAAAATTTTCAGATTTTTAATTGCAAACTAATCCCTCAATTCATAAACGTTTTGTAAAATTATAGGAGGTTTACAAAACGGAATTTTCTTACAAAAATTGTTCAATAAACCTCCTACAATTTTACAAAGCGTTTTAGAATTTACGGGTCAGAATATATCATTAATAAAAATATATGTAAACTAAACAAGAATATTAAAAAATTCAACGAAATTTTTCATTTTTTAAATGACTAACAATAAAAATACTGTTTTGGTAGTTGTTTATTATAATATTAAAAATTACTGCTTTAAACGACTGTTACGATATACAGAAATACGTGGGTTGTGTTTTAAAATTATAACCGTTTAAGTATAGTTAAAAACAATAACTACTGATTAAAGGGTGAACACACCAAAATTGCGACACTTTGGAAAGCTTATAACTTACTCAAAAAAATTTATATATTTTGAAATTCAAATGCCTTGATTAGGCCATGACCTAAATTTCATGTATAAGAAATTTAATTCAAATTTGACTTTTAGTTTCGTCAAAAATCACCACCGAGTTAGAAACGAGGCAAATTATTTTGCACGAATATATAAAAATCCTGTTCTCAGTGCGCGTAAAATAGCTAAAAATGTAAAAGTTCACCACTCGACAGTTTCCAGGGTTTTACATCGCTACAGAGAAGGCCTGGCAATTGCTATAAAGCCTGGTAGCGGAGATGAGCATGACCAAAATGATACAAACAGTGCTCGGAAGGTCCTCAGGGCATTTTCGCAAGATCCGAAGAATTCCTCACGTTCTGTTGCAAAATCTGTACGAAAATCGCAGTCTTTCGTACAAAAGGTAAAGCGGCAAGCTTCACTGAGAAGTTTTAAAGCTCAAACAGCACCAGATCGAGACGCAAAGCAGAATGTTACGGCGAAATCCCTCAGCCGCAAGTTGTACGAATCCCAAATCACGAAATATGAATGCATTGTCATGGAGGACGAAACCTACTGCTTTCAAAATTTCAAATATGTTGCTGGCCAAGATTTTTATACTGCTGCAAGTCGTAAAGATGCTTCTGAAAGCTGTAAATTAAAAATGAAGTCCAAATTTCCAAACAAAATACATGGTTTGGCAAGCCTGTGATCGTAAAAGCAGCCCTTTCACCGCATCTGGAACAATGAACGCTCAAATTTATCGGGATGAGTGCCTCAAAAAGCGTCTTCTGTCATTTATTAAGAGTCACATCACCAAACTACTGTTCTGGCATGACCTGGTAAGCTGCCACTATGCCAAGGACACATTGCAGTGGTACAATGCAAATAAAATCGATTTTATACCTCGCGACTGCAATCCACCCAATAGCCCAGAGCTACGCCCTATTGAGGAATATTGGTCAATAGTGAAGGGAATATTGAAGAAGACAGATGAACTGGTAAAATATATTGCAGAATTCAAAACCAAGTGGTTGTCGGCGTCGCGAAAAGTCGATGATGCACTCGTGCAAAAGATGATTTCGCGTGTGCGACGAAAAGTCCGATCAGTTGCAAATGGAACAAATAATATTTTAATATTTTTATTACTTTTAAACTTCAAAGTATTCGAATAAAAAAAAATTTATTTCAAAGCCATCTAGTTTTTTCTGGTATTAGTTTCTAAGTGTCGCAGTTTTGGTGTGTTCACCCTTTAATCTAGATTCATCCCATTTTATCAGCAATAATTCCTTGGGTCAGTTATGGATCTTCCTAGATTTTAGACTTTACCAGGGACAAACTTGCAAAAGGGCTGAACTCTTCTAAACTGCATCGAAACGGTTACAAGTACACTTTTTCACGGGAACTGCCGACCTTTTCACCTTTTGTAAAATTCTATTTTTTAGAAAGTAGGCATTAGAAAGATAAGATATTTAAAGATTTCTGACATCTTTTAGTATAAAAATGTTCACAAAAAGCTTTCAGATGCACCAAAAACTCCGTTTTCTATATGAACACAGAACACATTTACGACTTAAAAATTGGTTGGAGAAACTAAAACTTGCGATGTTTTAGAGTTCTCGAAGAATGAATTTTATTGCAACCAAAGCATTTAATTGGTAAAAATTCGTTTGTGATGACGAATCTGTATTCTCTGTTCAGCATTTAATAAAAATTCTAAATTTTTAATTGTTGGAAAAACATTTTTGGTGATCGCACGTTCAGCAAAAGTTGATTTAGAAGAAGCGCGCGTAGTCTATCGTTCTGCTTAATAAAAAAATGGTTTGATTTTCCACATTGTCCCACGTTTGCATAAATCATTATTTAAAACAGAGTTACATTTTTATTTTTGCTTTTGCTTTAAAAACACTGTGATTTGCAAAAATTGCAAATATTCTTTTAAATATAATATTAAAATACTTTAAGTAAAGAAATTTCTATTTAATTGTGTTGAACATATTTTTGTAAACATTTATAGTAAAATTTTGTCATAAATAAAATCAAGAGAACAAAAATATTAAAACAAAATGAGTTTGATTATAAAAAACCAACACAAAATATTTTCAAATACCCAAAAAAAAAAAACTTCAACTAACTCAGTTTTCTTTTTATATTTTATTATTTTAAGATTCCACACTTCATGGACAGTATAAGGGCAAACATCCAAAAATACAATTTTCAGTTTCAAAAAGAGGTGGTCAACTTTTGTGGTTAGATGGTCTTAAATATTTTCGTAATAATGAAAATCGTACAAATTTATTTTGGCGTTGTCATTGGTATTATCGTCATACACGTTGTCCGGTATTGATATGTATGAATAAATATGATATTAATGATTTTCGTCAAATACATAAACATCTCCATATTAAATCTACGGCTAAACAATCAGCTTCTAAGGCAATATCCACTATCGGGCAACAGCAACAGCAGGTGGAAGTGGTTACAAATATAGATATAGTGAAACCAAATGAAGAATTTATTGACATTTTACATGAAGTGGTAGAAGAAGATGGAGGAGAGGAAGAAAAACGAGACCATACAACGTAAATTAATGAATTTCAAAAGCGATCAAATTAAAAAGAATACATACTTAGCAAAAACTATAATACGACAATTAATTGATTATAACATGAAGTTAAAATTTTACATTAAATTAAAAAATCTAGCATATATGTGACAGCGCATAGAGAAAGGGACCTAAGGGTAATAAAATCTATTTTTTTATTTTTTTTTTTTGATGTGGTCAATATCTGAGCATCGAATGAGACCGATCCCATGCCCCAAAAGTGTTCCCTCCCAGAGATATGCGCGTTTTATGAAAGTGAAGTCGACGATTCTAAAAAAATTTTCGTACTAACAGAGTGATATTCACGATTTAAAAGAATTATAAATGAGTATTTATTATAATTCACAATTAATAATTTCAGAAAATAAAGCTGGATTCGAAAAACCGCGAGCAAAATTGATATCAAACTCATGGAAACAGCGCGCTAGTAGAAAACAGTAAAAACCAACTACACAAAACAAGAGGTAGGGACGACCTACGCGCGTTTTCAAGGTTGACAAACACGTTCCTGACGTCATGAGATGTGTCGCTTTCAAATGAGACCAATACCAACACAAGATACACGTATTTAAATCTTTAAAATGGCTCTCCTGAACAAAACCGGTTTTTACCCTTAGGTCCCTTTCTATTTTGCGCGTCACATATTTAGGGGCTGATAAAATATATTGAATTATTTTAACATTTCAAAATATAGAATAACACAAGGCCCTAAAAGTAAGCTACATTGATTATTTTTAATGCAACATGCCAGCAAAATTTTTTTGAACTGGTTGCCTTTGAATTTGTTCTAGAACAGGTGTTTTTACCACCGGTTCAGTGGAACAGGGGGATTATTATGTAATTCGATTCGAAATGGAAATGCTTTCGAACAGAATTTTCACATTGAAAATCAAGTACCAAAACCCAGTTTTTAATGGGGGAAAACATTAAAAAAGTGTATGCTGGACAATCTCATACACGTTTTCAATATTTTACCCCATTAAAAACTGTTTTTTGGTACTTTATTTTCAATGTGAAAATTCTGTTCGAAAGCATTTCCGTTTCGAATCGAATTATATAATAACCCCCCAGGTTCTAGAACTGATTTCTGGAAGTCAAAATGGAAGGCTTCACTGTCGCAGAACCAGTTCTATAACTGGTTCTAGAACCGGTTCCAAAGCAACCTGTTCTAGTTTGGAGGAACAGAATCTGTTGCTTTTGGGACAAACTCAAACAAAAATCACCAATGATAGAACATAAATAAGAACAGATTGCATGCAAGTACAAGTTGTTCTACAACCGGTTCTTTCCATCCGACAATTTTGCTGGGATGTTAACAGATCTTTACAGAAGGAACTTCCATTTCCATTAGTAAATAAATGGTTATTTGAAAAGATTCGTTTATCCTGTGAATATGAAAAATATGAAACATACTTTCAAGACATACTATAGAAAAATTTGATTTTTTTCATTTCTTTTCAGAATGAAACTGTGTAATATGTAACATACTTTCAGGACATACTATAAAATATAAAAAATATCTGCAAAAAAAAATTTTTCATTTCTTTTAAGAATGAAATATAAAATTTTTAATTATAAAATATTTGTTATTGATCCCTGAAAGTATGGTACATTTGTTTCTTATGAGTACTAAAATTTTAAATAGTGGTAATGAAGTGAAGAAAATTTTTAGAATAACCATTTAATGTAGAATATAATTAAAAAACTCCTAACTTACTGTAAATATTTCTAATTTTAATTAATTTAAGTATTTTTAAAATGTTCGAATAAAAATAAAGAAATGTCTCAATAAAAATTTTTAAAATTTGCTTAAACAATTTATGTGTTATTGTCTCTTCAGCAGCTTTTGAAATCCTTGACTAATCTATTTGTTTTTTTTCCTTTTCTTCCTTAGTGGTCTTGGCCAATGACATAGTACCAAATCCTGAAGATGTTTTAATATTTTTCACACAATCTTTAAGAGGACGTCCGGCCATTATGGCCAACGGTATTAGATTTTTAATTATGAGTGAAAATAAAAAGAAAATATTATGGCGGTGCTCATCAATGGCTACTAAAAAGATAAAATGTCCCGCTCGTATAACCATGTTAAAAGAAACACCACCCAAATTTATTATCAATAAAGCTGAACATATTCATGCTGAGCTCAAGCGCAATAAATATGGTTCTAGTAAACATACACTCTATAGTGTGGCTAAATTGAAAGCGGAACATGTAGAATATGATGGCACTATTAACTATCAAGTTAGCCAAAATCAAAGTGTGGAAAATATGAAAGGAGAAATTGTAGAATATGATGGTACTATCAATTATCAAGTTATAAATGCTGCTGGTAATATTGTAACAACAACGGGAACTCATCAAATAATTCAACAACATCCTGATGACCAACAGCAACAACACGATCAGGAACAACAACTGCCACAGCAAACCCAGCATCATGCCACTTAAGAAGACATCTAAAAAATGTTCAAGGTTTTTTTTTAAATTAATTATTTTTTAAATTATCTAAATTCAAATTTTTTTATTTTGTTTTAAAAAAACTATTTTTATGTTTATAAGCTACCCAGCCAGCGATTTCGGAGAGCTCATAAATACGATTTTTAAATGACTCATACAAATTGTAATTGTTTTTTTTTAATACACTCTTTTTTCGTAGGAAATGTGAACCCTCGGAAAACAGTCCAAAAATTTGTCTTCACAATTGAAAAGGTGTATCAAAAGGAGCGTTCATTTTTCAGACACATTCAAATTTATAAGAAAAATTTAGAATTCTTAATTCCTTCTTTCTGAGTCATTTCCGAAGAAATACAATGAAAAAATCCATTGTGCGAAATATTCCGAAAATTACTCGATAAATATTGGAAATCTACGATTTTTTTGTATTACAAAAGTCTTTCGTAAAATATTAGAAATCTTCGACGAAATTGAATGTCTATTCATTTTCATTATAATCCAAATTGATTCAATCCATATTGCTTAAATAGTTTATATATTATCGAAGTATTTAACTCACAATGTTCATTTCGTAAAGTTTCGTAAAAAGATGGGTAATTTTTTTCAGTGTGGGAAATTGGAAAAAATATTTTATAATTTTTGAGCTTATTTTTGAGTCATAAATAATCATCTTTGCTTATTGCGTAATTATATTTTAATTATAACGAAATAGAAGCGATTGACATATCGCTTTAAAATTTACAAAATTTTATAATCGGGCTTATTGCGATTGGCGTTGTTGATATCGACAATTACGCGTTTTTACTATAAAGTTGATATAAAAACTGTTTATGCTTAATTTTACAAACAAGTTTTCGTTACATATTATTTGTAAATTCCAAAATAAAATATTCAGGCGCATTTTTGACATCGACCATGCCAACCGCAATCAATGTCTTTTTTTGTTTACATGCTAGTTTTTACTATTTTTACTAGTTTTTTTTCTCATAAATTCGTTTTTAACATGAAATGTGCAAAGTTTTTAATTCAGTGTCTTCTATTTAAGTACTACTTTTGATACCACTTTCTTTCATTTCATTTGAAATGAAAAACAATTATGGTAATTCTTCTGCACTTTCTAAGTTTATCAGTTTTTACTAGAAATATAAATAAACAGACCTAATGTAAATACATTTAAAAGTTATTCTTAATCCATTAATATAAATCTAAGATCAAGTTTTTTGGATGGAGAAGAACTTTGTTTATAATTTGTTTAAGCGATGCCGCACTGCAACGTATTGAGATATAAAATATTAAATGCTACCACCATCTTATGACAATTCCAACTGGATATAAATTATTCTGACATAATCAATATGGCAACATCAAGTAATTTGACATTTCTTAAACTAGAACTGAAAATCATCATGCTCAGTTCAACTTGGTTTAATTTTGTTTTGACTTTAACTAAACAGCCCATTAAAGTAAGTTTAGTCCAAAAAGAAAAACTAGGCCTACGAAAATTAATTCAAAATTTTAAAATGTGCAAGGAAAAGTACACTCACAGAAGTTTGTCGGCATAGTCTACTGAAAATGACAGTTAAAACAAAGGTATATGCAGTTAAAAAGGCGACAAGGGTATTTAGCTTTAAAATAACTAAAACTTTTGTTATTTTTAACTGTTGAAAAACAACTAACAAATGCATTAAATATATCTACCAATTTCGTAAAATTAACTGATAAATTTTTACTACAAAAATTTTTAAACAACTGACAAAATCGGTAAAAACTACTATTTTTCACAGTCAATTCTTTTTGTTTATAAAAGTATATTTTAATAAAAAAAAAAATATTTTTTTTCTCTCGATTACAAAAATATGTGCTATTATTTCAGCCTAATTAAAATTCGAAGTATAAATTCCAAACCGTTCTCCAGTTATTATGCTTTTATGCATTGAAGATACAATACAAGTTTCTGATTTTTATTTGCAAACTAGAAATAATAACAAATATAAACTAAACAAGAATTTTTAAAATTCAAAAAAATCCAACGGAATTTTTTATTTTTTAAATAACTAACAAAAACTACTGTTTACTGTAACAATACTGTTTTGATAGTTGTTTATTATGATATTAAAAATAACTGATTTAAACAACTGTTACAAAATTGCAGTACTTTTCGTTAGTTGTTTTCTTAAATAACCGTCATAAAAGTTGTTTTGCTTTTTCTATAGAAAAACAACTGTAATTACTGTTAAAAACCACAACTACTGATTACTACACAAACAACTGTCATGTAGTAACTGTCAAACTTTTTTGAGTGTATCTACAAAATATTTGTTATTTTTAAGATAAATTTAGTTGAATGCTAATAGCAGTCTATCCTGTTAAATTAACAGAAATATTTGCTAAAAAAGATTATAAACTGCTGTTTTCAAAAGGTTAGATTTTTATTTGCATTTAAAAAAAAAAACTTCGAAAAGTTTAAATTTGTTCGTGATTTTTTAGCCTACTAATTATTTAGCAAAAATTTTTTGCTGATTTTAGCAGGTTAATTTGTTATTTTCTATTAAAAAAATTGAACTCAAATATAACTAAAATTCTGTATATTTAACAGTTTTATTTTTGCTGTTCTATTTTTAACTATTTTATTTTAGCTTCATTTTTAACTAATTTAATTAATTTTTTGTTGTTTTAACTGGGTTTTTTACAGAATTTTTTCTATTAGTGGAGTATACTACGTTAAAAACACAACAATCTGACTAAAATTTTGGAGTTCAAACGCCTGTAACTTTGGAGATAATTTGAATTTCATCCCGAAATTTTATTGTGATGTTTTGGAAAGAAGTACTATCGATTAATAAAAAGAATATCTTCGACTGGCCTGCAAAATGTCACATGTGTTTTTTAATAGATTTTCAGGAGAGCGAAAAAACTGTTACAAAATCTACTTTTAAGATATTTTATTGGCATCATATGCCTTAATAATAATTTTACTAAATGAGGTCGTGAATCATTAAGGCATATGATGCCAATAAAATATCTTAAAAGTAGATTTTGTAACAGTTTTTTCGCTCTCCTGAAAATCTATTAAAAAATACATATGACATTTTGCAGGCCGGTCGACGATATATAGATTATTTTGAGGTCGTAATTTAGGCTGTCCCCTTAATGTTACAAATGAAATAAACTCTTTTTGTCAAACGGAAATAAGTATTAGGTTGTTTTAATTTGATTGACTACAAAAATCGTGCAGAATTTTCTTAAGTCGAATTAAATACGTTTGTCAATAGTCCATAGATATACGCGTACAATTTCTGAAGAAAAAAACTATAATAATTTTTAAACGAAATTTCATCTTATATGTTTAAACAATTATTTGATATTCCCAAGGAAAAATTGCTCTATTTTAAAAGTTTTGCCATAAGAAAAGTCAATAATATGCGATGAGTTTTTACGGGAAAATATTTAAAGAATATAAGATATAAATTCTTATATTAAAAGATATAAATTTTTCCAAATTTGAGGTTTTTTGTTGATGACAATGTTAATATGTATTGTACTTTTTTGTAGGTCGGCTAACTTATCTAAATGTATGCTCAATTTTAGACTATACAGAGTCATTTTAATGCCAAATTTATTTTTGGCTAAGGTTAAAGACCAACAATATTAATCAATCTTTTAGATAAGTTAGCTGACCTTATTATTATAAAATAAGAATAACCAAAGTCTAAAAATTTGGGGTCAGTTTTTTCAACAAAAGAAAAAAATCTTCAGAATCTGAAACCTTTCAATAAAATAAGTTCTTACATTCATTAAATATTTTTATCTGAAAAATTATATTGAAAAAACAGTTTTTAAATTTTATGAACTCCGGCCAAATACAAATACAATGTACAATTTAAGATAACTGTCTCTGCGTTATTTTATATTTTAAACTTTGAATTAATAATTAATTATAAAAAATTGTTATTTAAATTTAAAATGTGTATAAAAGTAATTTTAATAAAACAAACAAAATTTTATAAAAAAAATGTAAAACAGAAATATTCTAATGATTCACAAGATACAAAATGAAAACACAATTAGGTTGTTCACAAGGGGTGTGCTAAATGTTGAATGTACTAAGAGAATTATATCGGTGAAATTAACTTATATTGCAGTTATTTTCACTTCAGTTGTAGTTAATAAAATTAACTGATACAGCAGTTATTTTAACTTCAATTGTGCTTAAAAATAACTGCAATTGTAGTAAATTTAAATGAAATTGCAGTGTACACTCTTTTAACTGCAATTGCAATTAATTTTACCGACATAATTCTCTGAGTGTAACAAAATCATGGTTGCTAAAATTTGATTTTAAAATATAAAATATTTGAGAATACTAACATACACCATTTTTATGTTTATTAAGCGTTCTAGCTGTACTAATTAATACAGAGAACCCAACAGAGCATCTTCTTCAAAGTGAAAATAAAATTTTTACAACTCTGGTTTTAATGATGACAACACTTTAAGAACACCTTGTGAGTACATTTAATGTGGTTAAAAATTCCAATTCAAAAATGTCCTGTAACACCAATAAGCCTTATTTGCACAATGTCCAGTTAACTACTAACTGGGACTTTAACTAACACATTTGTTGTTGTGTCCCATAGAAAATTTGAATTAAACTGTTGGCTAAATTTTAACTGAACATTCAGTAATCCGACCTAAGAAACTAACATATTACCATATTAGGTGTATTCACAAGGTGTAATAAATGTTGTATTTGTCCTAATCAAAACCACAGTTGTTAAAATCTATTTTCACATTCACGATGATTTTCTCTAGGGGTTTTTCTTTGTTAGCACATTTTAACATATCACACTAAATATACATAAAAATTACGTAGTTCACAAGGGGTGTGTTAAATGTTGTATTTTTGTATTAAAAACAGAATTGTTAAAATTTAATTTCAAAATATAAAATTGTCGTAAAGGCACATCTACACGGGATAGAAATTTTGTTAGACTTTATGAAAATACAGCGCTGTATAAGTCTACGAAATGTAATCTCTAGGCCATTGACAATTGCTGTCATACATAATTTCCTTAATTAGTGACAATTTTCAAGATGACTTGTGACATTATTGAACATTTCAGTTTATTAAATGCACCTTTCGGTATTTGGAGAAAAAATTATTCTTTAAAATACTACAATTTTAATAAAAACAAATACTTGACAACTAGAGATGAAACTTTTACGATCAAAATTAGTGCCAACTGTATTAGAGATGACAAATTTATTTTAAACTCTACGAGATTTCTATCCCGTGTAGATGTGCCTTAAAAGCTATGTAAAAATTTTAATAATTCTGTTTTTAAAAGCACAATACAGCCCTATTAAAAATGGTTATAATAGAATATAATTTGATACAATCATATCTAATCAAGTATGGTTAATGTGATATCATATAAAATTGTATGTAATTTCATCAATTTAAACAAAATTATACAACTTATATCTAATAACATTGGGTAATTTTCCCTATATGGTCTAACAATTTATATATACTTATATACAATTTAATAGGGGGATTGACCCAATGTTATTATATCTTAGTTGTCTATACCCGAGTAAAAAAGTGTATATAAAATTATATGTGAATGGATATATTTGCAATATGTAACTGGATATAATTTCATCCGAAAAATGGTTATGTTAAATTGTATCAAATCGGATATAATTGTATTTACAAGGATACAAAGTTATATTAAATGATAAACTTATATCCAAATTTTGTCCCGATCAAATTGGATATAAGTTAATACAATACGATATGATTAAATTTAAATGATAAAAAACTTTGTATTGGAGGGTAGCAGAATTTCGGGTCCTACACACTCAGGGGTGTATCGAAAACGAACAGTTTTTCAATCTAGAATAATTAGTTTGGCAAAAATCAAATTCGCTTCAAATTATTATTTATCGTTTTATTTGACGCCGGACATCTAAATTAGGAAATAAAAAATAATTGGTATTGGACAGATCGTAAAATATTTACCACTGAAAATCATATCGTTTTCGTTTTCTATATTCATCACATGCCTGACTATCAGCCAGGGCTACTGTTGATAATGAGAAATGTATAAATCCGTTATTTTTTAAATACAAGCCCGGTGAAAAATGTCAATATATGAACATTTATGGTTCAACCATATATGTATGGATCCGAAAAATGAGGTAACACCTAAGTATATGTTCATATATGGACATATATGAACATATACATTTATTAAATATATGCGAATACATGCGAACGTTGCTGTCCTTTATTATAAGGTTGTACGATAGATATAAATTTATGTATGACGTTCAAATTAGGCGCTACATATGTTCCTTTTTTTATTCATGGCATTAAATATAATTCCATATTTATCCAAATATGAGTTCCTTTTACATATATGGAAAAATGTGTTCTTCGAAATATGTTCAAATCCCTTTTGCATAAATTGAATAACATATACTTTCATATTTGTCCATATATGAGTGCCATTTCCATATATGAAATAACAGATGCTTCCATATATGTCTGTATATGAAATTTTTTCCATATATGGAATCACATATACTTCCATATATGTTCATATAAAATCCATATATGTTCATAAAAAATCCATATTTGTTCATATGTGTCCATACATAAACTATATATGAACATGTTTGAGCGTATATGAACATTTTTCACCGGGAGATAATTTTTTATGAAATATGGGTATTTTCTTTGGACTTAGAAATTTTTTTAAATGTGTTAAGCTTTTTTTGTATTTTAAATAAAATTTTAATGGTTAGCCCGGCAATGCACTTCTTTTTTGTTGGAGGCTCATATTTCCCGATGTATGGAGCTGAGGACCAGAACAAAATATATATATCGTTGGAAAGGTACTTGAAATACCTTTTCAATGATATGCAACATGCCTAGATTTATTAACGCATTACGAGCCGGGCCATGATTTTAAATGTTAATTTTTTTAAATTAGATTTTTTAAATAAAAAAAAAACTTTTAGAAGTAAAAAAAGCTCAGAAAATATTAATTTAATGAAAAAATTGAGTAAAACATATAAAAAAATTGTTTTTGATCAAATATTATATTAATCTTAAATATATTAGTTAATCTCGAACTTGGGTCTGATATTAACTAATATATCGTCGGCTTGCCTGCAAGAAGTGCTATGTTTTTGGTTTTAACAGGTTTTAAGGAGAGCGAAAAAACTGATTTATATTATCCTTTTAAGATATTTTATTGACATCATATGCCCTAATGATTCGCGACCTTATTTACTACAATCATTATTAAGGCATATGATGTCAATGAAATATATTAAAATGATAATATAAATCAGTTTTTTCGCCTTCCTGTAAACCTGTTAAAGAACACATAACACTACTTGCAGGCAAGCCGACGATATTGTTATATAAAAAATAAAATTAAAAATATTTTTCGTATCTATTTATATATAAAATTTTGAACGGTTTTATGAATAATATATTCCTATATATACAATTTGCAAAAAAGCAAATACTGATATATGATTTAATATGATTACATATGAGAAAATTTCTAAAAAAATTTCTAATATATCACCATATAAAAACATATAAGGTCGCATACAATATTTTATATTATCATATATTTTAATATTAAAAAATATATGTTATATATACACTTTTTTACTCGGGTATTTATGTTGATTCAATTATATACAATTATATATGTATATCACGTTAACCAAACCTGATTAGATATAATTGTATCAAACTACACAATATTTTATTAAAACCTTTTTTACTATGGAGCACTTATCTTGTTTATCACCTTTAATGTTGTATCGCATTATTGTCAAATGTTGTATATTTTGAAATCAAATTTTAATCACTCTGTTTTTGTTCGATTTAGCACACCCTTTGTAAACAACCTAATTGCCTTTAAATGTTAAATATTTTAAATTAAAAAAAATATTTAAATCTAATTTTCTTTATCAAATATTCTCTACTCTTTCCTCTCCATTTCTAGATGTATATACTGAACAAAAATGTTGTAATGGTTCAATTGATGATATCCATTATGTTACCTCACAAAAAGGACGTTCACAATTATACCATAACGGTTATTACTTTGTGCGCGAAAAGAAAGTACGTAATAAAATCTATTGGCGTTGTACACAATATACCACCCTGCTAAGATGTCATGGTCGTTTACATACTGACGATGGTCGCATAGTCCACAAAAGTTCACATAATCATAACGGTGCTGAGGATGATAAAAAACCATTTATGAGAAAAATGAAAAATATGCAAATGTTTACAATGCAAGAACTACCAACAATAACAGAAACTTTTGGAGAACACCACAATAGCTTAACAACGCGGCAAATAACGGCTACTAACTCGTTGCCGACTTTAACAGATTTAGATACAAATATATATCATCAGAATCTTTAGTTTAAGAAATTTTAGATAATTGACATTTTTTTTTACTAAAAAAAAAAAAAAAAAGAAAGTGGTTAAATAATAAAATATTTTTATTTAGGTAGTTCACAAGGGGTGTGCTATTTGTTGTATCGTTGTATCGTCCTAACAAAAAACAGAGTTGTTAGAATTTAAATTGAAAAAATACAACATTTGAGAATAGCACGATACAACATTTTTACGTATGTTTAGTGTCCTATGTTTGAGTGTGCTAACAGATAGAAAACCGAATAGAAAATCGTTGCTAAACTCAAATAAAAATTTTAACAACTCTGTTTTTTGTTAGGACGATACAACGATACAACAGATAGCACACCCCTTGTGAACTACCTAATTGTAAATGAATTTGAACTGAAAAAGACAAATCGATTTTGTTGTTATACATTTGTACTTAAAAAATTAATGTTTATTATAAATGTGATAAAAAAAAAATTAAAGATACTTTGAGGGTTAAACCATAAAATCTCTACCTCTGTCCGATATTCCAAAAATTTTTATTAGAAGCTGATAGCTTAAGTTTTATGGTTAAATTTTAATAAATATTAAAAATTGTTTCAATAAATATGCATAACATGAAAAAATATAATAAAAAACAAAATCCGTTAACTGCAATTTGACTTCTTGAAATATCAGACAGAGCCAGTGAGGGAACCCGTAACAGTACACTCATAAAAATAAGTTAGTACAAAAGTTTGTTAAACGCATTCTGATGCTATTGAACTAATTTTCCTGTTATTTTGTCTTAAAATTTAGGATTGAACTAATATTTTTTGTAAATCTAATTTAGCATTACAACTACTTTCAGCAGTATTTGAACTAACTTTGCATGCTAATTTTTAGTAATTTGTGTTTCTTAACTTTACAAATTTTTCAGCTAATTTAAACCACGATTATTTTCTAATTATTATATTTTTGTGTCTCTGCTATCAGTATCACATAGAGAAGGCGCTATATTTTAATTTATTTTATTATAAGATCGTAAAATAGTTTGTATCTCGGAAACTAAGCGACAAATATTCTTCAGTCTGTACCTATAAAGTAACCCTTATCAGACACATATACTCCCAATAATAAATATGGGCCCGTCTAGGGTCAAATCCCGGAAGTCGAAATTTTAAGTGACATTTTAACAGAAATTTGCAGTTAATTCAGGTAAAATTTCTGCTGAATTCAGCTCAAATTTCCTACCTAATTTAACTGAAATTGTCCGTATATTTAGTAGTATGTAAAATTTAGCTTACCTAAATTTAGTAGACCATGATTTTTAACTTCATTGAAAATTCTGCTGGCTCAAATTCAGGTACTATTTCCTGTTATTTTAGCAGAATTTTGAACTATTTGTACGGGTTTTTTTTATGAGTGTACGTGAGCGACTTGTATAGAGCCTGGTTAAACAAAGTACCAAATACAAATACTTGGAACGTACTTGGTACTTATAGCAAATACTATGTGCTCAGAACTTGCAAATAACTCTGGACTTCCTAACTACCAAAGTTACTTCCTAAAGCCCCGTTTAGATTGTCACACAAGTGTGTTATACATGTCAGAAATGTGTTGTATAACGAAAATGTATAATAGGGTGAGTTCCAAAACGTCATTTGCAATGCAACTGAACAAAGTCATGCATTCCTAAACGCAACCGTGTAAACGTTGACAATGTCATACATCCCAAAATGTATAATAAAAGTTATCGATGCGCATACAAAACGCAAACTGTTCAACACTAATTTTGTTGATGCTTTGTTGACATTTATAAAAAATAAAGTGCAAATATAACAATGGAGGATGAAAATTAAGGAAATATTTTTGTTTTTAAATTATTTTGAGGTCTTTCTTCCAACAATCCCATCAAATTTTCCAAAATAATATTTTTTACCATTTTCAAAGGAACTGATTGCAAAAAAGTGTTTCCAAACGTAAAAAATATGCAGTGTTTTTATTACAAAGTAAACAACACACTTGTTTGCTTTGTATCGAAATGGTATTAAAACCGCATCACTGCAATGTGTTTTGACGTTTAGGAACTCGCACATAGTGTGAACACTGTTCATTACACACATGTCAAAATGGGTGCACACATTTTAAAAAGCGGTCACACTTTTTTGACAAGATTTATTTTGTGAAATATTTCATAAAGTTACCACTTGTCTCAACAAACACAAGTGTTGTGTTATTCACAAATAAATGTAAATATTAAAAACAACTAATGTTGAAAAAAGGACTGGTTGTCGTCCACGCATGTATAGCGTGGACGACAACCAGATATACAAGATGTAGATGTCGCAGCTTGTCTGGATGTACTCGTAGTACAGACAACGAAAATTATAATTAAAAAAACAAACAACTCCACACAATTTCTATATTTAAATTTTTGGTAAATAAATTAACTAAAGTGAAATTTCGCTGCAAGTTTTTTGAGTTTTTTTCAGCAAAAAGTTTAGTAATTTTAGCAAGGATTTTTTTTCATTTGTAAAACTTTTGCTGAGATTACTATTTTTTTTTTGGTAAAAATCAGCTCGCTGATTTTCAGCAAACCTTTTGCTGAAATTACCAACTTTTTTGCAAGCACGCTCCTGACTAAAAATTTGCTGACACAGCAACATTTTTTGCTGACTTTACTGACTTTTTTTTTGAGTGTATAAGCACTTGTGTGATAATGTGAACGGGGCTTAAGTAGCAATGTTACTTGTTAGATATCTTGGTACTTATCAATTATATTTGTACGTCTTCTTGTTCTTTATATTCGATTCTAAATGTTAGCAATTATACAATGCAATAATTATAAGTTGTTGATAAATTCCCTGCAAGTTATCCTTAGCTTTCGATAGTATTTCTCCAGTATTTTTTAAACAAATTGTTTAAGTATATAAAATATGTTCTGTTTAGGTGTGCTAACATAGAGAAAACCCAACAGAAAATTGTCGTCAAAGTGAAAATAAAATTGTAACAACTCTGGTTTTAATTAGGCCAATACAACAACAACTTTTAAGTTTTGTATGAAAAGGAAAACAAATTTTAAATATTTTCAAAATATTCGAAAGTACTCGAAGGAAAAATTTGGTCATGTTTAAAGTGCTGCAATTTTAAGTCTGGCGACTATTTGTAGATAAAAATAATGCAAGACTTAAGGAAATTTTATAGGAATTTAGAAAATATATAGTTTGTACAGAACCGATCAGTACTGCCTAAATTTTACTATGTAATTTAATAAAAGGTTGATATCGCTAAGTTTTCGTTTAAAGCCACGCCCACTTAAAACAAGTGACAAGATGAAAAAACAAACATTACGTTATTTTGTATAATTTTCTGAACCATCTCTATGCCTTTCGTGGCGAATTTAGCCACTATTTTGATCTTTAAAAATAAAGGAAACAACAATAAAATTAAAAAAAAAACTTGAATTGACTTAATTTCGTGAGCACAAGTGTATGTATTGCATACATGGGAATTTTTCCTTACCATTGAAATTTCATTACCATTAGTTCATACTAATGACAATGAAAAAAAAAATCATTAGAAAAATCATTACTAATGGTAATGAAATTACACTAATGTATAAAAAAACTAATTACAATTGATTAAAAACCATTTGTTTACAAAAAAATTCAGACAAATGAAAACGAACAACGGGTTTGGCCGGGGAAGTAGTAAAACATAATTTTTTAAGGAGGATCCATTCCATTCCGTTAAACTTTACATGGATACAAATAACAATGGAATGGAAAGTAATATTTAATTTCAAATGAGCCTGAATGAGCATATTCCATCTTCGATTTCAGCGAGTTTTACTCCAGTTTTACGTTTTTCTGTCAATGGCAATTCTTTTTTTTAATTTATTCATTATCAATGGTAATGAAATTTAAAATCATTGTCATTAATCGATGAAATTAAATTTTAGAATCATTACTATTAATTAAAAAAATGGTAATGAAAATAATTTCATTACAATTGATATCAATGCAATGGTAATGAGTCCACCTAATTAATAAGTCCCTTGTATGTTGTATTGTCCAAAACCAAAACAGAGTTGTTAAAAATGTATTTCAAATGTCTTTCAGAATCTCTCTTCGGATAATTTTTACTTAAAATTTTAGAAAATTGTGAAAGTTTATATTTTCACCTAATTAAAAGCATTTGCAGCGTTCTTTTTTAAGATTTTTTTTAAACCTAAATTTTCTGAAGAAACACGTCTGTGTACTTAGAGCGTACCACCTTGCAGGCAAAAAAAAAAAAGTGCCCTCCAATATGAAGTATTTTTGCAAGGAGGTTTCAAAAAAAAATTTCTTATTTTTTTTTTGCCGAACGTAGGAGTCGCCATTTTACATTTTTCGTTATATCTTTGGCATTTACAATCGGATCCTAAAGTATAATACATCGAGGAGACCAGTGTTTTGCTCTAAGGGCATTTTGAGCTTAAGTATCCCGTTCTAGTAGTTACCCACCAGATCTCAGTTGCTACGCCCCTAATGTACAACCCTAATGTCAGAAAATTAAAGCTCGCAAAAAATCATTAAACTTTTGCTAAGTTTTCCGCTAAACCCAGTAGAAATTTTTTTCATATATTGTTTGCCGAACGTAGGGGTCGCCTTTTTAAATTTTTTTAAATTGGATTTTTCCTTTATAGCAAAACACTGGTCTCCTCGAGGCAAAAAAATTGATATATCACACTTTAAAATCCGACTTTAAATGCTTTAAATTAACGAAAAATTGAAAAAGGCAACCCCTACGTTCGGCAAAAAAAAGAAAAAAATTTTTTTTGAAATCGCCTTCCAAAAATACTTCATATTAGAGGGTGTACGGCGAACTTTTTTTTGAGGTACGGTCTAGTGTACATATTTTACTTATTTAATAATAAAATATTTCTTTTGTTTTCTTTTATTTTCTATACTTTATCCTAGGTAAAAAAAGCAATATAGCTGTTTTTAGTAATACCAAGAAGAAAAATCGTAAATTGATGATACATGGTTATGAATTTGTGGTGGATCGTCAATTAAAACAAAGCACAAATTGGCGTTGTTCCCGTTATAAATACGCCCGTTGTAAGGCACGTGCTACAACCCGTATTAATGCCATTGGTGTTGAACACTTTTTTCTACGCAATGCCAATCATACGCATATTTGAAATGAACATAAACTACTCTAGAGACTACAAAAAGGACAATTGTATTGTAAAAATAGTGTTAAGTAGAGCAATTTTTTCTATATATATTTGTATACATAATAATATTATTAGAATGACTGTAAGAAGGGTCTTTAAGTATTAGAATTTTGTTCTTTTTGTTTTGAAATTACTTTTGATTTAAAACTTCCTGCCTACAATTTTTTTTAGTTATAAAAATGATAGACTCTTGCATAACATGATATGATTTTATTAAACTTTGATTACTATAAAATATAATATATATTAATATAAAACTTATTAGCCTCTTTAAATTAATTCCCTCCAAAAAATAGAATTGTACTTTGAAGCCTAATGTTACGGGTTTCTAATTTTGTTTTCCCCACCTACAATATATATATATATATTTAATCCTTTAATTCCTAGTGGAACATAGGGCCGCCCCAACAATAGAGATCTTTAATGGCTACAACTTCGATGCAACTAATGAATAACTGAAATTAAAGCTAAAATGTGTTTATTATTTACTGTTAAAGAACGAAATCTATTAGATCCGAATAATATCATATATAACAAAAAGACTTTATTCCTCTCATAGTCCCATATTTTATTGCAAACTTAATATTGAACAATGCACTAACGAGCTACTAAATAAGTTCGATATCTAATTTAAATATAAAAAAAAAAAAAATAAAATTTGTGATAATTTAATAATTTTATAAATCAACTTACTCTTCGATATGACAAAATATAATGAACACCACCAAAAATAACAATAATATTGGCAATATTGGTGAGAGTATGAGAGAGAAAAATGATAGAATAAGAACAGCCGCCATTGAAATAAAATATATTATATCTCATGTCAGCACCGGTTTTAAGCGGTTTTAAAATGTCAAAATATATGGAAAAACCGTTTTGCTCTTATTCTGGGCCTACATTTACGTCTTAAGAATTTCTCACGCTCTCTATTCTCTTTCAAACATGTAACCACTATAATTTTTTTTTTGTAAATTAAGCGCAAAAGGACATTGTATACCTGGATAAAAATGTTATCTGATATAACTCCATGGCCCGAAAAATGTTCCATCTAAATGTATTTAATTGTATCAAAGTAGATATAATTTTACACAATTTTACCAGAGATTTGTCATTATCCAGGACATTAAGTTTTCTATTGGGTGTATAACTTTAAAATGTGGGATTCACAACAGAGGTCGTATCTTTTACAAATGGTTTGTGTCTTTAATAACTTATATGGCATTTTGGATGGTAAACATCTATCATTTATTCTCACTTAATCATTGAACGAAATAGTGTAAACAAGAAATTAATTTTTTTCCTTCGAAAATGTCGAATTTTGTGCCAACAAATCATTTGCGGGAAGATTTGCTATACTTCTTCAATTTGAAAAAAAAAAAAAATGCAGCTGATGAACATCGATTGCTCCCCGAAACTTATCCTGAATATGATCCATCGATTTCAGCGTGAGAGAGATGGTGCGGTTTAGAAGTGGTGATTTTGACACGGAAGATAAAGACCGCCCAGGTCAGACCTTGAGCTGTTTCAACTAAAAATTGGTTAAAAATTAGTCAAATCGATTTGAAACCGGTTTGACAGATTTTTTTTACTGACGTATTATTTTAAGTGTACCTAAAATTTTAGAAAATTGTGAATGTTTATATTTTCCCCTAATTTTAAGAATTTGCATCGTTTTTTTGAAAGATTTGTTTTAAACTTAAATGTTCTAATAAATTTTCTGAAGAAACACGTCTGTGAACATATTTTACTTATTTACTAATAAAATATTTCTTTTTTCTTTTATTTTCTATACTTTTTCCTAGGTAAAAAAAGCAATATAGCTGTTTTTAGTAATACCAAGAAGAAAAATCGTAAATTGATGATACATGGTTATGAATTTGTGGTGGATCGTCAATTAAAACAAAGCACAAATTGGCGTTGTTCCCGTTATAAAAGCGCCCGTTGTAAGGCACGTGCTACAACCCGTATTAATGCCATTGGTGTTGAACACTTTTTTCTACGCAATGCCAATCATACGCATATTTGAAATGAACATAAACCACTCTAGAGACTACAAAAAGGACAATTGTATTGTAAAAATAGTGTTAAGTAGAGCAATTTTTTCTATATATATTTGTATTCATAATAATGACTGTAAGAAGTGTCTTTAAGTATTAGAAATTTGTTATTTTTGTTTTGAAATTAATTTTGACTTCAAACTTCCTGCCTACAATGTATACTATAGTAGCCCCACTCATAAAAAAATGAGAGCTTGTCCCTATCTCATGTAGTTGTAGTGGTATTAAGAACCATATGTACAAGTAAAATTACAATTACTACTCCATTTTTTCAAATGACAGAAAATGGGTAAAGCTACTATATTATACTATGTCTTGCATAATAACATAATATGATTTTATTTAACTTTAATTAGTATAAAATATAATATATATTAATATAAAACTTATTAGCCTCTTTAAATTAATCCGCTCCAAAAAATAGAATTATACTTTGAAGTCTAATTTTACAGGTTTCTAATTTTGTTGTCCCCACCTACAATAGAGGTCTTTAATAGCTCCAACTTCGATGTAACTAATTCATTTTTGCACTTATTCACTACTTGTTTTTAATAAAGCAGCTTTATTTGCGAATGATCAAAATAAATGTTGTCAAATGGTACAAAATTAGTGTTGGACCCGATTAATAGCGGAAAGAGTAGCAGTTCCCGCTCTGAGAAAAAAAGCTCCCGAAATAACGACAGAAAGCGGCATAATTTAGCATTTCCCATAGTTTATTGCAAACTTAATATTGAACAATGCACTAACGAGCTACTAAATATGTTCGATATAAAAAAAAAATATAAAAAAAAATAAATAAAATTTGGGATAATATTATAAATTATTTACATTAAAAAAAAGTCTGAAGAGCTGTAGATTTCCCCTGTCAACTATACTCTTCGATATAACAAAATATAATAAACACCACCAGTGTTGCCATAACGGCGATTTTCTCGTCAGATCTAGCGATTTTATTTCGCCCCTAGCGGTAAAAATTGTCCTGTAGCTATTAGCAAAAAATCTAGCGATTTTTTATCAGCCGTAATATAATTTATAAAAATCAGTTTTATGTTGAAAAATATTGTAAAATTCGCATATTGATATCCTTTTATCATAAAAAAGAACTTCTTAACCTTCGCACTCCTGAAACCCACCCGGGTGGGTTGTTTATATTTTCAATAATCGATAACTTTACGATTTTTGGTCAAAAGAAAAATGCTTTCGACTCAGTAAGTAATTTTTTTAATTTTATCAGAAACTGTTAAATTATTCAAGATTCGAATATTCTTTATAATTTTTTTCTTTAGTTTTTCAATTTTTCTACGTTGTCGCCTGAAACCCACCCAGTGGACTTGTTTCAGAATATTGGGTTTTTTATCACTATTTAGTATAAAAATAGTACAGAAAGCATAATTACTTTTTAAAAATATTATTTTTATTCATTTATTATTCAAAATACAATAATATTTTGACAAATTTATCTAAAATTTATTATTCATTTTTAGTTCTTTTTTTTTTAATACTTTGTTAATACAAATTACAAGAAGTTTGAACAAGAAATTATGCATATGGGACAATCTACGAAACAGGTCGATTTCACATTTTTTTTCTAGATTAACTTAATTAAAATACATTAAAAAGAAGTAATCTGTTCGCGTGAATAAATTTTTTTGGGTGCTGAAAAAGTTATAAACAAAAAACCGCAAACATTTTCGCTGATAAATATTTTAAAATTTTTGGATTTTTCGGGTATGCGACCACACATTTTAAAGTAACTTTTCCGTGCTGGGTCCGAATTTGGTTTCCAAATTTTTCCAGCACATTTGGTTTTTGAGCAAATTGAGGTCAAAGTTACCAAAAACCTTTTTTTGGCTATTTTTGAGTCGTTTTTACACACTTTTACCTCGATTTATCAAAAAAAGATGACACAGATTTTTCAATCATCACGGTAATTTTATTCGAAAATGCATAGTTGCGCTATATTTCCATTATTGATTGATTAATTTTTCCGTCCGTCCGTCTGTCTCTCCTTGTATTCTTGTGCGCACGCTACAGGTCGCAAATATTAAGATTTGGTAGACCGATTTGGTAGACCGATTTATATCGGCCCAAGGACGAAATCTATTGATTTTGGTTTAAATCGGTCTATGTTTGGACTTGTGCCTATATAAATTTCCCTCAAAACTGCAGCACAAAATTGAATGGCACATCCATGGTTTAAAGAATTATGGGATCAAATATGTCTTGAATGGTACATATCATCATTACTATTATTATCTGAAAGTGCTAAACGGATCGGACGAATTTCATATTCTCTACAATATATCTTTCTCCAAAATTCGCTAAAAGGTTAAATTCAAATTGAAGGCACATCCACAGTTTTAAGAATTATGGAGTCCAATCTATCTGGAACGGTAGATCTTGTCATAGCTGTCATTATGTGAAAGTGCTAAACAGATCGGATTTTATTTTTAGGCTTTACATCAATTTTCGCTGTACAATACGCTAAAAATCCAACTTTAAATTGACTAGCACATCCACAGATAAAAGAAATCTGGCTTATATGATATATATCGTAATTACTATTGTTGTGCGTAAGTGCTAAAATGATCGGATTATTCGTTTGGTTTCTACATCACTTTTAGCTCCAAAAATCTATGAAAAGCTACAAAATTTAACCTAAAATGGGTCTGGACACCAAACTAATAATACGATCCATTTAGCACTTACATATAATAATAGTATCACCGATATATACCGATCACGCAGGACTGCAACTAATTATTTCTCAAACTGCGGATGTGCCCTTCAAAAAATATCAAATTTCAAGTTGTTCACGCATAGAGGTGAAGAGATTATTATTGTCATATTTTCTTTATTTTTGAAGGCACATTTATTAATTTGATTTCAGTTTTTTTGTTTACTTGTCAGTTATATGTCAGTATCAAAAAATTTTCAATTGCATTGAGGCTGAAAGCGCAAAAATTAAAAATGTCTGAAATTACTCTTTATTCAAAAAACAGAGTTACAGATTTTAAAGAACTACCATTTGTTCCTAATTGAGGGCACCTATTTTTTTCAACAAGTGGGAGATTTTCTAACATCATAATTATTATCCACCAAAGGTTTTGGGCGAATTCCTTTTATGCTGAAAAAGTTATAACCAAAAGAGTTGAAAAACAATTGAAAGTTACAAGCAAAATTAGGGTAAATTAGGGTAGTTTTAAATTGAGTAGAGCACATTGGCAGCATAAATATTGAAATTTAAGATGTTCGCCTGATTAAATTCGTTGCCTCGCAATTGCTGATATCATCAAAAATATTATATATTGTTATTAAAATGGTTTAAATACTGAGTTACATGGAATCGCCCGGTTCCGTAGCTTTGCCCATATTTATGCTTATGCATCACGGTATGTATTGTTAGCCATACCTTCTATAGTTTTTTGTTATTATTCTTTTTTTTCATCTCTTCTTCATTAACCCATTATGTAACCCATTATATGTTGGAGTAAATGAATTTTTTTATTTAAAATGTGTGTAAAATATGAAGAAACCACACGGGTGGGTTTCAGTATACTACGTATTTAAAAATCTTTAGGAGTGCGAAGGTTAAACGACTTTAGTAAAAAAAACTTTCTAAAAAATACACATTTCGATAAAATATGGGTATGTAGTTTTTCAGCGTAGAATGCACTCTTTTGAATATTTTCAATACTAATTCCAGTGTAGAAAATCATTACCCGATATGTGGTTATGTAACTACATACTTGGTAATGGTAACTAGTTACTTTTGTTATTACATTTGTTATTACCTTTATATGGCGATGTCGCGAAAAATAATGAGTTGTCGTTACACACCAGCATACGAAAAATCAAAAAATATATCGTTACCTATGTGCTTACCAGTACTGACAAAAATAATGAGTCTAAAATTAGATTTTCTAAAAAATAAATTATATAAAAAAATATATTTTTTATTGTATTTTTTTTTTTTAAATAAAATTTGCTGGTGCGGGAATCGAACCTGGGTCTACAGATTGCCAGTCAACAGCTCTACCATCTGAGCTATATCGACATATAATATTTAATAGATAAAAACACAATTGACTTGCTGCACACAAGTAAGCTTCCCAGCAAAATATTGGTAATGACACCTCATTACTATCTGCATTACCAAAAATGATATATCATTACCTTTTGCATTATTTTATAATATAAAATAATGACTTCCTAATAACGACCTATTGTATTCATTGTTTCTAAATATAAAATAATGACTTACTCGTAATAGTTTATATAAGTTCTTTTTACACAGTTAAATTTTATACATTTTTATTTATTATATGTAAATATGTTTTATGTTTAAATTTTTATGACGAGTCCTAAAATTACACACTAGAGAAAACTTACATTTTTCTGAATGTATTTCCTTCAGCTAATAGTATTTGCTTAACTCCTTATTTTTAAGAATCAAGTAAGCAATCGGATAACCACTTGTGAATTAAAATCTCATAACTACTTATTTCTCATTTTTTCGTAAGCGAGCGGGTAAGCGTGACTACTTATAAAAACGACCACGCAAAACAAAAATAATGAGTTTAGACGCCAAAAAATAAGTTGTGCGGAGCTATGAATTTCTATTATATAACCACTTATTTGGTAATGAAAGATTTTGCTGGGTTACTCGTCAACATACAAAAAATCAAAAAATATGTGGTTACATATATCCTTACCAGTGTTTAAAAAATATTGAGTCTAAAAATAGATTACAAAAAATTTTCAAAAAAATCTAAAAAATTATTTTCTATTTGAAATAATGATAAAAATAAGTAATTATCAGTAACTCATTATTATATGTTTTAAAATAATACAGAAGGTAAGTGGGTGTCATTACTGGTAGTCCAAAAAATAATGATATGTCATTACCGTTTCTACACTGGGATATTAATTCAATGAAAATAGGGATTCATTATTTGCAGCTTAATCGTAAATTTTTTTATTATTTGCAAGTTTATTACACTTCTTATGAACATATTAAATAAATAAATCGACAATCTAGCGATAAAATCGCTAAATCCCAGCAAAATATTGGTAATGACACCTCATTACTATCTGCATTACCAAAAATGATATATCATTACCTTTTGCATTATTTTATAATATAAAATAATGATTTCCTAATAACGGCCTATTGTAATCATTGTTTCTAAATATAAAATAATGACTTACTCGTAATAGTTTAAATAAGTACTTTTTACACAGTTAAATTTTATACATTTTTATTTATTATAGTATGTAAATATATTTTATGTTTAAATTTTTATGACGAGTCCTAAAATTACACACTAGATAAACATTTTTCTGCATGTATTTCCTTAAGATAATAGTATTTGCTTATCTCCTTATTTTTAAGAATCAAGTAAGCAATCGGATAACCACTTATAATTAAACTTTTTGTAAGCATGTGGGTAACCACTTATTATTCAAAATCTCATAACTACTTATTTCCCATTTTTTCGTAAGCGAGCGGGTAAGCGTGACTACTTATAAAAACGACCACTCCAAACAAAAATAATGAGTTTAGACGCCAAAAAATAAGTTGTGCGGAGCTATGAATTTCTATTATATAACCACTTATTTGGTAATGAAAGATTTTGCTGGGATTCTTGCACTTTTTATAAATATAGTGATTTTGTAGCGATTTTTGGGTCTGATCTAGCTATTTATTTTGAAAATAAAAATAACAATACTGTGGGCAATATTGCTGAGAGTATAAGAGAGAAATATGAGAGAATAAGAACAATCGCCATTAAAATAAAATATATCATATCTAGGGTTTGGGATTTCCCGTACTTTTTTATTTCCCGGGAAACGGGAATAAAAAAATTTGATTCCCGGGAATCCCGGTAAATATTTTTGAACAAAATTGTTAATGAAAACCACCTATATAAGTAATTTTTGTTAAAAAAAAACATTATTTCAGTACAAATTCAGTCTGTGTAGTGAGAATTCAAAATAAAAATATCAGAATGTTGAACATTTGATTTCACATAAATTACTCTAAGCACTGCCAAATGAATTACATGATTCCAGCAGAAAGCACCCACTACTGGACTGTCGAAAATAAACCGTTTCATTACATTTGGGTCACAATGTTATTTTCCAAAGACAAATAAAACTCTTCTAGTCTTATTTCTACAATTCTTCTTATTTCAGCAGCATTACATCTACTTTTTTTCATATTTCTTTTAAACATTTTACCAAGTTTTTAGGTTTTACTACTTAAATTTTGAATAAGTTATGCGAAAAATCTTTATTAGTTGCAATGCTCCTAATTACTTGGCAAAGATTTTTTTTGTGTGTCAAATAAATTGATTCCCTTTTAAAAGATTTTAACAATGCCATTTTTGTCTTGGTATTTAAAATGTTTTTTATGACTTAAATTAAAAAATCATATTCCAAACAAAAACAATTAAAAAATTTTATATTTTTAAAATTTCCCATTTTCCCGGGAAAAGTATAGTATTTTCCCGGGAATTCCCGGCAAACTTTTCCCGGGAATTTCCGCCCGGGAATTCCCGAATCCCAAATCCTAATTATATCTCATGTCAGCACCGGTTTTAAAATGTCAAAATATATGGAAAAAACAGTTTCGCTCTTATTCTGGGCCTACATTTACGTCTTAAAAATTTCTCACGCTCTCTCTTTTTCTCTTTCAAACATGTAACCATTAAAATTCACAACCAGTGTTACCATATATTTTTTTAGAAAAACTGTAAAAAAAACTGTTTCTTTATAGAAAAACTGTTTTTGTAAAAAAATTTAAAAATCAGAATAAATTTTGGGATGCCGAAGTATCCCAGGGTCTCAATTTTCAAAATATCGAAATTTGAATAATTTAATTGCGTTGGCATTTATAGTAATCAACTTTTTGCACAGCCTTCTAATAAAACGTTTTTTTAAAGAATTTTGGTCTCCAAGGCCCGAATCTGAAGTTAAAAAAAGTTCACCGAGTCAACCTTCCGTGATGTGAACCTTTTTTTATTAACCCCTAACTTAGGATAGAATTTTTTACTGGTCAATGTTGGACTACAAAATATTCTTTATGGATTTGCATTCCACATAAAATTGCCTTTCATGGGATTAAGTATTGTTATGTCGGGAATTGTTTGACGGTGTGTAAAAAAACTACGTTTTTTTGGAATTATCCTCGATCATAATTGAAAAAATAGTAATGAATTGTTATTCAGAATTACCAAATATTTATTTAAAAAATAAAATAAATGATCTGAAAAGTTCGGCTAAAAAATGTCCGTCGCATCTATGACGTGTCAGATTTAGTTTAGCCAATTTTATTCCGTGCTAATTTTTGATGAAATTTGTTATAAAAATGTTTCGTTTTTCCAGTAAGATATTTTGCAGTATTATATTGGCATTTTTAAATTTATTTATGTTTCGATTTTATCTAATTTTTTATAATATGAAAGTTTTATTGTAATTTTTCACTTTCTAGGCTTATAAAATAAATTTTTTATACAAAATTCATTTTATAAACGCGTTATAAGATTTTGAAATAAATAATAATGCATAAGCACTTTTATATTTTAATTCTGAAATTTTAGTTAATAAATAAAAAAAATTGTAAATTAAACAAATGTGCCGATTTGATATGAAAAAACTGTAAAAAAAATCCATAAATTTAAAAAAACTGTTTTTTACATGAAAAAACTGGAAAACTGTTAGGCATCCCAAAAAACTGTAAAAAACAGTTAAAACTGGCTAATGGCAACACTGTTCACAACTATACTTTTTGTTTGTAAATTAAGCCCATAAGAACATTGTATACTCGGATAAAAATATTATCTGTTATATCTCATTTGATATGCTACCATGGCCCGAAATTTTTTCAATTTTTATATTTTGCTCTATAAACTTCTGTGGTTTTTGATTTTTATTTTAAAACTTTTTATAAAAGTTGCAGAATGATTTTTTTGAAAAAATTAAGCACTAATTTTTTTATTTGATAATAAAATAAAAATTAAAAAATGACCTAAATTGAATGCCGGACGTTGCTGGAATATACATATTTACTCACTTTAAATCACTGTTCAATCTTGTATTAACACTAGTTGGCATCATCAGGATAATATAATTGTGGAAGTCATTGGTTCTATGGCTTATATGGCTTTATATTCTTAATTGTTATTTTTTGATAAAGAAAAAAAATCACAAAACAACTTTTATTATTTTTGAAAAAATAAAAATCGTGTTTGGATTGTTTTTGTTTGAATTAGAAATAAAATTCAAACAGAGCAAATAAACAGAAAATTAAAAATATTCAAACAAGAAATAATTGTAAAACAATCAGTTTTTTGAATAAAAGTTATAACTGTTACGTCCCTGGTTCAAAGCAATACTAAAGGCGTTTGTGCTTTCCTGTAAAATGTCCTTTTGGCAAAATCCAAAAAAGTTTAATAGCTTTCATGAAATTTTAGGTCTGACAAACTCTCAGGTAATTATTTTTGTAAACATTTAGGATTTCAGTGAAATTTATAGTGAATAAACTGGATATAACAATTTTTGATTTTCTATATGTTTGTACCATTTCAGCTATAATTTTATACCACTATATAAAGTCTGATCAAATTATATCGCGCCATTATTCGGATACATTTATATCTGAATTATCAAATTATAACTGAATTGATGCAAACTTATAAATTATATGGGCCCATTTCTTGGATAAAATTGTACATAGACCCAAGTTAAATTACAAATGACTGTATAAAGCCCCATATCAATTATTTTTAATCGGGTAGTTTATATTTGTTATTATTGATATATTCCTAGTTTGCAAATAACAATCAGAAACTTGTATTGTATCTCCAATGCATAAAAGCATAATAACTGGAGAACGGTTTGGAATTTTTACTTCGAATTTTAAATAGGCAGAAATAATAACACATATTTTTTTAATCGAAAGAAAAAAAAAATATTTTTTTTTATTAAAATATACTTTTATAAATAAAAATAACTGACTGTAAAAAACAGTAGTTTTTACCGATTTTGTCAGTCGTTTTGAAATTTTTGTAGAAAAAATTTATCAGTTAATTTTACGACATTGGTAGTTATTTTTAATGCATTTGTTAGTTATTTTTCAACAGTTAAAAATAACAAAAATTTTGGTTATTTTGAAGGTAAATATCTTTGCCGCCTTTTTAACTGCATATATCTTTGTTTTAACTGTCATTTTCAGTAGATTCTACCGACAAACTTTTGTGAGTGTACCTAAATGTTTTTCGTAATGTTTAAAATTAAATTTGTAATTTTCTGGTATTTTCAGTCTATGTAACATAAAGTTAATGTAAATATGTCACATGTAGTACGCCAATAAATTGTCAAAAGAACGACACAGTTCACGACTCACTGTTCAGTCCGAGCTCATAACAAAAAAGAACAATTGGACGATTTGAACCGACTAGTTCAATGAATTTTATTGAACGATATGACCGAGTCAGCAAAAAGAACTATTAAGCCCAACTCCAGATTAAACGTTTTCTTTTGCTCTGATTTTATGTAATTTTAGCCGATAGTATGCAGGCTTTGAACAAAAGTTATTAAATTGACGATAAAAACTATAAATTACGAGTATTTGTTACGAATTTGAAGGCCAAAATGCAAAAATTGAGTGATTCATATCAATGTATTTGATTGACTTCTTCTTACCAAGTGTAGGTACGCATCATTCTTCTGATTTTCATCAAATGCAGCACACAAAAGCTCTATGGAGCCATTAGGACAAATCCATTTTTATTTCCTTTCACATCGCTTCACTTCAAAAAAAAAAAAACTATAGTATAATTCGTCTGATTTTGAGCACCCAGTTTCCATTGTTCTTGTCGGTTTAAATAATTCAAAAACAATTTGATTATACAGTCGTAAACATTTGTATTTAATTATTTTAAATAATAAATTTTGTTCAGAAATGCACTTTTAATGCAATTGCATTAAAATCTTGATTAAAACAATTGTAAAATGGTTCAAAAAATTCAAAGCAAATGCAACAACCGTAATAAGGCCGATTACTTAAATATCAATTTTAAAATTTATAAGTTACTTGTAACAATAACATTTTCATACAGAATTCTTTTTATAAACGTCTTATAAGGTTTTCAAATTATTATGCATAAGCACTTTAATTTTTTTGTTGAAATAATTAAATATAATTTTCTTAAAAACTTCTATGTATCAATGAATTTAAATAAACCTGATATGTATTAAAAAAATGTTTGACTTTTTTTTTTGTTGTTTTTAACTATTTAGTTTAGAAGATGTTTTGCAATAAAATATTGAAATTAAATTAATACTCATTTTTATTTTGTATTTAATGTACTCAACAGATCTAGAAAATATATACTTTACACCCGGTCAAAGAGGCAAGCCAAAATTGGTGGTAAATGGTTATTCATTTATTAAAAATAAAACTACAGCCGTAAAATTCTATTGGAATTGTTCGAAATCGAAATCGAAAAAATGTCGTGCTCGAGTAATGACACCAAATGATGCTGATTTGAAAACATTAAAACTAAACCATATTAAACATAATCACGAACCCGATGTTTCGTTAGCAAGAAAAATCAAACTATGATTTTTGAAATACCAAAAATGATAATAAATTTTTAATTAAACTAAAAAGCAAAGGCCGGTATTATAGTAAACACTTAAGTAAAATTTAACACTTATGTGAAATTTTTTCTGAAATTTTAAGATTTTAAAGTGCTTTGAGTATTTCAATACGATTGAGATATTCATCCAGCTTAAAAAATATTAAAAAAGTTTACTTAAGTGATTTAAATACTACAGTTAAGTTTCTAATTAAATTTAAGTGCTCACTATAAAACTGGCCATTAGAAATTATTTTAAAATTGTATATTTTTGGTAATTAACACAATTTTTGAATATTTTTACTAACAGTATTCTTTGTTTTACTATTTCCAGATCTCGAACAATTGGCTCATAAATCTGGTATAACCATTACCCGCGGCAGTAAGGGTAAACCGAAGTTAATGCTGGGCGGTTATTCTTATTTTCGCAACAATGTTAAGGGTTCGAAAACCTATTGGTTATGTGCGCGAAATCGTTGCAATCGTTGTAAAGCTCGTATAATCACTTGTTCATCAAGTGGTGAGTTGGTGATAAAAAATCAAGAACACAATCATTTAGCTGGTTTAAAACAAGAACTAGACTATGATATAGATTAAAGTTAAGATTATTAAATTATGTTGACATTACCTCAAATAAGTACATACGTAAGTAAAATTGTATTGTAATTTATTGCCATGGTTCAGTAGGAAGTTTTACATAAGAGTCTTGAAAAAATTGTGTGAACAAAATTAAAAAAAAAAAAATACTTAAATAGTCTGACTGAATTACACCCTTAATTTATTATTATTTTTATTTAGATTTAAAATTTGTATTAGAAAAAATAGCTTTAGAAACTAAACCAAATAACGTTTATTTTTTAGCCCTGAAAAATCTTATTAGAATCTTTAATTTTGTAATATTTTTACAATCCCTTTTATTTATTATCCTTACTTAATTGATACCTTATTAAGCACGAGTTTTTGGGATGTCAGTTCAACTTGGTTTAGTTAAACCGAAAACAAATAATTAACAAATATTTGTCGGAACAACTTTTTCTCATTTGGGATTTTGTCATTTTTTTTTTAAATAAAACAAAATAAATCACATTTCAAAAGTAGTTTTCTAGTTACAAACATCGATAAACTATTAATATTACAGTACAGTATTGTTTTAACATCATATAGATCAGCTGCAATTAATATTGTAATTAATATGCATTTTATCAATTTTAATTGAGTAGGTTTGAGGTTAAGAAGAAGAATAAACCTTTTTCTCTAAAAGTAATAAACACATTAATTTGCAAATCAGACTAGATCTAGTTTCTGCCTTTTTCAATGGACAGGCTTCATTAGAGATTTTCTATTAAATTGTATTATTGTGTATTTTTTATTGTCAGATTGTCTCTATATGATAATTTTTTCAACAACCCGTCGGCTGTAGGAATCGAACCTGTGCATATTCCTACATTACAAACGTATCTATACTAAAGTTCGACAGCTTAGCCATCTAACCCAAGTAAGGCCTTGAATGCAGTGTAGCTAATTCAAAGTTTTCTTTCCTATTACGATTTCTGTTATTATTTTTTTTACTTTCAGAAGTGATCAAACAGACACATAGAAACATTCTACTTTTTAGATTTTTTGTTTATTATCATTTATTATTATTTATTATTCAATAAGTTTAAAGATAATCTACATCCTAAAACTGGGCTTATTTGATACACATACACACAACTTTCTAAGGAATTATTCCTGCAAACACTGCAATACGAAAATGTTTTGAAATAATATCATTTGGATAAAAAAATCCTATAGGGCCAATAATCATATTTTTATTGCGAAAATTCCCGCCTTCGGTAAATGTCCACTCTAAATATTTCTAGGCAATACGAAAGCATCACTTCTGGAAGTTAAATCTGATATATCGCTTAATAATCATATATATCATCTAGAAGATACAAAGATGATATCGCTAAATAAACTGCACGATAAAAAATAAAAAAAATTTTTTTTAATGTAATTTAACTCTGGCTTTGGCCAACACATAAATTATGTTGTTTTCATCATACCTCTCTTTTTCCACGAATTTGTTTGCTATATTTCCATTTTCTTATTTTTTTTTTACCAAATTTGTATTTATTTTTCCCAAAAATGATATCTTCCAGATGATAAAAGAGTGATGTTGCCGTAATATATTCATTCTAAATTTCTTTTTCCACATATCGCTGATTTATGCGAAAAATCAGTTGATATGCTACCAATAACTTGGCAACGATTTGTATCTGTGTATTTATATTGTGAATGTAGAAATTAAAATACAAAATACTAATACAAAATGTCATATTGTAAAAAGAGCTTTACAAACAACTTCTCAGAAGTTGAATTGCTACTATCAGCAACTTACTTTGTGCGTCATGCCTTATAAAACCTATTAGTGTTTATGCTTAAAATGAACAACTTCATTCATATGTTGGAAGCTCCTGAAAATTGAATTTTGAGGCAGATAATTTTTAGTATAATTGCCAATAAATTTTACAAGGCAAGACGCGCAAAGAAGTTGGTAGAAAATAGCTGCATTTTAACGTATCAGAAGTTGTTTTGTAAGGTGTTGTATGCAATAATGTATTTTTATTGTAGTATTATAAATTATTTCTTTTGAAAGTTCTATGTTTGTGTATTACTAAATAAGTTATCCATTTGAAAGTAATTGTCTTATTTTTTGCTGGGAATATACATATTATTTGAAATTTTATATTTCAGTTAAAAACAAGAAAACTTTTTCTTGTGATATTTTCAAAAGGAAAAATTTAAGTAAATTAAATTATATGACTGTTTATTAAAATAAAATAATACCCTGACCACATAGTGGTGTAGGGTATAATGACAATTGATATAGAAAAGTTTGTTATCAGAAAAGTTGTCTCATACATTGCCTACAATCAGATAATTTATATTTCTGTCATTTACGCATAATCTAATTCAAGTAGAAATTAGTAGTTTTTAAATATTAAGGTTTTTATTTATTATTTTTCTGTTGAATTTTTGTAAAACTTAAAGTACCCAGGTAGAAAATTACAAAGGGGCCAGCACTGGCAAAGCACCGAAATGGGTGGTATGAGTGCTTTTTAACAGCGCTTTCCCAACGCCCAAATGATAACACCGTTCCACAGTGGTGCCAATGCATTACCAAGCCCTGGGAAAGCACCCATAAACATAAAAATAAAATGCTTTGCCAACGCTTAAATAAAAAAATTAAAGTGCTTTCCTGACACCCAAATGATACTTAACACCGATCTATTTAATGCTTTGCAAAGTATTGAGATAGCACCAAGAAACATAAAAATCAAGTGTTTTCCCTGCCACCAAATTATGAGCCCTCATCACTGAAGAATTTTAAATTACTCTAAAAATAGACGATTCTTGGAGTTATTGTATTGTGGAGTCAAAAATTATTTAAATATTCACTCTTTTGGAGTTTCTTTTTCAAAAACAAAATAATGTTATAGGAAAACAAGTGCTGAGAATTCACCCTTTTAAAGCGTTGGGAAGGCGTCCAAATTTAGTGCTTTGCCAGTACTTCTTTTTGTAAGACCGCGGTCTACTTGCGCTTTGCCAGTGCTTCTTTTTTGTTACCACACATAATTTCCACCTGGGTATGTAACGTGTAATAACGATAGTTAATAAATATACGAAGAAGATTTAAACAAAAAACTGGGTTCACGCTTAAGTCGACTTAAGCGATTATGCGAGATGACATAGATTTTATTTTACTATATTTCATGATCTATTTTAATAGCAGAATTGTTTAATTTTATAACAATTACAACTCTTATTTACATTTATTTTCTTAAACCACTTTTTATAAATCGAAAAATATTTTTACATTTAAAATTGTTTATAAAAAATTAATGAATTAAAATTTCTTTTACAATGAAATCATAGAATATTTAATTGGAAAAATCTCAAACATAAACTTGAAATAATATTGTTTTAACAAGTTCTGGCCATCATATTTTAAAATTTACTCAATTACTCATACTCAAGATTAATTAAGATGACTTTATTTTATTCAAAATTAAGATTTGTAATCTGACAGATTAGCGCAAAATCTTTTACAAATGTGCATACTTTTTTCATACAACTTTGTATTCATATCTTATGGTTTTAATCTTTTCTGTAATCCTGATCATTTACACTGTCTATTTTGACGTTTAGGAAGATTATAAATTGCTTGAAAAGATTATATTTGATATTAATGACAACAATTTGTCGTTTGTTGGCTTTAAAAAACGCCAAGTCACCGTATATTTAGCGTTTTTAAATTTTCTACAGCTGGAAATATTGGAAAAATTGTTGCTAAAGCAACAATTTCTACAGCTGGAAATATTGGGAAAATTGTTGCAATGCTAAAGCACAAGTTGTTTCACACGTGAAAAAATTTCACTCGATTTTTATAGGCTTCAAACTGCAATTTAAATTACAAAAACGCTTTTCACGTGAAACTGATTATCGTGAAAAATATATTTTTTTTATATGGAGTATAACAGGTTTTTCACGTGAAATCGAAACAACTTACGGTGCTGAACATTAAAGATTGTCCGATAATCTACCAGTTTATGAAATTTTTTTTGTGTGGGTAATCTAGCAAATTTTATAAGATTATTGCCATTTTCATCAATATTCTTGTTTAAAAAAAGAGATTCATTTAGGAAAAGGAACCAATCACCGGATACGCCACGTGATTATTGGGGACAGGGACCGATCTCTCAACCCGTTTTTTGTTACGAGTATGATAAGGATCGGTTACTTTTACATAGACTTGTTCTAAGAGGGGGTTAATTGCCCCTTGTGACTCAAAAGAGCCTGTCACTGGACTGGCGCGAAAGACCCTAACATACTAACTGACGTAAAAGATCGGTTTATGAAAAAGTTCTTAAAATAACAGTTTTTAATGAATATTATGACTTTTTATTACGTTAAAATTAGGAATAAAAGGAATATAATGAAAGCGTAACGAAAATCTATTTGAAAACCAATCAGTTAAAATACATTTTTCTTTATTTTTAACTTTAATCAGAAAGAATAAAACTCAAAATACCTGATATAATGGCCATTCATTCGGATTTAGATTTTACTTATACTTTTTTATTAATGTTTATGTTTTTGAAATTGAAAATTATTCGCCTTAAAATGATTTTAATTTTATTAGACAATTTATGATTTTTTAACCGAATAATTTTTCTATTTAAAAAAAATAAATAAACAATAGGGGTTTTCATATAAACTCGTATTCTACTCGTAAGCGGTGTAAAACTGGTATGTTTATGAGTTCAATGTCAAAGTCCATACATAAAAAATATGGTTTGTATTTATACAAGGTTTACAATGAATTTACGAATTTATATGAAAACCCCTAATGTATTCTTATGAAAATAAAAAACTTCTAGGCTCTAATGCATGAACTTTTCTTAATTTTGCGTATTCATTTTCCTTATTAAACGTTTAGTTTAAAATGTCATGCATAATCGTTAAATAACAGTTTGTTAATTTCTCGTTTTATTCTGGCAACGTCTTTATATAAAGTTTTTTCGACGTTGTTGTTTAAAGTCTGGTAAATTGGGTGTAAACAAATAATTGTCTCAAAAAATGGTAAAAATTCTCACAATACCGGGAACGCACAAAACCACATTTCAAGCGCAAAAATTAACGTGAAAGTTATTCATATAAACAAAAGCTATTTTTAAGAATAAAACATCGAAGGGAGTAAAGAAAAAATATTAGAACCTGGTATTTGATAACGCTATTAATTATTGTTTATAAATTTTTGTTAATGTTTTAATTATTTTTCCAAATTTAAAACAGCTGATTTATAAACAGCTAGTTGTTTGACATTTTTACCATTTTACCCAAACAAAAAGTACGGGTAACTTCTGGTAAAAAGAGAGACAAATTATTCTCTCATCAACGCTCTCTACAATAGAAACGTTATTTTTTTGTTGTAAGATTGGGTTTCGCGGGTACCCGCGGTAACGTACGTGGAACAAACCTATAATGTGTCTCCACTTTCAAATAAATTGTTAGTGATTCATAGTTAGTAAACGATTGACTCGTTAATCATAGATGAATAATGTTGTTTTCAAGATTTTATCAATAAAAATAATTTATTAATAACTTAAAAAATGATAAAAACAATTTTTATACATATCTTGGTTATGTAATAGTGTAAAATAATATTTTAAAAACAGTTAATACTGCGAATACTGAAAGAATTCGAATGACGAATATGTTTTGATTATATCAACATCACTATTTTGTTTAATTTATTTTTATTTTATTTGTCTACCTATTTGAGAAAATTTAATGGAAAAAGGTTTAAATGATGCAATTGTTCCAGGTTTTTTAATTTGTAGGCTAGATTCCACATATTCTTGGGTGGATGACCCCTGAAAAAGTCTTTAAATAAATGAAAACTCTATATTTTTTATTTCAACAGAGATTTTTATTTTCCAAACTTTATGAAATGCTTATTTTAGGCCTGACACTACTTTAATAGATTGTTAAATTGTTCGGTATTAAACGAATTATGCATACTGTTTTTCCCAAATTGGCTTAAAAACGTTTAATTAAACTGTTTAGAAACTTTATGCATTCGGTTATTAAATTTTATTTTACATATTGTGATTCAAGCTACAAATTAAAGAAAATTTACTTTATTTTAACAATTCAAATATTTGTATCACTTGAATGTCCTAGTTCAGTCCCATTTTCGCCTGTAACGGCACAGGTACTTTCAGACCGGTGCTATTTTCAACAGTTACAGGACAGGTACTTTGATACCAGTCCTGTTTTTACATGACCGGGTAGGTACTTTCAGACCGATACTATTTTCGTTAGTAATGGCGCAGGTCCTTTCAGACCAGGCTTCTTTTCACCGGTCGTGAGACAAGTCACAGGATAAGGATATTTTAACCGGTCACGGGACAAGTGCTGTCATTACTACTAACCCCTGTTTTTTCACAGGGCTTTTACTACTACTTTAATACAATTTGTTTTATTTGTTGACCATTTTTTCATTGTTGAAAATTGAAAAAAAAAATTAAATTTGTCTTAATCATTCAATTTTTTGCTAACACACAACTTTCACTTTTTTGTAAACAACAGAAATAATGCTCAAATGACAAAACGTTCTAAGCAAGGTTACCCAATCAGAAAAATACAAACGGGAAAGCGATGGCAAAGCACTTTAACAGGTGGTACAAGTACTGGCAGAAAGTGCTTTCCCATTCCAAAAATGATAACATCATTAGACAAAAGGACCGGTTGTTCAAAAAGCGACGGAAAAGCACTGGAGAAACAAAATTTGTGAACATTGGCAAAACGCTGGCAAAACCAATAAATAGGTAGCCTGGAAATATATTTTCCAAAGTAAAATTTAAAAAAAGTTCATATGAATTTTTTTGGTCCTGCCGTGATTTGAACCAAGGCCGTCAGATTGGCAGACGATTGCTCTACCCACTGAGCTAACGAGACTTATAATATTTGATAGCTAAACACATAAATGAGTGATAATCGCTGGACAACTACTGGATGTGCGAAAAAGCTAGCACTGGTACGCAGTTTTTTGGAACTAATAAGCCAGCGTTGGGAGAGCAAAAAAAAAGTTGGTCTTAAAGGAGCTTTTCCTAAAACAAAAAAATTTATTTTATAGAACAAAAAAAATTTTAAATTAAAAAAAAATCCAAAAAAAATTGTTTGCTTGCAACCGGATTTGAACTCGGAACCTCCTGACTACAAACCTTTTTTAACGAAGCGTCAGCATTTTTATAAAATCATTGCTCTACCAGTGAATTGGTTTTTCTACCAATGGTAGCATTGGCTAGGTAGCACTGGATAACCACTGGTTGCAAACCTTGGCATATCACTCTTAGACCATTTTTTGCCAGTGGTTTTTTTTATAAACCACCGAAATTTTTGTAAAACAAATGCTGGAATAACGCTTTTTGCAAGCGCTGGCAAAGCGTCCCAAATGAGTGCTCTCCCAGTTATTTATTTTCAACACCATGGTTACCCAGTGGTATGCCAGTGCTTGGTTTTTTGCACCAATGGCGATTTCTGATTGGGTATGGTCAAAAATTATAAACTCTCTAGAGGAACTATCAGCTGGCGCCTAATAAGTGTAAAAGTGGCCATGGCTCACAACATAAATAGTTACCCTCGTATTTAAGTTAAATTTAGCTGAATGCATATAACAGTTTTTTCTGCTAAAATCAGCGGAAATACTTGCTAAACAATAGAAGACTGGTGTAGTGCTGGTAAAAATATGAGTAGTGGGTATCGAGTATTTGTCTTTTTTTTTGGCTACTCGATACTCAAAATTACTACTCGATATTTTCAGAGTTGCATTTTGGACAGACAAAATATATAAAAATGTGACTCTGCTAAAATATACGTCAAAAAAATCAGAAATAAAATATTTAAAATAATAAGTTAAAAAACTATGAAAAACGCAATGAATAGTTGGTGAAAAAGTTAAAAAATATGTTTATAAATTTAAATATTAAATTACCATAAACATTTTCAAAGAATTTTACCAAAAAATTTTAAAAAATTTCAAATTTAAAAACTGTTAAAAGTATCGAGTAGTATCGAGTATCCAAATCAAAAATATCGAGTAGTATCGAATATTGAAAAGTAACCGAATTTACCAGCACTAGACTGGTGACTTCAAAATTTATTTACATTAAAAAAAACTTTTGAAATTATTTTGAGATTTTTTTTTTCTACTTATTATTTACCCGGTGAAAAATGTCCATATATGAACATTTATGGTTCAACCATATATGTATGGATCCGAAAAATGAGGTAACACCTAAATATATGTTCATATATGGACATATATGAACATATACATTTATTAAATATATGCGAATACATGCGAACGTTGCTGTCCTTTATTATAAGGTTGTACGATAGATATAAATTTATGTATGACATTCAAATTAGGCGCTACATATGTTCCTTTTTTTATTCATGGCATTAAATATAATTCCATATTTATCCAAATATGAGTTCCTTTTACATATATGGAAAAATGTGTTCTTCGAAATATGTTCATATACAAGTCCCTTTTGCATAAATTGAATAACATATACTTTCATATTTGTCCATATATGAGTGCCATTTCCATATATGAAATAACAGATGCTTCCATATATGTCTGTATATGAAATTTTTTCCATATATGGAATCACATATACTTCCATATATGTTCATATAAAATCCATATATGTTCATAAAAAATCCATATTTGTTCATATGTGTCCATACATAAACCATATATGAACATGTTTGAGCGTATATGAACATTTTTCACCGGGGAGTAAAATTTTTTGCCGATTTTAGCAGCATAAGTTATTTTCTATTAACCAAAATTTAACTCAAATATCACTAAAATCTTAACAGTTTAATTTTGCTGTTCTTATCTTATTAATATTTAACAAAGATAATCTGCTAATTTCAGTAGTTTTTTCTGCAAGATCATTTTAAACTAATTTTTAGTAGTTTTAAATACAATATTTACAGACTTTTTTCTAAAAATTGTATATTATTGAAGATTGCTTAATAACCTATACAAATTTTATAATGTTACGGCCATAATCTGGTTGAAACACAAAATTCGTTCTTATACGAAGTCGAATCCAGGGGGGTTATTATGTAATTCGATTCGAAAAGAAATCGCTTTCGAATAGAATTTTCACATTAAAAATTCAGTAACAGAAAATTGTTTTTAGTGAAAGAAAATATTGAAAACATGTAGGCAATGTCTAGTAAAAGTGAAAAGTAAAAAAAAAGTTGGACTTTCAAGAACGGGTATCTTTTTACAAGAGATTTACCCCTCAATTCATAAATGCTTTGTAAAGTTATAGCAGGTTTACAAAACGTCATTTTCATACAAAATTTGTTCAATAAACCTCCTATAATTTTACAAAGCGTTTTTGAATTTAGGGGTTCAAATTTCTGAATTCGAACAATATTTTTGGAATCCGCTTATATAATAACGCCCCTGCTGTTAAGTTGTTATTTTACACCAATTTATCGACAACGACTTTTGTGCGTGTAATTATGCACAAATTGCGTAAATAGAATTTCAAAAGTTTTTTATTTAAATATTATAAGCGTTTTAAAATTAACTATGTAAAAATCTTTACCAAATCTAGGTTAAATTATGCAATGTGTATTTACTTAAGAAATTTGAAGAACTCTGATTTTTTATAAAGAATTTCATTTTATGATCTCCTCATCCTTTCTAGATTAATATTTAATTTATTTAAATAAAGTAATAAAAACATTTAAAACTCATTGTACTTTTATTGAACTTTCTACACTTATAGTAGTTGAAACGGTTAATAAAAATTAGTTATAAAAAATTTTTTAAAATGCTTCGGTTTGTCAAATTCAAGTGGTTTGTTATTTACAATGGAGCATAAAAGAGAGGTGAACAAAAAAAATTATTGAAACTATAGAAAATAATCCATTGTTTATAAAGAAATAGTAGCAGAAGCACGCGTGACAAAGGCAAACAAAATCCAAAATAACAAGGTTCTGACAACTGATTCTGGCACAGGGGACCAGTTTGTACCAGCGGTGGATAAATGATTTTGTGCTCGCTTAATATACTTCCATTAACGAGCATTAAATTAAAAGAGGTACCAACTCTCCCAACCTCTGTTAAATGGCTCTCTTCTTAATTTGTGTCGAAAAATGTTGCCATAAGAATTACACATGTCTGCAAAGGCTAACCTTTTGCGATACAAAATGTCAATCTTCGAAAGAGAGCGACGAATACTGTCTGCTTTGAGGATGCATTTTCGAACATTAGACAATTGCAGTACTGCCAGGCGGTATTCGTCGCTCTCTTTCGAAGATTGATATTTTGTATCGAAAAAATGTTAGCCTTTGCCGACATGAGTAATTCATATGGTACCATTTTTCGATACTAATTAAGAAGAGAATGATTTAACAGAGGTTGGGTGAGTTGGTACCTCTTGTGATTATATGCTCGTTGGTGTTGCCAGCTTAGGCTTTTACAAACTCGCTGTCCATCGCATGCAAAGCAGTGATGCATTTCCGAACAGGCCCATGCTGTTTTTAAAACTTTTATTTGAACTTCCCCTTTTTTATTTCTTAATTTTTTTTTAAAATAACTTCTGAAAAAGTCGAGCAAAAGTCTGAAAAAAGCTAACATCATAAAGGAACATGTACACAATATTCACAATACAGTCATTTTGCTTTCAATAAAATTTTTAAATATTTCATATAAATTTTAAACACTTTACTGCTTATGCATAACAATAAGCGTGTTCGTTTACCTACTACAAGTTACTACTTTTACTACAGCTGGAAAAATTCAATACAAAAAGTAAACAAAACTTTCCAATTGTAGTAAAAGTAGTAAGAATTTCGAGTAATCGAACACACTGAATTTGAAAACCTTAAAGCACGGTTATAAAATTAATTTTGTATGAAAATTTTGTTTTATGTCATTTATAAATTTAAAAAGTGATTATGCATGTGACCCTTTAAATCGTTTCAAATTCTAAAAGCGTGTTCGTTTACTTACTACATGTTACTACTTTTACTACAGCTGGAAAAATTCAATACAAAAAGTAAACAAAACTTTCCAATTGTAGTTAAAGTAGTAAGAATTTCGAGTAATCGAACACACTGTAAAACATGCTTCTAATTTTTATATTTTCAGCATTTATTTCATCCTATATTTTTCTTCCTTTTTTTTCTTTATTCTTCTAGATTTATTTGAACTTGATTATCGTTATGATGGTAATATTTTCAATTCCATCCAATATGTTAAGGGTCAGCGGGGTTCTCGTAAAATGGTCTGTGGTGGTTATTCCTACATCTGTGCAAAAATTAAAAAAGGACGAAAATATTGGGTTTGTTCCAAACAACGTAGTCGTAATTGTAAGGCCCGCCTCATAACTGATTTGGAAGAAATTGAATTTTATACTCGCAATATAACACACAATCATGATACGGATGCTAATTATTTGAAGTCCTCGTCGACAGAAAGCTTTACAATAAATTTATTTGAAGAATTTGGCAATAGTTTTAAGTAAAATTAAGTATAGAAATAGACAAACAACCAGATGTTGTAAGCTGTAATATGGATACAAGCTAAGTAAATAACTTATTCGAAATTTCAAAAGTAAAATTGGATAAAAGAAGAAAAGCAAAAAGTAAAGAATATTTTACAGGTGAGCTAAAGTACAAAATTGAATGACTATTAAAATATAAAATTTTGTTTAAGAAATTGCAATAATCATTTACAATATAAATAAAAAATCGTAATAACGTTATCTTTATGTCTTAAGCTACTGCCTTCAATGATTTCATTATTATTTTTAGGGTCAAAGAACTGTGACAAAAGCTAAATTGCATTTTCAGCTATTTTTATATTAATTTCCATTAAAATTAATATTTTAACGAAATTGAGTGCAAACCTTGCAACTAACCTCAATAACTTTTAAGTTCCCACCCATTATTAATCTAAATGTTGCTAAAATATTATTCACAAACTTTACTCAATGCCAATTCTATGAACTTTATTTAAAAATGTGAGTGTACGCACGGTTGGTCTAAAGAGGTTGATAGGCAAAAAAGGAAAAAACCAAATGTCCAGCTATGTATAATTTATTTATTTAGCCGACAGTTACATTCAAATTTTATATTGGATACAACCACAAATGTGCCATTTAAATTATCAGTTAGTAGCTAACTGGACAGTCAGTAATCGGGTCTTAACGGTCTAAAGTTGGGGTGTCCCAAATGCAGATTTTTTTTAATTCGATAATGTGTCATAATGCCTTTGAATGTAGAATTAAAAATGGAGTTGGTTTCAAACAGTGCCAGGGACGGAAAATTTTATTTGTTAAATTACACAAAACCTTTACGAAATTAGTAGGTGCTTTTTCGAAACTACATTGAACACAAAATCTTAACTGAAATCAACATACATAATTTGTTTTTAATGCTTGACGAAGCTTATTGTTAAAACACTTGTTTTTCTATTAAATTTAGTGTGTGTTTTTCTGAAATCAAAAAATGTTGGCGTGTTTGATCTCACAATAATCTGAATTTTTCTTATCATTTAGAACTTGAGACTTTTCGTATGTAAAAATCTAAAATTTGTTGTAAAAAAATATTTTAAAATTTTAAGATTTTATTTTTCACTTGCTGAAAAAGTACTAAATTGTTTGTGGTGGTCCTGCGGTACTTTTGCAAGTGGAAAGGTACTGAATAATTATTCAAGTACAAGATTTTCCATCCCTCACCAATACTATACCAGTTGAATTCTCATAGAATTGTAAGGATCAAAAACAAACACTTCATTTGATTGAACAATCGACTAATAATAGTCTATAATTAATAGCGTCCAAGCGAGTATTCGGAGTTCGGCCAAAAAGTAATGTTCGGAAGGTCGGAAATTTTGCGTAGTAACATATCGCACTTGATCAACAAAAGGGTATTAACTCAAAATTTTTAAAATTTCACTTTTTGCAAGAAATCAACTAACAACATATCTATCTACTGTAAAAATTTCAACGTATTCCGATTACTCTTTCATCTCGAAAACCATATTTGAGACCATTTTCGTGATAGTGTAGTCTATTCTGCTAAAATCAGCAGAAATATTTGCTAAAAAATTTTAAACAGCCTTTTGAAAGGCTCGATTTTTATTTGCAATAAAAAAAATGGAAAAAAACTTCGAAAATTTTAAATTTTTTGGTGATTTTTTAGGCTACTAATTATTTAGCAAAATTGTTTTGTTGATTTTAGCAGGTTAATTTGCTATTCTCCATTTAATAAAATTTATCTCAAATATAACTAAAATTCTGTATATATAACAGTTTTATTTTTGCTTTTCCTATATTACTAATATATAGCAAAAATAATCTGCTAATTTAGCAGTTTTTTTCTGCAGCATAATTTTTAACTAATTTTAAATTTTAACTAATTAAAAATTTTAGTTAAAACTACTAAAATTTAGTTAAAATTTCTAAAAATTAGTTAAAAATGATGCTTTCTGCAGCTAAATTAGCAGATTATTTTTGCTATATATTAGTAATATGGGAACAGCAAAAATAAAACAGTCAAATATACAGAATTTTAGTTATATTTGAGCTAAATTTTTGTAAATGGAGATTATCAAATTAACCTGCTAAAATCAGCAAAAAATTTTGCTAAATAATTAGTAGCCTAAAAAATCACCAAAAAATTTAAAATTTTCGAAGTTTTTTTTCGATTTTTTTTTTTAAATGTAAATAAAAATCGAGCTTTTTGAAAACATCAGTTTACAATCTGCAAAGGCTAACATTTTTCGATACAAAATGTCAATCTTCGAATGAGGGAGTTGCAATCTGCCTGCTTTGTTAGCTTATTTTTAGGTACTCTGGTAAGTTATTTTTCATCAATCAACCTTTTTGCAACAACCGTGTACTGTCATTCCGTCTGTCTATTTGTTTGTACAACTACATATTGCTTAAATGAAAAACAGTTACGCCACAGATTAGTTTTACTAAATAAACAAAACAGTAATAAAAATCCAATATTGTATCGCATGTATGCTGATGATGACTGTGGCGAAGGTGGTGGTATACATGGGATACATAGGCTAGGCTGGCTGAATAGCAGCAGCTAAATTGATGACAGCAGCAACTAAAAAACCTGAGTCAGAGGAGTAAAAAACTAAATAAACAAATACGAGTAATAACAATGAAAACAGGCATGAATATCTTATGGATTTTGAGAAATTAGTAACCAAAAAAATAATAATAATGAGTAAGCAATGATAAACGATAACGGTGACAGTGACATTCATATATAAATGACAGTTGGAACTAAAAAAGTAGCACAGTTAGAGATCATTATGCATTTTTAAAGTAGAAAAATCAAATGTGCTCAATTTTTTAATATTACTTTCACATTGGGTTGTGTGTATATACAAATAAACCAGAGTCACAAGCGATCTAGTATTTAAACTTGGCCTATTACACTATGCGACAGTCAAAATCGGGATGGGATGAAACCAACGGGAATTGTTATATCGGTCAAAAACAAGTTATACGTGTCCCGGCGTTTCGCTGGGTCACCTCTAGGAATAAAAATTGCAATATATCTTTTTATTGACATAACTCGAGAACCACTAGTCCGATTTTGCTTAAACAATTTTAAAAAAATTAAAAATTGCAATTCCTTTAATCTGTTCATATAACGTTTTTCTATATACTCAACAGTTTTGCCGGTAAAAATAAATGTTTGTTACCGCTACCATAAAAATCAATAACCTTTTGTTTATTACTTTTTTTTTAATATTTTAGGCAAAAAATATTTTTTTCTTCATACCGAGTTATGTCAAAAAAAAGACCACCAAAGGTCAAATCGATATATCTCGAATCCTAGGGGTGACCCAGCGAAACGCTGGGACACGTATAACTTCTTTTTTACCGATATAACTTTCCCCGGTAGTTTGAACCCTTCCCGATCACTGACCCCTACCATTTGTCTCACAGTGTTACCAAAGAATATATATTGAGAAACTAAGCTACTCACGGTTCTCGATAATTAGCGAACTTGGGCCAAACTCGGGCAAAGAAAAAAAACGAGGGCTGAGCGAGACGAGGTAAATAGATACCCACTGCTATTACTACTAATGAGTGTATAAAAATCGCTGCTCACAATATCACTAATCACGTCGAGTACCCTTAAATTGTCTGTTTTAAAAGGATGTTCAACCCCTGTTTGCGGAGTTTCACAAGAACTTACTTAATTACCAAAATCCACAGTGGCGGTGATATAATACAATATTCGGATTTTTATTTTCTTGTTTTAATTTTACGGCAGTGCCCAGAAAAGCGTTGAAATCTCGTCCATCATGGGTACTATTCAATCAAAGATATTACACGCCTCACGAAAGAGCTTTAACTGAAAGGTGCGATCACCAGAAATGTTTTTCTTGATTATGTATTTGGGAGACAAAACTCAAAATCTTCGATTAAATCGGTTTTGTAAAAATTTGTTTTAAAATAGCAAAAATTTTAATTTTTAGAATTATGAAAAAAAACTTTTAAAACCAAAATTACTCCTCGTACAAAATACAATAATATGGCATACCATGAGGCTTTCATTGGAATGATGGCTTGCGGAAATCTTATGTATATCCCAAACTGATTCCATATCCTATTCGCTCAAAAATCCCAGACATTTCTGCTGAAATTAAATGCTATTAAATTTGAAAATAACACAAAGCAACAACAAAGTTGTTTACGTTGTTAGTTTGTATGTAATTTTGAAATAATGTCATATTTTTTTACATGTGAAGACACTGAATTATGTAAAGAGTATTTTCCTGTCGGCTTACAATTTAAGCGTATTGCGGTATGACTTTACAAATTTGGAGCAGTAACTAGCGTTAAATCTTTGTACATTTCCTTACAAATCACTGAAAGTTTGGAACTCCACGAAGAAGAACAGCTTTTCTTTGTCAGTGCTGAAAAGCAATATGGTTTAAACGTTACATATCGGACCCCTAAGGGATGTCCGACAACAGTTTTTGACTGACAATGGTTTTAAGATTTTTTCACTTTTCAAAGTTTACTCTAAATAATCCTTTTAAATTTGGACAATACGGTCTTCCTAATATTCTAGAAGATCTTATTTCTTGAATATGCAAGTTGACATCGAAAAGTATTTAATTATATTCCACAAAACTCCTATTATTGGAAACTGCTAGGGCGGCTAGTCCGTGTCGGCAAGTCTACCCCTCTCGTCAACGACACTGGAACATGGCCTTAATCCTGACTTCCCCGATACTAAAGAAAACATTTCGACATCCAGTACAACTCACCAAACTCAAAACCAGGTGTCGGACTACCCACTTTAGAGAGCACATTATCCATCACGAATTTAAATAACTGGGTTCGATGATTCTTTATTGCGTTACTAGAAGCGATGACAATCAAGATTTGTATTTGCTTTAGCCAAAACCTTCTTAAAGCATTTCAGTAAGGTCGAAATTGAATGCGAATCGATTATGTGCTTAATTATATTTCGTTTCGGCAACCTATTACACTCTAAGAGTTTTTTTCACATTAGATTAACAATCAGGCCCCCTATAGATGTGTTTTATTAGAAAATAGGTTATAGGAATTAAGAAAAAGGGAGCAGTATTTGTGCACTGTGTTGGTTTCGACTCAAATTTCCCTACATTGTAAATTTATGACAAGACGTCTGACATGATATGCGGGATTTAAGGATAAGTTTACTTATTTCAGCAGAACACTTCCCATCGTTATATCGATAGAACAGTGTTTCTTAGCCCACATCCCGCCGATGCTCCAAAGAGTCAATAGAATTAAAAATGCTGCAGTCATTGACCTTTAAGCTCCTGCCCATATATGGGAGTTGTATTTTCTACACTCCCAAAACATTTCCGTTGTTACAACCGAATTGGGTCGGTTGCCCCAACCGAATTTAGTTGTGGCAACCGAATGGGATTTTAATTCGGTTGGCAAAAAAAAAATTCCGTTGCCACAACGGAATTGTTCTGAGAGTGTATTTAACCGAATATACATACTTAAATGCTTCTTTCTACAGCTGAAAAAAAATTCTTTTTCCAACGGAAATCACACCGAATATCATCAGTTTTATTCGATTTCCCAATTTCGAAGGAAAAGGAATGACAAATCATGTCATCTGCGAAAAAGTAGATAGTGATGAAAGTTTAATCAAGAAGGTCATTAAGAAAAATAAGAAATAGGTAAGCATCAGCAACAGAACCCTGCGCTATCCATGAATTCAGCTGAATCTCGCTGGAATAGACCCCATCCACAACAACACATATTGAGCGATCTCTGAGAAAGCTCGAGATAAATTAAGAGAAGTCATTACCGACATAAAAAAGCATAAGCTTTGACAAAAATGTGCCGTAAAACGGCAAAAGGTCCTCATAGTTTTGGCACTTTTGATGCTGATTATGGGGTCCCCAAACTTTAGGTATTCGTCCAATACGTTTTGTGATTCTCTTCGTTGCGACCGTTGACATTCTATTAAACGCTTTCTTGACAACATTTCCGAAATTAAGGGCGTTATTTTGTAAAATTTTGTTTTCAAAACAAATTGTTTTTGTAACAATAACAATTTACACACAAATCAACGTTTTGCAAAATAACCCACTAAATATTGCTCTAGAGTATCGAGAGCGTATGGTGCATGGTTTGAATTGTGCAACAGCCCAAGAAACCTCCTGCAACAAATATTTTATTAATTAAATTCACAAAAATATGTGTCAAAGTTGATATTCCATGCAATTGATCCGGAAATATATGGACATGATATATACAAATTTTTAACAAAATTTTAATATCCTTGATACAACATTTTTTAAAATCTCTTTTCAGTGAATTGATCACCAAAAACAATACAAATTACTATTAAATACTAAACAAATATTTTATATTGGATCATTTCCAATTTTAATATTTGGGCGAGCCAATGGTCTCAAATACAATTAACTTAGTGTTATGAGTAAAATTTAATAGTTTTCATTATGAATTCTTAAACTTATGTTTAGTTTGGTTTGTCATTTCACCATGAAGAGACTGATGCCTGAACAACGCTTGTAATTTGTGCGGATTTATTTTGAGAAACATGGCTCTGTTCGTGAAACGGATCGCTCACTACGTTTTTTTTATGGTTGACATAATCATCCATCAGAGCAATTAATTCGTTTAAAAATGCATTGTTACTCCTCACATTTTGTCTAACGGATAACAAGCATCCTCATAGTAAAAAGAAAATATTGCTGCTGTAAAACTTACTATCAACGAAGACCCGAATGAGTCCGTTGGATCTATGTCATGAGTTGGATCTATGTCACTGTCCATTCATTTCATGAATGATTTTGCGGAAAGGTCTTGGTTTGGTATGAAACTCACCTCGTGCAGGAATTGAAGCCGCACGATCACAGGGCATGGCGTACATTAGGTGAATGGTTTCAAAACGAGATTGCCGTTGCTTCAGATTTTCGCATTTGTTGGAATCCAAGATTACACAATTCAACACCGCTTGATTATTTTTTGTGGGGGTATGTTAACTTTCGGCCCCAAATAATGCAAAAAGCGATCGAAAATTTGAGCTCCGAATTGGACTACATCCGAGCAATTAAAAAATACCCTTTAACTTTCTTTCCATTTTCAACTAGGAATTTAGACGAAATCCTGTCATTGTCCCTATTTTTGTTTGCAGGTTGTGACCGATGCATTTTGTATATGAAATGTCACAACTAGTCAAAAAGATAGTGCTATTTAGATGCACCCAACTGTTAAAGTGTGTGTTAAATACACTTGCTAAAAGTGCAAACAACATTTATTATTTCATTATTATTGTTGTATTCGTCGTCGCTTATAGTTATTATTGTTGTTGTTTCAAGAATGATGTCAACCAAACAACAAATCAATAAACAATAAAAGTTGTTCCGAACAGCGGGTGCGGGATGCTGCTGGTTGATTGTGTTGTTGTGTTATGAGATGAATCGAGATAATGTTCCTTTTCTTAAAATTTTTTGTATAAAGAAACCAAAACTGACTCTGACTGTGAAAGATGTGAATAAAAGAAATGAATGTAAGAAATGAAAAGTTAATAAGGGGCAGCCAAATGCCACAGACTATTTATTTATGGTGTGTGTGTAAACATACATAAACATTTACTCTTCTTACGAGCATATAGTATAAATAAAATGATGCATGCATAAAGTCAGTGTAAATTTAAGACCTTGTGTCAAATTGTCTGAATTGAATAAAATGTAAAAAAAGAATTAAAAAAGGCAATCAGAAGTCAGACAAAAGGGCGTAAAGCTCTTTGTGGTTAGTTTCCTCTTTTTTTGCATGGTTGTTCTTGTTGTTATTAAAATCAACAAACAAACGTACGACATTGTTTTGTGAGGATAAAGACGATGACTAGGCCGTCGTCATCGTCATCCACATAAACATCGTCAGTGTTTCTTTTCAGTTTACAATCCCTGTAATAGAGAATAAAAACAGAATTCATTTCTTTTGCAGCAGAAGCCTTCTGAGAAATCATAACAACATTAGCAACAACTCAACAACAACCACAAGGAAATTGTGTGAATTAAAACAAATAAAATCTGTTTATAGACCTTAAAAAGGAACGACTTTTGAACGATTTTTTTTTAATGATTCTGATGAATGTTGATTTCCAGGTTTTATTTTTAAACCTCTTCCTCTTCTTCTTTTTGTTTATATAGCAGTTTGATTTTAGTAGTCAAAGACTAAACTGACCACACTACTGCCACCACGACGTCAACGAGAACAACTTTTGTTTACAATGTGCACTTTATTAAACACATTAAAACAAAGTTGGAAAGTTTTTCTTCTTTTTCTATTTTTGTTCATCACAAAAGCAACTATACTAAAATGTCAACTGGTCGCTATGTTGGTTGTTTAATCATAATTTCGTTGGCTTGTGAATTGGTATGTTTGTTGTTCCTCTGTCTGTCCGTAAGTCCGTCCGTCAGCCCGTTTAATAATATGTACAATCGTTTTTTACCGCTTCTTTGTGTGCATAAGACGACCATCAACTTGCCTTAAGGCCGCTTGCTGGGTCGTTTCTGTTCTCTGTAGTCAGTCGTGAATGTTTGTACGAGTGTATATAAAATATGATGGTTGTGTTTGTTGACCAAAGCACTAATCAAATCCACGATTGATAGAGGTGGACATAAATGTTGAAATTTATTTTTGAAAAATGTTCCAAAACCAATAAACAAGCGTAATGTTCTGCTAATGGTTAGTAAATTTTATATGCAAGCTCCCCAGATCAGTCTAAGACCCCATTCACATGAACGAGGTTTCAGTTATCTTGAAGATTTTTGCATTATCTCATGTATTATCTGGAGATTTTCCATACAAATTTTCTGTTATTTGATGAGATAATTCATAAACCCCCTCAATTATTCCTTCAAAGTCAGGGTTCGATACAATTTTTCTTGTGTTCAGAGTTGACATTTTTGTTTGCAGCGAACATACTCCGCAATGGCGTAGGTAAATGTAATTAAAAAAAATCTTAATAGTAATTAACTTGTATTTCTAATAAAAATTAAGAAAACTAAAATGTAGACCACTGAAAATGTGTATTTCAATAGAACTTTGTTAAATGTAACATCATTATTTCTTCCGCCGAAGAAATTTTATGTAAACAGATCTTCAAAAGCTACAGTCTTGCCTGCACCAAAAAATTAAAAATTTCATCTTTAAACTGTTCGTTCATCCCTATTAAAAATGGGGTTTTCACATCAATAATACCATTCTATCTTAGCAAAAGTTAATAAATATTGTGTTCCGGCCATAAAAAATATGCTTTTTGAATTATTTTGCTAAATTCTTGGTTAGATTGCAAGTTTTTTTTTGCCGAACGTAGGGGTCGCCTTTTTCAACTTTTCGTTATAGCTTCGGCATTTAAAATCGGATTTTAAAGTGTGATATATCGATTTTTTTGCCTCGAGGAGACCAGTGTTTTGCTATAAAGGAAAAATCCAATTAAAAAAAATTTAAAAAGGCGACCCCTACGTTCGGCAACCAATATATAAAAAAAATTTCTACTGGGTTTAGCGAAAAACTTCCTTAGCAAAACTTTAATGATTTTTTGCGAGCTTTAATTTTCTGACATTAGGGTGGTACATTAGGGTGGTAGCAACTGAGATCTGGTGGGTAACTACTAGAACGGGATACTTGACTTCAAAATGTCCTTAGAGCAAAACACTGGTCTCCTCTAGAGAAAAACATCGATGTATCATACTTTAAGATCCGACTGTAAATACCAAAGATATAACGAAAAATGTAAAATGACGACCCCTACGTTCGGCAAAAAAAAATAAAATTTTTTTTTGAAACCTCCTTGCAAAAATACTTCATATTTTTATTTTTTTTTTTAATGGACCAACACTCAGGGGATGCCCCTCTATTAACGCAGTGCATTGTGTTGGTATTAGGAAAATAGGTTATGAGGAGGAGGAAAGAGGGAGTAGTGTTTGTGAATATTTGATTTAAATTTCTCAACATTGTAAGTAACAGGGAAGACTTCTGCGGGGAGTTTATTCCACATACGGCTAGTGCGACTGATAAACGAATTCTCTCTATAATGCGTCGTGCGATCCACTGGACAATCGACTACAAACGGATGCGCTCTACTTGATAAGCGAGTATTACGAATAAAATCTTGGGCTTTGGGGACAAGTTCACTTATCTCAGCTGAGCACTTCCCATGGTAATATCGATAGAACAGGGTCATACAACCCACATTCCGACGATGCTCCAATGAGTCAATAGAGCTGGATACCATATTGCCATTGATAAGCGCCGACGCCCTCCTTTGCACACGGTCCAGAAGCTCAAAAATAGACTTCGAAGCTCCTGCCCATATATGGGAGTTGTATTCCATCTTCGGTCGGATATAAATAGTGAGTAAATCGGATGGAGTGAAGTACTTCTTGCACCGACGTAAAAAACCTAGACACTTGAATGCTTCCTTCGACACCTGAAAAACATGTTTGGAGGGTGTACGGCGCACTGTTTTTTTTTTTGCCTGTAAGGTGGTACGATCTAATGTACACTCTACAAATGCCTAAGTTTACTACTATAAAATGAGTAAATTTTTGTTTAATATAACGCATATGCAATAATACACATATACGAGGGCGACCGCAAAAGTAACTGGCCTAACATAAAAAGAACCGTTTTTTTGGAATTATTATTATTTATTTTTCAACATAATCTCCTTCCAACTCAATACACTTCATCAAACGTTTTTCAAGTTTTTTAATTCCATCCGAAAAATAAGATTTTTCAAGACCTTCAAAATATGCCTCAGTTTCAGCAATAACCTCGCTATTAGATGAAAATTTTTTGCCACCGAGAAATTTTTTTAAATTTGGAAACAAGAAATAATCAGAAGGAGCTAAATCTGGACTATATGGTGGATGCGGAGCAATTTCAAATCGTAATTCGGCCAGTTTTTGTTGAGTTAAAAATGCAGTGTGTGAAGGAGCATTATCTTGATGAAAAAGAACTTTTTTTTTCTAAATGCGGTCGTTTTATCTTGATTTCTTCACTCAACCGATCCAATAATGCACAATAATATTCACTATTTATAGTTTTACCTTTCTCAAGATAATCAATAAATATTATACCCTTTGCATCCCAAAATACTGTGGCCATTACTTTTCCTGCTGACTTAACAGTTTTCGCCTTCTTGGGACCACTTTTACCAGCTTCTATCCATTGTTTTGACTGTTCTTTGCATTCTGGGATGTAGTGGTGGATCCATGTTTCATCAACAGTTATGAATCGGCGCAAGAACTCTATTGAATTACGCTGATAAATCGCTAAAAGCTCCTCGGAATTGGTCCAACGGACGATTTTTTGGGGCAAAGTCAACAAACGCGGCACCCATCTTGCAGATAGCTTTTTCATGTGGAGTTCATCATGTAAAATACTTGTTTTCGTGTATTTTAACAATATTAGCAAGTTCTCTGAGCTTTATTCGTCTATCTTTAGTCACTTCATTAAATATTTGTCTAATGTTTTCAATAGTAGTAGCAGTTTTCGGTCTTCCAGAGCGTTGTTCATCTTCCGTAGTTGAACGACCCATTTTAAATTGTTGAACCCAGGATTTCACGGTGGAGTATGATGGTGCATTATCACCATGAACAGAATTCATCTTTGATTAATTGTGGCGTATAAAAGTGTTTAATTACCGCACGAAACTCTTTATTTTCCATTTTTCAAAAATTACAAAACTTGTTTACTTCAATCACCTGTAACAAAGAAAATAATCGTTAAATATTTCGGAAATTTTGACAGATGGCTTATAAAAGATTGCTTAAAAAAAATAAAAAAAAGTTGCTAGTAAAACAGAAAATGTGCCAGGCCAGTTACTATTGCGGTCGCCCTCGTAATGTAATTATGGGCATTATACGTATAATTAAAAATGTTATGCGTACGTTTTTCATTTTGTTGATAAATTTAAATTTTACGTATAAAATATAAAAGTAAATTATTTCAATGGGGGTTATTTTTGTTCGGTTTTAAGATAAAATATGATTGTAAGAAATGTGTGATTTTCGTTGTAATACAAAAATAACTATTAAAAATGTTTGAGTTGATTTCTCATTGCATTACTTGCTTTGGAGTTTGTATAAATACAAAAACTTAAATCTACGTTATAACCTAGAGAGAACCCTATAAAGACAATCTGATGATAGTGCTTGGTAGTATTTGAAAATGCATTAATTGTCAACCATTGGTTCTAGGAATATTTTTTTTTATAAGTTTTTTCTCTATTTGTTGTAAAACAAATTGTTAATTCTATTTGGAATTTGTCATATTTTATCTTAAAACCGAATAACAATAACACTCATGCAGTGTGTTCGTTTACTCAGAATTCTTACTACTTTTACTACAATTGGAAAGTTTTGTTTACTTTTTGTTTTGAATTTTTTCCTTTGTAGTAAAAGTAGTAACTTGTAGTAAGTAAACAAACAGGCATATAGTAACAATCTTCAGATCAACTAAAAATCTACGGCAATAAATTGTTTTCTAATAAATTTTTATAAAAACGTGTATCAATGTTTTCGGCGGTGGCTCCAGCCGGACCAGTCATTTTGGTATGTCTGTACAACGCCTACACTTGAGAGGTAATGGTAAATTTTGTTTGTTTTTAAAAGATTTCGATGGACATTATTTTACTTTGCCGAAGCAAGAAAGTTTATCATTGTGCATTAGTGATAGGAAAAAGGAGCAAGTACTCAAAATATTAAGCTTTTTCCATAGAAAATAATTTTCAGAAACTTTAGAATTATCTATGGGTTATAGAAACAAATCATCAGAAAATATGTACCTACCACAGATTTTTTGGGGTTTTCTATAGGAAAACTCTGAGATTATGAGAACTTTTTCTAAATAAAAAGCCTGAGATTGTGATGACACTTTCCTCTAAAAATTCTCAGATACTGCGGAAAAATTCATGGATTCTTATGACTTCTTCCTACAGAATAAACACCGACAACTTTTTCAAACGAAGCCTCAGATAAAAATAAGGAATTTATCCTAAAGAAAAATCCTAAGACTCAGAGGTCTTTTCTCCAGTGAAAAATGCAGTAATTCTGAGCAGTTTTTCGAATTCTGAGGGCTCTTCCTAGAAAAACTTTCTTTTTACAGAATATCCCTCACTTTCTAAGAATTTTTCTACACTCAAAAAAATAAGTTAGTAAAACGTTTTGTTTATCAAGTACATTAGTTTTCAGCAACTTTTTAGCTGAAATTGTGTTCTTAGCTAAAGTTTTAGTTATATATTTTTTTTTACTAATTTATCTTGTTACCAAAATTGTGCTGATAAACACATTTATAGTGCGGACAACAACCAGACAGACAATATGTAGATGTCGCAGATTAGACATTAGATGTAGTGCGGAAATAAAACTGATACTTAAACACAGCTCCTCTAAGACATATAATAAATTCAACCGTGAAAGATTTTTGTATCTGTGTTTCATATATAAAACAAAAGGATGCCAAAAGATTGCATGTACATAAAAATATAACACAATAAGATAAAATATGATTTAAAGTATAGACAAAATAAAATATTTAAATTTTATGAGGTTAAAGATAAAAGTTAATATATAAACAAAATGTTTATTAATATTGATTATATGAAATATAAGGTCAGAAATTTTTTTGTGTTCCCTTTCGCATTTTTAAGAAAAAGGTTTTTATAATATTAGAATTGTCTACTAAAGGGTTTTTCAATAAGAGCGCTACAAAAGTTTTTTTTAAATAAAACAAAAACGGTTTTGGATATCAATGAAATTCTTTATTCCTGTGAAAGTACGTTCGATGCCATTATGTATGGAAATCGATCTCTTTTGCATGGCCACCACGGGCACGCTTGCAGAAGTCCAGACGCTGAACCCAATTTTCGACGGTTTTCAAGCATAAATCGGCCGATACTGCTGCAATTTCACGTTCGATATTCGTACGAAGTTCATCAATCGTCGCTGGCTTGTTGGCATAGACCATAGATTTGACTTAGCCCCACAGGAAATAGTCCAACGGCGTCAAATCGCACGACCGAGGCGGCCAATCGACTGGACCATTTCGTGAGATAACACGTTCTCCAAACTTGGTTTGCAATAAATTGATTGTGACATTCGCTGTGTGACTTGTGGCGCCGTCCTGTTGGAACCACATGTCCTCCAAGTCCATATCATCCAATTGGGGCCAAAAATATTCGGTTAGCATTGAACGGTAGCGATTCCCATTCACAGTAACGTGCCGGTCTTGATCATCACGGAAGAGGTACGGCCCAATGACACCGCCGGACCATAAACCGCACCAAACCGTAATTTTTTCGGAATGCAATTATGACTCATGGATTACGTGTGGATTGCTGTCTGACCACTAACGCATATTTTGTTTATTGACGAAGCCATTCAGCCAGAAATGAGCCTCATCGCTGAAGATGATTTTTCGATGAAAATCCGAATCATTTTCAAGTTGTTGCTCAGCCCAATTCACGAACATACGACGGTTCTGGTGGTCAAGCGGCTTCAGTTCTTGCGTCAATTTGATCTTGTAATGTAGGCCAAGATCTTTTCGCAAAATTCGCCACAACGACGTCACAGAAATGCCCAACGCTTGAGAACGACGTGTGAGAGACACATTTGGGCTTTCTTCAACTGAAGCCTCAGCGGCAGCAATATTCTCGACACTACGGGCACTTCTTTGTCTCACTGGCACGGGAACATTTTGTACTGTGCCTGTGGATTCAAATTTTTCCACTAGACGCTCAATTGTTGATCTGCTAGGACAATTATGACGACCATAAATTGGACGTAGCGCTCTTAACGTTGAGGCCACTGACTCCGAATTTCGGTAGTAAATTTTAATAATTTCGACTCGTTGTTGGCTCGTATATCTTTCCATCATGAAATGGCAAACCTTACTGAAGAGAAATGTCAAAAGAGCGGCAAGAAATATGGCGTCGTTTGCTGTCCCTGTCTTTCTACTTTTGTAGCGTCCCTGTTGAAAAACCCTTTATTATACATTGTCTACATTATAATGTGGAAGTCTGGACATTTTTATATTTTACGATGTTTTCTAAATAATGTTCGAAAGAATCGCAAAAACACAATTTTTAGACTTAAATTTTCAGCAAATAAATTAACTAAAGTACAATTTCTCTGCAAATTTTTTGAGTTTTTTTCACTTTACTAATATTCAGTAAAAAGTTTTATTGATTTTAGCAAGGATTTGTTTCCTTTGCAATCGACTAAGTGTTTGCAAAACTTTAGCTGATATTACTATTATTTTGGTTAAAATCAGCTCGCTGATTTTCAGCAAACTACTTTTGCTGAAATTACCAATTTTTCTGCAACACGCTCCAGACTAAAAATTTGCGGACACAACAACATTTTTGCTGACTTTACTGACTTTTTTTGAGTGTATGGCAGAAAGTTTGCTGAACCTGAAACATTTTTTTTTCAATCTAAAATGAATATAATCCAAGGTACATGCACTATAAGGTACCATGAAATCCCAAATGAAATAAGTCGCAAAACAAAAATGAAATAACTCCCACAATTTTCGATACAAATTGGGACTCATTTCATTATGAAATAACTCCCAATGCGTTGGGACTTATTTCATAATTTTTTGTTGGGAGTTATTGCATTATGAAAAAACTTGCAAATGAAACAATTTCCAATTTAATTTTGTTTGGGGTTATTTCATTTCGTTTTTAGAGTTGGGAATTATTTAATTTTTTTTTTAACTTACTTCATTTTGAATATAATTTTATAGTTGGGAATTATTCAGTTCTGTTTGTTGTTTTAAACAGTTGATTTTTTTTATAACTTCTCTATTCAAATCCAGTATATTTACATATTTATCAGTATGAATAATAAAGGGAATACCTCTCGAAAATCAATTATATTTTTAAACAATTGTTTTGTAAACTTATAAGCTGATTGAAAAAAAACGCCACTGGTGATAATTTGCTTTGGCCGAGCGATTTTTAAACCAACCCAAGTTTTCGCTGTGCCACTTTTTGCAACTACTTTCTAACGTTTCTAAAATCACTGAGTTATAAATTTTAAAAAATAAAATCGGTATAAATTTTGTAGTAAAAATGTTCATGTTTAAGCACAAAATTTTAATCACATACACAATATGTGTAATTCTAAATAAAAAGTGCATATTTTACAATAAAATTTTTGTTTGCAAAAATGTGTACGCAAGATTTTTATAAATTTGTTGTCTAAACTTAAACATTTTGCGTAACATTAAGGCACATCTACACGGGATAGAAATCTCGTAGAGTTTGTGCAAAATTTGTCATCTCTAGTATTGTTGGCACTAATTTTTATCGTAATACCATCCCTAGTTGTCATATATTTGTTTTTATTAAAATTGCTGCATTTCAAAGAATAATTCTTTTCCAAATACCAAAAGGTATATTAAATAAACTAAAATATTCAATAATATTTCAAGACATTTTAAAAATTCTTACTAGTTAAAGAAATTGTGTATGACAGCAATTGTCAATGGACTAGAGATTACATTTCCAAGATAAATACAGAGCTGCATTTTCATAAAGTCTCGCGAGTTTTCTATCCCGTGTAGATGTGCCTTTACATAAAGTTTCACCAACTTTATAGCAGCAAATTTACCAACATTTTTATAGTGTACTTATTAAACAAATAATATTCGATATCTTTGAATTGGGAATTATTTCATTTCTGTTGGGACTTATTTCAATGGAAGTTATTACATTTTTTTGGGACTTAATAGTACTTTAGGAAATAACTCCCAAATATTGGGATTTATTTCATTTTCATATTTGGGAGTTATTTCATTTTTTAAAATTGGGAGTTATTTCATTTTTGTTGGGGCTTATTTCATTGGGACTTATTTCATTTGGGAGTTATTTCACGGTTCTCTATATAATTAAAAATGTATTGTGTACCACATATTATGTCCCGACGTGTACAAAGTTTGTTTTGGAAAAATCGATATTGGAACTCACAAAGTTCGCAAAGAGTACAAAGAGCACATAATGACAAAATAGTCAACACTCTTTTTGTTATTGACTCTCACTGTGGGAATAAACTGGAAGTATTCATAGATACATTCGTCTCTGTTACCCTTATCAACGGCAATAAGATACAAAATTCGAAATGTGTGGATGAATATGAAAATGTATTGCACTAAACGATAACAACGAGAGAAAGAGAATCATCCCAACTCTGATACGAACGAAGTAGATGGGCAAGCTGTCTCTGACTTGACTGGATGAATTGGAAGGCAAGCAAGTAAATTGTAATTTCTTGCAGTCGTCAGATAGGTAGTAGACATTGAACTTAGGCAGCCGTAACAACATACACAGAGAAATATGTGAAATAATAATCTAAATCAGAACCTGAAACTATTTTAAATAAAAAAAAAAAACAAGAAAAAATCAAATAGCAAAAGATACTTTTTGTATAACGAAAAATTGAAAAAAATATGAATTGATAATATTGTGTATTTGTTAATAAGAAAAACTGGCTGAAAACCTGGGTGTTTTAAAAGTTATTAATAAATTTTAAGTATTACAATAAATTTAAACCTTGAAGAAAAAGTTTGCATTAATTATAATAAAAAAAAATGTTAAGGATTAACAAAACATGTAATTAGATTGTATAAAAAAATAAATTTTTCAGTTTTCGTAAATAAATTATAAAATATTCACAATTTTTAACATTTAAAATTATAAAAAATTTTCCTTTTTTCCGTGAAGTGAAGTGAAAAAAATACAAATGCAAAATTTTGTGTACCCTTAAAAAACCCCTGGTGCGCGCTGCCCTCCCTATAAATCAAACAAACACAATTTTCCATACACTACCAAAAAAAAAAAAGGAATTCAAACTATAAAATTTAAATATTAAACAAAGTTTCAAAGAAATTACAATAACAACAAAGTTAATAAAAAACTACATTAAATTAAATTTTATTAAAATAAATTATAAAGCATATCTTTGAAGAAAGAAAATTTGCAAATGTGAAAAAACAAAAAAAAAAGTTGTGAAAAAATTTCGATATCTTTGAATTGTATCTAAACCCATTTTACTACTCATACAAATGAAACAATTCTCATGTCACGGTTTAATTGGATTGAAGTTTGAATTGAGAGCATAACAAACGCGCGGCGTTTTATAAGTATTCCTGTGGTTTTTACCACAACATACTAAAAAAAAAACAATGAGATTCAGTCGCACTCTCTCGCCGCTCTCTATCAGCTTACAAAGAGCCGATTTCTAGTGGAATAAAAGGAGAGTTTCCTTAACATTCCTTAAAAAAAATTGAAAAAAGAGTCGCGTGCGTATTTTCCTTATAATCATCATTATCATCAGCAGAATTATTAAAAACTACACCGCGTTAAGGAAACACCTTGCTTTTTTGGAAATCCTCATAATCATCATCAGCAGCAACAACAACAGAAAAACAACACACGAATCTACGAATTCTTTTTGCCAGTCATTTAGTCTTGGTCTCACGAAATTTTTGGGGATTTTCTTTCTTTAACCAAAATATTTTTTCAAACTTTCCATGTTGTTGCTTGAAGTAGCAGCAGCTATAGTCGATGTCATCAGTTGTTTAAATTTTTATCCTCAAAAACTTCATCAATTATGGACCATCATCATTACCATCCCTTAAAGGTAAGTGTTTTTCTTCCCATAATTATCTATTATAAAAAATTATTAGTATTAAAATTGTTGAAAACTTCACTTAAGATTTCTTATCGATTAATGCATACTGCATCCACATATAAATCGCATATGAAAGGGGGAAGAAAGGAAATAAAATTTCAGGTCTTGACGAAAATTCCGTTTTTTTTTTAAGATAGAGTGACCATATTTTAGAGATTTAAGACCATGTCCATACTTTTAGAAACCCATATTATTTTCATTATCCCATAATCTCGTGAATTAAGAAATCGTGAAAACTTTTCAACGAAAATCGCTATCGCCTAAGATCTGCATTTTTCTATTAATGCACCACGCCCTCTAGCGGATATATTTGTAAACCCGCTGACATTCTTCAATGGATCCAGATTTTTTCAAAATTATATTAGTAATTTGTGCTCTTAATTACACTGAAAGAATTTACAAAATTCAAATTAAATTTTTAAACACCTTTCTCATACCAAATTTGTAAATACAAAAAAAACTTTTTAAAAAGCACCAACTAAGAAATTTGTAAATCCAAAAAAAAAATTCTTTTTTTTTTATAATTTTGAATTTTTAATTTTAAACAATTTTTATATGAAAGATAACAATTTACAAACGAGTTACAAATATTTCAAACAAAAAAGTTGTTGGAAATAAAATTTCAATTTAAAAGTAAATGTGATTGCTTTTACAAATTCCCATTGTTGGTACCTACTGTTTTTTCTGTGTAAAATCTACATCAATAATTAAGATTTAAATTAAAACAAAATACCCAATTTTTAGGAAGTTTTCTAAAAAACATTGTGTAACGGTGGTCTCATACTGCAGGTTTAAACTTTAGTTAATAGTTAACCCAAAAATTTATTGTTGTTTTGTGTACATTTTTTTTGACATTTTCTTTTGTTTATAGTTAAGTTAAACCTACAGTATGAGACCCACCGTAATTTTTTTTTAGCTTTTCAAAAAAAATCCGAAATTAAGATTTTGAAATAACATGGACATAATGAAATTTGCGTAACGGCATATGAGTAAATATTTAAGAAAAAAAAAAACTTGCATAAAAAGACAATCTTATAAAAATGTCTGAAAATAATACAAATTTAAAAAAAACCTTAAAAAGAATGTAAAGAAAAATTTTCAATGTTTTTTAAATTTTTCACAATTTACACAATAAACCAAACGATATTACACATTGCCTGCTTACGTCAGTGTGGCAACATTTGCGAAAAAGGTGAAAAGCAGGAGATAAGAAGATAAACAAAAAATCTAAAGTAGAATGTTTGTATGTCTGTTTGATCACTTGTGAGAGTACAAACAATAACAGAAAGCTGAATAGGAAAGAAAAACTATGAATTAGCCGCACTATGAGCAAGGCCTTACGTGGGTGAGATGGCTAAGCTGTCGAACTCTAGTATAGTTACGTTTGTTATGTGGGAGTGCATGGGTTCGATTCCTACAGTCTGACAATAAAATATAAACAATAATACAATTTAATGGAAAATCACTGATGAAGCCTGTCCATAAAAAAAGGCAGAAACTGGATCTAGTCTGATTTACAAATTAATAATGTGTTTATAACTTTGAAAAAATGTTTATTCTTCTTCTTATCCTCAAACCTACTTAAGGAACATAAATTAGTAAAACATTAGTTCAAAATTAGTTTAGTGCTAAAAAAATATAACTAAAACTTTTGCTGAAAACGGTATTTCAGCAAAAAAATTGCTGAAAACTAGTACACTTGATATACAACACGTTTTACAAATTTTCCTACTAACTTATTGTTTTGCGTGCAGTCACCATAGAAAGGTCCAATTCAAGAATTCCTTAAAAAAGGCGTGTTACAAAATTCAACCAAAAAAGTTAATACTTCCGAAAAATTTAAAAATGATTGGTTATCATTAGGGCAAGGAATCCTATGTAAATGCATGGGTTCTTCTCGATAGTCCAAAACTAATATGCACTAAATATTTATCCGACTCATCAAATTTAGAATAAAATGGCATCGATTTGTAGTTGCATATTTTTGCATGTTTTGTCAAAAATGCATGTTTTTGTATATTTTGACTTTAAATGCATATTTGGTGGCTTTTTAATGCATATTTTGTGCTTTTTAATGCATATTTGTGCATATTTTGCATTTTTAGGAGCATCTTTTATTTTGTAAAAAAATTTAAAAATTTGATTCAATCAAAATAAACATTCTTGAAAACCTTATTGACCTATGGAAAATCTTCGAGTTGTGTATTTGTTCCAAAATAACTACTTAAATATATTTTTAAGTTTTAAAGTGCATTATTTTTCAAAAATAATAGTTTTTAGTGCATATTTCTTATATTTTTAATGCATATTTTTCTTTTTTAGCCGCATATTTTAGGCGCACATTTTCCATTTTTAAGTGCATGCAATTCCTTGCCGTAGTTATCATTCTTAAATTTTTTTTACAAAATCTGAAAAATATTAAGGCATAATTTCAGCTATTTGAACTTCAATTTCTTAAAAACAACAGTTCGTCAGCATATTATTGGTTTTACCCACTAACCACATTTGGAAAAATTTAGTTGTAAGTGGATCATAAATATATATAATGTGAAGACCTGCTTCCTGATTCTGAAACCTGTTTTTCGATATCTTGTTTCGTATCTGAGATAGCCAGGATCGATTTAACCATTAATTACCAAGGTTTTGCTGTATATATTACTGATGGGCATATACATTGATCAAATATAGCATAAAAAAAAATTATATTCATTATTGTTTTGCTGCATTGCCATAACAACCAGATTATAGAGTTGTCAAAGTACGGGTACTTAGGTACTGAGTACTCAGTACTGCCTGCTATTACGAGTAGTCTATACCCAAAACTAACAACTCAATAGTTTCAGTTTTGTATTTTTTCAAATAATTTTGCCATGGAAATAACCTACGACAATAATAATAATTAATTATAATTAATAAAACTTTCGGAAAAAGATTGATTGAAAAAATGTCGAGTAATCAGTTGAAAAAGTATTGAGTAGTATCGAATACTCAAAATTATCGAGAATTTACAACAGTAGTAGAATAAAATAAAAACGATAACTGCTTTCAGGCGCACATAAAAGTTAATATAAGCAGCAAAGACAGTCAATTGAAAAACAAAAATTGATGAGTAGCACAAAATAAGAAAATGTTGTTTTGCGAAAGCTTAATAACTTGACTTATTGTATAATTCACAAATTCATAAATGCTTTATAAACCCTACGGGAAATTTTAACAAACTGTCATCGAACTGGCTCCTTTATATGAAATAGACTGGTCACTTTTACATGGCGTTGTCATAGGAGGGGGAAATTGACCCCTTATGACATGTCGCAAGACAAATCCTAGGACAGGTTACTGAACTCTCATAAAAAACATAGTTCAGGGACCTGTCCTGGGATTTGTCTTGTGACATGTCACAAGGGGTCAATTTCCCCCTCCTATGACAACGCCATATAAAAGTGACCAGTCTATTTCATATAAAGGGGCCAGTTCGGTGACAGTTTGTTAAAATTTCCCGTAGGGAAGTTATAGGTGGCTTATGAAATAAATTTTGTATGGAAAATTAGTTTGTAAACCTCATATAATAACTTTATAAATCATTTTAAAAAGTCCCTAATCCCATCCCTAACTCAATTTTTTGAAATATGGTCAGTGGGTCAAAACAATGATAAGCTGACGATATGCCACAATTAAGGGTTGGCAAGCAATACCGCTAAAATACCGTTATCGATTCAAAACCCTTTCAACTGACTACCATTACTCCTAAAATACTGTTACCGAAATACCCGGAATACCGTTATTCTTAAAGTATCGTTACCGAAATAACTGAAATACCATTATCCTTAAAATACCGATACCGAAATAAATGAAATATCGATACCCTTAAAATACCGTTACCGAAATAAATGAAATAGCATTATCCCTAAAATACCGTTACCGTTATTTTTAGTTTTCTTCTTTTGGTAATTTCACGCAGTTATTGAGTATTTTTTGTACATTAAGTTGATAAATTGATTATGTTTTTAATCTCGTTTGTTTTTTGTAAAAAAAAAAATTGCGGGATGCGTCGAAATAACTGACTACCGTTACCGATATAACTGAAATACCGTTAACCTTAAAATACCGTTACTGAAATAACCCAAATATCGTTATCTTTAAAATACCGTTACCGAAATAACTCAAATACCGTTATCGTTAAAATACCAATACCGAAATAAATGAAATAGCGTTACCCTTAAAATACCGTTACCGAAATAACATAAAATATCGTTACCCTAACGATAACCGCATTCGTTTCGGTTACCATCCATGATTTATACCCTACACCACTACGTGGACAGGATATATTGAGATTGTGCTAGATGCACTTTTTAGTATATTGATCGACTTAGAATCAATTTTTGATTTGATTTACAGATTTCCGTCTGTCTGTCCATGTATACTTGTGCGCAGGTTACAGGTTTAAAAAATTAGATATTTTGATGGATTTTAGTATACCGACTTATATCAGCCCACGGACGAAGTCTACTGATTTGAGTTAAAATTGGACCATATTTAGGCCTCGTGGCTATCTAAAGGTCTTCCAAAAATTGGATCTTTTGTTTGTTCGCTCGGTAGTGGTTGCAAATATTTCAGTGAAATTTGGTAACTTGATTCACATGGTCCCAATGATAGAGTCTATTGCTTTTGGTTAAGATCGGTTCATGTTTAGACTTTTCAAAATCTCACTGATTTTCTAATTTTTTATCATTTTATAGACAAACTTTGACACCATTTCAACACATTCAAATATCAGCTACAAATATTATTTGCCTTTCAACCTAACCGTATAGGGTATCATGTAGTTGGCATGTACGACTTTAGATTTCTTACTCGTTTTTTATTTAATCTATATTATCCTAGCATCGTCATATGACGACGCAACTTCAAGAAGCGATATTTTCAAAACGGTATTTGATATGAAAAAAGTAAAAAGCAAAAAATTATAAAGGGTAAATTTGTAAAATATACGAAAAATGGTTTATTTTACGAAAGTTTTTGTTGTTTTGACATTTATTTCGTATTTTTATGCATGGATTATTATGTGTGTGGCGTTAAAAATTTGAAAATGTTTTCGGGCATATGGTCAAATCGCACGACTTTGGAGGCCAATTGACAAGTCCATTTCTCGAAATCAACTTATCGCCAAATTTTGGTTTCAATAAGTCCATGTTTGCCGTCGCCGTATGGCACGTAGCGCCATCCTGTTGAAACCACATCACGCCCTGATCAATGTCACCCATATTTTAAAACAAAAAAATCATTGATCAAGGTGTGGTAACTGGCGCTGCCAACTTTGCAATTTGTCTCCATTTTGACTATTTTTGAAGTGAAATTTTATGAAATGACGATTGACTATTTTCCAAAATTTCCTGTACGAATATGACGATTTTTTAAAAATTAAATATTTTTTATAGTTTATTGTTAAAAAATGTAATTTTAATAAAAAGAAACATTAAAAAGATTTTAAATTAATTTTTTGAAGAGAATTCCAGGGTTCCATCAGACTCATTGATAATTTTGAATTCTACTAATTCATTATTATTCAATTCAACAATTTAAATACAATTCAAACATAAATGTGAAACATTTCGTCATGGAAATTTCTGTTTCAGTTCCGGCCAATTAGTGGAAGAGCATGCTGTAATGTGGAACGCCTAACAATTTCGTAAAATACTTTAACAATTTACATAATTGTATTATGTTACAATAGAGAGTCCAGGACCCTCGGAATAAGCCAAACACATATTCTTGGCACCTTTTGAAGCAGGATCAATTTTCCACTTTAACCCACATTATCCTACACTAATAAAAAAATCCCGTACAAATAGGTCAAAATTGTGCTGGCGCAAATACATGTTATTTTAGCAGAATTTTTACCTATTTGTACGGACTTTTTTAAAGAAAATAACAGAAAAATTAGTTCAACTTAATCAGAACGCTTTAAACAGACTTTTGGACTAACTTTTTTTTATGAGTGTACTGACAGAATCCAGTATAAAAGTACTAAAAGTAATAAAGAACTAACTGTTGGGACACATTTTTACATAAAAAGTCTTTTTAAGTAAACTCTTCCCTACTTTCATTGAAATATAAGGAGTTTTTGAATTGATGATTTTCTCGCCATTTTTCATTTACAAGATAACGATTTTGACGTTATCAAATAACGATTTTGACGTCGTCAAATATTTTTGAAAAAATCGTCAAAATCGTCATTGCGTTTTGAAATATCGTCAAAATATTTTTAAAAATCGTCAAAACTTTAATAATCAAATATTTTTATTATTATAACCCTAAAATCATATTATAAAATTTAAAAAATCACCCGGTTTTCGGTGTCAGCTGTAATTTAAGAAAAATTCTTAAACTAGTTTTTTTTTATTTTATTGGTTGAAGTGAAGGAAACTTTCAATGTAAATTGATTTTGTAATAAAACAAATTGTTATAGAAATAACGCAACACTTCACCGAAATGTTTTAAAAACTAATCCTTTAATACTCGTATCTCCAAATTTAAAACAATTTTATGTATGTATTGAAAATTTACCATATCCTCGACCGGCCAGCACAATGTCACATGTGTTTTTTAATAGATTTTCAGGAGAGCGAAAAAACTATTACAAAATCTACAAAAAAACTGTTACAAAATATTTTATTGGCGTCATATGCCTTAATTATGATTTTACTTAATGAGCAGTGTTGCCACCAGTAAAACAAAAAATTACACATCAAAGGAATTAAATATGCTAAAAATCCCAAACGTATTTAACAAATTGTGAAAAATAATCCGCTGCAGGCATGTCCCTATTCGGATTTCATTCTTGCCTAAGGAAATCGTCAGGGGACGACGTTTTTAGAATTTCTGGAAATATTTGTTAAGTTAAATTACAAACTCAATGAGAATTTTTTGTTCTCGTCTAGGAGCGTTGTTAAACATTTAAAATATCAAAGAAAAAACAAAAACAACAACAGAAAATTTTCCACAATTTGCTTTGTCATCTTCCAATGTACTACTCTGTTGTTTTGACAGATCTAGCAATGTAGTGACATCCATTCATGTAGAAACAACAATAAAAAATTACACAGCTGTAGGTCAAAAATTATCCAAACCCGTATGAAATTACACAAAAAATATATTTTTCGTATTATTAAAAAAAAAAAATCTACTGTGCACAGTGTAGAAGAATACGAATATTTTGGGAAGAATTTCGCCATTTCTTACCGACATTTCATTCGACTCAAAAGTTTTGCCATTTTTCTATTAACAAACCGATTTTTAAAGACATAACATTTCTATCATCTACAAAGTGCAAAAGTTATTTGCATTTTAAACTAAAATTTAGCATTTTAGCTATAACCTGGTCCGTGTTTTTGTCTTCTGCAAAAGCAAATCAAGGCCAATTTCTCTGAAAATATTATAACAAATTATTCTATTAACTAAAGGGAATTTCAATGCAATATCTTTTTCAGGATTAAAATAGCGTGCTTTTAAATTTGAATATTAAAACAATGGTATTTTGTTCGTATTAACAATTTCTTTCAGAACAAAGTATTTATGTTTTTCAGAAAGGCTACTTCATTCAAATGCATTGCATGCAAAAATATTACTTACTTGCTAATTATTTTCTCCCATACTCCTTAAAATTTAACCGTTTCTATTTAAATTAAATCAATTTTTCTTTGAGTGCAAAGCTGGAACTTAAAAAAAGCTTTAGTAGGTCCTCCAAGGCGTCCGTAATCGGCAAGACAGGAAAAATTTTAAAAATACCGTATTTGTAAAATTTTGCCTGTTTTCTTTAATTTTTATGTTAATGGTAGCAAGACAGAACTTAGCATGAAATTTCTCCGCAGTATGTGTATCAACAAATTTTCTTTTAAAAAATAAAAATATATATTTTTTTTCAAAAATTTCATATGATTCTGTTGAAATCTGAAACATTCTAAAATATTCTGATTCTGCTCCAGCTTGCTGCGATAACAAAATTTTTTTCTGGTCAAAGCCCAGTATCATGATAACTACAGCAAAAAAAATTTCAGATATTAGAAAGTCACAATCATAACAAACTCAAACTTCCCACTCTTTCGCTGAATTTTTAAATGTTCTTGCAAACAAAGAGAATTTTTAATAGAAGCTTGACAATTATTTTCGCAAACAATTAACTAAAGGTGGTGCTTTAAACAAAACAAAAAAAATATATAGCACCATTTTTGATTTCTTCTAAATTGGGTTTAACACTAAAAATTTACAAAAGTAATTCACCAGAAAATGGAGAGTTGTGGTAAATGTTTCGCTGACAAACTCGTTTCGTCCAAATATAGACTAATTTTTATTAATTTATTAAAAAGCTCCGGGACTTTTAAAAATTTACGGACATTTCTATAAAAAGTGAAATTATAAAAAAACTACACAAAAATGCCATTATTCAAAAATTATCCAACGAATGTGTAAACAGTCCCGTTTTTGAATAATTATTCAAAAAGTGGCAACACTGTAAATGAGTCAAAATATGCAGAAATATGTATTTTTATCAAAATATGCAAAAATATGCAGCTACAAGTCGATGCCACTTTGTTCTAAATTTGATGATTCGGATTCATACTTAGTTTTGGACTGTCGAGAAAAAACATGCACTTGCATGGAATTCCTTGCCCTACTGATCATAAATATCAAAAAGTAGGTTTCGTAAGTTCTAAAGTTAAATTAACTGCGTTGCCACATATTGATTTAAAAATCTTCATGTCGGATTTTTTTAAAAATCTTAAAAAATCATAAAAATATTTAAAAAAGTAACCCTAAAAATTGCGTATTATTTTTCATTAAGAAATTTTGATTATTTATGTAGATTTAAATTAAGAGAACACATTAAAAATATAATTAAAAAAAAATTTGGATCTATTGAGAATGTTAGCGGGTTGACGTTTCAACTTTGGTTGCAAATATCTTCGCTATAGGGCGTGGTGCGATGAAAAAAAATGCAGCTGCATAAAAATCTTATTTGCGCCATACCAATTTTAGTTAAAAAAATTCGCACGATTTTTTACTTAAGCGAACTTACATACATATTTTCCCAATTTGAGCATACTGAAAAATTAAATATGCCGAAAAAATGTTCGCTTAAAAAAATTCATAGTTTGTATAGTTAAATAAATAAATTAAAAATATCCTTTAAAATATTAAGCGTAAACTGAACTCTATAACTTTCCAAAAACCCAAAACAATTATAATTTTGAAGTTTTCCACTTTGGCCTCGACCTTTACATAAAACTAAAAATATACAAAAAAAAATAATATTCAATTTCAGAATGTCCTTGTTCATAGGTTTTCGATTGCTTAATTGCAATATTTCAAAAGTATATTATTATTCTTTTCGAGTACACATTTTATATCAGATATGATTTTTCCATATTCTACCCCTTATTGTTTTATACGCATTAGGGTGACAATGAAAATATACTGGGAATATTTTTTTAATTTTTTAGAAATTTAATTATGCCACTCACATGGTCCAATTTAAAACAAATCGGATAACTCTAAGTCTTGACTAGCGATGCTAAACGGGAAATTCCGAATCCCGAAATCCCTCGATTTTCGGTATTGGCAAAATCCCGAATCCCGGGATTATTTCTCAAAAATCCCGGGATTTTCTTATTTATTAATATTAATATGAACGCAAAAAAACAAACTGAGCAATTTTGGATCACCGACGTTTTTTCTTGAATTTCCTCATATTTACAAGAAATTGATGCCAAGATATTGGTAAAATTAGAGATTAAGTTGAGTAAAATATGCAAAAACTTTGTAGAAAATTTTGAAAAGTTGGTAAACAATATTAAGCTTTTGAGTAATTCATGCGAAAAATCAAGTTTGTTATTTTACCGGTTTATTCTTCCAAGCGAAATTCGACTTCTGAAACCTAATTTTGGCTGGGACTGTAAGTTTGAATTCTGCCATGAAAACATTTGATAACGATAACCAAACAACTTTGTAGCTGTAATTATACGATTCAGTTCAGTGTTTTCAGTGTTTCAGTGTTTGCAAACGCTGGCAAAGCGTCCCAAATGACTGTTCTGCCAGTCATTTATTTTTAACACCGCTGTTACCCAGTAGTATGCAGCTACTGGATTTTTTATAACGCTGGCAATTTCTGTTTCAATATTCATAAAATGTACCACATTATTAATTAACAACTATTAAGTAATTATGAAACGCTTTATTCTATAAAAAATTTGTTACATAACAAAAAAAAATTTTATAAATAAAGGAAAATTTAAATCCCCGAATCCCGAAGAATCCCAAAATCCCGTAAATCCCGCGATCCCGAAAAATCCCGTAGTGCCGAAAATCCCGGGATTTTCAAATATTAATCCCGGATTTTGGGAAAACAAATAATTTAATTATGACTTTCTAATAAATCTAGATTTTTTTTTTTAATTTAGCAAAATAGTTCTATGTCTCGAAAATCCTTTGAGTGATTTTAAAAATGCTGTTATATTTGTGTTCAGCATACTAAATTTCATTATAAACGATATATTTTTAATATTTGTTCTAAAATTCCGTAATTTCGACCTCAAAGGGGCACGGCTTAGAGCTATCCCATTAGGCTAAAATTTTCATTATATGAGTTTTAGACCAAATGGCACAGTAATCATCAGTGAATTCTTAAAAATTCGAAAGTTAAAATAGCGTTGCCACCCTAATGTGCACATACTAATTCCACTAAATATGAAAAATATCGTTCATGCCGTTGTTTCCTTTCGTTCAATATCATTTAATTGAAATCTTTTATTAATGAATATCAAAAGAAGGGTTGAATGACGAACGAGTACAATTGTGTACTTTGTGAAATTTTTGAATAATTCTGACATATAATTTGTGTAAAAACTATTGTAATTGATGATTTTATTGCGTTTTTGTTGTTTGAATTTGTTTTAATTTTTATTGATAATGTAATGATTTATTTATTATGTACGTGTTTTGTTTTTTCAAATTATATTTAATTGCCCGTACATATATAATTTTAGAGAGTTTTGGAAAAATGGAAAAAAGAATTGAAATTAATGAATTGGTATTATTCTCGTATTCAAACTATTCTAATGAAAATGCCTTAAATTAAGCAAAATTGAAATCATTAAACACTGTTTAAGTTTGAAAGAAAATTTTTAAATTCTAAACATTTAAAGAATTGATTAAAATTGTTTAAAATGTTCCCAAAAAATATTTCGCATTTTTTAACATATTAAATTTTTTCTATTCAGCAATTGGGTTAGAAGTTTAAAATCCTAAGGCTTGGTGATCGCAAAAATGTTTTGAATTAATAAAATAAATTAACATGTTAAACAATAACAAAAATCCTTTAATTAGCCTGTAAATATTTAAAATGTTGGTTATTAATTAAAATTGTTAATGTACGTTAAATAAAAATGCCTGGATAAGTTGAGAGTTAGATGTTAATTAAAAACCTTCTTTTTTTAATTTATATCAATACTCGTCACACAGGACAAAATTAAAATTAATTCACCTTGGGGCTTAATATGTTATGTACATGGGATTAAAAAAAGTTTTTAAAACTTTTGACAAATGGTTCTCAAAACAATTACCAACCCCTATTCGAAATGTTTTGAAATAATATGCAACAAAACGAACAAAACTGTATGACCTAAAGGGGCTTAAATCAAATTTACAAGAGATTAAAAATTGTGTTGTAGAATTTCAAAAACAAATGGCTTTTAAGAAAATACTCGAACCCTCTAAATACAGCATACTTTTTGTACTTATTGAATATATTATTGCAAGTTTAAGTTCATCGCTGATATTTTTTCTACCCGAGTAAAAATAATTATATGTGGTCACATCGAACTATGACCGCCAAAATATCTTAAGCGACAAAACCAACATTTTACTGGAGAAAGCTTTTTACAATTTTTATGTTAGTGGTTATGTAACTACATAACTGGTAATGGTAAGTAGGCAATGTGGCGCAAAATAATGAGTTATGGTTACACACCAGGATATAAAAAATTTTTGACGCCCTGTGCTCCAGTGGGAGTTAGAGGAATATATATATTCATATATATATATATATATATATGAAAAATCAAAATATATATCGTTACCTATGTACTTACAAGTATTGTCAAAAATAATGGGTATAGAAATAGATTTTCAAAAAAATAAGTTTGCTAAAAAAATATTTTTTTATTGTAAAATTTTTTTTTAATAAAATTTGCTCGTGCGGGAATTGAACCTGGGACTCTAGATTGCCAGTCAGTAGCTATCTCGATACGTAATAGTTGATAGAAAACATACACTTATAGAATTTTCGTTCATAGTATTAAAGAATTTATTTCATTAAAATGGATTCATTGATTTAATGAAAAAATTAATTAACTGTATGAAAATTCATTGTTGTTGTGAGTTTTTGTATTCGATTCTTTTTTTAGTTTTTCATAAATTCATAAAAAAACTTCATTAAATTAATGAAAATTTTTAATATTTTCCCGAAGATTTTAGTTGATCTGAAGATTGTTTCCATTAGTGTTGTTTTTGTTCGGTTTTAAGATCAAATATGACAAATTCCAAATAGAATTCACAATTTATGAATGGGGGAAAAGTTTTTAGTTGATCTGTTATTTTAAGTAAATGAATGTTATTTTAGTTTGACTCAAGATCATAAATTAATATCACTTTTTGTTTAAATTATTTTCAAATCAAAGAAAGATGATACAATTTTTACAAGTAAATTACAAAGAATAAAAATTATTGAAAAAATTCGATAAGACCAGCAAGGCAGAATGCGCATTTTCGGCTTTCGCTACAAAGCCATCATCAGTGCCTTTCGCCTTTGAGTGGGTTAATATTTGATAATCGTCTACTTATATGAATGTTGAAAGCAAATCGAGTTTGTTATCAACAACTCAACTTAGACTAACATCAACGAAATTTAACAATGCTATTTTTATCCTTTTGTTATTATTACTCTTTTTTGCTTTGAACCTTAATCAGATCAACTAAAAACTTTTCCCCCATTCATCTTAAACACATTGACACGGTGCAAAAATACAATTTAATAACATACATTTAAATTTAAATTTAACGGTTCGTTGTAATTCAAACATCTGTGTTTATCATACACAGAGTTGAATAGAATCAGCTGAGATATCTTAAGAATTAAGGTGATGAAACTTGGTACACCGACTTATGTCGGCCCAAGGACGACGCCTATTGATTTTGGTAAACATCGGTCCATGTTTAGACCTAGTGCCCATATAAGGGTTCTACTAAAATTATATGGTTTATACGCTGCAGGTCGCAAATATTAAGATATTTTGATAAAATATCGTACACCGACTTATGTCGGCCCAACGACGAAGCCTATTGATTTTGGTCAACATCGGTCCATGTTTAGACCTAGTGCCCATATAAGGGTTCTACTAAAATTATATGGTTTATACGCTGCAGGTCGCAAATATTAAGATATTTTGATGAAATTTGGTACACCGACTTATGTCGGCCCAAGGACGAAACCTATTGATTTTTGTGAACATCGCTCAATGTTTAGACCTAGTGCCCATATAAGGGTTCTACTAAAATTATATGGTTTATACGCTGCAGGTCGCAAATATTAAGATATTTTGATGAAATTTGGTACACAGACCTACGTTGGCCCAAGGACGAAGCCTATTGATTTTGGTGAACATCGGTCTATGTTTAGACCTAGTGCCCATATAAGGGTTCTACTAAAATTATATTGTTTATACGCTGCAGGTCGCAAATATTAAGATATTTTGATGAAATTTGGTACACCGATTTATGTCGGCCCAAGGACGAAACCTATTGATTTTGGTGAACATCGGTCCATGTTTAGACCTATTGCCTATATAAGGGTCCTACCAAAATTATATTGTTTATACGCTGCAGATCGCAAATATTAAGATATTTTAATGAAATTTGGTACACCCACCTATGGCAGCCTAAGGACGAAGCCTATTGATTTTCGTTAACACCGGTCCATGTTTAGACCTAGTGCCCATAAAGGGTCCCCCCAAAATTGGCTTGGTTACACACTGCAGGTCGCAAATATGAAGATATTTTAATGAAATTTGGTTCGCGAACTCACATTATAGAAAATTTTGACACAAGTCCCATTTTAACCCTTTCGAATTTCGGATCCAAACATTAGTTGGCATTAAACCAGACTGGTGTAGGGTATTGTATAGTCGGCATGCCCGACTTTAACCTTTTTACTCGTTTTTTATTACATTTGTTATTTTTTTATGGCGATGTCGCATAAAATAATGAGTTATGGTTACACACCAGCATATGAAAAATCAAAAATATAACATATGTAAATAATAAGACTAAAATTAGATTTTTATAAAAATAAATTTTATTTTCAACAATTATCTTAATTTTTGCATTAAAAAATACAAAAATTGTTTTTTCGGACTTTCTATATTTTCATATATTTAGTTAGAATATTCTTCCACCTCAAGTCCAAATTCTAATATGATATTGTCATATTAGATTTTTATTTGTTGTTTCAAAAAGGGGTTGATCATTTTCATGATAGACAATACAATTGTCTCGTAGACATCACTCTACTCTTCAGTTGTCCGCAATAAGAAAATGATAACTTTCTTACTCAAACATTTTACAAAATGTATTGACAACAAACATACATATAAATAGTACCCAAAGGGTACTTTTATGTAATTGTTGCTTTCAAAAAGGACTTGATTTATAGCTGGTTTTACCAAATCAGACAGTTCATATACGAAAGTACAAAATTCTCGTCCCGTTGATTTTTTGTACCTTATGTAATGTCTGGGTTTGAGTAAGAAAGTTATCATTTTCTTATTGCGGACAACTGAAGAGTAGAGTGATGTCTACGAGACAATTGTATTGTCTATCATGAAAATGATCAACCCCTTCTTGAAACAACAAATAAAAATCTAATATGACAATATCATATTAGAATTTGGACTTGAGGTGGAAGAATATTCTAACTTAATATATGAAAATAAATTTTATTAAAATATATTTAAATTAAATTTTACAATAGCTGTATTTTCGGTCATACCTATCAACGTTAAGTAGTTATAGAAAATCTACGTTAAACTGATTGGAGTATCAAATTTTTTTAAATAGTGAGTGTTTATGATAGTTCCGGTATAATCAAACGTACGTCAGTAAAACTTTTTAGGTAATAACGCGAAGAAGTTACGCTAGGTGTGAAAATGTATAAACGTTGAGTTTTCAACGTTGATAATTATCCACGTTGTAAGTTAACGTGCATACGAAAAGTAATATGTCAGTTTTCGTCTAAAAAAACGTTTTTATGCACTTTGTGCTTTTTTAAAAGTTAACGGATATAGTTAAGTCGAAAATACAGCTAATAAAATGTTATTTTATTTTTTTTATTTGACTAGGTTTTTTTCTCTAAAAATTATAAACACATTAATTTTCAAATCAGACTAGATCTAGTCTCTGGCTTTTTTCTATGGACAGGCTTCATCAGTGATTTTCCATTAAATTGTATTATTGTTCATATTTTATTATCAGATTGTCTCTATATGAAAATTTTTTAACAACCTGACGGCTGTAGGATACGAACTTTACAAACGTAACTATACTAAAGTGCGACCACTTCGCCATCTCGCCCAAGTAGTGTCTTGAATGCAATGTAACTAGTTCATAGTTTGCTTTCCTATTCCGTTTTCTGTTTTTGTTTTTACTCAGAAGTGATCAACATAGGCACATACAAACATTCTATTTGTTAAATACGTTTGGAATTTTAGCATATTTAATTCCTTTAATGCAATTAATGTATATCCCGATAAAATAAAATTAAAAAAATTATATTTTTAGATTTTTGTTTTATCTTCTAATCTCCTCCGTATAACCTTTTTCGCTAATGTTGCCAAACTGATGTATGGTATTTACGTTCAAGAGCAGGCGGCTTGCGTATATATTGGAAACGGGTTGACACAGGGCAAAATATATTTTTTTAATATAACTTGTTCGTTACGTGAATCGAACCTGGGACTCTAGCTTGCCAGTCGATATATCTACCAGCTAGCTATGATAGATAATTGACCTGCTGCTGTACACAAGTGCACTTACGCGTCAACATACAAAAACATATTGAATCTAAAAATAGATTTTCAAAAGAAAAATCCAAAACAATGCTTTGTATTTGAAATAATGATAAAAATAAGATTGTATTTTGTTTTTAAATAATGGAAAAAGTAGCTAGCTATTAATAAGTCATTATTGTATGTTTTCATAGTCCAAAAAAGTATGATGTCCCAGCAAAATCTTTCATTACCAAATAAGTGGTTATATAATAGAAATTCAAAGCTCCACAATTCAAAGCACTACATTATTTTTTGGCGTCTAAACTCATTATTTTTGTTTGGCGTGTTCGTTTTTATAAGTAGTCACGCTTACCCGCTCGCTTACGAAAAAATGAGAAGTAGTTATGATATTCTGAATAATAAGTGGTTACAAACATGCTTACAAAATGTTGAATTTTAAGTGGTTATCCGACTGCTTACTTGATTCTTAAAAATAAGGAGTTACACAAATACTATTAGCTTCAGGAAATAGTTTTTGCTAGAGTGTAATTTCAGAACTCGTCATAAAAATTTTAACACAAAACATATTTACACGTAATAAATTTAAACGTATAAAATTTAACTTTGTAAAAAGTACTTATTTAAGCTATTGCGAGTAAGTCATTATTTTATATTTAAAAGCAATGACTACAATAGGCCGTTATTAGGAAGTCATTATTTTATATTACAAAATAATGCAAAAGGTAATGATATATCATTATTGGTAATGCAGTCAGCAATGAGGTGTCATTACGAATATTTTAAAATAATGACTTACTCGTATTAGTTTAAATAAGTACTTTTTACACAGTTAAATTTTTTTATTATATGTTAATATATTTTATGTTTAAATTTTTATGGCGAGTCCTAAAATTACACACTAGAGAAAACTTAAATTTTTCTGAATGTATTTCCTTAGGCTAATAGTATTTACCTAACTCCTTATTTTTAAGAATCAAGTAAACAATCGGATAACCACTTATAATTAAACTTTTTGTAAGCATGTGCGTAACCACTTATTATTCAAAATCTTATAACTACTTATTTCTCATTTTTTCGTAAGCGAGCGGGTAAGCGTGACTATTTATAAAAACGACCACGCCAAACAAAAATAATGAGTTTAGACGCCAAAAAATAAGTTGTGCGGAGCTATGAATTTCTATTATATAATCACTTATTTGGTAATGAACGATTTTGCTGGGTAATAATTTGAAATTATATTCAAAATTGAAACAATAGGCCTTTTTTTATTCACTAGATTTATTTTTTATTTTGTTAAAAAATCCATATTTTGTTTTTTATTTTTCAAAATTTAATATTTTTATCAAAATCTAATACATACTCCCTAATATAATGTGCAAGAAAATCATTAAATTTTGTAAAAATGTGAACATAGGAATTGAATTAAGCTAAATCCAGAAATGGATTTATAAAATAAATAAATCCGTTTTGGATTCAGCTAAATTGTATTCCAGAAATTGCATTTTCGCAAAATTTAAATTTTTTCTCTCACATTATATTAGCAAATAAGTGTTAGATTTGAATAAAAATATTAAATTTGGAAAATTAGAAAACAAAATGTGGATTTTTGAAGAAAATAAAATAAATCCAAAAATAAATCCAGGGATTAAAAAAAAATCATAAATATAAATTAAATTTAATCATTATCACGCTTTGTTCTATATTAAACTGATTTATAAAATTAGCAAATTTTAATGCTTATTGATTCAAAAAAGAATTATCGTTTTCAAGCTCTGTGTTTGACTTTAAAAAATTTTTCTTATAATTGAAAAATTTGATTCTGGTACATCTCTTATACTAAAATTTTTTAAAGATATTTCGAGTTTTTGCCATGAAGAAAGTTATCATATTTTTGGTTATGTAATATGAGATTTTGAGCTAACTGTAAAAGTACCCATACACTACGCAATATCATTGCAAATATTATTGTCAATATTATCTTCGTTTTTTGCCCTACACCGTACAATAAGATGTACAATACTCTTGCACAAGATATACATACACACTGGCACATTTTTGCCACAATACAAGAAGTTGTACAAAAAAAAAATGCCTACTCCATTTAGTTATTAAATTTCCCTATCGAAAACTTATCCAAAAACGTTTCCAACAACCCCTTTTTTAAAATATATTCAATAATAATTTCGGTTGAAACAACTAATTTTTCGATTTTTTAAAAACTGAGGCGATTATAAAAAAATGCAAAAATCATATTGAAAGTGCCATTGTGCTACTCAACAGTGAAATAGCACTACTGTGCCACTTTTATCAACAGTGGTACACAACGATAATAAAATTGGACCTGAGTACCGATTCAGAATAGTTTACAGGCAGTGAAGTGATAAAAACTGTCAATTGTTATCATTTTGTTTAAATGAGTGAAAAATATTTTTCACCGCTTCACAGCTTCACAAACCATTCGGAATCGGTACTCTAGTAAGGAATCATCAACCAGAGCATGCCAACAATATTTTTATGTAACAGTTACATAAATATTTATGAAACGTTTAATTTAACGAACAACTACAAAGTTTTCATTATATTTAGGAAGGTTTTCATAAATACGATGGTGCTTTAGCGTTGAGTGTACCCGTTGACTTTTAAACATTTAACGATCTTTGAATTCGTTTTTTTCCATTTTGTTGGTTTTATAATTTACACCTGAGGTTGTTGTGTCAATTTCGAATACTTGACGTTCGTATAGATTTCATGCTATTTGAACACATATATCGAAGCATTACCATTAAAATGTTTTCGTTATTTTAATATTTTTATATATATTAATCACCATTTAATACATTATTTTATATTAATTTAACACATACATACAACCAGTCACCAATAAAAAACATGAAAACAACATCAACGTGAACACAACTACAACGACAAAAATCTCATTAATGCATGTTTCGTATATTGGATGTTTGCATAAAAATTTCATTCCATCATCATCATAACTCATTTTATGTCATTTCCACCCGTTTATTGTCATTTTATGTTGCATGTATGCCATGAATATATTGTACACTGAAAGTACATGCACTCAAAGAAAAATTAAATGTCAGCAAAAATAACACAAAATGTTGTTAGTTTAACAGAAAAGTCTACTGGGATATTTCTTTTTAAAAGATGCGAATTTCAGTCTAATAGTCCTGAATCCAGATTGCTTATCACTTATAATATTAATTTTTGGAAAAGTTTGCCATTCTCAGGAGTAGTTTAAATTCTGTTTTCTCTTTCTTAGTTATTGTAATTTGAACAACTGACTTAATATTTTGAGTGTACTTAGTGGTACTACCAATGGTAGTTTTGCACCGGTATTGTATAGAATAAGGTAAACGAACCGTCGTACGAGTACATTCAATTAATATTTTACAACATTAAGTACTTTGGCCACCATACACCATAATAAAAATATTTATACACTTTTTAGTACAATAAAGTATAATTTTAATATTTCATTTATTTTTTTTATAACAATCACACACATATTTATAACAATAACTATAATTTGCATTCATGAAAAGAAAATTATAATGGAGATATAATTTTTTTTTTGTTATTTTCATTTCTGTGTTTGTATAGTTTAATTTTAATAACTGAAATTCGCACCTTTTAAAAAGGAATATCAATAAAATATATTGTATATTGTGATATTAATGTGCATTTTATGAATTACCAACATGCACTTATAATTTTATTAAAATTTTAACAAATTAAAATTTTATGAATAATTTAGGAGGATAGGGGCCAGATTGCCGTAGTCGTGAGTGTTTGAAATTGTTAAAAATTCACGTTTTTAACTCTATAAGGACCAAAGGTTTATAAGGCTTAATTCTGTAATTCACTTTTTAAAAACTAATGAAATTTGGGTTAAATTTCATTCCGTAATAGCATTCTTATGGAATTAATTCGATACCTTAAATCTCTATAAATTAATGTTTTTTAGTTTGACTCTAGATCATAAATTAATATCACTTTCTGTTTAAATTATTCCTTTCAACTTTCACATAAGTAGACGATTATCAAAGTTTAACCCGTCAAGGCAAACGACAGTGATGATGGCTTTGTAGCGAAATCCGAAAACACGTATTCTGTCTTGCTGGCCTTATCGAATTCTTTAAAATTGTTTATTCTTTGTAATTTACTTGGGAAAATTGTATCATCTTTAATTTGAAAAATAATTTAAACAGAAAGTGATATTAGTTTAAAAAACATTCATTTACCAAATAAAAAGATCAACTATATATACCCCTCATTAATTCTCTATAGCTTTAAATTATATGAATTAATTCTATTATTATTGCATTCTAATTGAATGAAACCAAATTTACCTGAATTCATTTAGTAAAAAGGTGAATGATAAGTGATTTTTTTTCATTCATTTATTCAAATGGAAAATTTTAATTTGCAGTTACATGCTGAAATATTGGCTTAATACAAATTAAAAACATTTAAAATTCATCTAACATAAATAAATAGTACCGTATGATTTGTTATAGCTTGTGTGCTTTGGTTTTGATTATGTGTTAGTTTCAAACTACACTGCCCTAAGTGAATGATAATAAAATTTCTTCATTCAAAAAAGTTTGTAGTGAGAGGGTTTCGAGTTCAAATCCGTTTGCAGACAAAACATTTTTTTTTTTTATTTGAGTAAGTTTGAGGTTAAGAATAAGAATAAAACTTTTTCTCTAAAAATTATAAACATTAATTATTAAATTAGACTAGATCTAGTTTCTGCCTTATTGTTCGTCAGTGATTTTCCGTTAAATGGTTAATTGTTTATATGTTTATTGTCAAGTTGTCTCTATATGATAATTTTTCAACAACCCGTCGGCTGTGGGATTCGAGAACCTGTACCCACATTACAAACGTAACTATACTAAAGTGCAACGACAGTTTAGCCTTCTCACCCAAGTAAGGCCTTGAATGCAATGTAACTAAATCATTTTTTCTTTCCTATTCAGTTTTCTGTTACTGTCGTTACTCCGAAGTAATCAAACCATGACACATCATACAATCATTCTAGTTTTAGATTTTTGTTTATATTCCAATCTTCTTCGTGTCTCCTTTTTCGCAAATGTTGCCACACTCAAGTATGGGTTTTACGTTCAAGAGTAGGCAACTTGCGCATATTGGAGACGGGTTGCCACAGGGCATTTCATACTGTATTTTAGTACAGTGTTGTTTTAACGTCATATAGCCAGCTGCAATTATTATTGTAATTAATATGCATTTTTTCAATTTTAATTTAGTAGGTTTGAGGTTAAGAAGAAGAATAAATCTTTGGTTTAACCAAACTGTTTGCCAATGCTAGCATTTTTGCGCAACCTGCGGTTATCATTAGGGATGTGCGATTAATCGATTAATCAAACTTCCTGATTAATCAAAATTTTGATTAATCAATTAATCGATTATTCAATAATTTTGATTAATCAAAAACATAATCGATTAATCAGTTATTTTGATTATTCAAAATAATGATTAATTGATTAATCATGATTTTGTGTCTAATGATGTTATCATTTTGGGAATAGAAAGCACTTGTTTTTTTGTTTCTTATTTTACTAGTTTGTACTAGAAATGTAAACAAACAGACCTATTAGTAACTAAAAAATAAGAAGTCATGATTTACAAACCACTTCTTTCATTGCTTCAAAAATATCCGTAAGTGTATTTTTACTGGTTTTTTAGGAGTAATTCTGAACAACTTAAGAAAAATTATTTCTTTCATTTATCCGCCAGTATATTTTTACAGCTTTTTAGAAGTAATTCTGAACAACATCCAAAAAATCACTTAAGTATTGCTTCTAAAGCATTATTGCTCTAAAAGTAGTCCTAAAGTGATTTTGGTACAGTTTATTTCCAAACAGATGATCGAGGGTTCGATTCCTGGTGGGATCAATATTTTTTAGTTTTTTTTTTAATTCAAAAAAAAATTTTTCAATTAATTGTGGTTCTAAGAAAGTTTATTTTTCATAAGTTTTTTTTCTCTATTTGTTGTAAAACAAATTATAAATTCTATTTTGAATTTGTCCGAACAAAATACCACTCATTGTAAAAATCTTCAGAACATCTAAAAATCTACGATGAAATAATTCAATATTATTTTAATTTTTCCAATGTTTAAAATGTGTATTTTTTAAAAATATATGAAATGAAAATGGTGGAAAATACCTTTTTATGCATCTGTAAAAATAGTATTGGAGTAAATACTGAATTGCAGTGCACGTTTTGCACTTGTTTAACAGGTACTTTCATAGAAGAAGACACAATATCTAGCAACGACAAAGTGGTGTTTTTATGCCAGTCAACTTTCATATCAAAGAATGGCTCAGCGATAGAGAGCTAGACTGGCAACCTTGATGTCAAAAGTTTGATACCCGGTAGCGGCAATATTTTTTTTTTTTAACTTTCAATTAATAAAAAAGAGTTTCTTTTGCACTAGTTCAAAAAGTACTGAAAAATGTTTAAGTGGGAGTACTCCTCTCCCATGACAATTCAATGTTAAAAAATTAGTATTTATGTTAAAAAAGAAGTACATCTAGATAATTGTAGTGTTTTATCTACTTCTTTGGCATCTCTTTTTTTACTGGATTGTTTCCAATATCACATTATATTTGTGATTAAATAAGTAGTCTCACGTAATGTGGCTGAAAATTGAAATTTTTTTCGCACATTTTAATTAATAAATTAATACTTTTATTATTATTGTTAGGAATTCACCTTTGGTTTTCCTTAAAACTTACCGGTTTCCTGCTTGCAGGTACAATCTGTTAATAAAGGGTAAATCTTTTCATAAATTTAATGTGCATTTTTTAAATTTTATTGTTTTAAAATATTCTTTATGCTTATTTAGTTAGCTCGTGCTAATTTCTTATCGCGAGTAATCTTAATTTTGGTCAAAGTTTATCTCCCAAAATAATGCAAAAAATGTCACTAATTTTAAACTTAAAGAAATATTTTGCTTTAGATTACGCCATAGTGCAGTGGTGAAAGGACTTAAAAATTATCGATACTAATTTCAAAGCGTGAAACAAATATTTTATGCATTTTTAAATTTTTGTTCAAAATTAACAAGATTTACACCATTTTAATCCATTTTTATAGCGCATCGATCTTGTGTAATGTTTTTGAAGAAATTTGGTAGAAATGTGTGGTGGTTTCTCAATAAATATTTTCTGATGTTTTTTGTACATTTATCGCGTTCTCTGGTGGTGCTATACGTAATTCAAATTCAACACTGAGAGAATTACCATCACTTCAGTAATGAATTTCTTCACAGTTCAATGAAAATTGTCACTGAAACTCGTCCATTGAAACTTTTCATAGAATATATGAAACAGGTTTCATTAAAGTCAATGTTTATAAAAACTTCATAAAATTAATGAAACTCTTCATAAAATTAACAGCCCACTCCTCCAATGAATAAATCATTCAGCCAATAAAGCGCTTCATAAAATCTATGAAGCAATTGTTGGTTGTTGTCGTTGCTAAGCTGGAGTGGATAAATAAAAAGTATTTAGTAATTGCAGAAATCGTAATAAAATTGTAGCATATTTTACGGACGTACAAAATATATCTAATGAAAAAATTCATTAAATTAAAAAGTTTCATAAAATGTTATAATAAACCTACACCAAGAGAATTTTCATCACTTCAGTAATGAATTTCTTCATAGTTTCAATGAAAATTGTCACTGGAACTCGTCCATTGAAACTTTTCATAGAATCTATGAAACAGGTTTCATTAAAGTCAATGTTTATGAAAAGTTCATAAAATTAATGAAACTCTTTATAAAATTAATAGGCCACTCGTCCAATGAATAAATCATTCAGCCAATGAAGAGCTTCATAAAATCTATGAAGCAATTTCATTTACTATTATTTATTATAGTTAGTTGGTGTCGTTGCTAAGCTGAAGTGGATAAATAAAAAATACTTAGCAAATGCAAAAGGCGTAATAAAATCGTAGCATATTTTACGGATGTACAAAATATATCTAAAGAAAGAACTCATTAAATTAAAATTCCATAAAAAACGTTTCGAAAAAAAAAATTAATTAAAAAAAAATAGAAATTATAAAAGATTATTCTCTCAGGAAATGACGATATTTTATAAAAAAATTTAAAAAAAAAGTAAATACTATTGAACAATTTCATATATATAAAGAACATTTTCATTAAATTTATGGAGATCTAATTTAAGAAATTCAATGAATTTTTTAATGAAATTATGAAATTTTATGAAAGAAAAGTTATGAAAAATTTCATAATTAAATATTATATACATAATGAAATTCTTCATTGGTTCTACGAAAAAAATTCTATGAAATTATATCATTAATATCATGAAGGATAATTCTCGATAATTCTATTCCTGACAGAATAGTCTTTTATAATTTCTATTTTTTTTAAATTAATTTTTTATTATTAATTTTGGACTATGAAATTGTTTTATGAAACTTTAATTTAATGAATTCTTTCTTTAGATATATTTTGTACATCCGTAAAATATGCTACGATTTTATTACGCCTTTTGCATTTGCTAAGTATTTTTTATTTATCCACTCCAGCTTAGCAACGACAACAACCAACTATAATAAATAATAGTAAATGAAATTGCTTCATAGATATTATGAAGCTCTTCATTGGCTGAATGATTTATTCATTGGACGAGTAGCCTATTAATTTTATGAAGAGTTTCATTTATTGTATGAACTTTTGATAAACATTGACTTTAATGAAACCTGTTTCATAGATTATATGAAAAGTTTCAATGGACGAGTTCCAGTGACAATTTTCATTGAAACTATGAAGAAATTCATTACTGAAGTGATGAAAATTCTCTCAGTGTAGGCTTATTATAACATTTTATGAAACTTTTTAATTTAATGAATTTTTTCATTCGATATATTTTGAACATCCGTAAAATATGCTACAATTTTATTACGATTTCTGCATTTACTAAATACTTTTTATTTATCCACTCCAGCTTAGCAACGACAACAACCAACAATTGCTTCATAGATTTTATGAAGCACTTTATTGGCTGAATGATTTATTCATTGGAGGAGTGGGCTGTTAATTTTATGAAGAGTTTCATTAATTTTATGAACTTTTCAGAAACATTGACTTTAATGAAACCTGTTTCATATATTCTTTGAAAAGTTTCAATGGACTAGTTTCAGTGACAATTTTCATTGAAACTATGAAGAAATTCATTACTGAAGTGATGGTAATTCTCTCAGTGTAGAGAATTATCTTTTATAATTTTTTTTTAATTAATTTTTTATAATTAATTTTGGACTATGAAATTTTTTTATAAATCATATTAATTTTTTCGAAACATTAATAAGGAATTTCATTAATTGAATTAAACTTATTATAAAATTTTATGAAACTTTTTAGTTTAATGAATTCTTTCATTAGATATATTTTGAACATCCGTAAAATATGCTACGATTTTATTACGCCTTTTGCATTTCCTAAGTATTTTTTTATTTATCCACTCCAGCTTAGCAACGACAACAACCAACTATAATAAATAATAGTAAATGAAATTGATTCATAGATTTTTTGAAGCTCTTCATTGGCTGAATGATTTATTCATTGGACGAGGGGCCTATTAATTTTATGAAGAGTTTCATTTATTTTATGAACTTTTCATAAACATTGACTTTAATGAAACCTGTTTCATAGATTCTATGAAAAGTTTCAATGGACGAGTTCCAGTGACACTTTTCATTGAAGAAATTCATTACTGAAGTGATGAAAATTCTCTCAGTGTAGTATTATTGGTATGCATTCAGCCTTACCATTTAAATTTTAACAAAATTACCATACAATAGAAAGTTTGTCAAATTATATTCAATTACACCATTTTTTGTGTTGATTTTAGTTCGTAATTGTTAAACACAATGTAATTATGTAAATAAGTATAAAATATTTAAGCTATTTAAAATAGTTAGCGTGATCTCATTTTATATAATGCTTCTCATCATTCAAATGGCAACATACGAGGCAGTTTATAGTACATATTAATCTTACATCTTTTGAATAGACCCTTAGGATGTTTAGTAACCATTAATCTTTAATATCTTAAGAGACGTATTTTATAGCCAGTCAACCAATGAACCAACGAACGAACCAAACATTCAGCCAAACTACTATAAAATGGAACGAACGAACGATGGAATGAACAAACGATAGTTTAAGTATAATTGCACACAAAAAATAACAAGTAATAACAATAAAATATGTCAGTGTACGAGAGTAGTGAGTACTAAGAGTCGTCTTCTTTTTTTCTTTCGTCCTTTTAATATAACAAAATATTTAACCAAATAGTAGCACCCTTCCTGGAGCCCCATAAACTAAATCGAATATGAAAAAACTAACCGAAAACATATTTCGCTATTAACAATTTTTACATGTGTTTATTTTTTCTTTTTCTCGCTTCGGTTCGTGGTCTTCACGTGTGTGTTTCTTTTTTCGGTTAAAATATCCTTTTTTCACACATAACCACACACATGCATATTTAAAATATTGTGTACACTCAGTTAAAAAAATTAGTAAAAAATTTGTAAAAAGTTTTCAATCGCACTTTACTATTTTTGTACTGATTTTTAGTACAATTTTTTCTTTAGTAATAATTTTTGCTATTCTCTTATTACAAATTACGGATTTTTTTTTACTAATTTTCGTTGCTGATTTCAGCAAAGCATTTTACTAGTTTTTCAAAATCGAGTGCTAAACTTAGCAAAAAATATACTAATTTAACAACAGATGGATACTTAAAGAAATTTTATTTACAAGAATTCGTTGATTTTTTAGAATTCTTGTTTAGTTTATTTTTGTTATTATTAATATATTCTTAGCTTGGAAATAAAACTCAGAAAATTTTATTGTATCTCCAATGCATAAAAAGGTAATAACTGGAGAACCGTTTGCAATTTTTACTCCAAAATTCATGTACGACGAAGTAATTATACATTTATAATCGAAAGAAAAAAAATATATTTTTTTAAAATTTGATTTTTTTTTTTAGATTTTGCAGTTTGTTTATTTTTTAGTAGACTTTTTTACTAATTTCAGCAGACTGATTTTAAATTGCAATTTTCAACAATTTACTGAAATTTAGTAGCGTCTACTATTTATTTATACTAATTTCATTGTACTAAAATTATTAATATTTAGTAAATTTTGTAGCTGATTTTTGCAAATCAATTTTGAATTGCAGTTTACAGCGGCTACTAATTTTATTTTACTAAATATCAGTAGATATGTGTTGCTGATTAAATTTCTCATAATAACAAAATTTTCAGTAGCCATTACAGACTTTTTTGTTTGAGTGTATCTGTGTGAGTATGTGTTTATCTTAATATTAAAACTAAAGTGTTTGTTGTGCATAGTTTATGTATATTGACTCCTTTTATCACATGTGTAGTGAAGTTAAAAACTAGCACTTATATTTTTGTTGTATCCTCAATATATTTATTGTAAAGGAGAGAAAAAAACTCATTCACACACACACACTCAAAGAGAACTCGACACTATACTGCACACCAGTGTTGCCATTTCAGTGCTTTTCGGGTATTTTTTGGTGCTTTTTTCCTTCCCGTACCCGGTGATTTTTTACAAATACCCGTTTAAAAAAAGCGGGTATTTACAGTGCTTTTTAAAATATTTGGCAGTGCTTTTAGTGCTTTTTGTACAGTTTATATTTTTGGTATTTGTTCAGGTTTTTCTTTAATTTTTCTTCAATTTTCTGTCAAATGTGAAAAAATAATACGAACTATACAAAAAATACATTTTTCCAGTGTTTGTAGTACAATTTTAAATAGCAACTTCGTTATATTTAAACTTCAAAATTTTTTAATATTAGTTTGGTGCTTTTTTACCCCTTTTTTTAGTTATTTTTGAACCCTTTTTACACGATTTTATAAAACTAAAATGTGTTTTTAAATACTGGACTTAAATTTTTCAAAAAATTAATATCGTGCTTTTTTACCCCATTTTTGGTAAATTTTTACCCTTTTTACCCATTTTCACAATGCTCACGGTGCTTTCCTGCCTTCAAGATTTGGCAACACTGCTGCACACTTTTCGTAACTTCATATAGTAATATAAATTGTAGATAAACATGCAAACATAAATTTTCACCCTGTCAGGTGGCCGTTTATGTTTTGTCTTGTATCGGTCGGCCGGTAAGTTTCATATACACAAGCAATTTAAAAAATAAAAAAATTAGCCCATTTCATAATATGAAGTTTCTTTAATATCCATTAAAGCATCCCATAGTTCATATGGAATATTTTACTTCCATTAAGCTGCATTTACACGTTAAACATTTCTATCTAGCCCAATCTAAAGACTGCACAAGATGGCATGGGGCTTATGAAAAAGGCATAAATTTTAAATTTAAGATATTTCATATACAATAGGGTTACGACTAGGGTTTTTCTTTTCCCGGACTTTTTCATTTCCCGGGACAGCGGGATTTTTTTCTGAATTTCCCGGGATCCCGAGAATTCCCGCTCGTTAGAAAATAAATAAATCCGACGTATGTTGTACTTGAAAAACTCGATTTGTATTAAAACACCGTTCGACAAATTCATCTTTTGGTAGTACCCATGATAAAATCTATTCAATATATTCTAGATCAATTCGTTTAACAGTTTAAAACGCGAATTAATATTTAGGTAATATTTTCATATGTAAGGACGTCTTAATTTTAAAATAAATATATTAAATAAATATTAATTCGCGGTTGGAACGGTTAAATTAATTGACATAGAAAAAGTGAAAGACACTGTTATTTTTATTTCTTCCCTTCTTTCAGGATATATTGGAATTGTTGATGGGTGCAAACTTGTGTCGGACCAGTTTTATAGTCAAAACAAAGATAGATTTTTTGCTTAAGTATTTCATAAATATGGAATCCAAAAATTTCTATTACTAAAGATTTTGTTTCTATGCAGATTTTCAGAATTATGCGTATAGAATTATTTTATAAAAGAGTTTAAAAGTGAGTATTTTTCACACAAATTATTAGGCAAATTCTCTTTTTAAAGATTTTTATAAAAATCGACACTATAATATTATTAAATAATGTTTTATTAATCTTAACACACTAGATATAGTGAAAAATATAATTTAATACGTATGCCTAATTGTTTACTATCAACATGGATTTATGTTGTATGTTAAAAAATAATTATAATTTGCATTTAAATTTAACAGTTGGTTGTCGTTCATAAATATGTGCTTCATAAGTTTTTGATCAGAGTTGAATTCTATAGGAAGCAGCTGGATAAAAATAACATTGTTAGAATTTCGTTGATGTTAGTCTAATTGAGTTGTTTCAATTTGCTTATTTGTTTCAATTCTATTTAAATAGATCATCATCGATTATTAACCCATAAAGGCATAGAATATTGAGGATGGGTTTGTAACAGGACCCGTAAATATGTATTCTATCCTGCTGGCCTTATTGAATTTTTTAAATTTGTATTCTATGTAATTTACTTGTAAAACTTTTATCATATCTTTTTTAATTTGAAAATAATTTAAAAGAAAATCTGATAATATTTGATCTCAAATTGAACGAAAAACATTAATTAAAGTTTTTAACTTTAATTGGTATCTTTTGAATAGAAATTTTTTATGCCACAACTGTTTAAAAAGAAATTATTTAATTTGAATAGATGTATTTTAAATTAACATATAAAAAAATCCAAAATAATTTGAAAATGCATTTGCATTATATTTAAAATATACAATTGAAATAAAGGGATATCAGTTGAAATTTAAATAAAATAATTTGAAAAAAAGTCAAAATACTCAATTAAAAATACGAAAATATTACTATTTTTAATGCCTAGTTTTTTAGGAGGTATTTGGAACTGAGATACGGATGTTGAATTGTTGAATATATTACTTTATTTGCACAAAGATCACCATTTTAATGAAACAATTTTTTCTCTGAATTTCTAGTATTTGTTTGCGGTTTAACTTAACACAATTCAACTGATATCTAAAAACAATTTGGCTTAAATAATATTTTTTTTTGGCTTAAATAATATTTTTTTATACAGTTCAGTTTATCAAATTTTAAATCGCATTTTTTAATTTCAAATACTTCTTATTTAAATTAATTTCAAATCAGTGCTTTACATTTATTTAGCTTCCAAAATTGTAATATATAGTAGCTAAAACTTCTGTAAAAGAATAAAAAAAAATCCCTGGAAATCCCGCACAAAATTCAAGGGATTGCGGGATTGAAAAAAGGGCGGGATTCCCGGGAATCCCGTCCCGGGAATTCCCGGGACATAAACCCTAGTTACGACTTTTTAATTTTTTTTGCAAATATCAAATTTTACATGCCCTAGCTAAAAAGGCCATACAAAAATATTAAGAAACGCAATCTTACTTTTTCGCTGCTGTCAAAAAAGTTCCCGCACCAAAAGGGTTGAAATTTGGTCTATATGGTTTTAGTTTAATTAAAATATTTTTCCGAAGTTCTAAACAAATGAGACTCAAACGATGCTTATTGAAAGTTATTTATGCTAAAAATTACGAAACTTTTTTGGAGGGACTTTTGGATACATTTTTTGTTGTTTACAATAATTTTTGTAATAATTCGTTTTGTAAATTAAACAAAATTCCCGAGCAAAAATTATTTTTAGAAATTGCATTTGGTGCGGAAGGTTTTTTTTGCCGAAATGACCCGTAAACACGATTTTTATTATTAATTTAGTAGTAAAATTTTTTTAAAAATTAGTCATAACCCTAATATACAAATCACCTAGTGCAGGGGTGGCAAGACTTTTTTCTATTCGTTCCAAAAAAAGATATACCCAGGAAAATGTTCTGTTCCAAACAATCGGTTGTACAATAGCTACTTTTCATTCACAACCCCTTCTACTGTCGACTCTAACACCGATTCTTTTTGTTTGAAATTGTCACAAAAGCAACCCCTTCTATGGCTCCAAAGTGGAACCGGTTGCCCTAGAATCAGTTCTGGACCTAGTTCGTTTTAGTTTTTAAACGGTCTTGCAACATATGAACGAGTGGTCGCACATTCCGGGGGTTTTTCGGCCAACGCTCGCTTCAAAGTTACCTCGGCACAGTTACCTTTGTGTTCGTCTGGGCCGATTTCAGCAGCTCTGGTCCCGCCAAATACAGAGTATTGCCTTGAGGCCATGGATATTCGGCTCTGGCGTTGATTTGCCTGGTTGGCCGGGCTTCACATACAATTTCTTGCGCTTCGGGTTGTCGTAATGGATCCATTTTCCATCGCCAGTAATGATTCGATGCAAAAATTACTTCTTTTTATGGCGTTCATGCAGCATTTCGGACATGATGAGTTTTTAAAAATATTTGAGAAAATTTCGCTTTTCAGCGAAAATTCGCTTGCTTGCCATTATTATAGTGTCATAGTTTTGTCAGCCCTGGTATATCAAAATCCTTTGAATGCAGCTAAAACAATTTAGCTGCAACGGTGTACTAAATCAATCTTGGATGGACCCCAACCTATAAAGTAAATTTTTTTTGGTTGTTTGTGGAGTTTTTTTACCTCCCATTATTAGATGTTCTTTTATAAGCATTTTTCTACATAGCGCCCAACGTTCTAATTCTATTTCTTTCCTATTCTAAAAAAGAAATAAAGAAATCCAAATACATAATCGTATATAAATGGTCATTAATCACATGTTTCCAAGTTTAGAAGATAAAAAATTACTTCTATGAAACTTTTGCGTAACGCATTTAGTCAGCCGTATATTATAAATATAATCTGTTTTCTCTTAAATATCGTTTTTAACTATTGACAGTTCCCATTTTAGTTTTTCTTTTTTATTTCATCAAATAAATATGAAGTGTGGAAATATCTAGTAAAATCTGTCTAATAAATTAAAATAAAAAAAAAAATTAAATTCCAATTAGTTTATTTTTTTTTTTTCAAGATTTAGCCAAATGCTCCATTTCATTTTATAACTATTTAATTTCAAATATTTGAAGGGGAATTTCAAGTTTTTATATTTTTTTTTAGTTGTTAATAAATTTTTATTATAATTTTTTTTATTTTGTTGTATTTTTATATTTTTCTTTTTTTTTGTTAGTTTTTTGATTTATGCTTGTCTTATATATTTAAGAAAAATATATTTTACTGCATTTTAATGCGTTTGATATTCATACATAATAAATACATGTGTGTCTTTTAGCATTTTTGTTTTTTAATTTTAAAATTTTTATAAAGGGGATATTTTGTTTCGGAAAATTTCATTTGAAAGGCGTAAAATTGTCACACATCATCAGCTTGTTTGTTGGCCAGACACATACAGTGAATTTGGAAAGTATTTAAATATTTGAGATTTATTATTGTGAATATCTTGTTTCCAAAACGCATTAATCAGTAGCAAGTAAACAGTTATAAGTAGTAGATCAAAAATTAAGTCGGACAGACATAAATAAGTAGAAAATGCCTTAAGGCTGAGTTACCCAACCGTAAACGTAACTGTAACGAATCAGCTGTTTCGAAACCACAAGAAGAAGTGTTTACGAATGGTTACTAACACGTAAATGTTAACGTACTTGCCGGATCATTCTGTTGAAATCAGAATTTTCTATCCGTCATCGAAACAGCTGAATTGTTTTAGTCAGAAAAAATATAAAAAGAATAAAGAAAATTGATTCAAACAACAAATAAGGAATAAAAATTAACAGATAAACGGAAAAATGTAGAATAAAATAAAAAAACACGAAATAGATGCTAAATAGTAATGTCGTTTTCTATAAGTGCATTTTTTGGCTACGGCACGGTACAGTTACATCACATTTACGTTTACGGTCCCATAATCCGCCCTTTAAGAAATAAATTTAACTTTTGTTATCGAAGTATACTGGTTAGTGTAAACGGCGCTAAAGTTTTACTGGAATTCATGGAAAGTTTATAATTATTCAACTATTGCGTAATTCACTATTGTTCAAACTCATTCTAGTATTGTTGCTAAATTCCTTTTAAAATTCTGTTTTTAAACGTCAAAAAACAAACAAAAATCCATTCACAATAATAAAAAAGCCTTTGATTTTCTAACACAAGGTTGCTCTGACCCGGTATGTTAAGAAATCATTATGAATATACTCTATTTTATACAAGCTGCTAGGCCCAAAATACATTATAATTAAAAGAACGTTGTAAGCGATGTATAGGGAGCTATTCACTTTTAATTATGAATACGGCTGTCGTGGATGCCGGCAGAATACTTTAATCTAAAAAACGAGGTAGCGAATTTGAATAGAAATACGCAAAATGAATATACATACTAAATATTAATAACGAAATGTATAAATTTCAACAAAGTATATTCAGGGGATTTATGTAATATCGCATGCAGTGTAAACATCGTACTTTTATTACTGAAGGAATTGGCATGGGAATAAGAACTGACCTGCTACGCAAACAGGCGAGAACTGAATGTACCAAAGTACTGGATGTGAAATGCTTCTGCATGAACAGCGTCTATTTGATAAAGTTCTTGCCGTTTCTCGGCACAGTATAAGACCTTTTGGTCATTCGTTAAAAGAGTAGAGGATAATGCTAGTTCATCTATTCCAACTCTTATAAAGGGCGACCAACTGACCGGTTGATGAAACCAACCTTCTGGCTGAATTATTCGAGGAAAATGCGTTTCTGCTAGGAAGATGTTCTTTCGTTCTCGCGCCGTTGACATTATTCCTACGAATATTTTTTATTTATTTATTTAGTCAATAGATTTAAATCCTTACATACTATGATATAAAAATTTCGACGTGAATACGTCAGCGAGCTCATATGGCATTCCAGCACTGGTACTGAAACAGTGCTCTTCCACGCTGTTGCATCAAGTGGTAGGGATGGATATCTCTTCATCGTATTGGAAGGTTGCCGGTTGTCCGAGGCACTTAACACTATGCTCCACAATATTTCCATTGACTTGCATATTGGGGCAACCGCTACCAGCAGTGCAGCGCCCCGCACCTGCGCAGATCTTCTGATTACTCTACTTCGAGAAGTCATTTGAAGCTAAATTTCCTTCCAGAGGCGAATGGGATAGGGGTAGTATTATGAGTCATTTTGACCACGAGTTTTACGCTGACGCCTCAAAGATGTGTCAAGGAACCGGTCAGCAGTGTCAAGGGACCGGCCCCATATGACACGCAGGCTGGGTCTCAAGGTGGCAAGGACCGGTCCTTCATAGTTTTGTTTTTATTTGAAAAGGACCTGTTACCATAGTTTAGACACCCTTTGACATGTCACAGGACTAACCCAAAAGGACATGTCGCCCAACTAACTTAAAACGAACTGACACAAAATGTATCACATTTTGTGACACGTCACCCAACTAACCTAAAAGTAAATGACACAGAATTAGTCTCCTTTTATACATTATTACTTTTCAATACCACTAGAGGGCGCAGCTAAACTATAAAAATTAAAAAAATGGTTACAGGAAAACCGACCTATATTTCTACCAAATTCCGTCAAAATATTCGTACGCAACCGTCAATCGGTTAATGTAAAATATTTCGAAATATTGAACCGTTTTTAAAGGCACATATACATGCGTGAGAAAACTGCTAGATATTGAGCAGGAAACACCTTTAAATAGCTTTTGTACATGTGCCATCCCTAAATACCAATAGCGCTATTTAAATCATTCACAATAGAGCTATTTGGAGGTGGTTTTTTTGCTTTATGTCGAGAAGTTTTCTCTCGCGTGTAAATGTGCCTTAAAGAGTAAAATCAGAGAAGTCAAAAAAGAAATAAAATTCGAAATGTTTAAAGCAAAAAATATTGTAAAAAAGCAAAAGTAGAAAAACTTGCAAAAACAACAGTTTTCAAAAAAAAAAAAAATTCAAAGTTCAATTTAAAGCTTAGAAATCTTAAGAAAAAAGAAAATATGAATAAAAAATGAGAAATAAGCAAATAGAGCAATTTTGTCTTCTCTGCTGATATGTCATCATTACACCAGTCACGGGACCAGGCCGTTAAGTATACTCGATACTGCTTACCCCATAGCAAGGACAAATCATACTAGTCCTGTGACAAGTCCTGCTTTAACCAGCCATGTGATGGGTACTTTCAGTCAATTCAGTGTTATGTCCTCATTTCATCAGTCACAGGTCCCAACATTGATCCCCGTTTCACCAGTCACGGGACTAGTCCTTTAAGTAGAAATGACACTGCTTAACCCACAGCAATGGTAAATTATACCAGTCCTGTGACAAGCCTTGATTTACATATTCTTTAAGGGCAATTGATCGCTCATTCCCCATAGGGAGGTTAAAATCGACAATAAATAAAGAGAAACTTGTATCTACAACTTTTACTTGCTAGAATGATTTCCATTTAAGTTGTAAATTAAGCCGGAGCGTCGCAAGCGAATTTTCGATTTCGACATCGGTTGTAGGTAGGATCAATGCAAATAGTTGTAAAAATAATAAGTATGAAATTTCAGCCCGATCAGAGGTCATCTTGTGTGTCCCCAGAGCCTCTGAAAAACAGGCGTTTTGAAAAATTAAGCATTTTTTCAAAAAAAAAAAAATACAGAATTCAAATTTTCTTTAAATTAGGTCTAAATATGAACCGATTTTAATAATATTTAAAAGGGCTTGGAACTGAAAGCTCAAACAACAACGGATCAACATCAAACGAACGGACGGATCAACATCTAAAAATCCACTAAAAGAGTGATTCAGATCGAAAATCTACAATAAATGATGTGCCTAGATAAAGAGTTTTTGTTTTAAACAACTACCGGTACAAAATCATAGTATTCCGTGCCACAGAGCGGAGCAATGTCTAAAAATATGGCAAAAAATCAATTTCTTAAAAATTGCATGAACAGAATCATCTCCACACGCTTTGAAAATAATACATTTTTAATTATTGCAAGTGAGTCAGATTCGACCTCAGTTTGAAAAGTGTTAACGGAAAGATAGAAAGTTTATATTTCGTATTTGGACAACTATAATCAAAAGGATTACAAGATGAACTCCGATAGGGCTAAAATTTTCACACATATTAATTTTGCAGCTGTTTTCATTGATCCTGAATCCATCCGATTTTGAAATATAAAATTCGCTTTCGGCGCTCCGGCTTATTTGAAATGTTAAAAGAACACAATGTCATGAAACAGCCTTAAGCAGTGCAGGGTTAATATCAGTCTTATTGCAATCCTCCCCACTATACAGAACAACAAAAAAAAAAGTTTTGTGGTTCAAAGTTAAGGTTGCAAATACTTTAGCATAAGTTGTAAGAAATTTCGTCTTCAACACCACGTTATGACATTTTATTCTTTAGAATAAGAAAAAGGGATGGCATACCAATCAAATGTTTTACAAGCTGCGGAAAAAACAACTGTTTTTTTATATATTTCTTGTTCCTTTAATTTCTGTTATAATGAAAAATTTCAACTCATTTATATTTAATGTCTAGGCATTTTTTAACACTCTGTGCTTCTTGTATTTTGTTTTTTTTTTTAGAATTCAAACCACGCAACAACATCTTCAACAACGAAAACGATGACGGCAACACAAATAAGGGCGACATTAATATATTTAGCGCCTTTTTTGCAACCGTGTAAGAATGTTGTACCAGGAACAAATGCTACGACACGGACCCAACATCAACAGCAGCGTAATGAAACTGAAATAGCGGCTATGCCAGATAAGACACATGTGGCCCGTAATCGTGTGAGTAGCAGCCGTAGTAATAATCATAATAATAATGCTATAAATTGTAATAGCAACAACAACAACAGCACGAACACGAACAACATCATTAATGCTAGCAGACATCGTTGTAGTTGCAGCAGTAATATTCCATATTTAACTGATAGTAGTAGTAGACCTGGTTCTAGTGGTAGTGGAAGTTGTACTATAAGTAGCAGCTGTTGTCATAATAATATAATACAACAAAAACAACAACAAGAACATCAAACACAACAACAGCACCAGGATTTAAAACAGGTTAAGGATCAACATAAAAAATACAAGGATACAAAATATTATAAAAATTATGAAAAAATGCCTGCCTTAGAGACCACCACAACGACGAATACTACAACTATAGTATGCTCCTCTAAAAATAATACAAGACAACAAGAATTACAACAACAAGAACAACAACTAGTAGTGGTAGAAGAAGAAAAAGAAGTGACAGCAGTAGCTAAACAAGACAACCCATCATTATCCTTTAAAGCAACATCGTCATTATCATCTTTATCTCCTCCTGCTGCTACTTCTACGTCAAACTCATTTGTTAACTATACGAATAATCGTAGTACAAAATATTTACGTGAACGTGGTCGTAGAAATAATATGCAACAACAACAACAAACACTACAACAAAAGCAGACATTGAAACAACAAACACATGGTGTAACGGCATTACAAGCAACTCTGACACCATTATTATCCAAACTACCACCACTTATGTCACTACAATATGAAGTAGACGACGAAGAAAAAGAACAACAACGAAAATCACCGTGTGGTAGGGATCCTTTGGGTACTGATGATATTCATATTACAGCAACAACAACAACAACATCGACTAAATATAATATGGACAACGGCAACATGTCAATGTTGTCAAGATGTCATTGTTTAAATGAACAACAACATAATAATACCATTATGGTACTTTCAAATAGCCAAGACATGAGTGGTCAAAATTGTGATGGTTTTAACTCCCACATTGAAGAGTTGAACAAGAATCATTATATAAGTTTAATATTAAGAAATTCTCGGAGGGAGCAACAGCCGGAGGAGATAAAGAATTCCTATTTGTATTATAAAGACAAACAAGAAAATGAATTATTTTTTCCTAATAACGACTTAAACACAACCTCAGCAGCAACTACCACAAACTCTTTATCCTCTTCGACTTTATCTTCCCCATTATCATTATCTTCTCCATCATCATCATCATCACCATCATCCCCTTCATCATTATCATCAACAACAACAACAACTTCGTATACAACGATATTCAACAAGGAATGTAGGTGCTTTATAAATAAACGTGATATTATTGGCAGCGAATGTAATATAGTAAAGAAATTATCAAATTCAACGGGATTAGCATCACTTAGTGATTCATATTGTATGATCAACACGGATAATAGTGGTTTATTATCATCGGCATCATCACCAATTTTATATAATAGTAGTAATACCATTATGACCACGTGTCAGTGGTTATTGGCATTATTTGGCTGTTCCAAGTTAACCAAAACGGTTGCGGTTTCAAAGTGGTTGTTTATGTGGCTGTTATTAATATTATTGACATCATCAGCTCATTGTTGGGCGGGTCGTAATGATGGTAAGTTGCAAAATATTTTCGTTTTTTTTTCCTAATTTGTATTCTTTAAGATTCTGTGGCATTTATCTTAGCATTTATTTATCTTAAAATAAAATATAATCTGGGTTCTTTTTATAGTATTATCAAATGAAAACAATAACCGAGCGCTTAATTGATCCAAGTATTCCACATCAAACTAAATTATCTTATCAAATATAGACACTTCTGCCAGATATTAGATGTCCTTTCAGAAAATTTACTCTGAAAAGTGTATGATATACCCCAAATACTGTGCTGATATCTGGGAAACATTACCCGCATAAACCTCAAACACGAATTTGAAATAAGCACTGTCAATGTTTACAGCCGATATTTTCATATAAATTTGTCTTGTTGTCTACGGTAAATCACTCGACTTTGGTGTGATAAGCCAGCAGGTCTTGGATAAATATATCGTTGTCCTTAAATCGAAGGTGCTATATATGACTTTAGATACTAAAGGGCTGAATGAATGTTTTACAAAACATTCTCTTGCATGCGCTGATGTCATATTTGACGATTTTTAATACTAAGGCACTGTGCGAGGTGGCTAAATAAATTCTAAACTAAATACAAATTGACAAAAGGGTTTAAAATTTCTTTAAAAATTTTTTGAAAACTTTTTCAAATTTCATAGAAACTTGTAAACCTGAATTTAGTTAAGATTTTATTTAGCCAGTTCGCACCCACCCTAAATAAAAGAAAAGTTGACAATTTTGCTTATTTGTACTAATTTACAAGATATTAAAATTTAGATCATTAAAAATAAATAAAAGAAAAAAGAAAAAAAAAGTTGGTGTTGTATAACAAAATATTTTGTGAATGTTTTGCAAAACATACATACTGGCCTCTATTAGATAATCTGCTCATTTTTACTTCCATTTTTTTCGCCGCATGTCAGGTGGAATGGGGCCTGCCAAAGAAATAGTGGGCTTATTCACGACTTTAAACGTTTTTTTTTTCGCAAAAAGGGGGTACTTAGTGCATCCTTCTGAGTAGTCTCCTATAAATTTTGTTAAGTTCGGACAATAGTTTAGGCGTAAATAATTTTTGTATCCCAAATTGAATTTTTCCCCAATATACCTTGCTTAAAGCCCAATTAACAAATAAGGTTCAATTTTGGGGTCTGTAGCAGAGAACTGCAACTGCTGATTGAAAAATCATCATATATAATCAACACCCGAATAAACATTCGTTTTTATTCAAGCGCCGAATATACTCAAATACACATATTCGTTGCTGATTTTAAATCAATCAAACCAAGTGATTTTTTTGCATCGTTGATTTAATCATTTGTCGCTTTCATACCATTCATTTCATTCATATTCGTTCGGATCAACGATGACTATTTTGATGTAGAATAAAATCAGAAAAAACATGTGTTTATTCATGATTGCAACCAAATAAAAGAAAAATAATTTCATAACAATAAAGAGGGGATTTACAGTATCAGCAACGACTATATTTTGTAGAAACACATTTAATACACATACATTCCCATTTTAAAACAATACGATTTTATTTTTTTTTATTTTATAAAACAACTGCATAATACTTTGATTTATTCATGTGAAGTTCAAATGTTCGATCAACAGTCTGATTTTATTCAACAGTGAGCATTTTTGAACGATTAAATGTGAATAAAACATGTTCGACAGACGACTCAAACTGATCCGAACTACGCGTTCAGCTGCATTATAGTGATTTTATTTAACATTGAATATTCTTGAGCGATAAAATGTGAATAAGAATTTTAGTGTATGATTAAATCAAGAAAAAAGTTGATTTTGCTGTTCTCAGGTCTGTAGTGGCATTTTCTTGAATTTTAACGAGAATGTCAGTGTAGTTTGAAAACTTGTCAATTTAAATACAGAATTTGGTTGTTAAAAAGTTGCAAATATAAAATACACCATATGTGACCTTCTCCGAGAAAAGGGACCTAGTGTGTGTAAATGAAGTTTTGAGAAGAACGCATTTAAAGTTTCATAACGCATTATCACTTTGAACACACCTTCAGTTGGGAGATGCGATTTGGTACGGTTAGTTATGATTGGGTGCCGACTTTGGTGACGTCATGCCTACACCCTTTTAGGTACACGAATGCACTCTTTAAGTCCAAACCCGTTTTTTGACACACTTGGTCCCTTTTCTCGGAGAAGGTCACATATGTTAAGTACTTCTCAACCACAATATTTTATATGAAAATTAATAACTTTGCCAATAAAAGCGCGACTATAGAAAAAAATCAAACGTATTTCGCATTTAGTGAAGTAATGTTTTTCTTTACATTTCATTACAATTAAAAAATGTAATGAATGTAATTTTCATTACATTACGAAAAAGTAATGAAAATTAAAATCAAATTTCATTACCATTACGGAAAGTAATGCTGATGAATACTTCTCCTTATTGGGTGTATAACTTAAAAAATCGGGATTCACAACAGATGGCGTATCTTTTACACATGGTTTGTGTCTTTAATAACTTATATGGCACTTTGGAGGGTAAACATCTGCGATTTATACTGAATTAGTCATTGAACAAAATAGTGTCAACAACAACTTTTTTTTTGCTTCGCAAATGTCGAATTTTGTGTCAACAAAGCATAATTTCCGGGAAGTTTTGTTTTACTTGATTGCCCGCCGAAGCTTATCATGAATATGTTTCATCGATTTCAACATGCGAGAGATCGTTTGTGCGGTTCAGAAGTGGTGATTTCGACACGGAAGTCAAAGACAGCCAAAAAAGTTCGAAGATGATGAATTGGAGGCATTACTCTATGAATATTGTTGTCAAACTCAAGAAGAAGTTGCAAAATCATTGAGAGTCACTGAAGCAGCAATTCCAAAACGTTTCCAAGCAGCAGGATTCATCCAAAAGCAAGGAAATTGGGTACTACACGAGTTGAAGCCGAGAGACTGTGAAAGACGATTTTGCATGTCCAAAATGCTGCTTGAACGCCATAAAAAGAAGACATTTTTGCCTCGAATCATTACTGGTGATGAAAAATGGATTCATTGCAACAATCCGAAGTGCAAGAAATCGTATGCGAAGCCCAGCCAACCAGCCAAATCCACGCCAAAGCCGAATATCCTTGGCGCAAAGGCAATGCTCCGTATTTGGTGGACCGGAAGGGTCCCATCTGTTATGAGCTGAAATCGGGCCAGACAATCACAAGGGACTTATACTGAACACAATTGATTAATTTTAAGCGAGCTTTGGCCGAAAAACGCCCGGAACAGATATGAAGTCGTAATATGCCATCATGACAACTTTTGGACACATGTTGCAAGATCGGTTAAAAACTATTTACAAAATAGTGGTTGGGAAGTTTTGCCCCACCCGCCTTATAGTCCAGACCTTGCCCCGTCCGACTACCATTTGTTTCGATCGATGCAGAACTCTCTCACTGGAATACGTTTCACTTCAGAAAAGGGTATCCGAAATGGGCTTGATTCGTTTTTGGCCTCAAAAAATAAGCAGTTCTTTTGGCGCGGAATCCATATGTTGCCAGAAAGATTGGAAAAGGTCATAGCTACCGATGACCAATACTTTGAATACATTTATATTGCATACACCCAAGATATGTATAAATACATCCACGGGCTGCAGAGAATCATTTGCAGTCCTGCTTGGTGTGTACTTAAGGTCTTTTCCTTGGTATAACGAAATTAAAAGTTGGGAAATGATTACCTGAATATTAAAATTGTAACATGTTTAAAAAAATCTAGTTCCCATATACATGATAGTGGCACGGTGTAAGACAATATTCAAAGCTGCAAATTTTCCATAAACATAACTCCCTACACAATTTAAACAAATTTTCTTAATTAAAATGATAATAGACGCCAACAACCCCTAAATGTTTGGTCAGCTGCAGAAAACTAATAATAAAATATAATAAAAATCTAATAAAAAAATTTAAATAATGACATCACACTAAATTGTTAAATTTATGACTCTACGTATGTTATTAACAAACAAAAAAAGAAAAAAAACCCATATACTGGTGTAGTTAGTTAAAACATATTTACATACATAATTCCTTAATGAACCAATAGCAGAAACTTATTAAAAGTTATTGTTTTCTCACACACTTCAACACTACAGAGTCTATAGACTCTTGCCCTCTTAACATAATTACTAAAAAACAAAATATTGGAAAATACATTAAAGTACACAAAGAACAGACCTATTTACACCAAAAACCAAAACAAACCACCTTAAAACTCTCAACACTTCGGTATGTTCCATAGACCCTGGGCAAGCAAATACAATGGTGTGAATATAATGAATAGAATTGGTCACCCTCCTCTCAATTAAACCAACAGAAAACTATAAGAAAAGCCTATAAAGAATTTTTGTTTTTTTTGTACCACATTTCTGCTAAATTTACAGAAAAACACAATTGTATTAAAAAATTTAAACACACATAAAAATATAATAAAAGAAGTGATATTTAAATTTTTATTGCTTTTTTCCCTTCCGGTCGTAATTTTGCTGAATGAATACATATTCTAGAGAAGGAATTAAGTTACATACATTTGATCAGAGATTTGAAAGTATTACTAGATGAATTTAAATTTTAAACATAATATTTACATGCCTATCACACAAGTTTTATAAAGAGTAAAATCAATAATTTTTCAAAGAAAAGAAAAACGTTTCTTGGTAATTTCATCACTTTTTTACAAAAAAAAATCAATAGTATTGGGTGTATAACTTAAAAATGCGAGATTTTTTTTTGGCAAGCCATATAAATTTATTCAAAGTATTGACCATTGTTAGCTATGACCTTTTCCCATCTTTCTGGTAACATAGGGATACCGCGCCAAAAGAACTGCTCTTTTTTGAGACCAAGAACGAATCTAGCCAAGGATACCCTGTTCTAAAGTGAAGCGTATTCCAGTGAGAGCGTTCTGCATCGACCGAAACAAATGATAGTCGGACGGGGCAAGGTCTGGACTATAAGGCTGGTGGGGCAAAACTTCCCGAACACTATTTTGTAAATGGTTTTTAACCGGTCTTGCAACATGAGGTTGAGCGTTGCCATGATGGAATATTACGGCATCACACTTTTGCATATTCCGGGCGTTTTTCGGCTAATGCTCGCTTCAAACGAATCAATTGTGTTCGGTACAGGTCCTTTGTAATCGTCTGGCCGGATTTCAGCAGCTCATAATAAATGGGACCCTTCTGGTCTCACCCAAAGGTTTAAAAGGCTTAATTCTTTCATTCACTTTTTAAAAATTAATGAAATTTGGGTTAAATTTCATTCCCTAATAGCATTCTTATGGAATTAATTCGATAGCTTAATTCCCTCTAGCTTAAAATTATATGAATTCATTCTATTTTGATTGAATTCTAACTGAATGAAACCCAATTTACCTGAATTCATTTAATAAAAAAGTGAATGAAAAATTATTTGTTTTCATCCACTTAATCAAATGAAAAATTTTAATTTGTATGTAATTGCTGAAATATTAGCATAATACAATGAAAAACGTTTTAAATTCATCTAACAGAAATAAATAGTATCGTATACTTTCTTACAGCTTGTATGCTTTGGTTTTGATTATATGTTAGTTTCAAACTACACTGCACTAAGTGAATGGTAATAAAATTTCTTCATTCAATTAGTAAAATGGTGAATGAACATGCGATTTGAATGATTCAAGTTACGAATTCATTCAATTCATATTAAAGCTTTGGGAATGAAGCTTATGAATGAATTCTTTACGAATGGTTTAAGGGAATGGTACATGAATCTTTTTAAAATCTGAAGTTAATTTTTAGTGAATTAAGCTTAAATTGAATTAAGTTTTTCGAAGCTCTGGTCTCACCAAATACCTTGGCGCCATGGATATTCGGCTATGTCGTTGATTGGCCTCTTTTTTTCGGGTTGCCGTAGTGGATGCATTTTCATCTTCTTCTTATGGCTTTCAAGAGCATTTCGGGCATGCAGAATCATCTCTCGGCTTCATCTCGTGTGGTACCCAATTCCCTTGCTTTTGGATGAATCCTGCTGCTTGCAAACGTTCTGAAATTGCTGCTTGAGTGACTTCCAATAATTTTGCAAGTTCTTGAGTTTGACAATAATCTTCATCGAGTAATGCCTCCAAATCATCTTCGAACTTTTTTGGCTGACCTGGGCGGTCTTTGTCTTCCGTGTCAAAATCACCACTTCTGAACCGCACAAACCATCTCTTGCACTTTGAAATCGATGGAACATATTTAGGATAAGCTTCGGTGAGCAATCGATGTGCTTCTGCTGCACTTTTTTTCAAATTGAAGAAGTAAAGCAAAACTTCCCGCAAATGATGCTTTGTTGGCACAAAATTTGAAATTTTCGAAGCAAAAAAAAACTTTGTTGTTTACACTATTTCGTTAAGTGAAAATAAATGACAGATGTTTACCCTCCAAAATGTCATACAAGTTATTAAAGACTCAAACCACGTGTAAAAGATACGCCATCTATTAGGAATTCCGCATTTTTAAGTTATTAAGAAAAATGTGTGTTACACTTCTTAATAGCGCTTCTTATAAATTCAAAATTAAAATTGACATTGTCTGCCTCATTTGATAATTTTTTTATTTAAGACTCAATTATTTTAAAATTATATTTCGCAAAGAAAACATCCCTTCAAAACCCTGTTGACTAAAAGAAAAAAAAAACACTTGAAGGTCACTTTTTTTCTTTTTAATTTGGTGAGTGTGTGAATTGACGGAGTAGGACAATAGTATGAAAATTAAATTAAAACGCCACAAATCTTAATGTTTGAAAATAAATCTTATTGTTATTAAAAAAAAACCCAAAAAATCAAATTATGCTGAATTTTTAATTCATACAAGTATTATAATGTTTATTATTCTTTTCTTTTTTTAATTTTTAGTACCCACCAATTGTACATTTCCTGTCCGCTGGGAGGGATCTTGGTTCCTATCGGGCTATCAACAATCTATACACATTAAAGGTTCCCAATTTAGTTATAGGGGAAGATGCGCTGCTTCGGACGGTAACAAATATTTAATTGTGGACGAGTAAGTTTTGATTTTAAAATATATATATATTTTTATGCAATTTTGATTTGTTTTTCCCCTCCTACTAGTTTTTTAAGTTTGCTACTAATTCAATAACATTTTTATTACCATAAATATTAATAAAATTTAAGTATTATTGAAAAAAGTACTTATACAAATTAAGTATATTTGAAAAGCAAAATATGAGAGTGTATAGAAGTTTTGGTAAAAACTCAGATTTTGAAAAAATTTCCAGATCCTAGATGACTATAGATTATTTTAAAAGCACATTTACAAGCGAGAGAAAACTTGTGAGACTTTACGAATTGCAGCTCTGTATAAGTCTACCAAATGTAATCTCTAGACCAGCGGTTGCCACTAAGTTTTGCTTCACGGACCCCTTGAGACATTTCTAATATCTCAAGGACCCCCTAAACCGGTGTTGAGCGAGAGGTACTTTATAAATTATGGTGCAAAGTTAATAAAAGCACCTGCTTATTTTAAATGATGGCCAATTTTTAGCAGGAATAAGGAAAAAAACATTTTTCAAATCAATATTTTGTTAAATAATTTAAAAATTATAAAAAAAATTGTATTTTTTAAATAACGTGTTTTATGTTTTTTGTCGGATCTCTTCGCGGGCCCCCTGAAATTCTGCTACGGACCCCTATTTGGGAACCGTTGCTCTTGACCATTGACAGTTTCTGTCACATACAATTTCTTTAATTGATCCCAGCAAACAAAGATGATCATTAATGACTCAAAAATGAGCTCCAAAAACATAAACATTTTTCCACTTTTTCCTATGAAAGTGGTCCGTCCAAAAGAGCCCCCTTTGTACTCAGAAATGACTCAAAAAAAAGAGCTTATAAATTCGACATTTTCCTCATAAATTTAAATAATTTTGGAATCTTCTTTGAGTCCGAAAAATGAACCCTCATTTTGAGACAGCTTTTTAGATTGTAGAGGCAATTTTTTGGATTGTTTTCTGAGGGTTTATATTTTCTACCAAAAAAAGAGTGTTTTCAAAACAACAATAATCATTTCTATGAGCCATTTAAGAATCGTATTTATGAGCGCTCCGAAATTGCTGGATGGGATATAAATTTTTTGGAGAAAAAACTATTGTTTAAAATAAAAAAATAAAAATATTTTATAAAAACAAATACTAAAGACATTGCAGCTTTTTATAGCGAACTGTTTTCCTGAAATTTCTAAACTTTTTCCATCCAAACTAGTAAAGTTCTACAATACCTAATTTCTGAAGGATTGTGAAAGAAAGTAAGTTTTTCTTATGCTAAGAACACAAATTTTGACTATCTTCCTAATAAGAAAAGTTAACGCAAAAAATCGATTCAAAAAACAAAGATTCTATTTGATAGAAAATATCGAGGATTCAAATGAAAAGTTCTAACTAAAAATGACATCCGATTCATCTAAAACTTCAAGAAACAGTTTTTTCTATCCATCCACATTTTTTTATATTTCGGTATTCTACACTGATAGAAAAAGCTTCATAAAATTCATTAAAAACTTCAGTAATGTTTGTGAAATGAAACATTTAATAATGTTATATATATTTAATTATATGATAAAAGATTTTGTCAATATGATAAAACATTTAATTGCACAAAAATTGATAAAGCTTTACAGGTTGGTTGAAAAGTTTCTGCGCTCGAAATGAGAGAATAATGTTTTTGTTACGAAATATATTTTTTTATTCAATATAATCTCCTAGAAGCTCAATACACTTGTTCCAATTATCTTCCAATAATTTTATCCTATCCTTATAATGGTTTCACCGAAGCTGTGCAAAATAACCGTCTACGTCTGCTATGGCCTCTTCATTCGACGAAAAATGCTTTCCACGAAGGAATTGTTTGAGATTTCTTAAGAGATAGTAGTCACTGGGGGCCAAATCTGGTGAATACGGTGGATGTTCAAGCAATTCGTACTTTAATTCTTTGAATTTAGCCATCGTCAAAACACTTTTGTGAACAGGTGCATTGTCTTGATGAAAAATTATTTTTTTCTTCTTTAAACCAGGTCTTTTCTTACGAATTTTTTCATCCAGCTGATCCGAAAGGCTGCAATAATATTCAGAGTTGATTATTTTACCTTTCTGAAGATAATCAATCAACAAAATACCATTTGCATCCCAAAAAACTGATGCCATAACCTTCTTCGCTGATCGTTGTGACTTCACTTGCTTTGAAGCTGAACAACCACCTTCAGTCCAGTGTAAACGTTCATGTTTCAATTTAGGATCATGGTGGTAGATCCAAGTCTCATCCATAGTTATAAAACGACGCAAGAAGTCGGTTTTATTCTGCTTAAAACGCTCCAAATTACGCTGAGAAATTTGTTTTCGATCCAGTTTTTGTTGAATTGTTAATGTGTGCGGCACTAACTTTCCAAACAGTTTTTTCATACGTAATTCTTCATGTAAAATATGGAGTACTCATTCGTCTGAGATGCCTATGGCATTAGAAATTTCACGCTTAGTCAAACTTGAATCTTCACTAACCATATTATGTACTTGCTCAATGATTTCTGCTGTGGTTGCAGTTTTTCGTCGTCCTTGGCGTGGATCGTCTTCAAGGCTAGTATATCTATCAGTTTCAATTCACTACTGGTTTAATTTTTTCCTTTAGAAGCATTTCTCGATCAATTTTCTATACACCCTCGTATTAATTAACTTATTATTATTTCCAATAAGTCTAATTTATATATATTTTTTTTTTAAATCCCATTTTAAAAATACCTTTTAAATAAATTGCTTAGTAAATAATTAAAATATATACTATACATACATACTTATAGGTACTATACAAATTAGGTACTTCACAAATTTTCTTTCAATCCTTATTACCAAATACTACTTACAAAACATTCATGAATTTTCAAATTGAAAATCTAAAAAAAAAAATCATAAAAAAAGAAAATTCATACATTTATTTAGTAGAGTAAAAAACTAAAACTAAACTAAAGAACTAAGTAAAAATGAGGTAAGCTAAAAAATTAAAAAAAAAAAAATAAATATATAAACCCAGAAAAGTGTAATGAATTGAAATGGACACGAATTTCTCCAGAGTACTATTCCAAATACTGAACAGCGAAAGAAAAAAAGAAAATACTAAAACTTAAACTCAGTTTTGTGATGTGGTTCTACATGCATACGAATATGTATCGTATAGAATTACGTGTTTAAAAAAAATATATATAAATTTTTTAAAAAGTTGTACATACAAAACTTTCAATACAAATGTACTTCAAAACTAAAAGAAAGAACAGAAAGAAAAAAAAAAAAAAATGTATTTGCGAGAAAAACTCGTAAAAAATTATGTTAAATGAAATGAAGAAGGAAGTTAAAATATATGTATATGTGAAAAATAACTAAACCGCCTTTAGTGTAAATGTATGTTCATCCATATCCGTACCATACATTATATACTATGATTGGGTGCAGTACAACCAATAATGTTGTATGTTGTTCTTCATTTTAAGTTAATTTTTTTTCTTTTTTGTGTATATGTATTCCAAATTATCAGGGTTCGGATTAAAGTCATGAAAATCCCTTGTAAGGGAAATATAAAAAGTAACTTTTGTAACACAATATTATATATATTAAAGCCGTTGTAGTGATAACTTTTACATTATTACCAGGGCTGCCAGATGAGTTTTCCGAAAAATCGTCAATCAAAAAAATCGGTAGTTTTGGTTTACCTATTTTGAAGAGATATTTAAATAAACTTGATTTTAATTGAAGACAATTCCAAAATTATTAATTTATGAAATTTATAAAATTGTCAATTAAGATCATAAGGAAATCAATCATTGTCGAAATATACATATGAAGGTCTCGCTCGAATAAGGGCATATAATCCAATTTCCAAACTTTACAGGAGACAAGAAACGTTGAGGAAACTGTAATATGCATACTTGATTGGTTTTGTCTCCATTTCTATAATACCAGTACACTGAGCGAATTATCTGCATGATATTAATGAATTTTTGCATAAAACCAATGAAGTTTCACTAGAACACGTTCACTGAAACTTTTCATTGAATTAATTGAATTTTTCATGAAATGTTGCGAAAATTTTCATTTTATTTATTAAAAGTTTCATATACAAAATGAAAAAGTTTCATTAAAACTATTAGGTGTATAACTTAAAAATGCGGGATTTTTTGGCAAATTTTTTGCGTTTATTGTGAAACATATGGCAACATATGGATTCCGCGCCAAAAGAACTGCTAATTTTTTGATGCTAAGAACGAATTAAGGCAATTTTCGATACCAAGTTCTGAAATTAAGAGTATTCCAGTGAAAGCGTTCTGCATCGATCGAAACAAATGGTTGTCGGACGGGGCAAGGCCTGAAATAACGCTGATGAGGCAAAACTCCCAACCACTATTTTCTAAATACTTTTTGACAGCAATCTTCATTAAGTAATGCCTGCAATTAATCATCTTAGAACTTTTTTGGCTGACCTGGGCGGTCTTTGTCTTCCATTTAAAATCCCCACTTCGGAAGCGCACAAACCATCATTCGCACGTTGAAATCGATGGAGCATATTCAGGATATACTTCGGTGAGAATCGTTGTGCTTCAGCTGCACTTTTTTTAAATTATAGAAGTAAAACAAAACTTCCCGCAAATGATGCTTTGTTGGCATAAAATTCGACATTTTCGAAGCAAAAAAACTTTGGTGTTAACACTATTTCATTCTATGACTAAGTGAGAATAAATGGCAGATGTTTACCCTCCAAAATTCCATATAAGTTATCGAAGACACAAACCATGTCTAAAAGATAAGCCGTCTGTTGTGAATTCCGCATTTTTAAGTATACACCCGACAGAATCATAAAATACATGAAGCTTTTTTACCAAATTTAAGAAATTTTTCAATTTTTTTTTAAACTTCTTTAGTTTATTGAAAAATTTCATTAAAACTCGCCGAGCAATTATGTGTATTATTTTAGTCATGTAGAAATATTCATTCAAATATTGTGGTTTCATTATTATGTAATTAAAAATTTTGTGGTAGTTTATTTGCCAAAATATACTTTTTGAAAAATTCGGGGTTAAAAATTCAATAAAAATTATAACAAAGGTGCAAATGTGCTTTAAAAATTCGATTTCATTACCCCAATTCGAGAGAGACATTCATATATATCGTAAAATTATACAATATGTAAATTCAGTTAAAAAAATTATTGTTTGTAGGCAAAACTTTAAAAAGTTTTAAGAAAATACAAGATTTGCTAATTTTTTTTCTTTTAATTAAAAAATTGTCATTTCGCGGCCTAAAATCGTAAATCGGCATTTGGAAATTTTTTTATGAAAAATCGTCAAATTTGGCAGCTATGATTATAACTTTTTTTTGGTGATGCCATATCACTGGTGTATAAAAATACCAAAAACCAGGGGTACGGCATTACAAAAAAAAAAGTTATAACGAAATCGTTATCATTAGGTGGCGCTTTGTGCAGTAAACCGACCGGCACTGTTTTTTTTTTTGTATTTAAATTTAAATATGTAATAACAAACAAAATAGCAAAAACAAACGAAAGCATTTATTTAAAATTTTGTTATTCGTATATATTTAGCGCTTGTTTTAGTATTTTGCGTTGTTTTCACTAATTTTTGAGTTTTTAAATATAGGATCAGCTGATACTAAACTGATAATCAATACTTGCTCAGGTAATATTAAAATTAAGCGCCTACTACCGGTCAGTAGTAAAGGTTCCGATGTCTTAATTCTACACTCAAAAAAGTTGACGGTGGAATGTACTGAAAATGACGGCTTCAAAGAATTTTTTTATTTTTTAAATATTAAAAATAACTAGCAAAAATAACTGTTTATTGTAGAAGTGCTATTTTTGTTGTTATATATTATGATATTAAAAATAACTGCTTTAAACAACTGTTACGAAAATACAGTAATTTGCGTTAGTTGTGTTCTTAAGTAACTGTCATAATAGTTGTTTTGTATTTTCCATAGAAAAACAACTATAATTACAGTTAAAGATAACAACACAAACTATATTCATGTAGTAGCTGTCAAACTTTATTGGGTGTATAATTAATAGTCCCTGCCAAAAAGTTCACACATAAAAATAGCTGCCTAATTCTGAGTCTTGATGAGACATCGATTTTTTTGTCCAAAAACTAATCATCGCCAGAATAACGGGAAAAAATTTGTTAATTTATTTAGCAAAGTTTATTGCCGATTTTAATATGTTAAGTTGTTATTTTCTAGTAACTAGAAGTTAACTCGAATCCTAGTGTTATTCAAATACTATTTAGCCTTTTCTCACAATGTCCCGGTAGGTACTAATTGGGACTTTAACTGTCACACTGTGTTGGCTAAATTTTAACTGTACTTAATTAATCGACTTTAATCGACTATAATCCGAACCCTGTATTTTAACTTATATATATATTTTTTTTTAGTTTTCCTTTATATATTTTTTAATGATGATGACTCTTTACTTCTACTAACAACAATATGTATTTAATGATGGTTATACATAAAAAAAATTTTAGTTTTTAATTTTTTTTACATACCATTTCATATTAAAAATTCCAAGTAAAAATCTTAAGAGTTTGCGTGTTTTTCTGTGCTTACCATAATAAAAAAGAAATTTAATTTTTCATTATTTCTTGTTTTTTTTTTTACTTCAACATTTCTTTTAATACTTCAACCATATTTTAAGTTTCTTTAGAAATTTTAGTTTTCGTTTTTCATTTATATACGATATTTTTTAAATTCGTTTCATTTTTTGATGAATTACCCTACTTTACTTAAACTACTTTTCCTGCCATAAAAAATAAAGCAGAAAATTAAATTATTCATTTAATAATTTTTTAAAAAACGTAATTTTAAAACCGTATGTATTTATGATTTAAGTTGTTCAATGAATGTTTTATTATTTAACATTATGGTTTTTTTACCTCTCTCAGCTTTTTATACAAAAATTTACCTCTTTTACAAAGAACATAAATAGAATTTATATGTTTATTTTTATAATTTTCTTTTTTTCTAAAAAAAAATATTTTAAGTTGTAGCTGAAATGTGTTTTTCTGTTTTTTATTTATAAAAATAATACAAAATATTTTTTTCTATGTATTTTGTTGTAAACAAAAAATTATTTGTAATTATTCCAAAAAATTCTATAAATAAAAAAAATACTTTCTTTTACAACCCCTGAATAATGATATGATCATTAAATATATTAGATGTCGTTTGTTTATTATAATTCAATTTTTATTTTTAGGTTTTTAAACAACAAATAAATACTTTTTTATTTTTTGTTAAAAAAAATAAATTATTTTAAACATATTTGTTTAACATATTTTCTGTTGTAAGTTTTATTTAAGTATGAATATTTTACATAATATATGGGACATGTTTAAGTCATTAAAACAATCTCTGATCACGATAAAAAAAAATCATTAAACAGTTTTTGCAAAATATTTTGGTAATTATTTTCAGCGATTAAAAATACTTGTCATAAAAACAATTTATCACAAAAATATATATTTTAAATAGATTTTTTTTTTCAAACCCTGTTTTTTGGTGATTTTAAATCCTTTTTAGAGTATAAAGTTATATTTTTCGTCATATCAGGAAAATTGTGGATCATAAAAAAATATCATGTGGACTTTTGACAGAAAAACTTAATTTGAAAACCACATATTTTACGAGTTTCAAATCGATTTGACTAATTTTTAACAAATTTTTAGTTGAAACACTGATTTTAGATTTTAGTTATCTTCATTTAACACAATACTAAAACTCCTTAGTATTTTAACTAATTTTGAGTATTAATTTTCAAAATTATTTAGAGCCAATTTTTAAGAACCCATTCGTTAAATTTTACACAATTTATTGTTTCTCTTATTACCCAGTAGATGGCCCCACAGTGTATTTGAAGTTTTAAAGAGGGCGCTATTTCTTTCCTCCCGATTTTTGAAAATGGCCCATATCTCGAAAACTAAGAGAGATATAGCACAATTGACGAAAATTTAGACTGCTTCCGATAGTAACAAATTTTTCTGTTCAGTCAACAGACTTATTATTTTGAGTGTACATATTTTTCTAAAGCTTTGATAATATGCACTGAAAACAGCTCCAAAATACGCTGAAATAGAACCTTAAACAAAATGAATTTTAAAAAAATTCTCTATAAAGCTTCTGTAGGGTATACTTAAAAAAATCACAAATAGACCTTAAACTGAAACTGAACTTAAAAAGAAATCATAAAGCTTTTGACCTGAAAGTTTTTAGAAGATCTACTAAAAAATCCATTATTTGGATCTGAAAACTTTTAGAAGATACAATCAATAAAATGTATTATTTTATAATAGTGCTTGTAAAAATATGGGTATCGAGTATTTGTCTTTTTCTAATTACTCGGTACTTAAAACTACTACTCGATATTTTAAGAGTTGTATATTGGACCGAAAAAAGGTACAAAAATGTGACTTTGCTAAAATATTTATCACAAAAATACAACTCTGCCAAAAGAAGAAAATATATTTAAAGGCAGATGTTAAAAAACTAGACAATATATGTGACCTTCTCCGAGAAAAGGGACCTAGTGTGTCAAAAAACGGGTTTGGACTTAAGAGTGGATTCTGGTACCTAAAAGGGTGTAGAATAATATGAAATGAGTTAGATTTCTGATAAAAAATTATTTACCCCATAAAAATCAGAAATCTAACTCATTTCATCTTATTCTACACCCTTTTAGGTACCAGAATCCACTCTTAAGTCCAAACCCGTTTTTTGACACACTGGGTACCTTTTCTCGGAGAAGGTCACATATATTGAATATTTAGTAAACAAATGTCAAAATAATTTTATAAATTTAATTCAAATTACTTAAATATGGAATAAACGTTAACATTTTTAAAGAATTTTTATCAAAATTTTTTAAAAAATTTCAAATTCAAAAACATAAAAATAAAAAATATCTATTGAGTAGTATTGAGTATTCAAAAGTAACCGAATTTAAGGACCTGAAAAATTAGGATATAAAAGCTTTCCTAAACGAATCCAAGGTAATAATCTGATAATTTGTCGTAAAAAATCCGCTATTAATACCTGACAAATTAGGATGTGCAAGATTTCTTAGAAAAATCCTGACATATAAGGATGTGAAAGCTTTCGAAAAAATCCGCTTTAGTACCTGATAAATTTGGATGTAAGAGCTTTCTTAGAAAAATCCGCGAATTTGACCTGACATACATATAACCTTTCGCATAAAAATGCGTGTGTGTGCCTATCTGAGAAATTAGGGTATGACAATTTTCTTAAACAAACAGCTCAAATTAGCATAAGAAAGTTTTCTTAAAAAATCCGCTGTCAGGACCTGACGAATTAGAATGTAAAACTTTCTTAAAATAAGTACATCTATAAGGGTTGAAAGCTTTCTTAAAAATTATTGTAAGCTTTCTAGAAAAATCCACGTTTAGAACCTGCCAAATTAGGAGGTAGAAGTTTTCTCAAAAATATCCACGATTTGTACCTTAAAAATTAGGATGTGAAAGCTTTCTTAAAAAAAGCCATGATGAGGACCAGAAAAATTATAATGTGAAGCTTTTTCAAAATAATCCTGGATTAGGACCTAAAAAATTAGGATAAAACGATTTTTTTTTTGGAAAAATCCATGATTTGGAGGGGATTTATTTTTATTTAGTTTTTAATCCACGATTTGGATGTGAAAGCGTTCTTTGAAAAATCCATATTTAATATCCTTTTTTTAGAAAAATTCTCGAGTTAGAAAGCTTTTATAAAAAAAATCCACGATAAGGCACTTAGAAGAATACACGTTAAGATTGTAAAAGTTTTTTAGGCCTGAAAAGTAAAAGGTTTTCTTAAAAAAATTGCGATTGAATGTGCAAGCTTTCATAAAAAACAATAGGTTAGCCTGAAAGCTTTCTTCCACAAACTTCTGTGTTGTATGAGCTTTATTTAACAAACTCATAATTAAAATCTTAAAAAAAATCGATATGAGAAGGAAGTTGCACGCCTTTTTTAAAACAAATATATATAAAAAAACACGATGATGTTTAAGGTTTTTTTTTTTAACAAGACTTATATCCAAAAGCTTTCATCCAGAGAAAATTTTTTGTTTTTCCAACCGAAAGCTTCTGTAGACAAAACGATGGTAAGGACTTCTTAATTAAATTCACGATTGATATCTAAAAGCGTTTTCAAGAAATTAATTATTGGGATTTCGAAATGGCCTTATATTTATGTCTAAATAAATCTACAGTTGGTATTCTATGAGGAAAATCTCTTATTGGTTTTTTACAAAAATCGACTTCTTGTTTTCCAAAAGTTTTACGAAAAAGATCCGTCATATCTCTTAAATATCCAACATTGTTACTACTGGCATTCAGCAAATTGAGGTCACGCTGTATACGTTTTGATACTGTGGTTAACATATTCTATAATAACAGAAAAGCAACCCTGTTTCAAGACTAGTGGTTGTTACCAATTTCGCAGAATTTCACTTTAAGGATAACAAAACTAATTAAAGAATAATTTGCTTTAATATGAAAACCCACAAAAGTTAATAACCAAAATATTTTGCAAAAAAAAAAACTGTTTTTAAGGCTTTAAAATTAATTAAAACATTCTTTTTTTTTAATTTTAACCCACAAGCAAAAACTAATAACATTAACCTAATGACGTTAATTTTTTAACGTAACGTAAAGTTTTCAGTTAAAATTTGTTAATTTTTTTCTATTTTATTTATACTTTTTTCCCCCTCAAAATAACTCATATAATCACAATTTGAAAACTCAAAAAATCCTTTAAAAAATTAACAAAAAAAAAACCCAAAAATCAAAAATTTACAATCAAATTTTAGGAAAGGATGTCATCGGTGCCTGGTCATATATGAAAAACATAAAAATGTATTGCAGTATAAAGAAAGTGAGTGCGAAGGTGATAGTATGTATATGCATCAAACAAATCCATCTGCAATGGCGATGCGTAGCGTTTTAAATCAAAAAACCAACAATAATGGTGGTGATCATAGGGGGGGAGCTCATCCCAATTTGAACGGGCATTCAAGACTATCCTCATCGGATCAATATATAATGAGATCCAATGATGATATGAATGATTGTAAGCATTTTTTTTTAATTATTAAACACAAAAAAATATAGAAAAATTTAAAAAAAATTTATCAGTTTTCTTAATTTCAATTATGATTTAGTATTTTTTTTTTTTTTATTTTTTCTCTGTTTATAATTTTTTTTATAAATGAGGTTACTTTTTTGTTTTTTTGTGAATTATTTACTTTGGTTTAATTCATTATTAAAAAAACATAAAAACACGTTCATTAGGTTAAAATTTGTTTATCATTTTGAAAATTTTACTTAAAAATCGTATACAAAATTACACTTTTATTAAATAAATTTTTTTTATTATCATTAATTTTTTTTTAATTTAATTTAATCCACAATCTTTGTAAATAGCTTTCTCTATTAAAAAATAAATCAACGAAAAGCGTTTAAGAATTTTTTTGAAATTCATTCATTTCCTTTAAGATTATTAAGGGTCCTCTCCTTCTTGCAATTGTGATATTTTATATAACAAAAAAGTTCATTACAATATATTTCAATTTATTTGAAATTTATAAGAATTTTCTGTATAAAATTCTTTTCGTTTGAAAAGGAAAATCAAAATAAAACGTATTAGCGGAATAGCAGATTAACCCGTCCCAACTTTTGTCTTTTAATATTTTAAAACAATTCCCTTTAAAAACAAATCGCAAAAAAATATTAACACAAAAAAAGAAGTCATTGATTTCCATTGAAAAAATAAAACAAACTACAACAATATTGTTTTATTTTAAACATTTAGTTAAAACTTTTTTTGTTTACAAATTCTTATGTTTTATTTAAACTATTTAGTTATTTTAAACTGTAAATAATTAAATTTTTTTGTAAATATTTAAAAAAATAACCAACAAATAAAATTTTTTGTTTTCATATATTTTCGTATTTTTTTTATATTTGCAAACTCTAAATTTTAAATTTTATTAATTATAATTAAAAAAAAAAATTATGTATTTTGTTTTTTTTTTACTATTTTTACAACATTTCTTTAATTTTTCTTAACAAAAAGCATAAAATCAATTAAAATTATACTTGAAGCTTGAAAAGCTTTCAGTTTTATTAAAAACTTTAAACAGCTTTTAAGCTTATTTGTATATAAATATTTTTGAAACCTAAAAGTTTGTAAAAGCTTACAAACCTAAACGATACTCAATCCTTAAAATGTGGGAGTATGTACTTAAAAGCTTCTTCGAATTAAACAGTTATCACTTACACGTCTGGCATTCCAAGGAATGAGAAATACTAAAACAGTTGTTTTCTTCATATAAATTTAAAAAAAAAATTGATGTGGGAACAGTGTAGTTGAAATTTTTAGCTCCAAACAGCTCTCAGAATCATCGACACGTAGTTGTTTTGATATGTGAACTTTTTTTTTGATGTTTTCCGGTATCACCACCACTTTTGGGCGACCAGAGCTTTCGGCGTCGTTTGTACGACCACGTTTAAAGTCAGCAAACCACTTTTCTACCATTTGTCTCGATGGAGCAGAGTCCGAATAACACTTATCAAGCCAATATTTGGCTTGGACGGTGTTTTTTCCCCATTAAAAAGCAATGATAAATCAACAAACGAAATTGCTTTGAATGCATTGTTTTGATAATCGCAAAAGTAGCGTCACCGAAACAGCTGTAACTTCCCAGCAAAACTTTGGTAATGGGTGCGATATACTCACGCATTACCTTGTAATGTTAGCTCATTACCTTCTGCATTATTTCAAAACAAAAAGTAATGACTTACCAATTACTAATTACGTATTGCATGATTTACAAACGGAAAGTAATGAATAAAATATTTTTGAAAATCTATTTTTAGACACATTACTTTGTGTTTTTTTGTAAGCATGGGTGTAATGTGTATATTTTTCGCCATTACGAAAGAATATACGAAGCACAACAATTCATTTACTTTTTAAGCAATCAAATGTTGTATGTGTCGATAGCTCAGCTGGTAGAGTTCTTGGCTAACAAGCAGGGATCCCAGGTTCGAATTCCAGCGTGACCACGTTTATATATTTTTTTAATAAAAAAATATTTCTAACAAATGTTTTTTAAATAAAATTTTTTTTACGAAAATCTATTTTTAGACCCATTACTTTTCCCATCCTAGTATCCACATAGGTAACCAATTACTTTATGACTTCCTCCCCATACATTACTTTGGGGCTCATCGCCTGTAAAATTCATCAGTGAAGTAAGGTGTAAAGTAATGCATCGGCCCCTATGGCTACACATTGCTTTACACATTATTTGGTAATGTTTGGTTTTGCTGGGTTGTTCACTAATGAACGAATTGTCATCAAATTTTGACAGGTATGAACTGAAGGTTGGTAGTTCCAAAAAAACATATCTGTCATCCTACGGATTTTTCAGCCGATGTGTTAAAAGGTGGGTAATCTATGATTATACCCTACACCACTACGTGGTCCGTCCGTCCATCCGTCTGTCTGTCCATGCATTCTTTTGCGCAATCTACAGGTCGCAAATATTAACATATTTTGATGAAATTTTGTACACCGACCTATGTCGACCCAATGACGAAGCCTATTCATTGGTTGTAATCGGTCTATGTTTAGACCTAGTGCCCATATAAGGATCCCCCCAAAATTGGCTTGTTTACACGCTGCAGGTTGCAAATTCGAAGATATTTCAATGAAATTTGGTACACAGACATACGTTCGCCCAAGGACGAAGGTTATTGATTTTGGTTAAAATCGCTCCATGTTTAGATCTAGTGCCCATATAAGGGTCCCCCCAAAATTGGCTTGGTTACACGCTGCACGTCGCAAATATTAGGATATTTTGATGAAATTTGGTACACCGACCTATGTCAGCCCAGGAACGAAGCTATAGATTTTGATTAAAATCGGTCCATGTTTAGACCTAGTGCCCATATAAGGGTCCCCCCAAAATTGGCCTTTTTACACGCTGCAGGTCGCAAATACGAAGATGTTTCAATGAAATTTGGTTCGCTGACTCACATGGTCCCAAGGACTAGATAGGATCGGTCCATATTTGGACCTATCGCCCATATGGGCCATATTTACGATATTCACTTTTTTTTATCATTTTATATAAAATTTTGACACAAGTCCCATTTTAATCCATTCGAATTTCGGATCCAAACATTAGTTGGCTTTTAACCAGACTGGTGTAGGGTATTGTATAGTCGGCATGCCCGATTTTATCTTTTTTACTCGTTTTTTATCGACTTTGCCAGTTATTTAATTAACAATTAAAAATAAACGATAAAGTACAATTGTTTTAAACGAAAAGCAGGTAGTCCTTTTTTTAACTTATTTTCAATTGTTTTAATGTACATATTCGGTAGATTTTAATGAAAAAATATTGTGAGTGTACTTTTCGAAGTCGTACGATTCATTCAAAAATGTTGTCCCGGGCAAAAAAAAAATACAAAAGAGCAATACAATCTTTGTAATATTTCGAACTTATCGACTTTTAAAACCCGGGATTAACTAAGTTACAGTTTATTTTTTTTACGAAATGAGCTTTGGTGGTGCAGATAGTCAATAAAATCTTATAAGTCCCGTACAATAAATCGCTTAAAATCGCTTTGGTTTGTTAATACTGTTTAAGATCAAATTAGATGGGACTTTTCTATGGCGACTTGGAAAAAACACGGACTGATTTTTACAATTTTGTCATTGCGTCAATTCAAATTTATATACAAACTTTGCGGCATAAACGTAGTTTGATTACAAGGACACGTATGTATACAGGCGGAAGGACATTGCTTAATAGCCTTAAAAATATGATCTAGGTCCATACATTGGAAACGCTATTTTAGTGATAACGGTATTATAACGATAACGGTAACCAACCTTGGAATTAATTCATTGGCTGGCAACTCAATTTAACATTAAAGCATTAAACACATAGACGACTGCGGCTACACGACTACACGACTACAAATGCTGCTGACTGCAATTGTAGTCGTGTAGTCAGCTACTTAATTTTTTTGAAAACGACAGCAACATAGTAGAGCTGATCATAAAAATTTGACGTTTTGATAAATATTAATCTTTTTTGGTTTGTGCTTCTAAAATAATGGCTGAGGAATATTTTGTTAATTTTGTAAGATCCATTTTTTTACAAAACCTCACAATAAAATTATTTCCAAATATAAATTAATGAAACCTTCAAACAATTTGTAAAATATAAACAGCTGTTTCTTCAGTGTTCCATAACGGTGATTTTCTAGTCAGAACTAACGATTTTATTTCGCCTCAAGCGGGAAAAATTGTCCTGTTTTACATATTTTGTTATATTGTCAACACTATTTTTGTGTTGTAGCCAACAAAAATAGAAATTATCCTAAAGTTGACTACAGCGGCAAAAGTAGTCGTGTAGCCGTGTAGATGTGTTGGTGTCAAAATAATCGTTTTCATATAAACGTGTGCATATTATTTTTGACAGGCTTTAGTCGTGTAGCTGCAGTCGTATATGTGTTTAATGCATTAGGGGGAAAAATCACCGAGCAACACAATTGTTTTTTTTTTTTATTTTTCACAAAATACAAGCACATGCTCAGTTTCTCGTGTTATTTAATACAACCCTCAAACATGTTGATTGTTTACAGAATACAACGAGAAAATAACGTTTTTCGAAGTTTTTTGTTGCCATTAGAAAGGTCAGTAAAATGTCTTTCATTTGATATCAAATTTGTTCCTTTGGAATAATTGATGTAGGCAATAATCGAACTTTCCTGATGGTGAAACAATTTTATCATGGGTGCGTTGCTACGTCAAACTTTTGAGTGTGTAACTTACGGTTAAAGTAGAACTTAAAAGTGTTAAAATTGTTCAATGATTTAAACTGACAACCATTTTTTATTGACGATTTACCTAAAATTATGCAAATAAGCTTAAAGCTTTTTATATTCTAAAGTTTTTTTGTTTCTTTAAATTCAAAACCTAAAAAATCACTGTAAAAATCATTTACATAGATTATTATATTTTTAATTTAAGTGTTTTTTTTTTGTTTAATTATTTTTATGCTTTCTAATTTAAAACAATTTATAAATATTTAAATAACAAAATAGGTTTACAAAAACATCTCTACGTTTTCAAAACTCATCTGTAAATAGTCATTTTATATATAAATTTTATAAAAAAAAAAAAAACACAAAATACCACCTGAATAACTAACATATCGTTCTACAGTTATTAAAAAAAATTTATAACGCAAACTGAATTCTTTTATAACCACCCACATTAATATAATAACAATGAGTTATTTTTTTTAATATACTGTATATTTATACATATTTAAAATTAATATTCATATTATTATTGTAAATTATGTATATTATCTATTTTTTTTTTCAAGTACTGTTCTGTTTTAAAACAATACTCTCAACTTTACTCGGTTTTGTTATATTTTATGTTCTGGAAATAACATTGAGTTCTATTATTTTTTTTTTTTTTGTGTTTACTCTGTATAAAATTATTAAAAATATTGTAAAAATTTTAATTTAATTTTATTTGCACGCCTAAAGTCATTTTTTAATTAAAAATTGAAAGTTGTCTTCTTCATTTCGTTTTTTTTTTTTTTTTTGTTCATTCATTTATTTAATTTTGTGTTTTCAATACTTGTTTTCGTGTTCTCAACCCCTGTTTAATTATTTTTTAATTCATTCATTGATTTATGTATATGTCCAAGTTTTATGATTTTATTATTATTATTATTTAATTTTATGATGATATTTTCGTTCTCGTACTTTGTATTATTTTCATATTATTAAATATAATATGATTTTTATGTGCAAAAAAAAAAAGAAACCAACAATAAATTCAAATGTGTGTGTCCTTGTGTGTGCTGTTTAACCCAGTCTCTTAATCCCAATTATCCTTATTTTTTGTTCATTGTATGTATTTATTATTAAAACAAAAATTTATGATTTAATATTAATATTTTTTTCAATGAAAAAAAGAACAAAATTAAATTATTCCACAAACATAAATTAATTAAATTTATATATTACATATTAAATAGATAGTTTTATGTATTAATTTAATTTTAATATGTATATTTAGAAGTTGTTTTAAAATTTAACTTTTGAAGCAGAATTTAAATTAATTCAATTTAATAGCTGTGTTTTCGACTTAACTATATCCGTTAACTCATAAAAAAATTCAAAGTGCATAAAAACGCGTTTAAGACGAAAACTAACATATCACTTTTCGTATGCACGTTAACTTTCAACACGGATAATTATCAACGTTGAAAACTCAACGTTTATACATTTTCACATCTGACGTAACTTATTCGCATTACTTCCTAAAAACTTTTTCTGACATACGTTCGATTATAACGGAAAAATTATAAACATAACCTGTTTAAAATTTGTTTGTACTACAATCGGTTTAACGTAGATTTGCTTTAAATACTTAACGTTGATAGGCATGAGACAAAATACAGCTAATGTTAATTATAAAAAAATATTAAGGATGAGTTCACGATTGTAGAGTACTCCAAGCTGTAGCAAATTTAGTTTTCTTCTTTTTCACAGTTGACAGATAAAGAGATCCATACATACTCTAAGATTCTATGCTCGTTGGTCTAACAAGTTTGACTCTGGAGTGTGGATTTATTTCACTCTACAGTTAACATTACTCTGTTAACTGTTTAACATGACAAATATACCTAAAACAGCACATCACTAATGAGTTTATATCTCGAATTGTCATCAAATTAGAAAAAATATTAAAGTCGTGTTAAAATGTTTGTGAAGTCGATGTATGCAACGACCCTAGAATCTCAAGATTATGCATGCGTCTCTAACTCTGTTAACTGGCTCTGTCCTACATTTCAAGAGATTTACATAGAGTTTTGGAATGTAAAATATTTTTTGAGGAACTCTACTTTGAATTTCTGTCAGTAAAAATTTCAATTTGTGCTGCAAAGAAGAATCACGCTACAATTGTGAACGCGCGCGGCCTAAGGTGAAAAAACGAAATTTGGAGATTGCGAAACGAAGGATATTGCTAAATCAACAGAGAGAGGTATTCTTACTCATTCGGTATAATTAAATAGTTTTAAATTTCATTTCGATTTTAAAAATACTTAAACCTTAAACACCGTAAGTTGTTTTTCACGTGGAAAATTTTCACTCGAACTTTAAACATGAAAATGAACATTTTTTTTTATTATTTTGTTAGAAAGGCAAAATCAAAAAGAACACAAAATATCACCTTTTCTCAAGAAAAATAATAAATGTGAAAATAAAGTCTACACGGTTTTCACGTTAAACTCATTGTCCTGAAAAATCATTTTTTTATATGGTGCTTTACAGCCGATACATATAAATTTCTAGCGGAAACATAAATGATTCACTTCTTTCAATACATTATCAAGAATTTCTGCTATATGAGAGCTCAATCACAACTGGATCAACTGTCGACCGACGATAGCAAAAGTCGACGCGATAATTTAAATTCAACGACAATCAACCGTCGACATTTTTTGACGTTTAGCAAAAAAAAGAAAGCAAAACATGGCGGTGTATTTGTTTTGCCAATTTTTCACCAATTCAATTGGTTTTGCATTAATTATTGTTGCTTTTCATTCTATTGCATTTAATTTTGCTTTTTTAGGGTAAATTCGGCATTTTTATTTTCAACTATATTTCCTCTGTAAAAGAAATAAATTTTCTTTTAAACAATGTACGAATTTTTGCAGCTGTGATACGAATTTATAGAACTCTGTTCTGATAGGCAACCCTTATTTAGGTAAAAATATGGCAACAATTTGACAAATATTTTGAGTGTGTATCAGAGAACTGCAACTACTGATTGCAAAACCATCATACGTAATCAACACCCGAATAAATATTTGTTTTCGTTCAAGCGCCCAATATATACTCAAATACACATATTCGTTGCTGATTTTAAATCAATCAAACCAAGTGTGATTTTTTTTCATCGTTGATTTAATCATTTGTCGTTTTCATACCATTCATATTCGTTCGGAGCAACGATGATTATTTTGATGTAGAATAAAATCATAAAAAACAAAAATGAACACGTATGAGTTTATTCATGATTGCAACCAAATAAAAAAAAATAATTTCATAACAATAAAGAGGGGTTTACAGTATCAGATTTTGTAGAAACACATTTAATAAATGTTACAGTGTACATTAGACCGTAGCGCCAAAAAAAGTTCGCCGTACACCCTCCAATATGAAGTATTTTTGCAAGGCAATTTCAAAAAAAAATAAAAAATTTTACCGAACGTAGGGGTCGTCTTTTTCAATTTTTTGTTATAGCTTCAGCATTTAAAGTTAGATTTTAAAATGTGATATGTCGATTTTTTTGCCTCGAGGAGACCAGTGTATAAAGGAAAAATCCAATGAAAAACAATTTAAAAAGGCGACCCCTACGTTCGGCAACCAATATATAAAAAAATGTCTACTGGGTTTATCGAAAAACTTCCTTAGCAAAAGTTTAATGATTTTTGCGAGCTTTAATTTTCTGACATTAGGGTTGTAGCAACTGAGATATGGTGGGTAACTACTAGAACGGAATACTTGAGGTCAATGGCCCTTAGAGCAAAACACTGGTCTCCTCGAGAGAAAAACATCGATGTATCATACTTTAAGATCCGACTGTAAATGCCAAAGATATAACGAAAAATGTAAAATGGCGACCCCTACGTTCGGAAAAAAAATTTTTTTTTGAAACCTCCTTGCAAAAATACTTCATATTGGAGGATGTACGGCAGACTTTTTTTTTGCCTGTAAGGTGGTACGCTCTAGTGTACATTCACATTATAAAACAATAAGATTTTATTTATTTTTTTTTTTATTTTATAAAACAACTAATACTTTGATTTATTCATGTGAATTCAAATGTTCGATCAGTGTGATTTTATTCAACAGTGTGATTTTACGTCCAAACATCCAAACTTTAGTTGGCTTTTAACCAGACTGGTGTAGGGTATTACATACTCGGCATGACCGACTTTAACTTTGCAGTTCCCTGCATGCTCCCGGTCATTGCAGATATTACATTACCTCGGCCATATTTTTCAGCCATTCTTGTTAAGGGGGATAAGTCTGAAAATATTTAGAAAGAAAATTATGTAAAATGTCAACATAACATTTATATTTTTAATATAATTTTTCATTAATATAATTTATTTATATACAAACTTTCAACTTACAAGAAAAGTACTTCATGTAATATTTTTTATAAAATTCGGATATGTGACCGAGGATGGAAATCTAAAAATAATCTTTTTCATTATTTTCACCGGGGATTTAGGAGGCAAATAGGCGAAAAAATCGAACATTTTTTTCGGCAGCATGTCAGAAACTTTCAATATACAAATTTGAAAAAAATATTGTATTCATCAAATGAGGAAGTTCGATGTGCAAATGTCCAGTGCTGCCAACATCATTTTCTAAATGAGAAGTCATCAAAAATCGTCAGACAACAAACTCTTTCTATTTGAATGAAAGAAGGAAAAAGTTTGCTTAACCCGGTTGGAAATTTTGTGAAGACATCTTATTAACGGCTTAGCGACATGTAACTGGTGACTTGCTGATCTGCTCCCATACAAAATACCTATAGACACCTGCTGACATTTTCATACAAATGTAAAAATGTCATCAGAATAAGTCACTAACAATTAACAAACAATTAGCACAAAAAGTTACTGGTAATAGACCATTGAAAATTCCATTTCATAAATATAAGATTTATATGACAAACAACTTGAAAAAAAAATCGGATAAAGGGGTAATTTTCGACCCCACTTTTAACACCCTAAATTCCCGAGATGATCGCTAATCTCAGACACTCCAACTTTAGAATTCTTTTCTCTAGAATATATCCCAATTTCAATATCAATATCGGAGATTATCACGTGAGATACCTTCTATTAGTTGCTTTATTTTTATTTATTTTTTAATTTTCACGCGTCCCATAAATATGCCGAACTATTTTTACTTAACAGGATACAAATATTGTAAAAACCTAATAAAAAATGTTTGTTGAATAATTTATTTATCGACTTTTTTTTATTTTTAAACTAATTTATTTTATTTTTTAATCAATTTTAAATTTTAAAGCAATTATTAAAACTTGTTTTAAAAAGAAAACAATTTTTAAAAATTGTTATGTGTTATTTCTTTGAATTATTTTTATCCATTAAAATTTCAATTATAATTTCTAGAGTTTAATTTATAATTTTCAATCATTCTACAATTAAATAACGAAAACAAAAACTTGTATTCAAGCAAGTCGTATTTCATTACAACAAAAAATATATATATATATGTATATATAAATTTTTTTAATGAAAAGAAAAATACTAATTTAATATGCTAAATAATGTTAAACCCTTTCTAAAAGAGCTCTACAACAATATTTTTTTTTCTTCTTTACTCACAAGTCTACATACTAGATATACAAAAATATATGAAAATTTAGGGCAACCATTCACTATTTGAAAATCACAGTATGAACTAAATGTTGGCAAACTTACAACAAACTCAACCTCAACATATTTACATATAATTTCGTATTTTTATATTTCATTTTTAAGTTGGAATTGCTCCATACTATGCAAAAGTTCATACATACAGATACAGATATAAATATATTTATAAAATCCAATCAAGAAATTCTTATTCTTATTAAAAATATGTTTGTAGAAATCATATGATAATTGGATGACATTAAAAGTTAATTCTTGGAAAAAAGTACGTACAATTTGTTTAAAATATTACTTTAAACTTTTTTTTTTTTATTCCAAAACTGATTTATTAAACAATTACTGTGCATTTTTTTTTTTAATACTCCACATTGTTCAATTAATGTTAAATAAACTTTGACTTGATGACATTTCGTATGTGCTTTACAAAATATGTGTAGGATGTTTTTTCTTCATTTGTTCACCCCTTTTTTAAAAACTTAATTCAGAAAGTCACTAAAATTAAATTATAATTGCCACCACATGAATCGTTTATTTTAGTTAGGGACGAGGTTATACATAAATGTCATTCAATCTAATATTGTCTCTATATTAGTTAGGAGTAGAGTTTTATTAATTTAAGTATATTTTATAAGAGTACTTTAAAGTAATTTAAGTCCATTAATAAGTACAATTGTAGTTCCACTCAGCAAAGCAATTTTCTGTTATTTTTCTATACACCCGCTAATTGAACACCAAATTTATTGCCACTAACTTGAGTAGTTAATTTCAAAGCACTTAGAGTAGATTTAAAAAAAAACTTTAATTAAGAGAAATTCCTTAATTTCCACATTTCCACATTTTTACAGAAATTTTAGAATTGCAGACTTTATAGACTGATATTGTGAATATTTTTAAAATCTAGTCGTATTTCTTTCCTATTTTTATACCCTATACACACCACGCTGTGGAAGAGAATATACTGAGTTTATGCTGATGTTTGTAACTACCAAATCCACCTTATAGTACATACATATACTAATCGACTCAGAATCACATTTGCGATGTCCGTCTATCTGTCCAAGTATACTTGTAATTAAACATACATGTCGCAGTTTTGAAGATAACCCCAGCAACAAAAGAGCATTTCACTTCAAAATGAATAGCTTTAAATAACATAAAAACTCAGAAAAATAAAAAATAAAATAACACGATGAAAACAAAATGCTTAATATCATAAAATAAACATATCCACGCGTACAAAAACACTTTTACGATCCACAAAAATGTTGTATTGGAATAATAGGCAAAATTTAAGTTCTAAGTAATTTTGTTATGACTTTTATCATAAAAGTCAGAATAAAAAAGTTATTTTTTGACTTTTATTTTTTCGAGCAAAAATAAAAGTAATTTTTGACTTTTATTTTTTTTAAGCAGAAATAAAAGTTGTTTTTTTGTCTTTTATATTTTTGAGCAAAAATAAAAGTTATTTTTTGACTTTTATTTTGAGCAAAAATAAAAGTTATTTTTTGACTTTTATTTTTTCGAGCAAAAATAAAAGTAATTTTTACTTTTATTTTTTTAAGCAGAAATAAAAGTGATTTTTTGACTTTTATTTTTTTGAGCAAAAAATAACAATTATTTTTTTTACTTTTATTTTTTTGAGCAAAAATAATGTTACTGTTTCGACAAAAAAAACATATTCAAGTATTAAAATCTTAACAAATTCATATCAAACACATAAAAATAAGAGAAATCCCTATAAAAGCGAGCTCCATGGGAATTTTTAGTTGTCATTGATTTAAAAAAAAATTTACTCTTGCTCAAAAAAATAAAAGTCAAAAAATAACTGTTATTTTTTTTTTTTTTTTAAATAAAAGTCAAAAAATAACTGTTATTTTTTGTTAAGAAAAATCAAAGTCAAAAAATAACCTTTTCTTTTTGCTCAAAAAAATAAAAGTCAAAAAATAACTGTTATTTTTGCTCAAAAAAATAAAAGTCAAAAATTTAAAAAGCAATACATTTTTTGGAAGACTAGGTCACAAGGATCATTATATGTTCTTTTTTTGTTTAAAAATTAAAAAAAAAACAGTTATTTTCGGTCCATGCTTAAAACACCCGGATTTTGGGCCTTTTTTTTTTGGTATTTCTTGCACTCAAAGAAATAAATCTGTAAAAATAGCAGAAAAAGCCACAATAAATTAGTTAAAAACTACATTGCAGAAAAAAATGCTGAAATTAGCAGATTTTTTGTTTTGCTAAATGCTAGTAAAATAACAACAGCAAAAATAAAACTGTTAATTTTACAGAATTTTAGTTATATTTAAGTTAACTTCTAATCAATTGAAAATAACAAATTATACTGTAAAATCTGGAAAATTTTTTGCTAAATGTGAGTAGAATTAAAATAGCAAAAATAAACTGTTATTTCTATAAAATTTTTGTTAGTTTGAGGTTAAATTTAGTTGAATGCAAATAGCAATATAACCTGCTAAATTCAGTAGAAATATTTGCTAAAAAGATAGTAAACTTCTGATTTCAGAAGACCAGACTTTAGTTTGAATTAAAAAAATTTTAAAAAAGTTAAAATTTTTTGTGATTTTTGAGGCTATTAATTATTTAGAAAAATTTGTTGCTAATGTTAGCAGGTTAAGTGGTTATTTTCTATTAACAAAAATTTAACTCGAATTGAACTAAAATTCTGTATATTTCACAGTTTTATTTTTGTTGTTCCTATATTAATAATATATAGCAAAAATAATCTGCAAAATTTTAGCATTTTTTTCTGCAGCATCATTTTTAACTAATAACTTTTTCGCTATTTTTACAAATTTATTTCTATGATGTAATTTAATTACAAGTGTTTTTTTATAAATTTTAATTTACCGATCCTTTATAAAACAAAACATTAAACCCAACTGTCAATTTAAATTATTTTTAAACAAGAAACATCTTACTTTTAATAACCATAATTTACCATAACTTATCTTTTCAAAATATCCCCCCACACACTTGAAAGATGTTATAAAAGTATTTTTCAAGTACTTCTACTTCTTTTTCACTTCCTCTTAATTAAAAAATTAATACACATATTAAAAATTGTCGTTTGAAATACTTACAATATGTACATAGTATAAAAAAGGAACATTTTTTGATAAGCATATAATTTTGTGCGATTATATCCTTTATCAAATGTTGCAAAAAAGGATTTGTTTTTAAATAGACACAATACCCTCTGCTTTGTTTTTTATTCTTTCATTACTTGTTGTAGACTTGTAATACAAATTACATGCAATTCCCACACCTACTCCTCCTTGGCAAAAAAAAAAAAAAAAACAAACAAACAAAAAAAAATAATAAAAGATGAGTCTACAATCTTGATTTCTTTTACATTTTTTTCATACTTTATATAAAGACATGTAATAAAATATAATGGCATTTTGTTGTGCTACTTTAGCCCAGGTCATAGGTACAATACTTATCAAGATTCCATTTTTTCCCACATTTTTATTTTTCATTCTAAGCTTTTTGTGTTACAGATATTTTTTATGTTTTATTAGAAAAAAAAAAATTATATAAAAAACCCAAATAATTTTAAACAAGTCAATTACCCCTAATTTCTTTTGAACATGTCAACATTTTCAAGTGACAGGATAACCCCTTTTTTAAACTTTAAGTTGTTTCTTTCTTGAAAAGAATGAATAGAACAGAAGCTTCTGTTACAAGAAGTAGATGAAGAATAAAACTGAAGTTTTTATAAAAAATAAAAAAACAACAAGAAGCAACAGAATGTGATAAAGAAGTTCCAAGATAAACAGTGGGATGGGTTATACAAATATTAGGGATAAAAATCAATTATTTAAGTTTAGTTGAAAATAACAATTTAAAATTCATTTAAAATTCTATATGAAATGTCCAATAAAAAATATATAAATTTAAAACAGATTGCGAAAATTTTTATAACATCCCAGCAAACAAAGATGATTTTCTGATTAATAACTCAGAAATGAGATCCAAAAATATAAACATTTTTCCACTTTTTCCTATGAAAGTGGTCCGTCCAAAAGAGTCCTCTGTATACTCAGAAATGACAGAAAGAACGTATAAAATTTAAATTTTCCTCATAAATTTAAATAATTTTGGAATCTTCTTTGAGTCCGAAAAATGAACCCTCACTTTGAGACAGATTTTTAGATTGTAGAGATTACTTTTTGGATTGTTTTCAGAGGTTTCATATTTTCTACCAAAAAAGAGAGTGTTTTCAAAAAAACAATAATCATTTCTATGAGCGCTTCGAAATTGCTGGCTGGAATGAATATTTTTTTAAAAATAAAATAAAAACTTTTAAAAAACAGATATTCCGTAAATACAAAAATGTAAGATCTTTAATTTAAATAAAAAAGCTCGTTCTGGGTTAAAACTCACGATAAAAATCTAGAGAATGGGTTGGTAAATTTGCTATTATATGATATTTTATTATACCCTACACTACTTGGTGGACAGGGCATAATAATTTTGTGGTGATATTTGTAACACCAAAAAATATTGGACCTGGACGCACCTTTTTGTATATCGACCGACTCGGAATCACGTTTTGAGTCAATTTAACGATGCCCGTGTGTCGGTCCGCTACAGGTCACAAGTATTAAGATATTTTGATGAAATTTGGTATGTCGACCTATATCGGACCAAGGACGAATCCTATTGATTTTGGTTGAAATCGGTCCATATTTAGATCTAGCGCCTAGTTAAAAGTCCTCCCAAAATTTGCTTTTCGCACGCTACAGATGTCACATACGGAAATATTTTAATAAAATTTGCTACACAGATTCACATGGGCCCATGGACCAAATCTATTGATTTTGTTTAGAACCGGTCAATCTTTAGTGCCCATATAAAGTTCACTCAAAAATGCGCATGTTTACATGCTACAAATCGCAAATATTAAGATATTTTGATGAACTTTTTTTACACCAACTTATATCGGCCCAAGCCTATTTTCTTCGATTAAAATCGGTCCATATTTAGGTCTAGTGGCCATATAAAGACCTGAGTTAAATCATGTTCTGAGTTTTTTTATACAGCATTTTAATTTTGTGTCAATTTTCAAAAGTCTCCCTCAGAAATTGTCATACCTCAGAGCATTTTAAGATTCGTAACTTGTTTAACTTTCGAGAAAAAAATTATTTTTATACAAAACATAAAAGGTTTTTTTAAGAGAACAAACACTCAGGAAATTCTTCCTATTAATTAAAGTGTTACTTTCTTTGGAAAGGGGATGGAGAAGAAGTGAAAGGTGGTGAGAGATAAAGGGCTTCAAATATGGCAGCACTGTAATTGCGCGAGATGTTGAATCTTAAAACTTCTGATGAAGACTTGGCGAACTTTGTTGAAACTTTTTAGTTCATAGCCCTATTATATTATTTTACTTCGGTGGAAAATTCCAATTCCCAGAAATCCTTGGGAATGTCGGTTTTTTATTCCCGAATCCCGCGAATGAAAAAGGTTATGGTATTAGGAAACCTAGTTGTTACAGTCAAACTAATTATTTCTCAGACGGACTGACGGACATCATTAATTCAAAACAGAGTGATTCTGAGTCGATGGTTATAGTAAAATATTTTTTGGTGTTATAAACATCAGCACAAAGTTATTATACCCTGTCCACTAGACCGTACCTCAAAAAAAAGTTCGCGTTCATCGTCCATTCTAAATTATTTTTGCAAGGAGGTTTCAAAAAAAAAAATTATTTTTTGCCGAACTTAGGGGTCGCCATTTTACATTTTTCGTTGTATCTTTGGCATTTACAGTCGGATCTTAAAGTATGATACATCAATGTTTTTCTCTCGATGGGACCAATGTTTTGCTCTAAGGACCATTGACCTCAAGTATCCCGTTCTAGTATTTACCTACCAGATCTCAGTAGCTACCACCCAAATGTGCCACCCTAATGTCAAAAAATTAAAGCTCGCAAAAAATCATTAAACTTTTGCTAGGGAAGTTTTTTGATAAACCCAGCAGAAACTTTTTTTTTGTTGCCGAACTTAGGGTCGCCTTTTAATTTTTTTTCATTGGATTTTTCCTTTATAGCAAAACACTGGTCTCCTCGAGGCAATAAAATCGATATATCACACTTTAAAATCCGACTTTAAATACCGAAGCTATAACGAAATATTAAAAAAAAAAAAATTTTTTTTGGAATTGCCTTGCAAAAATACTTTATATTGAAGGTGTACCGCGCACTTTCTTTTTTGCCTGTAAGGTGGTACGGTCTACCGTCCTCGTAGTGGTATAGGTATAAATACTGCAGGTCTGAAAACAGCTAAATTTCCCGTAATAACAGCAAAATTTTCAATAGCCATTACCGACTTTTTTTGTTGAGTGTATGCTGTATGGACCTCCAGTATTCATGGCAGTTACAAACACATAAAATCTGATTGAAGTTTTCGAGTTGATTTTAAAACTAATTGGAATTTCCTTCGGAAATTGTAATATAATACTCGTATTAATATAATCTTTATTATAAAATTTCGAAGTTTTTAAAATTCATAGATGTCTACGATATCATAGATTTACGATATAGTGAATGCATCATAAATTTAATTTAAATTAAAATTTTCATTTTCAAAGACCACTGTGAGATATTTTTTTAAAAATCCTTTAAATGTAAAATGAATGGAACTTTGTTCTTTAAATGAAAAGCATCATATGCTACTTAAGACTTTTCCGTAATACATCTTGTATTATGATGGCACAGAGTTTATTATTTTAAATTTTTGTTTTGTGTTTTTTTTAGAAGAGAAAGAAAGTAAAACAATGTAATAATTAATTAAGGAATGACGTTTAAGAATAAAAAAGAAATTGAAATTATAAAGAATAGAAAAAAGAAAAACAATCACGCTAATGAATATACAATGCAGTTTTAACAAACAAAGGGATTTGAGTATCCTTTTTTATCCTTTTTTTCTATTTTTTATATTTAGGACAAACAAGAAATTATTAATAAACATACTTTCCTTTAAAAGGATTTAATTCCGGGCAATATGCAAAACTTGGTATAAATTAAGCAAGTTTACATCATAACTGCACTCTAATTGCACAATTTTTTTTAATGTATTTAGGCCTCCTAATATCGAAAATCGTATTAATTTTTTTATGAATTAGTTTTCAATTTAATTTTTATGATTTTTTTTTTTTTGGTTTACAGCTGCAATTAATTTAAAGACAATGATATAGGAAACAAACTTTGTTGTTAACATTGTTATTTAAACGGTCATAGGACGATACATCTTCAAAATCGATATACCTACTCGTATTCAGATATGTAATTGGTACAACAGCGCATCAAATAGCATAAGAGAGTATATAACTTTGGCTACAACCACACATAAAAAAAATGTAAATATCATTCTAGGGTTGCCATATTTTGATTAAAAAACCTAAAAAACAAACAATAAAAATAAAAAAATTTGAAAAATTTAGATCTGTTGAAGAATGTTAGCCGGTCAACGTTTTGGCTTGAGTTGCGAATGTTTCTGCTAGAGGACATGGTGCCATATAACAAAATTCAGAAAAGTCTTATCTGCAAGAAACCGCTAAAAATCACTTTGGTTTGGTAATAAATATCATTTAAGATGGATACTAGGTCAAAATATGAACCGATTTTTACCAGTTTCAATACTTATGTATCAAACTTCGTCAGAATTGCTACCTGAAGTTTGATTACACATGGATAGACAAATGGACGGAAATCGACTCAACAAGAGATTCTGAGTCGATCGTTATACTAAAGGGTGGTCCAACAAAAACGCACGATGTTAATTGTAAATAAAACAAAAAGTTTTCAAAGAATTATCTTAATATTTTTTATTATGATAGAAGGATCTATGACAATTATGTGTGAAACAAAATATCGGCAAAATGCTCGCCACGGCTTCGGTGGCATACCTCTATCCGATGGTCCATATTTTCAATAACTCTGAGACATAATTGAAGTTCAATATCGTTAATGTGCCGAATTATCTCATCCTTTATCTCTTGAATTGTTCTTGGCTTATTGACGAACACTTTTCCTTTTAAATATTTCCAAAGAAAGAAGTCCAACGCTGTCAAATCACATGATCGTGGCGGCCAATTAACATCGCCACGACGTGAGATAACACGCAAAAGAGCCATTGTTTCGTTGGCTGTGTGGCAAGTGGCACCATCCTGTTGGAAGCACATATCGTCCAGGTCTATATCCTCAATTTCTGGCCACAAGAAGCCCGTTATCATCTCGCGATAGCGAACACCATTCACGGTAACTGCTTGATGGCTCTTCTACCACACTATCGCGAACAACAGCAATGTTTTCCGCAGAACGTGCTGGGCGAGCATGCACAGGTGTTTTCACATTTCCTACTGATCCGGTTTGCTGAAATTTGCGCACAATTCTCCCGATTGTGGACACATTTGGTCGATTATGCTGACCAGTGAAGTGCACGAAATGCATTTTGATTTGAACGCCCATTTTCGTAAAAGGCTTCAACAATCTTAACGCGCTGCTCAATTGTGTGCCTCTCCATGGTTGAATTTGTCAAGCACTGAAACCAAGAAATGTCAAATTAAGTTGGGCAAAAGACTTTACGTTAAGGTGTGACTCATAATTAACATACGCCCATTTTGGTAGTTACAAACATCTTCACAAACTCAATTTTTCGTTCCCCAAAAACTGACTGTTATGCTCGTACGAAAGATATTTAAATGAAGTTTGATACACTGGCGACACAAGTCCATTTCTACCTATTAAAATTTCGGATGCAAACATTGAATTGACTTTCAACCGATAGTTGTAGGTTATCTATCATATCGCCAACTATCATATAGCAAAATTTTTTATTCGTTTTAGATTAAAAAAATACAGAACAGATTTTTATACAATTATCCTTTAACCAAATAATTCTTCCAAATAGTGATATTGTTCGTTATTCTGCCGAATTTACCGCATATCGAATAGTGAACGATTATTCGTTATTTTTTTATCGGTATATCAAAATTTTTCTCGAAATTATAGTTTTTGAGATATTTATATAGAAATTATTTTTAAGTTTTTGACAAAGAAATATATTTTGAATTTTAAAAATATTTTTATTATTTTTTTTTTTTTTTGTAAGTTTTTATGAGTTTTAATGATTTTAAAGGAAGTTAGTTTTATAGAGAGTAAAGAAAATTTCTCGTCTTCCCAACCGATCTTCAGTAGAATTTCAATAATTATGTGAATTTATATAATGATATTGGAAATTCTCTTGATGATCGCTTGGGAGAGCGTGAAAACATGATATACATAGAATACCACGATGTCTATAGTAAAGAACGGAGCCGATACGAAATTGTTGGCGGCGGCTAAAAGCCGACTTTAGCGACAGATTCTCAACAGTAATTATTTTAATTATTTTTGAAACAACATCAAAAACACACTCGTTTTATATTTAACAGAGTTCTTTAATTAAATTAATAAATTATTTTATTTCAAATATCGTAGTTAAAAATTATGTTCCCATTTAAACATAATTTTTTTCAATATAAAACTTCAATTTCGTTGAATAGGTGGATCCAGAGCTTGAAAAATATACTTCATTTTTGAATCAATTTACATAAAATTTTTACATTTTATAAATTATTGAATAATTTACAATAACTTTATATCAATGATTTCATATTGAATAAAGTGAGATCATGATTAAGTCAATTTCGATTCTATTAAATAATTTGTTTTATGAGATCATTTCCGATGTATAAATCAAATTAACCATTTTTAGTTGAATATTTGAAATGATATCTTAAAGTTGAAATTCTATGGAAAGAACAAAAATCAAATTGATTTTTTTAAATAAGAGATTGATTGAATAAAGTAGTAAATAATTAAATCAATAAAATGAGTTTTGGGAATCGATTCGTACAAAATTGAACCTGATGTAAAAATCGAATTAAGGAATTATCTGAGTGAAACCAATCGGCTTAACTGACTAAATCTAACGTTTGTAGATTAAATTATTTGCATACAGAGCTTTATAGAATTAATTCATTTTTAAATGAATTTACTACAAATCCAATTCAATTTTCTGTAGAATTGAATGAATTCCTTTTCTTAAGTAATTCACTGAATTCGTTCAACTGAACGCGTTCAACAAAAAATAAATTCAAAGAATTAATTCAATTGCTGTAGTTCTTTTTATTAAATCAAATGAATTAATTTCTTGCTGAATTAATTCACCACTGAATCAGTTCATTTTCATTCAGTGAATTAAAAAAAATACGTTCAGTGAATTGAAAAAAAAATTCGTTCACTGAATAAAAAAACAAAAAATTACATTCACTGAATTGAAAAACAAAAAATTACCTTTACTGAATTCAAAAGCTGTTTTCTGCCATTCATTACACAGTGGAGTATTTCCAAAATATTTTGGGAATAATTCAGACATTTCTTATTAGTTACTATTCCTTATATAAAAATAGAAAAAAATTTTCAGATAAAACCCCACAACTCCAAAACCACTGTAAAATTTTTCCAAAAATCGAATTTTTTTACTTAAATTCGGAATGGTATGGGGCAAGAAAAATTGACAAGTGGAGAATATTTTTTCCATCAGGTCCATCTGAAAGAAGTACACTCACAATATATTTTCCATAACCGATTGAGGTTTATTTAAAAAGTAATTGGTAAATTTCGTTTTCAATTGAAGAATCAATTAAAATACATTGAAACATATTGTTTAACTTTTTTATCAATCAATAAAAAACAAACTAGAAAAAAAAATATGTATCGTCTGTAGGAGTTGCTATTTTCAGTCAAATATTCTATTTTTAGATTTCTATCTTTAGAAAAAATAATTTAAATAATTTCGTTGTTTTCTGTTTTAAAACAAAAAATTAAAATATTTTCAGTTTTCGTTTTTGTTAAAATAGTTTGTTTATATACAAAATTATTTCAATTCAAATTACAAGAAATTCTTTATTCATACACACAAACATAGCCAATAAAAATATGAACGTGTGTGTTGTGTGGTGTAGTGTTTTGAAAATTAAATAAAAAAAAAACTTTCAAATATGAAAAAACAAACCTCAAAATCGTTTTTTAACGTTTTGTCAGTTAAAAATTGATGATTGTTTTAATAGACTATTCAATTATTTTTATTTCTTTTATGAATTGTTCAAACAATGTTTGAAAATAAATAGCAAAATGGTTTGAATATAATGAAAAATCAGTAGGAATTTTTTTAATTGTGTTTTCAATTAATTTTATATGTATTTTAGGTTGTTTTTAACGATAAAATATTGTGAGTGTATGCTTTTAGAGAAATATAAATACTATATGTGTTCTTAAAGAATCTTTTAACCAGAAAGCATAAGAGTCATCTCAAACCGACCAACCACTAAAGGTGTACTTAACGGCAGAAAAGAGCTTCTGAATTCAGTAAACGCAATTATTTGGTTTGCAATAAACATAATTTTTTTTTTTTCAATTAACTGAAGGTTTTTTCTTTTTTTAATTCACTGAACGAAAATTAAATTGAACGAATTCAGTGGTATTAATTAAGTGAATTAAGTGAATTAATTACTTGCTGAATTAATTCACTTTTTATCAGTTCGATTTATAAAATTGAACGCCTTCACCAGGCCATTCAATATATAGTCTTTTGTAAATTAATTCATTGGATTTTTAATTAAAAATTCAAAAACTGAATCAAAGAATTAATTCTTCAACGCTCTGGCCGTATATGAGGATATCGGAGGCGGCTAGAGTACCATAAAAAATGTCAACGGCGGCTATTAGCTGACTTTTAGCTACTCGACTTTGTTCTTTGGTCTATAGCTTTGGATAAATTCAATATTTTGTACTCGTTCTAAAAAAAAACACTTAATAAAAAAATTATAGAATTAATAATGGAACAATTTAATTCTGACATGAAACGAAAAAATTCATTAGTTTATAACCCTTGTAATGCTTAGGTTTATAACCCTTATAAATTATTTTTAATATTTGTAAGGTATAGCTAAACATGTATTTAAAAATTTATAAGTTATTAATTAATTATATTATTTTTTATCTTATAACAAATTGAGACGGGTTAAATTTGCTTCCCTCCTTTTTTACTCCTTCTTCAACATATATATAAAAACACACACACACACACACACATACACCCTTTTAAGTTGAAATTGTAATATTAAAAAAAATCAGAAAATCTTTAAAAAGTATTTCATATTTCTTAACCCATTCATATCCACTGTTACCTATACGTAACGGGTTAACTTCGAGGCTAACTGAGTTTAAAAACTATAATTTATATTTAACGCCTTTAAGAAGAACTTGCTTTAATTATACTCTGGGTATATCTAAACTATACGAATAAAGTACTAAAATTAAAATGTCTAATAAAACCTGCGCTACAAATATTCTAGATTGCTGTGGTGGTAATTAATGGGTTAAGAAAAATATATTTAAACAACCTAAAGTTTTTAGTTTCTAAAAATTATTATAAAAGAATAAATTAAAAGCTAAATATATTTTGCTTTAACTTTTTATATATTTTTTTATAAAGTTTGTAACAAACAAACGAAAAAAAAAACAAAGTAGCAAAGCGCGCGCGCACTTCAAACCAGAAAAAGAAAATATATTCTAGACAATATTAACACAAAATTTATACCCTTTTTATTTTTGGATAAAACCAGGAGTTCACTTCATAACACATCATATCTAGTATATAAAAACGAAATAAATATATGGAATATAAAAAAACCTACACACAATCACAGTCAGTGGTTTTGAAACGGAAAAAGGATGTAAAAAATAAAATTTTGTATAAAAAAAAAACAAACTAAACACAAAAGCTAAAAATTCATGTTGATGACGACAATACACCGAGTTTAAACAATACACATCAAAACTAAACTAAATTTTTATTATTGTTTAATATTTTTTATATATATTTTTTTCCACTCTCTAAAATACACAACAATTCATATAAAAAGTACACTTATTTCAAAAATGTTAAAAAAGAAAAACAAAAAATAAAAAATAAACTTACACTACAACACTAAGCAATACAATAAAAGCAATAAAAACTTTATACACATAGTTTATAATTACATGTACGAGTGTATTGACTGTGCGAGTATGTATTAGTGTATTGTATACAATACAAGTTTAAATACTTTTTCGGTTTCTACATAAAGTCCTTTGAAAAAAAAATAATACAATATAAATACCACCACTACATGCATTGATTTCCTTTTTATTTTTTGTTATTTCTGTCGGTATTTTTGTTGTTCAAAAATATTTCATCGTATAAACAACAATAGGTGTCATAAAAAATTAAATTTAGGTTAATTCACTTTATATGTATGTTGATATGTGAACAATTAAATTTTAATTGAGTCCTTAGAGTGTTAAATCCCTAGAAATGTGTTGAAAAAAATACATATTTGACACATGCATACACAATGTTAATATTATGACAAATAGTTTCGATAATTTTTAAAGTTTCTGAAAGCTTAAAGCGTCATTATAGCTATTATTGATAATTATCAAATTATAATTTGTTTTGATGTGTCATCTTAATTAAATTTCATAACACTTTCATAATTGCACCAATAGAAAAAAGCCTGTAAAAATTCTTGCTAAAGCTTTTAAAATTTCATTAAAAATTGTATTGGAGAAAAAACTGTTGAAATTAGAAGATTTTTTGCTAAATATTAGTCAAAAATTAATCTGTTAAATACACAAAATTTTTCTTACATTTCAGTTAAATCTTAGTTAATTGAAAATGATAATTTACCCTGCTAAAATTATATTAAATCCAGAACATTAGTACACTAAAGCCCGATTACAGAATGTTCAGTTAAAATTTAGCCGACAGTTAAATTCAAATTTTATATGGAAAACAACAACAAATGTGTCAGTTAAAGTCCCAGTTAGTATTTAACTGGACGTTCAGTAATCGGACCTAAAACACAAAAAATTCTTAATCTCAGAGCTTTTCTTTTTAGATATTTTTTGTTGTGAATAAAATTCTATTCTTCTGAAATCAGTATTATATTATTTTTTTATCAAATACATATGTATGTCTGTTGATTTTTCTATCATTTTTTATTTACTAAAATTTAATTTAAATGAAATTAACTTAAATTTTGCAAAAATAACAGTTTTCATTTTTGTGGCTCTTATATAATAATATTCAGCATTTTTTTTTTTTTTTTTTTTTTTGATTTGGACATCACAAAATATGATTTTTAATTGACTTAAATATAACAAAATTTTCCATATATTCTTATTAATTTTTGTTTAAATTAACCCAACTTATAGTAGGAAACTCTTCTGCATGATGCGTAAGTCACTTGCACACAAAATTTGTAAATTTTACATTGAAAACGCGTTAAAAATTTTCAGCAATTATGTTTAATTTCATGATTTTTGTACCTAAGTTTACCAAGCAAACTACGTTATACCGATAAATATAAAAGAATAAGATAATTTTTAAAACAATTTATTAATAAAATTTTTTGTAATAATTACATTAATACAAGCCTCCGATTTTTCCATAAAAAATCCATAAAAAATCTCTAATTCTAAGCACTTTTTCTTAAATGAAAACACCTCAGATCCTAAGTACATTTCCTAAAAAACTTTAGACTAAAGGGACCTTTTTGCTTTGATTTTGAGTTCTTTTTTCTATAGAAAAACTTCAGATTCAGAGGATTTTTGCTATAGAAATAAACTCTGATTTTGATTTTTTTTTTCCATATGAATGTCTCAAATTCACCGATTTTTTATCTAAAGGAAAAAAAACTCCTTAAAAACTGAGGGATTTTCTATAGGAAGAAGTCTTTAGAGTCTGTTGATTTTTCTCTAGGGAAAATTTCCCAAAAATGGGAAGAAGTCCTTCCCGTCAGAAAGATTAGGGGAAAAGTAATGGTCCCCCTGCAGAAAAAATGCAGGGGGAGCATTACTTAAGAGTTTCAAAAATTTTAAATTAAAATCGGCGGATCTAATATGGTGGAAAAAGAAAATTTAATTTTAGTGCAATCCAATTGAAATTTTGTGTTGGTTTGGCTTTACGGTAACTGATTCTAATTTAGGCAATTGGATCTCGAATATTCAAAATGGCGCACAAAATAAAGCTACCAATGGTAGTCGAAATGATTTCACACGATCGAAAGGCCTTGAACGTTGCCCGATGATCTGCCGATCTACCCTGAGAGCACCCCTTTGTAGATAGTTTTAAAAATATTAATATAAATTTCAAAATTCAAAGTGGTACACTCAAAAAAATTTGTCAGTCGAATCTACTAAAAATTACAGTTAAAACAAGGCGAGGTCATTTTTAACTGTTGGAAAATGACTAACAAATGCAGTAAAAATAACTAACAGTGTTGTAAAATTAACTGAGAAATTTTTACTACAAAAAGTTTAAGCAACTGATAAAATTGGTAAAAACTACTCTTTTTCGATTACAAAAAATTTGTAATTACTTCATCGTACTCAGAGCTTTGAAGAATTAATTCCTTTTTGAATGAATTCACTACCAATCGAATTCAATTTTCTCTAGAATTGAATGAATTCCTTTTCTTAAGTAATTCACTGAATTCGTTCAAATGAACGCGTTCATCAAACAACAAATTCAAAGAATTAATTCAATTGCAATAGTTCTTTTTATTAAATCAAATGAAATAATTCACCGGTGAACGCGTTCAATTTTATAAATCGAACGGAAAAAAAAGTGAATTAATTCCTTACTGAATTAATTCACTACTGAATTCGTTCAATTTCATTTTCGTTCAGTGAATTAAAAAAAAATAAAATTACGTTCAGTGAATTAAAAAAAAAAATAATAAGTTCACTGAATTGAAAAAAAAATAAAATAAGTTCACTGAATTGAAAAAAATAAAATAAGTTCACTGAATTCAAAGCTTGTTTTCTGCCGTTCAGTAGAAGAAAACAATAACGTACAAATACAATTTTTAAATAAGCAATTTTGCAGCGTGTGCTAGTAAAAATAAACAAATTAGAAACCGGATGCTGTTTATCGACCTACATGATTCAAAAATAAAGCCTTTTACTATTAAAAATAAAAACTTTACAGGTATAGATAAATTTGGAAAAAAATATAACTATTAATTTTTCAAACCAGTTATATTGTTATATTTTTTTCCAAATGTATCTATATCTGTAAAGTTTTTATTTTTAATAGTAAAAGGCTTTATTTTTGAATCATGTAGGTTGATAAACAGCATCCAGTTTCTAATTTGCTTATTTTTACTAGCACACGCTGTAAAATTGCTTATTTAAAAATTTTATTTGTACATTATTGTTTTCTTCTACTGAACGGCAGAAAACAGGCTTTGAATTGAGTGAACTTATTTTATTTTTTTTCAATTCAGTGAACTTATTTTATTTTTTTTTTCAATTCAGTGAACTTATTATTTTTTTTTTAATTCACTGAACGTAATTCTATTTTTTCTTAATTCACTGAACGTAATTTTATTTTTTTTTAATTCACTGAACGAAAATGAAATTGAACGAATTCAGTAGTGAATTAATTCATTAAGGAATTAATTCACTTTTTTTCCGTTCGATTTATAAAATTGAACGTGTTCAAAAAAAAAAGAACTATTGCAATTGAATTAATTCGGAACAAAATAAATCGAACGAAAGCAAATATGAATTAATTCCATTCAATATATGGTACTTAGTGAATTAATTCATCGAATTTTTAATTCAGAATTGAAAAATTGAATTAAGGAATTAATTCTTCAAAGCTCTGATCGTACTTGAAATTTGAAGAAAAATTGCCAAACAGTTCTCCAGTTATTACTTTTTTATGCATTAAAGATACAATACAATTTTCTGATTTGTATTTGTATAATAACAAATATAAATTATAAATTTACAAAAAAATTAACGGAATCTTTAGTTTTTTTAATAACTAACAAAAATAACTGTTTACGGCAAAAATACTGTTTTGGTAGTTGCTTTAAACAACTGTTACGAAATTATAGTAGTTTTCGTTAGTTGTTTTCTCAAATAACTGTCATAATCGTTGTTTTCTATTTTAACATAGAACAACAACTGTAATAACAGTTAAAAACAACAACTACTGATTGCTACACAAACATCTGTCATATAGTGAATAACTGTCAAACTTTTTAGAGTGTGAAATCGATGAGATGGCAAAAATTTTTCATTATAGACCAATCTAGTTGAAATTTGTTATTTTAGTGATTATTGGGTCGCTAGATGTTAAAGCAAATACAAAATGGCGGAAAAGTAAAGTCACCAAAGTTTTTAAAAAAGGTTCTACAAGTTAAAATCATTAACTGCATTATTACGAAATGCCTCTAGCTGAACCTGAGGGAGTTTTCACTGTCGTTCGTTTTAAAAATGAACTTAAAAACTTTTTAAATGGCTGAACCAATATGGCGAAGAATTTAAATTTTGGTCCAATCTAAGTAAAATTAGGGTGTTTTAACATCGATCAATTTAGATTTTGATTGGAATTATAAAATTCAAAATGGCGCACAAAAATATAATCTCAATTGACAAAAAATGCTTTTGCATGAATAACTTAGAAATTTTAGCTGAATCAGCTCCAATATGTCCTTAATATACTGGGCCAAATAATGACTTTTGTCACTATCTAATTTTAATAAAAATCATAGAAAGTTTTTATAATTTTATAAAATTTATTCACTAAATTTCCATAAGTTGTTTTTACGTGGACAAATTCCACTCGAAATTTAAAGCCCTCAAATTGTAATTTAAATTGTGGAAATGAAATTTTTTTTTATTTAATAACTCACAAGCTTTAACTTATTTAAAATTAAGTTTGTGAAGAAAATGGCCATTTTCTCCATCATATGTAACTTTAATTGCTGTAACTCCTACAGATTAGGATCATAATATGAAACAGTAATTTAATGGCCGACAATTTCTCTAAAAGGAAAATATGTCATTTGTCACTTTAGAGCGCTTAGAATTATTGAAAATCAGTAATTGTTAAAATAAAATTCTGTTTAAAAGACCCTTGTCAATAATTTCATAAGTCTAAAATCACTTTTACTTTATTTTTCAGTAATCTTTTGTTCTTCTTTTCAAAAGTTAAAGGCTAACAAATTACCCTTATAATCTAAAGTGGTTCTTAAAATGATTATTATTACTTATAATAATTGAAAGTTCAGTGGTTTTTTTATATAAGTATATATTTTTTTTAACTGATAAGAGAGTTTAATCTTTATAAAGGACTTGTATACAATATTATGCTAAAGCTACCCTAATACACACATATTGAAAGGATATACAGGCAAAAATACATATGAGGCTTTCTATACCAACCGACCAGCTAAAAACATAGGCCCTTACTATAAAAGAGTATTTTAAATTTAAAGTCGACTTTATTTTTTGTTCATTTTGTGTATAAAAACCCTACAAAAACATTTGTATTTTCAAACATTTTGATTGGTTGAAAATAAATTAACCAATCAGAATGCTCCAAAAATAAACCAAGTCAAGGCATACTGTCACCCAATATTTTAACTAAAGTCGACTTTAACTAAAATATACGTTTGAAAAAAAAGGCTGATATATACTCTATAGTATAAGGGTCATATGCATAATCACTTTTATAATTTATAAGTGACTTAAAAAACAAATTTTCCATACAAAATTCATTTTATAAATGTGTTATAAGGTTTTCAAATTATTATGCATAGGCACTTAAAATTCAAACTTACAGTATTTATTTTCCTATATGATACAAATAAAAAATTTAAAAACTTTTTAAATTTTTTTAAAAATTCGGCGAAATAAGGGTAAATTGAACAATTTAGCATTAATTTTTAATATACTGTTAGAATTTACCTTCCAAAAAAAGTTCGTTTATTTCCTTTAGATAAACAGGGTTCTTTTCTATTGCAATCAAAATAACACACACACTCTTTTGTTTGACAATCAGCTTATACACTTATTTATTAAACACTTAATTACATACAACTATATAACACACACTCACAAGCTCACAAACGATTTTTAATACAACGAGTTACTAAAGCCCGATTGAACCACACAATCGCTAATAATCAACTGACTAACTAAATATAATACGGCATCCTTATGTAGTGTATAACGGCCGTGGTTTTACAAAATACTGGAAAATTCCAGTGGCTCTCAAACCACTTAACACCATACATAAATGTAATGCTACCAAATTGACAGGTTTAGTAAATATCGTTTCTCGGAGTATTTTTCTTCTAAAATTCCAGAATTTTCTATACTAGACTAATCGAATTTCGTAACAATACTATTTATTTCAATTTACTGGTTCTGAATTTTTAATATAAAGGCACATCTACACGCGATAGAAAACTCGCTGGACTTTATGAAAATGCAGCACTGTATAAGTCTACGAAATGTAATCTCTAGGCCATTGAAAATTGCTGTCATACATAATTTCTTTAATTAGTAACAATTTTTAAGATGTCTTGTAACATTATTAAACATTTAAGTTTATTAAATGAACCTTTTGATATTTGGAGAAAAAATTATTCTTTAAAATACTTCAATATTAATAAAAACAAAAACTTGACAACTACAGATGATACTTTTACGATTAAAATTAGTTCCAACTGTATTAGAGATGACAAATTTTGCGCAAACTCTACGAGGTTTTTATCCCTTAATAGAGAACTCAATTTATATAAAAATCGGGAAAATTTTTTAGCTTTCTTTAAAGTTTAAATGTTTTTCTATTGATCCAGAAAGTTTCAGCCTTTTACTCAGTTCATTTTAAAGAAAATATTCTTTGAAATGTTTGTTCTAAAATCATTGGTTACCGCGTTGGACTGTTACACTTAAATTTGCGGGTTCGATTCCCAGCGACCACAACATCAGCTGGGAAAAATAGTATGTATGATTTTTCTATCTCTCATACATATCACAGCGTCCATCTTCGGTGTTCCCATAAAACTTAACCCCACTGAAATAAAATAATATAACAGGGATATGAACAAAACATCTTTAACAAAGTTCCCCAACTCACCATCAGATGGCGCGCAACGACTGTTCTAAAATTCAACATCTCGCGCAATTACAGTGTTGCCATATTTGAAGCCCTTCATCTTTCACCACCTTTCATCTCTTCTCTATCCTCTTTCCAAAGAAAGCAACATTTAATAGGAAAAATTTATTGAGTGTTGCTTCGCTTTAAAAAAAAAAATAACACCACTGTACGTATAATCAACATCATATTAATCATACGTCCAGTTGTCCCAAATATATAGAAAAAATATTTCCGATGTACAATATTAAACGAATTTTTTTTTTTCAAACCGAAGTCGAGTAACACGCTCAAACTTTTAGAATCCATAGAAGAACATCTAAACTTTTTTTTGGAAACAGAAAAAATTGTTACATATTTTATTTGTATTTTATTTTTATTATTTTTTTTTTTTTATTTGTTTACTCGAATTTCTTACTACTTTTACTACAATTGGAAAGTTTTGTTTACTTTTTGTATTGAATTTTTTCAGCTGTAGTAAAAGTAGTAACTTGTAGTGAGTAAACGAACAAGCTTACAGTAAGCGTGTTCAAACACACTGAGTATGTTCTTTTACTCGAAATTCTTACTACATTTACTACAATTGAAAATTATTAAATTTTTCCAGCTATAGTAAAAGTAGTTACTTGTAGTAAGTAAACAAACACGCTTATAGTATAACAAATACTGCAAGCTGATATTTACACGACATATTTGGGCCTGTAGCAGGACAGTTAATATGAAAAGCCTCATATAACGTACATGTGTATGCGTGAGTAATCTTTAATACTTGTAGGGTTAAATTAGGGAAAATCTAGTGTGTGTTAGTATTTTTTATTTTTTTTGGTAACATGTCATAACTATTTATTATAGTTATTAAACTTGTTTATCAAGTGAGAGCAAATTTTATATTTTTCCTTAAACACAAAAATAACATACATTTACATTTGAATACATTAAATAAAACATTTGCTTATACACACACATATAACTATATAACTTTATTAGGGTGGCACATTACTCAGAGGAAATTGTGGAACAGGGTATATTGAGTTTGTGCTGATATTTTTAACTTCCAAAAATAATGGGCATCCACCTATCTTATACACTAAAAGTTCTACAATTGTCATATGCTGCTTTAAGTGTCATAATTCTATAAGTGTCACCCTCCAAAAAACGCCGGAAAATTAAATACAAAATTTTAGTTATTTTTTGTGAATCTCTACCAGAATCTAAGGCCAAGTATAGCTATTCCGAAATTTTAGAATTGCCCATATATTTTTTATGTGTTTTCTTTTTTAGAAAAAATTGATTCTTGTAGGTGACATTTATAGAATGTTCAGTGTATTACACCGATCGACTTATAATCATTTTGTGAGCCGGTTTAGCGATGTTCCTCTGTCTGTTCAGATAGAATTTACGACTCTTGTTATCAAACTACAGAGGGCAGATTACCTCAGTTATGATCGAGTTTTTTTTCGATAGCAACTATTATTTCTTAAAAAATTAAAAATTTTTAAACTCAGGGGTGTATCATTTCGGTAAAGTTTGAAAATTAAATAGTAAGTGAATGGAAATTCTCCTATAAGTCTCATTTTCCCAAGAACTGACACATTTGTTGTTGTTGTTTACCATTTAACATTAGAATATACATAACTGGTTGCTAAATTTTAACGGAACATTCAGTAACCGGGCTTAAATATCCTAAATTAAGATTAGGTCCTTGATTCACAAAGACAGCATAAGGTAGAATTTTCTGTGTCTTTCGGAAATTCGTATTTTCAATCGTGTTTTAAATCCTTTAAATCGTGTTTTAAGTCCTTTATTATTTTAATATTTTTTTATTGTCACAGTGGGTTAGTAATATTACATAAATTTCAAAGTTATAAAGATTTATAAATTCAAGATTTTAGGATCTTTTTCGGCATTTTGTTAGTACGATTATTTTAGGTATAATAAATGCCCACCTAACCTAATATTATTCCATACAAATTACATTTCATGAAAATAACAATCATTACAATAAAATAAATTCATAATTTTGTTTTTTGTTATACAATTTTTGGTTGTAAAGAAAAACTTTTTTCCCTGTCAATAAAATAGATCTTAACGAAATAGATAACAACAATAGAAATAATAGTTAATGCTAAAGTTTTATTTTATTCATACACATTTGTTTTTTTAACAAAAAAAAAAAAATAACAAATCGATAATACACCCAAAATAATATAAATATAGTAAAATTGCTGCATATTTATAGTGTTAAACTGAAAAAAAACTAAATAAATAAAAGAGAAACTATTGCTTTTGCTGGAAGATATAAAAATATTCATATATTACATCTAAGCTACCGCACTCCCACCCACCCCACGTTACTTCCTTTTTCCTATTTTGGTATTTTAATAAAGTTTGGGTGGTAATGGGGGGTTGCTTGTTTGGGTGTTAGTTTGTATCTACTGTTTATTTACCACATTCATACACATGCACAACAGACACAGACGCACCCACACAGACACATATATTTATTATATTCAAAGGTGGTGGTTGTACATTTATTTATATTTGTTTTCTTATGTGTACATAAGTTTTCTTGTTTTTTTTTTATCATTATCCCAGGGTGTATGAGCTCTGCTTGCTTTTCGTTGTGTTGTCATCATCAAAAAAATTTAAATACATAAACATATAAATAAATACTCGTACCAAAGAAATTTGCGTGTTGGATTTTATATTTTTCCATAATTTTTTTTTATGTTAAATATAAAATATTGTTTAAATAAAGAATTTTAATACAAAATCCTTTTTTCTATATTTTAAAATAAGGACAAGTTTTTTTACTAGTGCTAGTTTAGAATTTAAACTTACATTGACTGTTATTTGTGCAAATTTTTAATAATCTTAAGTTTAAACTAGGTATCGTTTTTAATATTAAATTTATCAAAATGAATAAAGCTAAAATCGAAAACCCAATTCTTATCAAATATTCATATTTTAATTATGACGACATGTGAGGCTCCGTATACCAACTGCACCGCTACATAAGTATGTTGAATCAGTTTAATTTATTGTGCAAATTGTTTGATACTAATAAACATGGAACAACGAGCGTGGGTAAATTTGAGTTTATGCTGATGTTTGTAACTACCAAAAATAGTTATCGAATGTCCATCTTATAGTACATCTATCGACTAGGAATCACTTTCTGTTTGGTTGGTCTAACATAAGTGGCAGCTCACACCATACGCCCAATAAATAGAGTTGTTGCATACTACTCGGAGGGTGCTGATATCGAGAGTGCTAGATCCAACCCAAAGTATTGAGATATCTGATAAGATCAGCCAGCCCAATCCCCGATATATCAGGAATTGAGCTGGGTGATACAGCTCTTTCGGCCTAGTACCGATAGTCCGAGCCTATTCCATTGCCTACCGATCTTCCAATTTCCCGTCAACACAGTAGTCAGTCTCGAAATGTCCCTTCTACCACGACTGAGAAAGGATCTAGTCCATTTCAAGCCGTACTCCCGCCTCGTCTGTCTGGCGTCTGCACAGGTACCTAAATATACACTCATCGAAATAAATCTATAAAAATAACAGAAAAAGCAACCAAAAATTAGTTAAAAATGACGTTGCAGAAAAAGCTGCTAAAATTACCAGATTTTTTTTTTAAACTAGTAAAATAAGAACAGCAAATATAAAACTGTTAACTTTGCAGAATTTTAGTTATATTTAATTGAACATTTAGTTAATTGAAAATAACAAATTATACTGTAAAATCTGCAGAAAATTTTGCTAAATATTAGTAGACTAAAAATAGCAAAAACAAACTGTTATATGTACAAAATTTTTGTTTCTTTTAAGTTAAATTTAGTTGAATGCAAATAGTAGTCTATCCTGCTAAATTCAACAGAAACATTTGCTAAAAAAAATAGTAAACTGCTGATTCAGAAGGCAAAATTTTTATTTGTATTAAAAAATTTTAAAAAACTTTGAAAATTTTACATATTTTTTAAAATTTTTTAGTCTACTAATTATGTTTTGCTGATTATTTTGGGTTAAGTTGTTATTTTCTATTAACTAAAATTTAAATCAATATAACTAAAATTCTGTGTATTTAACAGTTTTATTTTTTCTATAGGCAAGGTAATTTTTAACTAATTTTTAGTAGTTTTTAATAAAATTTTTACAGACTTTTTTCTATTAGTGTACCGTTCCACCTACCTCGTGCTTTTACGTGAAAGTGCTCCGATATTCTACATTTTATGGTTCCCAGGGGTGGTGAAGCTGATACCGCTGATCACACATCCAACGCAGAGTATGGTCTAACTGGTATATCACCTCTTTATCCCTCTAACTCTTCAATTAAAGGGGCTTGTTTTGGCCCCTTTTTAAAAAGCGACAAATAAGATCCGTAAATTGAAGAGTTAGAGGGTTAAAGTGTTCCACAAAAATGTTCCTCGTAGTGTTTTACAAAAGTTCGCTGAACACATCCTATATCTAAAATGGCAGTTTCACATGGTTTCCCCCTAAAATCCAGGTTTGTTGGTCATTTGAGCGAGATTAACCCTTAAACACATTTTACGTTTTGACTTATTTCTGGCATTGATGTTAAATTTTCAACTTTAATGTCTTTGGAGACTTATAGTAGAATTTCATTATAAATATTTTTTGGGAACATTTTAACCCTCTAACTCTTCAACTTACGGGTGTTTTTTGTCCCTTTTTAAAAAGGAGCCAAAAAAGTCCCTTTAATTGAAGAGTTAGAGGGTTAAAATGTTTCACAAAAATGTTGCTCGTAGTGTTTTACATAAGTTCGCTAAACACATCCTATACCTAAAATGGAAGATTCACATGGTTTCCTATGCCGATTTAAACTCCCTTCAATTAAAAAAAAATCCGATGTAATCTTTCAAAACGCCGATACTTTTTTTAGTCTCCTCTACCAAAATCCGTTGTCAGAATCCCGTAATTTTCGAAAAAGTTAGAAATTTTTGTACAGTGTAATTAGATATAAATACTATAACATTTCTTTTATTTGTTCAACAATTCCAGAACTGTGCACGGTTAACTCTGATAATGATAAAATTTTCACCACTGTAGCACTACATTCCGCTCAAGCTTTTTTAGAATTCTAACCAAAAGACTCTATATAAAATAATGCCACCCTGACCTACATATATATTAGTAAACTTTAATTTTATATTTAGGCCCTGTGCGATGTGGCTAAATAAATTCTAAACTAAATACAAATTGACAAAAAGGTTTAAAATTCACAGAAATTTGGAAACCTGAATTTAGTTTAGATTTTATTTAGCCAGTTCGCACCCACCCTTAGTTCAATTTTCGTTACACATTAAGTTCATTTTTTTTTTTGTTTTCTTTACTTTAAACTATATTCTATTTGAAACTAACAGTAAGTTTATATTAAACTTTAATTTAGTTTAAAACTAGATTCAGTTTTAAACTTAATTAGAGTTTAAACTAAGGTAAATATTAAGCTAAACTTTAATTTAAAACCAAACTAATTTTGTTTACTAATTCTTGCTTTGAACTGACTCCTTTGCGATGTAAAAAATCTCAAATAAATGCGACTTTTTTTTAAATTTCTCTACATCACTCATAGTTAAAAATTTGCACTCACATTAAACGAGTACTACAAAAACTGTCCTTCTTTTTGTAGCCAAAAAAATATAATGGAAATATCAATTTATAATGTTACATTTTACAATTTATATTTATATAAAGACCCCCATTTTTTAAACCCACACCATCTATAAACAACATTTATAAATAATCCTGTCCATTTATCAATGAATCATTTAATAACATTTTAATAACTATCATTTATTTGATATTAAAAAAAAAAATTTATTTAGTTTTTGTTTTAAAACCCTTTAAATATTTATTTTTCCTTTCCATATTTTGTAAATATTTGTAGTTTTTCATTTCATTTATTGAAAAAGCTATTTTAATTAATTTATTAACTCTTTTTTTTTGTTTGTTTGTTTGTAAAATAAATAAATTTGTTATATATTTTTTCGAAATAACATAAAAAACTTTGTATATACAACCCAGGTTTTATGAAAAATTAAGAAATTTCTTAATTCTGTTTTCCTTCTTTTTTTTTTTCTACATAAAAAACTTTTATAATTTCTTAATTTGATGCTTTTATGTTTTCTTCTTTTTGATGGGAAAATGTCTTTTTTGTCTTTGGTTTTAATCTATTTACACAATTTTATTATTAAATTTTAGGTTTCTTTTTTGTCATTCATATACAAATTTATTATTTATTTTTTTCATTTATTATCTTATGTAAAATAACATTATCATTGTTATATAATTATGTAATTACCATTATTATTATTACTATTATCATTATTACTGTTAGAGTGATGACTTGTAATTTTATTATGTTTTTTTTTCTTTTTCCAAAAAAAAAAAATATATTTTTACATAATTTTTTTCGTTTTTCTTAATGATAAGAATATTAAATGAGTAAAGTTCAACGAAAAAGTTTATTATAAATTCCAACTTCTTAAATTTTTTAAAAGATTTACAAGGAATCTATTTATTAATTAGAAAAGTTCGAAAAAACAATTTTTATTTTTTAAATAAAAATTAAAAACCAACATTTTGGAATCTATTTATTTTACTATAAAATATTGATTTGTGATCTTTAAAAGTAGTAGTCTAATAAATAGTTTCTTTTTTTTACAAATCAGTCACCAAATCAGTGTTTTATGAGCAATTAAATGTAAAATATTGAAATTATTACCATTTAACAGACAAATAATTTAGTGGATTCATATAGGACCTCATATATCGCGCATATTGTAGATGTCAATCTTCATACATAAAAATAGAGTTTGCATAGTGTGTGCAGTATAAGTCAGCTTATACAGCTTATACTTATGTTGTTATCGAGAAAAACAAATTGAGAATCTTTACGATTTCGGAAGGTATAGCTTATCCACCCTAAAATTAGAAAAAGAGATTATATCGAGAAAACTGGCCTCTTTTCTCATTTTTATGAAAATTTTGATATATTGTAGTCTTGCTATTGGTCTAAATGTCTATGGCGCACATTTTGAGGTAAATGGAGCTAGGAATTGGTTACATATGACTGATATATGTACATTCGCTTTCCAAATTCGTAAACAGTTTTTAATATCTCCTATCAAATCTGAGATATTTGTAATTTCACTAGATGCACTTGAAATTTCATATAAATGTGATGTTAACGAAACCCGATCGCGTCCTTTTTTGTGCTGGTTTTTGTACAAATTTTCAACACCAGAACTGTTATACTTTTGAAATTATATCATATCGCATTTTTTAATTGTATGGGAGCTACATGTATTCTTTGACCCATCAACCATATTTTCAATACCAAGCAGCCAGCTTGTATAAGTGATATATAAACCAAGTAATTTACATATGTTAATTCAAAAAAACGTATACTTTTGCTTCACGTGAAAAAAATATAAAATTCTGAAGAAAAAGTGTGCAGTACTGGATATGGGGAAAATCATATTGTAGTTAAAGCACCGTAAGTTAGCTAACGTTGATAGCTTGCCGCACAAACACAGCTTTTCATAAATAAAAACAAAATTTCATTTCGGATATCGTCGTTAACCCATTAAAATTTAATACCAAAAGTGGTTCGTATATTTCATCATGGTTCTCAAAACCCCAATTAAAAATTCTAAGATTTTTCTTAAAGAAAATTAAACAATTTAAAGATTGCACTTTATTGCTTTTTTTAAGTATACCTTGGTAGTTAATAATACGCTCATACAAATAAATCCGTAAAAATAGCAGAAAAAGCAACTAAAAGTTTGTATAAAATGATATCCCAATAAACCAAATGATATCGTCACGATATCGAAACGATATCACCTGGGTTATATTTATTATCATATGTGATAATCACTTGTGATACGAAAACGATAGATTTTTGTTCTAAAATGTACCTTTCGTAACGATATCGCATTTCCAAGGAATTATAATACCGTTTTCGCTATCGAAAATTCGTGGAATAACGATTGTAAAATCGCCAAAATCTGGTCCAGCATCGAAACACTACCGTTATTCCAGGCAATTTCGATATCGAAAATGATATCATATATGATAGCAAAACCGGAATTATTTTAAAATGAGATAAAATGAAGTCATAATGAAAAATTGACAATGAAATCGTCATATTCAGAAGAAAATTCGAACTCTTCTAGATTTTGCAACTATAATTGTGAAATAAAAAAAAGTATAAATAGCCAAATGAAGTAAAAATTTAAAGTTTTTATAAATTTTATTTGTTTCTGAAAACTGTTTCTATTTTTGTAAATAATGGATATTTTGAAGTATAATGGATATTTTGAAGTATATATATCATTAAAACTTATTGAAAACGATATTACAATCTCTTTGGAATATGATATCGTTTTCGGATATTTAAGGTGATAGCGATTTCGCTATAGTATCGTTCTTTGGTTTATTGGGATTGCAGAAAAAACTCTTAAATTAGCAGATTTGGTTTTGTAAAAAATGTGTTCACCTTATATTGGTATTACCAAACTAATGCGATTTTAAGATATTTTTGGCTCAGATACTTTCGGTTTTTCATAGCTTTTGAAAGGACCAAAAATACTTGAGCTAGACCCACTATTTATTAATCCTGGTTAATATATCTTTATACCTATTGCACATTTAATTGGAATTACTTTTCCGGAATTTAATCCACTTTGCAAGAATATGTGGTATACGGTTTCATTTAGTCTGCATGCTTGACTTTAATTTTTTTAACTTGTGTTTTTTCACAGTTAGTAAGCATAGTAGGGCAGAGGGGGGATCCTTCGCCACTTTTTTTTCAAAGCACTGTGATTTCTTAATCCCTAATTATTTTTCAAAAATTACTTTCAAATTGAAGATCTACATATCTTGGCTTTAATTTCTATGATTTTTATTCTAATTATTTGCATATTTTCTATTACTTTTTTTATGATTTCCAAAGTAACCCAAATCGGCGTAACTGCCCCAAACCTGGGGATATTCGCCAAAAGAGCTCTAAATACAATTTCAACAAAAAAATATTGGTAATACGGCAAAGTCAATGTTTTAATGACTGAAATAAATAATTTAGAATAAGTTCTTTAAGGTATATGATTCTTTTTAATTAATAAATCTCCACTACATTAAAAAAAAATTATTTAAAACTATAATATAATGATTCTTCAAAATTACAAAAAACTGAATAATTAATATAAATTTAAGAATGAACACGATTGTTTTAATTTACTATTGAACATATTTTAAACATATAGAAAAGTCTTATAGAGCATTTTAGGCAGGGAGCACCAACTGTTCGTAGCTCCAGGGGCCATCTGGTGATTGTGCCCCAGAGGCAGGCACTAACATAAAATTAATATTTTTTCACACTTTTTAAGCATTTATTAAAATCAAATTATTATTTTCTGAAAGCTCAGGATCATAGGTCTAACATAATGAAAAATTATTTTTTTTATCACACGATTTAAGGAAGTTATTGCAAAATGTAGTTGCTTGCAATTATTTTTTTGGCACCCCAAAAAACACCTCTATCTGCGACCACATGTGATATAAATCCGTCAAAGTAGATAACAAGGAAAGGCAATTGAAAAGTGCACAAAATATATTTTTTCCAATTTTTTATCTCCCTTAACATCGGAGAAAAATGGGGTTTAGTGTTTGTGCCCCACTGGCGAAGGATCCCCCCTCTACCCTAAGTTGTTTTTTGCGGGGAAAATTTTCACTCGAACTTTAAAGGTCCCCAAATCGTTATTTATATTGTGAAATTAAATAATTTTTTTTTATTTTACAAGAAAGACACAATAACAATAAATCCAAAATGTCACTTTTTCACCAGAAAAATAATAGTTTTGTACATTAAAGCACCGTAAATTGTTTCGATTTGACGTGAAAAACTGTTATACTCCATTTTTATTTTTATTTATTTATTTTATTTATTTTATTCATTGTTTCCCCTATATGACAAGATTTACATCTTTTAATTTACAGTACAGGGTTGTGCAAAGTTATATCATATAAAAAAAATTAATTTTCACGGCAATGAATTTCACGTGAAAATTGTGTAGACTTTATTTTCACGTAAATCTAATATACACTTTTTCCCAAGAAAAATAACAGCATTGTACATTAAATTTGCGTGAAAACAAACTCTACACAATTTTCACGTGAAACTCATCGTGAAAAATAAATTTTTTTATGGAGTATAACAGTTTTTTCACGTGAAATCGAAATAACTTACGGTGCTTTAAACTTGCATGAAAACAAGTTTTACACAATTTTCACGTGAAATTAATTGTCGTGAAAAACAGTTTTTTATATGGATTATAACAGTTTTTTCACGTGAAACTCAAACAACTTGCAAATAGCCATTTAAAAAAATCGCTGAAAAATAACTCGATTAATAAAACACTATTAAAAAAAGAAAACACTCCTTATAAAAAAAATTTTTATAAGTGTCATGTTGGGGGTAAAAAAAAAGTTGGCACATATAAATTAAATGCTTTCACTTATTTAAGTATCTATGAATCACCCATTCGTATCATTATTTTTTACGTCTGTTTATCATATCTTTGGAATTTTCTATAGATTTTCTTATAATATAATTTATTTTCTATATAAAACTGCGAACTTGCTTTTACAACCTATTTTACACGTTATATTATTTTAATATTAACACAAGCTATAGTCTCAAAGGTCTAAGAAATTGAGAGAATTTTCGAATATATTAGGTAAAATGAATAAAGAAAATCGTAGTCTCTTCTAAATTTGTGTCATTAATAAAACAATTTCTATCACTAGGGCCCAATTACTGACTGTCCAGTTAAAATTTAGCCAACAATTAAATTCAAATTTTATATGAGAAACAATAACAAATGTGTCAGTTAAAGTCCCTAAAGGTCTGCAATTGTTTTTACTACTGTAAAATTTGTTCATCTTCAAGAAAAAACTATTATTTTAACAGTTTTTATTCTCCATAAGTAATATAAATACTTTCCTGTAAATAAATATCTTCTTAAATTGTATTGGTTTCTTCAGTAGTTTTTTTTTTTTATTTGTAATATATTTCATACACTCATTTAATATTCTTCTTCACTTGTAATATACGTTTGTCCAAAAATATTAATAATTTATTTTTGTTTTTAGTTTTATTCTTTATAATTTTTGTAAATAAAGTTTTTATTAAAAAAATACACTGCAAAAAAATAAATGCTTTTATTTACTGTATAAATAAAATTTGAATTATTATTTTTATTACTTATAAAAATATATTATTAAAAAACCCTTTTAAAAAAGCAAACAAAATAAAATACTTTTAAAAAGAATTTTTTTAAGCAAAAGCCGTAAAAACCTACGTTTTTTGAAAGAAAAATTTTATCCAGAATAAAATAGTTTAAACACGAAATGTTGGGATGGGCTGCCCGGTGACCGCTAGTATTGTATAAAAAACATATTTGTCTCATTTTGTAACAATTAAATGTATTAACAAATTTTTTTTTTGTTTTGTAAAATGTTTTTCTGTTTTCTTTTTAGTTTGTTTATAATTAATAATTTTTGTGTTAATTAATTGTATTGTTTAATCTGTGAAACAAAAAACAAAAGTCAACAATTTCTGTTTAATTTTTTTTTTTTCATTTATTTAAATGTTGTGGTAGTTTGTTATAAATTTAAAACTTTTATTATCTATTATTAATGTGAGTGTGTCTTAAAAAACTATTATTTTCTATAATTTTTTCTATTTCTAAAACAAATCTTTTAATAGTTGTGTTTTTTCTATGTTTTTTTCAATATTTTTTCTAATAATTTTTTTTCCAAATGCGTTGTTGTTTGATCTAAATGTTTTACATTAAATGTTGATGTTTTTCCTCCCGTTTTTTTATTTTCCATATTTTTTATCCTGTAAAAGCTTTGTTGTTGATGTTGTACTTGTATAGTAGTGTTTTATACTTGAGAAAACTTTCATTTACAATATATTTCATTTTTGTATGTTTATTATATCATTTTTTTTATTTCTCTCTCATTCAACAAAACAACAAGTAAATATATATTATTTTTCTGATTGAAATGTAGTTTTTTGCTTTTCTGTTGAAATGTATGAATAAAATATAAAAAAAAAACAACAACCATTAAAAATAAAAACCCTTTTTTTATAACAACCAACTCTGCAATCCAGTGTTCAAACCATTTATCCACCCACTCAGCCCACCCCTTTAAACACTATTTCTTCCTGTTCATCATCATCATAATCTTTGCACAGTGGGAATGAAATAAATTAAAATTGGTTGTAACAAAATGTGTATTTCTATAACTGTAATTAAATATTATATGACATACTAAAAATAAATAAACAATCAATACGAGGGGTACTATTTATATTTCGGGAATAGCAAATAATAACAAACATTTTTAAATGAAAATGGCTTTATTGTTTTTCAAAATATTCCCCTTGATGATGAAATACACTTTTGCATTCGTCATAGCAGTTTTTCCATTCCTCTTGAGACACCTCCGAAACATGGCTTTTGAACGATTCAACTGCTTCTTCGGCGCTCGTAAATCATTGACCACGCAGTTCACCTTTGATATTCGGGAACAAGAAGAAGTCATTGGGTGCCAAATCGGGACTGTACGGAGGATGAGTCATCAATTCGATGTTTTGACTGCTCAAAAATTCACCTGTTTGACGAGATGTGTGAGAGCTCGCATTGTCATGATGGTGAAGCATTCGTCTTTGGGGGTTGGTTTTACGAATTTTTCCGAAGACTTCCGGCAAACAAGTGGTCGTGTACCACTCAGAATTGACCGTTATACGTTGCTCAAGCGGAATAGTGGGCACATGACCCATTCGGCCGAAGAAACAGGCGACCATTTGCTTCCCTGTGCTTCTTCCACGAACAACTTTTCTTGGATTTCGCTCGCCTTGAAATACCCACACGGTCGATTGCTTTTTTGTTTCCGGCTCATACGCACATATCCATGATTCGTCACCTGTCTCGATTTTATACACGTCTTTTGAAACACCACGGTCGGACTTTTAAATCGTTCCCTTACACCAATCGTCGCGAGCCTTTTTTTGAGCGATTGATAATTTATGGGGTATCCAACGAGAACAAATTTTTTTTACAACTAAGTGTTCATGCAAAATCGAATGTATTGAAGTGGAACTAATGTGCAAAGATGCCTCTATCTTACGATATGTCACATGACGATCTTGTATTATCAGTTAACGCACTGCATCGATATTTTATGGCACAACAACCGATTTTGGACGACCTTCACGGAATTCGTCGGCGACCGAACTACGACCACGATTGAAATTACTATACAAGCGATATACTGTGGTTTTTGATGCTGCTTTATCGCCATACAAAGAACTGAGTTCATCGACACATTCTTGTTGCGATAATCCACTTCGAAAAATAATCCAACGAAAACCTTCTCTTGAAATTTTCATTTTTTTGGCCAAATTGATGTTCTTAACTCACTGTAAACAAAACAAATAGCACTTGTACATCAAAACCTTGTGAGTACGTTTATGCTAAAAAATGTCGAATGTTATTATGGTGTTGCCAGATTTTAGCTATTGACATTAATTTCATTAAAGGAATTAAATATGCTAAAATCCCAAACGTATTCAACAAATTGTGAAAAATAATCCGTTGTAGGCATGTTCCTATCCGGATTTCATTCTTGCCTAAGGAAATCGTCAAGGGACGACGTTTTTAGAATTTCTGGAAATATTTGTTAAGTTAAATTACAAACTCAATGAGAATTTCTTGTTCTCGTCTAGGAGCGTTATTAAATATTTAAAATATCAAAGAAAAAACAAAAACAACAGAAAATTTTACACAATTTGCTTTGTCATCTTCCAATGTACTACTCTGTTGTTTTGACAGATCTAGCAAATCAAATCATTGCCAGTTCCCGAAATATAAATAGTAACCCTCGTATAAGTCGTCTTCGATTTAGCAGAAATTGCTTATATGTTTTTGGCCAATAATAAAATCTGTTGACATCAACTATATTTTAGTTTATAATTAGTAAAATAAAAATATTTTAACATAATGTCTGTTCAAGTTTCAATAAAAATCTATTAAAATGTTTTTAGATTTACCAATTTTAAACTGAATTTTTTTTTTCATTTTAACAGATTATTATTTTAAACTAAAAATCAGAATAAATCTCTGTTATATTACAGATTTATTTTGTCAGTGTATTTTTGAATGAAAAAAGTTTTTGTTTAAGTATTAATTGTGTGTGTTCTTTAATTGTTTTTGAAAATTGTGCATTTTTAAAGTAAAATTGTTCAATATTAAATTAAAAACGGTAAATTTTTAATTCTTATTATCTTTTCTCGATTTGAAATTAACTTTGTAAAAAATACTTTATTTTTCCTTTAGTGTAAGAAATGATACCGAGCAAACATGACAATAGGAAGTAGATTCCCGATCATATCATCTGGAAGAAACATTTGTGGCCGGCAATAACAAATTTCGTATTGCGTAAGTTTCTTCGAACAGGAGCAATACCAAAGACCATAATATTTAGAAGATTTCAAAACTCTCTCAACCTCTGCTGGATTGATCGCTTGGCAATACTTCCACACAATACGAAGACAATTATTCTAGAATATGAATCCGCGATATTTTAAGGCATTTTTACTCGTATACTCTTTTCCTCACTTAGAATTTTGTAATTTTTTAAAATAAAACAAAATTTTATTGTAGATTTTAGTTGATCTGAAGATTGTTACAATAACCCAGCAAAAAAGAGATGCCGATGCTCTAGATGTACTTCCTTTTTAACATAAACACTAATGATTTTAACATTGAGTTGTCATAGGAGAGGAGTACTCACATTTTAACATTTTTTCAGTACTTCTTGAACGAGTGCAAAGGAAGCTGCTTTTCACCAATTAAAAGTTGAAAAAATTCTTTACAAAAAAAATAAAATTTTTATTTTATTTTACAAAAGTTTTTTATTGAGGACTTGCGACCTCACGATTTCTAGTCTAGCGTTCTACCGCTGAGCTATTCTTTGATATGAAAGTTGACTGGTATAAAAACACCACTATGTTAATGCGAGATATTGTTCCTTATACCAACAAGTATAAACCTATAGAGAAACTACCGTCCTCACCAAATTTTGTTGTTGTGTGGCGAACTTGGGAAAGGCTAAGAAAACATGTTGATAATGTTGTTAAGAGAAAAAATGAGTTGGAAGAGCATTTTGAGAAACATTTTTTCGTTTTTTTCTTTTAAAAAAAATTCTTTGATCAATGTTGTCAAGTTTGAGTTTCCATTTAGGGGTTTTTTAATGAGTGTAGTAAATTTTGTTCAACTACTGTTTTTAATAGTTTTTGTTAATATTATTTTAAAAAATTTTAAATAATTTATTTTATTATACAAATAATATATAATTCAACTTATGCTTTTAATAATTTTTGTTAATGTTATTTGAAAATTTTGTAAATAATTAATTTTATTATACAAATAATATATAATTCATTTTCACCGTTCTTGTTAATTTAAATGTATATTGTTTTTGTTAAAATAAACTATTATTTTAAAAAATAAAACTATATTAACTATCAGTATTAGTTTTAAAAAACTCAAAATTGACACTATTGACAAATGTTTGTTGGCACGGGAATTTTTTGAATGTTGAGGCAACATTGGAATCTCTTAAATCCTCTTAAAAATCTGAAAATTCTCTTAAAAATCTAAAAAAAACTCACTCAACCTCAATGCTTTTTATATAGGGAAATGTGTAAAAAAAACACTCAATCTCTCATTTTTTTACAATGTTTACCAACATGTTTTAGTTTTCTTTCCCGACTTCACGAACAAAAATAAAGAGTAAAGGTTAACAGAGAAAGAGTTGTATAGATACCCACTGCTTATACTCTTCAATAAAAGTACTTATTAAACAAGTGTAAAAGGTGCACTCCAATTCAATATTGTTTTCAGTACTATTTTTACAGGTGCATAAAAAGCAATTTCTAACCATTTTTTTTATATACCCAGCTAAAAATCGACATATATGCATCCATGCAGGTTAAATGTATGTTCATGCATGGCCATAAACATGCATTCATGACTGGGAGGTGTTAGTTTTGATCGGTTTTAAGATCAAATATGACAAATTCCAAATAGAATTTACAATTTATTTTACAACAAATAGAGAAAAAACTTATGAAAAAAACATTCCTAGAACCAATGCTTTAAGCACCGTAAGTTGTTTTTCACGTGAAAAAATTTTACTTGAACTTCAAAGACCTCAAATTGCAATTTAATTTATAAAAATTAACAATTTTTTAATTTTATAACAAAGACACAATCACAAAATGTCACTTTTTCCCAAGAAAAATAATAGTCTTATACATTAAATTTGCGTGAAAACAAACTCTACACAATTTTCACGTGAAACTCATTATCGTGAAAAATCATTTTTTTATATGGAATATAACAATTTTTTCACGTGAAATCTAAACAACTTACGATGCTTTAGGAAAAATAATTTACAGACTTTTTCTATTAGTCTATGCATTTTTTACAGTTAAAAGTTTGTCAGTTAAGATATCAATCCAACGCATTAGCAAAAAATTTGTCGAATATGCCGTCATATTTTGCGGCATCATCGTTACGGTTGACTTTAGCAGACTTCGCGTGTGTGTTTCAGTTTTGTAAAGCGTCAATATAAAAAACACAGAGTTGCAAACAATTAGTAGTATACATACAGAGTCGTAAAGAAGTAGCAACAAGATTAAATATTGGATTAACTGTTAATATACCAGATTAAAATATGGTATAAACCTTCTAATTCACTCATAGAAATAAATCTGTAAAAATAGTAGAAAAAGTTACTAAAAATTAGTTAAAAGTTATGATGCAGAAAAAACTTTTGAAATTAGCGGATTTTTTTGCTAAATACTAGTAAAATAAGAACAGCAAAATTTAAACTTTTAAATTTACAGAATTTTAGTTATATTTAAGATAACTTTTAGTTAATTGAAAACAACAAATTGTACTGTAAAATCTGCAGAAAATTTTGCTAAATATTAGTAGACTAAAAATAGCAAATACAAACTATTATATCTAAAAAATGTTTGCTATTTTTAAGATAAATTTAGTTGAATGCAAATAGCAGGCTATCCTGCTAAAATTAGCAAAAATATTTGCTAAAAAAAATTGTAATTGTACTGCTGTTTTTATTTGCATTTAAGAAAAAAAACTTAGCAGGTTAAGTTGCATTTTCTATTACAAAACCTGAACTCAAATATAACTAAAATTTTGTATAAGAGTTTTATTTTTGCTGTTCCTACCTTGCTTATATATAGCAAAAATAACCTGCTAATTTTAGCAGTGTTTTCTGCAATATCATTTCTAACCAATTTTTAGTAGTTTTACTAAATTTTTTACACATTTTTTTCTATTGGTGGACTCATAATAATTACGGTAGTACTCACTATGGAGTTTTGCACACAATGCAAAAATTTGGTTTTCGTCGTTATAACTCAAGGGTGGGCACGGATTTGTCACCGAGGGCCATATTGTGGTTTTTCATAAATTATACAGGGCCGCACCATACAAAGACAAGGAAACTATAAATCTTTAAGTAAAATAAAAGCTGAATGAAATAATTAGGGTGTTCACAAGGGGTGTGCTATCTGTTGTATCGTTGTATCGTCCTAACAAAAAACAGAGATGTTAAAATTTTTATTTGACTTTAACAACGATTTTCTATTGGGTTTTCTACCTGTTTTAAAGTTGTTTTTTTTTTTGGAATACAAAAACCGTCAAATCCATCTATTCCAGAACTGGTTCCACAAGAACTCATTGCAAACTCAAATTTTTTCAAATTCTGTTTTGATATTTTTGAATTACATAAGTACAATTAAATATTATTGGAACACTTTTTTTTATAGTTTTTGCATTGATCCGCGATGTCGCGGAATCGGCTAACGAAAATTTGAAAACTCAGCAAGTTATAAGAGACGGAATATTATTCCAACATTCCGATAACAAAAACATGTATAAAAATTCATAGCCTTCTGCATTCGAATTTGTATTTAACAATTTCTTTGCGCATATTAAAAAAATCTCTCCGCTTTAAAGGGGCACTATGCACTAAAGGATTAATTTAAAGGATGATTACAAATTAAAGATTTAGTCAGCATTTTGAGTGCTTTTGATAAATTAAAACGATTAGTAGAAAGAATTAGTAACCGCTACAAAAGTTTAATCAAATTGTTGTAAACTTTAATTTAAAAATTATTTGCTAAAATTAGCAAAAAAAATTTACGGAATATTAGTATCATTCGAATAAAAACCTCCGTCATAATTTATAAAATGTGATGAAAAACAAAAATAAAATTTGATAAATGTGATAAATGTTTTCTTTTAAATGCAAAATGACATGTTTTTTTTATATTTAAGAAATGATAGTTTCTAATGTATTTGTGAATGTCGACTGTTTCGTAAAAGAAGTTGAATTTATTTTGTAAAGAATTAAGGGCCAGTTTTATAGTCAGAACTAAGATCGATTTTTGTCTTAAATACTTCTTCAGTAACAAATTTCTAACTAAAATTGCCCTAAAGGTAAGATTAAGTAACTCTTAAGTAAGCAATTTTCAAATCAATCTTAGTTCCGAAAGTAAAATTGGCCCTAATTTTTTATCTAAAACTTTTCGAAATAAAAAACTTAACAAAATTGCGAAATAAAATATTTAAAAAAAGTTTTTAAATAAAAAAAAATCGAAATTTGAAGTTCGACAAGGGCCGCACACAAATCAGCAAAGGGCCGCATTTGCCCACTGTTGTTATAACTAATCAAGTCACAAGGTGTTAACATATTATATAGTAAGGGAATTACATAGCCATTAATCGCACAAGCTATGAAGTGGGCTTCTTTACAGATGTGGTAAAATTTGGCACTTTTACGTCTGCCTATGTTAAAAAATTGTGCCTCCACATCGTACACTAATTAAAAAAGCTTTACGATTTGCATCCAATTAAACTGTACTTATCATGTACAGTGAAACCTCATTATTTGTGAAATATCATTTTTATGAAGCATTTACGAACAGGATATATATTATTACAACGAAGCCATTTATATTTATTAATTATTGACATTTTTATAGACCCCACTGTGCATTAAATTCACTCATTCACCACCTCGTCCCAACACAATTTTCATTATTTTCCTCTTGACAGTTTTTTCCATTTAAGATTTTATATTGTATTTATACAACCTGCTTCCCATCAATGGAGGCCTTTCATTCCCGAACCTCTTATTCTTTAGAAAATATTCCGTCTTTTAACTAGTAGTTTGTGTTTTGGTTGTTATTATTGCTTTTAACCTTATGACGAGTTGCCTTTTTAGTGAGTTGATGTTGTTGTTGTTGTTGCAATATAAAACATTTTCATTGTAATAATTTTTATTTCTTTCTTTTTTACATCTTCTTAGTCATCTCCTTGTTCTTCCACTGTATCCTTCATCATTTTTCATTTAGTTAAATTATATTTTTTTTTAGATTCAGCACTATTTCTCTATTAAAGTATATGTGTATGTGCCTGTGTGTGTGTGTAAAAAACGGCAAAGTATGTGTGTGCCTGTATAAAATTGTGTGTCTGTGTGTGTGTTATAAATTCATTGCTTAATTTAGTAGTTATTTTATTTAGTTTGCTTCTTACATCTTTACATTATAGTTTTTTTTTCTTTTTCTCTTTGTATGCGTGTATTTGTAATATCCTTTCATTTTCACAGGAAAAAAAACTTAAAATTTCAATTTTACAAATGAGCTGCATACCTTGAAGTTTCATTCCTTTTGTTTATGTGTCTATGTGTGTGTGTTGTGTAAATTTATATTAAAAACGTTACGAAAAAAGAATTGTATGTATTTTATTATTTTAAATATATTTTCTTTTCCTATATAAATTTTATCATTTCATGTCGTGTTTTTCGTAAAAAATGGAATGCTTGGTGTGTTGTGTAATTAAATTAATTTATTTTGTTCGTTTGTTAAAAATGAAATGAAATTCTATCATTAAATATAAGAAACATTTTCAGTTCATTTATATACTTTCCATAAAAGTACGTAATAAAAAGAGAGAGGACCCTTTTCGTCATTAAATTTCATTTTTTCGTTTAACTTTTTAATACTACTTTAATTTAAATAATAATATTAAGTACAATTTATTAGTTTTATTTAACAAAAAAAAAAGAAAGTAAAAATGTTTGTAAGGTAGAAAAACGTTTCCACGGGTACTCAATTTTAACAAAAAGTTCTTCTATTGTTAAATTAGAAATGTATAAATTACCCGCGGTAACGAAGTGGAACAGGCCTACTATTGGTATAAAATAAAGTTTTTTTAAACATAAGTTGATTGTCGGATAAAAACAAATTCAAAATAACCCGTAATCATTTAATTGCAAAAATAAGCAATTTTACTAAATTGACTTGTATACAAGAGCATTGGTATAATAAATTTTTTGTATATACATATTATGCAAAAACTTGGTGAAATTCAACAAGTTTTTAGCTCAAACTAGTAAAACTTTGGTAACTTTCCCCAAATTTTTATACGATTTAAATAAAAACTTAGCGTAAAGTCTTTGTTTTAGTAAAAAATTAGTTCACTAATATTTATTGAAACATTCATCAAAAAGCCTCCAAATAATTTTTTATACAATTTTTGAATCTTTTTAAAGTAAAATAATAGTTTTCTTGGACTTTTTATATTTTCATAGTTTTAAATTGTTTAAAAAAATTCAAACTTTCATATTTTCATTTTTTAAACAATTTAAAACTATGAAAATATAAAAAGTCCAAAAAAACTATTATTTTATTTTTTAATGCAAAAATTAAAAAAATTAATTAAAAAAAAATATAAAAAGGTTAATGAAATTTTTATAAATCTCATCTTAAAACTTTAACAATTTATTAAAATGTTGATCTTGCCACTTATTAATAGTTATTTTTATCAGTGTCGATTAGCCAGATCTGCAAAAATTGGACAAATTTTTTGTTTGTACTTTTGCGAAAAAAGCTGCGAAAAATAAAATATTTTTCACTTGCGTGAATTTTTTTCTCGCATCAATTTAATAGACACGACCATTTGAAAATGTTGGGAAAACTAATATTTCGCTTTCTAAAGATTCTAAAAAATTGTGTAATTTAAAGTTTTTATTACAGTTTTTAGGCTTCAAACATCCCAGCAAAAAATATGCAGCGCTTCCATTATTGGTGATATAAGGCATGATTTTTGTTCGAGATAGCTTGCGTGAAAGTACTTGTTTCGATATCCGATATGAGCTTCTGTCATAGCTCTAAATAATGGCATGAAATCACAGCTTTTAGCAAGTAAATTCGGTTATCATTGTCATTCCTTCGTGCTTTCTTAGAGCGATAAAGTGTGGTAAACAAAACTCTATTGCCTTTTTTAACACATTACTGCAAGCTATAAATCTTTGGAAGCAATAGAGTAAGCAGAAAAGAAGTTTCTGCTGGGATACCCCAATATTTTTTTGCTGTTGTGACCAGAAAACTGACCTAACGCAGACATTTTTCTCATTAATCGTATATCAGATCGCTATCAGCCCCACTGTTGCCAACTTTTTTCCTAAAAATATCGCTAAATCAAACTAAAAAATCACTAGAAAATAGCTAAATTATAAAAAACTTAATAAATTTATCGATAAATCGCTAAATTTCACGAACTTTTCGGGTTCTGTTGAAAAATTTCCCAAAAATAGCTATATTTTTCGAACTTTTTAAAATTTTCTAAAATAATTGTCGATACATCGCTAAATTTTTCCAACTTTTAAGTATTCCATAAAAATTTAGCGATAAATCGCTAAATAATAATGATTCAAAAATACTGTCAAGGAAATAAATTGTAAAAAAACCTAAGAAAACACCAAGACTGTCTTTAAAAAAAATCGCTAGTTTTCCCGCTAATAGCTAAATCATATTTTATCCCGCTAAACGAGTTGAAATATCGCTAGATTTGACGAGAAAATAGCTAAATTGGCAACAGTGATCAGCACCACCTTGGTATGGTATGGTTCTATTTCAAAAACAAAATAATGTTCAGTAAAACAATCGTTTGGAAGTAACCCTTTCTTCAAGCATTGGTAAAGCGTTGAAATTAAGTGCTTTACTAGTGCTTTTTTAAAACAAACTGTAAAAAATTTTTAAAACAAGTGCTTTCAAAGCACCTGTTTCAAACGTTAGCAAAGCGTCGGAAGTTAACGCTTTGGCAATGCATCTATTCAAAACGTTAGTTTAAAGTTACGTTTACATCTGTTTTCAAATCCCGAGATTTTAATGGAAATCTTGACTGTTTACATTTGCACTTTATGACAGTAGCGAGATTTCAATTTGATAACTGCATTTTTTTTTTGTAAACAAAGTACCATAAAAAAATAACCTCAAATTAAATATATTTCTAAAAACCATTTCATTCATTGACAGAGTAGAATTTGCATTATTTTATGTAAAGATCTAACGCTAAATATGTTACTAAATTTATTTTTTTGTAAGGACGACAAGCTAGAAACCAGATTTTGCAATATTTTGGTGGAAGGAAGACATGCACTTCCCAACTGTTTCTTCACAGTTATGCTTCGCGGGAAGCAAAAATTAGAACCACGCAATACTTCTTACAATCATTAGCTCATTTCCATGGGGTTTAAAGTTACAAGTATTTATTATATTTATAATAATTTTTTTATTTCATTATTTTTTTTTTTTTTTTTTTTATTAAACAACTTTATTCATATTTAGTTATAAAATACAGATATTATGCCTCAGCGCCATTATGGCATTATAGAGGCGAGTTGGCAATATTTATGATATTTTTAGGTTATTTTTTTTTTTAGTCAGCTGTTGACCATCGTTGCCACTTTTTATGTAAAAACTGTACAAATTAAACGAAACGCAGTGTTGTATTCTGTAAAAGTCTCCACATTTGTGAGATTTTCATGAGATTTTTTAGAAATTCGCAAATTTACGTGATTTCTTTTGTATGGGGAATCTCGGAATTTCGCATGAGATTTTCACTGAAATCTCAATTTTAGTCGAAATATCGAGATTTGGGTGCAGTTGTAAATGCAACATAAAGCATTTGTATTTATTGTATTTAGTGCTATTCCAGAACTTCTTTTTTTCCGATCACTGTCTACTTGCGCTTAGTCTGTGCTTTTTTGTGCTGAAACTTTTCATTTGTTAAAAAAAAATGCTTTAATGGAAACATTCAAAAAGCTTTTTTTATGAAAAAAGTTCAAAAACTCAAATTTTATACGTAAACCTTAATAAAACATTAAAAATGTAAAAAAAACCTGATCAAAAATGGCTTGAAAGAAAAGCACATTTACAAGCGAGGGAAAACCGCTAATGTGCGAATGTGGTTTATAAACTAGCAAATAAATAATTCCAAATATAATTGATTTTTTACTCAAAATTTGCACTCCTACAAACATTTTTACTTTAACAAATTTTTATTTCATATATTTTTTAATGCATTTTAGCCACAGAAATATTTATAGTTTTAACAATTCTATATATAAAAAAAAATTCTATAATCTTGAAAAAAAAACTAACAGTTGTAATAAATTTTTAATTTTATTTAAATTTTTTTAGAAACAACAACAAATTTAACAAAACCTACTAAATATATTTGTTTAACAAATGAACGTGTTTTTAAGTTTTTCTGTTGTATTTAATGCTTTTATTTATTAATTTCAATGACAAAATCAAATTAAATCAATAATAAAAGAATGAAAAATGATCTGGATGGAGTGAACCACAACAATAACAATAAACTTTACATACTTTGTAAACATTCATATCGATAGATTTTGAAACAATATTTGAACAATAACAACTTTTAACATTGCTGTTGTTGTAGCTTTAATTTTTATTATTTATTTAACAATAACAATCAAAATTTTGTTTTAACTATAGAAAAAACAAACCTCCCAAATATTTAATGGGAAATTGTTATTGGATTTTGAAACAAAAAGTGTGAATAAAAAGCCAATGACATTTGGCGTCACCTGCAGGTCTATAGATCCATAGATACAGTAAATATTTGTAGTTTTTTCTTTTTTTTTATAAATGATAGTAACACAAAATGCGTGGTTGGTTGTTTATTTAATTGTTTCTAGATTGTGAGTTTAAAGCTAAAGTTTTGTATTAAACCACAGAGGGGAAGTATACCTGAAAGAGTTAATTCGAGGTGTAACGAAAATGAAATACAAGAGGCGTTTGCAAATATTACAAATGATTTAAAAACTTTTTTTGATTTAAACATATTTCTATAAAATTGACAACCTACCTGCCCAGGCATACCTTCCCCTCCCTATTCAGTTGGTTACCCTACAAAAATGTTGGCTCATTTCAATACGTTTCATTCATTTATTGTTTACTTAAATTATATTCTGATTAAGCAAAATGAATACAAAAACGTTAACGTAAACGTATTTCTGTTGTACTTTTTTATGAATATAAGTTTCTATTCATATACTTTTTGTATTCTAAAAATTTTATTATAAAAAAAAAAAATAAACAGAAATTGTTGTTTGATTTATTTATTAGTTTTTAAATTTTTTTATATTTTTCAATATTTATCTTTTATTTATGATTCAAAGTAAAAATAACATGAAAGAGTTATAAAAACTTCTATTTCTCTTTATCTTAATTAAATAAAAATGGATTTTTTCCTGATAACATAAAAAATTTAATTTAATAACCAAAAGGAAAAATCTATATACATAAGTAAATAAAAAATTAAAAGATTGAACTTTTTAAAATTGAAACATATGGATTTATAACTCGTTCACAAGGGGTGTGTCAAATGTTGTATGTGTTGTATTGTTCTAACAAAAACAGAGTTGTTAAAATATGTTTTAAAATAAACAACATTTGAGAATAGTACGTTATGACATTTTCAGATATATTTAGTGAGCTATACCCAGCAAAATTGTCGGTTGCAAGGAACCGCTTGTAGTACAACTTGTACTTGCATGCAACCTGTTCTATTTTAAGTTCTATCATCGGTGGGTATTTAACAAAGAGGAACCCAAAGCAAAAATCATATTCAAGTCAAAGTGAAAATAAAACTTTAACAACTCTGTGTTTATTTAGGACAATACAACATTTATTATACCTGTAATGTTTTATTGAAGAATCATAAATAAAAACTAGATTATTATTTAATTTATTTCTTAATTTTAAAATTCTAATTTATTCAATATCAAGAAAAATGTGCATTAATCTATTTTCATTTTTTCCTTCGTGTTTGCTTAAAAATCTTTATGTCCCCCAGACTTTTGTAAGGGCCGTGAAACGTTACAGAATCTCTGTGATCAAATACCTGGCGATGCTTTGTTATATTCATTATTTAGAGAAAGTGCTGAACCGGTTAAATGTCCCTTGAAAGGTAATTATTAATATTAAAACTAAAAACATTAATTTTTTGTAAAAAATTATGTACATATATATATATTTTTTTTTATTTAGGACCCTTTATTTTTACCTATAATCGGGGCAATGGCGAGTGTAAAAGTCCTGTATCGAACATCGAAAGTTGTACCGAAGACAGTCGTCTACTGTTAAGTTTTCAAGCTTGTCCAGATGTTGTGGGGACAGAAAGTACAGGTAAGCATTAAAAAAATTCAAATAAAAAAAAAGTATTTCAAAGATATTTAAAATTTTCCTTTTTGTATAAGTTTTAGTTTTGATAAAATTAACTGAAAGTGTAGTTAAAAAAGTGTACACTGCAATTGCATTTAAAATTAACTGACATTGCAGTTTTTAACTGCAGTTGCCATTGGAGATAACTGCAACTTTATTTAATTCAAAAGCAATTCTAATGTACACTTTTTTAACTTTAGTTGTAGTTAATTTTACCGACATAATTCTCTGAGTGAAACAATATGTCAGCTAAAGTCCTAGTTGTGGTAGCAAACTTAATTTTGGAAATGAGGCTAAATCTACAAACACAAACAGTGTCCCATCAGCTACTAACTGGGACTTAAACTGGCATGTTTGTTGTTGTTTCTCCTTGTAAAATTTAAATTTTACTATTGGCTAAATTTTAACTGGACATTTAGTAACCAGGCCTAAAAGAAATTTTAATAACTTTTACAGAGACTTAAAGAAATAGTTTACGAAATTATCGAATTTTCAAAATTGCATTTAATTTTTGCTGATCGCAATTTTTAAAAAAGATTCTCTCAGAATGAAAATATTTTCTTCGATGTATGCATTACGATTTAAACGATCATTTATTTTTAAATGTTATAAAATTAACTTACAATATCTGTTAAAAATATATAATTTTTCTTTCAAAATAAATGATTTCTAATTTATTTTAACTGTCAATAAACTTACCATAAATTCGTAAAACAAATGATAATCCCTTTATTTTTTTTAACTCTGAATAATTTAACTGCAAAATCCCTTCAAAATAACGTTTTTCCTTTTATTTAGTTGAGGATTATTAGCTTTTAAAAGTTTTAGAAAACCACGGTTCTTACGTTTCGGAACTTTTAAAGCACATTTACACCAGAGATAAAACTGTTAGAGGTAGAGAAAAACACCTTAAGTAGCTTAAATCATTCACAATAAAGTTATTTGATTTATTTTTGCGCTATTTATAGTAGTTTTATCTCGGGTGTAAATGTGCCTTTAGAAAACCTTCATAGATATTAGTAATTTTAGAAAGCACGATTTTTAGAATTTATTACTTTTTGAAAACTACACTGAAAATAGTTTTTGGTTTAAATTAACTGAAAATGTATCTTTATATTTTAACTGTATAATCGTTTAAAAATAAATGGACGGATAACTTTTTAAATAAACTACAGTTAGTCACTGTAATAATATTTTTAGTGTACGAGTATCGTAGAACTTTTAAAAAATCTCGTTTCTCAGTTTTTATTATTTTAAGGAAACATCCAATCTCACATTTTGGCACTTTAATAAAAGCTGATTATCAAATTTCGGTACACTAAGCGAATTATGTCGGTAAAATTGACTGCAATTGCATTAAAAATTTACTAATATTGCAGTTATTGTAACTACAATTGCAGTTAAAAATAATTGCAATTGCAGTTTATTTAAATGCAATAGCAGTGTAGGGGAATGTCGTGTACCTTGGATCCCGTGTACCTTGGAACTTTGCAGTTTTCCCCCATTTGTTAAAGGTTTATTGTAAACTCTTCTTCTATATGTAGTTTTTTATTTTGCCTAATGAACATTTTATAATACACAAAGTTTCAGATAAATCTATTGTTGTTGTTGTTTGAGTTTCATGTGAAAAAACTGTTAAGCGGCTCATACATTAAGGAACATTCGTGAAAAAATGGCCATTTTTTACGAAGGTTGATTTGTGTATGTTAATGTTCATGTTGACATTCGTGCAATTCGTGTTTACAAAATGTTTTGATATTTTTTGTTCCCTACTCAATGTTCCTTAATGTATGGGCCGCTTTATACTCCATATAAAAAAAAATAATTTTCCACAACAATGAGTTTCACTTGAAAATTGTGTAGACTTCGTTTTCACGCAAATTTAATATACAAGTGACACTTTGTGTTTATTTTGATTGTTGCTGGCTAATTGCATAAAAAAAATTCATTTTCAGAATTTAAATTATTATTTAAGGCCTTTAAAGTTTGAGTGGAACATTTTCCACGTGAAAAACAACCTACCGTGCTTTACCTTTTAAAATCGTTGGTTTATCTCCTTTAAATAAACCGGGTTCTTTTCTATTGCCATCAAAATTACCAATCCGACCGCTGTCACTAATTGTTATGTTTTACCTTCAAAAATGTACGTTTATATCGTTTGAATAAACCGGGTTGGTGCTCCTTGGAAATAAAATAACACACTCTCTTACACACAACTATACAAACTCTATTGCGCAACTCACTATACCAGTCTAAAGTGCAGTTAACTGTACCAACTCTAATACATCACTTACTAACTTAGCGTAATTTAACAGCACAAATTTTAAATTACAACTTCGACTTCCTTCGTTAAGTTCGAGTTTTAACTGCCAGGTTGTAGATCATACTAGAAGCTTCCACTGTCTATGATTATAAAAGTTAACATTATTTATGGCATTTAATATTATAGCACATGCTGTGGTGTATACTTAAATGTAGTGTTACCAGATTACAGGTTTTGTAAATCCCGTCTCTTTGGATATTTTTCTTCTAAAATTCCAGAACCTTCCATACTAAGCTAATATAATTTCGTAACAATATTTAAGTTGATAATGAACACAAATATTGAACCTTTAGCTTTTTATAAAAGTCCATACTTTGTCCCAAGTATATACATTAGGTTATGATACCATTAGGATACCTTAAAAGGTCGTCGTCTTAACTTGATGACCAAAGGACGGATTTTTATGAAATTTGTCGGAAAGAATATATATAGTATATAGTAAGTAACAACGCCTTTAAGTTTAGATAATATATATTGAAGTTAGGGAGCGTTTTCGCACTTTGCAAAAAAAAACGTAACAGCACTAAAAATGTAATTTTCGGATTATATTTATACCTTGGCATGATTCAAAAAATTTTGGGATAATTTCTTATTGGCAATTTTATTCCTAATTATATGATTTTTTTCTTCTTTAGTTGAAGAACTTACATGTTTGGCCACTTGGAAGGATGGTAACTCTCGTTATTTGGTGGGCTTAGTATCACATCATCATGCCATATCCAATGAAGAACGTTATCGCTGTTTTGTCTATGAGAAGATATCTTCTTTAATGGGTAAGTTATAAAAGAAATATCTGTGGATTTTGGAAAAATTTTCCAAGATTTAACCTTTATTATCCTAGCGTCGTCATATGACGACACAATTTCAAGAACCGGTATTTTCCAAATGGTATTTGATATAATAGCGCAGTTTTTATGAAAGTTTGGCTGTAACCAAAAATAAAAAATGTTTAATTATTGTTACAGGGTTGCCATATATTGATTTCAAAACCTTATTAACCTAACCTATATTTTTTTAAAAAAGCTAAAAAAATCACAAAACAAAAACATAAATTTAAAAAAAAACTAAGTCCATTGAAGAATATTAGCGGTTTAGTTTCATTTTTGGTTGCAAATAAATAGAGAGTTTGTTGCGATAATACAAAGTCCAGAAATATCATATATGGGTACACGTCTTTTGTCATACCAATTTTTGTTGAAAAATTCGCACGATTTCTTAATACAAGAGAATATGGGTTAAAATACATACATTTCTGGCTGATCCTCTGAATCCTGCACCTTAACACACTAAAATATACAAGACCCTTAAAATCACCTTATTTCACATTTTATAAATTTATATTTTTACTTCAGTGATTTCTTTTCATGCAAAAAACTAATTTTTATACGCATAGTTCTGTAATCCATCGTTTAACAGTTTTTATCTCTCCTGAAAAATGTGTGTTATTGAAAAATCTGCTTTTGTCAAAAGTTCTCAGATATGCGTACATATAAGTTTACAAATGGAAAGTTTAATAAAAATATACTAATTATTTGTAGATCTGGGACACTTTGCTGGACCGAGTATGTCAACTTCGAAAGATGCCGAATACAAGTTAGCACAGTCGGGAGATGCCACTTGCAATGGTTTAGATAGTGCAGAGGTGAGTTATTAAATTTTGGAACTTTATTCAAAAATTTAAACATAACTTAACAAATTTGATTTCATGTTTAGGTCGGCTCTCGTATAATGTCTCTACGCAAGCCTCCGGTGACCGAAAGATGTGATTTTCCGGTATGGTTTAAGGGTCCCAGACACTGGCATGTTTTAATGGGAAATGCTGTTTACAATTATCATACAAAGTAAGTGTTTTGCAAGGCTTTAAAAATAAATAAACTCTTAAATATAACTTTAATTCCACAGTGACGGTTCAATACACATAATTAAACCCAATGGCTATATGGAAACTCGAGCGCTGTGTGAACAAATCAATAAACAGACATCAACGGAAATGATGTCCGTGGTGCACTATACCACGGGATGGTAAATTTTATGATTTTTTCTTAAACAGTTCAAATATTTTAATATTTTTCTTTAATTTCAGTCAATCTGGTTTCATGTGTATGATGTTTTATCGCCGAGATACCCATGTCATTGAAATACAAACGGGTAAGCCGGCCTCGAGACTAGAAGATGCCTGCGCTCCGGATCATTTTGATATTAACAAAACTCCTTATATAACTTTATTGGGTAAGAAAGAACAAAATTAAACAAAAAAAAAATAAAATTAATGTTTATGTTGTATTTAATTCCCATTTAGCTTCTAATCCTGATCCCCAAATTTGCCCTATGGAAGGCTTATATAGTCTTAAAGGTGCTATAGGTCCGCCCTATTTAACTACCAGACATAAACGGAATCACAATAATAAGGTCCATGGTTTACACAATCATCATCATCAATTTGATATTATAGAAAATAATGGCAGAGGCTATTTACATAAAAGGTATTTTTTTTTTTTTTGAATAAAAAAGTTTTAAGGTCATATACATAATCACTTTTAAAATTTATAAGTAACTTATAAAACAAATTTTTCATACAAAATTCATTTTATAAACGTGTTATAAGGTTTCAAATTATTATGCATACACTCAAAAAAAAAGTCAGAAAAGTCAGCAAAAAATGTTGCTGTGTCAGCAAATTTTTATTCAGGAGCGTGCTTGCAAAAAAGTTGGTAATTTCAGCAAAAGGTTTGCTGAAAATCAGCGAGCTGATTTTTACCAAAAAAATAGTAATCTTCAGCAAAAGTTTTGCTAACACTTAGTCGACTGCAAATGAAAAAAAAATCCTTGCTAAAATCACTAAACTTTTTGCTGAATATTAGTAGACTGAAAAAAACTCAAAAAACTTGTAGCGAAATTTTACTTAATTAATTTATTTGCTGGAAATTTAAATATAGAAAATGTGTAGAGTTGTTTTTCTTTTTTTTTTTCATTTACGTTTCCAGACAAGCTGCGACATCTACATCTTGTCTACCTGGTTGTCGTCCACGCTATGAATGCGGTATCAGCACAATTTTTGTAGCAAAATAAATTAGTAAAACATTAATTCAAAATTAGTTTAGTGCTAAAAAAATATAACTAAAATTTTTGCTGAAAACGGAATTTCAGCAAAAAAATTGCTGAAAACTAGTACACTTGATATACAAGACGTTTTACTAATTTTTCTACTAACTTATTTTTTTGAGTGTACGCACTTTATTCTTTTACAAACAATTTTAATATTTCCCTTCTTTTCTAGACATAGTTCTTTAAGTTTCCGCAATTCCCAACATGATGAAAAGAATGCTTGGCATTCAAATACCCGTGGTCTTCCCATACGATCGCGTCGTGATGCTTCTAGTACTGCTACCCCTGTTGCCTCCGCGCCTAATCAAACGCAGTTGGCGGCGTCTACTCAGGAGATTTTAGTGGTTGGTAATAGTACCAATGTAGGTTTCGTACAAGACCCCGATAGTGATACTAGATTAAGGAGTAGACGTAATGTTCCTGAATGTGTAACAAATTATAAGGCCCAACGTCAATTGTGGGTGGGTTGTACCGAACCCAATGTTATTGATGTTCGACCGTTATGTAATGATGAGGGTGATGAAGGTAAGTTAAACAATATTTTATAAATTTAATATTGGGTAATATGGGCGTGAAGTAGGAAATATTTTCAAACTGGTTTCGAGGAGTTTGTGGTCTTTACTTTCTGCCTGAATATATAAAATATAATTAATTTTTCATCGAAAAAGTAACAACATTTTAAATACCAGCTCTGTAAAGGCACATCTACACGAGAGATAAAACTTCTAGAGATAGAGCAAAAAACACCTCTAATTAGCTCTATTGTGAATGATTTAAGCTATTTAGGGGTGTTTTTTACTCTATCTCTAGCAATTTTATCTCTCGTGTAGATGTGCCTTTACAACAACATTTTTAACAGCATATTTGAACGCTTGTCAAAAATTCAAGCAACAATATTTTTAAAAATTAATAGTTTTAAATTTCGCCAACCAAAATCACCAGGGTTTCTACTTCTTTATTGGCCTTTTAAAAAAAAAGCAAAATCGGCTGCCACTGTGCAGCCTTTATTAATTATCCGGAAATAAAAGTAGTATCGTTAAGTATCGTGTCAATACTTAGTTTGTATTAGTAGTTTAAAGTCATATTCACAATGTACTAAAATAGAGATGGCATGATACAAAAAATATGAAAATGCGAAAAAGAAAGGACCAAAAGGAGTGGAGTGCTCCAACATAAGGCATGTTCGATTACTTACTACAAGTTACTACTTTTACTACAGCTGGAAAAATTCAATACAAAAAGTAAACAAAACTTTCCAATTGTAGTAAAAGTAGTAAGAATTTCGAGTAAACGAACACACTGATTGTGAATGTGCTTAAATGTGTCCAATATTTTTAGCAAATCTAAGTACAATTCGTAACCAGTGTTAAGCTGTGTTATCGAAGGAATATATTTCATTAAATTTCATCTAATCTTTGTTAATTTTTTGAATTTTTCAGAATATTCCTGTCATGGTTCTTGGTCTGAAAATGGTACTGTGTATATCATAGCGAGACACAAAGGTACCAAACATGGTGTTTGCATAAGCTATAGACCGACAGAAGGCACTGCGGCCAAGTTGGTAGTTGGAGATGCCTGCTATAGAGGAACACAAAAACCACCAGAACATCACTTAGTGGCGAATTTATCAGTGTTTGGTGAGTAGATATGTATATATAAACACAATTAAAGTGACAGGCGATGACTAAATATATAATAACGTGCATTCATACCTAAACGGATGAGAAAATTTGATTTAAATACCTTAACATTTGAATTCATAAACGAGTTATACACTCACAGAAATAAATGTTTAAAAATAGCAGAAAAGATTACTAAAAATTACTTTAAAATGATGCTGCAGGAAAAACTGTTGAAATTAGTAGATTTTTTGCTAAATACAGCTAAATTAAAACTGTTAAATTTATAGAATTTTAGTTATATTTAAGTTAACTTTTAGTAAATTGAAAATATCAAATTATACTGTAGAATCTGCAGAAACTATTGCTAAGTATTAGTAGACTAAAATAGTAAAAATAAACTGTTATATAATTTTTGCTATTTTTAAGCTAAATTTAGTTGAATGCAAATAGCAGTCTATTCTGCTAAAATCAGCAGAAGTATTTGGAAAAAAATATTGTGTAAACTGCTGTTTTCAAAAGGCTCAATTTTTATTTGCATTTAAAAAAAATCTAAAAAAAACTTCGAAAATTTTAAATTTGTTTGTAATTTTTTAGGCCACTAATTATTTAGCAAAATGTTTTGCTGATTTTAGCAGGTTAATTTGCTATTTTCCAATAACTAAAATTTAACTCAAATATAACTAAAATTCTGTATATATAACAGTTTTATATTTGCTGTTCCTATATTACTAATATATAGTTTTTTCTGCAGCATCATTTTTAACTAGTTTTTACTAACTTTTTCTGCCATTTTTACAGATTTATTTCTATGAGTGTAAAGTTATCTTATATGTGGATTATGGAACAAATTTTTTATGAAAATTTGGTTTTGTAAACCTGTGTTAATTTTGAAATTTTTTTACAAACTTATAGGGAAGGTAGCCACAGGAAAACTTTCAGATATTAATGGAACTTAGATTTATTGTAGCAGAGACAAAATTAAGGCTTAGTTTTTTGGATGCCAATTAAATTAGGTTTAATGGGCTATTTAGTTAATCTCAAAACAAAATTAAACCAAGTTTAACTGAGCGTGATGTTTTTCAGTTCTAGTTTAAGAAATGTCATATTACTTGATGTAGCCACATTGATTATGTCAAAATAATTTATATCCAATTGAAATTGTCATAATATGGCGGTAGCACTCAGTTTTTTGTCTGTCAATACTTTGCAATGTATACTCGTATATATATATAATCCTTTGGTTCCTAGGAGGAACATAGGGCCGCACTTTGCAATGTGGCATCTCTTAAACAAATTATTGTCTAACAGCTGTTTTGTGTTGACAAATTTGTACTTTAGTTTAACTGGCCAATGCTGCGGGGTTAAGCCTCAATTAAAATTAATTAAACGACATTTGAAAAACAACATATTAAGTTTAAACATTGTTTAACCAATAAACAATGTTGAACTAGAACTAAAAAACTCGGCCTAAGAGACGCTAATATTTTTAAGCTGTGGGGTGAAAAATGGCTTCATTTATCGTCTTTTTCAGTTTTTTAAAGTCAGACATTTAAGTATTTAAAACGCCATTGACATGACGGAGAATAATAATCTCCTCGTTTTTAGTTCTTTATTCTATTGCCATATAATGTCACATAACAGATTGATCTATAAGACGACGTCTAATGATGTATAAAAGTATTTGAAAAATCTGAAAATATTAAAGTTTCGAACGGTTTTTAATCTCAAAATATGAGATCGAGCAGCTAAAATCAAACAAATATCTCTTATTGTTGTTTCCTCTCCTCAGATAATTAAGATCTGAGATTTCGCCTTACGATACTTTCCCTGCTATATCTCTTTTTTTTATTTAGAGCAGAGGTGCATTTTGTTCAGCTATAGGTGTGTTTGGGTACTTTTCCAGTAAAGTCCAGTAAAAATTACTCAGTAACAAATTTACAGAGAGTAAGGCAAAATTTACACTCAAAAAGAAAAATATCTAAAAATGTACGCAAACAGAAAAATTGTAAGAATTAGTAAAATACTGCTGCCAACTTCTTCCCTAAAAATATCGCTAAATCAAACTATAAAATCACTAGAAAATATCTAAATTATAAAAAAAATTAAATAGCGATAAATCCCTAAATTGCACGAACTTTTTAGGTTGTGTTGAAAAATTTCACAAAAATAGCTATATTTTTCAAACTTCTTAAAACTTTTTTAAAAAATTATTGATACATCGCCAAATTTTTCGACCTTTTTTGTTTTCCATAAAAATTTACCGATAAATCGATGAATAATAATGATTCAAAAATTCTGTCAAGGAAATAAATGTAAAAAAATGTGAAGACTGTCTTAAAAAGAAAAATCGCTAGTTTTCCCGCTAATAGCTAAATTATATTTTATCCCGCTAAACGAGTTGAAGTATCGCTAGATTTGCCGAGAAAATAGCTAAATTGGCAACAGTTATTAAAATAGCTGATTGCGAAATAAACCTATTCAAATTATTGGATTAATAAATAAAACCTAATAAAATGATCACTTACTTACTCCTTCCATCGTAAATAAGCTTATATTTAAATATTTTTTATTTTTACAAAAAATTATTTCAAAATTATTTAGACAAATGTTTTGTTTCTTCAATCATATCCCTACGGGAAATTTTAACAAACTGTCACCGAAATGGCCCCTTTATATGAAATAGACTGGTCACTTTTACATGGCGTTGTCATAGGAGGGGGAAATTGACCCCTTGTGACATGTCACAATACAAATCCCAGGACAGGTCCCTGAAATTTGTTTTTTATGAGAGTTCAGTAACCTGTCCTAGGATTTGTCTTGTGACATGTCACAAGGGGCAATTCCCCCTCCTATGACAACGCCATGTAAAAGTGACCAGTCTATTTCATGTAAAGGGGCCAGTTCGGTGACAGTTTGTTAAAATTTCCCGTAGGGATGTTTTAAATCATGTTTTTTTTCTTACAAATTCTTACTAGCAAAAATTCATCCAGTAAAAACTTGTAAGTTCTCTGGTACATATTGAACTGTCACTTTACCCTCTATTTTTCCTCTCTCCTTACTGAGTAATTGTGTAAACAAACACCTTCCAGTAAAAACTTGTACAAATTTGTACGAATTTGTACAAATTTTCGGGTACGCAAACACACTTTATTTCTAATAAATATTACTTCTTGTTTTAAATTTCTAGGTAAATGTGGTGAAACTGGTTCAACTTCCTCTACAATACCCATCACGAGTTGGCTAAATCTAATCATAGCCACTATATTAATTACATTTTTAAGTCAATTGCCGATACAAAGATGATTTAAAAACTAAACGTATAAAAATTCGCTTTAAATAAAAAACAAACATTTATCCAAATAAGCTAAAATATAAATTAACAAAATTAAAAGAAAAAGTTTTCATTCTTTAAAAAAAAATTGCAAAACTCACATGTTAAAAACACAACAAAACAGTTATTTAATTTTTTTAAAAAATGCACCTCCAAAATGTTTTTTTTTTAATAAAATATAAACTAAAAATTGAAAATTTTAATAATAAGACTTAAGGAAAAAAAAACTACAGAATAAATGTAAATAACTAAAAAACGAAAAAATTAAAAAATTTGCATTAAACAAAGTAAATATTTAATAAAAAAGAATTGTGTTATTAAATAATTATTATCTAAGTTATAACAAATTTTTGTTTATTTTTTTATATAAATGTCAATAATTAAGTCTTAAACTAAAAAAAAACTAAATGTTGTATACTACCCCCTCAAGTGATTGTAAATATGAAAAATATATAATAACATAAATAATTTTTGCTATTTTGTAAATAATTAAATGTTTTTGTTAAAAATAAATATTAGAATTAATAAAAATTGGTTTTGCACAAAAATTATAAACAAAAATAAAAAACTATGCTGTGTGTAATACCATTATTTTAAGTTATTTAAGGAATTTTATTTGAAGATGATGGTATTTAATTTGGTTTTTTTTTTTATTATTTTATATATTTTTTATATTTATAAGCTTTATATAAACAAAATATAAACACAAATTGTATGCTAAGCTTATTTCAGTTTTTGATTATGAATTATTATAAGTTTTTTTTTTTTTTAAATAAAGAAAAATATTTAATTAAAAAATTTAAAAAAAACATGCATTGTTATACGATTTGTATGAAGCTTTTAGCTATTAATATCTATTTAAATATTTCAGGTTCGATTATCTAATTTTATAAGTTATTTTTTTATTTAATTACATTACCCAGGAAAGAATCGGTTGTAGAATAGCTACTTTTCATTTACAACCCCTTCTACTGTCGATTCTAACACCGATTCTTTTTGTTTGAAATTGTCCCAAAAGCAACCCCTTCTATAGCTCCAAAGTGGAACCGGTTGCTCTAGAATCAGTTCTGGAACTAGTTCTGGGACTGATTCTACGTCACCCACACCTTCCATATAGGATCCAAGGAACTGGTTCCGGAACCAGTTCCATGGAATCGGTTGCAGTGGAACCAGTTATAGATTGGGTGTGATTGGCTACCGATTGTAAAAAATTTTGGTTGGTTATTTAGGAATAATTCTGGTGCCAGTGAATTTTAATTGGTTCGAGATTATTATTGTTTTAATTGTACGACTTGGAATTTAAAAAAGTTTGATTTTTTCTGTGTACGTAGCTCTACATATTGAATAATTAAACACCCAGGAAAATTTTCTGTTCCAAAGATTCGGTTGTGGAATAGCTAGTTTTCCTTTACAATCCCTTCTACTCTTAATTCTAATACCGAAAACTTTTGTTTGAAATTGTTCTAAAAGCAACCGCTTCTACAGCTCCAAAGTGGAAGCGGTTGCCTTAGATTCAGTTAGGGAATTAGTTCTAGAACTGATTCTCGGTCAGTCATACGTTCCATATAAGAACCGCGTAACTTGTTCCCGAACCAGTTCCATGGCATCGGTTGCAGTGGAACCAGCAATAGAAGTGGGATGATTGGCAACCGATTGTAAATTTTCCGGGTGGTAATATGGATTTAAAAATATCAAAATAAGGACAATTTGGTCATCATGAATCTAATAATAATAAAAAGTAACTAGTCTATCGAATAGAAGTTGTACACAAAAAAATTCTAAATTAAATGGTTTTGGCAACAAATTTCAAAAAAAAATTATGTTAAAATAATGCTTATTGCTAATTGGGCTGAAAACTTTGACTGATTTTTTAAGTATTACTAGTTAGGAATCCCAATTCTCTCAGATTTAAATGATATACTATGTAATAGAGGAAAGAAAAATAAGAAAACGTATTTTTATCTGTCGGCCTAATCTCACGTGTAAGGGTTAAAAAGTGGAATCAACAACAAACTTATTTTTCTATGAAAACATGTCTGAAATTTAGATATGTTTTTGTGCAGCATTAAATTACTCGAGAAAATAAAAATTGTGATACCCATATTATCAGTGGGCTTCTATGCCTGTACGTATTGCTCTAACTTTATTATTTTTATTTGTTAGTGAAGTCGGGCAAAGCAAATGAAAACATGTTGTTAACACATTTAATTTACTTTTTTTTCATATTTTTTAAAATCATTTCAACGTTTTTTTTAAATATTCAGTATTTTAACAAGCATATAATTAAAATAAAAAAATATTAACTACCTAATTTCGTAAAACACTAGGGTGATGTGAAGGGGACTTTCAATGTAAATTGTTTTTGTAACAAAAACAATTTCTATAGAAATAACGCAACACTTCACCGAAGTGTTTTAGAAAATTACCCCCTAAATTTTAATAGAAAATAACACAATAAAAGCAAAATAAAAGTTCGTGTTGTTGCAACAATTTTTAGTTAACATGTTGCAATGAAATTTTTTCTGTGTAAAAAAATGTTTTCATTTGTTTTCCCAAGCACAACAACAAAAAACCGTTAACACTATATTCTCTCTATTAAAAATACAGTCTGAGACATGCGTTTGCACGCACAACGAAGTAGTTTAAAAATGCTGTTCTATTTTCTTTTTAAATCAAAATAAGAAGTTTTGTTTTTGGTTTTTATTTACATTATTTAGTAGGCTTTCCAAAATGAAAGCAACTGTAATGGTATCGCAATTTTTATAGCAAACTTTTGTACTTTATAAAAAATGATCTAGTTTTTAATGAATTTTAGTGAGACATTCAAAAATTTATTTCGCGTGCGTAATATATAATTTAGATAGGCCTTTTGTACTTTATTATTTAAGGTATAATGTTATTTAGTTTGTACAAACTTATTAAGGATTATAAGTCGATTTTTTTAAACCTTTTTAAAGAAACTCCTAAGAAAGTCTATAAAATCAAATAGAGAAGAATTTCTTTAGATCTTTAAGGGTGTAATTTTGTATTTAGTCAAATTTGGTATTTAAACTGTACTAAAAGTAATTTTTGATACGGAAAACATCGTCGTATTTATTAAATAAAGCAAAATTTATACAATGTCCGCATTCAGTCCTGGTCACAACGACCTTAAGCATTTAATAGGAAGCATAATTTGATTAATTTATTAACATAATATACCATTGTAATCCTAAATACAGCTTAAATATGCTTTTTAAGGGAATCAGCCAGTTTTTTGTATTTTATAGCTTCAGAAAAGAATAAAATCAATTTTACTTCCACCCTTTTGTAAAACTCCAATCCTCCTAAATACAAATATATCCAAGAGAAAACTATTTTTTAATTAAATTTGTCGTTTTTATTATTTAAAAAAAGTACGTGCAAAATTTCAAGATTTTTCTATATAAATAACGCAAAAACTTTAATTTTAATAAAATTGTAATTTTACTAGTTAACTATGAACCAAACAATTAATTGTATAAAAAGAAAATTAATTTCTAACCTTTTGTTTCTTAAAACAAAACAAGAAAATCTTAGTGCGTGCAAACGAATGTCTCGGACTGTATATACTCTGGCTTGCCAGACGTACTGTTTTCAGTGTACGCGTACCTTTTTTTACTCCTTTTATTGCATAACTCCTGAGGAAATATGCAAAAGTACTTTTATTTAGCCTCTGTACTTCTTTTTGTAAAAGAATAAACAACTGTTGTAATAGAATAAAGAGCTAAAATACGTGTTTTAGCTAAACACGTGTTTAAGAATTAGGTGTGATGTAGCCTTAGATTTTATTAAAAACTTTGTTTTCAGCAGTTTTGGCTCAATTTCTTTCATTTGAGTTTTCTTTTTATGTTGTCTTTTAATGTTCAAGGATATTTCCAAAAATTTTTAAGAATTCAGAAAATTGAAATTTTTTAGTTTAACCCATTTTATTTTTACAACAGTTTATGGATTTAGTTGCTTTTTATTAAATAATAAAGGTATTCACGATGGTACATGTGCATATTTGCAATTTGCTAATTTGCTATGCAAATTGTAACATATCGTGAGCGTCTTTTTTAAGATCAATTGCATATTTGCTTTATGAGCTATTTTGTTCACTGCTGCTAACTTTTTTCCTAAAAATATCGCTAAATCAAACTAAAAAATCACTAGAAAATAGCTGAAAATGGTAAAATATCGCTAGATTTGACAAGAAAATAGCTAAATTGGCAACAGTGATTTAGTTTACGTCAAAGGTAAAAATAAATCGTATTTTTGAGAAAATTTGTGAATCATAAAAATAATAAATAAAAAAAAAATGTATGTTAATAAAAAATCACAACCAATTTTTTTATTTAATTTCTTATTTTATAAATCATTTTCATATCTAGCGACCCTAATATACTCTCTGATTTTATAAGGAAAATTAAAGAAAAATAAATCGTAATTTTAAAATTTTTTACACTCAAAAAAAAGTAGGTAAAATCAAAGGTTGCTGTGACAGCAAATTTTTAGTCAGGGCGTGTTAGCAAAAAAGTTGGTAATTTCCATCAAACTGAAAAAAACTACAACAATTGCGTAACCAATAACCTTTTTCGAAAAAATTTCCAAAAAAATGTAAAAATAAAATTAAAAAGAAAAACAAAACAATAGTGATGTCAAAATATTATTCGAAATTCGATTACTTTTGTATGCTTCGAATAAAAAAGTTCTAAAAAATTACTTTTATACACACATTTCCATTGATTTGCTTTATAAATAAAAAAGAAATATTTTTAATGCCTTTTAAATTTATCTTAGAACATCATTAGTTCTCTAATTTAAGAAAATACATTTTCGCTTCCGATTACCGAGTCAATCGTTTACTAAATTTGTTCATCACTTACTACTTATTTGGGAGAAGAGAAAATAAACAATAGTGTTGCCAGTATCAAATCGAAAAATTAATTTATAGCTAAAATACGATTATGAATCAAGATTTCTAATAACTCTTTATTAAGCGAAATATGGACTTTAACTATAGCAAGCTTCAAATACCAAATCAATTTTTTTTATGAATTAGAACATTTATAATTAATTTTCATTTTTGTCGGTCGGCATGGAAACTTTAATATATTTAATATTTTTTATCACTTTTTTGCTCCGAAAGTTACCTACTGCTGTTATTTTCCTGTTAACTTAACGCAGTTTGTAACTGGAGTACTGCTTTTGAAATGTGATATATTTTGCGTTATTTTAAAAAATTACATAATGGTAAGTGAAAATAACTTGTTCCGAAAAATTTGTATAAACGGCAGAGAAAATTCGTTTTCGGTTTAACTAAACCAAGTTTAACTGACATCCCAAAAACTTGGCCTTAAAGAATCTGATAATTACTTTTATTTACTTTATAGTACTATATCAAAAAGCGACTTTATTTTAATGTTTAAGAAACCCAGCAAAAACTGACATTACCAAGTAATTAAGCGAGTAACTAGCACACAAATGAGGTTCCACTATACTAATAGAAAAAAGTCTGTAAAAAATTTAGTTAAAACTACTAAAAATTAGTTAAAAATGATGTTGCAGAAAAAACTGCTAAAATTAGAGAACTATTTTTGCATTCAACTAAATTTAGCTCAAAAATAGCAAAAATCTTGTAGTATAACAATTTATTTTTGGTATTTTTAGTCTACTATTATTTACCAAAATTTTCTGCAGATTTTTCAGTACAATTTGTTATTTTCAATTAACTAAAAGTTAACTTAAATATAACTAAAATTCTGTAAATTTAACAGTTTTAATTTTGCTCTTCTTATTTAACTAGTATTTAGCAAAGAAATCTGCTAATTTTAGCAGTTTTTTCTGCAGCATCATTTTAACAAATTTGAGTAACTTTTTCTGCTATTTTTACAGATTTATTTCTGTAGGTATATAAATGCCAACAAATGAATTATGTGTTTATTAGTAAAGTTAGGGAAGGAAACACAATATAATAGCTCTATTTCGTGTCCCGGAAAAGTGTATGTACGAAAACCGCTTTTGTACAAAGGCGGCCCTAATACAAATACAAAAGTCACATAAGAAGGCATGGTCATTTTCTTTACAAGTAGTTATAGATATACATATGTAGATATAAAATTCGAAAAAAAACAAACCTATTGAATATAAACTTCTCTGAAATCTGGATTTACACTTCTCTGAAATGTTAAATCCAGTTTCAAATTTCGATTTGACAACCACAACATTGTGTAAACAAAACAAAAAATAACCTTCATAAAAAACAGTAGTTTATTCCTATTTTGTCTGTTGTTTAAAAATTTATCAGTTAAGTTTGCAACATTGTTGGTTACTTTTAATGCTTTTAATAATTATTTTCAACAGTTCAAAAAAATAACATTTCCAGTTATTTTAAATGTATGTAAATACCTTTATCACCTTTTATTATAGTAGGTTTGAGGTTAAGATGAAGAATAAACATTTTTTCAAAAGTTATTAATTTGCAAATCAGACTAGATCTAGTTTCTGCCTTTTTTATGGACAGGCTTTATCAGTGATTTTCCATTAAATTGCTTTATTGTTTATATTTTATTGTCAGATTGTCTCTATATGATAATTTTTGCAACAACCTGTCGGCTGTAGGAATCGAACCCATGCACTCCTACATTATACTAAAGTTCAACAGCATAGCAATCTAACCCACGTAAGGCCTTGCCTATAGTGTGGCTAATTCACTATTTAACTGCATATACCTTTGCTTTAACTTTTATTTTCCGTAGATTCTACAGACATACTTTTTGAGTGCAGATTTAACTTCGATATGTTTATAGCCGAAGTTTAAAAACTTCCGAAAAGCGAAAATGATCTTTACTACTATATAAAGTACCAAACTCTATTCCAAAATTTTTGGAATGTAATTTAGGATTCAATTCAAATTAATTTAAAGCCTAATTTACACTACAACCAATAATTGGTGGGTTTTTAAAAACTTTTAGTTTTTTATTCAAAATTTGTATGGAATTTAACAAGTAAATAGAAGTAGTTTTCAAAAACGACCAGTTTTTGTTAGTTAAGTGTAAATGTAGTATCAGAATTTAAAAAAAAAAATGGCATTTTAACAACATTTTAATGCTTAGACAATACTAAGGAAAAGAGTTACTTCACAATCACAATTGAGTTTCTAATAAATACTATGGAATATTTATGTATATTCAGTTAATTTTATTAAGAATATAAATATTTTTTATATATTTTTATTATTCTTATTTATTGAATAAAAGAAAGAAACTCAAAATACAAAACAGCACTTTGTTTGAATTGACAACAAATTTTGCACAATTTTTTGATATAATTTTCAATTAACGTTTATAGTTATTTCACTAACAAAAAAAAATTATAAATAATAAACCAACCAATACATTTAAAAAAAAACTTTTTTATAATTAAATGTACAAAAAATCAAGACAACAAATAATAAATTACAAAAATGAAAAAAAACAGATAATATTTTGCATAGAAAACTTGCATTCATTGGTTTCATATAACAAAAAACAAAAAATAAGATTAATTAAAACATACAACAAATTAAAAAATAACTAAAAATTAACAAAAAAAAAAAGTAGTTATTTAATAAAAAAAAACTTGAAAAGTAAATAAACATAATGTAGTTATAATTAATCTAATTAATTATAAATAAATGTAAACAAAACAAAAAATATATTAGTATATTGAAAATATAAATCTAATTAAGTAGCACTAAAATAAATATTAATAATAAAAAAAGTAATAATAAAAAAAGGTATCAGTATAATCATTTTTTTATTATAAATAAAATTAAAAAAAAAACATTAAAATTTTTTCAATTAAAGACATCTTAATAAATTAATATTAAACAGATTGAGAAGAAAAGGATTTAATGAATAAAAATAAATTGATTTAAATGTTTTTTTAGAATGTTTAAGGCAATTAAGAGGTGATATAGATCTAGAAACTTGTTTAAATATATTCACACAAAACAATACAACACTCCTCATTCTCCCCATACACATTCCCAAACACTACAAAACGAAAAAAAAAATTAAAAAACAAACGCTTATGAATGCATTAATTATATTTAACGAATAAAAAACTTTAGAGATGAAAAACTTATCAAATCTTAATAAAAACATTAAATCTTTTGAAAAAAAATCATCTTGACATACATAGATTTTCTAACAAGGAAACAATACCATGAAGTAACCCACAGATCTTAATGAACTTTGGAAGTTATATAGAGAAGAAAAAACTATGGAAAAAATATTTTGTTTTAGGTGCATAATCTTATATTTAAGGGTTTAAAAGTGAGGCTAACTGTGACTCCCTTTTTAGTGTTTTTTTCATATCGGTTTTTAAGGAAATATATATAAATTGGGTACCAAACGCAAGGTATTTTTAATATTTTTCCAAGGTGACAAAAAAAGCACTGAAAAGCTCTCACTAGAAAAGTCTCGAATAAACTAAAAACCAATTCTTACCCCCTAAAAATTAGATTGCGCAGCTATGCTTTTAACTGAACGTTTTTTACTTTTGTCCCCTCTATCACATATCCAAGTTTTATTAAGATCTGCAGGTAACATCACTATGTAGTTTCCTTGTAAGTTGAAAGTTTTTTGTTATAAAAATAAGGTTGAGTAGGTTTACAGGTTTTACTACTTAACAATACAGTAAAGGAGATTTAAATAAAGGCACTTATTCTGCTACTTATTCGAATATTTTCAAACACATTAGGGGATTTCATATAAACTCGTAAATTCCTTGTAAACCTTGTATAAATACTAACCAAATTTTTTATGTATAGACCCTACGGGAAATTTTAACAAACTGTCACCGAACTGGCCCCTTTATATGAAATAGACTGGTCACTTTTACATGGCGTTGTCATAGGAGGTGGAAATTGACCCCTTCTGACATGTCACAAGACAAATCCTAGGACAGGTTACTGAACTCTCAATTTCAGGGACCTGTCCTGGGATTTGTCTTGTGACATGTCACAAGGGGTCAATTTCCACCTCCTATGACAACGCCATGTAAAAGTGACCAGTCTATTTCATATAAAGGGGCCAGTTCGGTGACAGTTTGTTAAAATTTCCCGTAGGGGAGTTTGACATTAAACTCATAAACATACCATAAACATAAACATCGTTTACGAGTAGAATACGAATTTATATGAAAACCCCTATTATTTTATTAGAAAAATAGTTACCCCTTAACTCATAAATGCTTTGTAAAGTTATAGCAGCTTTACAAAATGTCATCATACAAAATTTTGTTCAATGAACCTCCTATAACACTGTGGAACAAATTCAGGTTAGCAAAAGTTAGGTCGATTCTGAGAGTGAGGGGTGAAAATAGAGGCTAAATTAGAAGACCCCTATCGCGGTGTTTGCTTATATTAGTTCGAATTTTTTCATATTGATTATATGGTTTTTTGGCTAAAACTCGTCGACTAAATGATATTTTTTAAATCTGTAAAAGCCAAATTATTGCTAGAGACCTGTGCAACAATTAAAATTTTTAAAAAAATTGATTTGATTGATTTTTTTTTTGTTTTTTTTTTTTTTTTTTTCTTTTTTTTTAATTGTTGTTCAGGTTTCTAGCTATAATTTGGCTCATATAGATTTAAAAATATCAATTAGTCGACGAGTTATAGCCAAAAAACCATATAAAAAATTCGAACTAACATAAGCAAACGCCGCGATACGGGTCTTCTAATTTAGCCTCTATTTTCACCCCTCACTCTCAGAATCGACCTAACTTTTGCTAACCTGAATTTGTTCCACAGTGTAATTTTACAAAGCGTTTATGAATTTAGGGGTTATTATTTACCAAACTTTTTGAAAGCAAGACACGTGTCTACTCTGGTATTTTTTTTTTTTTTTAATTTGGTGACAATTCTACTTTCTCTGTAATCTAGTTTAAAATCTGGTTTAATCTAGTTTCAAATCACCGCCTTTTACATTACGAAATTTGACATCTAAACTGGATTTCGATTTGACAACCACAACCACATAACATAAACATAGAAAAAAGCAGGAGGAACATTATCTAAGTTCTATGTAATTATACAACTACATAAATTTCAATTCAGTTTTACAATTTCTTAGTAAAATAAATAACTTTTATTTGTAAAATATGTAAATACAAGTCTTGGAAAAAATGTAGGCGGGTCAACTTCTGGGACAAAAAATCGTAGGGGGAGAAGAGATTCTACAATGAATTCTAAGCAACTTTGCCCTAGAAACCATAGGTCTAAAATGGATTTCGAGTTTGCATACTCGATACGAAGATATTTTAATGAAATTTTATACACGGATTCAAATGGGCTCATGAATAATGGCTATTGATTTTATATGGAATCGGTCCAGGTTTAGACCTATTGCCCGTATAAAGGTCCCCCAAAAATGGGCATATTCGCTCGCTAAAGGTCGCAAATATTAAGATACGTACCTAATTTCATTAAAATATATTCGTATTTGAGACCTGTAGTATGCAAAAACCATTTTTGGGAGGAACCTTTATATGGGCACTAGGTCTAAACATGGACAGATATTAACCATAATGAACAGACTTCGACCTTGGGCAGATATAAGTCGATGAACCGAATTTCATTAACTTCATATTTGTAACCTGTAGCGAGCGAAAAACCAATTTTGGGGGTCTTTTTATGGGCACTAAGTCCAAACTTGGACCGATTTCAACCGAAATTAATATGCTTCGTCCCTGGGATGATATAAATCGGTATACCGAATTTTATTAAAATATCTTAACATACCAACCTGTAGCGAGCGCTCATTTTTAGGCTGATTTATGTCATCAGCTTAGCCGTTTAGTCAAAAATAAAAAAATTTTGATATTTTTTTCTTAGAATAAGGAAAGCCGATGAAGACTCCTATCTAAAAAGTCCAGAACTATTATCCTGGTTAACAATGCTTACATGTTAACGCAAATTTTACACAAACATTGCAGTGAAGCACTACTCACAACATATTTTTGAATTTCCGCAAGCTCGAAATCCATTTTAGACCTATGGTTTCTAGGGCAAAGTTGCTTAGAATTCTTCGTAGAATCATTTCCCCCCCTACGATTTTTAATTTTTTTCCCTCCATACAAATTGACCAGCCCTAATGTACACGTCTAGCACAAAATTTCTAATAAAATATATATATTTTACTAAAAAATTGTAAAACTAACTTGAAACATATGTATGTATGTAATTGTAGAATTACAAAGCACTTAGTATTGAACCTGTTTTTTTTTCTGCGTGTAGAAAATCAACTTTTCTATGTAGGTTTAATGATTAATTAAGCACCGTAATTTTTTTTTTTCTCGTGAAAAAATTTCACTCAAACATAAAAAGCCTCCAAAGATAATTTAAATTCTAAAAATTAACAATTAATTTCATTTATTAGAAAGACACAATCAAAATAAACATAAAACGTCACTTTTTCACAAGAAAAATAATAGTCTTGTATATTAAATTTGTGTGATAACAAAGTCTACACAATTTCCACGTGAAACTCATTATTGTGAAAAATCATTTTTTTTATATGGAGTATAACAGTTTTTTCACGTGAAATCGAAACAACTTACTTTGCTTTACGCAACACTCTGCAATTATGAAGTTTAAATTTGTATAGATGATAACCGCACAAATACGAAGATATTTCAATGAAATTCGGTTCGTTGACTCACATGGTCCCAAGGACAAAGCCTACTGATACTAGATAGGTTCTGTCCATATTTAGACCTATCGCCCATATGGGCTAGATTTTCGATTTTCTCTTCTTTTATCATTTTATAGACAATTTTGTAACAAGTCCGTTTAAACACATTCGAATTTCGGATCCAAACATTAGTTGGCTTTTAACCCGACTGGTGTAGGGTAAGTATTATATAGTCGGGATGCCGACTTTAACCTTTTTACTCGTTTTTAACTAATTTGTAGTAGTTTTAACTAAATTTTTTACGGACTTTTTCTATAAGTGTACAATTGATTATACATACATAATTTTTTTCAATGCATCCTAATATCGGATAGATGATAATATCTGAAATACTTTTTAGCCGATTTGGAAAAACATTTACTAAGTTTGTGCAATGAAAATTCTTACTGAATTGCCAGATTGTCAGCTTATTTGTACAGTAGATTTAAAAAAAGGTTGCAAGGCTACTAAATTAAAAATAAATTTGTCACACTGGGTCTCACACTGTTGGTTTACCCTTAACTTATCAATTAAACAAAAGGAGATGTCAAAAAATTGTATACAAAACAACAACAATTTTTTGGGTTAACTTTTCTCATACTCTGCAGTATGAGACCCGCCGTCAGTGTCAAAAATTACCATTATTTGTGTAGTAATCAGTAGTTGTTTTTAATTATAATAATATTGAAAAATACAAAACAAGTACAATCATAGTTATTTAAAAAAACAAATAACGAAATGTATTGTTTTTTTTGTTAAGAATATGAATTTTTTCCAGAAAATAAAAATTGGGGATTACAAATTGAAAATTGTGGATAAGGTCTGAAAAAAAACTGGCAACACTGGCTCCCATTTGATTTACATTGCTGTCAATTAGAGATGAGCGATCCGGTGATTTTTGAATAACGCTGCTACCAGTGATCGTGATTTTCAAATCACCGTTCTTTTAAACAGTGACCGTGATCACGGGTTTGTAATAGAGATGGGCGATCCGGCGATTTTTCAGTAACATTGTTCTCAGTGAATGTGATTTGCAAATCGTTGTTCTTTTAAACTGTGATCGTGATCACGGTTTTTCTATGGAAAAGACTGCGATTTTCTGATAAATAAACGAAATAATATTTATGGCGAGTTTCTAAGATGTCAGTTAAACTTGGTTTATTTAAACCGAAATCGAATTTTGTCAGCCATTTTAAAGGTTATTAACAAAAATTTGCCGGACAAAACTTTTTGTCGAGTATAATTTATTTCTTTATTGAAATAAAACAAAATAAACCACATTTTAAAAGCAGTATTCCAGTTACAAACTGCGATAAACTAAGTTTAAAGATAATCCACTTCCTAAAAACTGGGCCTTAAAAGAAGAATAGTTGTGACCGGTAACAAAGACATGATAAAAGGAGACATTTTATTCAGAAGAGTGGGAAAGCAAGTCACTGTTATTGAAAAAAAAACATGTATTACTGTGCACAATGAAGTTTACAAGAAAGAAGAAATATTAAAAGAACGACATTCCGAGTAACTGCGACTTGAAATATATGATCACTGCCGTTACAAGTGATTTATCAATAACTGTGATTAAATCACCGGTATGAAAATATCGCTCATCTCTACTGTCAATATCAATCCAATACAAAATTAAGCAAGTGTCATATGCAGAGACTATTAATTATAGAGATAGGAAATCAGAACTTACACTACTTACCGGTAGGGGGCGCTGAAATTTAGTATTACCTGAGCAACTATTTATATCAGTTTAGTATCAGCTAAGCCTATATTTGAAAACTCCAAAATTGCTTAAAACTGCTCAATATAAGATAAACCAAGCGTGAAATATATTGTATTTAAAAAATACAATTGGAGATAACCGTTTGTTTTTTTTTTCTTTTTTATGTGTTATTATTGTCAATTTTTTAAACAAAGTGCCACCAAGTGATGACGACGTCGTAATAACTTTTGGTTTTGGAGATGCCAGGGTACACTCAAAAAAATAAGTTAGTACACAAATTAGTAAAAGTCAGCAAAAGTTTTAGTTATATTTTTTAGCACTAAGCTAATTTTGAATTAATGTTTTACTAATTTATTTTGTTACAAAAATTGTGCTGATAACCGCATGCAAGCGTGGACGACAACCAGATAGACAAGATGTAGATGTCGCAGCTTGTCTGGATGTAGTACAGACAACGGAAATGATAATTAAAAAAAAAAAAACAACTCTACACAATTCCTATTTTTAAATTTTCATCAAATAAATTAACTAAAGTAAAATTTCTCTACAAATTTTTTGAGTTTTTTTCAGTCCACTAATATTAAGCAAAAAGTTTAGTGATTTCAGCAAGGATTTTTCATTTCCAATCGACTAAGTGTTATCAAAACTTTTGCTGAGATTACCAACTTTTTTGCAAGCACGCTCCTGACTAAAAAGTTGCTGACACAGCAACATTTTTTGCTGACTTTACTGACTATTTTGAGTGTATGTCTTCTGTAAGTACGCATGAAGAGATATATACAATGTACAAAGAAAAAAGTTGGACACTTTGAATTTTCAAAGTGAAATTCAAATAACAACCATGTTATTTGAATTTCTTTTTAAAACAACATAAGCACACTGTACGTAAAATCAGAGACTATTAATTATAGAGATAGAAAATAAAAACTTACACTACTCACCGGTAGAGGGCGCTAAAATTAGTATCAGTTGAGCCTATATTTAAAATCTCAAAAACTGCTGAAAACTTTTCAGAATAAGGAAAAAACAACGTGAAATACATTCAAATAATAAAATTTGATATATCCGTTTGTTTCTTTGCTTTGTTGTTTGTTTTTATTTAAATTTAAATAAAAAAGAAAATTGTCAGTTTTTTTAATAAAGTGCCCTCTAGTGAAAACGATGTTTTTATAACTTATTTTTATGTGATGCCATACCCCTGGGTAAAATTAACAGTAATTTTATGCTTTTCAATACCTTTTTTGGTTTTTTGTCTTTTATATTGATTACAGCTCGTTTCATTTTAATATATGTATAATGTGTCCAACTTTTTTCTTTGTGCACTGTATGTAGTTTTCATTAAAGATTATTTAGATCTCATTAAAGATTAATTATCACTGCAAACTTGTAAACAACTAATTTGTCTATTTATTTGCTTTACTTTTTAAACTGCATTTAAAGAACAAACTGAATATAAAGATAAAAAAATAATTTTCTTATTTTTAACAATTATTTTAATTTTTGCATTAAAAAATACAAAAATAGTTTTTTCGGACTTTCTATATTTTCATATATTTAGTTAGAATATTCTTCCACCTCAAGTCCAAATTCTAATATGATATTGTCATATTAGATTTTTATTTGTTGTTTCAAAAAGGGGTTGATCATTTTTATTTCACCATTTATTAGGTCTAATCTTATGGATTTTTTGCCAACCGAGTGGTTTGGGTTAGGCATTTATTTGTTTGTGGCAACAGAAATTCGGCGAATATAACAGAATTTTGGTGAAAACAATATATTTTAATTGCTTCTGGAAAACATTTGATTAGGGCAACCAAATAATTCTGTTGCTGCATCCAAACCATTCAGTTGGCAAGAAATTCGATTGTCACAATAAATCTGTTTTCTCTGTGCAATTAACAAGCTTTATTAAGTACAATATATTAGAAATTAACTATTAATGCTTTCATTTTACATCACCCTTTAAAAAATCTCAACAAATTTTTTTTTGAAAATTTATGTGCTTTTTACCAATTACCAATATATCACTTTTCAGAGTTACCAATTTTTTTAATCTTAACAGTATTTTTCATAGTTACCAGAGTATCGCAGAACGAACGGCCTTCAAATCAAGGGTGCGAAATCAAATCTAATGTCTAATCTAAATGACTTTATAAAGAAATTTTAGTTAACCTTATTTAAATTTCCTCGACTGTATTTGCTTTACATAACTTCATTATTATCATCATCATCAAGTAATGTTCACCAGAAATAACGTCTTTTATAAGAACAATATTTTTATTTTCAATACTGTGTAAATATGAATAAATAAATTTGCATAATTGTAAAATGGAAACCATGCATTATTATTTTGTTTCTTAATTAGGAATACAATTATCGAAAATTAAAAAAATGGTATGATTGTCGAAACAATCATACCATTGACAAATAAAATTTGAGTTCTTTGAATTTCATTATTGTTTTGTATGGAAAATTGTGACTTTCAGCCTTTAAAAGTCACAAGTAGGAATAGGTAACTAAGACTTAAAATAAATTATATGTAAACAAGTATATCTAAATCTAAAACTTTCAACACAAACTAAGAAATATGATTTTTGTAAACTTTTATTAACTGGGTTACTTTACAAATACCCAGTAGCAAAAAATATTAATTCAGAACCAGTGATTTACTAGTTTACTTAAACCAGACAACTAGTACGAGTTCTACCGCCTCTCCATACAATTAACTGTAGAATTTAACATGGAGATGCCATATACATAAATGGTGGCGATTGTCGCCACTCTCCTACTTTGAAACTAGTTGTAGAACTAGTTTTAAAATTACAATTTAAAGACGAAAAATAGGGAACAAAACTGGTACTAATGTGACACTCGTGGAACCAGTTTAAAAGTGACCCTTTGGAAGCAGTACACTCAGAAGCAATATCAGTAGAAAATTTTGTATACGGTTTTCAATTTCATTTTACTATTTTTATACTAATTGTTTCCAAATTTCTAAATTTTCAACTAAATTTCGTTGCTGATTTTAAAAAGAATTTTACGATTTCTTTGGTAAAATTACCCAAGAAAATTTTCTGTTCCAAAAAATCGGTTGCAGAATGGCTACTTTTCCTTTACAACCCCTTCTACTGTCTATTCTAACACCGATGATTATACCCTACACCACTATGTGGTCAGGGTATTATAAGTTTGCGCTGATGTTTGTAACACCAAAAAATATTGGTCCTAGACCCACCTTATAGTATACCGATCGACTCAGAATTTTTTTTAATTTCGATTTAACGATGTCCGTCCGTCCGTCTATGCATTCTTGTGCGCACTCTACAGGTCGCAAATATTAAGATATTTTTATGAAACTTGGTACACCGACTTATGTCGACCCAAGGATGACGCCTATTGATTTTGGTTAAAATCGGTACATGTTTAGACCTAGTGCCCATATAAGGGTCCTACCAAAATTATATTGTTTATACGCTGCAGGTCGTAAATATTAAGATATTTTGATGAAATTTGGTAGACAGACCTATGTTGGCCCAATAACGCAGCCTATTGATTTTGGTGAATATCGGTCCATGTTTAGTCTTAGTGCCCTTATAAGGGTCCTACCAAAATTATATTGTTTATACGCTGCAGGTCGCAAATATTAAGATATGTTGATGAAATTTGATACACAGACCTATGTTGGCCCAATAACACAGCCTACTGATTTTGGTGAACATCGGTCGATGTTTAGACCTAGTGCCCATATAAGGGTCCCCCCAAAATTATATTGTTTATACGCTGCTGGTCGCAAATATTAAGATATTTTGATGAAATTTGGTACACAGACCTATGTTGGCCCAAGGACGAAGGCTATTCATTTTGGTGAACATCGGTCCATGTTTAGACCTAGTGCCCAGGTCGCAAATATTAAGATATTTTAATGAAATTTGGTTCGCTGACTCACATTATAGAAAATTTTGACACAAATCCCATTTTAACCCATTCGAATTTCGGATCCAAACATTAGTTGGCTTTTAACCAGACTGGTGTAGGGTATTGTATAGTCGGCATGCCCGACTTTAACCTTTTTACTCGTTTTTGTTTGAAATTGTCCCAAAAGCAACCGCTTCTAGAGATCCGAAGGGGAACAGGTTGCCCGAGAATCAGTTCTGGAACTGATTCTAAGTCAGTCATACCTTCCACATATGATCCGTGGAACTGGTTCCGGAACCAGTTCCATTGAATCAATTACAGTGAAACCAGCTGTAGAATTGGGCTGCTTGGCAAGCTATTGTAAACAGTTTTCCTGGGTAGCAAAATATTTTACTAACTTAAATTTTTTTTTTTACTTTCACGAAAAATCGAAAATTTTTAAGAATTTCACCTTTGATAAAGAAATGATTACCGCTGTCGAAGGTTTACAAAATTTTCGGAAAATAATCTCTTTTATCTAAGTTTACAAAAATCAGATTTTGTTACAGCTAACTAAAAAAAACAAAAATTAATATTATTATCCAAATTATTAGCGAAAATCACACTTTTCTCTAATATTTTCAAATTTAATACGTTGTCACTACAATCATAGAAATAAATCTGTAAAAAATAGCAGAAAAAGTTACTAAAAATTAGTTAAAAATGATGCTGCAGAAAAAACTGCTAAAATTAGCAGATTTGTTTACTAAATACTAGTAAAATGAGAACAGCAAAATTAAAACTGTTAAATTTACAGAATATTCGTTATATTTAGGCTTACTTTTAGTTAATTGAAAATAACAAATTGCACTGTAAAATCTGTAGAAAATTTTTCTAAATATTTGTAGATAAAAATAGCAAAAATAAACTGTTAAATCTACAAATTTTTTGCTATTTTTAAGCTAAATTTAGTTGAATGCAAACAGCAGTCTATTCTGCTAAAATCAGCAGAAATATTTGCTAAAAAATTGTAAACTGCTGTTTGAAAAATGCTCGATTTTTACTTGCATTTAAAAAAAAATCGAAAAAAAAATTTGAAAATATTTAATTTTTTGGTGATTTTTTAGGCTACTAATTATTTAGCAAAATTTTTTGCTGATTTTAGCAGGTTAATTTGCTATTCTGCATTTACAAAAATTTAGCTCAAATATAACTAAAATTCTGTATATTTAACAGTTTTATTTTTGCTGTTCCTATATTACTAATATATAGCAAAAATAATCTGCTAATTTAGCAGTTTTTTTCTGCAGCATAATTTTTAACAAATTTTTAGTAGTTTTAACTAAATTTTTTACGGACTTTTTTCTATTAGTGTACTAAGTTAAAAGTGGGGTATGTGTACTTTTCAGTAGAAATATATTTTATTGCTAAATTTAGCACTCGGATTTGAAAAATTAGTAAAATGTTTTGCTGAAATCAGCAGCGAAAATTAGTATAAAAATCCGTAATTTGTAATAAGAGAATAGCAAAAATGATTACTGAAAATATAAATTGTACTAATAATCAGTATAAAAATAGTATAGTGCGATTGAAAACTGTTTACACATTTTTTTACTAACTTTTTTATCTGAGTGTAAAAACAAACTTGAAATGTAAAAAATCTTGAATTAAAAACTTTTTTTGTTTTGTATTTATTTATATATTTTTTTTATTTATGTAAATTAATTTTAATATGTATCTGCTTTTAAGTTGAATAATTAAAAACATTGAAAAGTACATATAATAAACTAATGTAAATTTTAACATATTAATTACACTATGCGACATTCAAAATCGGGATGGGATGAAACCAACGGGAAATGTTATATCGGTCAAAAACAAGTTATACGTGTCCCGGCGTTTCGCTGGGTCAACCCTAGGAATCGAGATATATCTTTTTTTTTACATAACTCGAGAACCACTAGTCCGATTTTGCTCAAACAATTTTAAAAAAATTAAAAATTGCAATTCCTTTAATCTGTTCATATAACGTTTTTCTATATACTCAACAGTTTTGCCGGTAAAAATAAATGTTTGTTACCGCTACCATAAAAATCAATAACCTTTTGTTTATTACTTTTTTTAATATTTTAGGCAAAAAATATTTTTTTCTTCATACATTTATTTTTACCGGCAAAACTGTTGAGTATATAGAAAAACGTTATATGAACAGATTAAAGGAATTGTAATTTTTAATTTTTTTAAAATTGTTTGAGCAAAATCGGACTAGTGGTTCTCGAGTTATGTCAAAAAAAAAGACCACCAAAGGTCAAATCGATATATCTCGATTCCTAGGGGTGACCCAGCGAAACGCCGGGACACGTATAACTTCTTTTTTACAGATATAACTTTCCCCGGTAGTTTGAACCCTTCCCGATGACTGACCCCTACCATTTGTCTCACAGTGTTATTAGTATTGATCTATTAACAAAAAAAGTAACTTTTATTTTTTTTGTCATAAATTATATGAGTTTTAACAAATAAAAAAGTCGTTCACACAAAAAAATATTAACCTAAAATATCTAATTAAAAAATTCTTTAAAAGAAAATTTCTTTTTAAACAAATATTTAATTGAATCGGTTTAATTTTATAATTAATTTAATTAATCATGTACAATTTTTAGTGATTACTTGCAAAATCAAATAAAATATTAATTGATAGTATCAATTTCGTAATTGGAACTCGTTTTTTATTTTTGTTGTGTTATGTACTTATTATATTACTTAAATATTTTCCTAAAAACTTATTTTTAAATAACTTTTTAATTAATTTATTTTTTGTATAATGTGAAATACTTATAATACTTAAAATGACTTTAATTACAATTTACAATAACATATTGCAGTTTTATTTAAGGCAATATACGAGTATTCTTGACAGCAGCAAGGAAGAACTGTTAAGAATCTTTGAAAATCAAATAGCAAAAATCTTGTAAGTATTTAACATCCCTAAATCAGTACGACGTTCAATTTAAAATGTAGAAAAATCCAAGATTGACATAACGTTCTAGTGTGAAGTTGACTGCATGTGAACTACATCCAACAAAAAAAACTATTTTTTTTCTTTTGTTTTGTTTATTTTGTTTTGATTATTGATTGCTTTGAGCGAATTTTGGCAATACGAAACATCCAACATCGAGTAAACATCCAACAACGCGGCTCTTACTGAATTTGAGAGACTAGTTGTACTTTATTGGCTGCTTTTTAAATTCGCTAAATTCTCCTTGTCTTAATTTTGGCGTCATCTGCATTGAATAATAATGTGTATGTAGAGTAGATTTGTAATAAAATCCTGGTATTAAAACATCCAATACAGAAGAAAAGCAGGGGTCCTTTTTCAAAAATATCATCAGCTGTAAAATCAAAAAAAAGAACAACTTAGGTGTTCATCTAGTATTTATCTCATCATTTTTTTATTTGAAAATTTGAAAATAAACAGAGCTTTGAAGATTTAATTTATTAATTCAATATTTTAATTCTTAATTGAAATTTAACGAATTAAATCCATTTCGCTCAACCGTTTAGTTTAAAAAAAAATTTTCTGTTCAATGATTTAAAATCAATTGTTTCTGGTCATTGATCTAAAATCAAGTTTTTATCGATCATTTAATAAAAAAAATCAAAACAACTTCCCGTTTAACATCTCTAAGTGTAGATTAGCCAAAAATAAAACTAGTATATTTTTTGTTCCTTTTTAATGCATTTTTAGCACTGTACGATATACATTTACGTCCTGTGCATATAAACAATCTTATCATCAGTTGCTATACGACATACTTGGGACTAGTTAATGGAACGGACCAATTAATTGATGATTTCATTGGCATTACAATTGACCAATGCCAATGAAATTTTTTGGCATTACAATTGATAATTGCCAATGAAATTTTTTTTCAATTGGCATTGTTCAATGTCTTAATGCCCAATTATAATTGATGAAAAAAGCATTTGTTTTCATGTTTTGATAAAAGAACAAATTAAGAAAAAAAAACTAAAAATTAGGTTATTTCTATCTTATATTCGCTATTTCGCCAAGTTAACGTTACTAGAGGCTGATCCATCTAGACTGGCCAGCAAGGTTGGTTACCGAAACGAATAACGGTAAGGATAACGGTAACGGTATCGAATTTCGTTTGTTTCGGTAACGGTAAAGGTAACGGTATATAAGACTGACTCGGTAACGGTATACCATTATCGAAACAGCAATAACGGTACGTACCGGTATTAAAAATTACGTTATAAACATATAAAAACAAGTAAAAACATAGCATATTCTCATTTTGAAGTTTTAAAAATACAGATTATTACCTATAAATTCAATGCTGGTAGTTTTTATAATTAAAATTATTATCTATAAATTTTTTTGTAAAAATAACTCAAGATTATAAAATAAAAAAGTAAAAAAATGGTATTTTTTATATAAACTAAATAATACCGGTAACTACCCATGAAAATAACGGTATCGGTAACGATATTGGGAAATTTTTTTAGAGGTATTGGTAACGGTATTCAATTTGAAACGGTATTTTAGCGATAACGGTATTATAACGATAACGGTAACCAACCTTGCTGACCAGAATTAAAGAAGAGTGAACAGCAGTATACTTGATACAACTTGATAAAATAGAGAATATTTATAGCTCTGAAATTTTAAATTCTTGTCTTAATTTTGTTTTTTATAAAACAATTTTTTTGTATATAATGCTTTTTTCGCGTATATGTACATTTCATTACCATTGGGTGTACATTCATTACCATTACCAATCAATGCCAATTGAAAAAAATTTCATTGGCATTGAGCTCAAGTAATGCCAATTAAATTTCAATGCCAATGAAAAATTCCCAAGTATGCTATACGACAAACTATATATAATTAAGACGTCCCAACTCTCTCAAACTCTGTTAAATCAATTTTTTTTTTTTGGTTGAAAGTCAGTGAATAAAAACATGTTTAGTTTTCGTCTTAAACATGTTTTTATTCACTTGAAGTTTTTATGAGTTAGTTAACGGTAGTGTAAACAACGAGCATATAATTTAAAAGAGGTACCAACTCTCCCAGCCTCTGTTAAATCCATAAGAATTACACATGTCTGCAAAGGCTGTCAATGTCAATTTTCGAAAGAGCAAGATAAAAACCGCTTCATCGCCTCTTTCGAACATTAACAGTTTGTATCGAAAAATGTTAGCCTTTGTTAGCCTTACTGAGGTAAAAAGTTACTTACTAGAAATCGGGAATTATTAGGTGCAATTATTGTCTGTTGTTTAGAGGAGTAATGAAAATAGAAATAAATTAAATATAAACATAAGATATGTACCTAATTAAGTTACCACATGCGCCTCTTTCGATAAAAAAAACTCTATCGATCAGATGAGTGTAACACTGATTAAACATCGGAGATAAAGTGTCAAGACATTCCTAAACTGCAATTTCTTCAAATTCTTACGTTGGATTTGATTTTTTGTTGTAGAAAAACTTTACTTTCTGTTAGTCCTTTGTGGCTATGCAAAGCATATCCCTTTTGCTGCATTCATACAATACTCGCTTACAATTAGTTTACCTGTTATCCTAAGAATTATTAGTTTTAATTCAAAATTTAAAAAAATTCATAAATTACCTGATATTTTTGTTGAATGTAAAAACTTCAGTGAACTATTAAAGCCATCTAATACGTTTGTCTTATGTTCAGCTCTTAGCGAAAGGCTTTAACAATCACCTTCGCTTTCTCAGATTCTCGTATGACAGACAACCTTCAGTATTTATCTCTTTCGTTCTCTAGGGTTGATGAGCAGCATTTCTCTTTCTGCTTTCTCTTTTGCTGTTGTATGTTCTTTTTGATTAAAATTTCTCATAGGATTTTCATCATTCTCTCTTTTTTTTAATTTTATAGTTTGAAACAAATTTCGATCTCTCTTTGAAAATATTTGGCGGGTGAGGTTTTTTATGTTTATGATATTCGTTAAGAGTACCAACATAAAGGATATTTTTTATTATTGTATATTTTATTAAAAAAAAAAAAAACAGTTCCTAGTTAAACCTCACCCTTGAAGCTAAAAGTTTAATGCATTAAACACAAAAATATTGGAAAAGGGACTGAAAAATGGGCTTAGAAAAAATATTTGTTAATTCTATTAAATATTAATTAAATTAATAATTACATAATTAATTAAATGAAATAAGTATATTAAAAAAAGACAGATAATTGAGTGAATTACAATAACGTATAAAAAATATATAAAATTAATAATTGTATAAAGCTGAGCTGGTATTATAAGGACGAAAAAGGACATGTAAAAATATGTTAATAAAACGATGGTAATCTATAAATGTTTTTACTTAAGAATGAAACAATCTACTAAATATATTACGACGCATATTTCAGATTATTGGTGTTATAAGAATAATTTATGGTATTTAAAAATGATTTTGAAAATATAACAATTTTAAACAATACGCGTTAATAACAAAAAAACAAAAAATATATGGTGTAAAATAATTAGAAAATAAATTTTATAATTGATAATAATTTTTTTTAATTTTATATCATACGTGCGTTTTTTTCAGAACTCATGCTACATACAAACATTTTATGTAATGTTTTATTCTGTTAAATTTCGCAGTTGCTATTATTTGCAATATTTTCGGAAAATGATACCCCAACACCAAACAAAAAGAAATCTTGATAAATATTTTGCAATTCTAGCACATTTTAACGTTCTACATATAAAAAAAATAGTTCTCAATCTTTTCACCAAATAAATCGAGTTCAGAACCAAGCATTTAGGCGTTTTTAAAGCCTTTACAGGACATTTACATTATCGAAAGACGAAAATATAAGCATCAATTTTTAAACATTTTTAGACATTTTTACACCCATTTAACATTCTTATTGTTCAATCAATTTGCATACTTTTCAAACGTATAATTATATAGAACTCACTCATATCCATTTTCTTAACTCACTTTTAACGTTCTCACATACCCATATACGCTTTACTTTTCTGTTATTAGTGATTAATGTTTTCTATAACTTTTATACTCTTTCAGTTTAATTTTTTACTCTTTTATTCAAAAATAAACATTCTCTTTAAAATTTTGAAACTTATTACTCATTTATATTCAATTTGATTTATTTTAATTTTAATCTTAAATTATAAATAAAACGGTTTTCAACATTTCAAACTTTCAACATTCTTTATCATCCGCTCTATAAAAATTCAATATTTTCCATACTTGTTTTACAATTTCAATTTCCCTTTGACTTTATACCAAAAAATTTAGGACCCATTCTTAGATTTTGACGCCTTCTTTCTATACTCTCACGCGTTTTAAGTTTGAATTAAATTTTTGTTACTCTCATTACACATACTCTCTATTATTTAAACTTATTTCATGGTTGGCAAGCACTAGACTAGCCCTTAAACACCATTACCGATTTAAACCCCTTTCGAAGGACTATCATTGACCTTAAAATACCCCAATAAAATTATGCAAAATTACCGCTTAAATCCTAACATAAAATGCCGTTAAACTTAAAATACCGCTAACCTTAAAATAACAAAATAACCATGGTTGGCAAACACAAACCCTAAAGTAACAATAACGATTTAAAAACCATTAAAATGATTATTGTTAACCTTAAAATACCAATAACGCAATAATTAAAAATGCCGTTAACCTTAAATACCCTAACGAAATTATTTAAAATACCGTTAACCCTAAAATATCCTAAATAATTGAAAATATGGTTAACCTTAAAATATTCTAACGAAATAACGATCATTTTTTCTTTCTCCCAAAAACATCATACATAAAATATTGTCTTTCAGCTTTTATTGAGCAGCTACATATTGTTTACACACACGCATGTTTCTTGAAGTGACGGTAGATCGTCAAAAATAATAAAGCAAAGGACTATCGTTATCCTTAAAAACGAAATAACTTTAAATTTTGTTAATATTAAAATAACCAAACAAAATAGTTTTAAATATGGTTAACCTAAGTAACCTAATCGAATAATTTTAAAATAACGTTATTCATTGTGAGTGATCTTATAAATCGGTTGCCAACCCTAAAAATAATATAAAATATTGATAACCTTAAAAAATCCTAATGAATTTTAAAATATGAATTGGTTAGTTACGTTCTTACGTCTCTTTTCATAATCTTAACACTTTTCGATTCATATTTTGACATCTTTACTAAACGTACTAGCTTTCATACTCATTCGCCCTAACATACTATTTTACAATACTCTTTCGGATTTTCTAACATTCTTGTGTATTTCTCTTCTCTCCCAAAAACAATCTCCTTCGCATATTATTTCAAATTTCATTCATTTTTATTAAATACATTAAAATTTTAATGGATTTTTTACACAATACTTAAACTTACTCTTACCGCTCACCCTATCATCACCGGACTCATGCTATAATTTTTCTCATATTAATTTAACGTTGTGATCATTTCAAGCCACGCACCTTCATCAATAAATTTTTTCATTTTCGTTGTGATAATTTCAATTCATACATATTCAACTTTGAGACCATCTTTCAAATCTAAAAACATTTCAACATTTATCTTTTGTTATTATTTTTCATTCAACTTTTACTCATACTCATGTGATTATTTTCAATAATATATCTAAGTTTTTATTCTCTTATACCCAAATTTACTAGGTTTTCTCCTCATACCAAACAATTTTTAATCAAAATACCTTTTCTCTACCAATATTTTAAGTTTTTCATTCAATTTTTATTCATATTCTTGTAATTTCTTTTAAATTGCTAACGATTGTAATTATTTTAACAGCAAATTTGTTCTCTTTTACTCTTTTAATTTTTTTTTTTACAGATATTGAGTTCTCTTTCTAACTAGTCAATTACTACTACTCATGCTCTTGTGATTACTTAACTAATAAAATTTATATTCTAAGTTCTCTCATACTCATTCTTACGCAGATTTAGTAATTTACATAATTTCTTTCAATATAAATTTTTTCTCTTCGTACCAAAACATTTTAAATGTGCTCTTTTCCACTCAAAATCTTAAAATTTTCTAATTGCATTTTCTTGCCGATATTCTTGAATTTATCGTTGTTACATATATAGCATTTAAATGGCTCACACTCTTGATATTACCTCAATATCAAACTAATAACGCTCTCTTTCATAAATTTTTTGCATAAATACATTTATAATTTTTTTATTCTCTAAATCACATTTTAATTCTTCGAATATATTTTTATTAAATTTAATTTGAAGATTTTATTTCAGTCGACTCATATGAGATTATACATATTAAATTATTCGGGTAATTTTGATATATTTTATATCTCTTCGAATTTCAACGAAGTTTTTGCAGTTCTTATAAACTATATGAATAATTTGCACTCAATTTTTGCTGATTTTAGTAAAGCTCTTAATCCGTCGTGACTTATTTATTAAAAAATTTTATAAATGCTTTTTCCTATTTTTTATTCTCACAAAGAATTTTCAGAATTAAATTTTTTTTAATTGAGTGTTATTAGTTTTAATTTTTTATTTATTATATACAAAAAAATGTTTCATAATTCAGTTTTACTCTTGTCATCATACTCTCTTGGCAATTGACTTTCATTTATCTCATTTTTTTCAACTGTTATTCTTGTGCTTTTGGATTTTTGAATTTCTCTCTTATTCTATTTTCATTCGTTCTTGATCAAATTTTTATTCCCATAAATTCGAACTTACACAAATCCTCGTATTTAAACATTTTTAAAATAATTTTTCTATTCTTTTAAAATCTAAATTTTATTTTATTATGTATGTTTTGAATTCAACTTTCACAGAAATGGAGACTTTCCTCATACTTTTGGACACCACACTACTATGCTCTTTCGAAATTTTAATTAATATATCGATAATCTTGTGATCATCACTAGTATAAACAATTTATAATATGTACCTATTTTCTATCTCTCTCTCTCTCATTCAACATCTTTCTTTTAACGCACTCCTTAGTCAAATTAACAAATTTTTGTATCACGCTATCAGATAACACTCACACAGGGTTTCTAGAAGACGTTCGTTGACACACGAATGAGTGACTACATGTATTTTGTTTTTGTATTGCATGTACTTTGTTATTGTATTTTCGTTCGTGTGAAGCAAAACGTCATCTAGAAACACTACCTCAGTCAAACAAACGATTCTAACACCATTAACTAAATAATTCAAGCCGGAAGCATTGCCTTTCATTCAAATTTAACACATTCATAAACTTGTTAATACAAACTTTTCAAAATTTAAACATTCATTACTTTAATATAATTAATTTTCAAATTATTCCAAATATAAACTTAAAGATCATACCAAAAATTTAAAATATCGAAAATTATTGCTTAAACAACTTGTTAATAAAAATAAAATAAAAAAAATTATGATACATAATTAATAATGAACTATTTTTCGAAATTAAAACAAATTTTTAGTATTTTATGTTTAAAAATAATTTTACGCTTTTCGCATTCGGGATTTTTTCTTATAGCAATATTTAGTTTTCGAAACATTTAATTTATAAAGTTTCAGACAAATTTCTAGTGTACGACCGAGTATTCAGTTTCGGTTCGGCCTTATAAAAGTGAGTTCAGTCGGACACTACAAATTTCAGTTCATTTTAGAAGTTTTTCTTATTAAATAATTTAATAATTCGCTATTTGTAATCGTTCGATCTTTTATATTGAAATGGTAAAGACCCTTTTTTCTCTGTTGTTATATTAATTTGTTAATAAATTTAAAATTATAAAATAATTTAGAATTTTTCGTTCAGAAGTTTTATAAATTTTGATGAATGATAATTTCTTAAACGGTTGCTAAAAAAAATAGTTTTAGATTGTAAATTTTCACATTGGGTTTATATTTCGCCAATTTAATTAAATTATAATAGATTAACAATTTCGTTTTTTGTATAAGAGGGAATTTTTTATTAAATTGAAATTTACTTCCAAATTAATTAAAAATTATTAAAATATATTTGGTATATTTTAAATTATTAGTATTTGCGGAAAATTTTTGATGTTTTAATTAAATAAAAAAAAAATATTTGAGCTCGAGGACAGTTGTGGTTACTATAATAAATAATTTATTTTTCAATATTTCGATTTCCATCGAATGTCATCCTCAGGAAAATTATATTCGATGTTTAGAACTAACGTTTTTTGTTGTTGTATATAATTTAATATTATTTTTTTGCATTATTTTGTTGCTTATTTTTAATGATTAAAAATAAAAAAATAAATTATTAAAAATTTCATTATTCGTTGAAAAATATTGTAGTTTTATGTAAGTTTTTTTTCTTCTCTAATTGTTAAAATTTGTATACATTTGGTGTGATGTGATTTTTACTGCAGTAAGAAGAAATATATTGTTAAGGTGGTGTATTAAAATTAAATAATAAAATTTTGTAGGTTTTGAGGACTTTGGCGTAGTGTGTATTGATCCTTAATGTTGATGTGTTTTTCTTTTGTTGTAGTGGAGACTGTGCTAAAACTTTATTTTTTCGCAGAATTTTTTAATTGAAATTGAAGAAAATAATCAAATTTATGATAGTAAAAGAATTGTATCGCATGGTTAGTACTTTGTATTTTCATCAAGATTAAAATCCAATTAGAACCACATTTTTTATTTTTTTTTTATCGCATCATATATACATAATTTGTTTTCATTGATGTCAAATAAGGAATCTTAAAATCTCGCCGACAAAAATTTATATTTTTTCAAATATTTTATATTGAAGCTGATGTGGTTTTATTGTAGAGAATATTTTAAATGACGTTTTTGCTTTTCGTTGAAATAAGTTTTGAAAAAAATTTTTATGGCATGAATTACATATATTTATTTCTATTGATGTCTAATATGAAGTCTGAAATCAATGTTGACCGCAAGTATTGGAATTGAATTGAGATAGATTTTATTGTAGGGAAGACTTTGCAGTAAAAGATGATTTTGCTTGTCGTTGAAACTAAAATTATTCAAAAATATGTATCCAAATAAGTTAAAATTATTTCATCGTATGAAGTACTTACTATATTTTTTAGAAACATAATTTTGTTGTTGTTTTAAAATTTTAATTATGAAATTATTAAAACAAATTTTAAATATGTTTTAGAAATTATTTTATGACATGTTTTGTAATTTATTTCTATTTCTGTGAAATTCGCATTCCCAGAATGATGCACCACAATTGAGATTTGTTTGCGCTGTAATTTTTAACCAAACCGCATAAGATTCATTTTATTCTTACCAATATGTTATTAAAAAATGTCGTCTCTGTTTTAACGATTATTTTGTAAAATAAATTTAAAATATTGAGAATATAAAAAATTGTTGTTTAATTGGATTTCATTAATGATGTTGGTACTAACATTGTTGAGAATCCTAAGACAGTTTCCAATATGATTTTCTTCAATTTATATTTTATATACTAAACTTTTTTTTAGTAAGATTTACTGTACGACTTTTTTGCTGGACTTTTGCACGAAAATTATTGAATCAATAATATTGATGTCATAAAAAAACTGAGTGGGTTTGAATTTAAAAATTTATTTGAATAATTTTTTTTTTAATTTTTTTTTTTTTAATTTTTATGAAATAATTATTGGTGTTAGTTTGCATATCTTTAAAGCCGAAAATAACGTAGTATTTTATTTTAAAATTATTAATGTTTCAGTTAATTTTCATGTTATAATGAGGTTTTATCAGCAAACTTAAATATTTATTATTCTAGAATTTGTTGTGCAATATAATTAATAAGCGAAAGGTTTAATTTCGCTAATAATAATTTTTGATATATTATTGATGATATATTTTATAAAAATCATTTTATATTGTATTTTATTGGATCGTGTTATATTGAGTTTCTTGAAGCAATTATTGGTGTCTTTTTTAGGGAATACTTGATATATATTGAAGTTGAAATACATACAAAAAAATATAGTGATGATCTTGTTTCCCTTGTTATGAAGTTGAAACCTATAAAAATATAGTGATGATCCTGTTCCCTTTTTAAGAATTGGAATGAAAATATTTGGTTTATTTTTAAATCGATTAAATACATTTTGTAGATATCACAGTTTGGACAGGACTTTCAAATACTTTTTATTGTCCTATGTTATGTTGAACATTTGTGTAGAAATTTATATTTTATCTGCGTTTCAGGATTGAGGGCTTGCGAATACTTTTGATTTTGACATTTGTAGCAATTTTTACAATTTGTCGAAAATTCGGAATTAAGAAATGATGAAAGCCTAGAAGTTAAAATTAAAAAAGGCACATACGGCACACATTTGTATGTTTTGATGTTATTGATATATTGTCAAATATTTATATGGGAAAATGTGGTTGAAGTATCAAGTGTATGATGAAATAAAGTGGGATGTGTTATCGAAATATTGAAAATTTATTGTTGATAAATGTGACATTGTGGTACTCTTATTTAGACATCAGTGATGATTTATGTTGAGATGGTAAAGAAGAAAATTTAATTTTCTTTTTGCATTTGAACTTTGACATCTTTTTGAGATTATTAAGAAAATGTGTAGAAATTTGATGCTTTGAGTTTTCATATGGAACGATATAACACGCTGTTGAGGTGAAGAAATTTTCGCTTTGAGTTGTCATATGGAATGATATAACACGCTGTTTAGGTGAAGAAATTTTCTCTAAAAGTTGGGAATTTTCTGAGTTTTGACTTTGGCATTGTTTTTTAAAGATTTTTGACATGACTCAATTGTTGTTCACTATTAAGGTTGAAAAAATGTGATTGAAGTATCTATGTATGTATATTGAAATAAAGGGAGTTGTCTTATCGAAATATAGAAAATTTATTGTTGATAGAAGATGTGATATTTTGTAGAACTCTTAAGTTGAGGAGGTGTGATATTTTATAAAAATGTTGCAGATGAGAATATATTACACATATTTTATTCAATAAGTGAACGTTAGACGATTTAGGTTGAGAAAATGTGACTGAAGTATGTATATTAAAATAAAGGGTGATGACAATTTGTCTTATCGAAATATCGAAAATTTATTGTTGATAGTAGATGTGATATTTTGTAGAACTCTTATATCGCTGATAATTCAAGTTAAGAAGATGTGATATTTTATAGAAATGTTGCAGATGAGATGATATTGCAGATGTACATATATTAAAGGTGGGAAGTGTAGACGGCTAAAATTATTGGGTTTGTTTTAGAAAAAAAGACTTTAAAATATAAATTAAGCTGCATGATTCATAAAGCCGGTATTGATTGACAGAACTTGTAGTTTCTTTTAATAATTTCGTTTCTTTTGGGCATATTTTGCTATTAAAACAAAACTGACATCATATTTTATAAATCAAATTTTGATTTTAACCGTTTTTAAGCTTGTCACTATTTTTCGAACATCTCGCTACGTTTTGGGTTAATCGCTACAATTTTTACTTTTAAATATGTTGACATGTAAGAATATATTGATCACTGATGTTTTTAGTTGATATGATTTTTAATTGACTGTGGTGTATAAAATCGCTAAATTAGTTTAGATGTTGCCAATATACAGGTTTTAATTGAAGTGTTGACAATTATAAAAAATTATAAATTCTGCAATTCTAAGGGGTGTGGTAGAGAAGAATAAAATGTTATCTTGTTTTAGATTTTAAACTTTGCCGTAATATTGCACAAGCATCGTTGATATTCTGGGTTTTTATGTTGAATGCTAACACGCTGTTGAGGTGGGGTAATCTTCTCTAAAATTTGGGAACTTTGAGATTTGACTCTGAAGAAGTGATTGAAGTACATTTAAATAAAGGGTGATGATAATTTCAGTTGTCTTATCGAAATATCGAGAATTCAGTGTTGATAGAAGTTGTGATATTTTGTAGTACTGTTGGTATCCGTCATAATTTAAGATGAGAAGATGTAATATTTTACAGAAATGTTGCAGAAGAAATATATTATAGATGTTTCATATACCAAGTGTAGGGATTAAAGGTAGGAAGTTGTAGAAACAAGACGGTTTTTTGGTGTTTGCTTAAGAACAAAAAAGTACTAAAAATTATACAAAAAAAAAAAAAAGTTTAGCTGCTTATAGTGATCGTAGTTTTTTTATTTTTAATAATTTTATTACATACATCTTGATATATACTCCTCGATTTTTGGCAGCATGCTTTAAAAAAAATCATGTTTATGCTTGTTACTGCTGTTTTTTTCATCCATTTTCCTAGTTTTGCGCTATATCGCCATAATTTATCGGTTTAAATATGTTGATACATATGAAGATATTGACCATTAGTGCTTTCCGTTGATATATGAATTTAGAGTTTAGAAATTCGCTATATAAGTGTAGATGTTGCCAGTTGGCAGGTTTTTATTGAAGTGTAGACAATTATAAAAAAAGTTAAAAAATAATTAAATTATTAAATTTTGTATTCAGTTTTGAACTTTGGCAATATTTTTAGAATAAATTGAAAATGTGTAGAAATCTTGCGCAAATACTATTGCTGTTTTGAGTTTTCATGTGGAAGACTAACGCCTTGTTAAAGAGCAAAACTTTTCCAAAAGTTGAGAATTTTTTTTTATGATTTCCTTAATCTGATGTTCCTAGGGCCATCAGCACGACTGCAAGTCTTTATACTAATACTCTTTCCTGCTATGCTTTCCATGAATTATTTTCAAATGAAAATATATTTTTTAATTTTTTTAAGTGTAGATATATTTTGCAAGGACTATCATTTTTATATTAATCGTTCATCGTTATTTACATAAAACTTCTGTTTAGAATTTGAGAAATTATGCCGAAGTTATAATAAATAATACAAATTTGTAAAGTACCTGTTTTGAAGAGTTTTCTGTAGAAATTTTTAATGTTTAATGTTGAAATGTGGAGACTTTGCTATAAAAGATATTTATGTATATTTGAAATGAAAATTATTAAAATATTAAAAGTATTATAGCGCATGAGATGTATATTTGAGGTTTCCTTACATTTTTTAACTTTAAAAGTTTTAATAGTTATAATAAATTATAGTTTTCGAGATAATTATTTAAACAATTGGTTTTTGAAATTATTTTAATTGATGAAATTATAGTTGTTGTTGTGAAGATGCGTAGATGTTTTCAATATTTTATGATGATGAAATTTTTATAGGAGGGCATTTGTTTATAAAAATAATAGTTATTACGATTTAAAAAAAATAGGTTAAATAGTTTAAACAACAAAAAGAGATCTCGCTTTATTCGAATAATTCGCAATTCTTCATAATAAGCATTAATTATTTATTTTTTTAATTTAAATTGTACTTTTCGTACAACTTTATCCGTAAATATGTTGATGTAAATTTTAATTGCTGTGTTTTGTAGAATTTAAAAAACTTATAAAAATAATCATGCGCCTCATTTAGATTGGGAAAAACTTAACAAATAATTTCTGGTTGATATTTTAGATAATTGTTGTTTGATGTTGAAATTATAATTGAAGTTTATTGGTGGATTATTTATTGAAGTGTAGACGCCTAGTGGTTTGTTTGAAAAAATTGGTTTAAATTTGAAAAAGTAAGTTTTTTACTATTTTTATTATATTAAATTTTATTTGTATAATTTTTTTAGTAAATGAATTTTAATTTAAAAAAATATTTAAGAATTTTGTCATGTTTTTTAAGAAAACAAATTTAATAAAAAAAAAAATACGTTAGGTTTTTGAATTAAATTTTCGTTACTTTGAATTTTATATGTCGACATGGGTAGCGTTATTTTAAAAACCGTTACGTGGTTACTTTTATTTTCGTAGCGATTTATAGTTTCTAAAATATGAATTTTTGTAAATTTTCATGAGGATATTTTTGAGGTGTGGTATTTGAAATAGAATTTGAATTCGCTGTAGTTTATAATTTTGAGATTTAAAATATGTTATAATAAAGAATTATTTGTACCTATAACATAAGAAAAAATTATATATACATACTATTTTTTTTTTTTTTAATTAATTATAAAAGGGTTGGTTTTGGAGACGTTTGAATTCAGAAATATTATTGATGAAATATAGAATGGACGATATATAAAAATTATTCGCAGGACTTATACGAGTAAAATAATTTGAATTTGTAATATAAAATCTGTTGCGTTTCTTGTTATCTTTTTTAAACTTGATACGTTACGTATTAAAATTTTTTGGTATTTTTTGAGCAATTTATGTATATCGGTAAATATTTTTGACGTTTTTGTTGAGGAGTAGTTGAAACATTCGTAGTAGTAGTAAAAAATTATAGAAAAAAAAAAATGTATACATAAAAAAAAATTTATTTAAGCTAAAAATCAATATTTAGAAAAAAAAAATTGGAAGGCAAGGAAATAAGAAAAAAAAAATATTCATATTCTCTTGTTACGTTTTTTTTTAAGTTAAATTTTTATTACGTTGTTAGGTTTTACGATTTGTGGCGTTGTTACGTTTTTGTAGCGTTGTTATTGTAGTTTTAGTTATACAAATTTTTAATTTTTATATGCTTACTTTTGAGGTGTGATGTTAAAGTAGTTGTTGTTTTTCGTTATGATTTATGTTTTCTAAGTTAAGATTTTTGATGTTGTTCGTCATGATTTTTGTAGTTGTTCGCCACGATTTTGGATTTTTGTAAAATTTTAAGGTGTTTGTTGAAATAGTTGTTGTTGTTTTTTTAATGTTTTTCGCCACGATTTTGAATTTTTGTAAATTTTTTCTGTGGATACTTTTGAGGTATCGTATATTTTGAAATAGTTGTTGTTCGTCACATTTGTTTTCTAGGTTATGAATTTGTACTTTTGCAAATTTGTATGTGGATCTTTTTGAGGCGTTTAAAATATACTGTATTAAAAAATTTATATAAAAAAGTTGTTTTGGAGACGGTAAGTATTAAAAATATTGATTAAATTATAAAAAAAAATTATTTGCTTGATTCCTAAAATTCGAAGTTGAATTTTGATTACAAAAACTATAAGGACTTTTATTAAGTATTAAAATTGTTATTATAACATTTTGCGCAATTTATATCGACAATAATTTTGAAGTATTTGTTGAGAAGCCGTAAAATATATTCCGTTACGTTTTGTATGAGTCAAAAAAAATTAAGATGTTTATAAAAAAAATGTATTTAAAAGAAAAATCATTAAAAAAAATTGCAGGATGATATAATTTAGACCTAAATAATCGTTTAAAAAGAAATTAGAGAAAAAATATATTTACATATTCTGTTATAAATTTTTGAGTAAAATTTTTGTTACGTTATTTTTTGTTGTTGATAATACAATATCTATGGGGAATGGAAGTTGATTTTTTAACAATTCTTACGTTTATTGATGTTAGCGTAAATATTCATGTGGGTATTTCTGAGTTGTTATGTAGAAATGATGTTTGAGAACTAGCTGTATTTTGAAGTTTAAGGAAGTTGTAAAATTTTTTTTGTTAACTATGTGAATATTTTTGAGGCGTTATGTTGAAATAGTTGATGTTCGTTACGTTTCCTAAAATATAATTTTTCGATATTTTGGAGGAGATATGTCGAAATACTTAGTAGTATTTCTATTTACTATATTTTATAATTTTAAAAGTTGTAAAAAAAATTAATAGTATAATAGCATAAGAAATGATTATTATTAGAAGCGAAATTATAAAAATAGCTGTAGTTTGTTTTAAAGACTTTTAAATATAAAAATGTTATTAATTGTTATAAATTAGATCAAAATTATTCACATGTTCATAAAATCTATTACGGCTTTTTCTACGTTTTTCAAATTCGTTACGTTGTGTATTAAAATTTGCATTATGGAATTTGTTGAGTTAATGTCGATAATATTTTTGACGTTTTTGTTGAAAAGCTGTGAAACAAATTTGCTGTTGGAGTGAAAAAAGTTGTGGAAATTTATAAAAAATATTTAAGAAAAAAAATCGTATTACAAAATGTTAGCAGATTTATCGCAGTAAAACAAACGTGAAACCAAAATATAATTTCTTTCAGTAAAAATGAAACACTGTGTCATCAAATTCAATTATACAATTTTATTTAAAATTTAAATACAGATAAAAGAACAGGCGGTTCTTGTTCAAAGAAAGGTTTAAAAAGGTATGCACAATAACAATTTCAATAATTTAAGCGCATTAATTTGACAACTAACAATCATGGAATAATAACAGGGGTGTAAATATTTGGATTGAAATAGAGTTGCAACAGTTACCAACATAAAACTAGAGGATCTCTTGTTGATTATAAAGTTTTTTGAGTTAAAATTTTGCTACGTTGAGTTTTAGTGAATTTTTTTTATTATTATTAGCTGTATTTTCGGTTATACCTATCAACGTTAAGTATTTAAAGGAAATCTACGTTTCACCGATTAAAGTATAAAAAAAATTATAAACAGTTAATATTTATAATAGTTTCGGTATAATCGAGCGTTATGCCGGCAAAACTTTTCAGGAAGTAACGCGAAGAAGTTATGTTAGATGCGAAAATCTATAAACGTTGACTTTTTAACGTTTCAAGTTAACGGGTATACGAAAAGTAATGTGTTAGTTTTCGTCTCAAGTACGTTTTCGTGTACTTTAAGATTTTTTCTGAGTTAACGGATATAGTTAGGTCGAAAACACAGCTGTTGTTTAATTTTTTACTTACATTGTATTTCCTTTATGATTTTGAGTTTTTGTAAATTTTTTTTTTTTTTTTTTTATTATTATTGTTTAATTTTTTACTTACATATATGTATTATATTTCCTTTATGATTTTGAGTTATAGTAAATTCTGAGGTGTTATGTTGAAATAATAGTAGTATTTGAATTTTCAGAGCTTATGTTAAAATCATATTTAGGTTAAATAGTATTTTTAGTTCTTCTGAACAAATGTTGGTTTTGATTTGTTTTTTAAATGCGAAGTTTTAGGTGTTTAAATTATAGGATATTTTCGTTACGATTCATATTTTTTTAAATTTTTATTTATAATAGAAGAAATAAAATCGACGCTTTATTTTCGAATATTTATAAATATATAAAATTTCCCAGTTTATTCCAATAAAATTTAATTTTCAGAGCTTTTGATATATTTATAAAAAAAAATTTTAGATTTTGAATATTTCAGATTAGTTATTGGTAAATTTTTATATTTTATGTTTGTTGTCATTATACATTAATGTTTTGAGTTCAGAAACACTTTAACTAGAATGAATTTCTGGATTCTTGTGAGGTTAAAATTTTGGATATTTGCTGCTCTGGCAAACGTTTTAGAATTTATAGCCAATTTTTAAAAATAAATTTGTTAATATTGTTGCAAATAAAATTAATTCGTTTTACTTTCAGCAAGATTCTTCTATACAAAATAAATCAAAACAAAAAAATATATATTCTCGATTGTAAATCACAGAACAGCAAAAAAAATATCGGATGATTTCACTTTAGTTTTTTATATGGATTCGGAACTCAGAACCGTGACGATAGAAACATTTTTATTATTAAAAAATATTCCCAGTGTAGAAAATCATAAAATAATGGGTTATATAAAAAAATGATTTTCACTTGTGTGGAATTGTTGCGCAATTGCGGTGGAATTTTTTTCGCATCAATTTAATAAATAGACAGGAACATTTGAAAATGTAGCGAAAAAGTGACATTTGGGTTAATTATGATTGTAACTTTTTATAGACCATAAAAAATGTGTGCATGTTAATGTTTTTATTATAGTTTTTGAGCTACAAATATAGAACGAAATTTTTTCGCTCTTTTGAACAAAATACTGGGCTTTACCTATCAACGTTAAATATTTAAAGCAAGTCTATGTTAAACCAATTTAAGTTTAAAATAATTTAAACAGCTAATGTTTATAATACTTTTTTGCGGTATAATCGAACGTATATCAGCAAACTTTTTTGGAAGTAACGGGAAGAAGTTACGTTAGAGGTGAAAATTCATAAAAATGTCAGGAGTTTTCAACGTTGATAATTAACCACACTGAAAGTTAACGTGCATAGTAAAACGGACATACACAGTTCATAGTTAAGTCGAAAATAGAGCTAAATATAATTTTTTATAAAAAAATTAAATTTATATTACCAATTTTTTTATATCAAATGTGGTCGTGCTGGGAATCAAACTTGGGACTCCAGACTGATAGCCGACAGCTCTAAATTCTGAGCTGCCTCGACATATACATAATACTTGATAGCTAAAAATATATGTAGATGACTTGTTTTGTATGCTTACGCACCAGTTGTACTCGCAAAATTTTACTATGTAATTTGATGGAAGGTCGATATCGCTTATTTTTCATTAAAAGCCACGCCTACTTAAAACAAGAAACAAAATAAAAAACAAACGTCACGTTAAAATTCTACATAATTTTCTGAACTATCTCCTCTCATTTTTGGGCGAATGTATCCAATATTTTGATCTTTAAAAATAAAGGCAACGAGAATAAAATTAGAAAAAAACTTGAATGGCTCTATTTTATTGCACATCACTGTATATCCTTACCAACGTTAAAAAAAATAAATATTAAGGGTTTTCACAAGGGGTGTACTATTTGTTGTATCGTTGTATCGTCCTAACAAATAACAGAGTTGTTAAAAATTAAATTGAAAAAATACAACATTTGAAAATAGCACGATACAACATTTTTACGTATGTTTAGTGTCCTATGTTTGAGTGTGCTAACCGATAGAAAACTGAATAGAAAATCGTTGTTAAACACAAATAAAAATTTTAACAACTCTGTTTTTTGTTAGGACGATACAACGATACAACAGATAGCACACCCCTTATGAACAACCTAATTGAGTCTAAAATAGATTGTTAAAAGAGTAAAACAATTCTGAACATTATATTTAAAATAATTATATAAAATAACCCATTGTAGGCAACGCATTATTTTATGTTTTAAAGTAGTGCTGAAGATAAGGTGACCCATAATATTATGTTTTAAATGAATGCAGAAAGTAAGGAAGTATCATTATTGATAGTACAAAAATAATAATACGCCATTACCGGTTCTACACTGGGATGTTTTATAATTTTCGTTTCCCTTTTACTCATTATAAAATTTTAAAAATAATATTATTAATCGTAATTTCTGGGTAGTTTGAAGAATTATAAAAAAAAAAATTTAGAATATACAATATTACTTTTCGAAACTCTTTAGAGAGTTGAAACTACGAATTAGCTAAAAATATGTTTTATTTTTGTAAATATACGGATTTCTAATTAATTCAGTACTCTAACTCAGTAGATGACTTATAGATGAAGCGACTTATTTTTATTTGAATTACAGGAAAATTTATAGAATTAGGATGATTTGTATTTTTAAATGAAATTTATAGATTTAAAATTAACTAATTAGTTAAAATTTCATAATATATAACATTGTGCTTAAAAATATCAATAGTAGCAACAAAAATCAGAAAAGTTATAAAAAAATCGTATATTTAAAAAGTATAACGAAAAAGTTATAGAATAATAAAAATAATTTAGTACATTTGACAGTTTCGATAAAAGTTTTTCAAATATTAAAAGAAATTTAGTACATTCAACAAGTTCCGATGAAAGGTTTTATTCAAACGATTACAAAATAGGAAAATCTTTTAAGGATGGGGAAAATTCTTAAGCATACCTGAGATAATTCCAATTTTACACAATTTCCTTAATACTTTTAAGAATTCAAATTCATATCAGTTGATACTTAATGGATTTGCATATTATTTACAATGTTAAAACGATACATTTTGATCGGTTATTGCAGCCTATAAGAAACTTACTAGAATTGTTCCATTTTTATTTAAAATTAAATAATTTCAGATATATTTTTTGTTATGTAGAACTTTTTGTTTTTTTTTTTTAGAGGAATTAGGTTGAAATGATGAAATTTTTGAGGTTTTGTTGAAATAAGTTGGATTGATTTTTTCTTGAAGTGTAGACGGCCTAGTAAAGAGTATTTTAAATTATTTTGTTTTAATAAAATTATGTATTTACATATGATTATCCTCGGAATTTCTGAAAAGATTATAATTGTTATTTTGAGACATAGATTTGAACAAAAACCGCAAATAATGGCGTACAATAATGAATTTTATTTAAAGAAATTTCGCTTTATAATTAAAATGTTTATGATTGCTTTTATTTGTTAGTAAAATTTATGTGAATGTAACATTTTAAATCGAATTATTTTTGCAGTTTACTATTCATATTTTGAAAATTTCGCAAAATAGTTTTTATTGCATTTGAGTTTATAATAATTTAGGATTTTTATTTTCGATTCAATATAAACGTTTTATTCTTTTTTGCTTTACGTTTTCTCTTAGATTCTAAATTGAAGGTTTTATTTGTATAGCAGTGTTACTAATTAAGGAATTTTCCCGAGACTTAGGGGGTTTAATTTCCGTTTTTCATTGCTTTATTTAATATTGCCGTTTTTTATTGTTTAAAAATTATATTTTTGGGAATTTTTATAATTGGCGTTTATTAACTTTATTAATGGTAGGTTTATAAATTACGCTTTCTTTTAAAAAGTAAAGACATTTAGTATTAATAGGCCTATTATTATAGCAGTTTTCCCAAAAGTTGGATATTTAATTTTCGCATAAATGGGCGACAAATCATTTAGGGGAAAGTGCTGACATTCTTAATTAAAGCTGCAAGAAAATAACAAATAAATATTTTTTTTTAAAACAATAACTTTATGAGGAATCAAAAAATCAACTTGCCCAGTGGATTTTATGTAGTTTTAGAAACTAAATAATTTAATTACACTTATATGTCAAAGGTATGAAATCTAAAAATCTAGAACAAAAATGATTTTTGTGTGAGTTATAATATAGGAATTTATATAATTTGATTTTACAAGCAGTTAATAGACATTTTGTAAGATTTTTTAAAATTATTAGTATTTAGACTTAACAGTTCTGAAGAGTTTTTGGGCGAGGGTAACAAAATACAATTTCAAAATTAGAGTTCAGAGATCTTACAGTTTTGAACAAGTTTAAAACTAACGTAGGGCGTACAGTTTTGAAAGCGGAAAACATAAATATATTTAAATGATTTTAAAAAGCAATTGTTTATCATTTAACAAATTCTTAGTGACATATGAAGAAATGTTTATACTATTATTTTTGTCGGTAATGTTTACATACATAGACCATTTTTAAAACATTTTCTAATAAGAATGTTATAGATGTTTGGCTTTTGGAAATTTTCAATAGATGTGTAAAAAAACAAATTTGCTTAATATGTGGTATTATTACTATTGGGTGGGTGCGTAGTGTTAGCAAATATAATATTTTTTAAAAAATTATAGTACATATATTGCGGATAAATGCTAAATTATAATAATTTAATTGTAGATAAACTCATATAATAAATAACCATGCAACAATATGTATATTGTTTTGCAAAAATTTCTATAAACTTCCCGGTGAAAAATGTCCATATATGAACATTTATGGTTCAACCATATATGTATGGATCCGAAAAATGAGGTAACACCTAAGTATATGTTCATATATGGACATATAGATTTATTAAATATATGCGAATACATGCGAACGTTGCTGTCCTTTATTATAAGGTTGTACGATTGATATAAATTTATGTATGACATTCAAATTAGGCGCTACATATGTTCCTTTTTTTATTCATGGCATTAAATATAATTCCATATTTATCCAAATATGAGTTCCTTTTACATATATGGAAAAATGTATTCTTCGAAATGTGTTCATATACAAGTCCCTTTTGCATAAATCGAAAAACATATACTTTCATATTTGTCCATATATGAGTGCCATTTCCATATATGAAATAACAGATGCTTCCATATATGTCTGTATATGAAATTTTTTCCATATATGGAATCACATATACTTCCATATATGTTCATATAAAATCCATATATGTTCATAAAAAATCCATATTTGTTCATATGTGTCCATACATAAACCATATATGAACATGTTTGAGCGTATATGAGCATTTTTCACCGGGTTTGTATAATATTTTAATATATTTTATTTTCAGGGACTAAAATATTTTAAAGATTTCATTGTAGGAATAACAAGAATTGAAAAAAAAACACAATTATTAACAATATATGGCGCCAAAATTTGAGGACTTTTACCAATAATGATAAAGAATAAAATATGACGATTTTGATTTACAAATATCAATTGGTTGAATTTTATAATAGAATATTTAGACTGTATAAACATTTTTATAATCGTAGAAATGTAAAAATAATAGATTTACAGAAAAAAGTACCTATGCATAATAATTTGAAAACCTTATAACACATTTATAAAATGAATTTTGTATTGAAAATTTGATTTGTAAGTCGCTTATAAATTTTAAAAATGATTATGCATATGATCCAAAGTATACAGAGTTTTTCAAATTAGAAATAACAACGTTAGGAATATATTAGTCAAAATTGTATGTAAGTAAATAGTTTTTCAATGCATAAGGAAATTAAGTAGTTTCTAGAGTTTAAAAATTAAATACAGTTAATAAAAAATATATGTATATGTTAAACAAATAAAGTAAAGAAACAAAAAGAAAAAGATTATTAATAAATAAGTATATATAAAAATTACAAAATGTTTTAATATTAAACCCAATTTAAAAAAAACTGAAACATAAAGAAATCAATTTTAAATATCAAACGAAAATAATTTATAGTCAGTCAACCACTTAAGATAATTCATTCGTTTATAATATACATACTAACATAACCAAATAAAAACAAATATATAGCAATGAGATGAGTATTTAAATAAAAAGTTTTCAGTAAAGTATTAATAAATTATCCTTCGATTGGCAAATTTTACAATAACGAATTCTATAATTATTTCCAACGCATTTTATAAATTTTAAATGGTTTTTATCATGGTTGTTAAATTTGGAAAAAAAAATATCGCATTCAAGCAGAATAATATTCAATCACACAATTCAATTAATTAATTTTAATTCAACATAACAAGATTTGGTATATTTCAAAAAGCAAGGCTTATTTTTTGGTTTATTAATAAATTTAATGTTAGACTTTTTAATAAATAATTATCAGCGACGTTCTGTATTTCGAAGTGGTTTCAAATCGATAGTGAAAATGAAATCGATGTTACTCTTTCACTGTGTCACAAAAATCGAATGAAATGATAATCGATTTCATTTCTCATCGATTTCATTTTAGCTTTGTTTCAATAACTAGCTGTTTTGTTTTATTCTTCTTTCACTGATATTGTCACTTTTAAACAAAAATTCAAAAGCAAAGCAGGCGAAAATTTTAACCGTTTATTCTAAGAATTTCTAAAAATATGAGTTTTGCTTTTGTGGTTTCGGTAATTTTTTTTGGAAAAAGAAAAAAATGAAAGAAGAAAAGTTAAACAGAAGACGTCTTCGGGATTGCTCAAACCCATTGGAGTAATCTGAACAAGCGTATGTACAAGCATATAAATTCTTTTATGTGTTCAAACTGCTAATAAGATCATAAACTATCAGTTTTATAAGTTACTTTAGACTAAGCTAAAACACGATCACCTTTAAAAAATTCTTTTGCTAAATCGTTGTGCGCCTCCATAAAGTTTACGATTGCAGTTTCTTGGGCTGCATTTTTGTGTTTACCCCTATAAAATTTTATCAAGAGATATTATTTTTCTCAGATTAAGTTTTTTTAATTTAAATATTTTACTTACATTTTTTATTTTTAAAATTTATTTTTAATGAAAATTATTGGAATTTACCGCTTACTGTAGCTTTTTTCTCTGTTATAGACACTTATAGCAAAATTCACATGAATTTCACACAGCTAACTGACAGTGATTTGAAATCGCACAAAACAACACAAACTTCGATTTGCATGACACAGAATTTCACCTCAATTTCGTTGGGAACAAAGTGAAATCGTTTGAAACAAAATGAAATCGTTTTAAAACCATTTTTGTGAAATTGGGAACATAAAATAGGTGAATATTTTCATTTTCACCCAAAAATGAAATATAGAACGTAGCTGTATAACTTTGGATTTGTAAACATTTTTCTATACATTTTTCCGCAAATTTTCTTAATATTTAATTTGTTCAAGGAATTTTTAAAATTTACTAGTTTTCATACGTTTATATAATATTTATATCCTTAATCTTATATGACTTAAATTTCCTTGCTCTTTTTCGCATAATTTCGCAAAACACTCGCTGTAACATATATTAAATATTTTGAAAGATTTTTTATATTCTCGCGTTACCTCATACATTAATATTCAGTTTCTAATTTGACATCAAAATTATTACTTTAACGATCTTTTGCTTAGGCTCCCTTAGACGCTATTGCAATAAAGTCATACTCATTTAACGATACGAACATATATTTCCAAAAATCGTATTATTCTCTCTCAGAATTATATTTTATCGACGATTTTTCCATAATGATTGCTTTTCCTCATACTTCTCATACACTATTTTGCACATAATTTCTATAAAATTTCAAGTAAAACTTTCTCATAAACGTTATTGTAATTACTTCCACGCATTTTTCAAGTCAATCTTCTAGTATATTCTTAATTCTTTTGACCACCTAAATATATATTCAATTTAAGTAAGACTCTTTTAGAATCTTATTTACCATGTTTACGCTTTTATACTGTACTGTTTTCATATATTTCAATCACTTTATTTCTTTTCATTTTTAAAATTGATTCGATTTCATATTTTCAAAGATTTTCAACTCATCTCGCAAACTTTCATATTCTTCTTAAAACCTCCGTCAACGTTTTAACGCTTTAGTAGTTGTTTCATACTCATTTCTTGCATTTTTCGTTCATTCTGTTTCAACAAGACTCTCTTAAATGATTTAACACTCCCACAGTTATTTCGTCATATCTCGCATAATTTCAAAGCACTACACGCAGCTCGATAAAGTTCGCATTTATTTATACATCAGGAGTTAGTTTCTAACAATACTCAAGCAAAACACTCTTTTTTTCAATTAGTTCAAAATTTAGCTATTATCGTTTTGGCGTATTTAGTTTTTTTCATACTCCATTCACGCAATTTCGATTTCATCTTACTGAAGATTCTTAAAATACGATTATTCTCCTCATAAACCATTTTTAATTTTTAACAAATAAGACTTTGGAAACTCTCTTATCGTTTAAACGCAATATAGCGTTTTAAAATTTTTATCATACTCTTTTCTCGCTAAATTTTATATTGTTAAAAAAAAATCTTTGTTATAGCTTTGGCGCTTTCACACTTCTTTCATGCATGTTTCATAGTATCTTACCGAAGGATTCTTAAAATACGCTTAATCTCATATACTTCATATACTAATTTTAATTCGAACGAGATTCTCTCTTATCGCTTAAGCCTTCTCATAATTATTTTACAACACTCACTCGTTTGATGTTAATAACATTAAGTTTTTAACAAAACTTTAGCATAAACTAGTTTCCTAAACCATCTCACACATTTTTAATACACTCTCGCATAACTTGATCAAATTAATCAACGTACATTTCTTAATACAGTTAATATTTTATTTCAAATCTCTCATGATATCAACGCTCATATAGTTTATTTATACTTTTCTCTCGCTTTTTATACAATTTCATTTAAAAAACATCAATTTTATTCTCACGGTAACATTAAATTTCATACAATACTACCGCATGGACCTCTTGTCGCTTTAAAGCTTTCGTAGTCATAATTTTCCCTCGCATTTTGTGTTCAATCTGCTGATTTTTCAATTCGCTTTTATTAATATATTAATGTTGAATTTATAAAACTTTTTAAGGTTTTAACACATTTACATTTATTTTTCTCTCTACCGTTTTATTTAACATTTCATTTCTTACATCATTCTATCACAAATTATTATATCTTAAATGATCTCAGATATAATTTTTAATACACTCTCAAAATTTTGATCACACTCAATTTCAAACAGAGCTTTCGCATAGATTCTCCTATCGCTTTAACACATTTTATACTCTTTCCTCACATTTTATTTCTTTCTTATTCATATATTACTTGTTTTCAACAAATACTATTCGAAATCGCTTTAACACTCTAACAGTAATTAAATACATTTTTTCTCGCTTTAATTCATTGGTTCTTTTACCGCTTTATCATATTCAATTCATACAATAATATTATATTTCCATCAAGTCTCGCGCATCTCTAATGCTCTCACAGTTATTTAATTACATTTTCTCATTAAATTTTAACGCATTTATAAAATTCCATTGCCAGCAATTCTATCATAAATTTTTAATTCTTTAAGGATCTCATGCTTTTCTAACACACTATCGCAAACAATTTTGTTCACTCTTTCTTCATACTGTTAATTCATACAATGATATTGAATTTCTATTAAGACTCTCTCGCATCACTTTGACGCTCTCACATTTATAATAATACTTTATCGCTAAATTTCAAATGCACTAACATTCCCTTTTCACAACACTCTGTCTTAAGCGATGTCAGATACTAAACTTTTACAAAAATTTTAATCATATTTAATTTCACACAAAACTTTAGCACAGGTTCCCTTATGGCTTCAACGCATTTAGTTCACACATATCCCTCTTACAATTTCTTACGCCTTATTTTAGATATTTCGAACACAAGTTCATATATTTCTAATACACGTTCGCAAAAATTTAACTCATACTCAATTTCGCGCAAAAAATTTCGCATAGGTTTTTCTATTGCTTTTACACATTTCGTTCATACTCTCTCCGTATTTTACATTCTTTTAATTCCTACATTAAAATTCAATTCCCATCAAGACTATCGTATCGCTTTAATCTCTATTTTAAAGTTAATAAATACTATTTTCTCGCTTTATTACAAATACACTAGTATTCCATTCCCAACAACTCTGGCACTATGAATTCATACTACTACATACATGCTAAACGATCTTAAATATTTTAAATACAGTCAAATCATATTTAATTTCGCCCAAAGCTTTTGTATTGATTCTCTGATCGCATAAACACATCTTTATATTCTTCCCTCACATTTTATATTCGTAATTCATACTTTAATACTCAATTTTTAACAAAATTCTCCGGTATCGCAAATCATATTCGCACAAAACTTTCGCATAGGTTCCCTTGTCGCTTTAACACACTTATTTTACACTCTTCCCTTGTACTCCCCATTAATACTTCAATACCCTTACAGTTCTTTTCTCTCAATATTTAAGGCCATTAAGATTACATTTTTAATACACTTGCATATTTTAATCATACTGAATTTCACACAAGACTTTCAAATAAGTACTCTCTCCGCTTTAACATCTTCACATTTCATCATAATCTTCCCTCACATTTTACAATCCCTATTATTCACACAATAATTTTAACACAGTGGTGGCAGACATAATCTTACCTACTTTCGACTTTTTTTTTAGTGAAAATTTTCCAAATGGCAAGTGAGGATATTTTTGGTAAAAATACAAAAGGTTTCAACGATTTTTCAAAATTTTAGTTTTCAACGTATTTGTAGTAAAACTACGAGGAAAAGACTTAAAAAATCGCATGTGGTTCTTTTAGAACCGCGGTTTAGTATATTCACAATATTCGTCGGGCCTGAGAAGAAAAAATACGTTCGTGGTGAAATATCACCAAAAAAAAAAAAAAAAAAAAAAAAAAATTCAATTTTAGTCTCATTACACAGCTCTACAAAATCATCATGCAGGGGTTTGAACTTAGTAGAAACATTTTTAATCAACTTATCAAATTTTTTCATCACATTACAAATAAAATCGCGGTTGAAAATACAAAATGCTATATTTGGGTTTTTGTAAATATAAAAAATGATGATCGTTTTTAAAAAACAGGGTTGGAATCAGGAGCTCAAATTCTGAATAAAACTAAAAAGAATTATCAATCATATTTTCTAAACGATTTTAATTTCTAGCAAAACATTAGCACAGGTTCCCTTATGGCTTTAACACATTTCGTTCATGCTCTTTCCTCATATTTTATACGTTAACTCTTTTGCCATCAATTACATCTTTAACAACATTCCATAAATTATTTCAAAAACGATCTGAAATATTTTTCATACATTTTCGCAGAAATTTAAATAATATTTTATCAATTTCGCACAAAACTTTCGCAAATTATTTTAGATATTTCTAATACACGTTAAGATATTTCCAATACACGTTCGTAAAAATTTTTTCCTACTCAATTCACGCAAAGAACTTTTGTATATGTTCTCTTATTGTCTCAAAACATTTCGTTTATACTCTTTCGCCGAATTTTATATTCTTTTTATTCATACATTAAAATTCAATACACATCAAAACCCCCGTATCGCGTTATTACAAAACAAATACACTAACATTCCATTCCTAACAATTCTGCACATGATTAAACGATCTTAAATATTTAAAATATAGTCTCACAAAAATTTAAATCAAAATTAATTTCGCCTATTCTTGATTCTCTGATCGCATAAACACATCTTTATATTCTTCCCTCACATTTCATATTCTTAATTCATACTTTAATACTCAATTTTGAAGAAAACATCCGGTAGAGTAAATCATATTCGCACAAAACTTTCGCATAGGTTCTCTTATCCCATTAACACATATATTTTACACTCTTCCCTCGTACTCTCCATTAATACTTCAATACCCTTACAGTTCGCTTCTCTCAATTTATAAGGCCATAAAGATTACATTTTTAATACACTTGCCTATTTTAATCATACTGAATTTCACACAAGAGTTTCAAATAAGTACTCTCACCGCTTTAACATCTTCACATTTCATCATACTCTTCCCTCAAATTTTACAATCCCTATTTTTCACACAATAATTTTAACACAGTGGTGGCAGACATAATCTTACCTACTTTCGACTATTTTTTTAGTGAAAATTTTCCAAATGGCAAGTGAGGATATTTTTGGTAAAAAATACAAAAGGTTTCAACGATTTTTCAAAATTTTAGTTTTCAAAGTATTTTTAGTAAAACTACGAGGAAAAGAATTTAAAAAAATCGCATGTGGTTCTTTTAGAACCGCGGTTTAGTGTATTCACAATATTCGTCGGGCCTGAGAAGAAAAAATACGTTCGTGGTGAAATATCACCAAAAAAAAAAAAAGAAAGAAGTCAATTTTAGTCTCATTATTGAACTTAGTAGAAACATTTTTAATCAACTTATCAAATTTTTTCATCACATTACAAATAAAATCGCGGTTGAAAATTCAAAATGCTATTTTTGGGTTTTTGTAAATATAAAAAATGATGACGCGATTTCGTTTTTCAAAAACAGGGTTCGGAATCAGGAGCTCAAATTCTGAATAAAACTAAAAAGAATTATCAATCATATTTTCTAAACGATTTAAATTTCTAGCAAAACATTAGCACAGGTTCCCTTATGGCTTTAACACATTTCGTTCATGCTCTTTCCTCACATTTTATACGTTAACTCTTTTGCCATCAATTACATCTTTAACAACATTCCATAAATTATTTCAAAAACGATCTCATATATTTTTCATACACTCTCGCAGAAATTAAAATCATATTTTATTTATTTCGCACAAAACTTTCGCAAATTATTTTAAATATTTCTGATACACGTTCAGATATTTCCAATACACGTTCGAAAAAATGTTTTCATACTCAATTTCACGCAAAGTACTTTCGCATATGTTCTCTCATTGTCTTAAAACATTTCGTTTATACTCTTTCTCCGCATTTTATATTCTTTTTATTCATACATTAAAATTCAATACACATCAAACCCCCCGTATCGCGTTATTACAAAACAAATACACTAACATTCCATTCCTAACAATTCTGCACATGATTAAACGATCTTAAGTATTTAAAATATAGTCTCACAAAAATTTAAATCAAAATTAATTTCACCCAAAGCTTTTGTATTGATTAATCGCATAAACACATCTTTATATTCTTCCCTCACATTTCATATTCTTAATTCATACTTTAATACTCAATTTCGAAGAACACTCCGGTAGAGTAAATCATATTCGCACAAAGCTTTCGCATAGGTTTTCTTATCGCATTAACACATTTATTTTACACTCGTACTCTCCATTAATACTTCAACACCCTTACAGTTCGCTTCTCTCAATTTATAAGGCCTTAATGATTACATATTTTTCACACTCGCCTATTTTAATCATACCGAATTTCACACAAGACTTGAAAATAAGTACTCTCATCGCTTTAACATCTCCCCATTTCATCATACTCTTCCCTCGCATTTTTTTTTACATTTCCATTTATTCATACAACAACACAGTGGCGGCAAAACATAAGGATCTTACCTACTTTTGACAATTTAGCAAAAATTTTCTAAGTGACAAGTGAGGATTTTTTGGTAAAAAATACTAAAAGTTTTGATGATTTCTGAAAATTTCAGCGCTAAAGAATTTTTAAAAAAACCTATGAGGAAAAGACTAAAAAATCGCTGTGGTTCTTTTAAAACCGTGATTTAGTGTATTCACAATATTCGTCGGGCCCGAGAGGAAAAATACGTTTGTGGTGAAATATCACATTAAGTCAATTTTAGTCACATTACACAGTTCTAGAAAATCATTTTTTGCACAGGTTTGAACTGTGATGCAAAATTTTTAAATCAATTTACCACGTTACATATAAAATCGCTGCTGAAAGTACAAAATGCGATTAATTTTTTTAAATTATACAAAAAAAATTACGACGCGATTAAGTTTTAAAAACAGGGTTCGGAATCAGGTGCAGAAATTCTGAAAACTAAAAATAATTATCCACCGTAAAATATTTCTTAAACGATTTCAGATGTTTCTATTACACTCAGAAAAATTGTAATCATATTTAATTTCTAACAAAACATTACTCGTAGCACAGGTTCCCTTATGGCTTTAACACATTTCGTTCATGATCTTTCCTAACATTTTTTTTTTTATTCTTTTCATCAATACATTAAATATTTTGCCATCAAAACTCTATCATATCGTTTTAACTCTCTTCCAGTTTCTCACATCTTTAAAAATGCTCGTATCATATATTAATTCAAAACCGAACTCAGATATTTTTCATACACTCTCGCAGAAATTTAAATTATATTTTATTTACTTCGCACAAAACTTTCGCATACGTTCTTTTAACGCATTAATATATTTATTTCATACTCTTCGTAGCACTCTCTCTTAGAATTTAAATGCCCTTAAAGCTATTTATTATATACGCTTACTTCAATTTGAAAACAAGTTTACATTTTTAGTACACACTCGCATATATATTAATCATAATTTCACACAAAACTTTCAAATAGGTACTCTCTCATCGTTTTAACACCTTCACATTTCATCATACTCTTTCCTCGCATTTTTTTTTACATTTCCATTTATTCATACAATAATGTACAACACAGTGGCGGGAAAACATAGCGATCTTACCTACTTTTGACAATTAAGCGAAAATTTTCCAAGTGACAATTGATGATTTTTGGTAAAAAATATTAAAAGTTTTGATGATTTCTGAAAATTTCAGAACTAACGAATTTTTAGAAAAACTATGAGGAAGACTTTAAAAAAATCGTATGTGGTTCTTTTAGAACTGTGGTTTATTCACAATATTCGTCGGGCCCCGAGAGAAAAAAAATACGTTCGTGGTGAAATATCACCAAAAAGAAAGAAATAAGTCAATTTTAGTCACATCACACAGCTCTACAAAATAATTTTTGCAGTTGAACTTTATGCAACATTTTTAATCAGTTTACCAAAATTCTCCCATCACAATTTTGATAAAATAGCTGTTGAAAGTACCAAATTTGCTTTTTGTGCTTATTTGTAAACTATAAAAAAAAAGCGATTGAAAGTTTTTGAAAATAGGATTCGGAATCGGGAGCTCAAATTCTGAACAAAACTAAAGAGAATTATCAACCTAAAGTATTTCTTAAAAAACGATCTCAAATGATTCTAATACACTCTCAGAAAAGTTCTAATCATATTTAATTTCTCACAAAACTTCAGCACAGGTTCCCTTATGGCTTTAACATATTTCGTTCACTCCTCACATTTTACATTCTTTTAAATACATTAATACTCTTTTTCCATCAAAACTTTTATCATATCGTTTTAACTCTTACAGTTTCTTACATCTTTAACTAAGCTCTATCATAAATTATTTCAGAAATGATCTCAGATATTTTTCATCACTCTCGCAGAAATTCAGATTATATTTTACTTCGCACAAAACCTTCCCATAGGTTCTCTTATAGCATTAACACACATCTTTCATATTCTTCTTTGCACTCTCTATTACTTAAATGCGCTTATTAGCTTATTAGCTATTTCACACGCTTCCCTCTTTTTATTTAAAATCCATTAATATTCCATTTTTAATACACTTGCATATATTTTAATCATATTCAATTTCACACAAAACGTTCGCGTAGGTAAAAAAAAAAGCGATTGAAAGTTTTTGAAAACAGGATTCGGAATCGGGAGCTCCAATTCTGAACAAAAATAAAAAGAATTATCCACCATAAAGTATTTCTTAAAAAACGATCTCAGATGATTCTAATACACTCTCAGAAAAGTTCTACTCATAATTAATTTCTCAGAAAACTTCAGCATAGGTCCCTTATGGCTTTAACATATTTCGTTCACTCCTCACATTTTACATTCTTTTAAATACATTAATACACTTTTTCCATCAAAACTCTTATCATATCCACTGTTGCCAGAAACATTTGTGCCTAATATGCTAAATCACCGAAAAAATTATGCTAAATTCTGCTTAATCGTGAAAAAAGAAAAATATGCTAAAAACATGCCAAACAAAAAATTACAAAAATGGTAAAATATTAATTCTGCTAAAGTACCACATATAGAAATATGCTAAAAATCTGCTGCGTAAAAAATATTGCAATTTTTACTCTACTAGCCGCGTTTTTGTTAAGTTTTCGTATTAGATAAACATTTTTGACAGTTTTTTAAAAAGGTAGTGTAATCATTGTTGGAAAAAATAATAAAAACTGAATCTTGCGTGGACAAAATATGCTAAAAGTCTGCTTTTGTCAAGCGAAATATGCTAAAAAGCATTTAGCATATTTTTCTAAAAAATATATGCAATTTTCGAACTCAATCTGCTAAATCTAGCAGAAAATATGCTAAAATGGTAACACTGATCATATCGTTTTAACTCTCTTACAGTTTCTTACATCTTTAAACTAAGCTCTATCATAAATTATTTCAGAAATGATCTCAGAAATTTAGATTATATTTTACTTCGCACAAAACCTTCCCATAGGTTCTCTTATAGCATTAACACATATCTTTCATATTCCACTCTCTATTACTTAAATGCGCTTATTAGCTTATTAGCTATTTCACACGCTTCCCTCTTTTTATTTAAAATCCATTAACATTCCATTTTTAATACACTCGCATATATTTTAATCATATTCAATTTCACACAAAACGTTCGCGTAGGTAAACTCTTTATCTAACAAAACTTTACCAAATACTAGGCCTTTTTTTAATCACTGGATTTATTTTATTTTGTTAAAAAATCCATATTTTGGTTTTTAATTTTCAAAATTTATAATTTTTATTAAAATCTAATACTTATTCGCCAATAAATTGTGCAAGAAAATCATTAAATTTTGTAAAAATGTGAACACAGGAATTGAAATAAGCTAAATCCAAAATGGATTTAAAAAATAAATGAATCCGTTTTGGATTTAGCTTTTCTTCCAGAAATTTCTTTTTCGCAAAATTTAAATTTTTTCTTTCACATATTAGGGAATAAGTGTTACGAGTTGCATAAAAATATAAAATTTTAAAAATTAAAAAACAAAATGTAGATTTTTTAAGAAAATAAAATAAATCCAGTGATTAAAAAAAAGGCCAACTATTTATATAACAGTCTTACAAATGCATACATACATATTTGATGCACTCTCTCGCATAATTTAAAATCAAATTTTTAAGGATTTTCTAAATTCGCAAAAATATTTAATCCAAACAAAATAAAAATCTAGAATATACTTCTTTTTCCGCTTTAACCCTTTTCATTTCATTATTTTATGTCTTCATAATACAAATTACTCAACCATCAGGGTGTAATCAAAATTTTGATTTTAACGCTCTTTAAACGCAATTCCATTTTCCTTTTAAACATTTTTTACATTATTATAAAATTTTCCTTAAAAAAAAATTTAAAAAAAAACAGTAAACCACATTTGTTAAGAAACACTTCATATCCTTCGCATGAACTTTTCGCTAAAGACTTTAAAAATACACAGTTTAATAATACCCCCTTTTCTCACACAATGTCATAACATTTTTCATATCTCTTTCAACATTTTTTCTTGTCTCACATTGTTTATTCAATATTTTCAAAATTTTTTAAATTCAATTTAAATTAAGCTTCACGCAAGACTCCTAGTATTAAACGCTCTCAGCTTTTCATACTGCGCTCTCGCTCTATTTTTTAGCATTAAGTTTTTTAGTCACTCTGCTTAAATATTCGCATTTATTCATACCATAGTATTGAATTTTAAACAAAACTTTCGTTTTGACACTTTCCATTTCATACAAAACTATATTGGCTTTTTGATACTATTATCTCGCAAAATTTCTTATCATATATATTTTTACTAAATATAATTCGCTTTAACGCTTATATCATACTCTTTCTCGCATTATTTTAAATTCTTCCCATCACACTAGAAACTTATTTTAATTTTTTTTTATTAATAAATTCGTTAATGTTTTGCTCTCAAATATATTCTCAATGCATTTTTTTCTGACACTTTCCATTTCATACAAAACTGTATTGGACTCTCTTATCGTTTTTGCTACTCTTATCTCGCAAAATTTCATATCATGTATATATTTTTACTAAAAATAATTTGCTTTAACGTTATATCATACTCTCTCTCGCATTATTTTAAATTCTTCCCATCACACTAGAAATTGATTTTTAATTTTATTATTAATAAATTCGCATTCGTTAAATGTTTTTGCTCTCAAATATATTCTCAATGCATTATTCTCTGAACTCTATTATCTCAAGGCATCTTAACCAAGGAAATCCTCATACTTTCAACACATCTTTTATCACATTGGTTTACACTCTCAAGATTGTTTTTTTTTTCTCAAACTTTATAAACCTCTAATCAATGCTCTCGCTGTTTTTATACTAGTTTTTTTTAATTTCTCTCAAATACACTCATGATCAACCAAATGCATACTACATTAAATTATTGTTCTTCTCTCTATTACGCAATTAGATTTAAAAAGTTTATTAAATAAAATTAAAATCACTTGCTCAGTTTTAGTATACACGAATCTCACATTTATTTATGAACTCTTGTTCAAGCACATACTCTTAAATCTTTCCATTGCTGAAATGATTACTTCCTCAAAACTACTATAAGCATCGACATTCGATTATATTTTCTCACTGTGACATACTCTCACTCAAAAATAACTCTCGCATTAACCACTCTAACTTCGCTTTCGTAGTTAGTTACAATTCGACTATTACATTCTCTAACAATCCATATAACTCTCAGTAACTTCATATTTTATTATTTTTTTCTAACGCATTCAAATATGTCTTCTACGCACTTATAATCGTTAGTTTGATTCTCATTTGAGCAATTTTCAATTCTTTCATAAATCCGCAATTTACATTTTTAATTTCAAAGTTCAAACAAGCTTTATATCTTCGCACTTTTCTTTCAATTTTTAAATCCATTTTCACATTTTAGCAAATATTTCACTCGCAACTTCAAGTAAACTCTATCATGTCATATCTATCACCCAAATTTCATAACTTCTTCGTTCTCATTGCAATTTCCAGTTTTATATAAAATACCTTCTTCAATACTTTTATCTATTGCAATTTCGTTCAAATTCTCATTTTAATTTATTTTGTCGCATCGCTTTTTCTACTTTTCCACCTCAGCGATTTATTCTCACTGCCTCTCACTCTATTTAAAATGCTGTTCTCACAAATTGTCATTCCAACAATTAATTAACTCATATCAATTACCGATAGGATCAAACTTTATAAGGCATTTCATAAATTTCAATTTCTTTTGAATTCATACATATAATTCCTTATCTCTTCAAGCATTATTTCTTAGCCATACAATTTTAAAATTTTTTCACATTTATAATTTTTTTCATTCCCAAATATTCTTATGTTCGCTATCATCACAATTCTCACTGTTTTATAATCTTCATCACACGTTCTTAAATACTTTCAGCAATACTTTTATCAACTTATTTCATTCTCAATTTCAATTTCTCAATATCAATTTAATTTCTCAATTTTATTTCAATTCAAATCCTTAATTTCATATAAATTTCATTTTAATTTCTCAATTTCATTTTAATTTCTCAATTTGATTTCAATTTCTCAATTTCGCAATTTCATTTCAATTTCTCAATTTCATTTCAATTTCTCAATTTTATTTTATCAATTTCATATTAATTTTATTTCTATGTTTTGTTATTTTACATTAGTTCTCTCTTTTACTGAAATTTCAACTCTGAAATTTCAATTACATTCATTATTTAACTAAAATTCAGTCATAATTCCATATAAATCTCTTGACCTACCATTCTATTTTCATACTTTTCAACGACATTATCATATTGTGTTTAATATTTCTTCATGCATTTCTCTTATTTCTACTTGCCTTCCACATTTGGCCATACTCTTCACTTCAAACTTTTGAGTTTCATACGAATGCATTTCTTTCATAGCTGAATAATTGAGCCAAATTTAGTTTTTAAATAAAAATTTTCAATTGTTATTTTCATCTCTCGTAATATTTTACGTAAAATATTCGCAACACCACTTTCAAATGTTTAACAGTTTTCTCCCTTTTCTAAAAATTTTAAAATAAATACATTCAACGAAATTTTCATATTTTGCTTTTAGTTTCAAAAACATTTGAATTTAACTCTCTAGTATTTTCTAACATAGTTTCGCAATATTCTATATTACTATCAATCTCACTTTTTAGTTTACTCATATTTCTTTAAATACTTTCATCAATCAATATTTTGTTTCGATTTCATTAAACATCTGATTTCAATTTCTTAATAACAATACTTTTTTCTCGATGATGCTTTTACATTAGTTCTCAAACTTGCTCAACCAATTATATAACGCTCCTTTCATTGACTCTCTCACTCTTTTAACTTCGCTATTTTTTACCTTCATTTCAAATTAAATTCCTCAAATCTAACGTACTTTCACGCAATATTTCTATTAATAAAAACTCAACTCACAGTGAATCAATCTTTTTGTTATATATTTTAATTTGGTTTTCAATTCATTATTCTTTAAATATTTATTTCAATCACAACCCTCAGTTTATTTTTCCTAATTTTCAACGATCAAAGTCTCATTTCCTCTCTCAATATTGCGCATTCTATTTCAGTTAGCTCACGAACTAGTTAAGTTTAGACGGTCCTGTTGAGTTTCGTTCACATTATTTAGAATTGTCAAATAAACCATCGACCAATATAATTTTATAAATTTTATAAATTGTGCTCTAGAAGAACGAATAAGTTAAAAAAATTAAACAAATTAAGCTGTGAACTATAACGCTCTCGCAATGACAAGATTTATATATCTTATCTCATGGCATTATTTTTCTGTATCAGTAATACTTTAAAACTCTTTCTCACTTTAATTCCTCTAATTACAATATAAATGCTACTGTCATTAAACTCGCAGTCTTAAGTTGGCTCACTCTATTTCAAATAGTTTAAAAAAAATGATGTTATTTTCACTAGTTTCAATCGAATTGTATCATAAATCTCCTTACCCAAAAATTAACACGCAACATTTATCACTTCTCTTTCAAAATAGATCGAGTTAAATTTGCTCTTATTCAACTGTCACATCATTTTCTTAGTTTTAAACATACTCGTACATGTATTTCACACCTATTTAACTCTCATAAATTAATTTTTATAGTATGCAATATCTCTCTCTAACTTCTACTTTTTCAATCTATTTTTCGCATTTTATGGTAAATTTTCTCATATATTTTTATCGAATACCTTAATATTTTCGTGAGTTTCAATTTCATTCAAAACCTTAATTCAATTTCTCAATTATACAAACAATCTCATTATTTTATCTAATTACATTTTCTTCTCAGTGATACTTTTAACTGCAATTCCTTTTCTTACGCTTTTTAAAACACATCTTACTGGCTCTTACTCTATCAGTTAATTTCTTTTAATCTCAACGATAATTCCTCATTAATCGCTTTCTCTGTCATACCATTACCCATTCTCAAATATACTCAAGCACGATCTCACAGCCAACTCTCATTTTCTCTTTTTGTTAATTTTATCATAATACATCTACAAATATTAGTTTTCTACTTAATTTTTTGTACATAATTTCATTTCACTTTCTCAATTTTAATTCCATTTTTATATTTCATATCATTATATATTTTTCTTTCTCATTCTTATTTTTTTCTTTTTCTTAAAACTCCATTTGGCATAAATTTTATCACACAACTACAATTACTTTTTCTAACATCTTTTATTCAAAATATATCTATGGCGGTGATTCATTCATGTTTTTATCATATATTAAGTGCGTAATTTTACGTTTACATGAATCGGATCAAGATTATCTTACTACTACTACTTCTACCATTCAAATTTATGTTTTTTTAAAAGCCAAAACACGCCATACATATTTTTCTCAAATTTTCACGCATCTCAACCAGCATTCAAATCAATTGTTTCCAACTCAAGACTTTTTTATTTCAAATACATTTTTACGAACACCATAAAATTAATTACAACTCAACAATTATTGCAGAACATATATCTACGCAATATTATTGTATATTACTCAATATTACTCAATTCATTCACATCTTTTACAATTTTGCAATTTTGATTACTTTTTGTTTTTTAATCTTACGCAATTACGTACGCTCGTTATACAGTATTTCAAAAATACATCGGTTTAATCTTGAAAATTACCCGTGTTTCGATTAGTTTACGTATGAGCAATATAAGCTGTTATGTTATTGGCATTTTTGAACTTTTCGTAAAATTCCTAATTAAAAAAAGATTGCATAACGCCATAAAAATGTATAAATATAACAAATACGCACTATAAAACTGGTTTTTTTTTAATACGTATGAGTAACATTAATTTAAATCTATTATATATTGCTCATACGCTCTTAAAGAATACGAATACACCAATCTAATGCCGAGCCTATATGACACCTGCCCGCTTTTATTATGTAACTCCATCAGGATTTTCTGCAAAAATATAAGAAACATAAAAGAACTTTAAAATTTACAGTTGATTAGAATTTAATTAAGATTAGTAACATTTAGTTATAATTTCCAAGTTTGAGGATATTTCTAGTAAATCAATGTAATATTTGCGACAATTCACAAATGTTTCGCATTTTCCCCAAATAGTGAAATTTTTATTCGTCTATCGCTTTCAAAAACGCAGTTTTATTTTTAAAAAAAAGTTATTTAAATAAATATTAGTTGAATATTTTCTTTCGTTTTCGTTATTCAGTTTGTTGTTATTTTTTAATTTTTCCAAACTCTTTTTCGCATATTTCTTACAAGTTATATTTGGAATATATTTTATCATGTAACGTAACGTATCATACATATATTATTTATTAATCATTTGTTCTTTTAATATTTAAATTTTTTCTCGAACCTGTTATCCGATTATTTTTTACCTTTTTCACAATATTTTTCGTTATTTTACGCAATTGTTTTTTAAATTTAACGCAATATTTTTTTAGTTTACTCTAAATTTATTTTCACTTTTTTCGCAATCTTTTTCGTAAATATTTGGAATATTTTCGTATTTGTCTTCAATTTTTTGTGTCATTTTTTATTGACTCTATTATTTTGTAAATATTTCTCATATCCTTTTTACGTTTGTTTGGTACGTTCTGATTAAATTTTTTCGCTGTTTTGTAACTATATTTATTGTTGGTATACAGATATATCTGACAATTTTAGCAATATATTTCTTAAAGTTTATTAGGAAGATTTTAAATTGGCTAACGAAATTATTTTATCTTTAAATGCATTTTTGCATTTTATTTGAAATAAAAATTTAAATAATTTTTTTGGTGTTATGCAAATAGTATTTTAATATATTTCCTAATTTTTTTTAATTTTTATTTATATTAATATTTCTATATTTCTATATTCTGATCTCTTTTTGGGAATATTTGTTGGCTAACGCAATTTTTTTTTTTTTATTTTATGTAATATTTTCGAAGTTAACTTTTCCTTTGCACATATTTTACTTTTTTCGTAAGTTTTATTTAGAATATTTATGATTTAACGCAATATTTTTAATGGGATATTTTTAACATTTTCGCAATTTTTCAGCATTTTTTTATCCTGATTAAAACTTTTTATTAGCAACATTATTCGTATGCAATATTTTGTAATTTATCATTTTATTTATTGACTCCCTGTTTAGTGAAAATACTTTTATCGCAATTTTACTGATTATATACAGTTTCGTGCATTTTTCCGCTTTACTAATATGTTTTTCTATCATTTAACTCTATATTTTCCAATTTTGTATCTCGTTTGTATTTATTTTCTGACCATATTTTATTAAGCTTATCACAATATTTTGTTAATTATTTCTAATACTTTATTCGCAACTTTATCGTTTATCCAATATTTTTCATGTTTATCCAGATTTTAAAACATTTAAGATTTTATTGGGGAGTTCTTTAATGGTCTAACTAAATGTTCTTATCTTTTAACTCAATATTTTTATAGTTTATGTTTGAAATTACATACAGTGTGTTCGTTTACACGAATTTCTTACTACTTTTACTACAATTGGAAAATTTTGTTTACTTTTTGTATTGAATTTTTCCAGCTGTAGTAAAAGTAGTAAATTGTAGTAAGTAAACGAACAAGCTTATATTCGTTTTTAATTTTCTAAAAGTTTAATTTAATTTCTTTTATCGTTCAGCGCAATATTTTTGTAATTTATTTTTCCTTTGTTTGGCATGCGTTTGGAATTTTTTCCTTATTCTTTTATATATTCGATTTTATTAATTAAATTTTTTTGTAAACAAATCTTGGCTTTACGTAATTTTATTTTATCGTTTAATTAATTATTGGCTGACGCAATATTTTATTAAGTTTATCGCAATATTTTGTTAATTTTTTTTTAATATTATCTTCGCAGTGCTTTAATCTGGATTACGCAACAAATTTTATCGTTCAACGCAAATTTTTTGAAAATTTATTTTTCGTTACGCAACAAATTTTATCGTTCAAAGCAATATTTTTTAAGTTTATTTTCTGTTTGTGGATAGATATTTTATAACCTTTGCCGCAATATTTTCCTAAATTTAGCTAGAAAGACTATCTTCGCAATGTATTAAATTGGATTACACAACGTATCTTTATTGTTTAAAGCAATATTTATTTCTAATCTTTGCCGCAATATTTTCCTTAAATTTAGCTAGAATACTTCCAATAGTCTAGAGAAATTTTATCTTTTTGTCGCGTATTTTACGTTTCTTTGATGCAACCGTTTGATTAGACCGTTTATTAACGTTTAACGAAATATTTTTTATCGTTGAACGCAATATTTTTTTTATCGTTCAACGCAATTATTTTTTTATCCTTTAACGCAATATTTATTATTTTATGTAATATTTTCGTAAATTTTTCTTTTATTTAAAAATATTTATCATTTAACTCAATCGTTTTAATGGGATATTTGGAACATTTTGCAATTTTTCTTTTATTTTTCAGCATTTTATTTGACCTGATTAAAACTTTTTATTCGCAATATTTTCGTATGCAATATCTTGGTAGTTTTAGTTTGATTTCAATTAGTTCGGAATTTTTCATAATTTGTTGACTCTGTTTAGTGAATATATTTTTAGCGCAATTATTTTTATCGTTTACCACAATATTCCTATAGTTCAGTTTCATTTTTATTGACTACTAATTCTGCATGTTTCGTATATTTTTCCGCTTTACTTTATCATTCAATGCTATATTTTCCAAGCTTGTATCTTCGTTTGTAGTTATTTTCTGGCCATATTTTATTAAAAGCTTTTCGCAATATTTCATTAATAATTCCTAATACTTTATTCGGAATACTTTTAGCGCTTACGCAACATTTCTTAATCTTTTATCCAATATTTTTAGAATTTATGCAGTATTTTTCCTAACAATATTTTCTTTAAATTTTAATTGGAAAGAGTTTTAATGGTCTGTCGAAAATGTCTTATCTTTTAATTCAATATTTTTATAGTTTATGTTTGAAATTACATATTTGTTTTTAATTTTCTGATGGTTAAGTTGAATATATTTTTTTTTATCGTTTAACGCAATAATGTTGTAGTTTATTTTTCCTTTATTTAGAATGTTTTCGAAATTTTTTTCCCCTATTTTTTATTTATTCGATTTTTGATTAAATTTTTCTTGTGAACAAATTTACTTTTATCATTTAACTTAGTGTTTTGTAAATATTTGTTTTTTTTTATCCTTTTCCGCCTTTAGTTATTTATTGATTGACGCAATATTTTATTAAAAGTTTATCGCAATATTTTGTTAATCTTTTATCTTCGCAATGCTTTACGTTGGATTACGCAACATATTTTTATCGTTTAATGCAATATTTTTAAAGTTTTTTTTCGTTTATAGATATTTTATTACTTTTGCCGCAATATTTTCCCTAAATTTAGCTAGAAAGACTATATTCACAATGCTTCAAGTTGAATTGCGCAATATATCTTTATAGTTTATTTAATGCAATTTTTTTCTAACTTTTGCCGCAATCTTTTTTTAAATATAGCTGGAATGATTTTCAATATATAGCCTAAAGAAATGTTATCCCTTTACGCCATTTTTTAAGTGTCTATCTTTTTTAAGTTGATTTAACGCAATTTTGTATCGTTTAACGCAATATTTTTTTATCGTTTAACGCAATTTGTTTATAGTTTATCGCAGTTTTTTTTATCGTTAAAAGCAATTATTTATGTATTAACGCAATATCTTTTTTAACCGTATAACGCAATATTTGTTTTTTTGATCGTTTAACGCAATATTTATGTTTTTATCGTTTAAGGCAATATTTGTGTTTTTTCCGTTTAACGCAATTTTTTTTTCGTATAACGCAATATTTTTTTATTGTTTAACTTTAATGGTCTAACGAAATGTTATTTTTTAAGGAAATATTTTTATTTTGTTTTTTTTTTTCATTTGAAATATTCGCATCTGTTATTTGTATTTTGTTTCATTTATATTGATTCTTCTGTTTCGTGATTTTTTTTGCCGCTATGCACAGTATATTTCTAACAACATTAAAAGCAATATTTTTCTCGTATGTATTTCCAGGCCTTTTTCACAAAATTTCTTGGTTAAAGAGAATTCTCAATCGTCTAAAGACAATATTTTATTAAAAGTTTATCGCAATATTTCTCAATATGTTCTAATATTTTTTCGCAATGCTTAAAGCTGGCTTACGCAACATATTTTTATCGTTTAACCCCATCTCTAACCTTTGCCGCAATATTTTTCGTATATTTTGATAGAAAAAAATATATCCCAAAGAGTTCGTCCTATCTTTTAACGCAATAAATTTGTAGTTTATTTTACATGTTTTACTTTTTCTGAGGATTTGGCTCAATATTTTTTATTTTATTGTTTAACGCAATATTTTGGCAGTTCATTTGAAATTTTGTTATTTAAAATGGTTCCATCTACTTTTTCGCTTGATTTTTAATGATTCAATAGTTTTATGAACAAAACTTCGCTTTACGCAATATAATTTTATGGTTCAATATAATATTTTTTTAAATAACCTAAAGTTAACACAAACTGAAAATTAAAAAATTCAAATTTATATGGAATTTGACATCTGTAACTCTAAGTTAGCTCAAATTTTAGGTTAACTTGTTTATTGTTAATGGAGGTAAATAGTTTTAATTTATTGCCAAATTATTGTAACGCAATATTATTTTGTATATTCTTCGTGTGTTGGGAACATTAGATTTTTTTTGTGTTTTATTGGCTTTGTTGGCATTGTTAATATTCTTTTCTTTACAATATTTTTAAAATCTTACACGATATTTTTTTGATCGATTATTGTCAAAATTTCATAGTTTCTACAATTAGTAGTAGTTCTCCCATCAAACAGAAAAAATGGATCATCCTTAATTCTTTTCGCATTAAAATTGTTCTTAACGTAAAGTTTTTAAATTTCTATAATACAGTTAAATCTACGCAATCCCTTTAAATTTTGTTCTTTGCATTCAATTTTTGTACCGTAAAATGTCTGTTAATTCGCTTTTCGAAATTCTTATTAAGTTTTTTAAACGATCTTTGGACGTCACTAAGTTTGTTTTTTTTTTTCAGTTGGATTAAATATTTCGATTTTAACTTTCTAATAATTCTAAGACTATTTTTTCATTATCGCACGTATTTGAAATTAAAAACTTCATATAAAAACCATGACTTATTCAATATCAAATTCTGTTTAAATTGCTCAAGGTTTATAAAACCTTTAGATAGAAATTTTACATAACGTAACGTAATTTATTTTGATTTATTAAATCAATTCCTTTCGATGTGTTTCGTGTGTGAATCGAAAAAAAAACATTAAAAATAAATATTAGTTTGTTTAAAAGCAATTTCTTAAACAATCTTTGGAAAGATTTTTTAGATAACATGTAATTTTTTTTTATATAGCAATTAACTTTTATGTTCTTTTGACGAAAATAGTTTTCTTAAAATGGAAGTTATGAATCCAAAAAAAAAAAATCATTTAAAAAATGTTTTATTATGGGATGTAATTAATTTTCAAATCAAATCAAAAATCAAAAATACATAAAAAATTCGTAAAAAAAGATAATTTGTAAAAACGTAAGCAAACCTAAATTTTGGTTCATTTCTTTAAACATTAAAAAAAAAAATTCTACGTAGCGTGAAAAATGTTTCGAAAAAAAATTCGAAAATTTTCCTTAATATTTTAGCATTGTTCAAGGTCGAAAAACTCTTCACCGAGTTTATTTTAATTTTCATATTACGTTAATAACTTTTGTTACGCAATTTTGTAAATTCTAATTACTGCTTTAAGAACGATATATATTTTTTAGGAAGAGTTTATTTTCCACGAATTAATGTGAATAATTTTTATTTTAATCATTTATATTTCATTGATCCTTTCGTGTCTTAAAATTTTAGCGACTTTTGAAAATCAAATTTAAAAAATTTATAAAACATTCTAGGATTTTTGTATAATTTGAATATTTTTTGGTTCTCTGCGATAAATTAAGATAAACTTTTGCTTTAAAATTTTAGCGATCTTAATAAAAGCAAATTAAAAAAAATGTTCATATTTTTTAAATATTGGACTAACGTGAAGTGAAGTAACATGTTGAACGTGAAGTTTTGATTTATGAATTACTATAATACTAGTTGATATTTGACTTAAATTTACATAAGGTATGAATTTTTATGTGTATTTAATTTCTGGCAGGGTTGGTAGATAACGTATTTTGAAGACGATCAAATAAACATATTGGTCAAATTTGTTTTGCAGTTTTAACTATTCTTTTTTGTATAAAATCAAATTTACGAAAATTTGTATAAAACATTTTCAATTTATGACGTAAGAGTTGCTCAAAGATGGTTTAGAATATGTCAAATTTGTTTTGCAGTTTTAACTATTCTTTTTTGTATAAAATCAAATTTACGAAAATTTGTATAAAACATTTTCAATTTATGACGTAAGAGTTGCTCAAAGATGGTTTAGAATACGCACATATATTTTATACACCTCTAAATACACATGCAATAACTAATTTAATTTTTTCAAAAATTTAATTTTGTTATACATATTTTTATAATTAATTGGCGCAGTCATTGTGTGAAACATTTTATATGTTTTTCAATATTTGTCTTTTAAGTTAGTTACTATATTTTTCAGTAGGAACGCTTAGATATCTGCATTTTGCATATTTTTAATACTTTGATTTTTCGAAAATAATTTACGAATTTTATTACGTAACGTAAATACGTAAAACCAAATTCGCACACGGATACAAAAAATCGTACTTAAATCAATTATTCTTTACATTAATTTAAACAAGAATCTTATTAAAATAATTATTTTTGTAACAAATTTTTTCGTCTTCAAATTAATATCGATCGTTTTCGCATTTTAAAATTAGAAACATATTTAAATTAAAAAAAACCTTGTTCGATTTCAAAGCTGCTGATATTAAATTTAATGTTGTTTCTGCTTGAAAATAAAATGTTTATATATTTAGTTCGTCATATAGTTTTAGCTCATTCTTTTAAAAATGTAATGATTTTTAAAATCAAATTAAAAAGAAAAAATATAAACTCAATTCTACCTGTAAACTGTGTAAAACTGGTCAAACTCCATATATAAAAAATATATAAGGTTAACAAGGAATTTACGAGTTGTAATAAGTAAGCCTATTATTTAATATTTTGAAAATAAATTTTCAGATTTTGCTGAAGTTATCGCATAAAGTAGGTTGTATAGTAAATGTAATTGAAAGAAATAGAAAACATGATTTTCTTCATGGGATTTAAAATATTTAAAATTAATATAGAACTGTCGATAAGTGTGCAATCTTCAATAAAGATATTAAGGTTTTTTTTAATTAAAATTCCCACAGTACTATAGAGATTTCTTAAAATAAATGATTTTTTTCGGAAAAGGTGTTTTCTGAATTTGCTAGTAATAAATTTCATTTATGTTTTCAAGTTTTAACGATCTTTTATTTCAAAATCAAATTTAAAAAACTTGTAAAGCAATTGAAAGTTTAAAGCAGGTATTTATTTTTCTTACAAGATTTATCGCAGACTTCATAAAATGCAGTTGTTTTTGCGCTCATTTTTTTTATAAATAATATTGATTAGATTATATTTTCATTTCAACATGCTTTTTACGCAAAGTTTTTTTTCATTATCATATTTACTAAAAACTCATTCAACAAATATTTCAAAATAATTAACAAAAACTAAAATTATCTTGGCGATTATAATAAAATTTTGATAAAATACTTGACTGTTAAATATTGCGAATATAGTCGTTAAAACGATTTTACTGTCTTGATTTCGAAAAATCTATTTTCAATACTTTCGCTATTTGAACACTTTCGTAGTTGAACAATTTAAACATGTCATAGAAACGCTGAATATTTTTTGACAAACGAAGTTAAAACTGACAATATTTATCAGAAATTAGTGAAGACAATTTTTTTTAACATTTTGTATTTTTATAGAGAAAAATCTATATAAAAAAAAACGAATTTATTATTAAACCGATTTTAGTTTACTATGGTGTTTTTGGCCACTTGAGAAATTGTATTATGGCAGCCCGTAATAATCAATTTTATAAATTTGAAGTTATTTAAATGAAAAGTATATATTATTATAACGGAATAAAAATTACCATATTTTCGATTTTGTGTCTGGACAATTAATGTCCCAATAATCACATAGGTTTTAAAAATTCAAGTGCTTTAAATTTTGCTTGAAGTAAAGTAGATTTCAAATTCTATCATTTTATATTTAGAAAAAATATTTCAAACTTGAATTTTTATTTCCCTTTTGCTGGATTATGCTATTGATATAAAATGTAATTAAAGTTGTATTCAAGCCTTGAAACTGGAAAACAGGGCTGGAATTGGACTAGTTTTCAAACTTGAATTCCAGTGAAATTGTTTATAGGGGTTCCAATCAATAAAAAAAAAAATGTAACTTGATCCTATTTTGATTTTTAAATATTTTTGGAAATAAGTACCTAATTTCGTAAAACACTTGGGTGAAGTGAAGAGAACTTTCAATGGAAATGGAGTGGAATTTTGTAACAAAAACAATTTCTATAGAAGTAACACAACACTTTACCGAAGTGTTTAGAAAATTACCCCCTAAGTCATATCAAGAAAAAATTGTCTTTTCAAATACATATGTATAATTTGACAACTACGGATACAATATTTTTTTTTACAATTTGGTTGAAGCTAAGGCGTAAGATTGTTTTATGGTTTTTAAACCAGTGGATTTATCTTTATTCAGCTAAAAATATCACCGTTTCAAGTATTTAAATATATCAGTTAAACAAACGTGTATTTTCTTAAATACATACATATGTATTTCGCAAATCTGTGTATTTCTTTTTTAGCATGAATCATTTTTCATAATCCCCCTGATTATGTAAGGCGTTGGCGTATTTAGTAAAAACGCCTCCATACAAATCGAATTTTTCAAAATCGAAATTAACAAAAAGTGAAATTTTTCTGACGAATCTAATACAATTTTGATAAAAAATAAGTCTTACTCGACGGTTAAATATTATAAAAAATATTTGTTCTAGCGACTTTGCTGTAAAAACGCATAAAAACGTCTACGCCTTACATAATCAGGGGGAATTATTTCGCCAATTTTCGTTTCGCAATTTTTCCATTTTATTGCATTTTTAATTATAAATGATGTTAAGGACTTCTTAATTTCATTCATTTCTCATTAATTTTTAGAAATGTTTTCTTGAATATCATATATATGTACATTAGGGTTATGATTTTTTTGATTTTTTTGCAAATATCAAATTTTACATGTCCTAGCCAAAAAGGCCATAAAAAAATATTAAGAAACGCAATTTTATTTTTTCGCTGCTGTCAAAAAAGTTCCCGCACCAAAAGGGTTGAAATTTGGTCTACATGGTTTTATTTTAATTAAAATATTTCTCCTAAGTTTTAAACAAATGAGACTCAAACGATGATTATTAAAAGCTATTTATGGTATAAATTACGAAACTTTTTGGAGGGACATTTTTTGTCATTTACAATAATTTTTGTAATAATTCGTTGTCTCCCCGAGCAAAAATTATTTTTAGAAATTTCATTTGGTGCGGAAGGTTTTTTTTGCCGAAATGACCCGCAAAGAAGGATTTTTATTATTAATTTAGTATTGCCTATCCCGTGGTGATAGGTAAAATTTTTATTAAAAATGAGTCATAACCCTAATGTACATACATATTTATATTTTACAGATTTAAATTTATATTTCGCTGTTATTTGCAATATTATTTATTATATACTTTTAATAAAAAAAATCAATATCATTTTAATATTAATCGCCTTTTAGCTTTATATTTCAAATTAATTTAAATAATCGCCTTTTCGCTTTATATTTCAAATTAATTTATATAATCGCCATTTCGCTTTATATTTCAAATTCTTTTAAATAATCGCCTTTTCGCTTAATATTGCAAATTAATTTATATAATCGCCTTTTCGTTTTATATTTCAAATACATTTAAATAATCGCCTTTTCGCTTTATATTTCCAATTAATTTATATAATCGCCTTTTCCCTTTATATTTCAAATTAATATATATAATCGCCTTTTCGCTTTATATTTCAAATTAATTTATATAATCGCCTTTTCGCTTTATATTTCACATTAATTTATATAATCGCCTTTTCGCTTTATATTTCAAATCCTTTTAAATAATCGCCATTTCGCTTTATATTTCAAATCCTTTTAAATAATCGCCTTTTCGCTTTATATTGCAAATTAATTTATATAATCGCCATTTCGCTTTATATTTCACATTAATTTATATAATCGCCTTTTCGCTTTATATTTCAAATTAATTTATATAATCGCCATTTCGCTTTATATTTCAAATCCTTTTAAATAATCGCCTTTTCGCTTTATATTTCAAATCCTTTTAAATAATCGCCATTTCGCTTTATATTTCAAATCCTTTTAAATAATCGCCTTTTCGCTTTATATTGCAAATTAATTTATATAATCGCCATTTCGCTTTATATTTCACATTAATTTATATAATCGCCTTTTCGCTTTATATTTCAAATTAATTTATATAATCGCCATTTCGCTTTATATTTCAAATCCTTTTAAATAATCGCCTTTTCTCTTTATATTTCAAATCCTTTTAAATAATCGCCTTTTCGCTTTATATTTCAAATTAATTTATATAATCGCCATTTCGCTTTATATTTCAAATCCTGTTAAATAATCGCCTTTTCGCTTTATATTGCAAATTAATTTATATAATCGCCTTTTCGCTTTATATTTCAAATACATTTAAATAATCGCCTTTTCGCTTTATATTTCCAATTAATTTATATAATCGCCATTTCGCTTTATATTTCAAATCCTTTTAAATAATCGCCTTTTCGCTTTATATTGCAAATTAATTTATATAATCGCCTTTTCGCTTTATATTTCAAATACATTTAAATAATCGCCTTTTCGCTTTATATTTCCAATTAATTTATATAATCGCCTTTTCGCTTTATATTTCAAATCCATTTAAATAATCGCCTTTTCGCTTTATATTTCAAATTAATATATATAATCGCCTTTTCGCTTTATATTTCAAATTAATTTATATAATCGCCTTTTCGCTTTATATTTAAAATCCACTTAAATAATCGTCTTTTCGCTTTATATTTCAAATTAATTTATATAATCGCCTTTTCGCTTTATATTTCCAATTAATTTATATAATCGCCTTTTCGCTTTATATTTCAAATTAATTTATATAATCGCCTTTTCGCTTTATATTTAAAATCCACTTAAATAATCGTCTTTTCGCTTTATATTTCAAATTAATTCATATAATCGCCTTTTCGCTTTATATTTCAAATTAATTTAAATAATCGCCTTTTCGCTTTATATTTCAAATCCATTTAAATAATCGCCTTTTCGCTTTATATTTCAAATTAATATATATAATCGCCTTTTCCCTCTATATTTCAAATTAATTTATATAATCGCCTTTTCGCTTTATATTTAAAATCCACTTAAATAATCGCCTTTTCGCTTTATATTGCAAATTAATTTATTTAATCGCCTTTTCGCTTTTTATTGCAAATTAATTTATATAATCGCCTTTTCGCTTTATATTTCAAATCCATTTAAATAATCGCCTTTTCGCTTTATATTTCCAATTAATTTATATAATCGCCTTTTCGCTTTATATTTCAAATCCATTTATATAATCGCCTTTTCACTTTATATTTCAAATTAATTTATATAATCGCCTTTTCGCTTTATATTTCAAATTAATTCATATAATCGCCTTTTCGCTTTATATTTCAAATTAATTTAAATAATCACCTTTTCGCTTTATATTTCAAATTAATTTATATAATCGCCTTTCTGCTTTATATTTCAAATTAATTTATATAATCGCCTTTTCGCTTTATACTTCAAATCAATTTAAATAATCGCGTTTTCGCTTTATATTCTCAATAGCTTCATTTCGTTACATCATTTCTGTTAATATATTTTAGAATATTTTATTCTTTCCGCTTTATGCATTTTCGTCAACTTCGATTTAGCCCTTTATATTTTTTATATATTTACGAATCCGAATCGAGTTACATGGTTACCCCTTCAAATTTGTATTTTACACGCCTTCATTCATAAAATTACATTTTACTTTATTATTCTCAATATTTTTACACCGCCTTTTTTCGTTCTAAAATAATGTTTGAAACTTCGTTGATTTCTCCTGATTAACGTTTTCTAATTTTTGTCCGTTTCCTCCGTTTATGGTACAGAAATTCTGGAATATTTCGTCGCAGTTTTAGTCGCAATATGAATTTTCAATCACTTTATTGTTCGCAATATTTCTAAAGTTTTTCATATTTATTCAATATAATTTTAATAATCGCCTTTTTTCTTTCTAAGATAATGTTTGTAACTTCGTTGATTTCTGTTTATTAACGTTTTCTAATATTTGTCCACTTCATCCGTTTATGGTAAAGAAATTCTGGAATATTTCGTCGCAGTTTTAGTCGCAATATGAATTTTCAATCACTTTAATATCATTATTTTCCTGATTCGTAATTTCCCAATTTTTCATATTTCGCTATTCGCAAATTTTCATATTTCGCAATTTTTCATATTTCGTAATTTTTCATATTTGGCAGTTTTTCATATTTCGCATTTTTTCATATTTCGCAATTTTTCATATTTCATAATTTTTCATATTTCGAAAAGTTTCATTGATTTCTTTGTTTTTTTTTCTTTTCTTTTCATTCTTTAAGACAAAATCGTTTATTTAATCATTAATAGCAATATTTCACAATTTCAAAAAAAAATGTACCTACCTCGACAATTATCATTTTGGCCCATTTTATTTATTTTTGCTGTTTCATAATTTTGTTATTTCATTCACATAAATTTGCAATACTTCAATATTTTATTTATACCTTTCTCCAAACCTTTGTTTTTCTCTAACGAATTTAAATGGCTAACTTAATACAAATTATATTTATGTAATTTAAATTTCAATTAAAAAAATTGTTTCCGAAATATGTAGTATGTTTCGCTTCTTTGTATTTCTAACTTTCTTTCGGCCTTTTCGCTTCATTTTGAAAATATGTTTAATATGTCGCTAAATTACATTTCGCAAATATTTTGACTATATAATTTCGCAACTTTTCCGTCTCTTTAAAATTACTTCAAATTCTGTTACGCGTATAAATAACGAATACTCTACAAGTTCTATTTACATATTATTAAATTTAATTATAATTTTGAAGACAAAATAATTTCCTAAATATTTATGTCTAAATACATTATAGTACAATTAAGAACAAAACGAAGTTTACTTCGAATTTAAACTAAAGATTAACAATTTTCATTTAAAATTCTAAATTAAATACGAGTTATTGAAATTTGTTAACTTTTTATTGATTTTTCGTAAAATTCGTAAATTTAACTTTGAACTGTCAAACAACATTCATAACCGATTAGAAGAGTAATTGGTGAATAACAAATGAACCAGAAGAACGAAGTAGTTCAATAAATCGAAATGAGCGAACATTTTCGAATTGTATTTGAATTTTCATTACTTATTAAAAGACTGGTGTTCCTTTTTTGTCATTTAAACTTTTTTCTCATCAAAAGTCCGCAGAAGTATTAATACAGTAATTTTTTCGGAATTTTACTATCTTGCAGATTCTGTAATTTTATCCATTTATTTCGCTAATTTGGTCAATTAAAATTCGCTATCAACTTTTTCGTTTACCATTTCCACCTTCCTTTACCATTCATTTATTTCGTAATTTTCCACTTTCCTTTACCATTCATTTATTTCGTAATTTTTCATTGCAGTAACACTACGAGTAATTTTATTCTACCCAATTCTAAGCATTAAATTTCGATAATTCAAATTACCAAATCTTTGTTTCTATTTTGTTAAATTTTATCGTTTTTTTTTTAAATAATTATAAAAATTTCCATAAAATAAATTTGGAACTCTGCAAATACCTTGTTTTCGCAAATTTTTCTAATCTTTTGAATTATAAATTCATTTTATATACTATATAGTTTATTTCGCCGATTTTAATTACTAATTTATATTTCGAATTTTGCCGAGTATTTAAATTTTTTATAATTTATGTATTTAATCGCTTGTTGTTTCTGAATTTTCGGCCATCGCTCATTCCGCTGATAAACCTTTTTAATTAATGTAAATTATGAATCAAAAGCATTTTAAGCTGTTTATATCTTTATGGTGGGTCTCATACTGTAGGTTTAACTTTAACTTAACTAAAAACAAAATAAAATGTCAAAAAAATGTACACAAAACAACAACAAATTTTTGGGTTAACTATTAACCTAAGTTTAAACCTGCATTATGAGACCCACCGTTAGTAGTTTTACATCTCGCTATTTTCGGCCTACATACATACATATTTTTGTTTTATGGTTTATTTCATTTTATAAAAATTTTTAAATAATTTCTTCTCATATCTTTAAATTCAAAATTTTTCATATTTTTTGTTAAATCAACTAACTTGACTTATTCTGAAGACTGCTTTGAACTATGCTGAAATTAAAACCCTGAATTTTTTAAAAACTTATAGCTCAAATACTAATAATAAAATGCAAAGTCTAAGCTCCTTTACAATTTTTAAAATTAAAAAGATATACTTAATAAATATGATGTCATCTAAATCTATTCTATTTTAAAAAATAACTTGCTATCTAAACAATACTGAAAATTCAAAATAAACCTTGAAGTGAATTTTATAAAATTATGTTTTAATTAAATGAATGTTATTTAACTTAAATAACAGATCAACTAAAAACATTTCCCCCATTCATTATGTTTTAATGCTATTTTGATGTTAGCTATTTCTGACTTTTTCAAAGGTTCCTATTAGAAGAATCAAAAAAGATATCAAAAAAGATATCAAATAAGATCTCTTGAATAAGTACTTGGGTACAGACTCATAAACCCATTACATGCTCATTGGAAAAATATTTTTAATAACGAAGATAAGTATTATATAAAAATTATAACACTTCAATACAATGTGTAATATTTTAACTATTTAAAGTAAAAAGGTTTAAATTACCGATTTTTAATAATACTTGTAAAAGAGAAATTGAAGACTTTTCTATAAAACACGTGTTCAATGTTTCAATAATAACATTTAAGATCTAATACGATATTTAGCATTAGAAAAATCGCCTTTGTATTGAAAATATTTAAAAAAAAAACGTGACCTCTTTATTATTTATGTATTTCAATATGAAAGAAAGTAAATTTTATTCTAAAGTTAGATGAAACACTTTTTCCAATTCTATTTATATAATTTTAAAATACTTAAAATTTCAAAAATACTTTAGATATCATAAAAATCAAACTATATGTCTTTAAATGAAAAATATATCGAATAATATAATTTTATATAAATTTGAATACTGAAGTAAAACAATTTTGAGATTTTAAAAATATAAATTCAATAAGTTAAAACTCAATAACTTTAGCTATTTTCTATTCGTATTCTAACTCAAAATAACTTTTTTTTATAATTTAAAATTGGTTTTTGTTTACTATTTGATCGCAGTACTTTAATTTTTCGCATATTCTACTCGTAAATAAAGCAAAATAAAAAAATTTCAAAAAATGAATTAAAGAAAATAATTTTAAATTCCTAAATTTAACCTTATTGCTTTCAATTTGTAAAATATTTTGTTATAGTGCGTGAATTAAGAATTTTTTTCAACTCATTTTGTAATTCGTATGTTTTAAGAACTAATTTTTCATTTAATACATTTAAAAAAAAATTTAATGCAAAATATAATTAACCCCTGAGAAAATATTTTAAATAAAAATCTTGTTAGCAAATTAAATTAAAAAAATGGTTTGCAAATCTGAGACAAATCAACTCGCGAATCCAAATATAAAAAGATAATTCAGGCAAAAAAATATCAAAATTCGAGAAATTAACTATTTTTTTTTTATTCTTTTCTTAGGAATGTTTTACAGTTATGAATTTTTTTGCAATTTTGGTTTTTATATAGACTTTTTAAGAGCACTTATTCTAATAAAACTTGTTTATCTATGTAATTGAATTCTAATTTCTAACTCAAAATGATTTCCCTATAGAGAAAAAAATTGTTTATATTATTTTTTTTCAAATCGCTTATACTTAATATTTGTTAAGTTAAATTTTCGCAATATCATCGCTTTTATTTATTTTTGTAGATTCAATTAATAATAATTTCTGTAAATTCTCCATACTTTAGCGCTTATATTTAATATTGTAGTTCTTTTATGTTAAGTTTTCGCAATACCATCGCTATTATTTTATTATTTTTGTAAATTTTTCATACTTTTATTCCTTCGCTTTTTTCATTTCGTTTATATTATCACATGCGATAATTTATTTTCCGCTTTAATACCAATTTTGGTTCAGATTCATTTAATCCACTATTTGACTTTAAACCAATTATTTCGCTGATTTTACTGACTTTTTTTCATTTAATAAACGTATTTTCAAAAGAAATGTTTTAAATTTTTAATATTTTTCATGATTGGCAAACACTAAAACGATTTAAAACCCTTTTAAACGACAATCGTTAAGGTGCTTTCACAATGGTGGAGTGGCTCTGCTCTTCAGCACAGATTCAAATGTTAACTGTTCACAATGCAGAGTAGAGTTACTTCAAAAAAAATATTTGACATTTCAGTATTTACCCAGTTTTTGGGAATCAAACAAGTTTGCCTCTGGAGTGGAACAAAAAGAGATAGCAAAATATAAAAATGTATTAGTATAAAAGAGAAATAAAATACATTTGCTACAGATTGGAGTACTCCGTCATTGTAAACGCACCTTAAAGGTGCTTTCACAATGGTGGAGAGGCTCTACTCTGCAGCACAGATTCAATTGTTAACTGTTCACAATGCAGAGTAGAGTTACTTCAAAAAAATATGTGACGTTTCAGTACTTACGCAGTTTTTGCGAAAATCTTGGCATGGCTTTTACTGCAATTATTATAAAATAATTTTTCATTTTGTAAATTACCCGTAATTGAAAACATTTGTTTATATTTTTTTATAATTTGTTGACAATTAGAGATGTGAACAAATTAGGGATGTGTTTTTTTAGTTATATTTGTCATGTTAAACAGTTAACAGAGTGATGTTAACTCTAGAGTGCAACAAATCCGTACTCCAGAGTCAAACAACTTTGACTCTGGAGTGGAATAAAAAAAGATAGCAAAATACAAAAATGTATTAGTAAGAAAGAGAAAAGAACTAAATTTGCTACAGATTGGAGTACTCCATCATTGTAAACGCACCTTTAATATTAAAATATCCTAACGAAATAATCTTCCTTAAATACTGGTAACCTTAAAATATCCTAAAGAAATACATATCCCTAAATATTGTAAACCTTAAAACTAATGAAATAAATTATATTTACTTCTATCAAAAATATTAATTGTTGCTTTGGATCAGAGAAACAAGCCAGCCGCCGTAAGCCGTTTAAGCCGCCGCCGCCGGTCATTATTGCCTCAGCCGCCGCCGCCGATTTTTTTCGGCTCATTTCGGCTGGAAGTATCAATTTTCCAAAATAAAAAAATTAAAAGCAAATGTCATTTTTAAAACAAATTTTCTACTTCATCATTTCCTGAACCATCAAGGGTATTTTTTTTTAGTTCAAAAGAAATAAAAGAACCAGTTTTATAGTCAGAGCTAAGAAGGGTTTTTGTCATAAATATTTCTTAAGTTGGAAGTTTTTCTTGAAAACTTCTGACAGATTTCGCTGAAATTTGGATATTTAATAGAGGAGAGAATCCAAATGAACACGTCTTTAGCACCCATAGTTTTGGATACAAATTACACAGTGTTACAAAATAAAATAAAAAATATATATACTTTTCAAATGACCAAGTGTAGATTGTAGGCAGAGCTTCGAAATAATTAATTCAATTTTAGCTTAATTCGCACAAAACCGAATTCAGCTTTAGAAATTGAATATATATCATTCCATCAAACCATTCCTTTATAATTAATTCATAGGTTTCATTCCCAAAGTTTAAAATTAAATAGAATGCATTCTTATGCTGAATACATTCCTTATAGAATTACAATCAATTTAAATAATTTTTTCATTAATTCTAATCTTTTACAAAATGGCTTATCAAAATTGTCATTTTATTCAATCAGTAAAAGATCTAAGGTATGAATATACTAATGATTGTGACAACACTTTAGTTTATAATTACAAATTAAATAAAAATGTGGCTTATTTTAGGGATTTAATATTTATATCATATACAAAACCCATAAAAATAATTAAAAACGCAACATTTGTTTTAATCTTTTACAAACCGAATGAAACGTGAAAGATCATTATAAAAAGAATGAATTCATGAAAGAATTCATTTACTATGCATGAAAATTAAAAGAATGAAACCAGTGAATGAATTGATAAGAAATAGTATAAACGAATGATATATTAGTAAATTTTAGTTAAAAGTCCAAAAATGAATTAAAGATTTAATTCATTCGAATTTATAGATCACATCACATTTTTCAGAAATTTCAGTACACCTGAAATTATTATCAAAAGACACATTTTTAAGACATTGCGGACGAAAAAAATGTTAAGTAAGTTATTTCTCGGTCAACTTATAAAATTGGGGAGATATTTAAGAATTTTAAAAAAATTCTAAAGTGAAACATTTCGAATTTTTTTGCTGTTCTGTGATCCACATCCGAAATATTTTCTTCGTTTTATTTCGTGTTGGAAAAGCTTGGTGAAAGTATAATGAATATTTTGTTGCAAAAATAAATGTTAAAATTTATTTTAAAATTTGTCAGTATGCTAAAATTTGTTCGAAACAGTCAATTCCCGACATTTTGGATTTTGTGTGATTTTACAAAACCACTCTAATTAAAAAGTTTCGGAATTCAGAACAGGGGTGATAGTGTCATTGTGGGTGAAATTCAGCAATTTTTCAACCGATTTTGAATCTTTTAGCGTTTTTGGAAAGACAAAGCTTTCCAAATATATATAGAATTATTTATTTGTAACTGAAATATGTTGAGTTTTTTTTTTAAATATTAAAATTAATTTTTTTTTAATTTCTATACTTTGACGGCTTTTTTACAGTATTAAACAATTCTTTACTATTGTAATTTATTCTGAAAGTGGGTTTAGTTCTTAGTAAAATCAGATTCTTTTGTTTAAATTAATTGAAAATAGAAAAGGTTATCGTAATTTTTCTAAACATTTAATTTCAGCTATTATAAGACAACTCGATGTTCTTGTTTGCATACTCATTAAGGTTAATATTTTCAATTTTCTTATAAATACAAAGATTCCATGTTTATAAAAAAATGTATAACTTTGACAATTTTAAAGCGATTAAAGTAGATCTTCATTTTACCCTAAATTAAGAATAAATTAGATAAAAATTATTTTTTTATAAACAAAATATTGCAATTAAAAGCCGTCAAAATTAAACAAAATAAGAAAAAATTAAGAAAATCAGTTTTATTTGAAAATATTTCCACACAGTTTTGTTGAATATATAAACATATGTATATATTTGGAAAGCCCAACTATCTCTCCGTCTAGGTCCGTTCAAAAACTAAAAATCCTAAATTTGTAATTTTTATCGATGAATTTAACTTAAAATTATTTTTTATTTGATAATTCCAAATTTTTTGTACAATTTTCTACTGCTATATTTTGGAAAAAAAACCTTAAAATCTTTAAATTACGTGTATAATGTTCTATCAAGCCGATCAAGCCGCCGCCGCCGCCGATTATTTGGTTGCGCCGCCGCCGCCGTTTTTTATCCGGCTCAACCTTAATCGCCGCCGCCGCCGCCGATTTTTTGGTTGCGCCGCCGCCGCCGATTATTTTGATCGGCTTGTTTCTCTGCTTTGGATAGCTAACGAAATAATCTAAAATACCACTAACGAAATGCCGAAAATATCGTTAAGCCTTAAATATACTAACGAAATATCCTTAAATACTGTCTGTAATAACCTTAAAATATATTAACGAAATAACCCGTTTTTTTTATTATATCTCTCAAGTCCATTACCTAGTGTATACAAATGCAACAAAATGTGTAATTAAATGTACACAGGAACAAAAAATCTTATTTGAATTAACATCTTCTTTTACGAACATTTTTAAACTTGAAAATAAACTGTTTCATATTAAAATCTTTTAAAATCTAGCAGCCTTACTATCAATATTTTCCAAATGTATATTTTAGTTAAAGTCGACTTTAGTTAAAATATTGGGTGGCAGTATGCCTTGACTTGGTTTATTTTTGGAGCATTCTGATTGGTTAATTTATTTTCAACCAATCAAAATGTTTGAAAATACAAATATTTAAATATAGGGTTTTTATACACAAAATGAACAAAACCGTATGATTAAAAATAAAGTCGACTTTAAATTTAAAATACTATTTTATAGTAAAGGCCTAGGATTTTGTTTCGCATTTAAAAATAAGTAGAAATATTTTAAATTAAAAACAAAAAATTTTGATTTCAAATCTGCTTCTATTTAATTTAATATTGTTTCTGATTATTTTTTTCTGTATATTTGGAAAATATTTACAATAATAAAAATAGACCCATGAATAACTAAAGAAACTTATCATGTAGGTACATAGCAGAGAGAAAGTATTGCATTTGACCTATATTAAATTCTAAGAGGCTGTTTATGTAAAACAATTCGTAACTTTGCGGCCATTTTTTTTAATTTTGACTAGTAAATTCATATACGATTTCCTATATATATGTATGTATTTTTAAAAAATAGTATCAAAATAATTTTATTAGTATAAAATACAAAAGTATGATTGAAAAAAAAAAAAAAAAATAGGGAAACTTGTTATTTATCATTTCACATAAAGGGGCTCTTCTTTACTTAAACTGATATATCTAGTGTCCGACCGAGTATTCGGCTTCGGCTTCGGAGTTCGGCCAAAAAGTGATGTTCGGCCAACTTCGGTGTTCGGCAAAATTTTGGCCGAATACCGAACTTTTCTATAAATCAATATTTTGCAACATTTAGCTCTTTAATTTTGTATAGTAACTTATAAATATGCACATTTTTAACTTAATTTTTACTTAAAGAGCGAAAAATACAACTTTTTTATGTTTTTACCATTTAGAAATATTTAGAAATTGGTTTCCGCGTTTTTGAATTTGAAAAAGTTGCAAAAAATTGTGTTTTTATTTAAACACAAAAGTATTTGGCTTCGGCCGAACTTAGTAATTTTGGCCGAAGTTCGGCTTCGGCTTCGGTTCGGCCTTAAAAAAGTGAGTTCGGTCGGACACTAGATATATCCTCTTATATATTTACGATTTTTTCTGAGTTAATAAAATCTGTTTTTATTTTACATTGAAAACAAATATTTTTTTTAATTTCAAAATTTAATTTTTGAATTAGTTCGCCTCAAAATCGGAAATTTAGAAATTTATATATTTTTATTAAAAGTCGCAAATTCATCCATGTTGTTCTTTAATTATTTTATAATAGGCTTCAAAGTTTTTAAACGCTTAAGAACACGCTTTTGAAAATTCTACTTCGAAAAGTAGACGACAAATGTGGACAGAAGGCTGTATGCAAATCGCTCAGCTACTGTTAAACGCTTTTTCATTGTCTGAAATTTCCAGAAGATTAAACTACAGTTAATGGCTAATTTGCCTTCTATCTGGCATGTGATGAAAATGGATCGGTTTCAAATCGATCGTTTTTGAAATTTCAAACCTGAATATTTCGCATTATTTAATTTAAAAGCGATAAGACGTAAATCGATATACATGATAAAACTAAAGCGGTTGAAAACAATTTCAAACCTCTTTGTCTTTTCTCATCATTTAATTTTAGATTTTTACCCAAATCGATCGAAATCAAAATCGATCGTTTTCCATCACATGCCAGTATATTTACATATTTTGCTCGATTTAGGTCGGGTATAACTTATCTAAAATAATGAATAACCAGATTTAAATGTTAACCATATTTTCTTCATTGAATTTGACATACATATATGTATAAAGGCACTGAACAACTTTGCTTATTTTCAGATTACGTTTGCAGGTTTTACAGAAATAATTTTTAATATTTAATCCTATCGCCTTACCTAGTGTCTACAAATGCAATGAAATGTGCAAAGAAATTTGAAAATGAAACAAGCAATAACAAGGAAAGAAATTTTGTTGTACCTTTGTGTGTAATTCGTAAATTTTATGGCATATTTTATTGCATTTGAAGACACTATAGGTTATAAACTTCATGAAATGACAGACAAGTCAATTAAAATTAAGAGGTTGAGATGCATGCCCCTTGCTATTATTTTCTTTGGCTGCTGGTAACGCAAACTATTTTCTTCAAATTTATGAAAATCACTTTAATTTTAAATTCGTTGAAATTTTTTATAAGTTATTATTAGAATCCATGTACAATAGTATCTGCTTATATTCTATAGAAAACGCATTTTTGATTTTAAAAAAATTGTTACATTTCTAACCCTACTTTACTGTTTATAATTATCCTTGTTACCATTTTCATGATGCAATAAAATATCAACGCATTTATTTGGACGAAGCTTGAGTTATTTTATAATTCTTGAAATGTTGGCAACGCAACTGATGTATTTCAATTTACGCATTTATGTATATATATTTTCGAATATTTCAATTTCAGATTTTTTATATTTTAATTTCCCTTATTTATACAATATGTATTTCTTAATCAAATAAACCGAGACCCCTTAGTACCACACATAGTACAGTTGGAGTACTAACAAAAACAGTCATTTTATAATAAATATCCCTTAAACTTATAGTCTTAAAAAGAAACTAAATTTGTATACCCGTTTGCTTTTTTTATTAATTCGAATAATTATTTTTGTATTTATTCGGCCTAATTGCGGTTGTCGTATACGACAAGAAAATTTGTCGTTTTTGCCAAAAGGCATTTTTTGGTACCGCGAGTGTCGTTTTTTTCGGTCAATATACCAAAAACTGTCGTATACATTTTTGTGCACGACAGCCTCAAAAAACTTTTAAAAAAAGTATTAAAATAAGTGAAATTAAACATAAAATCACTTTAATATATTAAGAAGTTAAATTAAAGAATTTTTTTTATTTAAATAATAATTTTTTAAAACAAAAATTAAAAAAATTTAACGCACTGGGTATTTTAAAATTTTTGGAAAAACACACTATCCTTAAAATGAAAAGTTTCACTCTGACACCTTGATTTTATGAAACAATAATCGTTTTATTATAACAAAATTTATTTTTTTTTGATTATTTTATGAAAACACCACAAAAATAGATAAAATATTTAATTTTCTTATATTCTCTGTCGTATATTTTACACAATACCAAAATAAAATAAAAACGACAACGACAACGCCTGCTGTCGTAATACGACAACGACAACCGCAATCAGGCTGATTAAATTCAGACATTCTGCCATATCTCATTCTTCAATGTTGTCGCTAATGATTATTGACTGCTATTATTCCCCCTGATTTGATAAAATTTGAATTCGCATTAATTTTTCAACGCAATTTAATTTTTGGCGATTTTTTTATCGCATTCTTTCATTTCATTTCTCCAGGTTTTACATGATTTTTTAATCCGTTTTTTATTTTATACTCATTTAAAATTTTATATTTGTATTCATTTCACATTTCATTTGTAAAATTTCAACGCATTGCAACATTTTTTATGCCATCGCATATTTGATGATTTATTTTCAATATTTTCATACCATTTACTTCTTTTTATATCAATTTCCATTTTTTTCGATGCATATTTTTATTCCCATTTTGAACGTTTCATACGCTTATACATATGATTTTTATTTATAACGAAGTTTCATAACTAATGTGGGTTTAATTTCAAAATATTGTAGTTGGCTTTTTGTCATTACCATTTTTAATTTTATAAAAATTGTATTTGATTTGAATTTCCCTTATATTTTGTTTTACATAATTTTATTGTTTAAAAAATATGGTCTACTCACTTTGTTTAAAGTTTTATAAAAACCGCTGTAATTAGAAAGTTTTTGTTTTGCTGCTTATGGTATTAACATAAGTTGAGCAATACTTTTTAAGAAAAAACGTTTGCAAGGTGGTGTAGAAAAAATTGTAAATATTTTATTTAAAATAATTTTTTTTTTATCTTGTTCAATTATTTTTTTTTTTTGTTTCAAATATAAAATCTTTTTAGTTTTTGAGAAAAAAAACGATTAGTTTTGGTAATTTTATGTAAACAAGAAATGAAAAGTAGTAGGTAGTAAAATGCTTAAAAATTAAGAAAACAATGTATAAAAACAATAAAAAAAAGCTTAGATGATTTTTGTGGGTTAAATCTTCAATGATTTAAAAAAAAAACCTTACAACTTAAAGAGATGGTGGTTGATTTAAGCGTTTTGTTTTTTAAAGAGGGTTTTTAAGTGCTTTTAAACACTGGCCCTTATTTTTTTATTAAAAAACATACGTATTTATAAACATTTCAAAAAGATATTTTTGTAAATTAAAACCATTTTTGGGCTCTATTTTTTTTATTTCAATTGGCCGTTGTGGTTTTTTTTTATGGTCTACAAAGGAGGAGTCTTCTTTCGTATAGTTTACCATCATCGCATGATTGGACTGATTGAACTCATTCATTCATATACTGCCTGCCTGATTCTCTGATTTTACATTTTGTGACGACCTGCCTGTCTGTGTCTGCTCGTTCTCTTTTCTAGATCTTATTATACATTTTTTAAGTATTCGTTTAGATGAATATCTTATTTCAAATGTTTTTGACTTTAGTTTCAGTTTAATACGTTTTCTTTTAGAGAAAAGGTTTCTATATATAGCTCGGTATCTTGTTTTTATTGTTAAACCTTTCTCAATACGATTATTACGATCATATTTCACAGTTGCTGTTTTTATATAATATTCGTTTTTCTTATTTTGTTGTAATTTCTAAAACGAGAGACGAGACTGACTTTAGCAAAATCTTTAATGTTTTTTTTTCGAGAAAAGGCCGCCCCAAACACACACACAATTTGCTAAATGGTTTAAAAAAAAAGAAAGTTTTTTTGTAAGTTTTTAAAAATAAAGAAAATTTCTTAGAATATAGTTGTTGTAAATTAAAGCTTAAAATAATTACACTAACATTATAAAAAAAAAAAAAAGATCGGCGCTATGTTAAATAAAACATGTATGTAAAAGCAGGGTAACTCTGTTAAAACATGTTATACAATAACATATGGCAACGAAGATAAATATAACAGTTAAGATACCCAAAAGGAAAACAAATGCTTACAGTTGTAGTGTACAGCAAAATACGAAAATTTTCAGAACAGTTTACCGTACAAATACAGTTTAGAGAAAATATGGGGATATCACGAAATTCTATGCTCGCTGACATCACATGATGTAACAATAACGATAAAAACAGATTTGTTTGATGAAATCATAAAGAGGAACTAAAGAATAAGTTTTATTAGAGAAAACCAGATAAGTTCCATTTCAATTTTCTGTATATCAGTTATAACAGATTGTTGTACGACGCATACAATAGAGAATTTACAAATGAGGGGTATTTATTACAGTTTAATCGACACAATTAGTGTATAACTGCGTAGTTTTCTCTAAGGGAAGGGAGTGGAAAAATGGTCACACGATATTCTAGAAAATTTTAGGAAGTAGACATTTTTTATAGATTTCCAAGGCTTTTTTACGAAATGAAATAATTTCTCTACAATCAAGATATAAAGAATAAAAAAAATGTCTTGGGAATAATTTAACCAACACAATTAGTGTATAACTACGTAGTTTTCTCTAAGGGAAGGGGGTGGAAAAATGGTCACACGATGTTCTAGAAAATTTTAGGAAGTAGACATTTTTTATAGATTCCCAAGGCTTTTTTACGAAATGAAATAATCTCTATATATATATATATAAAAAATAAAAAAAAATGTCTTGAGAATAATTTAAAATATGTAAATGTATTCACAAATGTATGTAAATGTATTCACAAATGTTTTTTATATCTACATAAATTTAGCAACTGCAAGAATTTTTTGTTTTTAAATGGAAATTGGAAATTTCTAGACCAATTTTATGGAAATTGCAACAGGAAAGTTCTGGTTAATTTTAAACTGATGAATAAATATATTTACAACAAGCTGTTAACTTATGCAAGGAATTTTATGATACAGAATTTCTTATAAACGATTATATGCAAATTTTATATAATTTCAACATTTCTCAGTAGATTTTTTTTTTAATTTAGCAACTGAACGATACTCATACTTTCATTCTATGTTGAATAGTTTCTTGGTATAATCTGTGATTTCTAGTTTTAAACGTAAGTTTTCCTTTATATAAAAAAAAATTATATACATACATACATATGTAGTTCTTGCAATGTTTGCTTGAAGTATAACAGAATTAACTATTTCTACTTTTTATAAACAGTAGTTTTTTTAACACATTTTTAATATGTTAAAATGAAACAGATGTATATTACAACAAATTATTTATACAGAAATATAAAAAAATGACTCATTAAAAAAAATCAATTTTTTTCAAGGAAAAATTTCAATTACGCAGTTATATTCTTAAAAATTATGAATTACCGTCCATCATAACTTGTCTTTTTAAATAAAATACGTAATTAGAAGTGAAAAAAAAAAAATCTTATATATAAATGCTTACGCGTTTTCTAGGAAACAAAATTTACCTAGTCTCGACTGTGGTTCAGCGTTTCTGGAGAAATTAATGTACACTAGGCTAGTCAAATACCTCAGGGAAGAGGAACTCGACGCATTTCCTTTCTGCCTCTTTTAACCATTCTTTAAAACAAGGACCCGAATCCATATCAGCTCTAGAAAAATTAAATCAGATTTTAACGCCTTTACGGTATACACAAAGCAACTGCATTCTTCCATTTTGGTATCAAAAAAAAATCTGGTCAAACTCTTGGTTGTCCAACGCCTCGGAGGATATTTCTGAATTTTGTAGCAAATTTCATAAATGCACTTTTGCATGCCTCATCTTTCTGCACTATATCGGCCTACTTGCAGAGCAGAAATATGCATATTGCATCTCTATACGGCCAAACACAAACAACTTTCAACACTTTAATTTATTTTTTTTTTTCACTTTTATTGCAACAACTTCTTTATTTCGAAGACACACACTAGTTAACTTTTAATTTACGTCTGAATTTGTTCGTCCAACAGCAGTTCCATTTATACCCAAAGCGTACGTGTGTACTACAAATTCATAGCAAAATTCAGGAAATTTCCATTCAACTACCCTATTCTCGCTTTATCGATTTTCGCTTGTGGCATATGTTTTTTTTCCTTTTTTATTTGAATAGTTGGCTTTGTTTGTTTTAACTGTTATACATGTACCACAGTATACTGGATAGTGGAATAACAAAGTTGTATTGATAATGCATATGGCGTAACAACAATGTTGCCACTTTTTGAATAATTATTCAAAAACGGGACTGTTTACACATTCGTTGGATAATTTTTGAATAATGACATTTTTGTGTAGTTTTTGTGTAATTCCACTTTTTATAGAAATTTCTGTAAATTTTTAAAAGTTCCGGAGCTTTTTAATAAATTAATAAAAATTAGTCGATATTTAGACGAAACGAGTTTGTCAGTGAAACATTTACCACAAATCTCCATTTTCTGGTGAATTACTTTTGTGGATTTTGGTGTTATGTATTTTTTTGTTTTGTTTAAAGCACCGCCTTTTGTTTATTTTTTGCGAAAATAATTGTCAAGCTTCTTTTAAAAATTCTCTTGGTTTGCAAGAACATTAAAAAATTCAGCGAAAAAGTGGGAATGTTTGAGTTTGTTATGATTGTGACTTTCTAATGTCTGAAAATTTTTTTGCTGTATTTATTTGATACTGGAGTTTGACCAGACAAAAATTTTGCTAACGCAGCGAGGTGGAGCAGAATATTTAAGAATTCTGTAAATCCAACTTGTTTCAGATTTCAACAGAATCGTATGAAATTTTTGAAAAAAATGTTATATTTTTATTTTTTAAAAGAAAATTTGTTGATACTGCAAAGAAATTTCAAAATTTTACAAATACGAATATAAATATTTTTAAAATTGTTCCTGTCTTGCCCTTATTTAAAGCTAGGCTTGAACACGGCTTATGCCATCACATTACGGACGCCATGGACGATCTACTCCAGCTTTTTTTTAATTCCAGCTTTGAACTCAGAAAAAATTGGTTTAATTTAAATATAAACCGTTAAATTTTGAGGAATATGGGAGAGAATAATTAGCAAGTAAGTAATATTTTTGCATGCAGTGCATCTGAATGAAGTAGCCTTTCTGAAAAACATATACTTTGTTTTGAAAAAAACTGTTAATATGGATCAAATACCATATTTTTAATATTCAAAATTAAAAGCACGCTATTTTAATCCTGAAAAAGATATTGCATTGAAATTCCCTTTAGTTAATAGAATAATTTGTTATATTTTCTGAAAATTGCCCTGGATATGCTTTTGCAGAAGGCAAAAACACGGAACAGGTTATAGCAAAAATGCTAAATTTTAGTTTTAAAATGCAAATAACTTTTGCACTTTGTAGATGATAGAAATGTTACGTCTTTAAAAATCGGTTTGTAAATAGAAAAATGGCAAAACTTTGGAGTCGAATGGCATAGCTCTTGCAGTTTCGGCCATCCAAAACTTACAGTGTGAAATTTCATATCAGTCGGTAAGAAATGGCGAAAATATTTGTATTCTTCTCCACTGTGCCCAAGAGAGTTTATTTTGAAATAATATGAAAAATATATTTTTTGTGTAATTTCATACTGTTTTGGATAATTTTTGATCTACAGCTGTGTAATTTCTTGCTTTACTGGTGGCAACACTGCGTAACAATATAAAGGCGGAATTATTTAGAAAACAAATTTTGAATTGAGATATCCCTGCAAAATCAAAAAAAAAAACAACAGATAAACAAACGAAGACAAACAAAAAAATCCGTATCCGAATTATTTTTTAATTTTATTTTATTTTTAAAAAGAATTTAAACTAAAGAAATTTATTTAAAAAATATTCAAAATGAAAAAAAATTGTTGTATCTGCTATTATACACGCAAAGAAAAACTATAGTATTTTCATCTAAAATAAGCGTATAAGTTGACTAAGTTGATTTTATACTATACAACTACAAAAGTTAAGAATATAACTTATAGAATCACTTAGGCAAATGTCCAAAAACAAATATTCGCTGAAACGTCTATATTTGTTGACAAAATTTACATCTTTTTTCCAGGTTCAATAAACTATTTATTTTTATAAATAAAATGAATCCTCTTTTATTGGAAATTATATTTTTATTAATATTTTAATTTAATATTAATTGTATACAATTGACATTGGCGGACTTAGGCCGGTCTGGGGTGGGCAAAGCCTACCATAGACTGCTTTTTGCCCACCACAGAATTTTAAAAAATCTGTCTATAATTCTTGTTCTATGATTATTTTTTTTTAAATATCAGTTAATCCTGTGTTTTTGATTGGGAAAGTTTATTCTAGTTTCCTAGTAAGGTTGCGTTTACATTGCATCGAAATCCCGAGATTTCGCTATTCACCACTCTGAAAAAACAATGAAGAAAATTATATAAATGTATAATTTTTAATAAAACACACATAGTTAGCTATAATAAATACATTTTTATAAAAATTTAACGTTTATATGCTTTCCTTCATTGTTTTTTGAGAGTGGTGAATAGCGAAATCTCGGGATTTCGATGCAAGTGTAAACGCAACCTAAGATAATTTGTTGGAATCTAAGGGCCGGTTTTACAGCCAGAACTAATATTGATTTTTGTCTTGATTTTTTCTTAAATAAGAAATGTTGTTTAAAAATTCGTACTTAAGAAATATTTAAGAAAAAAATCAATCTTAGTTCTGGCTATAAATTTGAAAATGACAAAATTGTATTGTAAAATCTACAGAAAATTTTGCTAAATATTAGTAGATGAAAAATAGCAAAAACAAACTTTTATATCTATAATTTTTTGTTATTTTTAAGCTAAGTTTGGTTGAATGCAAATAACAGTCTATAATGTTAAATTAGAAGAAAATTTACTAAAAAATTGTAAAACTGTAAATTTAACAGGTTTATTTTTGTTGTTCTTTTTTTACTTGTATTTAGCAAAAAAAATATCTGCTAATTTAATAGTTTCTTCTGCAGCATCATTTTTAACTAATTTGTAGTTACTTTTTCTGCTATTTTTACAGATTTATTTCTATGAGTGTACTATTTTGAGGAAATTTCAATATATTGTGGAAGCAAAAATTCTACGATAAAAATGTCAGTTTTTGATCATCTCGGTAATTTAAGTGGTCAAAATATGGGGTGAGAATGGGTTCGTCAAATGCAATGAAATGTGCAAAGAAATTTGAAAATAACACACAAAATAACAACAACGAAAATAACTTTTTGTTGCTTTGTGTGTTGTTTTCAAATTTCTTTGCACATTTTATTGCATTTGAAGACAATAGGTCACTTAAGATGAAATCATTTTGACAATTGCTTATTATCATTTTATTGCATGTTAAGACACTAGGGTACCAAAATCTATATTTCTGGCATCACTCAAATAAAAATTACATGCCACAGTATACTGGATAGTTGAATGACATAGTTGCGTTGATCAGGCACATGGATTAGTGACAGCAAACGGTTTAACTTTTGACATTTGGAAAATACATAAGAAAACATTCATTCATTCATTCTAAATATATTTTGCATAAAAAAGTGCAATTTTAAATATTAAAAACATAAATAAAAATCATATAAATGGATTACAAAAAGACGTAAATAAAAACTAATAATACAGTGGGTTAAAATCGCGGTTACTGGAAACATCGTTCTTGGTAATTGGCTTAAATTCTCGTAACACTCGTACTACTTGTAAATGGAATATACACGAATATGTACCTTATGAAAAGCGATGGCATTTTATTGATGTGCTCTTTTTCTTAATTAAGTACCATAAATTTAAATTTTTTAAAATTAAATTAAAAAGGAAACAATTCATAAATGGTATGAAATTGTTTATACATATTATGAACCCATAACAATGTATTTCATTAATACTATTTATGAACAAATTTGGTTCTGTGTACATTATAAATATGGTTTGTATTTATACATGGTTTACAAGGCATTTACGAGTTTATATAAAAACCCCTAATATTTTGATCAATTGTCATAGGCGTACCTACACCATTTTCCTGGGGTGGGCAAGGACCCCATTTATGTCTGGCTGTTTATTTGCCCATTCTCAGACCTTTACGGTGGGTCTCATACAGTAGGTTTCACTTTAACTTAACTAAAACCAAAATAAAATGTCAAAAAAATGTACACAAAACAACAACAAATTTCTGGGTTAACTATTAACCTAAGTTTAAACCTGCAGTATGAGACCCACCGTTAATCTTAAAAAACACTTTCGACATTATGCTTGCGATTAGAAATCTCTAAAAAATGCATCCTTTTTTTCTGAAGAAAGCCTCGTGCAGGGAATGCTATACGCTCAGAATAGTATAAAATTTTATTATTTGATGGAGAAAAGAAATCTAAGATCAACCTGTCTAATATTTTTCTCCAGCTCTGACGAACCCATTCTCACCCCATATTTTGACCACTTAAATTACCGAGATGATCAAAAACTGACATTTTTATCGTAGAATTTTTGCTTCCACAATATATTGAAATTTCCTCAAAATAGTACACTCATAGAAATAAATCTGTAAAAATAGCAGAAAAAGTAACTACAAATTAGTTAAAAATGATGCTGCAGAAGAAACTATTAAATTAGCAGATATTTTTTTTGCTAAATACAAGTAAAAAAAGAACAACAAAAATAAACCTGTTAAATTTACAGTTTTACAATTTTTTAGTAAATTTTCTTCTAATTTAACATTATAGACTGTTATTTGCATTCAACCAAACTTAGCTTAAAAATAACAAAAAATTATAGATATAAAAGTTTGTTTTTGCTATTTTTCATCTACTAATATTTAGCAAAATTTTCTGTAGATTTTACAATACAATTTTGTCATTTTCAAATTTATAGCCAGAACTAAGATTGATTTTTTTCTTAAATATTTCTTAAGTACGAATTTTTAAACAACATTTCTTATTTAAGAAAAAATCAAGACAAAAATCAATATTAGTTCTGGCTGTAAAACCGGCCCTTAGATTCCAACAAATTATCTTACTAGGAAACTAGAATAAACTTTCCCAATCAAAAACACAGGATTAACTGATATTTAAAAAAAAATAATCATAGAACAAGAATTATAGACAGATTTTTTAAAATTCTGTGGTGGGCAAAAAGCAGTCTATGGTAGGCTTTGCCCACCCCAGACCGGCCTAAGTCCGCCAATGTCAATTGTACACAATTAATATTAAATTAAAATATTAATAAAAATATAATTTCCAATAAAAGAGGATTCATTTTATTTATAAAAATAAATAGTTTATTGAACCTGGAAAAAAGATGTAAATTTTGTCAACAAATATAGACGTTTCAGCGAATATTTGTTTTTGGACATTTGCCTAAGTGATTCTATAAGTTATATTCTTAACTTTTGTAGTTGTATAGTATAAAATCAACTTAGTCAACTTATACGCTTATTTTAGATGAAAATACTATAGTTTTTCTTTGCGTGTATAATAGCAGATACAACAATTTTTTTTCATTTTGAATATTTTTTAAATAAATTTCTTTAGTTTAAATTCTTTTTAAAAATAAAATAAAATTAAAAAATAATTCGGATACGGATTTTTTTGTTTGTCTTCGTTTGTTTATCTGTTGTTTTTTTTTTGATTTTGCAGGGATATCTCAATTCAAAATTTCCCAACAAACAATTCGTTCCGTTTACGCACCGTTTTCGGTCCATCATAAACGGAATTTAACTCCGTATACGTACCGTTTTCTGGATCCGTATACGGACCAGAAAACGGAACATAAGCAACATCGAAACTGATTCGAATCCGTTGAAAATCCGTCAATGACGGACCGTTTACGGACCGTTATGTCGTGTTAAAAACTGACAAGTCCGTCAATGACGGACCGTTTACGGACCGTTATGTCATGTAAAAAACGGACTAGTCCGCTGAAAGTCCGTCAATGCCGGACCATTTCCGGACCCTTATGTCGTGTAAATAACGGAGTGACTCCGTTTTTAGAATGCCGTTTCGGACTTTTATAGCTACCTAAATTGACACATTACTAACTTTAATATTGTATGATTTTTAATAGATCTATTAAATTATTTATTAATTTTATTAAAAATTATGTTTACAGCAGGTGCAATATTAACTTCATTAATCGGCAAAATTCAAAACAGCAAAATCAAAATTCGCAAAATTGACCCATAACTAGATCCAATGTATATCTACAAGCAAAAGAAACAATTTATTAATTCAGGGTTAATTAAATTTATTCACGATTAAGGGTTTTCATACGATGATAATTCGAATACTTTTTTACTAAAACGGTTTAAGCGGGGTTTACATTATATCATAAGTCATAGAACCTGGCCAAAAAGAGATCCAGATAGCCAAAATCCTATAGTATAAACATATTATGACTGATAAGTACAGATTGAAATTTTGAGTCAGATTTTTTTTTTAAATATTTCATAACATTATAAGAATTCGATGTTAACATCTCTTTTCATCTGATTGCATTTGATAGTGTAAACACATATACAAGATTTTTTTTGACAATCACATCAGACGTAAAATCAGATAAATAAATCAGTTAATGTAAACCCAGCTTTAGGATACGAGTACCATAAAATAATTATATTTGTCTAATTGCATTCGGTTACACAAACTATCGTGAAAAAACATAAAATTTCATAAACACTTACTATTTAATGATTCTGTGTGAATTGAAGTAATTTGGCTACTGCGGTAACGGCCAAGACAAGATGCTCGTTTTTGCGACATCCAGAAACTTTTTTAACCGACTTTACCGCGCGACCCGTATTAAATTATTTAAATAATTCTATTTTGATGACAAAAATTCACGATTACTCTGAAGAAAGACGACACCGTTACCTCCGGAGTTCAAACTGATGAAAATTGGTGAAGTCGGTATTTAACGGTGCAGAAACGGATATACCAAAACGGATTCAAAACGTATTATATTCGAAAATCCGAAAGTACGGTCCGTTATTGTTCCGTACACGTACAAGCTTTGACGGATACCTGTTTTACGGACCGATAATGTTCCGTAAAAGCCGGATTGATGATTCCGCACATGCCGGAGAGTCCGTAAAAATGTTTCTTGGGTTGTTTTCTAAATAATTCCGCCTTTATATTGTTACGCAGTGTTGCCACCAGTAAAGCAAGAAATTACACAGCTGTAGATCAAAAATTATCCAAAACAGTATGAAATTACACAAAAAATATATTTTTCATATTATTTCAAAATAAACTCTCTTGGGCACAGTGGAGAAGAATACAAATATTTTCGCCATTTCTTACCGACTGATATGAAATTTCACACTGTAAGTTTTGGATGGCCGAAACTGCAAGAGCTATGCCATTCGACTCCAAAGTTTTGCCATTTTTCTATTTACAAACCGATTTTTAAAGACGTAACATTTCTATCATCTACAAAGTGCAAAAGTTATTTGCATTTTAAAACTAAAATTTAGCATTTTTGCTATAACCTGTTCCGTGTTTTTGCCTTCTGCAAAAGCATATTCAGGGCAATTTTCAGAAAATATAACAAATTATTCTATTAACTAAAGGGAATTTCAATGCAATATCTTTTTCAGGATTAAAATAGCGTGCTTTTAATTTTGAATATTAAAAATATGGTATTTGATCCATATTAACAGTTTTTTTCAAAACAAAGTATATGTTTTTCAGAAAGGCTACTTCATTCAGATGCACTGCATGCAAAAATATTACTTACTTGCTAATTATTCTCTCCCATATTCCTCAAAATTTAACGGTTTATATTTAAATTAAACCAATTTTTTCTGAGTTCAAAGCTGGAATTAAAAAAAAGCTGGAGTAGATCGTCCATGGCGTCCGTAATGTGATGGCATAAGCCGTTTTCAAGCCTAGCTTTAAATAAGGGCAAGACAGGAACAATTTTAAAAATATTTATATTCGTATTTGTAAAATTTTGAAATTTCTTTGCAGTATCAACAAATTTTCTTTTAAAAAATAAAAATATAACATTTTTTTCAAAAATTTCATACGATTCTGTTGAAATCTGAAACAAGTTGGATTTACAGAATTCTTAAATATTCTGCTCCACCTCGCTGCGTTAGCAAAATTTTTGTCTGGTCAAACTCCAGTATCAAATAAATACAGCAAAAAAATTTTCAGACATTAGAAAGTCACAATCATAACAAACTCAAACATTCCCACTTTTTCGCTGAATTTTTTAATGTTCTTGCAAACCAAGAGAATTTTTAAAAGAAGCTTGACAATTATTTTCGCAAAAAATAAACAAAAGGCGGTGCTTTAAACAAAACAAAAAAATACATAACACCAAAATCCACAAAAGTAATTCACCAGAAAATGGAGATTTGTGGTAAATGTTTCACTGACAAACTCGTTTCGTCTAAATATCGACTAATTTTTATTAATTTATTAAAAAGCTCCGGAACTTTTAAAAATTTACAGAAATTTCTATAAAAAGTGGAATTACACAAAAACTACACAAAAATGTCATTATTCAAAAATTATCCAACGAATGTGTAAACAGTCCCGTTTTTGAATAATTATTCAAAAAGTGGCAACATTGTTGTTACGCCATATGCATTATCAATACAACTTTGTTATTCCACTATCCAGTATACTGTGGTACATGTATAACAGTTAAAACAAACAAAGCCAACTATTCAAATAAAAAAGGAAAAAAAACATATGCCACAAGCGAAAATCGATAAAGCGAGAATAGGGTAGTTGAATGGAAATTTCCTGAATTTTGCTATGAATTTGTAGTACACACGTACGCTTTGGGTATAAATGGAACTGCTGTTGGACGAACAAATTCAGACGTAAATTAAAAGTTAACTAGTGTGTGTCTTCGAAATAAAGAAGTTGTTGCAATAAAAGTGAAAAAAAAAAATAAATTAAAGTGTTGAAAGTTGTTTGTATTTGGCCGTATAGAGATGCAATATGCATATTTCTGCTCTGCAAGTAGGCCGATATAGTGCAGAAAGATGAGGCATGCAAAAGTGCATTTATGAAATTTGCTACAAAATTCAGAAATATCCTCCGAGGCGTTGGACAACCAAGAGTTTGACCAGATTTTTTTTTGATACCAAAATGGAAGAATGCAGTTGCTTTGTGTATACCGTAAAGGCGTTAAAATCCGATTTAATTTTTCTAGAGCTGATATGGATTCGGGTCCTTGTTTTAAAGAATGGTTAAAAGAGGCAGAAAGGAAATGCGTCGAGTTCCTCTTCCCTGAGGTATTTGACTAGCCTAGTATACATTAATTTCTCCAGAAACGCTGAACCACAGTCGAGACTAGGTAAATTTTGTTTCCTAGAAAACGCGTAAGCATTTATATATAAGATTTTTTTTTTCACTTCTAATTACGTATTTTATTTAAAAAGACAAGTTATGATGGACGGTAATTCATAATTTTTAAGAATATAACTGCGTAATTGAAATTTTTCCTTGAAAAAAATTGATTTTTTTTAATGAGTCATTTTTTTATATTTCTGTATAAATAATTTGTTGTAATATACATCTGTTTCATTTTAACATATTAAAAATGTGTTAAAAAAACTACTGTTTATAAAAAGTAGAAATAGTTAATTCTGTTATACTTCAAGCAAACATTGCAAGAACTACATATGTATGTATGTATATAATTTTTTTTTATATAAAGGAAAACTTACGTTTAAAACTAGAAATCACAGATTATACCAAGAAACTATTCAACATAGAATGAAAGTATGAGTATCGTTCAGTTGCTAAATTAAAAAAAAAATCTACTGAGAAATGTTGAAATTATATAAAATTTGCATAAAATCGTTTATAAGAAATTCTGTATCATAAAATTCCTTGCATAAGTTAACAGCTTGTTGTAAATATATTTATTCATCAGTTTAAAATTAACCAGAACTTTCCTGTTGCAATTTCCATAAAATTGGTCTAGAAATTTCCAATTTCCATTTAAAAACAAAAAATTCTTGCAGTTGCTAAATTTATGTAGATATAAAAAACATTTGTGAATACATTTACATACATTTGTGAATACATTTACATATTTTAAATTATTCTCAAGACATTTTTTTTTATTTTTTATATATATATATATAGAGATTATTTCATTTCGTAAAAAAGCCTTGGGAATCTATAAAAAATGTCTACTTCCTAAAATTTTCTAGAACATCGTGTGACCATTTTTCCACTCCCTTCCCTTAGAGAAAACTACGTAGTTATACACTAATTGTGTTGGTTAAATTATTCCCAAGACATTTTTTTTATTCTTTATATCTTGATTGTAGAGAAATTATTTCATTTCGTAAAAAAGCCTTGGAAATCTATAAAAAATGTCTACTTCCTAAAATTTTCTAGAATATCGTGTGACCATTTTTCCACTCCCTTCCCTTAGAGAAAACTACGCAGTTATACACTAATTGTGTCGGTTAAACTGTAATAAATACCCCTCATTTGTAAATTCTCTATTGTATGCGTCGTACAACAATCTGTTATAACTGATATACAGAAAATTGAAATGGAACTTATCTGGTTTTCTCTAATAAAACTTATTCTTTAGTTCCTCTTTATGATTTCATCAAACAAATCTGTTTTTATCGTTATTGTTACATCATGTGATGTCAGCGAGCATAGAATTTCGTGATATCCCCATATTTTCTCTAAACTGTATTTGTACGGTAAACTGTTCTGAAAATTTTCGTATTTTGCTGTACACTACAACTGTAAGCATTTGTTTTCCTTTTGGGTATCTTAACTGTTATATTTATCTTCGTTGCCATATGTTATTGTATAACATGTTTTAACAGAGTTACCCTGCTTTTACATACATGTTTTATTTAACATAGCGCCGATTTTTTTTTTTTTTTATAATGTTAGTGTAATTATTTTAAGCTTTAATTTACAACAACTATATTCTAAGAAATTTTCTTTATTTTTAAAAACTTACAAAAAACTTTCTTTTTTTTTTAAACCATTTAGCAAATTGTGTGTGTGTTTGGGGCGGCCTTTTCTCGAAAAAAAAAACATTAAAGATTTTGCTAAAGTCAGTCTCGTCTCTCGTTTTAGAAATTACAACAAAATAAGAAAAACGAATATTATATAAAAACAGCAACTGTGAAATATGATCGTAATAATCGTATTGAGAAAGGTTTAACAATAAAAACAAGATACCGAGCTATATATAGAAACCTTTTCTCTAAAAGAAAACGTATTAAACTGAAACTAAAGTCAAAAACATTTGAAATAAGATATTCATCTAAACGAATACTTAAAAAATGTATAATAAGATCTAGAAAAGAGAACGAGCAGACACAGACAGGCAGGTCGTCACAAAATGTAAAATCAGAGAATCAGGCAGGCAGTATATGAATGAATGAGTTCAATCAGTCCAATCATGCGATGATGGTAAACTATACGAAAGAAGACTCCTCCTTTGTAGACCATAAAAAAAAACCACAACGGCCAATTGAAATAAAAAAAATAGAGCCCAAAAATGGTTTTAATTTACAAAAATATCTTTTTGAAATGTTTATAAATACGTATGTTTTTTAATAAAAAAATAAGGGCCAGTGTTTAAAAGCACTTAAAAACCCTCTTTAAAAAACAAAACGCTTAAATCAACCACCATCTCTTTAAGTTGTAAGGTTTTTTTTTTAAATCATTGAAGATTTAACCCACAAAAATCATCTAAGCTTTTTTTTATTGTTTTTATACATTGTTTTCTTAATTTTTAAGCATTTTACTACCTACTACTTTTCATTTCTTGTTTACATAAAATTACCAAAACTAATCGTTTTTTTTCTCAAAAACTAAAAAGATTTTATATTTGAAACAAAAAAAAAAATAATTGAACAAGATAAAAAAAAAATTATTTTAAATAAAATATTTACAATTTTTTCTACACCACCTTGCAAACGTTTTTTCTTAAAAAGTATTGCTCAACTTATGTTAATACCATAAGCAGCAAAACAAAAACTTTCTAATTACAGCGGTTTTTATAAAACTTTAAACAAAGTGAGTAGACCATATTTTTTAAACAATAAAATTATGTAAAACAAAATATAAGGGAAATTCAAATCAAATACAATTTTTATAAAATTAAAAATGGTAATGACAAAAAGCCAACTACAATATTTTGAAATTAAACCCACATTACTTATGAAACTTCGTTATAAATAAAAATCATATGTATAAGCGTATGAAACGTTCAAAATGGGAATAAAAATATGCATCGAAAAAAATGGAAATTGATATAAAAAGAAGTAAATGGTATGAAAATATTGAAAATAAATCATCAAATATGCGATGGCATAAAAAATGTTGCAATGCGTTGAAATTTTACAAATGAAATGTGAAATGAATACAAATATAAAATTTTAAATGAGTATAAAATAAAAAACGGATTAAAAAACCATGTAAAACCTGGAGAAATGAAATGAAAGAATGCGATAAAAAAATCGCCAAAAATTAAATTGCGTTGAAAAATTAATGCGAATTCAAATTTTATCAAATCAGGGGGAATAATAGCAGTCAATAATCATTAGCGACAACATTGAAGAATGAGATATGGCAGAATGTCTGAATTTAATAAATACAAAAATAATTATTCGAATTAATAAAAAAAGCAAACGGGTATACAAATTTAGTTTCTTTTTAAGACTATAAGTTTAAGGGATATTTATTATAAAATGACTGTTTTTGTTAGTACTCCAACTGTACTATGTGTGCTACTAAGGGGTCTCGGTTTATTTGATTAAGAAATACATATTGTATAAATAAGGGAAATTAAAATATAAAAAATCTGAAATTGAAAAATTCGAAAATATATATTAATGCGTAAATTGAAATACATCAGTTGCGTTGCCAACATTTCAAGAATTATAAAATAACCCAAGCTTTGTCCAAATAAATACGTTGATAATTTATTGCATCATGAAAATGGTAACAAGGATAACTATAAACAGTAAAGTAGGGTTAGAAATGTAACAATTTTTTTTAAATCAAAGATGCGTTTTCTATAGAATATAAGCAGATACTATTGTACATGGATTCTAATAATAACTTATAAAAAATTTTAACGAATTTAAAATTAAAGTGATTTTCATAAATTTGAAGAAAATGGTTTGCGTTACCAGCAGCCAAAGAAAGTAATAGCAAGGGGCATGCATCTCAACCTCTTAATTTTAATTGACTTGTCTGTCATTTCATGAAGTTTATAACCTATAGTGTCTTCAAATGCAATAAAATATGCCATAAAATTTACGAATTACACACAAAGGTACAACAAAATTTCTTTCCTTGTTATTGCTTGTTTCATTTTCAAATTTCTTTGCACATTTCATTGCATTTGTAGACACTAGGTAAGGCGATAGGATTAAATATTAAAAATTATTTCGGTAAAACCTGCAAACTTAATCTGAAAATAAGCAAAGTTGTTCAGTGCCTTTATACATATATGTATGTCAAATTCAATGAAGAAAATATGGTTAACATTTAAATCTGGTTATTCATTATTTTAGATAAGTTATACCCGACCTAAATCGTGCAAAATATGTAAATATACTGGCATGTGATGGAAAACGATCGATTTTGATTTCGATCGATTTGGGTAAAAATCTAAAATTAAATGATGAGAAAAGACAAAGAGGTTTGAAATTGTTTTCAACCGCTTTAGTTTTATCATGTATATCGATTTACGTCTTATCGCTTTTAAATTAAATAATGCGAAATATTCAGGTTTGAAATTTCAAAAACGATCGATTTGAAACCGATCCATTTTCATCACATGCCAGATAGAAGGCAAATTAGCCATTAACTGTAGTTTAATCTTCTGGAAATTTCAGACAATGAAAAAGCGTTTAACAGTAGCTGAGCGATTTGCATACAGCCTTCTGTCCAGATTTGTCGTCTACTTTTCGAAGTAGAATTTTCAAAAGCGTGTTCTTAAGCGTTTAAAAACTTTGAAGCGTATTATAAAATAATTAAAGAACAACATGGATGAATTTGCGACTTTTAATAAAAATATATAAATTTCTAAATTTCCGATTTTGAGGCGAACTAATTCAAAAATTAAATTTTGAAATTAAAATAAATATTTGTTTTCAATGTAAAATAAAAACAGATTTTATTAACTCAGGAAAAAATCGTAAATATATAAGAGGATATATCTAGTGTCCGACCGAACTAAATTTTTTAAGGCCGAACCGAAGCCGAAGCCGAACTTCGGCCAAAATTACTAAGTTCGGCCGAAGCCGAATACTTTTGTGTTTGAATAAAAACACAATTTTTTGCAACTTTTTCAAATTCAAAAACGCGGAAACCAATTTCTAAATATTTCTAAATGGTAAAAACATAAAAAAGTTGTATTTTTCGCTCTTTAAGTAAAAATTAAGTTAAAAATGTGCATATTTATAAGTTACTATACAAAATTAAAGAGCTAAATGTTGCAAAATATTGATTTATAGAAAAGTTCGGTATTCGGCCAAAATTTTGCCGAACACCGAAGTTGGCCGAACATCACTTTTTGGCCGAACTCCGAAGCCAAAGCCGAATACTCGGTCGGACACTAGATATATCAGTTTAAGTAAAGAAGAGCCCCTTTATGTGAAATGATAAATAACAAGTTTCCCTATTTTTTTTTTTTTTCAATCATACTTTTGTATTTTATACTAATAAAATTATTTTGATACTATTTTTTAAAAATACATACATATATATAGGAAATCGTATATGAATTTACTAGTCAAAATTAAAAAAAATGGCCTTAGCCGCAAAGTTACGAATTGTTTTACATAAACAGCCTCTTAGAATTTAATATAGGTCAAATGCAATACTTTCTCTCTGCTATGTACCTACATGATAAGTTTCTTTAGTTATTCATGGGTCTATTTTTATTATTGTAAATATTTTCCAAATATACAGAAAAAAATAATCAGAAACAATATTAAATTAAATAGAAGCAGATTTGAAATCAAAATTTCTCGTTTTTAATTTAAAATATTTCTACTTATTTTTAAATGCGAAACAAAATCCTAGGCCTTTACTATAAAATAGTATTTTAAATTTAAAGTCGACTTTATTTTTAATCATACGGTTTTGTTCATTTTGTGTATAAAAACCCTACAAAAATATTTGTATTTTCAAACATTTTGATTGGTTGAAAATAAATTAACCAATCAGAATGCTCCAAAAATAAACCAAGTCAAGGCATACTGCCACCCAATATTTTAACTAAAGTCGACTTTAACTAAAATATACATTTGGAAAATATTGATAGTAAGGCTGCTAGATTTTAAAAGATTTTAATATGAAACAGTTTATTTTAAAGTTTAAAAATGTTCGTAAAAGAAGATGTTAATTCAAATAAGATTTTTTGTTCCTGTGTACATTTAATTACACATTTTGTTGCATTTGTATACACTAGGTAATGGACTTGAGAGATATAATAAAAAAACGGGTTATTTCGTTAATATATTTTAAGGTTATTACAGACAGTATTTAAGGATATTTCGTTTTTTTGATAGAAGTAAATATAATTTATTTCATTAGTTTTAAGGTTTACAATATTTAGGGATATGTATTTCTTTAGGATATTTTAAGGTTACCAGTATTTAAGGAAGATTATTTCGTTAGGATATTTTAATATTAACGATTTCGTTTAAAAGGGTTTTAAATCGTTTTAGTGTTTGCCAATCATGAAAAATATTAAAAATTTAAAACATTTCTTTTGAAAATACGTTTATTAAATGAAAAAAAGTCAGTAAAATCAGCGAAATAATTAGTTTAAAGTCAAATAGTGGATTAAATGAATCGGAACCAAAATTGGTATTAAAGCGGAAAATAAATTATCGCATGTGATAATATAAAGGAAATGAAAAAAGCGAAGGAATAAAAGTATGAAAAATCTACAAAAATAATAAAATAATAGCGATGGTATTGCGAAAACTTAACATAAAAGAACTACAATATTAAATATAAGCGCTAAAGTATGGAGAATTTACAGAAATTATTATTAATTGAATCTACAAAAATAAATAAAAGCAATGATATTGCGAAAATTTAACTTAACAAATATTAAGTATAAGCGATTTGAAAAAAATAATATAAACAATTTTTTTCTCTATAGGGAAATCATTTTGAGTTAGAAATTAGAATTCAATTACATAGATAAACAAGTTTTATTAGAATAAGTGCTCTTAAAAAGTCTATATAAAAACCAAAATTGCAAAAAAATTCATAACTGTAAAACATTCCTAAGAAAAGAATAAAAAAAAAATAGTTAATTTCTCGAATTTTGATATTTTTTTGCCTGAATTATCTTTTTATATTTGGATTCGCGAGTTGATTTGTCTCAGATTTGCAAACCATTTTTTTAATTTAATTTGCTAACAAGATTTTTATTTAAAATATTTTCTCAGGGGTTAATTATATTTTGCATTAAATTTTTTTTTAAATGTATTAAATGAAAAATTAGTTCTTAAAACATACGAATTACAAAATGAGTTGAAAAAAATTCTTAATTCACGCACTATAACAAAATATTTTACAAATTGAAAGCAATAAGGTTAAATTTAGGAATTTAAAATTATTTTCTTTAATTCATTTTTTGAAATTTTTTTATTTTGCTTTATTTACGAGTAGAATATGCGAAAAATTAAAGTACTGCGATCAAATAGTAAACAAAAACCAATTTTAAATTATAAAAAAAAGTTATTTTGAGTTAGAATACGAATAGAAAATAGCTAAAGTTATTGAGTTTTAACTTATTGAATTTATATTTTTAAAATCTCAAAATTGTTTTACTTCAGTATTCAAATTTATATAAAATTATATTATTCGATATATTTTTCATTTAAAGACAAATAGTTTGATTTTTATGATATCTAAAGTATTTTTGAAATTTTAAGTATTTTAAAATTATATAAATAGAATTGGAAAAAGTGTTTCATCTAACTTTAGAATAAAATTTACTTTCTTTCATATTGAAATACATAAATAATAAAGAGGTCACGTTTTTTTTTTAAATATTTTCAATACAAAGGCGATTTTTCTAATGCTAAATATCGTATTAGATCTTAAATGTTATTATTGAAACATTGAACACGTGTTTTATAGAAAAGTCTTCAATTTCTCTTTTACAAGTATTATTAAAAATCGGTAATTTAAACCTTTTTACTTTAAATAGTTAAAATATTGCACATTGTATTGAAGTGTTATAATTTTTATATAATATTTATCTTCGTTATTAAAAATATTTTTCCAATGAGCATGTAATGGGTTTATGAGTCTGTACCCAAGTACTTATTCAAGAGATCTTATTTGATATCTTTTTTGATTCTTCTAATAGGAACCTTTGAAAAAGTCAGAAAAAGCTAACATCAAAATAGCATTAAAACATAATGAATGGGGGAAATGTTTTTAGTTGATCTGTTATTTAAGTAAAATAACATTCATTTAATTAAAACATAATTTTATAAAATTCACTTCAAGGTTTATTTTGAATTTTCAGTATTGTTTAGATAGCAAGTTATTTTTTAAAATAGAATAGATTTAGATGACATCATATTTATTAAGTATATCTTTTTAATTTTAAAAATTGTAAAGGAGCTTAGACTTTGCATTTTATTATTAGTATTTGAGCTATAAGTTTTTAAAAAATTCAGGGTTTTAATTTCAGCATAGTTCAAAGCAGTCTTCAGAATAAGTCAAGTTAGTTGATTTATTTATTTATTTCAAAAAATATTTAACAAAAAATATGAAAAATTTTGAATTTAAAGATATGAGAAGAAATTATTTAAAAATTTTTATAAAATGAAATAAACCATAAAACAAAAATATGTATGTATGTAGGCCGAAAATAGCGAGATGTAAAACTACTAACGGTGGGTCTCATAATGCAGGTTTAAACTTAGGTTAATAGTTAACCCAAAAATTTGTTGTTGTTTTGTGTACATTTTTTTGACATTTTATTTTGTTTTTAGTTAAGTTAAAGTTAAACCTACAGTATGAGACCCACCATAAAGATATAAACAGCGTTAAAATGCTTTTGATTCATAATTTACATTAATTAAAAAGGTTTATCAGCGGAATGAGCGATGGCCGAAAATTCAGAAACAACAAGCGATTAAATACATAAATTATAAAAAATTTAAATACTCGGCAAAATTCGAAATATAAATTAGTAATTAAAATCGGCGAAATAAACTATATAGTATATAAAATGAATTTATAATTCAAAAGATTAGAAAAATTTGCGAAAACAAGGTATTTGCAGAGTTCCAAATTTATTTTATGGAAATTTCTATTATTATTTAAAAAAAAAAACGATAAAATTTAACAAAATAGAAACAAAGATTTGGTAATTTGAATTATCGAAATTTAATGCTTAGAATTGCGTAGAATAAAATTACTCGTAGTGTTACTGCAATGAAAAATTACGAAATAAATGAATGGTAAAGGAAAGTGGAAAATTACGAAATAAATGAATGGTAAAGGAAAGTGGAAATGGTAAACGAAAAAGTTGATAGCGAATTTTAATTGACCAAATTAGCGAAATAAATGGATAAAATTACAGAATCTGCAAGATAGTAAAATTCCGAAAAAATTACTGTATTAATACTTCTGCGGACTTTTGATGAGAAAAAAGTTTAAATGACAAAAAAGGAACACCAGTCTTTTAATAAGTAATGAAAATTCAAATACAATTCGAAAATGTTCCCTCATTTCGATTTATTGAACTACTTCGTTCTTCTGGTTCATTTGTTATTCACCAATTACTCTTCTAATCGGTTATATGATTATATTTAGCCATGAATGTTGTTTGACAGTTCAAAGTTAAATTTACGAATTTTACGAAAAATCAATAAAAAGTTAACAAATTTCAATAACTCGTATCTAATTTAGAATTTTAAATGAAAATTGTTAATCTTTAGTTTAAATTCGAAGTAAACTTCGTTTTGTTCTTAATTGTACTATAATGTATTTAGACATAAATATTTAGGAAATTATTTTGTCTTCAAAATTATAATTAAATTTAATAATATGTAAATAGAACTTGTAGAGTATTCGTTATTTATACGCGTAACAGAATTTGAAGTAATTTTAAAGAGACGGAAAAGTTGCGAAATTATATAGTCAAAATATTTGCGAAATGTAATTTAGCGACATATTAAACATATTTTCAAAATGAAGCGAAAAGGCCGAAAGAAAGTTAGAAATACAAAGAAGCGAAACATACTACATATTTCGGAAACAATTTTTTTAATTGAAATTTAAATTACATAAATATAATTAGTTAGCCATTTAAATTCGTTAGAGAAAAACAAAGGTTTGGAGAAAGGTATAAATAAAATATTGAAGTATTGCAAATTTATGTGAATGAAATAACAAAATTATGAAACAGCAAAAATAAATAAAATGGGCCAAAATGATAATTGTCGAGGTAGGTACATTTTTTTTTGAAATTGTGAAATATTGCTATTAATGATTAAATAAACGATTTTGTCTTAAAGAATGAAAAGAAAAGAAAAAAAAAAACAAAGAAATCAATGAAAATTTTCGAAATATGAAAAATTATGAAATATGAAAAATTGCGAAATATGAAAAAATGCGAAATATGAAAAACTGCCAAATATGAAAAATTACGAAATATGAAAAATTGCGAAATATGAAAATTTGCGAATAGCGAAATATGAAAAATTGCGAAATATGAAAAATTGGGAAATTACGAATCAGGAAAATAATGATATTAAAGTGATTGAAAATTCATATTGCGACTAAAACTGCGACGAAATATTCCAGAATTTCTTTACCATAAACGGATGAAGTGGACAAATATTAGAAAACGTTAATATACAGAAATCAACGAAGTTACAAACATTATCTCAGAAACAAAAAAGGCGATTATTAAAATTATATTGAATAAATATGTAAAACTTTAGAAATATTGCGAACAATAAAGTGATTGAAAATTCATATTGCGACTAAAACTGCGACGAAATATTCCAGAATTTCTGTACCATAAACGGAGGAAACGGACAAAAATTAGAAAACGTTAATCAGCAGAAATCAACGAAGTTTCAAACATTATTTTAGAACGAAAAAAGGCGGTGTAAAAATATTGAGAATAATAAAGTAAAATGTAATTTTATGAATGAAGGCGTGTAAAATACAAATTTGAAGGGGTAACCATGTAACTCGATTCGGATTCGTAAATATATAAAAATATAAAGGGCTAAATCGAAGTTGACGAAAATGCATAAAGCGGAAAAGAATAAAATATTCTAAAATATATTAACAGAAATGATGTAACGAAATGAAGCTATTGAGAATATAAAGCGAAAACGCGATTATTTAAATTGACTTGAAGTATAAAGCGAAAAGGCGATTATATAAATTAATTTGAAATATAAAGCAAAAAGGCGATTATATAAATTAATTTGAAATATAAAGCGAAAAGGCGATTATTTAAATTAATTTGAAATATAAAGCGAAAAGGCGATTATATAAATTAATTTGAAATATAAAGCGAAAAGGCGATTATATATATTAATTTGAAATATAAAGCGAAAAGGCGATTATTTAAATGGATTTGAAATATAAAGCGAAAAGGCGATTATATAAATTAATTTGCAATATAAAGCGAAAAGGCGATTATATAAATTAATTTGAAATATAAAGCGAAAAGGCGATTATATAAATGGATTTGAAATATAAAGCGAAAAGGCGATTATATAAATTAATTTGCAATATAAAGCGAAAAGGCGATTATATAAAATAATTTGAAATATAAAGCGAAAAGGCGATTATATAAATGGATTTGAAATATAAAGCGAAAAGGCGATTATATAAATTAATTGGAAATATAAAGCGAAAAGGCGATTATTTAAATGGATTTGAAATATAAAGCGAAAAGGCGATTATATAAATTAATTTGCAATAAAAAGCGAAAAGGCGATTAAATAAATTAATTTGCAATATAAAGCGAAAAGGCGATTATTTAAGTGGATTTTAAATATAAAGCGAAAAGGCGATTATATAAATTAATTTGAAATATAAAGCGACAAGGCGATTATATATATTAATTTGAAATATAAAGCGAAAAGGCGATTATTTAAATGGATTTGAAATATAAAGCGAAAAGGCGATTATTTAAATTAATTTGAAATATAAAGCGAAAAGGCGATTATATAAATTAATTTGAAATACAAAGCGAAAAGGCATTAATTTGATATATAAAGCAAAAAGGCGATTATATAAATTAATTTGAAATATGTATAAAGCGAAAAGGCGATTATTTAAATTAATTTGAAATGTAAAGCGAAAAGGCGATTATATAAATTAATTTGAAATATAAAGCGAAAAGGCGATTATATAAATTAATATGAAATATAAAGCGAAAAGGCGATTATATAAATTAATTTGAAATATAAAGCGAAAAGGCGATTATATATATTAATTTGAAATATAAAGCGAAAAGGCGATTATTTAAATGGATTTGAAATATAAAGCGAAAAGGCGATTATATAAATTAATTGGAAATATAAAGCGAAAAGGCGATTATTTAAATGTATTTGAAATATAAAGCGAAAAGGCGATTATATAAATTAATTTGAAATATAAAGCGAAAAGGCGATTATATAAATTAATTTGAAATATAGAGCGAAAAGGCGATTATATATATTAATTTGAAATATAAAGCGAAAAGGCGATTATTTAAATTAATTTGAAATATAAAGCTAAAAGGCGATTAATATTAAAATGATATTGATTTTTTTTATTAAAAGTATATAATAAATAATATTGCAAATAACAGCGAAATATAAATTTAAATCTGTAAAATATAAATATGTATGTACATTAGGGTTATGACTCATTTTTAATAAAAATTTTACCTATCACCACGGGATAGGCAATACTAAATTAATAATAAAAATCCTTCTTTGCGGGTCATTTCGGCAAAAAACCTTCCGCACCAAATGAAATTTCTAAAAATAATTTTTGCTCGGGGATTTTGTTTAATCTAGACAACGAATTATTACAAAAATTATTGTAAATGACAAAAAATGTCCCTCCAAAAAGTTTCGTAATTTATACCATAAATAGCTTTTAATAGTCATCGTTTGAGTCTCATTTGTTTAAAACTTAGGAGAAATATTTTAATTAAAATAAAACCATGTAGACCAAATTTCAACCCTTTTGGTGCGGGAACTTTTTTGACAGCAGCGAAAAAATAAAATTGCGTTTCTTAATATTTTTTTATGGCCTTTTTGGCTAGGGCATGTAAAATTTGATATTTGCAAAAAAATCAAAAAAATCATAACCCTAATGTACATATATATGATATTCAAGAAAACATTTCTAAAAATTAATGAGAAATGAATGAAATTAAGAAGTCCTTAACATCATTTATAATTAAAAATGCAATAAAATGGAAAAATTGCGAAACGAAAATTGACGAAATAATTCCCCCTGATTATGTAAGGCGTAGACGTTTTTATGCGTTTTTACAGCAAAGTCGCTAGAACAAATATTTTTTATAATATTTAACCGTCGAGTAAGACTTATTTTTTATCAAAATTGTATTAGATTCGTCAGAAAAATTTCACTTTTTGTTAATTTCGATTTTGAAAAATTCGATTTGTATGGAGGCGTTTTTACTAAATACGCCAACGCCTTACATAATCAGGGGGATTATGAAAAATGATTCATGCTAAATAAGAAATACACAGATTTGCGAAATACATATGTATGTATTTAAGAAAATACACGTTTGTTTAACTGATATATTTAAATCCTTGAAACGGTGATATTTTTAGCTGAATAGAGATAAATCCACTGGTTTAAAAACCATAAAACAATCTTACGCCTTAGCTTCAACCAAATTGTAAAAAAAATATTGTATCCATAGTTGTCAAATTATACATATGTATTTGAAAAGACAATTTTTTCTTGATATGACTTAGGGGGTAATTTTCTAAACACTTCGGAAACGTGTTGTGTTACTTCTATAGAAATTGTTTTTGTTACAAAATTCCACTCCATTTCCATTGAAAGTTCTCTTCACTTCACCCAAGTGTTTTACGAAATTAGGTACTTATTTCCAAAAATATTTAAAAATCAAAATAGGATCAAGTTACATTTTTTTTTTTATTGATTGGAACACCTATAAACAATTTCACTGGAATTCAAGTTTGAAAACTAGTCCAATTCCAGCCCTGTTTTCCAGTTTCAAGGCTTGAATACAACTTTAATTACATTTTATATCAATAGCATAATCCAGCAAAAGGGAAATAAAAATTCAAGTTTGAAATATTTTTTCTAAATATAAAATGATAGAATTTGAAATCTACTTTACTTCAAGCAAAATTTAAAGCACTTGAATTTTTAAAACCTATGTGATTATTGGGACATTAATTGTCCAGACACAAAATCGAAAATATGGTCATTTTTATTCCGTTATAATAATATATACTTTTCATTTAAATAACTTCAAATTTATAAAATTGATTATTACGGGCTGCCATAATACAATTTCTCAAGTGGCCAAAAACACCATAGTAAACTAAAATCGGTTTAATAATAAATTCGTTTTTTTTTATATAGATTTTTCTCTATAAAAATACAAAATGTTAAAAAAAATTGTCTTCACTAATTTCTGATAAATATTGTCAGTTTTAACTTCGTTTGTCAAAAAATATTCAGCGTTTCTATGACATGTTTAAATTGTTCAACTACGAAAGTGTTCAAATAGCGAAAGTATTGAAAATAGATTTTTCGAAATCAAAACAGTAAAATCGTTTTAACGACTATATTCGCAATATTTAACAGTCAAGTATTTTATCAAAATTTTATTATAATCGCCAAGATAATTTTAGTTTTTGTTAATTATTTTGAAATATTTGTTGAATGAGTTTTTAGTAAATATGATAATGAAAAAAAACTTTGCGTAAAAAGCATGTTGAAATGAAAATATAATCTAATCAATATTATTTATAAAAAGAATGAGCGCAAAAACAACTGCATTTTATGAAGTCTGCGATAAATCTTGTAAGAAAAATAAATACCTGCTTTAAACTTTCAATTGCTTTACAAGTTTTTTAAATTTGATTTTGAAATAAAAGATCGTTAAAACTTGAAAACATAAATGAAATTTATTACTCGCAAATTCAGAAAACACCTTTTCCGAAAAAAATCATTTATTTTAAGAAATCTCTATAGTACTGTGGGAATTTTAATTAAAAAAAACCTTAATATCTTTATTGAAGATTGCACACTTATCGACAGTTCTATATTAATTTTAAATATTTTAAATCCCATGAAGAAAATCATGTTTTCTATTTCTTTCAATTACATTTACAACCTACTTTATGCGATAACTTCAGCAAAATCTGAAAATTTATTTTCAAAATATTAAATAATAGGCTTACTTATTACAACTCGTAAATTCCTTGTTAACCTTATATATTTTTTATATATGGAGTTTGACCAGTTTTACACAGTTTACAGGTAGAATTGAGTTTATATTTTTTCTTTTTAATTTGATTTTAAAAACCATTACATTTTTAAAAGAATGAGCTAAAACTATATGACGAACTAAATATATAAACATTTTATTTTCAAGCAGAAACAACATTAAATTTAATATCAGCAGCTTTGAAATCGAACAAGGTTTTTTTTAATTTAAATATGTTTCTAATTTTAAAATGCGAAAACGATCGATATTAATTTGAAGACGAAAAAATTTGTTACAAAAATAATTATTTTAATAAGATTCTTGTTTAAATTAATGTAAAGAATAATTGATTTAAGTACGATTTTTTGTATCCGTGTGCGAATTTGGTTTTACGTATTTACGTTACGTAATAAAATTCGTAAATTATTTTCGAAAAATCAAAGTATTAAAAATATGCAAAATGCAGATATCTAAGCGTTCCTACTGAAAAATATAGTAACTAACTTAAAAGACAAATATTGAAAAACATATAAAATGTTTCACACAATGACTGCGCCAATTAATTATAAAAATATGTATAACAAAATTAAATTTTTGAAAAAATTAAATTAGTTATTGCATGTGTATTTAGAGGTGTATAAAATATATGTGCGTATTCTAAACCATCTTTGAGCAACTCTTACGTCATAAATTGAAAATGTTTTATACAAATTTTCGTAAATTTGATTTTATACAAAAAAGAATAGTTAAAACTGCAAAACAAATTTGACATATTCTAAACCATCTTTGAGCAACTCTTACGTCATAAATTGAAAATGTTTTATACAAATTTTCGTAAATTTGATTTTATACAAAAAAGAATAGTTAAAACTGCAAAACAAATTTGACCAATATGTTTATTTGATCGTCTTCAAAATACGTTATCTACCAACCCTGCCAGAAATTAAATACACATAAAAATTCATACCTTATGTAAATTTAAGTCAAATATAATAATATATATATAATATATATATAATACTAGTTGTATTATAGTAATTCATAAATCAAAACTTCACGTTCAACATGTTACTTCACTTCACGTTAGTCCAATATTTAAAAAATATGAAAATTTTTTTTAATTTGCTTTTATTAAGATCGCTAAAATTTTAAAGCAAAAGTTTATCTTAATTTATCGCAGAGAACCAAAAAATATTCAAATTATACAAAAATCCTAGAATGTTTTATAAATTTTTTAAATTTGATTTTCAAAAGTCGCTAAAATTTTAAGACACGAAAGGATCAATGAAATATAAATGATTAAAATAAAAATTATTCACATTAATTCGTGGAAAATAAACTCTTCCTAAAAAATATATATCGTTCTTAAAGCAGTAATTAGAATTTACAAAATTGCGTAACAAAAGTTATTAACGTAATATGAAAATTAAAATAAACTCGGTGAAGAGTTTTTCGACCTTGAACAATGCTAAAATATTAAGGAAAATTTTCGAATTTTTTTTCGAAACATTTTTCACGCTACGTAGAATTTTTTTTTTTAATGTTTAAAGAAATGAACCAAAATTTAGGTTTGCTTACGTTTTTACAAATTATCTTTTTTTACGAATTTTTTATGTATTTTTGATTTTTGATTTGATTTGAAAATTAATTACATCCCATAATAAAACATTTTTTAAATGATTTTTTTTTTTTTGGATTCATAACTTCCATTTTAAGAAAACTATTTTCGTCAAAAGAACATAAAAGTTAATTGCTATATAAAAAAAAATTACATGTTATCTAAAAAATCTTTCCAAAGATTATTTAAGAAATTGCTTTTTAACAAACTAATATTTATTTTTAATGTTTTTTTTTTCGATTCACACACGATACACATCGAAAGGAATTGATTTAATAAATCAAAATAAATTACGTTACGTTATGTAAAATCGTGAAGTAAAAAAACGTATCTGTAATCAATTCAATGTGTTAAGATAATATAGAAATATATTTTTAGCTTTTTTCTATGCATTGAAACTGTTGTCAAGTAAAATCGTAAAAAAGTTCTGTTGAAAATAGAAAATTTCTATTTTATTACTTGACATTTAATTCTATGCACAAGAAAAAGTTAAAAAATACAATATTTTTATTTTTTATACTCTTTTTATTCATTATGAGAATGATACGTTACTTTTTTTACGATACTTCCAAACTAATTTGGGCTTAAAGGTTTTATAAACCTTGAGCAAATTAAACAAAATTTGATATTGAATAAGTCATGGTTTTTATATGAAGTTTTTAATTTCAAATACGTTCGATAATGAAAAAATAGTCTTAGAATTATTAGAAAGTTAAAATCGAAAAGCGAATTAACAGACATTTTACGGTACAAAAATTGAATGCAAAGAACAAAATTTAAAGAGATTGCGTAGATTTGACTGTATTATAGAAATTTAAAAACTTTACGTTAAGAACAATTTTAATGCGAAAAGAATTAAGGATGATCCATTTTTTCTGTTTGATGGGAGAACTACTACTAATTGTAGAAACTATGAAATTTTGAGAATAAACGATCAAAAAAATATCGTGTAAGATTTTAAAAATATTGTAAAGAAAAGAATATTAACAATGCCAACAAAGCCAACAAAACACAAAAAAATCTAATGTTCCAAACATACGAAGAATATACAAAATAATATTGCGTTACAATAATTTGACAATAAATTAAAACTATTTACCTCCATTAACAATAAACAAGTTAACCTAAAATTTGAGCTAACTTAGAGTTACAGATGTCAAATTCCATATAAATTTGAATTTTTTGATTTTCAGTTTGTGTTAACTTTAGGTTATTTAAAAAAATATTATATTGAACCATAAAATTATATTGCGTAAAGCGAAGTTTTGTTCATAAAACTATTGAATCATTAAAAATCAAGCGAAAAAGTAGATGGAACCATTTTAAATAACAAAATAATGAGAAAATTTTTCAAATGAACTGCCAAAATATTGCGTTAAACAATAAAATAAAAAATATTGAGCCAAATCCTCAGAAAAAGTAAAACATGTAAAATAAACTACAAATTTATTGCGTTAAAAGATAGGACCAACTCTTTGGGCTATATTTATTTCTATCAAAATATACGAAAAATATTGCGGCAAAGGTTAGAGATGGGGTTAAACGATAAAAATATGTTGCGTAAGCCAGCTTTAAGCATTGCGAAAAAATATTAGAACATATTGAGAAATATTGCGATAAACTTTTAATAAAATATTGCCTTTAGACGATTGAGAATTCTCCTTAACCAAGAAATTTTGTGAAAAAGGCCTGGAAATACATACGAGAAAAATATTGCTTTTAATGTTGTTAGAAATATACTGTGCATAGCGGCAAAAAAAAAAATCACGAAACAGAAGAATCAATATAAATGAAACGAATATAAATGCGAATATTTCAAACGAAAAAAAAACAAAATAAAAATATTTCCTTAAAAAATAACATTTCGTAGACCATTAAAGTTAAACAATAAAAAAATATTGCGTTAAACGAAAAAAAAATTTCGTTAAACGGAAAAAACACAAATATTGCGTTAAACGATAAAAAACATAAATATTGCGTTAAACGATCAAAAAAACAAATATTGCGTTATACGGTTAAAAAAGATATTGCGTTAATACATAAATAATTGCTTTTAACGATAAAAAAAACTGCGATAAACTATAAAAAAATTGCGTTAAACGATAAAAAAAATGTTGCGTTAAACGATAAAAAAAATTGCGTTAAACGATAAAACATTGAGTTAAACGATAAAAAGAAATTGCGTTAAACGATACAAAATTGCGTTAAATCAACTTAAAAAAGATAAACACTTAAAAAATGGCGTAAAGGGATAACATTTCTTTAGGCTATTTATTGAAAGTCATTCCAGCTATATTTAAGAAAAAGATTGCGGCAAAAGTTAGAAAAAAATTGCATTAAATAAACTATAAAGATATATTGCGCAATTCAACTTGAAGCATTGCGAATATAGTCTTTCTAGCTAAATTTAGGGAAAATATTGCGGCAAAAGTAATAAAATATCTATAAACGAAAAAAAACTTTAAAAATATTGCATTAAACGATAAAACTATGTTGCGTAATCCAACGTAAAGCATTGCGAAGATAAAAGATTAACAAAATATTGCGATAAACTTTTAATAAAATATTGCGTCAGTCAATAAATAACTAAAGGCGGAAAAGGAGAAAAAAACAAATATTTACAAAACACTAAGTTAAATGATAAAGTAAATTTGTTCACAAGAAAAATTTAATCAAAAATCGAATAAATAAAAAATAGGGAGAAAAAATTCCGAAAACATTCTAAATAAAGGAAAAATAAACTACAACATTATTGCGTTAAACGATAAAAAAATATATTCAACTTAACCATCAGAAAATTAAAAACAAATATGTAATTTCAAACATAAACTATAAAAATATTGAATTAAAAGATAAGACATTTTCGACAGACCATTAAAACTCTTTCCAATTAAAATTTAAAGAAAATATTGTTAGGAAAAATACTGCATAAATTCTAAAAATATTGGATAAACGATTAAGAAATGTTGTATAAGCGCTAAAAGTATTCCGAATAAAGTATTAGGAATTATTAATGAAATATTGCGAAAAGCTTTTAATAAAATATGGCCAGAAAATAACTACAAACGAAGATACAAGCTTGGAAAATATAGCATTAAATGATAAAAGTAAAGCGGAAAAATATACGAAACATGCAGAATTAGTAGTCAATAAAAATGAAACTGAACTATAGGAATATTGTGGTGAACGATAAAAATAATTGCGCTAAAAATATATTCACTAAACAGAGTCAACAAATTATGAAAAATTCCGAACTAATTGAAATCAAACTAAAACTACCAAGATATTGCATACGAAAATATTGCGAATAAAAAGTTTTAATCAGGTCAAATAAAATGCTGAAAAATAAAAGAAAAATTTCAAAATGTTCCAAATATCCCATTAAAACGATTGAGTTAAATGATAAATATTTTTAAATAAAAGAAAAATTTACGAAAATAATATAATAATAAATATTGCGTTAAAGGATAAAAAAATAATTGCGTTGAACGATAAAAAAAATATTGCGTTCAACGATAAAAAATATTTTGTTAAACGTTAAACGGTCTGATCAAACGGTTGCATCAAAGAAACGTAAAATACGCGACAAAAAGATAAAATTTCTCTAGACTATTGGAAGTATTCTAGCTAAATTTAAGGAAAATATTGCGGCAAAGATTAGAAATAAATATTGCTTTAAACAATAAAGATACGTTGCGTAATCCAATTTAATACATTGCGAAGATAGTCTTTCTAGCTAAATTTAGGAAAATATTGCGGCAAAGGTTATAAAATATCTATCCACAAACAGAAAATAAACTTAAAAAATATTGCTTTGAACGATAAAATTTGTTGCGTAACGAAAAATAAATTTTCAAAAAATTTGCGTTGAACGATAAAATATGTTGCGTAATCCAGATTAAAGCACTGCGAAGATAATATTAAAAAAAAATTAACAAAATATTGCGATAAACTTAATAAAATATTGCGTCAGCCAATAATTAATTAAACGATAAAATAAAATTACTTAAAGCCAAGATTTGTTCACAAAAAAATTTAATTAATAAAAATCGAATATATAAAAGAATAAGGAAAAAATTCCAAACGCATGCCAAACAAAGGAAAAATAAATTACAAAAATATTGCGCTGAACGATAAAAAAAATTAAATTAAACTATTAGAAAATTAAAAACGAATATGTAATTTCAAACATAAACTATAAAAATATTGAGTTAAAAGATAAGAACATTTAGTTAGACCATTAAAGAACCCCCCAATAAAATCTTAAATGTTTTAAAATCTGGATAAACATGAAAAATATTGGATAAACGATAAAGAAAGTTGCGAATAAAGTATTAGAAATAATTAACAAAATATTGTGATAAGCTTAATAAAATATGGTCAGAAAATAAATACAAACGAGATACAAGCTTGGAAAATATAGAGTTAAATGATAAAAAAAAACATTAGTAAAGCGGAAAAATGCACGAAACTGTATATAACACTATGGAACATTTTTGGGATTATTGTCTGGGGGGTGAGAAATTCCAAGTCAGGGTGATGGTACTAGGTCAGTATAGTAAAACCCTCAAAGGGTTTGGCGTTCGTATGTGTCATTTTTTTTTATGACCTTTTAAATTTTTTCCTTATCTTGATGTTTTTTCGCTTAGTTGTAACTCGAGAACCACTTGTCCGATTTTGATAAAACAAATTTAGAAAAATTTAGAATTACAATTTCTTTAATCCGTTCATATAACATTTTTCTTTATAATCAACAGTTTTGCCGGTAAAAATAAATTTGTGGAGAAAAAAAAATATTTTTTTGCCTAAAAATTAAAATTTTTTATGAATTTAAAAAAAAAAATTTTAATTTTTAGGCAAAAAAATATTTTTTTTTCTCCACAAATTTATTTTTACCGGCAAAACTGTTGATTATAAAGAAAAATGTTATATGAACGGATTAAAGAAATTGTAATTCTAAATTTTTCTAAATTTGTTTCATCAAAATCGGACAAGTGGTTCTCGAGTTACAACTAAGCGAAAAAACATCAAGATAAGGAAAAAATTTAAAAGGTCATAAAAAAAAATGACACATACGAACGCCAAACCCTTTGAGGGTTTTACTATACTGACCTAGTACCATCACCCTGACTTGGAATTTCTCACCCCCCAGATTGGCTGTTGTACTGTGTAATCAGTAAAATTGCGACAAAAGTATTTTCACTAAACAGGGAGTCAATAAATAAAATAATAAATTACAAAATATTGCATACGAATAATGTTTCTAATAAAAAGTTTTAATCAGGATAAAAAAAATGCTGAAAAATTGCGAAAATGTTAAAAATATCCCATTAAAAATATTGCGTTAAATCATAAATATTCTAAATAAAACTTACGAAAAAAGTAAAATATGTGCAAAGGAAAAGTTTACTTCGAAAATATTACATAAAATAAAAAAAAAATTGCGTTAGGCAACAAATATTCCCAAAAAGAGATCAGAATATATTAACAGAACGATGGAATTAATATAAATAAAAATTAAAAAAAATTAGGAAATATATTAAAATACTATTTGCATAACACCAAAAAAATTATTTAAATTTTTATTTCAAATAAAATGCAAAAATGCATTTAAAGATAAAATAATTTCGTTAGCCAATTTAAAATCTTCCTAATAAACTTTAAGAAATAGATTGCTAAAATTGTCAGATATATCTGTATACCAACAATAAATTTGCTAAATATTGTATTAAACGATAGAGAAACATTGCTTGAGACGACGAAAAATAAATATTACGAAGAAAATATTGAAATATAGTTACAAAACAGCGAAAAAATTTAATCAGAACGTACCAAACAAACGTAAAAAGGATATGAGAAATATTTACAAAATAATAGTCAATAAAAAATGACACGAAAAATTGAAGACAAATACGAAAATATTCCAAATATTTACGAAAAAGATTGCGAAAAAAGTGAAAATAAATTTAGAGTAAACTAAAAAAATATTGCGTTAAATTTAAAAAACAATTGCGTAAAATAACGAAAAATATTGTGAAAAAGGTAAAAAATAATCGGATAACAGGTTCGAGAAAAAATTTAAATATTAAAAGAACAAATGATTAATAAATAAAATAAGTGTGTGATACGTTACGTTACATGAAAAAATATATTCCAAATATAACTTGTAAGAAATATGCGAAAAAGAGTTTGGAAAAATTAAATAACAACAAACTGAATACCGAAAACGAAAGAAAATATTCAACTAATATTTATTTAAATAACTTTTTTTTTTTTAAATAAAACTGCGTTTTTGAAAGCGATAGACGAATAAAAATTTCACTATTTGGGGAAAATGCGAAACATTTGTGAATTGTCGCAAAAATTACATTGATTTACTAGAAATATCCTCAAACTTGGAAATTATAACTAAATGTTACTAATCTTAATTAAATTCTAATCAACTGTAAATTTTAAAGTTCTTTTATGTTTCTTATATTTTTGCAGAAAATCCTGATGGAGTTACATAATAAAAGCGGGCAGGTGTCATATAGGCTCGGCATTAGATTGGTGTATTCGTATTCTTTAAGAGCGTATGAGCAATATATAATAGATTTAAATTAATGTTACTCATACGTATTTAAAAAAAAAAAACAAGTTTTATAGTGCGTATTTGTTATATTTATACATTTTTATGGCGTTATGCAATCTTTTTTTAATTAGGAATTTTACGAAAAGTTCAAAAATGCCAATAACATAACAGCTTATATTGCTCATACGTAAACTAATCGAAACACGGGTAATTTTCAAGATTAAACCGATGTATTTTTGAAATACTGTATAACGAGCGTACGTAATTGCGTAAGATTAAAAAACAAAAAGTAATCAAAATTGCAAAATTGTAAAAGATGTGAATGAATTGAGTAATATTGAGTAATATACAATAATATTGCGTAGATATATGTTCTGCAATAATTGTTGAGTTGTAATTAATTTTATGGTGTTCGTAAAAATGTATTTGAAATAAAAAAGTCTTGAGTTGGAAAAAATTGATTTGAATGCTGGTTGAGATGCGTGAAAATTTGAGAAAAATATGTATGGCGTGTTTTGGCTTTTAAAAAAACATAAATTTGAATGGTAGAAGTAGTAGTAGTAAGATAATCTTGATCCGATTCATGTAAACGTAAAATTACGCACTTAATATATGATAAAAACATGAATGAATCACCGCCATAGATATATTTTGAATAAAAGATGTTAGAAAAAGTAATTGTAGTTGTGTGATAAAATTTATACCAAATGGAGTTTTAAGAAAAAGAAATAAAAAAAAATTAGAAAGAAAAATATATAATGATATGAAATATAAAAATGAAATTAAAATTGAGAAACTGAAATGAAATTATGTACAAAAAATTAAATAGAAAACTAATATTTGTAGATGTATTATGATAAAATTAACAAAAAGAGAAAATGAGAGTTGGCTGTGAGATCGTGCTTGAGTATATTTGAGAGTGGGTAATGGTATGACAGAGAAAGCGATTAATGAGGAATTATCGTTGAGATTAAAAGAAATTAACTGATAGAGTAAGAGCCAGTAAGATGTGTTTTAAAAAGCGTAAGAAAAGGAATTGCAGTTAAAAGTATCACTGAGAAGAAAATGTAATTAGATAAAATAATGAGATTGTTTGTATAATTGAGAAATTGAAGTAAGGTTTTGAATGAAATTGAAACTCACGAAAATATTAAGGTATTCGATAAAAATATATGAGAAAATTTACCATAAAATGCGAAAAATAGATTGAAAAAGTAGAAGTTAGAGAGAGATATTGCGTACTATAAAAATTAATTTATGAGAGTTAAATAGGTGTGAAATACATGTATGTTTAAAACTAAGAAAATGATGTGACAGTTGAATAAGAGCAAATTTAACTCGATCTATTTTGAAAGAGAAGTGATAAATGTTGCTTGTTAATTTTTGGGTAAGGAGATTTATGATACAATTCGATTGAAACTAGTGAAAATAACATAATTTTTTTAAACTATTTGAAATAGAGTGAGCCAACTTAAGACTGCGAGTTTAATGACAATAGCATTTATATTGTAATTAGAGGAATTAAAGTGAGAAAGAGTTTTAAAGATTACTGATACAGAAAAATAATGCCATGATAAGATATATAAATCTTGTCATTGCGAGAGCGTTATAGTTCACAGCTTAATTTGTTTAATTTTTTTAACTTATTCGTTCTTCTAGAGCACAATTTATAAAATTTATAAAATTATATTGGTCGATGGTTTATTTGTTTAACTAGTTCGTGAGCTAACTGAAATAGAATGCTCAATATTGAGAGAGGAAATGAGACTTTGATCGTTAATAGAATGCAATTATAACAAATTTGAAAATTAGGAAAAATAAACTGAGGGTTGTGATTGAAATAAATATTTAAAGAATAATGAATTGAAAACCAAATTAAAATATATAACAAAAAGATTGATTCACTGTGAGTTGAGTTTTTATTAATAGAAATATTGCGTGAAAGTACGTTAGATTTGAGTCATTTAATTTGAAATGAAGGTTATATAATTGGTTGAGCAAGTTTGAGAACTAATCTAAAAGCATCACCGAGAAAAAAGTATTGTTATTAAGAAATTGAAATCAGATGTTTAATGAAATCGAAACAAAATATTGATTGATGAAAGTATTTAAAGAAATATGAGTAAACTAAAAAGTGAGATTGATAGTAATATAGAATATTGCGAAACTATGTTAGAAAATACTAGAGAGTTAAATTCAAATGTTTTTGAAACTAAAAGCAAAATATGAAAATTTCGTTGAATGTATTTATTTTAAAGTTTTTAGAAAAGGGAGAAAAATGTTAAACATTTGAAAGTGGTGTTGCGAATATTTTACGTAAAATATTACGAGAGATGAAAATAACAATTGAAAATTTTTATTTAAAAACTAAATTTGGCTCAATTATTTAGCTATGAAAGAAATGCATTCGTATGAAACTCAAAAGTTTGAAGAGTATGGCCAAATGTGGAAGGCAAGTAGAAATAAGAGAAATGCATGAAGAAATATTAAACACAATATGATAATATCGTTGAAAAGTATGAAAATAGAATGGTAGGTCAAGAGATTTATATGGAATTATGACTGAATTTTAGTTAAATAATGAATGTAATTGAAATTTCAGTAAAAGAGAGAACTAATGTAAAATAACAAAACATAGAAATAAAATTAATATGAAATTGATAAAATGAAATTGAGAAATTGAAATGAAATTGCGAAATTGAAATGAAATTGCGAAATTGAAATCAAATTGAGAAATTAAAATGAAATTGAGAAATTAAAATGAAATTTATATGAAATTAAGGATTTGAATTGAAATAAAATTGAGAAATTAAATTGATATTGAGAAATTGAAATTGAGAATGAAGTTGATAAAAGTATTGCTGAAAGTATTTAAGAACGTGTGATGAAGATTATAAAACAGTGAGAATTGTGATGATAGCGAACATAAGAATATTTGGGAATGAGCAAAATTATAAATGTGAAAAAATTTTAAAATTGTATGGCTAAGAAATAATGCTTGAAGAGATAAGGAATTATATGTATGAATTCAAAAGAAATTGAAATTTATGAAATGCCTTATAAAGTTTGATCCTATCGGTAATTGTTATGAGTTAATTGTTGGAATGACAATTTGTGAGAACAGTATTTTAAATAGAGTGAGAGGCAGTGAGAATAAATCGCTGAGGTGGAAAAGTAGAAAAAGCGATGCGACAAAATAAATTAAAATAAGAATTTGAACGAAATTGCAATAGATAAAAGTATTGAAGAAGGTATTTTATATAAAACTGGAAATTGCAATGAGAACGAAGAAGTTATGAAATTTGTGTGATAGATATGACATGATAGAGTTTACTTAAAGTTGCGAGTGAAATATTTGCTAAAATGTGGAAATGGATTTAAAAATTGAAAGAAAAGTGTGAATATATAGCTTGTTTGAACTTTGGTGTGTGTAAAGAAATATATCGAAATTTAAATACGAGTTAAAAAATTTACAAGAACTTAAGAAATTAAAAATGTAAATTGCGGATTTATGAAAGAAATGAAAATTGCTCAAATGAGAATCAAACTAACGATTATAAGTGCGTATCGTAGAAGACATATTTGAATGCGTTAGAAAAAATAATAAAATATGAAGTTACTGAGAGTTATATGGATTGTTAGAGAATGTTGGTTATCGATTGAAATCGGTTGAGAGCGAGTCTTCTTATACAATGGACAGGTATGAAAAAGATTTTTAACTGAAATCTTAAGTGAACAAACGAACCCAGAGCCATGAATACTTGATATTGAACAGAAAATTGAACTATGAAAGAAATTTAAATGAATATGAAAAATTTAGAAAAAACGTTTATTATAAAATATTAGCGATTGAGTCAGAGTTTTAACACTAATAGTCGAATTGTAACTAACTACGAGAGCGAAGTTAGAGTGATTAATGCGAGAGTTATTTTTGAGTGAGAGTATGTCACAGTGAGAAAATATAATCGAATGTCGATGCTTATAGTAGTTCTGAGGAAGTAATCATTTCAGCAATGGAAAGATTTAAGAGTATGTGCTTGAACAAGAGTTCATAAATAAATGTGAGATTCGTTTATACTAAAACTGAGCAAGTGATTTTAATTTTATTTAATAAACTTTCTAAATTAAATCGAATTGCGTTATAGAGAGAAGAACAATATGTATGCATTTGGTTGATCATGAGTGTATTTGAGAGAAATTAAAAAAACTAGTATAAAAACAGCGAGAGCGTGCAAGTTGATTAGAGGTTTATAAAATTTAAGAAAAAAAAACAATGTTGAGAGTGTAAACCAATGTGAGAAAAGATGTGTTGAAAGTATGAGGATTTCCTTGGTTAATATGACTTGAAATAATAGAGTTGAGAGAATAATGCATTGAGAATATATTTGAGAGCAAAAATATGTAACGAATGCGAAGTTATTAATAAAAAATATGTAAAATATTTTTTTTGTGAAGATGGGAAGATTTTAAATTCTTGCGAGAGAGAGTATGATATAATCGTTAAAGCAAATTATTTTTGATAAATTATATTTATATGAAATTTTGCGAGATAAAAGCGATAAGAGAGTCCAATATAGTTTTGTATGAAATGGAAAGTGTCAAAAAGAAAGTTTTGTTTAAAATTCAATACTATGGTATGAATAAATGCAAAGGATATGAAGTGTAGAGTTCTTAACAAATGTTGTTTAATGTTTTTTTTTTTTTTTTTTTTAATTTTATAATTGTGTAAAAAGTGTTTAAAAGGAAAAAGGAACTGCGTTTAAAGATCGTGAAAATCAAAATTTTGATTACACCCTGAAGGTTGAATGATTTGTATTATGAAGACATAAAATAATGAAATCAAACGGATTAAAGCGGAAAAAGGAGTAGATTTTTATTTTGATTGGATTAAATATTATTGCGAATTTAGAAAATAGTTAAAAATTGATTTCAAATTATGCGAAAGAGTGCATCAAATATGTATTTATTGTAAGACTTATAAAAATAGTATTTTCTAAAGTTTGGTTAGATAAAGAGTGTTACTTATGCGAAAGTTTTGTGTGAAATTGAATATGATTAAAATATATGTATGCGAGTGTATTAAAAATGGAATGTTAATGAGGGAAAAGGGAAGCGTATGAAATAGCTGTAAGTGCATTTAAGTAATAGAGAGTGCAAAGAAGAATATGAAAGTAATGTTGTGTTAATGCGATAAGAGAACCTATGGGAAAGTTTTGTGCGAAGAAAAATATAATCTAAGTTTCTGCGAGAGCGTATGAAAAATATCTGAGATCGTTTCTGAAAAAATTTATGATAGAGTTTTAAGATTTAAGAAACTGTAAGGGAGTTAAAACGATATGATAGAGTTTTGATGAAAAAAGAGTATTAATGTATTAAAATACTAAAATGTGACGAAAGAGTGAACGAAATGTGTTAAAGCCATAAGGGAACCTGTGCTGAAGTTTTGTGAGAAATTAAATAGGATTAGTTTTTCTGAGAGTATTAGAATCATCTGAGATCGTTTTTTAAGAAATACTTCATGGTGGATAATTTTTTTTAGTTTTGTTCAGAGTTTAAGCTCCCGATTCCGAAATCTGTTTTCAAAAATTTTCAACCGCGTTTTTGTTTTTGTAGTTTACAAATAAGCACAAAAAGCATGTTTGGTACTTTCAACAGCTATTTTATCAAAATTGTGATGGAAAAATTTGGTAAACTGATTAAAAAGTTGCATAAAGTTCAACTGTGTGATGTGACTAAAATTGACTTTTACTTAATTCTTTCTTATTGGTTATTTCACCAAGAACGTATTTTTTTCCTCTCGGGCCCGACGAATATTGTGAATACACTAAAAAGAACCATATGCGATTTTTAGTCTTTTCCTCATAGTTTTTCTAAAAATTTGTTAGCTCTGAAATTTTCAGAAATCATCAAAACTTTTGGTATTTTTTTTACCAAAAAAAAACTCACTTGTCACTTCGAAAATTTTCGCTAAATTGTTGTCAAAAGTAGGTAAGATCGTCATGTTCTGCCGTCACTGAGTTTGCACATTATGGTATGAATAAAAATGGAAATGTAAAATTCGAGGGAAGAGTATGATAATGTGAAGCTGTTAAAACGATGAGAGTATCTATTTGAAAGTTTTGTGTTGAATTCAATATGATTAAAATATATACGAGTGTACTAAAATTGGAATGTTTTTAAATTGAGAGAAGCGTACGAAATAGATTTAACGACATTTAAGTGATAAGAGAGAGTGCGAAGGAGAGTATGAAATTAATGTGATAAGAGAACCTATGCAAAAGATTTTGTGCGAAGTAAATAAAATATAATTTAAATTTCCGCGAGAGTGTATGAAAAATATCTGAAATAGTTTTTGATAGAGCTTAGTTAAAGATGTAAGAAACTGTAAGAGAGTTAAAACGATATGATAGAGTTTTAGTGGAAAAAGAGTATTAATGTATTAAAAGAATGTAAAATGTGAGGAAAGAGTGAACGAAATGCGTTAAAGCCATAAGGGAACCTGTGCTGAATTTTTGTGAGACATTAAATATGATTAGAATTTTTCTGAGAGTATTAGAATCATCTGAGATCGTTTTTTAAGAAATAATTTATGGTGCGATTTTTTAGTCTTTTCCTCATAGTTTTGCTAAAAATTCGTTAGCGCTGAATTTTTTAGAAATCAAAACTTAATAGTTTTTACCAAAAAATCCTCACTTGTGACTTGGAAAATTTTCGCTAAATTGTTGTCAAAAGTAGGTAAGATCGTCATGTTCTGCCGCCATTGAGTTTGCACATTTTTGTATGAATAAATGGAAATGTAAAATTCGAGGGAAGAGTATGATAATGTGAAGCTGTTAAAACGAGAGTACCTATCTGAAAGTTTTGTGTGAAATTCAATATAATTAAAATATATGCGAGTGTACTAAAAATGGATTATTGTTTTTAAATTGAGGAAAGCGTACGAAATAGCTTTAAGGACATTTAAGTGATAATAGAGAGTGCGAAGAAGAATATGACATTAATGCGATAAGAGAACCTATGCGAAAGTTTTGTGCGAAGTAAATAAAATCTAATTTAAATTTCTGCGAGAGTGTATGAAAAATACCTGAGTCTTGAAATAATTTATGATAGAGGATTGTTAAAGATGTAAGAAACTGTAAGAGAGTTAAAACGATATGATAGAGTTTTGATGGCAAAAGAGTTAATGTATTGATGAATAGAATGAAAAAAATATGAGGAAAGAGCATGAACGAAATGTGTTAAAGCCATAAGGGAACCTGTGCTAATGTTTTGTTAGAAATTAAATATGATTACAATTTTTCTCAGTATTTTTACCAAAAAAAAAAAATCCTCACTAGCCATTTGAAAAATTTTCACTAAAAAAATCGTCGTAGGTAAGATCGTTATGTCTGCCACCACTGAGTTAAAATTATTGTGTGAATAATAGGGATTGCAAAATGTGAGGGAAGAGTATGATGAAATGTGAAGATGTTAAAGCGTTGAGAGTACTTATTTGAAAGTCTTGTGTGAAATTCAGTCTGATTAAAATAGGCAAGTGTATTAAAAATGTAATCTTAATGGCCTTATAAATTGAGAGAAGCGAACTGTATTGAAGTATTAATGGAGAGTACGAGGGAAGAATGTAAAATAAGTGTGTTAATGCGATAAGAGAACCTATGCGAAAGTTTTGTGCGAATATGATTTACGATACCGGAGAATTTTGTTCAAAATTGAGTATTAAAGTGTGAATTAAGAATATGAAATGTGAGCTTGGAGCGAAATTAAATATGATTTGACTGTATTTAATATATTGAAAACCGTTTAGCATGTATGTAGTACTATGAATTCATAGTGCAGAGTTGTTAGGAATGGAATGCTAGTGTATTTGAAATAAAGCGAGAAAATAGTATTTAATACTTTTAAAATAGAGATTAAAGCGATACGATAGTCTTGATTGAGTTTTAATGTATGAATTAAAATAATGTAAAATGCGGAGAGAGTATGAACGAAATGTGTAAAAGCATTAGGAGAACCTATGCGAAATTTTTTTGCGAGAAAATGAAATTTTTGCGAACGTGTATAAGAAATATCTGAACTTGTATTACAAATAACTAAAATAAGGCGTAAGAAATTGTAAGAACGAAATGTGTGAACGAAAAGCGTTGAAGCCATAAGGGAACCTGTGCTAAAGTTTTGTGCGAAATTAAATATGATTAAAATTTTTGTGAAAGTTTAGTATCTGACATCGCTTAAGACAGAGTGTTGTGAAAAGGGAATGTTAGTGCATTTGAAATTTAGCGGTAAAGTTCTATTATAAATGTGAGGGCGTCAAAGTGATACGAGAAGTCTTAATAGAAATTAAAAATCATTGTATTAATTAAAAAGGATGTATAGTGTGAAGAGTGTAAAAAATGTTTGCGAAAGTGTATTTGAAAAAGATGAGATCCTGAAAGAAGTAAAAATTTATGATAGAATTGCTGGCAATAGAATTTTATAAATGCGTTAAAATTTAACGAGAAAGTGTAATTAAATAACTGTGAGAGCATTAGAGATACGCGAGACTTGATGGAAATTTAATATTATTGTATGGATTGAATATGTTAAAGCGGTAGAAGAACCAATGAATTGAAGCGAGAAAAAAGGTATTTAATTACTGTTAGAGCGTTAAAGTGTTTTCGGATAGTATTGTTGAAAACAAGTAATGTATGCATAAAAAAAATAAGTAAAATGTGAGGAAAGAGTATAAATTGTGTTAAAGCAATAAGAGAATCTTTTTTTTTTTTTCTTTTTTTTTTTTTTTTTTTAAAGAGAAGCAACACTCAGGAAATTCTTCCTACTAATTAACGTGTTGCTTCCTTTGGAAATGGGATAGAGAAGAAGTGAAAGGTGGTGAAAGATGAAGGGCTTCAAATATGGCAACACTGTAATTGCGCGAGATGTTGAATTTTAGAACAGTTGTTGCGCGCCATCTGATGGTAAGTTGGCGAAAGCTCTGTGTGAAATTGAGTGTGTTTAAAATTTTTATAGTGAAGAGATCATTTAAGATATAATAATTTGTAATAGAATGACGTAAGAAATGTTAAATGAAATGGTAGAGAGAAAAATAAATGTAAATGCGTTAAAATGATAAGTTTTATAAATTCAATATTTCTCGCTTTAATAAAAGCGAATTGAAAAATGAGCAGATTGAACACAAAATGCGAGGGAAAATTATGACTACGAAAGCTTTAAAGCGACAAGAGTTCCATGCGGTAGTTTTGTACAAAATTTGATGTTACCGTTAGAATAAAATTGATGTTTTTTTAAATGAAATTGTATAAAAAGCGAGAGAAGAGTATAAATATATGAGCGTTAAAATCATGAGATTTGAAGTAAAATAATCACTGTATTAAGAAATGTACTTAGGAAATATCTGAGAGGATAGAATGTTCCAAAATGATGCGAAAAACATAGCGTTACAGACTGCGCTTATGTGAGAGTTATTTATATTTGTATATCAATGTATGTACAGGGGAAATTTTGAAATATTTAAAGCGAATGAATTAATAATGGAAAACTTATAATGGTTTTAAATAAAATTGTACGATTTGAAATTAAGCCTAAGAGATAAAAAAATATTTTTGTTCAAAATTGCGTTGTTTGAGTTTGTGTTTAATGAAATACTATTGTGAATTTTAGAAATCTTCGAGTAGGTTGATTGATTTAATGAAGTTATGCGAGAGTGTATTAAAAATGTGTGAGGTCGTTTAGGAAACTAGTTTATGCTAAAGTTTTGTTAAATGTTATTGACATTAAACGGTGAGTGTTTTAAAATAATTATGAGAAGGTTTAAGCGATAAAAGAGAAGTTCGGATTAAAATTTGTATATGAAGTATATATGAGATTAAGCGTATTTTAAGAATCTTCGGTAAGGGTGCGTACAGAGTGACCGCTTGTTGCCGAGCCGAGCCGACTGACGCTTATTGCGAGAACTTGTTCATGCGAGAAACAAGTTTGGGTGTGCATAGTGGATGCGAGAATCAGCGCTAATATTTTATCTATTATTTGAGTTTTATGTATGTTTGTATGCATTTGGATTTGTTGTTCAAACTGACATTGAATTTTAAAATTTTACTTATTAACTCATTTCTTCAATTATTCTTGAATTTTTATTACATTTTCTTTTTAAATTTTGTTTATAAGTTTTTTTTTAATATTTTTATAATTGTTATAATTTTATTTAATTTTTATTATTTATTTGAATTTTTATTTTTTTGTTTAATTTTTATTAACATAACATAAACAATGTTTTCGGCGCTGAAATACGCTTTGGAACTGTTTTCTCGCATTCAATCAGCTTTGCGCTCTGACCAGCTCGGCGCCCACTATGACCTGTTCGCGCTTATTTGTACTAATTTGTATAGTACCAGTTTTCTCGCATTGGTTCTCGCAATAAGCGAGTCTGCTCGGCTCGGCAACAAGCGGCCACTCTGTACGCACCCTAAGATACAATAAACATGCATGAAAGAAGTGTGAAAGCGCCAAGGCGATAACAAAGATTTTTTTTTTAAACAATTTTCAACTAATGGAATAATATAAAATTTAGCGAGAAAAAAGTATAATAACAATTTTAAAGCGCTATAGTGCGTTTAATCGATAAGAGAGTTTTCAAAGTCTAATTTATAATCGTATTTTAAGAATCATCTTCAGTAAGATGTAATCGAAATTGCGTTAATGGAGTATGAAAAAACTAAATACGCCAAAACGATAATAGCTAAATTTTGAACTAATTGAATGATATAAAACGATAAAAAGAAGAGATTTTTAAGGCGAAAGAGTGTTTTGCTTGAGTATTGTTAGAAACTAACTCCTGATGTGTAAATAAATGCGAACTTTATGGAGCTGAGTGTAGTGCTTTGGAGAGATATGATGAGGTAACTGTGGGAGTGTTAAAGAGAGTCTTGTTGAAATAGAATGAATGAAAAATGCAAGAAATGAGTATGAAACAACTATTAAAGCGTTAAAACGTTGACAAAGGTTTTAAGAATAATATAAAAGTTTGCGAGATGAGTTAAAAATCTTTGAAAGTATGAAATCGAAATAAAATCAAGTCATTGAAATACAGTATATGAAAACAGTACAGTATAAAAGCGTAAACATGGTAAATAAAATTCTAAAAGAGTCTTACTTAAATTGAATATATATTTAGGTGGTCAAAAGAATTTAGAATATACTAGAAGATTGACTTCAAAAATGCATGGAAGTAATTACAATAAGTTTATGAGAAAGTGTTACTTGAAATTTTATAGAAAATATGTGCAAAATAGTGTATGAGAAGTATGGGGAAAAATAGTCATTAGGGAAAAATCGTCGATAAAATATAATTCTGAGAGAGAGAGTTTTGTTTAAAATCAAATAATGCGATTTTTGAAAATATGTATATGTTTGTAATCGTTAAATGAGTATGAATTTATTACAATAGCGTCTAAGCAAAGATCGATAAAGTAAAGTAATAATTTTGATATCAAATTGGAAACTGAATATTAATATATGAGAATATAAATTTTTTTTTTCCCCCAAATTATGCGAAAAAGAGCAGGGAAATTGAAGTCATAAGATTAAGGATCAAATATAATATAAACGTATGAAAACTAGTGAATTTTAAAAATTCCTTGAAGAAATTAAATATTAAGAAAATTTGCGGAAAAATGTATGCAAAAATGTGTACGAAGTCAAAGCTATAATTATGTATCAAATCAGAAAAAATCCAACATTCAATGTTTATTAATAAACAAAAAAATTAGCCTTGCTTACTGAAATATACTAAATCTTGTTATGTTGAATTAAATTTAATTGATTGAATTGTGTGATTGAATTATTATTCTGCTTGAATGCGATAATTTTTTTTTTCCAAATTTAACAACCATGATAAAAACCATTTAAAATTCATAAAATGCATTAGAAATAATTATAGAATTCGTTATTGTAAAATTTGCCAATCGAAGGATAACGTATTAACACTTTACTGAAAACTTTTTGTTTATTCAAATACTCATCTCATTGCTATATATGCACATATTTATTTTTATTAGGTTATGTTCATATGTATGTATATTATAAACGAATGAATTATCTTCTTAAGTGGTTGACTGACTGACTATAAATTATTTTCGTTTAATATTTATTTCTTAATGTTTCAGTTTTTTTTAATTGTGTTTAATATTAAAACATTTTATAATTTTTATATATATATTTATTAATAATGGTTTTCTTTTTGTTTCTTTACTTTATTTGTTTAAAATATACCTACATATATTTTTTATTAACTGTATTTAATTTTTAAACTCGAGAAACTAACATTGAAAAACTATTTACTTACATATAATTTTAACTAACGTTGTTATTTTTGATTTGAAAAACTCTATACTTTTTCTATAAATCTATTATTTTTAGATTTCTTCGATTATAAAAATGTTCATAAAGTCCAAATATTCTATTATAAAATTCAACCAATTATTGATATTTGTAAATCAAAATCGTCATATTTAATTCTTTACCATTACTGGTCAAAGGCCTCAAATTTTGGCGCCATTTATTGTTAGTACTTGTGACTTTTTTGTTTTTTCAATTCTTGTTATAACTACAATGAAGTCTTTCAAATATATTAGTCCCTAAAAATAAAATATATTATACAAAATTTATAGAAATTTTTGCAAAACAATATACATATTGTTGCATGGTTATTTATTATGAGTTTATCTACACATAAAATTTTTATAATTTAGCATTTATCCGCAATGTACTATAATTTAAAAAAAAAAATACATTTGCTAACACTACGCACCCGTTAATATTAATACCACATATTAAGCATATTTGTTTTGTTTAATACATCTATTAAAAATTTCCAAAAGGCAAACATCTATAATATTCTTATTAGAAAGTGAATTAAAAATGGTCTATGTATGTAAACATTACCGACAATAATAATAGTGTAAACATTTCTTCATATGTCACTAAGAATTTGTTAAATGATAAACAATTGCATTTTAATATCATTTAAATATATTTATGTTTTCCGCTTTCAGAACTTCACACCATATGTTAGTTTTAAACAAATATTTTTAGAAATTTTTTCAAAAGTGTTCAAAACTACAAGATCTGTGAACTCTCTAATTTTGAAATTGTATTTTGTTACAATCGCCCAAAAACTCTTCAGAACTGTTAAATGTGAATACTAATAATTTTAGAAAATCTTATAAAATATCTATTAACTGCTTGTAAAATCAAATTATATAAATTCCTATATTATAACTCACACAAAAATCATGTTTGTTCCAGATTTTTAGATATTTTCATTCCTTGGCCATATAAATGTAATTAAATTATTTAGTATCTAAAACTACATAAAATCCACTGTAAAAAAATTAGTTTATAAAAATATTTCATAATTCAAAATCTTCAAGATTTTACAAGTATAAATATTCAAAATTCTTGTCAAAGAAAATATAAAAAATCATTAAAAACATGCAATTTGAAATACTGCACACAGAAAAAGACTCGAAATTCCTGTCAAAGATAATGTAATGTATAAAATCATTAAAACATTCAAATTTAAATACTGCTTATCCCTGATAACTTACAAATACCCCAAACCAGAGGGCAAGTTGATTTTTTGATTCCTCATTTATTGTTTAAAAAAAAATATATATATATTTGTTATTTTCTTGCAACTTTAATTAAGAATGTTATCACTTTCCCCTAAATGATTTGTCGCCCATTTATACGAAAATTGAATCTCTAACTTTTGGGAAAACTGCTATAATAATAGGCCTATTAATACAAAAATTCCTTACTTTTTAAAAGAAAGCGTAAAAACTACCTTCACATTAACAAAGTTAAAAAAAAACGCCAATTATAAAAATTCCCAAAAATATAATTTTTAAACAATAAAAACGGCAATATTAAAATGATGAAAAACGGAAATTGAATCCCCTAAGTCTGGGGGTTCACATTAACAAAGTAAAAACTACCTTCACATTAACAAAGTAAAAAAAAACAACAATTATAAAAATTGCCAAAAATATAATTTTTAAACAATAAAAACGGCAATATTAAAGTGATGAAAAACGGAAATTAAACCCCTTAAGTCTAGGGAAAATTTCTTAATTAGTAACACTTCTATACAAATAAAACCTTCAATTTAGAATCTAAGAGAAAACGTAAAGTATAAAAAAATATTAATATTGAATCGATAAAAATTGCTAAATTATTATAAACCTAAACGCAATAAAACGCTGCCTTTGTCTAAATTAGCTTTAGAGAGAACCCACTATAAAAGCGTTAACAATTCATTAAATAGGCCATAGATTTTGAATCTAACAAAAATCAAAAATTTTAATTTAAAATCTCTAAAACTGTATAATTATGGACCTAAATTTTTATAACTTTTTTTGGAAAAAAAATTTATTAAATTTGTGTTGCCCTTGATTTAAAAATTAATAAAAGTTAAAAAACTGACGATTTGAATCTTACAAAAACAATCGTTATGAACCTTAATGTATGTTATATACTTAATAACTTCGTTCAAAGATTGGGATTTTTAAAAAAATTTTTAAATGGGAAATCTAAGGAATTTTCAAAATATTAATAGTAAACTGTAAAAATAATTCGATTTAAAATGTTACATTCACATAAATTTTACTAATAAAATAAAAGTAATCAACAAATATTTCCAATAAAACGAAATTTCTATAAAGCAAATTCATAATTTTATTGTGCACCATTTTTTGCGTTTTTTGTTCAAATCTATGTCCCAAAATAATATTATTCTCAGAGATTCAGAGCATAATCACAAAATGTAAATATGTAATTTTTATTAATTTAAAACAAATAATAAAAATAATTTAAAATACTCTTTACTAGGCCATCTTTAAGAAAAAAGCAACTTATTTCAACAAAACTTTCAAAAATTTCATCATTTAAACGTAACACATCTAAAACAGCAACAAAAAATTCTACGTGACAAGAAATATTTCTGAAATTATTAAATTTTAAATAAAAATGGAACAATTCTAGATAAGTTTCTTATAGGCTCCAATATACCAATCAAAATGTATCGTTTTAACATTGTAATCAATGTACAAAAAACAAATCTATTAAGTATCAACTGATATTAATTTGAATTTTTTAAAAATATTAAAGAAATTGTGTAAAATTTGAATTATCCGGTATGCTTAAGAATTTTCCCATCCTTAAAATATTTTCCTATTATGTAATCGTTTGAATAAAGCCGTTTATCTAAACTGTCGAATGTATTAATAAATTAATTTTAATATTCTACAACTTTTTCGTTAACATTTTTAAACATTATACGATTTTTTTACAACTTTTCTCATTTTTGTTAGTACTTATTGCTACTTTTATGCACAATATATATATTATGAAATTTTAACTAATTTTAAATCTATAAATTTCGTTTAAAAATCGAAATAATCCAAATTTTTATAAATTTTCCTGTAATTCAAACAAATTAAAAATAAGTCGCTTCATCTCTAAGGAGTACTGAATTAATTAGAAATGAAATAATACAATTTTTCTGTATTTATAAAGAGCTTTTAACCTCCGTGTATTTACAAAAATAAAACATATTATTTTTAGCTACATAATTCGATACAATTCGATCCGTCAAAAGATCTCATCAGAGCGCAATATATTTTATAACAAAAATTGTAGTTTTAACTCTCTAAAGAGTTTCGAAAAGTAATATTGTATATTCTAAATTTTTTTAAAACTTTTTTTTTATCTTCAAACTACCCAGAAATTACGATTAATAATATTATTTTTAAAATTTTATAATGAGTAAAAGGGAAACGAAAATTATAAAACATCCCAGTGTAGAACCGGTAATGGGGTATTATTATTTTTGTACTATCAATAATGATACTTCCTTACCTTCTGCATTCATTTAAAACATAATATTATGGGTCACCTTATCTTCAGCAATACAACATAAATTAATGCGTTGCTAATAATGGATTATTTTATATAATTATTTCAAATATCGTATAAAGTAATGTTCAGAATTATTTTTTTTTTTTGAAGATCTATTTATAGACTCAATATGTTTTTCTATCTTTGGTAAGGACCCTACGGGAAATTTTAACAAACTGTCACCGAACTGGCCCCTTTATATGAAATAGACTGGTCACTTTTACATGGCGTTGTCATAGGAGGTGAAAATTGACCCCTTGTGACATGTCACAAGACAAATCCCAGGACAGGTCCATGAAATTGAGAGTTCAGTAACCTGTCCTAGGATTTGTCTTGTGACATGTCACAAGGGGTCAATTTTCACCTCCTATGACAACGCCATGTAAAAGTGACCAGTCTATTTCATATAAAGGGGCCAGTTCGGTGACAGTTTGTTAAAATTTCCCGTAGGGGATGTACATATGTATGTAACCACGTATTTTCGATGTTTTGCATGCTATCAATTATTTACATGTCGAGGCAGTTCAGAGTGTAGAGCTGTCGGCTAGCAATCTGAAGTCCCAGGTTTAAATATTATAAAAAATTATACTTAGCTATATTTTCGACTTAACTATGATCGTTAACTCATAAAAAATAAAGCAGGCTTAAACTTGCACATTACATTTCCTATGCACGTTAACTTTCAACGTGGATAATTATAAATTCTCACCTTTAACATAACTTCTTCGCGTTGCTCCCAGAAAAGTTTGCCGCTATACGTTCGATTATACCGCAAAAAAGTATTATAAAAATTATCTGTTTAAATTATTTTAAACGTAAATTGGTTTAAGGTATAGACGACTTGCCTTAAATACTTAACGTTGATAGGGAAAGTACCTACAGCTTTTGTTAAAAAATCTATTTTTAGACCCGGTATTTTCTCCAATTATGGCAATAATATTGGCAACCCCTTTATTTTCAGCGACAGCCCCGCTTAATGTAATATGCAAAGTTGAAGTTTTCCTTTACCAGGTAATGGGTTATATAACCCATTATTTGATGATTTTCTACACTGGGATTATTTTTTAATAATAAAAATGTTTTTCTATCGTCACGGTTCTGAGTTCGGAATCCATATAAAAAACTAAAGTGAAACCATCCGATATTCTTTGTTGCTGTTCTGTGATAATTTCAACCGAATGAATATATATTTTTTTTGTTTTCATTTATTTCGTATAGAATCTGGTAAAACAAATTAATTTTATTTTTGTTAAATTAATAAAAAAAATTTTTTAATTGGTTATAAATTCTAAAACGTTTGCGGAGCAGCAAATATCCGAAATTTTTTTAAACCTCATAAGATTTCAGAAATTTATTCTAGTTAGGAAGTGTTTCTGAACTCAAAACAGTTATGTATAAAGACAACAAATATAAAATTTACCAATAACTAATCTGAAATATTTAAAATATTCTAAATATAAAAAAAAATAAAAGCACTGAAAATGAAAGAATAAATTGGGAAATTTTATATTTATAAATATTCGAAAATAAAGCCTCGATTTTGATTCTTCTGTTAAATATAAAAATTTTAAGAGATATAAATCGGAACGAAATTACCCTATAATTTAAATACTCAAAACTTCACATTTATTATAAAATGTTACAAATAATGCGGTCGAAATAAATCAAATCCATCATTTATTCAGAAAAACTTTAAAAACACTTTTTTTTATTTTATTTATTTAACTTTAATATGATTTTAACATAACCTCTCAAAACTTTTGAGCATAACACCTCAAAATTTACAAAAACTCAAAATCATGAAGGAAATATGTACATATAAGTAAAAAATTAAATAATAAAAATTTTAACTCAAAAAACTTTATAATTTATAAGAGATCCTATTGTTTTTATAATACGATTTTTTCTTTCTTAAATATGTTTTTATAAATTTATACAATTTTTACTTCAACAGCAAATTTGTTTTACAGCTTCTCAACAAAAACTTCAAAAATATCAACATTAACTCAAAATATTCCATAATGCAAATTTTAATACACAACGTAACAAATTTAAAAAACGTAGCAAAAGCCGTAATAGATTTTATGTTCATGTGAATAATTTTTATTTAAGTTACAAGTTTAAACGTCTCTAACACCAACTTCAGTTATTTTTATAATTTCGGTTTTAATAATAATTTCTTATGCTATTATATACAATTTTTTTTCAATGGATTATATATACATAATTTCTTTTAAAATTACAAAATATAGCGAATTGAAATACTAAGTATTTAGACATATCACCTCCAATATATCCAGACAAAAATTTACAAAAATTCAAAATTATAATTAAGAAAACTTAAGGAACATCAAACTGTTTCAACATAATGCCTCAAAAATATCTACATAATTTACAAAAAAAAAAATTTATAACTTCCTTAAACTTCAAGGTATACAGCTAATTCTCAACCACCATTTCAACATAACTTAGAAATACCCACATGAAGATTTACAAAACGTTAACATAAAAAACGTAACAATTGTTAAAAAAAATCAACTTCCATTACCCATAAATATTATCGACAACAAAAATTAACGTATTCAGAAACGTAACCATTTATAACAATATTATGTAGATATATTTTTCTCTAATTTCTTTTTAAACCATTATTTTAGTCTAAATATTATCATGGGAATATTTTTTTTATAATGATTTTTCGTTTAATTTTTTTTTTTTTTATAATTTTGACTCGAACAAAACTCTCAACAAATACTATCGATATAAATAAATTGCTCAAAATGCCATAACAATTTTAGCAATAATATAACAAATTTCAAAAACGTAACAAAAGTCGTAACAGTTTTTATGATCGAAATTCAACTTTGAAATTTTTAGAAATCAAGCGAATAATTTTTTTTTATAATTATATTTCCTCAATATTTCTAATATTTAACCGTCTCCAAAAGAAATAAAAAATTTTATCATTTTTTTTTTAATTTCTTAATAATTCAAAATACAGTGTATTTACAAATTTGCAAAAGTGCAAAATCATAACCTAGAAAACAAATCGTAACGAACAACAACAACAACTATTTCAGTATAAAAAATATCCACAGAAAAATATACAAAAATTAAAAATCGTAACGAACAACAAAAAATTACGTACAACTATCAACATAAAACCTTAAAAATATCACAGTTAAACAAAAATTCAAAATCGCAATTTAGAGAACGTAAACGTAACGAACAACAAAAACTTTTCAACATAATACCTCAAAGATATGGCAAAAATCATAGGAAACATATATCGTAACAAACAACAACAAACATAAAACGTCAAAAATCAACAACAAACATAAAGCGTCAAACCTAACAACTACATCACATAAAATTTTACAGAAATTCAAAATTTTAACTAAAACAAATCGTAACGAACAACAACTATTTCAACAGTACGCCTCAAAAATATGCACATTAAAATTTACATTATACAAAATACAGCGAATTTAAACACCATTTCAACATTACATAACAACAACATTACATTACAACATCGGCACGAAAATTATCGAAACGTCAACAATAAAATAAATTTCCACAGACTACATTATCGACAATAGAATTCAACGTAAAAAATCAAAAAACTACCAAGAATCGTAATTTAGAACAGAATATTTCTCATTTTTTTTTTTATAAATCTTGCGAATAATTATGTATATAATTTGTAATACATTTTATCAATATCTTCAAAACCAATCTGAATATATTTTATAATTTCGTTCATAATAATATTTTTTTTTTCTTATAATACGCAAATTATTATTTCTTATAATTTTTTTTTTTTAATAATTACAATTTTCAGCGAAAACATACCTCAAAAATATCCACACAAAAATTTACAAAAATTCAAAGTAATAAACAACAGAAACGAAAATGTAAAACACAATTTTTAAAAATTAAATTAGGCTTCCTTCCCATATTATTGACACTAAAAATTCAACGTAACAAAAATTTGTATTTATACGAGAATATGTATATTTTTTTGCTAATTACTTTATTTTTTTTAAATTATTTTTATAAATTTTTATAACTTTTTACTTTACAACGAATATATTAACAACTCGTCAACATAAACGTTAAAAATATGTTCGATATAACTTCCTTAAAATTTGCCATAATGGAAATTTGAATACGTAGCGTACGAAATTTAGAAAAAATACCAAAATCGTAACAGTTTTTGTGAATCAAGCGAATAATGTTTAATTTCTATTTATAATAGTATGTTTCATCAGTGAAACTCTGACCTCCAATTAATTCATTTTATTATTTTGTTTTTAGTAATAGTTTTTTTTTTAACACCACAATTATTTTTTTTCTTATTACTATTAAAATATCTACATGAAAATTTATAAAAAATTAAACATCATAGTTTATAAAACACAAATCGTAACGAAAGAAAAAAAAAAAACAAAAAAAAGGAACGATAATTTAACTCAAGAATGTAGCAAAAAGCTTAATTTTTTTAAATTAAATTCGTTATCTAAAAAAAAACTTAGCAATAATCGTCACAAATGGTTTTTAATTTTATTTAAAATTAGATTCCTTCAAAAATTATTAAAAAATAAGATTCAACGTGATAAAAGTAGTAAAAACCGTAACATATTTTTTTAAAAATAATTTTTCAAATTTAAACTAAATTATTTTAAACTAATTAACCACTATGCATCATCTGCGCTTCAATAAAATAATCCACCAATAAACTCTATACTATAATTTCAACATAAAACAACAATTATCTAAAATATCAACCAGCAATTATTTTTTATTTTTAATAAATTTTTCTAATTTAAATTTCTTAAATTTTATTAAAAAATAAATATTCATAACTGCACTTCAAAAAATAAAAACATCTAGGCATCTTCTGTATAACTACAACTATTATTTTATGGTAATTATTTAAATCACAAAATTAACAAATTTCATAATTTGCGGTAAAATAATTTCAGAAATCAATTATTTAAATAATTCTTTTATAATATATACGAGTACAAATAAAAAATTAAACAACGTATAATTTATTATTAAAAATTGTAAAGTTAAAAAATGTAAGGAAACCTCAAATATAAATCTTATGCGATTAAATGCTTTTAATAGTTTAAATTATTTATTTAATTCATTTGAAACACACAAACACACAGCGAAAACATATAACACCTTTTACAGCAAAGTCTACACATTCCAACATTAAAACTTTCTACAGAAAACTCTACAATATACCTTACAAATTGTATTATTTATTTTACATATTATAACTTCAGCACAATTCCTCAAAATCTACGCAAAAACTCTATAGCGATGAGAGATGAACGATCAATATAAAAATGGATGATCCTTGTCAACTATTATTGATTATAAATCAAAAAATAAATTAAATTTTCATTTGAAAATAATTCATAAAGGTAGCAGGAAGAGTATTAATACAGCAACATATTTTTTATATTAAGGAATTCATATAAAAATCGTTAGCCATATCAAAAATCTATAAAACAACGCCAATTTATTTGATTTTTTAACTTTATTTATATTTGCCTACACCTGAATAACATCCTGCACATTGGCAATATCTTTTTCACAACCAATTAGAAATCATATTAATATCAACTGAAAGCATCAAGCAACAAATATCTTTATACATATCAAACAACATTTTTAGCGAAAAATCGTGACAATATAGGCCAAAAATTAGCGAAATGAATGAAAAAGTAACAAGCGTGAGAACATTTCATAATAATTTGGTGATATATCGCCTCATATGTCGAAAAATGAGGCGATATGTCAAAAAGCAACGAAATTATGAAAAACAACAGAATTATTGAAAACAAAGAGTTATTAAAAACAAAGAGTTATTAAGTTATTAACTCTTTAGATTAGTTTTTAAAAAAAAAACTACAAACTAGTTTTATCACCAATATCGCCTTTATGGATCATGCGGCTAAACAAACAGTTTTGTTTTTTTATTTTTTATATATTTTAAAACTTATTCTAAAACAAACACTAAAACTTGAGCCTTCTTGTTTGTACACTTCCCACCTATAATCCACACACTTGATATACAATATAATACATCTATAATACCTTTTAATTTGCGACATTTTTAATCACATCTATCAACAATAAATTTTCGATATTTCAATAAGACAACTAAAACTGTCATCACCCTTATTTTAATATACATATGCATACAATCAAATCACATTTACGTAAATCATCGACAACTATAAATCTATTTTAAAAATCTTCAAAATAATATCAAATTCAGCGTGTTAGTATTCCACATGTAAATTTGAAATATCTACGGTACTTGCTCAACATTTCTACACATTTTCATATGAAACAAAGACGTCAACCTTCAAAATCCAAAGCAAAATAAGATAAAATTTTCTTCCCTTCTGCCACCCCACAAATAAATAATTCTATAATTAATATAGTATTTATTTTTTTAATAACAATCTACACTTCAATATAAAACTGCATATTAGTGATTTTTTACACTCTAAAAATATTATATCAACTGGAATGATCAATATACATATACGAATCAACATACTACAACCGATGAATTGTGGTAATTAACTAAAAAATATAGCGAAATTTATGAAAAATCGTAAGTGTAAACAAATGCATTAGGGTTATGACTCATTTTTTAAAAAAATTTTACCTATCACCACGTGATAGGCAATACTAAATTAATAATAAAAATCGTGTTTGCGGGTCATTTCGGCAAAAAAAAACTTCCGCACCAAATGCAATTTGTAAAAATAATTTTTGCTCGGGGATTTTGTTTAATTTACATAACGAATCATTACAAAAATTATTGTAAAAGACAAAAAATGTATCCAAAAGTCCCTTCAAAAAGGTTTCGTAATTTTTAGCGTAAATAGCTTTTAATAAGCATCGTTGAGGCTCATTTGTTTAAAACTTCGGAGAAATATTTTAATTAAACTAAAACCATATAGACCAAATTTTAACCCTTTTGGTGCGGGAACTTTTTTGATAGCAGCGAAAAAGTAAGATTGCGTTTCTTAATATTTTTTATGGCCTTTTTGGCTAGGGTATGTAAAATTTTGTATTTGCAAAAAAAATCAAAAAATCATAACCCTAATACACATACTTTTTTTTTTTTTTAAATCATGCTATCAAATAATGTTATAATACTGAAAATCCAGGAGATACCCAGAGGTAAGGAAGTTATTAAAAATAACAAACTACAATCGCTACTAGTTTCATCATCAATATTAGCTTTATGGATGATACGGATAAACAATATTTTGTTCTTTTAAATACACAAATTTTTTTGTATTCTAAAACAAACACTTGTTTGAATTGTACACTTCCTATCCATAATCCCCATACTTGGTGTGTAATAAATACATCAATAGTACCTTTTCATCTGCAACATTTCTACAAAACATCACATCTTCCCAACTTATCAGTGATATCTACATGAGAGGAGAGTACTACAAAATATCACATCTTCTATCAACAATAAATTTTCGATATTTCAATAAGACAACTAAAAGCATCATCACTATTTTAATATACATACTTCAATCACATTTACTCAACTTAAATCATCTACAACTATAAAACCATGTTAAAAATCTTCAAAACAATACCAAAGGTAAAAATCGGAAAATTCCCAACTTTTACAGAAAATTTCTCTTACAGCGTGTTAGTGTTCCACATGAAAATTTCAAATATCAAAGATATGTACGTGCGCAAGATTTCTACACATTTCTAAATTAAAGAAAGGCGTCAGATGAATTGTATTGATGAATCATGCGGTTAAACAGTTCTTTTTTTTTCATAACTTTTAATATATTTCAGAAATATTTTTATTTTATAGCAAACACCACTTATAATCCTTACACAGTATATCAAACAATTATAATACCTTTTCATCCACAACATTTCTATAAAATATCACGTCTCGGCAACTTAAATCATCACTGATATCTATATAAGAGAGTACTACAAAAGATCACATCTTCTATCAACAATAACTTTACGAAAGGACAACTAAGACTCACATCACCCTTTATTTCACATTTCCTCAACTTAAATCGTCAACAACGATAAAACCATGGCAAAATCAAAAAGTTTTCAACTTTTGGATACAATTTCTTCACCTCAACAGCGTGTTAGCGTTTCACTAGAAAACTCAAAACATCAAATTTCTACACATTTCTCTTATTGATTTCAAAAAGATGTCGAAATTCAAAAGCCAAAGCAAAATCCAACTTTTTTTTCTTATCTACCACACCCAACCAACTCAAATTATATCATCACTGATGTCTACATAAGCGTACTAAACAATATCACATATCTTCAATCAACAATTAAGTTTTGATAAGATGACTAACCATCACACTTTATTACATCATACACTTTGTACTTCAACAACATTTTCTCAACATAAATCGACAACAATTATAAAATACAGAAAATTTCCAACTTTTGGATACAATTTCTTCACCTCAACAGCGTGTTAGCGTTCCACTAGAAAACTCAAAACATTAAATTTCTACACATTTCTCTTATTGATTTCAAAAAGATGTCGAAATTCAAAAGCCAAAGCAAAATCCAACTTTTTTTCTTATCTAGCACACCCAACCAACTCAAATTATATCATCACTGATGTCTACATAAGCGTACTAAACAATATCACATATCTTCAATCAACAATTAAGTTTTGATAAGATGACTAACCATCACACTTTATTACATCATACACTTTGTACTTCAACAACATTTTCTCAACATAAATGGACAACAATTATAAAATACAGAAAAGTTCCAACTTTTGGATACAATTTCTTCACCTCAACAGCGTGTTAGCGTTCCACTAGAAAACTCAAAACATCAAGTTTCTACACATTTCTCTTATTGATTTCAAAAAGATGTCGAAATTCAAAAGCCAAAGCAAAATCCAACTTTTTTTCTTATCTAGCAGACCCAACCAACTCAAATTATATCATCACTGATGTCTACATAAGCGTACTAAACAATATCACATATCTTCAATCAACAATTAAGTTTTGATAAGATGACTAACCATCACACTTTATTACATCATACACTTTGTACTTCAACAACATTTTCTCAACATAAATGGACAACAATTATAAAATACAGAAAAGTTCCAACTTTTGGATACAATTTCTTCACCTCAACAGCGTGTTAGCGTTCCACTAGAAAACTCAAAACATCAAGTTTCTACACATTTCTCTTATTGATTTCAAAAAGATGTCGAAATTCAAAAGCCAAAGCAAAATCCAACTTTTTTTCTTATCTAGCAGACCCAACCAACTCAAATTATATCATCACTGATGTCTACATAAGCGTACTAAACAATATCACATATCTTCAATCAACAATTAAGTTTTGATAAGATGACTAACCATCACACTTTATTACATCATACACTTTGTACTTCAACAACATTTTCTCAACATAAATCGACAACAATTATAAAATACAACAATAAATTTGCCAATATATCAACAACTTAAACATTATAAATCTTGGCGATACATACCTTTTTTTACATTTTTTTAACCTCTAGGCTTCATCATTTCTCAACCCCAAATTCTCAATAAAACGTAATAATATAATTACTATCCTCAGTTTTGATTCGTAGATAAAATAACAATTTCTACACAAATGTTCTACATATGACAAAACCAAATTGAAAGTTCTATTCAAACTGCTGTAATATCTACAAAATGTATTTAATCCATTTAAGAATAAACCAAACATTTTCAATCAAATTCATAAAAAGGAAACAGGATGTCATATCTCTAAAAAATGCACCAATAATTACTTCAAAAAGCTATTAGTATGAAATTTATAAATAAATAAAATTCAAAATATGAATTTGAACTAAAAAATTTTATAAAATATACATTGAAACAACAATTTAGCGGAATCATTTCTTCAATATGTTCCGGTCCTATCGATAATATTATATATCATTAAATCTCAAATTGTTAACGAAATTAAACCTTCTGCTTATAACACAACAAGTTATAGAATTAAGTTTCTGATGAAAATTCATATCATGAAAACTGATACATTAATAACCTTAAAATAAAATACTGCGCAATATTGAGCTTTATAAATTTACACAAATCAACACCAATAATTATTTTACAAAAACTGAAAACGAGTGATCAAGGACTGATTACTAAATGACCCGTTAAAATTTAACGAGCAGTGAAATTAAAACTTTATATGGGAAACAACAACTATATCAGTTAAAGTCGAGCTAGAGTAGCTAACGTGACATTGTGAAGATAGGCTCAGATAGATAAATTTTTATTTAATGTAGTATTTAAATTTAAAATTTTAACACATCAATGATTTTTGCGCAGATATTCAACAAAAAGTGGTAAATTTGTTCAACATTTCAACAAAGCCATATTAAATAGAAATTGAAGAAAATCATATTGAAACTCTATTATGCTTAAGGATTCTCAACACTATTTGTAGCAACACATTACACATGAAATGTAATTATTAAACAATTTATTTTCAATTTATTTAACAAAATTATCGTTCGATTAAAAATCACAACGAAAATAAATTATAATTGCGGTACATCATCCTAAGAATGCATATTTCATAGAAATAGAAATAAATTATAAATCATGCGGTAAAATAATTTTAAAAACTTACGCTTGTATTCACTAAAATATTTTGAATTTTATTACAAATTAACATAAAATACAACAAAAATCCTTTAATTAGCCTCTAATAACACAAAAAGTTGTTAATAAGCTTGTTATTATTTCTCTGTTTTAATAATTTCATAATTCAAATTTAAAACAACAACAAAATTATCTTTCATCATCTGCAGATATCATAATTAGTTATTTTTAAACACATCACCTTAAACAACAATATATTTCTTCTTACTACAACAATATATTTCTTCTTACTACAACAATATATTTCTTACTACAACAATATATTTCTTCCTACTACAACAAAAATCACGTCGTTTCAGCTTAAATAGCAAAAATTTACTCGAATTTCAACAAATTTTTTCAAAAGTGTCTACAAATAATTAAATCCCAAATAATTTTATTTTTATTTTTAATCATTACAATAATTACCACCAAACAAAATAATAAAAAAAAATAATTTCAATACATTATTTCAACAAAAACGTCAATATTAAGTGATGATCAACAAACAACGATAGTTCTAAGCTGCGTGTTTCTTATGTAAACATTAAACACAATGTCACCCTGAAAATGATATTCGATGGAAGTCGAAATATTGAAAAAATAAAAATTATTAAGAGTAAATAAACGAACGAGAATGTATACAATTTTTTTTAAGCCAGAATTGAATAAACCCCAGTACGAATGTTTTAAAAAGATGTTTGGTAGTTTTGAGAGAGAAATATCAGAATCAAGAGCGCAATGAAATTGAAAGAGTATAAAAGTTAAAGAAAACAATCACTAATAAGAAAAAAGTAACGCGTATATGGGTATGTGAGAGCGCAAAAATAGGTATATGAGATCGTATAGAGATTTAAGAAAATGGATATGAGTTTTAAAGCATATTAATTGTTTGAATAATAATGTTAAATGGGTGTAAAAATGTTTAAAACTGCTTATTAAAATTTTTTTCCTTCGATAATGTAAAGGCTAAAATAAAAAGTGACTAAATGCTTGATTCTGACACCAATTTTTTTTTTTTTTTTGCTGAAAAGAATGAGAACTATGTTTTTAATGTAGAATTGTTAAAGTGTGCTAAAATTATAACGTATTTATCATGAATTATTTTTTGTTTGGTGTCGGGTATAATATTTCGCTTTTTCTTAGGGCGATAATATTGCAATCAATAGTTAGCAACTGCGAAATTTAACAGCATAAAACATTAAACAAAATGTTTGTATGTAGCATGAGTTCCGAAAAACGCACGTATGATATAAAATTAAAAAAAAAAAATCATTTTTATTGCAAATATTTTAATTATATAATTTATTTACTAATTATTTAAAAATATATATATATATATATATATATTTTTTGTTGTAAACGCGTATTGTTTAAAAAAAGTTTACTATATTTTCAAAATATTTTCTAAATATCATAAACTGTTCTTATATTAACAATCTGAAATATGCGTCTTAATATAATTGTTAGATTTTATATCATTCTTAACTAAAAAATTATGGCTTTACATCGTCTTAAAACGTTTTTATACGTGCTTTTTCGTCCTATTTAACCACCATCTCAATTTTAATTATGTACATTATAATATGTTCCTCTACACTTATTAATTTTATATATTTTTCATACGTTTAGTTATTTTTAATTCACTCTATTATCTGATTTTAATGTACTTAGTTTATTTAATTAATATTTTTCATTTGTGTCAGTCCCTATTCCAATTTTCAGTCCCTATTCCAATTTTCTGAATTTAATGCATTAAACTTTTAGCTTCAAGGGTGAGGTTTAACTTAGAACTGCCTTTTTAAAATAAAATATACAATTATAAAAAACCCTTTAATTGGTACTCTTAACGAGCATCATAAACATAAAAAACCTCACCCGCCAAATATTTTTAAAGAGAGATCGATATTTGTTTCAAACTATAAAAGAGAATGATCAAAATCACATGAAGAGAGATTTTGATCAAATAAAAAAAAAAATAGCAAAAGAGAAAGCAGCAAAGGAGAGAGAAGTGTTCGTCAACCCTAGAGAAAAATGAGAGTAATACTGAAATTCATCATAACAGAATATGAGAAAGAAGGAGAGTTTCAAAGTCTTCTACTAAGAGCTGACTATAAGACAAGTGTTCTAGACAACCTTAATGTATCACTTAAGTTTTTACATTCAACAAAAATATAAGGTAATTTTGAACTTTACATATGATTAAATTGATTGAAGTATAATTACACTGTGGAACAAATTCAGGTTAGCAAAAGTTAGGTCAATTCTGAGAGTGAGGGGTGAAAATAGAGGCTAAATTAGAAGACCCGTATCGCGGCGTTTGCTTATGTTAGTTCGAATTTTTTCATATTGTTTATATGGTTTTTTGGCTATAACTCGTCGACTAATTGATATTTTTTAAATCTGTAAAAGCCAAATTATTGCTAGAGACCTGTGCAACAATTAAAATTTTTTTTTGTTTTTTTAAATTCTTGCACAGGTCTCTAGCTATAATTTGGCTTTTACAGATTTAAAAAATATCAATTAGTCGACGAGTTATAGCCAAAAAACCATATAAAAAATTCGAACTAACATAAGCAAACGCCGCGATACGGGTCTTCTAATTTAGCCTCTATTTTCACCCCTCACTCTCAGAATCGACCTAACTTTTGCTAACCTGAATTTGTTCCACAGTGTTATTACGAATTCTAATTATAACAGGAAAACTAAAAGTACGAAATCGATATGAATGTGATTTTCATAGTTACAAAAGAACGGAAAAGAGTAGAGATGACTTTAACTCTGATGTTTAACTAATACATACCTGGGAATTTTTCATTGGCATTACTTGATGTCAATGTCAAAAAGTTTCATTACAATTCAATGCCAATGAAATTTTCAATTAGCATTAATTAAAGTAATGGTAATGAAATGTACACCAATGCCTTAAACCAACCAATTATAATTGGATATAAAAGCATTGTATACAAAAACATTGTTTTGGAAAAAAGGGAAATGAAGACAAGAATGTAAAATTTCAGAGCTTAAGCATTACAAATATTCTCTATTTTATTAAGTTCTATCAAGTATACTCTGTTCAATCTTCTTTGAATACTGGTTAGCCTAGATGGATCAGCTTCTAGTAATGTAAACTTGACGAAATAGCGAATATTTAGATATGAACTACGAGAACTTTTCTTTTTTAAATTTGTTCTTTTATCAAAACAAAATGTTTTGGAAAACAAATGATTTTTCATCAATTATAATTGGCTGTTTTATGCATTGAATAATGGCAACTAAAAAAAAATTTCATTTGCATTGATCAATTGTAATGCCAATGAAATCGTCAATTGGTCCATTCAATTAATTAGTCCCGAGTATGAACTAATATTACACTTATCAAAAAAATCAAGGTATGTATGTTTGTGGTTTGAAGTAAAACCACCGTGAAACTGTAGATTTCTAATTGTTTAAAATTATTTTTCTTAAAGCTCACACATGGAACCTGTCAATTCAAGCAATTTAAGGTGATCAAATGTTCGGAAATACTGGCATGTTCGGAATTGTCAGATATTCGAAAATGCATCATCAAAGCAGATGATGTGCAAACTAATGTGAAACATGCATAACTACAATATCTAATGGAAATGCTAAGCTGATTTGCATCAGCATCGCCAACTAATTACGGATGAACATCAGATGCAGAGCAGTGGTGCATTTGCGAGATGAATTAATAAGGTTAGTTTATTAATTAATAATAATACATATTAGTATATATGGCGATGTAAGATTTCAGTCAAGTGACCGTTTAAAGTTTTCATTATTTTTGGCCAACACTATGCTGCTTATAGAAACAACAGGCACCAATATATATGAAAAAGTAGTGTCCGACCGAACTCACTCACGAAGCCGAAAAATACAATTTCGTCCAACTTTTTCAATTTAAAAAATGCGGAAACATATTTTGGTTAAAGTTGAGTTTAGTGGCACAGCTCCGATCAGGTCAAAATTTTTAACACAGGTAAAACTTTTTATTGGGATTCCACAACAACTTTTTTTGTCGGTGACCTATCTCGGGAATTATTTCGGTTCAAAGTTCGAAGTTGGACTTACTTATAACTCCTTGATTTGTGGTCGGATTGGGACATTAAGCGCACCATTACAAAGTTATTTAAAATATCTTTCATATGGCATTAAACATTTTTATACCAATTAACCCATTGCGGCCCAATTAAAATTTCTTTAATTTTTAGAAGGTTCATTTTAACAAAAAAGGGTTTTATTTCATAAGATTGCGTATATAACAATATAATTTGTACTTATTAATTTATTGTTAACTTTATTTTAAAACCGCTAAAAACAAAGAAAAATTTGTTCATGTTTCAAGCGCTGTCATGTTAAATGTGGCCACCATTTGTGAATAAAAACAAAGCAAGATTTAAGGAAATTTTATAGAATTTTTAACAATATTCAGTTTGTATAGATCCGATCAGTTCTCGATAAAAGGTCGATTTCGCTGAAAATTAAAAAGCAAACGCTACACTAAAAATTTCTTCAACTTTCTGGATCATCTTCCAGTTTTTGGGGGCAACTTAACCATTATTTATTTAGATCTTTAAAAATTAAAGCACCAAGCATTAAATTAGAAAAAACTTTAATTGAATCTTTTGTATTGTCCGTCACGCATATATAAAACAATGATGAGAAATTGCTTTTTATGCATCTGTAAAAATAGTACTGAAAACAATATTGAATTAGAGTGCACCTTTTACACTTATTTAATAAGTACTTTTATTGAAGAGAATAAGGAACAATATCTCGCAGTAACAAAGTGGTATTTTTACGCCAGTCAACATTCATATCAAAGAATAGCTCAGCGGTGTAGCGCTAGATTAGCAATCGTGAGGTTGCAAGTTCGTTACCCGTTGGCGGCAATAAAAAACTTGTAAAACAAAAAAAAAATATAATTTTTTTTTGTGAAGAATTTTTTTTTAACTATTAATGTTAAAATCATTAGTGTTTATATTAAAAAAGAAGTACATCTAGATCATCAATTGTAGTGCTTTTTCTACTGCTTCGGCATCTCTTTTTTTGCTGGGTGTATAAATACAAACCATATTTTTTATATATTGAGGTTGACATTAAACTCATAAATATACCAGGTTTACAACGTTTACGAGTAGAATACGAGTTTATATGAAAACCCCCTAATATGAAAATGTTTTGTGTAAAAAGTGAAGTATTATCGGAAAATATAAATAAATACTACACTGTTTTAAAGAAACAAAAGTAAACAAAAATACAATTTTTGAAAGAAAAAAAAACAACAAATAAATAAATACATACATAAGGGTGGCTTTGTTCATTCTATGTAAAACAAAAGGTTTTCGATTTTTTTAAAATCAATATCAATGATTTCAATGTATTTACATATTTATTAAATATCTTTAATCTGCATTTATAATCACAAAATATTTGTCGTACATTGTTATTAATTTTTTTTTCAGTACATTAAAAAAAAAATCAGCATACATCCGTACTCATGCTAATTCGTCGCTGTTTCAGTGACGACTAAAAGCAAGAGCGTGAGAATACATGTGAATTGAGCAGGGACAATTGTCCTAAGGAATGAACAGCACTGATCTAGATTATCAATTGTAGTGCTTTTTCTACTGCTTCGGCATCTCTGTTTTTGCTGGGTATTGATATAAAATTCGAAAAAACAAGCCTATATTTATGAGACAAACAGCATGTTTTTTTGTGTTAGTTGGTCTTGATCAAAATGTTTTCTTATTTTTTTTTTCAGATTCCACAGCTGATGTTTTTTTTGAAAAAGGACTCTTTCTTTATGGGATATATTAACTGCAATAATTCAAGGATTCCAATAATTGAATATCATCTAAATCGTCATTATCGAATAAAATGAGAGCAGTGGCACAGCCGAGGTGTCAAATCTGATGGACAAATTGCTGGACGTAAATCTAATACCGGTTAAGTCTATGATGGATTTTTAGCTATAACTGTATACTAAAATTACACATTAAGATCTAGAATATATGTATTGTTGTAGTTAATGTCACCTTGTTAGTTTATAAGTGTTATGTTTTGTTTGTCTCATTTGAACTTTAACTATTCATATAGCTTTACGAACAAATTCAGGTTAGCAAAAGTTAGGTCGATTCTGAGAGTGAGGGGTGAAAATAGAGGCTAAATTAGAAGACCCGTATCGCGGCGTTTGGTTATGTTAGTTCGAACTTTTTATATGGTTTTTTGGCTATAACTCGTCGACTAATTGATATTTTTTAAATCTGTAAAAGCCAAATTATAGCTAGAGACCTGAACAACAATTAAAAAAAAAACAAAAAAAAATCAATCAGATCAATTTTTTTAAAAATTTTAATTGTTGCACAGGTCTCTAGCAATAATTTGGCTTTTACAGATTTAAAAATATCAATTAGTCGGCGAGTTATAGCCAAAAAACCATATAAACAATATGAAAAAATTCGAACTAACATAAGCAAACGCCGCGATACGGGTCTTCTAAGTTAGCCTCTATTTTCACCCCTCACTCTCAGAATCGACCTAACTTTTGATAACCTGAATTTGTTCCACAGTGTTATTGTATTTGTATTTTTGTTACTTTGGAGCCTTATATGGCCTTTATGCTGTTTGCATCAAAGTTAATCACCTTCAAAATCGAAGAAGAAATAGTGTTACATCTATCAACACATCACACTTTTGAAATCATCTCCTATTTCATTCGATAATAATTATAAATTAATTAAATATTATGATAGGTTATCCCAAATACCAACTGTAAGGGATTAACAAAATTGTGATATAATTAAATTAAATAAAATTGATAATTATATAAAATTAATAAAATAATTAAAAATTTGTACAAAAATGATTAAGAACTTAAAATTTGTGAGTGTTTTTTAATGAAATTTATAAAAGAAACAAACATTGTGTTGGTTTTTAATTTTTATTTAAAAATAAAAATTGATTTTTCGACTTTTTTTATTTGATTAATTAGAAATTTATTAATTCAGTTCGAGGCCAATTTCCTTATTAAGAATTAATATAATACATAAGTACTTTTTTCAAAAACTACTATTTTTCTTCATCAGGATACTCTCCTGACAAATACTTCACAGAGTTTTTGCTTTCAATAATCTCTACACTTTCAGGAATGAAAAGACGATCGTTTCGTCAGGACACAGGAATTTTAACAAATTTAAAAAGCAGCCTAACATACAAAATATAACGAGGTGAGCAGGTCTAAGACCTGCTGACTTATCTTAAAATAAACTGAGTTCAATGCTTAGCCATAGTTATAAATGTCAAATTTATATGGACATTTTTCTGGTTAACGTTATATTGGAAATAAGTTACCCTAAGGCCTGGTATCTTATGTGATATTAAACAATGATTAAGAAGAAAATACCAATTGGAATTAAGAAAATATTTGGGGGAAATTTTAATAATATGACATAATATTGGATTCTGTACGAATTTTTTGTTAGAATCGGTCATAATTTTGATCTTTATTCAGCACAAATAAACCATGATTCGTAGAAGGAAAATTTAACCAAAAAATGTGTTTAAGGTTTAATTATGCCGTTTTTAATAACAAATAATTAAAATTTTCGAATTTTCTGGATAATTATGAGCTATATAAAGATATAAGACATACTTCAGGTGCTCCTGCAATATCTTAAATTGCAGTTAATGAGTATAGATTTTTATTAAATTTTTTCTTATTTTGCTTATTTATTGAACCAATTTTTACTATTTAATAAAATTTAACCATAAAACTTAATCTACCACATTCTATTAAAAATTGTTGAAATGTCGGACAGAGTCAGTTAACAGAGGTTAAGATTTATGCATACTGCTTAGATTCTATGGTAGTTGTTTAGACCAGTTAAATATTTTCTGCAGTACAATTTTTATGTACGCCGTATATTTTTTCCTCCGAGGAATATTTTTGGATTCATATCTTTTATTTTCCACGAAATTAGAATATTATAATTTTTTCAATTAACACAAAATTTCACAGACATGAGTCTTCAGAAGATTTTTGCTTTTTAAACAAAATTGTTGGAAGATATCTTAAAAATAAAATCAAGAAAATCAAGCGTTTAAGTTTCGCGGTTTGTAAAAATTTACTGCTTTGGGAGATGTCAATGTATGTGTATATTAAATTTATATGTATTTGTTCCTTTTACTCCTGCAAGGAGCATAGGGCCTAAATTTGATCTAGATATATTTACCTAAACGAATAACAAATAATATAGAGGCATAGTTATTTTACTTTTCCTTTGAATCTAGTTTTCTAATAAATTCAGACTTTAAAATTTGTATTAAATGTATCAAAAACATCAAAAATCATCTTGTCCTTCATAAATATTTTTAATAACACCTTCCTGGACTAAAAACAAATTTATAATTATACACATGAAAAAAATTAAGATATGCATGTAGCATGCAAAAAGACAGTTCTTATTTGAGGCATTTAGCGATTGATGATTTTTAAAACAACAATTTGTGCATCTATTTTATAATTTTATGACCCCGTATCATGCGAAAAATTCAATAAAAAACTCTTATTTCGAGTTTCCAAACTTTTTTTTTTTCTTTTATTTCTTATTCGTATTGTCAAATGAAAATATCTAAAATTAACAAATCATTGGTTAAATTTTTGTAAGTTACCGATATTATTTTAAGTTAGTTTAAGGGCTAATCAGTGATTTCTAAATCAATGATTAAAGTAAACTAAGCATTTGAGATAAGATACCAGCCCTAAGTGTTAAAAATGTAGATTTAGGGTCATATGCATAATCCCCTGTTTTTAATTTATAAATTGCTTATAAAACAAATTTTATATACAAAATTCATTTTATAAATATGTGTTATAGGATTTTCAAATTATTATGCATAGTCACTTAAAGCTTTAAATTCAATGCTGGTAGTTTTAATAACTAAAATTATTATCTATCTATCTTTGTATAATAAAAACCCGAAAATGTTATTAAAATTTGCCATTTTTTATATAAATTATTAACTACCGATGAAATACCTATAAAACACCGATAACTACTAATAAAAATAAAAAAAATATTGGTAGCGAAAAAATTTTAAAGTTATTAGTAACGGTATTCAATTTGAAACGGTATTTTCGCGATAACGTTATTATAACGATGACGTAAATTTTGGGGGTTAAAAACGAATTTATGCAAACATTTTGAAAAATATAAATTTTACCGTTCTACGCTAATGTAGGTAAAATCAACTGCAAATGACAGTTAAAATAACTGCACATGCAGTTAAAAAGGTGTACACTATATTTGCATTTGAATCAACTGCAATATGAAGCTATTTTTAACTACCAAAAATCAACTGACGATTTTTTTTTTCGAAATATTTTACCCTCCTTACCGCCAATCTGAAGTAAAAAAAAATTTCATAATTGCTTAGTTAAGGAGTTCAATTGTTAAATGTTAATTAATTTAAAATAACTATTATAGTAATCATCAGCTATAGATTTTATGAACTTTACCAATTTTTTGGTTACACTGTAAATTTTTAAAATGTCAAATTGTTTTCGGAAAAAAATACATTAACATAGAATAAAATAAAAGATATTAAAGGTATCCATTTAAAGTATTTACGCCTCGTATACTGTGTAATACTGAATTTAGACTGAGCAAAAACCACCAGGTTTTTGTACAAAACTAAATTACAAAAGCCAAGTCATTTACACTGGTTATTTAGTTTTTCTTTGTCACATCACTTTTTTATTACACACTTTCTTTATTTTTTTATTGTTAAATTAATGTAAAAAAATTATTAATACATGTAACAATTAAAAACAACACAAAATTTCAAACTAAAACGGAAATATTCTTAAAAAATTACAAAATATTTTTTGACACTTGCTTTACTTCTATATTTGTTATAACAGGGTGTATCGAAAATTAATTATAAATGATACCGGGTGTAAAAAATGCATATTTCAGATATTTTTACTTGGTTTTTGGCAAAAACCAGGTAGAACCTGGTTTTCGGTTTGTATGAAAATTGTATGGAAAAACTAAATTAATTTTGTAGTTTTCGGCTCAAAACCTAAAATTGGCCATAAACTACTAGTTTTTGCCTAGTCTAAATACACTATAAATGTTGTAAGTTTACTCGATTAATGTCAAAACTAGTTTACGTGCCCTGGTAAATATACGCTTACATTATTTTTAATTTTTTTGTGTGTTGTTTTTTATTTGCTGTTTTATTTGTTTTAAAATAATAAAAACTTATAAAATTTTGTGTTTCATTTGAAAAGATCGAGAAAGTGACTAAATGCAAAATTGAGATGTGAATAGTTTTAAAAGGTGCGTTCATTCAAATAAACAGTTAAAGTTATAAATATACGCGATTACAAAAATACGCGGTTTACGAGGGCATAAATCCAGTTAGATGAATAAGTTTTCATTTTAGACCCATAGTTTCTTCGGGTAGTTTTCTTAGAATTTAGTGTAGATCACGTTTCTGCTATACGCTTATTCACAAAAAAATTGACCCCCCCTAATATACATACCCTATAAATAATTTCACTGGAATTCAAGTTGAAAACAAGTTCAATTCCAACCCTGTTTTCCAGTTTCAAGGCTTGAATACAAATTTAATTACATTTTATTTCAATAGCATACTCCAGCAAAGGGGAAAAAATTCAAGTTTGAAATATTTTTGTTAAATATACAAATGCTAGAATTTGAAATATACTTTACTTCAAGCAAAATTTAAAGCACTTGAATTTTTAAAACCTATGTGCTTATTGGGTCTCTTTTTATGCGGATTTGAAGTTATGCGGTTTTAAAATCGACTTGCGTTACGTTTTTTTCTAACTTTTAAGCTGCCCACACACTAGGGAACATTCTTAAAAAAGAGAGCATTTTTTTTGTGAATGTGTGAGTGCGTTTGTGTATGTGTGCGTGTTCAGATCAAAGGTTTAAAAGGCTTAATTCTTTCATTCACTTTTTAAAAATTAATGAAATTTGGGTTAAATTTCATTCCCTAATAGCATTCTTATGGAGTTAATTCGATAGCTTAATTCCCTATAGCTTTAAATTATATGAATTCATTCTATTTTGATTAAATTCTAACTGAATGAAACCCAATTTACCTGAATTCATTTAATAAAAAAGTGAATGAAAAATGATTTGTTTTCATTCACTTAATCAAATGAAAAATTTTAATTTGCATGTAATTGCTGAAATATTAGCATAATACAATGAAAAACGTTTAAAATTCATCTAACAGAAATAAATAGTATCGTATGCTTTGTTACAGCTTGTATGCTTTGGTTTTGATTATATGTTAGTTTCAACTTACACTGCACTAAGTGAATGGTAATAAAATTTCTTCATTCAATTAGTAAAATGGTGAATGAACATGCGATTTGAATGATTCAAGTAAGGAATTCATTCAATTCATATTAAAGCTTTGGGAATGAAGCTTATGAATGAATTCTTTACGAATGGTTTAATGGAATGGTACATGAATATTTTTAAAATCTGAATTTAATTTTTCGTGAATTAAGCTTAAATTGAATTAAGTTTTTCGAAGCTCTGGTTCAGATCGTGCAATTCGTGTTTACAACATTTTTTGATATTTTTTGTTCCGTCAACCATGTTCCCTAGTATGTGGGCAGCTTTATAATACTTTTTATTTAATTTTTTGCCATTTTTAATTATTGACATAACTTATTTTTCAAAATAAGAAAGCTTTTTGATTTCTTTCTTATGCTATGTGTACAGCGAGTGTGTATATCATTAACAAAAACATTAAAAATTGGAATTTCCCGTTATGGATTTTATGAAATGCTGAACAAAAGGTAAGTGCAACAAAATGTGTCCGCTCGATTAATTGAAATAAAATTTGTCTTACTTTTTAAAGGTTTTTCTTAAAAGAAATGGATAAACCAAGAAACAAAAATTTTAGATCCCGTAGAAAATGGTGAAAGATATGCTGCTATTGGAAAATATTTTAAACCTGAAGGATCTTCAATAAGAGCAATTAAAATGTATTCTCAAATAAGAAAATCTGTTATTTCTGGCTCTTATTTTTTTTTTTATTGATTTTAAGTTTTTTTGGTATGTACTGTATGTATGCGTGTTTTTTGTGTTAAAAGCATAGGCGTACCTAGACAATTTTTCTGGGGTGGGCAAGGGCCCCATTTATGTTTGGCTATTTATTTGCCCATTCCCAGCCCTTAATCTTAAAAAACACTTGATTTTTTCATACATAAAAATACTTTTAAAAATAACTCCCTTCTTTTTGATAAAATTTTCAAAATTTTTAAATGTTTTTTATAGAAAACTCTGAAAAATGCATCCTTTTTTCTGAAGAAAACCTCGTGCAGGGAATGCTATATGCTCAGAATAGTATAAAATTTTGATATTTGATGGAGAAAAAAAATCTAAGATCAACCTGTCTCATATTTTCTTCCACCTCTGACGAATCTATATTTTGACCACTTAAATTACCGAGGTGATCAAAAACTGACATTTTCGCCGTAGAATTTTTGCTTCTACAACATATTGAAATTTCCTCAAAATAGTACACTCATAGAAATAAATCTGTAAAAATAGCAGAAAAAGTAACTAAAAATTAGTTAAAAATAATGCCGCAGACGAAACTGTTAAATTAGCAGATTTTTTTTATGCTTAATACAAGTAAAATAATAACGGCAAAAATAAACCTGTTAAATTTACGGTTTTACAGTTTTTTTTAGTAAATATTTCTGCTAATTTAACATTATAGACTGCTATTTGCATTCAACTAAATTTAGCTTAAAAATAACCAAAAATTATAGATATAACAGTTTATTTTTGCTATTTTTAGTCTACTAATATTTAGCAAAATCTTCTGTATATTTTACAATACAATTTGTCATTTTCAATTAACTAAAAGTTAACTTAAATATAACTAAAATTCTGCAAATTTAACAGCTTTATTTTTGCTGTTCTTTCTGGAGAATTATTTGTAACTAATTTTTAGTTGCTTTTTCTGCTATTTTTACAGATTTATTTCTATGAGTGTTATACTAACTAATTATTCCTTTAAAAAACTATTAAATCCAAGAAATTTTTCTCTTATAGCCAGAACTAAGATCGAATTTTTAAACAACATTTCTTATTTAAGAAATATTAAAGACAAAAATCGATATTAGTTCTGGCTGTAAAACTGACCCTTAGATTCCAACAAATTATCTTCCTAGGAAACTAGAAGACATTTTCCCAGTCAAAAACACAGGATTAACTGATATTAAAAAAAAAAAATAATCATAGAACAAGAATTAAAACAGATTTTTTTAAAATTTAGTCCAACTCTCTCACCTTGTTTCAAAGTTATGCGGTTTTTGAAATATTCGGAACGCATCTCCCGTTTTTGTATGGAAGTAGAGTTCTTTTTTATGCGGTTTTTTTTGGAACGCATCTACCGCATAACAAAAGACTTAAGTGTATAAATAAATGTTATTATGTTTAAATAAAGTGTTAAACCATAATCTTGTTTTGTATTGTTAGAAATTATGGTAGATCTATGGATTATATAAACAATTTTAAATTGGGAATATGTTGTTGAAATACACTATATTAAGTTTTTTTAATGTCTAATTGTTGTCATTAATTATATCAATAGTAGGGATACCGATCCCGAAAATCCCGAGATTGGATTGGTCTTGAAAAAATCCCAGGATTTCGGATTTGATTATTTGTCATATTTTATCTCTCTTTGTATTTGTTTTTATTGTTATATTCGACCTAAATCACATAAATCTAATATCTTATTAAATGTTATTAAAGAACTAATTTTTCCCATTCATAAATAATAGATTAAAATAGATTACAGATTAAATAAATCTGAATAAAACCTTAATAATTTAAAAACTTTTATTCAGCTGTGAAACTTTTAACTGACATGTTTATATTTATTTTATTGATGATTTGCTAAAATCATAACTTCATGCAAAATAATTTTGCCGACTAAAAACAGAAATTTTTTGTTAAATTACAAAAATCTAACAACCTGCCTTTCTGAAATCAGCTGAGGTATGTGCTTAATATTTTATGTTAATTGATTTAAAAAAAACTAATAGTCACTAAATATTTCGATGATTTCAGCAGAGTAGTTTGTATTTACATTCAATTGATTTTAGACAAATATAGCTTTGTTTTAGCTAGTTTTGGTTAAAAAGTTTCTTCAGAGGTAATTTGTCATTTGCAATTTGCTTAAATTTAACTCATAATTATATTTCTTATATTTCGAAAATGTAACAATTATTTAGCAAACAAGTTCTGCTGATTTCAGTAGTTTTAATCGCGGAACATTTTTTGTTAATTTTTAGTAGCTTTTTTCTGCTATTTTTACATACTTATTTCTATGAGTGTAGTTTCTGTTTGAAGCCAGATTCACAATGCTGTAGTACTCCACTCTAAGTGGATTTTGTTCCTTTCTTTTTTGCACTTACATATTTTTTGTATCATGATATCTCTATTTTACACACTCCACTCTGCAGCGTCGAGTACTCCAGCATTGTAGATCCGGCTTAATTTGTTTATTTCTTGATACTACAAGAAATAATAAGTAGATTTATAATAAATTATTTTAATTTGTAGGGTTTATTTCAGCTATTTATTTTTTAATTTAAAAATATGATGAAACAAAAAAATCCCGAAACCCCGAAAAATCCCGCGATCCCGATAAATCCCGGGATCCCCCGCTCTCTCACACCTACAAAGCTCACACATAGAACAAAAAAATAATCAGTCGCATACAAGATTTCAATGAAGTAGTTTGTCACATCGCTTGTTTGCCAGATTTTTTACACTGCATAATGTTTATTGATACATTTTTTGGTAATTTATATTTAAGTTTTTTTGTTTTTATTTTTTTTGTGTTGTTGTTTTTTGATATTTGTTTTTGTAGTTGTTGTTTGCTTTTAAATTTTTATTTTATATTCCCGTTATAAACATTTAAAATTTTCGAATTATTATACAAACGTTCTTTGTCAGTGCATTAAAAGTGAGAGGCTGCAACTCACTCATACAAGCACAAAATAAGGTTGTATATATTTACCGATCCCTGGTTTAAATAAAGAAGGAATTTTTCACTTAATATTCGTATGTAGGAGGCGAAAGTACTTTAAAATATTTTAGAGGAAGTCTGTGCCAAAAAGTCGATATTTGTTGATCGGTGTAATTTTTTTGAGGCTTCATTGGATGTTTATTTTGTTATCGCTGTTTTCTATATTGTTTATGTTATGTATATTTTTAAATTCTGACTTTATTTTTTTTTAATTTAAAAAAAAAATTTTTTTGTGTTAATATTAATGAAGTGCCGCACGAAATTTGTTGACGGACCGGCATATACCTTTGTTTTAGCTGTCATTTTCAGTAGATTCTACCGACAAAGTTTTTTTATTTATTTATTTTATTTTAGTGCAAATAAGACTTAAAGTCTCTTAAAACACATCGAACAATTGTACATTAACATAATTAAATTTATAATTATGTAATACAATTTTAATTGCAATAACTTATTAACAATATATATGTAAGTCGGCTTCAAATAACATAATCAAAGAAACAAAATTCGAATAAGAAACAAAATTCGAATAAAGAAACAAATTTTTAAGTGTGTGTTATTTAAAGTTGGCGTGCCTTTAAAGACACGTTGGTAAAAAACGGGTTAAAATTTTTCATATGCCCGATTAGTAAATCTTCAGTTAAAATTTAACCAAGAGTTAAATTAAAATTTTACATGAGAAACAACAACAAATGAGTCAGTTAAATTCCCAGCTAAGTGGAGATTGTGAAAATAAGACAGGTTGTAAAAAAATAGTTAACACATTTTACCAATTTGTCTTTAAAGACACGTCCTATTCCAACGAAACCATACATTTGTTTTTTTTTTTTGTTTTGTGAAATTTTTTCATATATTTTAAATTTCAACAAAATCGGACCATAGATTCTATGTTCGGTAAAAAATGGGTTAAGACCTTATAATTTTCAAATTTAACGGTGATTAAAATCACTTTTTATGAAGTGTGCTGTTGTACTTTAATGTTTATAACAGTTAATTTAAATATTCTTTAAATGATTATTTGAGACACCTAGTTAAAGATACTATATAACAGTTGTCTGTATTGTTTCTGCCCAGTGTTGCCGGATCAGTTTTAGCTCAAACCCATTTATAAGTTAAAATCTCCAACAATCCCCAAAAAATTGCTGAATTCTAAATTAGCCCCAAATTGATTATTTCATCTATTGTAATTTAAACAAAAATGCAGTTTTAAAGAAAAAATAAATTAACCAGCCAAACATTTTTAGAGCGCTCTGAAATAATGAATCATAAAAGACTTTAAAATTGAAGGATTTCGAGGGTCCTTATTGAGTTCTGGCAAAATGGGGATACCATCTAAAACTTTGTGACCACATTAATAAAATGCCAAAATAGTACTTTTTATACAAAAATTGTATAAAAAGTACCAGCATTCGAAGTATTTTGCATGATACGTGCTGCTGAATTGCTTAAAACCAGCTCCCTTACCCGGTGTCTTCAAATGCAATAAATTATATGATATGAAATGTTAAAATGATTGCCGACAAACGACAAAATGATACACTCATACAAATAAGTCCGTAAAAATAGCAGAAAAAGTTACTAAAAATTAGTTAAAAATGATGCTGCAGAAAAAACTGCTAATATTAGCAGAATCAGTTTGCTAAATATTAATAAAATGAAAACAGCAAAAAAAAACTGTTAAATTTACAGAATTTTAGTAATATTTGAGCTAAATTGTTGTTAATTGCAAATAACAATTTAACCTGCTAAAATTAGCAAAAAAAATTGCTGAATAGTAGTTTAATAAAAATAGCAAAAAAAAACTGTTAAATTTACAGAATTTAGTAACATTTGAGCTAAATTTTTGTTAATTGCAAATAACAATTTAACTTGCTGAAATCAGCAAAAAATTGCTAAATAATAGTAGAATGAAAATAGCAAAAAAACAAAACTGTTAAATCTATAAAATTTTCTGAAATCAACAAAACTTTTGCAGATTACTAGTGGACTGGAAAAGGTAAAAAAGGAGCAAAAGAAATGAAAATTAATAAACAAATAATAAATGTGTATTTAAAAACATACTTGGGACCAGTTTATTGAATGTGTCAATTAATTGAAATTTTTTCAATTGGCATTGTTCAATGCCTAAATGCCCATTTATAATTGATGAAAGAAGTATTTGTTTTCATGTTTTAATAAAATAATAAATTAAGAAAAAAAATTAAAAATTTGCGTATTTCTTATATTTTTTTTATATTACAATGCTTTTTCTCCAATTATGTGTACATTTCATTACCATTGTTTTCATCAATGCAAATTGAAAAAAATTTCATTGGCATTGAATGGTGATGAAATTTGTTGGCATTGAAATTGAGATAAAGCAATGCCAATTATATTTCAATGCCAATGAAAATTTCCCAAGAATGATTTTTTGTAAAAGTGGTAATATTTATAGACAATAATATGTTAACCATAACAAAATGTATTTCAGAAAACCTTCTTTTGATTTTCATTGTTTGCTGATCGGATATGTTCTTCCGAATTTATTTGAGTTTCCATTTTCACCTCTAAAGCTCCACCCACAGGAAACAAGGTGTGGCCGATTAAAAATATCGTATTCTTTAAATAAGCTTAAAAAGTACAATATTGGGGGAAAAAATTAGGGTCATCCCCGTAAACTCCACTTGCTCCCAAGTGTTAAATGACCCAGTAATTTTTATGAGTCATTTAACATTCTGTTTATAAGCGCTCCAAAATTGGTGGTTTAGTTTACAAAAAATTTGTAAAATTAGCAAATCTTCTGTTAAAAATTAGTAACTAAAATTCAGCAAAATACTGTAAAGTTAGCAAATTTATTGTTAAAAATTAGTAACTAAATTCAGCAAAAAAAAATAGCAAAAAAGTTTGTAAGTTAGTAATGTGGAGGTAGCAAAAAAATTAACTAGAAATTAAATTTCAACTAAAAATTAGTTAAAAGTTTGTTAAGTTGAAGTACAAACAGTTTTACTAACTTTTCTACAAACTTTTTTCTATGAGTGTATCAATTGCACTCTAGTGGAGAACACTTGACCATTTCATGGCTAAGAAGTTTTTTCTTCGAAAAACGCTAAATTTTATCAACAATTAATTTGTTTCTACAAATAATAAAAAAAAATTTCCAATCCTTGTTTACTAAAATTTATGTTGTTTTTTGTTTAAAATTACGACTAAGGGCGAGTAACTTATTTCCAACATAACCATGGTTAGTAGTGGGAGATTGGGAATACAATTGTGTTTAATTGCTTTTCGATGGGAATACAATTGTGTTTAATTGCTTTTCGATGGGAACACAATTGTGTTAATTGCTTTTTTAATCATTTTCCACTATGGGATTTAAATTCTGTTAATTGCTTATTACATATTGTGTGCCCATAGTGTAAAATGGTTGGTGCCTAAAAATCGGTTATGTCTTCCCATAGTGTAAATAGGTGGTAATTAAAAAATCGATTATGTGTTCCAGTAGTGTGAAATGATTGGTGAAAAATCAATTGTGTGGTGGTGGAGGATCGTTTTGAATTCTACAGTTTGTTTTGTGGGTTGTAAATGTAGTAGTGTGAAATGATGTGAGCCACTTAAGAAAAAATTGTCCGTTATGTGTTTTGATTTAAGGAAAAAAATAAAAAATGTAATATTAAAATGAAAAATCAATTGTGTGGTGGTGGTGGAGGATCGTTTTGAATTCTACAGTTTGTTTTGTTTGTTTCTGCCTCTTCTAAATATTCTATATTATTTTGTTTTGGATTTTTGGGGTTGTAAAATCTCGTATTGTGAAATGATGTGAGCCACTTAAGAAACAATTGTCCGTTGTGTGTTTTGATTTAAGGAAAAAATAAAAAAATGTAATATTAAAAATGCAGATATAGGTCAGGCAAGTGTTTTGTTTAATTCTGCCTCTTACTTGTCCGTTATGTGTTTTGATTTAAGGAAAAAATAAAAAAAATGTATACTAAAAATAAATTTCATATATGTATTTGATTTTATTAGAATTTTAATTTATATAATAATTCATAAATAAAAACATCATTAAATCTTTGTTCATAAATTAAAATTACTAAAAATTTACATGTTTATAGTACATATTTATAAGATCGTAAACACTATTTTTTTTTAATTTATAGATGACGCAATTACAAGTATCAGGCCCTTCAGTACACCCATCATCAGACCATGGACAATCTCCAAAATGCTCTCCATGTGCTGAAAAAACAATCTCTTTATTCTCATATGAATCGAGATAAGCAGCATTCTGTAAAAGAAAGTTTAAATCTTCTAGAGACATAAACTCCTTATATTCATTAAGGAATTCTATAATATTTTCTCGCATTGACATCTTAATCGTCTGAGTATTTCTTTATTTCTGAATCCATTAGTTTTAAATACAGCAACAATAAATTGTTGTTTTCATAATACTGTGAAATAGAGAGTCAGCACTCAATCTGTCCATATAAGTTATTTGCATCTAAATAAGTGCTTTTTTCGTATTGGTCCGTTGAATTTATTCTACTCTCTGGGGTGGGGAATTCTAAAAAAGTTAATTTAAAATTTAATTCATCTTAAGGTTTCATTCTAAAAACAAAAGTCGTCGAAGAAGAAACCACCACCACCATGAGCGCTGTATCAAAATCATTGTTAAACAAATTTGATGACCTCAACAACAAGCCTATTCTCCATACAAAAGATATGGAGGATCTTAAATTATATAATATTTTGAAAGCTATTAAAATGCAAACAAAATATGGAGAAAGTATCCAGATTGAGGTGGAAAACTATGTCATCTTTCTGCCAAAAAGATTTAATGCTATAACAGAGGAAGAGGTAAAGGAGTTTTCATCGGGCAAATACTGCATCAAAAAAGTACCTGCAGTAGGTGACCAACCCTTCCGATTAGTGTTGGAGGTTTTTGATCTTAATGAATTTATTATTCCCAAAATTGGGGAATATCCACAATGGAATTGAAATTGTTAAAATGTATAAACTATTGCATTAAATAAATCGAAAAAATAAATAAAATATATTAAAATATAAATAATAATTGTTTTTATTTATCATTAATTTCATACAAAAATTTTAGGCATAAGTGACCACAATTAAATGAATTATATTTTTGATGTTGTCTATAATTGTACTCTATATTAGAGCCTAAATATAAAAGTCAATGGTGTGGGGGCATAGTGTGAAATGATGTGAGCCATTTAAGAAAGAATTGTCCGTTATGTGTTTTGATTTAAGGGATTTTTAAGTTTTTTTTTTTTTTTTATTTAAGGGTCATAAATAATACTATATGTGTGGCAGATGTGTTGTTCCGAGAATCGTTTTGAAGTTTAGTTTTGCCTCTTGTAATTATTCTATATTATTTTGTTTTGTATTGTATGGTCAAAAATCAATTGTGTGGGGCATAGTGTGAAATGATGTGAGCCACTTAAGAAAGAATTGTACGTTATGTGTTTTGATTTAAGGGATTTTTAAGTTTTTTTTTTTATTTAAGGGTCATAAATAATACTATATGTGTGGCATATTTGTTGTTCAGAGGATCGTTTTAAATACTACAAATGTTATGTTTTTTAAAAATGTAGATATAGGTCATGCAAGTGTTTTGTTTAGTTTTGCCTCTTGTAATTATTCTATATTTATTTTGTTTTGGATTGACCTTTTGACAACCGAACTTGAATCGCTGCAGATTTTCTAACGAAACTTTTTGATTAACTGATCATACTTTTGGTTTCATTTAGAAAATTAAGTTCAGTATCTTATACTACATCGTATAGAGTACTACTAAAATTTTTAGCAAGTCGTTGTGAAAAATAATTTAAATACTTAAATATTTTAAATTTCTTATAAAACTCAATTCTATAAAAAATATAAAAAATTTAAAAAATTCAACTGTGAAAAAGCCTCTAAATAAATTTAAAATTTATTAAAAAAATCAACTGTAAAAAAGACTCTCAATAAATTTTTAATTTATTACAAAAAGATTAAATAAAATTAAAAAAAGAAATATAAAAGTATTTAATTAATAAAAAATTTTATTTAAATTCTAAAAATAAATAAGTCAAAATGTTCTCCTGTTTAATATGCCAAACTGCTTTCAACAGCAAACGTAATATGCTTCAACATAAGAAGAAACATTGTGTTGAATGTGGAAAGTTTTTCATTAACCGTTCCTCGATGAAGGAGCATGAAACGACTCATGCAACCTCTTCAATGAAATTTTGTGTTCCTTGCAATGTAGCGGTTGCCAGCATAAACTATGCACAACACATGCGTACACTTCAACATCGCAATACTTGTGGGATAAGGACAATTAACCCTCGACTCACTGTAAGAAGCAGTGATTATAATGAAAGGTTAGCAGTTTATGTGTTAGAAAATGAGAAGGAAGAAATTATTATGCCGGAGGAATTTCTTAAAAAAGAGGAAGTAATTTTGATTGAATTGCTTAAGGATTGCCAAGTCAAACACATAACATACAAGTTTAATATGGAGCTTGTATGTGATTATGTGAAAATAACTGAGCATGAAGTGTTGGGGGCTACAATAGCTCACATAACAAAAATGATAATGGTCACTCTAAGCGATGACTTGAAAGACACATATAATATGCAAACTAATGAAATCCGGAACAAAATGTCTGAGTTCCAAGAAAGAGATAGTGGGTGGTCTCTTATAAACATAAAATGTTTAAATATTAATGTGAATGAAGCAAACATTATAAGAGGATCACAATATATTACACTTCCAAAGGAATTAAGAATGAAAAAAGCATTTACGAATATCCATAATGAAGATGTTTATTGTTTCAAATGGAGTCTTATTGCTGCATTGTATTGTGCAAGAGGATTGTCTCATGATGAAGAAACACAATGTTCATCATACAACATAAACTGTAGTATAGCCGAACACAAAATAATAGTGAACAACATCGAATTAAATTTTCTCAACCTCACGTTTCCACTACCTCTAAAGAACTTGAGAGATTTTGAAAGACAAAATGAAGATATCAGTGTCAACGTCTTTGGATACGAAGAGAAAAGGATAGTCGGACCCTATTATCTCACAAAGGAGGAGAAGCGATATCACGTAAATCTTCTTCTTCTCATAGAGGAAAATAGATCACATTATGTGTTAATAAAAGATATTTCAAGGTTAGTAGCAAAAATTTAAAAATTTATTTTTTTTTTTTTAATATTGATTAAAATGTATCTCGATTTTTTGTTTTTTTTTTAATGTTTGTTATTTACTCTTTTTATTTATTTACAGATTTATTCGTAGCAGTTTGACAGGACATCACGGAAAAATATTTATATGTAATGCATGCCTCACTTACAAAGAAAGTGAGGCATGCATATTAGAACATAAACAAAATTGCAATAAAATTTGCACAAGAATGCCGGATGAAAGTGATGCTACCATAAAGTATTCGAATGTTCATAAGGAACTGGATTTGCCATTCACGGTGTATGCTGATTTTGAATCGGTATTAAGTAGTATAAATGAAGAGGTTAGTGTTAAAACTAGGAAAATACAACAGCACATTCCATGTGCATTTAGTTATTTTATAAAATGTAGCTTTAACGAAAATTTAGATAAGTTTAAAATTTATGTTGGTGAAGATGCACCCACAGTTTTTGTCAAAGATTTAGTTGAAGATTTAAAAAACATTTATAAGAATTATATTTATAAAGAAGTTGAAATTAATATGACGGCAGAAGATATCAATTTTCATAATTCTTCTAATATGTGTCATATTTGTGAAGAGGAGATTTATTTCTCAAAAGTGAAAGACCACTGTCATTTCACTGGCAAATATAGAGGAGCTGCACACAATGATTGTAATTTAAAATATAGGAAACCCAAGTTTATTCCAGTATTTTTCCACAATTTTTCATCATATGATTGTCATATGTTCTTTAAATATCTTAATAATATTCCAAATAGTGATATAAATGTTCTTCCTCTCAACAAGGAATTATACATAGCTTTGTCTGTGCATCTACCATTTCTTGAAAATTCTACTAAAGAAAAATTCGAAATAAGATTTCTTGATTCATTCAGATTTATGGCTTCCAGTTTGGATTCCCTAGCAAAAAATTTACATGTTGAGGATTTATATATTGTCCGCAAAAATTTCGCTGATGAAAATCATTTTAATTTAATAAGAAGAAAGGGTGTTTTTCCATACTCTTATATAGATTCATTGGATAGATTCAATGAGACTGAACTCCCCAGTCGAGATAAATTTTTTAATATTTTAAATGATGCCGAATGTTCCGAAGAAGATTATGAACACGCGAAAAATGTTTGGAATGAGTTTAGATGTGAGAACCTGTTGGATTATGTAAAATTATATTTGAAAACAGATGTGCTGTTGTTGGCAGACATATTTGAAAACTTTAGGAAAATTTGTAAATCTATATATAAATTAGATCCAGCTCATTATTATACAGCCCCCGGTCTTTCATGGGACGCCATGCTTAAAACGACAAAGAAAGAATTAGAATTATTCACAGATAAAGATATGTATCTTTTTATACAAAAAGGAATAAGGGGGGGTCTCGTACAATGTTCCCAGAGACATACCAAAGCCAATAATAAGTATATAGATGATTATGATAGTAGTAAACCATCTGAATATTTAGCTTATTTAGATGCAAATAACTTATATGGATGGGCAATGTCTCAGTATCTTCCAACTGGAGAATTTGAGTGGCTTGACGAGAACTCCTTAAACGAATTTGATCCAAATAAAATATCCGATACTTCTCCTATCGGCTACATTTTAGAGGTTGATTTAACATATCCTCACTCTCTTCATAAACTTCATAATGATCTGCCTTTTGCTCCGGAAAGCAAAGTAGTTGGAGAGTCCAAATATAAAAAACTTATTGCAGACTTGACTAATAAAAGTAATTATCAGATTCATTATCGAAACCTTAAGCAATGTCTTGCAAATGGTTTAATTTGTACAAAATACCATAGGGGGGTAAAATTTAATCAGTCTCCATGGCTTCAGAAATATATAAACTTAAATACAGACCATAGAGCAAAAGCACGAAATACATTTGAAAAGGATTTTTTCAAACTTCTGAATAACGCTGTCTATGGGAAAACCATGGAAAATGTTGAGAAGAGGGTAGATGTTAAAATCGCAAAAAACTGGGAGAGTGAAAATAGAAATCGTCGAGGGGTAAGATATTTTGTTTCTCGCCCAAATTTCAAAAGCATTTCCAAGTTTTGCGATGACTTGTTTGCAGTTCAGATGGGGAGAGTTAATGTATTATATGACAAACCCATATACATAGGTTTTGCCGTGCTTGAACTATCTAAATGGAAAATGTATGATTTCCATTATAGGATAATGAAGGCAAAATATGGGGAAAATATTATCCTCAATTATATGGACACAGATTCATTTATTTATTCAATCAAAACGGAAGATTTTTACAATGATATACTTAATGATTTTTTGTCTGAATTTGATACCTCAGATTATCGCGTTGATAATCCTTATGGTATACCATTATTGAATAAAAAAGTTTTGGGTAAAATGAAGGATGAGAATAATGGTATAATTATGACTGAATTTGTCGGTCTCAGATCGAAAATGTATTCCATTAAAACTATTGACAATAAAGAAATTAAAAAATCAAAGGGGGTTAAAAAGTCAGCTTTAAACAAATATTGCATGTTTGATTATAAAACTGCTTTATTTGAACGTAAAATTTTTTCCGATAATATGTGTTTGTTTTTATCAAAATTACATAAAGTTTTCACAATAAATGTCTATAAAATTGTTTTAAGTTATCAAGACGAAAAACGAATAATTATGAGCAATCAGGTTAACACAGTTGCTAGGGGTCATTGTGAATATGATGAGGATAATAAAACCCCCGATAATAACTGTCTAAAATGTCTAAATCATAATTTTAGTTTTGATGACGATGGTGATAATACTATTATGCAAGTAAATATTGATTTACTACAATTCCAGAATGATTCTAACGATCTAATATTTGATAGTATCGATTATTAGGAAATAAAACACTTTTTCTTAATATATTTAATTTTAATAATTAAGATTTTATTTAATTTATTTTTTATATTTAGTTAATTTTCGATAATAATATGTATTAAATATAAATAAAGAATTTTGAAAACAATAAAAATTTCTTTTTTTATTCAAATGGCAAATTGGGGTTCACTTCTTTTGAAGTTTAAAAAATTTTTGAAGTAAAAGAGCATTTTTCAGAGCACAAGTTCCATGATTGTGAGAACTACAACGGATGCAATCGGGATATTTTTCATCGAGTTGTTTCAAATTACAGCAATTGATATTTTCTATATTGAATACATTTTTCTGCAACATATCCTCCAGCCATTTTTTCTTTTCCAAACCCTTTACAAAAATGCACGAATTAATTGTATTTACTTTGAGAAATTTACAAACAGACTTGAATGATACAGATCCATCTTCCCACTGTAGATGATGATGGTTTTTTGTTAACCAATTGACTTGTCGTTGGTTCGCTGCTGACAAATGAATGTAATCGAAGGGTGGTTTTACGATGAAATTTATATACTCCTTAGCGTCGAACACCAATGCAATTTCCTTTACAATAAAACTATTTGAATCTCCTCTAAAGCCTTGAAGATCAATAAAAACCATTTTTGACATTTCTATTGCTTAAACAATTTTATGAACCTGCCCTGTCAGAGGAGAATATTCAATTAAACGATCATGAATAAGGATGCAGTAAGCTGATGAGTTTGGTGGAATATTAGTGCCTGTCTCAAACTCAATTTTTATATCTATCGGACCCCCTGCGACCGACTCGTTTTGGTGGCTTACATCGATAACGGTAATAGGAGCTTTATTTTTGAATTCTTGGCAAGTGAGTAGAGGTTGAGGTTCTCTCATATAGTAGCTTTGCTGAAATCTGACATACATATCATATAGGATGGCAAAGCGTTCTTGATCGAATTTAATATTAAGATCATCATAAGGATATGAATCCGAGTTTAAGTGGACTTTGAGGTTGGTTAAATCACAATTAACGAATTTATTGTCATGCAGAAAGGCTATCAAGACAAAACGGGGTCGTTCTCTATTTGAAGACAATTTAACATTCCAAATGTGATTAGTTCCTGTTGTTAACTGTGGATTATAATGGCAGTCCCAACTGCGGAATGCTATTGGTAAATTTACTCCCTTTTGTATGATTTTAATCATATTTATTTTACTCGAGTCGGAAAGATGTACATGTTGTATCCTCCATGAAATATTCTTAATAGTAATTTTTGGTTTTTCAGTAGATGCAGTTGAGTATACCAGCTGATCATCACTTTTGCTTCGTAGTAGAATCAATTCATGTTTACAATTTAAAATAATTTTATTAAAGTCTTCAGCAAATCCCAATAATACTTTTAATGGTACGTAAAAGTTAAAGTGTCCATTTAGCACATTTAGATCATCTACTTTATTCCAACCAGCATTTTCCATGACAGCACCGTCCATTGCCATCAATGAAACATAATTTTTGATAGTGCTTGAAACACCTAGGTGTCTAGTACGGTCAATTTCAACACCATTGAGCTCATAACGAATTTCGTCAAATAGATGAGCAACAAAATTGTTTTTCAATCTGAAATTAGTAGAAGATGGTACTAATTTTTTACTATCGCTATCTTCAACGGAACCTTCAATGTAAATAAAACTTTCACTTGGCAAAACATATAAATCCTGATTTTGTATTGAGATTCTTATTTCATCGTTATTGTTAAATGATTGCAAGTACGGAGTGTATGTGTGATAATCTTTTTTTATAATATTATCATCCGATAAGGGTACACCCAAAACATTAATTAAGGAACTCATTGTTGATGACGTTGTTGTTGTTTTTTTAATTGGAAATTCAATGATTTGAGAAAATTTATATTTGATTCAGTCAATTTGCTGGCTAAATGTGACGATAACAATGACGATGGTGTTGGCTTCGGTGTAACTGGTGGCAATATGTATTTTGGTGGTAATGATGTGGTATATGGAATGTTATTTGTTACAATTTCTTTGCTGTAAATTATCATTATTTTCTGGGCCTTAAATGTAATCGAATAGTTATTACTTCTCCTCGAAAATTAATAAAATCGCCGTGTTGATCAACAATCCGTAGTGTTAGTGAACTTACTTCTTTAGAGTTCACTGGCAAATAAATGAGATTTCTAGGTATTTCATCCATTTTATAGCCAGGTGGGACATTTATTGCAAACTCATGTAAGGTATGTGCATGAGAATTGTTTATATAAGTATTTACTACAATATTACATTCTATTCGCAAGAGATTGACCTTAAAAATATTTACTGGTAGATCTGAAAAATTATTTACAGAGGGAGAGAGGACTTTTTTATTGAAGCCAAACAATTCCCCTATCGAATTGTTCTTGTTAAAGTATATCGAATCTTCCGTACTATATACTTTGACTTGCATTGTATTATTATTAGCTTCTATAAAAATTTTCTTCTCCCCCAATTCATCTCTCTCATATTCCTCCTTTATAAAATCGACAATATCGTTCAGCTCATACGATCCAATAGGTATTGTAATAATTTTATTACCGATGTGAAATAAATTATTGTTTGTGTCCACATTTGGTATGCTGTTGTAGGAGTGGAAATCTATGAGAGCACACTCATAATCATCATTTAAATTTATTGGAGGAAAATAGTTTGCTGATAAATTTGAGGAATTTCCGCTCAATGTTAGTGTTATTGACATTTTGCTTTCCGATTGATTAATGTAGTAAACAAAACAAAAACGTTGGGTTTTAAAAGGATGTATATTTTTTTATTTTTACTTTTTTGTTATTAAATATACTACACGGATATGCATATATATATATATTTCTTATTGATAAATTTTAACATTCACTTCTTTTTGGAAGATTCCCAATTCTTAATTTTATTATCATCTTTCTTCTGATTACAATTATTTTCATTGTGATCATTACTACCACAATAATTACAATACTTTAGTTTTTCATATCTAATCTCAGAACTCTTAAAAATTTTATCCATTTTTCTACCCCTCTGCTAATATATGAAAATTTTTAATGTGTTATCAAGTGGAAGGTTTTCATTCAATTAATATAGTTGACAACACATTTAGTCCTTTTATACTTAACTCTATAGTCTTAAAAGTAATCATACATATTATAATATTTCGTTTTTATTAATCCAAGAATTGTGATGATTTGAGAAACCCAACCATTTCACGAATACTTTATTATCCTTAGTTTTAAGCACTTTTTCAACAAGATATGTATCGGGAAATCGAGTCTTTGAGAGTTCCTCATCATAGAATCCACCTTCAATTTTCTTTCCCTGGTAATCCTCCAAAATATATGTTGCGGGGTATGTATTGTTTATAAATTTGATTTTAAAAATTTCTGTTGTCCAGTTCGGCGTGTACCCCTTTTCAAAAATATGTTTATATTTACTGATGCGTACGTAATCTCCAACATGAAATTTTGAGATTTTGTATATTTTCAGATGATTATATACTGTATTTAGCAATATTTTCTCATTTGCAGAATTAACGTTTATGGGCGCCATTTTAATCGTACGATGAACTTTTCGATTGTAATCATCAATTAAATTTTTATATAAATCAATCCAGTGATATGATCCGTTGTAGCTAAATTCCTTCCACATCATACCTTTAAGAGTTCTATTGAAGCGTTCAACAATAGATGCCTTCATTACACTATACGTTGAGTAGTGATTAATATTATGCTTTTTCATCAATTTAGCAAAGATTTTATTAAAGGATTCCTTGCCGTCATCAGTATGTAAGTTTTTCGGTATACGACCTAGGCCGAAAATATTTTCCATTGATTTGCAAACATCAGATGCACTTTTAGATTTAAGAGGTGCGGCCCAAGCAAATTTTGAGAATGTGTCAATTACTGTCAACAGATATCGATATTCCTTGTTATCCGATGAATAATTTCCCATTTCAACCAGATCAGCTTGCCATAAGTCATCTATACCTTTCATTATAACTCTTCGACGTTTAAAATTTTTTCGAGCTTGTTTATGCAACTCTTTCACCAAAATTCTCTTCTTATTCATTATCGATATTATATATTAAACAGTTTATTATTGTATCATTCGTCTTTATACCATTGCTTAAATATTTTATTTTATTTAGACACCGCAACAAACCCCTCTTCCTCTGACACGAATTTTAGTACTAAAGTTTTCAAATAGTTAATTTGTTGACGCAACAGCTCAAGTTTTTCGTCCATGTACGATTTTAGTCTTTGATTCATATTGGAAATTTTCTCATACCTATCATCATCTTTGTTATATATATTCAAAAGTACGTCTGTTTGAAATTGGTTGATTTGTGAGAGAAGAAAATCTTTTGTGACGGCGTCGTTTTCTTCCATAGGGCTCGCAACATTTTTAATCCTTTTGTTTTGTAGATTAAGGTTTTTATCACTATCCAAAACGAGATTAAACATTTTCGACTCATTCTTCCTTATTATATTATTATCATAGTTTAGCTTAGAATTGTAATAGTGTCCGAACTTGTCGACAGACATTCTCAGTATATTAACTGAACTCATAAAATTTGATATTTTATACTATTATACCAGCTTCCTGCAATTCTTCGATAATCGAAACTATTTCATTATTATGATTATTATGACCAGCAGCTTGAGAGGCGATTAATAGTCTGAGGCGATCAACTAACTCATTCGGATCATCCCAGTAAATATAATTAGGTTTACTAGAATTCAATTTCATAAGACCGCTCCCTGTTTTATCAATTTTAAATAATTTGCTGATAATATTTTGATACTTGTAGGCCCTTGTACCCTTTATTTGGCCATCAGAATTATAATCTCTTTTGTGAGCATTTGTATCCATTAAAATCTTTTTGTAAATATCTAATTCTGTTTTATCATAGTTTTTTGGTATTCTATGAAACATTAGCTGAAGCAGACCAGGCGTTAGTAACCAATTTTGATTTCCTATCATAATTTTATCCTCATTCAACTTAATGTAGCTGTTGCCAAATTTCCACTCACCATTCGAGTCTTTGTGAGGACCATAAAGCGTATCTAGTTCATTTTTTTGACCTAAAAGTGATAAATCGATTGAGCTTGTTGTTGTATTATTGTTAGTAACATTAACTGGGGGTTCAGTTTGATAGTAAAAATCATCCTCATCCTCATCATCAATTGTTTTGTATTCATTACTCGTATAATCTTTCTTTGGGGTACTTGTCTCCAGTTTCATTGGTAATTTCCTAAGCGATAAACTACTCTCATTTTCCATTTCATTTTTGATTTCATTTTTAATTTCTTCTTTTTCGCCTTTAGAAATTCTCTTTCTTTTACTAGAAATTTTGATTAATTCTTTCAACGGATTAGTTACGGGCTTAAAAGTATCTTCGAGTATTTCATGTGAGTTGACTTCACCCGTTTTTATGCTTCGGAATTTCTTCTTTAAAACGTTTCTTGCCTTTACCAGTTCTTCCAACACTTCAGTCATATTAATCAGAAACAGATCAGGAGCAGACCAAGAATATATCAGAAACAGACCAGAAATATATCAGAAACAGACCAGGAATAGATCAGAAACAGATTAAGTTTATTCAGTATCAGTTTAATTTATAAAAGGATGTAATAAATTTTTAACTTTTTGACTTGATAATCCATCCGATTCAAGATTTGAAGCGTTACTAATGTCATCTTATTATTGCAGCTAACTTATATTTCAATAAAAATATTAAATGACTTTCTATAGCGGCCAGCATTTAATTCATCATCTTTACTTATTGTTAAAAATCCATATTTTTCTTTCCAACATTCTCGACATATTTTAGAAAATTGCTCATAGGTCATATCCGTTCCAACATGATCACTATATACATGCTTCATATTCATTTCATCCTGCTTAAACATTATAATCATATTGGCATTATCTCGTATCAAATGTTTAGGAATTCGGGTATAAGTTTGACATAAATAAAATGAATCCACATTTTTATGACGACCCATACAAAAGTATGCACGTATAGTATTTTGATTTTCACATGCAACGTCATCAAATATAATTATAGAGTTATTTTTAGCTTCGTGTGGTGGGATAACGCTGTCATTGTCAGAAAATGTAAAATACCCCATTCCATTAATCGGTGATATGAGCTTCTTTAAGTACTCATATTTAGGTTGAAATAATGATTTCGAATATAAATAAATATTTTCAAATTTTAGTCCATTCGGACTTTCAATCAAGCTAATCATTACGTTAGTCTTTCCACAGTTGGAAGGTCCTACTATAAGTGCTCTTATAGAATTCGGTAATAGAGGATTGTGCCTTCTTCTCTTCTTATCTGTGTTTGTTGTGGAATCCACATCCCTCACAAATATATTGTTACGTTGTTTGATCAACCGCATTTTAACTACTAAAGCTAATATTATAATATTTCCTTTTTATTAGCGTTCAGATTATATAAATAGATGTTTCAATATCACAGACCTATTAATCATATGAGTTCTGTCACTGGAGGTGGATTAGTAGATAGAGTTATAAATTCTCTACCATTTGAACTTCATTTACCCGGCTATGAATTTTGTGGACCAGGCACTAAGCTGCAAAAACGTTTGAAAAGAGGTGATAAGGGGATAAATCCGTTGGATGCTGCTTGTAGAGAGCACGATATAGCTTATTCTCAAAATAAGAAAATCAATAAGCGACATCAAGCGGATAAAATACTCGAAAATCGAGCTTGGGAGCGAGTTTTATCCAAAGACAGCAGTATCGGAGAAAAAACGAACGCATATTTTATAACTAACACAATGAAGGCTAAAGTGAAATTAGGCATGGGCCAAAAGGAAAAAAATAAATTTGGAAAGAAGATCTTTAGCACCGCAATACGAATGGCTACGACAACTTTAAAGAAGGATAAACCTGCAGATATAAATGATGCAATCAAAATTGCTCGTAAAATTTTAAATAAATCGCTGAAAGGAAAAAAATCAAAAGTTGTTATACCTCGCATTATCAGTGTACCCAAAATAGGAGGTTTCTTACCGCTAGTACCAATACTAACTGCTCTAGGAGCCTTAGGTGGTCTATCATCTGGTGGAGCAGCTATTGTGAAAGCTATTAATGCTGCAAAAGATGCTAAGAAACAACTCGAAGAGGCTTCTAGACACAATAAGAGTATGGAGGCAATAGCAATAGGAAAAGGTCTTTACCTAAAACCATATAAGAAGGGGTATGGTCTTGTATTCGATAAAATGTCAAAAAACTATTAAAGATGCTCCCCAAGAGACCACTTACTGACATCGATTTAGTTAAGTTCAGCGCATATATTCCCAACTTTAGAGGGATTTTTATGAGAGATTCACTCCCCAAACACCCTCGACGAATAGAATGTGGCATTATCAACCTAGACTCCTCAATAGGAGACGGCACGCATTGGGTAGCATACTACAAAAATAAAGATCATAAGGAATATTTCGATAGTTTTGGAAATTTGCAGCCACCTCTCGAATTAGTTATATATTTAGGCTCTAATATAGAGTACAATTATAGACAACATCAAAAATATAATTCATTTAATTGTGGTCACTTATGCCTAAAATTTTTGTATGAAATTAATGATAAATAAAAACAATTATTATTTATATTTTAATATATTTTATTTATTTTTTCGATTTATTTAATGCAATAGTTTATACATTTTAACAATTTCAATTCCATTGTGGATATTCCCCAATTTTGGGAATAATAAATTCATTAAGATCAAAAACCTCCAACACTAATCGGAAGGGTTGGTCACCTACTGCAGGTACTTTTTTGATGCAGTATTTGCCCGATGAAAACTCCTTTACCTCTTCCTCTGTTATAGCATTAAATCTTTTTGGCAGAAAGATGACATAGTTTTCCACCTCAATCTGGATACTTTCTCCATATTTTGTTTGCATTTTAATAGCTTTCAAAATATTATATAATTTAAGATCCTCCATATCTTTTGTATGGAGAATAGGCTTGTTGTTGAGGTCATCAAATTTGTTTAACAATGATTTTGATACAGCGCTCATGGTGGTGGTGGTTTCTTCTTCGACGACTTTTGTTTTTAGAATGAAACCTTAAGATGAATTAAATTTTAAATTAACTTTTTTAGAATTCCCCACCCCAGAGAGTAGAATAAATTCAACGGACCAATACGAAAAAAGCACTTATTTAGATGCAAATAACTTATATGGACAGATTGAGTGCTGACTCTCTATTTCACAGTATTATGAAAACAACAATTTATTGTTGCTGTATTTAAAACTAATGGATTCAGAAATAAAGAAATACTCGATTAAGACGATTAAGATGTCAATGCGAGAAAATATTATAGAATTCCTTAATGAATATAAGGAGTTTATGTCTCTAGAAGATTTAAACTTTCTTTTACAGAATGCTGCTTATCTCGATTCATATGAGAATAAAGAGATTGTTTTTTCAGCACATGGTTTTGAAGGTTGTCCATGGTCTGATGATGGGTGTACTGAAGGGCCTGATACTTGTAATTGCGTCATCTATAAATTAAAAAAAAATAGTGTTTACGATCTTATAAATATGTACTATAAACATGTAAATTTTTAGTAATTTTAATTTATGAACAAAGATTTAATGATGTTTTTATTTATTTATGAATTATTATATAAATTAAAATTCTAATAAAATCAAATATATGAAATTTATTTTTAGTATACATTTTTTTTTATTTTTTCCTTAAATCAAAACACATAACGGACAAGTAAGAGGCAGAATTAAACAAAACACTTGCCTGACCTATATCTGCATTTTTAATATTACATTTTTTTATTTTTTCCTTAAATCAAAACACACAACGGACAATCGTTTCTTAAGTGGCTCTCATCATTTCACAATACGAGATTTTACAACCCCAAAAATCCAAAACAAAATAATATAGAATATTTAGAAGAGGCAGAAACAAACAAAACAAACTGTAGAATTCAAAACGATCCTCCACCACCACCACACAATTGATTTTTCATTTTAATATTACATTTTTTATTTTTTTCCTTAAATCAAAACACACAACGGACAATTTTTTCTTAAGTGGCTCACATCATTTCACACTACTACATTTACAACCCACAAAACAAACTGTAGAATTCAAAACGATCCTCCACCACCACCACACAATTGATTTTTCATTTTAATATTACATTTTTTATTTTTTTCCTTAAATCAAAACACACAACGGACAATTTTTTCTTAAGTGGCTCACATCATTTCACACTACTACATTTACAACCCACAAAACAAACTGTAGAATTCAAAACGATCCTCCACCACCACACAATTGATTTTTCACCAATCATTTCACACTACTGGAACACATAATCGATTTTTTAATAACCACCTATTTACACTATGGGAAGACATAACCGATTTTTAGGCACCAACCATTTTACACTATGGGCACACAATATGTAATAAGCAATTAACAGAATTTAAATCCCATAGTGGAAAATGATTAAAAAAGCAATTAACACAATTGTGTTCCCATCGAAAAGCAATAAAACCACATTTACTTCCCATCGAAAAGCAATTAAACACAATTGACTTCCCAATCTCCCACTACTATGGTTAAACGTTAACCACAGATATTTCCATAAAAATTTGACATTCATAACTATGGTTAAGCACTAAACTCGTTTATGTTGAGATAAGTTAACAGATCTAAAAGTGACATTTGATGACAGGCAACATTGCAAGAGCCGCGTGCATGTCAGCGATATCATGATATTGCAATAAAATTGAAATTAAGTGTCTTCACTTAAGATTAAATCATTTTGACAATTGCTTGATATCATTTTATTGCATGTCAAGACACTAGCTTAACGTTCAAGCAAGCGATCATGCAAATCAGTAAAAAAGGACGATTTATTTAAAAGTACCGTTTATAAAAAGTACCGTGAAGACAACAAAAAAGAAAACGTAAAAAAACTATGTGACAATTGATTTTTTTTGCCGCCATCATATGCAGGGGTATGGCATCACCAAAAAAATAAGTTATAAAAAAATCGTTATCACTAGATGGCACTTTGTTCAAAAAACTGACATTTTTCTTTTTTTATTTAAATTTAAATAATAACAAACAATAAAACAAAAAAAAACAAACGGATATCTCAAATTTTATTATTTGAATATATTTCGGGCTTGTTTTTTCTTTATTTTGAGCAGTTTTCAGCAGTTTTTCAGTTTCTAAATATAGGCTCAACTGATACTAGGCTGATACTTAATAGCTGTTCAGGTAATATTAAATTACAGCGCCCTCTATCGGTGAGTAGTGTAAGTTTTGATTTCCTATCTCTATAATTAATTGTCTCTGATCATATGTTGTGAATTGTTTATTATTATGTGAATTGTTTATAATTTTTTTTAATGAAAATTAAATTTTATTTGTTAATACAAGTATTAGGGGAAGTGCGATTGATCCTTTAAAAGACTTGTTCATGTCCCTACTACCTCAGAAAGTACATAACAGAAAAAAATTTTCTTCTATCGATTGGTCCAAATATTGCACTCTTCACTTTAGACAAATTTTTCTTTTATTTAATTTTAGTTTTCTTTAACTCATGGATGGTAACCGAAACGATGCGGTTATCGGTAAGGGTAACGGTATTTTAGATTATTTCGGTAACGGTATTTTAAGGGTAACGCTTTTACATTTATTTCGGTATCGGTATTTTAAGGATAACGGTATTTCAGTTATTTCGGTAACGGTATTTTAAGGATAACGGTATTTTGATTATTTCAGTAACGGTATTTTAAGGTTAGCGATATTTCAGTTACTTCGGTAACGGTATTTTAAGGATAACGGTAGTCAGTTATTTCGATGCATCCCACAATTTTTTTTACAAAAAACAAACGAGATTAAAAACAAAACCAATTTACCAACACGCTGAAAAAAATCGCCCTGCAGGAAACATATTTGCTGGTGATATATATATGTTTGGAAGAATTGTCAAAATATATTTGCCGTGTTTTTAATATAATATATTTGCCAGCAAATATAATATTTTTGCCTGTAAATATATGTATGTTTGAATCATATGAAATACATCTACTCACAAATATATAAATGTTTGCAGGCAAACATATATATATTTATCATTATTATATTTGCACTCCACAAACATAATAATGATAAAATAAAAATGCAAATATATTTTTGTTTAAGTGGTAAAATATGACTAACATTCAAACATTACAGTGTTTGCCTGGAGACATATGTTTTATAACGATAAAAATAAAATAATTGGAAACACACCCCAAATATAAGTATAGTAGTTTAGAAACATATATATAATTGTCTGTAAATATATCCAACAATCTCTTTTTTCTGCGTGAACTTAAAGTACGAAAAATACTCAATACCCAAATGCAATTACCAAAAGCAGAAAATTAAAAATAACGGCAACGGTATTTTAGGGATAACGGTATTTCATTTATTTCGGTAACTGTATTTTAAGGGTATCGATATTTCATTTATTTCGGTATCGGTATTTTAAGGATAACCGTATTTCAGTTATTTCGGTAACAGTATTTTCTTATTTCTGTTATTTTGTGATCTTTCCTATTTTAAATACAAAAATGTTGGTAATGTAATTTTAAACAATATTATGTAAGGTGTTATTCCACGTTTAAAAACCCGAATTTCATCTATTAAATATTTAATACGATAAAAATAAAAAAGTGACATTTCCTATACACTTGATCCCTTTTTTAATACACTTGATTCCAGATATCAAATGTGTATTTCTTAGGAAAAAATAAACTGTATAATGTGAGTAATTTTTAAGATGTTTAATTGCCTGCATTTTTTTGAAGTTAATTTTGCTTAACAAAACCGCGTACATGAAAGGTCTGTGTGTGGGGTTCACCCAGATTTGGATGAAATTTGGATACGTGATAGAGAAGACAGAAAAAAACATGTGCTCCTTTTTAGCGGTCCAATCTCACGTTTGAAAGTTAGAAAGTGGGGTAAAAAATTACCCGATTTTTCATTTTTAGGTTTTTTCATATTTGTTCAAAAAAAAATGTATATCCAATGAAGGGTATTTCAAGATCTATGAAAGTAATAATTAGTATTTTATATTTTTTTAGAAATAAAAGACCTTAAGTTAGTTATTAAAATTGTATGTATTGTATTATTTTTTGTAAGTATTTGTTTCCTATATACCTTGTCCCAGGGATAAAATGTCTTCGTAAACACACTTGATCCACGGAATCAAGTGTGTTCCATATAGGGATCAAGTGTATTCCTGGTATAACACATATTATAATATAGTACATAGTTAGAAAGGCGATAAAGGTAGTTATTTTTGACGGTTTGAAAATAACTAAAAATGAGCTAAAAATGACTAACAATTTCCTAACAATAACTGCAATAATTTGAAAACAACTGACAAAATTGGTAAAACTACTGATTTTTACAGGAAAATTTTTTTATATAATAAAAATATATTTTAATACAAAATTGTGTAAGTTAAGAAAAATCAGAAAATTTCATTTTATCTCCAATGCATAAAAACGTTTTTGTAATCGAGAAACAAATTTTTATTAAAATGTATCTTTATATATAAAAAAAATTAACTATATGAAAGGTAGTTCGTACCAATTCTGTCAGTTGTAGTAAAAATTTGTCAGTTATTTAACGATACGACTAATAGAATAGATATTATTTTGTTGGTTTAAGATTTTTTCTAACCTTTTCCTTTTTTTTAAATTCAAAATTATGTTGCACCTAAAGGAATTTCGTTCACTGTAGATTGGTGAAATTTTCTTGCAAATTAATTCAGTTCAAAATTTTATAAAGGCTCTGAATAAATCATAAAACAATCTTACTATTTTTTTAACTGTACCAACTGCATGTATAGCACAATGAGGTATTTGAACTATTGGCCGTATTTTAACATCCTTACACATTTTAAGAGAAATAAAATACAAATAAGCGGTTTCTCTTAAACTGACAAAAATTTTATAATGTAAATGAAAGAGAAAGTTTGTTGGTAAATGTAAAACCAAGAGGAAATCATTAAGTGTTATGAGGCAAATTATATTGGATGCTTTGTAATAAACACAAATGTTTATGAAAAATGCGTCCGTATGTTAAAATGTGTGTTTTTACAGGAAACATACATTAGGCTTTTAAAAGGATGTATGACAATGTTTAAGATATATTTTAAGGAAATGAATGGAAATTAAAATCTAAAACAATCTTTCAATCATATAAAATGTGAGTAGGCAAATTAAATAAAAAAAAAATAACATGAAAAGGATTTAAAGCTAACATGGTAAAATCGTTAATGGCATAGTACTTTTTTTGAGTTTTATACTATTTTTTCGAAATGTATGAGTGATTACCAATTTTGCTATAATAACTATAACAAAAATATATAAAAATAATGTTGTATATAATTTTCGAATAATGACAAACTTTGATTATTTTACCGTAAGTTGTTTTTTACCTGGAAAAATTTTATTCGAACTTTAATGAACTAAAATCGTAATTTAAATTCGGAAACTGAACATTTGTTTTAATTTTATTAGAAAGACACAATACCAATAAACACAAAATATCACTTTTTCGCAAGAAAAACAATAGTTTTGTATATTAGATTTGCGTCAAAACAAAATCTACCCGATATTCACCTGAAGCTCATTATCGTGAAAAATAATTTTTTATATGGAGTATAACAGTTTTTTCACATGAAAACGAAACAACTTATTGTGCTTAAATATCAATTTTCGTTGCTTTGCCTTCAGTCTTATTAAACACACACCCAAAAAAGTTTGCAGTTATGGAAAAATACAAAACTTTTATAACAGTTATTCAAGGAAACAACTAACAAAAAGTACTGTAATTTCGTTACATTTGTTTAAATCAGTTATTTTTACTATTATAATAAACAACTAGCAAAACAGTATTTTTACAGTATTTTTTAGTTTATATTTGTTATTATATATTGATATATTCCTAGTTTGCAAATAAAAATCAGAACCATGTATTGTATCTCCAATGCATAAAAGCATACTAAACGGAGAGCGGTTTGGAATTTTTACTTCAAATTTTTAATAGGCTGAAGTACCCAGGAAAATTTTCTATTCCAAAGAATCGGTTGCAGAATAGCTACTTTTCCTTTACAACCCCTTCACTGTCAATTGTAAAACCGATGATTTTTGTTTGAAATTGTCCCAAAAGCAACCACTTCTATAGCTCCAAAGTGGAACCGGTTGTCATAGGATCAGTTCTGGAACTAGTTCTAGAACTGATCCTACTTCAGTCATACCTTCCATATGAGATCCGCGGAACTGGTTCCGGAAGCTGTTCCATGGAATCGGTTGCATTGGAACCAGTTGTTTTAAAATGTTTGTAGTCAAAATTTGTCAGTTAATTCTATGACACTGTTAGTTATTATTAATGCATTTATTAGTTGTTTTTCAACTTTTAAAAATAACAACATTTCAAGTTATATTAAATGCAAATACCTTTGTCGCGTTTTTAACTGCATATGTGACAGCGAATAGAGAAAGGGACCTAAGGGTAAAAAATCAATTTTTTTTTTTTTTTTTGTGGACAACATCTGAGCATCGAATAAGACCGATCCCATGCTCTCCTGACCTTAGGTCCCTTTCTATCCTTAGGTCCCTTTCTATTTTGTGCGTCACATATACCTTTGTTTTAAATGTCATTTTCAGTAGATTCTACCCACAAACTTTTTTGAGTGTATTTTTGTCATTGGTTAAAAATTAGGAATCAAATAATGTTGTTTCTACACTTACGGTGGGTAAGTTAAACCTCATACTGTAGGTTTAACTTTAGCTTAACTACACTCAAAAAAAAAAGTCAGTAAAGTCAGCAAAAAATGTCGCTGTGTCAGCAAATTTTTAGTCAGGAGCGTGCTTGCAAAAAAGTTGGTAATTTCAGCAAAAGTTTTGCTGAAAATCAGCGAGCTGATTTTTACCAAAAAAATAGCAATCTTCAGCAAAAGTTTTGCTAACACTTAGTCGACTGCAAATGAAAAAAATCCTTGCTAAAATCACTAAACTTTTTGCTGAATATTAGTAGACTGAAAAAAACTCAAAAAAGCGAAATTTTACTTTAGTTAATTTATTTGCTGAAAATTTAAATATAGAATATGTGTGGAGTTTTTTTTATTTTTTGTCATTTCCGTTTCCAGACTAGCTGCGACATCTACATCTTGTCTATCTGGTTGTCGTCCACGCTATGCTTGCGGTTATCAGCACAATTTTTGTAACAAAATAAATTAGTAAAACATCAGTTCAAAATTAGTTTAGTGCAAAAAAAATATAACTAAAATTTTTGCTGAAAACGGAATTTCAGCAAAAAAATTGCTGAAAACTAGTACACTTGATATACAATACGTTTTACTAATTTTTCTACTAACTTATTTTTTTGAGTGTACTAAACAAAAGAAAATGTAAAAAAAATTGTATAGAAAACAACAACAAATTTTTAAACCTTCAGTTCAGAACCACCGTCAGTTCCTTAAAATCTATTGAATATGCACATTAAAAATTGAAAACCAATTAAAAAGGGGACTACCGCTGGTTTAAAATAATTGTATTTTGTTGTTTAATTTTAATTGTTAATTAATTAACAGGCAAAATCTGTAAAAGCAACAAATTTTTCGTTAATTTTAAAATTTAGTTTACTATTAGAACTGGTTGTTTTAAACAGAAAATTTTGAATGAACATTTGATCTCAAACTCACAACATTTATTGTCTTAATTTGTAAATCTTTTTTTATTTTTTTTCTTTCCACACATAAAGTTTCATAGTGTTAATCGGCTTGATTTTGGAGAAAATATTGCTTGAATATTATATATCGCAAATATTTTGCGTGAATGGAATTATTTCTTACAAAACCTATACTTAGCATCTTGACGAGACATTGATTTGTTTGCCCAAAAACTAATCGTCAGCAGAATAACGGGAAAAAAGTTGTTCATTTGTTTTGGGTGGAGAATACGAAATGGCAGACAATTCATTATTTTTTGTTTTTTGTTGGAGTAGGTCACAAACGAAACTATTTATTTTCATGTGTTTTTCACTAATTTTTTTCCAATAATAAAAAGTAAATTGCATTAAATTCAATAATAATACAAATTATTTACTTTTTCTTAACATTTTATGCATTTTATTTTATTTTCTTTATTTTTTAGTAATGCCACTAAGTAAAAATTAGATCTGGCATCGTGGTCGTTGTTGCACATAGTTGTGAGAACAATTGTGCTGACAACGTTGTCTGAACAAGAACAAAACATGAACAAGAGTGGTCTACACGAGACAAATTCATGGGCGAACAAGAAATTGTTCGTTGGTTGAACAAATCGATGTCTCGTCAAGACGCAAAGATACGTATGAGCGATATACCTAAAGCTATGTAGTTCATGCGTATAGGTTGCCCTTAAATATTTTAAAAGAAACATTCTTTCACAGAGAATATTTGCGATATACAATATTTAAGAAATATTTTCTCCAAAACCAAGCCGAGTAACATTAGGAAAATTCCTGTGTGAAGAGTAAAACAATTAAGATTTTTTCTAAAATAAAAATAAACTTTATAAATATTCTTTATAAACTTATACAAAGAATTTTGACAATGAATTTTAAGATCTCCAATGGAGCTATTTCTTTTCGTTTGTATATAAAAATTACTGATATAAAATTTGGCGACGATCGGATGAAAAAAGTAGCGCCGGATGTCGATTGAAAATAAGCGACAAAACTTCTTTGTTTATAAAAATTAAAATCGGTTGAAAAACAAAACAATTAAAAGAAACATATACAAATTATTACAGATTCCTCAGGCCATTAGGGGGCTAACTCTCTTTAGATTTTTAAATTATTCGCAATTTTTTTCTATATTTTAAAAGTTTGATCTTTTTTCTATATTCTGTAAAAATTTGGATGAAATGGCGTCTCAAACCCGAAGTAGGCCGAATATCGAAAAAAGCCGAAACACCCTCTCACTTGAATGTTATAAAGATTAATATATGTGAATTTAATCCTTAACCCTGTATACATTCCCATACACAACCATGTAAAATTTTGATGTTTTGTGTTATACCATAAACAAATAAGCATGCTTGAGCATGTTTTACTCACCGGTAAGTAGGCCTCTCAAATACATTTCGTATGACATCCTATAGTTACATTGGAACAAATATAAAACAAACCGAAAAAACGAAAAATTGGTCCATTTTTGACCCCATTTTTAACCCTTAAATATGAAATTGGGCAGCTAAAGGAAATACCTGTCATTTAATTTTTTCTCCTCTGCAACATATCCGAAGCTCATTAAGATCTGCCGGTCCGCGTTGAGAGTCTTTCCTTGTAAGTACACTAATAGAAATAAATCAGTAAAACTAGCAGAAAAAACTGCTGAAATTAGCAGATTTTTTTGCTAAATACTAGTAAAATAAGAACAGAAAAATTAAAACTGTTAAATATACAAAATTTTAGTTATATTTGAGTTAAATATTTGTTAATGGAAAATAGCAAATTAACCTGCTAAAATTCTGACCGATACTTAGCCAACAGATTCTACTGATTTCAGAAATTTTTCTCCCAAGCCCTTTTTTTTTCAAGAGTGTACACAGAGAGAATTTTCTGGGACTCGTTTTAATGAATTTTTTCAGTAAAGTAATGAAGTTTTCTTCACAAAGTGAATGAAAAATTAACTCATTTGAATGAAAAAGCTCCATAATTTTTATGAAACTAGTTTTTCATGAAACCTTTTCACTGAGCGCATGAAATTTTTATTAAATAAAATGAAATTTTACATATAATTTTATGAAAAACTGCATTTGTTTAATGAAATGTTTCAATGGACGAGTTCTAGTGAAACTTCATGGAATTAATGCAAGAATTCATTACTATCATGCAGATAATTCTCTCAGTGTAGCACAATATATGTTAAGGAGTTGTAGAACTTTGAGTAGTAAATCTTTATAGTTAATTAAAGGATTAAATTGTTCATTTGTTACATTTTAGGGATGATACTTAAAATCCTACTTATATTGAATATATGTATGTAATTTAACTTTTGGTGAATTATATAATAGATCATTATGATAATAATGATGATAGCTACAATTTATAACTTACAATTATATATAGTAATGATAAGGAAATGTTCATTGCTTCAGTTACTTTTGTGAAGGCTTTTAGTAATTCTTTCATACACCAACTAACTGCAAAAAACCAAAGTTTATTTTATGCTTTAACACACCAGCCGATATTTTTATTTTGTTTTTGTTCATATAAGGAGCAAGGACAACAGTCGTCGTGGTCGTGTTAATTCGTACAATTCCTTTATTTTCTTTCAATGCAACACACACACACACATGCATACCTATAACCCACTTTCAACCCATATGAAAAATACTCATACTCTCGAATACACAAATTTGTTTACAGTATGTGAACAAAGAGTATGAAAACAATATTGAAAAGCTAAAAGAGAGTAAAAGGACCTACATTTCAATTTATAATGTATAACGAGAAACGGTGAGAACCGAAAAATTCAAAAAACGTTAACACACACACACACATGTGTTACTCGGATGTGAATGTAGTACAAAGGAGCCTGCCGTGCATTAGCCTTAGAAATATACCAAATTACCATTGCTCCAGTATTGCTTTGCACGCGGAACCGTTCACTACGTTTTTATTGTGGTCATTGAATAGTACCAGAACACTATAAAGAGAAAATAATGTAACGGTTGTTTTGTTTAAAAATTCAATTAAAGTGAAATCAAAGATAATAATAAGTATGAGAACATTTTAGTGTCGATTGATTTAAACTAAAAAAGTGTAAAATGTGAATTTCTTCTATTTACACTTTCTCAAATAATAAATATTGTATAAAAAAAATGAATTAAAAACTATTGAAATGCAATTTTAATACTGACTTAGAAGAAGAAGGGGAAAAGGAAGGATAATTTTATATGTTATTTTTAGTTGTGAAACTTTTAAATTGAAAATGAACACACAAAATAATTGTACATGTCACGAGATGTCATAAAAATTAGGACTTACATTTATCCACACACACACACTACTCATACTTGGTACTGATACTCTAACTACTCTTAACACTAACAAAGATTAGTTATTACCAACTCTATATGTGATTTCTTCTCGTATATGTACGTATGTCTGCCTGCATGGAACAGTTGATTTATACGGGTTAATGTGCCACTCGGTGCCTTATAGTCTGTGTGTTTATCTGGCACGCACTATTTTCCCACAACACATATTCAGCCACTTAACGAAACAGCTTCTTTATTTTCTATGATTTTTACTGGATGTGGGTTTGATTTTTTTTATTCCCAGTAGGAAATTGATTTTTGGGTCGCCTTTTCCTGATCTTATATAATGATTCTTATATGAGACAAAAATTATACACAATTCAAATAGAAGTGAAAATCTTGGGAAAGAATATTTTTTTAAAACTCTTTTAAACCCAGTTTACACTACAACGAAAAACTAGTAGTATTTAAAAACTTTTAGTTTTTGATTCAAAATTTATATGGAATTACAAGTAGTTTTCAAAATCTACTAGTTTTTGTTTAAGTGTAAATGTAGTATTAATAATAATTCGCTGGCTATGTCTGGACTACCATTTGTTAGGGCAATAATTTTCTCCTTTTCTACACTCATAGAAATAAACCTGTACAAATAGCAGAATAAGCTACTAAAAAAAGTTAAAAAGGCCCGTGAAGAAAATTTGTTTTAAAATTACTTCTTCTGATATCAGTAGAATATTTTAATTAAATATTAGTAAGATAAGAATAGCAAGAATTTCTATTAGTTTAAACGCATTTACACGCAAGATAAAACTCTAAAAAGTTTAAGTAAATGCAGCACAGTTTATGTCTATTAAATATATCTGATACTTCTCTCAATGCCTAGCAAGAATTTTATCATATTGAGTTTCTTCAATTGGTTTAAATTTTCAATACTTTTGGATTAATTCTTGTCCCTTAAATTAAAAATTGGCGAATTTCAGTACTAACATCTTCGATTTTTTCATTTCGTTCCGAATAAGAAGAAAAAAAAATAATTGGGAAATATAAATATGAATCGCGCCCAAAGTTTCCAAACTTTTGATTATTTTCAAAATTTTAAATAATTTACGGTAACTCAAATTTTTATTAACGGTGCAATAAATATAGCAAAATATATAGTTAGTAGGAGCGAGTTCTATAGTCAGAACTGAGAAAGAATTTTTTCTAAAATTTTACTTAAGTAAGAAATTTTCAAACAAAATTACTGAGTTAAGTAATAATTAAGAAAAAAATCGTTCGTTTAAAACTGGCAGTAAAAATAAAACGTTAAATATACAGTATTTTCATACTTATAGACCAATGATTTGACGTAGCCCCAAAGAAAAAAGTCTAGAGGCGTTAAATCGCACGAACGAGGCGACCAATTGACTGGTCCATTTCTTGAGATACAACGCTCACCAAACTTACTCTTCAATAAATCGATTGTAACGTGTGCTGTGTGGCTTGTGGCACCGTCCTGTTGAAACCACATGTCGTCCAAGTCTATGTTTTCCAATTCGAGCCAAAAATAATCGGTAATCATGCCGCGATAACGATCGCCATTCACAGTAACGTGACGATCGTTATTGTCGACGAAAAAATATGGCCCAATGACGCCGCTGGCATGCAAACCGCACCAAACAGTTATTTTTTGTGGATGAAGTGGTGATTAATGAAGCACATGTGGATTTTCACCAAACCAATAATGCATATTTTGCTTATTGACGAACCCATAAAGCAAAAAATGAGCTTCGTCACTGAAGATGATTTTCTTTACAATAGAAAATAACAATTTGCTGAATAATGACACTGTGCTAGTCGCAAATTTTAAAAGCTGGGCATTCTACTGGTAATTCGAGAACGCTGAATTCAATGGTGTGGTAGCCGTTTTCCAAAGTTAGCGCTTGTATTCGCGATTAAAAATTTTGGAGGTACCAAAAAAATTATATTTTTATACATCTGGGATCATATTTAATTATAATTTTATCAGATTTGATTAAATATGCATAACATTAAAGAAGCTATAATTTTTTTGCGCAAAATTTTTTTTCGCGTTTTTTTTTTCTTGAAATTTTTTTTTCAAAAACATTTTTCTGCTAATAAAAGATACAATGTTATTTTATGTATATTCAATAGGGTTTAGAAAAATATTCAATAGACTTAAAAAAAAAATTTTTTTTCGAAAAAAAATTGCGAAAAATTGTATTTAACAGAGTTGGATTTTATGATACTTTAGTATTGAATTGAATTCGGCGTATTCAAATTAGCTTCACCAGTAGGTTGCCCAGCTTGTTTAAAAAAAGTCTCAAATTCGAGCCCTGTGTTATTAGCAGAGAAGACAGAAAAAAGCTAAATCCGATGTTTTTAAAGCAAAAAACTATTGTACAAAAAGCAAGAAAAAATCAACAGTTCTTTTTATTTTTTAATTCATTGTTAACAGAAAAAATATTTTTTTGTTAGCAAAAAAAGTATTTTTTGGCAAAAAGTCTTAAAAAAAGCAATTAAAAGCTCAAAAATCTTAAGAAAAAGCTATTTTAAAGCAAAAAACGGAAAATTCAAAAAAGCAAAAAGAAGCACATATGAGTAAAACAAGCAATAAAAACCAAAAACAGCAATTTTGTCTTCTCTGGTTATTAGATTAAAAACATCACAACAATTTTAAAATTTGCAAAGTTTTTTTCGTTTTTTCAATGCGAATAAAATCTAGCTTTCTCAAATCAACAGTCTCCTATTTTTTTTAGCAAATATTTATGTTCATTTTAGCAGGAAAATCTGTTATTTCCATTCAACTAATTTAACAAATATAACTAAAATTTTGTAGATATAACAGATATTTTGTAGATATAACAGATATAACAGTAGATATAACAGTGTAATTAACTATTTTCAATTAAATATCAGTTAACAGAAATTTAACAAACATATTGTAAATTTAAGTTTTATTTTTGCTGTTCTTATCTCGCAAAAAAAAAATCTACTAATTTCAGCAGTTGTTTCCGCAAAGTAATTTTTAACTAATTTTCAGTACCTTTTTCTGCTAATCTTGCAAGTTTATTCTAAGAGTGTGTAATTCATTCAACAATTTCATACATTCAAAAAATATGTTAGTAAAAAAATTAGTAAATTGTCTTGTATATCAAGTCTCCCAGTTTTCATAAATTTTTTGCAATTGTGTTTTCAGCAAAAGTTTTAATTATATTTTTTCAGCACTAAACTAATTTTGAACTAATGTTTTACTTATTTATTTGACTTTTTCCCAGTCTACTAATATTCAGTAAAAAGTTTTATAGATTTTGGCTAAGAATATTTTTATTTGCAATTAATATTATTATATTAATAATATTTTTTTGTTAAGAATCAGTTCGCTGACTTTTAGCAAACCCCTTTTGCTGAAATTCCCAACTTTTTTGGAAGCACGCTCCTAACTAAAAATTTGCTGACGCAACAAAATTTTTTGCTGACCTGACTAACATTTTTTGAGTGTACCAGGGATTAAAAAAAAACTACGAAAGAGCAATACAGTATTAAATTTTCAGGCCTCAGAATGGTGTTTAAAAACCTGATGAAACTAAGCCAAAATTGGATCCCGATCTTTTGCCCAGAATGAGCACTGTTTCATGAATAAAGTATTAATATAAGTCCAGTGCAAGAAATCTTTAAATATCGCTTCGGTTTGGTAAAGCACAATACATTTAAGCTCAGATACATTCTTCTTGGGGCGATTCGGTTAATAGGATTTTTATCCCTGGGCCAATACAAACTTGTATACCAAATTGCATTTAACTATTTCTGGAATTACGATCCGTAGTTTGATTACAACAACACAAGGGCAGACGGACAAATATCGCTAAATCGACTCCGGAACCCCGGAATTTTTAGAGTGGGAGGGCGATGGCTTCTATTAAATTTTTTTTTACTTTACCGTTGCTAAAAATTTCGATATAAAAAAATATGAATTGTGTAATTTATAATCTTTTATATTAAATACTTCAGAGCAATTGTTTCGAATTGGTGTTTCGCGACCCCTTGGGGTTCCTTTTCGAAAATAAGAAATTTAAGTGGCTTTAGGTCATATGTTTTAAAAATAACAGAAATTTGATTTTTTATTATCCCAGTGTAGAAAATCATTACCAGATATGTGGTTATGTAACTACATACTTGGTAATGGTAACTAGTTACTTTTGTTATTACATTTCTTATTACCTTTATATGGCGATGTCGCGAAAAATAATGAGTTATGGTTACACACCAGCATACGAAAAATCAAAAAATATATCGTTACCTTTCTGCTTACCAATACTGACAAAAATAATGAGTCTAAAAATAGATTTTCAAAAAAATAAATTATATAAAAAAAAATATTTTTTATTGTATTTTTTTTTAAATAAAATTTCCTGGTCCGGGAATCGAACCTGAGTCTACAAATTGCCAGTCAGTAGCTCTACCATCTGAGCTATATCGACATGTAATATTTAATAGATAAAAACATAATTGACCTGCTGCACAAAAGTAAGCTTACTCGCCAACATACAAAATATCAAAAAATATGTGGTTACATATATCCTTACCAGTAATTAAAGAAATATTGAGTCTAAAAATAGATTTCAGAAAATTTAAAAAAAATCTAGAAAATTATTTTCTATTTGAAATAATGATTAAAATAAGTCATTATCAGTAACTCATTACTATATGTTTTAAAATAATGCAGAAGGTAAGTGGGAGTCATTACTGGTAGTCCAAAAAATTATGATATATCATTACCGTTTCTACACTGGGATATTTTAATTATTATTTATTTATTTTAATCCAATATACATATTTAGATCAATCTTTGCTGATCATCTTCATAGATATTTAACTAATGAATGATAAAAAGAGAGTTGAAAAAGACTGTATAATGATTTTTTTATTTTTAACTAATAATAAGGAAGTTTTAAAAATTGGGGGTTTTCAAATAAAATTTTACGATTGTTATATAAAAAATACACTCATAGAAATAAACGTGTACAAATAGTAGAGAGTGCTTCATAAATTAGATAAAAAGAGTCCTGCAAAAAAACTGGTGATATCAGCAGAATCTATTTGCTAAATATTAGTAATATAAAAACAGCAACAAAAATTGCTAAATATCGTTGCGACAAAAATATAAAAAATTGTTTAATCCTCCCTGACTTTAGATAAAAATCGCTTAATTACATTTTTGGGTCTTCGGTACACAAGGGTTAAAGATTTTGTAGGTAATTATGAAATACAATGAAGAGCTTAAAGCGGTTATTTCAATTAAGTTTTCTATTCAAACTTGAAATTAATTTTTTGTTATATTTCTAGGAGTAGGTACTGCAAAAAAAGTTGATAATTTATTCTTAAGTTAATGTGGTCAAATCTAACCATATTCGATGTAATGTAGGATTTCCTTTTCTTTTTTATTTTTTTTTTATATTAAACATTTATTTATTTTAAGTCAAAAAGTGACAAAAACGCTATTCCTTGAACATTGCTTAAATGAAATAGCTGAACACATTTTCTCAAAAACCAGATGTTTGGAAAAATTTGGGAACCAAATTCGGATTCGGTTACTTGAAAATGTGTGGTCACATGCCCGAAAAATCCAAAAATTTAAAAATATTTATTAGCGAAAATGTGTGCGGTTTTTATACCCTACACCACTACGTGGAGTTGGTATTATAAGTTTGTGCTGATGTTTGTACCGATCGGCTCAGAATTTTTTTTATTTCGATTTAACGATGTCCGTTTGTCCGTCCGTCCGTATGTTTGTCTGTCCATGCATTCTTGTGCGCACTCTAGAGGTCGCAAATATTAACATATTTTTGGTACACCTGCTTATGTCGGCCCAAGGACGACGCCTATTGATTTTGGTTGAAATCGGTCCATGTTTAGACCTAGTGCCCATATTAGGGTTCCCCAAAACTATATTGTCAATACTCTGCAGGTCGCAAATATTAAGATATTTTGATGAAATTTGGTACACAGACCTATGTTGGTCCAACATCTACAGATCGCAAATATTAACATATTTTTGGTACACCTACTTATGTGGGCTCAAGGACGAAGCCTATTGATTTTAGTTAACATCGGTCCATGTTTAGACCTAGTGCCCATATAAGGGTCCGCCCGACTAAAAAAGATGTTATATAGTCATATATCACCATATATAAACCAATATATACGTTCATATCTAATTTGATCCGAATATTGGAATATATAATTATATCAAGCGAGATAAGCATGTTATCTCACCTGATAGAATTTGATCCGAAAAATGGGTCTATCTAACTGCATCAAATTATATATAAATACATATAATTTGATGAAGATTTTCAAAGAAAATTTTAGTAAATATTATTGAGATCACTTATTTCATTCATATTAAATCTAACGCTTAATGTTTAGAACAACTTTTGCTAATAAACTTGGAAATAGGTGGCAAAATAAAACATTACAAAAATTTGTCGGAACAACTTTTTCTAGGTTAGAGTTTTTATCTTTCTTATAAAATAACTGAATTAACTAATTAGAAATTTATTAATTCAGTTCGAGGCCAATTTCCTTATTATGAATTAATATGATAAGTACTTTTTTTTCAAAAACTGCTATTTTTCTTCATCAGGATACTCTCCTGACAAATACTTCACAGAGTTTTTGCTTTCAAAAAACCTCTACACTTTCAGGAATGAAAAGAGGATCGTTTCGGGGATTTTCCAGGTCCCCTTCATCAGTTTTCTTTAGAAAGTGGTGGCGTAATCCCCGAAACGATCGTCTTTTCATTCCTGAAAGTGTAGATGTTTTTTGAAAGCAAAAACTCTGTGAAGTATTTGTCAGGAGAGTATCCTGATGAAGAGAAAAAAACGGTTTTTGAAAAAAGTACTTATTATGTTAATTCATAATAAGGAAATAGTCCTCGAACTGAATTAATAAATTTCTAATTAATGAATTAAAGAGGTCGAAAAAAAATAAATTTTATTTTTTTAAATAAAAATTAAAAACCAACATGATAAAAAATTAACTTTCACAATTAATTTTGTTTTTTACGGAAAAATAAATGAACTTAAACCATATTTATTTCAACATATGTTTGTCTAATTTTTAAATTTAAAAGTAAAAATAATTATTTCGACCTTTAATTCCACAATGAAAAAAAAATTCCTTTATTTCTTTAAAATTATTTTGAGTTTAATAAAGAGTATTTCGGTAACTATTTGGAAAATATATGTTAAATTCAATTATAAACATTTAGTTATATGTCAAAGTGCAAACTTCAAAACCAGATCCACAATTTCGGAGTTTTTTTTTAATTTTTATAGTGCAATTAAACTTTATAAAATTTTGTATAATTAGATATCATGTCAGATAAATTTATATATAAAATTATTACAATTTTATATTAACTTTGTTATATGTTTTGATATAAGATTGTTTAGAGAAGCTTATACGCCATTATATATAATTATGTATAGACTATATTTGCAGATCTCTTAATATATAACTGGAGACCAAATCGCATATGATTATATATAACGTCATATCAAACATATTTATAAAACCAAAGTGTTAATATAAATGTATATGGTCATATAAAGCCACACATATAAACATTTATAATTATATCAAATCATATAAGATTATATGAAAACTTTTTTAGTCGGGCGCCCAAAATTATATTGCTTATATCCTGCAGGTCGCAAATATTAAGATATTTTAATGAAATATGGTTTGCTGACTCACATGGTCCCGAGAACAAAGACGATAGATTCTAGATAGAATCGGTCGATATTTGGACCTATCGCCCATATGGGCTATATTTACGATTTTCTCTTCTTTTATAATTTTATAGAAAGTTTTGACACAAGTCCCATTTTAACCCATTCGAATTTCGGATCCAAACATTAGTTGGCTCTTAACCAGACTGGTGTAGGGTACTGTATAGTCGGCCTGCCCAACTTTAACCTTTTTACTCGTTTGTTTATATCTTTTTTAGCACTCAAAAAAAATTGATTCACGCGAACAGATTACTTCTTTTTAATGCATTTTAAATAAGTTAATCTAGAAAACAAATATGTGCCACTAATTTAAATTTTTTCATTTTTAAAATCTGAAATCGACGAAAGCAAAATAACAAAAATTTGGGTTTCTTTCCCATGTATTTTTGACGAAAGTAATGTCCCTTTCTGTCATTGAGACTACTTCCGTAACAGAAAAATAGGGCCTTATAATGTTTGGAGTTTGATAACTATCAATTGTAAATTATGTACTTAGGTACAACTTTCGTAACACAGATTCACTTCAAAATTTAAAAAAGTTTAAATCCCCACAGGGATATTATTGTACAAATTGTGTTAAAAAACGAATCATGTTTTCACATGATTCGCTTTATTATTAAGAATTCACTATTATTTTCGCATTGTTATTGTCGTTATCTATCGGTGTGTGTATGAGTTCGAGGTGTGTGTATGTGTGTTTATGGAAAACCATTTAATAAAGAGTATTCTTTTATACGGCATCTGATTGTAGTTGACTATTTTTTATTATTGTTCAATGGATTTGTTAAACAATTTCGTGGATTATTCGTAAAAAAAATATTGGTAACTTGCTTTTTATAGAGTTTATAAGGTTGTTAGTATATAAATGAGTGCATAAGTATGTGGTTATGTGTTTATTATAAATGGGATGATGGGTCAAAGGTTACAAACTTGAAAATCTTTGAATTGAGTTATTAAAAACAAACACAGAAACTCACAAATATACCAAAAAAAATCTCAAGGATATTTATCACTACAATAATACACTACTTTTTTGTGTGCAAACTGCACATGTGTTTTTTAGAGTCATTTGTATGTATGCATTGACCTTAGTTGCTATAATATGTTATCAAGGTCCTAATGATTCCCTTGTCAACGGACAGACATAACCATACATACATATATAAGTAGAAAATTATGCTGACTTTCATCATAATAAACACATTAACAATTTAATAGGAAATTTTGTACAGTGGTTTAATATCTGAACAATAACTAAAAAAAACATTTTAAATTTTACGGTTGGTTACTTTCAAATTCGTTATTCAATAACTATGAACATTGATGGCAACTACTACCATTGTGTCGTCCTTGTAAACTATAAACATATTGACATTTTGATTAAAAGTTTTTTCGTCTCTGTACATGTTTAAAAACACGTTATTTTTAAATAATACCAAACTTAGTTTTGAAAATGGAAATAAATTTTAATATACACTAATAGAAAAGAGTCTGTAAAAAATTTAGTTAAAACTACTAAAAATTAGTTAAAAATGTTGCTGCAATATATTAGTAGGATAAGCACTGCAAAAATAAAACTGTTAAATATACAAAATTTTAGTTATATTTGAGTTAAATTTTTGTTAATAGAAAATAACAAATTAACCTACTAAAATCAGCAAAAAATGTTGCTAAATAATTGGTAGCTTAAAAATTCACAAAAAAATTAAGATTTTCGAAGTTTTTTTCGATTGTTTTTTAAACGCAAATAAAAATTGAGCCTTTTGAAAACCAAAGTTTACAATTTTTTTTTAAATATTTCTGCTGATTTCAGCAGGGTAGACTGCTGTTTGCACTCAACTACATTTAGCTTAAAAATAACAAACATTTTGTAGATATAAAAGTTTGTTTTTTTTCTAATTTTGGTCTACTTATATTTAGCAAAATTTTCTCCAGATTTTACAGTACAATTTGTTATTTCCAATTAACTAAAAGTTATCTTAAATATAACTAAAATTCTGTAAATTTAACAGTTTTATTTTTGCTGTTCTTATTTTACTAGTATTTAGAAAAAAATCTAATTTCAACAGTTTTTCTGCAGCGTCATTTTTATCAAATTTTTTGTTACCATTTCTGCTATTTTTATAGATCTATTTCTATGAGTGTACGCATATTAATTAGGTTAAAAAGTACTGAATTTGGTTAATAGTCCTAAAGAACTGTCATTTTCAATGTTTTTCATTTTGGAGTTAAAAACTAAAATCTACATTATAACCTAGAGAGAACCCAAATCGGACGACAGTGCTTGGTAGCAATTGAACATGCATTAATTGTCAACCATTGGATCTGGGAAAGTTTTTTTTCTATATTTTTTGTAAAATAAATTGTGAATTCTATTTGGAATTTGTCATATTTGATCTTCAAATCGAACAAAATAACACTCAACTCATTGTAATTAACATATGAGACCTTCTCCGAGAAAAATGACCTAGTGTGTCAAAAAACGGGAACTTGGGAAAATCGATAAAAATGAGAAAAACATTAAAATTTTAAATTTTAAATGCGTTCTTCTCAAAACTTCATTTTCACACACTAGGTCCCTTTTCTCGGAGAAGGTCACATATGTAAATTTTTTAAAAAAATTAAAAAAAATCAGGCATTTTGCATTTTGCAAAAAAATATATTTTAGTTTCAAGCAACAATTTATTTTTTAATATCATAAAAGCGCGATTTAAGTAGCTTTAGAGTGAAATAAAAAGAATCCCATAGCTTAAAATGTACAAAAGATATGGGCTATTATATACCACAACTTTTGTCAAATTTTAAAACGCGATATGTCCAGAACAAAATTTAGACGATATTTGGAAACAACTTTCCTACCGAATTTGGTTGAAATTGAAGTGGTCCGAATTTGGTTGAATTGAAAGTCTAAATTTCTGATTTTTTTTGATGCTTTTATATGAAAAGACACATAAATCATATTTTAAAATTAAAGAATTGTTTACAAACACCATTTACTTCAACTAGACATAATTTTTTCCATATTTTAAAGTTTATCGGAAAAAGTTTCCACATAAAATCGTTCGATTTCATATAAAATTACGTGTTTTTGTTGTTAAAATCGTATAATTTTTAGTGGATTCGTTTTCTAGAACATCCCCGTATATTTAATTTCAGTTGAAGCGAACAAATATTTCTAACTTTTTTGCGACATATTTTTGGATTGTTTTCAGATGGATAATTGATATGTTTCATTCATTGACCATGCTCAATTTTACTCCCACTTATTTTTAATTATGAATTTGTTATACAACAATGGATGTTCGCTATCGGAATTTTTATCTTCCAGCAGATTTTGCTCAAATTTGGTATATACCTACATATGATCCTAATATCCCAGGCCAGGTCGCCAAGTTTTTGGTCACTGTCAGTTTTTCAGGTTTTTTTAATATTTATATGAGTTTTTTGTGATCCATTTTGGATTTTCACTACCCAGGTGAAAATGGGATCGTATATGAACACATATGATCATATATGGGCATATAAAATACCAAAAAAAAAAATATTTTTTTAAACAAAATTTAAAAAATTTCATTATTATTTTATAATAATATTCTACACTGAGAGAATTATCTGCATGATATTAATGAATTTTTGCATAAACCCAATGAGGTTTCACTTGAACTCGTCCATTGTAACTTTTCATCGAATTAATGAATTTTTTCAGAAAATGTTGGGAATATTTTTATTTCATTTATTAAAAATTTCACAGACTCAATGAAAAAGCTCCATTAAAACTGGGTTCATAAAATATATGAAGATTTTTAATTGAAAAAAGTTTTTATGATTTCAGAATCCAGCAAACAAAGATGATCATTAATGACTCAGAATTAAGGTCCAAAAACATAAGCATTTTTTCACTTTCTGTGAAAGTGGTCCGTTCAAAAGAGCTCTCGCTATGTAGTCAGAAATAACTCAGAAAAACACAATTTTTAAAATCGAAATTTTCTTCGTAAAATTTAATAATTTTCGAATCTTTTTTGATTTCGAAAAAATAACCTTTTGGTTTGTTTTATGAGGGTTCATATCATAGTATAACACTGTGGAACAAATTCAGGTTAGCAAAAGTTAGGTCGATTCTGAGAGTGAGGGGTGAAAATAGAGGCTAAATTAGAAGACCCGTATCGCGGCTTTTGCTTATGTTAGTTCGAATTTTTTATATGGTTTTTTGGCTATAACTCGTCGACTAATTGATATTTTTAAATCTGTTAAAGCCAAATTATAGCTAGAGACCTGTGCAACAATAAAAAAAAAAAAATTAGTCGACGAGTTATAGCCAAAAAACCATATAAAAAATATGAAAAAATTCGAACTAACATAAGCAAACGCCGCGATACGGGTCTTCTAATTTAGCCTCTATTTTCACACCTCACCCTCAGAATAGACCTAACTTTTGCTAACGTGAATTTGTTCCACAGTGTAATGTAGTAGCTTTACTATTTTTCAGTAATTTGAAAAAATGAAATAGTGTTTGTAATTTTATTTGTACATATGGTTCTTAATACCACTACAACTACATGATATAGGGACAAGCACTCAATTTTTTAATGAGTAGGGCTACTATAGTATACCATGGTTCATATTTTCATATTTCAAAAAAATAATAATCATTTTCATGAGACATTTAAAAATCTTATTTATAAGCACTTCGAAATTGCAGGTTGGGTATGATTTTCAAGTTAAATGCACTGATTTATGATTTACATAAGAAAAAATAGTTCCTGAAAATTTTAAATATATTGCAAACAAGTGCAGTCGTTAATATCAGTTTAAAATTATAGTATTTTAAAGACATCATATATTGTTAAAAAATCACAACAAAATTCACTTTTTACACTAGTCTTCCTTATCATCGTGAATGTAGTCAATTAGGAAAGACATTTCTATCAAAATCACTGTACAAAATTATTTAATTTGTAAATTAAATAGTTAATTTGCTTATAAATCTGGAAATTATGTTAATTTTTAACCATAAAACCTAAAGTTTACAAAATTTATGTGAATGTGTACAAAAAAAACTATTACATATTACAATACATTATACAGCATATGTATGTATATTACAACATATATTTTTATAAAAATAAACATGACATAAATTTCTAACAGCCGTTCTTAAAAAAACTAAATGACTTTTTAAATACATATTACGAGTAACTTTAATACCAATAAATTTTGTACAACATAAAACAAAAAAAAAGGAAGAAAACCTCTATAAAAATATGTTAAACAATCATGAAAAAAATTTGTTAGACCCCAAAAAAATTGTAAAATAACTTTTTCTAAAAAAGAAAAAAATGGTATCTTCACATAATATTAGAAAACATCCACATAAAACGGTAAAATCGTTAAAAGACTATTATGATCCATTACCTACAACAACAACGTCTTCAACAAAAACAACAACAATACCGACAACTTCAACAACAACAACAACATCAAATCAGTCGAAAACTATGGATTATACAGAAGCGTTGTTAGATTTCAATTTTACCAAAGGGGATGATACCAACAGCAACAACAACAACAACAATATAATGGAAAACTTTACTCATAATCTTTTTGAGTTACATCCATTTTTAGGCAGTAAGAACAACATGAATATTGCTGCCTATGATGTTAGCTCTACTGTATCAGTAGATATTTACGATACAGCATTTAGTCCCACTTCGATGTTCATATCGGATGCTGCCACAGCTGCGGCTACAGCCGCAGTTACTGCTGCCACTAATAATCATGGCCTGCTAATGGATACACTATTGGGTTCCGTTATGACCACTGCCACCGCCACCGTTACTTCTGCATCCCCATCGTTATCATCATCATCATTATCCGTATCCCCATCTTCGTCAGATTATCAAGACAATTTTTATGAAACCACCGTTGCTGTTAATTTCAAAACAACAAGCAATCAATCGACCTATTGGGAATTGGAAATGTCTGATTTCGATTTTCTTTATCGTCATTCATTGGTTATGACAATTGTCTATTGTATCGCTTATGTAATTGTATTCTTGGTCGGTTTGGTTGGTAATAGTTTTGTTATTGCTGTTGTTTTACGCATGAGAAATATGCGCACAGTTACCAACTACTTTATTGTGAATTTAGCCATTGCCGATATATTGGTAATAGTATTTTGTCTACCAGCCACATTGATGAGCAACATATTTGTACGTAAGTATTGAACAATCTTTAATCATAAATACATTAAAGTTCATTAAATAAAAAAAATTGTTATTACTATTTTTCTAAAATACAAAAATATCACTGCGCAACACAACACTTAAAGAAAAAAATCAGTAGTCAGCAAACTTTTAATTAGGATCGTGCTTTCAAAGAAGTTGGTAATTTAAGCAAAAGGGGTTTGCTGAAAATCAGCGAGCCGATTTTTACCAAAAAAAAAAACAATTTTAATCTCAGCAAAAGTTTTGCTAACACTTATTCAATTGCAAATGAAAAAAAATCATTCTGCTTAATATTAGTAGACTGAAAATTTAAGTATAAAAAGTGTGTTTTGTAATTTTTTTGAAAATCTAGGAAACTTTGTAAAATATAAAAATGTCCATACATTATGTCCAGACATTAGTAGATATGATTTAATTAAAAATATATAAAAATAATTATAAATAAAATATATACAGGAGTTTGTTTTCAGTTTAATTTATATTGTCTGTACTACATGTGTTTATTAGCACAATTTTGGTAGCAAAATAAATTAGTAAAACATTAGTTCAAAATTAGTTTAGTGCTGAAAAGATATCATTAAAACATTTGGTGAAAAGTAGTAGACAATATGTTTTACTAATTTTTCTAATAACTTATTTTTTTGAGTGTAACTAATAGACCATTTCAGCAAACACCTTTTGATGAAATTACCAACTTTTTTCCAAGCTCGCTCCTGACTAAAAATTTCCTGACACAGCAACATTTTGTGCTTTATATTTTTTCAGTGTAGATCTTGAATTCTACGTTTGGAATTAGCACAAATTATTCACCAATTTTATACCAAAGAAAGAGAAAACGGCGAAAGAGCTTTTTGCCCTTTAAAATAATGGAACTGACTAAAAGTTAGACCTTAAAAAACATAAAAAATTTTATAGGAGAAGCAGAAAAATTTCTAAAATTGTTTGCACTTGCACTTAGGACTGTTTAGAATTTTGTTAATAAAATCGTCGTGTTTAGTCGAAGGAGTGTAAAATTTTACAGGAATATGTATTTTGATATGGTGCATCATACACTCATAGAAATAAATCTGTAAAAATAGCACAAAAAATTACTAAAAATTTGTTAAAAATTATGCTGCAGTAAAAACTGCTAAAATTAGCAGATTTTTTTACTAAATACTAGTAAAATAAGAACAGCAAAATTAAAACTATTAAATTTACAGAATTTTAGTTATATTTAAGTTAACTTTTAGTTAATTGAGAATAGAAAATTGTTCTGTAAAATCTGCAGTAAATTTTGCTAAATATTAGTAGACTAAAAATAGCAAAAATAAACTGTTATATCTACAAAATTTTTGCTATTTTTAAGCTAAATTTAGTTGAATGCAAAGAGCAGTCTATTCTGCTAAAATCAGCAGAAATATTTGCTAAAAAATTGGAAATTAATGTTTTCAAAAGGCTTTTTTTTGCATTTAAAAAAAATGGAAAAAAACTTCGAAAATTTTAAATTTTTTGGTGATTTTTTAGGCATATTTAGCAAAATTTTTTGCTGATTTTTGCAGGTTAATTTGCTACTTTCCATTAACAAAAATTTATATTTAACAGTTTTATTTCTGCTGTTTCTATATTACTAATATATAGCAAAAATAATCTGCTAATTTAGCAGTTTTTTTCTGCAGCATCATTTGTAACTAATTTTATATGGTTTATACGATGCAGGTCGCAAATATTAAGATATTTTGATGAAATTTGCTACACAGACCTACGTTGGCCCAAGGACGAAGCGTATTGATGTTGGTGAATATCGGTCCATGTTTAAACCTAGTGCCCATATAAGGGTCCTACCAAAATTATATTGTTTATACGCTGCAGGTCGCAAATATTAAGATATTTTGATGAAATTTGGTACACCGACTTATGTCGGCCCAAGGACGAAGCCTATTGATTTTGGTGAACATCGGTCCATGTTTAGACCTAGTGCCCATATAAGGGTCCCCCCAAAATTATATTGTTTATACGCTGCAGGTCGCAAATATTAATATATTTTGATGAAATTTGGTACACAGACCTATTTTGGCCCAAGGACGAAGCTTATTGATTTTGGTGAACATCGGTCAATGTTTAGACCTAGTGCCCATATAAGGGTCCCCCAAAATTGGCTTGGTTACAAACTGCAGATCGCAAATATTAAGATATTTTAATGAAATTTGGTGCGCTGACTCACATTATAGAAAATTTTCACACAAGCCCCATTTTAACCCATTCGAATTTCGGATCCAAACATTAGTTGGCTTTTACCCAGACTGGTGTAGGGTATTGTATAGTCGGCATGCCCGACTTTAACCTTTTTACTCGTTTTGTTAAGAATTTTATTTTTTTATTGTTAAAAATTATTAAAATTACACAAGCACACTCTTAAATACATTTACAATCACATTTTATTATTTTATTATTTATTAGAAATTAGAATTTTTAAACAAATTAACAAAAATTGTTTTACTTTTTTTGTTTACATTTTTATTCTAATTTTAAGGGATGCCAAGGATAAATTATATGAATCCCTACAAAAAACTGTTAAAATTTGTTAATTTTTTCATAAACATGGCAACTCTTAAACGTAATGATTTGACAATGCAAGTGATAACGTAAAAATCAGTCACGAATACGTAGGGATTTATAAAATACAATTTTTCAATCCTCGCGTTAGGTGAGTGAAGTGAGGTGTTGGTGATGTGATGAACGCAGGTGATTTACAAAATTAGGATATTAAACTTTTAATAATATGCTCGTTTTGTTCCTATACGTGTTACGAAATCCCATACAAATTGTGTCATTGGGCACTTTAAGTGTTAACTCCTGTCAGATTGTATACAAAAATATTTTGTCGTTTTTTCGTATTTATGGTAAGTGTGCACAACAAAACAGGGCTAATATATTTGAGCTCTGTTTTTATTAATTTGTGTGCTCCTTTGCTGCTTGGGTTAGGAAATCGTTTTTATTTTATAAGGAAGATATAATCACAAGAAACATGAAAATATGAAGTTATCACCAAAAAAATGAATATTCTTTTATATTATTATAAATTTGTGTGAAAACAAAGTCTACACAATTTTTAAGTCAACTCATTTTTTTACATGAAAACGCAACAACTTACTATTCTTTAAGGACTAATGAAAATGAAAATAAAATCTTTAATTTTTATGACTTTTTCTTAGAAGATCGTAAATTTCTGTTTGTGTTTAATGAACAGAATTATTATTTTCAAAATTGTGACCGTGTTCGACAATGAGATAAAATAAAGGGTATTTTTTTAAGCCCGATAGAACTTTAAATTGTAAAAACTAACAGAAAAAATTAAATTTTAATCCATGGCATTAACATTTGAAAATGATTTCGGATATATGGCCACTGCGGTATATGTCACGAATAACACGAACAATGTTGGCTTCCAAGCAGTCAATTGTTGCTAGTTTATCAGCATAAACCAGTGACTTCACGTGCCCTACAGGAAATAATTGAGAGGTGTCAAATCGCACGACATTGGAGGCCAATTGACACACTCAAAAAAAGTTTGACAGTTACTACATGACAGTTGTTATAAGTAGTAATCCGTAGTTGTTGTTTTTTACAGTTATTACAGTTGTTTTTCTATAGAAAAAAGCAAAACAACTTTTATGACGGTTATTTAAGAAAACAACTAACGAAAAGTACTGTAATTTCGCAACAGCTGTTTAAATCAATTATTTTTAATATCATAATATGCAACTACAAAACCAGTATTTTTACAGTAAACAGCAGTTTTTGTTAGTTATTTAAAAAATAAAAAATTTCGTAGAATTTTTTTGAATTTTAAAAATTCTTGTTTAGTTTAAATTTGTTACTATTGATAAATTTCTAGTTTGCAAATAAAAATCAGAAACTTGTATTGTATCTCCAATGCATAAAGCTTAATAACTGGAGAACGGTTTGGAATTTTTACTTCGAATTTTAAATAGGCTGAAGCAATACCACACAATTTTGTAATCGAAAGAAAAAAATTATTTTTTTTATTAAAATATACTTTTATACACAAAAAGAATTGGCTGTAAAAAACAGTAGTTTTTTAGCGATTTTGTCAGTTGTGTTGAAATTTTTGTAGTAAAACATTATCAGTTAATTTTACGACATTGGTAGTTATTTTTAATGCATTTGTTAGTTATTTTTCAACAGTCGCCTTTTTAACTGCATATACCTTTGTTTTAACTGTCATTTTCCAACAAACTTTTGTGAGTGCAGGTCCATTTCTCGAAACCAACTTATCGCCAAATTTTGATTTCAATAAGTCGATGTTTGCGGTTGCCGTATGGCATGTAGCACCATCCTGTTGAAACCACATCTCGCCCGGTTCAATGTCATCCATATTTTCAAACAAAAAATCATTGATCATGGTGTGGTAACGACTCCATTGACCGTAACGCGAGCTCCGACTTGATTTTTGAAGAAATAAGGTTCAATGATGCCACCAGCGTGTAAATCGCACCAAACGGTGCATTTTCTGGATGTAATGAAGTCTGTATGTTCTGTTGTAGATTGGTTTCACTCCATATGCGGCAATTTTGTTAAGCCAAAAATGAGCCTCATCGCTGAACACAATTTTGCGATAAAACATCGGGTCATTGTCCAACTGCTCTATAGCCCAATTGGCAAAAGAACTACGCATATGATGGTCTTGTGGCTTTAATTCCTGCACCAGCTGCATCTTAAACGGGTCTATACCCTATGCCTATGCCAAGATCTTTGCGCAAAATTTTCCACATAGTGGACGGCAGAGCCCCAATTCCTGCGACCGACGACGAATACATAAATTTGGATATTATTCCACGCTTTTCTTTTTTTTAAAGAGAAGCAACACTCAGGAAATTCTTCGTATTAATTAACGTGTTGCTTTCTTTGGAAAGGGGTTAGAGAAGAAGTGAAAGGTGATGAAAGATGAAGGGCTTCAAATATGGTAACACTGTAATTGCGCGTGATGTTGAATCTTAGAACAGTTGTTGCGCGCCGTCTGCTGAAGAGTTGGCGAACTTTGTTGAAGTTTTTTAGTTCATAGCCCTGTTACAGCGGTTATATTCTCTTCATTACGCACATTCCTTCGAGGTGTTAGTGTTATTGTATCATTTAGAGAGTATGTGGTATGAAATCTATGCACTCAAAATAATAAATCTGTTGGCTGAACAGAAAAGTTTGTTACTTTAACAAAATTTATTCCTGTTTTTTGGCTTAAAAGAAAATTTGTTGATTTTAACAGTTTTTTTCTTAAATTTAACAAATCAAAATTTAAATAAAAAATTTGTAAAACTACAATTTTATCTATAATTATCAAGGTTGGTTACCGTTATCGTTATAATACCGTTATCGCTAAAATACCGTTTCAAATTGAATACCGTTACCGTTATCGATACCTCTAAAAAAATTATAAATACCGTTATCGTTACCGTTATTTTTATGGGTAGTTACCGGTATTTTACCGGTATTTATTATTTTATATAAAAATTACAATTTTTTATTTTTTATTTTATAATCTTGGGTGTTTTTTTTTTACAAAAAATTTATAGCTTAAAATCTGTATTTTCAGTACTTAAACTTAAAAATATGCCATGTTTTTACTTGTTTTTATATTTTTTTAACATAATTTTTAATACCGGTACGTAACGATATTGCTGTTTCGATAACGATATACCGTTACCGAAACAGTCTTAAATACCGTTACCTTTACCGTTACCTAAACAAACGAAATCTGATGCCGTTACCGTTACCCTTACCGTTATTCGTTTCGGTAACCAACCTTGATAATTATACTGAGTTGTAAAATTTACTCAAATTTAGGGTCTCGGGACCCTCCCCGGGCCTAGTCCATACCATGTGAGGGCATATAAGGGCACTGTAGTGGAGCAAACATTTTGTCCGTTTTGCTCTATCTCGCTTAGTTTTCGAAATATGGGCCATTTTATGAAGTGGAAAATTTTTATTAAAAATTTTCGAGGGTCCAAGGCCCCGCCAAGGTCCATTTATAGATAGAGATAACCCCTTTGGCTGGAGTATTACGCGGTTAGGGGTAATCGAAGTTTTCATCAAGTTTGCTCAATCTCTCTTAGTTTTCGAGATATGGGCCATTTTAAAAAATCGGGAGGGAAAGAAATAGCGCCATCTTCAAAACTTCGGATACATTGGTGGCGCCATCTACCGGTCATTAATAGTAACATGAAAATATTTTAACAATAAATTTTGTAAAATTTAACGAATGGGTCCTTAAACATTAGTTATAAATAGTTTTGAAGGATTTTTAGTATTGTGTTAAATGAAGAAAACTAAAATCTTTGCTTAAATCAGTGTGAAACCGGTTTGACAAATTTTTCTACTGACGTATTATTTTAAGTGTACACAGTTCGACGGATGGCTTGCTCAAATGGACAATTATGTGCGCCATAAAAATCACGCAGTCGTTTATAAGTTGAGCTAATTGGAGAATGATTTTCAAAGTAAATCTGGATAATTTGGTAGCTTTGATTAAGCGTCAATCTATTCATGATGATTTGCCAGTGTATACTGCTCATAAATGTCAGAGACTGAGCGCAGTATGACAGTTCGTTTGACAGTTAACCCTTTCGTAAATTCTATCGGGCTTAAGAAAACACCTTGTACATACATATAAAACCATAAAACGACGTTGATTGACCTTAAAATTGCATTAATTTTATTTTTGCATTTTTTTCTTATTTTTGTCTTACGAACTGTCATTGCACTTTGTCAAAAAATAAATTATACAAATAAAACAATACTCTAATCATACATATTTCATTTAAATATTTTTTTTTACCAATCTGAAGGATTTCAAGGACATTATACACCATAAAAATTCAATTGTATATCTATAATCCTTTTAAAAGTCCTAAAAAAGGATATAATAGAAAAAATGATAATAATGACATTTATCTTTCGTTAATGAAATTCCTTAAGATCCCTTGTTATCTCGAATAATAGAAAAATATAAAAAAATGGTCTAATAAAAAACGAAAAACAAGAAAATATTTGTGGTAGGACCAAGGAGTATAATAACAGAAAAAAATAAAGTAACAAATTATGTAAAAGTGTAAATACTTGTACATAAATGTATCTTAACAAATGTTTTTATGATACAAACGCACAAACTCATATAAACATCCTTACATGTCCTTTACAAACACACATATTAAAGTTACAGTTAAAGTTAAAGTTTGTTTGTAAAGGCCTGTCATTGACAATTACAGTTTTATATTTTGTTTTCTGCCTAAAAAAGGAAAACATTTAGTAAAATAACATGTATTCTTAACATTGCACAGTCTTTAATATTTATAAATAGAGAAAATTTAAGAGGAGGTTGAGTAGGCGTTAGAAAATACATACAAAGTTTTGTATTTCGTGGCATAAAGGGTGGGTTTTCTTTTTTTTTTTTTTCTAAAAGGACCTACAATATACTTAAATTTATGGGCAGTGTTGACAGTGGTGTGCCCAGGGGGAACAGAAGTAATTTGGAATGATTTGCCAACGATTGAAAAAATAGCTTTGCGAAGCCTTTTAATATAAAAAGCAACTGGAATTGCAGTTAAAATAACTAAATCCGCATTACTAAACAAATAACTGTCATGTACTAACTGCATAACTTTTCTGAGTGCAGTAGCCGTGGAAATGTTCTGTCTGAGCTTGAATGTATTGAGCTTAAATGATATAACCAAACCAAAGAGATTGGAAGCCATTTCTTGCATGCGACATATCCCAGCAAAACCTTTTATTACCAAATAAGTGTTAATATAATGAAACTTAAAATTTTTTTATTAAGCCCGTATGATACTAGCCTTTTTCTTCACTTTTACTTGACTGTTTTTTTTTTTTTTTGTTGATTATTTACAGTTCAAAAAAGTTAGAAAGGAATAGGAAAAAATCAACTAAAAACCCTAAAAAAATCAAGAAAAAGTGAAGAAAAAAGCTAGTGTCATACGGGCTTTACTTAGAATTGGGCGTTATTTTTGTTAGACGAAGCCGTTTTTATAAGCAGTCTAGCATATGCGGGACTATTTATTTAATTACAAAAATAATGTGATAATAATAGTTTGTTTATTCTTTTAAAGTTGAGCCCCCAATTTGTAGGTTTACATTTTCAGACTCAGTTTTTATTCGAAAATTCATTAAAATATAAAACAAGTAATTTTGAAATTAAGAAAAATAAAATTAACAAACGACAATTATATTTATTAAAACATAACAAGAAAACTGTCCGATAATGTCCGTGGCCGTCCGTCATCTCTCCCACACTCGTAAAAGCAGGCGATATTTAGTACTCAGTACCGAAATTCTCAATACTTTTACAACTCTATAATCTATGACGGTTGTTATGTTAATACAGCAAAATAATAACGAAGTGATTTTTTTTTTATATTTTTGTTTGCAAAATATGCCAAACAACATTGTATACAGCAAAACAATGTTTTCTAATTGTTAAAATTGCGAATATAGAGCATAGGAAACAATGTATAAAAAATGGGTTTTGGAATTAGCAATGGGGTATTAACAATGGATGTGATTCATTCCTAACTCAATTTTTTTAAATGTTGGCAAACCAATAATAAGCTGACAATAAACTCGTATTTTACTATTTTTTATATATTTTAAATAAAATTCGCTTCTCAGAATTTTATTCGCATCCTAAAAACGTACTGTGGTGTAGGGTATCATATAGTCGGCATGCATATCTTTAATCACCACTGCGTGGACAGGGTATAATAAATTTGTGCTGATGTTTGTAACACCAAAAAATATTGGACCTATACCCATATTTTAGTATACCGATCGATTCAGAATCATTTTTGATTCGATTTAGCGATGTCCGTCTGTCTGTCTGTCCCTATATTTTTGTGGGCGCGCTACAAGTCACAAATGGAAAGATATTTTGATGTAATTTGGTACACTAATTATGTCGGCCAAGGATGAATCCTATTGATTTTGGTTAACAAAATCTTTTATGTTTTAAAATCTAAAATTTTTCTATCAAAATAGGAAGAATTTTAGAATATTTTAAATCTATAAATTATAAAGTTTTTTTTAATAAGCTTTATCTAAATAAATTTGAGGCCTTATATTTTTATCTAAAAAAAAAGTTAAAATTTTCTTTGGAAAAAAATTTCTTTTCACTATATTTAAAAACGTAAGTTTTTGCTGCCAAAAAAGAATGTGCATTGAAAATTTTGTGGTAAGATATTTTTTAATTTTCCGAAAAATTTATAATAGATATATGTTGGGCCCCTTCCCAAACCATAATACTGGGTACGGCACTGAGTGTTGATATGTAGCTGCTATGTTTCTTTTAGTAAAGCTCTTTCTTTATATTTACCAAAGACCCAAACACACACACATACATACTTATTCGAAACAAAAATCATTCTAATCTCAGTGATGTCAACTATAAATCATTACTTGACTTACATCAATCGCTTCTGTTGCTTCTATTTTGAATTTATCTCAAGTTATGAGCAATCAAACTGCTCGTATGCCGTATACTCCATTTACCGTGAAAAGAAACTTAACTACTAGGAACTTTAAAATCTATATTGAAGCTATTAAACTCTCGAAGGTCATCTGTTTTTTTTTGATACGTGGCATTGTGTATGTTCAAGTAAACAAGCCAGGACCCTAATTGTGTATCTTTTTAACGACACATGAAAGTAAAATCATACCTAAATCATTATCGTTTCAGCAATGTGAATGACAAAATTTTAGTTGTTTCAGTGTCACATGGCATTTATAACTCATGAGATTTATAAATAAAGTGAGTTAAATCATCAAAACGTTAATTATTTAGGTGTTATTTCACTATCGTGTGTCGTTAACCCATTCACATTGATAGCTAATCATTGACAAACTAATCGTAATTATATTGTTAGTGATGAATAGTCAAACAATTTTATTCCTATTTTTAAACTCATATTTAAGACCTAAATACATATACAAACTTAATTTAGTTTTATATATTTTAAATCAAATTAAAATTAGACTTTTGCATAATTAATTTTTTTATATCAGATTTATTTTTTCGAATTTTATATCTAGATCTATAAATCCTTCTAAAAAGTGATTATCCCTGCTTACGTGACTATTATTTTATTTTTTGTAAACAAATTAAATTAAAACATTTGGGCTGTGATCGTAATCACGGTTTTTCTATGGAAAAGACTGCGATTTTCTGATAAATAAACGAAATAATATTTATGGCGAATTTTGAAGATATCAGTTAAAATTGGTTTAGTTAAACCGAAAACGAATTTTGTCAGCCATTTCAAAGTTTATTAACAAAAATTTTTCGGAAAAACTTTTTCTCGAGTATAATTTATTTCTTTATTGAAATAAAACAAAATAAACCACATTTTAAAAGCAGTATTCCAGTTACAAACTGCGTTAAACTAAATTTTATTCAGAAGAGTGTGAAAGCAAGCCACTGTTATTGAAAAAAAAACCATGTATTACTGTGTACAATGAAGTTTGCAAGAAAGAATAGTACAAAAATATTAAAAGAACGACATTCCGAGTACACTCTCAAAACAATTCCGTTGTGGCAACAGAATTTTTTCCAACCGAATTCGTTCGGTTGCTGCAACCTCGTAATTCGGTTGCCTCAACCGAATTCAGTTGTGACAGCCGATAATTCGGTTGCTGCAACCGAATTGAAATCGAATTCGGTTGCCACAACTGAATTCGGTTGGGGCAACCGAATTACGAGGTTGCAGCAACCGAATCAATTCGGTTGGCAAAAAATTCGGTTTCCACAACGGAATTGTTCTGAGAGTGTAACTGCGACTTGAAATATTTGATCAATGGCGTTACCAGTGATTTATCAATAACTGTGATTAAATCACCGGTATAAAAATATCGCTCATCTCTACCGCATTCTACTACTGTGCAATTTGAAATTCTATTGAATGCGTATAAAGACCCCACAGCGTATACTTAATATTTCGTAACTCATACGCCTTGGTGCCTGTGTAAAATCATATTGTAATTACTAGAGTTCGTTAGAAATATATAAAATTTCTTTGATTTTGGGATATCATAATTTTTTTTTTTTTTAGTTTTTGCTTAATTTGGTAGATCTAATAGGAATAGACAATTTGTTATTCCAAAGCTTACACCGTTTTTAGGCCGATCTTTTTTTATAAGGGTTGCTCGAAAATACAACAAATTGCCACCTAACTTAAAGACTTTTAATTTGTCTATTGATACGTTCAGGAAGAAACTTTTTGAAGAATTTTAACTTAATGCTTAATTTTTCAGGCATTTTTTTTTTTTTGAATTAAAGCTTACATATACTATTTTTTTTTTTTATAGAATTTAGGGAATTTAGAAACTATTATCGCTAATTTTTAATTTTTACATTGTTATTTAACTATACATCTAATATTTTATTTTATACCTTAATTTTTTTTTTTTAAACAAATTTTATTGCTTGTTTTGTTACTTTTAAAAGAAATTTGTAACCGATTATGGCCTATAGGCTAGGTTATTGTAATAAATAAAGAAATTATTAAATTCAACTCCTTCCACTGGCGCAAGTCCGCCAAAATCGCTGATTTGGGGAACCATTTTCTGCAGAGCAAAAACGGCTGCATTTCTGGGAAATCTGATTTTACCATTCAATTCCACAGCAAAAACTAATATAAAAAACATTTTTTTGCGTTTTCTAAATACAGCAGATAGTCATTAGAGTGGTGCAAAAATCCACTTTTTTCAAAAATTTCAAAAAAGTTACTTTTTTATTACACACAATGAAAATGTATTCTCTGCTGAGAACATTGGTACAAAAATTGTTGATAAACTGCGACCCGTTAAAAATTTATTTAGTACTCAAATAAAATCACCCCTTATTCTTCTCGTTTACCAACCATGGTCTTAAAACATGATTTTAGTCGATATTACAATAAATATACCCAATTTGCAACTAAAAATAAAGTGATTGATTGATTTAATTAATTTTGGCCAAAAAAATAGTCTGCAAGATTATAGTGATTTCAGTGTGCTATGTTTAAGTGTGCTAACAAAAATAAAACCCCTGACAAAATCATCTTCAAGCAAGTCTGTGTCCAAGTTGTGACACTATTCCCCGTGTTCTTGTTGTGCAAAATAAAATAAAAAATATATTTATTCAAGTTTTTGTTTCAAAAATACAAAAAAATTAAGACCTGGTTTAAACACCATCATATTATTGACAAATAAAATTGGAATGTTTTCGAATATCATTGTTGTTTTGTATGGAAAGTTATGAATTTCAGTCTTAGAAATATTTCTGTGATAGTCACAACCAGTTATAACCCTTTTAGACCCAACCAGCTGGCAAAAATTTATTTATTTTACAGTATTGAAAATATTTGTTATTTTAAGAGAAAACATCACATCGCACAATCGTGTATGATGGGTCTCAAAGGGATAAGTAGGAATAGGTAACTAATTTAAGATATGATACTTTTATTTCATTTTTTTTTGATAAATTTTCTTATTAAAATAGTTGGCATCACTGTCATACACTCATACAATTTAACACAAACAAAAACAAAAACTTTTATACAATATACACTCATTCACAAGTTTTTATTTTCAAACTAGCATTTTTTGTTGTTGTTATTGTTGGTTCTTATACACACATACACACACACTCACACACAGACATAGTACACTATAAAAATGCATGTGTACATACACTTTAGTGTAAAGGATCATCGACACAAAACTGACCTAATTTCAATTCTCAGTCAACTTAGGCGCAAGGCTGGCGCACAAGTTGTTGTTGTGTGTTGTATAGTACTGTGTGTCAAAACAGAAACAAGAGAGTAAGAGGGAAGACAAACATGGTAATAGAGCAGAGTTGATTTTTTAGTGGGTCAGTGGGTGAATTTAAAGGTGATTTAATATTAAACTACAGTTAAATTATACATACACAAACAAACACATGATATGATTTCTATACTTTCTCGCTGTATAGTTTGTATATAGAATATATATTTTGTTTGTTTTTGGGTGGTTTTGGTGGTAAAGCCTAGATTTGTATACATTTCTTTTTCAATTTTCTTGTTTTTGTATATTTGCATTTTTCCCTCTTGTTGTTCTTATTTTTGTATAGGTGTAGGTTAGTTTTTCTGTTTTTTTTTCTTGTTATGCAGGTTGTTTTTTATTATTGTTTTATTTGTTATACACGATTTTTTTATTTTATCAAAAGTCTTTTTCTTTCTTGGTATGTAAAATTAAATAACAAAAATTTCAATAGATTCGTTTAGATACACATACATTTAAATAAATATATATATAAACATATTATGATTTATTTACCCCCCACCTTTTTGATTGTGTTTTGTTGTTGCTTGCTAACAGTTTGCCGCCTACAAATAAGTATTTGCAATTTGTTTTATTATTATTGTCGTTGTTGTTTTTGATGAAGATCCTTTTTATATTTTCGTGGTACATGTTTTGAATGTACATACCTAAGTATGTGTGTGTGTGTGTCTGTTTATATGTATGTGTCATTTTTAAGGTTATACGTATTAAGTAAAACTGAATGATGGCAGACACTTAAGGTATTTTGATTTGATTTGTGCATTGATTATTGGGAAGTATAACTACATGTCATAAATATTGAAATGTTTAAAATGGAAGAAAACAACTCTATATAATTTTGTTTATTAAACACGTATACACAATATTTATCTTCATACACTCCTCGCCACTTAAACTTAAGGACCCCCTCTTTGCTTTTAATTTAACTAAGATTTTCTGAAATGAATTTATAGGATCATCATATTCACTCGCTCTGAGATTAAAAATGTGTACTGGAAGTGTACCGTTATATTTTTTTTTCTATTTTGTTTTATAATTGACAAAAATTCGTGTAATTTTTTTGGGTCACTTAAATAGGACGCCCAACATTGAGTTCAGTTTTCTTGTGTAAGTGATCACGAATAATTGGCGAAATTAATTTGTAACAAAATTTAAATAATTTTAATTGAAATTCGTTGAAATGGGTACGAAACGCATTAACTGAAGCAGAAAAAATTAAAATTCAAATTTATAAGGAAGCCGGTCCATCTATTCAGAAAATAGCAAGTAAAATCGGAAGAAGTCCAAATGTAGTGTCTACTTTTCTACGTAATGAGTCAACCTACGGAAAAAATATGAAAGGGCGTGCCAAAAGTGTGCTTTCGGCTGCTGATAAACGTGCTATTCTTAGATCAGCATCAAATACTCACGACTCATCAGCACAAATTAAGGCAAAAACTGGTTTTGAAGCAAGCGTAAGAACAGTGCAACGTGCAATTTCAAAAGCGGAACATTTAAAGAGACTTAAATTGAAAAAAAACCACCCCTCAACGAGGCCCGGAAAAAATGTGCTTCAAGTTTTGTCGGTCTCTTATGACATGGAATAATGAGTGGCACCGCGTCTTTTTCTCAGATGAAAAAAATTTAATATAGAGGGGCCGAATGGTTTTAATTACTACTTCCACGATCTTCGAAAAGAGGAGCATCAATTGGATCATTTACATAGCCGAGTTGGTGGTGTAATGGTGTGGGGCGCAATCCTCTATTATGGCACATGCGAACTGCAATTTCTATCCACTACCATGAACGCAAACTGCTATATTGGAGTACTGGAATAAGCTTTTCCTCACTTTAGCAACCTTTTCGGGGACTTGCAGTGGACTTTTCAGCATAATAATGCACCAATCCACACTGCCCGAGTGGTAAAGTCATGGCTTCGGGATCAAAATGTTAATGTGCTTGATTGGCCGCCCTATTCGCCGGACCTTAACGTAATTAAAAATGCTTGGGGATGGCTCACTCGTAAAGTTTACGCTTCTGGAAAATAGTTCAGCAACAAAGATGAACTTATTGAAGCGATCAAAGCAGCTTGGTCTTCAATTTCGCTTGATTACATTGCATCATTGTATGATTCCGGTACCCAGTAGAATATACGAAACTATCGCTAACAAGGGAGGCTCTAAACATTATTGAAATAATAAAATTTTGAATTGTAATTGCAAAGTATACACAAACTGTTTTTAGTGGGGGTCCTATTCATGTGTCGCAATTTCAGAAGCCGTTTTTTTAAACTTATTTTACAATTTTTTTTTTATAAAATCAACCTGTGTACATAATAAGCCCATTTATATTGCATTATATTTAGAACAAACTTATCTTTCCAAAACTACAACAATGAAGTTACTTACGTTTTCGAAATCGAAGAAATTAAGTTTTCAAAAAATACTGTAGGGGGTCCTATTCATGTGGCGAGAAAAAGAATAATGTGACTGACTGTATGAATGAAAAGTAAATAGACCATACTTGGGAATTCTTCATTGGCATTGAAATTTAATTTGCATTAATTGATGTCAATGCCAATGCCAAAAAATTTCATTACAATTCAATGCCAATGAATATTGTTTCAATTGCCATTGCTAAAACCAACGGTAATGAAATGTACACCAATGCCTCAAAGCAACCAATTATAATTGAAGAAAAAAGCATTAAGGTTGTTCACAAGAGGTGTGCTATTTGTTGTATCGTCCTAACGAAAAATAGAGTTGTTTAACATTAAATTGAAAATATACCACAATTGAGAATAGCACGATACAACATTTTGCCGCATCTTTAATGTTCTATATTTGAGTGTGCTAACAGGTAGAAAACCCAATAGAAAATCGTTCTTAAAGTCAAATAAAAATTTTAACAACTCTATTTTTTGTTAGGACTTTACAATGATACCACAGATAGCACACCCGTTATGAACAACCTAATTGTATACAAAAAAAAATTGTTTTGGAAAAAAGAGAAATTAAGACAAGAAAATTTCAGAGCTATAAACATAAATATTCGCAATGTTTGTTTTTAGAAATTTCTTCTAACAGAAATTTTAGAAATTTCTTCTAATTTATTTCATTTTTGATCCAACGTTGCGGTGGCAGTTTATTTAATCTGGCAACCATACAACATAATTAAATATAGTTATAGTTAACAAACTATTTATCAAGTCGCATCAAGTAAACAACGTAGTTCACTCTTCTTTGAACACTGGTTAGTCTAAATTGAACAGCCTCTAGTAATCTAAACTTGAACTAGCGGATATTTTGATAAGAAGTACGCGAATTTTTGTTTTTTTATTACTTAATTTGTTCTTTTATCAAAAAAAAAAAAAAAAAAAAACAGAAAAAAAATGTTTTTTTTATCAATTTTTTTTACCAACGGTTTTAATCTTTCACTAAATCTGTTTGTTTTTTTATCAATTAAAATTGGTTGTTTTAGGCATTGAAGGATGCCAGTTATAAAATATTTCATTGGCATTGGTCAATTGTAGCATAATGCCAATGAAATCGTCAATTAATTGGTCCATTCAATTAACTAGTCCCAAGTATGAAATAGACAAAGAGATACAAAGTCAGGCAGTTAGACAGAGAAACAGACGGTGCTAAATCGAATCATAAAGTTATTCTGAGCTATTCGATCGGTATACTAAAAGGTTGGTCTTGGTTCAATATTTTTTGTAACACCAAAATATCAGCACAAAGTTATTATAACCTGTCCACGTAGTGGTGTAGGGTCAAGAAGGGAATAAGTCTAGGAGATACAATCGCTATCGGTCTCTCCTCGGAGCGGGCATCGGACGAAACAAGCCCGTAAATGACGTTCCTTGGTGGAACATAAAAAAGTGAATTTAAAAAAGTGCAATAATTTATGAAACATGTGAAATTAAAAATTTTTTAGAATAGAATTTAAACATTTATTTTTGCTTATTTTTTATTTTCGATATTTTGATATTTTTTTAACATCTTTTTTCTTAATTCTAATATTTTTTTAGAAATTTTTATTGTAATTTTTAGTTTCTGCAAATGTACTTACAATTTTTCCTTATTTTTCGATCAACTGTCTAATATGTTTTAATTTGAAAAGAAATATAATGTAAAGTTTTTTTAAAGCAAAATATTTTAGTGTGAATTCAAAATGCCGAAAAAAGGTTTTTATTTTCTTTTGAACATTTGTAAATATTATTGTTCTGATATTTGCCAAAAAAAAAAAAAAACAGTAATGGCAACAAAACACTTTGCGAGTATCACTCCTTAGTAATTCCTCTATGTTCTGTCCTATGTGCGATTCAATAGCGATTGGATCTCCTAATCTTATAAGCTTCGTGGTAGGGTATGAAACACGATTTTATGAGTAAAGCACCGTAATTTGTTTCGATTTCACGTGAAAAAACTGTTATATTCCATAAAAAAAAAATGATTTTTCACGATAATGAATTTCACGTGAAAATTGTTTAGAGTTTAGCACCGTAAGTTGTTTGAGTTTCACGTGAAAAAACTATTATACTCTACATAAAAAAAAATGATTTTTCACGACAATCAGTTTCACGTGAAAATTGTGTAGAGTTTGTGTCTTGGTTATAAAATTAAAAAATTGTTCATTTGTTTAAATTAAATTAAATTGCAATTTGAGGCATTTAAAGTTCGATTGAAATTTTTCCACGTGAAAAACAACTTACGGTGCTTTTGTTATAAAAAAAATGATTTTTCACGATTATGGGTTTACGTGAAAATTGTGTAGAATTTACTTTCATGTAAGACTATTATTTTTCTTATGAATATCAAAATATTGAAAATTGTTGATTCTATCTCGTCATCTTTACAAAAAAAAAAAAAAAACAATTTTACTATCATAATTAGCACTAGATCAATGTAATGTACTCCGCCAACGAATAAAATGGTTTTTAGAAATATTTTCAATTTGAGGTTATTTTGTAAATGTTACTTTTGTATTTGATACGACATACTTATCTTACTTGGAAAGCCACATATACATTACAAAATGTTTAGTCTATCAGAAAATATTGATAGTTTTTGATTCCATATACGCTTTTGTAAAAAACTCTGTATAGCGAGAAGTGTCAAAATAGATGGACAAGGACCTCAAGAGATTTATTAAATATCACGCATACGCCTCGGCTGATGTATGAATAATATTACTCATACGCACTGTTAACAGATTAGCTTTTTAAGACTTGAGAGGGGCGCGAGACGCGATATGTTCGTGAGTCGCGTCATTCACGAGTGAATCAAGAGAGTAAATAAGTAATAATTACTACACTCACGTGAATAGTTCGTGAGCTTGAGTGAGAAGAAATGACTCACGCGTGATTCGTGAGTGAGTTTGGATTTTACATCACAGATTTTTCGTAAGTTTAATTGATTTTAGTAGGCATTTCGTGAATGTGAGGGATTTGTTTACTCACGTCAGTGTGCGTGAGAAGAAAAAAATGCTCGTGCGTGATTGTTTATTTCCCTCCATGAGCGTGCGTAAGAGTGAATCAAAAATCATTCACGCGCCCTTTTCTATTTCAGACCAAACTTTATGAAAACGAAATATCGATGCATAATTTTCCTTTGTAGGTATTTTTAAGAAGTTTATGTTTGGAAAATTTCATGATGGTAGATAATTTTGTTCAGCAGTCACATGAATATTTGCCATTCCTTTTAATACTTAAATACCCAAGAAGAAAAAAAATATTTTATTTAATTCGATTCATAATAATTTATGGATTTTTTGTCTTTTTGGAATAATAAACAGATTGGTATGCACTAACCCTAAAATACCATTACGATTTAAAACCCTTCCAAAGGACTATCGATAATCTTAAAATACCAATAACGAATAACTTTAAATACTTCGTAAACTACCCAAACGAAATTACTTAAAAAATCATTAACCTTAAAATATCCTAACGAAATAACTTTACATTTTTTATTTTTTACTCTCAGAAAAAAAAAAATCATGAAAAAAATCAATTTTTGCTTTTCTTGGCCAGAAATTGTTGTTGTACCTATACACACGCATATACATATGTATGTGTAAGGGTTCAATTCAGTGATGCCCATTAAGTTGTCGAAAATGTTAAAAAGGACAAATACCACTAACCAAAAAACTTAAAAACAACATTATGCTTAAGATAGATAACCCCAGGAAATAACTTAAAACAATGTTAACCCTTAACGAAGTAATTTAAAATACCGAAAACCTTAAAATATCTTACCGAAACTATTTTTAAATATACAATAGTTACCCATTATCGCTAACCATAAGAATCGATTGACAATGCTGTTAATTACAAGTAGTAGCTATGACAGATTCTTACACAATACAGTTTTAAAATGTTTGTATTTTAATATGATAATTTGTTAAAAGGAAATCATTAGGGCAACTAAAAAGAAGTCGGTGTTTGTTTTTTATTTATATTGAATACAACACTCAGGGAATTATGTAGGTAAAATCAACTGCAAATGACAGTTAAAATAACTGCATTTGCACTTAAAAAGGTGTAGACTACATTTGCAGTTAAATTAACTACAATATGAAGTTATTTTTAACTGTTAAAAATCAACTGACAAATGTAGTAAAAACAACTACAAATGCAATTGAAACAACATACATGCAAATTATTGTAAAACTGTACAAACAACTGCAAATGTAGTTAAAAAACATAAATAAAAATCTTTTTAAAAATTATTAATTTAATAAAAAACAAATTTATGTAAACACTCCTAACTTAATTTTATTCTATAATAAATTTAAAATTGAGAAATAAAAATTTACACTTAATGTCACTTTTATTTTTCACTATTAAGATATTGTTCTAGATGTCCGTCTGTGAGGGATGAAATATGGTGTTGTTTGGCTTCCTTTTTTCTCCAGGTAGAAAGGGATGAGAATATAAAAGAACTGAAAGAAAATAAATACAATATTTTTTTAACATTCCCGTAAATTAATTTATATTTTATATTATAAAACTTACCTTATTATTTAAATAAAAAATATATAACCTTTCCCGTATTAGGCGTCCTCACTCTTTGGCGTTGTTTTATAACTAAGACAAGAGAAAACATGTTATTCTCATATTCATACACATGCTCCTGTTTGCTTCGTGTGTGTGCACACACACTGGAAAATTTAAGTATTTGTAAAAAAATTAAAAATAACTGCATAAAATAAATGTTACTACAATGTGGTAGTTTTTGTAGTTAGTTTAAAAAATAACTGTCAACAACATTGAAAAATTTTGCTCTAAGTAAATGAACTACAATTGTAGTTAAAATAACTACAACCGCACAAATAACTGTCATGTAGTAACTGCAGAACTTTTCTGAGTGAAGTTCTTATCATAGATCAGAGAACATACATAAAAAGTCAAGTTCTCTGTTTTATGTTTTTCCCAATATGCTGGTCAAATGCTTCTTCTTGTTATATTGTTTTTGATTGCCATTAGTTGGAATGAAACGGCGCGAAAAAATCAGAATTTGTCAAATAAGTTTTGGGATTTTAGCACATTTAATTCCTTTAATGCAAAAAAATTAAAATTGAATAAAATAAACTAACTTTAAATAAAAACCAGTTAAATGTGTTTCTTTTTTCTTAATAAAGTCATAGACGAACAAAAAAATTAATTAAATTTTTCTTCCGGTGAACGGAAAATCCTAAAACAGCCATGAAGTTGTCCCTTAAATAGAAATTGAAAAATCATGTTTCCGACGGGGCGGACAAAGTTATTTCACTTTTTATAGCAATTACAACGTTAGATAATGCCAAAAGTGATTAATTATTGTCGCCGGCCGAAAAAAAAATTTCTTTTTGGGAAATTACAAATTACAATTGTTAAGGAACAGCTGTCCGAGATGTTTAACTTTTACATAAACGTGTTTATGAATCGTACTGTGAACGCAGTATAATATATTTGCATAATGAATGCAACCATGTTATATTACTATGTCTTGTACTTATTACCAGGGCAACCAGCAATATGCTCTAACAAAATCCATTTTTTGCTCAAAAAAAAAATGTTAAAACAAGTAAAAATGTTAAAGTCGGGCATGCCGACTATATAATACCCTAAAATTTTCTTCAAAATGATAAAAGAAGAGAAAATCGGAAATATAGCCCATATGGGCGATAGGTCCAAATATGCACCGATCCTATATAGAATCAATAGCCTTTGTCTTTGGGACCATGTGAGTCAGCGAACAAATTTCATTCAAATAACTTCGTATTTGCGACCTGCAGCGTGTAAACAAACCAATTTTGTGTGGACCCTTATATGAGCACTATGTCTAAACATGGATCGATTTTAACCAAAATCAATAGGCTTCGTCCTAGGGCCAACGTAGGTCGGTGTACTAAATTACATCAAAATATCTTAATATTTGTAGAGTGCGCACAAGAATGCACGGGCAGACAGACGGACGGACGGAAATAGTTAAATCGAAACAGAAAGTGAATCTGAGCCCATCGGTATACTAAAAGGTGGGTCTAGGTCCAATATTTTTTTGTGTTACAAACATCAGCACAAACTTATTATACTCTCTCCACGTAGTGGTGTAGGTTATAAAAACGGAAAATGCCCTCTTAAAATTTTAAATATAGTGACTGATTTTCGTTGGATTTGGGATCATAAAGGGTGGTTAAATTTTAAGGGCCGATGTTGAATGTGAACCACACCTAAACGTCAAGTTTTTTCTGCATTTCATTTGACATTTCTCAATTTCAGACTAACTCAATTTGAACCATGGAAAGATACACAATCGAGTAACGCGTTAAAGTTATTCAGGCTTATTATGAAAATGGGGTTTCAAATCAAAATGCATTTCGTGCACTTCGTGATTTCTTTCACAAGACAAATCCTAGGACAGGTTACTGAACTCTCATAAAAAAAAAGTTCAGGGACCTGTCCTGGGATTCGTCTTGTGACATGTCACAAGGGGTCAATTTTCCCCTCCTATGACAACGCCATGTAAAAGTGACCAGTCTATTCCATATAAAGGGGCCATTTCGGTGACAGTTTGTTAAAATTTCCTGTAGGGTACTTAAAAATTTTATAAATGCTTAAATTTGTATGGAATATTTATACAAAATTCGAAAAAAACAAACCTTATATCAAATTTTCTTAAAATTATTTTCCAAATGAAAGAAAGATAATAAAATTTACAAAATTAGAGAATAAAATTAAAAAAAAAGATTGGGTCAAACCCATCATCAGTATCCATACCCTTATGGATTAATAATTGGTGATGATCTAAATATTTATATTGAATGAGAAACAAATTTACAAATTCGAAGCAATTCTCAATTTCGAAGCAAAGTTTAATTTGTTTTACGAGTAGATTCAATACAAATAGATCAATTAAGTTCACTCAGGGAATTATGTACGTAAAATCAACTGCAAATGACAGTTAAAATAACTGCATTTGCAGTTAAACAGGGGTAGACTACATTTGCATTTAAATCAACTGCAATGTGAAGTTATTTTTAACTGTTAAACATCAACTGACAAATGTAGTAAAAACAACTACAAATGCAATTAAAACAACGTACATGAAAATTATTGTAAAACTGTACAAACAACTGCAAATGTAGTTAAAATAACATAAACAAAAATTATTTTAAAAATATTACAAATATACTTTTCCAATCTATTATTATTCAAATTCAAAATAAGTTATGCACGAGATATTTGCTCTGGAAATTTATAGGCGGGGCGATAATTTTTTATTATGTTTAAGATTAAAATTGACCAGTATCATTTCATCAGTATAAATATGAAATAAATTGATGAATTTTGAACATTTTACAACTGTCATCTAATGACTTTCCCTTTTGGCAAATCGAAAAATAAATGTATTAGTTAAGCTTTGGGTTGTAACTAATGTTCAAAAGTTTCATTGTTATATTCATTATAGTATTTGTTTTTGTTGTAGGTATGTATATATAAACTCGTACAAAGTGTAAACGTAATGCTAACTTTTCAAACATTCATTTTATATGATGGAACAAAAACTAAAAAAAAGTAACTTTAGTTGTTTGTTGTTTATTGTCTGTTGTTATTATTAAATTTGGTTTTGCTATTTGCTGGCATTTTATAATATTATCTAAGAAATAGTAATACACATACAAAAGCAATCAAATACACACACACAGACAGGCTGTTAGACACTCCAACTAACACACACTCACACTGTGCAAATACATATAATCATAAATATAGACAAAATATGCAAGCGAAGCACACCTTCAGCCTTAAAGTGCATCTGAAGGTTGTTTTGTACTCAAGGCTATTTGCGGCTGGATGGATAAAAGTTGACCTAAATATTTTGCTCAGCTACCTAATCATCAGGGTTGCCATACTTGTTTTTAAACAGACATCTCCACAGTAACATGTACATTTTCAAGTAATAAGGTATAATATCTCTACATTAAACTACACATTGTTATAGATTGCAAATACTTACAATTACTTTCCTTAATTTTTTTTTTTATATAAATATTTGAAAAGTTTGTTTTGTTTGTTACAAATACTTGAATGCTAAAAATTAATTTTGTTATTTGCTTTTAAACTATCTGAAAAACGCACCTACATATATAGAAATAATATCTATTAGGAATATTTAAGGTAGAAGAGGACACGTTTTTGATACTGCTTTCAAACTTATTGAGATATTAAAATTTATAAATTAAAGAGCATTTTAAAATTTGTGCCAGATTATTGCAATTTCTTATGGAGAGCAGCTTAAAACATTGTAGCTTAAAAAGCTTCTTCCTTGGAATAAATATTCCTGCTATAGTTAAACAAACTCTTATTTATAGTTGAATTAATACACTTAAAATAATACGTCAGTAAAAAAAAAATCTTTCAAACGGGTTTCAAATCGATTTGACTAATTTTTAACAAATTTTTAGTTGAAACACTGATTTAAACAAAGATTTTAGTTATCTTCATTTAACACAATACTAAAAATCCTCAGTATTTTAACTAATTTTGTGTGTCAATTTTCAAAATTATTTATAACCAGGGCAAGGACTTTCATGCAAATGCATGTTTGTAGTCAGTGGCCCAAAAATTATTTTGACCAAATACTTTTCCGAATCAAAGAATTTGAAAAAAAATGGCATCGATTTGTTGTCGCATATTTTGCTTTTAAGTGCATATTTTATTGCATATTTTATGATTTTTATTGCATATTTTTGCATATTTTGTATATTATTGGATATTTTTAGATATGAAATTCGATTTAAGAATTCGCACTTTAAAACTAAAAAAAAAATTCTAAAGAATTAATTATTTGGAAGCTCTGTTGGTAATACAACACTACACTAGAAAGAGAAACACATAGTATACAATATGTTGTCATCCACTAACACATTTTTTTTTCAAATATGCCCTTTAAAATGCTGCTGTTACAGTATTTACCCCCTTACTCTAACTGTTGAAAAATTCTGCGCTAAACTATAGGAACACTATGTACAGAAAGGGCCCCTAATGCCCAAAAATGCAGTTTTGTGCATCAAGTGGGTTTTTTATTAAAAAACCGGTATGTTGCCAAATGGCTACACCATGCATTTAAGGGTTAATATTTACAATCGACTGTATTTCTTTATATTTTCACTGAATTTTCTAAAAATATATTTAACTATGTGTATTTGAGGACATATTCAGTGTCTTCGTTTACTCGAATTTCTTACTACTTTTACTACATTTCAAAGTTTTGTTTACTTTTTGTATTGAATTTTTCCAGCTGTAGTAAATATAGTAACTTGTAGTAAGTAAACGAACAAGCTTATTGTAACCTATACCTGAATTTTTACGTTTATGTTTATTTTTAATAAATATAATTAAAAAAAACAGTTATTTTTAATTGCATATTTTTTGGTTTTTAGTGCATATTTCGTTATAAATGCATATTTAAGTGCATATTTTCTATTTTATATTGCATATTTTAAGCGCATATTTTCGATTTTTTAGTGCATGAAAGTCCTTGCCCTTTTTATAACTAATTTTTAAGAACCCATTTGTCAAATTTTATAAAATTTAACCATGAAAAGGTTATCTCTATCCAAAAATAGACCTTAGTGCAGCCGTGGGTCCTCGGAAATTTTTAATAAAAATTTTACATTTCATAAAATGGCTCGTATCTTATTTTTTGTTAAATTTAGATATGTTAAATTTAACAAAAAATATTTTAAATTCAAAAAATGTCTATCCAGCCAACAGCCACATTATTTTGAGTGTACTTATTGTGCTGCGCATATTAATTGTAAGTTCAATATCCTTGTATACAAATATCTTCTCTTCTATATAACATACTGTTTGTTTTTAATCCTTATCATCTTCAATTCAATTTATTTGTACATTTATTCGTACATAATTTGTTTAATTTATTATCAATAGCTTAGTACCGCTCATTATAACTTATGTTTATGAGTATAAGACAATACAGAAGAACATAATAACGTGATCTGCATATATAAACAGATTTTCTGCTATAAAAAAATCATGGCATGTGCTGAATTTACATAAAAATAATGGTGATAAAGTAGAAAGTTGGTTAAAAAGTTATGCAACATTTGTTACACATACACGCTCAACATCAATTTTAATAACTTGTTAATAGGGATTCTATATTCTCAACATTTTTCCAGACCTGGGAATTGGAATATTGGTTTTTAACATCGCACAGTTTTTTCTGTATTAAATATCTACTAAAGAAAAAAATTAAAATCGACCGGTATCGGCTTTTGAGTCTTCTTGTGAATTGTGGGGTAAACAGGGGAACTTACTATCGTCCATTTTTATAGCGTTTACCAATCTTACTTATTAGTTAATTTCTTAACAAAAAATTGTAAAACAATTTATTTAATTTTGAATGGAAAGTTCTTACAAGGATACTACACAGTGGTGTATTTTGTATTTCTCAATTTTCTTTTAGGGGCTAAAAATGGGTTTGAAATTTTTTTGATACGATATTTTTTACAATCTATCAAAAAGTTTACAAATGATTTCGTGTGCGTGGTCAAACTTACATTTCGTTTTACCCAACAAACATTATTGTAAAAGTAAAACGAAATGTAAGAAGATTGACAACGCACACGATTTCATTTGTAAACTTTTTGCAAATACTGTAAAACTCAAAAATAAACATCTAAAGTCAGCAATTTTAAAGTACTTTTAAAGCAATAAAATGGTTTTCAAAGTATTTGTAAATGTTTTTTTTTTCATACGTATTTTATAAAAATGAAAAATTTTCTTTTTAAAAACGTTTTGTAAGCATAAATAAGTACTAAAACATGAAGTTTTTTTTATCATATAACATATCGTCATATGAAATCAAAAAAGCCGTAAGTTACATTTAAAAAATTTTACAGGAGAAGCAAAAAACTTTTTAAAATTGTTTGGGCTTACATTTGGGGCTGTTTAGAATTTTGTTAAGGGTGTTAAATACTGTAACAACAGCAATTTAAAGGGTATATTTTAACGGTTGTCAAAAATTCACTTAACAATATTTTTATTTAAAAATCATGTTATTGTAGTATTTTCAAAAAATATCAGTTTTATATTTCCCCAGCCAAAATCGCCAGGTTCATTACTGGCCTTTTTTAAAAAAGGCAAAATCGGCTGCCACTGTGCAGTCTTTATTAATTATCGGAAAATAAAAATGTAAAGTGATTCTTAATCCCAGATGAATTCTCTAGTCCTTATCATGGCCCGATTTTTATTTTTAAAATTTTCTTTTAACAAAGTTGCCACACAAACTTAAAAATTCCAAAAAAGGCACATTTGCTCGGGGATATAAAATTTATTTGACCAAAATTAAAAAAAGGGCCATGATAAGGACTAAAGTTTTTTGTTGCCTACGAAAGAAAAAAACCCGGATCAAAATCGGTTAACGCGCCTTGGCTGTACAGTGGCAGCCGATTTTGAACTCAGGGTTGTGGGAAAACGTGTTTAAAGTTTAAAATTATTTTACGCTAAGAAAACATCAAAATTTCAAAAAACCGTGTATGAACAAAATTTATTCCTCGCAGTTTTCTACATATGCACCAAATTTGGGAAGAATCGGATAAAGAGTATTTTATATATTAACACAAATATTCTTAAAAACGATGGTAGAGAATTTATTAGACATTTCATTTGGGTCAAAGTCTTTTATTTTGTACATTTTTTAATTTGTTTTGTATTTGTTTTTTTATTTTTTATACACATTGATTACTTTTATGGCTTATTAAAAGCCATCAGTACCTGCCTCGTATAACGTGCCTTCGCCCACTATCGGGGAATCGTCATTGGCTTTTCTTTAAAGACTGCGTGCAATTCTTGCATCTTTGGATGTAGTTTTTTTCTTTTTGTTCTGCTGTATTATGCGAAATAAGATTTATAATAAAGACAATGATAAAAAACGCTCCAAAAAAATTTTGTGTACAAATTTAATGCATAGAATATTATTTTGTGACTAAAATATATTTTACAAAAAAACATGTGGAAATTTTATTTTTTCGAATTTTTTATCGAAATTTTCTGAACATATACTGAAGAGTATGCTCTATCCAAATAAAATATAAAAAAATTCGAAAACAAAATTTTTCCTAGAGTCAATACCCCCCTTAATAAAATTGTCCTGTTTAGTCGTAGGGGTGCAAAATTTTGCAGGAATGCGTATTTTGATACGGTGCGGCCCTATACTCCTTGCAGGAGTAAAAGGAACAAATATATATATCATAATCGATCAAAAAGTCGATTTTGAATTTTTTGTAACTTTTAAATCTTTAATATATATTTTTTTTAATTTACACAAACTGTTTACAAAACCTTTACAAAAAGTTTTTTTATTAGCTCAAAATTGCGTTTATTTTAAATACTTTATAACGTTTACAAAGTGCAAATATTTTTTAAAGCTTATAAAAGAAACAATTAAATGCTTATAAATGGACTTACAAAACGATTTCGTTTAAAGAAGTTCTTAAGTTTTTGGTGTCCAGTTTTGCTTACACTACAATTACAAAACGTCATTTTATATATGTAAATGTAAACTTTCAAATTTTTTGCAACCTATTGTAAACTTTTTGTAAATGCAAACTGTTTGATGGGTTTTAGTATTCTGATCGACTCAAAATCTCTTGCTGAGTCGATTTAGCCATGTACGGCCGTGTGTCTATGTAAAATTATTGATTACACCAATGACGAACCTGTTAAAACGACGAACCCCTTAAACGGTATCACTAAACCAAAGCGATTTTAAACATTTTCTTGCGTGGGAAAATAGCAAAAATGTTATTCCTTTTTCGTATTTTCGTAACTATTTAATAGACTATCTTTTGTATGCCCGAAACAGCTAGAAAGGCAAAAGTTTCACGTGTAAAGAGTTAAGACTCCAAAAACCGATCAATTAATCTCAAAGTAATATTAATACCGGTAAGAAAGCAACAAGTGATCTCGAAATATAATTCAAATTAAAGTGGTGTTAATTAAAGTTAAACCTAACCCCTCAATTCATAAACGCTTTGTAAAGTTATAGGAGATTTACAAAACGAATTTTTTATACAAAATTTTTTCGATGTACCTCCTATAATTTTACGTTTATGAATTTAGAAGTAAGCTTTTGTAAAATTAATTTAAACAAATAATATCGTGTAATTAGAAAAGAAAGCTACATAAAAATGATATTGAACCCAACGAAAAATATCTCACATCAAATTTATACAAATCGAAAAATAAAATAAACACGTGTTACTGTGCAAAAACGTTTAATATATAGTTAACGAGGAAACGATAGAGTCTCATGCAGACAGATTTGCGAAGAATTAATTAATTTTTTAAAAATTCACTACCAATAGCATTAATTTTTCTTTAGAATTGTATGAATTGCTTTTCTTAAGTAATTCGCTGAATTAGTTCAACTGAATGCGTTCAACTGTATGCGATCAACAAAAAACAACAAGCCAAATCAACTAATTATTTTATTTAATGAAGAAAATTTCAATGCAATATCTTTTTCAAGCTTCACCTTTGGAATTGAAAATTAAAAAAAACAATAAATTAAGTAATTTTTTGGTCACAAATTTACCAAGACTCCTTGGCCTCCAGATTAAAAATTTCTTCGAAAATATATATAGTACCTATTTATAGTTTTTTTCTTTTTGTTCTGCTGTATTATGCGAAATAAGATTTATAATAAAGACAATGATAAAAAACGCTCCCAACTTCCCCATGTGAAAATCGAAATATACATGAACATACATGATCATACATTGACTTGTATATGATCATGCATGGGTATACATGATCATATACGTCCATACATAGTTCAATATATGTCCATACATCATCTCATATATTTCCATATATCTTCGGATCCGAAATTTGAGGGTATATGGAGGTATATGGCCATATATTATCATATATGAGCATACATGAATCATATGTGAGCATATATGGTCATATATGAACATGTACGGTCATATACCCTCAAATTTCGGATCCGAAGATATATGGAAATATATTAGATGATGTATGGTCATACATTGAACTACGAATGTACGTATATGATCATGTATGCCCATGCGTCATCATACACTAGTGAATGTATGATCATGTATGTTCATATATATTTCGATTTTCACATGGGTTCGTAATTTTTTTTTTTTTTTTCATAATTTTATATATTGAATCTTCACAACAGTGAACTAACAATAAGTTTATCAAATCTTATGTACTAAAGCTAAAATATTAAGCCCAGCCAGTGCCAGACAAAATTTTAATTTTAAACATTAAATATTTTTTTAATTTGATGCAAAGTAAATGTATAGAAAAAGTTAAAAACGATAAATTAGAAGTTTAATTTTAAAAAGGTCGTTTAGATGGGCCTAATGAAAAAAATATTCTCCACTTGTTCATTTTTCTTTCCCCAAACCATTCCGAACTCGACCATTTTTTATTCAATTTTCAATTTAACAAAGAGCACCACCGTAATTGAAAGACTGAAAGCGGTCGAAGGGTACTCCAATATGGTCCTCATATGACTATTTTTAACACCGCTTTCAGAAGACAGCAAGAACAGTAAAAATCCCATTTTTGGAAATTTTTCACAGTGTTTTGGGAGTTGTGGGATTTATTTCATCTTCTCTCAATTTTTTTATATTTTAATATAAAGAATAGTAAGGCCTAGCAGACTCTTAATTTCCATTACTATACGTTCATTAACTCAGTGAACGTATTTTTTTTTTTTTTCAATTCAATGAACGTAATTTTTTTTATTTTAGCTCACGGAACAAAATGAAATTTAACGAATTCAGTGATCAACTAATTCAGTAAGGAATTGATTCACTATTTATCTGTTTGATTTATAAAATTGAATGCATTAACTACCCAGGAAAATTTTCTGTTCCAAACAATCGGTTCTACAATAGCTACTTTCCATTCACAACCCCTTCTACTGTCGATTCTAACACCGATTCTTTTTGTTTGAAATTGTCCCAAAAGTAACCCCTTCTATAGCTCCAAAGTGGAACCGGTTGCTCTAGAATCAGTTATGTAACTAGTTCTGGAACTGATTCTACGTCAACCTTCCATATAGGATCCCAGGAACTTGTTCCGACACCAGTTCCATGGAATCGGTTGCAGTGGAACCAGTTGTAGAATGGGTGTGGTTGGCTACCGATTGTAAAAACTTTTCCTGGGTAGTGAATTAATTCATTTGATTTAATAAAAAGAACTATAACAATTGAATTCGTTCTTAATGAAAGAAATCCAACGTGAGCAAATATGAATTAATTCCATTCAATATATCGTCGGCTTGCCTGCAAGTAAATAGTGCTATGTGTTTTTTAATAGATTAATAGAATAGATCTTAAAAGGCTATTTTTTAACAGTTTTATCAATGTCCTCAAAACTTGTTTAAAAACACATAGCACTACTTGCAGGCAAGCCGACGATGTGGTCTTTTCTGAAGTAATTCATTGCATTTTTAATTCAGAATTTAAAAATTTAATTATGGAATTAATTCTTCAAATTGAAAAAAAAACACACAAGTCTTGCGAGAAGGTCAAACTAAATTAAAAAGTCTGTAAAAATTACTTCAAAATTATCTTGCAGAAAAAGTTGCTGAATTTAGCAGATTATTTTTGCTAAATGTTTGTAAGATATGTAGGAATAGAAAAAATTATTTTTATAAACAAGTTTTTTCTAAAATTATAATGAAAAAATCACATTCATATTGATATGGATGCTTCAGTTGCCAAATCGATTAACTCCACTTTCTGAATTTTATGAAACTTTAATTTCGAAACACTCTATTGACTCCTACACTCAACCAAAAAAGTCTGTAATGGCTACTGAAAATTTTGCTGTTATCACGGAAAATTTAACTGTTTTGAGGCCAGCGGTATTTTTTACTAATTTTAGCAACACATGCCTGCTGATCTGTAGTACAATAAAATTAGTAGAAAAAATTAGTAGCCGCTACTAAATTTTAGTAAAATTTGTGTAAAATGCAATTCAAAATCGATTTGCTAAATCAGTTAAAAAACTTATTAAATATCATAATTTTAGTACAATGAAATTAGTATAAATAACTAGTTGCAGCTACTAAATTTCAGTAAATTGCTGTAAAATGTAATTTAAAATCGATCTGCTGAAATTAGCAAAAAAGTGTACTAAAAAATAAAAAAAACTGTAAAATCTTAAAAAAAAAATAATAATTTTTCTTCCTATTGTACCAAGCGTATAATTACTTCATCGTACTTGAAATTTGGAGTCAAAATTGCAAACGGTTCTCTAGTTATTAGCTTTTTATGCATTGGAGATACAATAAAATTTTCTCAGCGTTATTTCCAAACTAAGAATATATCAATAGTAACAAATATAAACTAAACAAGAATTGTAAAAAATTAAAAAAAAATATTTTTAAATTAGTATATTTTTCTGGTAAATTTAGCACTCGGTTTTGAAAAATTAGTAAAATGTTTTTCTGAAATCAGCAGCGAAAATTAATAAAAAAAAATCCGTAATTTGTAATAAGAGAATAGCAAAAATGATTACTAAAAATAAAAATTGTACTAATAATCAATATAAAAATAGTATAGTGCGATTGGAAACTGTTTACAAATTTTTTTACAAACTTTTTTATCTGAGTGTATCTGTATAATATTCAAAACTAATTTTTATGATAATAAATATGAACACTACTAATTGTTAAATTTATAATAACAGGAAATTTAAAAGGCAATATATACTATTTTTTCATTTATTTTATTGAGACCCATTCGTTTTTCTTTATGGAGTTAATCAAATACTTTCAACTAAAGCATTCATATTCTTTTATCATAAAAAAACGACAAATAAAACAACATTTTTGATAAAAAATTTAAAAAATATATATAGCGATAAAAAAATGCGTATGCATTTTTTCACCATGCAATTTCCTATATTGTATTTTAATCTCTAATATTAACTCAATAAAAATATAATATAAAGGTAAACCGTAAATTTTTGCTTAAAATTACGACTCGTCTTATAGGCACGAGAGAAAAAGCGCAAGACTTTACGAAAATGTAGATCAGTAAGTCGGTGTTAGGCGCGTGTCAAATTAGACAAAAATAACTTATGAAACAACAAACATTTTGTTTGTTGTAGTTTCAGAAATATTTTCAAAAACGTTTTTGAAATAAAATGAAATTGTAATAAACCTTTTCCAAAAAAATACAAAATTGATGATGAAAAATGACGTTTATTTAAAAATATTTTTTTTTCCTTTTTCACGATTTCGTTAATAAATAACCCACGACGAAAGGAATATCCATATATATTGGAAGATGACAAAGCAAATTGTGGTACATTTTTTTTGTTTTTCTTTGATATTTTAAATGTTTAATAACGCTCCTAGACGGGAACAAGAAATTCTCATTGAGTTTGTAATTTAACTTAACAAATATTTCTAGAAATTCTAAAAACGTCGTCCCCTGACGATTTCCTTAGGCAAGAATGAAATCCGGAAAGGGACATGCATTCTGCAGATTTTTTTTTCACAATTTGTTAAATAAATTTAGGGATTTTAGCACATTTAATTCCTTTAATCCAAATTTTTAATTCATACCTTTATTAGACATCACATGTTACTTCATTTATTAAAAAAAAATCACATTTTCTTTTTTAATTTTAAGAAAAAATTGACTAAACCTCAAAAAATTTAATTTTTTTAATACCTACAAATTAAGGAATATGTGACAAAACTTAAATTATAAAACTCAAATGAAACCATTCAAATATGAAAAACACTTATTTTCTAATTACTACCAACAAAGGTTTAAGTAATTGAAGTTCAAATTCCTAAAAAAAATAACAATTTTAAAATATGCATGTTCAAAAATGTACTTTATTTCATTTTGCCATAGCAAATTCAAACAAAATATATTTGAAATAAAAAAAAGATGCAGAATTTATATTCAAATTGAATTTTCTGAAAATGTTGATGCAAAAGTTGTGATTCTTTTGATGAAATGAATTTAGTGGAATATGCTTTAAGATTTTGTAAATTCGATTAAAAGTTTTTGTCAGATTCACAAACTAGGAAAATACTTAAGTGAAGTTTCCACTTTAATCCTAGATTCTTGACCTAATTAAAATAATTTAATATCTATCTAAGATAATTAAAATCTTAAGGCCCAAAGTCTTTAATGTACTGACTTTGGGCCTTAAGATTTTAATATTCAAAATTAGCCGTGGTTTATTCAGGTACATGAATATATAATACATTTTAAATTAAAAAAAGGTCTTTTTGCTAAAAGTTAAATTTGCGAATATGTATTTCAAAAAGTAGTGCTAATTTAAAACACACCGGGAACACCGAAGGTGGATGCTGCGATATGTATGAGGGATAGATAAAACTCATACATATTATTATTTTTCATAAATTCATGTTGCCTTGGTTGAGGATCAAACCCGCAACGTTATGTGCAACAGTCCAACGCGCTAACCATTATACCACAGCGCCCACACTTTGATGTTCACATTCGTGATGTTCATCATAAAATCTATTAGAATTAATGTGTCGCATGTGCCATGCCTTTTTAGTGTTGTACTGTCCCAGTGTAGAAAATCATTACCAGATATGTGGTTATGTAACTACATACTTGGTAATGGTAACTACTTACTTTTGTTATTACATTTATTATTACCTTTATATGGCGATGTCGCGAAAAATAATGAGTTGTCGTTACACACCAGCATACGAAAAATCAAAAAATATATCGTTACCTATGTGCTTACCTGTACTGACAAAAATAATGAGTCTAAAAATAGATTTTCAAAAAAATAAATTATATAAAAAAAAATATTTTTTATTGTATTTTTTTTTTTTTTAATAAAATTTGCTGGTGCGGGAATCGAACCTGGGTCTACAGATTGCCAGTCAATAGCTCTACCATCTGAGCTATATCGACATGTAATATTTAATAGATAAAAATATAATTGACCTGCTGCACACAAGTAAGCTTACTCGCCAACATACAAAAAATCAAAAAATATGTGGTTACATATATCCTCACCAGTGTTTAAAAAATATTGGGTCTAAAAATAGATTTTAAAAAATTTTCAAAAAAATTAAAAAATTATTTTCTATTTGAAATAATGATAAAAATAAGTCATTATCAGTAACTCATTATTATATGTTTTAAAATAATGCAGAAGGTAAGTGGGTGTCATTACTGGTACTCCAAAAAATAATGATATGTCATTACCGTTTCTACACTGGGGTGTTATTGAACATTTCAGTTAATTAAATGCATTCTGTGGTACCTACTTATTTGGAGAAAAAAAATATTGTTTAAAACAAAAGCAAATGTTCAGCATTTTCAGATGGTACAATACTTCTGCTATAAAAATTATTGCCAACAATATTAAATATGACAAATTTAGCTCAAAGCCTACTAGATTTCTACCCCGTATAGATGTGCCATATAAGCGTAGGTACTCATTATATTTTTGAAAAAAAATACCTAATATCAGTGGCTTTAAGTACTGTTTTTCGATACTCCAGCGATAAAATGGCAAAATATTTGAACTGTTTATAATTTTACTGATTTAGTTTATGTATTTTTTGGGCTGAGCTAACAATTTTTTTTTCAATTAAATTATTGGCATCACTGGTTAGGAAAGCTCCTAAATTCACAATGCTGTTAAAGCGCCGGATAAAGTGCTTTGCCCATACCTAAATATTTTTCAAAAGCCGTTAAAAATTTTGCACATTTTTCCAACGTGTTAAAGAGTTTAAATTAACTGCTTTGCCAGTGTTTTTTTTTTGTGCTAACTAGTGCTTTGTGTTAACTAGTGCTTTGCCTACACTATGTTTTTATAACTATCAAAATTTCAACCTGGTTGTATTTTGTTTTTTTTTCTTTAGGAATGCGAACTTTCAGCAATAAAAAACCCTACTTTTTAACAATGAAGCACTAAAAACAAATGAAAATATTTTCGTCATAAAATCGAGATCTGTCAAAATGTCCATAAAAAGTGAAGAATTAAAACAAAAATGCCAACCAGCAAACAAAGTCAGTATGACCACAAGGAAAAGGTCAAAAGTTAAAATACAGTTTTAATAAATTGTGTTGGCACAAAATAACCCATGGGCAATAAATTAATAATAAACTGAATAAATCAAAATAATACTATAGGATTTATTTCTATCCAAACAACATTTGAGAATATAACCACATGACAACATTTTTTAATACTACATTTACACTTAACCAAAAACTAGTTGTTTTGGAAAACTACTTGTATTTACTTGTCAAATTTCAATACCAATTTTGAATCAAAAACTAAACGTTTTTAAAAACTCCTAGTTTTTGGTTGTAGGGTAAATTGGGTTAAATACTGTAAACTACACACAAAAAAATCGTTGCCAAGTAATTAGGAGTATTTCAATTAATAAAGTATTTTCGCATACATTATGCGAAAACTGGAAATACTTTATCAAGTTTTAAGTTGTTTCAACTTAATTTTTGAATAATTTATACAAAAAAACTTTATTAGTTGAAATGCTCCTAATTACTTGACAACAAGTTTTTTGTGTGTTAATTGGGCAACTACCTAGTTTTTGGCTCTTGCTAGTTTTTACTTGTCAAAACGCATATGGGCATTTCCACAGAAAGGTCCATTGTGTTCGAAAAATTAAAAGCCGACAAAAAATCCCTTTTGACTTGTATTAATAAAAAAACTACATCAATATAATTAAATGAAATTGGTCAACTTTTTTGTTTTTAATAATAATAATATTTACTTCCCTTGGAGTGATGATTAAAGTGCACTATTATAACAAAATATTTGAACAATTAACTCAAAAAAAAAATTCAATGCTTTCATTGACATTATATTGTCACATTCAGATGTATCATGCTACGTCACGTCACGTTACACACTATGGGTTGTAGAAAAAAAAATTTAATTAATTCAGAAAATTTCAAAATAATCTAATAATATTCCTAACCACACACAAAAAAATATACCAGAAAAAAATTTAACAAACTCGTTTGTTTGACATAAAAGTTAAATACAATAACCCTTTGAATTTGATTCAAACATTATGTTTATCACTATTGCAACTTTTAAAAATAACACTCAACAAAATGCATTGATAAACAAATAATTGAATAATTTTTCATTTTCAATAAACATAATACTTGAATTAAAGTAAAAATCAATTTTTTTTAATTTTGGCCGTTATTTTGATTTTTTTCAAGGCATGCTATATTTTGTTCTTCTTTTTGTAAGTTTGTCTATTACTTTTGTAGTTTCATATTTTAGTTTCTCTTTGGACTTTGATGCGGTTGCACATATTCCCAGCAAAATATTGGTAATGACACCTCATTACTATCTGCATTACCAAAAACGATATAGCATTACCTTTTGCATTATTTTATAATATAAAATAATGACTTCCTAATAACAGCCTATTGTATTCAATGTTTTTAAATATCAAATAATGACTTACGCGTAATAGTTTAAATAAGTACTTTTTACATAGCTAAATTTTATACATTTTTATTTATTATATGTAAATATGTTTTATGTTCAAATTTTTATGACGAGTTACACACTAGAGAAAACTTAACTTTTTCTGAATATATTTCCTTAAGCTAATAGTATATGCCTAACTCCTTATTTTTAAGAATCAAGTAAGCAATCGGATAACCACTTATAATTAAACTTTTTGTAAGCATGTGTGTAACCACTTATTATTCAAAATCTCATAACTACTTATTTCTCATTTTTTCGTAAGCGAGCGGGTTTAGAGTCCAAAAAATAAGTTGTGGGGAGCTATGAATTTCTATTATATAACCACTTATTTGGTAATGAAAGATTTTGCTGGGTTATGTGTGAACCGGAAAAGTTTAATGAAATTATAAATAATAAAATATTAAATAATAGTAATATGAAAGATTTAGAATTTTATTGCACCTTTAATACTTTTTGTTGTTTTTTTTTATTTTTTAATAAATAAAATTAAATTTAACATGTTTTTTTATTTAAAAAATTATTAAAACCTTTTGTTAAATCAACACATTCTTTCATTAAAAAATCACAAAAATTCAACAATTGCGTTTTATCAAATCAACAACTTTCTTTATTGACAGAAAAACAAAATAATTTCAACAACGTGCTTACAATTTTCATTATCAATTCTGCAAAAATCGTCATCACAGGAAATTCAAAAAATTTTTTTATTGAATCTGCGATTTTCGTATTCAAATATGAAAATTATTTTTTTGTGTGCATATTAAGAAAAGTTTTATCAATAAAGTCCGGCGCAATGTGCAGACTTTCGCGTTTTTATAAAAAAAAAAGAAAAAACAAATTTCTACTCTGTCACGTCACGTCACCGTCTCTAATTGCTTATATTTAAAAACCATGAAGTTCGATTGTTTTCTTATGAATTACTAAATATTGAGCTACTTACGTACTACACAAAAATAAAAAGAAGTTAAAAAAATAAGTTTTTGCTTGTTTTTCATCTCATTTAAACGTACGACTGTTACGTTTGTGACCATGGAAATGACCATATATAAAAAAATAAGCAAAACTTAGTAGTGTTTACTCAGTCTAAGATCAGTATAAGACAATTTTCGAAATTCAACAAGTGTTGCCCTAATGTACACCGTCCAATCTAAATTATTATTTTTGCAAGGAGGTTTTTTTTTTGCCGAACGTAGGGGTCACCATTTTACATTTTATGTTATATCTTTGGCATTTACAGTCGGATCCTAAAATATGATACATCGATGTTTTTCTCTCGAGGGGACTAATTTACCTACCTTATCTCAGTTGCTACCCCCTAATGTACGACCCTAATGTCAGAAAATTAAAGCTGGCAAAAAATCATTAAACTTTTGCTAAGGCAGTTTTTCGATAAACCCAGCAGAAAGTATTTTTATTTTTTGGTTGCCGAACGTAAGGGTCGCCTTTTTAAAATTTTTTTCATTGGATTTTTCCTTTATAGGAAAACACTGGAATTGCCTTGCAAAAATATTTTATATCTGAAGGTGTACCGCGGACTTTTATTTTTTTGCCTGTAAGGTGGTACGGTCTAATGTACACATTTTGAAATTCTTTTAATTTCAATTAAACTAATATTCTTAAATAAAGTCTTCTATTTTAAATTCCAATTTAATTCTTTTTTATCCTATCAAGAGACACACTTGTTATATCACACATTGTATTATTTGTTTTTTCCCACACTTTTATTTTTAAATATTATTTAATTAAACAGAATTTACTTTCGTTTATCTTCTGTATTTGGCGACACCAAAAGTTTTTTTCTGTTTTTTTTTTCTTTTCTTAAGAGGAATAAGTCAACATAAACATTATTCTAGTAGCTGTAGCTCAATTTGTATTTAACATTTAAAATGTCATGGAACGAAAGTAATAACATTGGCAGGATTACAAACCAAACGGAGAAATGTAGATTAATTTTTTTTTTACAGTGGGTGGGTAAATATTTTTGCTACTAAATGTTTGACAGAGTTTTAAAGAATGATATTTATACAATACTAATCGCAAAACTCATCGAAATATGGGTTCGGAACAGCACTATTAAGTTTGCGGTTATATACACTAATAGAAAAAATTCTGTAAAAATTTTGTTAAAACCACTAAAAATTAGTTACAAATGATGCTGCAGAAAAACTGCTGAAATTAGTAGATTATTTTTGTTATATAGTAGTAAGATACACTCAAAAAAATAAGTTAGTAGAAAAATTAGTAAAACGTCTTGTATATCAAGTATACTATTTTTTAGCAAAAATTTTAGTTATATTTTTTTAGCACTAAACTAATTTTAAACTAATGTTTTACTAATTTATTTTGCTACAAAAATTGTGCTGATAACCGCATATATAACGTGGACGGCAACCAGATAGACAAGATGTAGATGTCGCAGCTTGTCTGGAAACGGAAATAAGAAAAGAATGAAAAACAACTCTACACATATTCTATATTTAAATTTTCAGCAAATAAATTAACTAAAGTAAAATTTCGCTACAAGTTTTTAGAGTTTTTTTCAGTCTACTAATATTCAGCAAAAAGTTTAGTGATTTTAGCAAGGATTTTTTTCATTTGCAGTCGACTAAGTGTTAGCAAAACTTTTGCTGAAGATTACTATTTTTTTGGTAAAAATCAGCTCGCTGATTTTCAGCAAACATTTTGCTGAAATTACCAACTTTTTTGCAAGCACGCTCCTGACTAAAAATTTGCTGACACAGCAACATTTTTTCTGACTTAACTGACTATTTTTTTTGAGTGTAGGAACAGCAGAAATAAAACTGTTAAATGTACAGAACTTTAGTTATATTTGTGTTAAATTTTTGTTGATGGAAAATAGCAAATTAACCTGCTAAAATCAGCAAAAAAATTTGCTAAATAATTAGTAGCCTAAAAAATGACAAAAAAAATTTTTAATTTTCCGTAGTTTTTTTAGATTTTTTTTAAATGCAAATAAAAATTGAGCTATTTGAAAACAGCAGTTTACAGTTTTTTTAGCAAATATTTCTGCTGATTTTAGCAGTATAAACTGCTATTTGCATTCAACTAAATTTAGCTTAAGAATAGCCAAAATTTTGAAGATATGACAGATATGACAGTTTGTTTTAGCTGTTTTTGGTCTGCTAATATTTAGCAAAATTTTCTGCAGATTTTACAGTACAATTTCTTATTTTCAATTAACTAAAAAATAACTAAAATTTTGCTGTTCTTATTTTTCTAGTATTTTGCAAAAAAAAAAAAAAGTCAGCTGACAGTTAACAGTTTACAGTTTTTTCTGCAGCATTATTTTAAATTAATTTTTAGTTGCTTTTTCTGCTATTTTTACCTATTCATTTCTATGAGTGTAGAACTAAAGTTTTAAACTTTAATATAGTGTCAGTTACGCACTGCACACCAGAAAACAAATTGCCAACCGAATTGCGAAGCCTATTTTGGTTGCTACAACCAATAAATTCGGTTGGTGAAACCATATTGGAATGTGATTCCTAAATATTTTGGGTATTGCAACTAAAATTCAATTGTATAAACCGAATTTTGTTGTGATAACCAATATTCAGTTGCACCAACCTATTTTAGTAGATGTAACTGAATTTCAGTTGGAAAATGGCATATTTTTTCTATGTGTGTGGTTAATATTTTTTTAAATTTTGAATGCTTTCACTATAAAACTTTACAACATACTAAAATATATAATAAAATCAAAACTTAGTACCATTTTTGCATATTTTGGATTCTATATGGGAGCTATTTATTTCCATAGTCATGTAGGTTGAAATAACTAACGGTGGGACTTATACTGCAGCGTTTACTTTAACTTAACTATTTAACAAAAGAAAAAAATTTTACAAAAGAACAACAAATTCTTCGGTTAACTAATAGTCAACTTATAAACAGTCGGTACACTCAGATAAAAAATATGGTTTCAATATGATTCTTGTTTGAGATTTTAGGAAGAGAAGTTTAAGAAGCAGTCAAATAAAAAAATGCATATTAAAAACGAAAGGCATAAAAAATAGAAAAACAACTTATTGGTATTCATTTAAATGGTGACATAGTTTGCAGAAGAAAGAATTCGGTCTACACAAAAAGTTCGGGCAAATTGTATACATTCTATAGAATTCGTCATTGAAAATGCAAAAGAGCGTAACTAGCATTTTAAGTATTTAAGCACCGTAAGTTGTTTTTCACGTGGAAAAATTTCACTCGAACTTTAAAGTCATCAAACTGCAATTTAAATTATAAAAATTAAGAATTTTTTATTTTTATATAAAGACACAATCATTATATAAACAAAATGTCAATTTTTCACCAGAAAAATAATAGTCTTGGATATTAAATTTGCGTGAAAACAAAGTCTACACAATTTTCACGTGAAACTCATTGTCGTGAAAAATAATTTTTTTTAAATGGAGTATAACAGTTTTTACACGTGAAACTCAAACAACTTACGGTGCTTTAACAGGAGAAGCAAAAAACAGCGATAGACATTTTAACAATTTTTTTTATAAAACTGACGGTTTTGATGACAGAACAATTAAATTTTTGAAGTAAAATCAAATTTTTAATTTTCTTTTTTATCACAATTAATTTTTGAATTTTTCTAATTTCAAATAAAAAATTTAGATTTTAAAATTTCGCATAGTAAAAATTCCGATTTCAACTGAAAATTTTTTAAATAAATTCCAATTTTATATTACAATTTTCTTCAGTAAAAGGGACAGATCTGACTTTCTGATGGAATTTTTTAAATTTGAAATGGAAAATGTCAATTTCTTTTAGAATTTCTCAATTCGAAATCAAAGATAATTCAGATCTTAAAATTTTCTCAATTTTATAAAAAAAATAGTAAAACTTCATTTGGTATTCTCCAATTAAATTGAATAAAAATTAGACCGTACCACAAAAAAAAAAGTTCGCCGTACACCGTCGAATATTTTTGCAAGGAGGTTTCAGAAAACTTTAATTTTTTTGTTTTTTGTCCGAGCTTTTTAAATTTTTCGTTATATCTTTGGCATTTACAGTCCAATTTTAAAGTATAATACATCGATGTTTTGTCTCGAGTGGATCAATGTTTTGCTCTAAGGGCCATTGACCTCAAGAATCCCGTTTTAGTATTTACCCACCAAATCTCAGATCCTATAACCCTAATCTAGGAACTGACATTTGGTGAAAATTAAATTATAATCAGAAAATTAAAGCTCCCAAAAAATCATTAAACTTTTGCTAATGAAGTTTTTTGATAATTCCAGCAGAAAATTTTTTATTTGTTTTTTTTTTGTTGCCGATTGTTTAATTTTTCCTTTATAGCAAAACACTGGTCTCCCCTCGAGGCAAAAATTAAAAAAGTAGACCCCTACGTTCGGCAAAAAAAAATTTTTTGTAATTGCCTTGCAAAAATATTTTATATTCGAAGGTGTACCGCGCACTTTTTTTTTGGCCTGTAAGGTGGTACGGTCTAATAAACATTCTTGTTTTGTTTGCTCCTATGTAAAACTAACCAATCTAACCCAAATTTTGATTAGTTCAAATGAACAGCTTAAGTCACGAGAGTCGCTGTGGTATAATTTTAAAGAAAACGAAATGATTATTTAACCGCTACACACATAATAATCCATGCATAAAAATACGAAATTAATGTCAAAACAACAAAAACTTTCGTAAAATAAACCATTTTTCGTATATTTTACGAAATTTTTTGTTATTTTGACATTTTTTCGTAATTTTATGCATAGATTATTATCAGTGTATAGAAAAATTAAAATTTGTAAGCTTCAATAATAAGAGGTTTGTTTTTTTTCGAATTTTATATAAATATTCCATACAAATTTAAGCATTTATAAAAATTTTAAGTAGGTATAAATTTAGCTTCTTAAAAATTAAGTAGTTATAAAAATGCTGCCAAGTTTTGAAAATTCTTGGCTTTTCTCTTTTAAATGTAAACAAAAATATTTGTCACAGAATTTTTTGGAATTTTAGTATTTTAAAATTGATAAAATATTAAAAACAACAAGTGTTAACAAATGAATTATGTGGTTGTTAGTAAAGAGAGAGCATGCCACTTAAGGAAATTGCTCTATTTCGCGTTCCGGGCAAGCCCATATACGAAAACAGATTTCGTCCAAAGGCAGCCCCAAATGTTTAAATTTCATTTGTTTACAAAAAATAAAAACAATTCACGTAAGTACGGATTTATAGATATAGATATAAAATTCGAAAAAAACAAACCTAAGATAGAAACAATTATGTTGGGACATTTTAGAAAAATTCACAAATATTTTACAGTTTTAATTGATAAATCAGGAACTCATAATATTACCATATTGAGATTTGGTGACAACGTAAAGAATGAGTTGGGAACCGACATATTTACAAAAAATTAAAAAATATAGTTTTTTGAAATACAGCTTTCTGAACCGAGAATCTGAAAAAAAATCCATAAGACCTTTGAGATAAAATATTTTTTTAAATGGAAGATTAAGCACGATTTCGGGAGCTTTAAAATGATATATGAACCAGTCACAAAGCTAAAATTATACAAAAGTTAGACACAAATATATAAAAAATCTTTTAGGAAATTCGATCACTTTCCTCAAAGTTAATACGCCATCGTTTGGAAACGTTGAGGCTAGTAGTACAATTTTTGAGGGCTATCTTATTGTTAGTTATACAACATGCACCAAGTTATACCAAATTTGGTACAATTCAGATAGGATGCAGAAATTCCAACTGTTGATTTTATAAGCTTTCAGCCCATAGTTTCTAAGTTATTTATATATATATATTTGTTCCTTTTACTCCTGCAAGGAGCAATATAAACCTATTATGGCATTTTTAACCCATGAAAAAATACGTATCAAAAATTAAAGTTGAAATTTCGAAGTAAATTTTGATGAAAAATATAGCTTAGAAATTTCCGTTGGACTTTATATTGTTTTTCATATCTATGTATGAAAGACTGTCACTCATAAAATCGTTAAGCCTTGCGCTGCGGAGACTAAAAATATCCAATAAGTAGTGTCGGGAAAAAACCTAGAAAGTTTAAAAAATAGTTTTTTTGAAATTTAAAAATTAATTTGTAATGTTTTTAAACTGAAAATTTTTTTGTTTAAGATTCCACGTTACAAGTTACGAATCGTTCACGTTACATTTATGTTCGAGTAACGAGACCTTTGCATAACATCTCAAAAGGATGCATGCGTCTCTTTCTCTGTTAATTGGCTCTGGCCGGCATTTGAAGAAATTTTATTAGAAGGTGATAGGTTTAGTTTTATTGTTAAAGTTTAAGAAATATTTAAAATTGTTGCAATAAATACAATTTAACTTCTTCAAATGTCAGCCAGAGCCAGGGAGAGAGCGCGTAACAGTACGTGAGCATTTTGCATAGAGCCTGGTTTAACTTAAATATTAACAAAAGAAAATGTCGAAAAATTATACACAAAACCACAACTAATTTTTGGGTTAACTATTAGTTAGCCCTTAAACCTGCAGTATGAAACCCACCGTTTGTGTTATAAATTAAGTAAAAAGGGATTTATTTTTTGAATTTTGGGTACACACGTAAAAAAAATATTGTTCAAGAAAATAATCGTTAAAAAGAATTTATATTATTGGCAGAAAGCTCATATCGTTTTCCACAACATCTAGTTTTCATAAAAATATTAAATGCCAAAAAAAACTATCCTTTTAATGAATCACTTAAAAGTCTTATTCAAGGAGTAAATCAAAATTGTTTACTCTTGCACAAATTCTTTAAAATCTCTGGCCACGCTCGCTTAAACTTTTCCAAACAATGTTGTATTTATGTAGATTCATAAGAAAAACTATTTACTAGTAAAATAAAAAAACTATCATTACTTATATACTACAATGTTGAATTTTTGTTTCTATTTTTTATAGCATGGATGCTCGGCTGGCTAATGTGCAAAACCGTACCCTACATACAGGGTGTCTCGGTGGCAGCATCAGTTTATAGCCTGATAGCTGTGTCACTGGATAGGTAAGTCAAATAAAAAATAACAATTGTGATTTCTCTTTTTGACAATGTTCATTTTATTAGATTACTTTTTTTTTTTGGTGGTAAAGGGAGTTTTTTTGGAGGGATAAATGGATAGGTTGATTATTGTATTTTAGCTTTAAGGGGGATATTGTCCTTAATGATGAGCTACTATAGCTGGGTGGACATGATGGATTGGTACTAGAGGTACTACTGGTTTGACTACGGCAACAGGAACTACTGCTTTATGAACAGGAGCAGGATGATGAATTACATGACTAAGAAGAAAGAAAATATAAATTACAAATTAATATATACTATATTCAAAATTTCGCAAAAAAATAAACAAAATATTTGTCTAAAAAATTTCGAATCTTTTAACATTAATTCCAAAGTTATCGCGTTTCAAAATGTTTTGAGCTTAGATGAGAATTATATGATGCACTAAATATAATATATCAGTAAATATAACTTAATAAAAATTAGTTCATTTAGGCCCGATTACTGAATGTCCAGTTAAAATTTAGCCAACAGTTAAATTCAAATTTTGCATGGGAAACAACAACAAATCTGTCAGTTAAAGTCGCAGTTAGAAGCTAACTGAACATTCAGTAATCGGGCCTTAAACAGCTATTAAATTCTTAAAAATAATTTTAGTTAAATTCAGCCTAGAGTAAACCTAAAGATTAATTTTTAGGTACAATATATTTATATTTAAATGTAATTTAAATATAAAACTTTTGGCAGTAACTGTCAAACTTTTTAGAGTGTAAAAGTTTCCAATTTTTATTTGCAAATTAGGAATATATCAATAATAACAAATGTAAACTAAACAAGAATTTTTAAAATTCAACAAAAAATTTTATTTTTGAAATAAATAAAAAAACAACTGTTTACTGTAAAATTACTGTTTTTCTAGTTGTTTATTATGATATTAAAAATAACTGCTTTAAACAACTATTACGAAATTACAGTACTTTTCATTAGTGGTTTTCTTAAATAACCGTGATAACAGTTGTTTTACATTTTTCTATAGAAAAAAAAACCGTAATTACTAGGGCAAGGAATTTCATGCAAATGCATATTTTTTTTCGATAGTCCAAAACTAATATGGACTAAATATTTATCCGAATCATCAAATTTAGAACAAAATATTTTTGCATATTTTGTCAAAAATTCATGTTTTTGTATATTTTGACTTTAAATGCATATTTTGTGCTTTTTAATGCATATTTGTGCATAAACAATATAAAAGCTTTATTGACTTATGGAAAATCTTCGGGTTCTGTTTGTAAAATAACTAACTTAAATATATTTCTAAGTTCTAAAGTGCATTATTTTTGCAAAAATAATAGTTTTTAGTGCATATTTCTTATATTTTTAATGCATATTTTTCTCTTTTAGCCGCATATTTTAGGCGCATATTTTCCATTTTTAAGTGCATGAAATTCCTTGCCCTCGTAGTTACTGTTAAAAACCAGAACTACTGATTACTATACAAACAACTGTCATGTAGTAACTGCCAAACTTTTTTGAATGTAACTATTTTCTTAAAAATCTATTTTCTGCAATGAAATTGAGCAATTTTGGATACCAAATAATTTCGGAAACAATAAAGTTTCGAACCAAATCTTTGTAAATATCCAAAAAACCAGGTAAAAAGTATTAAGTGGTCAGTGTTGACAAAAAAAAAGTCTCAAAAAATTATCAATTTATGAACAGTAGACCGACTCACCTTATATGAACAGAAAAAAAAGCAAAAATGTGCCCCCCTCAAAATAAACCTTGGTTTGTTTTATGATGATTCCCAAATATTTCGGGTATAGGAATGAGATCTCACGAGCTGGACCGTTTTTAAAAAAGGTATTTTTTTTTAGTTTTCGGCAGAATTTTGGTATTTAGCTAAAGACAATATACACAATATTGGTACATATCATATGAAAGGTTTTTCTGGCGCATCCAGCGGTATATATAACATGTTCAATCTTTCCTAGAAATGTCCTGTTTGCAAGGATATTATACAAAAATAAAAAACAAGTTTTGACTCTTTTGTATGAACAATTTTGTGATTTAAATGTCAATCTTACATATCTTAATCTCTAGTCGATTTATGTGAACACGTGTTTCAGGTTTTGTTGAAATTCGCGATTGTTCGCGTTTTATCAGAAATTTAATATGGTGGAGCAAATATGTTCAAAATAGGGTAATATGGATATAAAAACTTTCCTTTTGATAAGTAAATAATCGCTAAGTGCATATAGTTAAGAATTTTGCTAATTTAATACATTTTTCACGGTGCTCTGGACCAAATTTTGATAAAATTTAGAGTTACCCCAATTCAATAAAAAAAAATTTTATGAAATTTTTTGTAGGTTTATTGTTAAATAAAATATTTTATTAAAATACGCGTGTCTGTAATCTTTTTAAGAAAAATCTAAATATATGCTGACCCTAAATAAATTTTTATAATAATTTTTTTTCCCCGAAAAATAGATATCGCCAAAAAAAAGCTCGTGTTGGGTTTTTTTCTGTTGCATTTTTATCCTTACATCTACTAGAAACTAAATTAAAATTATTATTAAAATTTTATAAAAATTTTTTTTCGCGAAAAAAGAAATTCCGCCAAAAAAGCGCGTGCTGGATTTTTTTTCTGTTAAGTTGCATTTTTATCTTACATCAACTAGATACTGAATTCAAATGCAGATTGCAGGAACTCCAAAATTTTAACAAAATTTGGTCCACAGCATCACGCAAAATATATGAAATTTGCAAAATTCCGAACTATATCCACTTTGCGATGATTTACTTATCAAAAGAAAAGTTTTGTTATCCATATTGCCCTATTTAGAACACATTTTTTCCTCCACATTGAATTTCCGATAAAACGCGAAAAATCGCGAATTTAAAAAAAATCTGAAACACGTGTTCACTTAAATCGACTGCAGATTATGATATGTAAGTTTGAAATTTCAATAACAAACATCTCCGTACAAAAGAGTCAAAAATTTGTTTTTTTTATAGAATATCCTTGAAAATAGAACATGTCTGGATATGCTTAAACATGTTATATATACCGCTGGACGCGCTTCAAAAAAACCTTTCATATGATACCCATATTGAGTATGTTGTCTACAGCTAAAATGCAAATTTCTTAGAAAAACTAAAAAAAGACCTTTTTTAAAAATGGTCCAGCTCGTTAGATCTCGTTGCTAGACCACCCGAAATATTTTGGGAATCATTATAAAACAAACCAAGGTTTATTTTGAGGGGGCACTTTTTTACTTTTTTTCGTGAGTCGGTCTAATGAACAGCCTTATGTAAAATTTTTTAAAATTAACTTGTAAATAAAGTATTGTGATTTAACTTACGAATGAACAGCATGTGCCCCATGATGATGTATTTCGGGCCCATGGCCTACCGCTGGATGGGCAACTACTGGATGTGCTACCACTGGAGCAGGAGCCACAATGACGCCAGGAGCAGCGATAGCAATAGCAAAGATAGACAATACCAATAACTAATTTAGAGAAACAAAAAAAAATATCAAAATAATACCACACTTATCATAGAAAACTATGGCACATGGCGCCAATATTATACAAAACACAAATTACACTTACAAGTTTGAACATGATTATGCTGATGTTGTTTTTAAATGTTTAAGAAATTTCGTTAAAATTTAAAGTTGATTTTGATTGGCAAATGATTTGCAACTGATGACAAACTTAAAACTTTGTGATGCTTTTATACTCTAGAAACAAAAGTATAAACTAAATTTTATTCTTAAAGTTTGCGTTGCCTGTTTTATTTTTTAAAGCAGTCTTACGACGCCTATTTAAACTGAAAATAAAACACACTTGATTTAAACAAGATGACCGCAGTTTTTTTGTTTTTTTTTTTTAATTTTGTGCTCTATGCACTACCGGCGTGATAGTAGCCTGCCTTATAATAGAGATAGAAAAACTCCTCATATCATAAAACAAATGTTGTATTATTTACACGTACTTATTACAGTTGGGAATTCAAGGAGACATCAAGTCTGTACTACAAACTATTACACATGCTGAGAACAACAACAACACCAGCAAAAAATGTAATAAAAGCAAACAGTAATGCTAACTCGCATTGTAAAAAAGTTAAAAAAGGTTAAAAAAGTAAGTTGTTTCGAATTTACGTGAAAAAACTGTTATGAGTTTCACCTGAAAATAGTGTAGACTTTAAAGGAATTAAATATGCTAAAATCCCAAACGTATTTAACAAATTGTGAAAAATAATCTGTTGAAGCTGTTGTATTTGTAATCTGTTGATTTCATTCATAAGGAAATCGTCAGGGGACGACGTTTTTAAGATTTCTGGAAATATTTGTTAAGTTAAATTACAAACTCAATGAGAATTTCTTATTCTCGTCTGAGAGCAATATTAAACATTTAAAATATCAAAGAAAAAACAAAAACGACAACAATTCTCTTATTTTACCACAATTTGCTTTGTCATCTTCCAATATACTACTCTGTTGTTTTGACAGATCTAGCAATGTAGTGACATCCATTCATGTATAAACTTTGTGTTTACGCAAAAAATTCTTCATTTTTAGAACTTAAATTAACTTTTGAGGTGTTTTAAGTTCGAATAAAAATTTTTCACATGAAAAACAACTTACGGAGCTTTATAGGGTAAAAAAAAACACCAGATGAATTTCAGAAAGTTCGCTTTAAAGCACCGTTGCTTCACGTGGAAAAATTTCACTTGAATTTTAAAGGCTTCAAATTGCAATTTAATTTATAAAAATTAACAATTTTTATTTTATAACAAAGACACAATCACGCAAATTACAAAGACTCAATCACAATAAACACAAAATGTCATTTTTCCCAAGAAAAATAATAGTCTTGTACATTAAATTTGCGTGAAAACAAACTCTACACAATTTTCACGTGAAACTCATTGTCGTGAAAAATCATTTTTTTTTTATATGGATATTTTTTTACGTGATATCGAATCATCTTACGGTGCTTAATATTTGAAAATGTAATGTAGTATGAAAAAAATGATTGAATGATTGAATTTATTTCAAAAAAGGGGTAAAAAAATCACTAAAACAATTTGAAAATTATTATAAAACCAGATTTCGAAAATATTAAATTTAGGAAATTTTTCTTTCAAATATAAAAGTCCATCACCACTCATATCCATAGCTTTCACAAAGTTTTTCATGAGCCCAAGTTTTATGTGTAAATGTGGTAAAACTATATTATCAGACTGCACTAATGGAGTTTTTTGTCCTGGAGTAAGAGATTCGCTTTTGGGCCAGTCTTTTCCGTCTCTGTTGTCCCACTCACAAATAAAATAACAGTATTTTGTATACCCTAGTTGTAATCCTAAAATTAGGGCAATAACCTTCAAATCTCCACAAACTTTCCAGTTGTGTTCTTTATACTGAGTTTTTTTTTCCAAGATAAGTTTAATAGTTTCATAAGACTCTTTCATGTTAGAAGACTCACTTAATGGTATAGAGGGAAGTTCATTGCCGTTATGTAAAAGAACAGCCTTTAAACTTACTTTTGAACCATCAATAAATAAACACCACTTTTCTACTTTATATTCTATACCCAAGATAATCATTATGCTTAATATATATTATTACAAAATACCAGCTGCTCATCTTGTGAAAAAAAAACTTTTAGCTCTTCATCTCGATTGCGAAAGTAATATACTTTTGGTTATAATAAATTCCATCCCTTTAATCGAGAGCCTAAACGTTCTGCCGAGGTTAAGTCACGTACCAAATCAATGAGATCTCCTTGAGATAGTAGTTGAGGAAGCTTTTTGAAAGTTATGATCTAATGTTTCGTTTTCGATTCTGGCATAGCGGACAGATCGGAACTTTGAGGCGGTTCTAGTACAGGCAGTTCTTCACTATGAGGGGGTCTTTTAGCAGATGGCAGGTCAGTATACTTAATTTTACTTTTTGTTTTAATTGTAATATCTTTTGTATCAGTAAGACAAAAATAACAATCAGATGAGTAAATTTTTGGTTCCGTCCAAATCATAGGAGTTGTAAAAGGCATAGATCGAGATCTTTACGCCCATCTAGTAAGAAGACCCACACATGTAACACAACAAAAGTGTGGAACCCATGCTTTGTCTTGCTGACCGATGGCAAAGCCAAAATACTGTCCATATAATGTCTGTAATATCACCATAAATGTAACAAAACTTGTCAGGATTATTTTTACACTTTGTTGACATTATTTAAGGATCACTTAACTCGGAAAACTACGTTCTTAAAACAGTAAATACTCTGAAGGTGAAAATGGAACCTAAAAACGGTTAATCTTTAATTTTGTGGGTAATAGCTGAAACACAAAAATGAGACCTGACCAAAGCAAAATAAATATGGTGTAAGAATGAGGGTAGGTAGGTAATTTAATTAAACTTCACGCTTTGTAGATTAATTTTTGGAGATACTTTATCAATTAAATTACACAAACATGAAAGAAATTATGAAAGGAAAAATTAAGTATGAAGGTACTCAACTCTGCAGCTGGGATTTTGCCCCTTTCTTTTTCTCACTTACATATTTTTGTATCATGCCATCTCTATGTTATTAGACTCCACTCTTCAGCGTGTAGAACTCCAGCATTGTGAATACGGCTTAAATACAATAATTCATGATTTCATAACTGGGTCAGTTTGGCCCAACAAATATAATAAACAGGACAGAAGATATAAAAACACTGTGAGAAAATTGGTTATTTTACCTACACCACTACGTGGAAAGGGTATAATAAGTTTGTGCTGATGTTTGTAACACAAAAAAGTATTGGACCTTATAGTATACCGATCGACTCAGAATTACTGTCCGTTCGTCCGTCTGTCTGTCTGTCCATGCATTCTTGTGCGCACTCTACAGGTCGCAAATATTAAGATATTTCAATGAAATTTAGTACGGCCCAAGAACAAAGCCTATCGATTTTGGTTAAAATCGGTCCATCTTTAGACCTAGTGCCCATATAAGGGGCTCCCCCAAATTTGGCTTGTTTAGACGCTGCAGGTCGCAAATACGAAGATATTTCAATGAAATTTGGTTCGCTAACTCACATGGTCCCAAGGACAAAGCGTATTGATTCTAGATAGGATCGGTCCATATGTGGACCTATCGCTCATATCGGCTATATTTTCGATTTTCTCTTCTTTTATCATTTTATAGAAAATTTTCACACAAGTCCGTTTTAACCCATTCGAATTTCGGATCCAAACATTAGTTGACTTGTAACTAGACTGGTGTAGTCGGCATGCCTTTATTTTATTTAAGGAGAAGCAACACTCAGGAAATTCTTCCTATTAATTAAAGTGTTGCTTTCTTTGGATAGAGGATAGAGAAGAGATGTAATGTGGTGAAAGATGAAGGGCTTCAAATATGACAACACTGCAGTTGCGAGGGATGTTGAATCTTAGAACAGTTCTTGCACGCCATCTGATGGAGAGTTAGTGAACTTTGTTGAAGCTGTTTAGTTGAAAGCCCTGTTATATTATTTTACTTCGGGTTAAGTGATATGAGAACACCGAATGAGGACGCTGCGATATGTATGAGGGATAGAAAAATCATACATATTATTTTTTCCAAATTATGTTGCTGTCGCTGGTGACACCGCGTTAACCAGAAAGTTCAAAAAAATTGAAGAAAAATTAAAAAAAACATATAAAAAATTTTAGAAACCCGAAAAGACACTGTAAACACCCGTTTTTTTTTTAATTGAGTCTATTTTGTTTAACATAAGCGGATGCGAACAGCTTGGAACCTGTTTAAATTAACAGCATGCCGTTACAAACTCTGTTAAGAATTTTTTATTATATTTGATTATTTTATTATTTCTTTGTATAAAAGTGCTTTCACAATGGCAGAGTGACTTAACTCTGCAGCACAGATTAAAATGTTTACTGTTCAAAATGCAGAGTAGAGTTACTACAAGACTTATTTGACTTTATAGTACTAACTCCATATTTTCGCGACTCTTTTGCCATAATTTTTATCGTTTTTAATTTAAATAAATTTTTTAATTTAAATTATACCGAAAACACCACAAATTTTATATTTATTTAATATAATTTGCTATTATTTTTTTGACAAATTTAATTTGTGAACAAATTAGTGATGTGTGTTTTTGGGTATACTACTTGTCATGTTAAACAGTTAATAGACCAATGTTAATGTAGCAAATCTGTACTCCAGAGTCAAACAAGTTTTACTCTGGAGTGGAATAACAAGAGATAGCACAATACAAAAATGAAAGAGAGAAAAACAAATCATTACGCCTTAAAAATAATGTAATGACAAAAATTGTATAAATATTTAAAAAACTAAAAAACAAAAGCACTAAAAACACTGAAATGCCAACACTGAAATCAAACGAAATTCTTTCACTAATCTAGTTGTATGACATTTTTTTGTCAAACTATTGTCACATTTTATGGCCCTGACAACAAACTAACAAAAATACTCCATATTGTCAGTTTATTAATAAAGTTGAATGCATTTCTTGTTTTATTTGATTTCTAATAGAAACCACATATCGAATTACACACACATGAATTGGCGCTTATTAAAATTTAGCGGTTTTTCTAATGTTATTATTAATTTGTTATAACATTTAAGGTAAACTACGTTTATGTTAGAATTTTTTAATCAATATAAAGTTAGTAATGGTTGCTACGTATATGCATTAGGTCACTTATCGAAAGCATAATCAACATACATACAGTGAGGAGAAAAATTGTGGCAGGCTTCGCTTTGTTTAGATTTATTGCTTTGAATTTTTAACTATCCCAGGAAAATTTTCTGTTCCAAAGAATTGATTATAAAATAGCTAATTTTTCTTCTTTACTCCTTCTACTGTCAGTTCAAACACCGATGATTTTTGCCTGAAATCATCCTCCGTAGCTCCAAATTAGAATCGGTTCCTCTAAAATCAGCTGTGGAACTAGTTAGAACCGTTTCTCAGTGAAGCTAGTGTCATACCATCTTTATCATAAATAAGTCGAATTTTCAATTTTGTCAAAAAAAATTTTCAATATTTCCAATAGAAGAAGGTTTATAAATGAATTCCTTTTGAATTAAATTTTGAAATTCTACAAAATAAGTATTGACTTCAACAAAAATATTGCTTGATCGCAGCAATATTTGATTGGGGGGAAAATATCCATATCATTCAGTTGATCAGTAGTCCATAAAGGGGGCCTCAAAATATGAAAATTTTTGATATTTTCAATAGAATTTTAGGCTACCTAACAAAAATTGGTTTCATCTTAATGTACCGTAAGTGGTTTTTCACGTGGAAAAATTATACTCCAACTTTAAAGGCCTTTAATCGTATTGTAATTTAAATTGTGAAAATAAACATTTTTTATTTTTTAAGAAAGAGAATCACAGTAAACCGAAAATGTAAATTTTTCCACCATATTTTATAGTCTTTAAAACTTATTTACTTATTAGGAAAAGTAACAGAGTCAAAACATTTTCTATGCCTGGTCCGTACTATCGTCCCGTTTAATAGTTTTGGATTTACTAAAAATTTCAAAATGGTTAATATAGCCAAATCCCATAAATAACTTACAACCTGAACAATAGGCCAAAATTTATTTAAAAAATGTATTTGATGAGATAAATGCAATATTTGACAACAATCCACCCAAGTAAAAAAGCAATGTATATGAACACTTTTTCTCCTCACTGTATGTGGTGTACATAGTTTTTATGTGTGTGTTTTTCTAAATGAATGTAGTACTAGATTTGTGCCTACCTTAACTATGTGATAAATTTGTCGCAAAACAAGATCAAGTTCAAATAATATGTTAAACTCCTTGACCAGTTCTTAATATTATTGTAAACTCATAAATAACTTTTCGTTATTGCAAATAAATTTATTACGTACGAGTATGCCTATTTCAATTTAAATAAATTTTATAATTTATTTAATCAATATTGATAGATTATTGCACCTCCACATTGTGTTTTGAAATATGATAAAAAGACTATTTTAAAATTACTGTTACTATTATAAAAATATTGCATTGAAGCCTTAATTACACTGTGCTCGAATTTTACACTTTTCTTAACAAGCTGGGCACCCTACTGGTAGGAAAGCTAATTTGAGTACGCTGAATTCAATAGAATTTGAGTACGTTGAATTCGCGATTGAAAATTTCAATACTAAAGTACCATAAAACGATATTTTTATACTTTTGGAATCATTTTTGAATTTAAATCAATCTAACTCTGTTAAATACAATTTTTTTTTAAATTTCAGTGAATATGGGAGAAAAAATAACTGATCCGTACTTTTTCGGCCTAAATAATCCCTTGTTTCAGGGTAAAACCAGTGCGATAAAACATGGTTTCAACAAGTTTTTTTGAAGACTTTTCATTTTCATGTCAGAACAATATATCGAGCCATGACCGCCAAAAAAGCTTAATTGACAAAACTATCATTTTATAGGAGAAAGCATTTTATATATATTTTTTTTGTTTCTGTTTTTCGTCTTACAGAAGATCGGTTTTGATGAAATTTGGATATGTTATAAAGAATAAAAAAATAAGAATAAGTTTTTACTTTTTAGCTGGCCAATTTCACTTTTAGGGGTTAAAAGGGTGTGTCAAAATAACCCAATTTTTATTTTTCCCGTTTTCATGTTGAGTCCAAAAATTTATAAACATATTATATATTTCCAAGTTTTTATGTTGTTAAATAAAGAAAAATTATCTTAAGTGACACTTTGCGGTCACGAAAAATGTAAACAAACTTTAGTTTGTGCATAGGAGTTGGCACTTAAGATACTTTTGCTTTTAGCTTAAATTCGTATCGGTACTTCCCAGATTTACAAAATTTTGGAAGATGATGCAATCCATTAAGAACTATAGATTTTTATCAAAAAATTAGGATCAAAAACCATGTCATTTAAGATATTTTGGCGGTCATAGCTCGATATACCTCTAATAATCCATGAATAAAAATACGAAAGTAATGATAAAATAATAAAACCAAAAACTTGTAAAATGGTTTTATTTCATTTCATTTCATTTATTCAGTCTATGGATACAAAATTCCTTACAGACTATGATGTTACAGTTTTAGAATAATCTAAATATTAATTTATACATTATTTTATTAATTTACAAATTTAAACCCATCAAAATGGAATATAAATATTGCTTAAAGGCAGATTTTGATGCACAAAACTCTATTTGCGGTTTTAAATGAATTTGTTGATAATGATTAATGTCATTCAGTCAGTGTTGCCACTTTTTGAATAATTATTCAAAAACGGGACTGTTTGCACATTTGCTGGATAATTTTTGAATAATGACATTTTTGTGTAGTTTTTGTGTAATTTCACTTCTTACAGAAATTTCCGTACATTCCTTCCTAGAGCTTCTTAACTCATTTTAAACACACTGTCCTGTTTTCAACCTACACTAATAGAAAAAATGTAGTTAAAACTACTAAAAATTAGTTAAAAATTATGCTGCAGAAAAAAATTGCTAAATTATTATTATTATGTGTGCTATATATTAGTAATATAGGAACAGCAAAAATAGAACTGTTAAATATACAGAATTTTAGTTATATTTGACCTAAATTTTTGTAAATGGAGAAAGCAAATTAACCTGCTAAAATCAGCAAAAAAAATTTGCTAAATAATTAGTAGCCTAAAAAAGCACCAAAAAATTTAAAATTTTCTAAGTTTTTTTTCGATTTTTTTTAAATGCAAATAAAAATCGAGGATTTTGAAAACAGCAGTTTACAATTTTTTAGCAAATATTTCTGCTGATTTTAGCAGAATAGACTGCTATTTGCATTCAACTAAATTTAGCTTAAAAATAGCAAAAATTTTGTAGATTTAACAGTTTATTTTTGCTATTTTTAGTCTACAAATATTTAGCAAAATTTTCTGCAGATTTAACAATACAATTTGCTATTTTCAATTAACTAAAAGTTAGCCAAAATATAACTAAAATTCTGTAAATTTACCAGTTTTAATTTTGCTGTTCTCATTTTACTAGTATTTAGTAAAAAATCTGCTAATTTTAGCAGTTTTTTCTGCAGCAACTAATTTTTAGTAACTTTTTCTGCTATTTTTACAGTTTTATTTCTATGAGTGTAGTATATTTTACTGGATAAACATCATTCAGTGATTTGACAACCATAAAATAGTTTGGAAGACACTTCTGTCTAGAGTTGCCAAATAAATATTTATTAAAAAATAAATTTTTGACCTTTTTTGATGCAACTTTATTCAAAATTAAAAAAATTTTAATAAAGATTTGTCCATAAAAATACAAAAAATTAAAATTTTTGAAATATCTTTAACTTTCAAGGATTAATATCTTAAAATAATATCAACTTTGGTTGCCAAAATTTATACGAGAGGGCGCTATTAGCCAAAAGCAGTTACAAATATTTCTTAATGAACCATTGGCCTACATATCTGCCAAAAATGTCCAGCGGATCTATGCCGTGTCCTTAATGAGTTGAGAATAAAGTGAAAATACATCGATATTTGGGTTGAATGATTTTATGTAAAATTTACCACAAATTTCTAGTTTGTGATTAATTATTTTCATAAATTTGTTCAACACTAAACCCAATTAAGAAGAAATTAAAACATTATTTTATTTTTAATATGTGTTTAAGGATCCGTATGTTGTTAACTTTTGGGAAAATTTTTTCAAACTTCATGTGAAAAAATATTTTTTTCTTGAGTGGCAAGACTATTTGAAAATGTTGCGAAAGAGTAAAATTTTAATTAGTGATGTTTTTCTGATGGTTTCAAGTGGCACAGCTCTCGGTAAGTCTGTCGGATTCGGCCGGCAAAACTTAAGCCCACAATAAGTTTGGTTGTGACCGTGTGAAATTTGACAGTAATCTAACCAGCCGATAAGAAATAGTAAATTGTTCACAAAATATTTTGATTCTGCCGCATTGTGTGCAGGAGAGTTGGTCTAATGACCGCATATTTTATTTGGAAATTATATATAAAAAAATGCTCTAAACTTTTTGTGTAATTTAATACGGTTTTGGATAATTTTTGACAAACAGATGTGTAATTTTGTGTTTTACTGGTGGCAACACTGCATTCAGTTGAATAAACATGCGGGTCAAAATGATATTAAGACCATAATTGGTACGATGTAGTGGTACATTAAAAATATTGTTATACCTAACACTTCTAGGTGGAACATGAAATCTAATAAGACAAAGCAACTCTGAACAGTCAATACCACCACTAATAATATCGAAAACAAATAAAGCAGATTGCAAATAAAGCAGATTGTGCCCAGTGTAGAAACGGTAATGACATATCATTATTTTTTGTACTATCAGTAATGACACCCACTTACCTTCTGCATTATTTTAAAACATATAATAATGAGTTACTGATAATGACTTATTTTTATCATTATTTCAAATAGAAAATAATTTTGTAGATTTTTTTTTTAATTTTTTTAAATCTAGTTTTAGACTCAATATTTTTTAAACACTGGTAAGGATATACACATATTTTTTGATTTTTTGTGTGTTGGCCAGTAAGATTACTTGTGTGCAGCAGGTCAATTATGTTTTTATCTATTAAATAGTACATGTCGATATAGCTCAGATGGTAGAGCTATTGACTGGCAATCTGTAGACCCAGGTACGATTCCCGCATCAGCAAATTTTATTTAAAAAAACGTACAATAAAAAATATTTTTTTTTTATATACAGTAGTTTTGATTTAACTGCCTTTTTCTTAAGTGCACATTTGCTATAAATGCACAAAATTTTGGTTTCGTTTCTATTTTACAAAATTATGTACGCAATTGTCTATTTTAAGTGCACTTTTTGTACCTGCGCATTTAAGATAACTGCCTCATATTTTTGGCAGTTTTAGATTATTTTCATAAAAAAGATCACCGTTAGCTGCCTCTTGTGTTTTGCTTTGTTTTTGAATTCTAGGAAAAAAAAACACGTAAAATAAATGTGTTTTCAACTTTTTTTGTGACAAAAATATCCTACTTTAGTCGTTTTTTAACCATAAAAATCGCAAGATCTGGTGCAAAGCACAAAGTTGTCATCATTAGCTTCATTTGTTTTGTTTGTTTTCAGTCAGTGTTGGTATACCTGCACATTAAGGCAGGTAAACAAATTGACTTAGCTGCGTTTTTGGCTTACCTGCACAAAAATTCTTGCAAAAGTTGATTGTGCAGCTAAGTCAATACCCAGGAAAAATTTTTACAATCGGTAGCCAACCACACCCATTCTACAATTGGTTCCACTGCAATTGAGTCCATGGAACTGGTTCCGGAATCAGTTCCTGGGATCCTATATGGAAGGTGTGGGTGACGTAGAATCAATTCCAGAACTAGTTCCAGAACTGATTCTAGAGCAACCGGTTCCACTTTGGAGCTATAGAAGGGGTTGCTTTTGGGACAATTTCAAACAAAAAGAATCGGTGTTAGAATCGACAGTAGAAGGGGTTGTGAATGAAAAGTAGCTATTCTAAAACCGATTCTTTGGAACAGAAAATTTTCCTGGGTATTACTGTAATTAATTTTTTTTAAAAATCTATTTTTAGACTCATTATTTTTATCAGTACTGGTAAGCACATAGGTAACGATATATTTTTTGATTTTTCGTATGTTGGTTTCTAAGCATTACTCATTATTTTTCGCGACATCGCCATATAAAGGAAATAAGAAATGTAATAACAAAAGTAACTACACCTTTTGCAATTGTATTTCAGAAGTTATCAATTTTATTTCAGATTTATCAATTGTATTTCAGAAATTATCAATTGATTTTCAGTTTTATCAATTGTATTTCAGAAATTATCAATTGTTTTTCAGATTTATCAATTGTATTTCAGAATTTATCAATTGATTTTCAGTTTTATCAATTGTATTTCAGAAATTATCAATTGAATTTCAGTTTTGTTAATTGTATTTCAGAAATTATCAATTGTATTTCAGAAATTATCAATTGTATTTCAGAAACTACCAATTGTATTTCAGAAATAATCAATTGTATTTCAGAAATCGTCAATTGTATTTCAGAAATTATCAAATGTATTTTAGAAATAATCAATTGTATTTCAGAAATTATCAATTGTATTTCAGAAATAATCAAATGTATTTCAGAATTTATTGATTGTATTTAATAGTTAATTTCTGAAATACATTTGATAATTTCTGAAATACAATTGATAATTTCTGAAATACAATTCATAATTTCTGAAATACATTTGATAATATCTGAAATACATTTGACGATTTCTGAAATACAATCGATAATTTCTGAAATACAATTGACGATTTCTGAAATATAATTGATTATTTCTGAAATACAATTGGTAGATTCTGAAATACAATTGATAATTTCTGAAATACAAATGATAAAACTGAAATTCAATTGATAATTTCTGAAATACAATTGATAAATCTGAAAAACAATTGATAAGTTCTGAAATACAATTGATAATTTCTGAAATACAATTCATAATTTCTGAAATACATTTGATAATATCTGAAATACATTTGACGATTTCTGAAATACAATCGATAATTTCTGAAATACAATTGACGATTTCTGAAATACAATTGATAATTTCTGAAATACAATTGATAATTTCTGAAATACAAATGATAAAACTGAAATTCAATTGATAATTTCTGAAATACAATTGATAAATCTGAAAAACAATTGATAAGTTCTGAAATACAATTGATAAAACTGAAATTCAATTGATTATTTCTGAAATACAATTGATAAATCTGAAATACAATTGATAATTTCTGAAATAAAATGATAATTTCTGAAATACAATTGGAGAAGGTGTAGTTACCATTACCAAGTATGTAGTTACATAACCACATATCTGGTAATGATTTTCTACACTGGGTAGTTTAGCCAGAGTAAGGTTCTACTGCCAATAAAATATTTAAGTTTTAATTCATAAAGTCATTATAAAGTTAATGGAAGTTTACAAAACAAATTTTAATTATAAAATTTGTTCCATAAACCTTCTATAAAATATGTTAATCAATATTTTTTGATACAATTTTAAAATCATAGAAAATATATTTCATTTTATGGATTATAAATTTATTATAATCTACTGCCTTTAAATATTTGTTTTAATATTTTATTTTTTATTTAGGTTATTTACAAGGGGTGTGCTATCTGTTGTATTGTCCTAAAAATACACAGAGATGTTAGATTTTTACTTTAATAACGATTTCCTATTGAGTTTTCTCTCCGTTAGCCCACTTAAACATAGGACACTAAACATACGTAAAAATGTTGTATCGTGCTATTCTCAAAATGTTGCATTTTTTCGTTCTACATTTTAACAACTTTGTTTTTTGTTAGGACGATGCAACAAATAGTACACCCCTTGTGAACAACCTTATTGAATTATAATAAAATTTAATGGATTTGAATTATTCTCCCAAGTTTACATTATGTAGATAAAAGAAACTGGTGGAAACACACAATAACAAGTTTTTAAACTTTTTCGTTGCGTTTGAAATTGTTTCACAATTTTTTTTTTAATTATCTAATATAATTTCTATACGTTTTCAAGAGGAAATTTAAAGAATAAATTGTTTATGCATAATAATTTGAAAATCTTATAGCACATTTATAAAATGAATTTTATATGAAAATTTTGTTTTGTAATTGAAAGTGATTATGCATATGATCCTAAGATATACCATCAATTTTATTTAATATACTCAAATACTTTTTCTATTACGATAATGTAGAAAATGATCCAAAAAGAAATGGAAATTTCTTATGTTATGTGTAATGCATTACAGATTGAATTCTTTTTCTTACCTTGCTAAACAAATATCAAATAATATCGTATGGATTTGATTATATTGCAATCGCCTCTCCACACATGAAAAGTAATGCAGCACGCAAGGTGTACAACTTCTTTGTAATGTATAAAAACATATATTCTTATTGACTTATTTTTGCTGTAAGTTGTTTAAACAATGTTATTTGTTTACCATTTCAGATTCATTGCTATATGGTGGCCACTTAGACAACTCTCAAAAAGTCGTGCACGTTTTATGATTCTTTGTATTTGGATTATAGCGTTTGGTACAACAATACCATGGGCTATTTATTTCGACTTAGTACCAGCTGTCGAAGCATTTCCCTCCGCTCCCGATATGTATTTGTGTCAAGAGGTCTGGCCACCAGGCACTAGTGGAAATCTATATTTTCTGTTGGCTCATCTGTTGGCCTGCTATGTATTGCCCATGGTATTGATAACCTTGTGTTATGTTTTAATATGGATTAAAGTGTCAACGCGCTCCATACCTGGTGACACCAAGGATGCACAAATGGACCGTATGCAACAAAAGTCCAAAGTGAAGGTTATCAAAATGTTGGTAGCTGTGGTTATATTGTTTGTGTTATCTTGGCTGCCACTATATGTTATATTTGCACGAATTAAATTTGGTAAGTAGAACAAAAGCAAAAACAAACAAACCAACCAAATACTTATATAGGTATGTACATATGTAGTCAAGGAATTGCTTTTTGGTAATAGTCTTTGTTGTTATTGGTTTTTTTTCATTTTGGTTATATTCTGGTTGAAGGTTGAATGAAAACTGTTTTCATTAAAAACCAAAAAAAAATAAAACTAACAGCCAAACATTTATATTTACCTTGTGCAAGCACATATCTCTTGAACATTTTTTATTTTAATGCTGATTAAGCCTCCCAAACAAACTCCCACTCTCTATTAACCTTCACATAGTTTTACACTCGAAAACTAATTGTTAGTTTGATTGTTAAATCAATACTTTGACGATAAGGACTACTGATTAGAGTTTTGGTTTTATATGAAACGAAAATCGTATTTAGTTTAATAAAATTCATACTTAATTGAAAAGTTTTCGTAGGCCCAGAGGGTTTTAGGTATTTTCGGTATTACTCTCTAATGTGAACCATATTAGATTGCTCTTCGACAAATATTGCGATGTGTTGTAAACAGAAGAATAATAAAATGAATGATGACCCCAACTTGTGGTAAGGGATAAAAAAATGGCATAAATGAACTTCTAAACTTAATTCTCTGTTTGGAAGTCTACAGTGGAATTATACGAGGAATTTTTCAAAACATTTCAACTTTATCTACACCTTTTCCAATTGTATTTCAGAAATTATCATTTTATTTCAGAAATTATCAATTGTATTTCAGATTTATCAATTGTATTTCAGAAATAATCAATTGAATTTCAGTTTTATCAATTGTATTTCAGAACTTATCAATTGTTTTTCAGATTTATCAATTGTATTTCAGAAATTATCAATTGTATTTCAGAAATTATCAATTGTATTTCTGAAATTATCAATTGTATTTCTGTAGATACGGTAGGGTCTGCAATGATAAATTGAGGGAGTTAGCTACATGATATTAAAGAGTTATTGCGATGGGGAAGGTCATTAAAATTTGTGCAGAAAACTCTCTGTATGCAGCTTTTTCCCTATTTGAACAATTTTTTTTAATAAATATCAAAAATCAATTTAAATATATTTCAAAAAAAACTTTAAAATATGTAGAGATTTGTTATACAAAAAATACAAAATTTTAGTTTTGGAAAAACCTTGATTAGTTCCGAAGATACAGCATGTCAAAGTTTGAACTTTAGTTCCAAATATTTCCACTAGGGGGCGTTGCAAAGGCACAAAATTAATCTAAAATACTTTATTTATGTGGATCCATGTTTCTTAAAACTTTGGTCGAAAAAGGATTAAAATACAAAAAAAATTTGGAAACTCGCATTCTTCTGCGAAGTACGAGTAAGCGTGGGATCAAAAAAAAAAATACGAACCCTCCAAATATTCGCCGCTGGATTCTTTTTATCAAATTAAACCCAAAACTGTCAAAAACGCCGAAGTTTTAGTCCAAAAAACACGTTTAATAATTTTGACCAGCTTTTCGGGTCAAATACTCCTCTGTGCATCGGCTGAAAAGTCCGTAGGATGACATATAGGTGGCATCACTAATGAAAAATCCATATGATATTTTGGAACTACCAACCTTCAGATGATACCTGTTGAAATTTAATGACAAGTCGTTCATTAGTGAACAAGTTACAGCTGTTTTAGTGACGCTAATTTTGCGATTTTATCATTGCTTTTTAATGGGAAAAAACACCGTTTAAGCCAAAGCTTGGCTTGATAAGTGTTATTCGGACTCTGCTCCATGGAGACAAATGGTAGAAAAGTGGTTTGCTGACTTCAAACGTGGTCGTACAAACACCGATGACGCCGAACGCTTTGGTCACTCAAAAGAGATTTGGTTCGAATGAAGAGCTGATTGCCGAAACAGATGCCTATTTTGAGGCCAAAGATAAATCATTCTATAAAAAATGTATCGAAATGTTGAAAAGGCGTTGGAGTGATCATATCGCTCTTGAAGGAGACTATGTTGATGAATAAAGTCGGATTTTGCCAAAAAAAATAGTTGTATTACTGGTTATCCTACGGACTTTTCAGCCGATGTGTTATACCAAAGTTCGGTAGTTAATTTGCAAAAAAAAAATCGCGAAAAAATTAGCAAAAAGGAATATGTTTGCATTAATATATTCGTTTGCAGAATGTAAAACGCTGACTAAGCTTTTTAATTAATATTTTGCACTATAAAGACTTTTTCGCGTTCCGCCATTGTTTTGGAATTTTTTTAAATGAGGTATTTTTAAATTCAAAGTCTAAGGACTATAATACACAGTTCTTAAGGCACATCTACACGGGATAGTAAACTCGGTAGACTTTATGAAAATGCAGCTCTGTATAAGTCTACGAAATGTAATCTCTAGACCATTCTAACAATTTTTAAAATGTCGTTTAACATTATTGAACATTACAGTTTATTAAATTCACTTTTTGGTATTTTGAGAAAAAATATTCTTTGAAATACAACAATTTTAATAAAAACAAATACCTGACAACTAGAGATGGTACTTTGACGATAAAAATTAGTGCCAACAATATTAGAGATGACAAATTTAGCGCAAACTCTACGAGATTTCTATACCGTGTAGATGTGCCTTTACAAAGGGTGTTTTTTTTAGAGATTCACAACTTTGATTTGGTAACACTGCTTTATTTGACAACCGATTCAATAGCTGATAGTTGTTTTTTGTTTAGTTTGGTTTGCCATTTCATCATGGATAGACTTATACACAGATAGGAGACAGCTGTGATAGCACAAAAGTCTAAAAAGAGACAAACATATACAAAAAAGAGCGCAATACAAAACATATGGAGATTTTATATGGATATCTCCCTCTTGACATTACTACTATGTAAACAAAACCATACGGTTCGATCTGTCATTGGTAACACATCTGTGTATATTCTGTGGACGCAAATTGTTGAAATTTTCTATCAAAATAACGGTTTTGTTCGTCAAACTTATCGTGCACTTCGTCCATACAATTTTGTTCAACAATAAAGCTCATTTTTGGTTGAATGGGTAAGTAATTAAGCAAAATTGTCGCATTTGGAGTGAAGATAATCCACAAGCTTTTATCCAAACACCATTGCATTCATAGAAAATTACTGTTTTGTGCGCTTTATGGGCTGGTGGAATCATACGGCCATATGGAGTTCCATATGGCCCAAAACAATTTAAACATTAATGCCATAAAATTATCTATCCAATAAAGCCAGTTTAATAGATATTAAAAATATTTTTATTTGCTTTATTTTAAAGTTCTGTAACTCTAAAACGATTACCCTTTAAAAAACTTTGGTGGTTAGTTTGAAAAGAAAATTCGCAAAAAAAATTAACAAAAAGGAGAAATGTTTGCATCAATATATTTGTTTAGACGCGCTTAAAATAAAACGCGACGAGCATTTGTGTACTAAAATTTTATTTACAAAAACCCTACTTAAATACTAATAATGGTATAATTCATAAACTTTTACAACAGTCTTATTGCAGGATTTTAAGCTAATTTGTGAAAAACAGTATGTATTCACATTTGCTTAATAACGAAAAAAATAATATAGGTTTATAGTCGATACTCATTAACTTTAAACCTTTTATAAAGTTTGGAGTGAGGTAGCCACCATTTAATTGTTAATTATTTCATTTTCAGGCATGAAATAATTTATTAAAGCCATCGCGTCCCTATAATGTGTGGCTTCCAACAACTTGCACCCATCAAACTGAAAAAAGCTACAATTGCGTAGCCAATGACCTTTTTCGAAAAAATTTCAAAAAAAAATGTAAAAATAAAATTGAAAAGAAAAACAAAACAATAGTGATGTACAGACTGTCAAAACTTTATTCGAAATTCGATTACTTTTGTATGCTTCGAATAATATGTTTTAAAAAATTACTTTTTTACACACATTTCCATTGATTTGCTGTATAAATAAAAAAGAATATTTTTAATGGCTTTTAAATTTATCTTAGTACATCATTAGTTCTCTAATTTAAGAAAAACCATTTTCACTTTCGATTACCTAGTCAATCGTTTATTAAATTTGTACATCACCTACGACTTATTTGGGAAAAGAGAAAAAATAAACAATAGTGTTGCCAGTGTCAAATCGAAAAATTAATTTATAGTTAAAATACGATTATGAATCAAGATTTCTAATAACTCTTTATTAAAGCGGGCCATACATTTGCAATATTATGGTACAACTTTCCAAGTGGTGCAAGCATATTGACCGTGTATGTATTAAATTGAAGGTTGAGCAATATTATGTAGTGAATCAAAACAATTTTGATTTTTATTGGACAACTTGAAATATTGCATAATCTATTGGCAACACTGTGCAATTTTAATTTTGCGCTGTTTATGTTTGTGTGCATTTTGAGGTTATGTTTAATTCATATATTGCATAAAATATTGTGGCGATCTTTTGTTACATATATGTTGCAATTTATTGTATGGTGTGTGGCAAAATGAGAAAAATACTGTGCCATTATATTGGACATAATATTGCAAATGTATGGGGGGCTTAACCCTCTAACCGGTAAGCCCGCCTCCAGGCGGGGTATATTAAATTGACCATAAATGCGCCAAAGCAGTATTTTATAATAAGAAATTGTACTTTTCCAACAGAAAACAAAATTTATAAAATTTTTTGTGAAGAATTTTTTTGTATAAAATGCACGGTTTGGAAGCGAGAAAGTGTCAAATATAAAATTTCGTAAAATTTCAAAAATTAAATATTTAAAAAAAAACAAACAATATTTTCAAAAATTTTAAAAATATATTTAAATAGACTAAAACAATTGATAATGACCATAAAGTAAGATTTAAGCTTAATATATTCAAAAAATTCCTTACTATGGTCCAAGGACAGACAGGATTCCATAAGGATACCTTTAAAGGACATCGTCTTAACTTGAAAACGAATGGACGAATTTTTCTGAAATTTGGTAAAAATAATATATTTGGTAGAAGTAGCAAAGTTTAAAATTTTGAATAATATATATTGAAGTTTTGGTGCGTTTTCGCTCAATTTCGCATTTTTCGGAAAACGAAAATCCCTACATCCTCTTAAGTAACTGCACAAAAAATGTAATTTTTTTATTGCAATTACCTCTTGGTAAGAGAAATAATTTGTGCTTAAACCTAGTAATTTCTATGCGCTAGTTTTCGAGATTCACCCTTAAACTATTTTGGCCCATATCGCATAAAGTAGGCAACGAAAAAAAATTTTGTAGAAGAACTTATTGTTTGTTTTTCGTGAGGAACACATGGTATAAATTTCATTGCAAAAAAGCTTAGGCCGGTTAGAGGGTTAAGTGAAATATGTACTTTAACTGTAGCAAGCTTCAAATACCAAATAAATTTTTTTATGAATTAGCACATAAACATTTAAATCTTAAAACTAAACTAATCTTTTGAAATATCTTGCATAGGATCATTAGAAAGACAACAATAAAACCCTTTTGAGGGTTGCTACCTAATAAAAGTGTCACATGCATTATCAGTGGCTACATGCATTATCAGTGTATGTGTGTAGTAAATGTGTATTCTTAAATACACACGTTGTATGAAGAGATTTTCCTAATCTCCCTTATTTCTGGAATACAATTAAAAGATAATTAAAATCTCTCTTATTCTTAGAATACAATTAAAAGATAATTAAAACGGACTGCACTTATGTGATTGTATTACAAACAATCACTAATCTACTAATTATCAATTTTTCCAAGAAAGGTTTGTGTTCATATTTGAACAATAGCTATGTTTGTGCGGCAAGCTATCAACGTTGCCTTATGCCATTCTCATACAAATTTGACATTAGCAAACGTTTAGTGTTAACTCTTAACGTTACTGATGCCAAATTTGTATGGGAATGACATAAGCCAACGTTGATAGATTGCCGCACAAACACAGCTAATATTCGTTTGCAGAATGTAGATCTCTGAATGAGCTTTTTAATTAATTTTTTTATAACCATAAAGTCTTTTTTCTTTCCGCCATTATTTTGCAATTTTCTAAATTCGATTTCTACAATCGCGCATTTTGAATATATGATATTAGTTTATCGATCAAATTTATGAACAACATAAAAACAAAGAACGCAAAATAGCGGAGTTAATTTCAAATTTTATATATTTAGGTATAAATTCATAAATGCATTATAAAGTTATAGTAGCCCAGCAAAACTTTGGTAATGGGTGCGATATACTCACGCATTAATTTGTAATGATAGCTCGTAACCTTCTGTATTATTTCAAAACAAAAAGTAATGACTTACCAATTACTGATTACGTATTGCATGATTTATAAACGGAAAGTAATGATTTAAACATTTTTGAAAATCTATTTTTAGACACATTACTTTGTGTTTTTTTGTAAGCATGGGTGTAAGGTGTATATTTTTCGTCATTACGAAAGAATATACGAAGCACAACAATTCATTTACTTTTTAAGCAATGAAATGTTATATGTGTCGATAGCTCAGGTGGTAGAGTTCTTGGCTAACAAGCACGGATCCCAGGTTCGAATTCCAGCGTGACCACGTTTATATATTTAATAAAAAAATATTTCTAATAATTTTTTTTTAAATAAAATTTTTTTTTACGAAAATCTTTTTTTAGACCCATTACTTTTACCATCCTCGTAACCACATAGGTAACCAAATACTTTATCACTTCCTCGCCATACATTACTTTGGGGTTTATCACCTGTAAAATTCATCAGTGAAGTAAGGTGTAAAGTAATGCATCGGCTCCTATGGCTACACATTACTTTACACATTATTTGGTAATGTGTGGTTTTGCTGGAAGGATTACAAAACTAATTTTTCATACAAAATTTGTTTTATAAGCCTCCTATAATTTTATAAACCATTTATGAATTTACACATTAGTTTTTTTTGTTGTACACTGAGGAAACTATCTGCATGATATTAATGAATTTTTGCATAAAAATAACGAAGTTGCACTGGAACCCGTCTATTGAAACTTTTATTTGAATTAATGGAATTTTTCATAAAATGTTGTAAAAAAATTCATTTCATTTATTAAAACTTTCATACACTCAATGAAAAGTTTCATTAAAACTAGTTTCATAAAATATATGAAGCTTTATAAAATTTTTCATTTACTTTGTGAAGAAAACTTCATTAGTTTACTGAAAATTTTCATTATAACTCGTCCAGCAAAATTCTCTCTGTGTATGTATTTAGGTTATTATTTATTCAGTTGAATTATACAAAAAACAAAATATTATTCAAAGAGTTATATTTGGCAAATTGCGAATTTTGCATATAAGACGCCATATTAAAATATTAGTTTATCGATATAATTTGCGAACGCCGAAAAAATTTTAAAAATATGGGAAATTACTTGCTTGATCTCATGCTTTGTGTATTTAATGTTTTTTATTGTAGATATTTAAGTTTCTAGTTTTTCATTTTGAATTATTCAAATAACTACTAAAAGGACTTTTAAAATACATGTTAACACTCTAAATGTTGAGAATTTTATTTTCCAAATTAAAACTTTACACATTTTTGGGATTTCTATTTTAAATAAAAATAAAATTTCAAATAATATAGATTTTTAAATAAAGTACAGAGTTTTTCCTTGTCAAAGAACGATTCGTCCTTTGGTTTATTATGATTTTTCATTTGTTACATAGCCTAATTGAATTATTAGAATTTTTCTTAAAGGTACGAAAGTTCAAATTCTGTAATAGATATTAGGCCACACCAAAATTTATAAATTGAATATCAACATATAAAGGTTGTTCCCAAGGGGTGTGCTATTTGTTGTATCGTCCTAACAAAAAAAAAAACAGAGTTGTTAAAATTTAAATTTAAAAAATGCAAAATTTGGGAATAGCACGATACAATATTTTTATGTATGTTTAGTGTCCTATGTTTAAGCGTTCTAACAAAGAAAAACCCGTGTGAAAAATAGTTGTAAAAGTTATAAAAATTTTAACAACTCTGTTTTTTGTTAGGACGATACAACAGATAGCACACCCCTTGTGTATAACCTAATAGTCTTTAGTTTATACCCCATTTACAACGAAACCCACGACTGAGGTGTGAAGTCTTTAAAGCTCTTCAACCGAAAATTTCAATTATTTCCTTTTTTACTAACCATTATTTTCGAGTACATTAACAAACTAATATGTATGTATTTTTTTTTTTTTTTTTCAATGCTATATCTTTACAATACATATACAACATTAACATGTTCACATAAACACATGTTTAGGTGGAGAAATTTCCGTTGAGGAGAGTGAAATCTTGAACAAGGTCACACCATTTGCTCAGTGGCTGGGCTCGTCCAACTCATGCATCAATCCTATACTGTATGCGTTCTTTAATAAGAAATATAGACGAGGTTTTGCCGCTATAATTAAATCACGGTCCTGTTGCGGCAGATTAAGGTAAGTGTGTTTGTGTATGAGTGAGTGTTAAGAAGAATATTCGACACATATTTTTTTACAAGTGCCTATGTGTGTGTGTTGTAGATAATTTCCGTTCAAGTTCATTCATACTTTTTTGTTGTTTCTTCCACAGATATTATGAAAATGTAGCCATTGCATCCTCTACCACCAGTACTAGTCGCCGTAAGTCCTCTCACTATCAACATGGTTCCCGCAAAAGTCCTAGCAGTCCCGGTTTACGTAAAACCAATGCGGTTTCTTATATTTACGAACACAATTCTTTACGCCGCCATAATTTAATGTGCAAACAGGACAGTAATTTATCACAACAAATGCTTCTGAAACAAGATTCCCATGGTTCACGCCAATATCTTATCAAGCAAGAAAGTGCTTCTAGTGATGGTTCACGTCGTTTGTTGTGTCAACAGGATAGTAATGGCTCGAAGATATCATTGTCCAAACAAGATTCTGTTGTTTCTTATTATTTGGAGAATAAACGTGCTGGTCACAATCTTCAAGATTCTTTTGCTACACAAGATTCTATATCGATTGATTCACGCCGCAATACGATGACACGGACTAATGAAAATGGTTCACCAACTACAGCAGCTGCATTGTTGGAGCATAAGAGGCAAAAATTTGTTAAACAAGATTCGGTTATATCATTTGTCGACCAAAGACCCGGTAAGTTAGAGTAGTTTAGTTTGCAAACGTTTCTTTAAAAGAAGCTTCTACTAAAGAAACACCAAACCAAAAACTAAAGAACGGTTGAATTAAAATTCCAACTCACTCAAGATGGGATGCAGCGCCTTTGGTATACAACACAAAATGATTTTCATTTTGTTTTTAAAAAGACATCGTTGGCTTGACCCATATGCCCAAAAGTCGTTATCGAGAAAAACGATAAAGAAGTTTTACATTTTGTCATTTTTGTCTACAAAGTGGCAGGTAGATATTGAGATATTGATATTTTTTCAAAAGTGGTCGGTAGGTCAAACTCAAAAGTCTGCTTACGCAGATATGGTTCTAATGTAATTACGGCTACAAAACTATGTTCCCTATCTCAAAAATGAACTTCGAGCCACCGGATTTTTCAAAATATAAAGTCAAATATTCGTTAATTTTGACAACAATTTCGTCAATTTTCCCCAAAAAAAAAGCGATAAAATAAAAAAAATTACGAAAGCGCCCTCTGGCGGCACTCAAAAAAAAATAAATGTCAAAAATTGAACCCTCGGCCCAAAAACCCCCCATATACGCATTTGCCTAGAGCAAATAAAATTTTCCTTTGCCTCGATTCGTGAATATTTAATCCGGGGGCTCGAAGTTTATTTTTGAGCTATGGTTTCTTCGGCAAAGTTTCTTGGAATGACCCGTAGAACAAGAATCGCGATGCGCCTTTGTACATTTTCCCGGCCCCCTACAATTCGACCCACCCTGGCGTATAGCAAATTCGAAATCTACACAAAATTCTAAGAAAATTACCCTAAGAAAGTATGGGTCTAAAATTAAAACCTAAAAGAAATCAAATTGACCCACCCTACCCTACACTCATAAAAAAACGTCCGTACAAATAGGTCAAAATTGTGCTGGCGCAAATACATGTACTATTTCCTGTTATTTTAGGAGAATTTTGACTTATTTGTAAGGACTTTTTTAGAGAAAATAACAGAAAAATTAGTTCAATTTAATCAGAACGCGTTAACCAGACTTTTGTACTAACTTTTTTTATGAGTGTATTAAATAGTTATTACTATGCCAACCAAAAAGAAGCCAGAGCATGTTTTTTATTTGAAAAGATAGAACAATTAAGATTAAATACAAGTTCTGATTTTAAAAATATATAATATATTTGTTAGAGCTTTTTTTTTGCTTATTTTATCTAATTTTGCTTCTTTTTGCTTATTTTGTAATTATTGGCTTATTTTTGCTATTTTCTTTAAAAATTAAGCTTATTTTTTTTTGCTTTTTTTCATAAAATCAGTAATTTTAAACTTTATTTTAAGTCGACATAAATTTTTTTATTTAAAATATATTTTTAATTAAAAAATCTCTTTTGTAAAAATAAACTTTTTATTTTTGCAACCTGAATTCTAATATTACAAATACGACAATGACGACTTACTTAGGCAAGAATGAAAACCAGATAGGGCCATGCCTTTAACAGATTATTTTTTACAATTTATTAAATAAGTTTTGGGATTTTAGATCATTTAATTCCTTTAATGTAATTAATGTATATCCCGAAGAAAATAAATTTAATAATGTCACAACTTAGTCTGATTCCTGAAGTTCCAAGGAATTGTATTAAATAAAAAATTTTAATTTAATAAGGATTTTAATGAAGAAATAATTAGTTTAAAGGTGCGTTTACAATGATGGAGTACTCCCATCTGTAGCAAATTTAGTTGTTTTCTCTTTCATACTAATACATTTTTGTATTTTGCTGTCTTTTTTTATTCCACTCCAGAGTCAAAGTTGTTAGACTCTGGAGTACGGATTTCCTGCACTCTAGAGTTAACATTGATCTGTTAACTGTTTAACATGACAAATATACCTTAAAAAACACATCACTAATTTGTTCACATAACTAATTGTCAACAAATTAGAAAAAAAATATTAAAAAACATAAAACGAACACAAAAAATTTGTGTTGGAAATTTTATTATAAAATACAAAATTATTTCAAAATTTAGGCAGCTGGATTAAAGCCTAAACATTCGCGAAACAAAATGTAAGTATTTAAGTGTCAAATATTTTTTGAAGTAACTCTACTCTGCATTGTGAGCAGCTAACATTTTAATCTGTGCTGCAGAGTAGAGTCACTCTACCATTGTGAAAGCGCCTTTAAGGTGTACTTGGAGTACTCCAATCTGTAGCAAATTTAGTTCTTTTCTCTTTCTTGCTAATACAGTTTTGTATTTTGCTATCTTTTCTTATTCCACTCCAGAGTCAAACAACTTTGACGTATTTTTTGTACTCTAGAGTTAACATTGATCTGTTAGCTATGTAACATGACAAATATACCTTAAAAAACACATCACTAATAAGCTCACATCTCTAATTGTCAACAAATTGAAAACAAAAATATTACAAAACGTAAAACCAGCACAAAATATTTGTGCTTGGGATTTAAAAAATAAATAAAAAATTATTTTAAAATTTAGGCAGTGGAAATAAAGCCTAGAAATTAGCGAAACAAAATGTAAGTATCTAAGTGTCAAATATTTTTTGAAGTAACTCTACTGTGCATTGTGAACAGTTAACATTTTAATCTGTGCTGCAGAGTAGAGTCACTCTATCATTGTGAAAGCACCTTAACTGTTCAAAATACAGAGTAGAGTTACTTCAAAAATTTATGACACTTCAATACTTACATAATATTTTCGCATAGTTTAGCCACCACCGCAATTTATTTTCGTATTTAATTTTTTTTTTTAAACTTATTATACAGTTTATTATAAAAATTTCGTTTTATTTTGTTTATTTTAAAAAAATTGTTGACAATTAGTGATGGGTTTTTTTAGGTATATTTGTCATGTTAAACACTTAACAGAACAATGTTAGCTCTAGAGTGGAGCAAATCTGTACTCCAGAGTCAAACAAGTTTTACTCTGGAGTGGAATAAAAAGAGATAGTAAAATACAAAAATGTGTTAATATGAAAGAGAAAAAAACTAAATTTGCTACAGATTGGAGTACTCCATCATTTTAAACGCACCTTAAGGGGTTATTTTTACGTTTTAAATGCTTATTTTACTGTTTTTCCGAGCTTTCTCACGTACAAGAACAAAAAGTTATGGGTGCTCGTTACTCTCTCACTTACAAAAAAAAATGACTACTCATTGCTTTTCGGACATCCCCAACAAAAGTAATTAAACAAGTAAATAGGCTGGTAAGTACACTCAGGGAATTTTTGCAGTCAGAATTTGTTAGTTCTTTAAGTAGTATTTCAGTTTTGTTCTTTCAAATAAAAATTTACATTCATTTGTAGAAGAAATGCCAATTTTAACTACTGAGAACTCGTAACATTCATTTTGTTAAAAAAAGCAAATCAAAAAAAATGTACTCACAAAAAATTAAAAACTAGTTTTAATTAAGAAATTAATAATAGCTGTATTTTCGATCATGCCTATCAACGTTAAGTATTTAAAGCAAATCTACGTTTAACCGCTTGGAGTACAAAAAATTTAAAACAGTGTTTATGATAGTTCCGGTAGAATCTAACGTACTTCTGCAAAACTTTTTAGGTAGTGACGTCAGGAAGTTACGCTATGTGTCAGAATGTATAACCGCTGCATGCGCAAAGTAACATGTTAGTTTTTGTCTAAAACACGTTTTTATGCACTTTGAGTTTTTTTATAAGTTAACGGATACAGTTAAGTCGAAAACATAGCTAATAACAATTATATTTTAATTGGTTTGGGATCTATCACACAAATGATACTATTAATTACTAAAAATATTGTACGACTAATTGAAACAATTACAAAATTCAAATATTTAACTGATTCAGTTAAATATTTGTTTAAAAATAAATTTTATTTTGAACCAATCTTTAATTAAATACATATGTTAAGCTAGTAATTTGTTGTGTGTATGTAAGTAATTTTTGTTAGTTGTTTTGACTAATTTGTGGTTTATTTTATTTTTACAAAAGAAAATTTAAACCATTTTTCGCCGCTACCAGTTCCCATCGACAGATTTTAATAAAACTTTATATCAAAGCTATTCTGAGCCTAATTAAGAAAATTCTAAATTTTTAAGTTCCAATTTTTCGGAAAATTAGTGGATATTGTAATCACCATTGGTGATTAGTGGATATTGCATACACGGCTGATATTTTTGAAGTGTAAATAAAAAGCGTTTTTATACTGAGTATATCATAAAAAAAATAGGACCCATAATAATTGATACAAAAAATAAATTAAATAAAAAACATGTCATTAGCAAGTTATTAATAGTAAAAGTGCTGGTGATTATAATCACCTGTCGGCGAAAAATGGGTTAAGTTGAATTTAATGAAATGTTAGTGGTCCCGTTTTCAAATGAAATTTCATTTGTTTTTAAATATATTTGCAGCGATCTTTACATACAAAATATTTTAAGTATAGCTGAGACCAAGTAAGCTTTATATAGGTAAGCTGTAAAAGTTAAAAAATCTTATTGGGAAACCGAGCTATCTTTCCACCAAGTCTTGCCAAAAACTTCGCACGGAATCCATGCTAAGTGAAAAATGAAAATGGGTTAATTGCCCTATAAATACCGTCCTTGAAATAAAGCAAAATAAAAAAGCGTTAATGTTATCGACAACTGCATCGTTTGGCTTGTCAACCATATTTTAAAGTCGTTAGTTTCCTTTAGTAACTATTTTATTTTTATTTTCCAGAACCTCGTCGCCACCAATTAGTCAAACAGGATTCTGTTATATCTTTCGCAGACCAACGTCGTGGTCTATTAAATAAACAAGACTCTATTGTGGGATGCTCCAGCCGGCCTGGAGATGGCACTACTGGTCACCATGTATCAATTTTAAAGAAAACCGATTCTCAACTAAGCAGCGGCAGTTTCAGTTCACCACGTCGTAATATTGAAATCTACGAATAAATAACAGTATTTAACGTTATGAGACAAATACTATAAAAGAGAAATACATAGCACAAAGTTATGAGCACATATCCTTAAAAGTCAGGCAAAATAAAATAAAATAAAAAAACTAAAATTAAATACCGATAATATTTTAAAATGAGATGGAAATGAACGAAAGTAACAAAACAATCAAATTGTAAGTTCTTTTTCAATTTTGTTTTAAAATATTAAATTAGAAAAAATAAACGTCTACTCCTTTGAAATACAGTGATATTTTGAAAGAAGTAAATGGAATTTTTATTAGTTTTCTAATTTTATTAACTTATTTTTGTATGTTATCGTATCAAGACAACACTGTTCTTTTAATTAAATAACCTAAATAAAATAATAATAAATTGAGTATGGAAAAATATAACAAAAAATATATAAAATTACATATTAATGTTAACTGTTTGCTAGAATTTTATTATTTATTTTATACTGAATAACATAAGAAAATGAAAAAAAAAATATATATATATTTATATGAAAACTAAAACAATTACAAGCTTTTTATATGAAAGTGTTTAGATTAAAAACAACAAATATGCAAGATTTAAGAGGGCGCCAGTGACCAAAAACTAGAAAAAATAGGGAACTTAAAAAAACATTAGATGAACGAACTGGGGTTTTTTTTATAAAACTAACGGGTCCATGATGGCGTTTACTGTCCAGTGTGTGAAATAAAATTGTTAATAACACCGATTCTATTATAAAAGAATTCAAAAAAGTACCTTTACTACATAATAACAAATAAAAAATAGAAAATTAAAATAAAAAACACATTTTTGTATTGTAATATTTCTAACAATTTATATACCATAAAATTTGTAATGATTTTTTAATAACAAAGCAATAATTCTACTTATATATAACTATATAAATTATTATATAAAAATACAAATTATTTTAAAAAAATATATAAAAATAAAACTATAAAAGAAAAACATGTAATAGAAACTAATAAAATAAAAATACTAAGGGTGGATGCGAACTGGCTAAAAAAATAAAATCTAAACTAAATTCAGGGCCCTAATTCGCGCAGTCGTGAGTGATCAAAATTCTTGCCGAACGTTCGAATTTTTAACTTTTGGGATTCGAGTAACGTCTATCGAAATTTATAATGATCGAATTCGATATATTCGAAAGCAACCGTACGATATTTTACTCAATTGAAAATTAAAATTTAATTTTATAATCTTAATTAATTTTATAATATTTTACATGAAGAAAAACAAAAGAAAATTTAAATAAAAAATATTTTTGCTAGAAATTAATACATTAGGCGTACTCATTATAACTCGTAAATTCCTTGTATAAATACAAGCCATATCTTTTATGTATGGAGTTTGACATTAAACTCATAAAGGTACCAGGTTTACATAAATACTTAGTTTATAAGAGCAGCAAAGAAAAAAATATATTTTGTGTGAATCACAACAAAAAGTTTAAAATTTGGAAGAAGTTACACACAAACTAAAGCCACAGACTATACAAATTTTCTGCCTTAAGCATCTCCCACACTTAAAATAATACGTCAGTAAAAAAATCTGTCAAACGTGTTTCAAATCGATTTGATTCAAATCGAATTTTTAACAAATTTTTAGTTGAAACACTGATTTAAAGCCATATTTCAGTTATCTTCATTTAATGCAATACTAAAAATTCTCAGTACTTTAACAAATTTTGAAAGGTAATTTTCGAAATTATTTATAACTAATTTTTTAGAATACATTTGTTAAATTTTACACAATTATTTGTTAGCATTGAACATTTTCATGTGTCTGCTATTATGCGGTATATAGCGCCACCAGTGTGTTTCTTTTCCTCCCGATTTTTTAAAATAGCGCATATCTCGAAAACTAAGAAAGATAGAGCAAAATTGACGAAAATTTCGACTGCTCCTAATAGTATAATACCCCAATGAAAAGGTTATCCAAAAATTGACCTTGGTGAAGCCTTGAACCCTCGGAAATTTTTATTGAAAAATTTTCATTTCATAGAATGCCCCATATCTCCAAAACTAAGCGAGATAGAATGAAACGACACAAAAACATTTCCTCCTTCGGATTGTCCTTACATATCCTTACATGACAAGGATCAGGTTCGGGTAGGGTCCCAAAACCCTATAATTTGAGCAAATTTTACGCTCAGTATAATTACAAATAAAACTATAGTTTTACTAATTTTTTACTTAAATTTAGATTTGTTAAATTTAATAAAAAATGTGTTAAAATCAACAAATTTTATTTTAAGCCAAAAGCAGCAATAAATTTTGTTAAAGTAACAAATTTTTCTGTTGAACCAACAGACATATTATTTTAAATGCAAAATCAAATTACAAAACATGACGGTTTGTCAAAAAAAATCTTAGTAGATTTTGTATGAAAGCTGACTAAATACGCCGGACATAAAATTAAAATTCCCAGTATAGAAAATCATTACCAGATATGTGGTTATGTAACTACAGTGGTGGAAAATTTAATAGGAACGATTCAAGTTTTTTTTAATTTTATTCTTGTTGCCTTTATTTTTAAAGATCAAAATATTGGCTAAATTCGCCCCGAAAGGCAAATATGTGGTCTATAATATTATGCAAAATTTTAACGTAATGTCTGTTTTCTATTTTGTCACTTGTTTCAATGAAAAATTAGACCCATCGACATGTTATCAAATTACATTGTAAAATTTAGCGATTACTGATCGGATCTATACAAACTGAATATTTTTGGAAATTCTACAAAATTTCCTTAAGTCTTACATTTTTTTCGCCAGACTTAAAATGACAGTGTAAAAATATGTCATTACCTATATGCTTACCAGTACTGACAAAAAAAATGAGTCTAAAAATAGATTTAAAAAAAAATAAGTTTTATAAAAAAAATATTTTTTTATTGTAAAATTTTTTTTTAATAAAATTTTCAAGTGCAGGAATCGAACCTGGGACTCTAGATTGCTAGTCAATAGCTCTACCATCTGAGGTATATCGACATGTAATTTTTAATAGATAAAAACATAATTGACCTGCTGCACACAAGTTAGCTTACTCGCCAACATACAAAAAATTAAATTTAAAAATAGAGTCTAAAAATAGATTTAAAAAAAATTAGAAAATCACTTTCTATTTGAAGTAATGATAAAAAATAAGTCATTAATAGTAACTCATTATTATATGTTTTAAAATAATGCAGAAGGTAAGTGGGTGTCGTTACTGGTAGTCCAAAAAAAATGATATAACCATTTCTACACTGGGTTGTTGAAAAATCCTAGATTGGCATTAAATTCCAGTGTGAAGTTAGCTGCAACTAAACTATAGCCAACAGGGATGGGAAATTGATTCATTTCGGTATCGAAAAAATATTGGAGAATAGTATTTTGCCACCAAAAGTACTAAAATGGTTTTTTTGCGTTTGTTTTAATTAATGTTGTTAATATTAACTAAGCAACTAAATAAAAAATCATAAACCGTTATTAATTTGTATCAAAAAATTAACACAGTATCAGCTTTTCCATCCCTTATAGATTTTCTTTTGTTTTGTTTTGATTATTGTGCCGTGCGTATTTCGGTAGTACGGAATCATAAAAATGGCAGTCATATAAACTTCACATGCGACTCAATTTAATTTTTAGATGGAGGGATTTTTCAAAGGGGCTTATTTACATGTTAAACAAAATTTCAGTAATGAGAAAAAATCTTTAAAAGCTGTTTACAATAACTTAGGAAATGTGTCGTTTTGAACGAGATTTGGAACTAGAGGAATGGGATGGCATTCTTAGGTTTGTTCAGGTTCGTAAGTGTAAATAAGCCCTTTTGAAAAATCACTACTCATATGATGTTTTCCAAGCCAATTATCCATATAAAAAAAGGTATGTTCGGAGAAGACGTGGTTAAATATTGACGAATTTCGATGACAATGCGTTTACCTGGTTTAGGCTTTAAGCCCAAACTACATAGTGAAAGTGGCAGTGAACAATGGCAGTGCTGTCAAACTTTGTTCTTGAATTTCGCGAAAACGATTTAATATTTATAAAAATTTCTTATCGCGTTTTGTTTAAAAACAGCTCTTGTTTATTTAGAAACTTTTCTAATTTCTCGGCAGTGACAAACAGAGAAGATACAAAGACTGCTTTATCGACAAAACGTCGCACTGCGGTCCACACTGCGTTTATGTGGTTTAGGCTATATAAACATAAGCTAAAACAGATACTCACAGCGCCAGTGAACTGCACCAGTCCTGCCAAATTCCTTTCTTGAATTTCGCGAAAACTATTCACTGTTTTGACACATTTGTTTTTGAATTTTGTTCTAAGGCAGCTCGTGTTTTTTTTAGAAAATTTTTTAATTTCTCTGCAGTGACAAATAAAGAAAATACAAAAACCTGCTTTATCGACAAAACGTCACACTGTAGTAACTAGTGCTGGTAAATTCGGTTACTTTCCAATACTACTCGATATTTTTAATTTGGATACTCGATACTTTTAACAGTTTTTAAATTTGAAAAATTTTTTAATAAAATTCTTTGAAAATGTTTACGTTGACTCAATATTTAAATTTATAAACATATTTTTAAACTTTATACCAACTATTCATTACATTTTTCATAGTATTTTATCATATACTTTTAAATATGTTGCTTTTAATTTCTACTTTTAGCAAAGTTGTATTTTTCTGATAAATTTTTATCGTTTAGAGTTAACCCTTGAAGTTAATGATGTCAAATTTTTAGGGGAATGACATAAGTCAACGTTGATAGCTTGCCGCACAAACATATATAATTTTAAATTAAAACATAGTATTAAGTTGTTTTTCATGTGGAAAAACTCGAATTGTAAAGTGAAGTCTCCATGAGACATAAAATCAATACTAAAACACGAAAAATGTACCCAAAGCAACAACACTTTTTATACCCTACACTACTACGTGGACAGAGTACATTAAGTTTGTACTGATGTTTGTAACACCAAAAAATATTGGACCTAGACCCATCTTTTAGCATACCGATCTACTCAAAATCACTTTTTATTTTGATTTAATGATGCCCGTCCGTCCGTCCCTCCATTTATTTTGGTTAAAATCGGTCTATGTTTGGACCTAGTACCCATATAAAAGTCCCCCAAGTTGGCATTTTCACACGCTACAGGTTTCAAATAGGAAGATATTTTAATGAAATTTGGTACGCTGACTCAAATTGGACCAGGGACAAAGCCTACTGATTCTAGATAGGATCGGTCCATGTTTGGACCTATCGCCCATATGGACTATATTTCCAAATTTATGTTAAATACACCCAACATAAGGTAAAAACAAAATTTCTTACAATTATTCTAATTTTTTTATCATTTTATGGACCAATTTTGACACAAGTCTATGTATTTTAACGCATATGAATTTCTGATCCAAATATTATTTGGTTTTCAACCAGACTGGTGTAGGCATGCCCGACTTTTAACTTTTTTACTCGTTTTATGTGAAGTACTCGTATAACAGGTTTTTTTTTAACGTGAAACCCAAACGACTTAAGGATTCATTAGTCTGGTAGTATAGTAAAGTATCGTGTCAGCTGTTTACTTTTGAGTGTTGATATTATACACAACTCTTTAGTTTGGAAGTAGATTTGACGTAGAAAAATCTATTGAAAATAGATTTCTAACTCACGATACCTCATTTCGCCGCACTTTACTTCCAAACTAAAGCCCAAACCACATAGTGAAAGTGACAGTGGCAGTGCTGTCAGACTTTGTTCTTGAATTTAGCGAAAACGATTTATTATTTTAAAAAAAATTCTTATTGCGTTTTGTTTAAAAACAGCCCTTATTTATTTAGAAACTTTTCTAATTTCTCGGCAGTGACAAATAGAGAAGATGCAAAAACTGCTTTATCGACAAAACGTCGCACTGCGGTCGACACTGCGTTTATGTGGTTTAGACTAAATTTGAGCTTTAGAATGTTAAGAGTATAAGCACAATGCAAAGGCCCCCGTTTTTTCATACAATTTGACGTTCAATTCCGTTCAACGATTTATGTGAGTGACAAAACTTAAGCCCAAATAAGTTTTTTTTTTTTTTTTTTTTTTTTTTTTTAAGAGAAGCAACACTCAGGAAATTCTTCCTATTAATTAACGTGTTGCTTCCTTTGGAAAGGGGATAGAGAAGAAGTGAAAGGTGTTGAAAGATGAAGGGCTTTAAATATGGCAACACTGTAATTGCGCGAGATGTTGAATTTTAGAACAGTTGTTGCGCGCCATCTGATGGCGAGTTGGCGAACTTTGTTGAAGCTTTTTAGTTCATAGCCCTGTTATATTATTTTACTTCGGTGGGGTTAAGTGCTATGGGAACACCGAAGGAGGACGCTGCGATATGTATGAGGGATGGAAAAAACTCATATATCTTACTATTTTTCATAAATTGATGTTGCCTTGGTTGGGGCTCGAACCTGCAACCTCACGTATAACAGTCCAACGCGCTAACCATTACACCAAAAGTAAAGTGCGGCGAAATGAGGTATCGTGAAGTAGAAATCTATTTTCAATAGATTTTCTTACCTCAAATGTACTTCCAAACTAAGTAGTTGTGTATAGTGTCATTAACTAAAAGTAAACAGCAGACACGATACTTTACGATACTACTAGACTAATGGAGCCTTTAAGCCTGAATTAGCCAGACGTAAATGTTAAATAGGAATAGAAGATGTTGTTTTGTATTTTATTCAAAACGTAAACACGCAACGAAAATCTATTTATAACTGATTTTGAATTATATTTTTATATGTTCAATGCATTAGTTTGAAACAAAATATAAAAAAAGATCATCTTCATCTGTGCAGATATATGTATGTTTACATTTGCGTCTGGCTAATTCAGACGGCCAATTCCGTAAGAAAAACTAATGTTGCCACATTTTCACAAAATCACATCAATTTTGTAAACAAAAAAACATATGATTTAAGTCGGATTCACGCTGCAGGAGTACTCCACTCTGCAGAATGGATTGTGTTCCCTTCTTTTTCGCACTTATATATTTTTTGTATCATACCATCTCTATTTTAGTATACTCCATTCTTTAACGTGGAATATCTCAGCATAGTGAATCCAGCTTTAAACAGTACAGACCACAGAACATACATACTTAAAGAAGATTTTTAAAAAATTAAAAATTAAATTGATTGATAAATTCTTAATTATAAAAGTGTATCAAAAATGCACATTATCAATATCTTTACTTCGTTTGTTTGGGATAACCAGATAAATTCTGATTTTCAATTTGTATGAAAATTGTATTGAAAAAAACTAAATTAGTTTTGTAGTTTCAGCCAAATAGCCACAAATTACTAGTTTTTGCACAGTCTAAATGTGGTATAAATATGTATCCACATCTATAAATTTCTTTCATCCGTTTTCCTTTTACGAAATACGAAAACTTTGGCATGAAGTCAAAATACTTTAGATCTGGAAGAGGAAATGAAACAATCCGTATTTCAAATTTTTGAGGGCAACCAGACTTTGGTAATACGCTCTTTTTATTTGTAATGTATAAAAAATAAAAATAATTAAATAAATATATAAATAAAACAAAGCACAAAATAACATTAAATAAACAAACAATATATAGAATAATAACTATGTTTTATAAAAAAAATATTTTAAATAACAGAAAATATATTTTATTTACTACAAAAAGGGGCATTAAATCAAATAATTTTAAATTATTTAGTTTCATTAAAAAAAAAAACAAATTTTTTTAAATAAATATTTAACGAGCTTAAAGCTCTTTTAAAACGAAAGTTTAATTTAACCTTAAACAACAAAACAAAATTACAATGAAATGAAATGAAGCCCTCTAGGAAAAAATATAAAATTAATTAATATAATCATTGTAATGTTTATAATTTTCACTTAAAATTAAACAAACAAAAATTATATAGAAAATATAAAATTTTAGAACAAATAATTTTTTAAAAAATATAAAAAAAATTAATTTACAAACATTAATACATATAAAATTGAGTTTAATAAAATAAACATACATATAAATATGAAAATTTTGAATAATTATATATATACGTACATATATGCAAATTCCCGTTTAGCCACAAATAATAAATAAAAATTAGAAAAAAGAAATTTGAAACCAAATAAGTTACCGAAAACTGCTTCAAACCATACAATGCCACTAAATATAGAAACATATATTATATTGTTTTAATTAATTTAAACCAAAAAGAAAAAACAAAAATAAACATATTAAACAAAATAAACACAATTACAAACAGCATAATCATTAAAGTTTTTAGAAACGATACCAAAGAATGAAAATACAAATAAACACACTAAAAACAATACTTAATAACTAAAACAATAAAATAACAACAAATTAAATCAATGCAATTAAAGGAAAAAACAACTGATAATTGATTAATATTGTTAAATAAAGAATTAACAAAAAAATTTAAATTGACACAAGTGTTTTTATTTCAAAAAAGGCAATACAGGACGTATGATTGATGTCACAATACATTAATTACTCATACGGCTGTAGTCTTTGTTTGGCAGTTACATCACATTGATCAAGTTAATGAACTTTAAGAAATTATGAAAAAAAACAAATAAAGATTCACATCCCAATTCTTAAACGCTATATAAAGTTATAGGAGGTTTATTGAATAAATTTTGTATGAAAAATTTGTTTTGTAAACCTCCTACATATATCTTTACAAAGTGTTTATGAATTGAGGGGTTAATTTTTTATGATACATTTACATTTGAGACAATGCAGAACTGTTGAACCGCTGCACTGATTCTGATCATTTTTAACCCAAAGCTGACTCGGGGAATAACAAATAACCGGGGCAAAAATAAATGGTCAAAAAGTTAGATAAATCGCATTTTTTGGGGTCAGAATTTTCAAACACAAATATCTCTTTTTCAAGAGCTAATCTAGAAAATCGGATAGCACCACTAGGTTTACCCACCTGGTCCCCCGCTTGTTGGATTTTTCAACTAGCACAGTGTAATTATTCTTACGTTTCCATCGATAAATGTGGAGGGACTATGTATGTTATTAACAAAAATATAATAATTTTATTCAAGACAAAATTATTGCTTTTTTATGTGTACTTTAAAATAAAGTGGCAACTACTAAATAGAATCGGTTTTATTTAACTGAAACCACTCTACAGTTTGAAGCTTCTCTTAATTTTTAATTTTTTTTTCCTTCGGTATAGTATAGATACATTTTTTATAGATAACAGAATCAAGATCTGAGCATTTCATACACACAAAAAAATTTACAACAATGTTTCCTCTAAAAAAAAAATTAAATTAAACTCAAAAATGTTAAAAATGATTTATGTTTTGAAATCTACAGAGGTTAAGCTTTCATTTAACTATAATAATGTCTTTTTATGTTAGAGGGTTTTCCCAGCGTTCAAAAAATTCTCATTTTTTTGTTCAGTCATCATTTTTGCAATTTTACATTTTACAAAACTAGACACTATAATGAACAATATTTTGTATAAAAATTGCAAAACCACTGGAAATGGGTCAAAAATTTAGAATTTATTTCATAAATAGTATTGAAGGTTCAGAATAAATTTTAGATTTTTCTTCGGATATGTTTAGTTTTGCATTTTTTTATTTTTTAAGGAGAAGCAAAACTCAGGAAATTCGTCATATTAATATGCTGCTTTCTTTGGAAGGAAGATAGAGAATAGATAAAAGGTGGTAAAAGAAGAATAGGTTCCAATATAAATATTAAATTAAAAGCATAATTTTAATTTTTTAATCCCATCCAGTAAAAGAAATATTTTGATAATCAGAAATAAAAACGATTTTTATCTTAAATATAACTTATGTAAGATGAGATCATTAGAGTACATGGATGAGATCATTGGATTGTAGAGGAGAAATTTATGCATATTTTTTAGAAAAAAATATTCATTAAAATTTGAAGGCCAATGGATGAACACGTGGTAACAAAATTCGTATACAGTTGAAAATGGTGTATGCCAAATGGGATTTTTATATTATTCAAAATCAGATAGACTTTACCTAGCATTAAATTATTTTATTTTACAGAAGCTGAAGGGTTTTCTATCAGAAAAGGACCACTGAATCTGACGGTTTTTTTTACAGGAAAGTCTCCACAATCTTAGGACTTACTTATGTATGTCGGCTTTTTCTATAAAAATATACTTCAGATTCTGAGGACTTTTTCTTAAAGAATATCCTTCAGATTGTAAGGATGTTTTTCCTTAGAAAACCCATCAGATTCTGAGCACGAATTTCTCCTATGAAAACCCCTCAGATTCTCAGATTCAGAGGGGTCTTTTTTTACATAGAAAGACTCTCAGATAATGCTAAATTATTCCTAATAAATAACTCAGACTCCAAAAACTTTTTCTTATAGAAGAAACATCGTATTCTAAACACTTTTTCCAATGGAAAATCATATCGATTCAAAGTATGTACTCAGATTCCGTTCTCAGTATTTGAAGATTTTACACTCAAGTTTGACAGTTACTACATGACAGTTGTTTGTGTGGTAATTAGTAGTTCTTGTTTTTAACAGAAATTACAGTTGTTCTTCTATAGAAAAATGCAAAACAACTTTTATGACGGTTATTTAAGAAAACAACTAACGCAAAGTACTGTAATTTCGTAACAGTTGTTTAAAGCAGTTATTTTTAATATCATAATAAACAACTACCAAAACTAGTGTTTCCAAACCGGTTAACCGAAAAACCAGGGTTTTGTTCATATTTCGGTTTTTTTGCAAACCGGTTTACCGAAAATCTTAAATCTCGGTTAACCGAAAACCGGTTTATTTTCAACGGTTAACCGGTTTTTTATTTTATTATTTTTAGCTTAAAATCCCTTCAAAAATTAAGAAACATAAGTGGCTAATTGCTAAAAAATGTTGGTTCATACAAATTCCAACCCAAAATCTTGCAGATGTCAAAATTAAATTTTATTAATTAATGAAATTTTGATATGAAAATAAGAAAACTTATGTTTTTATAGACCCATTCTCACGTTAAATGGTTAAAATAGAGTGCTAAGAATTACACCTTTTTCGTTTTTTTTTTGATTTGGCGAAGCAGTAGAAAAAGCACTACAATTGATGATCTAGATGTACTTCTTTTTTAACATAAACACTAATGATTTTAACATTGTCATAGGAGAGGAGTACTCCGACTTTAACATTTTTTCAGTACTTTTTGAACGAGTGCAAATGAAGCTCTTTTTCACCAATTAAAAGTTAAAAAAAAAATTCCTCACAGTCTAGCGCTCTACCGCTGAGCTATTCTTTGATATGAAAGTTGACTGGCATAAAAACACCACTTTGTTACTGCGAGATATTGTTCCTTATTCTCTTTAGTAAAAATACTTAAACAAGTGTAAAAGGTGCACTCCAATTCAATATTAGCTGTGTTCGTGCGGCAAGCTATCAACGTTGGCTTATGTCATTCCCATACAAATTTGACATTAGTAACTTTAAGAGTTAACACTAATTGTTTGCTAGTGTCAAATTTATATGGGTATGACATAAGCCAACGTTGATAGATTGCCGCACAAACACAGCTATTGTTTTCAGTACTATTTTTACAGGTACATAAAAAGCAATTTCTCACAATTTTTTCTATATGTGACAGCGCATAGAGAAAGGGACCTAAGGGTAAAAAAATCAATTTTTTTTTTTGTGGACAACATCTGAGCATCGAATGAGACCGATCCCATGCTCTCCTGACCTTAGGTCCCTTTCTATCCTTAGGTCCCTTTCTATTTTGCGCGTCACATATATAAAAAATTTTAAATTAAAAAATATTGAATTTAAACAAATTAATTAGAAATATTAAAAAAAAAAAAATTTTTAAATAAAAAATATTGGTCCCGCCGGAAATCGAACCCGGGACCCTCCAATGCCAAATGATACCAAAATCACTTTTTACGATCACATTAGAGCAATTACTCTTTAGAAGATTTTTTGGATGTTGTTCAGAAGTAATTCTAAAAAAGCTGTAAAAATATACTAGCGGATACTCTGAGAATATATTTGTCACTCTTGCCGTTTTTTAAACTATATTATTCACTTTTTTTATTTTAATTTTTGGTGTTTTTTACTGTTTTTTATTTTTAGTCGGTTAACCGGTTTAACCGGTTTTTTCACAAACGGTTAACCAAAAACTGGTTTTTTAAAATAGTCCATTTTCGGTTAACCGACAAACCGGTTTTTAAAAAAGTCGGTTTTTTTGGAAACACTAACCAAAACAGAAAAAAATATTTTTTTTGTTATTAAAATATACTTTTATAAACAAAAAGAATTGACTGTAAAAAACAGTAGTTTTTACCGATTTTGTCAGTTGTTTTGAAATTTTTGTTTTTAATTTTATTTTTACATTTTTTTTTGGAAATTTTTTCAAAAAAGGTCATTCTAGAGATGGGATGGCTTTAATAAATAATTTCATGGCTGAAAATGAAATAATTAACAATTAAATGAAGGCTTCCTCACTCCAAACTTAATAGAAGGATTAAAGTAAATGAGTATCGACTAGGGATACCCTACGGGAAATTTTAACAAACTGTCACCGAACTGGCTCCTTTATATGAAATAGACTGGTCACTTTTACATGGCGTTGTCATAGGAGGGGGAAATTGACCTCTTGTGACATATCACAAGAGAGTTTTTTGAGAGTTCAGTAACCTGTCCTGGGATTTGTCTTGTGACATGTCACAAGGGGTCAATTTCCCCCTCCTATGACAACGCCATGTAAAAGTGACCAGTCTATTTCATATAAAGGAGCCAGTTCGGTGACAGTTTGTTAAAATTTCCCGTAGGGTACCGATCCCGAAATCCCGATCCCGAAAATCGCGGGATTTCCGATTTCATTATTTGGCATATTTTATATATTTTTTATTTGTTTTTATTGTTATATTCGCCCTAAATCACATAAATATAATATCTTATTAAATGTTATTAAAGAACTAATTCTTCCCATTCATAAATAATAGATTAAAATAGATTAGGTACATATTAAATAATTTTGAATAAAAACCTTAATAATTAAAAATTTTTAACGGGCATGTTTTTATTTATTTATTGATGATTTTATAAAATCATAACTTCATGGAAAATAATTTTGCTGACTAAAAACAGCAAATTTTTGATAAATTAGAAAAATCTAACAATCTGCCTTTCTGAAATCAGCAGAGGTATGTGCTTAATATTTTTTGTAAGTTGATTTAAAAAAACTAATAGTCACTAAATATTTCTGATGATTTCAGCAGAATAGTAGTGCATTAAATTAATTTTAGCCAAATATAACTAAAAATTTGCAGATATAGCAGTGTTTTAGCTACTTTTGGTTAAAAAGTTTCTTCAGAGGTAAATCGTAATTTGCAATTTACTTAATATATATATATAGTATATTTCTTATATTTCGGAGATTTAACAATTATTTAGCAAACAAGTTCTGCTGATTTCAGTAGTTTTAATCGCAGAACCTTTTTTGCTACTATTGTTTTTAGTAGCTTTTTCTGCTATTTTTACATACTTATTTCTATGAGTGTAGCTGTTTAAATCCAGATTCACAATGCTGTAGTACTTCACTCTGAGTGGATTTTGTTCCTTTCTTTTTTGCACTTACATATTTTTTGTATCATGCTATCTCTATTTTACACACTCGCACTCTCTAGTGTCGAGTACTCCAGCATTGTGAATCCGGCTTAATTTATTTATTTCTTCATACTACAAGAAATAATAAGTAGATTTATAATGAATTATTTTAATTTGTAGGATTTATTTCAGCTATTTATTTTTAAAATTAAAAATACATATGATGAAAAAAGAAAATCTCGAAACCCTTAAAAATCCAGAAATCCCGAAAAATCCTTGGATCTCGATAAAACCCGGGATCCCGATAAATCCCGGGATTTGTAAAAACCAGTCCCGTTCGGGATCCCTAGTATCGACTATAAACCTACATTCAAAATAATACGTCTGTTGGCTGGACAGAAAAATTTGTTATTTTATCAAAATTTATTCCTGTTTTTTGGCTTAAAATAAAATTTGTTGATTTTAACAAATTCTTTTGTTAAATTTAACAAATTTAAATTTAAGTAAAAAATTTTTAAAGCAACAGTTTTATCTGTAATTATACTGAGTCGTAGAATTTTTCCAAATTTAGGGTCTCGGGACCCTCCCCGGGCCTAGTCCATATCATGTGAGGGCATATAAGTGCATTCCCGTGGAGCAAAAATTTTGTCCATTATGCTCTATCTCGCTTAGTTTTCGAGAAATGGGCCATTTTATGAAGTGGAAAATTTTTATTAAAAATTTCCGAGGGTCCAAGGCCCCGCCAAAGTCAATTTTTGGATAGAGATACCCCCTTTCGTTGAGGTTAGGGGTAGTCAAAATTTTCATCAATTTTGCTCTATCTCTCTTAGTTTTCGAGATATGGGCCATTTTAAAAAATCGGGAGGGAACGAAATAGCGCCATCTTTAAAACTTCGGATACATTGGTGGCGGCATCTACCGGGTAATAACAGTAACATTAAAATATATTTTTACAATAAATTTTGTAAAATTTAACGAATGAGTTTTTAAAAATTAATTTTAAATATTTTTTAAAATTAGCACTCAAAATTAGTTAAAGTACCGAGGATTTTTAGTATTGTGTTAATTGAAGATAATTAAAATCTTTGCTTAAATCAGTGTTTCAACTAAAAATTTGTTAAAAATTAGTCAAATCGATTTGAAACCGGTTTGACAGATTTTTCTACTGACGTATTATTTTAAGTGTATATTATATTTTTCGTTATTAAGCAAATATGAATACTGTTTTTCACTAATTAGCTTAAAATCCTGCAATAAGCCTGTTGTTAAAGTTTATGAATTAGATCATTAGTGTCCATGATAACTTCATCATGAATAGAATTTTTCCTAAAAACCCGAAAACAATAAAATAATGATTTACGGGTTGCAGCTGTTGAACCTTTGCTAATTCGTGGGAATTTTCCATATGGTGCCATCATCGCCATTCAGTTAGGTAGATTCTTCACGTACACGCAAGTAAAGTCTACATTACGTACAGTAATGTAGACTGTACGTAATGTAGTCTCTAACAACCAGCGACTACCTGCTTATCAACGTAAGGCAACTACGAATGCCACAAGGAATGTTTACGCCCACACAAAGGATACGTTTTAAGACAGACGGAGACAGCCTGCAGCGTAACATTAGTTACTCTTTCTAGGTTTTAGTTTATATCTTATTGTGCTATTTTTAAGACTTCGTAATGAAAAATAATAAAAATTAAAGTTTAGTGTCAATTTAGAACTCGACCGTCGCGTTAACATTTTAACCCGTAACACTTAGTTTGCAAATAAAAATCCGAAAATTGTATTGTAACTCCAGTGCATAAAACGCAATAACTGTAGAACCGTTTGGAACTTTTGCTTCAAATTTTAGGTACGATGAAGTAATTACGGACATGCTGATTACAATGGCGTACTTTATTTTTCGATCAATGGTACAGATTTTTCGCTAAATTTCTTTATATACAAAAATTTTGAAATGCAATCAAAATAAGTTTTTTGTGGTGAAGTGTAGGCACAGGACCTATATTTATATTTAGGCTTAAAATTTAATGCACAAAACTTGATACTAAAGCCACTGTTCGCGTTTTAGATGGATTTTTACGGTTTTTTAAGCTTTTAGGCAATTGAATCGCTGAAAGCAAAATCGGCCTTAATAAATGATATGGCTTACTAAAGCAGCAATTAAAAGGAAAATATTTCAACAAAAAAAATGTATTCACCTATAGCGGCCTATACGTTAAAATAGCGATTTTTCAAAAAGTTTGTATGGCAGCATAGCTTTCCAAGATGTCCCCAAAGTCCAAATTTTAGTGTAATATGGGGTCACCTCTAAAAACTGTTGTTGCAAAATTTCAAGCAAAAAAGTTCCCATTTGCAAAAGTTATGGCAATAAATACATTTTTTACTAAGATTAGTATCGTACTAAAGACAATTTAGTATCTTAAAATGTTTTTAGTACGATACTAACCCTAGTAAAAAATGTATTTATTGCGATAACTTTTGCAAAAGGAAACTGTTTTGCGATTTTAACGTATAGGCCGCTATAGATGAATACATTTTTTTTATTGAAATATTTTCCTTTTAATTGCTTCCTTACTAAGGCATTACGTTTATTGAGGTCGATTATACATTCGGCGACTAAAGTCGCTGAAATAGCAAAAAACCATAAAAACCTACATAAAACGATAAGTAGTGGTTTAAATATCAAGATTAGCACATCGCATTTATATCGTAAATATGGCCACAGGTCCTTTGCTTACATTTTAAGACAAAAAAATTCATATTAATTGAATTTGAAAAATTTTTTATATAAAAAACTGAATGGACAACTGCCAAACTTTAGAGACATTTAGCGAAAAATCTGTACCATTCATCGAAAAATAGAGTACGCCATTGTAATCAGCATGTCCGAAATCTATAGAACTGATGGTCAGATCTCCATTAATTTTTTGAGTGTCATGCAGTGTTATTAACCAAAACAGAAACAAAATAATTATAAGAATGAAATAAATTTAATTTATTTTTTTTTTGTATTTTGCTTTTTAAAACTTTTTTATTTTTTCGACTTCCTGCAGTGTGAGACCCACCTTAAATATTTTCTATTAGACATGAATATATTTTACAAGTCTTGTATACATTTTACAAATAAATGTACATATTTTACTAGAAAATTGTAAAACACACTTGCATATTATGTAGTTGTATAATTACATAACACTTAAGGTATCCATACACTATGCAATATCACTGCATATATTATTGTCAATATTATTGTTGTTTTTTCGTACACCTTACAATAAGATATACGATGCAATTGCACAAGATATGCTTTCGCAATAAGAATCAAATCTGTTGATTTTTTCCATTATATTGCACAACCTTCCAATATGACATACACATTGGCAATTTTTTCCACAATACCAAAAATGCACAAGAATATTGCGTAGTGTATGGCCAGCTTAGGGTAATTAGTATTCCTCTTCCAGGGGGAATATTACCTAGCTATGTAATAATAAAACTACATAATTTACAAGTTAGTTTTACAAAGTTCTAGTAAAATATGCATATTTTTTTGTAAAATATGTACAATCCTTGCAAAATATATACATGTGTAGCGGAGAATATCCGAAAAATTACATATATTTTGCGAAAAAATTGTAAAACTCACTTAGAACTTATGTAGTTATATAATTACATGGCACTTAGATAAAGTTCCACCTGTTTTTTTTCTGCGTGTGATAGAAATTTTCAAACACGCCCTGCCTGATTTGGCGAAAAGACCGTATAATGGTGAACTAGTTTATGAAACTAATGAAATCGTTCAATTGAACGAGTTTGTGTATGAACGATACAACTAGCAGTGTTGCCAGGAGTTTTTTTGTTAAAAATAGCAGCAGCGTAGGGAATAGATATTTTTAAGTAGATGAAATGTATGTACTTTTTTCAATAAATACAAATCTTCTAAAAAAAACAGTTAACATTTTTCCATGAAATTATCATTTTTGACAGACAATATTTATTTATTTATTGAATATATAAAATTATGTTGTAAGGACAATGTACAAAAATGTCTGCCTATATGAAATGCTACTTTAAAAGTTTCTCAGCTGACTTCTATTCCTGGGTTAAGTTTTCAGTAGGTAAAAGGCTTTATGATGTTAGCTTTTTTCCTGATTATTTTAGGGTTTTTGTTAAAGTTTTTGGTTATTTACAGAAGTTACAAAGGAATAAACAAAAAACAAGGAAGAGTTGAGAAAAGAAGATAGTATCATACGTATTTTAACAAATTTATATTTTAGAAATACATATATACTTTTGGTCAATTTCCGAATATTTTTCGAACATACATCTTTTAAATGATTAAACTTTTAACTGAAACAATTTTTTAGCATAAAATATAAAAATTTTCTATAAAAACCCGTTGGGTTTTTTGTTCAATGAAATAATGAGAGGGTATAGGGGGAAACGGGATTTATTTTGTTTAGTGTAGGTATTTTTTAAAAAATGTACTGGCAACACTGCTATATAGTTTTGTTCGTTATCATTGCAGTCAGCGGGTCGTGTGTTTTCTTTAAGTTCTTACAAAATATTTTTGGTTTAGAAATTCCAAGACATTTTAATATATATAAAATTCGAAACATAAATTACATGAATATAACATTTTTTTAGATACTGTGCTAATATAAACGAGCTGAGCTTTCAACTAAGGTGCTTTTTCCTTGTGACGACATTGACACTATTATTCATACGAAACATTGGTGTTCCTAATTCAATTACACATATATATTTTTATAATAATATACATAGTGGAGCAGCTAAAAAAGAAAACAGATAAAGCAAAACAAAATATATAGGAAGACAAGAAGAAAAACAAAAGTGACCATCCAAAGCAAAACTAATATTTCTTTCGTCATTGCTATTTTCGTCGTCAGATCGAAAAACACAACAATACAAATTACATTGAGAGCTAAAAGACTGATAGTGGTGGAAGAATTACGTGCTTTGCAAAACAAGAAAGGAAATAAAATTATTTAATAATTTATTGTTGTTCAATACAACAAAACATTTCAACAGCCTATACCACCATGGCTGAAGCTACAGGAACAACTGCTGCTGCAGGAGCGACTACTGTTGATGTGGTCGGTGAGGAGTCAACTTTGGCTGGTTTCGATATGGATGATATGAAACACTGTTTTGAAAATTTAATTGTTATTGACGCAGGCGCCAATCTTACCAATAAGAAATATAGTCGTGACTTAGACTCGGTTATACAAAGAGCTAAAGATGCCGGTAAGTATCAATAATGGATAATAACGAATAACACAAAGAATATTCAGAGTACACACATTGTACGTCATATAGGAATAATGGAGATAGCAAACAATATAACAAGAGTCGAATTATAAGTGCAATCAACGATCAATTATATATTTACATTTTAGGGCGTCGTCTTGTATGTGGGCGATGATGTGACCTCTTGTTTGTTTCTTTGTGCATCAGTGATGCTAACACAATGATGTTTGCTTTAAATCATAAAATTTTCAGTATCATCAAAATTTTCTTTTAATTGCAAGACACTACTAAGTCTGTTGTTGCGATGGGAACCTAAAAGCATTCCAGCACTTAAAATTGTGCAAGCAAATTGTCATTCAAACCCCTTTCAATTTACCACCGTTCCCGAAAATAATATATGTATGTGTCGTTTCCGCATAATCACTATATTCGTGGATTTGAAATATATAGGTATTTGTGTAAACTTGGTAAAATAAAAATTTGTTCCTCTCGAAAACGATCGTTTCAAAACAAATCTTTATAATTTACAAACGAAATGGAATTTTTTAATGAGTGTTGGGCGCTTGAATGTGTCTTAATAAGGACATCAATAATAAATTTTATTTCATAAAGAACAGGATTATCACTAACGTTATGGACGCCTTGAGACATTTATACTGCATCATGAATCCCCAAATTTTTAAATTCAGACATGTGATGAATATCGAACGAAAACGATCTGATTTTCAGTGGTTAATATTTTACGATCTGTACGATCTGTTCTGAGATAAATAAACCGATAAATAATAATTTGAAGCCAATTTTATTTTCGCGAAACTAATCTAGATTGAAAAACTGTTCGTATTCGATTTTCATCACACCTCTGGTGGGTTATTATGTAAGCGGATTCGAAAAATATTGTTCGAATTCGGAAATTGTGAAAGTGAAATTGTTAAAACTATTGTAAAAGATATCCGTTCTTGAAATTCCAACTTTTTTTGACATTTCGCGTTTATTAGACTCTAGCATACACGTTTTTAATATTTTCCCCCCAATAAAAACTGTTTTTGTTACTTAATTTTCAATGTAAAAATTCAGTTCGAAAGTATTTCCGTTTCGAATCGAATTACATAATAACCCCCCCTGATTGATGTTTTTTATAAAAATCGTGATTTTGGAATCTGAGAAGTTAAAATTTTCTTTGGAAATATTTCTGTAGGGATCAAAAAATAATGTTTATTACATACTCCACAGAATTCATATATTTATCTAAATTTAAGTCAGACTACTATCTTATCATTATTTTTGCTGATCATGAACTGGTCAATAATGATTTTTTATAATACAATTACATATAAATTTTATAAACTTGTAATTTAAAAAAAGACTTGTTTTTAATGTATTTTTTCGAAACTCACCGCAAACCTCGGTACGATGCAGATACAAACACGTTGATATTGAAACTTAAGATATTTGTAAATATTGTATTGAAAGAAATAGAACGTCTTTTGGATATACAATTAGCATCACTATTATGCATCTGTGTTTCATATCTTTGTTTATGTATTACTTTAAATTTCATTAAAAAGCAATTGAAGAGATGATAGTTTTATGATTTGATTTTTGTTTACTTACGGTGGGTCTCATACTGTAGGTTTAACTTTAACTTAACTATAAACAAAAGAAAATGTCAAAAAAAAATATGTACACAAAACAAAAAATTTTTGTGTTAACTATTGACAGGAGACTCAGATTTCTGGGTGACCGTTTCGTGTCACCTTCGGACGTTTGGGGAAATTCTCCTAACGGGATTATTGGTAGCCTGAATCTCTAGGGAACTCTAGGCAGCACAAAAGATCTATATTGGTCGCGGTGCGTAGTGCCTTCGTATTTAATCTAATCTAACTAAAGTTTAAACCTGCAGTATGAGACCCACCGTTAGGGATTTGTTTCATTATTTTTTTTTTTTTATTATGAAATTTATTTTTCCTCTTGTTTATTTACTCCTACCTTTTTTTCTCTAAATCTCCCTGTAGGTGTCCAAAAATTAATGGTACCCGGCACCTCGGTGAAGTCTAGCAAGGAAGCCCTTCGTCTCTCACGCATTTATCCCGATTTCATATACTCCACTGCTGGCATACATCCACACGATTCAAAATCGATCATCGAAGATCCTAGTAGTTGGTTTGAATTTCAAGAAATAGCGGCCTCTCAAGAGTGTGTCGCCATTGGACCCTGTGGTTTAGATTATCAACGAGATTTTTCTGATCCCGAGTCACAAAAAGAAATTTTTGAAAAACAACTACTGTTGGCATGTAATTTGGGCAAATCGATATTAATACATGAACGTTCAGCCCAACAAGATGTACTTGATATACTAGATAAGTGAGTAAATAAGTTTTTAATACAACTTTAAACCCAATCTACACTGCAATCAAAAACTAGTAGGTTTTAAAAATTTCTTGTTGAGAAGAAAATACAAGTAGTTTTCAAAAACTACTAACTTTGGGTAAATGTATATGTATTATAAACTAATATTTTTACGTGTTTATTGCTACTTTCAGATTCGAGAATTTGCCACCTGTGATCATTAGAAGTTTTATGGGTACTGCTGAGGAAGCTATTAAATATTTAGACAGAAGGTTCTATATTAGTTTAACTGGTTATTTATGCAAGGTAAGTTCAATTTTAATGGTCTATTAAGAGAATAAATTAAAAACATTCCCCAACTGGATCGGAAAATATGTATGTAGTAAACAGATATAATGAAATTGTATCATTCATCTTTCAAAGTCATCTTTCAATTGCAATCAATTATTTTTAATTTTCATAATCATGTAATTTTTTCCATTAATGGTATGCTTACAAAATTAATTTCTTAGGACAAATCGGATACAGGCGTACGTCGTCTACTTGATAATGGAACCTTACCTTTAGATCGTTTATTGGTTGAAACAGATTCACCATTCATGTATCCCAATACAAGAGCTTCAAAACTGCCGCAACACGTTAAGACTGGTATTACAGAACGTTCTTTATTGTACTTACACAGGTAAGCTTTTGTTGTAATATTACATTTAACTTTCTATAAATTTAACCAAAACTTACACCCTAGATATTGTACATTTCAACGTAATGAACCCTGTAGTTTACCCGCCATTGTGGAAATGATAGCTGCTTTTATGAAAAAGACCCCCGATGAAGTGGCTTTAGCCACAGCCTTTAATGCTTTAAAATTATTTGGTCTTTCTTAATTTTACAGGCAGATTCAACAATAAAGTGGGTGATTAGTGCTAAGTTTTAATGTTTGCTAACGTTTTTGTAGAATATAAGTGCCAAAACACGTAATTACACTTCTAAATAACACTATTAAATATCGATTTTGCTTAGCAAAAAAACACTAAAAATACATAAAAAACGAGACTAAACAAGTGCCTTAAAAAACAGCAACAACCACTTTCATATACAATTTGAAATTGTTAGCTAAACTTCAACGACGTCTTATTTGTGGTTAACATATAATACTACAAAAGACGATAAATTAATAAAATAAATTATTTATTAAGTTTATAAACGATTAAATCATCCCAATCTAAAGCAATTTTAAAACAATATAGTTTACTCCTGGGGAAAAATTAATTTATGTTGCTTTTAATTGATTTAACGGGTAACGGGAATTCAAACATTTTCATTTCAAGACCCAGCCTATTTCATAGTTATTCATATTTTTTAATTACTTGGTTAAACATCAATTAATTGCAGTGAAACCATCCAGTAACGGAGAAGGACCATCACGGGCAAATTGTTTGTTATACGGAGGTTTCTACTATATTATATTTTTTGTTACCAAAACCTTTAACTAATGTTACAATAATAAATTGTATATATTTCAAATCGAAGCTTCGCCAGTATGACACGTCATATGTTTTTGGTACATCTTTATTTTGGCCTTTGTTTTTAAAATATATTTTTTACAAATAGAAACAAACACTCTACTTGAGAAATACATTGCTCGTTTATTCTAATTCTGGCTTTCTGATTACTAAAAGAAAAAAAAAACATTCTGGTAACTCTCTTGTAACTATATTTTTCAATAAACATAAAATTGTTATTCCTGTAAATGAACACTTTAGAAAATTTCGTATTTGGTTAAAATATTTGTAGAACAAATTTTATTAAATATATATCGCGAAAATGTTAAATAATTCCGTTTTAATGAATCTCTTAAACTACATGACATGTCTCGCTGGTACATCGTCGAAATTTCAATATACGTTTTAGAGACAACATTAAAGTCAATTTTAAAATATTATTAATAAAATAATTTCGTATAAAAAGGTGTTGATTTTTATGGGCAAATAATAGAAACACAGTAGTTTGATTCGTAAGTTGTCAAAATTTTTGGTCAAAATGCTATTTTTGGTAATCCCGCCGATTAAGTGATGGTCCGCTATTAGATGGTTATTTAACTCTAAATTCTTCGTCTTGTTAATCAAAATGTTTGATTGTTCCTTCGTCGCTACCAAGGGAAACTTACCAATATACTTACCTGCCGTTTTAATGAAACTCGTATATGCAATAAAAAAAATCTAAGGCTGACCTGTTTTCATCTACGTGCTATTTAAGATGTTAAGGTGCCAAAAATTGGTACTTTTTAGTTTTTTTTTTATTATTTTTTTGCAACTGTAATTCAGGAAATATCAATTGAAATTCAAAATTTGAAATTCAGAACATATCAACTGCAATTAAGAAAATATAATTTGAAATTCAGAAAATATCAATTATAATTCAGGCAATATAAATTGAGATTCAGAAATCATTAATTATAATTCAGAAAATATCAATTAAGAATTAGAAAGCAAAACATAAATTTCAATTCATTATTTCTGAATTTTAATAAATATTTTCTAAATTACAATTAAGTTTTTCTGAATATCAATTGATATTTTCTGAATTGCAGTTGTTATATTCTGAACTGCAAATAATATTAGGGGTTTTCATATAAACTCGTAATATCATTGTAAACCTTGTAAAAATACAAACCATATTTTTTATGTATAGAGTTTGACATTAAACTCATAAACATACCAGGTTTACACCGTTAACAGTATAATACGAGTTTATATGAAAACTCCTATTATTTAAATTTCAATTGATATTTTTTGAATTTAAAATGTAAAATCTTTCTTAACATTTAAAAATTCGGAATTCTATTGATATTTTCTGAATTTCAAATGGAAATTCTTAATTTCAGTTGATATTTTCTTAATTCTAATTAATATTTTCAAAAAATTGAGATTTCTGGAAAAAAATGTTATTTAAAAAAAAGCATTTTTAAAAATTCCTATATGATAGAAAAAATTTGAAAGCTGTTATCAAAATAAAAAATACGAAAAAATGTTTGCTAAAATTTGTATGATAGAAATTAAAAATTTTTGGGATAGGAAATTAAAAAATAAAACTTCTGTGTTTTCAGAATATCACGGTGACATTTTGAGCTAAGAAATAATTTTTCTTTAAGTCTTTCATAAGAAAAAAAGAACATTTTATTATATAGATTATGGCTAGGTTATTGTTACAAATAAAGAAATTAAGGGGGTAATTTTCTAAAACACTTCGGTGAAGTGTTGCGTTATTTCTATAGAAATTGTTTTTGTTACAAAAACAATTTACATTGAAAGTTCCCTTCACTTCACCCAAGTGTTTTACGAAATTAGGTACTAATTTAAATTAAAAAAAGTTTTAAAAAAAGGTAAAAAATACCAACCACAAATCAAATCGTTTTTTGTCCTATTTATTATTCCTTATTAAAATTTATCGAACATGTGTTTCCTTTTGCTTTTCCGCTAGTTTTTTCAACATCTTGGCAATACTGTTCAAAAACCCAAACATGGCAATGGGAAGAAAATTCCGGATCATATAGCCTGGAAAAAACATTTTTTGCGAACAATTATCATTTTCCTACTGCGAAAGTTTTTTCCGTCGAGGCCAACTGTTAGCCGAAAGCGATACTTCCAGGCAATACAAAAGCAATTTCCCTGAAAGATAAATCCGCGATATTTTAAGACTTATTGTCGCCCGAAACATAACTCTGTAACATTTTAAGATATTAGGACATTTTCTTTATTTTTGTGCTCTCTTTTTTGAGAGCACAAAATATGGCACTAAAAAAATATGAGATCAATCTTGGATTTGGATTATCTGTAAAGTATCCGAGTTTCATTCAAATCGGCCTGTAAGCGTTGGAAGCATTTCCTTTCCTAGGAGCATTTCCTTTTTAATATTTTTTTATTTATCCGAACCTTAGAGCCAAACAATAAAATTCAGATAAACATTAAAAGTTCGACTATATATAATCTATTATCCAAATTTTTTAAAAGTTAGTTTTGAAATTTTGCCTTTATATTGAAACCTAATTTAAAAGAAAACTTCGAATTTTTTTAAAACACATTTTAGTTTTAAGTTTAACTTTGTTGTTTAATACATATTTTAATAGGTAAACAATTTCATTGTATAAACATTTAACAATCAATCTTTTTGTAATGCCTTTAAAACCATGGAATTGTTTATTTATTAAAATAGCTTTCGAAAACGTCCTCTTTATATTTTTTTTACAACTTTTAATATATTATTTTAGTTTTTTTATATTTTTTATATATCAAGCCAACTTTAATTTAGCCCTTTTTCTGGTATTTGAATTTCACATGACAATTATACATTCTTATTATATAAACATATATAATTCATATTCATTTTGATTCTTATACCACAACATGGCCGCTAATTATTATTTTCAATACTTTTTGTAAATATTATTATTTTTGATTTAATGTATTTTTTACAATAGTTGTTTAATATTGTTATTGTGTTCTATTTTGTATTAGAATCAGAAGAAATAATGTAGCATTAATACTAACAAACAATATTCTTATAAATAAACAATATATTCTAGTGCTATATATTTTTTTATAAAAAAAAGAAACTAATCTTGAAGAGATATGCATACATATAATATATATTTTTTTATTATTTATAAGTTATTCATTGATATCATGCCGCATGATTGAAATGCAAATTGTGATTATTATTTTTCTATTAAGATTTTCTTGTTCTTTTTTTTAAATATATACATACATACACCTCCTGCATACCGAAAAACTTTTACGTTGGGTCTCATATATAGGTTTAAATATAACTTAACTATTAAATAAAAGAAAATGTCAAAAAATTGTATACAAACAACAACAAATTTTTGGGTTAACTATTAGTTAACTCTTAAACCTGCAGTATGAGACCCACCTTTATAAAGTATATACACTCAAAAGAAATATAATTTAAAATCATATTATCGTCTAGTTATATTTATATATTGTTTGTTATACATACATATACATTATTAAAAATATACTACGTATAGTTGTAAACTAAAAAGTCTTCATTTTATATTTAAGTCTTCTTGAATTGTGTAAACATAAATTATTTTAGGACTTTTATTTTGTTATAATGAATGAAAAATGAAATAAAAAATGTGTCCTTAATAAAATTGATAACATTTTATTTGGGTGAATACCAACCCAGCAAAAATATGTGTAAGTCATTCAAAACAAACAACTTTTAAATTGGTTGCAATGGAGCGATAAGTGCTCTTTTTCCGTTTCGAATGTATGTGCTTTAAAAAAACTATCAAAAATGTATATATATGGCGCTGTTCTAAGTTCCGAATGCACTTAAAAAATTTGTAAAATGAAACATTCCGAATTTTTTTGCTGTTCTGTGATCTACATCCGAATTTTTTTTCGTTTTATTTCGTGTAGAAAAAGCTTGGTGAAAGTAAAAGGAATATATAGGTACATTTTTTCCAACAAATAATCAGCCTTATTGCGGTTGTCGTTGTCGTATTACGACAGCAGGCGTTGTCGATGTCGTGTTTATCTTATTTTGGTATTGTGTAAAATATACGACAGATCACAAGGAAATATACGAAAAAAATATTTCATTTGTTTTTGTAGTGTTTTCATAAAATAAATAAAAAAATTAAAATTGTTTTTATAATAAAACCATGATTGTCCCATAAAGCCACGATGTGAGAGTGAAAAATTTTATTATAATAAAATTCGGTTAATCGATTAACCGATTCCTCGATTAATCGCCTCTATTTCGGTTAATGTCGAAACAAATAATTTAAAACTCAAATAATTATTCGATCCGAATAATCGGTTAAAACAGGTTAAACCGGTTACAATTTTAATATGGAATTTTTCTCTTATTTTTTTTCCCCCAAAACTTCATCATTTTCTTAACTTTGGCTAAAAAATTACAATAAAAGCCTACAATAAACATAAAATTACTAAAATACCACCAAATTATTTTAAAATTGAGTAAAAGAGGTCGTTAAGCCTTTAGATACCTTTTTTAAGCAAAATAAATGTATTTCTAAAACTACCTAAAATACACGAAGTGTCTGGCTGGATCAGCATCGAGGTGCTCTATAGTCTTTAATCAATACAGTAGGCGATTTTTGATTATGTTCTTTTAAGGCAAGGTTGCATTTTTCAAATATGTGTCCCACAACTGTCAACTGACATCTTAATTCTGTAGAAACTCTACCTTTTCTCACATCTCCAAAGAAAGTATAATCGATTCAAAACCACATCAATTCTACAACATGTCCAACTACACCATTTTCAGTTTTATTTCAAAATTGTTTAAAAATGTAATAAAATTATCCAAATATATTTTAAAATTGTTTAAAAAGGTTTCAAAATTGTCTAAAATGATTCAAAGTTATCCAGAAATTTTTTAAATTCTTCCAAAAATGTTTTAAAATTGTCCAAAAATTACTCAAAATTGTTCAAAAATGTTTTAGAATTATCCAAAAATCTGTCTAAAAAATTAAAATTGTCTAAAAAACTTTGATATTTGTCCAATTGCATTTCAAAATTGTCCAAAATGTATTTTAAAATTTTCAAAATGTATTTCAAAATTACAAATATATTTTATTATATTTTATTTGTATTTAAGAAAATTATATTTGTATTTTAAAATTGTTCAAATACATTTCAAAATTATTCACTTGCATTTTTCATTCATTTCATTTATTTAAAAATTTTCTTGTTTGTACAAATTAATTTAATTAGTCTCGCGAAGCCAAGTGCTTGTCTGCAGGAAAAAAAAACTAATCTTAATAATTCATTTTAATTAATGCTTTCATTGCGAAATTACATTTTTTTTTTCTTTTTCTTTTTTTTTTTTTTCTTAAATATATATATTTGAATAGAGTTCATTGCAAATTCATAAAAGTTTTCTTTACTAATTTTTTTCTTCTGTATTGGTTATTTATTCTTAAAACTTCTTTTGGAACCATGTTCATTACAGTTGGAAGTGTGACATGTAGGGTGTTTCTGCCATAGTTGTTTTGATGTTTGGGAACTTTAAACCTTTCTTCTGCTCGTCTTCTGGTATTGTGGATGTGGTCAATGCGATGAAGGAATCTTCCATCATTATAAAATTCATTCACTAGTGTTGTATTATAGATGTTTTTAATGTTAAGCATATTACTTTCTTTGCCCAAGTTGATTTTGGCGTTGTGTCTTCTTCGAGCGTTGTTTGTATTGTTGGGTAATGTATGGTTGTTAGGCATGTTGTTGTTTGGGTTGTTTTGAGTGTTATTTGTATTGTTATATAATGTGTTGTTGTGTATTTGTTTTTTTAATAAAATTTTTAGAATTTTATCTTGCGACTGTTGTAATATTCTGCAGTGAGCTGAACATCCCCACGCCGTGATTCCATGACGAAGATGTGACTCTACCAGTGCATAGTAGGCTTGTCGGAGAACACTGTATGTGGAGCAATTACTCAGATGGTGTAACATATATGCAGATTTACGCAGCTTCTTTCGAAGAACCTCTATGTGATGTTTCCACTTAAAATTCCATTTGTATTTGTATAATTCTCCAAATGTATTTCAGAAATTTCCAAATGTATTTAAAAAGACTCTATTTGTATTCCAAAATTTTCCAAATGTATTTAATAAAATTCCAATTGTATTTCAAATTTTTCCAAATGTATTTCAGAAATTTCTACTCTTATTTTAAAAGCATTTTTAGAAACATAGATGTTTTCTCTTTCATAATGGAAATTTTATAGGAATTATGAGACTTAAGAGAAAGAGAAAGCATGTATGTTTGAAAAAATGCTTTTAAAATAAAAATATAAATTTCTGAAATACATTTGGAAAAATTTAGAATTTTATTGAATACATAAATACAGAAGGGAATGTTAGCTCGAAATTTGGATAATTTTGTTTATTGTCAATGGCATTAAAAACGGAAAAAAGACTGAGAAATTTAATAATTGTTTATGATATTCTTTAGTCTACTAATTCTACTATTCAGAAAATTTTTTTTGCAAATTTTTGTAGAGTAAATTGGTATTTTTATTTAACTAATATTTTACTCAAATGGAACTAATTTTTTTTTTATTTCTTCAGGGGAGGAGGAAGAACTTTGGATAATAATTTTTTTAAATGCAATATTATATTTATTGTAGTATTGCAATTTATTGTATTCAAAGAAATTTTGTATCCAAAGTTTTACAGATTAAAAAAAAAATTTCGTAAGAAGTAAAAAATCTACCTTGAGTTATGCTATTTTTAACTTACTAATATTTAGAAAAAAATCTCCTAGTTTCAGCAGTTTTTGCTATTTTTAACTAATTTTTAATAGCTTCAGCTATATTTTACATACATTTTTCTATTAGTATAAGAAATGTTTCAATTTAGATAATCTCAGATTCCGAAACTTTTCAACCGTAAGGTACATTTACACGCGAGAGAAAACTGCTAGGGATGGAGCAAAAACACTCCAAAATAGCTAAACTCATTCAAAATAGAGCTAATTAGAGGTGATTTTTGTTTTATCTCTAGCATTTTCTCTCTAGTGTAGATGTGCTTTTTTAATTTGAATTTTTTTTTAAATACATCGTGTTCATGTGTCATATTGATATTTAACAAAAACAGGAAGCTGTTAGTTATTTTGTTGGTAAAAAGTTAAGGAAATACATTAATTTTGTTTTAAACGATTAATCGATTATCGCCAATTTTCTCGAATAACCGACCCGAATAACCGGTTAATCAGTTTTAGTGATTTTTCGAATAATGCAACAACCGGTTAACCGCCTATGTCGAATAATTGGAAACAGTAGTTTTTTTCCACCAGTAGTAAAATACGCAGTGTATAAATTTTTAATTTTTTTATTTAAAAAATTATCATTTAAATAAATAATTTCTTTAATTTAATTTATTAATATATAAATGTGATTTTCAGTTAAATTTGCGTTTAGTTTTACTTATGTTAATACTTTTTTTAAACTTTTTCGAGGCTCCCGTACGTTACCGCAGGAACCCAAAAGAGCAGCAATTGAAACACTCACTCATATTCACGTGAATGGATCAAATTCGCAAGAAAAATTCTTATATTGCTATAAAAATAAAATTAAAAAATTAACGTAAATTACAAATGTTACACTAAAAATTGCTTGAACATGCAATTTTGCTATTTAATTTGTATTTAAAAAAATTAATATTCTCTCACACTCACGCAGGTTTCAAATGAATCGCGCAAAATTCTGTCCATGTGCCCATCTCTAATTTTTACCCAGATATTTCTATGTAATATAGAAGTTCAAATGGTCGCATATGGCCGTGATTCTGGATTTTAAAATATATTGTTGAGTGAAGTCGCAATTAACATTGAGGGAAAAATGTTTCGTCATGGCCGTCTGCCCTAATGATTCCAAAGCAAAATGAAATTAAATCATTACACATACCTATCACTCAAAGCACTGCGTAACACACCTTGGCTCAAAATATTTGTGATACATACTTCAGAACTTTCTTTTATGTCTCATTTTGACGTAGAAATACTAATTATCACAAATTTAAATTCAGCGGAAAAATATGAAAAATATGGTTTTAAATTCCAAAAAATCTATTGTTTATTATTCATCTTAATAAAGCTTTTATTTTATAAAAAGATTCTTATCTAATATTTTTAACATATTCAATTTTTTTGTCTTCATAGAAAACGTTGTATTTCTTTGTGCTGCTCAAACTTTTCTAACTGGTGCAAATTATCCCACCATAACGTAAGGTGATTTTTTAAAATTAATTCAAACCAAGGAGTCAAAGGTGCTTCAAACCTCTTAATCTCCTCATCGATATGCTGACGTTTTATATAGCGTACTTCGCTGACTTCATTAAGATTCGGTTTAAGATCTACATCTTTTTGTAAAAATAATATATAATCAATTTCATGTTCACCCCAGGTACCATCACCAGTATTGGCATAATGAATCCTGGTAAGATAATGAAAATTTTCTGGTCTTATTTGATTTGTTGGTATGCCCAATTCATAATTTAATCTACGTTGGGCAGCTTTACGTATACCAAATGCATTAAGTTCATCACGTTCCAATTCTATTTCAAATAAAGGATGACTACAGCAGGCATTGGTATAAGTATCAGGGAATGTGATCTATAGAAAATAGAGCGCATTTGGAATAATAGCTTTATGGGAGAGACTTTGTTTACACATTTACCTTATGTCCTGATCTTCTTTGTACTAACATTTCTCCTTTGGTATTGAAAAGAAACACAGAAAATGCCCGATGTAATTTCACTTTTTTGGTCTCTGGATGCACACGGTGGCAGTCTGCTTTTGTTGTAGAGCCAATGGCCTTGTCATTTTCATCTACCAGAATACATTGTTCCTTTAATGCCAGTTCTTGTAAAACATCATGTTGCCTGAAGTCATTCTTTGTTCTTGTAGCTGCAACCGATGCGGAACATGTTCGTGTATGAGGTTTCTTTATTTGTTGCCAGATATTCCTGGATAGAGCTGATAACATTTTTTATTATTTTGTCTATTGCAAATGAAATTTTATACCAAGGTGTTGTTTATTTTATCCACAAATTATACCAGATATGAATCAGCTGATTTTGGCAATATGGCCGACAGAAAATGAGCAAAACAAAACGGAAAAATTTAAGAAAAACACAAAAGATAAAGCACAATAATCTAAAAAGAGACAGATATATACAAAAAATGCGCAATACAAAATGTATGGAGATTTTATATTGTTATCTCCTTGACTTCCATGTAAATAATACCATACGGTTAGAGAATACTTTTTTGACACCTGTCATTAGTTTCACATCTGGTATTAATCTGTGATTTTATCTAAGCAGTGATACAAGTCCAGCGACGTAAAGTCGATACTTCGCCGTCGTCTACTTTTTTTTGGGAGTCGCGCCGCCGCCCAAGTGAGCAGCTAGAATCGGCTTATATTTGTTAACTTGTTGTGGCAGCACACACCTAAATCTTAAACACGTGTTTAAGATTTAGGTGTGAATGCCGTTTAAGCCGATACTTTTTTTAATTTTCTAATTATCAGTTTTAATTATTTTTGCTTTGCTTATTTTTGCATCTAAAAAAATGTTTACTTATTTTGCTTTCTTAAGCACCGTAAGTTGTTTTTCACGTGGAAAAATTTCACTCGAACTTTAAATTGCAATTTAATTTATAAAAATGAACAATTTTTCAATTTTATAACAAAGACACAATCCCAATAAACACAAAATGTCACTTTTTCCCAAGAAAAATAATAGTCTTGTACATTAAATATACCATACGGTTAGAGACTACTTTTTTGACACCTGTCATTAGTTTCACATCTGGTATTAATCTGTGATTTTATCTAAGCAGTGATACAAGTCCAGCGACGTAAAGTCGATACTTCGCCGTCGTCTACTTTTTTTTGGGAGTTGCGCCGCCGCCCAAGTGAGCAGCTAGAATCGGCTTATATTTGTTAACTTGTTGTGGCAGCACACACCTAAATCTTAAACACGTGTTTAAGATTTAGGTGTGAATGCCGTTTAAGCCGATACTTTTTTTAATTTTCTAATTATCAGTTTTAATTATTTTTGCTTTGCTTATTTTTGCATCTAAAAAAATGTTTACTTATTTTGCTTTCTTAAGCACCGTAAGTTGTTTTTCACGTGGAAAAATTTCACTCGAACTTCAAATTGCAATTTAATTTATAAAAATGAACAATTTTTCAATTTTATAACAAAGACACAATCCCAATAAACACAAAATGTCACTTTTTCCCAAGAAAAATAATAGTCTTGTACATTAAATTTGCGTGAAAACAAACTCTACACAATTTTCACGTGAAACTCACTATCGTGAAAAATCATTTTTTTTATATGGAGTATAACAGTTTTTTCACGTGAAATCGAAACCACTTACCGTGCTTAAGTTGTTTGCGTTTCACGTGAAAAAACTGTTATACTCCATATAAAAAAAATAATTTTTCACCACAATGGGTTTCACGTGAAAATTGTATAGACTTTATTTTCACGCAAATTTAATACACAAGACTATTATTTTTCTTGTGAAAAAGTGACATTTTGTGTTTATTGTTATTGTGGCTTTCTAATTACATAAAAAAAGTTTAATTTTCAGAACTTAAATTAATGTTTAAGGCCTTTAAAGTTTAAGTGGAAATTTTCCACGTGAAAAACAACTTAAGCGGAGAATACACAAGGGAACATTCGTGAAAAATGCCGATTTTTTTGTGAATGTGTGTGTTTTTGTGTGTGTGTGCGAGCTGATATCGTGCAATTCGTGTTTACAAAATTTTTTGATATTTTTTGTTCCCTACTCAATGTTCCTGCGTGTATTCCCCGCTTTACGGTGCTTTAACCTGAACGTCAGAAAATCTTTCAACCCGAATTCCTTCGGCCGCCTCTGTTAATTTTTTTCTTACTTATAGTCTTGACTAGCCATGGATTTGTGCAACCAACGAACAATTTCTTGTTCACCCATGAATTTGTCTCGTGTGGACCACTCTTGTTCATGTTTTGTTCTTGTTCAGACAACGTTGTCAGCACAATTGTTCTCACAACTATGTGCAACAACAACCACGATGCCAGATCTAATTTTTACTTAGTGGCATTACTATAAACAAAAGAAAATATTAGAAAATTAATAAAATGCTAAAAAAAAGTAAAGAATTCGTATTATTATTAAATTTAAAGCAATTTGCTTTTTATTATTGTTAAAAAATTAGTGGAAAACGCATTGAAAACATGAAAATAAATAGTTTCGATTGTGACCTACTCCAACAAAAAAACAAAAAATAATGAATTGTCTGACATTACGTATTCTCCACCCAAAACAAATGAACAAATTTTTTCCCGTTATTCTACCGACGATTAGTTCTTGTGCAAACAAATCGATGTCTCGTCAAGACTCAGAGTAAAAGTTAGCTGCCACTATTTTGCGTCGACTTGAATTAAACTTTTAGTACTTATAGTTGCCAGATGCGTGCAATGGATTTTTGGATTTTCAGTCAATGCATTCACGCAAAGAAAAACGCAAAGATGTGCAAGTGCAAATACTATTCGCACATGCACATGTGCAAAGTATAAAACCAAATTCGCACATGTACATGTGCAAGTGCGAAGTATAAACAAAAATTCGCACATGCAAATGTGCATGTGCGAAATATAAAGACAAATTTGCACATGTGCAAGATGTGCGAAAATGTGCGCACATGTGCGTGCAAATACGAACCCTTGTTAATAGTAGTGCACTTAAGTTAAAAAAAAATTGTACTGCTCACTTTAAAATATAAAGGCCAGTTTTATAGTCAGAACTAAGCCCCCGTTTCCACAAGCAAGTGCAAATACACTCACACTTTTTCACTAATACTATCACACTTATACGACTTGCGGCTCAACTTGCAAGCAAATTTTGAAGACAGTGGATTTTTGATACTTGTGGCAAGTGAAATGACAAAATAAAGAAAACAGTGTTGCCTAGTAATGTTTTCTATTAATTTACTAGTATTTGGTAAAAGTTGTAATGCAACTGATTTTGTATTTATTTGTAAATAAAAGTAAAAAAGAACACAACGGCATATCTTAATGGTAATTTAAAATATCAATTTTAAAATTTAAAAAAAAAAATTGTTAAGAACAAATTTTTTTTCAGCTTTGTTAGAATATTGAATACTTGGCAATACTGGAGTGCTATTTAGTGACAACCTATGCCTTCGACGACATTTGAAAAACGAACTTGCAGCAAATAGTGTGGACACATGTAAAATTTTCATGTTTTTCGGTAATTTTCGAGATTTTCGCTGATAATACATACGTATTATCAACTTGCAACCATTTACTTGCATGTGGAAACGGGGGGTAAAGCAATATTCCTTTCTTAAATATATCTTAAGTAATTTCGTTTAAAATCGATCTTTGTTCTGACAATAAAACTGGTCCTAAATATTAATTTTTAAGTAAAATTCCTCAAAACATTTGTTTAATTGCAAAAAAATGGATAATGGTTTCATATTAATTCTGTAAAAAAAGCTCATTACAAAAAAATTTTGAGAATTATCTGTTAAAAAATGCATAATCTGTCAGGTTTCCTGAGCAAAAGAAATTCTTGAATCCAACAATCTACACAAAATCTCAAAATTAAAAATGTTTGTTTTTGGTCCTCAAAGGACCATAGCCCCCCCCCCCCCCCCATTTGTATCCGCGCCTGGTCTCTAAACACATAATTCAACCGAATGAATTGAAATTTAGGTAAATCACATCCTCACTTTATTCAATATCAAATCATTGATTTAAAGTGATAAGGAATTATTCACTGATTCATAAATTGATTAAATTTTAATGCAAATTTATTCAAAAAAAAGAATAATCCTTTTCAAGCTCTGATACAGAAAAATCTAATCCACGCCGATTGCGAGCCGCCGCCATAATAAATAGAACATTCTGCCGCCATTAAAATTTGGGGTCGGCTTGGAGCTCTGGAGGTGTAGTAGCAATTTTTTCCATCAAAGCTAACAATAAAGTTTTTGCTGAGGAAAATGGTAAAAATACGCCCATTATTATTATTAAATAAAAATTTTATATAGCACTTCTTATTTGCAATGTAGATTCGTTTCATTTTAATACAAAATCGTGCTGGTAAGACTCGTTTGGCCAAATGGTATATGAATTTTGATGATGATGAAAAACAAAAACTCATCGAGGAGGTACATGCCGTTGTAACTGTAAGGGATGCTAAACATACTAATTTTGTAGAGGTTGGTCGATAATATCTTAACATCTTTTAATCCTGCTAATCTATTGAAATATTCTAGTTTCGTAACTTTAAAATTGTGTATCGTCGTTATGCGGGTCTATACTTTTGTATATGTGTGGATGTCAACGACAATAATCTTTGTTATTTGGAAGCTATACACAATTTTGTAGAGGTTCTAAATGAATACTTCCATAATGTATGTGAGTTGGATTTAGTATTCAACTTTTATAAAGTGTATACAGTGGTTGATGAAATGTTTCTCGCCGGCGAGATACGTGAAACTTCACAAACTAAAGTTTTAAAACAACTATTGACATTAAATTCTCTGGAATAAAGGATTCATATAGTAGTATTAAATATTAGAGTAGTCCATCATTCCATTATGCGTATACACCATACCCGCTGTTTTTCAAGTTATACCCTCTTAATAAACGATCCTAAATATCGAATCTTGATTTAGTATATTTCTCTGTAATTTCCTATAAAACGTTGAATTTGCCAAAAACATTTCAACTGTGGTATGGGCAAAAAAAATTGAAACAAAGAGGAAAAGGATTAATATCGTTCAAATATTATTGATATTGTTAAATTAATCAAATAAATGTATTATGTAAATTAAAAATTTTGTTCTCAATGCTATTCATTGCAAAAAGTCAAGTAGTAGTTTCATAAGTTCTGACACAGCAAATGGTACATACATATCACGGAAATGAGAGTTTTCGAGATTCTAAAGTTAGGTTGAGTGTATTAAAAACATGTTCACTGAAACGGATTACAATTTATAGTTCAAAGCATTCAGCCACACTCCTGATTGAGTTTTTTCTATAGCAAAAATATTACTTGAGGGTATCGACTAAAGAAAACGATTGTCTTTATATTTATAATTTATTTATAACATGATGAAGAATTGTTTTTTTTTTCACAATTAAAGAATCCCAACAAACATCGATTCAAACCTTTGGAAAATTAAAAAATTTTTGTTGATATCAAGCTTAAAATTCAAATAATTCTCCATAGTATAATTCTAGTCATTGAATTAAATTTGAGAAACATTTGAAAACAATTTAAGAATTACGTTAGAATTTGCTTTTAAAAATTTCAAATTGTTGTGTTTACCGTAAGTGTATTAACTAAGTGTTATTTTAATTTAAGAAATGGTTTGAGATATTTCGAATTTTTATCAAATTTTTTTTAAAGTAGAAAAATATTTATAATAACATTTGAGAAAGATTCGAAACAATATTTTTTTTCAACAATTTTCTTAACAAATAAAAAATATAGAAAATGTGTATAAATCCCGCGAAATTTTTTTAATGTATACGATGGGCTTAGTTTTGACTTAAAAGGTAAGTGTTAAAATTTAAATATTCTAAGGTAGAATATAAAATAAATCGTTTTATAGTTTTACTACAAGAGACTTGCCATTTGGAGGATCGAAAACCTCACACCCACTTAGATTATGAATATACCCAAGGTAAGTTAATTTTACAAAAATAATTCACTTAATTTTGCGGATAATTCCATATACTTTATTGTAGAAATATGCAAATTCAATGAGCTGTTAATAACAATTTAGATTGCAATGCTATTCTGTATTTTACTAACATACACATATCTTTTCTGTGTATACGCAGAAATCTATTGAAGTAACTCTGAAATATTGCCATCCATTACTCCAGCTCCAAAGGAAATCAAATACCCAAAATCAGGTGGCTTAGATTGTGATAATTGCCAGATGTCGCTATTTAAATATTAAAAATGTTGTGTGCCATTTAATTTTTAATGTATTTCTATTAACATGATCTGTACTTTAAATTCTGCAATCAATCATTTTTTTAAGTGTAAAGAAAATTTAAAAAAAAAATACAAACATACATTTGAAATTTTTTGAAAATAAGCTTTGAGAATGATTTGAATATTACACTTAATACTTATTCTATACGTAGTCTATTTCTCAATTTGAGAAACACATTTGTTATCAAGGAAATCTCAAACTTATTTCTCTAGTTTATAAACGATATAAAATTCTTGAGAACTAGCAAGCAGTTTTTATTGAGAATGCTATTGTTTTGCTGTCGAGAAATAAGCTTTTCTCAACTTTTTCTCAAAGGTTAGGCTTGAAATGAAATTTGTCTTCAAATCAATATTAAATGTTTTTCAATAATTATTTCAATTATTATTAATAGTAATAAGCCATCTAATATTTTGTTTTAAAAAATTTATATTTTTTTTTGTGAAACACGTAAAAAATATTTTGTTAAAAACCGATTTAATAACAGTATTAAGGGAAAATGTTTTTTTTAATTAACAGTTTCGGTATTGGTATCGGTTATCAATTTGAAAGGGTTTTGAAACGGAAAGATTGCGTTTGAAAACCTTGATTTTTATTGTTTTTTTTACTAGAGACCTTAAAAACTAAAAGATAACTACACCCAAAGAAACAAGAATTGTAAGCAGTCATTAAAAAAACCAAAGGACGATTCTTCGATGGATGACGATGGCACGTAATATGGAGCAGCTGCTGATGACTTTATATAAGCTATAAAAGCTATTTTATACCTTTAGTAAACATCACAGGCTACTAATTTATAAACAAAAATCTCTTTTTTTTTTGGCTGAAACTGAAAAATATTGATTTTTTAATACCTAAAAATTAATGAGTCTGTGACAAATCTTTAAAACTCAGATGAAACCAAACATGTAAAATGTGATGATATTAAGCTGCCTACACACGTGGAACATTCGTCACAGAACATGTGTTTCTATTTTTTATTTTAATTTTTTATACAGACGATGCCACACAACGAAATCTCAAACGAAACATAAGTTTTGTTTGTCGAACTGATCACATGAAATATGCGCGCAAGAAAATCAAATTAATTTAATTTTTCATATGCTGCTGTTTTTTAGTTTTATTTTTTTAGCTATCACATTTTATGTCCCATAATTGGGAAAAATGTGATAAAATTAATCCAGTTTTCATTATTTGTAATTGTCGCCATTTACGTATCATTTTATTTACTTCGTAAATACAAAAGCACTTCACAGTACGACTGCTCTCAATGAACTAACACAGCAAGAACAGTAAACGTCGATGCACACGATGGAACAATGAGTTTGGAAACACTAAATATCAAAAAATTTTGATAACACAAATTTCACCACGATATATTGATACACTATGAAATGCAATCTCTAAACCATTGACAACTGCTGTCATACACAATTTTTTTAATTAGTAACAATTTTGAAAATGTTTTGTAATATTATTGAACATTTCAGTTGATTAAATGCACTTTTTGCTATTTGAAGAAAAAATTATTCTTTGCAATACAAAAATTTTAATAAAAACTAATTCTTGACAACTAGAGATGGTACTTTTACGATAAAAATTAGTGCCAACAATATAAGAGGTGACAAATTTAACGCAAACTCTACGAGATTTCTATCCAGTGTAGATGTGCCTTACCGCCGGTCTAGATTAGCAATAAATATCTTAGCAATAAGTTAAGTACGTCGGCAGAATAACGGCATAAAATTGCTTATTGCCGAGCTTATGTTAAGGGTATGAGAACACGTAATTATGTTAACTCATAATTTGCAATAATTCAATGAAGAAGGTTATGGGACACTGACTAGTAAATACCATTGTAAAAATCCAAAATCGATAAATTTTTTTGTTTTTTATTTATAATTAGTTGAATTATATTTAATTCTTCTTAATTCAATTAGTTTTTTTGTTTTTCTTGCTGTTTTTTTCTTTTATTAGTGGCGTCCTTTTTTATAAATGTCAAACTAAAATGTCATCTGAGTTTGACATTTCATCTCAGCAATATGATGGCAATAATTGTTAACGAACCCCCAGTCTAGACTAGCAATAAATATGATTACATATATTGCAGCAAATGTCAAAATTATGTTATCTTCAGTGTAGACCCCAATAATATGCCATTCAAATTAAAGAGGTTACTAATCTCCTCCTTTTTTGTTCTTTATTCTATTGCCATATAGTGTCAAAAAATTATTATATGTAGTAATAGAATAAAGAATAAAAATGAGGAGATTTAGTTATGTCGTTCATGTGATATGCTAAAAATCTGCTTTTGTCAAACGAAATATGCTAAAAAGCATTTAGCATATTTTTCTAAAAAAAATATGCAATTTACGAACTAAATCTAGCAGAAAATATGCTAAAATGACAACACTGCGTTTATGTGAATGGCCTATTAAAGCCCCGTTCACATTATCACACAAGTGCTTATACTTTTCTTCACACAAGTATGACAAAAAGTATGCTGAAATTGTCTGGTTGTCAAAAAAGTATAAAAGAAAATCTTTTCAGTGTTTAGACTGTTATCGACACACACAACAAATAAATTAAAACAGTAATTTTTTCTTGTATTATTACTTTTTTTCACCACTAGTTGTTATTAATCTTTGTTTAACATTTTTTTGTGAATAACATAACACTTGTATTGAGACAAGTGGTAACTTTATGAAATATTTCAAAAAATAAATCTTGTCGAAAAAGTGTGACCGTATTTTAAAATGTGCGCACCCATTTTGACATGTGTGTAACGAACAGTGTTCACACTATAATACATTTTCGTTATACAACACATTTCTGACATGAATAACACACTTATGTGATAATCTAAAACGGCATTCACACCTAAATCTTAAACACGTGTTTAGCTAAAAGGAGTGTAAAAGAATAAAGAACTGCTGTAGTAGAATAAAGAGCTAAAATACGTGTCTTAGCTAAATACATGTTTAAGTATTAGGTGTGAATGCATTCGCCGCTTTAGTGCAGCAACATCACTGCAATGTGGCAACCATTCGTTGGATGAAAATCCAAAAATCCATTGCACGCATCTGGCAACTATAAGTACTAAAAGTTTAATACAAGTCGACGCAAAATTGTCAGCGGCAGCTAAGAAAAAAATGTGATAGAGGCGGCTGATGGTTTTCGGCTTGAAAGAAATTCTGAAGCTGCCTACACACTAGGGAACATACTTAAAAAAAGAGAGCATTTTTTGTGAATGTGTGAGTGCTTTTGTGTGTGTGTGCGTGTTGAGAGCGTGCATTTCGTGTTTACAAAATTTTTTGATATTTTTTGTTCCCTCAACCATGTTCCCTAGTGTGTAGGCAGCTTGACGTTCCTCTAAAGAAAGCAACGTAAGTTAAAATTTTTTTTACAGGCAAAAATAAGCTTTAAAATTAAATTCAAACTGATAATTGAGAACTTAAAAAAGTATCGGCTTAGCTGCCACTACAAGCTAAAAATAGTAAGCCGATACTGGCCGCTTAGTTCGGCGGCGGCTAGACTCCCAAAAAAGTCGGCGGCAGCGGCGCACTAACTTTGCGTCACTCGACTTGTATCACAGGTGACGTGTGTGTAAGTCGTCGCCATCTTTTGTTGGAAAAAATTTGCTTTCGAGAAAAAGTTCACTTTTTTGATAATTACGCTTTAAAAAAAAAAAGAAAAACAACGCGAATAAAATATATATAAAATAATTTAAATATTAAACTAAAAAGCTTTTAGTAATTACAAAAATTTCTCAACGTAATAAAAATCAAATACATTTATTGTCCACGTCAAGAAAGTGATTAACAAACTATTAAAAAAAAGTTATTTTATATATATATAAATTAAGGAAATTAATCGCCAACTTTAAGAAGAAAAACTACAAAAAATGTCTGCTATAAATCCAGAATAGTAAGTTGAAAGAAATACAAATTAAAAAATTTGATATAAAACTAAATTTCCATTGTGTTGTGCCCAAAAGTAAGAAAATAGGTATTTTGCGACGTCATTTTTTCATTTCAGTGTATTTTGTATGCTGATTAAGTAGTGTATGAACAACGACGACTATGGCCCACTCCCTTTTTTTAGTATGTGCAATGAACAAAAACGACCCCTACAATATTTTAGATAACATCGACGACGACAATGATACCACTAAATTACCAAAGGGGATGCATTCAATTATCGCACTATCTGTATCCCTTTCCTATCTTCATTGTGTTATTTGAGCCATCATTTCATTTGCGTTTTTTTGGAGTTCATTTGATATTTTCAAAATGAAACCTTTGTTCTCAATTATTTTTAAATCGTTTTTGTTTTCTTTTTCATAATGCATTTATATAGTAAATAGAAAACAAGTATGTATAATCTGAATCTGATAGTTTTAAAAATAAATAACTTTAATAAAGGGGCGGATGAGTCACGGGCTTACCTCCAGCTCTGCTGTTTTTTTAAATTTTCATTTTATTCTGCTTTTATGTTTCTCTGTTTGCCTGGTATATTGTATGATGTATAATATTTTTTATTTTCCTTTTTTCGTTGCCTCTACCAGACCTTGAAAAAGAAAATTCTTTTTTGAATCAATTCATATAAAGTTGATTCATTTTATAAATCAGTGAATATAGTTACCTTAAATCAATGGGCAAGTTTACCAGAGAAACCCGCTACCGCTACAAATGATATGTAGCGCTTTATGATTACCTTAATCTGGTGAACGATGCTACTTTTGTTTTTGTTTTAAAATAAAAATATTTGTAGATGTTTCATTGATTTTTTCGAAATTTTTTATTCCTTTATGATCATATTTGTATATGTTTATTATTCTTTAAAAAAATATACAAAAAAACAAACGACAGCTGATGTATCATTAACTGCTCACAAGTGGCGTAAAATTTTTACGCTACCGCAACATGTTAACTTAGCGGTAGCTAATCAAATCGTTCACCAGATTGTTGAGTAGCGGAATAGGTTGCGTTTACACTTGCATCGAAATCCCGAGATTTCGCTATTCACCACTCTCAAAAAACAATGAAGAAAAGCATATAAACGTTAAATTTTTAGAAAATGAATTTATTAGACCCAACTATGTGTGCTTTATTAAAAATTGCACATATATATGCTTTTCTTCATTGTTTTTTCCGAGTGGTGAATGGCGAAATCTCGGGATTTCGATGCAAGTGTAAACGCAAACTTAGCAACAGTTGAGCGTCTGGTAAACACATTCAATGATTTGGTATCGAGTACTCAAAATTTAGCTATCATTTATTTCAATTTATATTGATTCAATAATATTTTTTGTGATTTAATTCGCGAACTATAAATCAAGCAACCATAATATAATTTTTTTTTTGATTTTTGAAAATTAAAAGGTTTTGTTAAAGTTAAATTGAATTAAGGAATTATGTATGTGTTTAAAGGTCTGGTCTCTACTATAGTATATGTATTTTGTACATTTTGTTTAGCCGCATGCTTTTGTTGTATTTTGCTTCTTGTTTTGAATTTTTGAATTTGATACGTAATCATTATTCGTCTGTTATTTTTTTCTATATTTTTTTTTTCCTGATTGAAAATAGCAATAGTACTTTCAGTTTTTTCTGAGTTAAAGGATATAGTTAAGTCGAAAACAACTAATAACAATGACTATATAATTAAAAGACTACCCAACTCTCCCTACCTCTGTTAAATCTCTCTCTTCTTAATATGTATCGAAAAATTCAGCAATAAGTATTACACACGTCTGCAAAGGCTAACATTTTTCGATACAAACTGTTATTGTACGAATGAGGCGATGAAAACCGTGTGCTACTAATAATGCCTAGGAACTTGTAAAAATTCAAAAAAAAAAAACCAAAGCATACAAAAACCAAAGCATAGAAATTTATCAATATTTTATGTGTATGACAAGAGATCCAAGGGCTGCATAATTAAATTGTATTTTCTAAGTTTGGAAATTAGTAATCGTGGATTCATCAAAAAATTTATATTTGTATGACAAGAGATCCAAGGGCTGCATAATTAAATTGTATTTTCTAAGTTTGGAAATTAGTAATCGTGGATTCATCAAAAAATTGTTCATATAACAAAAAAAATCAAGGCATATACATACAGGGTGTTTTTTAAGCCCGATAGAATTTTAAATTGTAAAAAATAACAAATTGCACTACTGCCACCACTTTCTAAAGAAAACTGATAAGGGGATCTGGAAAATTCCCGAAACGATCGTCTTTTTATTCCTGAAAGTGTAGAGGTTTTTAAAAGCAAAAACTCTGTGAAGTATTTGTCAGGAGAATATCCTGATCAAGAAAAATAGCAGTTTTTGAAAAAAGTACTTTCAAATACTCTTATATACAAATTAATTACTTTTTAAGACTATAGTTTTAAGAAATATAAAATAACCTGTTTTTGTTCGTCTACCAACTATATATGGCCCTAAGGACTCAGTTGGTTTATTTGAATAATAAATAATAAATAAATAAAATAAATTGGCCTCGAACTGAATTAATAAATTTGTAATTAAAAAAAATTAAATTTTATCAAAAAAAAAAGATTCCAAAGATCGTGGCATTATACATTTGAAAATGATTTCGGGCATATGGCCACCGCAGCTGTTCTTGATAAAGCGTATTCTGGACTTCCAATTTTGGGCCACTTTTTCGAGCATTGCTGGCCGTACGTCACGAATAACACGAACAATGTTTCCACAGGAAATAATTGAGAGGTGTCAAATAGCACGACCTTGGAGGCCAATTGACAGGTCCATTTCTCAAAATCAACTTATTGCCAAATTTTCATTTTAATATAGTAATGCAAGGCCGTCCAGGCCAAAATACAAATATGTATTACAGTGCAAGCTCGATTTTCGTGACGAATTAAAAACCAGACCTGTCGAGAAAACTGAATTTTCGCGTTAACAGAACGCAAAATTTAATTGAAAAATTTTATGTAATTTTTAAAATTAGAATTGTTTTTATTGATATATTTACATTTTAAACAATTTTGAAGAAATTGGAGATTTTGAGTTGCTTTTTTGGCAAATTATTTTTTAAAATAACAGCTGAATCACGTAGTTCATATAGTGCTGTTGTCGGCTTCTCATTTTCCAAAGCCATTGTATGTATATGTTTATCGATGTTATAGTCCACTTTAACTTTGTTTTTTCATGACCACTATCGTATAAATCCTCGGATTCCGTATCTCATAATTCCATTTGCACCTCATTGCTTTCCACATGAAATTCTTCTTGAATACAGTTGGCCGTCACGATAGTGGGTAGTCGCGAATACCGAGCTTGCATTGTACATAATATTAAAAAACCTAACCAATCATTATAACCTAATTTGGATTCCCAGCCATAAGCATAAAAAGAAAATCAAAAACTTAAAAAGGTCCCAATCAGTGGCAATATAACAACGGAAGTAGAAACTGAGATTCATAACCAGTTTGCTACATTAAAAGTTCTCCAATTTAATTAAATGACCAGTTATTTATAAAAACGCATATTTGTAAACCTATATAAATGTCAAAAGATCGCAAAAATATGAATCTATTACATAAGGGAGAGGAACTCCACTCTTAATTACTCTATGAAACAATATCAAATTACGATATTTCACAAAATTCTGAAAAGAACAACCAAGGAAATTGTGAACATAATTAGTAATATGATCCCAACGCCTAACGCCTACTATACGCCTTAGCTTATTTAAAGTGACGACAGAAGAGCCTGATACAACCTCAAGGCCATACAAAATCTGCGGTATAAGATGTGCAGGAGCTAATCTTTGTTTCATGCGGAAAGGCAAGGTATACATTTCGTCATATGAAATCAATAAAGCCGTAAGTTACAAAAAATTCGAAATCGACTTTTTGATCGATTATGATGCACCGTATCAAAATACATATTCCTGCAAAATTTTACACTCCTACGACTAAACGCGACGATTTTGTTAACAAAATTCTGAATAACCCCCCAGGTGGAAAATTACGATCGTGAAAACGTTTTAAAAGCATTTTATAAGGTGGTACAAACGTTTTCAGAATATATCGATTTACAAGTTTAAAGCGTTTTGACAACGCCCCAAATGATAACCATGATTTACGGTGTGAGGGTGGTATTTTATAACGTTTTCAAAGCGTTGCATAAAAAAAACTTTAAAATGCTTTTTTAACCGGTATGTAGAACATTCTGGTTTACAATTTCAGAGCATTGTAAAAACATACCAATGATAACCATGATTTACGGTCTCAGGGTGGTATTTTATATCGTTGTCAAACCGTTCCAAAAACAAACTTCAAAGTACTATCTCGACGGTATATAAACGTTATTACAACATACCAATTTTAACGCTGTCAAATCGTTAGATAATAAACAAATGAAGTACTTTGCCATCGTTTTAAATACAAATATGGGAATCATTTTTATATATTAACATTTTTAATAAATTATATTTTATTAAATTTGAATTAAAATTTATTGTAAAGTTATGAAAAATACACTTAAATTGATAAACTTAAACATAAAAAGTATTTTATTCAGGATTTTGAATTATTTAAAATATTACAGAGAAAAAATGCTTGTACTGTTGGGTTATTCTCGACGAAAATTTTATCATATTAACAAACAAATCGGTTGTATGTAGAAACATTTGATTTTTGAAATTATATTCTAAAACAATATTTATACCAATTGAAATCGCGGAAACTGCGTAGAAAATTAAACATTTCAAAATGATATTGAAAAAATTATCGATTAAATTGTTAATTTTTATACCCTACACCACTGTGTGGTCAGGGTATTATAAGTTTGTGCTGATTGTTTGTACCACCTTATAGTATACCGATCGGTTCAGAATTTTTTTTATTTCGATTTAACGATGTCCGTCTGTCCGTCCGTCCGTCTGTCTGTCTGTCTGTCTGTCCATGCAATCTTGTGCGCACTCTACAGGTCGCACCTATTAAGATATTTTGATGAAATTTGGTACGCAGACCTATGTTGGCCCAAGGACGAACAAGTTTGATTTTTTTGAACATCGGTCCATGTTTAGACCTAGTGCCCATATAAGGGTCCTATCAAAATTATACTGTTTATACGCTGCAGGTCGTAAATATTAAGATATTTTGATGAAATTTGGTACACAGACCTACATTGGGCCAATAACGCAGCCTATTGATTTTGGTAAACATCGGTCCATGTTTAGACCTAGTGCCCATATAAGGGTCCTACCAAAATTATAATGTTTATACGCTGCAGGTCGCAAATATTAAGATATTTTGATGAAATTTGATACACAGACCTATATTGGCCCAATAACGCAGCCTATTGATTTTGGTGAACATCGGTCTATGTTTAGACCTAGTGCCCATATAAGGGTCCTACCAAAATTATACTGTTTATACGCTGCAGGTCGCAAATATTATGATATTTTGATGAAATTTGGTACATAGACCTATGTTGGCCCAAGGACGAAGCCTATTGATTTTGGTGAACATCGGTCCATGTTTAGAACTAGTGCCCATATAAGGGTCCCCCCAAAATTATATTGTTTATACGCTGCAGGTCGCAAATATTAAGCTATTTTGATGAAATTTGGTACATAGACCTATGTTGGCCCAAGGACGAAGCCTATTGATTTTGGTGAACATCGGTAAATGTTTAGAACTAGTGCCCATATAAGGGTCCCCCCAAAATTGGCTTGGTTACAAACTGCAGGTCGCAAATATTAAGATATTTTAATGAAATTTGGTGCGCTGACTCACATTATAGAAAATTTTGACATAAGCCCCATTTTAACCCATTCGAATTTCGGATCCAAACAATACACCAAACTGGTGTAGGGTATTGTATAGTCGGCATGCCCGACTTTAACCTTTTTACTCGTTTTTAATTCACTTCATATATTAAAGAAATATTCTAGTAATTAAAGAAATTTTTAGCATCAAACATTGTAAACACAATTGTGATAAATGGCCAAATATATAATGAAACAACTAATGTTTTTCAGTATCCACTTTCATCAAATGAAATTGGATTGTATAATGTAAAAAAAATTTAATGAAAATTATGCTGATATTAGTATACAATTAGTGCAAGTTAAGTGTATTCTTAAAAATTTTCATAATGAGACCATTGCTATAACTCTTTTACATAAATAATGATTGCTATAACGCTTTTCACATAAATAATAAAATGTAATTAAAATTATATATGTATATAAAAAACTTTTTTTTATCATTTTGATCAAACACTTTAAAAAGGGGACTCGTGACATTGGAATGCACTTTTTCGAACATTTTGCAGGCGCTTTAAATCAATGTTTTGGCAGTGTTCTTAAATAATCGGTTATATATTCTTTGTTTTAATGTTTTAACAGTGTTTTTAACAGTGTTTTTATTTCACAAACGGTTGTAAATTTTGTATGAAAAGCGCTCCTAAAATAGTTTTTGTTAACGTTCGAAAAGCAATCCAAAATAATGTTTTTCAACGCTGTGAAAACGCTTTTTTTTTGTACCATTGAAAACAAACGCTTTCACCGCGCTTTGTTTTTTGTACCGTCTTCAATTTCCACCTGGGCCCAAGTGTAGCGCAAACAATTTTAAAAAGTTGTTTGCTTCTCCTGTAAAATTTTTTAAATTTTGGACCGGGAATCCCGGGAATTCAAAAAATGCGGTTAAAATAATAAAGTTAATTATTTCTAATTTTCTTATGCAAAATTTTCCAACGTTTTTAAAAAAAAGTGGAATTTTACATTAGGCTTGTTTGTTTACATACTACAATTTGCTACTTTTACCACAACTGGAAAAATTCAGAAATTAGACAAAACAACAATTGTAGTAAAAGTAGTAAGATTTTCGAGTAAACAAACACACTGATAAATTTATGTACTTGATTGAACTTATATATTTTTTAAGAAAATCACTCAATTAAATAGTGTTTGTATAAAAAATTTTGACTCGCACTTATTCTGTACAGAATTAAAGACAAATTTGCCAATTGATATTAAAAAATCTTCAAATAAGTTAAAATCTACATTATAACCTACAGAGAACCCCATAAAGAAAATCTGATGATAGTGCTTGATAGCAGTTGAAAATGCATTAATTGTCGACCATTGGTTCTAGAAAAGTTTCTTTCATAAGTTTTTTCTCTATTTGTTGCAAAATAAATTGTGAATTCCATTTAGAATTTGTCATATTTGGTCTTAAAGCCGAACAAAAATAACACTCATTGTAACAATCTTCAGTACCCCGTTCTTTTATTTCTCGCATCAAAAAATTTTTCGCAAAAATCATATTTTGCACAGGGTAAGCCGCAAACAATGAAATATATTGAAAAAACAAAAGCCATGTAACATATTTCTCTACCTACAATAATTATGTTTTTAACGAAACACAATGCATCCACAGTAGAGTGGGGCGATTTGTATGGACAAAAAATTTTTTTTTTAGCATGAGGAAAAAAAAATTCCACTACGACATATCAAAAAAATCATTTTCGAGGCGCCCGAATTTCAATTTTTGCAATTTTCTAATAAATGCTAGATTAGCGCCATCTTGCGGTGGCTTTTTGAAACAACTACTGAAGTTGTAAACAATATAACATTACAACCTTGCCAGAAAGGTATTAAAAGGTATAAAAGTAATTAACCATTAGTTTAATTAACCATATAAGGCCCTAAGGGCTCGGTTATGTAATAGAAGAATTAATAAAAAAAAAAAAAAAAAAAAGTATATAAGTAAAATTATTTTCTGCTTGTTTTCATCAACATCATCATCATCATCATTTCATCATCATTTCATCATCAAGCAGAAAATAATTATACTTATATACTTTTATAAGGAATACCTTTCTGGAAAGGTTGTAATGTTATATTGTTTATAATTTCATTAGTTGTTTCAAAAAGCCAACGCAAGATGGCGCTAATCTAGCATTTATTTAAAAATTGCAAAAAATTTAAATTCAGGAGCCTCGAAAATGATTTTTTTGATATGTCGTAGTGGAATTTTTTGCTCAGTACAATCCCAAGAATCAGAAACGCGAAGCGCCCATTAAGATGTTCAAATCGCCCCACCCTAATCCACAGTTGTAAAATTTACAAAATATAAAAGATTTAACACTAAAATTCTAGTCAACTTTATCATCTCATAACTCACCCTGTATAAAGCAGGGTGACCGACCACGCATTTCTCGATGCGAAAATATCTCACATTAGATGCAGGAACGATTTGCAGGTCAACTAAAATCTACGGTAAAATATTTCTCATAATTTTAAAAAATTTTCTAAAATTGTTTTCTATCCCTTTAGAAAAACGTGTAAGGCCACACAATGTAATCGATTTGGTGTACTTCATTTTGTGCGTACTTACGATATGGGATACCTGTGTATAACATTGTATATGAAACAACGTAAGTACGCACAAAATGAAGTACACCAAATCGATTACATTGTGTGGCCTTACACGTTTTTCTAAAGGTATATTAATTTTTTTATTTTTTTTTGACGGACAAATTTTTAGTCTAAAAATTATATATATAAATATAATAGTGGTATTCATCTAACTGCATTTATGCCCTCGTAAATCGTATTTTTGTAATCGCGTATATTTGTAACTTTACCTGTTTATTTGAATGAATGCGCCTTTTAAAACTATTCACATTTCAATTTTGCATCGTTTAATTTAAGAATAAATAAAACAGAAAATATAAAAAAACAAAATCAGTTCGCCGTGAGTCGCCGAAGAAGAAGGTTATCTCGAGACCTGTATTATATTATTTAATAAGGAATAACGGTTAATCGTTTTTGTTTTGCGATACTCTAAAGCGTGTCTCAGCATGCCGTTAGACTGTGTAGTCTGACCACATGCAAACCGGGCGAATTCCCTTGGAGACATCGTTTGTTCTTTTATGGCGTGTTGGGGCCTCATCTCGCTGAACCTCCATTGTGAAGGCAATGGTTGCTTTGTCACGTGTTGCTGTTGTTCCAGCACGTCTGTTATCTATAAGTTATTATAATTTACGCGCATTATGGTCCAGTTACCCCGCGCTTTTTTTTTATATATATTGTAAATTTATTTATAAAGTATATTTCAATAAATAAATAAAACAACAAACAAAATAATTTTATTTTTGACAATATTCAAATGTGTGTATAAATACTAAAAAGTTGACACACAAAAATGTAAGCGTATATTTACGAGGGCTCGTAAACTAATTTTGACATTAATCGAGTAAACTTACAACATATACACAGTATACGAGGCGTAAATACTTTAAATGAATACCTTTAATATATTTAAATATAATATTTAAATAAAAAGTTCACGTAGAACATAGGGCGTTAACCAGGTACTCAGGTACCAGATTCACAAACAGGGCCAGTCAGACACTGATGTTTGCAGGTTTTGTGAGCTGGAAAGTGAGACATCGGAGCATATTTTCTGCGAATGTCCGAGACTGTGTGACAGGAAACTCAGATTTCTGGGTGACCGTTTCGTGTCATCTTCGGACGTTTGGGGAAATTCTAACGGGATTATTGGCTTTATTGGTAGCCTGAATCTCTAGGTAACTCGAGCTGATTCAAGTTTTGTTTTTGTGCAACGTGTGCACGTTTTTCGTGGCCGTCCTTGCTTTCGTTGGCCTTGAGGATTCCAATTGAGCGCGGCTCTAGCGATTTCTGTAGCTAAAATTAGTTTTAGTTTATTCAATTTTTTAAAATATATAATTAAGACTTACAGCTATGGACATGGAAATAGCATACTTTTATGTGTTAAGAAACATAATTATTTATTTTGAAAAATAAAACAAAAATAAAATAACGGGAAGTGTTATTATTAGGGCAAGTTTAAAATGGCACAAAAAAAGTTGAAATTGGCAGGCAAAATGGCACGAAAAATAGTAAAATTTTCACAAAAAACGCAAAAATGGCACGCTTATTCCAAAAATTTTAAAGTATAATAGTTGATTTAAGTGTCTTTCTGAATGTTTTTAACAAAAATACAATAATGAAGGAATTTATCGTTGAACTGCTAAAGTGCATTCGCCGTATATTGGTATGATTTAAAAAAAAATTGGAATTTTATTAAATATTAAATATGATTCTCTTGTGTCTGTTAAATTTTTCAATAAAAATGTTTTCTTCTTCTTCTTCCTATAAATCAACTCTAAAAATATCATTTTTTTAATTTTTTCCAAAAATTATTTACAAAGATTGAGTTTTTACTGAATTTTATAGCATTTTTATAATGTAAAGTGTAAAAAAATAGACAAAATGGCTTTTTTTTTGGCAAGGATTTGTAAAAATGGCATTTTTACAAAATAAGTGAAAAAATGACAAAAATGGCATTTAATGGCAAATGCCAAAAAAATTGCCCTGGTTATTATTGATGATTGTAATTCATTCTTTATTTAAATAAAAATCCTTCAACTATTTTATATATATTGGTAAATATGTATAAACTAAAAAAATACCTGAAAATACGACACATTTTATATTTTTACAAAAAACCGTACATTTTTTGGGTTTTTAAAACAATTATTATTTTTTAGCGTTAATATAAAACCATTATTTTGTGCTGTATCCATTATTATCAATAACCGCTTCGCATCTTCTTTACATACTCTCAACTAATCTCTGTCATCTTTCTTTTGGTATAGAATACCAGGCTTCTTGAATACCAGCCCAAAGTTCGGTGGAATTTTTGTAATTGTTTTGCGAAACTTTTGTTTTTACATCATTCCATAGATTTTCTATTGGATTAAGGTCCGGACTTTGGGCTGGCCAGTCCAAAAACCGGATTGTAAAAACCAATCCTTCACTATGTTCAACGAATGCTTCGGTCTTGCATAAAGATCCACTTAACTGGCATATTTTCATAGGCAAATGGCTCCATAACATTCTTAAGAATACCATTTTGTCCTCTACTTTTATGATAGGCCCAACACCACGCCAGGAAAAAGCCCCCATACCATAATATTACCCCCACCGTGTTTCAAGGTCTTCTGAGTGTACTTAATGTTTAAAGCCTGGTTTTTTGGGCGGTGTACAAATGTTCTACCATCTAGTCCGACACGATTTACCTTCGTTTCATCGCTCCAAAGCACATTTTTCCAAAAGGAAAACTCATTTCCTTTGTGGGTTTTGGCAAAATCAATGCATTTCTTAATATTTTTTCATGAAAGAAGAGGCTTCTTTCTACTTATTCGTCCAAATAAGTTTGCTTCATTCAGTCTTCTTCTTACAAACCTGTCTGACACTTAAAAGTTGAATTTTTCCCTGATTTCATTATTTGACGGGAGGACATAAAAGGGTTGAGTTTGCTTTTGCGCACTATAGTCCTGTCCATATATTACCAGATTAAGGTAATGGTAAACCTGCCCAATTATTGTCTCATAAAATCAAGGTCTCAGAGTGAAAATTTGTATTTTAAGGATATTAAGGGTTTTCATATAAAATCGTATTCTACTCGTAAACAGCGTAAACCTGGTATGTTTGTGAGTTTAATGTCAAACTCCAAACATAAAAAATATTGTTTGTATACAAGGTTTACAAGGAATTTACAAGTTAATATGAAAACTCCTAGTGTGTTTTTCCACAAGTTGTAAAAATACCCAGTGCATTAAATTTTTTAAATTTTTCTTTGAAAAAATTATTATTTAAATAAAAAATTTCTTCTTAAATTTAACTTGTTAATATATTAAAGTGATTTTACTTTAAATTTTGCTTATTTTAATCTTTTTTTAAAACTTTTGTGAGGCTGTCGTGAACAAAAACTTATACGACAGTTTTTGGTGTATTCGACCGACAAAAACGACACTCCTGATACCAAAAAATTACTTTTGGCAAAAACGACAAATTTTTTTGTCTTATACGACTACCGCAAATAGGTTGAAGAACTTGTGTAATGTGGGAGGCATATAAAATAATCTCACGTACACGAAGGAAAAAATAAATAATACCAGAAAACTCAGAAACTTCTTTCTACTCACTCTCACTCACGACTACTAATCCCATTAAAAAAAAATTCGCAAGATCACTAAGTTCTATCGAAATACAGAAAAAATTACCAAAAATCTATAATGAAATAACTAATGCACGAACAACATTATCTCACTAACGCTCATGCATGAGTCATGTGTTCATCACGCGTTAAAAAACTGTTTAGATTTATGAAACTAGCTGTTGTACCAGGGTACCTTGATTGTCTGTTTGCGTTATGATGTTTGGATGTGCTATGATAGTTAAAATAGAATAATAAACCGTGGTAGACCCTCTCTTTAAATTGCATTAAATAAATATATATATATTGGGCTTTCAGCTTTGCACTATGCTTAAAGATATTTTTATTCATGTTTGTTTTAGTAAAACAAAAAAGTACAATATGTAAATGCGTTAGTCTTTATTTTTCTGAAAGTTCATTACCAATGCTATTTGTGTGACCTGTTTATCAACAAAGCAACATTTTATGGCATAAGCTGAACATAAGATTTATCTGTATTCGTTTATAATGATAATATTGATTACTGATTAATATTTAGGGACTTGGCGTTGTTGTTTTAATAAACAAAAAACTAATGATCATATTTATGTAAATTATATTGCAATTGATCTGACCAAGGCCCTATAATACAGTGTCCCGTTAAAAATTAACCTAAATTTATATTCAAATTTTATTTGGTAAACAACATCAAATGCGCCAGCTAAAGTCCCATTATGTTAATGGGGCTTATAATTTTGTTTTTAAAAATTTCAGATTCTGGAATGATTACAAAAACATTCGAAAATATTAGTTGCGTTTTTAAAATTGTCTCCCCGTATACAAGTCTGAAATGAATACCTTTATTATTCAGTGTTTCAAAAAAACTAATGTTCGGCGCTGTTCTAAGTTCCTAATCCACATAAAAAAATCTAAAGTGAAACATTCAGAATTTTTTTGCTGTTCTGTTATCCACATCCGAATTATTTTTTTCGTTTTATTTCGTGTGGAAAAAGCTTGGTGAAAGTAAAACGAATATATACATTTTCTGCAACAATTAATATATAAAAATTCATCTTAAAATTTGTTTAAAAATTCTAGAATTTGTTCGAAACAGCAAATTTCAGAAATTTTTAATTCCGCGTGATTTTACAAATCCACTAATTAAAAAGTTTTGGAACTCAGAACAGGGGTGTTATATATTTTTCTTTTATATTATTTATAAATATACCCAGGTAGAAAAATAGAAACGGCACAATGTCGGTATGGTATTGTAGACGGAAGTACATGTAATCGCAATGCGTCGGATTTTCAACTTTCACTGGACTAGCATGTTGTCGAAATGATAACACCAATAAACGCTTGGCCGTAGCTATTTCGCAACGTTGGCGCAGGCTTGAGATTTAATTTTTTTGGTACTGGGATACATTTAATAACAAATTTAGTAGTTTGCTACTAGTATTTTACTGTCCTTTTAGTGTACATCACAGATTTTTAATGTATTCTTTCGAAACTTCACAAGAAAAGAAATATATCTACAATTATAATTGTGTAATATATGTAAAAATACGTAAAATTTATAAAATTTTTATTTTTAATAAATTTTCAGAAAACAGTACTGGCAAAGCACGTTTTCAGTAGTATATGCATTTCGTAAAAAAGAGTGTTCTCCCAGTACAATTTTTGTTCTAACGTCGGCAATTTCTACCTGGGTAGTTTTTCAAAATATAACTACAAAAATAATTGTTACTTTTTCTCTTAACATTTACAAATTTACGCCTCAATTCATAAATACTTTGTAAAGTTATAGCAGGTTTACAAATCGTCATTTTCATACAAAATTTGTTCCATAACCCTCCCATAATTTTAAAAAGCGTTTTTGAATTTAGGGGTTAATCTATTGGCTTGTTTTATAGTTCTTCCTGTTTTCGTTACATATTTTTTAAACTCATCTATTCTACTTTCCATTGCCAATGCAACACTTGGTTGAATTGTTTCCTGTGATTTATAATGATTTTCAAAAGTTTTATTTTCTGGTGTGTTTTTAATATGCTCTTGGTTTCCCTGTAAAGAGTACCATTGTCATCTTCTATTATAAACGATGTTGGTTGTTTACATGATTCTATAATACGTCCTGGAAACCAACAACTTGTGGGTGTTTTCTTAAACATTACACTATCCCCTTGATTAACAGGTTTCAGTTTTCTTGACTAAAAGGTTATCCAAATGAGAAGCAACAAAATTACAATGAAGAGAAATTTCCTCATCCATTTCAGTCAATGCATTATCATGTAAAGGAGCTCTAGATAATGTATCCGCAATTTGTAAACACTTTCCCGGCTTGGACTCAAACGGGGTGGCAAGACTTTTCGCTGCGTGCCAGAAACGGACAAATTTTTTTTGTAAAAATTTCTTGCGTGCCACCTTAATTTTAGTTGTCTTTTAAAAGTAATTTTTTAAAAATTTCTAAAATTTGGAAAATTTCTCTCACAGATGTACATATTTATCAGCGCTACGGATAACCCCCATGAAATAACCCCAAAGGGAAAAATTAAATAACATCCAAGAAATGACGTAAAAATGTTTGACTGTAATTTAATTTTTGGGGGTTTATTTAATCATTAAATATTGACATTATTTCATTATAAAAAATCCCCAATGAAATAAAATTAAAACAGTTTGAACATTGGGTCATATGAATAAAACTTAGCAATTACTTCGAAGTAATTACTTTGGGCTTAGGAATGTCTTTTAACTCTAAATTTACCAATTGGCTGGTAGAATAGCATGAAATTTAAATGAAAATTAAAAAATTAAATTTCTAGTCTACTCCCAAGCAGACTAGATTTGTGAAGTAATTGCTTAAAAAACCCTGTATTTCCCCCTATTAGTAATATCTATTTTTTATTCATACGAGCCATTAATGCTTTTTCATTTTTTTGGGGGTCATTCCATTTTTGGTGGTTATTTTATTTTGTTAAAAAAAGTTAAATTTTTGGGCGCCATCAATTATTTAAGTACGTAAGAAACTAATTGAAAAATGTACTTCGGGCAAAAATTTGATTTTGTTAAAATAAATCGCGCGGTTTTTATCATCCTAATAATGAATAAAAAGCGCATTTTATGAATTTGAAGAGAAAAATTTCTATTTCAGATGAAATGGCTCTTCGAATAACGATCAAAACCCAATTTCGAATTCCAATAAAGGCGGTTATTTCATTATGAAACTAATTTTCAGCATTTATTTCATTGAAGGTCATTTCGTAGGACCTATTTTCCCTTTAAAAAAACTTCATTTTTTAGATCCAATTTTATTACAAGTTGTTTTCCATTTTTGTGCAATTTTCTGGTACTTTTTACTTCTCCGATTATGAATCATTTTCTCATCGAAACATTTAAACTTCTTTCAATCTAGAATTTTAGAAATTTTCCTAGAATTTTCTGATAATCGAATTTGGGAGTTCTTTATAACCATATTTCTTTAAACAAAATGTGGCGGCAATACAGAGTTTTATTCATTTTAAAAGACGAAGAATTTCACCATTATGGAGTTAAATCACACATTTTTGTAACGAAATTTAACATTTAACTGAATTTTTTGCCGGTCTTCTAATAGTTTAAATTTTTTGAAAATATCCAACAAAATGTTGCATGCCACCTAAAATACTGACACGCGTGTCATAGTTTTGCCAGCCCTGCTATAGGGTGTTTATTATGCATGATTGTAGCACCAAGTGCAAATTGGGAAGCATCAACTGATAGTGTTAACTTCTTATTCGGATCGCAATATGTCAATACGGGGGACCTGGTTAAGATTTTCAAATTATCTTTCTCGTATTCTGTTCGTAAACGGTGTAAACCTGGTATGTTTATGAGTTTAATGTCAAACTCCATATATAAGAAATATGATTTGTATTTATACAAAGTTTACAAGGAATTTACGAGTTACGAGAATTAACTAGAATCATGTTTACTATAACAAAATGAATGATTAAAAAATGTTCATAAACTAATAAGATGTTAGTTCAGTAAGATGTTAACAAATAGAATTAACTATTATTCCCTGTGTAGTTTCTCGGAATTTAATAATATTTCCTTAAAATCCAATAGTATTTCGACAGAAATCCTTGAATGACTTAAGCTAAAATAAATATGCAGATTTTGTAAAATTTCTGATATTTCTAAATTTTAATTAAGGTGTTATTGAAGAAAATTATGAATTGGTCAGTCTTGAATGACTTTAAATCACTTTTTGGGCAACTTAAATTAAAAAAGGATGCAAATTAGCTGAAATAAAGATTTTCACAAATCAAATTTATATATCCCGCTTTTTGTACTAAAATCCAGCTTTTTTTAGCTTCCGAATCCCTCTTTTTGATGAAAAACAGTTAGTCGAGTTAGGTATAGGGTATAATAGTGTGGTAAGTTAAACACATTTTAAAAGCTTAAATCCTTGTTTATTCGATATAGCGAACGGATCGGGATTCCAAAAATGCAATTTCTGTAATTTTCGGGTAGTGTCCTACCGAAGGCACTTTTTTGGGTCCATGCCGAATTCGGATAGCAAAAAAAAAAAATAATTATTGTAATTTTTTAAGTGTGTCAAATAAATTTTTATCAGGTTTTTTGAAATTCTAAGTTAAGATTATCTCAAGTGAGTTGAATATTGTTATTATTTTAAAATAACCTGTAATTAAATTGAATTTTAAAAGTTGAATAATATTCTAAGAAAAAAATATCTAAATTTGTCTGCTTTTGGCATGCAACGAAAAAACTCTTGCCAACCCTGGCCTACCATGAACTGCACTTATTAAAAATTGTATTAGCCTTAATAACGTTGTTTCTTTCATAGTGCTAACAAATTTTGTACTATGCCAGTAAATTAATTGCTTTTTAGAAACATTCAATAAAAAGTTATTTTTTATTATTATTCTGTTTTGCTTAAAAGATATTGTGATTGTCAAAACGAAATCCAGTTAAGTTATCAAATTTCATAAGTAAACGCGGGTGATTTGAAACTGGTTTGAACTGGGGTTTACCGCGTAACTCGATTGGAAAAAAAATGTTCCAATAAAAAGAAGTTTTATTTAAAATCTTATTTTTTGAATTTTTATGTGTAGTGTACAAGGTTTAGGATAAAAATAAATTAAAAAGTAGAATTTTTATACAGAATTAAATTTTTAACAATATTTGCAAGATTTACGAATTCGAAAATTTTTTTTTGAATCGAGTTACGCGGTTACACCCCCTGGATTTAAAACTGGATTTCATAGAAGTGTAAATTTATTATTATGAAAATCGGCAGGTGGACCTTAATTTAAAATAAAAATCGGAATCCATTGAGAAATTTCAGACGGTCAACGTTTAAAATTCAGAAAATTTTTTGAATCTTTAAAATCTTCTTAAACCTTCAAAAGTTTCTGTGTCTTTAAACGACGAACCATAATTCTCAGTGGAAAATATTCTTATAATTCAAATGTTAACATGACTATAGTATAAAATCTTTTTACGCAGTGAGTGTTTAAAGACCTAAAGTCTATTAATTTCTGATATAAATACACTTAATTCTATGAATATTTTGGGCAGGAAATTACTATATATTCTTTTTCATTTCAACTTAATATTGTAAATAGTTCTTATCGCGCTAATTTTTAATCATTAAGCAGCTGTTAAGTCGAAAAATATGAATAATTGTTTCGTTTTTGTATCCACGTTTTGCAGATATGAGAAATGAGATTAAAGAGTATATAATTCGCAAATATTTTACAAAAATAAAAATATATACATATATACAAAATCTTTGTTGTGCTTAAATTAACAACTATAATTTTTATATTTCTCTTTTTAGTGATTATCTTTTCAAATTACTTTTGATTGGTGATTCTGGTGTAGGAAAATCGTGTCTTTTATTAAGATTTGCTGACGACACATACACAGAAAGTTATATCAGCACAATTGGTGTAGATTTTGTAAGTGTAGATATATTTAAAAGAACTCCTAAAGTGCTTTAGTTCTAATATATATATTCCTATCTTTATTTATAGAAAATTAGAACCATAGAATTGGATGGTAAAACTATAAAGTTGCAGATCGTAAGTATAGATATAACGTGTTTAATAGAAAATAATCGTTTTCAAATCCTATTTAAAATATTTTTGTTTATAGTGGGATACTGCTGGTCAAGAACGATTCCGTACCATTACATCTTCTTATTATAGAGGCGCTCATGGTATAATTGTAGTTTATGATTGTACGGATCAAGAATCGTTTAATAACGTCAAGCAATGGCTTGAGGAAATTGAACGATATGCTTGTGAAAATGTCAACAAATTGTTGGTGGGCAACAAGAGTGATTTAACAACCAAAAAAGTTGTTGATCATACCACAGCTGCGGTAAGTTAACAATTTATTATAACTACATAGAGAGAGAGAGGTAATTTTAATAACACTATAGAACGATTCCTTTATGGAACCTGCGTGATCCTAATCTTAACAAAAAGCGTTCCCGTGCTCGAAATTTGGGAGAGTGTATTTGTGTTTCTCTTTTTATCAAAGCTATAGCTTTGATAAATTATCGGGTAGATTTGATAAATTATAAAACGAATAGCTGATGCAATGAAAAAAAAAAACAATGGTGAAAATAAATTGAAAATCTTCCCGAGTAAAAATAGTTATATATAGTTATATAAAATGTGATTGGGTTACATCTGACTGTGAATGGTGTCACATTAACCCTTTGGCGAATGGCGTACATTATAATGTACGTCGACTTTATCAACTCGTCACTGAATTGAATTTTAACCCAAACGCTATTCATTTACTCTTATCGCTCCGTTATTTTGTTCTTATTAAAATTTTATACAGGCTGTGAAATTTCAAAATAACATGAGATCTGTAGAGTGCGTTTTGTATTGTGAACGTCAACGCTGCAGAGAATATGTTGGAAGTTAGAGACTAAATTTTAGCCTTAAAAGAAAGGCTAAATTTTAGTCTCAAAAATTGTGTGATGAATCAAATTCAAAAACTCAAAAAGGATTTTATGTAGAGATTAGTAATGGAAAAAATATAAAATTAAAATTTTAAAAAAATTGTAACCCGCTCGTGGCCGGCAGCATGTTAATGTTTGAACTTTAATTTCAAATATCTCCGGGGGTTAAATTCGGGCATGCCGACTATACAATACCCTACACCAGTCTAGTTAAAAGCCAACTAATGTTTGGATCCGAAATTCGAATGGGTTAAAATGGGGCTTGTGTCAAAATTTTCTATAATGTGAGTCAGCGCACCAAATTTCATTAAAATATCTTAATATTTGCGACCTGCAGTTTGTAACCAAGCCAATTTTGGGGGGACCTTTATATGGGCACTAGGTCTAAACATGGACCGATGTTCACCAAAATCAATAGGCTTCGTCCTTGGGCCAACATAGGTCTATGTACCAAATTTCATCAAAATATCTTAATATTTGCGACCTGTAGCGTATAAACAGTATAATTTTGGTAGGACCCTTATATGGGCACTAGGTCTCAACATGGACCGATGTTCACCAAAATCAATAGGCTGCGTTACTTGGCCAATATAGGTCTGTGTACCAAATTTCATCAAAATATCTTAATATTTACGACCTGCAGCGTATAAACAGTATAATTTTGGTAGGACCCTTATATGGGCACTAGGTCTAAACATGGACCGATGTTCACCAAAATCAATGGGCTGCGTTACTGGGCCAACATAGGTCTGTGTACCAAATTTCATCAAAATATCTTAATATTTGCGACCTGCAGCGTATAAACAGTATAATTTTGGTAGGACCCTTATATGGGCACTAGGTCTAAACATGGACCGATTTTAACCAAAATCAATAGGCGTCGTCCTTGGGCCGACATAAGTTTCCATTGTTTCATTTGTTTCTACAAGTCATGTTTTTATATAAAAACGAGTAAAAAGGTTAAAGTCGGGCATGCCGACTATAGAATACCCTACACCAGTCTGGGTAAAAGCCAACTAATGTCACCAAAATCAATAGGCTGCGTTATTGGGCCAATATAGGTCTGTGTACCAAATTTCATCAAAATATCTTAATATTTGCGACCTGCAGCGTATAAACAGTATAATTTTGGTAGGACCCTTATATGGGCACTAGGTCTAAACATGGACCGATGTTCATCAAAATCAATAGGCTTCGTCCGTGGGCCAAAATAGGTCTGTGTACCAAATTTCGTCAAAATATCTTAATATTTACGACGTGCATCGTATAAACAATATAATTTTGGGGGGACCCTTATATGGGCACTAGGTCTAAACATAGACCGATGTTCACCAAAATCAATAGGCTTCGTCCTTCGGCTGCCATAAGTCGGTGTACCAAATTTCATCAAAATATCTTAATATTTGCGACCTGCAGCGTATAAACAATATAATTTTGGTAGGACCCTTATATGGGCACTAGGTCTAAACATGGACCGATGTTCACCAAAATCAATAGGCTTTGTCCTTGGGCCAACGTAGGTCTGTGTACCAAATTTTATCAAAATATCTTAATATTTGCGACCTGCAGCGTATAAACCATATAATTTTAGTAGGACCCTTATATGGGCACTAGGTCTAAACATGGACCGATGTTCACCAAAATCAATAGGCTGCGTTACTGGGCCAATGTAGGTCTGTATACCAAATTTTATCAAAATATCTTAATATTTACGACCTGCAGCGTATAAACAGTATAATTTTGGTAGGACCCTTATATGGGCACTAGGTCTAAACATGGACCGATGTTCACCAAAATCAATAGGCTGCGTTATTGGGCCAATATAGGTCTGTGTACCAAATTTCCTCAAAATATCTTAATATTTACGACCTGCAGCGTATAAACAGTATAATTTTGGTAGGACCCTTATATGGGCACTAGGTCTAAACATGGACCGATGTTCACCAAAATCAATAGGCTGCGTTATTGGGCCAATATAGGTCTGTGTATCAAATTTCATCAAAATATCTTAATATTTACGACCTGCAGCGTATAAACAATATAATTTTGGTAGGACCCTTATATGGGCACTAGGTCTAAACATGGACCGATGTTCAAAAAAATCAAACTTGTTCGTCCTTGGGCCAACATAGGTCTATGTACCAAATTTCATCGAAATATCTTAATAGGTGCGACCTGTAGAGTGCGTACAAGATTGCATGGACAGACAGACAGACGGACGGACGGACGGACGGACGGACGGACAGACGGACATCGTTAAATCGAAATAAAAAAAAATTCTGAACCGATCGGTATACTATAAGGTGGGTCTACGACCAATATTTTTTGGTGTTACAAACATCAGCACAAACTTATAATACCCTGACCACATAGTGGTGTAGGGTATAATGATTATAAGAAGTCTTTTGTAAATTCATAAAATAAATTCATTAATATTAGAGGTTTTCATATAACCTCGTAAATTCCTTGTAAACCACGAGTAGAATACGAGTTTATATGAAAACCCCTATTAGTAGTAGTAGTATATGGGTGAAATCAAAAAATGTAATAAATTTCTGGGCCAAATTTGTGAGAAGCAAAAAGTATTAATATTTCGGGTTTTTCTTAATGGAATCAGTAAGTTCAGTCATTATAAACCTAATTGCAAAAAATCTCTTCTACAAGTTGTCGCAATAACTTTTTTTGCACAATTTTAATTTTTTTTGTGGTAACGGAGTTTACATTTCTGCAAGCAAAAGATATAACAAAAAAAAAATGCGTACGAATTTTCTTCAATTAATTAGTTTCTCGTATTTGGGTTTTCAACTTGCTTTCCAATGATATATAATTTGTGTTCATCAAATTGGCGGTTTCGCGAATAAAAATACAATTCATTCCGCGAAAAAAATTGTTATTTTTTTTAATTTTGTATTTTTGCTCCTTTTAAATGCTTTTCAAAAATATAAAATTTTTTAAAATCCAAACAGCGGTTGCGCAGTTACAAAATAATATATTAAAAACATAACATTTCGCGATCAAAAAATTCTTAAATTGTGTGAAAGAAATTTAATTTGTCTAACTAATGTCAGTAATGACTCGAAATATCGATTCAAAACCAATGAAATGCAAAATCAATCGTTTTTCGCTCCAACAGCTTAGGGTAAAAAACTGATAACTTTTTTTGATTTGATGCAACATTACTAGTTGAATCGTCTGTTGAATCACCTCTGTTTATGGTTATTTTAAAATATTTTAAACATTTATCTACATTTATTTGAATGAAATCTGATGCAAACAATTGTGGTTACGGAGTTTACAGTTACGGATTTTACATTTGGTTACTTTTTTCGTTTTCTTTCAGAAACGCTTTGTCAGAATTTTTTTTTCGAAACAAAATCGCATGATGCCTACAAGGTGAATCCAAATATGACATTGTTTTTCTTACTCGTTAAATAGTTTGGTGTAAAAATTAGGAACGGAGTTTACAAGATTTGAAAACATCTTATTAAAGACATCCATTTTCATCTCGAGAATGTTACATATTGCAGAAAAGCTTCAAGTCTGTTATACTGGAAGATTACTTACAGTCCAACGATCATTTGAGTATAAATAACATTATACTTTTCGCAATATAAATAATAGATAACTCCAAAATTCTGGTATATGCATTTTTATCAAAAATTATGACGAAAAATCGTTACAGAGTTGAAGTCGTGATAGCTAAGATATACGAAAAAGTTTGTAAAATGTATTAATTTTTATTAAAAACGGCACTTTTCCTCTTCATAAAAATTCTTACAGTTAGTGTTTAGCTTTATTGGTTATTAAAATATAAGCTATTAAATTTAAAAAACCTTTTGAGTTACTTATTACGGAGTTTACATTTGGCCTATAAAATTGATCACAAATTTTATGTTTTAACCAAAACTTGGTCAGATTGTTATAAATTTTGTAAAACAGGTGACAATGCGCTGATATATATCGAAATATATAACTCAAATGTAATCCATGCATTAGAAATTAGGTGGTTACACGGTTTTTATCACATTTTTTGATATCACCCATATGTATGTGGTTGAACGTATTCAGGCGCGTGTCCGCTTGCATACGCGCCTGAATATAGGACAACTAACTTACTTATGAGCAGAATCAGTCCAGGAATTAAAAAGTTATGAGTACCTTTAAAGGTTAAGGTACTTTTAAATTTTTCAAATAAATTGGTGTATTTTACTAAAATTACAAAGTAGTTAAGTGTTTGTAACCGTTGCATACGACAATCGTAATTAATATTAGAATTAATTACTAAAGAAATTTTTTCTAGAGCTGATTTATAGGAAGGGAAAAAGACAACATTTTTATTGAAAAATTTAACAGACACAAGGGAATCACCAGACTGCCCGAGTTTCGTAAATTGACATATTTTTTCACCAGATTCCTAGAGGGAAATCATTTTTTTTACCATAAAAATTATTTTTCATTTAATTTTTTTTCATATTATTTAGACTGTAATTTGCATACAAAAACCGGGTAAACCGAGTTTATTACTTTTACTTGTTTTATTATGAATTTATAATTTTATTATATTTTTCTTCTCTAACACTTTTAGGAATATGCAACTCAATTAGGCATTCCATTCCTTGAAACTTCAGCTAAAAGCGCCACTAACGTGGAGCAGGCCTTCATGACAATGGCGGCTGAGATAAAAAATCGCGTTGGGCCGCCTTCCAGCGCTACTGAAAATGCCAGCAAAGTTAAAATCGATCAAGGGCGCCCAGTGGAGAATACCAAGTCCGGTTGCTGCTGAATAATTACTTCCCAACTTATTGTGAATCATTATTTTATTATAATATAAACAAAACAAAAAACATTAAACAAAAACAGTAAAATTAAATAAAAAATTTAAACTTAAACAAAAGTAACGAATGATAATGATGAAAATAAAAACAACTTTAAGAAAGAATAATGTTCAATGACAACCTTATGATGATAAATGTTGAGATTGATTGATTGTTTGATTTATTCAATCACAGTTGATCCTATTTGTGGACACAAGATATATAAGTTTATTTAAAAAAAATATATTTTTTATTTTAAAAAAGTGTGTAGTAGCTAAATAAAAATTAACAAGAAAACACAAAAAAAGAAAAACTATAAACACACCAATCAATAAGAACAGGTTACATTAAAAAAAAAGAAACTTAGTTGTAAGTTTCTGCAAACAAAATTTAATGCTTTTTCTTTGCTTTATTCTGTTCTAATTTTGGTTCAAATTCAATTCCAAAACTGTATTACTTCAAAGGCATATCTTCTTTAAACACATTCTGCAGTTGAAATAAAGAAACATTTTTAATTGGCTGATTTTCGTCTTTTTGTTTACATTATTTTTAGTTTAATAGTAATTTTAATTTCACTTTCAAGCCCTGTTCTCTTTTAAATCTGTTGTTTTACACTTTTTTTGTTTGTTCAATTATATAAAATATATAATTTGTGATGTGTAACGAGTATTTAAATTAAAATTCATATTAGTTTTAATTTTTTCCTTCCCCTTCCCCCTTTTACTTTTGTTCTTTTTATTTCCTTAAGTTTTAAGGTACCTTTTACTCGTTGTAATTTAATAATCACTAAGTTACTAAAGTAACAAATCAAGTAAAACAAAAAATATATTTATAATTAATACAAACAAAATATTAGGAAACATCCACAACATAGTTTGAAAAATAGAATTATACATAAACAATTATTAATCTATATAGTTCATAAAATTGATTACATTAATAATATAAATTATATATAGAAAGAAGTAGATTTCCTTTGCAATATTTAATTTTTTATTGTTTTGCTCCTTTTCTTTGTCTTTTAAAAACTTTAATTTTTTATAATTTTATATATTTAATAAGGGTTTAAATAAAATATATGAAGTATTTAAAAACACAACAGAAAAATCTATAAATCTAATAAAGGTATTTGTATGTGCAAAGTAAACATTTTTGTTAAAATAGGATTCTTATGAAAACACGGGACTTGTAATTATATTCTAACCACTCTGAAGCCCGTATGACAATTGCTAGTTTCAGTATTAATAATCCAAAATAGAAGAGAGCACGAATTTCCTTATGTGAGAAATAATGTGTGTGAAGCGAACAACTTTATCGAAAAACTATCAAACTGTCAAATTGATGTTGGTAATGCAGTACCCTTCATATGATTTGCATTGATGGTGCAAAAAACTAGAATCTAGAAACTAGCAAGTGTCATATAGGCTTGAGTTTGTGCCGATGTTTGTAAATAGGCATTTCCAAAAATCCCGTCTTGGTGGAGGAACCTACGTACCAAATTTCAACTTCCTAGCCTTAGAGGTTTGGGCTGGGCAAAGTTGGATCAGTGAGTAAGTCAGTCAGTCAACAATTACACTTGGCATTTGACTAAATGAAGTCATGTACAGTATAACTCGCTTAATACGAACTCGGATAAGACGAATTCTCGGTTATTACGAACTAATTTAGAAATCGCGAATTTTTCGCTTAAGACGAACACTCGGTTAAAACGAACTGTTTGTGATGGTCCCACAATATGTATATATATATATATTAGGGCGGGTCAAATTGTATGGATAAAAATTTTTTGATATTGCGTCATCGATTTTTCGAAAGCTTTTAGCATGGGGAAAAAAAGTTCCACTACGACAATCAAAAAAATCATTTTCGAGGCTCCCAAATTTAAATTTTTTGCAATTTTCTAATAAATGCTAGATTAGCGCCATCTTGAGGTGGATCTTTGAAACAACTAATAAAGTTGTAAACAATATAACATTACAACCTTTCCAGAAAGGTATTACTTATGAAAATCGGATAAAAAATGTGGCAACTAGAGGTAAAAGTATATAAGTAAAATTATTTTCTCCTTGTCATCATCATCATTATCATTGTAATGTTATATTGTTTACAACTTTATTAGTTGTTTCAAAAAGCCACCTCAAGATGGCGCTAATCTAGCATTTATTAGAAAATTGCAAAAAATTTAAATTTGGGAGCCTCGAAAATGATTTTTTTGATATGTCGTAGTGGAACTTTTTTTTCCCCATGCTAAAAGCTTTCGAAAAATCGATGACGCAATATCGATTGCTAAATCGACCCACTATATATATATATAAACTTCCACTTTTAATACGAACTTTACAAAATTCGACAATTTTTTCTATATTTTTTTTTTGTTTTCTGACGAGTTTTCAACCTAAAACGGCATTCACACCTAAACCCTAAACACGTGTTTAGCCAAAACGAGTGTAAAAGAATAAAGAACTTTTGTAATAAAATAAAGTGCTTAAATACGTGGTTTAGCTAAAAACGTGTTTAAGAACTAGATGTGAACGCCGTATTATACGGCGTTCACATATACGTGTTTAACTCGATTTGACGTGTTTAAGAGTTAAACATGTTTAAGTGAGATGTTTTACAGTACATTTTTCCTACCCTTAAACACGATCAATTAATGAAACTTTGCTTCCGGTGAACGAAAAATCCAAATACAGCCATGAAGTTGTCCCTTAACTAAAAATTTAAAAATCTTGTTTCCGACTGGGGCGGATAATGTTATTTCACTTTTTATAGCAATTATAACATTGGATAATGCCGAAAATTAGTAATTATTGCCTCCGGCCGAAGAAAAAATAACTTTTTGGGAAATTTTGTCAAATTTTTGTATTTTATTTTTAATTGTTAAGGAACAGCTGTTCGAAATGTTTAACTTAAACACTTCATTTTTAAGTGTGAACTGATGTGTTTAACTTTTACATAAACGTGTTTAACAATCGTACTGTGAACGTAGTATAACACACAGACATTAAGGGTTTTCACAAGGGGTGTGCTATTTGTTGTATCGTCCTAACAAAAAACAGAGTTGTTAAAAATTAAATTGAAAAAATACAACATTTGAGAATAGCACGATGCAACATTTTTACGTATGTTTAGTGTCCTATGTTTGACTGTGCTAACAGATAGAAAACTGAATAGAAAATCGTTGTTAAACTCAAATAAAAATTTTAACAACTCTGTTTTTTGTTAGGACGATACAACGATATTGCAAACAATATACATATTTAGGAAACCAAATGAAAAAAATTGTAACATTTTTAAAGTTGTTTCAAGGACATTTAAATATTTTGTGGATAATTTGAATATATATTTTAAATAAATTTTACTCTGGTTAATACGACCCTCGCTTAAGAAGAACAAAATTAATTAGTTCGTTTTACTGTATAAATAAATCCCTTTGATAATCGACCTTAAATGTATGATAAAATTCACAGTTCGTACTATTTCAAGTAGTAAATTAGGGGCTTATATGGTTATACATATAACTAAATATAAAAATTCTGTATATTTAACAGTTTCAATTTTGCTTTTCCCATCTTACTAATATATAGTACTATTAACTAATTTTTACTAACTTTTCTAATATTTTTACAGACATATGAGACTAAAAATTCTGCAGTAAGAAATTTTATTAAATAAAGAAAATATAAGAAGGTTAGTTTTATATTTCAACATTTTTTTATATATATTTACGTAGGGGAAGTGCGACGCACGTGATCCTATAAAAAACTTGTTCACCCCCTACTATCTCAGAAATTACATAACACAGAAACAAATTTTCTTCCACCTATTGGTCCAAATATTGCACTCTTCAGTTTAGACTAATTTTCACCTGTATTTTCTCATTTCTGTTATTTTGCACAGAATATTTTTTTCCAAAATAGAAGACACCTATTTCAGAAAAAATGTTGAATAGTTTAGAAGGTATTCGGTTTCAAATTTTTCGGGATCACGTGTGTCGCACTTCCCCTAAATATTCCCCATGATTATGTAGTAAAGCGAAGGCGTTTTTATATTAAACTCGTTATAGCAAAAGTTTTTGAAATATTTAACATTCAAGTAAAGCTTCATTCAACTGAACCCAAAACTAGAGGTTTTCGTTTTTTTTAAGTTTTCGATTTGAAATTTGTATGGGATTTGACAATCGAAAACAAAATAAATTTAAAATTTTGGGTTCAGTATGAATGAGGTATAAGACTTAAATATATTTTATGAAAATTAAATTCGCGAGGAAAATTTCACTTTTTATTAATTTCGATTTGTATGGAAGCGTTTTTACTAAATACGCCAACGCCTTACATAATCAGGGGGAATATTAAAAAGTGTATTTATTTTCTTTCAGTTCTTTAATATTTTTATCCCAAATCTACCTGCAGAAAAAAAGGAAGCCAAACAACATTTTATCCCTCGCAGGCAAACATCAAGAACAACATCTTGAAAGTGAATAATAAAAGTGATATTAAGTGCGTTCCCGTATGTTACCGCGGGTACCCAAACTTGCCGAAATCTACTCTACAAAAGCGTTCACGTAATAGAAAATTGGGTGAGTGTATTTGTGTTGTTCTTTTTACCAAAATTTCCCCAGACTTTTTCTTCGGGTAAACTTTGGTAACTTATAAAACGAACTTATATAACTTATGGTAACTTAACATATTTTCACTCACAACTTTTGAACCACTGCACCGATTTTGATAATTTTTGACCCAACGCTTATTGAGGGAATAAAAAACAACCTTGATAAAAACGAGTAAAAAAGTTAAAGTCGGGCATGCCGACTATATAATATCCCACACCGGTAGGCGATTGACACAAGTCCGTTTTAACCCATTGGAATTTCGGATCCAAACCAGAGAAACAAGCCAGCCGCCGTAAGCCGTTTAAGCCGCCGCCGCCGGTCATTTTTGCCTCAGCCGCCGCCGCCGATTTTTTTCGGCTCATTTCGGCTGGAAGTATCAATTTTCCAAAATAAAAAAATTAAAAACAAATGTCATTTTTAAAACAAATTTTCCAAAGATGGCACTTTGTTCAAAAAATTGACAATTTTCTTTTTTTATTTAAATTGAAATAATAACAAATAAAAAAGCGAATCAAAAAAAAAAGGAATTTTCAAATTTTATTATTTGAACATATTTTGCGCTGGATTTTTTCTTATTTTGCGCAGTTTTCAGCAATTTTTGAGTTTCTAAATATAGGCTCAGCTGATACTAAATAGCTGCTCAGGTGATACTAAATTTCAGCGCCCCCTACCGGTGAGTAGTGTAAGTTTTGATTTCCTATCTCTATAATTAATAGTCTCTGAAATTTTCTACTTCATCATTTCCTGAACCATCAAGAGTATTTTTTTTAGTTCAAAAGAAATAAAAGAACCAGTTTTATAGTCACAGCTAAGAAGGATTTTTGTCATAAATATTTCTTAAGATGGAAGTTTTGCTTGAAAACTTCTGACAGATTTCGCTGAAATTTGGATATGCAATTCAGCTTCAGAAATTGAATATATATCATTCCATTAATTCATATGTTTCATTTCCAAAGTTTAATATTAAATAGAATGCATTCTTATATTGAATACATTCCTTATAGAATTACAATCAATTTAAATAATTAATTTTTTCATTAATTCTAATCTTTTACAAAATGGCTTATCGAAATTGTCATTTTACTCAATCCGTAAAAGATCTAAGGTATGAATATACTAATGATTCTGACAACACTTTAGTTTATAATTACAAATTAAATAAAAATGTGGCTTATTTTAGGGATAATGTTGATATCATATAATAAAAATAATGAAGGTAATTAACCAAAATTTAAAAACGCAAACATTTGTTTTAATATTTTACAAACCGAATAAAACGTGAAAGATCATTATAAAAATAATGAATTCATTAAAAAATTCATTCACTATGCATGAAAATTAAAAGAATGATGCCAGTGAATGAATTCATAAGGAATGGTATAAACGAATGATATAATAGTAAATTTTAATTAAAAATCGAAAAGTGAATTAAAGAATTAATTCATTCGAATCTATGGTCGTAGGTTTGGTTAAGTAGATCACATCAGAAATTTCAGTACACCTGCAATTATTATCAAAAGACACATTTTTAAGACATTGCGGACGAAAAAAATGTTAAGTAAGTTATTTCTCGGTCGACTTATAAAATCGGGGAGATATCTACAATATCGACGCTATTCTGAGTTCCGAATCCACAAAAAAATTCTAAAGTGAAACATTTCGGATTTTTTTGCTGTTCCGTGATCCACATCCGAGTTATTTTTTTCATTTTATTTCGTGTAGAAAAAGCTTGATGATAGTGAAACGAATATATATTTTTTAACAACAATTATTATATAACAATTTATTATAAAATTAGTCTATGAATATTAAAATTTGGTAGGAACAGCAAATTTTCGAAATTTTTAATTCCGTGTGATTTTACAAATCAACTCTAATTAAAAAGTTTCGGGACTCAGAATATTATTCAGGGGTGATTATCTGAATTTTTTTTACTTTTCTTTTAAGTTTTTCAACTTTGACATCTTTTCGAGCATAATTTTTTTCGAACCATATTTTTTTCTAGTTTATTCTAAAAACACATTTAATTTTGAGTGAAAATAGAGTTTGTTTATTTCTAAGTTCCGAATCCACATAAAAAAATTCTAAAGTGAAACATTCCGAATTTTTTTGCTGTCCTGTGATCCACATCCGAATTATTTTCTTCGTTTTATTTCGTGTTGAAAAAGCTTGGTGAAAGTAAAAGGAATATTTTGTTGCAAAAATTGATATGTTAAAATTTATTTAAAAATTTTTCAGTATGCTAAAATTTATTCGAAACAGTCAATTTCCGACATTTTGAATTTTGTGTGATTTTAAAAAACTACTCTAATTAAAAAGTTCCGGAATTCGGAACAGGGGTGATAGTGTCAAAACTCTGTTTTTGAGCGACTTCAAGCACTTAACAACCCAGTGTAGAAAATCATTACCAGATATGTGGTTATGTAACTACATACTTGGTAATGGTAACTAGTTACTTTTGTTATTACATTTCTTATTACCTTTATATGGCGATGTCGCGAAAAATAATGAGTTGTCGTTACACACCAGCATACGAAAAATCAAAAAATATATCGTTACCTATGTGCTTACCAGTACTGACAAAAATAATGAGTCTAAAAATAGATTTGCTAAAAAATAAATTATATAAAAAAAAAATATTTTTTATTGTATTTTTTTTTTTTAAATAAAATTTACTGGTGCGGGAATCGAACCTGGGTCTACAGATTCCCAGTCAACAGCTCTACCATCTGAGCTATATCGACATGTAATATTTAATAGATAAAAACACAATTGACCTGCTGCACACAAGTAAGCTTACTCGCCAACATACATACCAGTGTTTAAAAAAGATTGAGTCTAAAAATAGATTTCAAAAAATTTTCAAAAAAATCTAAAAATTATTTTCTATTTGAAATAATGATAAAAATAAGTCATTATCAGTAACTCATTATTATCTGTTTTAAAATAATACAGAAGGTAAGTGGGTGTCAATTCTGGTAGTCCAAAAAATAATGATATGTCATTACCGTTTCTACACTGGGAATTTTAAATTCAGCAATTTTTCAACCGATTTTGAATCTTGGAATGTTTTTGGAAAGACAAAAAAGCTTTCCAAATATATGTATATAGAATTATTTATTTGTAATTGAAATATGTTGACAGTTTTTTTAAAAACATTAAAATTAATTTTTTTTTTAATTTGTATACTTGGACGGCTTTTTTACAGTATTAAAAAATTCTTTGCTATTGTAATTTATTCTGAAAGTGTGCTTAGTTTTTAGTAAAATCAGATCCTTTTGTTTAAATTAATTGAAAATTAAAAAAGTTATCGTAATTTTTCTAAACATTTAATTTCAGCTACTTTAAGACATCTCGATGTTCTTGTTTGCACACTCATTAAGGTTAACATTTTCAATTTTTTTTTTATAAATGCAGAGATTCCATATTTATAAAAAAATTTATAACTTTGACAATTTTAATCCGATTAAAGTAGAACTTCATTTTACCCTGAATTAAGAATAACAAATTTTTAACAAAATATTGTAATTAAAAGCCGTCAAAATTAAACAAAATAAGAAAAAATTTAGAAAATCAGTTTTATTTGAAAATATTTCCACACAATTTTGTTGAATATATAAACATTTGTATATATTTGGAAAGCCCAACTATCTCTCCTTCTAGGTCCGTTCAAAAACTAAAAATCCTAAATTTGTAATTTTTATCGATGAATTTAACTTAAAATTATTTTTTATTTGATAATTCCATTTTTTTTGTACAATTTTCTACTGCTATATTTTGGAAAAAACCTTAAACATCTTAAAATTACGTGTATAATGTTCTATCAAGCCGATCAAGCCGCCGATTATTTGGTTGCGCCGCCGCCGCCGATTTTTATCCGGCTCAAACTTAATCGCCGCCGCCGCCGCCGATTATTTTGATCGTCTTGTTTCTCCGATCCAAACATTAGTTGGCTTTTAACCGGTGTACCAAATTTCATCAAAATATCTTAATATTTGCGACGGGCGGACGGACGGGCATCATTAAATCAAAAGTGATTTTGAGTATATCGGTATGCTATAAGATGGGTCTAGGTCCAATATTTTTTGGTGTTACAAACATCAGCACAAACTTATTATACCCTCTCCACGTAGTGGTGTAGGGTATAATAAGGGGTCGAAAAGTTGGAAAAATTTAATTTTTTGGGGTCCTTGGTACCATTATTTTGAAATACAAATATCCTTTTTTTAAGAGCTAACCTAGAAAAATGGACAGCACCCACAGGTTTACCCACCGACTGCCCCGCTTGTCGAATTTTTCAACTAGCACATTGTAATTGGTGTTAGTAATTTTAGCTGCACATTTGACTAACAAAACCAGTGTATTTACAGTTTTATAATAATTTTTATGTCTATTGTTTTAACCGAATTTGAAGTTATTTGTACAGTTTTACAATAATTTTGTGTATGTTGTTTTAATTGCATTTGTAGTTGTTTTTTCTGCATTTGTCAGTTGACTTTTAACAGTTAAAAATAACTACAAATTGTAGTTGATTTAAATAAAAATATAGTGTACACCTTTTCGACTGCAAATCTTACTGTTACTGTCATTTGCAGTTCATTCAACCTACAAAACACCACTTTTCCATCGTTTAGTTTAGCATTTTTGTAGTAAAAGCATGGATGGTAACCGAAACGAATGCAGTTATCGTTATTTTAACGATATTTTATGTTATTTCGGTAACGGTATTTTAAGGGTAACGCTATTTCATTTATATCGGTATCGGTATTTTAAGGATAACGGTATTTCAGCTATTTCGGTAATGGTATTTTAGGGCTAACGGTATTCCGGGTATTCGGTAACGGTATTTTAGGGGTAACGGTAGTCAGTTAAAAGGGTTTTGAATCTATAACGGTATTTTAGCGGTATTGCCTGCCAACCCTGAGTAAAAGTGAAAACGATAGCAATTTAAGTCTCGTTTTGACCAAAACCATATAATTTTTCTTATGGAATCTGTCCCTATATCTTTCGCCAAAGGAAACGAAAAATATTTTTATAATTTACAAATACATACCTTCCTTGATAAGGGCCAAAGGATAAACAGAACTTACTAGAATTTTTACTATAGTAAGAAATTTTCAAACAAAATTTCCTCTTCACACTAAGAGAATTATGTCGGCAAAATGAACAAAAATTGCATTTACAAAAGTGTACACTGCAATTGCATTTAAAATTAACTGACATTGCAGTTAATTTTATTAATTTAATGCAATTTTAGTCAATTTAAATCCAATTGCAGTGTACACCTTTTTAGCTGCAATTGCAGCTAATTTTACCCACAATTCCCTGAGTGTATGTAAAATTTTAGTAAAAAATCTTAGTAACTGTTGATTATAATATTGGCTCTACTGTTTAGAAATAAAATAAATACTTTAGCTTTTTTGACTGTTATTAGCTGTGTTTGTGCGGCAAGCTATCAATGTTGGCTTATGTCATTCCCATATAAATTTGAAATACGCCACCGTTTAGTGTTAACCCTTAAAGCTACTAATGTCAAATTTGTTTGGGACTGACATAGGCCAACTTTGATAGCTTGCCGCTCAAACACAGCTATTGTTTCTTTATTTTAATTATTGTTTAAATATATTTAATGTTTATATTAAAACTAAACATAGCCTAGTAAAAATAATTTATATATAATCATTTATGATTTTTATATAAGCATTTATGATGTTATACTATTATATCTTGTCAAGTATTTTGAAACATATATTTTTATATGATTATATCAAAAGATATTTAATTATATAAAATTATATTAACCAGATCCACCATTTTTCGTATCAAATAATATATTTTTATATATAATTATATTAAGCCATACATGATTTGATCCGGAAAATGGTGCATCTTGTTAATATAATTTGATATAATTAAATATCTTTTGATATAATCATATAAAAATATATGTTTCACAATACTCGACAAGATATAATTGTATAAAATCATAAATGATTATATAAAAATATTTTTTACTAGGGTAGTAATGAGTTATATATTTGTATATGAGCAACAGCGTTTTTGAGATCAATTTGGCACAAAATTCAAATCAAATGTAAATTGGAACATTATCGAAAAACTTGTTCATACACATCGAACAAAATAAATACGAATAAAATATGATTCTAAAGATTTTAAAGTTTTTAAGTCAATTTTTTTTTTAATTTGTGCACTTAATAATGGGGTACACTCAGAGAATTATGTCGGTAAAATTAACTGCATTTGCAGTTAAAAAAGTGTACACTGCAATTGCATTTGAATTACCTACAATTGCAGTTATTTTTAATTGCAATTGTAGTTAAAATAACAGAAATATCAGTTAGTCTTAAATGCATTTGCAGTGTACACTTTTTAACTGCAATTGCAGTTAATTTTACCGACATAATTCTCTTAGTGTAAAATAAAAGATATTTAAAGATTATAAAATGGAAATTCAAAAGAAATTAAGGATTGTTTTTGGAAATAGTACATAATTAATAACTCCTGCAGTTATATGGACTAAATAAAATGAATAATATTTATTTTTAAGGTATTATACTAAATTGGAAGCAATATTACATTATTTAGTTAATCTAGTTGAAATACATTGTGGTTATGGCAGCAGTACCCATATCTGTTATGGCAGCAGCCAAAGAATGCGATTCTGGTATTTTACTATTAACCGTTACAGAAGTTGATAAACTTCCGCTACGCCATGTTGTCGATGTACGTTCGGTACCCGATGAAGTTGATATAGAATTGACTAAAAATGTTGCTTCACGCTTTAATGGTCGTCGGGATCTTAAACTATTTTTATTGTCCAACATATTCGGTTCACGTTTTGTATAAGTTGTGATATGACGCGTACAACGAGTTCTTCTATGTTTGCGATGATGACGACAACACGATAAAATAAGACACCAAAATCCGGTGCGGAATTTTGAGGACATTAAATTATAGAGTATAGGATTTAGAGCAGAATTGAGATATAGCATTATGCGACAGAAATACAATACATTGTAGTAACCTTCTAAGCCCAAAGCGGCAACATCTTCATTAGTACTGGTGATGACCCATATGGTAAAAGCACGGAATGGTAGAAGACATACAAAGAAGCTGGAAACTACGGCTACTAACATGAAAATAACTTGTTGACGATGTTTACGTAAATTATTATTTTGTGGATGACTGTTAACATTAGTTCTCCTTATGGGCACATTTGTAGATTCCGTTGTTGTTGCATTAGCTGTTGCTGTCGGTGGAATCGGCCGTTGAAATTCTGAATGTCGCCTTAGTAATTTGTAAGCAATCGCTGTGTATAGCAAAACCAATATTGCAAAAGGTATGAAAAAGAACAGGGTTATGCTGGCTATAAAATAAAAAGCACTCCAATATGTTTCAGCAGATGTAAAACATACCGCTACCATTGAGCCATCATAATATGGTTCCAAGCGATAGGTGGCTATCAATATTATAGGGCTAAAGTTATAAAAAGAATTATTAAAAAATTAAATAAATTTTATTCTGTTTTATCTTAATTGACGTGTTTGGTTTGTAATGAATTGTGTTGCAAGATTTCATTAAAACAAAAAAAAAAAACAAGCCAAGTTTAATTCAAATGTAACTATTAGTAACTAATTAAATTAACATTTATATTACAGATCAATATCGTTATAATTATTGTATTTACACTATTAATTACAAGGTTATTGGTCCAAACGACAAATTTTGTTTAATCTCTGCAAATTATAAAACTATTTCAACCTATAGGTTAAGAAAATAAAAATAATTTTAAAATTTAATAAAAATCGGTTAAATAACAATATTTATGCTTATTTGGGGTGTATTTCCTTATAACGTAAAAAAAGAAAAAATAGGAGTTATTAAAAGGGAGTAAGGTTCTTAAAAAAAAACAAAAAGAATTCTACAAACATACTCTATAGCAGAGATGGGCCAAAATCATTAACATTACTTACATAAAGCAATGGTAATGAAAGTTATATCTTCAATAATTTTTTAGTTTTATCTCCATTTCCATTACATTTTCATTTCCATTACTTTTTTGTAGTGTAATGAAAAAAAGTTTCAGAATCTCTAAAAATAGCAGAAAAAGTTACTAAAAATTAGTTAAAAATGATTGTGCAAAAAAAAAACTGCTGAATTTAGCAAATTTTTTTGCTAAATACTAGTAAAATAAGAACAGCAAAATTAAAACTGTTAAATATACAGAATTTTAGTTATATTTGAGTTAAAGTTTTGTTAATGGAAAATAGCAAATTAACCTGCTCAAATCAGCAAAAAATTTTCTAAAAATCACAAAAAAATTTTCGAAGTTTTTTTTAATGCAAATTAAAATCGAGCACAGAAAGAATTTACAAAATTCGAATTAAATTTTTAAACACCTTTCTCATACCAAATTTGTAAATACAAAAAAAAACTTCTTTTGTTTTTTGTAACTTTGAATTTTTATTTTTAAACAATTTTTATATGAAAGATAACAATTTACAAACGAGTTACAAATATTTCAAACAAAAAAATTGTTGGGAATAAAATCTCAATTTAAAAGCAAATGTGATTGTTTTACAAATTCCATTGTTGGTGCCTACTGTTTTTTCTGTGAGGTTTTCGAAATTTAGTTTAGAATTATTTTAGCAAATATTTTTGCTGATTTTAGCATTCAACTTAATTAAGCTTAAAAATAGCAAAAGTTTTGTAGATATTTTTATTTATTTTTAGTCTACTAATATTTAGCAACATTTTTTGCAGATTCTACAGTATAATTTGTTATTTTCAATTTACTAAAAGTTAACTTAAATATAACAAAAATTCTGTAAATTTAGAGTTTTAATTTTGCTGTTCTTATTTTACTAGATTTAGAAAAAAAATTGCTAATTTCAGCAGTTTTTTGTGCAGCATCATTTTTAACTAATTTTTAGTAACTTTTTCTGCTATTTTTACAGATTTATTTCTATGAGTGTAATACTTATAAAAATAAGTAATGATCATTACAAAAAAATAATTACTCCAAAATTTTTTAAATTAAAAAAAAGTGATTTTTTATGTATTTTCCGCTATTTTTTTTGAATTAACTGATAATAGTTGTTTAATATTTTTCCATAGGAAAATAACTGTAATTACAGTTAAAAACAACTAATGATTATAACACAAAAACTGTAATGTAATAATTCTCAAACTTTATGCAATAAAAAGGCATAAAATATGTATTTTACGTCAAAATATGCCAATATTTGCATTCTATGTTAAAATCTGCAGCAACAAAATTGTATATGTGATTCGGTGCATATCGGTGATTGGGTCCATATTGGCTTTGGACTGTAAAGAAAAAATATGCAATTCCGTGGAATTTTTATGTGGTCTTGGTGGATAATTTTATGTGAAAACGATAATTTTATGTGGTTTCGTTTTTCAGAACACCCCCTATAGATTAGAGTGCACGAATGAATCGTAATAACTTTTGAACTAAACGTCATAATTAAATAAAAATAACATTTTATTGAAACGAATTTCATTTTAATTTACATTATGTTAATAATAAATATTAGAGTTCGTCACAAAAATTTGATTTTCGGATATCTTTATTTTAACTCCTTCTACTGCCGCAAATCGGCCAAAAACGCTAATTTTAAGACCCTTTTCCTCCAGAGCAAAAACGGCTGCATTTATAGGAAATCTGATTTTAGTATTCGATTCTACAACAAAATTTAATACACAAAACTTTTTTTTTGCATTTTCAAAATACACCAGATAGCCATTAGAGTGGTTCGAAAATCCGCTTTTTTCAAAAACTTCTAAAAAGTAATTTTTTTATTACACACAATGAAAATGTATTTCCAGCGGAGTACATGGGTACAAAAATTTTGGATATACCGCGAACCGTTAAAAAGTTATTAGCTAATCAAATTTGGATTTTTTTTTTTAATTCAATGAAAAAGTATTTCATCTAATTAAAATGCAGCTTTCAATACTCGCTGCAGCATTATAAATTTATTTTTTAGTAATGAAAAAATAATTTGTAAGTTTTGTAATGTTTATTACAAAGATTTTTTTTACTAAACATATTTGATTACTAAATAACTTTTTAACGGGTCGCGGTATATCAAAAATTTTTGTACCAGTATTCTCAGCAGGGAATACATTTTCATTGTGTGTAATAAAAAATAACTTTTTTAAAATTTTTGAAAAAAGTGGATTTTTGGACCACTCTAATGACTATCTGCTGTATTCAGAAAACGCAAAAGAAGTGGTTTTTATATTAATTTTTGCTGCCGAATCGAATGGTAAAGTCAGATTTCCCAGAAATGCAGCCGTTTTTGCTCTGCAGAAAATGGGTCTCCAAATCAGCGTTTTTGGCTGACTTGCGCCAGTGGAAAGAGTTGAAATAAAAAAGAAAAAAACGCCATTCTTTTTTTCTACGCAAAAACTTTAAAAAAAGTGATGATATCCGAAAATCAAAGAAATTTTTTTTTTTTGACGAACCCTAATAAATATGTATATACAAATTGTTTTGTATGAAAGTTGTAACTTTGGGTTTAACGGTATTTTCAAACTCCATTTCCGAGAAAAATGTTCACGCTATCGGCGACTTTCTTTGTACCCTTCATCTCTCTTTTTACAATACCCAATATTTCTCCACTGGCCTGCGTTCTGGATAATTTAGGGATTTTTTTCCCTAGGATTTTCATTGAAAATTCCTATTATATTTTCACGTACTTTTTACTGACTATCCATTTTTAAAGCAAAATAAATTATGCAGTATCGTTAATTTTTGGACACAATATTCCACTATATTTATACCCTACACCACTACGTGGAGAGGGTATTATAAGTTTGTGCTGATGTTTGTAACACCAAAAAATATTGGATCCTATTGATTTTGGTTGAAATCGGTCCATGTTTAGACCTAGTGCCCATATAAGGCTACCCCCCAAAATTGTATTTTTTACACGCTGCAGGTCGCAAATACGAAGATATTTCAATGAAATTTGGTACACAGACCTCAACTTTAACCTTTTTTACTCGTTTTCAATGCTAACGTGATTAAAAAAATATTTTTGTTTACCCAGCTAAAAATCGACATATATGAATACATACAGGTTAAATGTATGGTCATGCATGCTCATAAACATGCATTCATACATGCATCACATATGTCCACACATGTGCATTAACGAAATTTGAGGTAATATCTATATGTGTGTACATGTACGAACACACATGAACACGCATGAACATGAAGTTATGCCGATTTTCACATAAAACAATTCTGACCTGTCTTTCATTTTTATATTGTACTAAATAATTATAATTATTATTAATATAACATTCTATAATATCATATCTTAAACGTTTAACATTTAAAGTTATTTTATTTATAAAAAAACAATTAGGTTTTATAATTTTTTCTTTTCTATTTATAACTTTGCATTATTTATGAATTAAGGTGTCACAAATACTAATCGATCAAGTGTTAAATAAAAAACAACATACATAAGTGGTTTAAAAAAATTTTAAATTTTTCTACTTTTCTAACTGCATTTTTATACAACAAATTAAATTTATTACCTATTAGACCGTGCTACAGTTTTCAAGTTTTGCTTTCACCCATGTAAAAATTGATATATACGTGAAAGTAGAGACAACACTCAAAAAAGTTTGACAGTTACTACATGACAGTCGTTTGTGTAGTAATCAGTAGTTATTGTGTTTAACCGTAATTACAGTTGTTTTCCTATGGTAAACAACAAAACAACTGTTATAACAGTTATTTAAGAAAACAACTAACGAAAACTACTGTAATTTCGTAATAGTTGTTTAAATCAGTTCCCTACGGGATATTTTAACAAACTGTCACCGAACTGGCCCCTTTATATGAAATAGACTGGTCACTTTTACATGGCGTTGTCATAGGAGGGGGCAATTGACCCCTTGTGACATGTCACAATACAAATCCCAGGACAGGTCCCTGAACTTTGTTTTTTATGAGAGTTCAGTAGCAGTCTCTTCTGCTAAAATCAGCGGAAATATTTCCTAAAAAAATTGTAAATTGCTGTTTTTAAAAGGCTCGATTTTTATTTGTACTTAAAAAAAAACTTCGAAAATTTAAAATTTTTTTTTGTGATTTTTTAGGCAAGAAATTATTTAGCAAAATTTTTCTTTGTTTTTAGCGATTTTAAAAGAAAGTTAACAATACTGAAATTTTAACATGAAATGCTTTTTACTATAAAGTAAAAAAAATCTTGACTGATTTGTTATATTGTGGTAAGAAAAGCATAAAACTATTCACTTTAAAATTTCAGTGCTGTTAACTTTATTAAAAAACGCTAAAAACAAAGAAAAATTTGGTCATGTTTAAAGTGCTGCAATTTTAAGTCTGGTGACTATTTGTAGATAAAGATAATGCAAAACTTAAGGAAATTTTATAGGATTTCCAAAAATATACAGTTTATACAGAACCATCAGTACTGCCTAAATTTTACTATGTAATTTGATAAAAGGTTGATATCGCAAATTTTTCGTTAAAAGCCACGCCCACTTAAAACAAGTGACAAAATGAAAAAAACAAACATTACGTTAAATTCTATACAATTTTCTGAATCATCTTCTTGCCTTTCATGGCGAATTTAGCCACTATTTTGATCTTTAAAAATAAAGGCAACAACAATAAAATTTAAAAAAAACTTGAATGTCCGTAAATTCGTAGCCACCACTGTATATACAAAAACTAAAATCTACATTATAACCTAGAGAGACCCCCATAAAGACAATCTGATGACAGTGTTTGGTTGCACTCGAAAATGCATTAATTGTCAACCATTGGTTCTAGGAAAGTTTTTTTCATAAGTTTTTTCTCTATTTGTTGTAAAATAAATTGTAAATTTTATTTGGAATTTGTCATATTTGATCTTAAAACCGAACAAAAATAAGACTCATTGTAACAATCATCAGATCAACTGAAATCTACGATAAAATTTTTAATAGTCTTAAAATGGTACAATTTTTTTGTTTCAAAATATACAAATTCAATGGATATTTATTACACAATGTTGACTTTAATTTGATACCTCAACATCATAGAATATGTAAATTAAAAAAAAAAAAGGATTGCCAAAAGGCCATGCTTTGAAAATTTAAACTCCTTTTAATAGGACTTCTAAATTGATCATGAAGAACTTAGTACACGATTTTACTTAATATAGTCTCTTCTTTCACGTGTATATCGATTTTTCCATGGTTGGGAATGACTGTTGCACGGTGTTATCATTTCGAAACAATTTTCTTTCTTTTTTTGTTATTATACGGAAATGTTAAAAATTTATCATAATAGAATGTAAGTATTTATTACAATAAAATTTTATGGACAAACACCTTTTTTCAATAATAACCAATCAAACTGGCAATTTGTACAAATAAACATTTAACAACTTTTTAAATTAAATTTCAAAAGCACTCTTAAAAAAAAGTTAGTATTCTGCCAAACGCGTTCTAATTCAGTGAATTAATTTTTATGTTATTTTGTCTTAAAATTTAGGGTTGGACTAATACTTTTTATAATTGCAATTTAGTTAATTTAACTAAAATTGTCTGTGTTTTTAGTAGTAAAATTTAGGTTACCTAAATTTAGCAGATCATGAGTCTTAACTTCATTGAAAATTCTGCAGTCGCAAATATAGGTAATATTTTCAGTTATCTTAGCAGAATTTTGAACTATTTGGATGGGCTATTTTTTATGAGTGTACTTTTTGCAAGTCAATTAAATTCTTACTGCATTAATTAGCAATAAAAATCAAATAAGAAAAACATTTCAAATATTTATTCATTATTTTTATAATATATTAAATATAAACTATTGTAAATAACAAAAACAACAAAGATTTAGTTAGTAATACTAATAAATATACATTTCCAATAACACAACATTTTATTACAAGTAAAATTAAAATAAATATGCCTTGTTTGGAATTATACAATACAAAGTATTAGTTAAATATAAAGTACTAGTTAATAACACACTCATAAAAAAAAATAGTACAAAAATCTGTTAACCGTGTTCTGATTCAATTGAACTAATTTTTGTGTTACTCGTATTTTGTCTTAAAATTTAGTATTGGATTAATATTTTTTGTGATCTCAATTTTGCATAACAATTTTTTTCACCCGCATTTGTACGAACTTTAAAAAATTTAGTTAAAACTACTAAAAATTAGTTAAAAATTATGCTGCAGAAAAAACTGCTAAAATTAGCATATTATTTTTGCTATATATTCGTAATACAGGAACAGTAAAAATAAAACTGTTAAATGTACAGAATTTTAGTTATATTTGAGTTAAATTTTTGTAAATGGAAAATAGCAAATTAACCTGCTAAAATCAGTAAAAATTTTCCTAAATATTAGTACCCTAAAAAATAAAAAAAAAATTTTTTTACTTTTTTTCAATCTTTTTTAAAGGCAAATTAAAATCGAGCCTTTTGAAAACAGCAGTTTACAATTTTTTTTAGCAAATATTTCAACTGATTTTATCAGTATAGACTGCTATTTGCATTCAAATAAATTTAGCTTAAAAATAGCAAAATTTTTGTAGATATATCAGTTTATTTTTGCTATTTTTAGTCTACTAATATTTAGCAAAATTTTGTGCAGATTTTACAGTAGAATTTGTTATTTTAAATTAACTAAGAGTTAACTTAAATATAACTAAAATTCTGTAAATTTAACAATTTGAATTTTGCTGTTCTTATTTTACTTGTATTTAGGAAAAACATCTGCTAATTTTACCAGTTTTTTCTGCGGCTTAATTTTTAACTAATTTTTAGTAACTTTTTCTGCTATTTTTACAGATTTATTTCTATGAGTGTAGTAATTTATGTTTCCTAATTTTAAAAATTTTCTAGCTAATTTAAACCACGATTATTGTTCAAATCATTATATTTTTTGTCTCTGTAATCAATATGATATTGAGATGGGGCTATATTTTCTTATTTTATAATCATAAAAATCTCCAATATTTTTCGGCAAGTATTGGTAGAGGGTATAATTAATAAAACTTATTAATCAAACTCATAAAGCAATGCATATTTTGGAATTTCCGCAAGCTCGAAATCCATTTTAGACCAAGGGCAAAGTTGCTTAGAATTCTTCGTAGAATCATTTCCCCCTACGATTTTTCATTATTTTTGCCTCCATACAAATTGACCAACCCTAATGTATATGCTTATGTATGACCATTAGGGTGTCCTTTAAAAATAGATTTGTCATTACACCCCCAGTTTTATTGGAAATGGTCCCAAATGGAAGAAATCGATTTCTGTTTTTTTTTTCGGAAAACATTAACCCATGCCGAAATTTGGACGAAAATGGCCCATTTTGGAAAAAAGTGTATTAGGTACACTAATAAAAAAAATCCCGTACAAATAGGTCAAAATTGTGTTGGCGCAAATACAGGTACTATTTCCTATTATTTTAGCAGAATTTTTACCTATCTGTACGGGCTTTTTTTAGAGAAAATAACAGAAAAATTAGTTCAACTTAATCAGAACGCGTTTAACAGACTTTTGTACTAACTTTTTTTTATGAGTGTATGTACTATTAAAAATTCCCAAAATTCGAAATTGACAAAAAATTATTTTTTATTTCATTTATTCCTTTAATATAGTTAAAATGATTCAGACATGGAATTTTGACTTCATCGGATATCATTAACCCACTTTAGCCTGGAATTCAAAATGACCCATGAATTTGATAAAAAATGCAAAAACGTGTTTTTTTTTTAAATTAATTTTAAAGATTTTTAAAATGCCTAATTTGGAGATGTCTTTTGCTATTTGTACCACATAATAGTTGATATTAAAGAAAAAAAATAAATTAGAAAAATGATAATTCGAGTTTGTGGTTGGAGCGACTGCTTTCCAGGACATTTACAAAAATTGCTCATTTTGTCAAAAAATTAGCAAAATTTGAACGTTTTCATAAAATTTTACATAGTTTTCGGAAAAATATCACTTCAGTTTGGTTAGATATGATTATCTTTACACTTGTTTTACCTAAGTGGCCTGGGGTCAGAAAAGACCCATGAAACTTAATATTAATTATGACTACGAGATTGTAAAGCCATTAAATTGATAGAAAAAATCTCAACTGGATAAAAATAATTATTTTATGTAACCTGACCCATATGGGGTTAATTTTTGTACCATTGGCCAAGAACGTATATCATAATTTTCGGAAAAATATCACTTTTTTTCCACTTGATAAAAATTATTATTTTGAATACCTTCATCCATATAGGGCAGGGGTGGCAAGACTTTTTTCGCTGCGTGGCAGAAATGGACAAATTTTTTTTTGTAAAAATTTCTCGCGTGCCACCTTAATTTTAGTTGTCTTTTAAGTCCTTTTTAAAAAATTTTAAAATTTCTCATAAAAATATCATCGCAGATGTACATATTTATCAGCGCTATGGATAACCCCCATGAAATAACCCGCAAAGGAAAAAAATTAAATAACATCCAAGAAATGACGTAAAATGTTTGACGGTTAATTAATTTTTTGGGGTTTATTTACTCTTTAAATATTGAGATTATTTCATTATGAAAAAATTTAATTGAACATTATTGCCTTTTCATTTTTTTTGGGGGTTATTCCATATTTGGTGGTTATTTCATATTGTTAAAAAAAGTTAAATTATTGGGCGCCATCCATTATTTAAGTACGTAGGAAACTTGTTGAAAAATGTGCTTCGGGCAAACATTTGATTTTGTAAAAATAAATCGCGCGGTTTTGATCATCATAATAATCAATAAAAGCGAATATTATGGATTTGAACAGAGAAACTTCCATTTCAGATGAAATGGCTCTGCGAAACACGATCAAAACCCAATTTCAAATTCCAACAAAGGGTGTTATTTCATTATGAAACTTATTTTCAGCCTTTATTTAATTGAGGGTTATTTCCTAACACCTATTTCCCTTTAAAAAAAACTTAATTTTTAAGATCCAATTTTACTACAAGTTGTTTTCCATTTTTGTGCAATTTTCTGGTACTTTTTACTTCTCCGATTATGAATCATTTTCTCATCGAAAAATTTAAACTTCTTTCAATCTAGAATTTTAGAAATTTTCCCAGAATTTTCTGATAATCGAATTTGCGAGTTCTGTATTAACCATATTTCTTTAAACAAAAAATGGTGGCAATACTGAGTTTTCTTCATTTTAAAAGAGGAAGCTCTATGAAAAATTTCACCACTATGGAGTTAAATCACACATTTTTGTAGCGAAATTTAACATTTAACTGAATTTTTTGCTGGTCTTCTAATAGTTTAAATTTTTTGAAAATATCCAACAAAACGTCGCGTGACACCTAAAATACACTCGCGTGCCACTACTGACACGCGTGTTATAGTTTTGCCAGCCCTGATATTGGGTTAATGTTCTCACTTTTCACAAAAAAGACCCACTAGGAAATTTACAGAATAACATTTATCAGATTTTTATTAAATTGGGATATGTGATAGAGGGTACAAAACTAACGAACAAGCGCAATTCTCTATAGCCCAATCTTATTTTTAAGGGTTAAAGAGGTGGGGTCAAAAATGTCCGTATGTTAATAGCAATTTTCGTTATGTAATCGTAGTAGATTCTAATTAAAAGCTTTTGTTTATTATTCATTTATTGCTTTCTATTTGGAAATACGTTATTTTGAAAATTTCCAAGTTGGCTTTTTTAGCCGAAAAATGAAAACATTAACCCTATATGGATCACGTTACATAAAAAAATTATTTTTATCAAGTGGAAATTATTTTTATAGCATATCCAACTTTATAAAAATCTGAAAAATTTTATTCTGTAAATTTCATAGTGGGTGTTTTTTTGTGAAAAGTGAGAACATTAACCCTATATGTATCAAGTTACTCAAAATAATAATTTTTATCAAGTGGAAACATTTTTTTTTTTATTCATTTAAAATGATATTTTTCGAAAATTATGAAAGGTGTTATTTCGTAAATTTCCTAGTGGAGCGTTTTAGGCCAAAAGTATAAAAATTACCGCCATAATGATCACGTTACATAAAATAATTATTTTTAACTCCATTAAATTGATAAAAAAAAAATATCAACTGGATAAAAATAATTATTTTAAATTCTTTTCGTTTATTTAACCTTCTTTTTTAATTTTTAACTCTACTATTTTCTTGAGCTTAAGGTTTGGTTTTTATTTATAAAAAGTTTTTTATTTTCGATATTTCGCTACTCCAATGTGTAGCATCTTCAGGAAATAACAAATATCTTCAGGAAATAACAAATAACAAAAATAGCGAAATATCGAAAATAAAAAACTTTTTATAAATAAAAACCAAACCTTAAGCTCAAGAAAATAGTAGAGTTAAAAATTAAAAAAGAAGGTTAAATAAACGAAAAGAATTTAAAATAATTATTTTTATCCAGTTGATATTTTTTTTTTATCAATTTAATGGCTTTACAATCTTGTAGTCATAATTAATAATAAGTTTATTGGGTTTTTTCTGACCCCAGGCCACTAAGGGTTAAAGATTTTTTAAACAAATGTAAAGATAATTATAGTCTAACCAAATTTAAGTGATATTTTTCCGAAAACTGTGTAAAGTTTGATGAAAACATTCAAATTTTGTTAAATTTTTGACAAAATAAGCAATTTTTGTAAAATGTCCTGGAAAGCAGTCGCTCCAACCACAAACTCGAATTATCATTTTTCTAATTTATTTTTTTTTTTCTTTAATATCAACTATTATGTGGTACAAATAGCAAAAGACATCTGCAAATTAGGCAATTTAAAAATCTTTAAAATTCTTTTTTTTTTTTAAGAGAAGCAACACTAAGGAAATTCCTCCTATTAATTAACGTGTTGTTTCCTTTGGAAAGGGGATAGAGAAGAAGTGAAAGGTTGTGAAAGATGAAGAGCTTCAAATATGGCAACACTGTAATTGCGTGAGATGTTGAATTTTAGAACAGTTGTGCGTGCCATCTGGGGGGTAACCGCGTAACTCGATTCGAAAAAAAATTTTCAAATTCGTAAATCTTGCAAATATTGTTAAAAATATAATTCTGTATAAAAATTCTACTTTTCAATTTATTTTTATCCTAAACCTTGTACACTACACATAAAAATTCAAAAAGTAAGATTTTTGCTTAAACTTTTTTATTTACAAAAGGTACAAAATTTACGAATTCGAAAATTTTTTTCGAATCGAGTTACGCGGTAACCACCCTGATGGTGAGTTGGCGAACTTTGTTGAAGCTTTTTAGTTCATAGCCCTGTTATATTATTTTACTTCGATGGGGTTAAGTGCTATGGGAACACCGAAGGGACCAAAGCGCCCAATAAATGAAATTAAAAATAATTTTTTCTTTCGAAATTTTGGGAATTTTTAATAGTAATACACTTTTTTCCAAAATGGGCCATTTTCGTCCAACTTTCGGCACGGGTTAACATTTTCCAAAAAAAAAAAAAAACAAAAATCGATTTCTTCCATTTGGGATAATTTTCAATAAAAATGGGGGTGTAATGAACGAAAATCGACAAATCCTTATTTTAAGGGACATCCTAATGACCATGTATGATCATGTTTGTTCATATATGTATATTTCGATTTTCATATGGCCTGAAAATTTTTGTCTAGGATATTGTTTCAATAAAAAGTTACAGTTTCACACCACTTTCCCCCATAATTATTTAAGAAGTTTCATTAACACATACGTGCATACATACATATTTCCATAAAATTGTAGGGTGGGCTTATTAAAATATGCCCAAAAAATTTCATATAAGCTTTTTGATTTTATTTTTACTGAAAAATTGTGCGTGTGGATCATTGACCTCATTTACAAAGGTGACATATGATTAGGAAAATATTATTTAATAAAACAAAGTCAAAAAACTTTCATTGGATATTGATTTTTATTAAGAAAATTAATTATTTTACAGATGGATATAATAATTAAAAATTTCAGCTAAATCATTATACAAAAAGAAACATCAATATGTATTAGAATAATATTTAATAATTTTAAAAATATTCAAAAGAAGTAGATAGTGGAATAATAATGTATGTTCATTAGTTAATACTGATGTTGATGAAATACAATAATGATGAATATATTATTAATATCGTATTAATCAAAAGTGTTGTTTTCAAGGGTTTTTATGGATATTTTAATAATATTAAAGATTATATTTATGTTTATAGCCAATTTGTTTGAATATTTATATAAAATTGTTTTTACAAAAATCTATCGACAATAGCAATATCTTTTATGTTATTTTGTCGATTTATATTTAAATACATTAAAACGGCTTACAGTTGTCTATATCCTTCCTACTGCATTATCCTTCTAAAGTGGCCTATACATAAACAATATAAAATAACCATGGACAGATTGACATTATATGTAAATTCAACTTATTGTTTATACGAGTATAAAAACTTTATGTTAGTCTTATAAAAATAAATAAACTTTATAGTTTTAAACACATTTTATACATATTTTTTTTATGAACTTAACTAAAAAGATTAAAATGTTTTTGTGGGGTAATTAATCATTGATTTTGATTTAAAATCTGCTAAAAAATGTTTATATCTTTGGAGAAAACTGAATTCTACTACGACTACATAAACCAGAAATGTGAAATTATTACTAATTCTGCCATATGTAGTGTAAACATCGTATTTAAACTTTTGTACAACTTGTTTTGTATTTTTTTATTTCTATGTTTCATACATTCTCAGACATGATGATTTTGATTGTTCATCAACAAATAATCTATTTTATAAATAAAGGAATATTTTCTGAAAAAATAATCGTGGAATTAAAGAAGAAATGGACGAATAAAATTCAAAATACGGTTTGTTCATTTATATGCCATATGTATATTTACAAGGCGTGTTATGAATACCCTAATTAAATATTTTTATATTTTTCATTATGTGGCTTTGGGCAAAATTAACTAAATTTGAATTAATTAAATATTTGTTCTGTTTCATATTGAAAACCGAAATGAAGGCATATAAAACTATAATTTGTTATGTTTATATAAATCAGACCTTTAAAAATATAATTCAATCATCAGTAATAATTCAATTTCTAAAAAAGAATCAATAAAATTTGTTTTTGATTCGCGAATTATGTCTGGATTTAATTTATTTGCGCGAATTATTTCATATTTCTTATCATTTTATTTTTGATACGCGAATTGAAATTGTTATTTTTATGACTCGCAAATCAATTTTAGTCATTAATATATCTGTAAGAAATAAAATTTCATTGAATCTAAAACCATATAGATTTAGCAATCATTTTAAATACAAAATAAAATTAATTCCTTTTTAAAAAATTGCCATCAATTCGCGAATCAAAACATACACCCAGAAAAGAGATTCGTGGTTACAACCGAATTAATTGCCAATGGAATGCTTCGGTTGTGACAACAGAATTTTTTAGTTGTGACTACCGAATTATTATTGGGACAATACGAATTTTGTTGCCATTATCAAATGACTATGAATTCTACTGATATTTGGTTGTCACAACTGAAAAATTCGGTTACCACAACCGAACCATTCGATTGGCAACAAATTCGGTTGTAAGCACGAAACTGTTTTCTCTGTGTATGAAAATAATTCGCGCGAATTATCTTTGTATTTTTTTATTCGCGAATCATCTCTCTTTTCTTGAATCATCTTTGAAATTACTTATTTTTGAATCAATTCTTCAAAGCTCTGATATAAAATATAAATATAAGAGTCCAGCAAAGTATTCGGTTTCGGCCAAAATACGGCATTCGGCAAAATTTCGACTGAATAATTACCGAAAAAAAAAACTTTTTCTAATATTGTTTTTTGATATAGAAAAAAAATATATTAATATTAGTTGCGTTCGCCAATCGGATAATTTGTAAAAAACTTTACTGGATAGCATTCGTTAACATAAATATGTTCACCCAGAAAACAGCTTCGGTGCTGACAACCCAATTTGTTGCCAATCGAAAAATGAATTTTTCGGTTGCGACTACCGAATTATTCTTGATGCAAATGAAATTCTGTTGTCACAGTGAAATTAATTCTGGCTCAATTGGTTTTCTGTTATCACAACTAAAAAACTCGGCTACTATAACCGAACCATTCGATTGGCTACAGATGCGGTTGTCAGCACCGAGTCCGTTTTCTGGGTGTTTGTGGTAAATAAAAAAAAATATTATTTTAAAATTCTGTTATTGCATGCAAATTTAAAGCAGTAAAACTTGTAAAATAAATTATAGAAATTAAATAAATTCTTAAATGTTTCTGCTTAAAATTTAACATTAAGAATTTTCTTTTTCCATACCGACCATCTAAAATTTATTTGTATATACCAAGGGTGGGCACGGATTTGTCACCGAGGGCCAATTTATAGTTTTTCACAAATTATAAAGGGCCGCACCATACATTTAAAAAAAGTAAAACTAGTAAACTAAACGGAACTACTACTTTACTTTTTTGAGAAAAATTCGGTTTTTAACTCCATCTGTTCCCAAACTGGTTCCACAAGCACCGATTGTAAATTCAACTTTTGCAAAGCTACACCACAACTTATTATTATAACCTACAGCACTAGTGGACAGGGTAAAATTTTGTGCTGATGTTTGTAACACCAAAAAATATTGGACCCAGACCCTTCTTTTGTATACCAATCGACTCAGAATCATTTTTGTTTCGATTGTCTGTCTGCCCATGTATTCTTGTGCGCGCTCCAGGTCGCAAATATTAAGATATCTTAATGAAATTTGGTACACCTACTTATATCGGCTCACGAACGAAGCCTGTTGATTTTGGTTTGAATTGGTCCATGGTTGGACATAGTGCCCATATAAAGGTCCCCCAGAATTGGATTTCCCACGCTACAAGCCACAAATAGGAAGATATTTTAATGAAATTTGGTTCGCTGACATGTGCTCAAATATAAAACCTATTGATTCTAGATAAGATCTGTCCATATTTGAACCTATCGCCCATATGGACTATATTCCCAATTTTCTCTTAAATGCACCTAAAATTAGGTAAAACCAAAATTTCTTACCGTTACCCTGTTTTTTTTTATCATTTTATAGGCAAATTTTGACACAAGTCCATTTCTACCCATTCGAATTTCGAACCAAACATTCAACCATATTTATAGCTTTCAACCATACTGGAGTAGGGTATCATATTTTTCATTTTAAATTATGTAAGTTTTTAATTTTTGGAATATTTTTTAAAGTTTTTCTTCTTCATAGGTGGGGGAAATTGACCCCTTGTGACATGTCACAAGACAAATCACAGGACAGGTCCCTGAACTTTGTTTTTTTATGCGAGTTCAGTAACCTGTCCTTTTGATTTGTCTTGTGACATGTCACAAGGGGTAAATTTCCCCCACCTATGACAACGCCATGTAAAAGTGACCACTCTATTTCATATAAAGGGGCCAGTTCGGTGACAGTTTGTTAAAATTTCCCGTAGGGTATTCTGTGTCTACATACTTGAAAATTTTTTGTTCGCGTACTGTTTTGGGAAAATTTTATTTTGAGAGTAAATCTAGTCTAACTTTCTATAAGTTTATACTGAGTAATGCTTACTGGACTTGTCTGAGAAAAGTAAACGAATGGACCTATTATTCGCTTTCAGCCGAATAATGCTTCCTGAAACGAATATTTGGTTTTGGTAATTACAAAAAACTCGGTTTCGGTCGGACTCGTAACAAATATAAACATTAACATTATGTTATGTTATACACTGTGTACAATTCGAATAAGTAATGGTTTTTTTTATTAGTTAAAGTACTTAAAGATTTTTGAAACCTTACCAAAGCAGAATTTTGAACCGATATTTAGTTTGAATAAAAGTTGTGGTAACACATACAAGGAAAGTACCCCATCCTAAACACTCCGATTTTGATGAAATTTGGATGGAAACAACATAAAAATTTTGTTACTTTTTGATGAAACGAATTGTTAAAACAATATATTTTTTACTCAAATAAATGTGTGTTTTTTTTAAATCAACTATTTTTTATTTAAATGAAAAATTCTCTACAAAACAATTGTTCTTTTGATAATTTTTTGTCCATTTTTTAACAAAATTTAATTTGTTAACTCTAAAAAATTTTGTAAAAAGGCAATAAAGTAAATTTGATATAATTTTTCTTCAATTTGAAAAAAAAAAATAGTATTAAATCTGTGGAAAAAAGTTTAGTAAGGTTAGTTTTGTCGCGTCATTACTCGTGCTAGCATGTGTATTTGTAATTGTCGGAAATATCAATAAAAATTATAAAAATTAACCCCATATGGATCACGTTACATAAAATAATTATCTTTATCCAATTGAGAATTTTAAATCAATTTGATGGCTTTACAATCTTCTAGTCATCATTAATAATAAGTTTCATGGGTCTTTTCTGACCACAGGCCACTAAGGGTTAAATATTTTTTAAACAAATATAAAGATAATTATAGTCTAACCAAATTTAAGTGATGCTTTTCCGAAAACTGTGTAAAATTTGATGAAAACATTGAAATTTTGTTAAATTTTTGATAAAATGAGCAATTTTTGTAAAATGTCCTGGAAAGCAGTCGCTCAAACACAAACTCGAATTATCATTTTTCCAATTTATTTTTTTTTCTTTAATATCATGGTACAAATATCAATCGGCATCTCCAAATTAGGCATTTTAAAAAATCTTTAAATTAATTTAAAAAAAACACGTTTTTGCATTTTTATCAAATTCGTGGGTCATTTTGTATTCCAGGCTAAAGTGGGTTAATAATATCCGATGAAGTTAAAATTCCATTTCTGAATCATTTTGACTATATTGAATGAATAAGTAAAAAAAAATTAATTTTTTCTAAATTTAGAATTTTGGTAATTTTGAAAATTTTTAATAGTATTTTTAATTTTCAATATACTTTTTTCCAAAATGGGCCATTTTCGTCCAACTTTCGGCGATTTCTTCCGTTTGGGACCATTTCCAATCAAACTGGCGGGTGTAATGAACGAAAATCGGCAAATCGCTATTTTAAGGGACAGTCTAATATATATATATAAAAAATTATGAGAAATTGCTTTTTTTGCACCTGTAAAACTAGTATTGAAAACAATATTGAATTTGAGTGCACCTTTTACACTTGTTTAATAAGTACTTTTATTGAAGAGAATATGGAACAATATCTCGCAGTAACAAAGTGGTGTTTTTATGCCAGTCAACTTTCATATCAAAGAATAGCTCAGCGGAGAGCGCTAGACTAGCAATCATGAGGTCGCAAGTTCAATACCCGGTGGCGGCAATAAAAAACTTTTGTAAAAAAAAAAAATATAATTGTTTTTTGCGAAGAATTTTTTTAACTTTTAATTTAGCATCCTTTGCACTGGTTCAAAAAGTACTGACAAACTGTTGAAGTGGGAGTACTCCTCTCCTATGACAACTCAACACATATTAAAGTCAGATAAAAATGAATGTTTTCCATGTTCATTATATGCCGGATCGCTATCGGCGACACCTTGCGATAAAGATTAAAAAGTTGGATTAACTTTAATCAAGTAAGATTAACTTTCGTGCCTAAACGCACTATAAATATTCAACAGACAAATCGACCTTTCAAAAGATTTTCAGGTCTTTAAGATCACCAGTTACAGTTTCTGGTTTTAAAAATAAAATTTTTTGATGGTTTTGCCATCAAAATTTTCTTATTTTCTTTTGAATATTCGCAAATATTTCTGTCATCTCGGACTAAGTTAATCGTTTAAAACTACCCGTTAGTTTGCAGTTTAGTAATTAAATTAATAAAAAACTTGAAATTGTTTTCCCGTTTCAAATTGTTTACAGTGTTCAACTATTGTATAGGGAAATTTTAGTCCATTGTATAAAATACATGGGATTATTGTTATTATTGAAAGATTGATAGAAAAATAAACAAATATTGTCTTATAAGTTAAAATTATATAAATACACATACAACTATAATATACATATATTTCTAGATACAATATAGTATGATGCTACTATTATATGGTGGAATTTTTCGTGCTATTAAAACACAAAATAATATAGAAAAAAAATACAACTCGGATATAAAGTTAACATAACTGATAAGATTACAGAGTGTATACACAGAAAAAAATTTTAAATCAAGCAGAAACAACATTAAATTAAATAGAAACAACTTAGAATTTGAATTTTTTAAAATTTTTTTGTATTTTAAGAATGTTTTTCTTATGGTGGTTAATTTCAGGGTAACCATTTTTTGTAAGTTTGTTTTCTTTTTAACTTAATTATGTTTTTACTTATTTTTGAAAATGAGAAATCTAAATCGAAAATGTTCAATATACTGATTTAAATAAAAAAAATTTATTTTAGCTAGAATCATAGTTTAAGTTTTTTTAATCTTGTTCTTGTTGTTTATACACTCAAATAAAAAAGTTAGTAAAAAAAATTTCTAAACAGTTTCCAATCGCACTTTACTATTTTTATACTGATTTTTAGTACAGTTTTTTTTGGTAATCATTTTTACTATTCTCTTATTACAAATTACGGATTTTTTGCTAGTTTTCGTTGCTGATTTCAGAAAAACATTTTACTAATTTTTCAAAACCGAATGCTAAATTTAGCAGAAAAATATACTAATTAAAAAAATTTTATTTACAAGAATTCGTTGATTTTTTACAATTCTTGTTTAGTTTATATTTGTTACTATTGATATATTCTTAAGCCCAAACCAGATAGTGGAAGTGCCAGTGAACAGTGGCAGTGCTGTCTAACTTTATTCTTGAATTTCGCGAACATTACTGAATATTTTTAAGAAGTTCTTATTGAATCTTCTTTAAAAATAGCTCTTGTTTATTTAGAAAGTTTTCTAATTTCTCGGCAGTGACAAATAAAGAAGATACAAACACCTGCTTTATCGACAAAACGTCGCACTGCGGTCAATACTGCGTTTATCTGGTTTAGGCTTTAGTTTGGAAATAACTCTCAGAAAATTTTATTGTATTTCCAATGCATAAAAAGGTAATAACTGGAGAACCTTTTGCAATTTTAACTCCAAATTTCAAGTAGGATGAAGTAATTATACGCTTGTTACAATCGAAACAATAAATAAATTTTTGTTTTTTTAGATTTTACATTTTGTTTTTTTTTTTAAGTACACTTTTTTGCTAATTTCAGCAGATTGATTTTAAATTACAGTTTGCAAGAATTTACTGAAATTTAATAGCTGCAACTAATTATTTATACTAATTTCATTGTACTAAAATTATTGATATTTAGTACGTTTTTTAACTGATTTTAGCAAATCGATTTTGAATTGCAGTTTATAACAATTTTGCTAAAATTTAGTAGCGGCTACTAATTTTTCTACTAATTTTGTTGTACTACAGATCAGCAGATATGTGTTGCTAAAATTAGCAAAAAAATACCGCTGGGCTCAAAAGAGTTAAATTTCCCGTAATAACAGCAAAATTTACAATACCCAGCCAGCAAATTCGGAGCGCTCATAAATAAGATTTTTAAATGGCTCAAAGAAATGATTATTGTTTTTTTAAAAACACTCTTTTTTTGGTAGAAAAATTAACCCTCAGAAAACAATCCAAAAAGTTGTCTCTACAATCTAAAAAGCTGTCTCAAAACGAGGGTTAATTTTTCGGACTCAAAGAAGATTCGAAAATTATTTAAATTTATGAAGAAATTTTCGCTTTTATACGTTCTTTTTTCTGAGTCATTTCTGAGTACACAGGGGGCTCTTTTGGACGGACCACTTTCATAGGAAAAAGTGGAAAAATGTTTATGTTTTTGGAGCTCATTTCTGAGTCATTAATGATCATCTTTGTTTGCTGGGTAGCCATTACAGACTATTTTGGTTGAGTATATAAATCCTGAGAATGCCATTCACTGAATAACGAAATATCGGTGATATATACGAGGGGTACTATTTATATTTCGGGAACTGGCAACACTAATGTCAATAGTTTACAGTGAGTTAAGAAATTCAATTTGGCCAAAAAATGGAAATTTCAAGAGAAGGTTTTCGTAGGATTATTTTTCACAACTTTCGACGTGGATTATCTCAACAAGAATGTGTCGATGAACACAGTTCTTTGTATGGCGATAAAGCAGCATCGAAAACGACAGTATATCGCTCGTATATTCAATTCAATCGTGGTCGTAGTTCGGACGCCGACGAATTCCGTGAAGGTCGTCCAAAATCGGTTGTTGTGCCACAAAACATCGATGCAGCGCGTGAACTGATAATGCAAGATCGTCATGTGACATATCGTGAGAAAGAGGCATCCTTGCACATTAGTTCCACTTCAATACATTTGATTTTGCATGATTTTGTGGAAGGGAATGATTAAAAAGTTCGACCGTGGTGCTTCAAAAGACGTGTATAAAATCGTGACAGGTGACGAATCATGGATATATGCGTTTGAGCCGCAAACAAAACAGCAATCGGCCGTGTGGGTATTCCAAGACGAGCGAAATCTAACAAAAGTTGTTTCTGGAAGAAGCACAGCGAAGCAAATGGTCGCCTGTTTCTTTGGCCGAATGGGTCATGTGGCCACTGTTCGGCTTGAGCAACCTATGACGGTCAATTCTGAGTGGTACACGATCATTTGTTTGCCGGAAGTCTTCGGAGAAATTCGTAAAACTAACCCCCAAAGACGAATGATTCTCCATCATGACAATGCGTGATTTCACACATCTCGTCAAACAGGCACCCAATGACTTTTTATTGTTCCCGAATATCAAAGGTAAACTGCGTGATCAACGATTTACGAGCGCCGAAGAAGCAGTTGAAGCGTTCAAAAACCACCCTACGGGAAATTTTAACAAACTGTTACCGAATTGGCCCCTTTATATGAAATAGACTGGTCACTTTTACATGGCGTTGTCATAGGAGAGGGAAATTGACCCATTGTGACATGTCACAAGACAAATCCCAGGACAGGTCCCTGAACTTTGTTTTTTATGAGAGTTCAGTAACCTGTCCTAGGATTTGTCTTGTGACATGTCGCAAGGGGTTAATTTTCCCCTCCTATGACAACGCCATGTAAAAGTGACCAGTCTATTTCATATAAAGGGGCCAGTTCGGTGACAGTTTGTTAAAATTTCCCGTAGGGCATGTTTTGGAGGTTTGAACGTATGTTAAAGTATATTGATCATCAAGGGGAATATTTTGAAAAACAATAAAGCCATTTTTATTTGAAAATGTTTGTTATTATTTGCTATTCCCGAAATATAAATAGTAGCCCTCGTATGAAATAATAAAATATATTTTATATTAAAAACTAAATGACATCGATTCATCAATTTCAAAGTTTGAATATTAAAAACATAAGATGTTTAATCAAATATGTTGTAATAATTGATTTAACTATGATTTTTTTCTCTCTGTATAGTAACAAGAAAATAGATTGTATTTTATTTTTGGTTATGTGTACGCTGGATTAGATTGAAGAAATTCAGAAGAGTTCATCGCCTGATTGCCAGCCAATCCAGCCTGCCAACAAAGGCAGCAGCAGCAACAAGAGTATGAGTACAAGTAGCAACAGCAGCCGCATCATCAGTAGCAAAAAACAATAACAAATGTCGTCATCATCTTACGCATCAATTCAAATTAAATTGTTAAAGACAAAAAAAAAAAGAAAAATGTAAAAGAGGAGGTAGCAGACAAGTCAAAGGCATACAAGTGTTTTTCTTTTTTTATTTTTACAAGACGTTGTAGTAAACTCTTAAGTAGCAATAGAATATAGTGTGTCAATTCATGTTTGGACATCCTAAATCATGTTTTGTTGTTGCTGTTGTTTAGTTGTCTATTGGGATTTTCTCACATGATACGCATACAACTTGTTGTCGTTGTTTTTCTTTAAATTATTGTTAGTTATTTTTCTATCTCTATCTCTATTGTTGTTGTTGTTGATTATTATTATTGTCTTTGGTGAATGTTTGAAATGTCTTCCTTTTATTTTTGTATTTTTTCTTTAGTCACATTTTTTGCCATGATATTGTATATCAGTAAATATTATTGGGCACATTCATTTGAGTTTAATAGTCCGAAAAATTGATTGTTTCTTTATATAGAAAAACATCTAAAATAATTTATAGGAAATGTTACTCTTACTTTGTATAATAACTTTATAAATGAACTGTTGTTGTAGTTTGGAAAAAAAAAATGAAACGAATATAAAGGAAGGATATTTAATGTGTTTTCTATTTTCTTCCAAATCCATTAAAGTTCCCTAAGAACGAGTAGGAGTAGAACAAAAATATCATTAGTTTATAAATTGTATTACTTGTGTTTGTATGCAAAATTCTTAAAGCATGAGTTGTTTATAAATATTTTTTGATATGAATGGCCATCATTATCTTGTTTAGTCATGTAAAAAGTGTTAACGTTTTGTGTGAAATATGCTTAATGAGCGATTTTTGACACATTTTTGTATATATAAGTAAAAAGATACATATTGATCTTTTTATTTAAATATGTGTAAAAACAGGATTAAATAGTAAATAATTTAATAGAAATTGAAACTAACTTAAGGGGGTAATTTTCTAAAACACTTCGGTGAAGTGTTGCGTTATTTCTATAGAAATTGTTTTTGTTACAAAAACAATTTACATTGAAAGTTCCCTTCACTTCACCCAAGTGTTTTACGAAGTTAGGTACTAAATTTTTGTTATAAGCGTATGTGGCGTATGAGTGTTATTTTAATTCAATAACACTCATACGCTTAATAGTCGATATAAAAAATGAAGGTGTTTTTTTCTTCTTATTTAAAAATTGAAGTTAGTAACTTGTATTTGTAAATATTAACGTGTATATTCCTACGAAAAGTTTGTGACCCTAGTTGTGACTATAAATTATATTTAATAAAATTAAACGATCAAAAAGAATAAGGAATAAAAATAATTAAAAAAAAAATACATGAATATTAAAGTATTTATTCTATGAGGGCGGAACAATAAGTCCGTGACTTATTGAATGAAACACAATTTGTTTTTTTACCGAAAAAAGTTTTTATATTTCAACATAGTTGCCTTTTAGCTCAATACACTTAGTCCAACGTTCCTCCAATTTTTATTCCTTAAAAAAAAAAACGATTCTCGAGGTCCTCAAAACAGGCATTTGTTTGAGCCATAATTTCATCGTTGGAGCTAAATGTCTTTCTACCGAACCATTTATTTTGGTTAGGAAATAGAAAATAGTCCCTGTGGAATAAATTCGGAGAATATGGCGGACGTATATGGAATACGGTACCCATTCGTAGCCCAATTCATGCAATTTTGCCATTGAGACTGCACACATGTGCAATAGAGCGAACCACCTTACAGGCAAAAAAAAAGTGCGCCGTACACCCTCTCATATGAAGTATTTTTGCAAGGTAGAGGTCGCCATTTTACATTTTTCGTTATATCTTTGGCATTTACAGTCGGATGTTTAAGTATGATTCATCGATGTTTTTCTCTCGAGGAGACCAGTATTTTGCTCTAAGGTCCATTGACCTCAAGTATCCCGTTCTAGTAGTTACCCACCAGATCTCAGTTGCTACAACCCTAATGTACTACCCTAATTTCACAAAATTAAAGCCCGCAAAAAATCATTAAACTTTTGCTAAGGAAGTTTTTCGATAAACCAAGTAGAATTTTTTTTATATATTGGTTGCCGAACGTAGGGGTCGCCATTTTTAATTTTTTTCATTGGATTTTTCCTTTATAGCAAAACAATGGTCTCCTCGAGGCAAAAAAATCGATTTATCACTCTTTAAAATCCGACTTTAAATTCCGAAGCTATAAAGTATAATTGAAAAAGGCGACTCCTACGTTCGCCAAAAATTTTTTTTTTTTTGAAATTGGAGGGTGTACGGCGAACTTTTTTTTTTTGAGGTACAGTCTAATGTGCACCCTTGCATTGTCTTGTCACCTTGGCCTTTCTCGGATCCGATTCCCCGGAGAAACCCATTGTTTACACTGCTGCTTGGCCTCCGCTGTGTTGTAATGCGTCCATGTTTCATCCAGTTATAAAACGCCGGAAAAACTCTTTCGAATTGCGGTTTAATAAAGAGAAAAAAAAAACGAGTAAAAAAAGTTAAAGTCGGGCATGCCGACTATATAATACCCTACACTAATCTGGTAATAATCCGACTAATGTTTGGATCCGAAATTCGAATGGATTAAAACGGACTTGTGTCAAAATTTTCTATAAAATGATAAAAGAAGAGAAAATCCAAAATATAGCCCATATGGGCTATATTTTGGGCAATAGGCTTTGTCCTTGGGACCATGTAAGTCAGCGAACCAATTTTCATTGAAATATCTTGCGACCTGCAGCGTGTAAAAATCCAATTTTGGGGGAGACCCTAATATGGGCACTAGGTCTAAACATGGAACGATTTTAACCAAAATCAATAGTCTTCGTCCTTGGGCCCACATAGGTCTGTGTACCAAATTTGATTTTAATATCTTTGTATTTGCGATCTGTAGAGTGCGCACAAGAATGCATGGACAGACAGACGGACGGACGGACATCGTTAAATCGAAATAAAAAGTGATTCTGAGTTCATCGGTATACTATAAGGTGGGTCTAGGCCCAATATTTTTTGGTGTTACAAACATGAGCACAAACTTATTATACCCTCTCCACGTAGTGGTGTAGGGTATAAAAATAGCAAAAGCGGCACCCATCTTGCAGTTACCTTTCTAAAACCAAACTGATTATTTAAAATCGAAACCACATTGCTATATGAAATGCCTATGGCATCAGCAATCTCAGTAAACCACTTTTTTACCATTGATGATGCAGATTGGTTGAGCGATAGTTTTTTATCGCAAAAAATAATGTACGAAGTTGTATGCTTCGAACACCTGTTAAACGCAAAGTTAATGACGGAACTTGCTCAAAATTTAACAGTAGTCTAACAACATATGGTACTTGACCGGAGTAGTGTTGAATTTCATGTAACTACGAGGGAAGTTCGAAAAGTAACAGACTTATTGATCCGCCATCGTATAATATTAAATTTTGGGCTCCAATTTGAATATAAATAAATAACACGTCACACTTTTCTCATGATGTATTGCAGAAAATAATGAAGAGTTCTCAATTTTATTAGTATAAAACTTTGAAAATTAAAGGTTACCAGTGAAAAATTTTCAAAATTTGTTTATATATGAACATACATATATTTATGGATCCGAAAAATGAGATAACATAATATGTTAATATACGCTAGAATCCCTAATTTTGTCAGGTTCGAAAAAAAGTCCAACCAAAAAATGGGGGAAGTGGGGTGGGGGCAAATGGCTTCTCATCGGCATCGAAGGTGGCAGTGAAGGGTTAAAAAATCCACAAAAAGCCTCACAACTGCAAAATGTGAAATGTGAGACCGACCCCCATTAATTTTTTCCTCCGAATATTTTTATAAATATACTTACACACCCCCTATCATCACTCGGTAGGGGGCATCCCATACAAGATGACATTTTTATAAAATTTTCTCCCACCGCTCTAACTGTCCCAAGGGTGCGCCTAGAGAAGTCAAATCTTTGAACGGCCCCAATACTTTTTCAACCCTTAAGGTGGTCCCCATACAATTATTTTTATTTTTTTTTTTAAATCAGCTCCTACCTCTCCCATGGAGCCTCCCAGAGGGGTGAAATGTAATACCGAACCCCATTCATTTTTCCCTCCGAACACTTTTTCTTAATTAACATACGCCCTATTTCCACTCGGTAAGGGGGATCCCATACAAAATTACATTTTTATAAAATTTGCTCCCACCGCTCAAACGGTTCCAAGGTGGAACATAACTAGCTTCCAACTTCAATCCTTAATGTAGTCCCCATACAATTTTTTTAATTTTCTCATAATTTTCTTATAATTTCCCAGTCAGAAAAATACAAACAAATTTTTGAACGTTGGCAAAATGCTGGCAGAACCAATAAATAAGTGGTCTGGAAATATTTTTTCCAAAATAAAATTTGAAAAAAGTTCATATGTATTTTTTTGGTCCTGCCGTGATTTGAACCCAGGCCTTCAGATTGGCAGACGATTGCTCTATCCACTGAGCTAACGAGACATATAATATTTGATAGCTAAACACATAAATAAGTGATAATCGCTGGACAACTACTGGCTGTGCGAAAAAGCTAGCACTGGCAAACAGTTTTTTGGAAATAATATGCCAGCGTTGGGAGAGCAAAAAAAAGTTGGTCTTAAAGGAGCTTTTCCACAAACAAAAAATTGATTTTATAGAACAAAAAAAATTTTATATTAAAAAAAATCCAAAAAAAATTTTTTGCTTGCAACCGGATTTGAACTCGGAACCTCCTGACTACAAACCTTTTTTAACGAAGCGTCAGCATTTTTATTAAATCATTGCTCTACCAGTGAATTGGTTTTTGTACCACTGGTAGCATTGGCTAGGTAGCACTGGATAACCACTGGTTGCAAGCCTTGGCATATCACTCTTAGACCATTCTTTGCCAGTGGTTTTTTTTATAAACCACCGAAATTTTTGTAAAACAAATGCTGGAAAAACGCTTTTTGCAAGCGCTGGCAAAGCGTCCAAAATGAGTGCTCTCCCAGTCATTTATTTTCAACACCATGGTTACCCAGTGGTATCCCAGTGCTTGATTTTTTGTACCACTGGCGATTTCTGATTGGGTTGTTTCATAAAAAAATTATAAAAAATACAAAATTTGTATGCAGACCACCGTATGGGTTGAAGATAGAGGATAGGTATGTTCCGAGAAAATGTTGGGGTTGAAAAAATTTTGGGGGTCGGCCATACATTTGACTCTTCTAGGGGTACCCTTGGGGCAGTTAGAGCGATGGCAGTACATTTTATAAAAATGCCATCTTGTATAGGAGACCCCTTATAAAATTCTCTTCTCTAAAGCACCCTGTACAAAGTTTTCTTATATTATAAAAAAAATTTCTTTGATATTAAGCTTGCTGAAGCTTAATAACGTATTTTTAGAAGTTTTGTATAATTAAATATATTAAATAAATAAATTATAAATAAATGCTTCAAGAAAAAAAAAAATTGTTTGAGGTTCTAAATCACACTTTTCTCTGAAAGTAGATTTTAAAAAGTTAACAATTACTCTATAGCAAATAACATTTATGTATTTCAAAGTTTGTTTATTATTACTTCACTATTTAGTAGCACATATTAAACAATTTTCTGGAAATGTTAATCACTGAGTTTGTTTACTCAAAATTCTTACTACTTTTACTACAATTTAAAAGATTTGTTTTCTTTTTTGTATTGAATTTTTCCAACTGTAGTAAAAGTTGTAAATTGTAGAAAGTAAACGAACAAGCCTAATACTTTTTGATAAATTGCCTATCGGCCTCTGTACGTATGAGCGATATCACAGTTATAATTTAATATCACTCATACGCTTGAATGAATTCATTTGAATTGATGATTGTTTCCAAAAATATTATTATAAATAAAATGTGTCATTTGGTATTTATTAAATTAATATTTTTATAATAAATTGTTTTGAACTCTATGCCAGACATAAAATAAACATTAAGCTATACCGTATAACTGACCTCCCATGTCTAGTATTTTCCAGAAATGGGGATATTAAAAATCATTTTCACAAAAAAATTGATAAACACTTGCCAATTCGTGTCATCAATGAATGGAAGGGATATCGCGTGAATTGCCCTTTAATCGCACACATGTCCAGTGGAGCAAAAACACAAAAATAAATATAAAATACTTAACAGCGTAAATTGTTTATCTTAACAAGTTATTAAGACATTGCAGCTTCTTCTTCAAAGCTTATTTGTTTTGTTTTAAAACGACTGCACACTACATGATGAGGACGTTGTTGCTGCTGAGAATGAGAATGAAAATGATTTTTATGATGATTTAATGCAGGCAAACTAGCAGCCACCACAGCAGCAGCTGCGCTAATGTCGGTATTATTACTATGGAGCATAGCGACCATTTCACAATCACTACCAAATGGTATTTGCATTTGTATTTGTACTCTAGTACGTTGACAGACATCATCACTTGAACGACGATTTGAACTACGCGATAGAATACTGGATGAGGTGTTTGTTGCTGTATTATTATTAGAACTTGTCGTTGTTGTTGTAGCAATAGCATTGGTACCCAAACGTCTGCGTGATGCACCATAGTGACCACAGGTTAGAGAGGTCATTAAACCATTCCATGTTGTTACGATTAATTTATAAAATCCTTTACGGAATTTCGTCGACATTAAATTGTAGAGTATAGGATTAATGGCAGAATTAAGATAAAGCATTATGCGACAAAAATACAAAATATTATAATAACGTTCTAAGCCTATATCAAGTAATGTTTGTTCTGAACTCAATATAATCCACATGGTGAATACGCGAAATGGTAGCAGACATAGAAAGAACGATAGCACTACAGCACCCAACATTAAAACAACCTGTTTGCGGGCTTTTAAACTAAATTCAGGTTTTGTTGGACGTATACGCATCATAGGTCCCGTATTCGATATTAAATTTTTCGCTATTATACCATACAACACGATTAGGATGATCAATGGAAGGATGAAGAATATTGTTATAGTCATCAAGAAAAATCCAATGGTCCATGATGTCAAAGCCTGTGTCAGGCATACAGCTACTGATGATCCATCGATATAATCGACAAATTTATAGTCGGCCACCCATAAGATAGGGCTAAAATTTTGAAGAGACAACCGAAAAGAAAGAAGAAAAAGGGCCAGTAAGCAATAGGCATATTAATTATATGTATATATCAGCTGAGTTAATGTGCAAAATGAAATATATACTTTTTTCCTTATGTAAATTATATGGTGACAAGATGTGGGAAGGTAGATATGTATGTCTAACAATGAATGGAAGGGATATCGAGGAGTAGTTTAAAAGAGAAAGAGTTTTTGCTAGAGGACTGGTGTAGAGAATGTAGAGTAGGGAAACACGAACAGTAGCAGCTCAATTTATTGGAACGCTAACAAAAAAGTTAAATTTTATATTAAAAAATCGAATGGCCAGTTTTATAGTCGCAACTAAGAGCGATTTATGTCTCAAATATTACTTAATTAAGAAATATTGTTTGAATTTCAAATGATGCTTTATGCATTTCAAATGGAAATTCTAAATTTCAATTGATATTTTCTGAATTACAATTACAAAAGCTGTAGTTTTGAATTCATATAGCGTCCAATAAAACAAACTGATACCGTATACCAGGAATGTAGAGTACAGAATGTAAATAATACCAATGAGAGTGAAAGCAGATGGTTTTGTTGTAATATGAAACTGAGAAGCTTTCAAGAATAATATCATATGCTAACATTTGATGTTTGCTAGCTTGCTGGGTTTATGCCCTAGGGTGTCCTTTCTAACCTACACAGATTAAACACACATCCCCGCTCTCGGTAACCCCTTCACAGCACACACACAAAAACACACTCACTCAGTCAAATACAACTACAAGTAATTAAAGTGTGTGAGAGAAAGTATTTTTCTATGTTAAAACAAAAGAAAAATAGAAAATCAAACATGTAAATAAAAACAAAAACACTTTTTGGCATGTTTTTGGCCAAAATATTTTTTATTGGCATCAGCATCTTTAAAAGTATTTTCAAACTTTTGTTTAAATATAAGCTTAAGGTTCATAGAAAATATACAAAATTAGAAAAAAAAAACAAAAGTGTCAATGTCTGATAAGGGTGTTACCAAATAAATAAGTAAAAAAAAAAACATCACAACAGCAGGAGATCAAGCGTGTTAATTTCATGTCGATATAATTACTTTGATAAAAAAAAATCGCTAACCAAATATTCTAATCATATTCATAGCAAAATTTAAGTTAATAGCGCTGCTAAGATGCTTTTATTTTCTTGGCCGTCATAATTTTTTATCTACAAAAAAGTATTAAATATCTACAGTGTTTTTTTTTTCAAATACTTGTTTGTCAAATATTCATTTATTTATATTTCTTTTTACTTTTTTGACTCTTAGATTTTGTGGGAAACAAAATTTGCATATAAACAGGATAATATTAATAAAAGTAAAAAATATTCTACAACTAGCAATCATTTTTATTTGGCCAATAGTACCACCATAAAATAACAAACAAAAGGAGATGGACTCTACTAACTACTATATTGTGAAACATTTTCTTTATTTTTCAACTTCAACAGTTTTATTTACATATTTTATAAATTTCCTGACTTAAATTAGTTTGAAGTGACAAGGAAATTTAATATAAATTTTGGGCTTTCATCAAACTACTCCAATTTGTAAAGTTTTCTAGCTTATATATTTTAGATCTAAATCCTTTTTAAAAAAAGGTTGAAATCTTCTGTTCGAATTTTTGCCCCAACGTTTCGCACTTTCGGCAATATTACAAAAAAAAAAAATTAAAAACAATTCTTAAGATATTAATAAATTTTAAAAAAATTTTAAGTAGGGTTTCCTTCATAACTACCCAAATTTGATTGCCATGAAAGGCAGTAGGGAACATATTTTGAATTTTTTAAAATTTTTCGTTATATCTTTGGCATTTACAGTCGGATCTTAAATTATGTTATATCAATGTTTTTGTCTCTAAGGGCCATTATCCTCAAGTATCACGTTCTAGTATTTACCCACCAGATCTCAGTTCCTACAACCCTAATGTACAGGTCAGAAAATTAAAGCTCGCAAAAATCATTAAACTTTTGCTAAGGAAGTTTTTGATAATTCCAGCATAAATTTTTTTTGTTGCCGAACTTAGGGATTGCCTCCCATGTGAAAATCGAAATACATATGACCATTAGACCGACTTACCTTATATGGACAGAAAAAAAGCCAAAAAATATTTCGGGTCTAGGAATGAGATCTCACGAGCTGGACCGTTTTTAAAAAAGGTCTTTTTTTTTAGTTTTTGGCAGAATTTTGGTATTTAGCTAAAGACAATATACACAATATTGGTATCACATGAAAGGTTTTTTTGAAAGGTATAACATGTTCAATCATTCCTAAAAATGTCCTGTTTATAAGGATATTCGACAAAAAAAAAAACAAGTTTTTGACTCTTTTGTATGAAGAATTTTGTGATTTAAATGTCAATCTTAAATATGAATATGAATTTCGCGATTGTTCGCGTTTTATCAGAAATTCAATATGGTGGAGAAAATATGTTCAAAAAAGGGTAATATGGATATAAAAACTTTTCTTTTGATAAGTAAATAATCGCTAAGTGGATATAGTTAAGAATTTTGCTAATTTAATACATTTTTGATAAAATTTAGAGTTACCCCAATTCAATAAAAAAATTTTATGAAATTTTTTGTAGGTTTATTATTAAATAAAATATTTTACTAAAATACGCGTGTCTGTAATCTTTTTATGAAAAATCTAAATATATGCTGACCCTAAATAAAATTTTATAATAATTTTTTTTCACGAAAAATAGATATTCCGCCAAAAAAAAGCGCGTGTTGGGTTTTTTCTGTTAAGTTGCATTTTTATCCTTACATCTACTAGAAACTAAATTAAAATTATTACTAGAATTTTATAAAAAAATTTTTTCCCGACAAAAAGATATTCCGCCAAAAAAAAGCGCGTGCTGGATTTTTTTCTGTTAAGTTGCATTTTTATCTTACATCAACTAGATACTGAATTCAAATGCAGATTGCAGGAACTCCAAAATTTTAACAAAATTTGGTCCACAGCATCACGCAAAATATATGAAATTTGCAAAATTCCGAACTATATCCACTTTGCGATGATTTACTTATCAAAAGAAAAGTTTTGTTATCCATATTGCCCTATTTAGAACACATTTTTTCCTCCACATTGAATTTTTGGTAAAACGCGAAAAATCGCGAATTTCAAAAAAATCTGAAATACGTGTTCACTTAAATCGACTACAGATTATGATATGTAAGTTTGGAATTTCAATAACAAACATCTCCATACAAAAGAGTCAAACATGTCTGGATACGCTTGAACATGTTATATATACCTCTGGACGCGCCTCAAAATGATACCCATATTGAGTATGTTGTCTACAGCTAAAATGCAAATGTATTAGAAAAACTAAAAAAAATACCTTTTTTAAAAATGGTCCAGCTCGTGAGATCTCGTTGCTAGACCCGAAATATTTTGGGAATCATCATAAAACAAACCAAGATTTATTTTGAGGGGGGCACTTTTGTTACTTTTTTTCGTGAGTCGGTCTAATGAACATACATGATCATATATTGACTTGTATATGATCATGCATGGGCATACGTAGTAATATACGTCCATGTCTAGTTCAATGTATAACCATACATGATCTCATATATTTCCATATATCTTCGGATCCGAAATTTGAAGGTATATGGCCATATATGATCATATATGAGCGTATATGAATCATATATAAGCATATATGATCATATATGAATATCAACGGCCATATACCCTTAAATTTCGGATCCGAAGATATGTACACTCAAAAAAATAAGTTAGTAGAAAAATTAGTAAAACTTCTTGTATATCAAGTGTACTAGTTTTCAGCTACTTTTTTGCTGAAATTCCGTTTTCAGCAAAACATTTAGTTATATTTTTTTAGCACTAAACTAATTTTGAACTAATGTTTTACTAATTTATTTTGCTATAAAATTGTGCTGATAACCGCATGCATAGCGTGGACGACAACCAGATACACATCTTGATGTCGCAGCTTGTCTGGAAACGGAAATGACAAAAAAAGAAAAACAACTCTACACATATTCTATATTTAAATTTTCAGCAAATAAATTAACTAAAGTAAAATTTCGCTACAAGTTTTTTGAGTTTTTTTCAGTCTACTAATATTCAGCAAAAAGTTTAGTGATTTTAGCAAGGATTTTTTTCATTTGCAGTCGACTAAATGTTAGCAAAACTTTTGCTGAAGATTACTATTTTTTTGGTAAAAATCAGCTTGCTGATTTTCAGCAAACGTTTTGCTGAAATTACCAACTTTTTTGCAAGCACGCTCCTGACTAAAAATTTGCTGACACAGCAACATTTTTTGCTGACTTTACTGACTTTTTTTTTTGAGTGTATATGGAAATATAAGAGATCAAGTATGGTCATACATTGAACTAGACATGGGCGTTAGACCGTACCTCAAAAAAAAAGTTCGCCGTACACCCTCCAATATGATGTATTTTTGGAAGGCGATTTAAAAAAAAATTTTTTTTTGCCGACCGTAGGGGTCGCCTTTTTCAATTTTTCGTTATAGCTTCGGCATTTAAAATCGGATTTTAAAGTGTGATATATCGATTTTTTTGCCTCGAGGAGACCAGTGTTTTGCTATAAAGGAAAAATCCAATTAAAAAAAAAAAAATTAAAAAGGCGACCCCTACGTTCGGCAACCAATATATAAAAAAAATTTCTACTGGGTTTAGCGAAAAACTTCCTTTGCTAAAGTTTAATGATTTTTTGCGAGCTTTAATTTTCTGACATTAGGGTGGTACATTAGGGTGGTAGCAACTGAGATCTGGTGGCTAACTACTAGCACGGGATACTTGAGGTCAAAATGTCCTCAGAGCAAAACACTGGTCTCCTCGAGAGAAAAACATTGATGTATCATACTTTAGGATCCGTCTGTAAATACCAAAGATATAACGAAAAATGTAAAATGGCGACCCCTACACTCAAAAAAGCAATTTTTTTGCTGAAATTCCGTTTTCAGCAAAAATTTTAGTTATATTTTTTTAGCACTAAACTAGTTTTGAACTAATGTTTTACTAATTTATTTTGCTACAAAAATTGTGCTGATAACCGCATGCATAGCGTGGACGACAACCAGATAGACAAGATGTAGATGTCGCAGCTTGTCTGGAAACAGAAATGACAAAAAATGAAAAACAAATCTACACATATTCTATATTTAAATTTTCAGCAAATAAATTAACTAAAGTAAAATTTCGCTACAAGTTTTTTGGGTTTTTTTCAGTCTACTAATATTCAGCAAAAAGTTTAGTGATTTTAGCAAGGATTTTTTTCATTTGTTAACAAAACTTTTGCTGAAGATTACTATTTTTTTGGTAAAAATCAGCTCGCTGATTTTCAGCAAACCTTTTGCTGAAATTACCAACTTTTTTGCAAGCACGCTCCTGACTAAAAATTTGCTGACACAGCAACATTTTTTGCTGACTTTTGTTTTTGAGTGTACGTTCGGCATAAAAAAATAAAAAATTTTTTTTTGAAATCTCCTTGCAAAAATACTTCATATTGTAGGGTGTACGGCGCACTTTTTTTTTTTTGCCTGTAAGGTGGTACGCTCTAATGGACGTATATGACTATGTATGCCCATGCATGATCATACACAAGTCAATGTATGATTATGTATGTTCATGTATATTTCCATTTTCACATGGGCTTTTTAAATTTTTTTTATTGGATTTTTCCTTTATAGCAAAACATTGGTCTATTCGAGGCAAAAAAATCGATATATTACATATATGTGACTTTCTCCAAGAAAAGGGACCTATTGTGTGAAAATGAAGTTTTGAGAAGAATGCATTTAAAGTTTAAAATTTTAATGTTTTTCTCATTTTTATCGATTTTCCCAAGTTCCCGTTTTTTGACACACTAGGTCCCTTTTCTCGGAGAAGGTCACATATATATGCCGCAGATATAACGAAAAATCAATAAAGGCAACCGCTACGTTCGGGAAACAAAAAACATTTTTTTTCCAAATCTACTGTACACTTAAAATATTTTGTTCGTAAATACCGCTGCAAATGTAATTAAAAACAAATTAAATTTCACTTGAAAACAGGACTACTAACATTTCATTAAATTCAACTTTTGTTTTTGAATAAAATGAATCACAAATTAGTCAAAACAACTGACAAAATTTACTTACATGCATTTTATTTGGTTTATTTTTTTAAAAAACAAAACGACTGCATAAAATGAATGTTACGAATTTTCAGTATTTTATGTTCTTTGTTTTTTTTAACATGACTTACGAATGTAGTTAAGATTTACATTTCTTCAACCAATAAATGTTATTTTCATTTAAAATAACAAAATTGAAATACTACTTGAATAACTAACAAATTCTAAATGCATAAGTTCTCTGACTGTATTCTTCTGGCGGTGGCACTGACGGGTCACTGCTGGACTTACGGTTCGTTGGGTAATGAGGGATAAATAGACGGTGGAGCATATCATGTGTCACTAACCGGTTCTTTCGCGCTCCATGCCAAGTTGCTTCCGAGATTAAATACACTTATATAATTATGTCGGTAAAATTAACTGCGATTGCAATTAAAGAAGTATATACTGCAATTGCCTTAAACATTAACTAAAATTGCGGCTACTTTTACTAAAACTGCTATTAAAAATTACTGCAATTGTAGTTAATTTAACTGCAATTCTCTGTGTACTACGAGATGTCGAGGAAATTTCTGGAATCGAAATCTGCAGACTTCTGGCATTTGCTAACAGTGTGTGGGGATGTCTGGGTGTCATCACATCATTTTGACTTTACGTGGGGTTTATCCTTTCTTATCTGTTAGCGCTACACTGACAGAATTATCTGCATGATATTAATGAATTTTTGCATAAAATCAATGAAGTTTCACTGGAATTCGTTTATTGAAAAATTTTATTGAATTAATGGAAGTTATCATAACATGTTGTGAAAATTTTCATTTTTTTTTTTTTTATTAAAAGTCATACACCCAATGAAAATTTTTCATTGACTTTGTGAAGAAAACTTCACTAGTTTATTGAAAAATTTCATTAAAACTCGTCCAGCGAAATTCTCCTTGTGTAGACACCCAATGGTCTATGCGAGTTCTATGACCGGCCAGTTCAACTTAAACTAATATTCATGTTGGTGGGCCATTTTTGTCGAGTATTACATTTCGCTCCGAAAGAAAATAAAAAAATAAATTAAAGTTGCCCAGCCAGCAAAATTTGGATATTTTTTTGAGTGTTCTTATTCTATGAGTCAAAACTTACCCAAATAAAACACATTTATTTGAAATTTTCAAATTTTTTGTCAAAAATTGCTCATATTTTGGACGAAAATATGAGCCTTCTACAATGAATCATAAAGAACACAAAAATTTAAGCCAAATTATTAAATCCAAAAGATGGTTCAGAAATGACTCAGAAATGTAAACAAATTTGAATATTTTGTGAACAATTCAAAAATGGCTCCAAAAAATGATTAATTTTTGAGCCTTTCGATTTTTTTTAAATCTTTTTTTTTGATACATTTTTGTATCAAAGAAGAAGGCTCTTTTGGATGAAACACTTTCATACAGAAATTTGGATATTTAATAATATTTTTTGAGCTTTTTTTTGATTCATTTTTGGGCTTGTTTGCTGGCTGATTGGCAAATTTTTTGCTTTCGCCTAGAAGCGTTATAAAACATTTCAAATATCCAAGAAAAAAATTAGAAACAATTTGGCCAAATTCAATACTCTTAAAAAAATATTTATCATAAAAGGCAACCAAATCGGAATATGGATCCAAAAATTATTTACGACCTAAAGAATAGGGAAACATTTATTCCTTACACATTTTTTAAGACACAACTATTACAACTATTTGCCCAATTACATAAAAATATTATTTATATTTTAAATACCCAGCCAGCAAAATTTGGATACTTTTTTGAGGGTTCTTATTCTTTGATTCAAAACTTACTCAAATGAAACACATTTTTTTCAAATTTTTTGTCAAAAATTGTTCATATTTTGGACAAAATATGAGCCTTCTAAAAGGAATCATAAAGGACACAAAAATTTGAGCCAAATTATTAAATTAAAGATGGTTCAGAAATGTAAACAAATTTGAATATTTTGTGAACAATTTAAAAAAGGCTCAAAAAAAGTATTAATTTTTGAGCCTTTCGATTTTTTTTATATATTTTTTTCATTTCATTTTTGTATCAAAGAAGAAGGCTCTTTTGGATGAACCACTTTCATACAAAAATTTAAATTTTAAATAATATTTTTTGAGCTTTTTTTTATTTATTTTTGGGCTTGTTTGCTGGCTGGGTACTTGTATAAAAAATTAGAGAAAATTATTAACATTTGCCTTAAAATAGAAATTGGACATGTTGTTCTTGGTCAAATAAAGTAATTCTCAAAATTTTCGGGTTCTGATGAGATCTTTTGCCGGATCGATAGAGACGTATCAACCTAGCTTAATTTTATAAATTTGTTCTATTTTTAACACTCGTTATATTTAAATCAACAAAAATAAAAAATAAAAAAATAATCTCACTGTATATAAAAATAAATATTTAAATAAATCAAACCAGTATTGGTGCTAGATTCCAGATATTTTAGAAAATTTGTGATTCGTACAAACGTCTGGGTATTTTATTTAATGTACTATGTAATCACTTTTGGAATTTTTAATTGAAAGTTATTATCCCAGAGTAAAATAAAAATCATAATAAAATGAAAGCTATTAAAATTTAAATAGGGTATCTTTAGAAATGCAATCTAATCAGTTTAAAATAACTTAATTAAAAATGTATTAACTAGATATTTAATAAAGAAAATGTTTCACAATAACTGCAACAACTACTATCTATTAGATAAACAAAGCTACATAGTAGTGTCTAAACACTTAAAAAGAACATGCTTTCAAATGTAATAATATAGAATAGCAACAATAAAAAAAAAAAACTGTAATATGGTTTAATAATGCGATAATAATAGATTAACTAGAAAGAGGAACTTGTATGAATTAAACATGAAAAAAAACAAACAAATGCACATGGAAAATAATAAATATTCATATTTTCACTTTCAAACAAAATAGTGAAGGAATCCACAGTTTAAGTGCTAATGTGCTATCATTGTAAAATAGCATGATTTTTGAAGTTTTTTGTGGAAGCAATATTCTTATATACTTACCCCTTAATTCATAAATGGTTTGTAAAGTTATAACAGGTTTACAAAACGTCATTTTCACACAAAATTTGTTCAGTAAACTTCCTATAATTTTACAAAGCGTTTATGAATTTAGGGGTTAGTGTATGTATATGTATATATTATGATGTTTATAATCAAAGTATATTTAACACATAGAAAGTTGTCAAATTTACGATAAATGCTAATTTACTAATTAAAATAGCATGAACTGTGAATACCCTCAATATGTTTGTACAATTCAAAACTATTAAAGGAATTCACAATTTAGTTGCTGACCTGCTATTGTTTGGAAAATAGCCTGATTTTTGATAATTTTGTATAGTTTAAACTTCAAAAACCATAATATCTTACAACGATAAAAATTTAGCACTGTGAATGCCTTCATTATGTTATTAACTGATATAAAAATAGATAAGAAACACAACGTACCTCGTAAATAATGCAGCAATACCCCAAGCTAATGAACAAATTAATATTGCTCTTGCCTTGGTACAGACATAGCCAGCCTTTAAAGGTTCACAAATTGCATAATAACGTTCAAATGATATTGCTAAAATTGTCAAGACACTAGCATGGGCAACAGTTAATTCCACAAAAGGAACGGCTTTACCTGGAAATAAAATTTAAAAAATATCCTGCTCAATTTGTTTTTTATAAAATTTTAAGGAATGGAAGATCTAAATCAACGGTTCCCCTATTGGTCCATAGCTGCATCCTAGGAGGTCTGTGAAGAGTTCCGAAAAAATACTTCAGAAACAAGAAATTCTAAAAAAATTATAAGTTTTTAATAAAAGATTAAAGATTGGAATACAAAAAATCAGCTTGCTATCATTATTTAAAAAAACCCGAAATATTTTCCAACAAATAATGAAAATAGCGTAATTTTAAAAACTTTTGCAGGAAATGAAAATTTTGCATAGTTAGAAAATAAACTCTAATTTAAATCCTGGCAAATACAGTTACGGACAAAACAATAGGGTAACAGATTTTAAATTAAAAAAAAAAGCATAAGAAAATTAGGAATATTATTATATAGTATATAGAACTCGTACTACAACAACTTTTCGCTTTATGAAACAAACCATGACGATTTTTGGTGATTAAGCCTAAAAGTGCACATGTTCATGTTCGTTAAGTAAAATTTCCTGGCAACAGCTGATCTAAATAGTCCTCTTGTGTGAAGTTTGTGTATTTGTATTTTAAAATACTAAGTAAAGCACAAATTTTGATGCCCGCCCAAGTAAAATAGTTATATATAGTCATATATAATGCGATTAATTTATATCTGTACAAAGACATAATTTCATCCGAAACATGGGTCCATATAAATTGTATTTAATATCTATCAGATTGTATCAGTTCAGATCGTATCTAAAAAAATTATATATCTCATAAAACTGTATCCGAATTACGACCCCAGACAATTGTATCAGTTTGTGTCTAATATTTAGTATAAGTTCTGAATTAAATTGATACGATCTTGTTTTTTTTTTTTCTTGATTAATATTAGTGGATATATATTGCACGACAGAACGACAGGCGCTGTAAAGGTAATGGATGGAAGATGCATAATTCTTACTTAACTGAGTAAATCATAAGATATGCATACATATGCCTTCTGTCAAACAACATCAGTGAGCTTATACTCATATTTATGAGTAGATCAATGTATCAAGCATTCGCACGTCTGGACTAAAATCAATACTCCAAGGACCGAAATCCTTAGCTTGTCGGGCAACGCATCTGTCGACACTTCCAAGTATGAGGTTGTTGTAGTCTCCATTAACCCAAACACTAACTTTGTAAAATCCGAACTAACTTTTTAAAATCTTTTAGTGTCATTAGTGTACACTAAAAGAAAAAAGTCCGTAAAAAATTTAGTTAAAACTACTAAAAATTAATTAAAAATGATGTTGCAGAAAAAAACTGCTAAATTAGCATATTATTTTTGCTATATATTAGTAATATAGGAACAGTAAAAATAAAACTGTTAAATATACAGAATTTTAGTTATATTTGAGCTAAATTTTGAAGCCCTTCATCTTTCACCACCTTTCACTTCTTCTCTATCCCCTTTCCAAAGGAAGCAACACGTTAATTAATAGGAAGAATTTCCTGAGTGTTTCTTCTCTTTATAAAAAAAAAAAAAAAATGGAGAATAGCAAATTAACCTGCTAAAATCAGCAAAACATTTTGCTAAATAATTAGTAGCCTAAAAAATCACTAAAAAATTTAAAACTTTCGAAGTTTTTTTTCGATTTTTTTTTTAAATGCAAATAAAAATCGAGCCTTTTGAAAACAGCAGTTTACAATTTCTTAGCAAATATTTCTGCTGATTTTATCAGAATAAACTGCTATTTGTATTCAAATAAATGTATCTTAAAAGTAGCAAAAATTTTGTAGATTTAACAGTTTATTTTTGCTATTTTTAGTCTACAAATATTTAGCAAAATTTTCTGCAGATTTTACAGTAGAATTTGCTATTTTCAATTACCTAAAAGTTAGCCTAAATATAACTAAAATTCTGTAAATTTAACAGTTTTAATTTTGCTGTTCTCATATTTCTACCCAACAAAATTGTCGGATGCAAAGAACCGGTTGTAGAACAACTTGTTCTTGCATGCAACCTCTTCTAATTTATGTTCTATCATCGGTGATTTTTGTTTGAGTTTGTCCCAAAAGCAACAGGTTATGTTCCTCCAAACTAGAACAGGTTGCTTTGGAACCGGTTCTAGAACCAGTTATAGAACCGGTTCTGCGACAGTGAGGCCTTCCATTTTGACTTCCAGGAATCAGTTCTAGAACCTGTTCCACGGAACCGGTGGCAAAAACACCTATTCTAGAACAAATTCAAAGGCAACCAATTCATAAAAATTTTGCTGGGTAGTATTTAGTAAAAAAATATGCTAGTTTTAGCAGTTTTTTCTGCAGCATCATTTTTAACTAATTTTTAGTAACTTTTTCTGCTATTTTTAGAGATTTATTTCATTTCGTGTTTTACCTAAGCAATGAGGCTGACATTTTTTATTGCACTATGTAATAAGCTTTAGTTTGACTTACACATTTCATGTCCTAATATCCATGTTTCTGGTCTTGTATTCAACTCCACTAACACAGTTGGTGTACAAATCAATAGAACTAATAGATCGGCTATACTCAGATTAGTTAAAAATATATTTGTAGAGTTACGCATATCCTTGGTTCTAACTATAACAATTGGTACCTGAAAGAAAAAAAAAATATTAAATTATTTATAAGTAGGGCAAGGAATTCCATGCAAATGCATGTTTTTTGTCGATAGTCCAAAACTAATATGGGCTAAATATTTATCCGAATCATCAAATTTAGATCAAAATGGCATCGATTTTTGCATATTTTGTCATAAATGCATGTTTTTGCATATTTTGACTTTAAATGCATATTTTGACTTTAAATGCATATTTGCTGCCTTTTTAATGCATATTTTGTGCTTTTTAATGCATATTTGTGGATATTTTTAATTTTTAGGAGCATTTTTTATTCTGTAAAAAAATATAAAAAAATTAAAATTTTTATATTTTGATTCAATCAAATTAAACCTTCTTAAAAACCTTATTGACCTATGGAAAATCTTCGATTTCTGTGTCTGTTTGCAAAATAACTAACTTAAATATATTTTTAAGTTTAAATTGCATTATTTTTGCAAAAATAATAGTTTTTAGTGCATATTTCTTATATTTTTAGTGCATATTTTTCTTTTTTAGCCGCATATTTTAGGGGCATATTTTCTATTTTTAAATGCATAAAATTCCTTGCCGTATTTATAAGTTATCGTGTTTATCGGATCGGATTTTGATAAAACGTAGTAAATTAAACAAAAACAAGTTAAAAAGTAGGTCATGCGGACTATGTTATAGCCTACACAACAGTACAATGTGGGTCATATTTAGGGTTGCCATATGGTCTGATTGTCAAGATAGTTTAGGTCTTGTCAAGTCTCAAGCTAAAATATTATTTGTCAGGTTATCAATTTTAAGAAATTACCATGTTAATATACACTTAAAGGAATAAGTCTGTTGGCTGAACAGAAAAATTTGTTATTTTAACAAATTTTATTCCTGTTTTTTGGCTTAAAATAAAATTTGTTGATTTTAAAACATTTTTTGTTAAATTTAACAAATCTAAATTTAAGTAAAAAATTAGTAAGATCACAGTTTCATCTGTAATTATACTAAGTCGTAAAGGTCTCGGCACCCTTCTCGGGCCTAGTCCATATTATTTGAGGACATGTAAGGGCACTCCAAATAGCAAACATTTTGTCCGTTTTGTTCTAGCTCGCTTAGTTTTCGACATATGGGCCATTTACTGAAATGGAAAATTTTTATGAAAAATTTCCTATGTCCAAGGCCGCGCTCTGGTCCATTTTTGGTAGAGATAACCTTTTCACGGGAGTGTTTCAAGGTAAGGGGTAGTCGAAATTTTCGTCAATTTCGCTCTATCTCTCTTAGTTTTCGAGATATGGGCCATTTAAAAAATCGGGAGGGAAAGAAATAGTGCCATCTTTAAAACTTCGCATACATTGGCGGCGCCATCTACCGGGTTATAACAGTAACATGAAAATATTATATTTGAGATCATACTAGTAAACTACAGAGAAGAAAAAATTTAAGGAATTCGATAAGGCCAGCAGGGTAGAATATACCATACATGGGAATTTTTCATTACCATTGAAATTTCATTACCATTAGTTCATACTAATGACAATGAAAAAAATTTCATTACCATTTAATGGTAATGAAATATTTTTCATTAGAAAAATCATTACTAATGGTAATGAAATTACACTAATGCATATAAAAACGAATTGCAATTGATTAAGAACCATTTGTTTACAAAAAAATTCAGACAAATGAAAACGAACAACGGGGTTGGCAGGGGAAGTTATAAAACATAATTTTTTAAGGAGGATCCATTCCATTCCGTTAAACTTTACCTGGATACAAATAACAATGGAATGGAAAGTAATATTTAATTTCAAATGAGCATGAGCCTGAATGAGCATATTCCATCTTCGATTTCAGCGAGTTTTACTGCATTTTTACGTTTTTCTGTCAATGGAAATTATTTTTTTTAATTTATTCATTATCAATGGTAATGAAATTTAAAATCATTGTCATTAATCAATGAAATTAAATTTTGGAATCATTACAATTAATTAAAAAAATGGTAATGAAAATAATTTCATTACAATTGATATCAATGCAATGGTAATGAAATCATCAATTAATTAGTCCACCTAATTAATTAGTCCCATGTATGGAATATACTATGCCTTTATGGGTTAATATTTGATGATGATCTATTTATATTGAATTTAAGCAAATAAACACATGTCTACAATTAAATTAGACTAACATCAACGAAATTTTAACAATGCTATTTTTAACCTCTGTTATTACTATTTTTGCTTTGAACTTTAATACCTAAAGTATCGCAGCTGGTTCTATTCAACTCTGAATCACAGATTTATTGAATACCGAACCGTTAATTTTAAATTTTAAATGCATATTTTAATTAACGGTTCGTAATTCATGTTCGTCATTCATTTTGATCTCAAATCAAACAAAAAACATTCATTTAAAAATTAAAAGATCAACTATACATACCTTCATACAATATTATATTTGAACAGTAAATTGTGCAAAATTTAACGAATGGGTTCTTGAAAATTATTTATAAATAATTTTAAAAATTAACACTCAAAACTAGTTAATGTACTGATGTGTTAAATTGGTTATGTAATTTGAAGTAAATAAATGCTGTATTTATTATTCAAAATGAACATAACTAAAATCTTTGTTTACACTAAAAATTTGTTAAAAGTTAGTCAAATCGATTGAAACCGCCCAGTCAGAAATCGCCAGTGGTACAAAAAATCAAGCACTGCCATACCACTGGGTAACCACGGTGTTAAAAATAAATGACTGGCAGAACACTCATTTGGGACGCTTTGCCAGCGTTTGCAAAAAAAGTTTTGCCAGTATTTGTTTTACAAAAGTTTCGGTGGTTTATAAAAAAACCACTGGCAAAGAATTAGCTTAGAGTGATATGCCATTGTTTTATAAAATCAGTGCTTTTCCGGCGCTTTTTGAACAGCCGGTCCTTTTGTCTAATGATGTTATCAATTTGGGAATGGAAAGCACTTTTTGCCAGTACTTGCACCACCTGTTAAAGTGCTTTGCCTCCGCTTTCCCGTTTGTATTTTTCTGACTGGGCGGTTAGATATATTTTTCTACTGACATATTTTTTAAGTGTAAGCGTAAGCCTTTAAATAGACATATACTCAAATTATCGATTTTTATTATATCAAAACTCGAAATCTAGATCTGATCCGACTTAATCATTTATCACGACTCGCCGGAATGAACTTTAACTGAATGGTGCGATCACCAGAAATGTTTTTCTTGATTATGATTTTTGGATGTCTCAGAACAACATTGCAATAAAAATCAAAATCTTCGATCGAGCCGTTTTTGCAAAAACCATTTTTTGGAATAGCAAAAATTAAAATTTTTATTGAGATGATTCGATTATTCTAAAAATAATTCCTATTGAAATATTGTATTATTTAAAATAAAATGATTTGAGAATGAAAGTTAAAGCCATACGACATTTTATCGCGGTCTTAAGACGTAACATATGACTGGTGTACTCAACTGTCAAACTGATTCCATAGCATGTTTACTGAAAAATTCGAGTCATACCTGCTGCACGGCTCGTCCAACTTTAATCAACTATAACATCCCAAATAAATATTTAATAGAAAAAATATATTTTTGGTGATATTAAAGTTTCTAAAATTACTGTACTAATAAAATAAAAAATAAATTAAACAAAATAGCGATGTTATTTAATCAAAACATATTCGTCATTCGAATACTTTCAGTATTCGTAGAGTTAAACTGTCTTTTAAAATATTATTTTTTCCACTAAGACTTCTTAGTTATATATAAAAATTGTTGTTATCATGATTTGATTCATTATAAATTATTTTTATTGATATTGATCCTCAAAACAATTTTATTTTCCTACGACTAACGAGTCAATCGTTTACTAAATTAATGAACAGATAACAATTTATTTGAAAGTGTTGAGAAATTAAGTAAGGGAGTTGCCAGAATAAAACGAAGAATTAATAATTTGTTATTTTACAATTATGCATGCCATTTTTTAATAAATGTAGGTATACTTTAGCAATTGTATGCCTTAACGAAAAATTTAAGAAAAGGTTTATGCATTAAGTTAAAACTGGGCTTTTACTTACCATTATATTACCAATGACACCCATTAACATTATAATAATGCAAAAAAACATGGCAGTAGTTCGTATATAAGATGGAATTTCTGGTACTTCATTATTATTAATATCATATGTTGAATTAAAGGATGATAAATTAAATGAAGTTGCAGTACTTGTTGTTGTAAAAGCAGCGGCAACAGCAGCAGCTGCAGGAGTAAGGGTCGATGAGATGATGCTTCTGGTGATTTCATGGTTTGTGGAAAATACGACTTCATTTTTCTGATTACTATTGTTATATACAGTAGTGACAACTCCATTTTTATTGTGCGGGATTATTAAATTGGCCAGTGTTATGGATGTTATTGGCTTTGTGTTAACCAAAGATGATGCATTGAGTTGCTGCTGTTGGTAATGTGCTGGATTATTACTGTGAAAGGTTACCGCTGTTTGTTCGGCCACAACACTGACCTTGTTGATGTTGTTGTTAGTGGTGGCGAACAGCAAACAGAACGTGAATAATATTTGAAATAATGTTTTACACAAAGTATTTGAAATTGTTCGTCGTCTTGTTGTTCGAGGATGTTCATTTTGTAGGCGTTTGATGCTGCGGTAGACTACAAACGTCTTACACGCACTCAATATCGCCTTTGTAACCGCCTGTTTGCTATACGTGGTCTATACTCTCGTTTTAACTTCAAGGGCGTTTTAGTTTCTTTATGTTTCCTTAGATTAAGTTACATTTGCTTTATTGTTGTTTGTGTTGTATTCGTAGTAGTCATCATAATAATCAACATGATTATTGTCATCAATACCACATAATCACATTATTTTCACTTACTTTTTAAGGCTTAAAGCTTTTATAGGCAGGATATTATCCAGCTGTTTCTTTAAGAAGAGACCACAGGATATTTGTCACAAATTCTTTGATGGCTTTCTGTTTCGTTCTTTATTTTTGCAAGCCACGTTACTAAACTTGCATATTAGGGTGGTAGCGATTTGTATGGGAAAAATTTTTGGTAGCATTCCGAAGAGCGCCGGGTCAAATCGCACAATCGGACTTTTTAAACAAATAAAAAAAAAAATAGTTTTCGAATTTTATATTATAACACACCATTTCTAATTAATTTTGGCATGCTGAACTAATAAAATATGAAAAAAAAATTGAAATCGCACAAAGGGGTTTTGAGATATTTTTAATAAAATCCAATTTTTGATTTTATTATTTGAAGGCCCTTTGTGCGGTTTGAATTTTATTCATATTCTTTTTCACTATGCCCTATTAAACTAAAAACTGCAGTGTTATAATATAAAATTCCAAAATAATTTCTTTTTATTTGTTCGAAAAGTTAAAATTTTTCAATAGGGTTGTGCCGCGAATTAACGTTGTCTGAGTTGATCCAAATTTTGAGCATAGATATTTTGGACAAAGTGTTACCAAATTTCATCCGGCGCGCTTCGAAAATCGCCATAAGTAAAATACTGTCGCCCTATTGCGTATGTAAACCAACAACATTTCCTTAAAACAGTTATATGGTTGTATCCTTTTTATCAAATTATTTCAATTTCTGGTCATTTTTTAATTACGTAATAATTAATTTATATATGAAGTATTTACTTTTCAATTATACCAAAAACCACTGGGATTCCAAATCATTAGATAATACTTGAAAAAAAGAGAGAAGAGACATATAATTAGAAAAGTGATATATTTTGATGGTAAACAATTAACAGTAAAAGATATATTCGATGAACACTCGATTCGATTAAGTATTATCAAAAATATGAGATTGGATTAATGTTCAAAATTATTTTACAGTTCCCTATGGGAAGTTTGTACAAAGTGTCACCCAGCTGCTCCTCAAAATATTATACTTTCGTAACTCTGTTTTTAAACGGTATATGGAGCTGCACTCAGAAGGGTTCTGCAGTTACTACCCACAAGCACACTCTAAAAAATAAGTTAGTAGAAAAATTAGTAAAACGTCTTGTATATCAAGTGTACTAGTTTTCAGCAATTTTTTTGCTGAAATTCCGTTTTCAGAAAAAATTTTAGTTATATTTTTTTAGCACTAAACTAATTTTGAACTAATGTTTTACTAATTTATTTTGCTGCAAAAATTGTGCTGACAACCGCATGCATAGCGTGGACGACAACCAGATAGACCAGATGTAGATGTCGCAGCTTGTCTGGAAACGGAAATGACAAAAAAAGAAAAACAACTCTACACATATTCTATATTTAAATTTTCAGCAAATAAATTAACTTAAGTAAAATTTCGCTACAAGTTTTTTGAGTTTTTTCCAGTCTACTAATATTCAGCAAAAAATTTAGTGATTTTAGCAAGGATTTTTTTCATTTGCAGTCGACTAAGTGTTAGCAAACCTTTTGCTGAAGATTACTATTTTTTTGGTAAAAATCAGCTCGCTGATTTTCAGCAAACCTTTTGCTGAAATTACCAACTTTTTTGCAAGCACGCTCCTGACTAAAAATTTGCTGACACAGCAACATTTTTTGCTGACTTTACTGACTTTTTTTTTTGAGTCAGTATTGCCAGAAACTTTCGTTCCAAATATGCTAAAGCACCGAAAAAAATATGCTAATTCTGCTAAATCGTGAAAAAATAAAAATATGCCAAACAAAAAATTGCAAAAATTTTAAAATATTCATTATGCTAAAAATATGCTAAAAATCTGCTGCGTGAAAAATATTGCAGTTTTTACTCTACTAGTCGCGTTTTTGTTAAGTTTTCGTATTAGATAAAGATTTTTGACATTTTTTTTAACGTATACACGTTTAATCATTTAAAAAAGTAGTGTAATCATTGGTGGAAAAAATAAGAACTGAATCTTGCGTGGACAAAAATATGATAAAAATCTGCTTTTGTCAAACGAAATTTGCATATTTTTCTTAAAAAATAAACGTCAAAAAATGTCGAAGGTCGATTGTCGCTTAATTTAAATTAATACCATCGATATTTGTTGTCGTTTGCCGACCCAGTAGTGATTAATCTCTTAAAAAAAAGGAAAACTTATTTAAGGGGGCTATCGACCACAGATCCGACATGTTCCGAAAATTTCAATAAAAAATTTGGAGAAATAAAATTTCTACATGTTTTTTTTTTTTTTGTAAAATATGTTTTAGTCTCAAAGTAATATTCTATGCGTTAAATTTGTATACATTTTCTGGTGCGTTTTTATATCACTGTTTTTATTAGAGATCTTATATCGCATAATATGGCAAATAATACAGTAGTATGGAAGAATAATACAGTAGTTTTGATTTAACTGCATTTTACTTAAGTGCACAATTTCCATAAGTGCACAAAATTCTGCACTCAAAAAAAAGTCAGTAAAGTCAGCAAAAAATGTTGCTGTGTCAGCAAATTTTTAGTCAGGAGCGTGCTTGCAAAAAAGTTGGTAATTTCAGCAAAAGGTTTGCTGAAAATCAGCGAGTTGATTTTTACCAAAAAAATAGTAATCTTCAGCATAAGTTTTGCTAACACTTAGTCGATTGCAAATGATAAAAATCCTTGCTAAAATCACTTAACTTTTTGCTGAATATTAGTAGACTGAAAAAAACTCAAAAAACTTGTAGCGAATGTAGTTAATTTATTTAAATATAGAAATTCTTTAGAGTTGTTTTTCTTTTTTATCATTTCCGTTGTCTGTACTACATCCAGACAAGCTGCGACATCTACATCTTGTCTATCTGGTTGTCGTCCACGCTGTAAATGCGGTTATCAGCACAATTTTTGTAGCAAAATAAATTAGTAAAACATTAGTTCAAAATTAGTTTAATGCTAAAAAAAGATAACTAAAAATTTTGCTGAAAACGGAAATTCAGCAAAAAAAAATTGCTGAAAACTAGTACACTTGATATACAAGACGTTTTATTAATTTTTCTACTAATTATTTTTCTGAGTGTGATTTCGTTTTTATTTTCCAAAATATCTACGGGATTGCCTTCTCTAAGTGCACTTTTTGTACCTGCGCATTTAAGTTTAGTGCCTCATATTTTTGGCAGTTGTACATTATTTTCATAAAACCATTTGACTTAGCAACGTTTTTGGCTTATCTGCACAGAAATTCGTGCAAAAGTTCGTTGTGCAGCTATGTCAAAACTACTGTGATTAACTGAAATAACCTAATCCTTAACATGGCGATACCGAAATAAGTGAAATAGCGGTAGCCTTAAATTACCGTTACCGAAATAATCTAAAATATCGTTACCCCTGGCGATAACCGCACTGTTTCGGTTACAAACCATGAAATATCTTAAATTGTATGCTTAAAATGTAGTGTAATTTACATCTATGAAATCTTTTGCTGTATAAAAAATCTTATTTTCCAGATGGTCATAAAATTTGGGTTTTTATTGTATTAAATTAAATTATAGCATGCAAAGTACTATAAACATTTTACTATATGGTCAGTCAGCCAGACAGTAAGTCATTTAGTAAGTTTTCTTCTTAAAACATTTTGTATGCGTGAATTATGAATTTATTGAGTTTCTATTTTTTTTTATTATTTGTGGCTATTGTTTTTTTTTTTTTTTTGCAAATTTTTCATTTTTAATTAGTTTTTTTCATTATTCGGAGAGATAAATGGGAAGAAGCTTCATTCTATTTTGTTATTTGTTTGGTGTTGCTTCCAATGTTTAGTTGCGAAAAAAATTCTAGACATTTCATGATTAATGAAATTAATTCATAATGTGCGCCATATGTACATCATAGAATATGCCATACAACTAGGGAATGCAAAATACTGTACTTTTTCTTTTCCCGGGAAAGAGTGAATTTTTTTTTTACCAAATTCGTAAAATTTTTTTAAGAAAATGTCTTAACGACCTATTTTATGGGTCGTGATGTTTTTCTTTCTATCTTTTGCTGTGTTGTAAATGATTTCAGAGTTGTTTTGCTCTATCTCTGCAACTTTTTTCTCTACTGTTTAGACTTGGCTTTAGAATTTTAAGGTTTTTCTATGAGGGAATTTAATTTTATATTTTTTTTTATTCTGGTGAGTTTACTTGAAGAAGTAAAAAAATTTGCTTAAAAAAATAATAAAAAATTTTGGGATAAAGTTTTAAATACATAATAAGAAAGATTATAAAATCAATTGGAAAATTAAAAAAAACTGATGGAATTCACAGTTCGTACTATTTTAAGTAGTAAATTACCATTTATCGTAAATTTTACAACTTTTTATGGGTTAAACTTTAAAAAACATGCTATTTTACAACGTGCTAACGTTAGCACTTAAACTGTAAATTCCTTTATTAAAGAAAATGTGATTTTTTCTTAATAAAGTGATTAATTCCATTTTGCTTCCGGTGAACAAACAATTTTGAAACAAACATAAAGTTGTCTCTTAATTAGAAATTAAAAATTTTGTTTTTGACTAGGCAAAAATTATAATTTTACTTTTTTTTTATCAATAATAACATTGTATAATGTCAAAAATTACTAATTCTTTCAACTGGTCGAAAAAAAAAGAACTTTTTTGAAAATTTAAAAATTTTTGTTTACAATTTGTAAGGCACATCTAACTTAAACACTTTTAAATTTAATGTGTGAACTGGATTGTTTAGTTTTTGTATTAATGTGTTTAAGAATCACTGTTTCAGCACCTGTGCTGGTATACCATTCGGCCCCAATGACTTATGACTTATTATGTCCCTTTATTAGTAAAAGGACATTTTTCTATAGACTTAAACAAATAAAAAAATTACCTACTATAACTGTCTTAAATAGTTGTTTTGCCTTTTGTAGTAATTTTGAAACTTTTTTACTAATTTATGTGATATGTACTATAAATATACTTTAGTAGTTTTCCTCAGAATTAAATATAACATTGAAAATCCAATATATTCTGAAAGAAGGTCCAAAAATAAAATGCCCGTATCTTGCAGTTTTTCTAGATATAGCAACCACTACTGATTACTACACAAATTACTGTCATGTAGTAACTGACAAACTTTTTTGAGTGCGGCCGTAATAAAAAAAAAAATTAAATTGCAGCATACGATGCGTGTCGATGATATTTCCATTAGGTTTTAATTTAAAATTAAAATAAATTTGTTTAATAACATTTCTTTCATCAATTTGGCTTACTGTCAAAATACACATCTAAATGAACAAAAATTCTATGAAAAGTATCGTATATTAATTCAATAAGCACTGACAAACAACAAAGTAAAAGAACACAAATAAATAATATCTGGCTCCACAAATCCACTATGTGAAACACAAAATTTGCGTAAAGGATGTCAGTAGGTTAGCAAACAATTTGGATCCAATTTGTTTTTTAAAATTTATTTTTTGTTGCAAATATTTCAACCAAGATTATGACCCATTTTTTTATTGGCTTTAAATTTCATTAATTTATCTAAATGTGCTTAAATATTTTATAAACGTAAAACATAAATCTTCGCTCACATCAATAAAATGCTTTAGCATATACGAGTTATAATCGAAATACAAATAAAAATCTAATTATTTGCCAATAAATTTTTCATTTACACATTCGGATACATGCATGCATGAGAATATCTTATAGCATCTATCCGAATTTAAACTTTTAACACACCATGACATAAATTAGAAGCAATTTTGATGTTGATAAATGATAACCTTTCTTCGTCTGGGGAAAAGAAAACGTATCAAAGCAGTTGTTAAATGGTGGTGGTGGTGGAAGTTGTCTGTAAATGATTTTATTGAGGGCTCTTTTCTTGATTTTGTAATTGAATATGTGTGAGGATTGCTACAATTTAAGTAAAGTACCATTGTAAACACACACGTTTCTGTCTTTATATTTATATGGCAGCATATTTTGCGTATTTAAGTGTTTTTGCCAAGTTTTCTTTTAGCGATTTGGTTACTAATGTTTCTATAGTCAGAGCTACGAAAGATGTTATTCTCGGTATTTATTTGAAACTTTGATAATTGAAATCTGAACACCTTAACTGCCATTGAAATGTCTTGAGATTTCAAATGTAAATCGTGTTGAGACCAGAACTTCAAAGATTTAACTCATTATTACAAATTTTGAATACTGAATGAAATTACACAAAAATTAAATCCAAAACGATAAATCATTGAATGAAATTAATTTGCATTTCGTCGACCGGCCTGCAAAATGTCACATGTGTTTTCTAATAGATTTTCAGGAGAGCGAAAAAGCTGTTACAAAATCTACTTTTAAGATATTTTATTGGCATCGTATGCCTTAATGATTCACGACCTCATTTAGTAAAATCGTCTTTAAGGCATATGATGCCAATAAAATATCTTAAAAGTAGATTTTGTACCAGTTTTTTGACTCTCCTGAATATGTATTAAAAAACACATGTGATATTTTGCAGGCCGGTCGACGATTTATCATTTACGATGTTCTTTAAAATAAAATTCAATTGAAACAGTTATTTTTATTAAATCAAATGAATTTATTCCCCAACAAAAACTTTCAATTCCCGAGTAAAAAAGTTCATATATAACAATATATTTTTTAATACAAAAATACACATTAACATATAGTAATATAAAATGACTTCGCATCTATATGCATTCATATATTATTAATATCTTTCAAATATTTCCCGAAATTTTCTTATGTACAGTTGTGGACACGAATTTAAGTCAATTCAAGTTTTTTTCTAATTTTACTGTTGTTGCTTTTATTTTCAAAGATCAAAATAGTGGCTAAATTCGCCATGAAAGGCAAGGAGATGGTTCAGAAAATTGTACAGAATTTTAACATAATGTTTGTTTTCTTATTTTGTCACTTGTTTTAAGTGGGCGTGGCTTTCAACGAAAAATAGCGATATCAACCTTTTATCAAATTACATATTAAAATTTAGGCAGTACTGATCGGTTCTGTACAAACTGTATATTTTCGGAAATCCTATCAAATTTTCTTAAGTCTTGCATTATTTTTATCTACAAATAGTCGCCAGACTTAAAAGTGCAGCACTTTAAACATGATCAAACTTTTCTTTGTTTTTATATGATTATTTTATATTCTTATATATAAGATATATAAACTTTTTTACTCGGGTTATTATAAATTTTTTCATTAATCATAATTAAGTGTTACAGTTTGTCATTTTAAAATTCAGATATTGGCGCTATGAATAATCTTGAAAAGTTGCCATGAATTAACAATAGGGATAAAATTGTACACTCGAAAAAATTTGTCGGTTGAATCTACTAAAAATGACAGTTAAACAAATTTACCTTAAATTAACTAAAAATACAGTTATTTTTATAAGTTGAAAATAACTGACAAATGCAGTGAATATAACTAACACAGTCGTTACAATAACTGACCGATTTAAATTACAAATATTTTGAAACAACTGACAAAATTGGTAAAAACTGTTTGTAATAGTTAACTGCTTTCGTGAGAACAGTTTTTCACTATTTCGTGATAAAGTTCGAACAAACAAGTTTTGTTGTCTTGGAATACAAATTAATAAATTTAACTGTCTTCGGTATTCCAAAAATATATTTTAATAAAAAAATATATTTTCTTTCGATCAAAAAAAGAACGTGTAATTAATCCTAATAGAAATAAGTCTATTAAAAATTTAGTTAAAACTACTAAAAATTAGTTAAAAATGATGCTGCAGAAAAAACAAACTGCTTAATTAGCACATAATTTTTGTTATATATTAGTAATAAGAATTAATATGCAATCATAGCATTGACAAAAGAAAAATTTTAAATTTATTGTTGTTTTGTATGGAAAGTTACAACTTTCAGTCTTAAAAATAATCTTATGATACAACTAGTCATAAGTAGGAATATTCATCATTATCAAAATTTGATCGATTTTGTATTTTTTTGTTTTTAGTTTACATGGACGCATTTTTGTTTAGTTGAAAATTCTTTGAAATTGTATTTTTCCATAAAATAATTAATTCTTTAAACTTCTGCCGATACATTTGTTTTTTATTTTATTATTTCTATCGGTGGTCGTTTAAATAGCAAGAAGATAAAAAAAAAATCAAAATATTTGAATCTTAGCATAGAAAACTAAAATACATTAAAGATTGTGTGAAAATTTATGGCTTAAGCTGTGTATAATAAAATTAACATTGAAATAGCAATTTTCAGGCCAAGTCAGCAAAGTAAACTTTTTGTAACACAAATACTACCAATACCAAAGTAGGAAGTAAGTTAATAGTCCACAAATGCTACAAAAAAACAGTCTATCTAATCAATTTATCGCCTAATAATAGCCATGTGAGGATTTCATTTTCACGCTTTAACTGTCATCATTCAACAAAATAAATAAAAAACAAAAGTTACAAAGTATATTTTGTATACAGACACATAATCCACATATGCATATACAGTGGTGGAAAATTTAATAAGAACGATTGAAGTTTTTTCTAATTTTTTTTTCGTTGCCTTTATTTTTAAAAATCAAAATAGTGGCTAAATTCGCCCCGGGAATCAAATATGTGGTTTAGAATATTGTGCAGAATTTTAACATAATGTCTGTTCTTATATTTTGTGACTTGTTTTAAGTGGGCGTGACTTTTAATGAAAAATTAGCGATATCGACCTGTTATCAAATTACAGAGTAAAATTTAGTGAGTACTGATCGGATCTATACAAACTGTATATTTTTGGAAATTTTACAAAATTTCCTTAAGCATTATTTTTATCCAGAAATATTTGCCAGATTTAAAATGACATTGTCTTAAACATGAAAAAAAATTTCTTTGTTTTTAGCAATTTTAAAATAAAGTTAACAACACTGAAATTTTAAAGCGAATAGTTTTATGCTATACTTGCTACGATATAACAAAAAAGTCAAGTTTTTTTCTATGTTAAGTATAAAGCATTTCCTATTAAAATTTCAGTGTGGTTAACTTTATTATAAAATCGCTAAAAACAAAGAAAATTTTTTTTATGTTTAAGGCACTCACTTGAAGTCTGGCGACTATTTCTAGATAAAAATAATGCAGAAGTTAAGGAAATTTTGTAGGATTTCCAAAAATATACAGTTTGTATAGATGCGATCAGTACTCGCTAAATTTTGCTCTGTAATTTGATAACAGGTCGATATCGCTAATTTTTCATTGAAAGCCACGCCCACTTAAAACAAATGACAATATAAAAAAAACAGACATTATGTTAAAATTCTGCACAATATTCTAAACCACATATATTCCGCCAGGTGCGAATTTAGCCACTATTTTGATTTTGAAAAATAAAGGCAACGAAAAAAAAATTAGAAAAAACTTGAATCGTTCCTATTAAATTTGCCACCACTGTATGTACGTACGTAGGTATGTATGTGTAAAATGTGTGTGTTCAAACAAATTTTACACATATGTACAGATTAGGCTTTTCACACCAACTGTTCATGTTGATACGAATAAAAAATGTTAACATTTTTTAAATTTATCTAAAAATTGGGCGAAATAGGCGTGGTGAAATATTGACCAATTCAGCATTAATTTTCAATATATAATCTCTAAATAAAAATTGAAAACCAACATAATATCTACATATAAAAGAATTACTTTACCGATAGGGTGAAGTTGAAATCGCTAAGAAGCGATTTTTGGAAATTCCTACTAGGGGGAGTAAAAAGGGGAAAACCTCCTTACCGCTTTAGCTAGAAACCTGAAATTAGAAATATGTGTTCAATTCGTCATTTTCGCTATAAACGCGGTGATAATAGGGTCTCAAAAGCGGGAAAAGACACTAGCTCAACGGTCTGCCTAGACCGCTTTGAATAGAAATCTGAAATTTTAAATACATATTTGTTCCCTATAGAGTTGGCATTTCGGCTTTAACCGTAACCACGATTAATCGGTGAAAATATAATGCTATCAAAACCCGTAGCGGGGCAATGGGTATGGAAAGCCTGATAAATACAGCATTTCTGCACTTAAAGAAATACATTTTATGCAAACTTAAAATGCTTTTGTGTTTAAGTTAACATTTTACCTTGTGCTTTATGTCTTTTTAAATAATAATCCCTTTTCCTTAATAATCAATTATACCATATGTTGAAGTATTTCGTGGTTGCATATAGTTCAGATACTTTTCACTGTAATATGTACTCTCGTATACGAAAAGCTTTAATAATTTTGTTTTCGGTATCGGTATCGGTATCATCAATTTATTGAGTATTAATGTAAGCTTAAACCACTTTTAACACAATTTAACTACAAAGACGTTGCCTACATGTAAGGGGGTTATAATATTAAAACACAACAAACATTTTAAGGCAAAATGTACCGTGCGAGGTAAAATTACCCAGCAAAAACAGAGATGCCAAAGCAGTAGAAAAAGCACTACAATTGATGGTCTACATGTACTTCTTTTTTAACATAAACACTAATGATTTTAACATTGAGTTGTCATAGGAGAGGAGTACTCCCACTTCAACATTTTTTCAGTAGTTTTTGAACAAGTGCAAAGGAAGCTATTTTTCACCAATTAAAAGTTTAAAAAGAATTCTTCACAAAAAAAAAAATATTTTGTTTATATTACAAACGTTTTTTTATTGCCGCCACCGGGTATTGAACTTGCGACCTCACGATTTCTAGTCTAGCGCTCTAGTCTACGAAAGTTGACTGACATAAAAACACCACTTCGTTACTGCGAGATATTGTTCCTTATTCTCTTCAATAGAGGTACTTATTAAACAAGTGTAAAAGGTGCACTCCTTTTCAATATTGTTTTAGTACTATTTTTACAGGTGCATAAAAACCAATTTCTCATCGTTTTTTTTATAAATACGTATTTTTAAAAATTAAAAAATATAGAATTTAAACAAATTAATTATAATATTAAAAAAAAATTTTAAAAAAATAAAAAATACTGTTCGCACCGGGAATCGAATACCAAAATCTATCACTTCTAGAGCAAATACTCTTTAGAAGCAATACTTAAGTGATTTTTTGGATGTTTTTCAGAAGTAATTCCAAAAAGCTGTAAAAATATACTAACGGATACTTTGGAAACAATGGAAGAAGTAATTTTTTGAAGTTGTTCAGAATAACTTCTAAAAAAGCAGTAAAAAGTAGTAAAAAAGGTAGTATTTGTAACCGATTATGGCCTTTCGTCTAGGTTATTGTAATAAACAAAGAAATTGAAATTAAAAGTACACTTACGGATATTTGTGAAGCAGTGAAAGAAGTAGTTTGTAAAGCATTACTTCCAATTTATAATTCTATAAAAATGCCTTAAAAAATTTGAAATCTCGGTTTCTCCGATGTTGGAAGAAATCAAGATTCCAGGCTGTATGCTGTCCTTTTAGTCAGATATTTCAGTTTCCAAATGGATACGTTGAGTAAATATAGGCTCGACAGTTTTCGAGATAAATCTAAAATGGCGATATTGAAATCTTCGGTTTTGAATCTTCTTGTTTGAATATTTTAAATTTTCTGTTTATTTGCTCTGTTTGATTTTAATTTTTAATTCAAACAAAAACAATCCAAACACGATTTTTATTTTTTCAAAAGTAATGGCGTTTTCTTTTCTGAAAAAAATGTTGCCTTTTTTCTGCCCTTTTTTTTACAGTGGTTTGAAGTCTTAAAATTCAGTGGTTTGTTTTTTATTTAACTTTATGTGTGTTAACATTTTTATGATCTCACTCCTTAGTCAACAGTCATCGATACATATCGATAACGACAAGTTGAATACCAATTTTAAAAAGACGACAAAATACGACGTCGATTTGTGTCGACGTCGACAACTACAATAAGAGATTAATCAGAACTGGGTCGACAACGACATGTGCTTTTTCATATATTTTGTATGTGAAGCAAAATGTCGCCATATCGTCCGGCTATTTGTCGTCGTAATATAATCTATTCTATTTTCGTGGCGACACACTAATACATACTCAAAATATTTGTCAAATAGTTGCCATATTTTTAACTAATTAAGGGAACAGAGTTGCAGAAATTAGTTTTAGAGTTGTAAAAATTCGTACTTTGTTTACAAAAAAATTATTTTTTTGACAGAAGATATATAATTGAAAATAAAAATGCATAATTTACCACAAAAAAGCAAAATTAAATACAAAAAATGTAAAACAACAAGAATTAATGGAAAACTAATTGAATTGGTGAAGAATTGTGGCGAAAAAATACAACCATGTTCTTGTTTTGCTTTAATTTTTTTCTAAATGTCAAAAAATGTCGACAATCGATTGTCGCTGAATTTAAATTATTCGCCACGACTTTTGCTGTCGTCGGTCGACAATCGACACAGTTGTGATTATACTCTAAGGGTGAATATAACACATCAGGGTATCTACACACGTTAGTTTTGATTTTTCAAGACTGGTGTCGTTACAAATATCCTAACCATACTCGCCCCGCTGAGTAAGGATTTTAGAATTTTAGGGTATTTTTTTATTTGTTGTGATTCTTTTTAATAAAAATTAAAATTGTCCCAGTAACTTTTATGTATAGCACATTTTTATATATAAACGAGTAAAAAGGTTAAAGTCGGGCATGCCGACTATACAATACCCTACACCAGTCTGGTGTATTGTTTGGATCCGAAATTCGAATGGGTTAAAATGGGGCTCGTGTCAAAATTTTATATAATGTGAGTCAGCGCACCAAATTTCATTAAAATATCTTAATATTTGCGACCTGCAGTTTGTAACCAAGCCAATTTTGGGGGGACCCTTATATGGGCACTAGTTCTAAACATGGACCGATGTTCACCAAAATCAATAGGCTTCGTCCTTGGGCCAACATAGGTCTATGTACCAAATTTCATCAAAATAGCTTAATATTTGCGACCTGCAGCGTATAAACAATATAATTTTGGGGGGACCCTTATATGGGCACTAGTTCTAAACATGGACCGATGTTCACCAAAATCAATAGGATTCGTCCTTGGACCAACATAGGTCTGTGTACCAAATTTCATCAAAATATCTTAATATTTACGACCTGCAGCGTATAAACAGTATAATTTTGGTGGGACCCTTATATGGGCACTAGGTCTAAACATGGACCGATGTTCACCAAAATCAAACTTGTTCGTCCTTGGGCCAACATAGGTCTGCGTACCAAATTTCATCAAAATATCTTAATATTTGCGACCTGTAGAGTGCGCACAAGATTACATGGACAGACAGACAGACGGACGGACAGACGGACATCGTTAAATCGAAATAAAAAAAAATTCTGAACCGATCAGTATACTATATGGTGGGTCTACGACCAATATTTTTTGGTGTTACAAACATCAGCACAAACTTATAATACCCTGACCACATAGTGGTGTAGGGTATAAAAATGCATTGGCGATGCTTTCTTTGTGGGGCAGAAAAAATAACCAAGTATGAGAAGCTTACCAAGACAATTAAACCGCATTTTGAACCATCATTGCTTTGTTATGGAGAAAACGAAATCGACTGGAAATTACACAACCCGGAGATTTAACCTTTTCTTTAATCATTAGAGATAATAAATAAAAATACCAGTTCTATCTTCGAATTTTATATACAAAATCATTAAAAAATTTAACTAAAATTAAATTCAAATTTTATATGATTTTAAATTAAGCCGACAATTAGTTAAATTGTCAGTTGGCGTTTGACCTACATACTTACAATTAAAAAAAATGAGTTAGGAATAGATAACTGATAATATAAATATCCATTTTCTGATTCCGAAACCCGTTTCTCGATTTGAGTTGAGATATCCAATATAGACTTTGAGAAAAAAAACCTTCTTTATCGGTTATTTCAATAACGACTTTTTGGCATATGGGTGAAACTAGAGATATGCGCGTGAGCAGAATTTTACGTGATTCACGCGTGAGTATGGGTGCAGTCTTAATTTACTAATGTAAAAGTGAGTGTGAGTAGATAAAAAATGTTTTTGAGTGTGGATTTTAACAAAGTTTTTAGCGAGCTTTTTATTTGCATTTATTTTCTTGGGTGATTTTATATTTTTGAATTTTTTTAAATACAGTATACTCGTATATACATAAATGGCAAAATTTAATATCCGACTTCAAGTTAAATTGTCACAATTTTTCTTAATTTTTGGATTATAATTTTTCTGGTTAGTTTTTATTTCGATTCTCATGAATCACATGTGACTGTAACTGAATGTTTAATTTACTCACGTAAGTATGAGTAGTGATTGTGCGTGAATGTCAAAATATCCAACTCTAGGTGAAACCAATAATAAGCTGACGTGATGTCTTATATTGTGAGTATATCTTATAAGACTAAATATCGGCCGGATCGGTCATCGGACACAACATCTTACGAAATAAGTTCGATAGCGACAACACTAGGGTATTCAATTAATCGGCTTTTTATTTTAAACGATTAATCGTGCAAATAATTATTCGGGTTTCGAAGCAAATTTTAAAATTAATCGATTAATCCAAAAACTTTTCTCTAAAATAATATACATACACTTGTTGTGTTTTTAATAATTTTATTTAAAAAAGAAACAAAAATAAATTCAGTAACTCTTCTGAAATTCATAAAAATAGAAAAAAAATGTAATAACTGAGATCAGATTTTGTAATTATTTTTATTTTTTCTGTCCCCTCTTTCACATATTAAAATTTTATCCAAATCAGGGAGAACCACGCCGCAATGAGTTAAAAAGTTAAAAAAGAATATAAGACACCGTACATTAATTTGTATCTCTTTCCTATGCATTGAATACATAAAAAACGTAAATGTAGAGAGAAAATTTTGTTGAGAATTGATATTCCTTCTACGTTTCCGTACCTCCATCGCTTTATTTTATTTTATTAATTCAGACTGCTCACTGAACAGGCTTTATTATATTGAGCATGAATTATAATTAATAATTATAATAATCATTAATTACAATAATTCTTAATGCTTTCGTTTAATATCAACGTTTAAAAAGTCGTAAAAAATAATTAAAAATTTATTACTATATCTACTTCACTAGATAAGTCACAACAACAGAGTAGTAATTTGGAAGATGACAAAGCAAACTGTGATAATTTTATGTTGTTTTTATTTTTTCTTTGGTATTTAAGATGTTTTTATAATGCTCCTACTTGAAAACATGAAATTCTCATTGAGTTGAAGCTAACAAATATTTCTAGAATTTCTAAAAGGTAGTCCCTTAATTATTTTCTTAGGCCAGAATGAAATCCGGATAGCTACAAGCCTACAGCAAATTATTTATAACAATTTTTTTAAAAAAGTTTCGAGATTTTAGCACATTTACTTTAATAAAAAGTTTATATTTTTAAACATTTTTGTAATTTTCTTCCGATTTCGATTAATCGATTAATCGTATGAAATTATTCGAATTATTCGTTATTCGAAATATGGATTATTTGAACACATTTTAAGAAAAATTGTTCGATTAATCGAATAACGATTAACCGATTAAATACCCTAGACAACACAAAGTTTTGGGGGCACAGACGAATGATGATCTGTCCGATGTCCGATCCGACTAGGATTGGGACTCCTAAACTTATAGTCTTTTTGATATACCAATTGAATTCAGTTGCCAGAATAACAATTTTGATTTGGAAATAATTTAAAAACATAATTTTATTGCTGCTTATACATAAGATGTTAAATTAGAAAATAATTCCTTTATTCTGAAGTAACGTTAACGAGTTTTTCATATATTTAGAACATTTCACATAACATATAAAACTTTATCATAAATATCATTGAACTAATTGCGCCAAGCCAAGCAACTGGTTACCTCACTGCGTGGAAGACACTGGCGAGTTGTGGAATCAAACCAATCTCCAACTGCACAACGAGTACGTTTAGTTTTTTGATTTTGACAAATGTAGTAGCGGCGACAATGATATAAATCTAATAAAATTGTACCATCGGGTAATGTTGCGCAATCCCTAGTACTTGAACGAAATTGTAAAGGTTTTTCCACCAAATTACCACCCGAGGATAAAGTGGTGCAAGCGAGGGTTGTTGTGGTACATGTTGGTGTTGTGGTACATATTGTTGTTGTAGTACATGTTGTTGTAGTACATGTTGTTGTTGTACATGTCGTAGTGGGAGTAGATGGTGGAGTACTTGCAGTGGGTGATGCAGTACATGGAGGTGTAGTTTTAGTAGGTGATTCAGTACATGGTGGTGTAGTTGGAGTAGGTGTCTCAGTACAAGGTGGTGTAGTTCTACTAGTACATGGTGGTGTAGTTGGAGTAGGTGTCTCAGTACAAGGTGGTGTAATTCTACTAGTACATGATGTTGTTGACGGTGTTGTAGTGCAAGTGGTTGTTGTTGGTGTTGTTTCGCCATTACAAGGTGGCGATTCTGTCGATTCTCCACTTACTTTAGCGACAGCATTAATTACTTGAGGTCCTATTAGGGCCACACACAATATAAAAAAGTCTATTTAGACAAATTAAAAGTTGAGAAATATAATTAAGATTTTAACAAAAAGTATCCTTTTATTTTTTAACTTACAAATTTTCATTTTTTATTAGAACTTTAACTTTTTACTCTTCTGTATCAAGAAAACTTACTAAGAGATTCGAAACGGTTGTCTGATACAGCATCCAATTAATTGTGTTTATATACAAAATTTTTATGATAATTGAAAAGTTATTGTGTTGTTTTACTCATTAACCACTTGAAATTTTCATGTAAGTGTAATTATGAATTATAAAAAAAAAAAATTGTAAATATTTACCAGGGAAATTCACACACCTTTAAGTGTTTTTATTGACAATTCTTCTTCTATCTATTAAATATAGGAAATATTTATTTTCTTTTGCATCACTAAAATTCTTTTTGTTGTTATCTTATCAAACTTATTAAATATGTTTTTAGTTGTTAACAATGTACACTCAACAAAAAAAGTCTGCAATTGCTACTGAAACTGTTGCTGCTTTTACGGGAAATTTAACTATTTTGAGCCCTGCGGTAGGTATATTTTGTATATCGCTTGTCTACTGATTTGAAGTACAATGAAATTAGTAGAAAAAATTAATAACCGCTACTAAATTTTAGTAAATTTATTGTAAACTGTAAATTTAAAAATTATTTGCTAAAATTAGCAACAAATTTTACTAAATATTAGTCTCACTAGAAGAAAAATCTTTATCATAAAAAGCTTCATGTCATAAAAAAACAAAAATAAAACTTGTCAAATATAATAAAGTTCTTTGTTTTTTGTAATTCAAAATGATGACTGTTTCTTTATATTTATGAAATGATAGTTACCATAGTTTCCCCTGTATTTTTGACGAAAGTAGTTGTCAAAGTCGATTGCTTCGTAAAAGATGAGCATTTGTTTAATTTTAAACACGTAAATAGCAATTTTAATTACTATAAAAACACAAAAATCTTTTAATATACCTTTTATAAGTTAGTAAAATGTAAATTTGTAAAATGTTTTTGAAAATAAGCAAGGGAAATCAGTTAAAAATTCAGTCATTTGTAAAATGAGAATAGCAAAAATGTATAATTTAATAATTATATATTTTTACTAACAATTAGTATAAAAATAGCAAAGTGAAATTGGCAACCATTTACACCGTTATTCTACTAACATTTTTTTCTCAGTGTAATAATGACTACCAAGGAAACTACATAATGGTGTACCAGAATATCTAAACGAAACTAAATAGATATTTTTAGGTGCGCAATCTTACGTTTAGGCGTTAAGGGAGGTCAAAAATGTTTAATCACCGATTTTGTATTATATGTCTGAGTTTCACGAAATTTTGATTTATTTGTACAAATATTGGATTGCTCCCAGGATTTCAACTTATTGAAATGTTTAAAATATACACTAATAGAAATAAATCTGTAAAAGTAGCAGAAAAAGCAAATAAAAATTAGTTAAAAATGATATTGCAGAAAAAACTGTTAAATTAGCAGATCTTTTTTACAAAATACTAGTAAAACAAGAACAGCAAAAATAAAACTATTAAATTTACAGAAATTTAGTTATATTTAAGTTAACTTTTAGTTAATTGAAAATTACAAATTGTACTGTAAAATCTGCAGAAAATTTTGCTAAATATTAGCAGACTAAAAATAGCTAAAACAAACTGTCATATCTACAAAATGTTTGCTATTCTTAAGCTAAAATACAAATAGCAGTCTATACTGCTAAAACCAGCAGAAATATTTGCTAAAAAAATTGTAAACTGCTGTTTTCAAAAGGACCCAGCAAAAAAAGAGATGCCGAAGCAGTAGAAAAAGCACTACAATGGATTATCTACACTCATAAAAAAAGCCCGTACAAATAGTTCAAAATTCTGCTAAAATAACAGGAAATAGTACCTGAGTTTGCGCCAGCAAAATTTTCAATGAAGTTAAAAATCATGTTCTGCTAAATTTAGGTAAGCTAAATTTTACATACTGCTAAATATACGGACAATTTTAGTTAAATTAGCTAGGAAATTTGAGCTGAATTCAGCAGAAATTTTACCTGATTTAACTACAAATTTCTGTAAAAATGTCGCTTAAAATTTCGACTTCCGGGATCTGACCCTAGACGGGCCCATATTTATTATTGGGAGTATATGTGTCTGATAAGGGTTACTTTATAGGTACAGAGTGACGAATTTTTGTCCATTTTGCTCTATCTCGCTTAGTTTTCGAGATACAAACTATTTTACGATCTTATAATAAAAAATATTAAAATATAGCGCCATCTCTATGTGATATTGATAGCAGAGACACAAAAATATAATAATTAGAAAATAATTGTGGTTTAAATTAGCTGAAGAATTTGTAAAGTTAAAAAACACAAATTACTAAAAGTAGTTTTAATGCTAAATTAGATTTACAAAAAATATTAGTTCAATCCTAAATTTTAAGACAAAATAACAAAAAAATTAGTTCAATAAAATCAGAACGCGTTTAACAGACTTTTGTACTAACTTTTTTTTATGAGTGTATATGTAGTTCTTTTTTAACATAAACACTAATAATTTTAACATTGAGTTGTCATAGGAGAGAAGTACCCCCACTTCAACATTTTTTCAGTACTTTTGGAACGAGTGCAAAGGAAGCTCTTTTTCATCTATTAAAATTAAAAAAAAAATTCTTCGCAAAAAAAAATATTTTTTTTTTATTTTACAAAAGTTTTTTATTGCCGCCCCCCGGGTATCGAACTTGCGACCTCACGATTGTTAGTCTAGCGCTCTACCGCTGAGCTATTGTTTGATATGAAAGTTAACTGGCATAAAAACACCACCTTGTTAATGCGAGATATCCTTATTCTCTTCAATAAAAGTACTTATTAAACAAGTGTAAATGGTGGACTCCAATTCAATATTGTTTTCAGTACTATTGTTACAGGTGCATAAAAAGCAATTTCTCACCATTTTTTTTATATACATACATACTTTTTAAAATTAAAAAAATATTGAATTTAAAAAATTTAATTATAAATATTAAAAAAAAATTAATAGAATAAAAAAAAATTAAAAAAAATAAAAAATATTGGTCCCGCCGGTAATCGAACCCGGGACCCTCTATTTGCAAATGCCAAATGATACCAAAATCACTTTATAGAAGCAATACTTAAGTGGTTTTTTGGATGTTATTCAGAAGTAATTCTAAAACAACTGTAAAAATATACTAACGGATACTTTGGAAGCAATGAAAGAAGTGATTTTATGAAGTTGTTCAGAATAACTTCTAAAAAAGCAGAAAAAATACACTAACGGATACTTGTGAAGCAGTGAAAGAAGTAGTTTGTAAAGCATTACTTCCAATTTTTTTGCTGGGAAGGCTCGATTTTTATTTGCATTAAAAAAAATCTGAAAAAATTTCGAAAATTTAAAGTTTGTTGTGATTTTTTAGGCTACTAAATATTTAGCAAATTTTTTTGCTGATTTTAGCAGGTTAATTTGTTATTTTACATTAACAAAAATTTAACCTAAATACAGGGTGGCCAAAAATTACCGAAGGAGTTTGAGTTAAAAGAGCCATTGTGTCCCTCGTAGTGTGCGCTGTGGCTCCATCCTGTTGGAACCATTTTTTCCACGGCTAACCATAAAAATGTTTCCAACATTGTCCGATATCGAACACCGAGCCCATTTTCAAAAAAATATGGGCCAATTATTCTTTCCGACGAAACAACACACCAAACAGTACACTTATGTAAGTGGGTGTAATTGTCGCTGTTGAACTACTCTTGGATTTTCCCTAGGCCATATCCTGCAGTTTTGCCTATTAACGAACCCATTTAATTGGAAATGTGCTTCGTCGCTCATAATTAAATGATGAATAAAATCATGATTTTCTTCTGCTTTTTGCCGGAAACGATTTGGGCACGTTGTTCAATTGTGTACTATTCCATTTTAAATTCCCCAAGTCTTCTTTACAAAATACTGAAAAAAAATAAAAAAATAATTATAATAAAAAAGGTAATTTTAGGCCACCTTGTATAACTAAAATTTTGTTTTATTTTTGCTGTTCCTATCTTACTAATATATAGCAAAAATAATCTGCTAATTTAGCATTTTTTTCTGTAGAATTATTTTTAACTAATTTTTAGTAGTTTTAACTAAATTGTTTACAGACTTTTTTCTATTAGCGTAGGTTAAAAAAGTCGTCTCAAATACAGACGACTACGAATATCGAAAAAAGCCCAGATAACTCAGAAAATTTTTAGTCAGCGGGTGCTAGCAACAAATTGCTAATGTCAGCAAAATTGTTTTGCTAAAAATCAGCGAGCTAATACAATATTTTGTTATATCATAAATTCCAAGAAAGATTATCATCAAATTCAGCACACAAATGCTCTATGAGGCCGTTGAGAAAAATGCATTTTTATTTTATCACAATTCCAAAAACTCGAGATTTTATTCACGATTTTCACATAAAAAACAAAAAACAAAAGTAAAATTTGTCTCAGTTTGAACCCACAATAAAAAAAAGTCTTAAGTTTTAATATTAAATATTTATTTCACATCCGCTGGGAAGTAGTTTAAACCCTGTTTTTGATGAGAGGCTTTACAGTCTGTTCTTATTAGTGATTTTGAACTTCATGCAGTCTGACAAAAATCATGTTTGTATTTGTTTTTTTTTTTCTCAGGGAATTTTTCACGATCAACTTTTTCATGCAATTGTTTTCTAACCTATATTTGCTGCCATGTACCTATGTATATTCGCTGAACCAAGTCTCATATCACCGCTTGTGTTTACCTAGCATGCATTGTTCGCTATTTTTACAGATTTGAGCAACATGCGTAATGTTCACTCGGATGCAATTCATTTTTTAATGAATTTTGAATGCTGAGTGCGTTTGATTGGTCAAAAGCCTGGGTAAATTTTATTGTATTTCTTATGCTTTATATAAATATTTATTAATTCCAAATTTCCGAAATTTTTAATTGAATTGGCTTTTACAAATTCGCTCTAGTTAAAATGTTTCTAAACTTAAAACAGGAGGGTTATAAACATTTTATAAAGTGAATTTAAATAAATAATTTAAGTTGTATATTGTATATTGGGTTAATTGATAAGCTCCTCTGCTTTAAAAGTCTTCATGACAGATATTTGATTAGATGTAATTGGATTTGAGTTTATGGTTGCAAATAATATTAAGATAAACCCTATTGACTTAAATAATAGAATACATTCTTTAACACATGAAGGCTAACAAAGTATCGTTCATATCCTTTTCTGATAACATTTAAACCACCAAAACCAAATGATGGTAAACATGATGTTGATGATGATGATGTTTTGTTGAAAACATTCCCTCTTAAATCTAAGAGATAGTGGAAGTGATTGGTTACGCTTTTAGCTTTTAATTAATTTAGAATAGATATTCAAGATGTAAATGAAAATATACTGATATATAATAAAAATACATTTAATAGTTATTTGTGGAAATATTTAATGAATAATGAAATTGTTTTTCAATTTTAATGATAAGCAAAAGGGTTGACTTTTTTCTGGAAGCATTAGAGTTATTCACGTATTACGAAAGTACATTTAAAAAGCAAATAATTTCAAGAATTTTGTTTTTGCTTTAAATGAAACTCGTATGTATCAATTGTTGTCCAACTCCTATTTCACTGTAAAAACCATGAATACGGAAATTGTTCGTAAACGACAATACTTTTACTACAATAGGTTTTGTTTTTTTATTATTTTGAGTTCAATTAAAATGAAAACTTCACTAATGCGCTAATAAAACCCAAGCGTTCTTTCATAAAAATATAATGATAAGAGTCGGAAAAAATAAAATGAACGATTTTAATTAGAAACTCAAAAAAGAGTTTTTATGATACCAGAAATATTTTAAAAAAACTTATGGGTGATATCAAAAAATGTGACAAAAACCACCCAGTGTATAAAATCATTACCAGTTATGTGGTTATGTAACTACATACTTGGTAATGGTAACTAGTTACTTTTGTTATTACATTTCTTATTACCTTTATATGGCGATGTCGCGAAAAATAATGAGTTATGGTTACACACCAGCATACGAAAAATCAAAAAATATATCGTTACCTATGTGCTTACCAGTACTGACAAAAATAATGAGTCTAAAAATAGATTTTCAAAAAAATAAATTATATAAAAAAAAATATTTTTTATTGTAAATTTTTTTTTTTTTTAATAAAATTTGCTGATGCGGGAATCGAAACTGGGTCCACAGATTGCCAGTCAATAGCTCTACCATCTGAGCTATATCGACATGTAATATTTAATAGATAAAAGCATAATTGATATATCCTTACCAGTGTTTAAAAAATATTAAGTCTAAAAATAGATTTCAAAAAATTTTCAGAAAAATCTGGAAAATTATTTTCTTTTTGATAAATGATAAAAATAAGTCATTATCAGTAACTCATTATTATATCTATTAATTATATTGCGAAAAGTATAATGTTATATATACTCAAATGATCGTTGGACTTTAAGAAAAACAATGTCATATTTGGATTCACCTTCTAGGCATCATACGATTTTCTTTCGGAAAGAAAATTCTGACAAAGCGTTTCTGAAAGAAAACGAAAAAAGTAACCAAATGTAAACTCCGTTACTGTAAACTCCGTAACCAAAATTGTTTGCATCAGATTGCATTCAAAAAAGTGTAGATAAATGTTTAAAATGTTTTCAAATAACCATAAACGGAGGTGATTCAACTAATATTTTTTTTTTTTTTTTTTTTTTAATAATAAATACAGCATTTATTTACTTCAAATTACATAACCAAAGCCCTGGGGCCATATATGATTAATAAAAGCTACTACAAGATGATTCAACTAATAATTTTGCGTCAAATCAAAAAAAAATGATCAGTTTTTTACCCTAAACTGCTGGAGCGATTGATTTTGTATTTGTATTTCATTGGTTTAGTATCGATATTTCGAGCCATTACTGACATTAGTTTGACAAACTAAATTTGTTTCACACAATTTAATAATTTTTTGATCGCGAAATGTTATGTTTTTAGTATATTATTTTGTAACTTCGCAACCGCTGATTGGATTTTAAAAATATATTATATTTTTGAAAAGCATTTAAAAGGACCAAAAATACGAAATTAAATTTTTTTTTTCGCGGAATGAAATGTATTTTTATTCGCGAAACCGCCTATTTGATAAACACAAATTGTATATTATTGAAAAGCATGTTGAAAACCCAAATACGAAAAACTAATAAATTGAAGAAAATTCGTACGGAACTTTTTCTGTTATATCTTTATATCTTTTGCTCGTGGAAATGTAAACTCCGTTACCACAAAAAAAATAGAACTGTGCAAAAACAGTTATTGCGAAATATTAGCACTTTTTGTTTCTAACAAATTTGGCCCAAAAACTTATAAAATTTTTTGATTTCACCCTTATATAGGTAACTTTTTTTTTATTTAATTCTTTTATCTTTTAAAAATTTTCAAAAATTTGGTCCAGAGATCTCATTGCTAGACCCGAAATATTTTGAGAATCATCATAAAACAACCCAAGGTATATTTTGAGGGGGGCAATTTTTTAAACATTTTTTTTCGTGAGTTGGTCTAATGTATGTATATTATTTTAAAAGTGGATATAAGAAAATATTATTAAACAAATAAATTAACAGGTTTATATATTTGTTTGCTACAATATTTATCGGGCCACTCTCGTGTACACTAAAAAAGAAAAATTTGTACACCCGTGTAAAAATATTTAGATCTGATCAGATCTTTTTTTTTTTTTTTTTTTTTTTAAAGAGAAGCAACACTCAGGAAATTCTTCCTATTAATTAACGTGTTGCTTCCTTGGAAAGGGTATAGAGAAGAAGTGAAAGGTGGTGAAAGATAAAGGGCTTCAAATATGGTAACACTGTAATTGCGCGAGGTGTTGAATTTTTTTTAGAACAGTTGTTGCGCGCCATCTTTTGGTGAGTTGGCGAACTTTGTTGAAGCTTTTTAGTTCATAGCCCTGTTATATTATTTTACTTCGGTGGGGTTAAGTGCTATGGGAACACCGAAGGAGGACGCTGCGATATGTATGAGGGATAGAAAAAACTCATACATATTACTATTTTTCATAAATTGATGTTGCCTTGGTTGGGGCTCGAACCCCCAACCTCACGTGTAACAGTAAAACGCGCTAACCATTAAATTAAATAGATATGATTGAATCTAATTAGATCCTGTACCAGATCTCATTAAATATGATCAGATATGGCATATGTGATAATATCTTATGGCAAGATCTGATCAGATCTAATTAGATCTCAAATTTGTCCCCAATTTTGATCTGGTAAAATCTACCGGGATCTGGCCAGATCTGATCTTTTTTACACGGGCAATAGATTCAGCCAAAATGCTTGCAGTGTCAGCAAATTTTTAGTAGAAGGGTGCTTGCAGAAAAGTTACTAATATCAGCAAAAGCGGTTTGCGAAAATCAATGATCTGATTGGTAAATTTAGCAAATATTTTGCTAACCCTCAGTTGATTAGATATGAATATTTACTAAATTACATTTCGTTTACTAAAGAATTATAAATCTTGATTCATAATCGTACTTTAACTATAAATTAATTTTTCGATTTGATACTGGCAACACTATTGTTTATTTTCACTCTTCTCCCAAATAAAGTCGTAAGTGATGTACAAATTTAGAAAACGATTAACTTGGTACTCGGAAATAAAAATGTATTTTCTTAAATTAGAGAATTAATGATGTGCTAAGATCAATTTAAAAGCCACTAAATTTTTTTTTTTTTATTTATAAAGCAAATCAATGGAAATGTGTTAAAAAAAGCAATTTTTTAGAACATATTATTCGAAGCATACAAAAAGTAATCGAATGTCGAATAATGTTTTGATAGTCTGTACATCACTATGTCTTGTTTTTCTTTTTTATTTAATTTTCACAATTTTTTTTTTTAATTTTTTCGAAAAATTACCAATTAGCTACGCAATTGGTTTGTTTGATGGATGAAGGTTGTTGGAATCCACACATTCTAATTTTAAGGAACTCAATTCTAATATTTAATTTTTACTATAGAGCACTAGCTGCATTGGCCATCAGCTCACGGATGGCTTTAATAAATCATTTAATGCCTGAAAATGAAGTAATTAACAGTTAAATAGTGACATCCTCACTCCAAACTTTATTAAAGGTTTAAAGTTAATGAGTACTATAAACCTTTATTATTTTTTTTCGTTATTAAGCAAATATGAATACTGTTTTTCACAAATTAGCTTAAAATCCTGCAATAAGACTGTTGTTGTAAGTTAATGAATTACGCTGTTAATATAATTTTTTTTACTAATCGATTTTTACGATCGATATCTTCATTTAAAGTTTTTGGCTTTCCAACAAAAAAACCGCATTGAAATACGTCAACTCCTTCAAAAAATATGGATTTTTGATCGCCTTCTCTGAAAATGTACCACTGTGCGCCGTGCTCTTATACTTTTTCTGAGGAATAATTTTGGTCTTAAGTGTTTTAAAAATAAAAAAAATACATTTATTTTAAAGAGAAGCAACACTCTGGAAATTCTTCCTATTAAGTAACGTGGTGCTTTCTTTGGAAAGGGGATATAGAAAACATGAGAGGTGGTGAAAGATGAAAGGCTTCAAAAATGGCAACACTGTAATTCCGCGAGGTATTGGATCTTAGAACAATTGTTGTGCGCCATCTGCTGGAGTGCTGGCAAACTTTGATTTTAAGCCTTTTATTTCATAGATTTGTTACGTTATTTTTCTTCGGTGTGGTTTAGTTCTATGGGAACACCGAAGGAGGCCGCTTCGAGATGTACGAGGTATAGAAAATTCATACATATATTTTCTATACTTATGTTGCCGTCGCTGGGGATCAAACCCGAAACCTTATGTGTAACAGATCACAACTCGCAAAATAGCTGCATGCAGATGTAATTTTTGGGGATTTTTAACGATATTAAGCGTTAGAATGGTTTTTAAAACAACTGATCTGGCAATACTGTGTTTTTCATATGTATGTGTGTAGAAAAAATACGTTCGAATATGTGTGTGACATAAATATGAATACAAATACGTATTAAAATTTTCATCTTTACTATACATTTGCATTTAGGTAGAGTAGACTGGTCCACATTCGCCCCCTTTTTTCTTTGAAGTGCTGTCGTGAGCAAACTAATAATTTAAAAGGAAATATTCAGCCTGTTTTAAAGATTTACACATCGTTGCTTTCTTTTTAATGCTTAAAACTTCAGCTATTCTTATTGTGCGCGTTGTGGTGTAATGGTTAGTGCGTTGCTTTTTAAGATTTGTAACAAATATTTTTAATTATTATCGACTGACGACATTATGACATAGTCGCATGTTCTAATTTTCATAGATTTTATGTTTCTTAAAATATTCTAAAACCATTTTATATAATATTGTAAAAATTGTAAAACAAACATTGAATTGAAAATAAAGAACAACTAAATTAACTAATGGTTAGCGCATTGGAGTGTTACACATAAAGTTGGGTGTGTAAGCCCCTAATTTTCATAAATCGATTTATTAAAATTAGATTTCTGAGTTTTCTATCCCTTATACATATCGCAACGTCCTGCTTCGGTCTTCCCATAGCACGCACTTAACCCTAAAGGAGTAAAATAATTTAACAGGATTATGAATTAAAGAGCCTCAACAAGTTCGACAACTCTCCATCAGATGGCGCGCAACAACTATTTTGGAACTTAACCTCTAGCGCAATTACATACTGAGAGAATTATCTATAGGGGTTTTCTTTTCCCGGACTTTTTCATTTCCCGAGACAGCGGGATTTTTTTTAGAATTTTCCCGGATCCCGGGAATTCCCGCTCGTTAGAAAATAAATAAATCCGACCTATGTTGTACTTGAAAAACTCAATGGCTCATATGAATAAAAAATATATATTACTAATAGGGGGAAATACTGGGTTTTTAAGCAATTACTTCACAAATCTAGTCTGCTTGAGAGTAGACTAGAAATTTAATTTTTTAATTTTCGTTTACATTTCATGCTATTTTACCAGCCAATTGGTATTTTTGGAGTCAAAAGCCATTCATAAGCCCAAAGTAATTACTTTGAAATAATTGCTAAGTTTTATTCATATGACCCAATTTCTATCAAAACACCGTCGGACAAAGTCGATTTTTTGGTTGTACCTATGAGAAAATCTACTTAATATATTCTGAAAGAAGGGCTATATATAAAATATCTTCTACTTTTTCTAGATCAATTCGTTTAACAGTTTAAGTCGCGAATTAATATTAGGTAATAAATATATTTCTATGGAAGGCCGTCTTAATTTTAAAAAAACTCTTTGAAATATATTAACTATATATTAATTCTCTGTGCAAACTTGATTTGTAAAAAGTGAAAGACATGGGTATTTTTCCATCCCTTCTTTCAGGATATATTGGAATTGTTAATGGGTCCAAGTTTGTATCGGACGGTGAAATAACAAATTTATTAAAATGAAGTTAGAGAGATTAAAAAAAATATTTTTAGTCGTTTCTTATATAAAATTCTGGACCATGTTCTTTATTTTTTCGTTTTGTGTCTTATACAAATTTAAAATTTCAGCCCTAGTTTATATATTACGATATAAAACGATACTTAGGGCCAGTTGTATAGTTAGAACTAAGATCGATTTTTGCTTAAATATTTTTTAAAAATGGAACCAAAAAATTTATATTTCTAGATATTTTCTTTCTATGTAGATTTTCAGAAGTATTTGTCCAGAACTATTTCTATAAAAAAGTTTAAAAATGAGTATTTTTCACACAAATTTTTAGGCAAATTCGCCAAAATCTTTATATAAAAATAGACACTTAAATATTATTAAGGGTGTGTGCGAACTGGCTAAATAAAATCTAAACTAAATTCAAGTTTCCAAAATTTATGTGAAATTTTAAAATGTTTTAAAAAAATGCTCAAAGTAATTTAAAACCCTTTTGTTAATTAATATTTAGTTTAGAATTTATTTAGTCACCTTGCAAAGGTCTTCAATAGTTTTTTAACTTCAATTGTTATTTTTTGAATAGCAATTTTTTTAATTTTAAAAAATACATTTAAAATAAAGGTATCAATTTAAATGAAATTATTTGAAGTAAAAAATACTTATGTACATATATCAATTAAAAATGCGAAAATATTACTAATTTTTTAATTTTAATGCCGAATTTTTTGGAGGTATTTAGAACTGAAATACTGATGTTGAATTGTTGTATATCGAGATCCTATATTCAATACTCTATATCTGCAATTTTGGCCAAAATGAGTTTTTGATGGAAAAATCATTGTTGATATTATATCCATCTATGATATCAATTTGGAAGCAAAATACCCATTCTTTGCCACTTTTTTTGAACATTTTACATTTTCCCATATCTACAAACAAATTTATTTTCAAATACAGAAGTCTATATCTGCATATAAATTTAAATTATTTGAATTATATAAGGTACACATAAAAGTTTTTTGAGAATATCTTTTTTCGGAAATATTTTTTTTTTTCCAACTAACCACCAAACTTTATTTTAGGAGATGTGCATTATAGTCCCTAGATTATAAATTTCAAAAAACGGCACTTAAAAAATTGCAAAATAATATCCGAACGCTAATAAAGCTTTTATGGTAGAAAAAAATAATTTAAAAGCTCAATCGACGATTAAGATTCTGCAAACGAATATAATGATGCAATTTTCCTTTTTGCAAAATATTTTCGCGATTTATTTTTTGCAAACTAAGAACCAAATTTTGGTGTGGAAATTGGTATTATATTCCCAAGATTAAATATTAAAAAAAACCATACTTAAAAAATTGCAAAATAATCGCGGAAAAGGGCGAAAAAGGCTTTATGGTACAAAAAATGAATTAAAAGAATTAAACAGCAATTTATGTACATTCTGCAAACAAATATATTGATGCAAAAATTTTGCTTTTTGCAAATTTTATTTTTCGCGATTTTTTCTTTTTTGCAACTAACCACCAAACTTTGTTTTATGAAATGTGTATTATAGTCCCTAGATTATAAATTTTAAAAAACCGCACTCGAAAATTTGAAAAAAATAGCGGAACGCGAAAAAAAAGTCTTTATGGTACAAAAATTGTATTAAAAATCTTAGTCAGCGATTTACATTCTGTAAATAAATATATTAATGGAAAAAATTTCCATTTTGTAATTTTTTTTTGCAATCCCTAGATTATAAATTTTAAGAAATCGCACTTAAAAAATTACTAAATAACGGCGGATGCGAAAAAGCGTAGAAAATGACTTAGAAGAGCTAATCAACTATTGACATTCTGCAAACGAATATATTGGTGTAAAATTACCCTTTTCGCATTTTTTTTTTGCAAACTAACTACCAAACTTTCTGCAAGATATGAATGTAATAGTCTTGGATTATGGATTAAAATACACCGCATTGAAAAAATTCCAAATAATGGCGGATTGTGAATAAAAGGATTTATGCCGCAGTAAATGAATTAAGAAACTTAATCATTTGGCAAACGAATATAATAATGCAAATTTTTTCGTTGTTGGAAAATTTTTTTTCGCAATTTTTTTCCAAACTAACCATTAATTTTTGGAATAAAATATGGATATAATAGTTCTTGGATTATTAATTTCAATAAAACGAGACTTTTCCATCCATGATTAACAATTCTGTGTTCGTTGATATTTGGAGGCACATACTCTTGTTTTCCACAAAAAGTATAGAGAGATTTACATGGTCATTTGTTCCTAATAATGCATATTTTTTATATTTATCAAAACTACATATCTGCTAGTATTATCATAAAATTATATAAAAATTTTATTTCAGAACTCTATATCTGCATTAGCGACGTAAATAACGCAAATAATTTCAAAATAAGTATATATAGGAATAAGTTGCTATTTTTAAATAAATTCTAGAAGACAGATTGATGTAAAAAAATTTTATAAGCAAGTGAATCAGTTTTATTGCTCTCCTGAACAATTGTATTTTTGCAGATATCGATATATATGGTATCGATATATTGCTTTATTTGAAAAGAGATCATAATTTTAAGAAACAAATTTTTTCAGAGGTACGAGAAATTTCGTTGGTAAACTTGGTAATGGCTGAGAATTTGTTTTCGGTTTAACTAAACCAAATTCAACTGATATAAAAAAAAACACGGCCTAAATAGTATTTTTTTAATACTAATTCTGTTTATTGAATTTTAAATTGCATTTTTTAATTTTAAATATATATTTTATTTAAATTAATTTAAAAAATTCAATACTTTAAACTTAAATAAAGCTTCCAAAATTGTAATATACAAAATTCCCGGGATTGCGGGATTGAAAAAAGGGAGGGACATAAACCCTAATTACCTACATGCTATTAATGATTAATAAAAGCAATTAAATTAATGGAATTTTTCATAAAATGTTGTAAAAAATTTCACTTTATTTATTAAAAATTTCAAACACTCAATGAAAAAGTTTCATTAAAACTGGATTCATAAAATATATATGAAGCTTTTATATAAATTTTTTCATTTACTAAACTCAAAAAAAAAAAGTCAGTACAGTCAACAAAAAATGTTGCTTTGTCAGCAAATTTTTAGTCAGTAGCGTGCTTGCAAAAAAGTTAGTAATTTCAGCAAAAGGTTTGCTGAAAATCAGCGAGCTGATTTTTACCAAAAAATAGTATTCTTCAGCAAAAGTTTTGCTATCATTTAGTCGACTGCAAATGAAAAAAATCCTTGCTAAAATCACTAAACTTTTTGCTGTATATTAGTAGACTGAAAAAAACTCAAAAAACTCGTAGCGAAATTTTACTTTAGTTAATTTATTTGCCGAAAATTTAAATATAGAATATGTGTAGAGTTGTTTTACTTTTTTTGTCATTTCCATTTCCAGATAAGCTGCGACATCTACATCTTGTCTATCTGGTTGTCGTCCACGCTATGCATGCGGTTATCAGCACAATTTTTGTAGCAAAATAAATTAGTAAAACATTAGTTCAAAATTAGTTTAGTGCTAAAAAATATAACTAAAATTATTGCTGAAAACGGAATTTCAGCAAAAAAATTGCTGAAAACTAGTACACTTGATATACAAGACGTTTTACTAATTTTTCTACTACCCATATGAAAATCGAAATATATATGAACATACATGATCATACATTGAATAGTATATGATCATGCATACATTATCTCATATATTTCCATATATCTTCGGATCCGAAATTTGGGGGTATATGGAGGTATATAGCCATATATTATCATATATGAGCATACATGAATCACATGTGAGCATATATGGTCATATATGAACATGTATGGTCATATACCCTCAAATTTCGGATCCGAAGATATATGGAAATATATGAGATAACGTATGGTCATACATTGAACTATGCATGAACGTATATGATCATGTATGCCCATGCATGATCATGTATGGCCATGCATGATCATATACTAGTCCATGTATGATCATGTACGTTCATATATATTTCGATTTTCACATGGGTAACTTATTTTTTTGAGTGTACGATACATTGTAGTTGTTTATGTTGTAATGAGTGGCTATAGTTTGTACCTGTAGTTACAGTTGTTTTCTAAGGAAGAATACAAAACAACTATTATAATAGTTACCCGGTGAAAAATGTCCATATTTGAACATTTATGGTCCAACCATATATGTATAGATCCGAAAAATGAGGTAACACCTAAGTATATGTTCATATATGGACATATATGAACATATACATTTATTAAATATATGCGAATACATGCGAACGTTGCTGTCCTTTATAAGGTTGTACTATAGATATACATTTATGTACGACATTCAAATTAGGCGCAACATATGTTCCTTTTTTTATTCATGGCATTAAATATAATTCCATATTTATCCAAATATGAGTTCCTCTTACACATATGGAAAAATTTATTCTTCCAAATATGTTCATATACAAGTACCTTTTGCATAAATTGAATAACATATACTTCCATATTTGTCCATATATGAGTGCCTTTTACATATATGAAATAACAGATGCCTCCATATATGTCTGTATATAAAATCATTTTCCATATATGGAATCACATATACTTCCATATATGTTTATATAAAATCCATATATGTTTATAAAAAATCCATATTTGTTCATATGTGTCTATACATAAACCATATATGAACATGTTTGAGCGTATATGAACATTTTTCACCGGGTATTTAAAACCATCACTAACGAAAAGTACTGTATTTCGTAACAGCTATACAGCAGTTATTTTTAATAATATAATAAATAACTAACGAAACAGTGTTGCAGTAAACAAATTTTGTTATTAGTTACCCAGTGTAGAAAAGGTAATGACATATCATTATTTTTTGGACTACCAGTAATGACACCCACTTACCTTCTGTATAATTTTAAAACATATAATAATGAGTTACTGATAATGACTTATTTTTATCATTATTTCAAATAGAAAATAATTTTCTAGATTTTTCTGAAAATTTTTTGAAATCTATTTTTAGACTTAATATTTTTTAAACACTGGTAAGAATATATGTAACAACATATTTTTTGATTTTTTGTATGTTGGCGAGTAAGCTTACTTGTGTGCAGCAGGTCAATTGTGTTTTTATCTATTAAATATTACATGTCAATATAGCTCAGATGGTAGAGCTATTGACTGGCAATCTGTGGACCCAGTTTCGATTCCCGCATCAGCAAATTTTATTAAAAAAAAAAAAAATACAATAAAAAATATTTTTTTTTATATAATTTATATTTTTGAAAATCTATTTTTAGACTCATTATTTTTGTCAGTACTGGTAAGCACATAGGTAACGATATATATTTTGATTTTTCGTATGCTGGTGTGTAACCATAACTCATTATTTTTTGCGACATCGCCATATACATAAAGGTAATAAGAAATGTAATAACAAAAGTAACTAGTTACCATTACCAAGTATGTAGTTACATAACCACATATCTGATAATGATTTTCTACACTGGGTATGTATATAAAAAATTAAAAAATTTTATTTTAGTTTATACATATGTGTTTCTACTGATATATTCTTAGGGTCGTATGCATAATCACTTTTTAAATTTATAAACGGCTTATAGACCAAATTTTTCATACAAAATTTATTTTATAAATGTGTTACAAGATTTTAAAATTATTATGCATGGCACTGTTAGTGTGCAAATAAAAATCAGAAAATTGTATTTCCAATGAATAAAAACGTAATATCTAGAGAAAAGTTTGGAATTTTGACTTTAAATTTTAAGTAGGATGAAGTAGATACACATGCGAAGACTCCCCCTTCTACCCCACATATGAAATACAAGAAATTTGTGAACTTTAAAAGCTGTTAACAAGTGCGTAGGAAGAGTTTATGCTGAATTAATGAGCCATTGTTTTATGGTGTTAGTTAAAACAGTTTATAAATAAATACAATACATATGCCAAAAATAAATAAATAATAAATTTAGAAAGAGAGAAAAACCAAAATACATAAATAAAAAATTAAATTCATACCGAAATAAGTTGTTTTAAAGAATCGAATTGATATAACTATTTTAAGGAAACTTAAGTTAAATTTTGAATTAAAATTCAAGCTAATATTTAAAAAAAAAAAAATTTTATTATTCATTTCTTACAAATCATTTTTTTAAAAATATATTTTTAAATTATATAAAAACTCTTTAAAATATCCAACTTTCCTTAAAGAATCTTTCATTGACATCTTATCACTTATTTTTAACATCAGCAATATAGTCAATACCTTCCATATATATGGATTTTAACAGAATTGAATGCAATTTATATTGAATACAGTTATTTGTTTGACTTTTACACACATGTACTCAATTTGCCCTTGCAAAAATGCGACAACCACATTCAATAAAAGATATTTAGAAAATATGTGTATTGTATACTGACTGGCAGATGTTGTAAAACAATTGTGGTTACATTCGCCCACCAAAAGTCATTCACCACAGATGAAAAGCGATATAACATTTTTAATATTGCGTATACGCCAAGTAGTCCTAAACCATTGAAAAAGTGTATTAAGAAACATACTAAGACTGTTCATATGTGTCAGTTAGTCAGTTGGTTCAGCTTCAATATATCATGCAGATAGTAATGCGTAAATTCATAAATGCTTTATAAAGTTATAGGAGGCTTACAAAATGAATTTTTCACACAAAAGCATTTATGAATTTAAACATAAAAATACTTCAATTTATATTATACATACATTCTGTAAATGAGTTATAGAGTCGTGTAAATATTCTTTTAAGTGACAAAAATACTGATATGAAATTGTAGGAGAAGTAAAAGTTTAAAGTAGTTTGGGTTTTTTTAAAAGTTTGAACTTTATTGATCAAATTTGTACAATATCCGCTTCCTGTTGACTTATTTTAGCGGACATATGTATGCCCAAACAATGAAAATGAACAAACGAAAATAAGAATATATGTATATATTGTATATAAACTTTATTATTAAACCATTGTTGTTAATGGCGCGTATACTCGTACTATGAGTAGTAAGTAAATAGAGACTTTCCAAATCACTTGCACATGACTTCTTTAATGATCCATTATGATTGCTGTTCTAAAAACTTGAATAGTCTTTATGTTTGTACAATGTAATAAATGATTTTTTGAGTCCACGCTTTGAATCACTAGACTGAATGATGCTGGTATATAAGAATTTATATGCAATAAAGTAACTTGAGATTTTTCCATTATTATTGTGTAGTTGTAAAATTGATGGTATACTTACTTCGTCGTTGCATTTGTGATTCAACTTTAAGAAAAAAAAAGAACTTAAATTAAAAAAAAATTGAATTCAAGCAGACACTTAACAAATAGAACAGCTTAATTAAATAGAACAGCTTTAAATAGTTATGTTTCTACACTTAGAAATTAACCTGTACAACTAAAAGAAAAATCTACTAAAAGTTGGTTAAAAATGGTCCTGCAGAAAAAACTATTGATATCAGCAGAATTTGTGTTCTAAATAAATAAGTTCCGGAATTTGCTTTAAGGATTTTAGTATCATTAAAGCGGTAATGATACACACAGGAAAAAAATTGCCAGACGAATCAATGTGGCCCTTTGTTCCCAATAGGAACCACAGGACATAGTATATATATAAAAACTACAAACAACTGTCAAACTGAAAAAATTTAATGAAAAAAGGAAACAAAACTTTCCAATTATAGTAAAACTAGTAAGAATTTCGAGTAAAGAATCAGTATGCTTCTCAAAACTAGTTTCACTGATTTAATGGCATTTCTTTTCACTAAAAATAATTGTAGTGCATAACAAATTCGATTTCTTTTATAAAAAAAAAAAATATACAGTGGTGGAAAATTTAATAGGAACGATTCAATTTTTTTTTTAATTTTATTCTTGTTGTATTTATTTTTAAAGACCAAAATATTGACTAAATTCGCCCCGAAAAGCAGATATGTGGTCTATAATATTATGCAGAATTTTAACGTAATGTCTGTTTTTTTATTTTGTCACTTGTTTTAATGAAAAATTACGACATTGAAAAAATTAGTCTTGCATTATTTTTATCCATTTCTAGATAAAAATAATGCAGAAGTTAAGGAAATTTTGTAGGATTTCCAAAAATATACAGCTTGTATAGATCCGATCAGTACTCGCTAAATTTTACTATGTAATTTGATAACAGATCGATATCGCTAAGTTTTCATTGAAAGCCACGCCCACTTAAAACAAGTGACCAAATACAAAAACAGATATTATGTTAAAATTCTGCACAATATTCTATTTGCCTCCCGTGTCGAATTAGCCCACTATTTTGATCTTTAAAAATAAAGGCAACGAAAAAAAAATTAGAAAAAACTTGAATCGTTCCTATTAAATTTGCCACCACTGTATATGTATATCTTCACTGACTTTTACGACATACACCATGTCCATACGATTTAATAGTTTTATTGTAGAGTAGTAAAAACACAAATTGAATTTTGTTTTATGTATAATAAAGAAAACAGGAATCTCCAATAGTAGCAGCTAAACATTCATTCATTAATTCTCACTTATCCGCACTGTTAAATCTTTGTGTCATAAACAATTTATAAAAATAATAATCATTGAATTCTAAATACCGGCTTTTTTTTGGTAAGCTGTCATAAAATCTACTGTTCTCACCACCAACCTAACATCGATTAAATACAAATATCCATCAATATTGTTAATGATGTCCATGTCATAATCTAAACATTATTACTTCATAAATGTTGTCAATTTTAACGCCTAGTAATAGGGGTTTCCTGCAACCACACTGGCACTGTAATTGATTCAAGTCATTAACAGTTTTTTTTTTGGTAAATAACCTTGAGGTATAATGTCTAAAATAAAAAGCTAATTTTCACTAAAACAAAAGTGAAAAATCATAAATGAAACTCGTGTTACATAAATCGAAAATTGGCTTTCCAACAACCCATTAACTACTTTTTAATATCCCAGCAAAAACAACTTGGAATTGAAATCTTTTGTTAACTAAAGTTCAGTTCAAATTGCAACTTATCTTGCTCCTAATGAAGTTCCCCAGAAACTTTCATAAATTCTGTTTTGGTACACTAATAGAAAAAAAATTTAGTAAAAACCACTAAAAATTAGTATTTTTGCTATATATTAGTAATATAGGAACAGAAAAAATACAACTGTTAAATATACAGAATTTTAATTATATTTGAGCTAAATTTTTTAAATGGAGAATAGCAAATTAACCTGCTAAAATCAGCAAAAAAAATTTCATAAATAATTAGTAGCCTAAAAAATCACCAAAAAATTTAAAATTTTCGAAGTTTTTTTAAATGCAAATAAAAATCGAGCTCTTTGAAAACAGCAGTTTACAATTTTTTAGAAAATATTTCTGCTGATTTTAGCAGAATAGACTGCTATTTGTAGTCAACTAAATTTAGCTTTAAAATAGCAAAAATTTTGTAGACATAACAGTTTATTTTTGCTATTTTCAGTCTACAAATATTTAGCAAAATTTTCTGCAGATATTACAGTACAATTTGCTATTTTCAATTAACTAAAAGTTAGCCTAAATATAACTAAAATTCTGTAAATTTAGCAGTTATAATTTTGCTGTTCTCATTTTACCAGTATTTAATAAAAAAAAATCTGCTAATTTTAGCAGTTTTTTCTGCAGCATCATTTTTAACTAATTTTTAGTAACTTTTTCTGCTATTTTTACATATTTTTTTCTATGAGTGTACATATATTAATTTTTTAATTAAATTACCAGCTGATAAAAAAAAAACAAAATCTATTTTTGAACTTTGGGAGTAAATTCACTAAAGTATTACAGCTAAAAACACTACCAGGAACATTTTTGTGGAACATTCTAACCCTCTAACTCTTCAATGAAAAGGATGGCCCCTTTTTAAAAAAGGACAAAAACGACCCGTAAGTTGGACACTTAGAGGGTTAAAATGTTCCACAAAAATGTCCTCATAGTGTTTTACATAAGTTCGCTGAACACATCCTATGCCTTAAATTGGAAGATTCCCATAGTTTCTCCCTAAAATCTAGGTTTGTGGGACATTTGAGCGCCAATTCTGAATAAGTACTAAATTAACCCTTAAACACATTTTAAGTTTTTACTTATTACTGGCTCTAAAGTTAAACTTTCAATACTGATGTCTTAAGAGACTTATAGTAGAAATTCATGAAAAATATTTTTGCGGAACATTTTAACCCTCTAACTCTTCAACTTATGAGTAGTTTTTGTCCGTTTTTAAAAGGAGGCCAAGAAAGTCCCTTTAATTGAAGAGTTAGAAGATTAAAATGTTCCACAAAAATATTCTTCCTTGTGTTTTACATAAGTTCGCTGAACATACCCTATACCTAAAATTAAGGATTCACATGGTTTCCTATTTTAATCCTAATTAATTTTTTTTTGTTTTAAAAAAATCATTTTAAGCGTTTAAGGGCGAGTAACTTATTTCCAACATAACCAATGTTAAACTTTAACCATAGATATCTCCATATAAATTTGACATTCATGACTATGGTTAAGCACTAAACTCATTTTAATTTAATATAAGTTAACAGGTCTAAAACACATTTTTTATGAATCGATTTTACTCAAATTTGGCACAAACATGACTTCACCTTATATCAATTCACGTGCTAAATTTCATGGCAATCGGATAATTTTTGCAGGTTTTATAAAGATTTTAAGATAAAGGATATATGGCAGGACCAAGTGTCCTTGCTTCGATTTTGATAAAAATTGACACAAACGTTTCCAGCTTAAGTCTATCTCAATGGATACTTTTTGTAATTTTACGTCCATTTCAGGACCTATGGGAGGTGGGCGTGTCCTTGGCCCGATATTTCCAAAAATTTAAATTTTTCTTGACTAGAGGGTTCTATGTCAGTGTACCAAATTTCAAAACTCTGTCTCCACTCCTTCTATTTTTGTCCAATCGTTATATGGGATCAAAGCACTGTGCGACGTTTCTAGAATTTCTAGAAATATTTGCTAAATTACAAACTCAATGAGAATTTCTAGTTCTCGACTAGGAGCGTTATTATAAAATATCAATGAAAAACAAAAACAACAACCAAAAATTTACCACAATTTGCTTTGTCATCTTCCAATATATGGTCCACAAGTTCGTTCGACCATTCAACAGCCCAAGACACCATGAAAATCATGCTTATGACCAACAAGTTGTACAACTATTAGACGTATTGTGTTCTGTAGGTAACTCCTGTATCTTTCGCATCGAGAAAGTTTCCTCATGAAACGTGCGATTTGAAACAAAAACGATGTAAATTGGTATATTTGTTTTAAAATCCTGAGATTTCAATGGAAATCTTGACCGTTTAGATTTCCACTTTATGACAGTAGCAAGATTTCGACTTTACAACTGCATTTTATTTTTTTTGGAAACAAAGTACCATACAAAAACCAGTAAAAAGGTTAAAGTCGGGCATGCCGACTATACAATACCCTACACCAGTCTGGGTAAAACCCAACTAATGTTTGGATCCGAAATTCGAATGGGTTAAAATGGGGCTTGTGTCAAAATTTTCTATAATGTGAGTCAGCGCACCAAATTTCATTAAAATATCTTAATATTTGCGATCTGCAGTTTGTAACCAAGCCAATTTTGGGGGGACTCTTATATGGGTACTAGGTCTAAACATGGACCGATGTTCACCAAAATCAATAGGCTTCGTCCTTGGGATGATATAGGTCGGTATACCAAATTTCATCAAAATATTTGCGACCTGCAGTTTGTAACCAAGCCAATTTTGGGAGGACCCTTATATGGGCACTAGGTCTAAACATGGACCGGTGTTAACCAAAATCAATATGCTTTGTCCTTGGGCTGCCATAGGTCGGTGTACCAAATTTCATCAAAATATCTTAATATTTGCGACCTGCAGCGTATAAACAATATAATTTTGGTAGGACCCTTATATGGGCACTAGGTCTAAACATGGACCGATGTTCACCAAAATCAATAGGCGTCGTCCTTGGGCCGACATAAGGCGGTGTACCAAGTTTCATCAAAATATCTTAATATTTGCGACCTGTAGAGTGCGCACAAGAATGCATGGACAGACAGACGGACGGACGGACAGACGGACATCGTTAAAACGAAATAAAAAAAATTCTAAGCCGATCGGTATACTATAAGGTGGGTCTAGGACCAATATTTTTTGGTGTTACAAACATCAGCACAAACTTATAATGCCCTGACCACATAGTGGTGTAGAGTATAATAACCACAAATTAAAACAAGCCAATTTTGGGGGGACCCTTATATGTGCACTAGGTCTAAACATGAACCGATTTTAACCAAAATCGATAGGCTTCGTTCTTGGGCCGACAAAGTCTGTGTGTTTTTTGGGCCACTTCGGAACTTAAAGGGACAAAAAGAGGGTTAAAAAAGTTGCCCGTTTTTTTAAGACATTTTAATCAAAGGAACCATTTTAAAGTGTGGTATCGTTGAAAAGGGATTGGGTGCGTTCGGCAAATACAATTTAATAGTCAACAGTTCTACAATAGTTGTAGAACTATTTGCTGAATGACTTGATCACTAACCGCTCAGTCTGAAGGCTCAGGTAGCGCTTTCATATTTTGGTAGCGTAAAAACCATAGTAAAAACTGTTTGCTACTTTTGATCAATAAGTGATACATTTGTTGTTGTTCATTTACGATAAAAATTGTTTTGTAAGAATGAAAAATAAAAACATACAAATATAATTCGAAAACAAAAATTAAAAAAAAACAAATAAAAGGAAACTATAGAAAAAGTGCATTAAAAACAAAACAAAGAAAACATCGTTCAGCAGAGTAAGTAATCACAAAGCGCTACAAGTCACCGGTATCAGTTTAAGGTTTCTCTGCCGAATGCTATCAATTACCCAGCAAAAATGTGGAAGAAGTAAAAACGGTAACTGCTTCCTTACTGCTACTTCTACCGCTTCTAAAAATGTATAGCTTCGTAAACACCCAGCAAAAATTTTTTATAACCTGGTAATAAGGTTTGTAAGAAGAAATTAAGGTATGTAATCTCTTACTTTGCTATTCCAACAGCTATTATTTTAACAAGGTCATGTCATTGGAGGTATGTACTTTCCAAAAGAGGGCTAGGTAACAACATAAGAACATGTTACTTTAATGTTACATGTTAGAAGTTGGGTAACCACTTACATAACCGATACTGAGCACAATACTACTTACATAACAGCTTAAAGTAAGGCCAAAAAAATGTGTTACAAACAGGTCTGAAATAACACATTAAAATTATGCGCTTACTTACTGTATAAAAATATATACCTACTTCTTACAAAAAAAATTAAAATAAGACGTTATCGTGTTGGTTTTTTATAAATGCTAAAACGAAGCATATTCGTATTTAACTAATATTTACTCAGATTAATATAAAGTTAACAAAAAACATAAAAGATATTTCAGTCAATATGTATAAAACATATAAATTATTTGTATCGAATATTTTAAATAGAAAATAACACTCATGTATCGCATTACAAATAACTCCTTATTTTGAGGTATTTGAATACACCATCGGTAATAAGTGGCTATTTCTATTAAGTGATCACGTATCACATTAAAAGTAACTCCTTATTTTACGGTTTTAAAATATCCCATCTGTAATAAGTCGCTGCTATTATTTAGAACTCATGTTGTGTATTACAAGTAACTCTTTTCTTTGAGGTGTTTAAATATATCATTGGTAATAAGTTGCTATTACTACCCAGTAGTTATGCAGCACATTATACGTAAGTCATTACATTTTAGGTATGAAATAATGCAATGGTAAGGGGTATGGTATTACCAGGTAATGTGTTCTGTAATACCAACATATTACCAAGGTTTTGCTGGGCAGCACTAATGAAAGGCCTAAGTTGATTAATTGTTTACATCGCTTTTCGCTGTGCTTTTTAAAAGGCATGAAATGAGCAATATATTTTGATTGCTTAAATATTTTTGGGGTTCTTTTATCAAAATTTTTTAAAATGCGGAAAAAAGTTATTTTAATGAAAATAAGAGGTTTTACTGAAAATAAGAAGTATTTTCTCTTCACGGAAAAATATTCAGGATTATTTTGCTTTTGAGAAGGCATGATTTTAAATAGTTGAAAAGGTTTATAATATACACTTTCGAGAAGGCATGAATTATCGGCATTTTAAAAGAAAAACAGGAGCACTAATTAAAAGCGGTGAATTCATACCTTTTCGGATCTCGAAACAAGTGCTTTCACGCGAGCTATCTCGAACAAAAATCAGGCATGATATCATCAATAATGCAATCGCTTCACTGCTCAACTTTCCCTGACAAAACTGCTTCCAAGCAAGTAGTAATTTCTGCTGGGTATGTCCAAACAATTCCCGCGACATAAATCCCTTTAATAATAAAATTTTTTTAATATTGCAATATTGAAAATTCTCAATTCCGTTACTATTATTTGTTAATGAAATTCTTTGCTGGGATAGAAATAATCCATAAAGCATTTATTTCATATTGAATCCTGTCCCCTTATATTAACTTACATATTGTAAGTTAATATTTTTATTTTATAAATAACATCAATATGAACAAACCAGTTTCGTGTTGTTTTTTGGTGATGACAATCGAAATTTTGTTCTGATTTAATCATAAAACAAACATTAATTAAAGCCAAAGTAAACTAAATTGTTTATATCGGAATTTTGTTTTTGAAACAGTTTATATTTAATTTTACCATTCACCGAATTTACCATAACAGGATTTAGTATGAACATATGAAATGATGTGTTTAAACTGCTATTGGTATTCTCAAATGGTGGGTGTCATTTGGGGAACAGGTGTTAACATATTTTTTTTTTGCAAAGTCATTCGAATTTTATTTTGATTTGGGTGTGCTTCTGCTGGTTTACTTGTACACATTAATATTTAATTTTATGTAAAAATAAGTTTCCGGATTGTTTATTTAAATAATTGCGATATTTGTGACATGATTATTTGTACGAAATAAGAGGGAAATAATGGTATGGGTTTATAATGACATAAGGATATGGGTTGTATTTTTCATACGAAAAAAAAAACTACTGATTACTACATAAACAACAGCCATGTATTAAGTAACTGCTAAACTTTTTTGAGTGTACAATTTTACGTAATTTATACTATTAGCTGTATTTTGCCTCATGCCTATCAACGTTAAGTATTTAAAGCAAATATATGTTAAACCAGTTTTAGTATAAAAAAATGTTAAATATTTTATGTTTATAATTGTTCCGTTGTAATCCAACGCACGTCAGCAAGCGTTTTTAGGAAGTAACGCTAATAAATTACGTTAGATGTGAAAATGTATAAACGTTGAGTTTTCAACGTTGATAATTATTCGTGTTGAAAGTTAACGTGCATACGAAAAGTAATGTGTTAGTTTTCATCTTAAACGCATTTTTGTGCAATTTCAGTTTTTTTATGAGTTAACGGATATAGTTAAGTCGAAAACACTGCTATTATTTGCGTAATTGCGACAAAATCAATAAATGAAACTCATTTTTAATATTTTCTGTGTATTATTGATTTGTTAAAAAGGATGAGTAATTATTTCCACACTTTCATTAAATTTTAACAACTAATTCTTAAAAACTAGTTAAATTCTAATCTAAAAAGTTAAATTCTAATCTATTTGGGACTTACGCATAAATAGGGGTAAGGTTATTGACTGTTTTTATTTTTATTTTGGCTCTAATTCAAAAAAATAAAACACCGCTTTAACACTCAATTAGTAGTAAGTGATTACATAATTATGCAAATATGTACTATGAAAAATACAAAAGCAACAACAAATACAAATAATTAAAACATAATATACAATAAGAACAAATGAATCCAATAGCTCACAAACAATTATCAGCTAATGAATAAATTTTGACTTTTTATATATTCATACCACGACTTTTATCTTTAATAGGGTTGTAGTTAAATCTAAGGATTCCAAAAACTATTTTGCTTTTTAATGTTGTAGGCTGATTTAGAATTTCGAAGGGGAGAAGTAAAAAAAAGTTGATGTATGTATATGTTAAACAAATCTTCCAAAATAAATAGTTTCTTAATTAAGAACAAAAACGAGTTGCAAAGTTGAAGTTATGATCCACAAAGTCAACTAATGTTTGGATCCGAAATTTGAAAAAAAAAATTTCCACAAACAAAAATTTTTAAAGTTTTTTTAGACTATCGATTTTTTGGTTTTCTAACACCAGTGTTGACCACTTGTGTCAACCAACCTTTTTCCGACACTTGTAAGTTAGCTCCAACTGCTGTTATCACTGATTTAATATTTAGCTATTACGTCCCTACGGGAAATTTTAACAAACTATCACCGAACTGGTCCCTTTACATGAAATAGACTGGTCACTTTTACATGGCGTTGTCATAGGAGGGGGAAATTGACCCCTTGTGACATGTCACAAGACAAATCCTAGGACAGGTTACTGAACTCTCATAAAAAACAAAGTTCAGGGACCTGTCCTGGGATTTGTCTTGTGACATGTCACAAGGGGTCAATTTCCCCCTCCTATGACAACGCCATGTAAAAGTGACCTGTCTATTTCATGTAAAGGGGCCAGTTCGGTGACAGTTTGTTAAAATTTCCCGTAGGGGTATTACAAGTCTTGTTAGTTTAGTGTGTGGAGATCTCGGCTGATAATCTGGCGGCCTGGGTTCGATTCCCACTAAAAGCATGTTTAAAAAAGTCATTTTTTTTTTTTGCTAGAGTAGATAAGTTGACTTTCACTTTATATTTTCTTTGGCAATATTTGACTATAGCGAAGTTGTCCTTTAAATATGAGCCACCCTAATGCTCATGCTATGCATTATTTCTAAGTTTTTTTTAGTATTTGCAAACTAGCGAAGGAATCTAGATTTGCAAACAATTGTTATAGTTTGTTTATATAGGCCTTATTATGACTAAATTTAGTTTTTTTTCTTTTATTTTTGTTTTATACTTTTTGAAGATAATTTATTTGTTTTAACATCAAAAACAAAAAAGAAAAATATAGACAGTAGTAAAAATAAAAGAAAAATATTCCTACATGTAGGTGAGTGGGTGTGGAATACATTTTTATCATGAATTGTATTTTTGGTGTGAACTTTTCTTATATTGTCGTTGTTGTTATACGAGTAGTACTCGTATTCAAATAAAAACAAAGATTACGCATAGTAATTTTTATGATCATATTTTATTGTTTTTAAAAGAAAGTAAATACAATATAAACAATTTGTTTTGTTTATAATTTAAGTATTAAAAATTAAACAATAAAAACGTTTAACGAAATAATTACCAAACAATAATTTCTACGAAGGCAGACGACAAGACGGGGAAATTAATTTGTAGTGCTAGGAAGTCAGCCGGAGGCATCATTGTCATCATAATAACCATTTAAGATTATTTGTAGACAATTATAAACTAAATGATACATTCATTTACATAGTGTGTATAATTTGAAATACGTTATTTAATTCGTTAAAACTTAAAGACGGATGCGTGCCATGGTAATTAGAAGTACATCAATGGCAAACAGTTGAGAGAATTACGATGTTTTGGGAAATAAACAGAATAGGCACTGACAAAGGAATTAGTAAATTAAAATTGAATAAAATTATATGTATCGTAAAAGGAAATACTTTTTCAACATTATACATATTTACTGCAATTAGATATATACTCGTAGCTTTATTAACTAAACCGTTCATTTTGGCCGGTACATTAAATTCCATTACTTTTCAAAATAGTGACGGAATTCACTGTTAGTACTATATTAGCATTTGTCGTAAATTTGACAATTATCGATGGGTTAAACTTCAAAAATCATGCTATTTTACAAGATAGCAAGTTGGCACTTAAACTATGAATACCCTCAGTATATTTATTTTATATCAAATTAAGATTCGATTACTATAACTTTTTTTTTTAATTTTTGTATTTGAAATGTTTTAGAATTGCGATGAAAATCTAAATCTTCGATTAAATTTGCAAAATTTAAATTATTCGAAAACTATCAGAAGTATGAAAAAAATTACTAGACCAAAAGTTACTTCTCCGGAAAAATACAATTACATGACGTACTCTTAAATTTTCATTGCAATGCTAAAATGAGCGAAAAATTTAAATTTTTATTTGCGAATATATTATTGTTAAAAATCATTTAAGAAAGAAAGAAGATTTTTTTGAATATTCCGTATGGCATGTGAAAATCGTATGTTTAACACGTTGTCGGTCACGTGCAAGTAAATTGTTGCAAGTTGAGAATACGTATGATTACTGAAAATTTTGAAAGTTACCAAAAAAACATGAACATTTTTGGGTGGCTACTATAGACCGACCCACAGTGTGACCAAAAGCACTTTTTTCGAGCAAATAATATTTTAGGCCACAATTCTTAACCGAATCTCAATTTTTTTTTGTATTTGAATTTATAAAATTTTTTTAATGTTGATTTTTTTAATGCTTTTTTTAAATTTTTTCTCAGAAACCCCAACAAGAATTAGGGGGATTTGAATGACATGTACCTTTACCCAGCAAAAAAAGAGACGCCGAAGAAGTAGAAAAAGCACTACAATTGATGATCTAGATATACTTCTTTTTTAACATAAACACTAAGGTGGGTCGATTTAGCAATCGATATTGTGCCATCGATTTTTCGATAGCTTTTGGCATGAGGAATAAAAGTTCCACTACGACATATCAAAAAAATCATTGTTGAGGCGCCCAATTTTTGACTTTTTCTCAACTGTTATTTTTAAGGTTTTTTTATTAGGTAATAAAAAAAAATCGGCTGATTTAATTTTTTTTTAATATTACCTTTCCAAGGTGAAATTGAAAAATTCCAAAAAATGTTTTTCTTGAGGTTTTGGACGAGTTTTTGTCGAAAAATCGATCTTTTTTTACGCGTTAATTTTTAAGGTTTTTTAAATTTTTTCGAAAAAATGTTTTTTTTTTTTTTTGGTTTTTAGACGAGTTTGGGACGAAATTTGGACGCCTCGAAAATTATTTTTTTGATATATCGTAGTGAAACTTTTTTTTCCTCATGCCGAAAGCTATCGAAAAATCGATGGCACAGTATCGAAAAATTTTTGTCCTTACAAATCGGCCTGCTCTAATAAACACTAATGATTTTAACATTGAGTTGTCATAAGAGGAGTAGTCCCACTTCAAAATTTTTTCAGAACTTCATGAACGAGTGCAAGGGAAGCTCTTTTTCACCAATTATAAGTTAAAAAAAATTCTTAGCAAAAAAAATTATATTTTTTTTATTTTACAAACGTTTTTTTATTGCCGCCACCGGGTATTGAATTTGCGACCTCATGATTGCTAGTCTAGCTCTCTACAGCTGAGCCATTCTTTGATATGAAAGTTGATTGGCATAAAAACACCACTTTTTCATTGCGAGATATTGTGCTTTATTCTCTTCAATAAAAATACTTTTTAAACAAGTGCAAAAGGTGCACTGCAATTCAGTATTTTTTCTGTAATATTTTCATAAGCGCATAAAAAGAAATTCTACATCATTTTTATTTTATATATTTTTAAAAATTTAAAAAACATTGAATTTAAACCAACGTTGGTTACCGAAACGAATAACGGTAAGGGTAACGGTAACGGTATCAGATTTTGTTTGTTTAGGTAACGGTAAAGGTAACGGTATTTTAAGACTGTTTCGGTAACGGTATACCGTTATCGAAACAGCAATACCGGTACGTACCGGTATTAAAAATTATGTTAAAAACATATAAAAACAAGTAAAAACATGGCATATTTTTAATTTTAAGTACTGAAAATACAGATTTTAAGCTATAAATTCAATACTGGTAGTTTTGATAAGTAAAATTATTATCTATAAATTTTTTGTAAAAAAAAACACGCAAGATTATAAAATAAAAAATAAAAAAATTGTTATTTTTATATAAAATAATAAATACCGGTAAAATACCGGTAACAACCCATAAAAATAACGGTAACGGTAACGATAACGGTATTTATAATTTTTTTAGAGGTATCGATAACGGTAACGGTATTCAATTTGAAACGGTATTTTAGCGATAACGGTAACCAACCTTGATTTAAACAAATTAATTATAAATATTTAAAAAAATAAAAACAAAATTATATAGAAATTAAAAAAATATTGGTCCATCCAGGAATCGAACCCGTGATCATCTGTTTAGAAATACCAAATGATACCAAAATCACTTTTTAGGATCAGTTTTAGAGCAACTATGCTTTAGAAGCAATACTTCAGTGGTTTTTTGGATGTTGTTCGGAATTAATTCTGAAAAAGCTGTAAATATATACTAAAGAATACTTTGGAAGCAATGAAAGAAGTGATTTTTTTAAGTTGTTCAGAATTACTTCTAAAAAAGCAGTAAAAATACGCTAACGGTTACTTGTGAAGTAGTGAAAGAAGTAGTTTGTAAAGCATTACTTCCAATTTTTTTTGCTGGGAGATTATTTCAATAAATTTTGAAATTTGGATTCGAATTTTTTTATTAAGTGGTCTGCGACACATCAGTTGCCGGGGGAAATTGTAATAACTCGGCTGCCTTTAACAAAGACAATTCACTCCGAATCACGATTATTTAATGCTTTTAATTTGAATTAGTTTTAAAATATTAATGTTTTCGAGAAAATGCACAAAAAGTCATATTTTCCCCTTCACTGAGAGAATTAACATGACTTTAGCAATGAATTTCTTCATAGTTTCAATGAAAATTGTCGCTGGAACTCGTCCATTAAAACTTTTCATAGAATCTATGAAACACGTTTCATTAAAGTTAATGTTTATGAAAAGTTCATAAAATTAATGAAACTCTTCCTGAAACGAATAGACCACTCCTCCAATGAATAAATCATTCAGCCAATGCAGAGCTTCATAAAATCTATGAAGCAATTTCATTTATTATTATTTATTATAGTTGGTTGCTAAACAAAAAGTATTTATCAAATGCAAAAAGCGTAATAAAGTTGTAGCATATTAGCGGATGCACAAAATGAACACCAAAATAAATGATCAGATGGTTAGTTGGATTATAGATTTTTGACTAGAGTTAATGTATTAGTATAAAATTCCGTTCCACGAAATCAATATAAATTAGATAAAAGATTGATTTGTTGTATTGGTAATCGGTTTTTAAATTATAAAAAAATCTTAATTCCAAGATTTAGGGTGCAGGATCGCCAATTTGTAGTGATAACGATTATATTATTATACCCTACACCACTATGTGGTCAAGGTATTATAAGTTTGTGCTGATGTTTGTAACACCAAAAAATATTGGTCCTAGACCCACCTTATAGTATACCGATCGGCTTAGAATTTTTTTTTATTTCGATTTAACGATGTCCGTCTGTCCGTCCGTCCGTCCGTCCGTCTGTCTGTCTGTCCATGCATTTTTGTGCGCAATCTACAGGTCGCAAATATTAAGATATTTTGATGAAACTTGGTACACCGACTTATGTCGGCCCAAGGACGACGCCTATTGATTTTGGTTAAAATCGGTCCATGTTTAGACCTAGTGCCCATATAAGGGTCCTACCAAAATTATATTGTTTATACGCTGCAGGTCGTAAATATTAAGATATTTTGATGAAATTTGGTACACAAACCTATGTTAGCCCAATAACGCAGCCTATTGATTTTGGTGAACATCGGTATATGTTTAGACCTAGTGCCTATATAAGGGTCCTACCAAAATTATACTGTTTATACGCTGCAGGTCGCAAATATTAAGATATTTTGATAAAACTTGGTACACAGACCTATATTGGCACAATAACACAGCCTATTGATTTTGGTGAACATCGGTCCATGTTTAGACCTAGTGCCCATATAAGGGTCCTACCAAAATTATATTGTTTATACGCTGCAGGACGCAAATATTAAGATATTTTGATGAAGTTTGGTACACAGACCTATGTTGGCCCAATAACGAAGCCTATTGATTTTGGTTAACACCGGTCCATGTTTAGACCTAGTGCCCATATAAGGGTCCTACCAAAATTATACTGTTTATACGCTGCAGGTCGCAAATATTAAGATATTTTGATGAAATTTGGTACACCGACCTATGTCAGCCCAAGGACGAAGCCTATTGATTTTGGTGAACATCGGTCCATGTTTAGACCTAGTGCCCATATAAGGGTCCCCCCAAAATTGGCTTGGTTACAAACTGCAGGTCGCAAATGTTAAGATATTTTAATGAAATTTGGTGCGCTGACTCACATTATAGAAAATTTTGACACAAGCCCCATTTTAACCCATTCGAATTTCGGATCCAAACATTAGCTTTAAACCAGACTGGTGTATAGTCGGCATGCCCGACTTTAACCTTTTTACTCATTTTTTATAAAATTGTTTATTGTATTAAGTTCAGAAACTCAAAATTTAATACATTCAAATTTTATATAAAATTTTAAAACATAAAAATATTTACAAACTAAATTTTAAAATAATATATAAAAATAGTAAAGGGGAATATGCAGTACCCTACAATAAGCTTAATTCAATTAATGAAATTCCTTATTAATGTTTCGAGAAAATTAGTATGATTTATTAAAAAATTTCATAGTCCAAAATTAATGATAAAAAATTAATTTAAAAAAAATAAAAATTATAAAAGATAATTCTCCAAGTATGGACATTAATGCACATTACTTAAACTCGCACATTATGGTTACATAAAACTATTGTATTTGAGAATTAAGTGTTTCATATAAAATTCTAATTGTATGAAAATTTTTAAAAATTAATGAAATGACGGTACTTTATATATACATATTTATATAAGGAACATTTTCATTGAATTTATGAAGTTCTAATTTATGAAATTCAATGAATTTTTTTGATGAAGTTACGAAATTTTATGAAAGAAAAGTTCTGAAAAATTTCATAATATTAATTAAATATTATATACATAACGAAATTCTTCATTGATTGTACGAAAAAAAATTATATAAAATTATATCATTAATATCATGAAGGATAATTCTTTCAGTGTTGTGATCTGTTTTTCAAACTTACGATAAGAGCCGATACGGCACATTTTCCCGTTATCCGATTATACTAATATTTTGGGGGTCGCAGTTTTACACCCAAATTAATATTTCCAGGGGGTAAACCCGGTCAATAAAATAAAATAAAAATAAATTTTTTTTGGAGAACCCTAGTGTACATATTATTTGAGTAACATTAGGATGTGCTAAATTTGATAGAAATTGGTTAATATTAAATTTAGTTTTCATTAAAATCTGCACGTAATTAAAGATATTAGAAGCTCTACAAACCTTTTTACCCCGAAATGGTATCTTTTGCATTCTGGTGCTCACTCTGTACTAAAACCTCCACAATTGGCCAAACATTTTGTCCCAAACGGCCCAGTAGTTTAGAAGTTGCATATTTATTACCACTTTTTATGGTTTGGAACCATTGTGTACTGGTACTTGAGCACTAATAAAGAAAAGTAAATCTGAAGAGACCATAAATATTTTATCTAGTACAGAAGTAGACAAATTGGCACATGTTTAATCATATCAAACAAAGAATGTTGAGTGATATTAAAATAAAGTTTTTAAGTGTTCAACATTCAACCCACTGTGATAAGTGCCTTAGTACGAGTATTTGATGTTTGTATGTATGTAGTATATCCTTTAATTTTTTTAACAGTTCATTATCGTAAACTTAATTTAACAATTCACTTGTACGATACGATTATTTTAAGTAACAAATTTTTATGATTGTTTTCTTTTTTTAGATGTTGATTTTAGTGTTTATTTTTGCAATAAATTGTTTTTTTTTTACTGGAATTCAAATGTAAGACGTAACCCAACAAGCATGGCAATACGTAGAAGATTCCTCGGCAATATCGACTGGGAGAAAATATTTACTGTCGGCAGTATCAATTTCGTATAGAGGAAGTTTCTTCTGTCACGAACAACCGTTACCCGAAAGCAATAATTCGATAATACGAAAGCAATTCCCCAGGAAGATAATTCAGCGATATCGGTACATCGGTAGAAATAAACGATTTATTTCTTTTATTATGAAATTTAACTCTGAAAAAAAGAATATCTGCTTACATAATCCACTGACCAACATATTAATAATTATATTGTTTTCATTATACCCGGTACCCGCCGTAAATCTTGATTTTTCCACTAAATTTTTTCCCATATTTCGTCTGTACAAATCAAAAATTATGACTCAAAATACATTTTTTGAATTATTTTCTTCCCAGTATTTCAAAATACTACGTATTTTCATTCGAATGAAAAATAGAAGATATCCCTTTAATATCTTCTTGGAAATGTTTGCAGGGAAGTATCATTGTGATCATCAATATAAAAACACACGAACGTATATTTCATATTTCTTTGATTTTTTTAATACAAATTAAAGTGGTAAAATAAAAAAACAGACATAATTTTATTTGCTACACAGTGCAGCAAAAAGTTTCAACTTCAATGATTCCAATGCGGAATGAAAGTCGACTATTCCCAGTGTAGAAACGGTAATGACATATCATTATTTTTTGGACTACCAGTAATGACACCCACTTACCTTCTGCATTATTTTAAAACATATAATAATGAGTTTCTTATAACTACTTATTTTTATCATTATTTCAAATAGAAAATAATTTTCTAGATTTTTTTGAAAATTTTTTGAATTTTTTTTTAGACTCAATATTTTTTAAATACTGGTAATGATATATGTAACCACATATTTTTTGATTTTTTGTATGCTGGCGAGTAAGCTTACTTGTGTGCAGCAGGTCAATTATATTTTTAGCTATTAAATATTACATGTCGATATAGCTTAGATGGTAGAGCTATTGACTGGCAATCTGTAGACCCAGGTTCGATTCCCGCACCAGCAAATTTTATTTAAAAAAAAAATACAATAAAAAATATTTTTTTTATATAATTTATTTTTTTGAAAATCTATTTTTAGACTCATTATTTTTGTCAGTACTGGTAAGCACATAGGTAACGATATATTTTTTGATTTTTCGTATGCTGGTGTGTAACGACAACTCATTATTTTTCGCGACATCGCCATATAAAGGTAATAAGAAATGTAATAACAAAAGTAAGTAGTTACTATTACCAAGTATGTAGTTACATAACCACATATTTGGTAATGATTTTCTACACTGGGTTACAAAGGGTTTTAAAAAAGTTAGTTCGAACTTTTATTTTATGGCCTCATGAAATATCTGTCAGTTGAATGCCGATCTCTGCGCGAAGTCTCAAGACAGGTTGCTTATCAACACAAAGCAGTACCCCGTTTCTGCATCTAATGCGAGAAGTTTTCGCATCGAGAAATGCATGGTCACCCTGCATTATACAGGCTGATTAAAGACGTGATAAAATGGACTGCATTTTTTGTTGTAATTCGTTCAGATAATGTAACTTTAAGAACTGTTGACACATGTTGTTTTGTAAAAAACCTAATTTAATTAGAAATAACTTACTATGCAACGTATTACTAGCTGATTTGGTTTCATATATATTTTATTGACTGCGACTCACCCTATATAAAGCAGAGCAGGGTTGCATTTCACATGTTTTTTCCGCAAACTGTTTCGATGCGAGCAATACAGAAACGGGGTGCAGGTGTATGAGAATAATAAACAATCTGTACCGGTGTTCTGTAACTATGTTTCTCACATAAAAATTGCAACTCTGCCACATTTAAAACAGAGCGAGTATCATAATGTCAAATTTAGCCAGAGGTATGTAAAAAAATTTACTTATATTCAGTTTGAAATTTTGTGACTCACCCTGTTTTAAATATCGTAGACACATCGTAGAGTTGCAATTTTTATGTGAGTATTTTCTCACATAGTTACAGAACACCGGTACTGGTTAAAAATGATCAATCTGTCTTTACATTTCGAGAGCAGTATAAAGTATAAATCCGAGCTAACTTTGCAAAACTATTTAAGGGATTTGTTTGTGTAGTGTGATCGACTTTCATTTCGCGTTGGAACCATTGAGGCTGACAGTGATGACTCGAAATTTGTTTTACAGTGTTAGTAATAGTTTGTTTTTTGGTTTAAAACTCGTGCCACAGTTATTTATTGTATGTTGGAAAGTATTTGAAATTATTTGTAATAAAAATGTGACAGTTTATAAAAACTAAAATGACTGCAAATGTTATTCAATGTTTGCATTGTTTTTGTGACTCATGTGAAATGTTGAGTTTTGTTGTACAAATGCCGGGTAATCATAATTTTAATTATTCTACAAACGTTTTACAAAAGTCTTAAAAAACGCACACAAAAGTACTTAAACTTTAAACAAAATACACTGTACAAAATTGTTTAAACCGAAAAAGGCAAAAAATGTTAATTAAGCATTTGTTTATTTAAGCGAATACTGTAGTATTAATTCCTGTGGACAATTAATGTTTGTATTTTTAATTAGGTAATAAAAAAATTTAATTTAATAATTTTGCGTATTTTTTGTTCAATTCTTTAGCCATGTGTTAGAAATTTGAAATCGATTTATTAATATTATTTTTCAATATTACGTCAACTATTTGATCTTCTCAAAAAAAAATACATCGTATACTATTGTTATGAATGTAACTCGTGCGTTAACTAATTATTAACTAATACGGGATGGAACCTTTGATCGTCTCCTTGCAGTTCGAAGCCAAAGTTTAAATACAGATGAACACAAATTTTGATAGAACCAGTTAATAATAAATGAACTTTATACCAAATTTTTATAGTTCAGACTCTTAAGATGAAACTCGTAAACCCATTACAATACAAAAAAGAGAATTGAAAGAACCCAGTGTAGAAACGTTATTATCATATAATTTTTAGGCCTATCAGTAACGGTACCGACTTTCATTCTGCATTATTTTAAAACATATAATAACGAGTTACTAATAACTAGCAAATTTTTCAATATATAGCACGTCGAGATAGCTCAGATGGTAGATCTGTCGACTAGCAAACTGGAGTCCAAGGTTCAATTCCCGGTACAAGCAAATTTTATTTAAAAAAAATTGATTACCCGATTAAAAAAGATGATATGGTGACATATCTAATTTGATGAAATACAATAACTAATCACATACAATTTAATTCGAAAAATGGTGAATATAATTGTATCTACGTGGATCAAATTGGATTTAATTACTTTAAATTATATACAATTTAATCCGAATTTTGACCAGACATTATTGTATGAAATAATATCTTAATATTTAAAATTTGATGCAATTAGGTCCAGTTGGATAAAAATTTTCGTATTTCTGTTTTTATTAAATATTGTACTGAAAAACAATGGGGAATTCACGTAAGGTTTCGTGTATCGTGTGAACTAAGCAAATCTAATAAGTTTGCAAGTCTTGATGTGAAACTGCATACATAAAAAGTATCTACACATTAATCAGTACTTATAAGAGCTATAGTATATATAGTTTAAGAATAATCCATAGAATAAAAAAATTCTAAATAAAATGAAATTTCAAATAATTTCCATAAATCATTACTGGATTTTTCACTAAAGGTGAGATTTTCATTTTGAAAGTGAGAAAAGTTCAAATGAAGCTTTTATTTTTGGGCTTTCACTTAAAAAAATGAGAAAAATGTCATGAAATAATCGTTTAAAAATGTTTTAAATTTGTAAATAGTGTATGTATGAATAACAAACTACATTTCACTAATAGGGGGAATTTTTTATTATGTGTTTAAGTTATTTATTACACAATTTTAGTCTGCTTGCGGGTAGACAATTTTTTTGTTTTAATTTCATAGGATATTTTGATATCCTCCAAGCCTATGGATAAATTTGGTGGTACGTCATTCCTAAACCAAAATAATTACTTCGAAGAATTGGCTAACGTTTATTAATATGACCCAATATTCAATTTAAAAATAAAAGAATTTGTTGTTTCGATGTAAATTTATAACTTTTTAAATGAAAATGAATTTCAATTTGAATTTACTAACGATGGGTCTCATACTTCAGGTTTAAACTTTAGTTAATAGTTAACCCAAAAAAATTGTTGTTGTTTTGTGTACATTTTTTTGACATTTTCTTTTGTTTACAGTTATGTTAAAGTTAAACCTGCAGTATGAGACCCACCGTAAGATATTAAGAGTTTATTTGAAGCAAGACTATAACATAAATTATATAGGGGAAATAAATGTTTCTTTTTTAAATCAATAGACTTGTTTTGTTGCTATATATATATGGTACGAAATCCCATATAAAGTGTTAACTCTTTTAACATAATATTTTCAACGTCGATAATGTATGGGTAACCGTCAGATAATTTCACTCAAATTTTATACAAAAGTATTTTGCCAGTTTTCGTGTTCATGTTTTTTTTTTTAATTCACTTGAATTTTATATCAAAATTTGTTTTTGTAAAAGAATATTTTCCAATTAAAAATCCATTGATTTCGATAAAATCTTAAATTAAACATGAAACTGGGCTATTTTTGGTCTTACAATTTCAATTCCATGGGCGAGATCTTATTAAATATGACAACATATGTAAAAAGATATATTTAGATATTGGGTCATATAAAATTTGTTCGAAAGACGAAATTTATGTCTTATTATATATAGTGCCATACAAAGCAATATATAACGAGACATAATTGTATTAAATAATATAAAATAATGTATAACCCGTTTTACTCGGGTAATAATAAAATATTTCTTTTTTATTAAACGTTTTTTTTTGATAATCTATTTGTAGACTCATTATTTTTGTTAATACTTGTAAGCATAACTCATTATTTTGCGCAATGTCCCCATACAAAAGTAATAAGAAAAGTAACTACCCAAGTAAAAATAGTTGCATATCGTCATATATAATGTGGTTAAGTTATAACTGCATAAATATGCAGTTTCATCCGAAAAATGGCCCGATATAATTATGTAAATTGTTTATCAGTTTTTATCTAATTTTATCAGTTTAGATCTTAACTGGTTAAATTGCACATACATATCAATCAAATGAAATTTTATCCGATTTTTGACCTTATACAATTTTATCGGTTCATATCTAATGGTATCTATTTAGAACGTAATTGGTACAATTTTATGTAAATAAATTATAATTGTATCTAACATTTACCTTATACAATTGTATCAAATGGTGGATCCTGATATAATTGTATTAGGTTAAAATTCGGACATAACTATAGAAGTTTGTATACAATTGTTTTTTTTTTTTTTTTTTTTTTTTTTTTAAAGAGGAACTACACTCAGGAAATTCTTCCTATTAATTAACGTGTTGCTTCCTTTGGAAAGGGGATAGATAGATAAGAAGTGAAAGGTGGTGAAAGATGAAGAGCTTCAAATATGGCAACACTGTAATTGCGCGAGATGTTGAATTTTTAGAACAGTTGTTTCTGACGGTGAGTTGGCGAACTTTGTTGAAGCTTTTTAGTTCATAGCCCTGTTATATTATTTTACTTCGATGGGGTTAAGTGCTATGGGAACACCGAAGGAGGACGCTGCGATATGTATAAGGGATAGAAAAAACTCATACATATTACTATTTTTCATAAATTGATGTTGCCTTGGTTGGGGCTCGAACCCGCAACCTCACGTGTAACAGTCCAACGCGCTAACCATTACACCACACCGCCCACATGTCTGACTCTTCGCCAGCAACGTGGATAACCTTCGTGTCGTATATATATATCGGTAATCGTGTCATTAGTGTTGTAAATAAAGTAAAAAAAAAAAAAAATATTTTAAATAAAGAATATTATAGTGTTTAACAAAAAAAATTAACAAAGTTGTGTTCTCTTTCTCTCTTGGAAATAAATAAATAGTTTGTAACGGACCTTGGGCAACCGCGAGCTCTGCCCCAGCATAAAGTGGAAAACACGTCGTTACAATGGCAATGGATCTAAACTGATACTGGACAAGATTTTTATTGTATATTGACGATGCCAGATGAAAGGTGGAAGTACATTATAGGACAAAAAGGCAAATAAAATTTCCCAAAATATTCCTCGTGTGGCAAGCAATTTGCAGTTGTGGCAAAATAAACCAGTTGTTTGTGAGTTCTGGTTGAATTAACTCATAAATTTATATTAAAGAGAGGAGACTGCTAACATTCTTGAAACAGCTCAACATCTCCATATACTTCTGGCAAGATTTGGCATCATGCCACTATCGTAAAACTGCTGTCGAGTGGGAGGCAAACCCAAAAAACTGCCCAGAGCTCAGGCCTGTGCAGAGATATTCAGCTAAAATAAAACGAAATATGAAGCCCACAAAAAAAGGTATGTAAGGACATAACATATTTTAAAAGCAAGTGGACTGCCTGTTCCAAAAAAGTGACAGAAGCAACAATAAAATCTATAATTGAAAGTATTCCAGTAAAAGTGGACATTTAAGTAATGAAATTCAAAAAATGTTTATGTGTTAGAAATTTATATAAAATTGCAATAGATTAATAACTTTTCTTTAAAATTTAAACGGTTTACATTTTCTATTTAACTTTATGTGTGCCGTGTTTTTTTTCTTTTTCGATTCACACCTTAAGATCAGTGTTAACTCCAACATCATGCTTTGCTCGGATCCTTCGATCCCTTATGGGCCCAGATTAAAAACTATCCGCCGATCTGTAGTGCCAGCTTAAAAACTTAATGAAGTATGAGTAGTATTTTGGAAGATTATAAGGCAAATTGTGGACATTTCTTTTTTATTGTTGTGTTGGTTTTTCTTTGATATTTGAAATGTCGAATTACGCTCCTAGACGAAAAAAGGAAATTCTCATTGAGTTTGTTTGTAATTTAACCTAAGAAATATTTCTAGAAATTCTAAAAAGTTTCCTTAGGCGAGATTGAAATCCGGATAGCGACTAGAATACAACAAATTATTTTTCAATATAATGAAGACAATATTGACACGGCTTGTATGAAATAGTGGAATTACTCCGAACAGTAGTCCTAAGTATGTATAATTACACCAGACGAATGTATCACGGAATTTGATCTCTCACTAGAAACCTTCCCACAAAAATCACATATGTACTTTCAATGCTAAATTAATGAAAACCCTAACAAGGTGGAGACTTGCTAAAGATGCCAGTTGCTTAGTGGACATCCTTTCCAATCCATATACCACATGTAATAAGATTCACACCAGTCTTGTCCTTCATAGACAATACTATTCAGATTTTTGATCAGTTGATTATGTAAAGTGCTATTGTACTTTGTATAACAGTTTATCAATTTTGATACAAGTTTACTGATAAATTTATTTGATATAATACTTATAGTAATGGAATGTTTTTCAAAAGATTGCATGATTTTATATAATAAATATATCGTCAGTTAAAATGCAAAATATCGGAACTAACATTTTAAAAAATTAAGAAGCCAAAAACGTCAAACGAAGTTTTAAGAAAATCTTTTAAAAAAAAGGGTAGTTCTGATCATAGAACCACAAATTTAAAGTTCGATGCAGTGCCTCATAATAACTCAGCCCCATTTTACATTGTTAATGCACATCTACACTGGATAGATATCTCGTAGAGTTTGTGCTAAATTTGTCATCTCTAATATTGTTGGCACTAGTTTTTATCGTAAAAATACCATCCTTAGGTGCCATGTATTTGTTGTTATTAAAATTGCTGTATTTGAAAGAATAATTTTTCTCCAATTACCAAAAAGTGAATTTAATAAACTGAAATGTTCAATAATGTTACAACACATTTTAAAAATTGTTACTAATCAAAGAAATTGTGTATGACAGTTATCGTCAATGTATGACATTTCAGTTTATTAAATGCACCGTTTGGTATTTGGGGAAAAAATAATTCGTTAAAATAAAACAATTTTAATAAAAACAAATACTTGACAACTAGAAATGATACTTTTACGATAAAAATTAGTGCCAACTATTAGAGATGACAAATTTAGCGCAAACTCTACGAGATTTCTATCCCGTGTAGATGTGCCTTTACAGTGCAACCAAGAAATATAGAAAATTTTAAAAATTTTTAGATTTAAATTTTGTTCGTAAAACCGATACTTTAATTGTAGAATTTCAAAATTTTGTGAAGTCATATTATTTAGCAGAGCTTTGAAGAATTAATTCCTTAATTCAATTTTTCAATTCTGAATTAAAAATTCGATGAATAAATTCCCTAAGCACCATATATTGGATGGAATTAATTCATATTTGCTTTCGTTCGATTTATTTTGTTACGAATTAATTCAATTGCAATAGTTCTTTTTATTAAATCAAATGAATTAATTCACTGGTGAACACGTTCAATTTTATAAATCGAACGGGAAAAAAACTGAATTAATTCCTTACTGAATTAATTCACTACTGAATTCGTTCAATTTCATTTTCGTTCAGTGAATTAAAAAAATAAAATTACGTTCAGTGAATTAAAAAAAAAATAATAAGTTCACTGAATTGAAAAAAAAAATAAAATAAGTTCACTGAATTCAAAGCCTGTTTTCTGCCGTTCAGTAGAAGAAAACAATAATGTACAAATAAAATTTTTAAATAAGCAATTTTACAGCGTGTGCTAGTAAAAATAAACAAATTAGAAATTGTATTCGATTGGTAGTGAATTTATTCAAAAAGGAATTAATTCTTCAAAGCTCATAACACAAGGTAACAAAATATGGGGCTAGATAGCACATACATTTATAAAGGTTTGAGGTGCGCTGAATCTGACATTAAAATTTCTCCGCCACAACAGGTTTTCGAGATATCTTAACCTAAAGCTTAAAAACCTGGGGTTTCGCTATATTTGGGATGTTATAATATTGCTTATTAAGCTTTATTCACAAAATTTGTTATGTCGTTTAAAAGCCCCACCTGCTGATTTCAAAACTCTTTAGAAATGCATATTCTGGTATCAGGGTTAAAAGTTTGTTGGCCTCTGCACAGAGAGAAAAAAATCATAGTTAAATCAAGTATTACATCATATTTGAATTAACATCTTATTTTTTACGAAAATTTTTAAATTAAGTATGAATCTTTTTAAAGTTAATATGGTTCTAAATAAAATAAACTTTTTCATATTTAACTGCCTGTTTTTATAAAAAGAATCAGACGAATTCGTTAACAAATTTGTGTGAAAAACACTAATTTAAAAACGTTTTTTCTTTCAAAATTTTTGCACATATTTATTAGGACTTCTATGTAGAAAAAATGCGGCTAAAAAATTTTAAAGATAAATCTTTTCAAGTTTGTGTTTTTCACACAAATGTTTTAACGAATTCGTCTGATTCTTTTTATAAAAACAGGCAGTAAATTTCTGTGTCAACATTTTATACTTTGTTTTCGCATGTATGTTTTCACAAGTAGAAACATGTCTAAATTAAAAAGAAAACAAACTTAGTTTGATTTCAAAGCTGTTTCTACTTAATTTAGTGGGTTATTTTGTAAAACGCAACGCCTGGCGTTGCGTTGATTTGTGTGTAAATTGTTATTGTTACAAAAACAATTTGTATGGAAAACAACGCAACGCAAGGCGTTGCGTATTACAAAATAACCCCCTTAATGTAGTTTCTTCTTGATTTCAAAAATTTGTTTTCTATGTGCGTAATCTTCAATAAAACCGGTTGATGCCCTTTTTCCATTTTAGCTGACGATCTGTGATTTCTAATAGAATATATTTAAATAATTTATTTGTTTATATTCTTACGATTGCATTACTTAAAGGTCGATTTAAAATTAAAATTTAGCAGGGGTAATAAAATTATTAACATAACACTAAAAAAGTGCATTAAAAAAAACAATAGCTAGAAGTTTTATAACTGAAATTCGGTAAAAAAAAATATAGTAGAAATTTACAATTTTGCTAAAAGTAAAGATATTAAAAAGAAGATAATATGAAATTGACTGAAACATAGCTGCATAATACCACACGCAAAAAAATTAAAAACGAAGTTCAATTACGAAATTGATAATATCAATTATATTTAAATTAATTATGCAGATATCACGCAAATGATACTATCAATTATTTAAAATTGTGTACGATTAATTGAAACAATTAAACAATTCAAATATTGAACTGATTCAATTAAATATTTGTTTAAAAACAAATTTTATTTTAACCAAATTTTTAATTAAATGATTTAAGCTAATAATTTTTTGAGTGTATATTGAGTATAGACAAGAGCATTCGCAAAGGAAGAATTTTTCTTTACAACCAGTTTAGTTCGTAATAAACGTAGTAGTTTTAATTAAATTGTTGTTACTATACCTAGGAAGCTCTTTAAATTTTGCCGTTACAACAACTGTTGCAAATTAGTTAAAACAAGTGTTGAAAATTTTTCAGAAAAAAAGGAAAGTGAAAAGTTTTGGTGTTTTCAGAAAATCCAATTTTTCAGAAGAGCCAAAACAAGGTTCTTACGAATGCCATAGTTTTTAATTAAAGGTTCTTGCATAAAAAATTTTTCTGGGGTCAATATTACAGGCATGGACCCCAATATATGAACTTTCGTTGACATTTTTGGTAATGCATTTTATAATATATTTTTGTAAAAATTTTTCATATGGAGGATATGCTTTTTTAATTTTGTAACGTTTCACACTAGTAAAATCATGTCTTGTATAAAACTGGTCAATATAAATGCACTCAAAGGAGTATGATAGTTACTACATGACAGCTGTTTATGTGGTGGTTGTTGTCTTTAACTGTAATTACAGTTGTTTTTATATGGAAAACTAGAAAACAACTATTATGTCATTTATATAAAAAACAGCTAAAGTATTTCGCTATAGTTGTTTTAAGCAGTTTTTTTTATATAATAATAAACAACTACCAAAATAATACTTTTGCAGTAAAGAACTAGTTTTGTTAGTTATTGAAAAAATAAAAATTTTTCAATTCTTTAAAATGCTTGTTTGGTTTATATTTTTTATTACTAATATACTGGCATGTGATGAAAATCGATCGGTTTCAAATTGATCGTTTTTGAAATTTCAATCCTGAATATTTCGTATTATTTTTAATTTAAAAGCGAAGTCGTAAATCGATATAGCTGATACAACTAAAGCGGTTAAAAACAATTGCAAACATCTTTGCCTTTTCTATTCATCATTTAATTTAATTTTTTTCACAGGCCAGATATTCTTACTTTTTTATTTTTAATTAACGTGTTGCTTTCTTTGGAAAGAAGGAGAAGTGAAAGGTGGTGAAAGATGAAGGGCTTATAATATGGCAACACTGCAATTGCTAGTTTTTGAATCTTAAGGCACATCTACACGGGATAGAAATCTCGTAGAGTTTACGCCTAATTTGCAAGGTTGGTTACCGTTATCGTTATAATACCGTTATCGCTAAAATACCGTTTCAAATTGAATACCGTTACCGTTACCAATACCTCTAAAAATTTTTTTACTTGTTTTTATATGTTTTTAACATAATTTATAATACCGGTACGTACCGGTATTGCTTTTTCGATAATGGTATACCGTCTTAAATACCGTTACCTTTACCGTTACCGAAACAAATTAAATTGGATACCGTTACCATTACCCTTACCGTTATTCGTTTCGGTAACCAACCTTGCTAATTTGTCATCTCTAATATAGTTGGCACTAGTTTTTATCGTAAAAGTATCATCTCTAGTTGTCAAGTATTTGTTTTTAATAAAATTGTTGTATTTTCAAAAATAACTATTTCTCCAAATACCAGAAGGTGCATTTAATAAACTGAAATGTTCAATAATGTTATAGTGAATTTAGACTAAGCAAAAACTATCTAGTTTTCGTACAAAACTAGTTTTTGGTAGTTTTTTATATATGCGTTTTGACAAGTAAAAACAAGCAAGATCCAAAAACTAGGTAGTTTTTGCTCTGTCTAAATGCAGTATTACAAGACATCTTAAAAACTGTTACTAATTAAAGAAATTATGTATGACAGCAATTGTTAATGCCCTAGAGATTACTTTTCGTAGACCTGTACAGAGCTGCATATAGAGTTGGCGAACTTCGTAGATGCTTTTTGGTTCATAGCCCTGGTATGTTATTTTTAATTCAGTGGGGTTAAGTGCAATGGATTATGTATGAGAGATAGAAAACTCATACATATTATTTTTCCAAATTGGGCGATAGGACCAAATATGGACCGATCCTTTCTTTATTTTTGAGACAATGTGAGTCAGCGAACCAAATTTCATTGAAATATCTTCGTATTTGCGACCTGCAGCTGACAAAACGTAAAAAATACGATTTTGTGGTTTGTTTTTTCATATTTGAAAGTTTTTTTTTTGTCTGAATTTTCAAAACGCTACACACACACTTTCATATTTTTATTGGCTATATTTGTGTGTATGAGTAAAGAATTTCTTGTATTTTCTAGAACTTTGTTGAAATTGATTAGAAAATATGTTTTGTATTTCTGAATGGTTGTATCTGGGTTTTATATTTTAAGATTTGTCACAGACTCCTTAATTTTTGGGCATTAAAAAAGTCATTCTTTTTAAGGTTTATTCAATATTAACTTAAAATTAAAACAGAAAATGCGATTTTTTTTAAATAAATTAAGTAACATGAGATGTTTACTAAAGGTACAAATTCAAATATTAAATATTCCTTTCATCGCAGATTATTTATTAAAGAAATCGTGAAAAAAGAGAAATTTAAATTTTAAATGCACCGCAAAAAAAAAGTTCGCCGTACACGCTCCAATATTAAGTCTTTTTGCCAGGCAATTTTAACAAAAAAAAATTTTTTTGCCGAACGTAGGGGTCGCCTTTTTTAATTTTTCGTTATAGCTTCGGCATCTAAAGTCGGATTTTAAAGTGTAATATATCGATTTTTTGCCTCGAAAAAAATAATATATATATTAAAAAAATAATACGTTCAGCAACCAATATATAAAAAACTTTCTACTGGGTTTACCGAAAAACTTCCTTATCAAAAGTTTAATGATTTTTTGCGAGCTTTAATTTTCTGACATTAGGGTGGTAGCAACTGAGATCTGGTGGGTAACTACTAGAACGGGATACTTGAGGTCAATGGCCATGCCGACTATACAATACCCTACACCAGTCTGGTTAAAAGCCAACGAATGTTTGGATCCGAAATTCGAATGGGTTAAAATGGGACTTGTGTCAAAATTTTCTATAATGTGAGTCAGCGAACAAAATTTCATTAAAATATCTTAATATTTGCGACCTGCAGTTTGTAACCAAGCCAGTTTTGGGGGGACCCTTATATGGGCACTAGGTCTAAACATGGACCGGTGTTAACCAAAATCAATAGGCTTCGTCCTTGGGCTGATATAGGTCGGTATACCAAATTTCATCAAAATATCTTAATATTTGCGACCTGCAGCGTATAAACAATATAATTTTGGTAGGACCCTTATATGGGCACTAGGTCTAAACATGGACCGATGTTCACCAAAATCAATAGGCTGCGTTATTGGGCTAACATAGGTCTGTGTACCAAATTTCATCAAAATATCTTAATATTTACGACCTGCAGCGTATAAACAATATAATTTTGGTAGGACCCTTATATGGGCACTAGGTCTAAACATGGACTGATTTTAACCAAAATCAATAGGCTTCGTTATTGGGCCAATATAGGTCTGTGTACAAAATTTCATCAAAATACCTTAATATTTGCGACCTGCAGCGTATAAACAGTATAATTTTGGTAGGACCCTTATATGGGCACTGGGTCTAAACATGGACCGATGTTCACCAAAATTAATAGGCTGCGTTATTGGGCTAACATAGGTCTGTGTACCAAATTTCATCAAAATATCTTAATATTTACGACCTGCAGCGTATAAACAATATAATTTTGGTAGGACCCTTATATGGGCACTAGGTCTAAACATGTACGGATTTGAACCAAAATCAATAGGCTTCGTCCTTGGGCCGATATAAGTCGGTGTACCAAGTTTCATCAAAATATCTTAATATTTGCGACCTGTAGAGTGCGCACAAGAATGCATGGACAGACAGACAGACAAACGGACGGACAGACGAAATAAAAAAAAATTCTGAGCCGATCGGTATACTATAAGGTGGCTCTAGGACCAATATTTTTTGGTGTTACAAACATCAGCACAAACTTATAATACCCTGACCACATAGTGGTGTAGGGTATAAATGACCACATAGTGGTGTAGGGTATAAATAATATTAGTTAAATATTTTAAATTAAAAACACCACCATAATGGGGTTTTAAAGGGCCAGACAACTTGTTGTCAATGGACTAGATTAACATACAAGTCTATCGTTTCAACTTGTATTTCTATAAATGGTTTTCAAATAAATTTTCCTATCAATACAGGGCGCAAAAATAAGTACATATTTTAATGAAATGAAATTTAGTACAAATGACAAGCCCGATGGTATTGTATAATGCAATCAACATTCTTAATCGACGTAGGCTGCTACTAGAATAAATAATAATTATTATAATACTTTAATTTATTTAGATATTAGCTTATTAATTAGTATTAATACAAAGTATTTGTAAGTAAATACAACAAAGTAACATGAGTTAAACTTTAAGTTACTTAAGCTATCACATTTATTGGATTTTACCGACAAAATTCCTTGAGTATTTCGTGTGCATTTGCATTCAGGGAAGGAAAATGAGTTTTTAGATTTTGTATCAAATATACTCTTTCATCTGGAAAACCACATTTGAGACCATTTTCGTGATAGTGTAGTGACTACCTTTATATCAACAAAAAGTATCAGAAAAATGGTATTAACTAAAATATAGATTGTTTTGCAATAATAGCAAAAATTTAAAAGAAAAACAATGTAAATATATTTTCAAATGGAATTTGCTTACTATGATGTATTCGGATTTTCCAATTCTCTTGAAATGTAACCACAAACAGTTTTTCAGCTCTACTGAAAATTTTAAAATTTTTTAAGTTAATACCCTCTTGTTGATCAAGTGCGATATATATACTTTCCAGAATTAAAAAAAAAATTGAGCCTAAAATTAGATTTTCAAAAAAAAAAATTAGAAAAAATCTAAAAATTACTTCGTACTTGCAATAATGACCAGTAACTAGTTATTGTTAACTCATTATTATATGTTTTAAAGAAACGCAGAAAGTAGGTTGGTATTATTACTGGTGGTCCAAAAAATTATTATTTTTTGATAAGTAACTTTCCCTAGGAAAACAATATAAGATTTTTTTTCATTTCTCAAAAAATATGCTAAAAGCGGTAAACAGTAAATAATTGATATTAACTTTAAATCAATGATTTGTAATTAAATAAATTGAGATAAGATTTACTGCCATTTATATTGATTCAATTGTGATTGAATTGAATATTTTTCTATGATTTAATTCGCATAACATGAATTAAATTAACTATTTTTGGATCATAAATGTATCAGTTCATTTGATTGTATGAAACCTGCTTTATTTCAAATATTGATCAAATATATGCAAATCTATTGTACTTGGAAAATTATTCAAGTGCAAAACTTGTAACCATATCAATGACAAAATGTCAAAAAAAATAAAAAAAAATGTAAAAATCTTTAAAATCACATTTAGCCATTGATTCCGATTCTTCTTTTTTGAATAAATTATTTTTTGAATGAATTATTATTTTTTGAATAAATTAGCAATGAAATTTATTTAGTGAATAATTCATAATCAATTTAAATTAAGAATTTGAAACTGTATAGGGATACGATTTGTCCAAATTTATGTTGATTCATCTTTGCTTCGATTGAATTATTATTTATTATATTATTTGTTTTTGGTTAAATTTATTTGTTAAAATTTAATCTAAACGTTTGATTTTCTGATTTTCATGCAAAATCGAATATATTGAAGTGGAACTAATGTGCAAGGATGCCTCTATCTCATGATATGTCACATGACGATCTTGCATTATCAATTCACGCACTGCATCGATGTTTTGTGGCACAACAACCGATTTTGGACGACCTTCACGGAATTCGTCGGCGACCGAACTACAGCCATGATTGAATTCACTATACCAGTGATATACTGTAGTTTTTGATGCTGCTTTATCGCCATACAAAGAACTGAGTTCATCGACACATTCTTGTTGAGATAATCCACGCCGAAGGTTGTGAAAAATATTTCAACGAAAACCTTCCGTGAAATTTCCATTTTTTGCCAAATTGATTTTCCTAACTCACTGTAACCAAAACAAATATCACTTGTATATCAAAAACTTGTGAGTACGTTTATGCTAAAAAATATCAAATTTTATTATGGTGTTGCCAGATTTTAGCTATTGACATTAGTGTTGCCAGTTCCCGAAATATAAATAGTACCCCTCGTTGTATCACGGTACCAAAGAAGGTCAGAGCGTTCCAAAAAAATTTACAATTTAACCATCTTTTCCTTCCCTGTGTGCATTATTAAGTTCAGACAGTGGACATTCTTTGCCGACATCGAGCAAAAACCATCATTTATGTTGACACAGTTATTTGCTTATTTCTTTTCTCATTATAATAAGAATAATACATATCTATTTTTTGTAGATACAAAAAAAATGTTAGTTTATTCTTGGTGGACATCTTACAGCATTTTTGTACTCAATGTCATTTTACCCTATGGCACAACATAGTCGTAGTCAGGGTAGTATAAGTTTATGTCGATGTTTTCAATATCTAAAATATACGGGAGGTAGAACAACCTTATATTGTACCGATGGATTTATTGGAAGATTCCCCTAAGTTAGAATTCTGATTAAGTCCCCCAAACCAGGTTAAGCCCAAACCAGAAATTTAAAATATGTGCTCCTTGGAGTATAGGATAACTTATCGGGAAGGTACTTACTGGAATTTTGTACAGGGACATTGTAAAAGTGGGGGTTTTAAAGGGTAAGACGCCCTTAACGCCCTACCCAAACCGTTTGAGCTAGGAAGTTGAAAATATGTATAAAGGTTCCTCCTCTACCGTAGACATCCACTAAGACGGAATTATTGGAAATTACTACAGGGAGGGGCAAAAGTCTCCCACTTGACGGCATGCCCAAACTTCTGGAACTGGGAAGCTTAAATTCGGTATGTAGGTTTCTCCTCCGTCGTAGACATCCGTAAGACGGGATTTTTAGAAATTCCAACCGGGAAAAAAGCGGAAAAGTTTCCCCCTTGACCTTCTGCCCAAACCCCTTTGGCTAGGAACGTGAAATATAAAATATGTGTACCTTGTAGCATGGGCTACGACAAGATACTTTTTAACATTTTAGACAAGAAAAAAATGAAAAAAGTGACCCCTTAACGGCCTATCCAATCCGCTGAGATATAAGAAGTTGAAATTTGGTACGAAGATTCCTCCTCCGTCATAAACATTGGCTAATACGGGATTTTTGGGAATTCCTACAAGAAAAGGGCGAAAAGGGGATAAGTCTTCCCTATGGGAAATTACATATAATAATAATTTAATCAACACCATGAGCTTTTTTCGATATTCGTTGTCGTTCGACTATTAAGACCCATGGGTAGATAATATGGGTATCAAAATGTTTATTTTCTAGATGCCGATAAAAAAATACATGTCTACTATTTTTTTGCTCCTCTATCCCATATTCAAATTTAATTAAAATCAGTGCGAACCCATTTGGTTACCATCTTTGTTAGAATAACTTTTTAAGTCGATTTAGTGATGTCCGTCCCTTCGTCCACTTATCAAACTATAGGTCCGAAGTTTCAAGATATTTTGACGAACCCTATTGAAATTGGTTAGAATCTAACTATATTCAGATCTACCTGCCATAGAAAGCCGGTATTTGAATTGCACTTAAATGATATTAAGACACACAAAGCCGTATATATATCTGGATTGTTATTTGAGTTGTGAATGTTGAATAGAACAATAGAAGAAGACATATTTTGACATAGTCCCTATACAAACCCACCTTCCCTAAATGAACGTTTTCAGCCATTTCATTCCACTTCCCAGCAAAAAATACTGCTTGCTTGGAAGCAGGTTCGTCAGGGAGTAAATAATGCAGCGCTTCTATTATTTGTGATATAAGGCATGATTTTTGTTCGAGATAGCTCGCGTGAAAGCACTTGTTTCGATATCCGATATGCGCTTCTATCATAGCTCCAAATAATGGCATGAAATCACATTTTTTGGCAAGTATATTCGGTTATCATTGTCATTCTTTCGTGCTTTATTAGAGCAATAAAGTGTGGTAAACAAAACTCTATTGGCTTTTTTAACACATTACTGCAAGCTATAAATCTTTGGAAGTAGTAGGGGAAGCAGAAAAGAAGCACCAATCATTTTTATCGCTTCCATATTTCTGCTGGGTTGTTTATTGCACTATTAATATTTCAGCCAATATATTTAATAACATCCACTTCCAGGAATATGAAACAAATCGTATTGCGGTGTAGGGGTTTTCAGCATCAGGCTTGACTCACTATTTTTTTTTTCTTTACTTCTTATACATATGTTTTTAAAATGTTTTCAAATAAATTTAAATTTTTTTTAATTACTCAACAAAACCATTGTAAAAGCCACAATATGAATGCAGTTTTTGTTTGTTTATAAAATTTAACAAATTTACATATTTAAATAAATTAACCGCAACAAAAATAACATTAACAACAACATTAAACACTACTAACCTGTAAGAGATAAAACACTAACACCTCACGTACAAATTTACATACAAACATGTATTAAACATACATACATGTAACCAGTGACAGGTTGGTTGGTTAGTAAAGTTGACTCTGTCTGTTTGTCTGTCTGTCTCTTGTTATAATCATCAATTATCATAATTTCAAGTGTCACTCAATATCACGGCTAAACGCACGCAAATCAGTTTAAATGGTTCAACAACAGGCGCATATCATTAACTAAAAACAATTATAAACTACAAGATGTTTTTTTTTTATTTCTATATTATTGTTCACTTAAGTATTCTTTTCTCAAAACTTTTAACAATTTATCACCATGAAATTACAAAATAAAATATTGCAACATTTTTTAGTTCACACACTTACAACTGCACGTGTTTTTGTTGTTATTTTTTTTTATTATTTATTTAAAAATGCAAGCAATGATGCATTTAAATTAATTATTTATTATTGTTTAAAACTTAAGTTGTGAACTGCGATGGTTTTTTATAATGTGGCTGACAATGACAATTAAACAATTTCTCACACTTGTTAACATAAATTTAAATACTTATCATTCAGACACAAATTCGATGTAAATTTTGTTTTGAATTTGGCGCTTTTTCTAAATTTATTTTCCGTTATTAACATATAACTAAACCACTTTATGAAGCGATTTCTATTAGACTGATTTGTATTTTGTCCAAAAAGAACGATTATTGCTATAGGCAAGACAACATTATTAATGTGTTGTAAATATGTATGTTTTGCAGACTATTGGTTTGTAAGAAAACATGTTGCCGCAACATTGTATCTAAACGGCAAAGAATGTACAATAGTAAGTGAAAAAAGCGCGCAAAACATAATAGCTTAAAGCTTAATTCATATATACTACGCCAGTCGATTATGTTTGTGTGTTTTTTTGAAAATATATTTGTACTATTATCTGGACAAAATTATGTGTAAAAAATATTTAACGGCTTTTTTATGAAAGCTTTTTATTTTGCCGGCATTTACATGTACATACATACACTCAAAAATTTAATTAATTATATTTTTGTTTTAAAGTTTTAAAAAAGCTTTACTTTGACTTTACTTTTACACTTTAATATCTTAAAATGTCTTTAGTTCGATACTAAACTCAGTAAAGAATGTATTTATTGCCATAACTTTTGCAAATGGAAACTGTTTTGCTTGAAATTTTGCAAGAACAGTTTTTAGAGGTGACCTCATATTATACTGAGAGTTGGACTTTGGAGACATCTTGCCATACAAATTTTTTGAAAAATCGCGATTTTAACGTATAGACCGCTATATATAAATACATTATTTTTATTGAAATATTTTCCTTTTAATTGCTTCCTTACTAAGGCATTACATTTATTGAGGTCGATTGTACATTCGGCGACTAAAGTCGCTGAAATAGCAAAAAACCATAAAAACCTATATAAAACGCTAAGTAGTGGTTTAAATATCAAGATAAGCACATCGCATTTATATCGATAGGGACATGCCTGCAGCGGATTATTTTTCACAATTTGTTAAATACGTTTGGGATTTTTAGCATATTTAATTCCTTTGATGCAATTAATGTATATCCCGATAAAATAAAATTAAAAAAACTAATATGCAACTGCTTGTGCAAATTTAAATGTTACTGACACTTTAGAAAACATTGTTGTCTTTTGTTGTTTCTACATGAATGGATGTCACTACATTGCTAGATCTGTCAAAACAACAGAGTAGTACATTAGAAGATGACAAAGAAAATTGTGGAAAATTTTCTGTTGTTTTTTCTTTGATATTTTAAATGTTTAATAACGCTCCTAGACGAGAACAAAAAATTCTCATTGATTTTGTAATTTAACTTAACAAATATTTCCAGAAATTCTAAAAACGTCGTCCCCTGACGATTTCCTTAGGCAAGAATGAAATCCGGATAGGGACATGCTTGCAGCGGATTATTTTTCACAATTTGTTAAATATGTTTGGGATTTTTAGCATATTTAATTCCTTTGATGGCCACAGGTCCTTGGCTTACATTTTAACACAAAAAAATTCATATTAATTGAATTTGAAAAATATTTTATATAAAAAACTGAATAAACAACCGACATTTAGCGAAAAATCTGTACCATTCATCGAAAAATAAAGTACACCATTGTACCCTATGCTCCTTGCAGGAGTAAAAGGAACAAATATATATATATTGTAATCAGCATGTCCGAAATATATAGAACTGATGGTCAGATCTTCCTTAATTTTTTGAGTGTCATGCAGTGTTATCGAACAACCCAATATAAGGTGGGTATAGGTCCAATATTTTTTGGTGTTACAAACATCAGCACAAACTTATTATACCCTCTCCACGTAGTGGTGTAGGGTATAACAATTGTAATCTCAGTTAAAAAAAACAACTACTGATTACTACACAAACAACTGTCATGTAGTAACTGTCAAACTTTTTTGAGTGTAGGAAAGACTCAGGGATGATAAATGGAATTTTTAAAATAGTGCCAACCTGCTTAAAAAATAGTACTTTTTCGACCTCCAGATTACCAAAACCATATTTTTTGTATTCTACGCCGGTTTGTCTGTCCACATAAAATAAATAATCTTTATAATCAAATTACAGGTCGCACTTTAGAAAATAATTTGACGAAATTTGGTACATAAGTTTGTATTGCATCAAGGACTAACGCTATTGAAAATGAGTAATATCGGTCCATGCTTTGACCTAGTAATCATGAAGAGGTGCCATCTTGTATTGAATGTATTGATATTTAATCGTATAACCAAATCAAAGCGATTTTAGATGATTTCTTTCACGGGACCTATATAATTTTATTCGTGTACAGCGTTTTATAATCCGAAAAGTTTGAAAAATTGCGAATATTTTATTGTTTTTTCCTGGTTTTTTATTCTTTGCTGTTTATTCGCTATGTAGACTTAAATATTTTAGACTAGTATCTAGGTGTATGATCCGGCTAGAAAATCAACGTGTAAAGTTAAAAAAAATCCGAAATCAAGATCATCATTTTGGCTTTACCACGGTAACTATCGAGCCAATATTTATAATTCGGAAGCTAGAATGCTAGACGTCATATATAGACAAGCCCGAAACTCGGATCCCTACCACTATTGGAAAAATCGATATTTGAATTTGTTAAACACGTTTCTATAGAATTATATCATGAACTATGTGGTTTGAATAAAGTCGCTGATAGTCGTATTCAATTTCATTTGAAGGTAAAAATTATTTTAAAAGGATTTAATCAATTTAGCTCATTTGATTTATTCAACCATTAAATTAAGTTCCCCCTTAATTAACATAACCCTAGATGACAGCAACTTCTTGGTTATCACAACAATTAAAAGTTACGATTATTAAGAATTTTTTTAAATTAAAAATATATATTTTCGATAAATCTAAATTCACCTTTATTATTTTTGTGTACTACATATTTTAATAATTTGTTTCACTGAATTATGTTTCTCTCAATTTTTAAAACTTTTACTTGGGGTTTTCAACACATTTTTTATTTTAAACTCCGATAGTTAATTTGTTCATTTTAACCACAACATTTGGTATGAAAATTAAAAAAACAAAATAAAATATGAAAATTTTTAGATAGTACTAAATGAGTCATAGGAGTACAATAGTACTTTTGAGGTTCTAATAGTACCATAAAAAGTACTATAGTACCAACTTTATCATCCCTGCTTTAGATTGTCTTTTTTTCTTTATAGGAAAAATGAGAATTCTTAGGATTTTTTTAAACGAAAAAGTCTTTGGGCTGTTAATAAACATGTGTATAACTAAAACACGTATTTAAGCTCTTTATTCTAATTACGAAAGTTCTTTATTCTTTTACACTCGTTTTGGCTAAACACATGTTTAGGATTTAGGTGTGAATGTCGTTTTACTTTGAATGTCGTTTTACTTTGATTACTTTGTCTTACAGAAAACCCCTTGCAATCTTCTTCTGACTTCTTTCTATAGAAAAACCTTCAAAATCAGTGAATTTTTTCCCACAGAAAATGCCTCAGATCGTAAGGAATTTTTCTACAGAAAATCCCTAGATTTTGAGGAATTTTTCCTACAAATTCTAAGACTTTAAGTTAGAGCCGTCATTCTGAGAACATTTTCTTATATAAAAACCCTCAGATTCAAAGGACTTTTCCCTACAGAAAGAGCCACAAATTCCGGCAATTCTTTTTTAAGCAAAATCCTTAATTTAGAGTATTTTTTCTATAGAAAACTCTTAGGTTTTTTTTTAACAACCCAGCAAAAAAATAAATGCCGCAGCAGTAGAAAAAGCACTACAATTGATGATCTAGATGTACTTCTTTTTTAACATAAACACGAATGATTTTAACATTGAGTTGTCATAGGAGAGGAGTATTCACAATTCAAAATTTTTCAGTACTTTTTGAACAAGTGCAAAGAAAGCTCTTTCACCAATTGAAAGCTAAAAAGATTCTTTTTTTGTTTTCTAAATTGTATTTGAAAAAACTTCTGGATATGATATGAAAAAATAATTGATTTGTCTTTTAATTCACCTTTAAAAAGTCGAATTATATGCACACTAAACAAGCTTTTTAACATTTATTTATTAATGATTTTCTTTAATATCAACATTTACGAAATCTTAGCCCTGGTTTATGTATTACGAAAATACTCTAAACGAAAGCAAAGTAACGAAAATTTGTTTTTGTTTCCTATGTATTTTTGACGAAAGTGATTGGCAATTTCTTTCGTTTAGACTATTTTCGTAATAGACAAAGAGGCCCTTAAAAAAAATTATTTAAAAATTGGTTATACGCTAATAGATGTCACCGCATTGCTAGATTTGAGTACAGTGTAGTATTTTGCAAGATGACAGAGAAAATTGTGACCGTTTTTATTGTTTTTGTTTTTTATTTAATATTTAACACATCAAATAACTCTCCTAGACGAACACAAGAAATTCTCATTGAGTTTGTAAAACTTAACAAATATTTCTGAAAGTTATAAAAGATTGTCCCCTGATGATTTCCTTATGCAAAAAAGAAATCCGGATAGCCACCGGATAATTAAATTTGGATTTTATTAAATCCATATTTATTTATTTAAAAATATTTTAAAGCTTGAAATAACCAAAATAGAACCATTTTTAATCTTAGCTATCTTAAAAACTACTTGACTCATTAAAATAAGATTCATGATTTAATTGGGCTATTATTTCTTCATCTTATGTCAATAAATATATTTTTATTTTTTTAAATAGTTTTGTGAAAAATGGCTTCGGAGCGTGAACGAATAAAATGCATTTTGCACGAATATAATAAAAACGAGTAAAAAAGTTAAAGTCGGGCATGCCGACTATATAATACCCTACACCAGTTTGATTTAAAGCCAACTAATGTTTGGATCCGAAATTTGAATGGGTTAAAATAGATTTGTGTCAAAATTTTCTATAAAATCATAAAAGAAGAGAAAATCGAAAATATAGCCCATATGGGCGATAGGTCCAAATATGGACCGATCCTATTTAGAATCAATATGCTTTTTCCTTGGGACCATGTGAGCCAACGAACCAAATTTCATTGAAATATCTTCGTATTTGCGACCTGTAGCGTGTAAAAAATAAAATTGTGGGGGGTACCCTTATATGGGACTAGGTCTAAACATGGGCCGATTTCAACCAAAATAAATAGGCGTCGTGATTGGGCCGACATAAGTCGGTGTACCAAATTTCATCAAAATATCTTAATATTTGCCACCTGTAGAGTGTTCACAAGAATGCATGGACAGACAGACGGACGAACGGACAGACGGACATCGTTAAATCTAAATAAAAAAAAATTCTGAGCCGATCGGTATACTATAAGGTGGGTCTAGGGCCAATATTTTTTGGTGTTACAAACATCAGCACAAACTTATAATACCATGACCACGTAGTGGTGTAGGGTATAATAAAAGTGTTCCCATACAATTTATGGCAAAAAAATTAAATAACCATATTCCACGGTTAGAAAAGTGGTAACAAACTTTAATGAAAGTTTGTCAGTCAACAGAAAGCATGGAAGTGGTGGTGAGCATGGCTAAAGAGACCTTAAAGCGGCTCAAATGGTAATTAACGCTTTTACTAAGGATCCTGGTATTGCAACTCGCGCAGTCGCGAGTAAAATCAAGAAGTCGCAAAACTGTGTTCAGAATATCAAACAGCGTAATGGACTCAAATGTTATACGGCCCAGGTATGTCCAGATAGGAATGCAAGGCATACGAATTTTTCTGGCTACCCACTTTTCGCCGCTACCAGTTCCCGTCGACAGATTTTGATAAAAATTTATATTAAAGCTATTCTGAGCCTAATTAAGAAAATTCTAAATTTTAAGTTCCAATTTTCCGAAAAATTGGTGGAGCTTGTAATCACTGGGGCTAGGAATTTTATGCACTTAAATAACGAAAATATGCGCCTATAAAATACAGCTTAAAAACTGCATTAAAAACATATGCACTAAAAACACTTATTTTTGCAAAAATGAAGCATCTTAAAATATAAAAAGGTATATAATTCAGTTATTTTTCAAATAAACACTAACCCCTAAATTCATAAATGCTTTGTAAAGTTATAGCAGGTTTACAAAACGTCATTTTCATACAAAATTTGTTCAATAAACCTCCTATAATTTTACAAAGCTCTTATGAATTTAGGGGCAAGTTTATTGCTTTTTTGGATCAACATGATTTTCAAGAAAGCTTTTTTTTTAAATAACATAAACAAATCTTTTTGTTTGAATCAAAATATAAAAATCTATAAATTTTTTAATTTTGTTTAAACAAATTTAAAAAATGTCACTAAAATATTAAAAATATACACAAATATGCATTGAAAAGCTTAAAATATGCATTAAAAAGGCATGAAATATGCATTTATAGTCAATATATGCAAAAATATGCATTTATGACAAAATATGCAAAAATATGCAACTACAAATTGATGCCACTTTGTTCTAAATTTGATAATTCGGATAAATATTTAATCCATATTACTTTTGGACTATCGAGAAAAAATATGATTTGCATGAAATTCCTTGCCCTAGGAATCACCACCATTGGCGGAATATGCATACACGGCTGATATTTTTGAAGTGTAAATAAAAACCGTTTTTATACTGAGTATATCATAAAAGAAACATGACCCATAATTGATACAAAAAAAAAAAAATTACATAAAAAAACATGTCATTAGAAAGTTGTGAATAGTAAAAGTGCTGGTGATTATAATCACCAGTCGGCGAAAAATGGGTTAACTTTATGAAATGCATTTATAAGGAAGGTCTGCAGAGAAAAGATACAATTTTTGACGAAATACTAAAATTATCTTTGTTCCTTTTTTTTAAATAAAATTATTAAAAATATAACAATATTTATATTTTTTTACATAAAATTTTGTTCAATATTCTATGAATTTTTTAAGACAAAACCCGAATAATTACTTGCACGATTGATCGTTTAAAATAAAAAGTCGATTAATTGAATATCCATTCATTCACAAAGGGTCCATATTTTGACATGTTACAAACGGAATGACAAACTAATAAATAAATAGCTTCATCGTATATGGTGGAGGGTATAAAAACACATACCGGCAAATATCAACTTCTGTAAGTGCCAGTATTTAAACATCTCGTGTTTATTTTCTTGCTTACTTTCTCTCCAAAAATAAACAAAAAAAACACGTGAATATGAATTAAAATGTTTTAGTCATAAAACCGCAAAAAAATACTACGGAATCCCCACAATGGCAAAGACTCAAATAAAGACAATACTACAAATACGAGTAATACGTATAAATTGTTAATACAATTTATGACGAGGCGTTAATTAATGACTTGGCGACTTGTCTTGCCTCTGAAGGCGTATTCAAGTGAATAAACTTTGATAGTCATAAGTTGATACCTGGTAACTGGCAATTATTTATTTTGTTTAAATAATGTATATAATTTTTTTGTATATAATTTTTTCAGACAAAAACTTGGGAAAGCTTACAAAGTTTTTGGATGAAAAAAAATAAACCGGATAGGGACAGAATATTTTTCACATTTTATTAAATAAGTTTTAAAATTTCTGCACATTTAATTCTTTGAATACAATTCATGTTTATCCCGGTTGAAATAAATTTGAAAAACCATAGAGTGAGGGGCTCAACTAAGGTACCCCAGTTGAAATAAGAGTTGCTAAAATTTATCAAGAAATATGTAACAAAATAAAAATATTTATTTTTATCTCATGCATTAACTTCAGTACTATAACAAAACAAAAGATTATTCATGTACTACGATATACAAAAACGAAAAAAGTAATTCGAAATTCGTAACAACTCCATAAGATAAAAATAAATAATGTTAGGACGCTGGCGTAAAAATATTTTGGAATTGTCAACAAAACGCCTATATTTTATATGTTCATAATATGCCGGACCGCTATCGGCGCGACCTGAATGTTTTAAACTGACAAAGCTGAACTTTTAATTTTCCGGTAAACGATGAAGATTTTAAAAATTAGTAACTTTAATAAAGTAGATTAATTAAGCTGTCTAAACGGGCTTTTAAGTTGTAGAAAACTATCATGATACTTAGTTTCAATTTATGACCATTAACTAACTGTTTAAAGTGTTGATTTGCATTTAGTTCCAATAATTATTTATTCTGATCTTTGAGAATTTTAAAACTACTGAATTTCGCACTAAAAAAACATTAGAAGAATTGTAATTTTTATTCAGAATCATATTCTGCTAATCATCAAAATCACACAGAAAATTTTGCTCATAACAAAAGTGACGTAAATTTCAAACAAAACAACAATAACAAATATTAGAATTATTAAACCTGATTTAAAAAAAAATATTTCCAATGAAAGTGTATACTGGTAAATCTCGTTTATAATCCCATTAATTGACATTATCGAGAAAGTTCTTTCAACAATAGTTTCTTTATCCAAACAAGTAAAAACTGTCAACTGTAATGACAATTGTGTATGTAGGTACTTTTTTAATGTCTGAAAAAGAGCATTATTTAAGATTGGGTTTACATTTGAACTGAAATCCCGAGATTTTGAGATTCATCGTTGTGAAAAAATAATGAAGAAAATCTTATACACATAAATTTTGAGGGAATACATTTAATACAACTAATTATGTGTGGTTTTCCAAATTAAACGTTTAAACGATTTTCTCCATTGTTTTTTCACAGTAGTGAATATTTGATGCAGATGCCATCGATCTTAAATAAAATTTGTAAAAATCCCAGCACAACCTTTCATTACCATGTAATGAGTTTTAGGTATTGTAATCCTTAACTTTTAATTACTACTACTACTTATTATACCCTACACCACTACGAAGAGAGGGTATAATAAGTTTGTGCTCATGTTTGTATCGCCAAAAAATATTGGACCTAGATCGTATACCGATCGACTCAGAATCACTTTTTATTTCGATTTAACGATGTCCGTCCGTCTGTCTGTCCATGCATTCTTGTGCGCACTCTACAGGTCGCAAATATTAAGATATTTTGATGAAAATTGGTACCCAGACCTATGTCGGCCCAAGGACGAAGCCTATTGATTTTGGTTAAAATCAGCCCCCCCCCCAAAATTGGCTTGTTTGCACGCTGAGGTCGCAAATACGAAGATATTTCAATGAAATTTGGTTCGCTGACTCACATGGTCGCAAGGACAAAGCCTATATTTAACCAATCGCCCATATGGGTTATATTTTCGATTTTCTCTTATCATTTTATAGGAAATTTTGACACAAGTCCGTTTTAACCCATTCGAATTTTGGATCCAAACATTGGTTGGCTTTTAACCAGACTGGTGTAGGGTATTATATTATATCGGAATGCCCGGTTTTAATTTTTTACTCGTTTTAAATATAATGAAGATTTATTAATTAAAAAGAATCACATATCTTAAAGAACTTATTGTAAATTATTTATTTCAATCATTAAAATATTGACTTGGCTGTATTAACAATTTTTTTTTGTTGAAATTGTTTCTAGCTCTTTTGGTGAATGTCCACCAAGTTTGGGGCAGTTTCGCCGATTTGGGTTACTTTGAAAATCATTAAAAAAAATAATAATAAATGCTACGAAAATAACTAGAATAAAAATCAAAAATTAAAGCTAAGATATGTAGATTTTCAATTTGAAAGTAATTTTTTAAAAATAGTTAGAAATTAAGAGATGGCAGTGCTTTGAAAAAAAGTGGCGAAGGATCCTCCCTTTACACTATACAATGTTCCACATCACTAGCACAAACATTTTGATTTTGACAACTACTGTTGTGTCACTAAACATTTCTAAAATTTTTGTGTTATTTGACGTTTTTCTTGCATGCAATATATTGTAGAATGCAATTTTTGGTGTCTTAAAAATGAGTTTTGGGTGATTTCTGAAGTGAAAATTAAAAATATAATAATGGAACATTAAACCCCCAAATTTTTTTTAGTTGGAAAACATTTATTTAAAAAACAAAAATATCGGGTCACAATTTATTTTAAAATTTTTACAAAAAATATTTTTAACCCCTTTTTGTTTGGCCATACACCACTTGTTGGACGTTAGGTATCAAAGACAATATAAAGTCCATCGGAAAATTCTAAGTTATATTTTTCATCAAAAACTTTACTATTTGGTACGTATTTGACCTCCAACAAAGATGGGTTAACAATGCCGAAAAAAGTTTATATTAAATCTATCGGCAGCCCTTTCTGTATGGGACAGATTTATAGTGAGAAGTACGATCGATTTTTTTCTTAAATATTATTAAAGTTAAAAAAAAATTTTATTGTAAAAATGTTTAAAAATTTAAAAACAGGTCCAGGCAGTTTGGTGTTTTCTGACTTTGCCCTTGGGATTTCCTCACTTTCATATCCTTTCGTTTATCTCTATTTTTCTTCCACTGCTGTTCACATTTGTATTTGTTTTTAATCATTGGGAATGTTTGCCGTTAACGCCTTCTTTAAACAACCAATAAATCATAATTACTGCAATTAGGTAAATTACTTTAAGATTAATTTTTTTGTTTTTATTTTATGCATTCTATAGAACTTTTTATTAATGAAAATAAAATTGTATTTAATTTTACATGTAACATTGCAAGTGTGCCTACAGTTTGTTGCCTGTTTGTTTTACTTACGAGAAACAATTAGTTATTTTTTTTTATTTCTACATGATTTTAATTCATTCATATCAAATGGTGGGATCGTTAATGGGGAACATGTATTAATATGTAATTAAACACTTTTAAAAGCAGGCATAACGAAAATTTAAAGTTTTAAATGAATTAATTAAGGATTATAATGGAGATTATAATCTTAATAGATATAATTAATAAAATGATTAGTGGCAATTAGGGTTTATGTCCCGGGAATTCCCGGGGCGGGATTCCCGGGAATCCCGCCCTTTTTTCAATCCAGCAATCCCGGGAATTTTGTGCGGGATTTCCCGGGATTTTTTTATTCTTTTACAGAAGTTTTAGCTACTATTTATTACAATTTTGGAAGCTAAATAAATTTAAAGCACTGATTTGAAATTAATTTAAATAAGAAGTATTTGAAATTAAAAAATGCGATTAAAATTTCATAAACTGAACTGTATAAAAAAATATTATTTAAGCCAAAAAAAAATATTATTTAAGCCAAATTGTTTTTAGATATCAGTTGAATTGTGTTAAGTTAAACCGCAAACAAATACTAGAAATTCAGAGAAAAAATTGTTTCATTAAAATGGTGATCTTTGTGCAAATAAAGTAATATATACAACAATTCAACATCCGTATCTCAGTTCCAAATACCTCCAAAAAAACTAGGCATTAAAAAATAGTAATATTTTCGTATTTTCAATTGAGTATTTTGACGTTTTTTTTTCAAATAATTTTATTTAAATTTCAACTGATATCCCTTTATTTCAATTGTATATTTTAAATATAATGCAAATGCATTTTCAAATTATTTTGGATTTCTTTATATGTTAATTTAAAATACATCTATTCAAATTAAATAATTTCTTTTTAAATAGTTGTGGCATAAAAAATTTCTATTCAAAAAATACCAATTAAAGTTAAAAACTTTAATTAATGTTTTTCGTTTAATTTGAGATCAAATATTATCAGATTTTCTTTTAAATTATTTTCAAATTAAAAAAGATATGATAAAATTTTTATAAGTAAATTACATAGAATACAAATTTAAAAAATTCAATAAGGCCAGCAGGATAGAATACATATTTACGGGTCCTGTTACAAACCCATCCTCAATATTCTATGCCTTTATGGGTTAATAATCGATGATGATCTATTTAAATAGAATTGAAACAAATAAGCAAATTAAAACAACTCAATTAGACTAACATCAACGAAATTCTAACAATGTTATTTTTATCCAGCTGCTTCCTATAGAATTCAACTCTGATCAAAAACTTATGAAGCACATATTTATGAACGACAACCAACTGTTAAATTTAAATTTAAATGCAAATTATAATTATTTTTTAACATACAACATAAATCCATGTTGATAGTAAACAATTAGGCATACGTATTAAATTATATTTTTCACTATATCTAGTGTGTTAAGATGAATAAAATATTTTTTAATAATATTATAGTGTCGATTTTTATAAGTCTTTAAAAAAAGAATTTGCCTAATAATTTGTGTGAAGAATACTCACTTTTAAACTCTTTTATAAAATAATTCTATACGCATAATTCTGAAAGTCTGCATAGAAACAAAATCTTTAGTAATAGAAATTTTTGGATTCCATATTTATGAAATACTTAAACAAAAAATCTATCTTAGTTTTGACTATAAAACTGGTCCCACACAAGTTTGCACCCATCAACAATTCCAATATATCCTGAAAGAAGGGAAGAAATTAAAATAACCGTGTCTTTCACTTTTTCTATATCAATTAATTTAACCGTTCCAACCGCGAATTAATATTTATTTAATATATTTATTTTAAAATTAAGACGTCCTTACATATAAAAATATTAACTAAATATTAATTCGCGTTTTAAACTGTTTAAACGAATTGATCTAGAATATATTGAATAGATTTTATCATGGGTACTACCAAAAGATGAATTTTTCGAACGGTGTTTTAATACAAATCGAGTTTTTCAAATACAACATACGTCGGATTTATTTATTTTCTAACGAGCGGGAATTCCCGAGATCCCGGGAAATTCAGAAAAAATCCCGCTGTCCCGGGAAATGAAAAAGTCCGGGAAAAGAAAAACCCTAGTGGCAATATACAAATTTAACACCTTATTTTGAACATCGTTCAGGTAATTAACAACTTATATAAATTCAAGTGTTAAAATTTGAAAACTTTACTACTCGAGTATCAAAGCAATGGTCTGGCACAATATCTGATCATATCTTATTATATATTTTTTAATATCTCCTGTAATATCTATGTATGTAGCTGAACAAATTAGATCTTAAAATTGGGTGTATCCAATAATATCGAATTAGGTCCTATTGTAATGGGGATAAACTAATACCAACTTAAACTTATATCTTAAAATTGCGTGGTTCAGTGATATCTAAGTTTATCCTTGATCCGAAAAATATCAGACCAAATTACATTCAGCAATATATTTGGGATTTGTTAAGATCTAAATTGATCTGAAAAATTGCAGAGCGAATTAGATCCAGCAATATAAGTAATTGGGGGCTTAGTAAGATCTAAATTGATCCGAAAATGGTAGATTTAATTGTATCTACTTGTAGAGTCAGAAATCGCCAGTGGTACAAAAAATAAAGCACTGGGATACCACTGGGTAACCACGGTGTTAAAAATAAATCACTGGCACTCATTTGAGACGCTTTGCCAGTGTTTGGAGAAGCGTTTTGCCAGTATTTGTTTTACAAAAATTTCGGTGGTTTATAAAAAAACCACTGCCAAAGAATTGGCTTAGAGTGATATGCTAAGGTTTGCAACCAGTGGTTATCCAGTGCTAGCTAGCCAATGCTACCAGTGGTGCAAAAATCAATGCACTGGTAGACCAATGATTTTATAAAAATGCTGAAGCTTCGTTAAAAAAGGTTTGTAGTCAGAAGGTTTCGAGTTCAAATCCGCTTGGAAACAAAAAATTTTTTTTGATTTTTTTTTATTTTAAAATTTTTTTTGTTTTATAAAATCAATTTTTTTGTTTGTGGGAAAGCTCCTTCAAGACCAACTTTTTTTGCTTCCCAACTCTGGCATATTAGTTACAAAAAATTGTTCGCCAGTAATAGCATTTTGGCACAGACAGTAGTAGGCCAGTTGTTATTACTCATTTATGTGTTTAGCCACCAATTATTATATGTGTCATTAGCTCAGTGGGTAGAGTAATCGTCTGCCAATCTGATGGCTTGGGTTCAAATCATGGCAAGACCAAAAAACATACATATGAATTTTTTTTTAAATTTTATTTTGGAAAATATATTTCGAGACCACCTATTTATTGGTTTTGCCAGCGTTTTGCCAACGTTGAAAAATTTTGTTTCTCCAGTGCTTTTCCGGCGCTTTTTAAACAGCCGGTCCTTTTGTCTAATGATGTTATCATTTTGGGAATGGGAAACACTTTTTGCCAGTACTTGTACCACCTGTTAAAGTGCTTTGCCACCGCTTTCTCGTTTGTATTTTTCTGACTGGGTACCTGTGTAAAATAATTGATGTGGCACAATATCTTATGATACCTAATTTGATATTTGCTCTAATATCTAGCTGATACAATTATATCTCAAAATTGGGAGGTTCAATGATGTGTAAGTTTATCCTAAGAGGTAAAATTAGGAACTAAATTGATCCGACAAATGGCAGATCGAATTAGATCCAGCAAAATATATTTGGCGATATATAAGATCTAAATTGATCAAGGTTGGCAACCGAAACAAAGCCGGTATTTCATTCGTATCGGTATTACCGTCACAGAAACGTTAATACGATTTTTTAATAACAAAAAACGATCAAATTAAATTACAATTTTGGATATTTTGTATTAAAAAAATTTATATCTTTCAATAAAAATCGGAATTTAATTTTAGGGGGGGGGGGAGGGGGTTAAAGTTGCCCCCCCCTTTTTCAAATGTTTATTGTGAATCAGCATAGGAAACCATGTGAATCTTCCATTTTAGGTATAGGATGTGTTCAGTGAACTTATGTAAAACACTACGAGGAACATTTTTCTGAAACATTTTAATCCTCTAACTCTTCAACTTACGGGTCTTTTTTAAAACGGTGCCAAAAAATTCCCTTTAACTGAAGAGTTAGAGGGTTAAAAAGTTTCACAAAAATGTTCCTCGTAGTGTTTTACATAAGTTCGCTGAACACATCCTGTACCTAAAATGGAAGATTCATATGGTTTCCTATGCTGATTCACAATAAACAATAAACTTTAACACCCTCCCCCCCTAAAATTAAATTCCGATGTGATCTTTCAAAACGCCGACACATGTGATTTTTTTTTTGTCTTTATCAGAATCCATTATCAGAACCCCGTAATTTTGTAAAAAATTCGAAATTATTGTACAAAGTTTCTACGATTTTTTTTATTTTCTGGCACTTTTTCTAGACAAGTCCACATTTTTCATATGACAACACTGCTTTTGTGCTACACAAAAAAAAAGAAAAAAAAAATTTTTCCTAAAATTACTAAAAATTTGTTTAAAAGTGGCCTGTGGAAACAGCAGGATATAATTGGTCAACATAAGTAAGATAAAAACAGCAAGAAAAAATCCGTTTAACAAAATGTTTGATATATTTTAGTTAATTGGAAATAACAATTTATACTGCTAAAATCAGCAAAAGTTGTTGCTGGCATCAGTAGTCTATATTTACTATACAGATTACATCACAAAATATTTAATATTTTAAAATTTGTTTCGATTTTTTTTTAATGTTAATAACAAATGAACCTTCGGATTCTGCTAAAATCAGCAGATACAGCAGACCGTAACGTAGGAATTGCCTTTTTAAATTTTTCGTTATATCTTTGGCATTTACAGTCGGGTCTTAAAGTATGATCTTAAAGTAGGAGTTTTTCTCTAAGGGCCATTGACCTCAAGTATCCCGTTCTAGTATTTACCCACCAGATCTCAGTACCTACAACCCAAATGTCAGAAAATTAAATAAAATAACCAATAAACTTTTGCTAAGGAAGTTTTTGGATAATTCCAGCAGCATTTTTTTTTATTTTATTGTTGCCGAACGTAGGGGTCGCGTTTTTAATTTTTTTTCATTGGATTTTTCCTTTATAGCATTTTTCCTTCGAGGCAAAAAAATTGATATATTACACTTTAAAATCCGACTGTAAATGCCAAAGCTATAACGAAAAATTAAAAAAGCGGCCCCTACGTTCGGCAAATAACTTCTTTTTTTTTAATTACCTTGCAAATATACTTCATATTCGAAGGTGTACCGCGTATTTTTTTTTTTTTTTTTTGTCTGTAAGGTGGTACGGTCTATTGTACAGGTTTATTGCTATGAATATGACACATTTTTAAGGGCTCATTTCTTTTTTTTGCTGGTGAGATGTATCATATTTTGAAATTGGGTCGCTTATGAGCATTTTCCAACTCTGATGCGGTACATAATTAAATTATATTGAACTTGAATAAATAATAAATACGTAGTACTAGTAATTCACCATTCACTTTCGTAATAAAAACTAATGAATCAGTGAATAAACAAATGAATATTTCCCTTAATTAACTAAATTATTATTTAGAATACATTGCAATTAATGCCAGTTTACACTATAAGATTTTCTGTATAATTTCACTTTCGTTCTACTTTAATAGATCTTATCGAAAGTCTTACAATGTAAACTAACTTTAAGATGAGACTCCACTTAACTCATTATTTTTGTAAATATGCTAAATCTAGAAATCTTGAAACAAATACTAACTACATGCAAACAATTTCTTAAGGGTCGTTAATATTTGTTTCACACAATCAATTAATAATTTTTATTGATAGAAATATTTTACAAAAAATATGTGTATGTTGGATTTTGCAAACAAACAAAGATGAATTTGAATAATAGTAACATTACACGTTTTAAAGACGATAGTTCTGAAACTGTTTTCCAAAAGGAATCTTAGAACAATGCAACAATAAAAACTAAAGTTTTCAAACACAAATATCTTATGGCTGTGTATAATCTAAATATTGAAAGGTAATACAAATTAATAAGTTAAATTATGCATAAATTATATCCATAAATAGTATTTAAAAATTCATTAATTAGAATTTTAGAAGTGACGGGATTTTCAATTCAAATTAAACAAAACAGTTTTGTTAGATTTGTGATAGGAAAAATTATGATTTTCATAAATTTATACATATTAAAGCAGGGTTGGTAAGCAAAACCACCAAAATAAAGTTGTGCATCTGATAGTCTTCCAATTAATTACCGTTATCTTTAAAATAACTTACGCTTACCCTAAAAATACCCTTATATAACGAAAATACCCTTCCACTTTAAATATTATTTCCGAAATAGCTAAAATACCGTTGCCCTTAACTCTTCCAGAACCACTATTTATGGTAAAGTATAATTGTAGTTAAACAAAAATCGGCTTTACCCAATTTTTTTATACTCTCCACACTGTTTTTGTTACAAATTATATAAAATAAATGAGTAAAAAAGTTAAGGTCGGGCATGCCGACTATATGATAACCTACACAAGTATGGTTACTCTTAACCAGACTAATGTTTGGATCCAAAATTCCAATGGGCTTGTGTCAAAATTTGTCTATAAAATGATATAAAAAATAGAATAATAGTAAAAAATTTTGATTTTACCTAATGTTAGGTATATTTAAGAGAAAATCGGAAATATAGTCCATATGGGCGATAGGTCCAAAGTCCTTGGGCCGACATAAGTCGGTGCACTATTCATCAAAATATCTTAATATTTGCGACCTGTAGCGTGCGCACAAGAATGCATGGACGGGCATCGTTAAATCGAAACAAAATGTGTTTCTGAGTCGACCGGTATACTAAAAGGTGGGTCTAGGTCAAATATTTTTTGGTGTTGCAAACATCAGCACAAACTTATTATGCCCTGTCGACGTAGTGTTGTAGGGTATACAAATTCTTGTTAAAATCAACAAAACTTTTTGCTGAATATTAGTAGACTGAAAACTCAAAAAATTTGCAGAGAAATTATATTTTAGTTTATTTTTTTTTCCCAAATTTTAAATCTAGAAATAGTGTTTTTGTGATGCTTTTGAAATTATTTAAAAAAACTTTGTAAAATATAGAGATGTCCAGACTTCCACATTGTCGACATGTTTTAATTAAAAATCTAAAAATATATAAAAATAATTGTAAATAAATTATAAACAAAAGAAAAACTTTGGTAATGGCTGCGATATACTCACTCGTTACCTTGTAATGATAACTCGTTACCTTCTGCATTATTTCAAAGCAAAAAGTAATGACTTACCGATCACTGATAACGTATTGCATGATTTATAAATACAAATATATTTCTGACCCCATCTTTTTAACCGTTAAAAATAAGATTGTGACTATAAAGAATTGCGCTTTTTCGTTTTGTGTCCTTTATCACATATCCGAATTTTTTAAAAATCTGAAAGCTGTTATTCTGTAAATTTCCTAGTGGGTTTTTTTTTATGAATTAAGTTACATAAAATAAATATTTTTATCAAGTGGAGATTGGCTATATTGCAGTGGTTACCAAATGGCCGCAAATGTGGCTATAAGGCTGGCGGCTATTGGGGCATGGACATACAGGTCGTTTGGACATGCCAGGATATTAGGCCTCCAGCGGGACTCCATCGGTGGTTGATAACCGCACCCCATAATCATCGATGAGGGATGGAAGAGTAGGGGGAGGCGTATATGTGAGTAGTTATGATTTTCGACTCTCCTTTAGGCTGCAGGATCAGTACAGTATTTTACAGGCTGAGGTAGTGGCCAAACAGCGGCCTATGTCTTGGATAAGATGTTGTAACGACGAGTTTTTTCCGTTAGCTGGGGTAAGCTCGCGGGTGTAGGGATCGTCAGAGAAATTTCTTTGACAGAGAATAAAATTTTAAAAACGTTATAAAATTTATTTGCTTATATCTATGTACATTAGACCGTACCTCAAAAAAAAAGTTCGCGTACACCCTCCAATATAAAGTATTTTTGCAAGGCAATTTCAAAAAAAATTTTTTTTTTTGCCTTTTTCAATTTTTCGTTATAGCTTCGGCATTTAAGAGATTAATCAGAACTGAGTCGACAACGATATGTGCTTTTTCATATATTTTGTATGAGAAGCAAAATGTCGCCATGTCGTCCGGCGATTTGTCGTCGTAATAGAATCTATTCTATCTTCGTGACGACACACTAACACACACTTAAAATATTTGTCAAAATGTTGCCATATTTTTAACTAATTAAGGGAACAGAGTTGCAGAAATTCGTATTAAAGTTGCAAAAATTCGTACTTTGTTTACAAAAAATTTATTTTTTTGACAGAAGAAATATAATTGAAAATAAAAATACATAATTTACCGCAAAAAAGTAAAATTAAATACAAAAAAATGTAAAACAACAAGAATTAATGCAAAAGCAATTGAATTGGTGAATAATTGTAGCGAAACAAATACAAACATATTCTTGTTTTGATTTCATTTTTTTCTAAACGTCATCAAATGTCGACGGTCGATTGTCGCTGAATTTAAATTAATCGCGACGACTTTTGCTGTCGTCGGTCGACAATCGACACAGTTGTGATTAACCTCTAAAGTTGGATTTTAAAGTGTGATGCTCGAGAGAAAAACATCGATGTATCATACTTTAAGATATCATACTGTAAATGTCAAAGATATAACGAAAAATGTAAAATGGCGACCCCTACGTTCGGCAGAAAAAATTTTTTTTGAAACCTTGCAAAAATACTCTATATTGGAGGGTGTACAGCGCACTTTTTTTTGCCTGTAAGGTGGTACGCTCTAATGTACATACAGACACCTAGAAATAACGGGGTGGGACAGAGAGGGACCTTGAAGGGAGAGCGACGACTTGTTTTCTCCTGAATCTCGGAAGTGTGAGCACGAGGGTTCTGTCCGCACAAATTCCCTCGGGACGTGACCAACGCTCGGCACACACTCACAAGACTTCAAACAATATCCACCGGACCTCGAATGGTTTCTCGCAGAACTTCAAAGGATGTGCGTAGGACCTCAAAGTTTGTTCGCAAGACTTCGAAGGATATTTGCAGGACCTCGGAGGATATTCGCATGACCTCGAAGGATATTCGCTGGACTTCGATGGATGCCAAAAGACCTCGAAGGATGTGGCCCACGCACAGCACACGTCCTTGTCAGGATGAGTCTCCAAGAGCTAGAAAGAGAAAGGATAATTAGTAATACCTTGTGAAGGCGTTGGCCAGCAACTGATCTAGATTTGTACGATGTGCTGCCTTTTATACCATTTTTGGTATAACCAATAAATACATATGTAGGTGGTCTGGAAATATATATTTTCCAAAATAAAATTTAAAAATTGGTCTTAAATGAGTATTTTATAGCAAGAAATTAAGCTTTTTCAATAGAAAACAAAATTTATTAAATTTTTTGTGAAGAATTTTTTTATATACAGTACACGGTTTGGAAGCAGAGTGTCAAAAATAAAATTTTTGCTGTGCTTTCGACTTAAATATATCCGTTAACTCATAAAAAAAACTCAAAATGCATAAAAACGCGTTTAAGACGAAAACTAACATATTCCTTTTCGTATGCACGTTAACTTTCGACACGGATAATTATCAGCGTTGAAAACTCAACGTTTATACACTTTCACATCTAAAGTAACTTAGTCGCGTTATTTCCTAAAAACTTTTGCTGATGTACGTTCGATAATAACGGAACAATTATAAACATAACCTGTTTAAAAATTTTTTATAGTACACTGGGTTTAATGTAGATTTGCTTTAAATACCTAACGTTGATATGCATGAGAAAAAAATACAGCTTTTGTAAAATTTCCAAAAATAAATATTTTAAAACAAACAAAATTTAAAAAAATTTTAAAAACATATTTAAATTGACTAAAACAATTGATAATGTCCACAAAATGAGATTGAAGCTTAAGCTATTCAAAAAGTTCGTTACTTTCGTCCAACAACACACAGGATTCCATAAGGATACCTTTAAAGGACATCGCCTTAACTTGAGGATTTTTCTGAAATTTGGTAAAAAGAATATATTTGGTATAAGTAGCAGAGCTTATAAGTTTGAATGATATACATTGAAGGTGTGGTGCGTTTTCGCACAATTTCCCATTTTTCGAAAAACGAAAATCGCTGCATCCTCTTAGGTAACAGCACAAAAAATGTAATTTTTCTACTGTAATTACATCTTGGTAAGAGAAAATTTATGCTTAAACCTGGTAATATTTATGCGCTAGTTTTTGTGATTCACTCTTAACCTCTTTTGGCCCATATCGCCTAAAGTAGGCAACGAAAAAAATGTTGTAGAAGAACTTATTGTTTATTTTTCGTAACACATGGTATAAATTTCATTCCAAAAAGCTTGGGCCGGTCAGAGGATTAAGTAAAATTCTAGAAAAATTCTTACGTATTGCTAGTTATGGCCATTAGTGATTTTTATTTTGTAACACTACAGACATTTTCATTTGAGTGAACGGCAAAATTAGTTAACGATTTATTGTAAAGAATTAACCCTTAAATGCATGGTGTAGCCATTTGGCAACATACCGGTTTTTTAATAAAAAAAACCCACTTAATGAACAAAACTGCATTTTTGGGCATTAGGGGCCCCTTCTGTACATACCCAGCAAAATCTTTCATTACCAAATAAGTTGTTATATAATAGAAATTCATAGCTCCGCACAACTTAATTTTTGGCGTCTAAACTCATTATTTTTGTTTGGCGTGGTCGTTTTTATAAGTAGTCACGCTTACCCGCTCGCTTACGAAAAAATAAGAAATAAGTAGTTATGAGATTTTGAATAATAAGTGGTTACACACATGCTTACAAAAAGTTGAATTATAAGTGGTTATCCGATTGATTGCTTACTTGATTCTTAAAAATAAGGAGTTAAGCAAATACTATTAGCTTAAGAAAATATGTACATTCAGAAAAATTTAAGTTTTCTCTAGTGTGTAATTTTAGGCCTCGTCATAAAAATTTAAATATAAAACATATTTATTTTTATTTTAAAATTTAACTGTGCAAAAAGTACTTATTTAAACTAGTACGAGTAAGTCATTATTTTATATTTAGAAACAATGAATACAATAGGCCGTTATTAGGAATGCATTATTTTATTTTATAAACAGTTAGAGTAAAAATCTTGGTTTTGCTCTGTATATTTGTGAAAAATCTAAAACACGCGTTTTTTTTTTACAAAAAGTGTAATATTCAAAAATATTTGTTTAAATATTTAAAGTGGTATTCTCGCAATAAAATTCATTTGGCGACAATAAATACATAAACGATAGTTTATAGATTTTTTTTGTTGTTTTTTTTTCATACACGTTAAAATAATCACCATTTAGCTATTTGGCAAAAAAAACATATTTTTCAATAAAAATCACTTTTTTTTAAAATAAATATTTTTTAGTATTTTTTTTTTAAATATACACGCTTTTAGAAATCATATATAAAAAAATGCATTTAAGGGTTAAGGGTGCAAATTTAATTTTTCTAATTTAGCAAAGATTAAATTAGACGTAATTAAAATAATAATTGTGTTCAAATTCGGCAAACATCAAATGGTATAAATCTAAATTAAAAAATTATGTAAAAATAGGTTTAAAAGCTTCCCATGAACATCATGGCCCATAATAAACAAAAAAACAGTTCCCTAAGATTTCCCCATAGTAACTATTTAAAATGGTAACACGTCACCCACCTATGTAGGTATTAATTATGTAGAATAATAAATTTAAGAATATATTTAAAGCAATGAAAGCAATTTCTATACTACTAAATATTTGCAAATACAGATACATAGATGGATTAAACTGGAAAATGAGAAAGGCAATCAGAAATAATATTGTGTAAGTATGTAATTATAAAAACTTTTTAATCGTGCTAAAAATGTGTCATTAAACTCAACGGTATGGTGACTTTTTTTTTTTGCAACAATTTTATTATGGATATATGTATGCATGTTGAGTGGGTTTTTTTCCAAAAACCCTTTACATAAAGGCAAGACAAACAATTCTTTATGAACAAATATTAAAATAAATACACAAAACCACAAATTTAATTGAATGAATTAACTCAAGAGATATACATTATTGTCTGTCCAGAATAAGAGCAGGAAGGCTAGGGGTTGCCGCTCTGAATTTATACTGAATATGTTTTACTGTTTTTAAAATAATACCAATAGAAAAAAATCTATAAAAAGTTTGATAAAGCTACGTACTAAAAATTTATTAAAAATTGCCTTACAGAAAAAACTGCTGATATTTAGGATAAATGCGGTTGGCTTTGTCGATACCGACAGTTACACGTTTTTATAAAAATTCGTTATGAAAACAACTGATGCAAAATTTTACTAGGTCACCTTATACATATATCTTCCAAATTACAATGCATTTGCCGTGAGAGTTACATTATTTATAATTTTCAATATAAAAAAATATCATTTTGCATGTTGGCTTTTTTCTACAACGCCAACCACCACAATCAGGCCCATTAACACATTTTTTTTGCTAAATATCAAGGTTGGTTACCGAAACGAATAACGGTAAGGGTAACGGTAATGGTATCAGATTTCGTTTGTTTAGGTAACGGTAAAGGTAACGGTATTTAAGACTGTTTCGGTAACGGTATACCGTTATCGAAACAGCAATACCGGTACGTACCGGTATTAAAAATTATGTTAAAAACATATAAAAACGAGTAAAAAGGTTAAAGTCGGGCATGCCGACTATACAATACCCTACACCAGTCTGGTGTATTGTTTGGATCCGAAATTCGAATGGGTTAAAATGGGGCTTGTGTCAAAATTTTCTATAATGTGAGTCAGCGTACCAAATTTCATTAAAATATCTTAATATTTGCGACCTGCAGTTTGTAACCAATCCAATTTTGGGGGGACCCTTATATGGGCACTAGTTCTAAACATGGACCGATGTTCACCAAAATCAATAGGCTTCGTCCTTGGGCCAACATAGGTCTATGTACCAAATTTCATCAAAATATCTTAATATTTGCGAAATGCAGCGTATAAACAATATAATTTTGGTGGGACCCTTATATGAGCACTAGGTCTAAACATGGACCGATGTTCACCAAAATCAATAGGCTGCGTTATTGGGCTAATAAAGGTCTGTGCATCAAATTTCGTCAAAATATCTTAATCTTTACGACCTGCAGCATATAAACAATATAATTTTGGTAGGACCCTTATATGGGCACTAGGTCTAAACATGGACCGATGTTCACCAAAATCAAACTTGTTCGTCCTTGGGCCAACATAGGTCTGCGTACCAAATTTCATCAAAATATCTTAATATTTGCGACCTGTAGAGTGCGCACAAGATTGCATGGACAGACAGACAGACGGACGGACGGACAGACGGACATCTTTTAATCGAAATAAAAAAAAATTCTGAACCGATCGGTATACTATAAGGTGGGTCTACGACCAATATTTTTTGGTGTTACAAACATCAGCACAAACTTATAATACCCTGACCACATAGTGGTGTAGGGTATAACAAGTAAAAACATGGCATATTTTTAATTTTAAGTACTGAAAATACGGATTTTAAGCTATAAATTCAATACTGGTAGTTTTAATAACTAAAATTATTATCTATAAATTTTTTGTAAAAAAAAACACTCAAGATTATAAAATAAAAAATAAAAAAATTGTAATTTTTATATAAAACGAGTAAAAAGGTTAAAGTCGGGCATGCCGACTATACAATACCCTACACCAGTCTGGTGTATTGTTTGGATCTGAAATTCGAATGGGTTAAAATGGGGCTTATGTCAAAATTTTCTATAATGTGAGTCAGCGCACCAAATTTCATTAATATATCTTAATATTTAACCAAGCCAAGCCAATTTTGGGGGGACCCTTATATGGGCACTAGTTCTAAACATGGACCGATGTTCACCAAAATCAATAGGCTTCGTCCTTGGGCCAACATAGGTCTATGTACCAAATTTCATCAAAATAGCTTAATATTTGCGACCTGCAGCGTATAAACAATATAATTTTGGGGGGACCCTTATATGGGCACTAGTTCTAAACATGGACCGATGTTCACCAAAATCAATAGGCTTCGTCCTTGGGCCAACATAGGTCTATGTACCAAATTTCATCAAAATATCTTAATATTTGCGACCTGCAGCGTATAAACAGTATAATTTTGGTAGGACCCTTATATGGGCACTAGGTCTAAACATAGACCGATGTTCACCAAAATCAATAGGCTGTGTTATTGGGGCAATATAGGTCTGTGTATCAAATTTCATCAAAATATCTTAATATTTGCGACCTGCAGCGTATAAACATTATAATTTTGGTAGGACCCTTATATGGGCACTAGGTCTAAACATGGACCGATGTTCACCAAAATCAATAGGCTGCGTTATTGGCCCAATGTAGGTCTGTGTACCAAATTTCATCAAAATATCTTAATATTTACGACCTGCAGCGTATAAAAGGTATAATTTTGATAGGACCCTTATATGGGCACTAGGTCGAAACATGGACCGATGTTCACCAAAATCAATAGGCTGCATGATTGGGCCAATATAGGTCTGTGTACCAAATTTCATCAAAATATCTTAATATTTACGACCTGCAGCATATAAACAGTATAATTTTGGTAGGACCCTTATATGGGCACTAGGTCTAAACATGGACCGATGTTCACCAAAATCAATAGGCTGCGTTACTGAGCCAATATAGGTCTGTGTACCACATTTCGTCAAAATATCTTAATATTTACGACCTGCAGCGTGTAAACAGTATAATTTTGGTAGGACCCTTATATGGGCACTAGGTCTAAACATGGACCGATGTTCACCAAAATCAATAGGCTGCATTATTGGGCCAATATAGGTCTGTGTACCAAATTTCATCAAAATATCTTAATATTTACGACCTGCAGCATATAAACAGTATAATTTTGGTAGGACCCTTATATGGGCACTAGGTCTAAACATGGACCGATGTTCAAACAAATCAAACTTGTTCGTCCTTGGGCCAACAGAGGTCTGCGTACCAAATTTCATCAAAATATCTTAATAGTTGCGACCTGTAGAGTGCGTACAAGATTGCATGGACAGACAGACAGACGGACGGACGGACGGACGGACGGACGGAGGGACGGACGGACGGACGGACAGACGGACATCTTTAAATCGAAATAAAAAAAAATTCTGAACCGATCGGTATACTATAAGGTGGGTCTACGACCAATATTTTTTGGTGTTACAAACATCAGCACAAACTTATAATACCCTGACCACATAGTGGTGTAGGGTATAATAATAAATACCGGTAAAATACCGGTAACTACCCATAAAAATAACGGTATCGGTAACGATAACGGTATTTAGAAATTTTTTTAGAGGTATCGATAACGGTAACGGTATTCAATTTGAAACGGTATTTTAGCGATAACGGTATTATAACGATAACGGTAACCAACCTTGCTAAATATTGTATTGGTAAGATAAAAAGAAAATAACTAAATATATGAAATTTTAGTTAAGTTTGAGTATAATTTTAGTTAATTGAAATACACTGTGCAACACTAGTTGGTGGTGGTAGGTTTTAAAATTTTATAGCAGTGTTTTGTCATAAATGTAATTGTACTTTTAAGGTAGGTTTTGTGTGTAATACAATTTTACAAGGAATATTTCAATACACTCAAAAAAGTTTGTCGATAGAATCCATTGAAAATGATAGTTAAAATAAAGGTATATGTGACGCGCAAAATAGAAAGGGACGTAAGGGTAAAAACCGGTTTTGTTCAGGAGAGCCATTTTAAAGATTTAAATACGTGTATCTTTGGTGTACCATCACTGAGCGTGTTGGTATTCGTCTCATTTGAAAGCGACACATCTCACGACGTCAGAAACGTGTTGGTCAACTTTGAAAACGCGCGTAGGTCGTCCCTACCTCTTGTTTTGTGTATTTGGTTTTTACTGTTTTCTACCTAGCGCGCTGTTTCCATGAGTTTGATATCAATTTTGCTCGCGGTTTTTCCAATCCAGCTTTATTTTCTGAAATTATTACTTGTGAATTATAATAAATACTCATTTATAATTCTTTTAAATCGTGAATATCACTCTGTTAGTACGAAAATTTTTTTAGAATCGTCGACTTCACTTTCATAAAACGCGCATATCTCTGGGAGGGAACACTTTTGGGGCATGGGATCGGTCTCATTCGATGCTCAGATGTTGTCCACATAAAAAAAAAAAAAATTGATTTTTTACCCTTAGGTCCCTTTCTCTATGCGCTGTCACATATACAGTTCAAAAGGCGACAAAGACCTTTAAAATAACTAAAACTAAAGAATGTATTAAAAATAACTAATAATGTCGTAAAATCAACTGACCAACTTTACCCATAAAAATTTTAAAGCAACTGACAAGATTGGTAAAACTATTGTTTTAAACCAGGGTTGGCAGGCAATACCGCTAAAATACCGTTATCGATTCAAAACCCTTTCAACTGACTACGGTTATCCCTAAAATACCGTTACCGAAATACCGTTATCCTTAAAATACCGTTACCGAAATAACTGAAATACCTTTATCCTTAAAATACCGATACCGAAACAAATGAAATATCGATACTCCTAAAATACCGATACCAAAATAAATGAAATATCGTTACCCCTAAAATACCGTTACCGTTATTTTTAATTTTCTGCTTTTGGTAATTGCATGTGGTTATTGAGTATTTTTCGTACTTTAAGTTGGTATATTGGTTCTGTTTTTAATCTCGTTTATTTTTTGTAAAAAAATTTCGGGATACATCGAAATAACTGACTACCGTTTTCTTTAAAATACCGTTACCGAAATAATCAAAAAACCGTTAACCTTAAAATACCGTTACCGAAATAACTAAAAAACCGTTATCCTTAAAATACCGATACCGAAATAAATGACATTGCGTTACCCTTAAAATACCGTTACCGAAATAATCTCAAATAGCGTTACCCTTACCGATAACCGCATCGTTTCGGTTACCATCCATGTTTTAAACAGTAAATTTTTTTAATATTAGCTCTGTTCCACGTACGTACGAAAAGCGTTGCTTTTGTCAAAACTGAGTGTAACTTGTTGTTGCTTCGGGTAAATTGGGTTCCCGCGGTAACAAGGTGAAACAGATCTATTATTAAAGTATATTCGTATTCTTCTTATTTTGGTTACAAAGAGAAATGTGTAATTACTTCAACCTACTTGAAACTTAAAGTAAAAATTTAGTTATTACATTTTTATGTACTGGAGATGCAATAGAATTTTCTGATTTTTATTTGCGATCTAAGAATATATTGAAAGCCAATAAAAATATTTATATATAACCACATATTTTTTTATTTTTCCTATGCTGGTGCGTAATTAACACTCATTACCAGATAGTAATGTTGTAATGATTTTCTACACCGGGTTTGTAGTGCTGCAACGAACACTTTTATAAATTATTAAAATCGGTACGTGTTTTGACCTAGTCGCCATAGAAATCATATAGCGGAGCTTAAATAGTATTACCAAAACCGAAGCGATTTTATGCATGAATCAGATAATCCTCATTCCCGGCAAAAAAAAAATCCGGGTCCAACTTTGACTCAGTTCTCCTCGTTTTTGAATACCAAAAACCTTTACATATTGCGAAAATTGCGCTTTCGTTGTTTTTCATTCCTCGGTATAAAATTGGGTGTGCGATTTCAAGTTAAGAGGTTAAACGAGTACATATAAATAAATCTGTAAATAAGCAGAAAAAGCAATTAAAAATTACCCGGCTAAAAATCGGCATATATGGATTCATACAGGTTTAATGTATGCTCGTGCTTGCTCATTAACCTGCATGCTTTTCCATAAATGGATACATAAATCTCCATACATGCACCCATATATCTTCACACATTTGCATTAACGAAATTTGAGGTAATATCTACATGTATGTTCATGTATTAACATCCATGAACATGCATGAAAATGTATGATCATACATGCAGATATTACCTCAAATTTCGTTAATGCACATGTATGAACATAAATGGATGCACGTATGATGATTTATGTAACCATGAATGGCCATACAAGCATGTTTATGAGCATCCATGAACAAACATTAATCCTGTATGGATCCATATATGAAGATTTTTACCTGGGTAATTAAATATTACCTTGCAGAAAAAACTGCTGAAATTAGCAATTTTATTTGCTAACTAATAGTAAAATAAGAATAGCAAAAATAAAACAGTTAAATTTGCAGAATTTTAGTTCTATTTAAGTTAACTTTTAGTTAATTGAAAATGACAAATTATACTGTAAAATCTAAATATTAGTAGACTAAAAATATAAAAAACAAACTGTTAGATCTATAAAATTTTTGTTATTTTTAAGCTAAATCTAGTCGAATGCAACTAGCAGTCTATCCTGCTTAAGTCAGCAGAAATATTTGGTAAAAAAATTTTAAGCTGTTATTTTCAAATAGCTCGATTTTTATTCGCATTAAAAAAAATCCAATAAGAAAACTTTGAAGATTTAAATTTTTTGAGAATTTTCTCTTAATTTTTAAAAGGGGGTACCGGGACGCTGAAATGGATTTTACTCAAAAGTTCCACAGCCTAACTAAAATTTTTGTTCAGGGAAATAATTTCAAAACCATTAATTCAAGTAAAAAAATACAAAAAATAAGGAATTAATTTCTTCGAAGCTCTGGTTACAAACAACCTGTTGTAATCTTATGCTCACTACTAAAGAGGTAATAGATGTGATAAAAATCATCATTATGATTACAATAATAATCATCAATTGTGAATTATAAAACGTAACTACACTAAACTAGCTTCTGGTCAAACACCGACGGAACCATCGTAATTGTTTGTTTATCATGCACTCGTAATAACCCAACAAACATTTGTGACGTATTAAATAATTTGTTTTGTTTCCTTCAAACTTGTTGGTTGACTGTCGGTATTTCAACTTTAGAGCTAAATAATGAATGCTACTTAAATGTAACTCTCTGTTTGTGTTTGTGTTTTTATTTTCATTTTCTTCTTCATACTCAGGTCTCGTGCCAGAATGTACTGAGACTGACTAATTCAAAAAGTTTATCTTAGTTTTTGTTGTATTCTGTAAATACGTACGTACGAATGAATGGAATGATTTTAGTTTGAAAATTTTGTGTATAAAAGTAAGTCTTCGGCTGAGGTTCTGATTAGTATTTAAACCGCTGTTTAGTTTGTAACGTTTAAAGGTGTAAAAGATAAAAAAATCTTGAAATTAAAAAATTTAAACAATTTTGTGGATTATCAAATAAAAAAACAAAAATTAAAAAAAAAAAAAAAACAAATTAAAACTATAAAAAACTGTGAAATTTTAGTGCAGAAATTAAATTTTGAAAGAATCTTAAAACATTAAAAAAAAACTATTCTTTAAAAAGTTTAAAATAACAAAACAATTAAGTAAAAATATTAGTGCTTGTTTAACGATTAACATTACTATTAACAAAAATAAAAAGTATGTATTAAAATTTTTATAATATAAATTATAAAAAAAAAATAATAATTATAATAAAAGGACATTAAAAATAAAGGAACTGCTTAAAAGTAGACATTTTTAAAGAGAAATAATTTAAAAACAACGCTTTTTGACAGTGTTTTTTTAAGTCCATCCTCTTGCATCACATTTATTTCATCTCAGTTGGAATACACTGAACACAAATTTGTCTAAAATTTCATTATCGGTTGTGAATATTTTCGACTTTTAGGATCTTTAGCAGTTTTGGCCCAATTGAGCCTTAAAAAAATAAAAACTTTTTATTGTTTGGAAGTCTGCAGCATATAAGCTTCTATTTAAGTATAATAATGTCTTTTAATATTCAAGGATTCTCTAAATTCTCTAATTTTCTATTCAGAAAATTCCACTACAGTTAATAGATTTAATTCTAACTACAGTTAATAGATTTAATTGTTTTATCAGATCGAAATAAACAAATTCAAAGTTATATTGACTACAAAAATTTTGGAAATTTTTTCGTAATAAAAAATATTAAAATTTAGGTTGAAATATTGATTTGTTTTTCAAATATGTCATTACATACTCAATTGTTCAATTAAGAGTCTAATTTATGTTTTATTATAAATCAAAAAAAAAAACCAATTAATTTTAGTAAAAATTATAAGGACTAAACTATTGATTTTCTGTAATCCTTACAGAATCCTGCAAATATCCTTGAACATTTTAAGACATTATTAAACTAAAATAGCAGCTTAAATTCTGTAGATTTTAAAACTATAGGACGTTTTTAACATTTCAAGGTTCAATTTAATGGTATTGAGTCAAAACTGCTAACAGCAGCACGGCTTTAAAAGCCTAAAAGTCGAAATTTTTCGGAAACTGTCCGATCGATTTTCAAAATTTTGCCACATTTGTGTTCAAAATTAAAAAAGCAGTATAACAAAAGAATAATTTCCATTATGATTATATTTAACCCTCTAACCGGCAAGCCCGCCTCCAGGCGGGGTATATTAAATTGACCACAAATGCACCAAATGAATATTTTGTAATAAGAAATTAAGCTTTTTCAAAAGAAAACAAAATTTATGAAGAATTTTTTTGTATACAGTGCACGGTTTTGAAGCGAGAAAGTGTCAAAAATAAAATTTCGTAAAATTTCGAAAAATAAATATTTTAAAACAAACAAAATTTTCAAAATAAAGTCCTTATTTTGGTCCAAGGACGCACATCATTCCATAAGGATACCTTTAAAGGTCATCGCCTTAAGTTGAAAACGAATGGGCGGATTTTTCTGAAATTTGGTAAAAAGAATACATTTGCTATAAGTAGCAAAGCTTATGAGTTTGAATAATATATGTGACAGCGCATAGAGAAAGGGACCTAAGGGTAAAAAGTCAATTTTTTTTTTTTGATGTGGACAACATCTGAGCATCGAATGAGACCGATCCCATGCCCCAAAAGTGTTCCCTCCCAGAGATATTCGCATCAAGGAAAAATAAAGTAAATCTACTTCTTCGAATTCGTCCACCATTTCATCCTAAAACAAACAGTAAGAATGTTATCAGTCTTAAATTATTTTCGGGAATAACATAATAAGGTTGTGAAAAAATTTTCGTACTAAGAAAGAGGAATAATTTATGCTTAAACCTAGTAATTTTTCCTAGATTTACTCTTAACCTATTTTGGTCCATATCGCCTAAAGTAGGCAACGAAAAATAATGTTGTAGATAGGGTATTCAATCGATTAATTGTTATTCGGTTAATCGAAAAATTTTTCTCAAAAATTGTTCGAATAATTTAAAATGTCCAAATTTCGAATAACGAATAATTTGAATAATTTCATACGATTAATCAAAATTGGTGGAAAATTACAAAAATGTTTAAAAAATATAAATTTTTTATTAAAGTAAATCTGCAAAAACTCAAAACTTTTTTCAAAAATTGTGATAAATAATTTGCTGTTTGCTTATACCTATCCGGATTTCATTCTGCCCTAAGAAAATAATTAAGAGACGACCTTTTAGAATTTCTAGAAATATTTGTTAAATTCAACTCAATGAGAATTTCATGTTCTAAGTAGAAGGGTTAATAAATATCATCATTCCCAAAGAAAAAATAGAAACAACATAAAATTATTACAGTTTGCTTTGTCATCTTCCGAATTTCTACCCTGTTTTTGTGACTTATCTAGTAAAGTAGTGGTATCTATTTATGTATAATAAATTTTTAATTATTTTTTACGACTTTTTAAAAGTTTATATTAAATGAAAGCATTAATATTTATTGTAATTAATGATTATTAGAATTATTAATTATAATTAATGCTCAATGTAATAAAGCTTGTTTAGTGAGCACTCTGAATTAATAAAGGGTTACAGAAACGTAGAGGGAAAATAAATTCTCAACAAAATTCCTCACTACATTTACGTTTTTATTTATTCAATGCATACGAAAGAGATACAAATTAATGTACGAGGTCTTATATTCTTCCTTCGGGTGTGGTTCTCCCCAATTTGGATAACATTTTAATATGTGAAAGCGGGGACAGAAAAAATAAAAATATTGACAAAATCTGATCTCAATTATTACATTTTTTTTTATTTTTATAATTTTCAGAAGAGTTACTGAATTTATTTTTGTTCCTTTATTTAAATAAATTTATTAAAAACACAAGTGTATGTAGATTATTTTACAGAAATTTTTTTCGATTAATCGATTAATTTTAAAATTTTGTTCGATTAACCGGTTAAGAAAAAACCCCAAATAATTATTTGCACGATTAATCGATTAAAATAAAAATCCGATTAATTGAATACCCTAGTTTTAAAAGAACATATTGTTTATTTTTCGTGAGGAACACTTGGTATAATTTCTTGTCTTTAACTGATAATATATTATAGATTCAAAGAAAAACAATTGAAATTTTATGAAACCAAATGAATGATTTAATTACAAAATTGATTACAAGAAACAAGTTGAGACATATTTTGATAGAATAAATTTGATTAACATTCTTGCAAAAGGGTGATATTTAAAAATTAGTTACACAGAGAGAATTTTTGGCCAATAAAGTTGATAAAACTTTTGCAATAAATACAAGGACAAATTTTTTAATATTAATGATAACACAGGATAACAGAATCTTAACTTTTAAAAATTAATACAGTTCTGACCATCAACTCTATATATTTAAATATTAGTCAACTCTATTAGTTAATCCAACTGTTAATCAAAAAGATTAAAATAAGGTTTAATCGACATGTTTAGTGCTTGATCAAGCGGTTAATCCGACTTTTACGAGATTAACATTGGTGTCTAAATGGGGTACAACCTAGGAATACACTTAATTGTGACAAAATAATTCAGTAGCTGCAACCACATCGTTCAGTTATCAGGAATTCGGTTATCATAATAAATCTGTTTTTTTTAAGCACACAGTTTGGTCAAAGAATTTAGAATAAATACATTTAAAAACAGTTAAGGTCATAATCACTTTTAAATTTTATAAATGTTTTACAAAACATAAAATTAAATAAACACAAAACATTCAACTTTAATTTCACAATTACAATTACAAAATTAACATAAACAGTGAATGTTTTTTATCTCTATTTTTTTTTTAACATAAATCAAATTAAACGATAATTGGGTGAACAAATGCAGCGATAATCGTAAATGACAAGATAATTGAACAACTACAACATTGTATGCACAATGTGCAATGATAATATTTACTAGTAGATGGACAATAGGAACGACATTTACTTCGAACTTCAAATTCTTAAGATCATTGTTTTGTCAAAAAATTAACAAATTTAGCGTCTTTGTTTGGGTTGGTCAATATAAATACAGAATTTTGGCTGCACTTGCGCAATGTTTTATTGTTTTTAAACAATAAATAACTCTAAAGTTCGTTAACACCGTAATGTACGTAAATAGTAAAGTATAGTTTTGAGGCTTTTAATAAAAAGCAGTTGCCATATAAATGATTAAATAAAATTTTATTAATTTTTAAAAGTTAGTTGAACTAAAATATTTATGAAAAAATATTTTTTTAACTTTATAAAGAGATACGAAGAGACCATTTACATTAATGTAATATAATTTTTATTGCATAAATTCATATTAAAAAAGAATATTTAAGAAATTCGATCAGTTTACGAATATTTCCTCTCCACACAGGACAGCAAAGAAATTATGAATTCTTCACTGTAGAATTTTTTGTGCGGATTTGGAATTGTGGTAAACACATCCCTGCTCTAACAAGGAAGGTGTTTCAACTGATAATCTCCGATATTGATGAAATTCGGATATGTTGTAAAAATAAGAATTGTTATCAAATCAAATATTTACAAACACTACTCCCTCTTTCATCCGTCCCATAACCTACTTTCCTAATATCTACACAGCAGGGATGAAAATGATGTTACAATTGAACTATTTTAGTACAAAAGAATTAAATTTTAATCAATGACGGAATTCACAGTTTGTACTAAATTAAGTACTAAATTAGCATTAGTCGTAAATTTGACAATTTTTATGGGTTAAACCTCGAAAATAATGCTATTTTACAACGACAGCACGTTAGCACTTAAACTGTGAATACCCTTAATATAAGTGGAAATAAATCTGACTTTGATTATTTCAAGTCAATATGATAATTTTTGCGAATTATTTCAAAATTACATTTTTTATGGTCCGTAGTACACAGAAAAAATTATTGCCAATAAAATTTCAATTAAAATTTCATTCGATTTCAAATTAAATTTCAATTGAAAGTTTAATCATATCAATTAAATTTTTAATTGAAAATGATTATGGTGTCGAAAAAATATTTAAAAAAACTTTTACGTCCGATTACTGAATATCCAGGATTTTAATATTCGTTGCGAAAAATCACATTATTTTGAATTATTCATATTTTTACTTTTATTGCACATAAAAAAATTACAAAAGTATGTCTCAAATCAGATAAAAACATAAGAAAACTAATAAATATATATTAATAATATTTATTATATTACATATTTTAATAAAAGCGCCATAACTTAATTGAAAATTTTGACGATTTTCGATTAAATTTTTAATTGATATGATTAAAACTTTAATTGAAAAATTTTTACAGAAAAATTTAATTGATATAACGATTTTCTTAATTGGTCCGAATTGAATTAAATTTTTAATTGTATTTACAAATACTTTAATTGAAACTCAATTTAAATTTTTTCTGTGTATCTTCCAAAAAACGCTTTGTTTAAACCCGTCTCTTTAGCATTTTTTTTTAATGAAAAAATTTAATAATAGTTGATTTTTTAATTGGTAAGTACATGTTTTTCGTTTAATTTGAGATCGTAATAATAAATTTTCTTAAAATTATTTTTCTATTGAAAACAAAGACGACAAAATTTAAAAGTAAATTATAGAGAATAGAACTTGAAAAAAAATCGATTAGAGGCAGCAGGTAGGTCTCGCTAAAACACCCATTTTCAGTATCCCTGCCCTCACGGGTTAATAACTGTTGACGATCAATTTGTATTGAGTGTGAAACAAATCTGAAGCAACACACAATTAGACTAAAATCAATGAAATTTTAACAATGCTATTTTTATTTTCCGTTATTATTACTATTTTTGCCATATTGTTTGCTTAAAGAACATTTAGATGCGAGAGAAAACTCGCGAGACTTTGCGAAAATGCAGCTCTGTCGAAGTCTACGTCTAATCTCTAGATCATTGATAGTTTCTGTCACACACAATTTTTTTAATTAGTACAAATTTTTAAAACGCCTTGTTATATTATTGAATATTTCAGTTTATTAAATGTATTTTTTTGGTAACTGAAGAAAAAAAAGCAAATGCTTGGACCTTAGAGATGGTACTTTTGCGATAAAAATTAGTGCCAACAAAATTGAGATGACAAATTTAGCTCAAACTCCCGTGTAGTAGAGTTGTGTCGTTCATGAACGAACTAGTTCATTTGAACGGTTCATTTCATTGAACGATAGACATCGTTCACCATTATTCGTTCTTTTCGTTCGATCGTTCATTTCGTTCTTTTTTTTAGTCATAGAAAATTTGTATCCCTTTCTTATTAATTTTATTACAGAATTAAATGTTTTTCTTAATAATTTAAAATTTTTAATGAAATTGTAATTTTCTGACGCTATTAGTCTATGCACAATAAAATTAATATAAACTTGTAACATGTAGTGCGCCAATAAATTGTCGAACGAACGACACCGTTCACGAATCACTGTTCAGACACAGCTCATGACAAAAAAGAACGATACCAAAAAAGAACGATTGAACGATTTGAACGAACTAGTTGACACGGGGGCAGGTGTCTTTGGACCCAGATTCGAACGTGTTCTCCCAATGGGCAAGTACCCCTCCGTCTTTCAGGCGGAGATTTTCGCCATCTGCGTATGTGTGAAAGAGGGCATGCGGAGAGGCACGGTTAGATCCCGCATCTACATTCTTTCTGACAGACAGTCTGCGCTAAAGGCTCTAGAAGTATCATCTGGTCTGGTCATGGAGTCTATGGGAATTCTAAACGAACTCGGTAGGAACAACTCACTTATACTGGGATAGATTCCTGTTCATGAAGGGCACGAGGGTAACGAAAGGGCTGATTATCTAGCCAATTGAGGAGCCCGTCGATCCTTCATCGGCCCGGAACCATGCTTTGGGATATCCAGGGGGTACGCTAGGGAAAAACTCAGGCTACGGAGAGGGACTGAGTTTGCTAAGCATTGGGAAACTTCTGCTGGCCAAAGACAGGCCAAAAGATTTATTTCCTTGTCCAGCGGAGTATCAAGGCGGCTATTGTCACTCGACAGCGGTAACCTTACAACCCTGACGGGATACTTAACTGGGCACTGTGGGCTCAGGTACCAGCTTCATAAACAGGGCCGGTCAGACATTGATGTTTGCAGGTTTTGCGAGCTGGAAAGTGAGACATTGGAGCATATTCTCTGCGAATGTCCGAGACTGTGTGACAGGAGAATCAGATTTCTGGGTGACCGTTTCGTGTCATCTTTGGACGTTTGGGGAAATTCTCCTAACGGGATTATTGGCTTTATTGGCAGCCTGAATCTCTAGGGAACTCTAGGCAGCACAAAAGATATATATTGATCGCGGTGAGTAGTGCCTTCGTATCTAATGACCTGCAGCGTGTAAAAAAGCGAATTTTGGGGGGACCCTTATATGGGCACTAGGTCTAAACATGGACATAGGCTTCGTCCTTGGGCCGGTGTACCAAATTTCATCAAAATATCTTAATACTTGCGACCTGTAGAGTGCGCACAAGAATGCAGGGACAGACAGACAGATGGACGGACGGACAGACGGACATCGTTAAATCGAAATAAAAAGTGATTCTGAGTCAATCGGTATACTAAAAGGTGGGTCTAGATCCAACACTTTTTGGTGTTATAAACATCAGCACAAACTTATTATATCCTGTCCATGTAGTGGTGTAGGATATAAATACCCTAACGAAATTATTTACTTCCTTAAATCACGCTATTTTCATTACTTTTTTTTAATTCCCGGTTTGTTTATGGTATTAAACGGATTTTTTATGTTCCAGTTATAGCTTTTAATTAAACACTCGTAATTTTTAAAATTATTTTGTTTTTAAGTACTTTTTCGGAACTGTCCGTGGACTTCCTACGATGCAGATACGGCTTATTCTGCTGACGAAAATCGTTCTGCACTATTTTATCTTTGATGTGCGGGAACATGAAAAAGTCATTGGGTGACAAGTCAATACAACACAGTGTGTTTGTTATCCTAAATTTTTTTATTTTATATGATTTTACAAATCCACTCTAGTTAAAAGTTGAAGTTATAAAGTTTCTGAATTCACAACAGACACTCACAATGTGTCAACTTTTAACAGAACAACAAAACTGCTTGAATAATTATCGTACAATATGTAGTTTATTTGAATTTTTTACTTTCAAATGTAACTAAAAAAACAATGATAATAACAACAATAAATGTTAAATTTATGTAATTTAAATAGTTAGATTGTATGTATAGTTAGATTCAATGTATAATTGTTTAGAATTGTGTATTTTAATGGATAAATATTAATGTTTTAAACAAATTATAGAATACTCGTAGAAATAAAAAACTATCAAATTATAATTGATTTAATGTACCGCAACAAAATGTTAGTAAAATCAAATTTTATTAAATGTTCACCTTCGCTAGTTTGGATGATGAGGAGAAATCTTCAATTTGTTTCGTTTTTTTTTTTTTGTGTTTTGTTTGCTGTTGAAAAACTGTAAGTGCAACTGTGGCAAATCAAGGTCAATAGTTATTTGCGCTTTTTTGTAATTTTGCAATTTTTTTCTGCTCTTCAAGAACCCAAACAATTCTAATTTTAAGCATGGAAAATTTGATGGAGTGTAATTATTGGATTTTATAATATGTTTTGTTTATATGCTTAACATGTATAATTTATAAATTACTCGTACTAAATGGCAGTGCGGCTGATTTGTTGGTGGTGATGTTGCACAAAACTGGGCAATATTTGTAGTACATAAATATAAAATGCATAACAAATCTCTATGGCGCCGATTTAGAAAAAACAACAATTTCCTTTGCAGTTTTGTTTTTTTTTTTGTATTTTTCATAATTTCTAAAAAAAATCTCAATTATTTGAACTACAAATTCAGATTGTCCCCTTTATTTTGATGAATTTTATTTTTAAAACAACATTTATATATTCTTTCTCTTTCTTTGCAATTGTGACGTTTCGCTGGCCAGTTATAAAAAAACAAAAAAATAAAACATTTACTTCCGAATACAAACATTCCACAAAAGAATTTAATACATTAATATAACTAAATATGTTTATCGTCGTCTGTTCTCCAAAAAGTCCTATCTACATTTTTAGTAAATATTAAAACGGCTTGGTAAGAACTGCTGTAAATTTTAGATAGAAGTTTGTTATTTAGTTAGTAGCTTTAATCAACCATATAAGGCCCTAAGGGCTCGGTTATGTAATAGATGAATTAATAAAAAAAAAAAATCCTATGGGACGCTTGCCAGTTTCAGTATTAATAATCCAAAATAGGAGAGATCACGAATTTCCTCATGTGAGAAATAATGTGTTTGAAGAGAACAACTACACATATGGTCAAAATAATAAGTACAGCCTGAAATATTTCTTTTAAAGGCTCGTAGCCGAAAATTTATTTAAATTAAAAGAAAAAAGGAATAAAACCTCTGTTCCGAAATAACATTTCTATGATTTTTTTGTTCCAAAATAAGATTAATATTTTGCTAAACAAAGTGTTTTTATTCAAATAAAAGAAAATAATTTAAAATAACAGTTCATATACCACTATTGTGGTAGAAAAAATAATATTGTATTGTAAAAAAATTAATGAACAATATTTTGACGAGCTGTTGCTAATGTCTCTTCGCTGCATTTAATAGCAACCAGTAAAAGGCCATCTCGGCGAAGACTTTCTTTACCCATACGTCGAATTTTTTAATTATTACCATCCTTGTTAAGCATTATAGATTCCATACATGTTTGTAATGTCAAAAATACGTTTTCTAATTTATCTGAATGCTGTTAATTTTTTCACACAAAATCAACGAATTATTTTAATTCTAATTTTCAACTTTGACATCGAATTAAAAAAAAAATTGGAAAGCTATAAATTCAGAATCAATGATATACTAACAACTATCCAAAAAAAAATTAGTTTTTTTAAAAAAACCTCCATAATCCCAGCAAAATATAGAAATGTTGACCTCATTTCGGAACAGAGGTAGTACTATTTTGTTTGTTATAACATTAGCAATAAAATAAATACTAAAACAATAACAATAACAAAAACCAACAAAAATTAAATTCAGTCTTGTTCAAAAAGTAAGTAAATATATATATATTTGTTCCTTTTACTCCTGCAAGGAGCATAGGGCCGCAAAAAATAATTAATCAAAAAACATTGGACAAAATAATAAGTAAATTTAGTTAAAATATGCAAAACAGTAAAAATTCTTTTTTTTCTGCTAAATTGAGTAATTTTAGCTGAGTTTCGTTAAAAGCCGGTATACTACCATTATTTTCAATTATTTTGTTAACTCTTTTTGGCATGCTGGCAATAAGCTTCCTGCAGGTCTCTACTGGTATTTCATACCAAGTTTTTTGAACAAAATTCCTTAACTGATCGTTATTTTTAAAAACCTCCTTTCCAATTCTTTATTTTAACTCTCCCCAAAGATTTTCTATGGGGTTTAAGTCCGAATATTGACTTGGCCAGTCAAGAAGGGCCAAGGTCTTGGAACCAATCCTTTCCCTACTTAGAAGTATGCTTTGGATCGTTATCCTGCTAGAATGTCCATCTAAGAGGCATACTTTCATCCGCATAGGTCAACATCGTATTTTCCAAGATATCTTTGTAGGGGAATCTGGCCATAGTGTCGGTAATTCGATGTATTGGACCGACACTATACCACGAGAAACAAACCCAGACCATAATATTGCCGCCCCAGTGCTTGACCGTCTTCTTTGTAAAGCGAACATGGAATTCCTTACCCTTAGGGCGTCGAAAATTCCGGGCACAGTCGTTTCCAAATAAATTAATTTTTGTTTCATCGCTCCACAAAATGTTTTGCCACTTTTTTTTTTGACCATCTGCTCCGGACCAATTGGAATGACTTCTTGCAAACGCCAACCTAGCCTTTAAATTTTTTTGTCTAAGCAAAGGGACTCTTCTGGCTATCCGTTCTGGTAAGTGAGCTTCTTGTAGTCTACGACGAACCGTTCGCGATGAAATTACATTTCCAATATCTGCTGAAATCGCTCTTGAAGGCACAAATGGGTCCTTCTTCGCAAGAGTTACAATACGGATATCTGTTGCTTTTGAAGTTTTTTTGGGTCTTCCGCGAGGGTCGACGGGATTTTTAGGCTTTAAAGCATTTTTTACAAAAAATAGCGACCGATTAATAGTTTCTGCTATAGAACAAAGACTTTGGTCACTTTCTCTTAGTCTTGAAACAATTTTTCTCTCCTCCGGAGAACAATGACTTTTTCGACCCATCGCTGATTTTTTTTACTATGTATATATTTCGGTATGAATAAAGATAAAAAAATAACCTAGTAAAATAACTAGCCTTTCCAAAAAAACTAGAGCAGACTGCGAAAATATTAAAGGATTCAGCAATGTATTTATTATTTTCACCAAGTAATGAAATCACACCTGTACAAAACTTACGCCCAATGAAAACAACGGGGAAGTCTCAGTTTTGCTTTTACTTTTAAAGACATTGCCATATTAAAGTTATTTAAATAAAAAAGAATTCCCATGTTTATTTTCCGTAAAAGTAACTAAAATTAAACATAAAGAAAAAATAAGCAGGTGTACTTATTATTTTGACCATATGTGTCAAAATATCGTCAAAGGGATGTTGGTAATGCAATACCCTTCATATGATTTGCATTGATGGTGCAAAAAACAAGAATCTAGAAACTAGCAAGTGTCATATAGGATTAACCAAGAGAGTTTCACTTAAACGCAAGGAAATTTGTTTTAAAATCTCGTACATAGAACTATTTGCAAGCAGTTCGAAAATATGTAAATAAAAATATTTTTAAAGTGTTGTATTGTCTGTGAATACTGGATATGTAATTTCCCACCGCGACGTGATTTTATTTTTTTTTGTTATTGTTATTGTTAGTCACATTTAAGCTTATTAAGTGCTGAAATGTAATTTGTTTTGATTTATTTAATTGAGTCAAGTGTATGAGCTGTTTTTTTGCTGTTTCATTCATAATTGAAGCACATGGTTTTAAAAGAGCTTTCCATATGACTAGAGTAGCAAGACATAAAAGATATTCATTTGACAATGAAGATATTCATTTGTCAATAAAGATATTCATTCGTTCGTTGCGTTCCCATACTCTGAGTAAAGTTCGGAAATTTGTGAAAAATAATCCAACGAAAACCTTCTCTTGAAATTTCCATTTTTTTGCCAAATTGATTTTCTTAACTCACTGTAAACAAAACAAATATCACTTGTACATCAAAACCTTGTGAGTACGTTTATGCTAAAAAATGTCAAACTTTATTATGGTGTTGCCAGATTTTAGCTATTGCCATTTGTGTTGCCAGTTCCCGAAATATAAATAGTATCCTTCGTATTACAGTGCTACCTCGCTTAACGCAACTCCTCGATTATCGCAACAATAGAGGAATTTTTTAAGGATATTTAAGGATTTTTTTCAATATTGTAGCAAAATTGAAAATTCCCTTTAATAGTTTTTATAATTGTATAGATACAAGTGAAAAAAGAGGCCATAACTCAATTTCAATTACTTGCGCTAAACGAGGTCGCACTGTATTTTTATTTTAACGATTAAGTTCACTGAACATAAAACTAATTCAATTTAAACAAAAAATCATAAATTTAAATTTCAAGATTTTCCAATATCTAGTTTTCCTAAACGATAAAGTTCAAAGAACTAAAAACTAATTTTTATTACGAAAAAAAGTTATAGACGGTTGTCTGACACTTGTTAATGTATAATGTCTTACATTTATAGCTAAAACAAGTTCTCAAACAAGAAAATAAACTTCACGATATACTTGTCATTAAAAAAATCAAACAAATTTTTGGAAATAACTAAACAAAATCGGAAGCAATATACGTACATAATTGCTGGCTAATGAAAAATGAATAGATAAGTAAAACTGCAGCAAAGCTGGGCTTAGAGTTGCCATACGTATGGATTTAGACAGTAATTTACTGAATTTCATTTTTTATTGAATTTGCTTTTTAACAAATTTTTTGTTAAATTTAACAAATCTAATTTTGAGCAAAAAATTAGTAAAAATTTTTCAAATTGCAGGGCCTCGGTTTACCCGTTGTTGTCCTGGCTGAAAAAATTTTTCCTAGAATACATGTATTTTATATATTGTATTTTTTCTGAAAAATGGTTGTGGTGGGTGGGGCCCTGCTCCACTGTGCATTTCGCGGCTTTTCGATACTGTTCTAACCAATTTTTTTACGTTTGATATTAAAGAAACTAACATTTGCATTATATATGGAGGCCCAAAAACAAGTAGAGAAAATAAAGGGTGTTTTTTTAAGCCCGACAGAACTTTAAAGGTCCTTTCACAATGGTAGAGTGACTCTACTCTGCAGCACAGATTATAATGTTAACTGTTCAAAATTCAGAGCAGAGTTACTTCAAAACTTATTCGACATTTTAGTACATATTATATATTTTCGGGATTCTTTTGCCAGAATTTTTATCGTTTCAATAATTTTTTTATTTTAAATCATACCGAAAACACCACAAATTTTATATTTATTTAATATATTTTGTTATTATTTTTTTTTAATTTGTTGACATTAGAGATGTGAACAAATTAGTGATGTGTGTTTTTTTTTTTTGGTATATTTGTCATGTTAAACAGTTAACAAACCAATGTTAAGTCTAGAGTGTAGCAAATCTGTACTCCAGGGTGAAACAAGTTTTACTCTGGAGTGGAATAACAAGAGATAGTACAATACAAAAATGTGTAAGTATGAAAGAGAAAAAAACAAAATTTGCTACAGATTGGAGTACTCCGTCATTGTAAACGCACCTTAAATTGTAAAAAATAACACAAAAAATTAAATTTTAATCCAAAAATTTTTTTTATTCCAAAGATTAATACATGGAATTAACATTTGAAAATGATTTCGGGCATATGGCCACCGCGACTGTTCTTGACGAAGCGCATTCTGGACGTCCAATTTTGGGCCACTTTTTCGAGCATTACCGGCCGTATGTCACGAATAACACAAATAATGTTGGCCTCCAAGGCGTCAAATGTTGCTGGTTTATCAACATAAACCAGTGACTTCTAGTGGCAACACAGGAAATAATCGAGAGGTGTGAAATCGTACGACCTTGGAGGCCAATTGACAGGTCCATTTCTCGAAATCAACTTATCGCCAAATTTTGATTTAAATAAGTCGATGTTGAAACCACATCTCATCCGGATCAATGTCATCCATATTTTCAAACAAAAAATTATTGATTATGGTGTGGTAAAGATCTCCATTGACCGTAACGGGATCTCCGGCTTTATTTTTAAAAAAATAAGGTCCAATGGTGCCACCAGCATGTAAACCGCACCAAACGGTGCATTTTTATGGATGTAATGGAGTCTGTAGGGTCTGTTGTAGATTGGTTAAGCCAAATATGAGCCTCATTGCTGAACACAATTTTTCGTCTATAAGTTCCGCGAATTGATGACTGATTTTCAAAGTAAATCTGAATAATTTGGTAGCGTTGTTCATGCGTCAATCTATTCATGATGATTTGCCAGAGTATACTGATCATAAATGTCAAAAAGTTAGCGCAGTATGACAGTTAAACCTTTCGTAAGTACTATCGGGCTTAAAAAAGCACCCTTTATATGAACTGAACAATTTTTGTATTTTTTAATGCAAAAACTAATATAATTTTCTATTATATAACTCATCTTATTTTCTTTATTTAACGAAATTTCTTACTGCGAATTTTTTGGTTTGCTTTCTTCAGCGTCCTTTCTTTGACTAAAGACATAAGAAAAAAAATATTCTTCTCATAATCTTTCACTAGAAATTTCTAAACGCAACATATTTTCTATTTGTGGAATATTTGAACAAGAGGCAAACACGCACACACATTTGAAAATAAATATGTTTGTTACGAAAATGCAGTAGTTTTTGCTTGTTGTTTAAAAAAATAACTGTCAAAAACAGTAAAAATTTCTTCTCGAAACCCAAATTTGTTATTTTACCGGTTTCTTCTTCCAAGCGAAATTCGACTTTTGAAATCAAATTTTGGCTGGGATTTTAAGTTTGAATTCTTCCACAAAAACATTTGATAACGATAAACAAATAATTTTGTTGGTATAATTACATGATTCAGTTGGAAAGGTTGTCGCAACGAATCTGTTTTAAAATCTTGCTTACAAAATACAGAGCGCAAGCGTACTTAAGTGCAGGCCTTCATATATTGTGTTTCAATATTCATAAAATATACCACATTATTAATTAACAACTATTAAATAATTATAAAACGCTTTATTCTATAAAAAAAGAAAATAGTTATGTAACATAAAAATTGTTGTAAAGGGAAAATTGGGATCCAGTAGCCCCGAAAATCTTGGGATTTCAATATCGTGATTTTCAAAATCCCGAATCCCTGGATTTTCAAATATCAATCCCGATTGGCATCCCTAGTACAAGTACAATTAAAATCATTACGAATGGTCAGCCCAAAGATTGAGTAATTTATCAAATATAATAGGGGGTTTCATATAAACTCGTATTCTACTCGTAAACCGCGTAAACCTCGTATGTTTAAGAGTTTAATGTCAAGTGTATGAACTGTTTTTTTGCTGTTTCATTCATAATTGAAGCACATGGTTTTAAAAGAGCTTTCCATATGACTAGAGTAGAAAGACATAAAAGATATTCATTTGACAATGAAGATATTCTTTTGTCAATAAAGATATTCATTCGTTCGTTGCGTTCCCATACTCTGAGTAAAGTTCGGAAATTTGTAAAAAATAATCCAACGAAAACCTTCTCTTGAAATATCCATATTTTTGCCAAATTGATTTTCTTAACTCACTGTAAACAAAAACAAATATCACTTGTACATCAAAACCTTGTGAGTACGTTTATGCTAAAAAATGTCAAACTTTATTATGGTGTTGCCAGATTTTAGCTATTGCCATTAGTGTTGCCAGTTCCCGAAATATAAATAGTATCCTTCGTATTACAGTGCTACCTCGCTTAACGCAATTCCTCGATTATCGCAACAATAGAGGAATTTTTTAAGGATATTTAAGGATTTTTTTCAATATTGTAGCAAAATTGAAAATTCCCTTTAATAGTTTAATAAAACTAATATAATTTTCTATTATATAACTCATCTTATTTTCTTTATTTAACGAAATTTCTTACTGCGAATTTTTTGGTTTGCTTTCTTCAGCGTCCTTTCTTTGACTAAAGACATAAGAAAAAAAATATTCTTCTCATGATCTTTCACTAGAAATTTCTAAACGCAACATATTTTCTATTTGTGGAATATTTGAACAAGAGGCAAACACGCACACACATTTGAAAATAAATATGTTTGTTACGAAAATGCAGTAGTTTTTGCTTGTTGTTTAAAAAAATAACTGTCAAAAACAGTAAAAATTTCTTCTCGAAACCCAAATTTGTTATTTTACCGGTTTCTTCTTCCAAGCGAAATTCGACTTTTGAAATCAAATTTTGGCTGGGATTTTAAGTTTGAATTCTTCCACAAAAACATTTGATAACGATAAACAAATAATTTTGTTGGTATAATTACACGATTCAGTTGGAAAGGTTGTCGCAACGAATCTGTTTTAAAATCTTGCTTACAAAATACAGAGCGCAAGCGTACTTAAGTGCAGGCCTTCATATATTGTGTTTCAATATTCATAAAATATACCACATTATTAATTAACAACTATTAAATAATTATAAAACGCTTTATTCTATAAAAAAAGAAAATAGTTATGTAACATAAAAATTGTTGTAAAGGGAAAATTGGGATCCAGTAGCCCCGAAAATCTTGGGATTTCAATATCGTGATTTTCAAAATCCCGAATCCCTGGATTTTCAAATATCAATCCCGATTGGCATCCCTAGTACAAGTACAATTAAAATCATTACGAATGGTCAGCCCAAAGATTGAGTAATTTATCAAATATAATAGGGGGTTTCATATAAACTCGTATTCTACTCGTAAACCGCGTAAACCTCGTATGTTTAAGAGTTTAATGTCAAACTCCATACATAAAAAATGTGGTTTGTATTTATACTAGGTTTACAAGCAATTTACGAGTTTATATGAAAACCCCTAATATTTGTGTAAAGTTTTAATTTCGAAATTTAAACGTATAGTGGCTGCTATCACAGGCTTGAGGAAAAATGGAATAAAAAATATCTAAAACCATTAAAACATAAACCAACATCTTGATATTTTACAGCAGTCAAAAAATAAATTGCAATTGAGCAGAAATCGAACACAACAAGTCAGTTAAACTGCTGGGTAATTGTGCACTCAAAAGCGTTTTGTAGTTACTAGATATTATATCGTATAAAAGAAAAAATTCATGCAACAAAATTTTTATTTTTTTGAGTAAGGTCTTTATCCCCACACAGATAGCAAGGTATATTATTAAAAAAATGTATCAAAAGTTTTTTTTTAGTAAGGGGTTCATGCTTACAAAGTGAGCAAGGTATATTTAAAAAAATAAATAAAAATTACTGTTTGTCGGAAAGTTAGTAATTATATTTTATTTTTCTAAAATTTCCATCGTCATCAAAAAAAAAATCAAAAAACAATTATGAATACGAAGAAAAAAATTTTAAATTAAAATTGTGCAAAAACTCAGTCTTAGGGAAACATCAAGAACATCCTTTAAAATATTCATTTTCAGTAAAATATGAAAGAAATATGCATTAATTCATAAAAAATGCAACAAAATATGCATTTATACCAAAATACGCAAAAATATGCATTTATAGCCAAACATAAAAAATATGCAATAACAATTCGATACAATTTTGCTGCAAATTTATTGATCCGGAAATACATTTAGTTAATGCTGTTCTCAATTTAAGACATTTACTCTCGTTAGAAATCAACAAAAATTACAATATTTAAACAATTATACAAAAAATAATGAAATCGCTTAATAAAAAAAATATTTTTCTGATGAGATGAAAAAGACACATTAGCTGTATTTTCGCTCATACCTATCACCGTTAAGTCAAATCAAATCGTTAAGCAAATCTACTTTAAATCGTTTGTTGAGTATAAATGAATTTTAAACATTTAAGTGCTACAAAATTTTGTGAGTGTTGTTAAAAATACACAACTTCTGCACAACATATGCATGTACAATGTAATAAAGTTCAACAATAATTTGCGAAATTTAATATAAGTACGAAAAACTAACTCAACTCAACTAACGAACGACAGCAGACCGACCCATAATTTGTTTAGTTAGTTAATTTATCATTTCTAATCAAATCTAACAACTATTTATCATTATTATTTAAACCTTTATTATGTTGTTTTATGTTTCTCTTGGTTTTTGAATTGTTCTTAATGACGTTTTTTAGATAATTACACTTGCACTGTGCTACAAAATAGAACAAATTTAGTATACTTTGCCTATATCGTGTTACAATTTTCAGAAACTGAAGTTTTTCAGCCTGATTGTGGTTGTGGTTTTTGCTAAGAAGTATTTTTGATACCGGAAATACGGAAACCAGGAAGTACAAACTGAATATTCTTCGAGATGTTCACATAGACGAATTAATTCAAACCTGTTCGCAAACGCTTTTTATAAAAACTAACTCGAGAACACTCCGGAAAAAATGTTTGCTTTTCACTGTAACATCTTGAGATGAGACAATCATTTTGTATTATGAAAAGAATTAAATTATTTACTTACTTAATTCACCAAAACACTTAGAAAAAATAAATTAAATATTTTTTTTTTTTGCCCGAGCAGTTTTATTAAAAAAAGTTTTACAATAAAAAAATATTTTTTTTTTTAAATCTAATAGCTGATAGCTCTACCATCTGAACTATTTCGGCATGTTATGTTTGATAGATAAAACATAACTGACCTGCTGTCCGCAAGTATGCTTACCCGCTTCCATAAAGAAAATATATGTTTACATACATATATCCTTACCAGTGTTGAAAAAATATTGAGTCTAAAAATAGATTTTCAAACAAATTTAGAAAAGAAATCTAGGATATTACTATTCTACATATTTGAAATAATGATAAAAATAAGTCATTATTGGTAACGCATACTTTTTTGTTTTTAAATAATGGGAAAATTAGCTTATAATTATATTTTTAAAATAATGCAGAAAGTAAGTCGGCGTCATTAACGTTTCTATTCTGGGATATATTCACATTAGATTTTGTTTGTGTTTTTACATTTTAAATATGTGACCTTCTCCGAGAACAGGGACCTAGTGTGTGAAAATGAAGTTTTAAATTAAACATTAAAATTTAAAATTTTAATGTTTTTCTCATTTTTATCGATTTTCACACTCTTAAGTCCAAACCCGTTTTTTGACACACTAGGTCGCTTTTCTCGGAGAAGGTTACATATGTTCGATGCATAAGAATGAAACAAAAAAACAGGATGCGTTCTGTTTTTTCTATTCTTTATTTACCTCATTTATTTTTTAAAAGATTTATTCCCCTCCAGATTTTCTCAAATTAAAAAAAGAGAGCACAATGGTTATCTCTATCTATACATGCACCTTGGTTGGGCCTTGGACCCTTCGAAATTTTTAATACAAAAATTCCATTTGCGCGAGATTGCAAAATCATCAAAATGTTTGCTTCTTTAGAGTAGCTTTACATGCCCTTAGATGATACAGAACAGGTCCGGAGCGGGTCCCAAACCCTATAATTTGAACAAATTTTGCGACTAAATATTATATATAATATTACACATAAAACTGCAGTTTAAATAATTTTCTACTTAAATTTAGATTTGTTAAATTTAACAAAAAAAAATGTGTAAAAATCAACAAATTTTATTTTAAGACAAAAAACAGGAAACAATTTTGTTAAATTAACCAATTTTTCTGTTCAGCCAACAGACATATTATTTTGAGTGTAGGAATTGATTTGGGAAGCTCAACTATCTCTCTTAAGCCCAAATTACTTAAACGTAGACGTAACGAGACGTACCTCCTCATGGAAAATCTAATAAGTTAAAAGAGTATAGCTGACCATTTATTTCTGTTTTACTCATTACCTGAGATTGAATCAGCTGATTTGTCACTTTACATTTACGTTCAAGTAATAACAAAAAAAACGCGCGAAAATTAATTAATTTCTTAATCTGTTAGTCTGCAAAGTCTTAAAGTTCCGAAGATTGTTAATGGATCGTCTTAACCAGATATACAATCTGCACTAGATCGCTATTCAAGCATATTTTCACTGCAGCACCGTGTTATTAGCGAAGAAGGGGATTTCGATTTAATACTAGTGAGCACGCTAAAGAGCTTGAACGTATTGTACTATATGATTATTACGTTTTCATTTCAATTGGTCATCAAAAAAAAAAAAAACACAGTCACAACATCAAACGAATGACTTGGGTGACTGGATAAATAAATAAATAGTTTTAAATAAATTGTACAAAAACAATAACAAAATGATCATACTAATCAGGTGGTTATGGTTAATTAGTAAATGTTATTGTTTTATAAATAATTCCCTAATCATAATATGTATCTCTTGTTAATTGTTGTTAAAATGACAAAAAAATAAACAAAAGCAATTAAGTTGCAAACATTGGTTTACTTTCCATAAGTTATTCTTTAAAAAATTCTATTCTTTTTTCTCCATTAGGTGATTTGTTTTTCTTTCTAGCAAGGTAACTACATAGTGGTGTAACCCACAGATGTTTAGAAAACTTGGATACACGAAGGAAACTTTGGGATAACTTTGAGATCAACTTAGATCTAATCAGATCTAGGCATATCTGCCGCACCATATATAATCGGACCCAGTTTGATTTTGACTTCAAACTAAAATTAAAAAAACCTGTGCCTATAATTTGATCTTCTTACCAAATAAGGCTCATATGGATAATCACTTTTAAAATTTATAAGCGACTTATCAATGTTTTTAAATTCAACCAATTAACAAGTTTTCAAAAATCAACCATTCAGAACATTCTATTTTTAAATACTTTGTTCTGATGGCTTGAAAACATTGATCACTAATATTGAATGCCCTTAGTAATTTTATAACTGTCAAATTACTCGTACATTAATATTTTAAAAAACAGTTGATCGTTTTTAAATAAATAAAAACAACTATAAAAAACTGTTAGAGCAGTCAAATATCTATAAACTATTTAATTTCAAATTCTGTGGGGTAATTACATAATTAATAAAAAAAAATAATTCCACATACAAACTTGTGAAAGATATATAAATCGAATAATCATTATAAAGGCAATTAATTATAAACTTTTAAAACATGTTAACATCAATTTTAATAGAATCACATTAAGACGGTTTCAAATGGTTGTTTAGATCAACAGAATGCTTAAAAAGGCCACAGAAGTAATGGCTTTAATGACACTACGAAAATAGTTTTTTTTTTATTTTTTCTACATAATCTTTTTAAAGTATTTTAATCTCCTCAACAAGAAGCTGTAGTGCGATTCGGTAACTTTTGAACGACAAAATTCGTTAGTAACATTATCAAAATTCGATAATTAGTAACAAAATTTGCTACGAGTTATTAGTGTCCGACCGAATTGTTCGGCCATAAAATGTATTTAGCCGGTATTGCATTGGTTGAAGCATTATGGACTAATTTTGCTTATGGAAAAATGTTTGTTAGGGCAATATTGATATTGACCTTTTAGACCTAATCGTAAGGCTTTAATGGTATTTCAGTTATTTCGGTAACGGTATTTTAAGAGTAACTGTAGTCAGTTATTTCGAAGCATACCTCAATTTTTTTTCCCAAAAAACAAACTAAATAAAAACAAAACAAATTTATAAACTTAAAATATGTAAAATACTCAATAATTACTTATATACAATTACCAAAAGCAGAGAATTAAAAATAACCGTAACGGTATTTGAAGGATAACGATACTTTATTTATATCAGTAACGGTATTTTAAGGGTATCGATATTTCATTTATTTCGATATCGACGTTTTAGACGGTAGTCAGTTGAAAGAGTTTTGAATGGATAACGGTATTGCCTGACATCCCTGGAATTGATTTAAAGACTACACTCATAAAAAAAAAGTTAGTACAAAAGTCTGTTAAACGCGTTCTGATTCTATTGAACTAATTTTCCTGTTATTTTGTCTTAAAATTTAGGATTGAACTAATATTTATTGTAAATCTAATTTAGCATTACAACTACTTTCAGCCATATTTGAACTAACTTTGCATGCTAATTTTTAGTAATTTTTTTTTTAGTAACTTTACAAACTTTTCAGCTAATTTAAACCACGATTATTTTCTAATTAGTATATTTTTGTGTCTCTGCTATCAATATCACATAGAGATGGCGCTATATTTAAAATTTTTTTATTATAAGATCGTAAAATAGTTTGTATCTCGGAAACTAAGCGAGATAGAGCAAAATGGACAAAAATTCGTCACTCTGTACCTATAAAGTAACCCTTATTAGACACATATACTCCCAATAATAAATATGGACCCGTCTAGGGTCAGATCCCGGAAGTCGAAATTTTAAGCGACATTTTAACATACTGCTAAATATACGGACAATTTGTAGTTAAATCAGGTAAAATTTCTGCTGAATTCAGCTCAAATTTCCTAGCTAATTTAACTGAAATTGTCCGTATATTTACCAGTATGTAAAATTTAGCTTGCCTAAATTTAGCAGACCATGATTTTTAACTTCATTGAAAATTCTGCTGGCGCAAATTCAGGTACTATTTCCTTTTATTTTAGCAGAATTTTGAACTATTTTTACGGGCTTTTTTTTATGAGTGTACAAAATGATGTGATCGCTCACAAATTTCAAAAATGTTGAGATGTAATTTTTTCAAGGACGAAACGAAGCCTAAGTTCAGGCAAAATTACAAATTTCTGCCGAAATCGAAGCCGAGCAATTTACTATTTAAATAAAAAAACAAATAAAAAAAAATAATATAGAAATATGCAATTATTTTATCACAGGCAGAAACTAAAATATTCCATTTTTATGGAATTTTTTTTTTTTTAATCCAGAAAAATTTAGCCTTACTAAATAAAGGTTAAATATTTCAAAATTGTAAAAACTTGAAGCAATTAAGTTAAATTTGTATATTTTCATTTGCTATTTACAACACAAAATAACAGATAAATCTCGATTCATGTAAATTTTCCAAAAATTCGTCGGACGCCGAACTTGGCCGAACATCACTATTTTACCGAACTCACTTTTTACCCCACTCCATAATAAAAATGTTCAGATGTTTTTTGGGTGTAGCATTTTTTGTTTTAATTATTTTAAAATAACTAACTAGCACATTTGTAATTGTTTTCAATATAAATTTTGCTTTAACTGACACATTTGTCTTCACATAAAATTTGAATTTAACTAAATTTAGCTAAATTTTTAACTGGACAATCAGTAGTCGGGCCTACATAAGTAATTGAATTAAAACAAAGGCGATAAACGTTTTATTATTAACTTTATATACATACTAGGGTGGACCTTATTATGTCAACTAGCGATTTAAGGCCGTCCCCCCTAGAAATGTGTCGTTGGGTATAAAAATACACCATGCAAAAAATTAAGGTGATCGGATAACGGGAACATGTGCCGCATCGGCCCTGAAGTTTGAAATACGATTTACAATGCGAAAAAATCAATTTTTTTTGGATTTTTTTGAAAATACTGGCTTTTAAATAACTGTATTTTTATAAAATGTAAATAGAATCATAATCTTGACTGAATTCCCTTTCCGGTAATGTATAAAAATTCAGAATCGGTTGGAAAATATTTTGGTAATTGCAATTTCCTTAGAACATTGTAGGGTTAAAATGAGATAAATTATGAAAATCGTAAAAAATAAAATACTTCTTTAAAAAATTTACAATGTTATACTCTAGTTTCATTTCTAAGGTCCACAAATATTCAGATATAAATTTTTGTCGCTCTTGGCTTATGATAACCTAGTCCCAGGTATGGCCAAAGATGGGATTTTTTTTCATAAATTTGCAAAACTCTAGTTTTGTGTTATTTAAAATTTTGTTTAGCAAAATATAAAAAAAGTGGTCAACGCATAGAGGTTTATTAAATACACCTTAGAGAATAATTCTGCTGAAAAATACACATATCCCTCTTTTAACTTAACAGTTACGGAGTTTTTAATTTGAAAATTTTAGAGAAAAGTGTGATTTTGGCCAATAATTTAGATAATAGTATTAATTTTTATGTTTTTAGCTAGCTGTAACAAAATCACTGCCGATTTCTTTTAATTCTGGTACGAGTGATTGTTTTCCGAAATTTTGTTTGCATTTTTCATACATTTTTAATTTTTTATAAATTTTTCAGCCAATTAGCTCTATTTAACATAAAAAATGAGTCATTTTGACACCATGCTCTCAAATAGGTTAATTTGGATTTTTTTTCAGAAAATGCTTATTTAATGGTTTTTATATCAATTTTCATGCCAAATGGCACTTTTTTACATTTTAAAAATTTGGGGTCATTTCGACCCCATGTGCCTATAAGGGTTAATTTCTAATTTTTTTATTATTATGTATAAAATTTGGTGTTTACAGAGTTATTTGGACAACTTTCACCAAATTTCGCAAGAAACAATAAATTGTTTTGGTATTCTTCCAGGAAAAATCGAAAATTTTCAAAAATTTCACTTTTGCCCTTGGTAAAGCAAGGGTTAACGTTGTCGGAGTTTTAAAAAATTTTCGGAAAACAATCACTCGTACCAGAATTAAAAGAAATCAGCAGTGATTTTGTTATAGCTAGTTAAAAACATAAAAATTAATACTGTTATCTAAATAATTGGCCAAAATCACACTTTTCTCTAAAATTTTCAAATTTAAAACTCCGTCACTGTTAAGTTAAAAGAGGGATATGTGTAATTTTCAGCAAAATTATTCTCTAAGGTGTATTTAATAAACCCCAATACGTTGATCACTTTTTTTTGTAGTGTGTTGAACAAAATTTTAAAAAACTCAAAACTAAAGTTTCGCAAATTTGAAAAAAACAAATCCCATTTTTGGCCATACCTGGGACTAGGTTATCATAAGCCAAGGAAGACAAAAATTTATATCTGAATATTTGTGGATCTTAGAAATCAAACTAGAGTATAACATTGTAAATTTTTTAAAGAAATATTTTATTTTTTACGATTGATGAGGGGAATGTTTAGTTGATCTCTTATTTTGGTAAATGAATGTTCTTTAGTCATCAGTGTTATTTGCCTTGAATGGGTTAATAATTGATAATTGTCTAATTATGTCACAGTTGAAAGCAAATCGAATATGTTAAGAACTCAACTTACATTAACATCAACGAAATCTAACAATGCTATTTTTATCCTTTGTTATTATTACTCTTTTTTGCTTTGAACCTTAATTCTTAAATTATCTCAGCTGATTTTATTCAACTCTGTGTATGGTAACCACAGATTTTTGAATTACAACGAACCGTTAAATTTAAATGTATGTTATTTAAATGATATTTTGCACCGTGTCAATGTGTTTTTAAGATGAATGAAGGCTTTGTAGCTAAAGCCGAAAATACGTATTCAGACTTGCTGGCCTTATCGAATTTTTTTAAAAAAAATGTATTCTTTGTAATTTACTTGTGAAAATTGTATCATCTTTCTTGAATTTGAAAAATAATTTAAACAGAAAGTGATATTAATTTATTTTTTACGATTTTCATAATTTATCTCATTTTAACCCTACAATAGTCTGAGGAAATTGCAATTACCAAAATATTTTCCAACCGATTCTGGATTTTTATACATTACCGGAAAGGGAATTCAGTCCAGATTACAGTTCCCAAAAATACTGTTATTTAAAAGCCAGCATTTTCAAAAAAAGCCAAAAAAAAGTGATTTTTTTCACCTTGTAAATCGTATTTCAAACTTCAGGGCCGATGCGGCACGTGTTCCCGTTATCCGATCACCTTAATTTTTTGCATGGTGTATTTTTATACCCAAAGGCACATTTCTAGCCGGGGACCGCCTTAAATCGCAAGTTGACATAATAAGGTCCACCCTAATACATACATGCATAAATATATTTCTTGCTAATTTATAAAACTTAAATTATAGGCGACAACTATCAACAACTTTCTTTTCAAGTGTCAACAATCATTAACTGATATAGCCCACAATGGTAGAGGAGCGTTGGATGAAATGGGAAATGCGTTTTTCTAGCTACTAAAAATCAACCACCAATCATTTTTTTACACAGAGAACATTTTCTTGGGCGAATTTTAATGAAATTTTCACACAAAGAATTTCTTAAATTTTATGAAAAAAAAAACTTTTTATTGAGGATATGAAATTTTTAATAAATAATACGAACATTTTGATAACATTTTATGAAAAACTGCATTAATTAAATGAAAAGTGTCAATGGACGAATTCAAGTGAAATTTCCCTGAATTAATGCAAAAATTCATTAATAGAAGACAGATAATTCTGCTAACAGAATACAATTAAGTTATTCGCTAGTTGGATATTTTTGCAAATTATTTTTAAAGTAAACAAGGTGGGCTGAAGTGGAACATTATGGGGTAAAATGGAACATTATGGATACACATGCAAATACATCTTTGTTGCAATAAAATGGCATCGATTTGTTATACATATTTTTGTATATTTTGCTGTAAATGCATATTTTTTCATATTTTGCTGTTGATGCATATTTTTATGAACATTTTTTACATATTTTTATGCCCATTTTGCATATTTCCAAACATTTTTGCATATTTTTCCAAAACTGCATTTATATATATTTTTTATTTTTGTTTCTTGTCGTCTTATTGTTTCATGTAACTTATTTAGAACGTTAAAATCGCGATTTTTCAAAAATTTTGTATGGCAGCATAGTTTTCCAAGTTGTCTCCAAAGTCCAACTTTTAGTATAATAACCCTACGGGAAATTTTAACAAACTGTCACCGAACTGGCCCCTTTATATGAAATAGACTGGTCACTTTTACATGGCGTTGTCATAGGAGGGGGAAATTGACACCTTGTGACATGTCACAAAACAAATCCCAGGATTGGTCCCTGAACTTTGTTTTTTATGAGAGTTCAGTAACCTGTCCTAGGATTAGTCTTGTGACGTGTCACGAGGGGTCAATTTCCCCCTCCTATGACAACGCCATGTAAAAGTGACCAGTCTATTTCATATAAAGGGGCCAGTTCGGTGACAGTTTGTTAAAATTTCCCGTAGGGAATATCATGCTTTGAAAAAATAGAACCTTAAAAGCACGTTTTAGAAATTTCTAAATAAGCAGAATAAAATTATATTCAAAAAGACCGATTACACTAATTGAAAAACAAGTAAATTTTACTGCTGGTTTTTTTTAGTTAATAATTTATTAGGCAACAAGAGTAGAGTAGTTCGAATGTGAGAAAAAGGAGCAATTTTCCACTTTACTGTCCACTTCGCCCCAGCCTCCCCTGCTGTTTCGAATAATAAAAAAATATTTATATATTTATTTTTACTGTTTTGCGATGAATTTATAATGTTTTATAACTTTCAAATTTTTCAAATAAAAGTTGTATGAAAACATAAATCAGCAAAAGTTAGGATGAGAAAATATTTGCAACTGTCATTTATTCATTTCCTACTTAAAATTATGCACCTCCAAAAACTAGAAACGGTTGCTATTTAGGAAAACAACAATAGTTGTAACATCTTTTGTATTTTTTGGTTTAATTATCTTATAAATTTTGAAATTACCTTGAATCTTTATGTTTCTACATGCGATAATTCGTAAGTTTAACTTGTTTTGATAACGTATCTACATAAAATTCTGTCAGTAGCCTTTTAAATTGTAATTAAATGAAAATCTTTAATAAAAAAAAAAATATATATAATTAAAATTATCATGGCTATGGTAACTACACTTAATTAAAAAAAATCTTATTTTGTTAAGTTCAGGGTTGTAAGTTTTTTTTTTTTTGTAATAGCCATCAAAAATTATGTCTATTAATTTCCTTCCTATATTGTTAATATTGTTGCTTAATTATACAAATGTATTTATGTTACTTTACACAAATCGAATTGTGTAGAAATGTTATAGGGAATGGCCAAATAATAGTAATTATCAGGGCTGCGACTTGGCGATATTCAAATACAAGTTTGTAGTCAATAGGTAAAAACGATATTGACATATTTTTCCAAATAAAATAATTTTCAATAAAATGGCATCAATTTGTTGTTTCATATTTCAGAAATTTAATGTATGATTAACATAATATAAATCATATTTTTATTTTTATTATAATATTAGCTATATTCTCCAACGGGTTCTTTCACAGTGGATTGTGCTGATAGAGGACAGTTGTAGTTTTCAGAACCTTGGACCAATATGGTCCCAGGACCGAATAAGTTGGCGGAAAAATTAAAAAAAAACATTATCTTTCCAAATTTTTAGCCACATAAGTATTTTCTCAAATCCCTACGGGGAAAGGGACCGGTCCCAGATGACACGCAGGATAGGTCCCAAGGGGGCGGAGACCGGTCGCTGATCGGTCTTTTTGTTTGAAAGAGACATATCACTTTAACATGGCGTTGTCATTGGAAATGACCAATTGCCACAGTTTAGACACATTGTGGCAGTAAGGTGGTGTGTCTAAAAATAGCTTTTCAAATAAACTAATAAAAAATTAAGAATTAAAAATAATCTACTTGGCGTTGAAGTAGGGCTCGATAACACAACCTTCTGCTTGTAAGGCAAACGCTCTACCGTCTGAGCTAACGTTGCTTATGCGTGATGACTGGCTGATGGTTAAGTTATATGTTTTTCGTTTCTGTTCAAATAAAAAAGAGAAAGAAAAAACAAACACACACAGTAAATAAAAAAACATGGAAAAGAAAAAAATAGACAATAAAACAACATTAACACACACACAAATATGGTGGAAATGTCTTGAATATGCCCCCGATTGACGGGTCATGGGATAGGTCCCTTAATGGCAGTTGACTTGTTTTTTGCATTGGCCATAATTAAATTAAAAAATCAATTAAAAATTAGAAAACTACCTCAAAACCTCTGATAATATAAATAAATATTTAAAAATTCCCCTTAAGTTACAAAGAAAAGTTAAATGAAATACCAATTGTTAAAACTAAAACAGCTTTAACATTAAAAAAACGTTGAAAATGCAAAACTTAAAATTTCTTAGCAAAACATAATAGAAATTTAAAATAAGAGCTAAAATAAGCAAATCGTGAAAAAATAAAGTTAAAAAATAAATAAAAAAGTAATATAAATAAAAAATATTTTTAAAAATATGCCGCGAATTTTGTTTTTATTTAGGTATCGGTCAAGTTTTTTTAAAAGCAACAGTGAAAATAACGGATCAGAAAATACTTAGAAAATTAATTAATTTTCTATTGTTCATATTTGTACTAATTTAGTAATATGCCTTCGGTTGACCGGTCACGGGATAGGTCCTTGGAGGGCAATTGACTCCTCATTCCCCGTAGGGATGTTATTCTACTGGACATACCTCGTCTCCAAATTTTTTATCTGTCACAAATTTTTTGTATTTTATGCGTGATGTATTTGTTTATATATTTATCTTTGAGTGCTTATTTTAGATTCTTTAAGGCGTGAATGTCGAAGATCTGAGCATCTCAAAATTCTACTGCATTCTGTTGCATAAATTAGTAAAACATTAGTTCAAAATTGGTTTAGTGCTAAAACAAATATAACTAAAACTTTTGCTGAGAACTAGAAAACTTGATATACAAGACGTTTTACTAATTTTTCTACTAACTTATTTTTTTTTTTGAGTGTACGTACCGGTATTGATGTTTCGGTATTGATGATACCAATACCGAAACAAACAAAATATGCAAAATATGGATTAAAAAGTCACCAAATATGCATTAAAGTCAAAATAAAAAAAAAATCGATGGCATTTTGTTCTAAATTTGATGATTCGGATAAATATTTAGTCCTTATTAGTTTTGGACTACCGAGAAAAAACATGGAATTCCTTGCCCTAATAATAACAAATATAAACTAAACAGAGTTTAACGAAATTTTTTAAATAATTGACAAAAATACTGAAAAAATACTATTTTGCCAGTTACCTATAAACAATTTCACTGGAATTCAAGTTCAAATAAAGTTCAATTCTAGCCCTGTTTTCCAGTTTCAAGGCTTGAATACAACTTTTATTACATTTTATTTGAATAGCATACTCCAGCAAAAGGGTAAAAAAAATTCAAGTTCGAAACATTTTTGTTAAATAAACAAGTGCTAGAATTTGAAATATACTTTACTTCAAGCAAAATTTAAAGCACTTGAATTTTTAAAACCTATGTGCTTATTGGGTTATTTATATTTATTAAAAATAGCTGCTTCAACCCATATTCTACTGAATTAATAGATCGTACGAATTTTTCAACGAAAATGGGTATGGCCAAAACCCTGTACCCAAATAAAATTTCTGTGAGTTATTTTTAATTGCAATTGTAGTTAAAATAACTGCAATATCAGTTACCTTTTTTTTTTAAGAGAAGCAACACTCAGGAAATTCTTCCTAATAATTAACGTGTTGCTTCCTTTGGAAAGTGGATAGAGAAGAAGTGAAAGGTGGTGAAAGATGAAGGGATTCAAATATGGCAACACTGTAATTGCGCGAGATGTTGAATCTTAGAACAGTTGTTGCGCGCCATCCAATGAAGAGTTAACGAACTTTATCGAAGCTTTTTAGTTTTAAAAAGTGATAAAAAAAATCTCATTTGTAAATCCGAAATTATACTGATACTCGTAATTACATCAACTTTATTAACCCGACTAAAAAAAAATTTATATGGGGTTAATATAGTCACCCAGCAAAAATGTAGAAGCAGTAAAAACGTTTACTGCTTCCTTACTGCTATTTTTACCGCTTCTAAAAATGTATAGCTTCGTAAACAGCACTAATGAAAGGCGTAAGTTGATTAATTGTTTACATCGCTTTTTGCTGTGCTTTTCAAGAAGGCATGAAATGAGCAATATATTTTGATTGCTTAAATATTTTTGCGGTTCTATTATCAAAATTTTTTAAAATGCGGAAAAAAGTTATTTTTATGAAAATAAGAGGTTTTACTAAAAATAATAGGCATTTTCTCCTCACGGAAAAATATGCAGGAATTGTAAAAGAAAAACAGGAGCACTAATTAAAAGCGGTGAATTTATGCCTTTTCGGATCTTGAAACAAGTGCTTTCACTCGAGCTATCTCGTACAAAAATCAGGCATGATATCATCAATAATGCAATCGCTTCAATGCTCAACTTTCCCTGACAAACATGCTTCCAAGCAAGCAGTAATTTCTGCTGGGCATATTTTATTTAACATGTGTCTTTATACAATTTTATCCGAGAAATGGGCCCATATAATTACATAAGTTTGCATCAATTCAGTTACTATTTGATAATATCAGATATATATATCCGAATAATGGCGCGATCCGATCTGATCACATATTATATAGTGGTATAATATTGAAACTGAACTGATAAGAACATATAGAAAATCATATATTGTTGTATCCGGTTTATGCATTACAAATTTCACTGAAATCCTGAATATTTGCAGAAATAATTACTTGATATTACTTGGGGGTTTTGTCAGAGTTAAGTCCGTTGCGAAAAATTCATGATTTTTTAGGTTTAACGTTGAACTTCATGAAAACTATGTATTAAACTTCTTGGCAAACCACATTTTACAGGAAAGCACAAACACCTTCACTGTTGCTTAGAATTGTTTGTGTTATAACGAAATTATAGAGAAAAGGGAGTTTTAAATTTTAATGAAATGTAAGAGATTCAGTATAAATAATTTGTTTCATCAAAATGATTGAGTATTCCCATACCCTTGCAAAACTGATTGCGCAAATACAGAAAATAAATGTTACAATTTATTACTTTCTTTTCAAAATTGTGGAAAATACCCCCCTAGTGAAAACTCCTAATGCTGCAAATGAAATACGTAGTGTCAGACCGAACAGGTTCGGCCAGAAAACGTATTTTGTCGGTGTGTGGTATGTTGAAACATTATGGACAAATTTTGCTTATGGAACAATGTTTGTTGGGCCGATTAGAATGCGTTTTGAGGGTTAAACTTCAAGAAAAATGTGAATGTGAAGGAATATGCGAATTCTTAAGTTATATTGTCGACAAAATTCTTGGAAAATGTTCTTAAGTCAACTTAAATTGTTTTGCCAAAAGGCCCAAGATATGATTATATACAAAATAAGGTAGAAATTAGTCAATTGTTTCATATAATATATAATTATATTCAACAGACGATTGACAAATTTTCTAGTGTGACTCTGAATTGGATAATATATGTATATATTTTTATCCATAACAAAATTGTGTTTTTTTAAATATGACATCAAAGAAAAATATATATTATTTTGGATTATGTAATAAATATTTATATATAACGTCATATATAATAGCATTAACCATATCTAATTGTAAATGTAGTATACAATTACATATTGATCGATATGTAATAAGATGCAATTAAATATGACATCATATTAAACTTTTTTGAGAAGGAAAAAATGATATATGAATTCATATAATTATATCCGGTTATATACAAAAGCATATATGGGTATATTAAATTATATATTGTTATATACAAATGTTTTTAATAGGGAACGTCTATTTTCTGTGGGTCATCCACTGTATATTACAACGCATCCAAATTAATGTAGTATATACATAGTAATATGTATGTATATCTAATTATATTTTAGAAACCAGATATTTTGGATAGTATATTTTGGTATGAAGTATTTGTTTTTGTATTTATCATACGAAAGTTCAAATAATTAATATTCAGACTTAAAAAAAAAATAACAAGAAAATTACATAGTGTTGTAAGCTGCAGATCTTAATGGAACTTAGATATGTTTAGAGGACAACAAATAAGTAGACATGAGAGCTTAAAGTGTGCGGTCAAAAATTTTTATATGAAAACAAGTCAGAAATTTACGATATTTAGATTTATTTATACACAGTGTTAAAGTATTCAAGAAAACAAAAATTTTGATAATTAAATTGATATTAAAATTTAATTTAATTTGACACAATTTTTTTTAACGAATTCGTGTGATCTTTTTACAAAAACACCCAGTTAGTTTTTTAGTTCCGTGTGGTAATGCTATTACTAATTATTCTGATGTCCAGACCGACTACAACTGGGACTCGTAAGCTGGGACTCTTCTTGGTATACATTTTAATGGGCTATTTACATATACGAAATGTTGTATTACTAATATAATAAGGTACTATTAAAAAGTTTTTTTTAATGATTTAAATAAAGCTATAATAAAAAAACACTAACCACAATTCCTACAACTATTCATTATCAAAGTATGTGAAGATAAATATGCGAGTTAAATATGTAATAATTTTCATACTAAATTAACATCTTACTATATGTTAATATTATACATATTTTTTTAATTAAAACATTTAAAGTTTAATCAATAAAGAACGGTCCAGTTCAAATTGCAACACAATTTATTTTGAATAACTTTTTCATGAAAAGACAGAATTTGAAATATAAAAAAAAAAAAACATATTAGGGGTTTTCATATAAACTCGTATTCTACTCGTAAACGTTGTAAACCTGGTATGTTTATGAGTTGTTTATGTCAAACTCCATATATAAAAAAATATGATTTGTATTTATACAAGGTTTACAAGGAATTTACGAGTTCATATGAATACCCGTATTATGTATAACATTGTGCAACATTATTGAATGGTTAAGGTTAGTATGCCCAGCATAATCTTTTATTACCAAATAAATGGTTAATATCATGGACGGTAACCGAAACGATGCGGTTATCGGTAAGGGTAACGCTATTTCATTTATTTCGGTAACGGTATTGTAAGGATACCGGTTTCTTAGTTATTCCTGTAACGGTATTTTAAGGATAATGCTTTTTTGATTATTTCGGTAAGGGTATTTTAGTGGTAAGGGTAGTTGGTTGAAAGGGTTTTGAATCGATAATGGTATTTTAGCGATATTGCCTGCCAACCCTGGTTAATATAATGAAACTATAATATTTTCGAATAAAAATATGAGTTTTGACATTAAATTATATGCAGTAGAACCTAATTCTACCTCTTATATTATTTAGAGATAAATAATAAGCACCCCCCGAGTAAAAATAGGTATATATGGTCATATATAATGTTATTGGGCTATATCCGGCTATGAATGGAGACACATATCATTATATACAACTACATCTAATATTTATTATTGTTCCCAAATCTTATAACACTCCATAAACAAATTATTTTGAAGTTATTTTTTATACAAATTTCATACTAAAAGAAATTATGCATACGTTTAATAAGACAAAAGCATTCAAATGCATTTTTACAAAACAAAACCAATTTTGTAAGAAGATTTTTAAACATTGTTTATGTTTTATTTTATAAAATTAGGGCCTTTAAAATTGTTTAAACTATGGAAATTTCAATTGTCAACTTAATAGCTATTAAGCATAACCTTTAGTCATAAGAAGCCTATATATGTGACCTTCTCCGAGAAAAGGGACCTAGTGTGTCAAAAACTTGGGAAAATCGATAAAAATGAAAAAATATCGATTTTTCCAAGTTTTTGACACACTAGGTTTTTTGACACACTAGGCCCCTTTTCTCGGAGAAGGTCACATATCGAATTATATATAATTTGATGTCCTGAATATGGACAAATCTCGTGTCAAATTATATCTAATTTGATATAATTAGAACCATGTAGATGACCCACTTTTCGGATCAAATTGCATGTGGTTGTATATGGAACTTATCAAATGAGATACAATTGTATAAGATACCATATTAAAATTTTTACCCGTGCAATTACTGAGATTTTTCTGGGTAGTGAAATCCGTAAATGGTTTGGCACTGTGTGGGAATATTAAAGTTATATGGCGGTTTAAAATTTTCATCTTTTTGGCCAACACTGTGTGAAATAATATGCAAGAACAGTTTTACAGTTATTCCAAGCTTAATTCTTATTTCGGATGTCCACAATATATAATGGGTGCTCCAAAGAAAAAAAAAAAAAAAGAAGGAAGTGAGTTGTTGCCCGGGCTACCTCCTGGAAATATTTATTTGGGTTTAAAACTACGTTCCCCAAAAAATTAGGATAATCGGATATCGGGAAGACGTGCCGCATCGGCCCTGAAAAATATGACTTTTTGTACATTTACTCAAAAACAGTGATATTTTAAAACTCATTCGAACTAAAAACCTTAAAGAATCATGATTTGGAATAAATTCTCTTTGTAACAAAGCAATAAAAACTTAAATCGGTTAAAAAACAGCCGAGTTATTACAATTTCCCCCGGTAACTGATGTGTCGCAGACAGAGCTTTGAAGAATTAATTCCTTAATTCAATTTTTCAATTCTGAATTAAAAATTCGATGAATTAATTCACATAGCATCATATATTGAATGGAATTAATTCATATTTGTTTTCGTTCGATTTATTTCGTTACGAATTAATTCAATTGCTATAGTTCTTTTTATTAAATCATATGAATTAATTCACTGGTGAACGCGTTCAATTTTATAAATCGAACGGAAAAAAAGTGAATTAATTCCCTACTGAATTAATTCACCACTGAATTCGTTCAATTTCATTTTCGTTCAGTGAATTGAAAAAAATAAAATTACGTTCAGTGAATTAAAAAAAAATAAAATTACGTTCAGTGAATTAAAAAAAATAAAATTACGTTCAGTGAATTAAAGCCTGTTTTCTGCCGTTCAGTAGAAGAAAACATTTATTTACAAATAAAATTTGCAACTTAGCAATTTTACAGCGTTTGCTAGTAAAAATAAACTAATTACATATATATATTAAGTGCTAGAGAAAGCCGATGCACTTTATCAACCTACATGATTAAAAAATAAAGCCTTTTACTATTAAAAATAAAAACTTTACAGATATAGATGAATTCGGAAAAAATATAACTATTAATTTTGAAAACTTATGCTTCCCAGTAAAATGTAGATGCTTGACTATGACGTATTTCATTTATACGTTTTTACAATACAATGTTTTCTTCTACTGAATGGCAGAAAACAGGCTTTGAATTCAGCGAACGTAATTTTTGTTTTTCGATTAAATGAACGTAATTTTTTTTTCAATTCAGTGAACGTATTTTTTTTCTTTTTTAATTCACTGAACGTAATTTATTTTTTTTTAATTCACTGAACGTAATTTTATTTTTTTTTAATTCACTGAACGAAAATGAAATTGAACGAATTCTGTGGTGAATTAATTCAGTAAGGAATTAATTCAGTTTTTTTTCCGTTCGATTTATAAAATTGAACGCGTTCACCATTGAATTAATTCATTTGATTTAATAAAGAGAACTATTGCAAAGGAATTAATTCTTTGAATTTATTATTTGATGAACGCGTTCAGTTGAACGAATTCAGTGAATTACTTAAGAAAAGGAATTCATTCAATTCTAGAGAAAATTGAATTCGATTGGTAGTGAATTCATTCAAAAAAGAATTAATTCCTCAAAGCTCTGGTCGCAGACCACTAAATCAAGAAATTCGTGGCCAAATTTGAAAATTTATGGAGCTAATCTACTACAGAAACATTTTTTTTATTCAATAAGTTCCAAGAAACTCAGATAAGAAGTATTTTTTCATATTGTGTTATGCTAACTCCTTTTAAATTAGTTCCAAAAAGTTCAGAATTTTTAAACACTGTTTTCAAATCTACAATTTTTAATTTTCTAAATTTTTTTTAAAAAAAATTATAATAAATTAACGATTGGAGTTTAATTTGTTATTAAGAACAGATTAGAGATTAAAACCTACTAAAATTGTAGGAATTCATTTTTTCATTTCGAGAAAACAGCGATTTTTTGGCATTTATTTACCTTTTAGGCAAATTTTTCTTTTTTCTTCTTTTAATTCCACATGATTTTGACCAGAATTAAACAACAAGCGTTGAAATACTTCAATCCTGAAAATTAGGCTAAAATAGAAATGCTTAAATTGCCACTGTGTAAGGTCAAAGGTCAAATTTTAAGAGATTTAAAATTATTTTAAACTTATTAAAATAAAATATATTCCTGTTGTCAGTTTACTATGAAAACTTGTCAATTTAACTACCGAATTTTGTCGTTAAAAAGTTACAGAATTGCCCCTCTGAGCGGATATGAGTATTGATGAAACTTCCTGATATTATTTTTCTAGGTCTAAAAATAATATTCTTAATTGAATTTCAGAAAATTAACCCTTAAGTGCTGTTGGGACCTATATGTCCGACTGAAAAAATATTAGTCTATTTTCATCATAGGATCAAAAAAGCCCCAACAGCACTTAAGGGTTAATTTAACTAACTTTTTTAAATCTTAATCAAAACACTTCAAGCTTTGCTCACATAATAATATACATAAGTGTTCTTAGAAACGTATGTGAAATTAATTTTTGTTTGTATAGTAGAGGTGCTGCAATGCCATCTAACGTGAGTTGCAATTTGAACTGAACCGTTCTTTCATTAATTTCACATTAAACATACTAGTTATTATTAATAGTTATTAATTAAAAATAACATTTATGTTATTAACGATTACATAAATTAACACGAATAAATAATAAATTGAGTTCTAATCGCTAAATTTGAACGATTTGTTTTAAAACGATTTTTTTAAACGTTTTGTTTTAAAACAAAATATGTTAATTGATATATTTATTTATAATGACAATATTATGACTTAAATAGTAAACTGCAAATCTACAAAATAAATTAAAAAGTTACTACTTTGTATATCTACTAAAATATCATACACTCAAAAAACTCTAACCATTATGTTTAAATTAAAAAAAAAAACATTTTATAGAATACAAGCAGACAAACTGTAGCTAAATTACACACCTCAACAAGCATTCTGCGGTTTGAATTTTGCTAGACGTACATACATACAGTAGTGGACTAAAGTGGATACATATTTGAATATTTTTAAATCTGTATTAATAACTTTTGTTCAATTTGTGATATCCAATAGTAGTTTTTCCAGTTTTTGAAGTGGCCAGGTCAGAGCCCCGATTTGAATCCCATCGAGAATGGGTGGGCAATTGCCAAAAGAAGACTCTCCCAATGCGAACGAGCACCAACTAACTTAGTTAATCTTTGGTCAAGAGTTTCAGCGGAATGGACTAATATTCAACCTCAAACTATTAAAAATCTCGCGGAAAGCATGCCTTCTCGCATAAAATCTGTTTTAAAGCACAAAGGACTTTGGACAAAATATTAAAGAAAGAACTTGCCGAAAATTTCAAATATGAACAATACTGGATAAAAGCGGTCACAATTTGCAATTATTTTTTTATTAACTTCTTAGTGATATTATCTACTGTATTTATGTTTTCATTAAAGAAGAATGTTTTAATTTTATGCTTTAAAAAAAATCATTTAAGTTTCTATAATAAAATAAAAATAAAAAATTTCGAAAAATGTTGAATTAATGTATCTACTTTAGTCCACTACTGTATATAGCTTTTGATGCCATAATTCCAAATTCTGTTTCAAAATTTTTATTTCACCTCACAATTTTTAGAAGCTCCCAGTTAAGGCAAAAGGGAACTTTTTTAATCGATGACGGTATTTTGGCGTTATTTCCTGCCAACTGTATTATACATTTTTTTTTTAATTTTTATTATTGAAATTACTAACAGTTTTGCAATAGATTTTCTACTAACACATTTTATAGAGAGTACAAATAACGAACTAAACACGATTTATGAGTTCTTTCATATTATTATTTGTACTTATCTTATATTAATGCAGTGCAAATATAAAACATGTTAAAAACATTAATTATAAAAACGACACAAAATTAATTACAGTATTAATAACGCATGATTAAGCATTTTAATTGAATTTAAAAAAAGGCCTATTCTACTTTGTGCTAAAGATTGGAGCCCAGAGTTAGACTTGGGAACACCGCTCATGGTTTTTTTTAGCTCATTTTGACTAATAGAAATTGTTTGTTCGTCTATTTGGCAACTTTTCTAATCATTCGTATGACTATATTATTGAAAAGTTTGTTTAGCAATTCCAACTAGAATTTTTTAACATGTTCATTTCAGCTCAGTTTTATGTAATTTTTTTTTTTTTTTTGTAAAAAATGTTTTATTTTAGTTGAAATTGTCAATCAAATCATTAAGAACTATGTATGGCGAATTTTAAAAATGTTTGAAATCCGTTGAAAATTACGTCTTTTATTACTCAAGTTCTTTGAACTGGGAAAAATGACTGATAGAGTTAGACTGTACTTCAAAAGTAGATCGCACAAAGTTTTAGGTCCCAAGGTTTTTATCTATGGAATCAATGGCCTTGCAACTCTCTCAATATTTTTTATTTGAAAAAATATTATGCGGGTTGGAACAGGAAAGAACTTCGACTGGTTAATCAGGGATGGAAAAGGCTCACTTAATCGGGCTCTTATACCAAAAAATGTTAGGTCGCTCCTACATATTTAAAAATGTAAGTAACAAAAAAATAGCTTCCTCTTTGACTCGTTAAAAAAAATTAAAATTAAATATTTAGATATTAGCAAATATTAGCACAAATTGCGAAAAAAAACATTTGCAAAACGCGAAATTTTTGCAACAATTTGTGCTTAGTTTGCAATAAAAAAAAAAAATAAATCGCGAAAAAAATATTTGCAAAAAGGAAAATTTTTGCGTCATTGTATTCATTTGCAGATTGTTAATCGCTGATTGAGTTTTTTAATTATTTTTTCTACCACAAAGTCTTTTTTCGCGTTCCTCTATTATTTTGCAATTTTTTAAGTGCGGTTTTTTAAATTTATAATCTACGGAGTATAATGCCCATTTCATAAAACAAAGTTTGGTGGTTAGTTGCAAAAAAGAAAATTTTGGCATCGTTTGCAGAATCTAAATCTTTTAATTAATTTTTTAAACCCCAAAGCCTTTTTTCGCATTCCGATATTATTTTGCAATTTTTTACGTATGGTTTTTTAAAATTCATAATCTAGGGCTATAAAACTGTTGGAATAGTATAATTCCATAGTATAGTTCCATTCTTGATTTTTATAACTAAATTATTATTTTCCATCCCTGGTTACAATCGATGTTTTGAGTCATACAAAGAGCGCACATAATGACATCTTCTATTTGTCATTTGAATGAAAATAATCAAGTAGTATTTACTTTGAAATTGACTTCCTTTTATCACTTGGAAGATAATTCGGCGATATTTGTAAAAAAATAATTCAAAAATTTTATCTTTTATGACAATATTGCGGCAATATCACCTTTGTATCATTTGGAAGATAAAGCAAATTTGTTTGAAATCTTTTATCAATTTGGAAAAAATTAAAACTAAATTTCTACAAAAACAATCAAAAGATATATAGGAAATAAACTCGTAAAAAGTTAAGATTAATTGCGCGGGAAAAGTCGGCTAAGTTGAAATCAAGATAATTTATAAGTTGGTCAATGGATTATGTATGCAAATATTGTTTCTCAGGCTTAAATTTAATAATGAAAAAACTAAGTCGTTTTTTTATTATTTAGCGATATCCCTTTTATCATCCATATGAGTTATTGCTTTCATATTGCCTGGAAGTATTGTTTTAGTGAAACAGTTGTTTCCGACGGAGGAAACTTCCGGAATACGAAATTGATATTGCCGGCAATAAATGTTTTCTTCCTGGCGTTATGTTCGGATAATCTTCTTCGTATTGCTATGTTTGCTGGGTGATATTAGTTTGAGTATGTTCCTGTTCCAAGGCACACAATAGAACAAATGCTTTCTCAGTGATAGAGAGTCCCCCAATCTCTTTGTATACTCTTTGATGGAATTGATAAATTTATAAATAAAAGAAGGAAAATTTTAAAAATTACTTGAAACTTAGAAGTTTTTTTCATTCATTTAATATTTTTAGGCCTGATGACTGAATGTTCGGTTAAAATTTATCCGACAGTCAAATTGAAATTTTATATGGGAAACAACAACAAATGTGTGAGTTAAAGTCCCAGTTAGTAGATAACTAGAGATTCAATAATCGGGCCTTAGTGATAGTGTTTAACTTTCAGTTCCAAATTAATACAAAATAGAGTCACTAGAATTGGCGGATATTTATTTTTCTGCCGAAAATATGGTACCAATTTCATTGCAAAACATCGTAAGACCGTTAGAGGGTTAATAACTGCCATAAAAACTGTTCTGGCATGTAGTAACTGACAAGCTTTTTCTTTTTCTTTTCAATATAGCAATGAAATAAACTGATAAGTGTTTCGAAAACATATGCTTGTATTTTTAATAAACAAAACATCGTATAATATATACGATTTTATATTTGTTTACAAATTAAAAGTAATAAATATTAAAGAATTAAAAGCCTTTACAATGTTCCTGGTCAACATTTTCCATGATTTTTTAAATTTTCCATATTGGCTAGTTGTATATTTTTTAAATATTTGGTATTTACAATCAGCTGTTTTTTTAACTATTTGACTAATTCTTACTATTTTTTTCTTTGCGTGAATTTTTAGATAGTCTATATGTGACGCGCAAAATAGAAAGGGACCTAAGATCAGGAGAGCATGGGATCGGTCTCATTCGATGCTCAGATGTTGTCCACAAAAAAAAAAAAAAAATTGATTTTTTTACCCTTAGGTCCCTTTCTCTATGCGCTGTCACATATATACACACAAAAATTTAAATCAAGCAGAAACAACATTAAATTAAATAGAAACAGCTTTAAAAAACAAGTTTGCTTTTTTTTTAATTTAAAATATGTTTCTACTTATTTTTAAAATGTGAAAACAAAATCTAAAATATCATATTAATTTAAGTCCGTTAGAGTGTACTTTAACTAGAATCATATTTACTTTAATAAGATTCATATTAAAATGTTCATAACAAAATGCGATGTTAATAGTTGACTTAACTACGATTTTTTTCTCTGTGTAGTACAAATTATTAAAATCGAATAATAAAAATACTTGTTTTAGGCACGATTACTCAACGTCCAGTTAAAATTTAGGCAAGAGTTAAATTCAAATTTGCCATGAGAAACACCAAAAAATGTGTCAGTTAAAGTTTCAGTTAGCAGCCAACTGAACATTCAGTAATTGGGACTTAGTATTTAAAATTAAAATGTTTGTTTAGTTAACCCCCTTAGGCTCATTCTTTCATAAATTAAAAGTAGATTGGTGCCATATGCAGAACAAAACTAACAACCGTGAATGTTTCATAATATTTCTGCTTTTAAAAGAATTAGTGGTAATAAATCAGCAAAAGTATTAAATTAATTTAAAACCACTGACACTATAATTGCAATTTACTTTTATTTTGGAGGTAACTTGATTTTTTTACAAGTAAAAAAGTTAACAGGGTTTCATAAAACATCCCAGCAACAAAAAATTACTCTCTACTGCAAAATACCTGACAACACTAATTGGAGTTGTTACAAAAATTTAGTTCTAACATTTTTGTGTATCGTAAAAGCGTTATTGTGTTGGTGGCAATTCCGCCTATTACGCAGTGTTCCGTAAGAATTCCTATAAGCTTAATTATCCTCCACTTACCAATACCAAGAATAGTACTAGTTCTCCCTGGATTAGGCAGCGGCCATGGGGTCAGAGATATCCTCCAATCGGTCAAGTTCTTCCACCTTCCCCTCGTCTCCCTATCCAATATATCCAAATAACTCCAGCAAATAACCAGGACATCCATCTGTACCGGACCCCGAACCAACCCATAGCCACTTTTGAAACACACTTTTGTAATTATAAACCAGTAATAAAAGTTTAAATATAAAACAAAATAATATTATTTTATGCAAAACGACACATCAAGCGTTTTTTGACACGTTGACCATAGTATTTATAGTAAACTGGATTTTTGTAGACCAAATTAATTGTAAATGAAAAAATTTAATCTAGATTATTAAATTTGTAATTGCAAAAAAAATTTGGAATGGAAATATTATTGGCAATTGAAATATTATTGGCAATAATTTTTTCTGTGTAGTTTAAATAAAGTTACGCTACTATGGAGTTTTATCTTATCTTTATTGACTCTAATACGATTTAAATTAATTAATGTACATTAGGGAAGTTCCATAAAGTGAAAATGCAATTTAAAGGAAATGATTTTCCTTTTTAAATAAAAGTAAGTACATATGGAATTTGTGGACAATTGATCGGGCCGGAAATCGATTAAAAATTTAATCTATGCTTGTAAGCGGACAAATGACTTTTTCAGTTTTAGCTAAAGTTTTGTGTTTTATTATCTTTGTACACTACACCTAGGGATACCATCCCTCCTCTTTTCCCCGGACACCGTCCTCTTTTTTAGAGCGTCCGGGGCAGTCCTCTTTCTTTTTCAGTAAGTGTCCGGGGTTGTCCTACTTTTTACACTTTTCTCCATAACTTTTTTTATTGCTTCAAAACTCGGCATCGCTTACTTTGATTGCCAAAATGTAAAGCTTATCAGCAGTGAGACAACTGTTGAATTTTTAAAAAAATTTAACATTGCTTTTAATGATGAAAATGTATTTAATGAATTCTTTGTCATGAAAAATTATGTAAAAAACTTAAATTCAATTAACACGACTAATCAAGTTTTGGTGCGATTTGTTTTTTTATTAAAAATTATGTTTTCTATGAAATGAAAGAACTTGTTGAGTTTTATTTTCGCTTACCAGCACATAAGGCCAACGTAGAACCAGAGCTTTTTGAAGTCACTGAATTCGTTCAGTCAATTAAAAAAAATAAAATTACGTTCAATGACTTAAAAAAAGAACGCTCACTGAATTAAAAAAAAATTACGTTCACTGAATTGAAAAAACAAAAAAAAATTAACTTTAACTTAACTATAAACAAAAGAAAATGTAAAAAAATTTACACAAAACAACAACAAATTTGTGGGGGTTTTTTTTTTTTAAGAGAAGCAACACTCAGGAAATTCTTCCTATTAATTAACGTGTTGCTTCCTTTGGAAAGGGGACAGAGAAGAACTGAAAGGTGGTGAAAGATGAAGGGCTTCAAATATGGCAACACTGTAATTGCGCGAGATGTTGAATTTTAGAACAGTTGTTGCGCGCCTTTTGACGGTGAGTTGGCGAACTTTGTTGAAGCTTGTTAGTTCATAGCCCTGTTATATTATTTTACTTCGGTGGGGTTAAGCACACCGAAGGAGGACGCTGCGATATGTATGAGGGATAGAAAAAACTCATACATAATACTATTTTTCATAAATTGATGTTGCCTTGGTTGGGGCTCGAACCCGCAACCTCATGTGTAACAATCCAACAAGCTAACCATTACACCACAGCGCCTACAACTAACTATTTAACTAACTTTAACTATTAACTAAAGTTTAAACCTGCAGTATGAGACCCACCGTAAGTGTTAGAGAAACCCGATGTTTTTTGGAAGTTGATTTTTTAATCATGTAGGTTGATAAACTGCATCGGCTTTCTCTAACACTTAATATATAATTTGTTTATTTTTACTACCCAGCAGAAATTCGAAAGCGGTAAAAATGAGTAAAAATGATTAGATCTTCTTTTCTGCTTCGTTTACTGCTTCTGAGGATTTATAGCTTGCAGTAGTGTGTTAAAAAAGGCAATAGAGTTTTGTTTACCACACTTTATCGCTCTAACAAAGCACGAAAGAATGACAATGACAACCGAATTTACTAGCTAAAAGCTGTGATTTCATGCCATTATTTGGAGCTATGATAGAAGCGCACATCGGATATCGAAACAAGTGCTTTCACGCGAGCTATCTCGAACAAAAATCATGCCTTATATCAGCAATAATGCAAGCGCTACACTATTTTCTTTCCCTGACGAACCTGCTTCCAAGCAAGCAGTATTTTTTGCTGGGTAGCAAACGTCGTAAAATTGCTTAGTACTCGTATTACAAATTTTATTTGCAAATAAAATTGAACGCGTTCACCAGTGAATTAATTCATTTGATTCAATAAAAAGAACTATAGAAATTGAATTCATTCGTAACAAAATAAATCGAACGAAAACAAATATGAATTAATTCCATTCAATATATGGTGCTTTGTGAATTAATTCATCGAATTTTTAATTCAGAAGTAAAAATTGAATTAAGGAATTAATTTTTCAAAACTCTGTGTATAACTTATATTTTCTTTAATAAAGGCGCAGTGGACCCCAAAAAGAAATAATTTGAATTCAGGAACTATTTCTGAAATTATTAGATTCAACTATAATTTTGAAATGAATTGTCAAGAGTTTAATGAATATTTGAAGAAATGCGACAGTAATATATTCCCTGCGGGAAATTTTAACAAACTGTCACCGAACTGGCCCCTTTATATGAAATAGACTAGTCACTTTTACATGGCGTGTCCATGGGGGAAATTGACCCCTTGTGACATGTCACAAGACAAATCCCAGGACAGGTCCCTGAACTTTGTTTTTTATGAGAGTTCAGTAACCTGTCCTAGGATTTGTCTTGTGACATGTCACAAGGGGTCAATTTCCCCCTCCTATGACAACGGCATGTAAAAGTGACAAGTCTATTTCATACAAAGGGGCCAGTTCGGTGACAGTTTGTTAAAATTTCCCGTAGGGATTGTTTCAAATTGGAAGGTTTGAAAAATATTCATAAAACTCTTGATAATTCATATCAAGAAATTATAAAAATGTACATTTCTGAAAATGTATGCAAAAATTTGTTAATCGTTGTTTTTTTTTTGTTGTTGTTCAGGAACTAGTAATTTTAAGTTCGGAATGATTTTTTATCTTTTTTGTGAAGTTTTTTTTTTAATCAAGGCCCAGTGGACGCCAGAATAAAATTTAATCCAGAAAATATTTCTAGTTATATTTCTGATACTATTAGAGTCAAATAAAATTTTGATATGAATTTTCAAGAGTTTTATGAATATTTGAAGAAATTCAATAGTAATATATTGGTTCAAATTAGAAGCGTTGAAAAGCATTCCTGAAACCCTTTACAATTCGTATCAAGAAATTATAGAAATGTACATTCCTGAAAATGTATGCAATGAAATGGTTAATCGTTATGTTTTTTGTTTGTTGATTTATTTTTTTTTGTGAATTTTTTTTAGTGGTAATAAAAATTGTTTTATTTATAAAATAAATATTTATTTGTATATTTTATCGCGTTGTTGATTTTTATAAAATTAATTTTTTAAAAAGAAAATTGTATTCTTTTTTAAGACAAATGTCCTCCTTTTTTAAGCTTGAAGTCCTCTTTTTCTCAAAATGCAAATGGCAGCCCTAACTACACCACTCTGTGGCATATGGTATAATGAGGTTACGCGGACGTTAATTTAAAATAATTTATAAAATTGGTCCATGTTTTAACCCAAACTCATAGAAATAAATCTGTAAAATTAGTTGAAAAATCTACTAAAAATTATTTAAAAATTACCTTTCCGAAAAAAAAATGAGCAGATTTTTTTTCTAAATATTAGTAAAAAAAACAACAAAAATAAAACTGTTAAATTTACAGAATTTTAGTTAAATTCAAGTTCAGTTTTAGTTAATTGAAAATGACAAATTATACTGTAAAATCTGCAGAAAATTTTGCTTAATATTAGTAGACTATAAATAGCAAAAACAAACTGTTATATCTACAAAATTTTTGTTACTACTGATTTTAGCAGTCGATTCTGCTAGTAACTTGCTGATTTCAGAAGGCTCACTTTTTGTTTACATTAAAAAAAAAGTCGACAAAAAAATTTGAAAATTTTACGTTTTTTGTGATTATTTAGCCTACTAATTGTTTAGCAAAATTTTTTGCTGATTTTTGCAAGCTAAGTTGTTATTTTCTATTAAAAAATATTTAACTCAAATGTAACTTAAATTCTGTATATTTAATTGAATAATTTATTCTGTTGTTATCTTACTAATATATAGTTTAAACTAACTTTTTAAAAGACTTTTTGAGCTTAAATTGTTTTACGAAACAAAAGCAATTTTTTCCCCAGGACCTATATAATTAATCAGATAGTGCTCATTCCGATCGAAAACCCCAGGTAAAAAATTGGGTCAGTGTTTTTTTGTACAACCCCGTGTAAAAAAGTTTAGATCTTATCAGGTCTTTTTGGATCTAAATAGATATGATGGAATCTAATTAAATCCTGTACCAGATCTCACCAAATATGATCAGATATGGCATATGTGATAATACCTTATGACAAGATCTGATCAGATCTAGTGCCAAATCTGTTCAAATCTAAAGTGACCTGGACAATTGCGCCAGATATGCCTAGATCTGATCAGATCTAATTAGATCTCAAATTTGTCCCCAATTTTGAGATCTAATTAGATCCGGTAAGAACTGCTAAGATCTGGCCAGATATGCCTAGATCTGATCAAATCTAATTAGATCTCAAATTTGTCCCCAATTTTGAGGTCTAATTAGATCTGGTAAGATCTACTGAGATCTGGCCAGATCTGATGTTTTTTACAAGGGACCTTCTGAAAACCGCAAAGTTATAAAAATTACAAAAATGTTATCAATCTTTGCTATAAAATTGCCATACTAATTCCAAAAGCAGAACTCGACCCAAAAAAAAACCGAAAGAACCCGAATAAATCACGATCCATATTTTTGATATCTCTCGGAAACTGTCGTTCCAAAACTTACGCAACGTACCAACTCGTACCAGGCTACAGTTTTTTTTTTAATTACTTAATTACCGAAGCTTTTTTGTCGACCTTTACGCAACGTACCAATTCGGAAAGTTGAAATGCTGACCTTACATACAGCACCCGATCCATTCTGATATTGAAGAAATGTGGATTTTAATTTCTTAGTTGCGTTTTTATAGAATTATTTAATATTTGTGCAGATTTTTATTACAACCGAAAATATTTGACCCAGACCCGCTTTTTATTACACCTATTATTAAATATTTTACCACTTTTACTGCACCGTTAAGTAAATTCGTTGCCGCTTCCCAATTTATGGCCAAAATCTTATTGTGGGGTGGGTATCATATAGTCAGAATGCCCGACTTAAATTTTTTTACTTGTTTTTAAATCACTTCGTAGATGAAAGATTTAGAAAATAATATAATGAATAACATGAATTACTATACCTGCCTTTTCCATGGGTAATATAGGTCCTTTTCAAGAAATGGCAAAAAGTTTCCAAATGGTCGTTTTAGGGGTTAAAATGTCCTACGAAGATTTTCGGCTTCAAATTTAAAAGACAAATTGGTAAATTGCATTTTACATTTGTAGTCCAATGTAAAATATATAATACTGTGCAACACTATTTCCGAGCGTCGATGATTTCTATGTCAGATGAAAGTATTGAGTTAGTATAGTAAAAAAAACTTTGAAGGGTTTGGGTACAGTCAATTAATATGACCGTTTTTTTTTTTTTGTTTTACTGTACGAAATAAGACGCAAAAGTCTTAATCAAATGATTTAAATATGATATAATAGGAAATATAATATTTTTATAGGATATCGCTAACCCTTCCCACATAAAGACCAAAGGTAACCCTCATAAACGGTGTTTTTTTAAGCCCGATAGAAATTTAAATTGTAAAAAATAGTACAAAAAATTTAGTCAAAAAAATTTTTTATTCTAAAGATACATGGCATTAACATTTGAAAATGATTTCGGGCATATGGCCACCGCGGCTATTCTTGACGAAGCGCATTCCGGACGTCCAATCTTAGACCACTTTTTCGAGCATTGCTGGCCGTATGTCAGGAATAACACGAACAATGTTGTCCTCCAAGGCGTCAATTGTTGCTTGTTTATCAGCATAAACCAGTGACTTCATGTAGGAAATAATCGAGAGGTGGTGTCAAATCGCACGACCTTGGCTTATTTCTCGAAATCAACGTATCGCCAAATTTTGATTTCAATAAGTCGATGTTTATGGTCACCGTATGGCACGTAGAGCCATCCTGTTGAAACCACATCTCGCTCGGATCAATATCATCCATATTTTCAAACAAAAAATCAATTAATAATGTTGTGGTAACGATCTTCACTGACAGTAACGCGAGCTCCAGCCTAATTTTGAAGAAATAAGGTCCAATGATGCCCCCGGCATGTAAACCGCACCATACGGTGCATTTTTATGGATCTAACGGAGTCTTTAGGGTCTGTTGTGGATTGGTTTCACTTCATATGCGACAATTTTTATTAACAAACCCGTTAAGCCCAAAATGAGCCTCATCGCTGAACATAATTTTGCGATAAAACATCGAATCAGTTTCCAACTGCGCTAGAGCCCAATCGGTGAAAGAACGACGCATATGATGGTCTCGTGGCTTTAATTCTTTCACCAGCTGGATCTTAAATGGGTCTAGGCTAAGATCTTTGGGCAAAATTTTCTACGTAGTGGACGGACAGAGCCCCAATTCCTGCGACCGACGGCGAATTGATAATTTGGATCTTCTTCCACAATTTGGTTTACAGCGGCGATATTCTTAAGACGTGTTGGTGTTATTGCATCGGTTAGAGAGTATGTGGTATGAAATCTATCCACAGTTCGACGAATGGCTTGCTCAGATGGACGATTATGTGCCCCATAAAAATCACGAAGTCATCTATAATTTGCGCGTATTGATGACTGATTTTTCAAAGTAAATCTGGATAATTTAGTAGCGTCAATCTATTCACAATGATTTGCCAGAGTATACTGATCATAAATATCAAAAAGTGGGGCCAGTACGACAGTTCGTTTGACAGTTAACCCTTTCGTAAGTTCTATCGGGCTTAAAAAACACTCTTTATAATCAATTACATAAATTACAACATCTTTAATGGGTCATTTAAATCATTTTTCAAGAAATACCAATACATAAATACATAAAATGTCCGAAAAAATAAAAGAAAAATTAAACAGTTCCAAACTATATAAAATTTGGTTGGCAGAATCAACTGAATCGCTGAATCAACATTGCATCTGATATCAAAATTGTAACGTTAAAAATAGCGGATCCAATACGGCGGATGATTTTTTTTTTAAAGTGATCGGATTTGTGTCAAATATATTTCTGAAAGTTTTGGAGGTCGCTGAATATGAATCTGATCTCAGATTTTTAAAATTTAAAACGGCGGATCCGATATGGATTTCGTTGTAAGTTATTTATCGGAATATTTTTAAAAATTTCAAAAAGAAATTTAAGACGAATATGATCACTTAAAAAAAATCATCCGCCATATTGTATTCGCCATTTTTCAACCCCGATATAAGATTTTTATTAAAAAGCCCCCAAAACTTATCAAAAAAAATATTAATAAATTTTAAAATCATCCATCATATTGGATCCACCATTTTGAATTTTAAAACTCTACAAAGTATAATATTTAAAGCAAATTCTAAAACATTCCAAAATTGTCCGCCATTTTTAATTTTAAAAATTATAAATAAATGTACCTAATGTCCCCTAATTAGGTGCGTATAGAAATATTGTACAAAAGTTACCATTTACAGTTGCAAAATCATTGCAATGCAAATCCTTTTATGTATATCTTATTTTAAAATTAAAGTGTACTCATACCACTTTCAAAATAAGTGAATTCTGGTTCACATTTGACTATTATATGGAACGGATTAACCTTACAAAAAATATTTCGTAACTGAGAATTTATAAATCATTTATTTTTATATAGAAAGACGCTTTCTGAAGTGTCCATATCACCTAGAACACCTCTAATGTACATATAATTAAACATAACGCCAATTAATTGCAATAAATTTAAATTTACATGACATCTACAATGAATTAACACTTGTAATACTTGATTTATACTAAACTGTGGTTTGTTCTCATTTATTTTAATTTTTAGATATATTAATATTAAATCAACATGGGCACTATAGCCAAATTATCCATTGTCAAAGGTCAACAATTGGAAATTGTTCCAAGACCATTACACAGAATATATGAAGAGAATCTTTTGCAACATGGCCACGAGACGGCTCTTATTTACAGTGAGGACAATACCTATGATTTACAAACTCCACGACAGACTACGTATCTGCATATGAATCAAAGAGCAAATCAATGTGCCCGTTTGTTGGTGCGTGAAGCTATACAACGTTATTTACAGCCCAATGCAGATGGTGACTTTATTATAGCCGTATGTATGCAGCCATCGGATGCTTTAGTTACCACGCTTATGGCCATCTGGAAAGCGGGCGCTTCTTACTTGCCCATCGATCCAACATTTCCTGCAAATCGTGTTCAACACATTTTAAAGGAATCCTGTCCCATTATGGTGATACATGATGATGATGTTGATAAATCACGCTTTGTTGCTGTTCCAACTTTGACAATTTCAGAATTAAGTATGAATTCATCACAGTTAAGTGAAACAAATTTATTGCCTAAAGAAATGTTGGGTAATGTTGATCCGGATTTAGCTATTGTATTATACACATCGGGTAGTACTGGCATACCAAAGGGTGTAAGACTACCACATGAGGTCATTTTAAATCGTTTACAATGGCAATGGACTACATTTCCCTATGCTAAACATGAAACGGTGGGAGTATTTAAGACAGCTCTAACATTTGTTGACTCAATTGCAGAATTATGGGGTCCTTTATTGTGTGGTAAGTAGAAAATTGTTGTAGAAATCTAAAATAATAACTCAAAAAACAAACATTCCCTCCTTCTCAGGTCTTTCCATTTTAGTAGTACCCAAAGCTATAACCAAAGACCCAGAACGTTTGGTTGAAGTACTGGAAAAATATAAAATTCGTCGCTTAGTATTGGTCCCGACATTGTTACGTTCTCTACTTATGTATCTTAAATTAGATGGCAATAACAGTGCAGCTGTTACAAAACCGGAAAGTAAACTTTTATACAATTTACAAATTTGGGTCTGTTCAGGTGAACCCCTACCCGTTGCTTTGTCTGTAAATTTCTATGATTATTTTGAGGAAGGCATCCACACCCTATATAATTTCTATGGGTCGACTGAGGTAATGGGTGATGTGACCTACTTCACGTGTGAAAGTAAAAAACAACTGCAACACTTTGAACGTGTACCCATTGGTATACCCGTTAGCAATACCGTTATATATCTATTGGATTCAGATTATAGACCAGTAAAAAATGGTGAAATTGGTGAAATATTTGTATCGGGTCTAAATTTGGCTAATGGCTATGTAAATGGACGAGATCAAGAGAAATTTTTGGAAAATCCTTTGGCAGTTGAATTAAGTAAGTTGAAATCACACTCACCCTGATTTGCGGTCTTGAACAATAATTAAAAAATTTCAGATAAAAATTAATAAGTCCACAAAAATTATGTAATATAGATTTGGCTTTTAAAAAGGTTTTTTTTTTTATAAAAATGCAAATATATTAAAAATAAAGCAAGATATCGATACTCCTGATCACAAATAGACACCGAGAGCTGAACATTTTCCTTAATTAAATAAACAAGTAAAATAAAATGATGTTTTCAACTACAAAAAAATACTTGGCGCAAAAATATTCGGTGTATAACTTAAAAGTCGGAATTTTGGGCGTCTATTGTGTAATCGTCTGGCCTGATTTCAGCAGCTTATAATAGATGGGATCCTTCTGGTCCCACGAAATACAGAACATTACCTTGACGCCATGGATATTCGGCTTTGGCGTTAATTTGGCTGGTTGGCCGGGCTTCACATACGATTACTTGCGCTTCGGGTTGTCGTAATGGATCCATTTTTCATCGCCAGCAATGATTCGATGGAAAAATGACTGCTTTTTATGGCAGCATTTCGGACATTCAAAATCGTCTCTCGGCTTCTACTCGTGTGGTACCCAATTTCCTTGCTTTTGGATGAATCCTGCTACTTGCAAACGTTTTGAAATTGATGCTTGAGTGACTCCTAACGATTTTGCAAGTTCTTCTTGAGTTTGACAACAATCTTCATCGAGTAATGCCTCCAATTCATCATCTTCAAACTTTTTTGGCTGACCTGGGCGGTCTTTGTCTTCGATACAAAATCACCACATCTGAACCGCACATACCATCTTCCGCACGTTGAAATCGATGGAACATATTCAGGATAAGCTTCTGTGAGAAATCGATGTACTCCAGCTGCACTGTTTTTCAAATTCGACATTTTTTAAGCAAAAAAAAAAAAAATTTGTTTTTTACACTATTTTGTTCAACGACTAAGTGAGAATAAATGACAGATGTTTACCCTCCAAAATGCCATATAAGTTATTAAAGACGCAAATCATATGTAAAAGATACGTTATCTGTTGTGAATTCCGCATTTTTAAGTTATACACCCAATAAATATCGATCGATTTGGCTGTCCATTTAAAAGGAGCAGCTCTTATAATCAAACTGCATTTCGCAATACTGAAGATAATGGGACGAAATTTGGTATAGGAGTTTGTAGTGCCCCAACGACGCACCCTATTATAAATGGTTTAAATCGATCCATTGACTAAGTCGCCAAAGAAATGCCTAATCGGAGCTTGAATGTACTGAGTATTGACAACCCCCATATCAGACAAACGATTTGGATTTCAACCGATTATAGTTTTTAACGTCTTACCAGGGGGTTTCCATCAGCTGCTTTTAAAAATGCTTTATGAGCCAAAAAATTTCACTTCAGAAACAGAGGAATAACAGAAGGAATATGAAGAAATTTAACAGCGAATGGGATAAAATGAAGGAATAGTGTTTTTATCAGTAATCGCAAAAAACAAAATATTAACTTTTTCACTTTTCTTTTGTTTTTCTCATTCTTCACTGAAATTAACAGGCCAGAGCATCCATACAAATAATTGAGCACGAGTTAACATAATTTCTTGGGAAGAAAACTCTTTCCTTTAGATCCTCTTTGGTCTTACCCATGGGAGATGCATCATTTACAATAAAAATTTCGAAAAAAAATTCTCAGCATGTTTAACATACTTTCTTTAGAAAAAAAAAACATTTTATTCCAACAATATATGTATGTATATTAGGGTGTCCCTTAGAGCGTACCACCATACAGGCAAAAAAAGTGAGCCGTACATCCTCCAATATGAATTATTTTTGCAAGGAGGTTTCAAAAAAAAAATTTTTTTTTGGCGAACGTAGGTGTCGCCATTTTACATTTTTCATTATATCTTTGGCATTAACAGTCTGATCTTAAAGTAGGATACATCCTACCAGAGACCAGTGTTTTGCTCTTAGGGCCATTGACCTCAAGTATCCCGTTCTAGTAGTTACCGACCAGATTTCAGTTGCTACCACCCGAATGTACCATCCTTATGTCAGAAAATTAAAGCTCGCAAAAAATCATTAAACTTTTGCTAAGGAAGTTTTTCGATAAACCCAGTAGAAATGTTTTTAATATATTAGTTGCCGAACGTAGGGATCACCTTTTTTAATTTTTTTTCATTGGATTTTTCCTTTATAGCAAAACACTGGTCTCCTCGAGGCAAAAAAATCGATATATCACACTTTAAAATCCAACTTTAAATGCCGAAGCTATAACGAAAAATTGAAAAAGGCGACCCCTACGTTCGGCAAAAAAAAATTATTTTTTTAAATTACCTTGCAAAAATACTTTATATTGGAATGTGTACGGCGAACGGTCTAGTGCAACGGTTCCCAAATTTGGGTCCATAGCAGAATTCCAGGGGGTCCGTGAAGAGATCCGACAAAAAACATGAAACAAGTTTTAAAAAAAAAATTTTTTTTATAATTTTTAAATTAATTGGCAAAATATTGATTTGAAAAATGTTTTTTTTCCTTATTCCTGCTTAAAATTTGCCATAATTTAAAATAAGCAGGTGCTTTAATTAATTTTGCCCCATAATTTATAAAGTACCTCTCGCTCAACACTGGTTTGGGGTTCCGTGAGCTAGTAGAAATGTGTCAAGGGGTCCGTGAAGCAAAATTTAGTGGGAACCGCTGGCCTAGTGTCTAGGGTTTGGTCGATTTTCGACACGCATACCCCCCAATTTTTTTTACAAATGGTCCCAAATTAACAAAATCGATTTTTTTTTTTTTTGGAAAATGTTAAAAATTTAAAAAAGTTAAAATTCCCAAAAATCGAAATTTTGAAAAATTTTGTATTTTGTTTAATTTATTCATTTAATATAGTCAAAATAATTCAGACATGGAATTTTGACTTCATCGAATGTCATTAACCCACTTTAGCCTGGAATCTAAAATGACCCACGAATTTGATAAAAATGCAAAAACGTGTTTTTTTTAAATCAATTTTAAAGATTTTTTAAAATGCCTAATTTGGAGATGTCGATTGCTAGTTGTACCACATAATAGTTGATATTAAAGAAAAAAAAAATAAATTGGAAAAATGATAATTCGAGTTTGTGTTTGGAGCGACTGCTTTCCAGGACATTTTACAAAAAATGCTTATTTTGTCAAAAATTTAACAAAATTTGAATGTTTTCCATTTGATAAAAATTATTATTTTGAGTAACTTGATCCATATAGGGTTAATGTTCTCACTTTTCACAAAAAAAAGACCCACTAGGAAGTTTACAGAATAACATTTATCAGATTTTTATTAAATTGGGATATTACTAAAAATCTAAACAAAATGTGTAGCGATTTCGTTTGCGTCTTCGCGCCATGAAGACCTCATCACACAGACAGACATCGATAGATCGGCTTAGAATTGCATAAGGATCGTGAATATCTGAGCTTTTAGACCAATATTTCGGCTTGTTATAAACGCAATGAAAAACTGATGTATACCCTCTCATATATGCTAATTTCAGGAGTGTAGTTTTGCAAAGATTTTTACAGATACTTGACCCAGACCCTTCCTTCTCAGAATTCATTTCGCTTGCTGGAATATTACCCAGTTCAAACTATCCTACTGTAGAAACTGTAATGACATATCATTATTTTTTGGACTACCAGTAATGACACCCACTTACCTTTTGCATTATTTTAACACATATAATAATGAGTTACTGATAATGACTTTTTTTATAATTATTTCAAATAGAAAATAATTTTCTAGATTTTTTTGAAAATTTTTTGAAATCTATTTTTAGACCCAATATTTTTTAAACACTGGTAAGGATATATGTAACCACATATTTTTTGATTTTTTGTATGTTAGCGAGTAAGCTTACTTGTGTGCAGGAGGTCAATTATGTTTTCATCAATTAAATACCCAGTGTAGAAAATCATTACCAGATATGTGGTTATGTAACTACATACTTGGTAATGGTAACTAGTTACTTTTGTTATTACATTTCTTATTACCTTAATATGGCGATGTCGCGAAAAATAATGAGTTGTCGTTACACACCAGCATACGAAAAATCAAAAAATATATCGTTACCTATGTGCTTACCAGTACTGACAAAAATAATGAGTCTAAAAATAGATTTTCTAAAAAATAAATTATATAAAAAAAAAATATTTTTTATTGTATTTTTTTTTTTTTAATAAAATTTGCTGGTGCGGGAATCGAACCTGGGTCTACAGATTGCTAGTCAACAGCTCTACCATCTGAGCTATATCGACATGTAATATTTAATAGATAAAAACACAATTGACCTGCTGCACACAAGTAGCTTACTCGCCAACATACAAAAAATCAAAAAATATGTGGTTACATATATCCTTACCAGTGTTTAAAAAATATTGAGTCTAAAAATAGATTTGAAAAAATTTTCACAAAAATCTAAAAAATTATTTTCTATTTGAAATAATGATCAAAATAAGTCATTATCAGTAACTCATTATTATATGTTTTAAAATAATCCAGAAGGTAAGTGGGTGTCATTACTGGTAGTCCAAAAAATAATGATATGTCATTACCGTTTCTACACTGGGATATTCTAAAAAATAAAATATTTTAAAAAAAATATTTTTTATTGTATTTTTTTTTTTAAATAAAATTTGTTGGTGCTGGGTCTACAGATTGCCAGTCAACAGCTCTACCATCTGAGCTATATCGACATGTAATATTTAATAGATAAAAACACAATTGACAGCTGCACACAAGTAAGCTTACTCGCCAACATACAAAAAATCAAAAAATATGTGGTTACATATATCCTTACCAGAGTTTAAAATATATTGAGTCTAAAAATAGATTTCAAAAAATGTTCAAAAAAATCTAAAAAATTATTTTCTATTTGAAATAATGATAAAAATAAGTAATTATCAGTAACTCATTATTATATGTTTTAAAATAATACAGAAGGTAAGTGGGTGTCATTACTGGTAGTCCTAAAAATAATGATATGTCATTACCGTTTCTACACTGGGTATTACATATTTTATAGCTCAGATGGTAGAGCTATTGACTGGAAATCTGTAGACCCAGGTTCGATTCCCGCGCCAGAAAATTTTATTTCAAAAAAAATACAATAAAAAATATTTTTTTTAAATAATTTTTTTTTTTTTTGAAAATCTATTTTTAGACTCATTATTTTTGTCAGTACTGGTAAGCGCATAGGTAACGATATATTTTTTTTATTTTTCGTATGCTGGTGTATAACCATAACTCATTATTTTTCGCGACATCGCCATATAAAGGTAATAAGAAATGTAATAACAAAAGTAACTACTTACCATTACCAAGTATGTAGTTACATAACTACATATCTGGTAATGATTTTCTACACTGGGATGGTGTAGAGGCCATCATAAGGTCGGCATGCCTGATTTTAATTTTTTTATTTGTTTTTAATTTAACACTCTTTTTTATATACTCTTTAATTCATTTGTCTTTTTCTATTCAGAATATTCTCGCATATATCGTACTGGTGATTATGGTTCCGTTTACAATGGTTATGTTATGTATGAAGGACGTACTGATTCTCAAATCAAAATTCGTGGTCATCGTGTCGATCTCTCAGAAGTTGAGAAAAATGTTGCTGAACTTCCGCCGGTAGATAAAGCCATCGTTCTTTGCTATCATGCGGGTCAAGTAGATCAAGCCTTGTTGGCTTTTGTAAAATTACGCGATGATTCACCACTCTTAAGTGAAATGCAATTGGAGGCCAAGTTAAAAGATAAACTGGCCGATTATATGATACCCCAAATAGTGATGATTGATAAGGTGCCTCTATTGGTAAATGGTAAAGTCGATCGTCAAACTCTATTGAAACTATACGAAACAGCTAATAATAATGAGGGCGACTCAAGTATTGTTTTGGACTTTGACTATTCTCAAATTCCGGATGAATTGAGAGCTGTAGCTGAAGATCTCTTTGAAACTGTGGGTAGTGTTATTGGCCGTTCAACACGAGCCACTTTGGCTCCTCACAGTAATTTCTATGAACTGGGTGGTAATTCTTTGAATTCTATTTACACTGTGACCCTGTTGAGGGAAAAGGGTTATAGTATTGGTATATCGGAATTTATAGCGGCCAAAAATTTGGGTCAAATTTTACAAAGTATGACTAAAGATCGTGAAATTAATATGGTAGAAGATACTGAGCTCTGGATAAGTGCATGTCCCCATTTGGATTTAGAAGCTATACCACTACAATATTGTCATAAAAATGAAGTTATACAGTAAGTGGGAACATTGGATTTAACATTAGAAATAGTTTGGAATTTATTAACAATTTTTATTTATTTTTTGCAGAATAATTGTGGATAGCTTTTATGGTAAAGCTGATTTGGAACAATGGCTAAAACCCGATATTTTACGTACAGATTATAGTGAAATTATTTCGGTAAGTTTAGCATTTTAAATTGGTTCTTATTTATTAAGATTTATTTTTATAATATTAAAAAAAAAACAAGCTGTAAAAACAGTAGTTTTAAAACATTTTGTCAGTTGTTTTAAAATTGTTTTGCATTTTAGAAAAGTGCAGTTTTCCTGCAGTTATTTAATTAATTAATAATTTTTTTTTTTCTTTTTCAGGACATCTGGAATAATTTAGTTGATAAGGATTTAAGTTTTGTAGTACGTGATAGAAAAACAAATCGAATTATTAGCACCGCTTTGAATTTTGATGCTCGTGATGAACCAGAAGTTGATGTTAAATCCAAACTAATAATAGTATTTGAATTTTTGGAATTTGTAGAAGGACCCATAAGGTAAATAACCACAAGTTTATTAAAAGAAAATTGTAATTCGTTTCGAACAATTCCCCGTTTAGAGACAACTATTTGCCCGAAGGTATGAATAAAATTTTACATTCCTTTATGATGGGTACACATGCTGATTTGAATCCCCAAGAAAATATTGCCTGCATGCATTTTATGGAGTATGAGGTATTAAGATTGGCCAAAGCTAAACAATTTGCTGGTATATTAACTACCAATACCAGTCCTCTTACACAGGTAAATTAACTTGTTTGAGATCTTTATGGAACTGCAAACTGATTTTTTACATTTCTTTTCTCTCTTTCTCCAGCAATTGGGCAATGATGTTTACAACTACAAAACATTATTGGATTATCAAGTTAATGAATATGTTTATTCTGATGGTACTCGTCCTTTTGCTAAAGCTCCTGACTCCCAAAGGGCTATTGTACATTGGAAGGATGTTACTCCCTAAATAACAGCATGGTATTTAAACTCAACAGTTTTAAAATATTGTCCAGTATTTCGAAAACGAATTTCTTAAAAATATATATTTAATTATTTTCTTTGTTTGAAAACTCTTGTGAAAAGAGTAGTTGAATTTATGTTTTCATTCATTCATTTCATGCAACATTTTGTAGCTATTTAGCATTTTATTATATACATTTTAAGTGTACCTGTAAAGTTTTTCTTATCTCATTATCATTTTAATTTTTATAGATTTCATTGGCATTAATTTCGATGTTAATTAGTTTTAATCATTATATATTTGTCGTTCGTTAGTTATTAAGAATAATTTAGTTAAATAAAAATATAAAGTTATTTTCAAATAAATCAGTTTTTTTTTCAGTTTATGACGTAAGTACTAGGCAGAGACATTTAATTATAGAGATAGGAAATCAAAACTTACACTACTCACCGGTAGGGGGCGCTGAAATTTAGTATCACCTGAGCAACTATTTAGTATCACTTTAGTATCAGCTGAGCCTATATTTAAAAACTCAAAAATTGCTGAAAACTGCGCAAAATAAGAAAAAATCAAGCGCAAAATATGTCCTAATAATTAAATTTTAGAATTCTTTTTTTTTATTTGCTTTTTTGTTATTTATTATTTCAATTTAAATAAAAAAAAGAAAATTGTCAATTTTTTGAACAAAGTGCCATCTAGTGATAACGATGTCGTTATAACTTTTTTTTTGGTGATGCTAGGGTGCCAAAATATGAATAAGTAATTGAATTTCTCTGATATAAACTAATACTGATAGTTAATATAGTTTTATTTTTTAAAATATAGTTTATTTTAACAAAAACAATATACATTTAAATTAACAAGAACGGTGAAAATGAATTATATATTATTTGTATAATAAAATAAATTATTTACAAAATTTTCAAATAATATTAACAAAAATTATTAAAAACATAAGTTGAGTTATATATTATTTGTATAATAAAATAAATTATTTAAAAATTTTTAAAATAATATTAACAAAAACTATTAAAAACAGTAGTTGAACAAAATTTACTACACTTATTAAAAAACCCCTAAATGGAAAATCAAACTTGACAACATTGATCAAAGATTTTTTTTTAAAAGAAAAAAACGAAAAAATGTTTCTCAAAATGCTCTTCCAATTCATTTTTTCTCTTAACAACATTATCAACATGTTTTATTAGCCTTTCCCAAGTTCGCCACACAACAACAAGATTTGGTGAGGACGGTAGTTTCTCTATAGGTTTATACTTGTTGGTTGTCCGCAATAAGAAAATGATACACAAACCGAGACATTACATAAGGTACAAAAATTCAACGGGACGAGAATTTTGTACTTTCGTATATGAACTGTCTGATTTGTTAAAACCAGACATAAATCAACTCCTTTTTGAAAGCAACAATTAATATTTACTTTTATAAAAGCTAGGGAACTATCATTATAAGGGAGTGCACGAATATATCGCACCCATTACCAAACTTTTCCTGATTATACAATAATTTTGAAAATTAAAAAGCACTAAAAAATACAAAAACTAACAAGCGCGACCTCTAAAAAATTTTTAAAGTTATAAGTTGTTTTGGTGCACTTATAAGTTACTTTGGCGTAATTTAGGGGTAAAACATGAACAAATCTCAACTTTTTTTTACAGACACCATTCTTTAGTATGGTGTATGGTTTTTTAGCTTCTAAAAATTTTTCTATTTTGCATGCGTATGGCAGTTAATTTGACTAAGACCATAGATTACATACAGAGAATATTAATTATAGAGATAGGAAATAAAAACTTACACTACTCACCACCGGTAGAGGGCGCTGAAATTTAATATTACCTGAGCAACTATTTAGTATCAGTTTAGTATCAGCTGAGCCTATATTTTAAAACTCAAAAACTGCTGAAAATTGCTAAAAATAAGGAAAAAACAATCGCGGAATATAGAGTTTGCTGTTCGGTTTTAATCGAAACCGAAACCGCGGTTTTCCAAGCCTCAAAACCGAAACCGAAAACCGACAAAAATAAGTCGGTTTTTAAAAAATACATTAACTAATTAAAGTAATTAATTAAATTGCATATTATTGAATCTTAAATTTCGAAAAGGCTCAGCTCCTATTTTACAAAATTTTGTATTTAATTGTTATGAACATTTTCGGAATTAAAAATTGCTTTAAAGAATTTTTTGTTTTTGTTATTTCGGATAACATAAACTGAGGCTTATAATTTTAGAAAAAAAAAATTGCACCAAAAAGTCAAATGGTTTAAGTGATATTGTTTCAGATATTCAGTTACGATTTTCACCGCGTATTTTTCAAAAAGCCTTATTTCGTATTCCGCGAAATTTATATTGTTTAAATTTAAAATCTTTAAAATACAGCTTTAGTTGCCGAAAAAAGAAAAAAATATAATTTATAACGGGTTTCCCCGTTTATTTCTTCTCCCGGAAAGGTTATGAAATGGCGTTATTGCCTTTAAATATTCGAGTGGGAAATTCAATCGAATTTTAAAAGATATCTTGGACGTATTAAACTATTTAATTGTATGCATATTTATTTATCATATATTTAGTTAGAATATTGTTATATTTAATTATTTTAAAACAATTTTTTAATATCAGAAGAAAACCGAAAAAAACCCGAAACCGCTGTTTTTATAATTTTGAAAAACCGAAACCGCGGTTTCCAAATTTTTCGGTTTTTAGCAAACTCTAGCGGAATATATTCAAATAATAAAATTTGAGATATCCGTTTGTTTTTTTGCTTTGTTGTTTGTTATTATTTAAATTTAAATAAAAAAAATTGTAAATTTTTTTAACAAAGTGGCATCTAGTGATAACGATATTTTTATAACTTATTTTTTTGGTGATGCCATACCCCTGATTACATAGATCCAGGGGTATGGCATCACCAAAAAAATAAGTTATAACAACATCGTTATAACTACTTAGATGGCACTTTGTTCAAAAAATTGACAATTTTCTTTTTTTATTTAAACTGAAATAAAAACAAATAAAAAAGCAAAACAAAAAAAGGAATTCTCAAATTTTATTATTTGAACATATTTTGCGCTTGATTTTTTCATTATTTTGAGCAGTTTTCAGCAGTTTTTGAGTTTTTATATATAGGCTCAGCTGATACTAAATAGTTGCTCTGGTAATACTAAATTTCAACGCCCTCTATCGGTGAGTAGTGCAAGTTTTGCTTTCCTATCTCTATCTTTGTTGGACATACGCTACAGTGGTTCCAAAATCAAAAAAAAAATTTAATAATTATGGATCTTCCAACTACTGATTAAATCGGAAAAAAATTTTCACAAGAACTGAAGAGAAAGATCAACCCAGTCAGAAATCGCCAGTGGTACAAAAAATCAAGCACTGGCATACCACTGGATAACTACGGTGTTAAAATAAATGACTGGCAGAACACCCATTTGGGATGCTTTGCCAGCGTTAGCAAAATGCGTTTTACCAGTATTTGTTTTACAAAAATTTCGGTGGTTTATAAAAAAAAATCACTGCCAAAGTATTGGCTAAAAGTGATATGCCAAGGTTTGCTACCGGTGGTTATCCAGTGCTACCTGGCCAATGCTACCAGTGGTACAAAAATCAATTCACTGGTAGACCAATGATTTTATAAAAATACTGACGCTTCGTTAAAAAAGGTTTGTAGTCAGAAGGTTCCGAATTCAAATCCGGTTGCAAGAAAAAATTATTTTGTTATTTTTTTTAATTTAAAATTTTTTTGTTTTATAAAATCAATTTTTTTGTTTGTGGGAAAGCTTCTTCAAGACCAACTTTCTTTTGACCTCCCAACACTGGCATACTAGTTACAAAAAATTGTTTGCCAATACTAGCATTTTGGTACAGCCAGTAGTTGTCCAGCTAATACCACTCATTTATGTGTTTAGCCATCAAATATTATATGTCTCGTTAGCTCAGTGGGTAGATCAATCGTCTGCCAATCTGACGGCCTGGGTTCAAATCACGGCAGTACCAAAAAAAATACATATGAACTTTCTTTAAATTTTATTTTGTAAAATATATTTCCAGACCACCTATTTATTGGTTTTGCCAGCGTTTTGCCAACGTTTAAAAATGTTGTTCCTCCAGTGCTTTACCGCCGCTTTTTGAACAGCCGGTCCTTTTGTCTAATGATGTTATCATTTTGGGAATGGGAAAGCACTTTTTGCCAGTACTTGTACCACCTGTTAAAGTGCTTTGCCATCGCTTTTGCGTTTGTATTTTTCTGACTGGGCTAGGCTTTTAGAAAATTAGTCTTGTAGCCACCCTGTTTTAGCACAGGATGTGCACCCTGTAGCTTTGAATTTCAAAAACTTCATTTTTTAACTTCGACTTTTTTTTGGTTTTTTGCAAATAAGTTTTTCATTATCAGAAAAAAATGTTTAAAATTTTGTTGTGTCATTACCATGACCTTTCTAAATTTCAGTATGAAAACAATTTTCAATTATCTCAGGCCATTTTGCAGTGATAGATTTTTAAAATCAAAGTTTTCCTGAAAATAGCATTTTTTCCCACACACAAAAAAATATACCAGAAAAAAATTTAACAAACTCGTTTGTTTGTTATAAAATTTGAATTTGATTCAAACATTATGTTTATCACTAGGGGCAAGGAATTTTATGCACTTAAAAATGGAAAATATGCGCCTAAAATATGCGGCTAAAAAAGAAAAATATGCAATTAAAATATAAGAAATATAAGTGCAAAAATAATGCAATTTAAAACTTAAAAATATATTTAAGTTAGTTATTTTGCAAACAGATACAGAACTCGAAGATTTTCCATAGGTCAATAAGGTTTTTAAGAATGTTTATTTTGATTGAATCAAAATATAAAAATTTGAATTTTTTATATTTTTTTACGAAATAAAAATGCTCCTTAAATTAAAAATATGCATTTAAAGTCAAAATATGCAAAAATATGGATTTATGACAAAATATGCAAAAATATCCAACTACAAATCGATGCCATTTTGTTCTAAATTTGATGATTCGGATAAATATTTAGTCCATATTAGTTTTGGACTATCGACAAAATACATTCATTTGCATGGAATTCCTTGCCCTATTTATCACTATTGCAACTTTAAAAATAACACTCAACAAAATGCATTGATAAACAAATAATTGAATAATTTTTCATTTTCAATAAACATAATACTTGAATCAAAGTAAAATTCAATTTTTTTAATTTTTTTTCAAGGCATGCTATGTTTTGTTCTTATTTTTGTAAGTTTGTCTATTACTTTTGTAGTTTCATATTTTAGTTGCTCTTTGGACTTTGATGCGGTTGCACATATTATGTGTGAACCGGAGAAGTTTAATGAAATTAAAAATAATAAAATACTAAATAATAGTAATATGAAAGATTTAGAATTTTATTGCACCTTTTAATTTTTGTTGTTTTTTTTTTTTTTTTATTTTTTATAAATAAATTTAACATGTTTTTTTATTTAAAAAATTATTAAAACTTTTTGTTAAATCAACACATTCTTTCATTAAAAAATTCAAATATGAAAATAATTTTTTGTGTGCAAAAAGTGAGGTCATTTCATTAACTTTTATCTCCAAGTTCTTAAAACGTTTTTTAATATTTTTGAACATATTTCAAGGTAAAAATGAAGATTTTGAAATTTAAAGTTAAATAATTTTTAAACTATATGAGCGTGAAGCATGGTTTTTCTTTATCTTGTAACCTAAATTACAAAAAGTCTAAAATCAGCAGAATCGGTTCACATAAAGATTTTCCCCTAAATTCAAAAACGCTTTGTAAAATTATAGGAGGTTTATTGAACAAATTTTGTATGAAAATGACGTTTTGTAAACCAGCTATAACTTTACAAAGCATTTATGAATTGAGGGGTTTGTATACCCGACATGGTCAACTTTGACACCATGTGCTATAACAGAAAACTAATTTTCTAGTATTGTAGCCACCCTGATCTTTATATTCAGTTGTTGTGAACATTTTTTTCAGATTAGATCAGTAGTTTAGAAGATCCATAATTATTACCATGTTTTTTTTTTGGTTTGGAACCACTGTGATACGTTCTATACCAGGGCTGGCAAAACTTTGACACGCGTGCCACTAGTGGCACGCTGCGTGATTTTGAGTGGCACGCGAAGTTTTTCAAAGATTAATTGGAGTCAAGTAAATAATACAATAATTTAAATTTAAAAAATCAGTTTTTTCAGAAAAATTGTTTTTTTTTCAAAAAATCTTTTTCCAAAAAGTTGTAGTTGGCAACATTGATATTAAGAATGTCATTCAAAAAAACATTTGGCGAGTATATAAACCAGGAGTATGGCATCACCAAAAAAATAAGTTTTAAAAAAATCGTTATCACTAGATGGCACTTTGTAAAAAAAAATGACAATTTTCTTTTTTTATTTAAATTTAAATAATAACAAACAACAAAGGAAAAAATATAAACAAATATTTCAAATTTTATTATTTGAATATATTCCGCGTTTGTTTTTTTCTTATTTTGAGCAGTTTTCAGCAGTTTTTGAGTTTTTAAATGTAGGCTCAGCTGATACTAAACTGATACTAAATAGTTGCTCAGGTAATACTAAATTTCAGCGCCCTCTATCGGTAAGTAGTGTAAGTTTTGATTTCCTATCTCTATAATTAATAGTCTCTGATATAAATAACATACATATGTCAGAGTCTATTAATTATACACTCAAAATAGTTTGTAGTTTAAATTAACTGAAAATGTAATTTAAAATAAATGAAAAATCACTTGAAAACCGGTCTACTGACTTTTCATTTAAATCAAAAGAACTTTTAATTTATTTTTAAATGTTAATAAATAAACTATAAAATCCTTAAAAAAATAATGATTTTTCATTTATTTCGTTGTTTTAAATTTCAAAAAATTAACTACAAAATCCATAAGAATAAATTATAATTAGTTTATTTTGTTTTTTTAATTGACCTAGAAATCGAAAAGGAATACTTTTTTTAACAAAACATTTTAAATAAAAATATTAACTGTAACAGAAAATCCGTATTTTTATGTAATTTATTTTTTAAATAAACGACAAAAACAGTTAAAAAATATATTTCTCTGTATTTCAACTGTATAATCATTTAAAAATAAATGTACGGATAACTTTTTAAATAAACTACAGTCAGTTACTGTAAAAATATTTTCAGTGTAGTCTTACAGATGAAAGTAGTACATCTTCCATTATTTTGAAAGCAACCAACTATGAACCTGACATTAACTATTTGGCATCTTGTATCCAATATCACAAATCTCGCAAAAAATAGAGTGACAGGAGTTAACAAAATACATTTAATAATTTATTATTTTCATTGTTTTGCTGTTAAGTGAATTAAAAATTTTAATTTAATTTCTGTTATTTAGTTATTATCTGTTTTGTTTTGCCATTAATAAGTTAATAAAATAAGAAAAAAAATATTTTTAAATTGTCCTAATTTTTTTATTTGTCATTAGTAAAAAATTTTTATTTTTATATATTTTTTTTTGGTTTTATAAACTGAATTTGCAGCTGTGATGCATTTTAAAATTTTTATTTAGGTGGCACGCGAGAAATTAAAAAAAAACCTCTTTTTGGCACGCGAGCCAAAAAGTCTTGCAACCCCTGTTCTATACCTATACAAAAAATATTTGAATCTGTGTGAAAAAATGTGTTTGTTGACAAAGAAGAAGAAGAGTAAGAATATCTATATAATCTATGACTACTACACTTAAAATAATACGTCAGTAGAAAAATCTGTCAAACCGGTTTCAAATCGATTTGACTAATTTTTAACAAATTTTTAGTTGAAACACTGATTTAAGCAAAGATTTTAGTTATCTTCATTTAACACAATACTAAAAATCCTCAGTACTTTAACTAATTTTGAGTGTTAATTTTTAAAATTATTTAAAACTAATTTTTAAGAACACATTCGTTAAATTTTACAAAATTTATAGTTAAAATATAATAGTTTTATGTTCCTGTTATTACCCGGTAGATGGCACCACCAATATATCCGAAGTCTTAAAAATGGCGCTATTCTTTCCCTCCCGATTTTAAAATGTCCCATACCTCGAAAAATAAGAGAGATAGAGCAAAATTGATGAAATTTTTGACTACCCCTGACCGTGAAATACACCAGCTAAAGGGATAACTCTACCGAAAAATGGACCTTGTCGGGGCTTTGGACCCTCGGAAATTTTTAATAAAAATTTTCCACTTCATAAAATGGCCCATATCTCGAAAACTAAGCGAGATAGAGCAAAACGTACAAAATATTTGCTCCACCGGATTGCCCTTATATGCCCTTATATGCCCTTATATGCCCTCACATGATATGGACTAGGCCCGTGGAGGATCCCGAGACCCTAAATTTGAATAAATTCTACGACTCAGTCTAATTACAGATAAAACTGTAGTTTTACAAATTTTTTACTCAAATTTAGTTTTGTCAAATTTTATTTTAAGCCAAAAAACAGGAATAAATTTTGTTAAAGTAACAAATTTTTCTGTCCAGCCAACAGACTTATTATTTTGAGTGTACATTTTGAAAATTTAAGACAAATTTCTCGCAAAATATATACATACTATGTTACTAAGAAATTAATAAAATAATGAACTTTTTTAGTGATAAGAATTTTCGAGCATATAAAGCAAAGTACGCACTATCAAAATAAAAACAAACCAAATTTACAAAATAAATCAAAGTTCGCACGTAGGTACAATATGATGCAGAGTGGAAAGCGAATTTTTTATCTCGAAGTCGATGCAAATGACTACAAAAAAATTGCATTAAATTTTACCACAATCGAAGGTCATCTTTAAAGCCCCCCGAGTCTCCGATAATCCGTTAAATAATAAATGATGATAATGATGGTCTTTCTTCTTCCTGTTAATGACCACCACTTTAGAAAATTCTTTAGTAGTTAATTCTAATATTCTGGTTCTCAATGGTTAATATTTTACTAACTGTTATTTCCTAATTTAGAAGTTCTCGGTCAAATAAACCGATATATACTTAATAATTTTAATTTTATTTTCGCGAAACTAATTATTCTAGATTGAAAAACTATTCGTTTTCGATTTTCATGTTAATGATAATGTTGGTTTTTTGTTTGTAAATACACTATCATTTGTGATTACGAATTTATTAAAGATTCCATTTTTTCCAAAGAAAACAAGACACTTAATTTTTTCCACGTACTTTATCAATTTACGATTATTTACATATTTTTTAATTATTCCTACATATTCAGGCATGTCACAGGTTTTTTTCGGAATGGATTTGATTTCGCAATTTTTTTCCTAAAATGATCCAAGACAAAATTTTTCCTTCTGAATTTGCAGATTAGGGTGCTATGGATAATTTTGTATAGAAAATAAAACGTTATGATAAGTATCCAGTATGATACAGGCTTTATAGTAGTACTTAAAACCAAGGTTTGTTACCGAAACTAATAACGGTAGGGGTAACGGTAACGGTATTGAATTCCATATGTTTCGATAACGGTAAAGGTAATGGTATTTAAGATAACGGTATACCGTTATCGAAACAGCAATACCGGTACGTACCGGTATTATAAATTATGTTAAAAACATATAAAAATAAGTAAAAACTAAACATATATTTCATTTTACGTGTTAAAAATACATACTATATTCTTTATCTTCAATGCTGGTGGTTTTAATAACTAAAATTATTATCCATAAATTTTTTTGCAGAAAATTATTATAAAAAAGTCAAAAAATTTGCATTTTTATATAAATTAATAAATACCGGTAAAATCGGTAACGATAACGATATTTATAAAACATTTTAGAGGTATTGGTAACGGTAACGGTATTCAATTTGAAACGGTATTTTAGCGATAACGGTATTATAACGATGACGGTAACCAACCTTGCTTAAAACATTAACGGTGGGTCTCATACTGTAGGTGTAACTTTAACTTTCATTTCATTTAAAACAATTTACGTTTAATGCGCTTTACGTTGGTAAATTCAATAATTTTCTGATTGATTACCAAAACGCAATTTTTTCAGAAAAATTTAAATTTTAAATTCTGATCCGGGATCTGCTTTTTTTAACTATAAATGGCAACTTATATCAAAATTTAGCAGTTGGAACACAAAGTACCACAAAAAAATTTTTTAAACATTTTAGAATTTACGAAAACGCAAACAAGCTGAAGAAGCAAAAGAAAAACGTTACGAAATTGTACTTCGAAATCACACTAATTTCATAAGAAATATGTGTTAAAATTTTAAATATGCTCACTAAGAAAAATTTTTTGAAGTGAAATTACTAAAAACAGCATTCTTAACCCTTAAATGCATGCTCTCTTTAATTTTAACCATTTTTTTATATATGATTTCTAAAGGCGTGTACATTTCAAGAAAAATACCAAAAAAAATTTGTTAACTTTATTTTAAAAACGCTAAAAACAATGAAAAATTTACTCATATTTAAACCGGTGTAATTTTAAATCTGGCCGCCATTTGTGAATTAAAATAATGCAAGATTTTAGGAAATTTTATAGAATTTTCAACAATATTCAGTTTGTGCAGATCCGATCAGTACTCGCTAAATTTTACTATATAATTTGATGAAAGGTCGATATCGATGACTTTTCATTAAAAGCCACGCCTACTTAGAACGGGTAGCAAAGTTAAAAAAACAAACGCTACACTAAAATTTTCTACAAATTTTCTAGACCATCTTCCACTACTTCGGGGACAATTTAATCATTATTTTGATCATTAAAAATAAAAGCAACGGGGATAAAATAAGAAAAAACTTTAAACTTTGTGGGCGCTGTGGTGTAATGGTTTAGCGCGTTGGACTGTTACACGTGAGGTTGCGGGTTCGAGCCCCAACCAAGGCAACATCATTTATAAAAATAGTAATATGTATGAGTTTTATCTATCCCTCATACATATCGCAGCGTCCTCCTTCGGTGTTCCCATTGCACTTGACCCCACCGAAGTAAAATAATATAACAGGGCTATGAACTAAAAAGCTTCAACAAAGTTCGCCAACTTACCATCAGATGGCGCGCAACAAAAATTCAACATCTCGCGCAATTACAGTGTTGCCATATTTGAAGCCCTTCATCTTTCACCACCTTTCACTTCTTCTCTATCCCCTTTCGAAAGGAAGCAATACGTTAATTAATAGGAAGAATTTCCTGAGTGTTGCTTCTCTTTAAAAAAAAAAAAAAAAAAAAAAAAAAAAAAATTGTTTGTTGACAAAAGAAGAAGAAGAGTGAGATATATATGTAATCTATGGTCTGAGCATCTAGACATTGGTAGCATTCGGCAGAGAAACCTTAAACTGATACCGATGACTTGTAGCGCTTTGTGATTACTTACTCTGCTGAACGATGTTTTCTTTGTTTTGTTTTTAAATACACTTTTCTATAGTTTCCTTTTATTTTTTAATATTTTGTTTTCGAATTATATTTTATGTTTTTATTTGTCATTCTTACAAAACAATTTTTATTGTAAATGAACAACAACAAATGTATCACTTATTGATCAAAAGTAGCAAACATTTTTTACGCTAACAAAACATGACAGCGCTACCTGAGCGCTCAATATATATTTAATCCTTTAATTCCCAGTGGAACATAGGGCCGCAAAGTGAGCGGTTACTGATCAGGTCCTACAGCAGATAGTTGGACAACTGTTGTATAACTGTTGACTATTAAATTGTATCTACCATTTACACCATAATCGATTTAAAACATGTGTACTTAATTTGAATTTAAAGCAAAATTCAAATTTAAAAGGAACATTCAAAATAAAATTAATATAATTTGAATTTGATTAGAGGAAGATTGAAATAAAATTTAAGATTTGAATTTGGAAAATGATATAGGAAACTTTTTAAATTTAAATTTTGTTTGTATTATTGTGGTTTAGGTGAACGCGTAAGGCGATAAACTAACAAACAGAAGGCTTCTGGTTCAAGGCTGGTGAGTGTGATACCAAATGAACAACTTTGAAATTTTTAATAGAAAAAAAGTTAACTACTAAGGAAAGAAAGATAAGAAAGAATGAAAGTATGAAAGATAAAAAAAGCATAATTTTTTTAGCTGTTTTTAAAAGGGTGGATGACTCTTAAACAACTCATTTAATCATTGTAAATTCGCGTTTTTTTAGTTTTTTACAGTGGTTTTCTTTTGCCAAACTTTATCAAATGCATATTTTAGGCTATACCCTATATAATAATAAATTTTTCTTTATTAATCATTTCTGAATATTATTTTTGCCAAATTAGCTTAAAAATCTTTATAAAGGCACATCTACACGGGATAGAAAACACGCTAGACTTTATGAAAATGGAGCTTTGCATAAGTCTACGAAATGTAATATCTAGCCCATTACCAATCAGAGACTATTAATTATAGAGATAGGAAATCAAAACTTATACTACTTACCGGTAGGGTAAGTTGCTCAGGTAATTTAGTATTACCGGAGCAACTATTTAGTATCTGTTTAGTATTAGCTCAGCCTATATTTGAAAACTTCAAAATTGCTGAAAACTGCCCAATATAAGAAAAACCAAGCGCGAAATATATTGAAATAATAAAATTTGAAATATCCGTTTTTTTTTTGCTTTTTTGTTTGTTATTATTTCAATTTAAATAAAAATAATACCCTGACCACATAGTGGTGTAGGGTATAAAAAAGAAAATTGTCAATTTTTTGAACAAAGTGCCACCTAGTGATAACGATGTTGTTATAACTTTTGTTTTTGGTGATGCCATACCCCTGTTAACAATTGCTGTCATGCATAATTTCTTTAATTAGTAAGAATTTTTAAGATGTCTTGTAACATTATTGAACACTTCAGTTTATTAAATGCACCTTTTGGTATTTGGAGAAAAAATTATTTTGTACTTAATTAATTAAACTTGTTAGTTTAATAAAAACAAATACTTGACAACTAGAGATGATACTTTTACGATAAAAACTAGTGCCAACTATATTAGAGATGACAAATTTAGCGCAAACTCTACGAGATTTGTATCCCGTGTAGATGTGCCTTAACTACTTGAATAACACTGTAAGTAGTTGTAAAAATGCTACCAAGTCTTAAAAATTCTTGACTCTTCTCTTTTAAATTTAAACAAAAATATTCGTCATAAATTTATTTAAATTTTAGTATTTTTAACTTGATAACTTGATTATGTGGTTGTTAGTTAGCATATCACTCAAGATAATTGCTCTATTTCGCGTTCCGAGGAAATCCATAGACGAAAACAGCTTTCATACAAAGGCGGCCCCAAATATTTAAATTTTGATTACAAAAAATCAGAGACTATTAATTATAGAGATAGGAAATCAAAAATCAGCATAACCTGAACAACTATTGTTTTTTTTTTTTAACGATAGACTAACACTCAGAGGATGCCCCCTACTAATGCGAGTGCATTGTGTTAGAATTAGAAAAATAGGTTATGGGAGGAAAGAGGGAGTAGTGTTTGTGGACATTTGACTTGAATTTCTCTATATTGTAAATGACTGGGAAGACTTCCGTGCGGAGTCCATTTCACATACGGCTTGTACGACTGATAAACGAATTTTCCCTGTAATGCATTGTGCGATTCACGGGACAATCTACAACAAACGGATGTGCTCTACCAGAGAATCGAGTGTTCCGAACAAAAACTCTGCGCCTAGAAACAAGTTCACTAATCTCGGCAGAACACCTCCCATGGTAATATCGATAGAACAGTGATGCACAACCCACATTCCGACGATGCTCCAATGAGTCAATAGAGCTGGAGACCCTACTGTCATTGATGAGCGCCGACGCTCTCCTTTGAACACGGTCCAAAAGCTCCAAAATAGACTTTGAAGCTCCTGCCCATATATGGGAGTTGTATTCTATCTTCGGTCGGATAAAGGTGGTATAAATAGTAAGGAGGTCGGATGGAGTGAAATATTTTTTACACCCTTTCAAAAAACCAAGACACTTGAATGCTTCTTTCGACAATTCAAATATTTGTTTATTCCAACGGACATCACACTGAATTCGCATGCCCAGAACATCAAGAGTATCCGATTCTTGAATATCGACACCACCCATATTAAAAGGAAAGCCGCTAAATATATTTGATTAATAAAATTTTATTTGCTTTAATTTTTTTTTTTAACTTTTCTGTTCAAAAAATAAATTAAAAGTCACATATCTAGTGATAGTCGTTTTTCACAACTAATTATAGACATATGTATAAAAGTCGAAAAAAAACAAACCTATTATATACTTTATTTACATTGTTTGCATTATTTACATTACATACTTTACATCCTTTATATTGTCATTTTTAGTTTCTGTAAATTTACTACCACTTCCCCGTCTTTTGCGCTCTGTGTGAAAGCGCTATCGTTATTCTGTCCGGTATCTGAGGTTGTGCCCGATATTCGGTCCAACTAAAATTGGTGCTCCCTAACTTATAGTTTTCTTGGGGCTTGCAGTCACAACTAGAGTCACAAAGTTTGTTGTAGGAATCAACACGTGGAACTGTTATCAGTTTCGTCTTCTTAAATAAAAAAATCTGTATGCTCAAAATTTTATAGACAAATAAAAAAGAAATAACCTTGAACTACGTTTTGAATTTAAGAGACATTTTTGTAGAAAGTAAAATAAATCTAATTGGCTCTCCCGAATCTTTTATACCCTCCACTACAAGTGTAAAAGAAATTATGGAGAAAAATTTTAAAAATATGTACATAATTTAATTTTTGACATCATTTAATAAAAAATCTTGAATTATATAAAAATAATTTTAAATAAAATATAAACAAAATTTTATATGAATTACTTCTATACTAACCCCTAAATTCATAAACGTTTTGTAAAATTATAGGAGGTTTATTGAACAAATTTTGTATGAAGATGACGTTTTGTAAACCTACTATAACTTTTTAAAGCATTTATGAATTGAGGGGTTATTGTTGGCATTGAATATAAATGCAGTAGAACAGGGCTGGTAAGACTATGACACGCGCGTCAGTAGTGGCACGCGAGTAGATTTTAGGTGGCACGCGACGTTTTGTTGGATATTTTCAAAACATTTAAACTATTAGAAGACCAGGAAAAAATTCAGTTAAATTTCGCTACAAAAATGTGTGATTTTACTCCATAATGGTGAAATTTTTCATAGAGCTTGTAAGTCGTCTTTTAAAATGAATAAAACTCTGTATTGCCACCATTTTTTGTTTAAAGAAATATGGTTAATACAGAACTAGCAAATTCGATTATCAGAAAATTCTGGGAAAATTTTAAAAATTCTAGATTGAAAGAAGTTTAAATGTTTCGATGAGAAAATGCCTCGTAAATAAAAAGTACCAGAAAATTGCACAAAAATGGAAAACAACTTGTAATAAAATTGGATCTAAAAAATTATTTTTTTTAAGGGAAAATAGGTGCTACTCAATGAAATAAAGGCTGAAAATAAGTTTCGTAATGGAATAACCTTCTTTTTTGTTGGAATTTAAAATTGGGCTTTGATCGTGTGTCGCAGAGCCATTTCATCTGAAATAGAAATTTCTCTGTTCAAATCCATAATTTTCGCTTTTTATACATTATTGTGATGATAAAAGCCGCGCGATTTATTTTAACAAAATCAAATTTTTGCCCGAAGCACATTTTTCAACGCCCAATAATTTAACTTTTTTTTTAACAAAATGAAATATCTACCAAAAATGGAATAACCCCCCCAAAAAAAATGAAAAGGCGATAATGTTCAAACTGTTTTAATTTTATTTCATTGGGGATTTTTTCATAATGAAATAATTTCAATATTTAAAGATTAAATAAACCCCCAAAAATCAAATAACCGTCAAACATTTTTAAGTCATTTCTTGGATGTTATTTAATTTTTCCCTTTGGGGGTTATTTCATGGGGGTTATCCGTAGCGCTGATAAATATGTACATCTTTAAGAGAAATTTAAAAAAACAACTAAATTTAAGGTGGCACGCGAGAAATTTTTACAAAATAAATTTGTCCGTTTCTGGCACGCAGCGAAAAAAGTCTTGCCACCCCTGCTGTAGATTATTAAAAAAAAACAAAAAGGTAATAAAAAATATATCTTTTACATCACTGAAAGCATTATTCTTTAAAAAGCGAAATGGAACACATAAAAATTTCTCAATGCATTTATGAGCACAATTTACTGAAAAAATTAGTAAAGCATTAGTTCAAAATTAGTTTAATGTTGAAGAAATATAATTAAAACTTTTGCAGAAAACACAATTTCAGCAAAAAAAAATTAATGAAAACTAGTACACTTGATATACAAGACGTTTGACTAATTTTTCTACTAATTTATTTTTTTGAGTGCAAGTATTTAATATCGAGTTTTAAAATTTGTTACGCTACCATTTGTACAAACTCAAAAAAGTTTGACAGTTACTACATTGCAGTTGTTTGTGTAGTAACCAGTAGTTGTTAACTTTAATAGCAGTTGTTTTTCTTTGCAAAAATACAAAACAACTATTAAATCAGTTATTAATTTATTATTGACTGCATATACCTTTATTTTAATTGTCATTTTCAGTAGATTCTACCAACAAACTTTTTTGAGCTGTGTTTCTCTCTTTGTTCTTTGAAAATTTGCAAGGATATCCGCTCTTATCAATTTTGATTTCACTTTATCCAATTGATCGTCTTTGCCTATCATACAAAAAATTATTTTTATTAAATTCTCTCCACCAGATTTTATTTGGGCGTTAATGAGTTAAGAAAATGCCGATATTGCTGTTTTTAAATTAAAATCCACACCCACTGAAAACAAGTGGTGAATTAAAGAAAATACGAACAATGCATTTAAAATCTGTTAAATGTACGAGGGCGGATCAATAAGTCCGTGAATTTTCGAACTTGCTCGTAGTTACATGAAATGCAACACTACTCCGGTCAAGTATCATCTGTTAGTAGACTACTGTCAAGTTCATTGATTAACTTTGCGTTTAACCCTTTGACGACCATAGGCAAATATGCTTTCCCAAGGGTTTTTCGCACTTATAATTGCCCAGACAAAAGATAGAGTAAATATTTCCAAAGGTGATTTGTAAAGGAGAATTGGGGGAACACCTTATACCGGTTTCCCCTTGTAAGCCCTCGAAGTTTTTTATTTAGAATTCTTGATTTAAGGAGTAAAAAGCACAAACTATGACAAGCGAAATGGAGGGCAAGCAAGGGGTCTATGAGGCCAATTGTTTGTAACATATCCATAATTTAGTTCCAGATCACAAAATAAATTAATAATAAAAATCGCTTCGTCCGGAACGGCAGGGTCGTCAAATGGCAAATATTTTTGGCAAGCGAAATGAGGGGTTATACGGAGCCAATTTTTCTTGGCATAACCATTATTAGGTCAGGGATTATGCAAATTGCAAAATCTTTAAAATCGCTTCAGCAGAAAATGTATGGTCCTCAAAGGGTTAACAGGTGTTCAAAGCAAACAACCTCGTGTATTTTGGTAAAAATAGAAAAAAACGAATTTCGAGTGCTCATCAAACATTATTTTTAGCAAAAGAACTCAAAGCAATTAAAAGCTTGATAAGTAATATGGGGATTCTGCACCATCAACTTCAATGGTAAAAAAGTGGTTTATTGAGTTTGGTTGTGGTTGCACAAGCACTAGTGACGCTGAACTTTAAGGACGGCCAATTCACGATATGGTGTTGGTCCATCGGAGAGCGAACGTGGTTGAGATTTTTGATGCCATAGACATTTCATATGGCACTGTGGTTTCGATTTTAAATGGTCAGCTGGGTTTTAGAAACCTATCCGCAAGATGGGTGCCGCGTTTGCTCACAATTGACCATAAACGCAATCGTGCGACAATTTCAGAGGATCGTTTCGAGTTATTTAACCGCAATTCGAATGATTTTTGCGGCGTTCTGTATCTGTGGATGAAACATGGATCCTTTACAACACACCGGAGACCAAGCAGCATTCTAAACAATGGGTTTCTCCGGGTGAACCGGCTTGTCGGCCAAAAGGCCATAGCGACAGTTTTTTTGGGATGCACGCGGAATAATCCTCATCGATTAGCTCCAAAAGGGAAAAACAATAAACGGCGAATAATATGCCAACTTATTGGACGGATTCACCGACGATTTAAAAAAAATTAATGACCCCATTTGGCCAATTAAAAAAGTTCTTTTTTATTAAGACAATGTTCGGGTGCACACGTGTGTAATGGCAAAATTGCATGAATTGGGCTACGAATTGGTACCTCATTCGTCATATTCTCCGGATTTAGTCCTTATTGACTATTTTCTATTTCCAAAACTAAAGAAATGGCTCGGTAGAAGAAGATTTAGGTCCAACGAAGAAATTATTGCTCAAACAAGTGCCTATTTTGATGACCTCGAGAGATCCATTTTTTTAAGGAATAAAAAAATTTGAGAAACGTTGGAGTAAGTAAGTTGAGCTAAAAGGAGACTATGTTGAAAAATAAAAACATTTTTTTTAAGAAAAACGGTGTTTTATTCAAAAAGTCCGCCCTTGTATTGAAACCGTAAAAAAAATTCAAAACTTTTTTCAAAAGAAAATATTGTAGTGTCAATTCAAGTCACAAAATGCCGAGCAATACTTTCTTATCATCTTTTGAGAATTTGTAAATATAATTGTTCTGAAATTTGTCAAAAAAAAGTAGTAATGGAGAGAAAACACTTTGCCAGGAATTCTTTAATGATAAGGAAAACAACCAACAAATTCGGTAAACATGATTATATTAAAAAAATTTAGCATGTAGTAAATATTTACCACTTTTGGTTTTTGGCTTTTTCTAGTTTTTACTTGTCAAAACGCTCGTGTCGAAAACTAGGAAGAGAATAAAATGAATGAACACAACTTTAAAGTTGTTGCAGTTTGAAATCTCAGTCTTCATCTGTGAGCAACGCTTAAAAGTTCAAATATAAAAAAATCTTAAGAAAAATTAAAAATAATTTTTTTAAATAAATATAAAAAAGTTCCAACAATAAATTCAGAACTGCAAATTAAAAATTGTAAATTATTATTACAAGAATTTAATTTTGAAAAAAAAATTAATGAATAAATAAAAATTAAAAAGTGCAATTTTAAATAATAAAGAATAAAATAATCATAATACGGGCATTTTAATAACTGGATTTATTTTGATTCTTTAAAAATAACCATTGTTTTTTTCATTAACTTAAATCATATTCTTTGAATCTAACAACGTGTTTATATATTTTTTTAGTGAATGTCTCGCTCGAATAAGAGCACGCCTCGTCGGAATGAACTTTAATTGAAAGGTGTCACCACCAGAAATGTTTTTCTTGGTTTTATCAACAATATTGTGATAAAAATCAAAATCTTCGATCGAGCTGTTTTTGCAAAAATTTAATTCGAATTTGCTAAAAACTAAATTTTTGAAAATATAAAATTAAAATTTTAAAAAATCCTAACCCGTTTGGAATCTGCAGCATGTTAATGTTTGAACTTTAATTCCAAATATCTCCGCTAGGGGATGCTACAAAGCCAAAAAAGTAATAAAAAAAATATTTCTTTCGCACAGATCTACATTTTCACGAAGTTTGATCGGAAAATTTCCAGCTATTAAAATACGGTGTCGAAAGGACCACATCACATTAATAAATGTGATGAAATCATTAGTACACTCAAAAAAAAAAGTCAGTAAAGTCAGCAAAAAATGCTTTTGCTGACTTTACACTGAACTACACAGTTTTACACTGCATTACACTGAACCAAAAACAGTTGTGAAATCAACTAAAATCCGTATTAAAATTGATTAATGGGTGATCACCAGAGAAGACAGAAAAAAGCAAAATCCGATGTGTTTAAAGCAAAAAAATATTGTAAAACGAGTAAAAAGGTTAAAGTCGGTCATGCCGACTATACAATACCCTACACCAGTCTGGTGTATTGTTTGGATCCGAAATTCGAATGGGTTAAAATGGGGCTTGTGTCAAAATTTTCTATAATGTGAGTCAGCGCACCAAATTTCATTAAAATATCTTAATATTTGCGACCTGCAGTTTGTAACCAAGCCAATTTTGGGGGGACCCTTATATGGGCACTAGTTCTAAACATGGACCGATGTTCACCAAAATCAATAGGCTTCGTCCTTGGGCCAACATAGGTCTATGTACCAAACTTAATCAAAATATCTTAATATTTGCGACCTGCAGCGTATAAACAATATAATTTTGGTGGGACCCTTATATGGGCACTAGGTCTAAACATGGACCGATGTTCACCAAAATCAATAGGCTGCGTTATTGGGCTAACATAGGTCTGTGTACCAAATTTCATCAAAATATCTTAATATTTGCGACCTGCAGCATATAAACAGTATAATTTTGGTAGGACCCTTATATGGGCACTAGGTCTAAACATGGACCGATGTTCACCAAAATCAATAGGCTTCGTCCTTGGGCCAACATAGGTCTATGTACCAAACTTAATCAAAATATCTTAATATTTGCGACCTGCAGCGTATAAACAATATAATTTTGGTGGGACCCTTATATGGGCACTAGGTCTAAACATGGACCGATGTTCACCAAAATCAATAGGCTGCGTTATTGGGCCAATATAGGTCTGTGTACCAAATTTCATCAAAATATCTTAATATTTACGACCTGCAGCGTATAAACAGTATAATTTTGGTAGGACCCTTATATGGGCACTAGGTCTAAACATGGACCGATGTTCACCAAAATCAATAGGCTGCGTTATTGGGCTAACATAGGTCTGTGTACCAAATTTCGTCAAAATATCTTAATATTTACGACCTGCAGCGTATAAACAATATAATTTTGGTAGGACCCTTATATGGGCACTAGGTCTAAACATGGACCGATGTTCACCAAAATCAAACTTGTTGGTCCTTGGGCCAACATAGGTCTGCGTACCAAATTTCATCAAAATATCTTAATATTTGCGACCTGTAGAGTGCGCACAAGATTGCATGGACAGACAGACGGACGGACGGACAGACGGACATCGTTAAATCGAAATAAAAAAAATTCTGAACCGATCGGTATACTATAAGGTGGGTCTACGACCAATATTTTTTGGTGTTACAAACATCAGCACAAACTTATAATACCCTGACCACATAGTGGTGTAGGGTATAAAAAGCAAGAAAAAAGCAAAAATAAAAAAAATTGGAAAAACAACAGTTTTTTTATTTTTTAATTCTAAGTTAAGAGAAAAAATATTTTTTTGTGAGCAAAAAAAGTATTTTTGGGCAAAAAGTCTCAAAAAAGCAATTTTAAGCTCAAAAATCTTAAGAAAAAGCTATTTTAGAGCTAAAAAACGGAAAATCCAAAAAAAGCAAAAAGAAGCAAATATGAGTAAAACAAGCAATAAAAAGCATAAAAAGCAAAAACAGCAATTTTGTCTTCTCTGGTGATCACTATACAACTTACAAAACCTGTCCATCAATTTAACGCATTGTTTAGTAGATTTATATTTTGACGTTTAACTATTTTTAGTCAGGAGCTTGCTTGCGAAAAAGTTGGTAATTTCAGCAAAAGGTGTTTGCTGTAAATCAGCGAGCTGATTTTTACAAAAAAAAAAATAGTAATCTCAGCAAAATTTTTGCAACACTTAGTCGATTGCAAATGGAAAAAATCTTTGCTAAAATTACTAAACTTTTTGTAAGTATAAGTAGACTGAAAAAAAACTCAAAAAATTTGTAGAGAAATTTTACTTTAGTTTATTTATTTGCTGAAAATTTAAATATAGAAATTGTGTATAGCTTTTTTTGTTTTAATTATCATTTTCGTTGTCTGTATTACATCCAGACAAGCTGCGACATCTACATCTTGTCTATCTGGTTGTCGTCCACGCTATAAGTGCGGTTATCAGCACAATTTTTGTAGCAAAATAAATTAGTAAAACATTAGTTCAGTGTTAAAACAAATATAACTAAAACTTTTGCTGAACCGGAATTTCAGCAAAAAAATTGTTTAAAACTAGTACACTTGATATACAAGACGTTTTACTAATTTTTCTACTAACTTATTTTTTTGAGTGTAGCAATATTGAAAAATATCATTTTATCATTAAGAAAGCTCGAAAAAATTTTCAAATTGCAGCCACATTTTACATATTTTTTTTCATTAACTGAGATAATTGCATACACTTACTTTATTTTATAAACTCTTTGGTAATTACTTCATCCTACTTAAAATTTAAGTTTAAAATTCCAAACTGTTCTTGGTTATTTTTAATACCAAAGAGTAATACCAAAATAGTATTTTTGCATGAAAGTTTTTTGTTTTTTAATGAAAAACTTCGTGGTACCGTCTGGAATTTGGACTAAATTTACACAGTTTTTGTAAGGCAAAAAAAGTTTTTTTTTTCATATTTAAAAAAATATACATCCCAGGTGAAAATGGGATCGTATATGAACATAGATGATCATATATGGGTTCGTATATGATCATATATGCATATAGCTGAACATATGTATATGTAGTACAATATACGACCATATAAGACCATATACCCTCAAATATGACCGTATATGATCATATACGACCATATACCCTCATATATCAGATCCGAACATATATGGTCATATATGATACCATACGAATATATGATCATATACGAACCCATATATGATCATATATGTACATATACGACCCCTTTTTCACCTTAACAGGTATAATTTTTTTAATACCGAAAGAATTAACTGCAAAAATAGCAGTTTCTACTAATTAACTGTAAAAATAGTAGTTTAAACCTATTAACTCTTAATAGTAAATAGTGTTAACCAATTTAGTCAATTGTTTCAAAATTTTTGTAGTAAAATATTTCTCAGTTGACTTTACGATATTATCAGTCATTTTTAATCAAGGTTGGTTACCGAAACGAATAACGGTAAGGGTAACGGTAACGGTATCAGATTTCGTTTGTTTAGGTAACGGTAAAGGTAACGGTATTTAAGACTGTTTCGATAACGGTATACCGTTATCGAAACAGCAATACCGGTACGTACCGGTATTAAAAATTATGTTAAAAACATATAAAAACAAGTAAAAACACCCGGGTAATAAACTTAATATGGTGTCATACATAATTATATCTTTTTTGATAAATCCCCATATACAACGACATACAACTTGATCCGAAAAATGGGTCATCTAGATGTGTCTAATTATATCAAATTAGATATAACTTGATACAGTTTGATCCGAGATTTGTCCATATCCAGGACATCAAATTATATCTAATTCGATATAAAAATATCTTATTTTATAAAATTTTGTCTGATAGTAGGCATACTTTTTATGCATACCAGCTATTAAATTGAAATTGAAATGGGTATGGTTTTAACAATTTTGAAGACCCAAATTTTAAAACATAAAATAAAAATTTATTTGAATACTTTTGTCTTCTAAATCGTACGCATCATTTTTTAATATGATTTTACATGCAAAAACATCACGTGAACATTATTTGGCTATGGACAAATTAACTCTGAATTTGCAGATAACTAAATTTGATATTGAACTATATATTAATTTGTATGGGATTATATAGAAAGTTATATAAAATTAAAATATATTTTTAGTACAACGACACATAGAGTGTTATAAAACTTAGTATCAAATCATATATAATCATATCGATCACTACATATAATTTCATTAGTTTTATAAGGCTTATGTAGTTATATATGGAGTCAGATTTGGGGATATGTAATAATATCAATTACCATACAAAAAATTCGTTGAAAAAATAATATCAGATGTGTCTTAATGTTACTCCATTCATTGTCAGATATAGCCCAATCACATTATATATGACAATATATAACTATTTTTACTCGGGCATGGCATATTTTTAATTTTAAGTACTGAAAATACAGATTTTAAGCTATAAATTCAATACTGGTAGTTTTAATAAGTAAAATTATTATCTATAATTTTTTTGTAAAAAAAACACTCAAGATTATAAAATAAAAAATAAAAAAATTTTAATTTTTATATAAAATAATAAATACCGGTAAAATACCGGTAACTACCCATAAAAATAACGGTATCGGTAACGATAACGGTATTTAGAAATTTTTTTAGAGGTATCGATAACGGTAACGGTATTCAATTTGAAACGGTATTCTAGCGATAACGGTATTATAACGATAACGGTAACCAACCTTGTTTTTAATGCATTCGTTAGTTTTAACCGCACCCAGTAAAAAAAGTGTTTCAAAAAAATACAAAATAATGACTACCCATTACTATTGGGACATTGTGGACTAAAATAATTAAGCGATTAAAAAAACTGATAAAAGTAGTTTAAACCCTGTTTTTTCCAAACATGCACCTTTGTTTTAACTGTTATTTTCGGTAGACAAAATTTTCTGAGTTAGGATTAATGCTCTTTTTCGAGCGAGACATTTATGGTAATTGCTTTTCTTATTGATTTTTAATCCATTTTGGATTTGCCTTCATTTATTTCTTGAGTTCACATTTTTAAAAATTTTTTTTGTTTTACATTATTTTAGCGATACTTTTAATAAAGCGAAACAATTATTACATATTCATTAATAAATTGTAAATGTGAGAAAAAAACCGTCAATCTTTTAAAGAATAAGGAAAATATTTTGGAGAGCTGTTAAAAAACTAGTGTTTGAAAATTAACTATTCATTAGAATAGTTTTCATATAACCATACATATTTAATTTCGCTTGTGTAAGCTTATGATTGTCGGCCTATCATCTTTTAAAAGGGTAAGTAATAGGGATGCCAATCGGGATTGATATTTGAAAATCCCGGGATTTGGGATTTTGTATGAAATCACGGGATCCCGATCTCGGGATTTCGGGATTTTCGGGACTACGGGATTTTTCGGGATCCCGGGATTTTACGGGATTTCGGGATTTTTCGGGATTTCGGGATTTAAATTTTCCTTTATTTGTAAAAATTTTTATGTTATGGAACTAATTTTTTTTATAGAATAAAGCGTTTTATAATTATTTAATAGTTTTTAATTAATAATGTGGTCCATTTTATGAATATTGAAACATCTCAGTCAGAAATTGACAGTGGTACAAAAAATCAAGTACTTGCATACCACTGGGTAACCGCCATGTTAAAAATAAATGACTGGCAGAACACTCATTTGGGACGCTTTGCCAGCGTTTGCAAAAATCGTTTTGCCAGTATTTGTTTTACAAAACATCACGGCAGGGCAAAAAAAAAAGATACATATGAACTTTTTTGAAATTTTATTTTGGAAAATATAATTCCAAACCACCTATTTATTGGTTTTGGCAGCGTTTTGCCAAAGTTAAAAATTTTGTTTCTCCAGTACTTTTCCGGCGCTTTTTGAACTGCCGGTCCTTTTGTCTATTGGCGTTATCATATTGGAAATGGGAAAGCAATTTTTGTCAGTACTTGTACCGCCTGTTAAAATACCTTGCCATCGCTTTCCCGTTTGTATTTTTCTGGCTGGGATAACATATGAAGGCCTGTCATTAAGTACACTTGCGCCCAGTATTTTGTAAGCAGATTTTAAAACAGATTCGTTGCGATAACCTTGCCCACTAAATCGTGTAATTACAGCAACAAAGTTATTTGGTTATCGTTATCAAATGTTTTCATGGAAGAATTTTCTGCAAAGTCTTTGAATAGTTTACTCGAATAATCTACTTCATTTATAATTTTACCAATATCTTGGCATCAATTTCTTGTCAATATGAGAAAATTCAAGAAAAAACGTAGGTAATCTAAAATTGCTCACTTTGTTTATTTGCGTTTATATTAATATTAAAAAATAAGAAAATCCCGGGATTTTTGAGAAATAATCCCGGGATTCGGGATTTTGCCAATCCCGAAAATCCCGGGATTTCGGGATTCGGGATTTCCCGTTTGGCATCCCTAGTAAGTAAGAACTTAAAAAGAATTTTTTTTATTATTTTTAGAAAATTTAATATTTTTTCCAAACTATTGATAATAAACAAGTAATATAGTTAAAGTGGGATATGTTGAATGTATGAAAAACATACACCACAGTACGATTAGAGCAGAACTCGGGAAGCAGATCATATTACCTCAAATTTCGTTAATGCACATCTATCAACATACATATATAGAGATGGATGCACGTATGGAGATTTATGTATCCATGAATGGATATGCATGCATGTTTATGACCATGTACGAACATATATTAAATATGTATGGATCCATATTTAAGTATATGACAATTTTTACTTGGGCACAAACAATTTTTTCGCGCCAAAAACAAATTTAGTAAAGACAAAGCATAACCTACAAATTCGGTAAAATTCAATCAAAAATAAAACAACACACCTCGATTTCAAGATGGAACTTAACATTTAAAATAAGTTTAGTTTAAAATAGTAATTTGTTTGAGTTTCATGTGAAAAACTGATTTTTCATGATAATGAGGTTTGTGTTAAATTTGTTTTCACGCAAATTTTATGTACAGGTCTATTATTTTTTCTGCTAAAAAATTGACATAATCAGTAAGTTCGTTTACTCGAATTTCTTAATACTTTTACTACAACTGGAAAGATTTGTTTACTTTTTGTATTGAATTTTTCCAGCTGTAGTAAATGTAGTAACTTGTAGTAAGTAAACGAACAAGCTTATTATGTTTGTTGTGATTATGTGCTCCTTATTAAATAAAAAAATGTTGTATTTTTCAATAAAAAAATTTAAATAACTTTTGAAATAAAAAATGTTAATTTTCACAATTTATATTACAATTTTAGGCCTTTAAAGTTCTAGTGGAATTTCTCCATGTGAAAATCCACTTAAGGTGCTTTTGAACAAAAAATATGCAAAATTACTAAACCTGTTATTTTGAAGAATTTATGTGTCTATTTATATTGCTTTTTATTTCTTTAATCGACTTTGTGGGGAAATAAGCACCCTGCTCCCCATCCCCTCCTCCCTAGAGGACGACGCCTGTTCAAATGTGATTTGTATTTGAATAATAAAATACAATAGGTGTGTTTTTTCGAATGTTATATAAATATTGCATACAAATTTAAATATTTATAAAACTTTTAAGTAGGTATAAATTTAGCTTCTTAAAAATTAAGTAGTTATAGAAATGCTACCAAGTCTTGAAAATTCTTGGCTTTTCTCTTTTAAATGTAAACAAAAAAATTTGTCATAAAAATATTTGAAATTTTAGTATTTTTTATTTCATAAAATATTAAAAACAACAAAAGCTAAAAACCGAATTATGCGTTTGTTAGTAAAGGTAGAGCAGGGCACAAAGAAGATAATTGATCCATTTCGCGTTCCGGCAAAGTCCTTGTACGAAAACAGCTTTTCTACAAAGGCGACACAAAATGTTTAAATTTTATTTGTTTACAAAAATAAATTTTATTTGTTTACAAGTAGTTATAGATATAGATATAAAATTCAAAAAAAAAAACAAACCTAATATTGAAACACAACTTTGAATTCATTTTTTAAGAACTTACGTATTAGATTTTTTGCGTACATGTTATAAAAGGTCATATTATTATCTCTTATTTTAAGATGCTAATAATATATCGCCCATTCCATGAGACATTGACAAAAATCTAGTTTCTAGAATGATTTTGAATTTTTTTTTCCTATTTACAAACTACTAAATATGTATATTAGGGTGTCCCTTATAAAGTGTTTGGTCGATTTTCGACACGCAGTCAAAATTCTATGTCTGAATCACTTTGACTATATTAAAAGAATAAATGAAACAAAATACTTAATTTTTCAAAATTTCGAATTTTGGGAATTTTTAATAATAATAAATACACTTTTTTCCCAAAATGGGCCATTTTTGGCCGCAACTCGGCACAGGTTAACGTTTTCCAAAAAAAAAAAAGAAAATCGATTTTGTTAATTGGGACCATTTGTAAAAAATTTAGGGGTATGCGTGTCGATAATCGAAACACTTTATAAGGGACAGCCTAATGTATATATTTTTATATACTGCGTGAGTGACTCTCAAAGATTTTGCAAGTTCTTCTTGAGTTTGACATCATCTTCGAAATTGTTTGGCTAACCAAACACAAATTTAGAAGTCTATATCACCATGTAAATTTACATGTTGATATAGACTTCTGAATTTGTGTGGCAAAGAATGGATATTTTGCTTCCAAACTGATATCATAGATGGATATAATATCAACAATGACTTTGCCATCAAAAACTCATTTTGGTCAAAATTGACGATTTAGAGTATTGAATCTAGGGTCTCGATATGTAATTAATTTTTGTTAGTTGTTTTGACTAATTTGTGGTTCATTTTATTAACAGTAAAAAACAAAAAAAAATGTAAGTTGAATTTAATGAAATTTTAGTGGTCCTGTTTTAAAGTGAAACTTGATTTGTTTTTAAATACATTTTCAGCGGTTTTCACATAACAAATATTTTAAGTGTAAAACAAAATGCATTTTTGAAATTCTGTGAAAATTTCTTTCATTTGAGTTAACATACTTATATGTTAATATATGCGTACTGGTTTTTAGTGGGCCCGGCCCCCTTACCCAATAATATAAAAAAATGTATTTCTCAATTCTAGAGGGGGTCAGGAACGCCCGATAAAGTGTACTTAGCCAAATTTTAAACCTAAAAATTCTTTTTCTCACCTGGTATATAATAGGTGTTTTCATATAAACTCGTAAATTCCTTGTACACCTTGTATAAATACAAACCATATTTTTTATGCATGGAGTTTGACATTAAACTCATAAACATACCAGGTTTACACCGTTTACGAGTAGAATACGAGTTTATATGAAAACCCGTAATATTTTCTCATTTTATATTTTTATATTATTTGTAACCAAGGCAAGTTTTTTTGGCATTTGCCATTGAATGCAATTTTTGCCATTTTTCCACTTATTTTGTAAAAATTCCAGTTTAATCCTTGCCAAATATACAATTTAAATGAGTTTTTTAGACTTTTCATTAAAAAAATGCCATAAAATACTGTGGAACCCCACCCACCCTTTGTAAATAATTTTTTGAAAAAATTTCCAAAAAAAAAAAAAAAACAAGAAAATAATTTTTTTGATGTTGGTAAAAATGAAATTTCGGATATTTTACAGCAACCAAAAATTCAGTCTCTAAAAATCATACTAATTTACGCCGACTGCACTTAAGCAATTCAACTGTGAATTCCATCATTATTGATTTTTGTAAAAAATATTTAAGAAAAACATTTAAATCAACTAGACTGTTTTTTTGCCTTTTCTCGTGCCAATATGGCTGGGTTTTTCATGTAATTTTGCGTGTAAATTTCAACTTTTCTTGTGCCATTCTAAACTTGCCCTATTTATAACAAAGACACTGTGGATGGTATAACAAATCGGTAAAACCGATTTTAATGTTTTACTTATTTTCATTCGATTTATCTTCAAGGAATCTTACCATGTTTTACTGGGAATAAATGCCTAACTAATAAATCTTTCATATTTTCTTTTGTAAATACGTAAATATTACTGTTCTGGAATTTGTTAGAAATGTAGTAAACTTTGTGAGGAATTCCTTTGTGATAAGGAGTTTAATTAGTAAACAACAAATAAATTCGGTTATCATGACAATATTAAAAATGTTTGCTATGTATTACACTATATTTACCAATAGTTTTTGGCTTTTTCTAGTTTTTACTTGTCAAAACGCTCGTATCAAAAACTATTAAAATAATTTATTGAATGAAAACAACTTTTGCCGTTTTAAATGCTAGTCTTCGGCTGTTTGTCACGCTTAAAAGTTTAAATATTAAAAATCTTAAAAATATATTTAAAGTAATTTTTGAAGTCTCAGTATAAATACAAAAAAGTTCTAAACATAAATTTACAACAATCAATTAACCCTTAATTCATAAACGCTTTAAAAAATTGTTGAAGGATTATGGAAGAAATTTGGTAGAAAAAAAAACACATTTAATATTTAAATGTGGTCTTGAATAAACACTAATAGACTTGTTAACTTTTCTCAAAACAACCAAAGCTTAGTGCTTAACCATAGGTATGAAAAAATTTATATCGAAACATTTGTGGTTAACCTTTGATTATTTTTTTTAAGATATATTGCACGCCAGTAAATAAATTATTTTTAAAAGAATTTAATGTAGATAAAATTTAAAAAGATCAATTTTAAAAACTACATTAACCCTTATTGGACACACTGTTCTTTTAAAAGTCGAAACCCGGTTTGCGGCCATTTTTTGGGACAGCACAAATCGTTGGGGGGTGTAAAACGAATTTAGAGGACATAATTTTTCTTTGTCTAAAAAAGTTTTTTCTAAAATTTTTTATTTTAAGAGTACCCTACACACAATTTGTGGTACAGAGCATTTTGAGTTTGTGCTGATGTTTGTTTCCATCAAAAATAAAGCACGTAGACCCACCTTGCAGCATACCAATCGACTCAGAATCACAGAATTAATTCCTTTTTGAATGAATTCACTACCAATCGTATTCAATTTTCTTTAGAATTGAATGAATTCCTTTTCTTAAGTAATTCATTGAATTTGAACTGAACGCGTTCATCAAACAACAAATTCAAAGAATTAATTCAATTGCAATAGTTCTTTTTATTAAATCAAATAAATTAATTTACTGGTGAACGCGTTAAATTTTATAAACCGAACGGAAAAAGAGTGAATTAATTCCTTACTGAATTAATTCACCACTAAATTCGTTCAGTGAATTAAAAAAAAATAAAATTACGTTCAGTGAATTAAAAATAAAAAAAATACGTTCAGTGAATTAAAACAAAATTACGTTCACTGAATTGAAAAATAAAAAATTACGTTCACTCAATTAAAAAGAAATACGTTCACTGAATTGAAAAATAAAACTTACGTTCACTGAACTCAAATGAGAAACAACAACATATTTCAATAGCTTGTTGAGTTCTTAGTATTGTAAAAATGTATAGATGAAATACGTCATTTACATTTTACGGGGAAGCATAAATTTTAAAAATGAATAGTTATATTTTTTTACAAATTCATCTATAGCTTTAAAGCTTTTATTTTTAATAGTAAACGGTTTTATTTTTTAATCCTGTAGGTTGATAAAGTGCAGCGGGTTTCTCTAACACTTAATATATCGTCACCTAAAATGCAAAAGGGCGTAACAACAAAAAAATTTAAGCATATTTTCTGATTGATTATGATGCACTATACTAAATTACAGCTCCCTACAGTCTAAATAAGTCTATAGTCGTGTTTTAAACAAGAGAAGAAATGTTAGAATATCTTTAATTCTAAAACGTTTTTTTTTTGGTTCTAGTGTAAAAAAATAAAAAGTGTTGTTACGCCCTTTTGCATTTTAGGTGACGATATGTATATGTAATTTGTTTATTTTTACTAGCAAACGCTGTAAAATTGCTTAGTTACAAATTTTATTTGTAAATAAATGGTTTCTTCTACTGAACGGCAGAAAACAAAATTACGTTCAGTGAAAGTAATTTTTTTTTTTTGTAATTCAGTGAACGTATTTTTTTTTAATTCACTGAACGAAATTGAAATTGAACGAATTTAGTGGTGAATTAATTCAGTAAGGAATTAATTCACTTCTTTTTCCGTTCGATTTATAAAATTGAACGCGCTCATCAGTGAATTAATTCATTTGATTTAATAAAAAGAACTATAGCAATTGAATTAATTCGTAACAAAATAAATTGAACGAAAACAAATATGAATTAATTCCAGTCAAAATATATGGTGCTTAGTGAATTAATTCATCGAATTTGTAATTCAGAATTGAAAAATTGAATTAAGGAATTAATTCTTCAAATCTCTGGCAAGGACGAACCTTGTTGGAAATTGTAAGAATCGGCCCAAGTTTTTACACAGCAGTCATGGAAATTTGTTATGCTTGAATGTATGGAGACAAACTAAATCGATTTTAAGCATTTTCTTGCATGAGAAATGAAAGCCTAAAAGTTCGAAGAAATTACGAAAATGTATAGAGTTGTCGATTGAATCGTATCAATTCGGAGAGTAGAACTCCAGACCTAACTGATAGTACAGATCAACAGATATTTTAGGGCCTCCGCTAAACTAAATTTGAATGAACCCTGCAGGAAGCCTAGGGCCAAGTGTCTCCATGTCACCACTTTTGTCTACTATTTTGTTGACATTGTCAACTAAGAGTCTACACTTTTTTACTCTGCTTTTGATGGGTAGAGAAATTTTTTTACTCTTCTTTTGATAGGTAGAGAAGTTTTTTGAGAGATGAGTGTAGTAATGCTTCTTCTTGATATTTTTATAGTTTTGTTTTAAATACACATACATGTTCCTTGTACCTTAAGTATTCTAGTTTTTTTTTTAATAAAACTTTATAATTTAATTTAAATAAAATATAAAATATGTGTTCTTATTTTAACATAAGAATTACCTAGTCACTAGCGAGTCTCTGGTTCCAATGTCTACATGTGGTCCCATGCGAACTACCTAGTCAGTAGTGAATCTATGGTTCCAATGTCTACACATGGTCCCATGAGAACTACCTAGTCACTAGTAAATCTCTGGTTCAAATGTCTACATATGGTCCCAAGAGAACTACCTAGTCCCTAGTGAATCTCTGGTTCCAATGTCTACATATGGTCCCATGAGAACTACCTAGTCAGCAGCGAATCTCTGGTTCCGATGTCTACACATGATCCCATGAGAACTACCTAGTCGCTAGTGAATTTATGGTTCCAATGTCTACATATGGTCCCATGAGAACTACCTAGTCAGTAGTGAATCTCTGGTTCCGATGTCTACACATGGTCCCATGAGAACTACCTAGTCACTACCTACTCACTAGTTCCAATGTCACTATTGATTCGCAATTACGAGCATATGTTAAATGTCTATAGCAAATTACATTGTCTGGGGAATACTTGGTCAGTAGTACTGGTGACAAAGTCGATAGTGAATCAGTACTGTTTCACTATTGACATTTCCTGCAGGGAAAGTTCTTAGATATATCTATACTACATCATCACAATTATTTTTAATGCCAAAGAAAGAATTCAAAATCTACCGTGTTTGGTCGGTTTGTTTTTAACCAACCCAGCAAAACGTTGGTAATGTGTTGGACCTTTTTCATGCATTGCCTGGCAATGGGTACCCCTTTACCCTTGGTTTTACTTAGAAACCTAAAGTAATACGTTATTAATATAGTGCTACAACAATACTTATGTGGGAGGTATGAAGTAATGAGTTAACGAGTATTAGTAGTAGTAATTCTTTATTTTCCATATAATTCAGAGATATACATACATAAATACAGAAAAAATAAAAATGAAGATATTTAAAAATATATCGTCGACCGGCCTGCAGAATGTCACATGTGTTTTTAAATAGATTTTCAGGAAAGCGAAAAAATTGTTACAAAATCTACTTTTAAGATATTTTATTGGCATCCTATGCCTTAATGACGATTTTACTAAATGAGGTCGTGAATCATTAAGGCATATGATGCCAATAAAATATCTTAAAAGTAGATTTTGTAACAGTTTTTTCCCTCTCCTGAAAATCTATTAAAAAGCACATATGACATTTTCCAGGCCGGTCGACGATATTCGACATTGACAAAAGTCGTTAGTCGGTAGAAAAATATATTAATAATTGAATTCTTGTACAAAAACAAGTCTATACTTTATACAATACTTAGCAAAATCTACTAACGGTTTCCAATTAATCAAATTACCATTAAGCATACTGACGACTTTTTCCTCACTCAGCAAAACTTTACCGAAATAAAAAAAATCTATAATCTTTAAATGCTGGACATCTGCCCAAGAAATGCGTTACGTTCTCATCTTCCATCATATTGCAAATTCCACACAACTTTGATGCATCGCTTTGCCATCTATTTACATTCAAGTTCAATAAAGGACACCGCATCTTAAAAATCCATTTGATTTCTTCCTGATTATAAATTTCTGTCATGTAGTTTTGGCCAACCAAAGTACTTATATAACATTTTATGTTGAGACGTTTTAAAAGATTTTCCTTGTTATCATTTCACTGACTTTTAGAAAAGCCTTGGTGTGACCACTCTATACCGTACTCGAGACCGAGAGAGTTTAAGTACTTTACCCAAAAAAGCTTTCGTTCTAAAAGTTTACGTGTCAAAAAGTTTGGCAGTCTAGCAGTATCGTAACCAAATATAGTTTTCGCTACATAACGTAAGTGTAAATCAAGTGTATAAATATGACCACTTTCGACTCCTGTCTCAAGTATTAAAGCGAATGTTGGTGTAGTTGTTGGAAGACTACAAACAGCTAAGAAAAGCTTCCAATTTGACTTTAATCTCACATTTGGTCTACCCAAGAAGTTACTCCATGTCATATTGATGTTATTTTTAGCTGACTGATATCTAGCCTCTACTAGTTTTTTAAAAATCATATTTGGAGTCAATAACACACCCAAATATGTGTACTCCGAAGTTACTTCGAATTCGGAGTTATTGAGAAACCATTTTTCATTCCGAGCCAATTTTCCACCTTTACGGAATACCATTATTTTTGACTTAGCAAGATTCACCTCCATGTTCCATAATTCACAATATTCTTCAAGTTTATAGATCATTTGTTGTAGGACTCTATGGTTGTCTGCCAATATGACTGAGTTAACGATTAAGAGATATATAACTACTTATTTGGGGGTTTTAAAATAATATATTACTGATATTGTGTAATATAATAACTTATTAATAAGAGTAAAAATAATAAGTTACTGGTATTGCATTATATAACTACTTATTATGCGAAAGTACGATTTAATAAAAATTTATAATCTAATTACATTTTAGATTAGATATGAAGGCACTACGCACCGCGACCAATATAGAACTTTTGTGCTGCCTAGAGTTCCCTAGAGATTCAGACTACCAATAAACCAATAATCCTGTTAGGAGAATTTTCCCAAACGTCCGAAGATGACACGAAACGGTCACCCAGAAATCTGAGTCTCCTGTCACACAGTCTCGGACATTCGCAGAGAATATGCTCCGATGTCTCACTTTCCAGCTGACAAAACCTGCAAATACCAGTGTCCGACCGACCCTGTTTGTGAAGCTGGAACCTGAGCCCACAGTGCCCAGTTAAGTATCCCGTCAGGGTCCTAAGGTTACCCCTATCGAGTGACAATAGTCGCCTTGATACTCCGCCGGACAAGGAAATAAATCTTTTGGCCAGTCTTTGGCATGTAGAAGTTTCCCAATGCCTAGCAAACTCAGTCTTTCTCCACAGCCTGAGTTTTCCCTAGCGTATCCCCCGGGTATCCCACAGAATGGTTCTGGGCCGATTAAGGGTCCACGGGCTCCAGAATTGGCTAGACAATCAGCCCTTTCATTACCCTCGTGCCCTTAATGACCAGGAATCCATTCCATTGCTCGGATCGGTGTACTTTTAAACAAAGTCATTACTGGTAACGTCTTATTTTATTCCCTATATGTAACCAATGAAATATGTACAAATGTGTAGCGACTTATTTCACTCCATACAAGTATGTACTTCTTTTAGCTAACTAGTGAATTTGATATTACAAGTAACAACTTATTTCATTACTTCTTGCGTAATCACTTATTTTAGCCTATATCGGTATGATTTGGGCAACCATTTACCTCCAATGACACCCCCGTGTTAAAATAATGTGTTATGCGATCAAAGTGTAATTTTTAATTTCTAATTCCATTGCCCTCTACCTGGTAATAGAAGGTTTTGCTGGGAATCAATGACTTTCTAATTTTTGCAGAGTGCTACTAACTTTGGAGCGTCTGACCCGACGGGAAAGCCAAACTCTTGACTTGTAAAATTTCAAGACCTCTCAAAAAAATAAGAAAAATTCACGATAGTCTGGAGCCCCGATCCGTTGCGACATTGGAGAAATCAGGATATAAACTTTTTCAACTCCGTTTTTATAGAATTATACCCCACATTGGCAAAACTATGGCACGGGGAGGGGTTTTAGGTGGCACTATTTACAAAAAAAATTTTAATTTTGTTAGGAGACCAACAAAAATTTTGTAATGGTGAAATTTGTCATAGAGATTGTAAATCGCCTTTTAAAGTGATTAAGAACTCTATTGAAACTATTTTTTTGTAGAAATATCGTTAGTAACTCGTGAATAAGTTTTTAAGAAAATTTCCTCGCGAATTAAAAAAAGGTGAATCCACATAATCGGAAAAATAAATAATGAAATAAAGTAAAATAAAATAAAAGAAGAAAATTTTGTAAATCTGTGATGACATTTTGAAGAGAACATTTTTTCAAAATTTTAAAAATTATAAATGAAGAAACGACTTTCAAAGGAAAATGAACTGAAGGTGGCACGCGGTAAACTTTTACAAAAAAATTTTTTGTTTTTGGCACGGAACAGAAAAACTCTTGCCAGCTCTAGTATAGAGTGCTGGTTACTACCAATATTTCACCCACTTTTCAGTAAACCAATTTTTATATATTTCATTATATTTATTGCACCATTAATTGAAATTCGCTTATCAGAATTTTATCCGGCCAACATCGTACTGTGATGTAGGGTATCATATAGTCGCCATGTCCGACTTTTAATTTTTTTTATAAGCAAATTAAAAAAAATTTATACGCCTTTATTCTGAGTTAAAATAAAAACACGAACGCATTAAGAAAATTCTTAATAATATTCTTTTTTCAAAAATATTTCGAATTGTGCGTTATTGTTTATGAAAGTTAAAAATATCAAATTAGTGATTTAAGCACTAATTTCACGTGAAAAAACTGTTTACTCCATATAAATAAAATGATTTTTACGATAATGACTTTCACGTGAAAATTGTGTAGAGTTAGACAAATTTAATCTAAAAGACAAATTTAATCTAAATAACATTTTGTGTTTATTGTAATTGTGTCTTTGTCATAAAATTAAAAAATTTTAATGTTTATAAATTAAATTGCAATTTGAGGGCTTTAAAGTTCGAGTGAATATCTTCCACGTGAAAAATAACTTACTGTGCTTTAAAGTGCTCAAATCAATGTTCAAATTAATCACATAATTTCATCATTTAACGACATTATTGATTGGGCATCTAATTCAAATGGGTCCCTACAAGATTTGTGGGTCCTGCCCAAATTTTCTAACAAAGCCACCATTCAAAAGTCTTCAAACCTATGTTATATGCTTAAATTAAGCTTAAATTACTTAAATTTCTGAATTGCATGTTTTGAGAGACGTTGCTTTCTGATATTTATTCCATAATTTGTTAAAATTAAAAAATTGATGCCATTTTTTTTAAATTAAAAAATTGGGCCGTTTTCGTCCAACTTTCAGCACGTCCAACGATTTCTTCCGTTTGGGACCATTTCCAATCAAACTGGCGGGTGTAATGAACGAAAATCGACAAATCGGTATTTTAAGGGACAGTCTAATATATATATAAAAAATTATGAGAAATTGCTTTTTTTGCACCTGTAAAACTAGTACTGAAAACAATATTGAATTGGAGTGCACCTTTATTAAACAAAATAAGTACTTTTATTGAAGAGAATATGGAACAATATCTCGCAGTAATAAACAGGTGTTTTTATGCCAGTCAACTTGCATATCAAAGAATAGCTCAGCGGTAGAGCGCTAGACTAGCAATCGTGAGGTTTCAAGTTCGATACACGGTGGCGGCAATAAAAAAACTTTTGTAAAATAAAAAAATAAAATACATATTTTTGTAAAGAATTTTTTTTTTAAACTTTTAATTGATGAAAAAGAGCTTCCTTTGCACTCGTTCAAAAAGTACTGAAAAAATGTTGAAGTGGGATTACTCCTCTCCTATGACAACTCATTAGTGTTTATGTTAAAAAAGAAGTACATCTAGATCATCAATTGTAGTGCTTTTTCTACTGCTTCGGCATCTCTTTTTTTGCTGGGTATTGTATCAAGAGTTTTATAAAAAAAAAAATGCAATTATAAAATTGTTTGCATATCCTGTAAAAGTTTCAATTTAAGTGCCAATATTTCCACTAGAGCGTGCTTTAAGGAAAAAAATACAAAGATTTCTTGATGATATATTTACAGTGGCTAAATGACGTGTCCTTAATGGGTTAAATAAAACAGTCATTATAGGTGCATTTTTTAATTTTGGTTAAAATAAAGTGCGGGTAATGTGGAATACCACCTAAATTCGGAAACTAATGATTACTTAGCAAATTTTGACATTTATGCACTTATAATATTGATATGAATTAGCTTGACCCGAACATTTTTAAGAATAATCGTATCCGTTTATTTTTTAATATTAATAGTGATTGTGAGCAGAAAATGTGCATCAATATTCGTCTTTATTATAATAAAATCTGAAGGACACAAACTTACAATAAACATATTTAATCGATCAATGTTATTTAATCAAGGCCGATTTACTTATCTCAACACACAGAAGAAAAAAATTAAAATCAAGCATAAACAACTTTAACACCATGTTTTTATAAAGCGAACGGAAATGTTCCTCCAGAGGAATTGTGTGTATTGTGTTTTTGTTACAATAATCAAATTCACACAATTCCTTACCATAGAGTAAGGATACTATAGAGGGACACTTAACCTCACGGCCCCAACAAAATTTTATGCAGATTGCAAAGGTTCGGTAACGGGCTCCCCAATGAGAGAATTTCCCTCTCTTTTGAACAAATTTCCCAGATTTCAAAGCAAATTTGTCTGCAAACTGAGAGGATTTCTTTGATTTCAAAACTAATTTCCCCTATTTGCTTTGAAATTTGAGCAAATTTCAGCAAATTTCCCATACCGAACCTTCGTAATCTGCACATATAAAAACCAAGAGAAAGGTTTTTGCAGCGTGAGCGGGAATGTCAGCCTGTGGAATTACTCCGTTAGCTTTATAAAAAATAGGGAGTAAATAAAAAAGAAACAACTTTTAAATAAAATTACTTTTGTTTTCTTTTTCATTTAGTTTAAACAAAAATACAGAATTATAAAACGCGAAATCTAATCTAAGATTTTAACATAAACATTTAACATTTAACATAAATACGAAAATGTTTATTTTAACTGGAGTTATACTAACACAAATAAGATTCATATTTAACCCTTAAATGCATAATCTCTTCAATTTCACCATTTTTATATATGACCTCTAAAGGCGTGTACATTTTAAGAAAAATACCAAAAAAATTTATTTTAAAAAAATGTGATTTTTATTGTAAAAGGTGGTTCTTTGCCAAATAGCTAAATTGTGATTATTTTGCCGTGTATGGAAAAAAAACAAAAAAATATATATATAAACTATGAATTATTTAGTGTCCGACCGAGTATTCGGCTTCGGAGTTCGGCCAAAAAGTGATGTTCGGCCAAGTTCGGTGTTCGGCAAAATTTTGGCCGAATACCGAACTTTTCTATAAATCAATATTTTGCAACATTTAGATCTTTAATTATGTATAGTCAATTATAAATATGCACATATTTAACTTAATTTTTACTTAAAGAGCGAAAAATACAACTTTTTTATGTTTTTGCAATTTAAAAATATTTAGAAATTGGTTTTCGCATTTTTTAATTTGAAAAAGTTGCATGAAATTGTATTTTTATTGAAACACAAAAGTATTCGGCTTCGGCTTCAGTTTCGGCCGAATTTAGTAATTTTGGCCGAAGTTCGGCTTTGGTTCGGCCTTAAAAAAGTGAGTTCGGTCGGACACTAGAATTATACATTTATTGTCGCCAAAATTTATTTTATTGCGAGCATACCACTTTAAATACACTCACTCTGCTAGTCGAAAAATCCAATGAGCGGGGCACCCGGTGGGAAACCTAATTCAAGTACGCTGAATTCAGTGGTTCTAGCCGTTTTTCTAGATTAGCTCTTGAAAAAAAGTTATTTGTGTTTGAAAATTTTTGGTCCAAGGACCCCAAAAACGCGATTTATCTTACTTTTTGACCATTTATTTTTACCCAGATATTTGTTATTCCCCCAGTCAGCTTTAGGTTAAAAACACGGATGGTAACCGAAACGATGCGGTTATCGGTAAGGGTAACGCTATTTTAGATTATTTCGGTAACAGTATTTTAAGGGTAACGCTATTTCATATATTTCAGTATCGGTATTTTAAGGATAACGGTTTTTCAGTTATTTCGGTACCGGTATTTTAAGGATAACGGTTTTTTGATTATTTCGGTAACGGTATTTTAAGGTTAGCGATTTTTCAGTTATTTCGTTAACGGTATTTTAAGAATAACGGTAGTCAGTTATTTGGATTCATCCCGCAATTTTTTTCACCAATTTCCCAACTTAAAGTACGAAAAATAATCAATAACCACGTGCAATTACCAAAATCAGAAAATTAAAAATAACGGTAATGGTATTGTAGTGGTAACGGTATTTCATTTATTTCGGTAACGGTATTTTAAGGGTGTTCATATTTGATTTATTTCTGTATCGGTATTTTAGGGATAACAATATTTCAGTTATTTCGGTAACGGTATTTTATGGATAACGGTATTTCGGTTATTTCGGTAACGGTATTTTAGGGGTAACGGTAATCAGTTAAAGGGGTTTTGAATCGATAACAGTATTTTAGCGGTATTGCCTGCCAACCGTGGTTAAAAATTATCAAAATCGGTGCAGCGGTTCAAAAGTTCTGAGTGAAAATGTTCTATACAAAATTATACATTTTATTGCTTCATTAAATGTACTGAAATTTGTATTGAAGTGAAAAATTTGCATAAAGATTTTTAAGGTGTCCTCACAACTTTTTGAACCCCAAGACCGATTTTGATTATTTTAAACCCAAAGTTTCTAGGTAGAGTAACAAACAACTTAACTAAAAATCGAACCATGGAACCATAATTTTCATACTCAAATATCTTTTTTTAAGAGCTAGCCTAGAAAAACGGCTAGCACCACTAGATTCAGCGAACCCGAATTAGTTTTACCCACCGGGTGTCCCACCTGTCGGGAAAAAAAGTCTTCGATTCGTGTACAGTGATATTTAAACAAACATTTTTGAATATTACACTTTTTGTAAAAAAAAACGCGTGTTTTAGATTTTTCACAAACATACGAAGCAAAACCAAGACTTTTCCTATAACTGTTTAAAAAATCTGAGCTAAACTATAAGAGCACTTTGTACAGAAGGGGCCGCAATGCCCAAAAATGCAATTTTGTGCATCAAGTGGGTTTTTTTATTAAAAAACTGGTATGTTGCCAAATGGCTACACCATGCATTTAAGGGTTAATTTAAAAAATAAGATGTTATTTCAAATATGATATAATAATTTATTTCTCTATGACTTTTTTATCTTTACTAGAGTAAAGGGCGGATTATGGGACCGTAAACGTAAATGTGATGTAACTGTACCGTGCCGTAGCTAAAAAGTACACTTATACAAAACCGTAAACGACATTACTATTTAGCATCTATTTCATATGTTTTTTTTTTGTTATTCTAAATTTTTCCGTTTATTTGTTATTTTTATTCTTTATTTGTTGTTTGAATAAATTTTCTTTATTCATTTTATATTTTTTCCGACTAAAATCATTCAGCTGTTTCGATGCCGGATAGAAAATTCTGATTTCAACAGAATGATCCGGCAAGTTCGTTTACATTTATGTGTTAGTAACCATTCGTATACATTTCTTCTTGTGGTATCGAAACAGCTGATTCGTTACAGATACGTTTACGGTTGGGTAACTCAGCCTTAAGAGATCCATTTACGTAATCTGTGGTTCTCAACCTAACAACAACATGTATGTTATTTCAATTAGCTGGAATTCTATCGCAAAGATGCTGGCAGTGTTGTCAGATAAGGGGATTTTGTCTCAAATTGGGGATTTTAACTTCAGTTTGGGGACAGATTTACAATAACTGTTGGGTTATTAAACAGACCTCTCTACACATTTCCTAAATCAGTGCGAAAAAATACAAAAGTTTTGTCACAAAACACATTCAAAAAAAGTATCAACAAGTAAAATTTCATGTGTTTGGGTTAGTTTGTTTTCTATTTGCACAAATCTGTGGATGGTGTAGACACAAAATAAATATATAAAATTAATGTTAAAATACGAAAAATACACGCAAAGCAATAACAAACAACCCAAAAAAGTGTTATCGCTATGCATGTATTTTAGTGTTTTGACATCGATTGTATGTCTCGCAGAGACGTTAAGTAAACCAAAATGCGGGTTGTAGACCAGTCTACTGGTGTGCATGCAAAGTTTGTCTACACTCTCAATAAAGGACCTTTAATGTTTTTGTATCCCGGGGTTTAACTATTTTTATGAGTTTTTGAAAAAAAGCTAAAACCTCATTCATACTGAACCCAAAACTAGAAGTTTTCATTTTTTTTTTTTTTTAGTTTTCGATTTGAAATTTTATAGGATTTGACAATCGAAAACACAATAAATTTGAAAACTACTAGTTTTGGGTTCAGTATAAATGAGGCATTACAGCATTTTTAAATAGTTTCAGGGTGCAAACAATAATTAAAATCAGAAATCCCAAGGTCAGATTTTTACCGATCTGTCACTGAATGGCCGATATACTCGTATATTTTTTTTCATAGTAAAAATAAATTTTATAAGTTTTTTCTAAATCAATTAAAATAATTTACATTTGGTCTTACTGAATGTGTTCATTTTAGATTAGTATAATGATCTATTAATATTATTTTGTGATTTTTGTTAATTTTTTGTGCGAGTAAATGGAATTTAGCAGGGTTGGTTACCGTTTAATTTTTAAAATAACGGTAATTATCTACCATGCCGATACTAAAATTGATTTGAATATTTTATATCCTCGATATCAGTTAGGGAAATTGTCTTCATATTTTGGCGTTTTTATTTTCTTGGTTTGCCGGTTCAATTTCTTATTATTCCCAAATTACCGTTATAATTTCCTGTTTTGGCATTTTAGCGGTATTATAACGGTAATATACATATATTACGCAATTGAACCAATAAAATATCGAAATAAAAACGGGTAAATATAAAGACAATTACTCTTAATGGTCCATATCACCGTTTTAAAACGTTCATATGGGGTTTGTTTCGGCGTGGTTGACAATTACCGTTACATTAAAACTAAAACGGTAACCAACCTTGGAATTTAGTAATATTTTTTGTTTTGCTTTTCTATAGGATTAAAAGTCATTATTTATAATATTAAGCACCGTAAGTTGTTTCGATTTCACATGAAAAAACTGTTATACTCCATATATAAAAAAAATGATTTTTCACGATAATCAGTTTCAAGTGAAAATTGTGTATAGTTTGTTTTCACGCAAATTTAATATATAAGACTATTATTTTTCTTGGGAAAAAGTGACATTTTTTGTTTATTGTAGAAATTTTAATTTTTATAAATTAAATTGCAATTTGAGGCCTTTAAAGTTCGAGTGCATTTTTTTCCACGTGAAAAATAACTTACGGTGCTTTAACAAATAAAATTTCATTTTCATTAAAAATGGGTTCTTATTTCAAATTCATATTAAAAACTATATTTGGGAAATAGTTGGGGATTTAGATATTTGTTTTGGGGATTTTTGGGTATTTAAATTTGTGAAATGGGGATATGAGCACAAACTTTTCTGGCAACGCTGAATACTGGATGTGGAGAAATGAAAATTAACGTGACACACTTAAAAGTCTGCATATAAAACAAAGAATATTTAAAGCTCTTAATACAAAAGATAAGGATCAGATCAGGGTTGCAAAATACAGTACCTTAGTACATTTTTCAGAACTTTTGCACTTGCAAAAGTTCCATACTAACCCCACAACCGAATTATTATATTTTCTGCAATTTAAAAAAAATTAATTTAAAATTTCTGTAACCCATATTCTACCGAATTAAGAAATCGTGAAAATTTTTAACCTTACATAGGGGTTACACGATCAATTTTTGCCTTTCAAGTTTCAATTTTTTTACTACCACACTCACCCTTTTCCAAATACAAAAAAAATCGAAAGAACAATTTTTATTTTTTGAATAAAAATTAAAAACCAACATTTATTTTTTTATTTAAATTTGAATAATAACAAACCACAAAGTAAAAAAACAAACAGATATTTCAAATTTTATTATTTGAATATACTCCGCGCTTGTTTTTTTCCTTATTTTGAGCAGTTTTCAACAGTTTTTGAGTTTTTAAATATGGGCTCAGCTGTTACTAAATAGTTGCTCAGGTAATACTAAATTACAGCGCCCTCTACCGGTGATTAATGTAAGTTTTTATTTCATATCTCTATAATTAATAGTCTCTGGTATTAGTTAATTCTGACTCTTCTGATTACAAAACATAATTGTGTAGGCTGTGATTGACAAAAATTTCAATAAGTCACACTAATCGCTGAGTGCTGTATCTCATTGAAAGGTGATGCTGCGAGTCATAACCTTTGTAAAGGGTTGCCGGTTTGATTCCCGGTCATGGCATACACAAAATCTTTTTTATTTAGAGACAATTTAACAATTAAAATTATAAATGAATTTTAGAAAAATTCTTTGGTAATTAATTCTAAAATTAATTACGATTGTCGTCCTATGCAACAGTTACAAACATTTTGCTCATAAGTTTTTGTTGTTTTTTTATTTTGACATTTAATATGTTTATTAACGCTCTTAGATGAAAAAAAGAAATCCTCATGGAGTCTAAGCTAACAAATATTGCTAGAAAATCTAAAAAGTTGTCCCCTTATTTGCGTAATTCATGTGAATCACGCGTGATTCATTTCCCTTTTTGTTTAATATTATTTTATTGGACTGCTTTTCACAACTTCTTTTCACAAAATCTCAAACAAGAATGACATTAACTGAACGATGGCGGTCCCAAAAAATACTGGATATCTTGGAATTGGCGAAACTATACCAATTCAATTATTATTAACAGATTATATGATTGTAATTGGAATAGAAGATTATGATTATCCAGATAATATATGATTGTAGACGAGAGAATAATATCATAACCGAAAAAAGAGTGAATTTAACTATAAAAATATTATATACGACAATGTGCTTAGTAAGGTATAATTTTATACAATAATAATTTGATTGCAACAACCAACTATGGCAGTAAGGAACATAATTTTGTAGCCTTTCTCTGCGTTAAAATATACTCGTTTGTTTACTTAGTAATTTTTTACAATTAATTTAATATAAATGTAATTGAGGATTTATGAGAATCGCTGCACTTATGGTATAACACAATCTGCTTAAACTAACAAAATGTAGTTTGGATTATCGTTTATAAAATAAATATAAAAAAACTTATAATTCTATTTATATAATTAAGACTTTATTTAACTCTTATTTGCTTTTATCTTAATTTTTAGAAAAACAATATTATATCAGCATGGGTTCTATAGCCAAATTATCCATTGTCGAAGGTCAACAACTGGAAATTGTTCCAAGGCCGCTACACAGACTATACGAGGCGAATATTTTACAACATACCCACAAAACGGCTCTAATTTATAATGAGGATATCAAGAATGTACAACAAACCCCACGACAAACTACATACTTGCATATGAATCAAAGAGCAAATCAATGTGCCCGTTTACTAGTACGTGAAGCTACACAACGTTACTTACAGCCCAATTCTGATGGTGACTTTATCATAGCCGTATGTATGCGGCCATCAGATTCTTTAATTACCACCCTTATGGCGATATGGAAATCGGGGGCTTCCTATTTACCCATAGATCCAACATTTTCTGCTAATCGTATTGACCATATTCTAAAGGAATCGTGTCCCATTATGGTGGTACATGATGATAATGTTGATAAGTCACGTTTCGCTGCTGTTCCAACTTTGGCTATTTCACAATTAAGTATGAGTTCCACACTGTTGTGTGAGAAAAATTTAATGTCCGAAGAAATGTTGGGTAATGGTGACCCGAATTTGGCTATTATATTATACACATCGGGTAGTACTGGCATACCAAAGGGTGTGAGATTACCACATGAGGCAATTTTAAATCGTTTACAATGGCAATGGACTACATTTCCCTATGCTAAACATGAAACGGTGGGAGTATTTAAGACAGCTCTAACATTTGTTGACTCAATTGCAGAATTATGGGGTCCTTTATTGTCTGGTAATAAGTAAAATATTTTGTTCTACAGTGGAGTTCGGTTATAACGAACTTGTACCGACCAGACAATTTAGTGCGTTAAAGGCGAAGTTCGTTATAAGCGTAGTAAACATTTTTTTAAAAATCATTAAAGTTTATGGCTTGTGTAAAAAATTCTCTTAATTTTAAACTGTTTGTTTGTAATGTTTAAAGAATTCTTCCAATGAATTACATCTTGTATATTTTTTTTAGAGAAAAGCTAATCTTTCTAAGATTTGCAAAACATTTTTTATTTGAAAGTTCCGATTTTATTATCGTGGTATTTACAAAATCCCCACCGGAATTGGATTTTGTAAACGTGCTTATAAAAATTAACGGAAATGACATTACTGACATCATAAAACTTTAAAAATATTTAAGTTTTAAGATATTAAATAAAAACATATAATAACCCCTCAATTCATAAATGCTTTGTAAAGTTATAGCAGGTTTACAAAACGTCATTTTCATACAAAATTTGTTCAATAAACCTCCTATAAATTTACGAAGCGTTTATGAATTCAGGGGTTAATATATAACACTTAAAATTTCTTATTAAAATTAATTAACTTAATGAAAACAAGTTTAATCGGATTGGAAATTTACTCATCAAATCCGTAGAGAAGATTTATAGAATCCAAATTTTTGTTTAAAAATTTGCGTACAAAAAAAGAATGAAGAAATTTTCTACATTTTTCTTGTGGAAATTTTCTATTTTTGGATTCTATAAATCCACTCTACGGATTTCATGAGGAAATTTCCGATCTGAATAAATCTTTTTTTCTTAAAATAACTAATTTTAACAGCCAATTTTTTGAGTTATTTATTTGTTACATTTCTTCTGAAATTTTCTGAAACATAAAAAAAAGTTCGCTATAACCGACGTTCGTTATAACCGTATTAATTTGTATGAAATATGTAAGTAAATACTTTGGGACCAGAGAAATTGTTTGTTATAAAAAAAATTCGTTATAACAGGTGTTCGCTGTAAGCAAACTCCACTGTACTATCATTTGTAAATTTTTTTTTTAATTTTAAGATAAACTATGCAATTCTTGTGTTCGTTTCTTACTATTTTAACTACAACAGTATTCTATTGAAATGTTCCACCTGTAGCAAAAGTAGTACACTAAGAGGATTATGTCGGTAAAATTAACTGCAATTGCAGTTAAAAAAGTGTACACTGCAACTGCATATAAAATTACTTGATATGGCCGTTATTTTAACTACAATTAAAAATAAAAATTGTAGTTAATACAAATGCAATTGCAGTGTACACTTTTTTAACTGAAATTGCAGTTCAATTTAACGACATAATTCTCTGTGTGTAGTAAGTAAACTAATAGGCAAAAGTGTTGTGTTTTCAAAACTTTATTTCCATTTTCAGGTCTTTCAATTTTAGTGGTACCAAAAGCTATAACCAAAGATCCCGAACGTCTGGTTGAAATATTGGAAAAATACAAAATTCGTCGATTGGTTTTGGTACCCACTCTATTACGTTGCCTACTCATGTACCTTAAATTAGATGACAATCGCACTTCGGCTGTCACAAAAAGAAAATCTAAACTTCTATATAATTTACAAATATGGGTCTGTTCGGGAGAACCGCTACCTGTTGCATTGGCAAACCAGTTCTATGACTATTTTGAGGAGGGTACACACACCCTGTATAATTTCTATGGATCGACTGAAGTAATGGGTGATGTTACATATTTCGCATGTGAAAGTAAAAAACTATTACAACATTTTGAACGCGTACCAATTGGTATTCCAGTTACAAATACTATTTTATACCTGTTGGATTCGGATTATAGACCGGTAAAAAAAGGAGAAATTGGTGAAATATTTGTTTCGGGTCTAAATTTGGCAAATGGTTATGTTAATGGGCGAGATCAGGAGAAGTTTTTAGAAAATCATTTGGCGATTGAATTCGGTAAGTTGAAAAGAAAAATATCCCAGTGTACAATTGGAGTCCAATAAGACTCATAAAAGAGCCATTAGGCCTTTTGAAATCATAGCTATATGAGGGTGTTTTTCTTTGCGGTGAAGCCTCAGTCTGAGCCTTTTTTTGTGACTCATAAAATACTCCTTATACCCTTATTATATCTAAACTTTATAACAATGACAAAATTGTGACAACACTAACCATTCACCTCAGTGTTGTCACAATTTTGTTATTGTTATAAAGTTTAGAATAAGGGTGTAAATATAATCATTATTGGAAATTTCAGAATTTTTAGCCATTTATGAGTATTATGTCAATTATGTTTCATTTATGACTCTAAAATTTGAGTTGTCTGCAATTGATCGAAATTTAGAGTGTTTTATGAGTCATAATTTCTGAGCGCTCAGAAAAGTATTAGCTGGGATAATTAAATACTTCCATGTGAAAATCGAAATACATATTAACATACACGATCATACATTGACTAGTATATGATCATGCATGGGCATCCATGATCATATACGTCAAAGCATAGCTCAATGTATGACCATTAAGGGGTCCAATAAAATGAAAATGCGATTTAACTACAATTGCAGTTATTTTCATGTATGCCCATGCATGATCATATACAAGTAAATGTATGATCATCTATATTCATACACCCAGGAAAAAGATTGGTTGGCTTTCGATCAAAACCATTAAAATGAATTTGCCAGGACTTTATTTTATTTGGAATTACCTATAATTGAATACTACATCAAAAATATTTTACTAGGTATTAAAAATAGGGAAAATGAACTAAAAAACAATCCTTTTAACAAATTATTGGTATCTCCAATCAATTTTAAAATTAGTATCAGTTTAGTAATTCTATGCAGTAGAAGCAGCCATTTATTTAGTGAATATACAAGAAAATTGGTGTTATCTATAAACTTTTTTAAAAAAATTTCAATATTCGCATGTGGTAACTACAAATACGGGTATCCTAATCAAATATGACCTTAAATTCAAGTTTCTGTAGAACCAACCGAATTGTGGATTGTATTGATAACACACACAACTATTAATTGGTATTGATAAACGAATTTTATACTGTATTAATAAAACACATAAATTCAAAATTAGTCATTAAAATTATTAAGTGTTTGTGGTGTAGTGGGTGAGGAGTTGGCATAGTACGCCGGATTTCCGGGTTCGAATCCCGGAAAAGACAAAAATTTAGATTTTTTTTTTTTAATTAAAATAAAATATTCATATGTATAAACAGTAAATATGGCTAAGAAATTTAAAAGTAGTTGTGGTGCAGTTGGTAAAAGTGTGAACTATTAACCTGAAGGACCGGGTTCAATACCAGAAAATTCAAAAAAAGTTTTTTAATTTCAATAAAATTTTGTAGAACATAATAATATTTATGTGGAACATAATATTGAATTAGACAACCGAATATTGGCTTTCACAACGAAAAATATAATTTAATATAAATATAGTTGTCGTAACCGCACGAATTCGATTGGCAACAAATTCGGTGGCCACAACTGAGACTGTTTTCTGTGTGTATATATTTCGATTTTTACATGGGCAATAACATGGGAAATAAAATTTCCATTTTTACAAGTTTCCATAATTTTGATGGAGTTTGTGTGGTATTTAGCCAGTGAAACTTTTTTTAATTTGGTTCCTACAAAATTATCCATTATTGTGAGGTTTTACTATATATGTATAAAATACATACTACTAGCATTTTACTAAACAAAGAAAATGTGTCATAAAATTATAATCAACAAAATTTAATTAATGAAAATTTCGTTCGCTAAAATCTAAAAAAACATTCACTTTAGTATCCCAGCAACAATTTTTGACCCCAATTACCTGTGAATCTTTTTCAAAGCAGGTTCTTTTACAACCGCATCCATGGAACAGGTTCTAGAACTGATTTCAGAAAGTCAAAATATAAGATTTCACTTCCCCAGAACCAGTTCGATAAGTTGTTCTAGAACCGGTAACTAGTTCCAGAGCCGGGTTTTAAGCAACATGTTTTGAGGAAAGTAACTTAAAGCATACAAAAAAAGCGGTTGTAACATAAATTCGAACTCTTTGGATTTTACCTTTTCACTAGGAACAATGATGCAAAACCCAAATTTGCAAAACCCAAAATAAAATTCAAGTATAAAAATTCACCATAAAAGCAGACACTTCCCTAATAACGAGTAAATTATATCCGATCGTCACTGTCTGTTATTTTTTCTATATTTCACTCAGTATTTTGCTTTTCTTTTTATCAGAACATTCTCGCATATATCGTACTGGTGATTATGGTTCCGTTTACGATGGTTATGTTATGTATGAAGGACGTACTGATTCCCAAATCAAAGTTCGCGGCCATCGTGTTGATCTCTCAGAAGTTGAGAAAAATGTTGCCGAACTGCCTCCGGTAGATAAAGCCATCGTTCTTTGCTATCATGCTGGCCAGGTAGATCAGGCCTTGCTGGCTTTTGTAAAATTATGCGATGATTCACCACTCTTAACTGAAATGCAATTAGAGGCCAAGTTAAAAGATAAATTGGCCGATTATATGATACCTCAAATAGTATTGATCGATAAAGTGCCTCTATTGGTAAATGATAAAGTCGATCGTCAAACTCTATTGAAACTATATGAAACAGCTAATAATAATGAAGGGGACTCAAGTATTGTTTTGGACTTTGACTATTCTCATGTTCCCGATGAATTGAGAGCTGTAGCCGAAGATCTGTTTGAGACTGTGGGCAGTGTTATTGGTCGTTCAACAAGAGCTACTTTGACTCCATACAGCAATTTCTATGAATTGGGTGGAACTTCTTTGAATTCTATTTACACTGTAACCCTGTTGAGGGAAAAGGGTTATAGTATTGGTATATCAGAATTTATAGCGGCCAAAAATTTGGGTGAAATTTTAAAAAGTATGATCAAAGATCAGGAAAATTATATGGTTGAGAATACTGATGACTGGATACGAGCTTGCCCACATTTGGATTTAGAAGCAATACCACTACAGAATTGTCATAAAGATGACGTTATACAGTAAGTTAGAAAAAAAAATATAATCAAAATTAATTAATGCACTCAAAAAAACATACCACAAAATTTTGAAAACGACTGACAAAATTAGTACGAACAACTGTTTTTACAGTTAATTTTTTGCGGTGTTATTGTATAAAAATTTATTTTAATAAAAAACTTTAAAAATATTGTTACGTTTTTACCTTCTAAAAACGTTGGTTTATTCCCTTTAAATATACCGGGATCTTTTATATTGCAAGCAAAATAACTAATCCCACCGCTGACACCAATTGTTTCGTTTTACCTTATAAAAACGTTCATTTATCTCCTTTAGATAAACCGGGCTGGTGTTCTTAGTAAATAAAATAACTCTCACACTTTGATTGAGCCTATACACTAATTTATTTACACTCTATTTACTTTATACAGTATAACATACATACAAACTCTAATGATCGTTATACAACGATTTACTAAAGTCCGACTGAATTACACAATCGCTAATAACACTGTGCTAGTTGAAAAATCCAACAAGCGGGAACCCAGGTGGGTAAACCTAATTCGAGTACGCTGAATCCAGTGGTGCTATCCGTTTTTCTTGATTAGCTCTTGAAAAAAAATTGATTAGCTCTTGTGTTTGAAAATTTATCTAACTTTTTGCCCAGGTTATTTGCTATTTCCCCAGTCAGCTTTGGGTTAAAAATTATCAGAATCGGTGCAGCCGTTCAAAAGTTCTGAGTGAAAATGTGAGGACATTTCGAAATTTTACATACAAAATTGTACATTTTATTACTTCGTTAAATGTACTGAAATTTGTATAGAAGTGAAAAATTTGCATACAGGTTTTTATGGTGTCCTCACATTTTCAATCACAACTTTTGAACCGCAAGACCGATTTTGATTATTTTTAACACAAAGCTTCTTGGTAGTGTAACTAAAAATTAACTAAAATTGTTAACTAAAAATTAACGGTAAACAAATTAAAAAATCAAGTGTTTAGGGGTGCTTGAAACCATAATTTTCAAACTCAAATATTTTTTTTTAAGAGCTAACCTAGAAAAACGGCTAGCACTAGATTCAGCGTACCCGAATTAGTTTTACCCACTGGGTCCCCCAACTGTCAGGAAAAAAAGTCTCCTTTTCGTGCACAATGTAATCAACTGACTAACTAAATGACATATGGCAGCCTTATATAGTGTTACTTCCATGGTGGTAGAGAATTCCGGAAACACCTAGAGTACTAACATTATAGTTCAATGTAGTGCTACCAGATTGCCGTTTTCGGTATATCCCGTTTCCCGGGATATTTCTTCTAGAAAATTCCAGAGTTTTCTATACTAAACTAATCTAATTTCGTAACAATATTTTTTTTCTTTCGATTACCAAAAAACTGTGCAATTATTTCTTCCTGCTTAAAATTTAAAGTCAAAGTTCCAAAAGCTACTACAGTTATTACGTATTTTATGTTATGCATTGGAGACACAATAAAGTTTTTTTTGCAACATATTATTAAACATCTTCATCTCCGTTTTTTATTTTTAAAGAATTTATTTAAGAAAAATAACAACTTACAAATATTTCAAACGAAGAAATTGTTAGAAAACGAATTCAATTTAAAAAAATCGTTTGTATTTACAAAGTCCATTGTTAATGCCTACTTTTATTCTGTGTATCAATAATAAGCAAAATAAAATACCCCAGCTAAAAATTGACATATATGAATACATGCTCATAAACATGCATTCATGTCCATACATGGATACATAAATCTCCATACATGCATCATGTATGTCCACACATGTGCATTAACGAAATTTGAGGTATTTTTAAAAATTCAACGAATTTTATATCTATGTGGGCTCCGAATTAGGTTGAGAAAAAAAATTTTTTGACTGTTTACTTACATATGTGTTTTTGTATATATTTTTACTCCCTTTTTGCAGAATTATTGTGGACAGTTTTTATGGTAAAGGCGATTTGGAACAATGGCTCAAACCCGAAATTTTAAGCACTGATTATAGTGATTTTATTGCGGTAAGTGATTTACAAAGTTAAAACACATGCTAATCGTAAAAACATGCTGTATTCTTATTAGATACATACTTCGGTTTATTTAAAAACGAGTAAAAAAGTTAAAGTCGGGCATGCCGACTATATAATACCCTACACCAGTCTGGTTAAAAGCCAACTAATGTTTGGATCCGAAATTCGAATGGGTTAAACGGACTTGTGTCAAAATTTTCTAGTAAATGATAAAAGAAGACCCCTATATGGGCACTAGGTCTAAACATGGACCGATTTTAACCAAAATCAATAGGCTTCGTCCTTGGATCGACGTAAGTCGGTGTACCAAATTTAATCAAAATATCTTAATACTTGCGACCTGTAGAATGCGCAAAAGAATGCATGGACAGACAGACGGACGGACGGACAGACGGACATCGTTAAATCGAAATAAAAAGTGATTCTGAGTCGATCGGCATACTATAAGGTGGGCCTAGGTCCAATATTTTTTGGTTTTACAAACATCAGCACACACTTGTTACACCCTTTCCACGTGTAGGGTATAAATATCGTAATATTCGGCCATCGGACAGAAATTGTTGTCCGATTCCGAAACCGCTTAACCGGTCGGACAATAATTACAGTAACAATTAATTTGCAAATATTTTCTTTTCTTTCAGCATATATGGAATGATTTAGTTGAAAATAATTTAAGTTTTGTAGTATACGACAGAACAACAAATAGAATTATTGGTTCCGCCTTGAATTTTGATGCTTGTGACGAACCGGAAGTTAATGTTAAATCCAAATTGGTTATAGTATTTGAATTTTTAGAAGGACTAATTAAGTAAGTTTTAAAAAAAAATAACTAGTGAGTAGAAAATAAATCTGTAAAAATTTTTACCATGCTCGGATACCGTTTCATTTTTAAAATAACGGTAATTGTCTACGATGACATAACCAAAACCTGTAAAAAAATTTTAAATAATAGGAAGTTGCTAATGTCCGACCTAACTAACTTTTTAATGTCGACCAAAATTATAGAGTTCGGCCTAGATCGGAGCCAAACTTTATTGAGTGTATAACTTAAAAATGCGGGATTCACAACAGATGGCATATCTTTTACATATGGTTTGTGTCCTTAGTAACTTATATGTAGGGTAAACATCTGTCATTTATTCTAACTTATTCATTGAACGAAATAGTGGAAACAACAAAGTTTTTTTTTTGCTTCGAAAATGTCGAATTTTGTGCCAACAAAGCATCGTTTGCGGGAAGTTTTAGTTCTGTACTTTAAAAAAAAGTGCAGCTGAAGCACATCGATTGCTCACCGAAGCTTATCCTAAATATGTTCCATCAATTTCAACGTGCGAGAGATGGTTTGTGCGGTTCAGAAGTAATGATTTAGACATGGAAGACAAAGACTGCCCAGGTCAACCAAAAAAGTTCGAAGATGATGAATTGGAGGCAGTACTCGATGAATGTTGTTGTCAAATTCAAGAAGATCTTGCAAAATCGTTGCGAGTCACTCAATCAGCAATTTCAAACCTTTGTAAGCAGCAGGATTCATCCAAAAGTAAGGTAATTCGGTACCACACCAGTTAAAGCCGAGAGATGTTGAAAGACGATTTTGCATGCTCGAAATGCTGCTTGATCGCCATAAAAAAAAAAAAAAAATTGATCCATTACGACAACCCGAAGCGCAAGAAATCTATGTGAAGCGCCAAGTTAATGATCTGTATTTGGTGGGATCAGAAGGGTCCCATCTATTATGAACTGCTGAAATAGGGCGAGATAATCACAGGGGACCTGTACCGGACAGAATTGATTCCTTTGAAGCGAGCATTGGCCGAAAAACGTCCGGAATATGCGATCACACATAAAACATAAAGCCATACAATTCCATCATGCCAATACTTTATTTAAATTTATATTGTACCAATGTTTCACAATAAACGCCCAAAATTTTAAAAAAAATCCCCCATTTTAAGGTATGCACCCAATAATATTTGAATAAAAAGCTGGATTTTGATTGTTTTTAGTAACAGATAAAGGGAAAAGATTAGAATTTCATGCATTTTTGTTTGTCATGCAAAAATATTGAGACATATTTTTATACATTTTAAAACCGCAAAAATTAAAAAAGTTTTGTTTTTGCTCGAAAAATAGAAATAAATTTTCTATATATTCAGGCATGTCACAGACTTAAATTTCACTTGAAAGTGAAATTGAAAACGCAAATTGCTTCTCCAGAAGTAAATGCTATTTTTGCATATATAGACCAAATATAACAGATAAACATAATCAATTATAAGTTAAGAATCCTCTTTTTAATAATTTCACTTAAAAAAGTTTTTGTTAGAGAGCACATTTAAGGTTTTAACACATATTTCGCATAAAATTAATATGATTTCGATGAACAATTTCGTAACGTTTTACTTTAGCTTCTTCAGGTTTTTTGCGTTTTCGTAAATTTTGAAATGTTAAAAAAAGAGTTTTTGTGGTAAATTCTTGTTCCAACTGCTAAATTTTTATATAAGTTGCCATTTGAAGTTAAAAAAGAGAAGATCGCCGATCAAAATTTAAAATTTGAATTTTTTAGAAAAAATTACGTTTTGCTAATCTATAAGAAAATTATTGAATTTACCAACATAAAGCGCTTTAAATGTAAATGTTTTTAAGTGAAATAGTTAACGACACTTTAGGAAATACATACCAAGCACTATTGAAAAGCTTTTATGAGTTGAAGCTGCTCTAAATATCAATTCCACTTTGGTTTTTGAAAGTGGAATGAAAACGATATTTTTTTCGTTTTTCGAAACTTTTAACGTTTTAAGTACCACTATTAAGCTTGTAGCATACTCGATACTTACCAGAACGTTACATTTTCAATACAAAATTATCCATAGCACCCTAAACTGCAAATTCAGAAGGAAAAAAATTGTTTTCGATCACTTTAGGAAAAAAATTGCGGAAGTAAAATTGCGAAATCAAATCAATTCCGTAAAAAACCTGTGACATGCCTGATTATATCGAAATATTGTAAAATATACTGTTTGAATTCCGAAGCCGAACATTTGCTCGGGCACTAGAAAGTGCACTTGTATCCGGATATATTTTATCGGTTTTATTTTACTGTTCTGGTTAGAATTAAAACTTCTTGGGTACATTTTTTGAGAAATCTAAAAAGCTGATATTATAATAAACATTTACACTGTGTTTATCAGTTAACTGACAGTTTAAGAGTTAACTATTAGTTAACACAAAAAAATTGTAGTTTTGTATATAATTTGTTTGACGTTTTCTTTTGTTTAATAGTTAAGTTAAAATTTAACTTTCGGTATGAGACCCAACGTTATTGTTTATTCTAGCCAAAACAATTTTTACAAAGCAACTTAAGTTGATTTATGTTGTTCTGCCAAAATCTGACCGATATAATTTATTTGTTTTTTTTAGAGACACATATTTACCCGAAGGAAAAAATAAATTCCTACGAACACTGATAGGTACACATGCTGATTTAAATCCTCAAGAAAATATCGTCTGTATGCATTTTATGGAATTTGAAGTATTACAATTGGCCAAATCCAAACAGTTTGCTGGTATATTAACTACTAACACCAGTCCTCTCACACAGGTAAATTAATCTGAAATCCCATTGAAATTAAAATTTAGACTCATTATATTTTATTTTTTCTAATTTTAGCAATTGGCCAATGATGTTTTTAACTATAAAACATTATTGGATTATCAAGTTAATAAATATGTTTATTCTGACGGTACTCGGCCATTTGGTAAGGCTCCTGATTCTCAAAGAGCCATTGTTCAGTGGAAGGAAGTAATTCCTTAAACAACAATTAAAATTTTTATTAATGGACCTCTTAAAACATTTTTACTTGTTTTAAGTATTTAAAATAAACTAAAGTAATAAAAAATATAAAAGAATTATAAATTTATAATAGGGCACATGTAGGTAAATTAAGAGTGATGCAAATAACTGTCCGTTAGAGATATGAAAGTACTTATTTTTCTAAAACTACCCTGCGGGAAATGAAGGGTCGATTGATCCAAAGTGACAAATCTGAGACAGGTGCATAGGGGACAGGTTACAAAACTGATGTAAACCCAAATTTCGGTGTATCAAAAAGTGGTAATTCCAGCAAAATATTCAACCTCGTGACTATTGAAATGGAGGCCAAACATTAACTGGTTCATTTTGGATATATCCTATAACTGGAGAAAAAATATCATAACATCAAATTGACAAAAGTAACTAGTACCTTTGCAGTTGAAGTAGTGATATAACACAGAACAGGTGCAGTATAATTAGATGTGTATGAAAAAAGGGCGATCGGTACCGTAAAACCCTTTAACAAAGTTTACATAATACTTAACTTTGTGGCCACAGAAATGATGACATAATAATAAACTACGAGTAGTTCAAAAATAGTGTTCGGACACGAGTATGCATAACAGAGTGTCAATGACAAGTAAAACAAACTGTTGTCAACTTCAAAGTCAGTCATCGCTGAGCGAGCGTAAAGAGCGGTCGTGTGTTAAGATCGAGGCTAATACTTTATAGAATTTCTTTGATCAAATTTATTCAATTTATAATAAACTTTGTTTTTCTTTATTTAAGAACTCAATAAATGAATTAATATTTATAAACTCGGTGCTTTTTGACAAATCAGAAGTGGGATAAAGTTCTAAATGCCTTCAAATTTAATAAAGAGTAAGAACAAAAGTAAATGCAGTTTCCAATAAGAAAAAGAAGAAAACAAAGCAAGAAGAAAAGAAATTCAATGAAACGAACAAACGCTGAATAACTTAAAGAGGTGTGCATGTGGTTAACAGCAAACAAGGAAAAAAAACGAAGCAAGCAGAAAGGCAAAGAAAATTGTGATCTCAAAAAGGAAAAGAAGTGAGACAAAGAAAGATAGAAAAAGTTCTAGAAGAAAAAAAAACGTTTTTGGCTAATTGGGATTTCAAAGAAAAAAAGGAAAGAAGGTTGGCGTGGTTTTATGAAAAAAAGGACGCACAGAAAAAAATTAAAAATGAAGACAAATCTAAGTACATTAAAAGTGGAACAGTTAAATAAACTGTTGAAGTATAAGAAACTGCCTGTATCTGGAAATAAAACGGAAAAGATTTCAAGACTAGTTGAAGTTTACGGTGCTGAGGAGGTGGAAGTTGAAGATGAGGCGTTCCAGGATGATTTCATTGGTTTTAATGAGCTTACAGCCGAATCAATGCGACAACAAATTGATGATTTGAAAAGTGTGGTGCTTAATTTGGCACAAAGTGTCAATCAAATGGCATTAAATTCTGGACGTACGGCACAAGTTTCAGGTGCTCAAGTGCAAGATAACGACGGCGATAGTTATGAAGGCGCAGTAGGTGGTCGAATGTCATCAAGAAGTCCAACACATTCATCAGGTATTTCAGGTGCGTTAAAGGATTATATCGTAGTGATTCCGGATTTTGATCCAATCAAGAAGACGGTAACATCAATACAATTTATTGACAAAATCGAAAGGCTACAACGACTACACGGATGGTCGGATGAAACAATTTTATTCGCTGTGCATCATAAAATGAAGGGCCTTGCCAAAAACTGGATAGATGTTTTACCAGTAATCGAAACGTGGGAAGAATTTAAGAGATTATTTCTAAAAGATTTTCCATGTAAAGTGAGTATTGCTGATGTACACCGGGAGCTCATGGCACGTAAACGAAATTATAGTGAGTCATTTGTTGAATATTATTATTCAATGTTGGCTATTGGTCGTAAAGGTGATATTGATGATTTTTCTATTTTGTCGTATATCATAAATGGCTTGAACGATGCTAATTTGACACGAACTCTGTTGGCTATGAATATACAAACATGTAATGAATTGTTGAACTCCTTTGAAAATATTTCTACATTAATACCAGCTAAGAAAGTTTATAGTAAAAATGATGATGAAGCAAAAGTTGCAAATACTGCACAATTTCAAGAACGTAAGGGACCGAAGTGCTTCAATTGTAACAATTGGGGTCATATTGCCGTTAAGTGTCCACAGCCTCAACGGAAACAAAAATGTACAATTTGTTCAAAAGTCGGTCATGATGCGAATCAATGTAGATCAAAGCCAACTGTAGCTATCGTAAACGATGGAAATATGGAAAATGTCTGTCCTCCTGTTTTAAAACAGGTACTACTTGATGGTACAAAATTTTTAGCGTTTGCAGATATCGGAAGTAAATTTACCCTCATTCGCAAGTCACGTGTCCCGGAAAATGTGATCAGACAACCAATAACGAAGATCATGAGTGGCTTTGGTGAATCTAGTGTAGAAGCTAAGCAAATGTTCGAAGGTACAGTCACCATCGATAATGATTCCACATGGACAACCATTTACATCATCCCTGATGAGCTGATGCCATATGATATGCTTTTGGGTAGAGATGTCCTGTGTAAGGAAAATCATCGTTTGACAATTGAGTCCGGCGTATTGAAAATAGAATCATTATCAACGACAAGATTCAATATTGGTCAAGATATCAATAAGGAACAAAATCTGTCTATTCAGAACTTACTACAGTCATACGATGCGTGTTTCGCCGAAAACTTAGAAAAATTGGGGCGTTGTAGAAACACTTGTATGGACATAAAAGTCTCCACAGACCAGCCTATAGTGGGCAAAAGGTATCAAGTACCATTTAGTCAAAGACAAACCTTGGCAGGCATCATTGATAACTTGTTGCATTACGATATCATTCGTCAAAGTAATTCTCCACATGCTGCGTCAGTTCTGTTGGTGCAAAAGGCAAATGGTGAAAGCCGTATGTGTACTGATTATCGTGCACTAAATTCAGTCACAGTTAAGAAACAATATTCTATGCCTGTTGTTGAAGAACAACTCGCATTATTAGCAGGTAATACGTACTTTACCACACTTGATATGACATCAGGGTACTATCAAATACCGTTAAGTGAAGACAGTAAAAAGTACACGTCTTTTATAACACCAGAAGGATTATATGAATATAATGTGATGCCTTTTGGGCTCATCAATGCTCCGATGGTTTTCCAGGAAATGGTCACTCAGATAATAAGAAAGTTAAGTCATCGAAGTAACATCATAAGTTACGTGGACGAAGTTATTATTCCGAGTAAAACAGTGGACGAGGGTATGGAGGTGCTCGATGAATTTCTGGCTGCTATAAGGGAAGAAGGCCTAACATTAAGACCGTCCAAATGTTCCTTCATGCAAACAACGGTCATGTTCCTGGGCCACATTGTAAGTTCTAATGGTATCCGTCCTGGTGAAGAGAAAACAAGATGCATTAAAGAGTTTCCAAATCCTGAAAACGTTTCTGACGTCCGTAAGTTTCTGGGAATTACAGGATTCTTTCGTAAATTTGTTCAACAATACAGCCTAATTGCGATGCCATTAACAAAGCTGCTGAAGAAAGATGTTATGTTCACCTGGAAAGAAGAACAAGAGCAATCGTTTATAAAATTGAAAAATAGTATTACGTCACACCCCGTTTTGGCTTTATTCGATGCTAACAAAAAGCACGAAGTACACACAGATGCCAGTTGTGTTGGCTTGTCTGGAATCTTACTACAACTCGAAGATGAAGATTTCCGCCCGGTATTTTATTACAGTCGCCAGTGTACTGAAGCTGAAACCCGATATGCTAGTCATGAGCTAGAGGTGTTGGCCATCGTTGAGACCGTCGAAAGATTTCGAATGTATCTACTGGGAAGTAATTTTCGTATTGTAACCGATTGTAATGCAGTGGCTACAACAAAGGTAACGTCGCCATTACCCGCACGTATAGCAAGGTGGTTGTTAAAGCTTCAAGAATTTGATTACATTATGGTTCATCGATCGGGTGCTAAAATGCCACATGTCGACGGAATGAGTAGAAGTCCAACGTTACCTCCCGACAAATCGTTAACAGTAGCTGAAAGTGTAATGGTGATATCTCCGGATATCTACAACTGGGTTTATCAATTGCAGATGGCAGATGAAAAGCTAAGGGCAATCTCAAACGTCCTAAGAGGTGAAACTAAGGTGAGTCCAAACGAGGAATCTCAAATAAGGTCAGATTATGCAATCGAACGTGGACGTCTGTATAGAAAGGTGGAACAAAAGAGGCTCTTGGTGATTCCGCAAAATGTTCGTTGGCGAATTACAAAAGCTTGCCATGACGACTTAGGTCATTTTGGTTTGGAGAAGTCTTTAGAAAGGCTGCAGCGTGATTTTTGGTTCCCACGAATGAGATGCTACGTAAAGTCATATATATCATCATGCCCTGATTGCTGCTACAACAAAGTAAAGGGTGGCAAACCTGAGGGTCAGTTACATGTCGATGACGTCTTGCCAATTCCATTTAGGAGTATTCATATTGACCATATGGGTCCATTTCCAAAGAGCAAAAAAGGCAATTTGCACGTATTAGTAATAGTGTGTTCGTTTAGTAAGTATACGATCATCAAGGCGACAAGAAACACAAAATCTGCCCCAGTGATTATTGCCCTTCAAGAAGTTATGTCAATTTTTGGTCGGCCGTTAAGAATGATTTCTGATCGTGGTACAGCCTTCACCTCTAAAGAGTTTGGAACGTTTGTGGAAAAGTATGGTATTCAACATATCCAAACGGCGGTACGTACTCCAAGAGCGAACGGCCAAGCCGAAAGGGCGAATCAGACGTTTTTAAAATCCCTAAGATGTTTAACGGAAAATTCTAAAGACTGGGACAAAAATATCACAACCATTCAGTGGGGTATAAATTCTCACGTTAATGCTACAACTAAGTTCAGCCCTAATGCGTTGGTTTTCAATTTTAATCCAAGAGATGTCAGTTGCAACAGAATCATCCAAGCTATGAATGATGAAGTAACAGAACTTTCCAATCTTGACGACAAGCGTCAACAGGCTGCCGAAAATATAAACATCCAACGAAAGAAATGGAAGGAGCGTTATAATGAACGTCATATAAAACCGTCAGTCTACAAAATCGGTGATTTAGTCCTCGTCGATTACGTTTCACAAGCAACAGGTGAATCCCACAAATTGGATCCAAAATATAAGGGCCCCTACGTGGTAACGAAAGTCCTGGGTAACGATCGGTACATAATTGAAGATTTACCCGATTTGCCTATTACCCAAAGAAGATATTGTAACGTTATGTCAACTGATCACATGAAGCCGTGGTGTCTTGGTAATCCAGATATTGAACTGGAATCTGATGTCGAAGATGATAATGAGTCCATGTCAGGTCCGTCCAAGGGGGACGTCATGTCAGGAGAGGCCGAGCTGTCAACTTCAAAGTCAGTCATCGCTGAGCGAGCGTAAAGAGCGGTCGTGTGTTAAGATCGAGGCTAATACTTTATAGAATTTCTTTGATCAAATTTATTCAATTTATAATAAACTTTGTTTTTCTTTATTTAAGAACTCAATAAATGAATTAATATTTATAAACTCGGTGCTTTTTGACACTGTTCAGTGACTGACTGAAAGGCTGTACAACCCTTTTGGATTTATTCACAAACACTGAGGATGTTATATCCAAAGTCAGAATTTTTTATTGGATATTTTGATTACCCGGTGAAAAATGTTCATATACTCTCAAATATGTTCATATATGGTTTATGTATGGACACATTTGAACAAATATGGATTTTTTATGAACATATATGGAAGTATATGTGATTCCATATATGGAAAAAGATTTCATATACAGACATATATGAAGGCATCTGTTATTTCATATATGGAAAAGGCACTCATATATGGACAAATATGAAAGTATATGCTATTCAATTTATGCAAAAGGGACTTGTATATGAACATATTTCGAAGAATACATTTTTCCATATATGTAAAAGGAACTCCTATTTGGATAAATATGGAATTATATCTAATTTTAATGTCATACATAAATTTATATCTATCGTACAACCTTATAATAAAGGACAGCAACGTTCGCATGTATTCGCATATATTTAATAAATGTATATGTCCATATATGAACATATACTTAGGTGTTACCTCATTTTTCGGATCCATACATATATGGTTGAACCATAAGTGTTCATATATGGACATTTTTCACCGGGTACCGATTCTTTTCTCTAATCGTTGGTGAAAATGTTTTATAATACCGATATTACCATTATGAAATAGAGGAAAGTATTCAAAAAAAATCACTAGGGAAGCTAAATCACTAAGGGGTCGAAATGACCCATAGAACTAAAATAGGTAGATAACATCTGTATTTGCAAAAATTAATAAGAGAAGATAAATTTATGTTAATAACTAAAAACTAGCTCAAAAAGCCCAAAATGACCCGAAAACCAGTTTAGTGTTGAATTCAGGAATGATCTTTGTAAATTACGCACATATTTTTTTATATGTAAACTTAACAGGGTTTTACTTAAAATATGTGCCCATATTGTATAATACGATAGACGATTATCATACACTTTTCGAAGTTTAATAACTATCATATTACATACAATTTTTAATTGACTTAAGCTTATATGACACTTGCTAGTTTCTAGACTCTAGTTTTTTGCACCATCAATGCAAATCATATGAAGGGTACTGCATTACCAACATCAATTTGACAGTTTGATAGTTTTTCTATATAGTTGTTCTCTTCACATACATTATTTCTCACATAAGGAAATTTGTGCTCTCTTCTATTTTGGATTATTAATACTGAAACTAGCAAGTGTCATACGGGCTATATTGGCATAGGCAAGCAACTTGATGGAAACTCACAAGAACAAGTCTAAAGCGGTCAAACCGCACGATTTCGGTGACTATTGCCCATGCCCTCAAATCGGTCGTGCAGAATGTCCAGTTCGCATCAGCTATGTGGCACGTAGCGCCGCCTGTTGGAACCACATATCGTTCACATCCATATCATCCAATTTTGGCCAAAGAAATCATCATAATGTGATAATTACCAGTGAAAAGGAAATAACGATAGGAATTTTCTTCCGATTACAAAACATTCATTGTGTAGGTTATGATTGACAAGACTCCAATTAGCCACACTCATCGATGTGTCGACCATGGTGTGTCTCGTTAAGAGATGATGCTACGGGTCGTAGCCTGTTTAGAGGGTTGACGGTTTGATTCCCGGTCATGGAATACACAAAAAGTTTTTAATATAGAGGCAATTTAACGATCAAAAATACTTTGATCAATTCACATATAAACTTCTTTTTGTAAATGAATTTTAAAAAATTGTATTTTATATTCGTAATGTATATAAAATTGTTCAGAATTTATGCAGAAATCCTGAAAAGAAACTTGAAATTTTTAGGGACCTGTAAACGTCATTCCATTTTGCCGAAATTTGGTCCGTATGTATATACGACTTGTTTGCACACAAGGGTACATGGACAGATAGATAGACTGACGGACGGACATCGCCAAATCGACTCAAAACGCGATTCTGAGTAAATCGGTACACTAATAGGTTGGTCTAGGTCCAATATTTTTTGGCGTTACAAACAGCAGTATAAACTTATTTTACCCTGTCGAAGTAGTGGTGTATGGTGTAACTAGTATTTCTTAACTTACGTTAAAATTTATATGTATACTTTCATATATGTATTTGTTAGAATATTGTTCTACCTCAAGTCCAAATTCGAATATGATATTTTGAAGCAACAAATAAAATCTAATGTTACAATATTATCGTATTCGAATTTGGACTTGAGGTAGAACAATATTCTAAGTAAATATATGTAAATCTATTTAGAAAATCCGAAAAAACTATTTTTGAATTTTTAATGCAAAAATTAAAATAATTTATATGTATAGCTTATAAACTTAACTAAATTGAATTGTAATCATGAGTTAATAGAGGTTTTCATATAAACGCGTATTCTACTCGTAAACGGTGTAAACTTGGTATGTTTATGAGTTTAATACCAAACTCCATATATGAAAAATATGTTTATATTTATACAAGGTTTACATGGAATTTACGAGTTTATATGAAAAACCCCTAATACTTATTTTGGTATTTATTTGAAAAAAAAACTATTTTTTTAAAATAATTTTTTGTGACTTTGTGATGTTTTAAAAACAGATTCGGTGACTTGTCGTTTTACGTAAGTTCAGTGACTGGATCCTTCTGGGTTCTTCCAGCACCCATACTTATTATGACACATGGTGAATAATAAGTGACATATTACACGTCAATTAGTTTCAGTTAGTCCTGTGACTTGTTAACTTAGAGCAGTATAGTGATATGTCACGAAACTATTATTTTGTACTAGTTTATCAACAACACACATATTGATTAATGTGTGACTAGTTTTTTAACAAATATTTTTCTTTAGTTCTGTGATATGTGCGCTTAAACCGGTCACGTGATGTTTTATTTCGCACTAGTTTCGGTACATATCACATAATGTCTAACATGAGACTACTTCCGTATTAGATAATTTTAACTTGTTCTATTGCATACTCTCTTAAACCAGTAGTGTGATATGTTATAAACGACAAGCTTTGCGACAAGTCACAAGTAGCTCAAAAGGAGGAAATTGCCACCTCCTATGACAAGCCCATGTTAAAGTTGCCGGTTACTTTCATATAAAAAAACCGAATCGAGGACCGGTGACTCCCACAAAGTTCCAGTCACGTGACCAGCTCTGTGACTGATCCATTTCCCGTAGGGTACAGTTTTTTTTTCTTGTTTTTTTTTTTTTTTGTTAAAGCTAAAAACAATAAACCTAGCGGAAAATTTAAGAGAAAATCGACATTATGGATTTCCGACATGAGCTCTTTTTAAAATTTATTTTTTACCTATCGTGGTTTTAATGGTAACAAAAATACTTTGATTAACATTTCACTATTTAATAAAAAAAATATTTTGCAACAAATAACAATGTGCAACACCATTTTGGGGGTGGATAATTCCAACGACAAATGAAATGAATGGAATGAAAACGGTGAGTACAGTAAATTCCCCAAAGCGTTGGCGCTGGCTGGTAGATAAAACTTTTATGTTATGCTGAATGAAACTTGCAATTTTTGTGTAATAAGGAGTATGAAATAAGTAGAAAAAAAACGTTGCAAATGTACTTTTAAGACGCATGGATCTAGAAAACAAATACAGCGAAAAACAAAGTAAGGAAAGCTTGCAGAAGTAACAAGAGAACTTTTATCGATGAGCTTGCTGAATTAGCAAACGAAGCTGCAAATAAAATGATACAAAAAGAGTAAAATGCGTTCGAAAATAATTATCCATCACAGTTTTTGAAATAACTTTTTTAAAAATCACTCAAATGGAAAATTTTTTTAGTATGCTTTGAAATGAATATTAGAAAATTTCATGTTTTAAATTTTTTCGCTAGACGTCTGTCTTCGATTCAAAATGGCAAGCGAATTGGAAGTGCGAAAAAACATTTTGAAAACTTTTCAATACCACCCTCAATGGACATTAGTCTTGTCCAAAAAAAAAGTTGGAATTCTCACGCTCTACAACCCTAAAAATATGCCACTATAAAAATAAATATGGTCTGATAAAAAAATCACCAAAAAAGTTTTGTTTAGAGCTTGCTCATCACAATTGAAGTTTTAAGGTTGTACTTGTTCTATTATTTTTAATTAATTAAATATTAAACATAAACATAATTATTATGATCGCGACATATCAAATCTAATATATTTTTATGAAATTAAAATTGAAATCGGAGTCGCGGATTTCGCGAAATTTGAATTTCACACAAAAAATGTTAAATTTTGAAATTTAAAATCATTGTTAAAATTAAAACTAAAATCAGTGTTACATATAATGAAGCCCATTGGTAAGTAAATTGCAAAAGTATAACAAATTGGATTTTTCGATAACACCGTTTACAGGTAATTAGGAAAATACCTCAAAAAACTGGAGTTTCTTTGAATTTTCAAAAACCGCGAATAAATTATAAACCAAAAATTTTTTTAAATTTCGATTACTGATTTATAATCCTCGTTAAAATAAAGATCAGATTTCATAAACTTGCGCATACAAGGCAAAAACAAGTTGACTTTTTGAATACATCTTTTTGGAAAATTTGGAAATTTTAATTTAATTTTTGATTTAAAATTCCTTTTGTTCACATTAATTAAGACTAGATTAAAAAAAAAAAAAAAATGTTAAATAATAGCGTAGAGGTTAAGAAATAATTCAATTTAAGACATTAAGGAATGGGCGCCTTTTTGACATTGGTTTTTCTGAAACAAAAAGACGTAACAACAACAAAATTTATTAAAATTTATTTTCATAGTACATAAATATTTTAAAATATTTGTTAATTTAATATTTCAAATGATAAAAAAAACTTTAAAAATGTTAAATTTATTAAATATGTACACTAGGGCGGGTCGATTTAATAATCGCCCATGGCTCAGTGAAAATCGTATTCTAGGGATCAAAATAAGAAACTTTGCCGAAGGAACCATACCTCTAAAACGAATTCTACTACCCCCAACTGTTGACTTTTGTCCCGTAGGGTCAAGTTTTGAAAAATCCCACTTTGACCCATTTAGAGTGCTCCAATCGAGTCCAAATGTATGACCGACCCCCACTAACTTTGGAGGGCCGATCCACCCATGCCAGTGGCACACCCCCTGGAACTCCCCTGGGGGGTTCCCCATACAAACATTTTAAAAAATCACCATTTTTGGCACTTTATTTTATTATTTTTTATTTATTTTATTTATTTTTATTATTTTATTTATTTTTTCTCTTTAGAAATTTATTTAGTCAGAACATATGTAAATGAAAAAATTAATTTAACTTAGTAATAGAAAAGAAAATAAAAAAAATTACTGTTTGAAGTTTTTTTTGCTTTCAAGTCTGGGCATTTTTTCTTTTCTATTACTAAGTTAAATTAATTTTTTCATTTACATATGTTCTGACTAAATAAATTTCTAAGGAGAAAAAATAAATAAAATAATAAAAATAAATAAAATAAATAAAAAATAATAAAATAAAGTGCCAAAAATGGTGATTTTTTAAAATGTTTGTATGGGGAACCCCCCAGGGGAGTTCCAGGGGGTGTACCACTGGCATGGGTGGATCGGCCCTCCAAAGTTAGTGGGGGTCGGTCATACATTTGGACTCGATTGGGGCACTCTAAATGGGTCAAAGTGGGATTTTTCAAAACTTGACCCTACGGGACAAAAGTCAACAGTTAGGGGTAGTAGAATTCGTTTTAGAGGTATGGTTCCTTCGGCAAAGTTTCTTATTTTGATCCCTAGAATACGATTTTCCCTGAGCCATGGGCGATTTTTTTGCCTCCCCACAAATCGACCCAGCCTAATGTACACTCATAAAAAAAAGCCCGTACAAATAGTTAAAAATTCTGCTAAAATAACAGGAAATAGTACCTGAATTTGCGCCAGCAGAAATTACAATGATGTTGAGAATCATGGTCTGCTAAATTTAGGTGACCTAAATTTTAGGTAAAAAAGTTAGTTCAAATACAATAATTTTTAAGAAATGTTGTTTAATGGAAATGAAAGTTACTCAGCTGAAATCAGTACATGTTTTCTGCTAAATTTTAGTTGGTTATAAACAGGTAAAAAATTCAGTCAACATTCAAAAATTTAGAAGAATTTTCGTTTAATAGATATGAAAGTGGGTCAGTTGAAATCTGCAAAACATGCTGCTAAAATTACGATCACTTTTTGTTATTAATTGAATAAAAATAAATTAATGTAAATATTGTTAATTTTATTTTCGAATAAATTATACAATCCAAACCCGATTAAAAAAGATGATATGGTGACATATCTAATTTGATGAAATACAATAACTAATCAGATACAATTTAATCCGAAAAATGGTGAATACAATTGTATCTACGTGGATCAAATTGGATTTAATTACTTTAAATTATATACAATTTAATCCGAATTTTGACCAGACATTATTGTATTAAATAATATCTTAATAGTTAAAATTTGATGAAATTAGGTGCAATTTGATCCAAATTTTTAAATTTCTGTTTTTATTAAATATTGCACAATGTAGGATTCACGTAAGGTTTCGTGTATCGTGTAAACTAAGCAAATCTAGTAACTTTTAGAGTATTTATGTGAAAATACATACATAAAAAGTATCTACTTATTAATCAGTACTTATAGGAGCTATAGTATAGTTGAAGAATAAACCATAAAATAAAAAATTCTAAATAAAATGAAATTTAAAATAAATTTCCATAAAACATTACTGGATTTTTCATTGAAGGTGAGATTTTCATTTTGAAATTGAGAAAAGTTCAAATGAAGCTTTAATTTCTGGGCTATTCATTTTAAAATGAGAAAAATACATTAAAATTGTGATAACAAATTTGACATGAGTTCTTAATGAAATAAAATGTCATGAAATAATTGTTTAAAAATGTTTTAAATTTGTAAATAATTACACAATTTCAGTCTGCTTGTATTTCATGATATCCTTCAAGCCTATTAATAAATTTGGTGCTACGTTATTCCTAAACCAAAATAATTACTTCGAAGAATTGGCTAACTTTTATTAATATTAACCAATATTCAATTTGAAAATAAAATAATCTGTTGTTTCGATGTAAATTTATAACATTTTAAATGAAAATGAATTTCAATTTGAATTTACTACGATATTAAGAGTTCATTTAAAACAAGAATATACCATAGATTATATAGGGAAAAAAAAATTTTCTTTTTTAAATCAATAGGCTTGTTTTGTTGCTATACATATTTGGTACGAAATCCCATACAAAGTCTGACTGCGTATGTTAAGTATTAAAGGTATAATTAGTTTGTACGTAACGTGCCGTGACGAATCAGCTGATTTGTTTTTGTTCTATGAAAAAGCATTTGAGTCGTTAGTTTGTCTGTAATGTAACGTACCGTGCCGGATGAACCTGTTGAAAACAGAATTTTTTTATCCGTTAAGTGACAGTGAGTTGACAGCTGCTGTTTTGAGATCTGCGACGAATGGTTTAAACCGGCTAAGCCGAGCCGCCGTCTAATTTTTGTTACCGCCGACGTCGAAAATTTTTTTTACACGATAAAAGTCTAAAAATAGTATATATTTTTTTTTAATTTTCTTTTTTTACCGTTAAGCCGATGTTTTGTATGTGTCAACTTAAAGTTGACTAGCCGATCAGCTTTTGGCTCACAGCCAGCTTTAAGCCGTCGCTGCAATTTTTTTATTTAGCCACCGCAACCGATTAATCTGGTTGCCGCAGATCTCTGCTAAGAAAAACAACATTAAACAGCTGATACGTTGTTACGGAAAAGACTAACTACACAAAAGAGCCATCCGGCACGGCACATTGCAGAACCGTCAAGGAACGCAAAGACTAATGGAGCCTTAACTCTTTTAACATAATATTTTCAACGTCGATAATGTATGGGTCATCTGTCAGATAATATCACTCAGATTCTATTCAAAAATATTTTACCGTTTTTTCGTTTTCATGTTATTATTTTTTATATCATTTGAACTTTATATCAAAATTTGTTTTTGTAAAAAATATTTTACAGTTAAAAATGGATTGTAATTGATTTCGATCAAATCTTAAATGAAATTTAAATTGAACATGAAAATGGGTTATATTTGGTCTTACAATTTAAATTTCAATGGTCGAGATCTGATTAAATATTACAGCATATGTAAAAAGATATGTTTAGATATTGGGTCATAAAAAATTTTTTCGAAAGACGAAAATTACGCCTTATTATATATAGTACCATACAAAGCAATATATAACGATATATAATTGTATTAAATAATATAAAATAATGCATAACCCGTTTTACTCGGGAAAACACTATTTGCACTATATATCACTTTTATTTTCTTGCCAATATGTTAAACATCCGCTGGAGTTGTATTATTTGGTTCCTTTTTTTCGTCTACCTCTGGGTCGAATTTAGATGAAAATGTTAAAGTTTATATTATAAAACAAACCTCTATTATTTTATTTTTTAAATACAATTTTAACTGCGAAATGTTAATGTCCAGCATACATCCGTTTTCTTTTGCGTTCCTTTGAAATATCTGAAGATAAAAATTTTTCAGAGTGAAATTTTACCACTAATTTTTGCTTAGTTTTTTATTTTCGATATATGCATATTTTTTTCTAATCTTTTTTCTTAATTCTAACATTTTTTTAAATTTCTATTAAATTACAAATATAAACTAAACAAGAATTTTTAAAATTCAACGAAATTTTTTATTTTTTAAATAACAAAAACTACTGTTTACTGTAAAAATACTGTTTTGGTGGTTGTTTATTATGATATTAAAAATAACTGATTTAAATAACTGTTACGAAATTACAGTACTTTTCGTTAGGTGTTTTCTTAAATAACCGTCATAAAAGTTGTTTTGCATTTTTGTATAGAAAAACAATTGTAATTTCTGTTAAAAACGACAACTACTGATTACTACACAAACAACTGTCATGTAGTAACTGTCAAACTTTTTTGAGTGCACTCACTCGAAATATGTTCGTTAACATCAAACGAAAAAATTACAAACACAAATTGACAAAAAAAATATAAGCGAACTTAGTTATTCAAAAATAAAAAGAATTACTTTTTTATACAAGTGTGTTGTTACGCCTTTTTGTTTTTGAAATTCATACACTTGTTGTTACGGCCTTTTGAATTTCGTTCGTAAAATCGTTATTTGTTGACATATAACTTCAAAATTTAGTAGGGACATGTAATTTGGTCTAGTGCATCATAATCAATAAAAAACTCGATTTTGAATTTTTTTGTGGTTACGCCCTTTTGCATTTTAGGTGACGATATGTATGTACATAATCTTTTATTAAAAATCGAATAATACAATAATGCCACTAATATGATTTTTACAGTTATTTTTTTGTTTTTGGTGTATCTTGATACATTGCGCCATTATTATTGTTTAAAAATTAAACTTTTTATCATTCTCTTCAGGGGGAATCTGCGTAGAACACGTTTTCTGAGAAAAAAAAAATAAAAGCGATTTTACTTAAATTATAATTGTAAATAACTGCAATGCAGAATTTGCTTTCCTTAATAAAATATTACGTAGAATTCTTGCTTTTCGTTTGGCCGTTCATTAGCTTTCTTCAATTGTCCAAACATTTTTTAACAAATTGTATTTTTTCAAAAATAGAATTTCTTTTAAATAATAAAAATTAAAACCATTTTTGACATTTTTTTAAAAGCGTTAACATTTCTTCCAGTTGATAAAAAGAAGATATGTTTAAAATACTACTTGATTAATGTCGTACAAATGAAAAAAAGAAGATATTGCCACAATAACAAGTGGATGATATATCTTCCAAATGCTTATTGGGATCGATTTAAAATTTGCTTGTATTTATTTTCAATTTGAAAAAAAAAAATAAAATTTGAAAGGGACATTCAAATAAAATTAATATAATTTGAATAAGATTCAAAAAAAATTTTTAACATTTTGCAAAAGGCGATGAACTATCAAACAAAATGCTTCTGAGAGCCAATTCTGTAACCTTTTAACGACAAAATTCGTTAGTTAAACTGACAACTTTACCGAATTTTGTCGTTAAAAAGTTATACTGTCTTATTTTATAAGACGCAACGCCTTGCATTGTGTTATTTTCTATACAAATTGTTTTTGTAACAACAACAATTTTACAAAATAACCCACATAGAATACCACTACTGGTTCGAATCTTGGCGAGTGTGAAAACCAAATGGAACTTTGAATTTTTAATAGAAGAAAATTAACTACAAAGAAAAGAAAGAAAAAAATTATTGAGGGGAGGATAAGAAAAATAAAAAAAAAAGAAAAATGACAAGATATGTCATCATTAGTTCATCACAATGGCCTCCTGCTGACTTGTCCTGATGAAATTAGGTATTTTGTATGGGAGCGGATCAGCAAGTCAGCAGTAACAGCGACATGTCATTGAGTCGTCATGAAGACAACCTTACGAAATTTCCAACTATGATTTTATTGGGCTTATATATGTATTTTGGGAATTGGGACTTTCATCAGAGGTGCACGTAGTGTGGAAATTTTCTGACTGTCATTCACTTGGGAGTGACCAGAAATGATTCCTTTGTTCCTAGACCAAGTATTTCCCGGTCAATGGCTTTCCAGCACCCGCTGAAAGCTAGCTAGAGTGAGAAGGCGCTCAGTCATGTAGCCTGAATGGCCACGGACAACTTGGCGTCTCAGGAAAGTAGGCAAATGATGAATGAACCTTTGCTGAATCATGACTGCAACGTGGGATTGGAAACAAGGATATCAGCCCTATCACCAATCTAAGAAAGGAGGGCAAGCAACCCACTTTTCTGAACTTACCCTGCTAACGAATCGCTATGGCGCCCTATGCTCCAGTGGGAGTTAGAGGAATATATATATATTATATATGTATTTTATTGAAAACAAGAATAGATGATATAACCAACGCAAAAAACTAAATTCACTGTTTTATATTTGTTTAACATGTAAGCCAAATAATTATTGTTTTTTTATTATTATATAATTATTGTTTGTTATAATTACTATTACTTTATTTATACTCTCATTGAATTTTGTTTTTTTTTCTATTTTTTAATATTATTTTACCAAATATTTTAAAACTGTTTTTCAGTATTTCAAATTAAATGTATTTCATTGAAATTATATTCTTAGCTCATTTGATTATAAATTTGTAATAACATATTGCAAAATAAAAAGGTCTTTATCGCACTAAAATTGTAAAAATTAAATAGGAAAAGAACAAAACTTTTGAGAGTTTAGCCGAAATTTATGATAGAAAGGGGAAACTAATACGAGTTATGCCTATAATTTCAAGCAATAGATACCTATCAGTGCTCAGATACATAGTGTTTTTAGTTCGTGTACACAGTAGGTATCTAAGCACTGGTATATATTGCTTGAGATTACGTGCCTTAGACCTAAAAAATTAAAGGGACTATTTAGGAGGGGACAATAAATTGTTTTGTCTAATATATTCCAATGATTTCTTATTATATATTATATATTATATATAGGTTTTTTCTTTCTTTTTTATAAATCTAAGCATTATGAATAAACTACCAGGGGTTTTTTATTTTTTGTACAACTAAATTATTATTAAACGTTATATATATATTTACTTTTTTTTCTTCTTTTTTGTTTTCCATATAGTATAGAGAATTAAAATTGTTTAAAGAAATTCTTGTTTTTGAGGGTAGATTTGAAAATTAGGTAATGTATTATTAGGCGTTTAAATTGAAAATTATTGTTACGGTATTATCTTATTCAAATTTAGTAAAAGTTGTTATTTATACGTTCCTTTCTTTAATTTATATTTTAATACAAAGGCAAAAAATTGTAAACGATGATAATGAATGGATAAATGTATTATAATAAGAAAAAATAATAATATAGTATAAAGAAATTTGAAAATAAAAATATGTTTGCATGATCAAAATGTAGGTACTTACCAACATTAAACGAATTCTAATGATTATTATCGTATCGTAATGTTTTTAAAGTTATCTAAGCAGCTAAACTGCGATTAATACAGCATTTTTAAGATGAATTTTCTTTGAAAAATAGAAGAGATGATTCAATGTAGTAATAGATGATGATAATGATGATGATGAAGTTTATAACGAGATGGATGACTGCTAGAATAGCTCACTGTTGTATTGTTAAAGTCATGTTGCTTTAATTTATGAAATTGTGTCGCAAATTTAATATGATAATATATGAAGTGTTAAGCGCTTTTACTAAGCTTTCCCTATGATGAGTGTGGATTTACATTACAGTTTAAAATTTTCATTTCTGTTTATGCTTTTTAGTTTTTATCATTTTTTCAAACTTTGTTTTGATGTTGAAGGGCCCGTTGTTGATGTAGCGGGCCTTATTCATTATATGACCACCGAATTTTGAGTTTGCATAACATTACCACTACCACTGTCGCCAGAACTTTGGTTGCTTTGATTGAGGCGTCTGTAATTTTGGAATGTTTTCCACTCTCCAGTATTATAATCCAAACGTATATGAGACTCTACTAAACACAAAGCTGTTTGACCATCTTCTTGTTGAACTTTTTCCTAAAAGAAATCATTGTCGAAAATAAATTTTATTCATATCATTAGTAACGTTGCAATGAAATTCCAAATTTTCTTTACCTCTGAATCACCCAGCTTAATAACAATCACATTTTCTGAGTTCGGTCTGGGATTTTCACGCATACCCGCCATGAAGCCCAAAATTAAAGCCTTATCAGGTCGAGAAACTCTATTAGCTTTGCGGAACATCTCATGGGCTTTATGAACATGTTCATTCTGAAAAAGAAAGGTTATATATAAATTAATCAATAACAATTTTAAATGACATTCTCTTTGTTTGTTTTCACATGATATTTCTTTACTAACTTTAATAAAAAAAAATACCATCGGTTCGATTACACAAAAAAAATTAAAGTTAAAATTTACTAGTTTTATTGAAAAATTTCTTGAAAATCATTTAATGCTTTCTATTTAATTTTTTTACCAAAAAGTTTGTTTTTTTATCTTCTATCACAAATGATACGAGAAAGATTATTCAAGTTTAAAGATCAATAATTTTTGTGTTTATTTTATCTCCTTCTAAAGCTGCGTCCTCGGTCCCCTTTTCTACAAAGGTTTTCTGATGTCGTTCGGCATTGTAAAAATTTACTGGTAGAAAAATTATATAAAGCCCGCATTTTTTTTTTTTTTTTTAATAACATTTGAGCTGGTTTTTGTTATAATAAATAATAAAAAAAAACTACACCAATAGAAGCAAGTCTGTCAAAAATTTAGTTTAAAGTACTAAAGATAGGAACAGCAAAAAGAAAACTGTTAAATATGCAGAATTTTAGTTATATTTAAGTTTTTGTTAACAGAAACTAACAAATTTACCTGCTATAATCAGCAAAGAATTTTGCTAGATAATTAGTAGCCTAAAAAATCACAAAAAATTTTAATTTTCGAATTTTTTTTTTTTCCCAAGTAAAAAAGTTTTTATATAGTCACATTTTATCATATAAAATTTTGTATAATTATATATTGGAACATATATACCAAGATATAATTATATAAAAAAATCCGGATAAAATTGTATCAAACCATATCTCAATTCATCAAATTAGATCTTATTGTGTCAAATTAGATCTAATATGATCATAATACGATCTAATTTGATACAATTAGATGTTCTCATTTTCGGATATAATTATATATACATAATATCAAAAGTCATATAATTTTGTTTAGAAGGGTTTTGAAAACATCAGTTTACAATTTTTTTAGCAAATATTTCTGCTAATTTTAGCAGAATAGACTGCTTTTTGCATTCAACTAAATTTGCTATTTTTAGTCTACTAATACCCAGCAAAAATATTAAGGAGTACTTCAAAAAGAATGACTTTTATCTACATCCAATAAAATAATATACAAAAATAAAATAAAACAAATACAACAACGCATAGCACCATGACGCACAGGCATAGTTTTATACTGAAAAATTGTCAAATTTACAGCAGTATCGGATCTTTCCTATGACACGCACGTGTTAAATTCATTGATGGAAATGCCAAATTTGGTCTATAAGACGCGTTTGAAAAAACAACACTTTACTATAAAAAATAAAAATGCCCTGTTGGCTGTCCGTCTCCAATATACACAAATTGCCTGCACTTGTACGTAAAAACAATACGTCAATGTGGCAATATTTGTGAAAAGGTGACACGGAGGAAATAAGAAGATAAACAGAGAAAATCTGAAGTAGAATGTTTGTATATGTCGTCTGTTTGATCACTTCTGAAATTATTCATATAGAGACAATCTGACAATAAAAATATAAACATTAATACAATTTAATGGAAGATCACTGATGAAGCCTGTCCATAAAAAGGCAGAAACTAGATCTAGTCTGATTTGCAAATTTAATGTGTTTATAACTTTTGAGGAAGGTTTATTCTTCTTCTTAAACTCAAACCTACTAAATTAGAATTAATAAAAATACATATTAATGACAATATTAATTGTATTTGGTCTATAAGACGCGTTTGAAAAAACAACACTTTACTAAATTGAAATGGTTGAAAATTTATCCTACTTATAAAACATCTAAATTATTAAAATTTATGAGAAAAGTTTCTATTTATCGTAATACATTAATTTTCAAAGATCAAGGTTTATTTTGGACGAACCATTTTAATATGAAAATTGTGGTTAAAAGTATATCTGGGGAGCAAGTGGATTTTACGGGGATGACCCTAATTTTTTTCCAACAACCATACTAGGTAGATGCATTAGGTATGGTTGTATCATGGGTTAACATATTATTGTCTATAAATATTACCACTTTTACAAAAAATCATTCTTGGGAAATTTTCATTGGCATTGAAATATAATTGGCATTACTTTATCTCAATGTCAATGCCAAAAAATTTCATCAACATTCAATGCCAATGAAATTTTTTTCAATTTGCATTGATGAAAGCAATGGTAATGTACACATAATTGAAGAAAAAGCATTGTAATATAAAAAAATATAAGAAATACGCGAATTTTTAATTTTTTTTTCTTAATTTATTCTTTTATTAAAACATGAAAACAAAATTCTTTCATCAATTATAAATGGGCATTTAGGCATTGAACAATGACAATTGAAAAAAATTTCAATTAATTGACACATTCAATAAACTGGTCCCAAGTATGTTTTTAAATACACATTTATTTTTTATTTATTAATTTTCATTTCATTTGTTCCTTTTTAACCTTTTTCCAGTCCACTAGTAATCTGCAAAAGTTTGGTTGATTTCATAAAATTTTAGCAAAAATTTTTTAGATTTAACAGTTTTTTTGCTATTTTCATTTTACTATTATTTAGAAATTTATTTGCTGATTTCAGCAAGTTAAATTGTTATTTGCAATTGAAAAAAATTTAGCTCAAATATTACTAAAATTCTGTAAGTTTAACAGTTTTTTTTTTGCTATTTTTATTATACCATTATTCAGCAATTTTTTTGTTAATTTTGGCAGGTTTAATTGTTATTTGCAATTAACAACAATTTAGCTCAAATATTACTAAAATTTTGTAAATTTAACAGTTTTTTTGCTGTTTTCATTTTATTAATATTTAGCAAACTGATTCTGCTAATATAGCAGTTTTTTCTGCAGCATCATTTTTAACTAATTTTTAGTAACTTTTTCTGCTATTTTTACGGACTTATTTGTATGAGTGTACGAAATAACTAATCCGAATCTCATCTGTTAAAAAACTCTTTGGGTTAATATATGTATTTCGATCCGGCAAAAGATCTCATCAGAACCGGAAGTTTTGAAAAGCTAGAGAAATTTTTAAAGCTATAATTAATTGTTCCGTTATAATTATAATTGTTCCGTCATAGTCGAACGTAAGTCAACAAATTTTTTAGGAAGTAACGCGAATAAGTTAAGGCTGAGTTACCCAACCGTAAACGTATCTGTAACGAATCAGCTGTTTCGAAACCACAAGAAGAAATGTATACGAATGGTTACTTAAACGTAAATGTAAACGTACTTGCCGGATCATTCTGTTGAAATCAGAATTTTCTATCCGGCATCGAAACAGCTGAATGATTTTAGTCGGAAAAAATATGAAATAAATAAAGAAAATTGATTCAAACAACAAATAAGGAATAAAAATTAACAAATAAATGGAAAAATTTAGAATAAAACATAAAACCACATGAAATAGATGCTAAATAGTAATGTCGTTTATGGTAATCTATAAGTGTACTTTTTAGCTGCGGCACGGTACAGTTACATCACATTTACGTTTACGGTCCCATAATCCGCCCTTTACTTTAGATGTGAAAATGTTTAAACGTTTTCAACGTAGATAATTATACGTGTTGAAAGTTAACGTGCATACGAAAAGTAATATGTTAGTTTTCGTCTGAAACTAGGGTTTATGTCCCGGGAATTCCCGGGACGGGATTCCCGGGAATCCCGCCCTTTTTTCAATCCCGCAATCCCGGGAATTTTGTGCGGGATTTCCCGGGATTTTTTTTATTTTTTTACAGAAGTTTTAGCTATTAAATATTGCAATTTTTGAAGCTAAATAAATTTAAATTTAAAGCATTGAATTGAAATTAATTAAACAAGAAATATTTGATATTAAAAAATTCGATTTAAAATTTAATAAACTGAATTAGTATAAAAAAACATATTATTTAGGCCAAATTGATTTTGGATGTGAGTTGAATTTGGTTAAGTTAAACCGAAAACAAATACTCGAACTTCAGAAAAATTTTGTTTCTTTAAAATGGTGATCTTTGTTCAAATAAAGCAATATATTCAACACTTCAACATCCGTATCTCAGTTCCAAATACTTCCAAAAACACTAGGCTTTTAAAAGTTAGGAATAGTTTTGTATTTTCAATTGAGTATTTTGAGGTTTTTTCACTTCAAATAAGTTTATTTAAATTTCAACTGCTATTCCTTTATTTCAATTGTATTTTTTAAATATTATGCAGATGCATTTTCAAATTATTTTGGATTTTTTTATAAGTTAATTTAAAATACAACTATCCAAATTTAATAATTTCTTTTTAAATAGTTGCGGATAAAAATATTCTATTCAAAAGATACCAATTAAAGTTAAGGAAGTATTTAATGAATGTTTTTCGTTCAATTTGAGATCAAATATTATCACATTTTCCTTTAAATTATTTTGAAATTAAAAGAGAGATGATAAAATTTTTACAAGTAAATTACATACATAGAATAAAAATTTTAAAAATTCGATAAGGCCAGCAGGATAGAATACGTATTTTCGGATCCTGCTACAAACCCATCCTCTATATTCTATGCTTTTATGGGTTAATAATTGATGATGAACTATTTATTGAATTGAAACAAATAAGCAAATTGAAACAACTCAATTAGACTAACATCAACGAAATTCTTACAATGTTATTCTTATCCAGCTGCTTGAAATTCAACTCTGATCGACAACTTATGAAGCACAGATTTATGAACGTAAATTTTAAATGCATATTCTAAATATTTTTTAACCTACAACATAAATCCATGTTGATAGTAAATAATTAGGCATACGTATTAAATTATATTTTTCACTATATCTAGTGTGTTAAGATGAATAAAATATTATTTAATAATATTCAATGTAGTGTCGATTTTTATAAAAATCTTTAAGAGAATTTGCGTAATAATTTGTGTGAAGAATATTCAATTTTAAACTTTTTTATAAAATAATTCTATACGAATACTTCTGAAAATCTGCACAGAAATGAAATCTTTAGAAATACACATTTTTGGATTCCATATTTAAGAAATACTTAAGCAAAAAATCTATCTTAGCTCTGACTATAAAACTAGTCCGACACAAGTTGGCACCGATTAACAATTCCCATATACCCTAAAAGAAGGGAAGAAATTAAAATACCCGTGTCTTTCACTTTTTCTATATCAATTCGTTTAACCGTTCCAACCGCGAATTAATATTTAGTTAATATATTTCATTTTAAAATTAAGACCGCCTTCCATATAAATATATTACCTAAATAGTAATTCGCGATTAAAACTATTAAACGAATTGATCTAGAAAAAGTGGAAGTCATGCATATTTTATATTTAGCTCACCTTTTAGAATATATTAAGTAGATTTTATCATGGGTACAACCAAAAGACGAACTTTGTCGGACGGTGTTTTAATAGAAATCGAGTTTTTCAAGTACAACATATGTCGGATTTAATTATTTTGTAACGAGCGGGAATTCCCGGGATCCCGGGAAATTCAGAAAAAAATCCCGCTGTCCCGGGAAATGAAAAAGTCCGGGAAAAGAAAAACCCTATCTGAAACGCAATTTTATGCACTTTGAGTTTTTTTATGAGTTAACGGATATAGTTAAGTCGAAAACACAGCTTTAAGTAATATTATTTTGAATTCTTTTTTTTTGGATTTTTTTTTTAATTTCTACTTCAGCCCATGAAGATTTCGGATCCAAACATTAGTTGGCTTTCAAGCAGCATTTACGGCTTTAACTTTTTTACTTGTTTTATATAGCTTTGCCATTAAAAGGTAGGGGTTTAAATTAAAGTTGTTATTACTTACCGATAATGATAATCCTTTACGTTGTGGCACTGACTGTTGTTGTTGCTGCTGTTGTTGTTGTTGCTGCTGTTGAGGCATTTGTATAATATGTGTACGCTGTATGCCTCCCGTATTAGTTTGTTGCAATTGTATCTGTTGTGTACCCGATGTTGCCATACCTCCAGCTGTTGTTATTAAACGTTGAGTTGTTGCGGGTTTTTGTTGCAACACAATTTGTTGTGGCCGCAATTGCGTTTGTTGCTGTTGCATGGCTGGTTGCGTAATAATGGTACGTTGTATTTGGGTTTGTTGTTGTTGCTGCTGTTGTACCGGTGTCGTTTGCACTTGTACCAACTGTGGCTGTTGGCCAGGTCTTTGTATTAATGTCAAACCACCTGGTAGTGTTGTTAGGCCACTTTGAACATTTGTCATTACCGGCCGTATTATAGTTTGTTGTGAAGGTTGCTAAAAGATATATCAAAAAATTCATACAAGTTAATAAAATGTTTAATGTGTATGTTTCCTTCAATCGAAAAAGATAAAAAATATACATATGTCTGTAATTGTTGTATAGTTTTGCAACCAAGTCAAATGTTTATTGATTTTTCTATTGCAGGAATATAATTAGGCTGATTGCGATTGGCGTTGTCGATATCGAGAGTTAGACGTTTTTACTAAAAGGTCTTTATAAAAATAATTTTTGCAAAATTTTACAAACTAGTTCATCTTATTCATCCTCTAAATTGCAATGGATTTGCCATGACAGTTATATTTATTTGTAATTTTCAATATAAAAAAAAATGTTGTATACAGACGTATTTTTTTCGCCATCGACAACGCTAACCGCAATCAGGCCCAATATGTTTAAAGTAGTCAGTAGGGTAAACCTTATTTTTCAATTTGCACTTTATTTCTAAAATCTATAAATAAATTGTGGTCCCTCGTGGATTTTGCTAACTAGTCCCAAGGTATGGAAAAAGATGGGATTTTTTTTGTAAATTTGTAAAACTCTAATTTTGAGTTATTTTAAATTTTGTTCAACAAAATATTAAAATTAGTGCTCAATGCATACCTAACTACACCCCAGAGAATAATTCTACTGAAAATTACACAAATCCCCCCAGTACCAAATGGTCGAACTAGTTCTAAAAAGTACTAGTTTTTTGACCAGTAACTACAATACTAGTTCTCAAAATAATCATTTTGAACTAGTTGTGTACTAGTTAAATACGATCTATGTAGGGACTGTAAATTAACTAAATTAAAAAGAGATTTGAAATTATCATTTTGTTTACATCTGTATTTACAAAAACATCAGAGTTTGAAAATAAACACTTAATTTTTTTTACTGTGAATTGTGTTGAGGTGCAAATCAACTGTTACAGTACTGGTACCAAAGAGTCACTCCGGAACTACAACTCCCTGTTTTTATTCTTAAAACAATAATTTTGAACCATTTGTGTACCTATTAGTTTCATTGAAACAATGCGAGACTATTTCGAAATATTAAATTTAAAGAAGAGTTTTGAAATTATAGTTTTGTTTACATTTGTTTTTATTAATATAGTCTGAGTTTTCGAATAAACACTAAAATTTTTTATTGTGATTAGAAATCATAAACACAAAATATTTTAGATTTCTTTTGTCAAATGGACCTCATTATCTCATTAAGGAAATTATCGGTCTAATCTACGTTTTATCAAAGAAAAAGCCCTTGTTTTTTATCTATATATAATTTAGGTCTTTACCAACTGGTACAGTACTATTTCCAAAGAATTAATTCGGAACTGGTTCCGCGAGTATCACATTAGTACCAGTTTTACTCCCTATTTTTAATGAAAAAGTTGATTTTCAGCTATCGATGGTTGACTTGCAAAATTCAAATGACGAGATGGTATTCGCCTTCGAAATATGTCTGGGGAAAACTGTCCTCCAACGGTTCTCTGACGGATTCTTTAATGAAATTAAAGATAAAATTTCAATCATAGATCTGCGGCTTGAAAAATATGCAAAATAGCTATGCTTTTCTTTCCTCTATTTGTTAAAATCAGGGACGTAACAGTTATAACTTTTATTCAAAAAACTTATTGTTTTACAATTATTTCTGTTTGAGTATTTTTAATTTTCTGTTTATTTGCTCTGTTTGCTTTTTATTTTTAATTCAAACAAAAACAATCCAAACACGATTTCTATTTTTTCAAAAATAATAAAAGTTATTTTGTGATTTTTTTTCTTTATCAAAAAATAACAGTTAAGAATATAAATCAAAAGCCATAGAACCAATGACTTCAACAATTATAATATCCTGATGATGTCAACTAGTGTTAATAAAAGATTGAACAGTGATTTAAAGTGAGTAAATATGTATATTCCAGCAACTTCCGGCATTCATTTTAGGTCAATTTTTAATTTTTATTTTATTATCAAATAAAAAAGTTAGTGCTTAATTTTTTCAAAAAAATCATTCTGTAACTTTTATAAAAAGTTTTAAAATAAAAATCAAAAAAACAACAGAAATTTATAGAGTAAAATATAAAAATTGAAAAAATTAAAATCGTTGCCAAACTTTGTGATTTTTTGTGCAATATGATTTATAAAATGTAGTGCATTATTGAAATATTATAATTAAATAAATTTGGGTGGTGACTTTTTTAGAAATATAACAGTTATTTTGGGTCTCTGGTTAAAATGAAAAAAAAAAATATGAAAAAAATAGTTTCCTAGTACGCTTTAATATTCTGAAAATTCCTTGAGTAATGTTTTTAAAAAATTTAATTGGAGTAGGTTACCTATCGTTAGCTAAAACGCAAACCGCACTAACTACCAAAAAATTCAAAAACAAGTTTTTTTATTGATTCTGAGATATTGCAACAAACTACATGTCTATTAAAAAATTCAGACTCCTCGATGATAAATTGCGATTTTATTAACAAAAATCAAAAACATTAACTACAGGTGCGATTATATGTAAAACACAAAAAGACCTAACTAAAAGCTTGTGTACGCAACATTATGTCTGTTCCCGTACTTTACCGAAGTTACACAAACTAGCCCAAAGGCGTTCCCGTACTCAAAATTGTTTTGGGTAGCCGCGGGAACGCACATATTGTCTCCACAACTGATACATTTTACCGTTAAACAATTTATTTTAATGCTGCGTGGTAGCAAACAAGAAAAACATAAATATTAAACATAAAAAAGGTTTTAAAAAATTTACCAATTATTAGTATTTCGTGACATCCCAGTGTAGAAACGGTAATAACATATCATTATTTTTTGGAGTACCAGTAATGACACCCACTTACCTTCCGCATTATTTTAAAACATATAATAAGGAGTTACTGATAATGACTTATTTTTATCATTATTTCAAATAGAAAATAATTTTTTAGATTTTTTTTTTTAATTTTTTTAAATCTATTGTTAGACTCAATATTTTTTAAACACTGGTAAGGATATATGTAACCACATATTTTTTGATTTTTTGTATGTTGGCGAGTAAGCTTACTTGTGTGCAGCAGGTCAATTATGTTTTTATCTATTAAATATTACAAGTCGATATAGCTCAGATGGTTGAGCTGTTGACTGGCAGTCTGTAGACCCAGGTTCGATTCCCGCACCAGCAAATTTTATTTAAAAAAAAAAAATACAATAAAAAATATTTTTTTTTTATATAATTTATTTTTTTGAAAATCTATTTTTAGACTCATTATTTTTGTCAGTACTGGTAAGCACATAGGTAACGATATATTTTTTGATTTTTCGTATGCTGGTGTGTAACGACAACTCATTATTTTTCGCGACATCGCCATATAAAGGTAATAAGAAATGTAATAACAAAAGTAACTAGTTACCATTACCAAGTATGTAGTTACATAACCACATATCTGGTAATGATTTTCTACACTGGGATATAAAGAGTGCTAAAAAAAGTAACATTAACATTTAATCAATTACAAGAAATGACAGAAATAAAAAGCAATATCTCGGAAGAAACTTTGGAAAGCGGTTCAAAAAGACACTTTCAAAAATAGAAGAAAAAATTGCAATATTATTGTACAAATATCCGTTTTAGTTCTTTAATCTACTACCACACATAGTAATATAATAAAAAACTAAAGCGAGAAGTTGAACAATAATATTGCAAGTTAAAACTTGCCATACACTTGCAATATTATTGTACTACTTCTCGTTTTCAGTCTTTGGTAATAGAATAAAGAACTAAAACGAGGAGTTGTGCAATAATATTGAAGTGTATGGCCAGCTAAAGAATTATTTCTGTTTGTGTTTGATGATGAATGCGTATGTGTGCTTTGAACGTTTGCATTTTTTATATTTTACCTCATGCAATTTATTCACATCTCTCTCACTATTCTCCCCTTGTTGCTGCAATTCCATTCCCCCATTTTCAGCAATTTCATATGAAGAAGCCATATTGGATGCTTCTTCTATGGGTAAGGTTTTTTTTTCTATTAATCTGCTTTGGACATTTGGATTTTTCAAGCCGAACACGAATTGGTTTCTAAGTGCTGTATCCAAGTAAGTACCAAATCCACAATTCATCGACAGCCGCCGTAATGCTGTCAGAAAATCTACACATGACTCCTCCGGCTTCTGTTTCCTAGAATGAAACCTATCATTTTCCAATATCTCATTTGGACGCGGATCAAAATGATCCTGTAAAATTTGTATGATTTCCTTATATGCAACATTTTCAGGTTCCTTGGGTAGGAGTTTATCACACAAAACGTTGTACACTGTCGCACCCATGTAATGTAAAATAAGCTGTCGACGTTCCACCATGTCTGCGCCACCATTATAAATTTCCACAGCCGTCTCAAATCTCTTTACCCACCGAGACCAAGTTCCTGATCAAAAAAACATTATATATAGCATACGTAGTCATATCTCATTTGATATAGATCGACATTTAATCTTATCCAAGTTCATCTCAAAATTGGGGTATCTAGTAATATCCAATCAGATCCCTCAAATATATTACAGGATTAAATTACATGCAAATATATCTCAAAATTGGGAGATCCAATAATATTGGGAGATCCGATAATATCCAATAATATAATTAAATTAATCCCATGGGATTAATTTACATCCAATTAGATACAAATGGATATGCTAATTTTGGCAGATCGAATTGGATAATTTGAGATCACAATTTATCCTATGATATATTTGAAATTATTTAAAATTCAATAAAATTTTAAAAATAAGACAAAAAATAAAAAAAAAATATTTATTTATTAAAAAATATTTATTTCATAAAAAAAACTCCGTCGGCAGGATTCGAAACCAGATTTCTGGCGTTGTAGTCGGTCACTTAACTCACTCAGCCACATACTGCTATACAAAATGACTGACTATATGAGACAACATTGTTCGTGTCATTGCGTTATATATATTTATATAATGATATATAATTATATAATGACTTAGAAAAAATAAATTAATAACCCGTGAAAAAAAATTTATTCGGTAGCATATCTTTTTTTATTTGGCATCATACTAAATTATATAAAATTTTATCCGGAAAATGGATTAATCAAATTGTATATAAAGGAATAAAAAAGATATTTGGATTGATATAATTTCATCCAATTTTATCGGAGTTTTGGTCTTATTCAATTGCATTAAATTTTGTTTGTTTATATGAATATGTATAGTGTAGGAAAACAACCAATTAATAAACTGAGAGAATTATCTGAATGATATTAATAAAATTTTGCACAAAACCGATGAATCTCACTAGGACTCGTCCATTTTCTAAATTAATGGAATTTTTGATAAAATGTCAAAATATTCTTTTTATTTATTAAAAGTTTCATACACTTATAAAAAATCTTCATTAAAACTAAATTCATAAAATATATGAAGCTTTTTCGTCAAATTTAAGAAATTTTTCGTTTACCTTGTGAAGAAAACTTTATTATTTTACTAAAAAATTTCATTAAAATTGGTCCAGCAAACTTCTTTCTGTGTGGGTTATATAATCCATTATCAGTTAGTAGTAACTACACAGAAGAAATTTATTATAATCATACAGAAACAACGTTTACTAAGATAGAAACAGCTTTTAAATCACACAAATCTGTTTTTTTTTTTTCTTTTTATATAAAAAATTGTCTGCCTATCTTTAAAATCGGAAAACACATTAACTTAAATATGAAAAAGTTTAACTAGAATCATATTTACTTTAATATTATTTTTTTTTATTTTTCAATTTCAATTGATGTTTTCTGAATTTCAATTGATATTTTCTGAATTTCAAATGATATTTTCTGAATTTCAATTGACATTTTCTGAATTTCAAATGATATTTTCCGAATTTCAATTGATATTTTTTGAATTTCAAATGACGATTTCTGAATTTCAATTGATATTTTCTGAATTTCAATTGATATTTTCTGAATTTCAATTGATGTTTTCTGGATATCAATCGATATTTTCTGAATTTCAAATGATATTTTCTGAATTTCAAATGATATTTTCTGAATTTCAATTGACATTTTTTGAATTTCAAATGATCTTTTCTGAATTTCAATTGACATTTTCTGAATTTCAAATGACGATTTCTGAATTTCAATTGATATTTTCTGAATTTCAAATGATATTTTCTGAATTTCAATTTATATTTTCTAAATTTCAAATGATATTTTCTGAATTTCAATTGATATTTTCTAAATTTCAAATGACGATTTCTGAAATTCAATTGACATTTTCTGAATTTCAAATGACGATTTCTGAAATTCAATTGACATTTTCTGAATTTCAAATGACGATTTCTAAATTTCAATTGATATTTTCTGAATTTCAATTGAAATTTTCTGAATTTCAATTGATAATTTCTGAATTTTAAATGATATTTTCTGAATTTCAATTGATATATTCTGAATTTCAAATGATATTTTCTGAATTTCAAATGGAAATTCTGAATTTCAATTGATCTTTTCTAAATTTCAAATGGAAATTCTGAATTTCAATTGATATTTTCTGAATTTCAAATGGAAATTCTGAATTTTAATTGATATTTTCTGAATTACAGTTGCAAAAGGTGTAGTTTGGTAAATTTCTCATAAGTACCAGTACAGCTCTCTGTTTTTATTCTTAAAACAATAATTTTGAACCATTTGTGTACCTATTAATTTCATTGAAACAATGCGAGACTATTTCGAAAGATTAAATTTAAATAAGAGTTTTAAAATTCTAGTTTTGTTTACATTTGCTTTTAATAATATAGTCTGAGTTTGCGAATAAACACTAATTTTTTTTTATTGTGATTAGAAATCATAAACACAAAATATTTTAGATTTCATTTGGTAAATGGACCTAATAATCATCTCAGTAAGGAAACTATCGGTCTCATCTACGTTTCATCAAAGAAAACGCCTTCGTTTTTTATCTATATAATTTAGGTCTTTACCAACTGGTACAGAACTATTTCCAAAGACCCACTTCGGAACTGGTTCCGCGACTCTCATATTAGTACCAGTTTTTCTCCCTATTTTTTGTCCTTAAATTGTAATTTCCAAACTAGTTCTACAACTAGTACCAAAGTGGGAGTTTGGCGACAATTGTCCCCATCCCTATGACATCTCCATGTTAAATTCTACAGTTGTTTGTATGGAGAGGCGGTAGAACTCGTACTAGTTGCCTGGTTCAAATAAACTAGTACATAACTGGTTCTGAACTAGTATTTTTTGCTACTGGGATTGTATTGAAATCCACATACATTTTGTTCGATTCGAGATAGTAAATAATTTTATCTAAAATATTCTTGGGTCACATTTAGTTTTATAAAGTGTTATTCGAAGCAATATACAAATTTATCTTCAACGAGATATAATTTGATCAAGTATATATATATTTGTATATGGCATATAAAATAATATAAGAGAAAGGATATTTTAAGATATGATTATATAAGGCAACGAATAAGAAAATTTTGAAAATCGGAATCGCAGATAAACTCTTATATAATTTTATACGTTGTTATTCACTCTCTAATATGAATAGATACAATTGGATCAAACCTAACTTGATCAAATCTAATCGTTTTTTCACGGGAACATTATTGCAAAAAAACAAAAATTAAAAACTTTAAATGTTTTTCACTCACGGAATTTTTTGGCGAAGAAGATAAACAATGTTTGTTGGAGGGTCTAGGCCACGAGTTATATGGGTCAAAAGTCTAAATATCAACAGTCTGTATTTGCGAAATTAATAATGGGTAAAGAACAATTGTTCATGTATATGTTGTTGAAAAGGTATCAGGCCTGTTCTGGATATCACTTAACGCCGAAGTGATTTGAAATCACTTAAAAGGTGTTCTGAACAGAAATATTTTGAAAATCACGTGATTTTAAACCGGTCAGATAAGTTAAGGTTATTTGAAATCACTTGCTGTTTTTCTGTACGTACTTTGTTATGAACTTAATAATAACTATCTTGAAAATGTAATTTTATGTTTTTTTTATGGATTCTAGTAGTAAGATTAGGCTTTTATACATAAAAAACTTAAAAATGAACAAGTTTCCAAAGTAACTGCTTGTTTGCAAAAAATTGTATTTTTTTTTTGTATGACATTCTTCGTGATTTTTAATACCAAACTTTATTATTTTTCTTAAGTAAAAATGAAAATAGCCAATAATTATGAAGTTTTTTATTAAGAAAATATAAAGAAACATATGTATTAAATGTAACAAATGGCAACAACAAGTAATCATAGCATTAAGACTGTAATTACCCTTTCTGCTAAAATATGCAGAATGATCGGACGGTGGCTTCATTATTCTAATAAGCGTTCCATCAACACATCCAACTACGCCGCGTATACCAAACTGTTGATAGAAATGAGATTTTGATGCACTTTGTGTTTGCTGATCTAATGAGATTTGTATCCAAGTTGGACACAAGGTTTCTTCTAATAAATTCATTACGTTCCATAAGATCTTGCAGAAGGTGGAGCGTCCCATACTTATGTTCACATCGTTCGCTATGACCCCTTGATACAATCCGACTGCTAAAAATCTAAGCACAGCTGCTAGCTGAATACTTGCCGGAATGGAGGAGTTTGGTAGCTGTGGTGCTATTTCTTCCAATACCATTTGAAAAGCCCTCTTGTTTAGCCGGTAAAATGAAATGAATGAAATGAAAACCAATATGCCTTAAATCATTACATTAATTTAATCGTTGTTTACTTACAATGTTTCGTTTGTATCCATAGGATTTGATACATCACGCAAATAATGCTTTTTAACACGATCATCCCTTAACTGCTTTCTTTTTAAATCAATTACTGCCAATATAGTAGCTCCCGGCATTTTAATTTTCCACTTAATATTTTTATTAAAAATATAAATTAAAACAAAGTAAAGAAATCAGCTGTTTCCTCGTGATATCGAAAAACTGAAATCACGCCGAAAAACATAAAATCTGGTGATTTCTAGAACAGCAACAAATCACCCGTGTGATTTTAAAACGGTCCGTGTTTTGAAATCACACCGTTTTCAGAACAGGCCTGATAAATGTCTTTTAAATAAAATATGACATGTATAAACTTAGCAATCCTTTGGAAAAAAATACTCTTATTCAACACTTTTTAACAAGTTGTTTCGTAATAAAAGTAGGAGTAAAAAAATAAGAATATTGCCAAAATTTTATGTAGAAATATTACAAAAAAAAAACATTTTCACTTTGGAAGAACTTTAACGAAATTATTATATACAGCTATGGACACATAAATGGCACAAATTTAAATTGTACATAAATTTAAGTATTTTCCAACTAAATATATTTAAAAATGCAAGTTTTATATCTTCTGATTGTTGTTGAAAAAAATGTTTGTCTTAACAGTGCTCAAATGTTCCATTATGTTTTGCTTATTATTTACCGTTATCATTTTTGCGTTAACAATGCTGATTTAAAGTGGACATATAAATGGCACAATTTACTTAAAATAGGCAGTAGTCGTGTAGATTTAATTCAAAACAATAAATATTTTTCGTAGTTCAAAAATAAATACAAAAAGTTAAAAAATTTTTAAAATGGGATCAGGAAAACATACCACAGGTGAGGAAAGGCGGATCATATGGAAAATGTATGAAAATGGAAAAAAGTAGCGGAAATTGCTGACATAATGCAAATTTCTCGCAAAAAAGTCTACAATGCAATTAATTCTTGTGTTGAGGATCCCGATATATTGACTAAGGGTAAAATTCGGAAGCCAAGGCCACGAAAAACAGATGAGCGTACTGATGCAGCTATAGTACGAATGGTGAAAATTGATCCATTCAAGTCATCAAGGCAGCATCGAATATTAATGAAAATTTTAACATGGAAATATCAAGCAGACTTGTCAGAAGGAGACTAAACGCGACAAATTTGTTTGGGCTAATTTCTTGAAAAAATCCCCTTCTCCCAAAAAAAAAATATTTCAAAACGACTAACCTTCGCCAGAACCCAGAGGAAAATCCCATTAATTTTTGGAAAAACGTGTTATGGAGTGAAGAAACAAAAATTAACAGGATAGGACCAGACGGCAGAATCTTTGTTCGTCGTCCTAAAGGCCAAGAGTTTAATCCTCGGTTCACTCAGAAGACGGTAAAACATGGAGGTGGCAGTATTATGGTTTGGGGTGCATTTTCTTGGCATGGAGTAGGTCAATAAAATGGAAATTCATGCAAGATAATGACCCCAAACACTCCTCCAAACTAGTAAAAAAAAATGGTTTTGTTCGGAGAAGATTGATGTTTGGGATTGGCCAGCCCAGAGCCCAATAGAGAACCTGTGGAACGAAGTCAAGGTTGAAATTGCCAAGAAAAATTACAAAAATATGGACGAACTGTGGTCGGTCGCACAGGAAGCTTGGTATGAAAAAATGACAAAAACTAGTGGAAAGTATGGGTCGCAGGTGCAAAGCTGTCATCAGAAAAAATAAAATTTAACAAATGCAATATTAAAACCATTTCTTCTCTTTTTTTAAGATTATGCCATTTATGTGTCCAGCTCAATTCAATGAGTTTTTTTCATAATGATAAGTTTTTATTTATATTAATGAATTTCAACTATAGTTTACAGCAATATTAAATGTGCATAATAAACCTTTGGAAAAAAACAAAAACTTGTTTGTTGTTAATAGTATTTGCAATATAGTAGCATAAGAAAGATTTCATTGTAAAATGTGCCATTTATATGTTCATAGCTGTATGTAAATACTATTAATTGAAAACATAATTTGCAGATGCTGTTGACACAAAATGATATAATCTTTTTAAGATCTGTTAAAAAAACATTTATAAGTAAATCAAATTGAGTTAAAAAGTAAAAAAAAAAATTTTTTGTGCCCGAGGTCGGATTCGATAATAGGACCTCAGTCACATATATAATTATGTGTGGGGTTTTATATGACAATATATAAATACATATTAAAATATTATTAATCCCAAGTTGCGGTAAACATAACTTTCAGGTGCTGTTGGCACAAAATGGGTTAATTTTTTTAAGATCTGTAAAATAAATATTTACAAGTAAATTAAATTGAGTTAAAAAAAGTAAAAAAAAAATAAAAAAAATTTTGTGCCCGAGCTGGGATTCGATAGTAGGGCTCTCAGGTTATATGTGACTATATAAATATATATTAAACACATAGAAAACATTATTGATGTGGGACCATATACAATCATATCTCAAATTATATTGTTAATCTTGCACCATATATGGAATAATATATAACTATATCTTAGAGCATTTAATATAATATATAAAAATATCTTACATCATACAACGAAAATTTTTTTATAAGAGGACATATATCATTATATCTCAAAATATATGGCTTATATGCCACCATATGTGATCATATATTATGCTATATATGATCATTTATTATTACATATGACAATAGATCTGTCATATCTCATTATGTATAGCATATATGGTTGGTATCTAATTTTATAAAAGACAATATATAAAAATATATGGTTATATAAGGTACAACATAAGAAACATATAAATATATATGGCTATTCATGACAACATATATATTCACATATTATAAGATAAAACAAGATATTACTATATATGAATATATATAACGTTTTTTGATCGGGTTGTTATGTTTGGATTAAATGCATCATAGTTAAACACCACCGCTGCCGATGTACTAACTGAAGCACCTGTTGTTTCATCGTTCATTTCGTTCTTTTTTTATTCATAGAAAATTTGTATCTATTTCTTATTAATTTTTTTCAAAAACATAAATGTTTTTCTTAATTATTTCCAATTTTTATTAAAATTTTAATTTTCTGATGCTATTAGTCTATGTACAAAAAAATTAATGTAAAATATTCTTTGTGTCAAAAAGTAAGAGATTTATGTAATATATGGTTTAGACCACAAATTATACCAGATATGAATCAGCTGATTTGGGCAATATGGCCGACAGAAAATGAGCAAAACAAAACGCAAAAATTTAAGAAAAACACAAAAGATAAAGCACAATAATCTAAAAAGAGACAGTATGTATGTATGGAGATTTTATATTGTTATCTCCCTCTTGACTTGACTTCCATGTAAACAAAACCATAGTTCGAGAATACTTTTTTGACACCTGTCATTAGTTTAACATCTGATATTAATCTGTGGTTCAGACACAGCTCATGACAAAAAAGAACGATAACAAAAAGGGCCGATAACAAAAAAGAACGACTGAATGATTTTAACGAACTACTGCAATCAAGGTTGGCAAACGATACCTTTATAATACCGTTATCCATTTCAAAACCCTTTCAAATTGATAACCGATACCGATACCTTGAAAGAGGCTCTATGGAACGACAACGAATATCGACACCCCCTATACAAAATTGAATAGACATAATTATGTGTACATTTGAGCTAAAACCAACAACAATTTCACATACAAATCTCCTATTCGAAAAAAATAATAACTGAATAAAAAAAATTGAAACTCTTCTGGTATATTTTGTATACCAGAAGATTATATATTTTATTTTGTATTATTTTAAAATCGCTAAAAACAAAGAAAAATTCGGTTATGTTTAAGGCACTGTCATTTTAAGTGTGGCGACCATTTGTAGAAAAAAATAATGCAATACTTAAGGAAATTTTATAGGAATTCCAAAAATATACAGTTTTTACAGAACTGATCAGTACTCGCTAAATTTTACTATGCAATTTGATAGAAGGTCGATATCGCTTATTTTTCATTAAAAGCCACGCCTACTTAAAACAAGTGACAAAATAAAAATACAGACATCCCGTTAAAATTCTACACAATTTTCTAAACTATCTCCTCGGATTTTGGGGCGAATCTATCCACTATTTTGATATTTAAAAATAAAGGCAACGAGAATAAAATTAGAAAAAAACATTAATGTCCCTATTATATTGCACATGTCTGTATTTGGAATTTTCAGAAATAAAACTGAAAATGATGTAGTACATTTTAGAGCAAGTTCGTTCATTTGCTACTGGGTATCTAGTTAGATTTTCTAGTTCAACCCCTCTTTAAATTAACCCTCTAATGCTCTTTCTTCTGAATACGATAATATTTATACTATATATTTGGCGTTGAAAATCTACTATGGAACAAATATTAAAATTTTAATATATCGCTTTATTTAGGCGATATAGCACAAAAATGTTGAAGACGTATCTAGAAACCCAGTAGTCAAATAATTTCGGTTTTTTCTATAAATAACACTATCAGTAAAATAAAACTACGTACCGAAAATTGTTGATCAATTGTTGTTATTTCAGAAGTTATGGACATTTTCGCTTTCTGAAAATTACTAAATTAAGCGAATTTGGCACTAAACATCAATAAATTTTGACGAAATTAGTTCTGCTTACTACCACTTCTGGGTATATAATCTCTGTTAAATTTTAAAAAAAATCTGTTGGCTTATTTTTGAGTTAAAGCGATATTCGTAAGACGTATCCTGGCGTTATCCTGTGAGTCCTGGAGAAAATTTTTTAACTGATTTTACAATTAGAGACTCTAAACTGGCTTTGTTATTATCTATAATGTACGCCAGATCGTAAATGTATTTTTGGCGATTTTTCAAATATTTTTTTCTTTTTTAAAAAGTTAATTTTTTCAAATTTACTAAATTTTCACTTTACATGCTTCTCGCTTGAAACCTTATACTAAAAAAGTTTGAAGGCAGAAAAGTAGGTAGTTAAGTTTTCTATGGATATAATACAACTTGTTTAATAAAATATTGTTGTTTAGCCAAAAACGATTTAAAATCTGAAGACCGCCTTTTGGCGGCCTTGGATATTAGAGGGATAAAAATTTTAATAAAAATGTCCTTCTGAAGCATTTTTATTTACAAATTGGAATACATAGTTTATTAAACCTGGAAAAGATTTTAATATCAAATATGTAATATTATCGAGATATTTTGGCAACTTTTACACTAATTTTTGTAAATGATACACATATTTTTCTGAACAAATGAAATGAGCGATTGAACTAAGAGTTATTAGTTGTGAACTAGGTCTTTAGTTCAACTTAGTGAATAGTTCACTTAAACTAGTTGAAATCAGCTGATCATATAACAGCTAATAAAAACAATTTAACACAGAAAGAATTTACAAAATTCTAATTAAATTTTTAAACACCTTTCTCAAACCAAATTTGTAAATCCAAAAAAAAAAAAAAAAAAAACTTTTTAAAAAGGCACCAACAAAGAAATTTGTGAATCAAAAAAAAAATTATTTTTTTTGTAACTGAATTTTTATTTTTAAACAATTTTTATATGAAAGATAACCCTTCAATCATTTGGAAGATATCTTCCAAGAGGATATTAAAGCGATATTTTCTATTTTTGATTTGAATGAAAATAATCAAGTAGTATTTTAAAATTGTCTTCCTTTTATTACTTGGAAGATAATTCGGTGATATTTGGAAAAAATAATTCAAAAATTGAATTTGTTGTCATAGTTTATGATGATATTGCGGCAATATTACCTTTTTATCATCCGAAAGATAAATAAAATTTTGTTTTGAAATTCTTTGTCATTTTGAAAAAAAAAAACAAAATTTGTATAAAAATAATCAACAGATATTTAGGAAACAAATTCCGCGAAAAAAATCAAGATTTAATGCGCGGAAAAAATCGGCTACGATGTATTCAATAATAATTAATGTGTTGGTCAATGGATTATGTATGCAGATTTTCTTTTTCAGGCTTATATTTAATAATGAAAAAATACAAACATAAAGGTTGTACCGGGGAGTTTATTTGGCGATATCACCTTTTTATCTTCCAGATGATAACTTAGCGATATTGCCGATTTATCTTCCTGGGGTATTGCTTTCGTGTTGCCTGGAAGTATTGCTTTCGGGTAACAGTTATTCCCGACGGAAGAAACTTCGGCAATACGAAATTGATATTGCCGGCAATTAATGTTTTCTTCCTGGCAACATGATCGGGGAATCTTCTTCGTATTGCCATGCTTACTGGGAACAGTTAACAAACGAGTTACAAATATTTCAAACAAAAAAATTGTTGGAAATAAAATTTCAATTTAAAAGAAAATTTGATTGCTTTTACAAATTCCCATTGTTGGTGCCTACTGTTTTTTCTGTGTACTCAAATTTTCACGTAAAAAAGGTCTGGGAGAAGAATATTACTCTCTCATGACAGCTCTCATTTACCGAATTGTGAAGTACACGAACGCTTTTTGGTAAAATTGGGATCCCCCGGGATCCCAATGTTGACTACGCGAACACGGCTATTAACAAGTGGCATATTTTTTACATTTGGTATTTACAAACAGCTGTTCTTTGCTTTCGTTGTAATGACTATAAATAGAATTAAAAGCTTGAATGTTAAGGGTGGGTGCGAACTGGTTAAACTAAATCGAAACTAAATGTAGATTTACAAGTTTCTATGAAATTAGAAAATTATTTAAAACCATTTTCAAAGAAATTTTAAACCCTTTTGTCACTTTGTATTTAGTTTAGAAGAAATTTAGTCACCACGCACAGGGCCTGAATACAACATACAAACATTTGCTTTACTACTAAAGAAACTTTGATTAAAGCAACAACTATAATATAGAGAAAAATAATAGCTTTGTAAGAAACATGTGATTTTCGTTGTAATACAAAAATAACTAGTAAAAATGTTTGATTTTATTTCTCATTGCGTTATTTATATGGGAGTTTATATAAGGTTTGCGTTCGATGAAATTAGTGCAGGAATAAATTCAAATAACTTTTGAACTAGTTGACATATACAAAAGAAAAAAACGTTTTATTAACAGGAATCTTATTCGTGTTTACATTTAATAAAAAAATATTACACATTAGTGGTTTTTAATGAAAAATTTTATTTTTTCTGAAATTCCTCCCATTAAACTTTTAATAGTGTCTTCAGTGATTTTTTTGCTTGATGATAACCATTTTCTTGAAAATGTTTTAGTGTTTTCGGCAACCTGTTTTGTGCCCTTCATAATCCTTTTTACCAGAGCCCAATATCTTTCGATGGGTCTGAGCTCTGGGCAGTTAGGTGGATTTGCATATCTGGGTACAAATACTATATTATTCTTTTCATACCATTCCACTGCCGATCTACTTTAATGGCACGAAGCCAAATCAGGCCAAAAAAAAGTAGAGATCTCATGCTATCTTATGAATGGTAAAAGACGTTTTGCAAGCACTCTTGGATATATAATTCAGTGTTAATCGTCCCGGTTGTAACAAATGTACTGCTTCGTCTCCCGCAGCTACAGATTGCCTGCCATACCAAAAATTTCTTAGGAAACTTTGTCTTCTTTTGGGTCTTAAACTCTTCTTGGACATTCCTTTATGATCTGCAACATAAAACGCTTGGCCCGGAAGTTGAGAAAAGTCACCTAGTACATAAGTCTCATCGTCCATAACGCAGCAATCAAAATTCTTAATGAAATCCAGGTAAAGTATTTTGGCTCGCTGTTTTGCCTCGATGTTCTTTTTTGAATTTCTGTCCGGAACTTTCAGGACTTTGTATGACTTTAGCCCTTCCTCCTTTTTCACTTTTCTGACAAAAAACTCAGAGCATTGTACTTTCTCAGCAACTTTTCTACCCGATATATTGGGATTTTTCTTAAAAATAGCAATTACCTTCTTCGCAGCATTAGTGTTATTAAAACCTTTTTTTTTTGCCACTCCCTTCCTTTCTATTAATAGTCAGACGTTCGCCATAGACTCTTATAACACGCGAAACGGTATTCCGCGAAACTTTTGCTTTTCTAGCAATTGTTTTGAAAGTCCAATTTGGATTTTCGTTAAATAATCGAATTATTTTTTCACGCACTTCTATTTCACAGCTCATTTTAAAGCCAATAAGTATTGAATAATTTTAAAACTTGACATGAGGATTTATACATATTTAGCAAAGGCATTTTGATAAAAAAAAAAAAATTTTTGAATTTGAAAAAATTTACAAGTAATAATGTGTGCACTAGTTTCATCGAACGCAAACCTTAAATACAAAAACTTAAATCTAAATTATAACCTAGAGACAACCCCATAAAAACAATCTGGTGAAAGTGCTTGGTAGTACTTAAAAATGCTTTAATTGTCAACCATTGGTTCTAGAAAAGTTTTATCGCTATTTGTTGTAAAACAAATTGTGAATTATATTTGGAATTTGTCATATTTGATCTTAAAACCGAAAAAATAACACTTATTGCAACAACCTGCAGATCAACTAAAAATTTACGATAAAAACTGCTCTTACTATTTTACTAATTCTTATAATTTTTCTGTTTGAGTTCTTTTTTTAAGATATTTTTCTTTCTAACAATTATTTTTAATTTTTGCATTAAAAAATACAAAAATCGTTTTTTCGGACTTTCTATATTTTCATATATTTAGTTAGAATATTGTTCTACCTCAAGTCTAAATTCTAATATTGTTGTTTCAAAAATTATGACCATTTTCATGATAGACAATACAATTGTTTCGTGGGCAGTTGTCTGCAATAACCGAGACATTACACAAACCGAGACATTACAAAAGGTACAAAAAATCAACGGGACGAGAATTTTGTACTTTCGTATATGAACTGTCTGATTTGGTAAAACCAGCTATAAATCAACTCCTTTTTGAAAGCAACAATTACATATAAATAGTAGTATGTTTGTGTGTTCGTTGTCACTAACATTTGTAAAAACAACGAACTTTATATAAAAACAAAATAAATACTTTGAATGAGACAGCCGTGGTATCTTTTGGTTCAACAATTATTTTTAATTTTTGCATTAAAAAATACAAAAATTTTAAACAACAAATAAAATATAATATGACAATATCATATTAGTATTTGGACTTGAGGTAGAACAATATTCTAACTAAATATATTTTTCTTTGTGATAGTAAATTTTGTCTACTCTGTGTTAATTTTTTCACTGGACTTTACTGGAAAAGTACCGAAACGGGCCTATGTTTTCTAATCCGTCAGAAATATATTGGCAGGGAATTACTTTCGAGGTTATCACTTTAAATGTCAATGATTGAACAAAATTTCATCTGTAAAAAATGTCTACTCACACTTGTAATTATACTTGTTGTTGCCTGTGGTTGCTGCTGAACAATCAAATGCTGTTGTTGTGGTATTAATGTTGTCAACTGTTTTGTAGCCTGTGTCCCCTGTTGCTGCTGCTGTAGTGTAATAGTTTGAGGTTGTTGTTGTTGCATAGTGTTTGCAGATGTTGTCTTAACAAGTCCAGGCGGACCAGCCGCAGTTGTCATGAGAGTTGTTGCACCTGTACCTAAAGATTGTAAACCACTCACGTTAGATATGGGTATCTGTTGATACATATCTCCACCAATATTACGTAAAATAACACCTTTCTGTGTGAGAATAATAGTTTTATTCTTAACATTTGCATTGCCACTGAGACCACTGCCACCCACCGAAGATTGAGTGGAGACGGAGGTGGCATTATTTGAACCCGGCTGCATGAGAACCTGTGTAAGTTTAGGTTGTTGTGTGGCGGTATTATTGGAGACTAAGGTGTGTTGTTGTTGATGATGATGATGGTGTTGTTGTAATTGAGCTTGTATGTGTTGTTGTTGGGCAGCCTGTGAGGCAGGTTGTATTGTTACAGGTCGATTAGGCAGTTGAACATTTTGTATATTTAATAGAGTTGGCTGTTGTTGCTGCTGATGGTGGGATGATGTTGTAGCTGATGATGATGATGATGATGTGGAGGAGGAGGAGGCTATTAATGGTGGTGGGTTACCCCCTAGAGTTTGTTGCTGTGGTTGCTGTTGTTGTTGACGTATGACCACCGAAGAACTGGGTGAAGTTTTTAATAGTATTTTTGTGGATGTGGGTGTTTGCGCTGTAGATGTTGTTTGATACGATGTCTGTTGTTGTTGACGATTTGGCGTAAATGTTGTTAATGTAGGTAAAGTTTGTTGTTGCTGTGTAGGTTGCTGTTGGGTTAATATATATTGTGTAGTTGTGGTGGTTGGTTGTTGCTGTTGAATAATTTGTTGGGTCTGCTGTTGTTGTTGTTGTTGTTGAATATGTTGTTGCTGCTGTTGATTAGCAGCCTGTTGCTGTAGTTGAGCTCTCTTAGCTGGTTGTATTATAGTTTGGGATATAATTACCGGTCCACTATTGGTGGCATTCTTTAATTGACTCAATGGCATTGATTTTATAGCCTGTGCTGTCTGGGGTGTAGCGTTTTGTGTTGTTGCTGTGGCTGTTGCTAATTGTTTTTGTCTTAAGGCAGCCGTTTGAGAAGGTGTAGATGCCAATATGACCGGAGTTGAACTATTAATCAATATCGGTTGCTGCTGTTGTGTTACTTTTCCAGTTTTAGTCGAGGTAATTTTAACCGAAATATTATTGGGTAAATTGGCCAAAGGATTATTTGCTGCAGTGCTGCTTGTGTTGGTAGCCGGCCGCATTGGTTGTTGTTGAGTTATTATAGTTCCTGGTTGGGTTGTATTACGTATCAATGGTTTAATTTCCAATTTTTCCATCTTCACCGGAGTAGTTGATGTATTTTGTTGTCGTACCGTTAAGGTTTGTTTTTGTTGTTGTGGTGAACTACGTATAATAACATGCTGAGTCGTTGGCTGTTGATGATGTTGCTGCTGCTGTTGCAAGTGTTGCTGTGATGTTGAAGTTTGCTGTATTTGATGCAATGTTGGCAATGCTTGTTGTTGTATAATAACTCTTTGTTGTGGCTGTTGCTGTAATTTTTGAGTTTGCTGTAACTGCTGCTGTTGCTGATGTTGTTGTTGTTGTTGCTGATGTATACGTTGTCCCACTGTCTGGGTCTGTGTATGTTGTTGTGTTATCAGAGGCGTGGGTTCCAATTTTTCCACCTTTATATTAGCCGGTACCAATATTTCTTCTCTTTCAATTTTGATTTCTTGTTTAATACGTTTATGGACATGATTTAAGTTATTATTGTTATTAGTTGTTTGCTGTATTTGTTGTTGTTGTTGCTGCTGCTGCTGTTGGTGAGTCGTGTGTTGTTGTAAAGTTATTGTTGTTGATTTTTCTGGTGTAGTCGATGTTGTCATCATCGTAGACATTAATTTCTGTGTATTCGGTTTGGTATCTTCCTGTTGTTGTATACTATGGAGATTAACATTGTCCAAGATACCAGCTGGTGTATTTTGTGTATAACTCAATGATGGCGGTGCATATTCGGGTTTTACAGTAGGTTTTTCTTCTATTTTAACCGATGAAGTTGTTGGCAGAATGATATCAAGCTTAATATCTTCTTTAGTATCTGAGACATGACCACCCTCATCAGCGCTACTACTCTGACTTTGATTAAGAAGATTCGTTTCAGTTTTTATTTCAAAGCTATTATTAACCGAGGTGGGTGTAGTTGGTGTATTAACCTCCTTGCCGGTTTGTGAGATATTATTTGCTGCAGATGATGGTGATGTGCTGCCAGCTGCTGTGGCTGCTGCAGCAGCAGCTGCTGCCGCTTTTTGTTCTTGTTTTCTAGCCTGCTCCTCCAATTGTTGTTCCCGTTTGCGTTTCTTGGCTGCCGCATAACCCAATGGTTGTTCAGATAATTCTATAAGTTTAATGCCACCATCTTTACGTCCGGCTGGTGTACGACTTAAATTGGGTCGCTGTGCATTGGCCGCATTAATACTGGGACTACGAAAGCCAGATGTAGGCACTCTAGATGGTATACCTTTTAATGGTGTAGTATCTGTCATTTTGCGTGGCATTCCACGAGATCTTAGGGGGATGGTAGGTGCGGAAGCTTTTTTAAGCGATGACTGTGCATCGGCAGACTTATGTAAAAGTTCTGTACGCAATGCAGCACTTTTCGGTTTACGCTTGATCGTAAAATGCTTAACAGTATTTGGTTGTTGGCCAACCTGAAAATACAAAAAAATTTTTTAATGCATTTCACATATAGCACACGTAATGGTAATTTGAAGATTTTGAACACATTCCCTCGATTTGGAACAAATATGTACATCAAATTAATTTGTGTAAGCATGACGATGCGTAACAGCATTTATTATTGTAAGAAATTGAACAAAAAAGAACCTTTTGTACCAAAATATTAATGTCGTCAAACAAAAACAGTAACATTTTATATCTCAATCTTAGTATTCTTAGGCCTGATAACTGAATGTTCAGTTAGCTACTAACTAGGACTTTAACTGACACATTTATTGTTGTTTCCCATATAAAATTTAAATTAAACTGTCGGCTAAATTTTTACTCGAAATTCAGTAATCGGGCCTTAGTTCTATAATTGCCAGCTGCTTTAAGTGTCATATTTCTATGTGTTACCCTCCAAAAGCATCGGAAAATTATATTCTTACAAATGGTCAACCTCTTTAAAACAACAATAAAATCAAATATGGCAATATCATATTAGAATTTGGACTTGAGGTAAAACAATGTTCTAACCAGGGATCAGCAACGAATCAATTTTTTGCTATTCATACTCACTCATGAAATTTAAAGTATAAGTGAGTAGAAATCATTGACATTCAACCAATCTGACGCATTCATATTCACAATGAAGATGATTTATAATTTTAAGTTGCAATAAATATGAATTCAACGTCGTCATCATACTCATACCACCGCAAATCTGTTTGACTCATCCAATCTATTCATTATATTTAATAATTTTAGAAAAATACTTATAATACTCACTATTGACTTAAATCATTTAGCTCATTCAACTCATCCATGTATAAACACATGTATAGTATAGTAAACACATACATATATAGTAAACACATCTATATAGTAAATACATACGTCAGGGATGATAAAGTTAGTACTAAAGTACTTTTTGTGGTACCAACGACGAACAAGTGTGATTTTGGTGATCATCGGTCCATGTTTAGACCTAGTGCCCATATAAGGGTCCTACCAAAATTATATTGTTTATACGCTGCAGGTCGTAAATATTAACATATTTTGACGAAATTTGGTACACAGACCTACGTTAGCCCAATAACGCAGCCTATTGATTTTGGTTAACATCGGTCCATGTTTAGACCTAGTGCCCATATAAGGGTCCTACCAAAATTATATTGTTTATACGCTGCAGGTCGTAAATATTAACATATTTTGACGAAATTTGGTACACAGACCTACGTTAGCCCAATAACGCAGCCTATTGATTTTGGTGAACATCGGTCTATGTTTAGACCTAGTGCCCATATAAGGGTCCTACCAAAATTATACTTTTTATACGCTGCAGGTCGTAAATATTAAGATATTTTGATGAAATTCGGTACACAGACCTATATTGGCCCAATAACGCAGCCTATTGATTTTGCTGAACATCGGTCTATGTTTAGACCTAGTGCCCATATAAGGGTCCTACCAAAATTATACTTTTTAAAGGCTGCAGGTCGCAAATATTAAGATATTTTGATGAAATTTGGTACACAGACCTATATTGGCCCAATAACGCAGCCTATTGATTTTGGTGAACATCGGTCCATGCTTAGACCTAGTGCCCATATAAGGGTCCTCCCGTGTAAAAAGATCAGATCTGGCCAGATCTCAGCACATCTTACCAGATCTAATTAGATCTCAAAATTGGGGACAAATCTGAGATCTAATTAGATCTGATCAGATCTAGGCATATCTGGCCAGATCTTCGTAGATCTTACCAGATCTAATCAGATCTCAAAATTGGGGACAAATTTGAGATCTAATTACATCTGATCAGATCTAGGCATATCTTGCGCATTTGTCCAGATCACTTTAGATTTGAACAAATTTGGCACTAGATCTTATCAGATCTTGCCATAAGTTATTATCACATATGCCATATCTGAGCATATTTGATGTGATCTGGTACAGGATCTAATTAGATTGAATCATATCTATTGAGAACCAAAAAGATCTGGTCAGATCTAAACTTTTTTACACGGGCTACCAAAATTATACTTTTTATACGCTGCAGGTCGCAAATATTAAGATATTTTGATGAAATTTGGTACACAAACCTATGTTGGCCCAATAACGCAGCCTATTGATTTTGGTGAACATCCGTCCGTGTTTAGACCTAGTGCCCACATAAGGGTCCCACCAAAATTGGCTTGGATACAAACTGCAGGTCGCAAATATTAAGATATTTTAATGAAATTTGGTGCGCTGACTCACATTATAGAAAATTTTGACACAAGCCTCATTTTAACCCATTCGAATTTCGGATCCAAACATTAGTTGGCTTTTAACCAGACTGGTGTAGGGTATTGTATAGTCGGCATGCCCGACTTTAACCTTTTTACTCGTTTTTTTTGATTATTTTATGAAAACACTACAAAAATAAATGAAATATTTAATTTTCTTATATTTTCTGTCGTATATTTTACACAATACCAAAAAATAATGGAAACGACAACGACAATGCCTGCTGTCGTAATACGACAACGACAACCGCAATAAGGCTGAATATAAAACCCATTTGCGAAAAAAAATTCCCCGTAGGTGGCGCTGCAGTTGTCTTATATACAAAAATCTTATTAGTAGGTTGTATATATTGCCCGATTGGGTTCATATTCAGAATGTATATTTCAACGGTGGGTAAATGCGGCACTTTGTTGATTTTAGTGCGGACCTCTGAAATTTCAAATTGCTCTTTATACCCTACACCACTACGTGGTCAGGGTATTATAAGTTTGTGCTGATGTTTGTAACACCAAAAAATATTGGTCCTAGACCCACCTTATAGTATACCGATCGGCTCAGAATTTTTTTTTATTTCGATTTAACGATGTCCGTCCGTCCGTCCGTCCGTCCCTCCGTCCGTCTGTCTTTCTATGCATTCTTGTGCGCACTCTACAGGTCGCAAATGTTAAGATATTTTGATGAAATTTGGTACACAGACCTATGTTGGCCCAAGGACGAACCCAATTGATTTTGGTGAACATCGGTCCATGTTTAGACCTATTGCCCATATAAGGGTCCTACCAAAATTATATTGTTTATACGCTGCAGGTCGCAAATATTAAGATATTTTGATGAAATTTGGTACACCGACCTATATCAGCCCAAGGACGAAGCCTATTGATTTTGGTTAAACCGGTCCATGTTTAGACCTAGTGCCCATATAAGGGTCCCTCCAAAATTATAATTGTTTATACGCTGCAGGTCGCAAATATTAGGATATTTTGATGAAATTTGGTACACAGACCTATGTTGGCCCAAGGACGAAGCCTATTGATTTTGGTTAACACCGGTCCATGTTTAGACCTAGTGCCCATATAAGGAACCCCCAAAATTGGCTTGGTTACAAACTGCAGGTCGCAAATATTAAGATATTTTAATGAAATTTGGTTCGCTGACTCACATTATAGAAAATTTTGACACAAGTCCCATTTTAACCCATTCGAATTTCGGATCCTAAACATTAGTTGGCTTTTAACCAGACTTTAACCTTTTTACTAGTTTTGTTAATTTTTTTTTTCTTAAAATATTTTCTATTTTTTTTATTAAATTATAGGGCCGGTATTATAGTCAGCACTTAGTACGATTTTTTTTTTTTTTAATTAAGTTAAAAATTTCAAACTAGATTTGCTACACTCATAAAAATAAATCTGTAAAAATAGCAGAAAAAGTTACTAAAAATTAGTTAAAAATGATGCTGCAGAAAAAACTGCTAAAATTAGCAGATTTTTTACTAAATACTGGTAAAATGAGAACAGCACAATTAAATATGTTAAATTTACAGAATTTTAGTAATATTTAGGCTAACTTTTAGTTAATTGAAAATAGCAAATTGTCCTGTAAAATCAGCAGAAAATTTTGCTAAATATTAGTAGACTAAAAATAGCAAAAATAAACTGTTAAATCTATAAAATTTTTGCTATTTTTAAGCTAAATTTAGTTGAATGCATATAGCAGAAATATTTGCTAAAAAATTGTAAACTGCTCTTTTCAAAAGGCTCGATTTTTATTTGCATTAAAAAAAAATCGAAAAAAAACTTCGTAAATTTTAAATTTTTTGGTAATTTTTTGGTAATTTTTTAGGCTACTAATTATTTAGCAAAATTTTTTGCTGATTTTAGCAGTTAATTTGCTATTCTGCATTTACAAAAATTTAGCTCAAATATAACTAAAATTCTGTATATTTAACAGTTTTATTTTTGCTGTTCCTACATAGAAAGAATTTACAAAATTCCAATTAAATTTTTAAACACCTTTCTCATACCAAATTTGTAAATACAAAAAAAAAAAACTTTTTAAAAAGGCACCAATAAAAAAATTTGTAAATCCAAAAAAAAATTTCTTTTTTTTGTAACTTTGAATTTTTATTTTTAATCAATTTTTATATGAAAGATAACAATTTTCAAACGAGTTACAAATATTTCAAACAAAAAAATTGTTGGGAATAAAATTTCAATTTAAAAGAAAATGTGATTGCTTTTATAAATTCCCATTGTTGGTGCTTACTGTTTTTTCTGTGTATATTACTAAAATATAGCAAAAAAATCTGCTAATTTAGCAGTTTTTTTTCTGCAGCATCATTTTTAAGTAATTTTTAGTAGTTTTAAGGGGGGACATGACATTGGCCGTTTTTGGAAATCGACTTTTTTTATAATTTTGTATTTTAGTAAATATTCTTAAGATTCTAAGAAAAAAAATTTCATGGAAAAATTCCTACGGGTTCAAAAGTTACATCCGGATTAGTGAGAGCGCATTTTTAATTTTCGCGCTACCTACGTACGGCAGCTGGTATATACTTCCCAACAAACAATTCGTTCCGTTTACGCACAGTTTTCGGTCCGTCATAAACGGAATCCAACTCCGTATACGTACCGTTTTCTGGATCAGTATACGGACCTGAAAACTGAACATAAGGAACATCGAAACTGATTCGAATCCGTTGAAAATCCGTCAATGACGGACCGTTTACAGACCATTATGTCGTGTTAAAAACGGACAAGTCCGTTTAAAGTCCGTCAATGACGGACCGTTTACGGACCGTTATGTAATGTAAAAAACGGACTAGTCCGCTGAAAGTCCGTCAATACCGGACCGTTTCCGGACCATTATGTCGTGTAATAAACGGAGTGACTCCGTTTTTAGAATTCCGTTTTCGGACTTTTATATCTACCTAAATTGACACATTACTAACTTTAATATTGTATGTTTTTAATAGATTTATTAAATAATTTATTAATTTTGTTAAAAATTAAATTCATTAATCGGCCTCAAAATTCGCAAATATCTACAAACAAAAGAAACAATTTATTAATCGAGGTTTAATTAAATGTATTCACGATTGAGTTTTTCATATGCAATTCGTAAACTATCGTGAAAAAAAAACATAAAATTTCATAAACACTTACTATTTAATGATTCTATGTGAATTAAAGTCATTTGGCTACTGCGGCAACGGCCAAGACAGGACGCTCGTTTTTGCGACATCCAGAAACTTTTTTAACCGACTTTACCGCGCGACCCGTATTAAATTATTTAAATATTTCAATTTTGCGGACAAAAATTCACGAATAAACTGAAGAAAGACGACACCGTTAGCTCAGGAGTTCAAACTAATGAAAATTGCTGAAGTCCGTATTTAACGGTGCAGAAACGGATACACCAAAACGGATTCAAAACGTATTATATTCGAAAATCCAAAAGTACGGTCCGTTATTGTTCCGTATACGTACAAGCTTTGACGGATACCTGTTTTACGGACCGATAATGTTCCGTAAAAGCTGGATTGATAATTCCGTACATGCCGGAGAGTCCGTAAAAATGTTTCTTGGGTTGTTTTACTTGCTACCTGACTTTTGGTGGTGTTATTTCGTACCTACTTGAAGGGTGCGCCAGAGCGAAGGCATATGAAGTTTCAAAAGAAGGCCGAATTGCTAAACGATTGCAAAAAACTATAAGAAACAGCACAACACAAGATAACGAAGGCATACAGTACGAAGCAGGCATGGCAGATTGAAGGTAACCTTTTTTTCTTTGTTCACAAACTTTGAACGCGTTTATCTCGAAACCATGTTTTTCGTACTGGTTGCGGCACTAGCGGATTCATTTTTTGACGCTGCAACCACGAGGCCCCGTTTTTTTCTCTGCCGCCAGTTTGGAGCTCCATAAAACCATGTTGGAGTGAAAAATATATTTTTCACTCTAAATTTTGGAAAAATGTTTGTTTTTGACTGAGTTATGAATTTTTAAAAAAGGTATGTTTTCTCTGCCGCGAATGTAATGTCCCCCCTTAACTAAATTTTTACGGAGTTTTTTCTATTAGTGTATATACTTAAGTAAAATTTTAGTAAAAATTCCTACTAAGTGCTGATTATAATACTCACCCATAGTGGTTAGTTGTGAGGTCATGCTATTTTTGTAGGCAATACTGTATTCACAATTTTCTACAAATCAAGAAAACATAATTTAATTATTTAAATTTCTCAAAGAGAGAAAGTTTTGGTTGAAATGGATGAGAGTAATAATAACAAAAAAGGATAAAAATAGCATTGTTAAATTTCGTTGATGTTAGTCTAAGTTGAGTTGTTGATAACAAACCCGATTTGCTTTCAATAGCCACATAAGTAGACGATTATCAAAATATTAACCCACTCAAAGGCGAAAAGCACTGATGATGGCTTTGTAGCGAAAGCCGAAAATGCGCATTCTGCCTTGCTGGTCTTATCGAATTTTTTCAATAATTTTTATTCTTTGTAATTTACTTGTAAAAATTGTATCATCTTTCTTTGATTTGAAGATAATTTAAACAGAAAGTGATATTAATTTATGATCTTGAGTCAAACTAAAATAACATTCATTTACTTAAAATAACAGATAAACTAAAAACATTTCCCCATTCGTTTTTAGTTAATGTTGGTTTTTTAGGGTAATAGCATAACAGCAAAGCATTTCACTTCGTAAAATTCCGCTGAAAAAATTTTTGTAGAACTTGAATGAAAGCTGCGTCTTTGGATGATTTTAAATTTGCAAAAATCACCAGTCTCTAAGCAGAAAGTGGGATGCGCATCAATGGAAAATGTATACACTTAAAATCAAACTCAAAAAGTTTGACAGTTACTACATGACAGTTTTTTGTGTAGTAATCAGTAGTTGTTGTTTTTAACAGTAATTACTAGGGCAAGGAATTTCATGCAAATGCATGTTTTTTCTCGATAGTTCAAAACTTATATGGACTAAATATTTATCCGAATCATCAAATTTAGAACAAAATGGCATCGATTTGTAGTTGCATATTTTGACTTTAAATGTACATTTGGTGCCTTTTTATTGCATATTTTATGCTTTTCAATGCATATTTTATTTTGTAAAAAAATATAAAAAATTTATATGTACGTTTTCATATTTTCATTCAATCAAAATAAACATCAGAGACTATTAATTATAGAGATAGGAAATCAAAACTTACACTACTCACCGATAGAGGGCGCTGTAATTTAGTATTACCTGAGCAGCTATTTAGTATCAGTTAAGTATCAGCTGAGCCTATATTTAACCCTCTAATGCTCTTTCTTCTGATTTCGATTATATTTAAACTGTATATTTGGCGTTGAAAATCTACTATGGAACAAATATTAGAATTTTAATTTATCGCTTTATTTAGGCGATATAGCACAACAAAGGTTAAAGACGTATCTTGAAACCCAGTAGTCAAATAATTTCGGTTTCTGCTGTAATAACACTATCAATAAAATAAAATTACGTACCAAAAATTGTTGATCAATTGTTATTTCAAAAGTTATGGCGATTTTCGCTTTTTGAAAATTACTAAACATCAATAAATAGTTCTTCTTACTACTACCTCTGAGTATATAATCCGTGTTTAATTTCAAGAAAATCTGTTGGCTAGTTTTTAAGTTAGAGAGATATTTGTAAAACGAATCCTGGCGTTATCCTGTGAGTCCTGGAGAAAAATTTTTAAATGATTTTACAATTAGAGACTCTAAACTACCTTTGTTATTATCGGTAAAGTACGCCAGCTCGTAAATGTATTTTTGGCAATTTTTCAAATATTTTTTTCTGTTTTAAAAAGATAAAATTTTCGAAATTTTCACTTTACATGGTTCTCGCTTGAAAACTGTTCCTTATACAATAAAAGTTTGAAGACAAAAAAGTAGGCAGCTAAGTTTTCTATGGATATAATACAACTTGTTTAATAAAATATTGTTATTTAGCCAAAAAGTATTTAAAATCTGAAGACCGCCTTTAGGCCGCCTTGTGCATTAGAGGGTTAAAAACTGAAAAACTGCTGAAAACTGCTCAAAATAAGGAAAAAACAAGCGCGGAATATAGTTAAATAATAAAATTTGAGATATCCGTTTGTTTTTTTTTTTGCTTCATTGTTTGTTATTATTTAAATTTAAATAAAAAAAGACAATTGTCATTTTTTTGAACAAAGTGCCATCTAGTGATAACAATTTTTTATAACTTATTTTTTTGGTGATGCCATACCCCTGATAAACATTCTTAAAAACCTTATTGGCCTGTGCGAAATCTTCGAGTTCAGTGTCTGTTTGCAACATAACTAACTTATATTTTTAAGTTTTAAAGTGCTTTATTTTTGGAAAAATAATAGTTTTAAGTGCATATTTCTTACATTTTTGATGCATATTTTTCTTTTTTAGCCGCATATTTCAGGCGCATATTTTCCATTTTTAAGTGCATGGAATTCCTTGCCCTACACTCAAAAAAGGTCAGTAAAGTCAGCAAAAAATGTTGCTGTGTCAGAAAATTTTTGGTCAGAGCGTGCTTGCAAAAAAGTTGGTAATTTCAGCAAAAGGTTTGCTGAAACTCAGCGAGCTCATTTTTACCAAAAAAATAGTAATCTTCAGCTGAATATTAGTAGACTGAAAAAAACTCAAAAAACTGGTAGCAAAATAAATTAGTAAAACATTAGTTCAAAATTAGTTTAGTGCTAAAAAAAATATAACTAAAATTTTTGCTGAAAACGGAATTTCAGCAAAAAAATTGCTGAAAACAAGTACACTCGATATACAAGACGTTTTACTAATTTTTCTACTAACTTATTTTTTTGAGTGTGAAAATAACAGTTGTTTTTCTATGGAAAAATACAAAACAACTTTTATTACAGTTATAAGGTCGAAAAAACAACACCAACACTTTAAAAAAAACATCTAAAGAAAATTACTGTAATTTCGTAACAGTTGTTTAAATCGGTTATTCCTAATATCATAATAAACAACCACCAAAACGGTATTGTTACAGTAAACATTTGTTTTTGTTAGTTAATTAAGAAAATAAAAAATTTCGTTGAATTTCGTTGAATTTTTAAAATTCTTGTTTAGTTTATATTTGTTATTATTGATAAACATATTCCTAGTTTGTAAATAAAAATCAGAAACGTGTATTGTGTCTCCAATGCATAAAAGCAAAATAATTGTAGAACCGTTTGGAATTTTTACTTAAAATTTTAAATAGGCTTATTTTATTTTTATTTATTTAATATCAACACAAAGGAAGCCTTCATATTTTTGTTATCTTAAGAAAAAAAATATTTTTTTTTATTAAAATAAACTTTTATAATACCAAAAGTTTTAACTGTAAAAAACAGTAGTTTTTACACATTTCGTCAGTTGTTTTAAATTTTTATAGTAAAACTTTGTCAGTGAATTTTATGACATAGTAAGTTATTTTTGATGCATTTGTTTGTTATTTTTCAACAGTTAAAAATAAAATTTTTCATTTCCCGGACTTTGTCATTTCCCGGGACAGCGGGATTTTTTCTGAATTTCCCGGGATCCCGGAAATTCCCGCTCGTTTGAAAATAAATAAATCTTACATATGTTGTACTTGAAAACCTCGATTTCTATTAAAACACCGTCCGACAAAGTTCATTTTTTGGTTGTAAAATGTACTTTAATATATTCCAAAAGGAGGGCTACATATAAAATAGGTATGACTTCCACTTAACAGTTTAAATCGCGAATTACTGTTTAGGTAATATATTTATATGGAAGGCTGTCTTAATTTTAAAATGAAGTATATTAACTAAATTATTTAATTTAATTATTATTTCGCGGTTGAAACGGTTAAACGAAAGTTAAAGAAAAAGTGAAAGACACGTGTATTTTAATTTCTTCCATTCTTTCAGGATATATTGGAATTGTTAATGGGTGCAAACTTGTGTAGGGCCAGTTTTATAGTCAGAACTAAGATAAATTTTTTGCTTAAGTATTTCTTAAATATGGAATCCAAAAATTTGTATTTCTAAAGATTTTGTTTCTATGCAAATTTTCCGAAGTATTCGTATAGAATTATTTTATAAAAAAGTTTAAAAGTGAGTATTCTTCACACAAATTATTAGGCAAATTCTCTTAAAGATTTTTATAAAAATCGACACTAGAATATTATTAAATAATATTTTATTCATCTTAATTTATATCTAGTGTATAGTGAAAAACATAATTTAATTCGTATGCCTAATTGTTTACTATCAACATGGATTTATGTTGTTGGTTAAAAAAAAAATTTAATATACATTTAAAATTAACGGTTCGTTGTCGTTCATAAATCTGTGATTCATAAGTTGTCGATCAGAGTTGAATTCCATAGGAAGCAGCTTGATAAAAAATAACATTGTTAAATAACATCGTTGATGTTAGTCTAATTGAGTTGCTTCAATTTGCTTCCCAGTGTAGAAACGGTAATGACATATCATTATTTTTAGGACTACCAGTAATGACAGCTACTTACCTTCTGTATTATTTTAAAACATATAATAATGAGTTGCTGATAATGACTTATTTTTATCATTATTCAAATAGAAAATAATTTTTTAGATTTTTTTGAAAATTTTTTGAAATCTATTTTTAGACTCAATATTTTTTAAACACTGGTATAGCTCAGATGGTAGAGCTGTTGACTGGCAATATGTAGAGCCAGGTTCGATTCCCGCACCATCAAATTTTATTAAAAAAAAAAATACAATAAAAAATATTTTTTTTATATAATTTATTTTTTAGAAAATCTATTTTTAGACTCATTATTTTTGTCAGTACTGGTAAGCACATAGGTAACGATATATTTTTTGATTTTTCATATGCTGGTGTGTAACGACAAATCATTATTTTTCACGACATCGCCATATAAAGGTAATAAGAAATGTAATAACAAAAGTAACTAGTTACCATTACCAAGTATGTAGTTACATAACCACATATCTGGTAATGATTTTCTACACTGGGTTATTTATTTCAATTCAATACAAATAGATCATCAATTATTAACCCATAAAGTCATAGAATATTGAGGATGGGTTTGTAGCAGGACCCGTAAATACGTATTCTATCCTGTTGGCCTTATCGAACTTTTTAAATTTTTATTCTATGTAATTTACTTGTAAAAATTTTATCAACTCTCTTTTAATTTGAAAATAATTTAAAGGAAAATGTGATAATATTTGATCTCAAATTGAACGAAAAACATTCATTAAAGTTTTTTTTTTAACTTTAATTGGTATCTTTTGAATAGAAATTTTTTATGCCACAACTATTTAAAAAGAAATTATTTAATTTGCATAGTTGCATTTTATATTAACATATAAAGAAATCCAAAATAATTTGAAAAGCATCTGCATAATATTTAAAAAATACAATTAAAATAAAGGAATAGCAGTTGAAATTTAAATAAAATTATTTAAAGTAAAAAATCTCAAAATAGTCAATTGAAAATACGAAAATATTACAAAATTTTTTAATGCCTACCTTTTTGGAGGTATTTGGGACAGAGATACGGCTGTTGAAGTGTTGTTTATATTGCTTTATTTGAACAAAGATCACCATTTTAAAGAAAAAAAATTTCTGTAGTTCGAGTATTTGTTTTCGGTTTTTTAATTAATTTAATTTTATTGGTTTCTAAAACAACAAGATTTACAATCTTATGATTATAGTAATGGATTTTTACAATGTTGATTTAAAAAATGTATGAAGAGAAATGTTTAGATAAAAATATATAATAACATAATAATAATAATAAAACAATAATACTAAGATTAAAAACAATAATAATAAGAATAAAAACAAAATTTTCATTTGAAATTTGGTTTAACTTAACCAAATTCAATTGACATCCAAAAACAATTTGGCCTAAATAATTTTTTTTTTATACTAATTCAGTTTATTAAATTTTAAATCACATTTTTTAATTTCAAATATTTCTTCATATTTTTGTTATCTTAAGAAAAAAAATATTTTTTTTTATTAAAATAAACTTTTATAATACCAAAAGATTTAACTGTAAAAAACAGTAGTTTGCCTGGCTTCGCCATTCCAGCCATACAACTCCCGAGGGCCTTTATGTTGAGCTTTTTGCCGCGCATAACCACCTAGCGCAATTAGTGAATGAACCAACGCACATTCCGTGCGTTGAAGGTGAACACCAGAATACTCTTGACCTTTTCCTTACTTCACATTTAGACAAATATGAAGTAAGAACACTTGCACCTCTCGGCAATTCGGATCATTGTACCATTTTCGCATCTTTTTCGTTCTCCGTCCTTCGAAACGTTTCGACAACAGCTGCGAAACGTTCAGTTTTTATTTACGAAAAAGCACGTTGGGATGAGCTCAACGATTTTTTCCGGCATTTTAATTGGAAACTCTGTTTCCTTGACGACAACGTAGATGCCGCGGCGAAAATGGTTGAACAGGTTATATTGCTTGGAATGAAATCTTTCATTCCTTCGAAGCAAATTTCGGTTAAACCAAAAGATAAATGTTGGTTTAATCAGACTTGCAGAAACGCAGTCAGATCCAGAGAATTAGCGTTCAATAATTGGCGGAATAATAAGAATGCCAATACTGATCTGCTTCGCAAACGGGCGAGATATGAGTGTTCCAAAGTACTTAGTCGTGAAAAGTTTCTTTACGAGCAACGTCTTCGTACTAAAGTTCTTTCTGCTCCACGGGGTAGTAAGAGCTTTTGGTCATTCGTTAAAAGAGTAAAGGATAATGCTAGTTCAACTATCCCAACTCTTATAAAGGATGACCAAATATTCACTGAACCGATTGATAAAGCTAACCTTTTAGCTGAGATGTTTGCAGGTAATTCATTCCTGCCGGAAAGCGATCAACCACTGCCCGAGCTTGAAAGAGTGTCGAGTACTATGCCTAAGATATTCTTTCGACCTCGAGCAGTTAAAGGTGACCTCAACGTAAATAAGTCATCGGGGCCAGATGGTATACCAGCACTGGTGCTGAAACAGTGTTCTTCGACGCTAGCTCGTCCATTGGCAAGCCTTTTTAGTGCTTCGTATTATGCGGGAGTTTTCCCCTCGTGCTGGAAGGTTGCCAATGTCCAGCCAATCCCTAAAAAAGGTGCGGCTAACAACCCTGAAAATTACCTCCCGATCGCAATATGCTCTGCGCTCTCAAAGGCGATGGAGAGTATGGTTAATTACCATCTTGTGAATTATTTAGAGTCCAACTCACTTCTTAATGACCAACAGTATGGCTTCCGCAGACGTCGTTCTACGGGAGACCTGTTAGCGTTCCTCTCGGAGCGTTGGAGTCAGTCCATCCACCGTTTTGCTGAGAGCAAAGTGGTTGCTCTGGATATTTCAAAGGCCTTTGATCGTGTATGGCACGGGGCACTTATTTCGAAGCTTATTGCGTTTGGTGTGGGTAATGACTTCACTCGTTTTATTTCGAGCTTTCTCAGAGATCGCACTATTCGTGTTGTTATAGATGGGGTCTCATCCGACGAGTTTCAGCTGAATTCAGGCGTACCGCAGGGTTCTGTTCTTTCTCCTTCCCTATTTCTTATCTTTCTCAATGATCTTCTTGGTCGAACTTTCAACCTTTCAACATTCATTTTCCTTCGATCGTAGGCCAAGCCCTGAGGAGATTGGGGGCAAAAGGCAGATTATGAATGACACACTGAATCGTGACCTTTCTACAATCTCTGAGTGGGGTCGTGCGAATAAGGTCGACTTTAATGCACGCAAGACCCAATGTTGTATGTTGACCCATAGGGCTGTGAGGTCAACACTGTCATCTGTACATATGGGTGATATTGATATTGAGGAATCGGATACTCTTGATGTTCTGGGCAGGAAAATTCAGTGTGATGTCCGTTGGAATAAACATGTTTTTCAAGTGTCGAAGGAAGCATTCAAGTGTCTAGGTTTTTTACGTCGGTGCAAGAAGTACTTCCCCTTATCCGATTTACTCACTATTTATACCACCTATATCCGACCGAAGATGGAATAAAACTCCCATATATGGGCAGGAGCTTCGAAGTCTATTTTGAAGCTTCTGGACCGTGTGCAAAGGAGGGCGTCGGCGCTTATCAATGACAATAGGGTATCCAGCTCTATTGCCTCATTGGAGCATCGTCGGAATGTGGGTTGTGTGACCCTGTTCTATCGATATTATCATGGGAAGTGCTCAGCTGAGATAAGTGAACTTGTCCCCAAAGCCCAAGTTTTTATTCGTAATACTCGCTTATCAAGTAGTAGCGCATCCGTTTGTAGTCGAATGTCCAGTGGATCGCACGACGCATTATAGAGAGAATTCGTTTATCAGTCGCACTAGCCGTATGTGGAATAAACTCCCCGCAGAAGTCTTCCCTGTTACTTACAATGTTGAGAAATTTAAATCAAATATTCACAAACACTACTCCCTCTTTCCTCCTCCTCATAACCTATTTTCCTAATACCAACACAATGCACTGCGTTAATAGGGGGCATCCCCTGAGTGTTGGTCCATCAAAAAAAAAAAAAAAAAAATTAAATTAATTTCAAATCCATGCTTTAAATTTAAATTTATTTAGCTTCTAAAATTGCAATATATAATAGCTAAAACTTCTGTAAAAGAATAAAAAAAATACCGGGAATTCGGCACAAAATTCCCGGGATTGAAAAAAGGGCGGGATTCCCGGAAATTCCGTCCCGGGAATTCCCGGGACATAAACCTTATGCATGACACAAAAAAATTAATAGAGATCTGACCATCGACTCTATATATTTCGGACACGCTGATTACAATTAGAGATGAGCGATCCGGTGATTTTTGAATAACGCTGCTACCAGTGATCGTGATTTTCAAATCACCGTTTTTTTAAACAGTGACCGTGATCACGGGTTTGTATAGAGATGGCGATTCGGCGATTTTTCAGTAACATTGTTCTCAGTGAATGTGATTTGCAAATCGTTGTTCTTTTAAACTGTGATCGTGATCACGGTTTTTCTATGGAAAAGACTTCGATTTTCTGATAAATAAATGAAATAATATTTATGGCGAGTTTTTAAGATGTCAGTTAAACTTGGTTTAGTTAAACCGAAAACGAATTTTGTCAGCCATTTCAAAGTTTATTAACAAAAATTTGCCGAAAAAACTTTTTCTCGAGTATAATTTATTTCTTTATTGAAATAAAACAAAATAAATCACATTTTAAAAGCAGTATTCCAGTTACAAACTGCGTTAAACTAAGTTTAAAGATAATCCACTTCCTCGGCCTTAAAAGAAAAATAGTTGCGACCGGTAACAAAGACATGATAGAAGGAAACATTTTATTCAGAAGAGTGTGAAAGCAAGTCACTCTTATTGAAAAAAAATATGTATTACTGTGCACAATGAAGTTTGCAAGAAAGAATAGTACAAAAATATTAAAAGAACGACATTCCGAGTAACTGCGACTTGAAATATTTGATCACTGCCGTTACAAGTGATTTATCAATAACTGTGATTAAATCACCGATATGAAAATATCGCTCATCTCTAATTACAATGGCGTTCTTTATTTTTTGATCTAAGGTACAGATTTTTCGCGAAATGTCTTTAAAGTTTAGCGGTTTTCCATTTAGTTTTTTATATACAAAAATTTTCAAATGCAGTCAATATCAATTTTTTGTGGTGTAATGTAGGCACAAGACCTGTATTCATATTTAAGCACCGTAAGTTGTTTTTCACGTGGTAAAATTTCACTCGAACTTTAAAGGCCTCAAATTGCAATTTAATTTATAAAAATTAACATTTTTTAATTTTATAACAAAGGCACAATCACAATAAATACAAAATGTCACTTTTTCACAAGAAAAATAATGGTCTTGTATAAAAAATTAAGTTGAAAACAAACTCGACACAATTTTCACGCGAAACTCATTGTCGTGAAAAATTTGTTTTTTTATATGGAGTATAACAGTTTTTTCACGTGAAACTCAAACAACTTACGGTGCTTTAGGGTTAACAATTGATGCCAAAACTTAATATTAAAACCACTGTTCGCGCTTTATATGGATTTTTACGGTTTTAGCGAATTGAATCGCTGAAAGCAAAATCGACCTTAATAAATGTAATGGCTTAGTAAAGAAGCAATTAAAAAATTAAAAATGTATTCATCTATAGCGGCCTATACGTTAAAATCGCAATTTTTCAAAAATTTTGTATGGCAGCATAGCTTTCCAAGCTGTCCCCAAAGTCCAACTTTTAATATAATATGCCGTCACCTCTAAAAACTGTTCTTGCGAAATTTCAAGCAAAACGGTATCCATTTGCCAAAGTTATCGCAATAAATACATTTATGTACTACAAATTTTGTTTCATTTTTACTTAAATTAGTATTAGTTTCTTTAGTACGAGACTAACCTTAGTAAAAAATGTATTTATTGCGATAACTTTTGCAAGTGGACTGTTTTGCTTGAAATTTCGCAAGAACAGTTTTTAGAGGTGACCACATATTATACTAAAAGTTGGACTTTTGGGACAACTTGGAAATCTATACAATTTTTAAACAAACAGATCATCTATCAGATGTCTACGAGAAAATTTAAACATATAAAATTGAAGTCTTTAATTCGTCCTGAGATTTTAAAGATAGGGATCTTGTTTGAAGATTTTGGCGGTTGATTCAATGGTGGCATTTCATCCATAGGTTGATCTTTAAAGGAGTTTGTCTGAAAAAAAGAAAATATGTAAATACATAAGGGGACAAAAAAAATTGTTGTTTTTCTTTTTAATTTCTGTTAACTCACCTTAACTGATTTTTTTTTTTTTTGTTGATTTTAAGTTTTTGTAGTTATCCTTTTATTGGTCTAAGAGACAAAAAATCGTATATATGTGTTCCTTCCTATTATTTTTTGGTGTACAATTTCTCTTATCTGCTTCTTCTATTTTTATTTTTTAATTTTTTTTAGGAGTTGTTTCAAATTTAACAATTTTAAACTTTATTGTATGAGCTGGAATTGAGCTTTACAAATGGATTAAAATAAAGCTTATTTCAAGTTAATTTTAAAGTACTTGAATTTTTGATTTTTCAGTACTACTTATTGGGTAATCAGTTGGCTGCGGTCGGATCTTTAGATCCTGTACTGGGAGCGTGCCGTACTAGGCAGTTTCTACATCCTTGAAGGACCTGCGAACAATATTGAAGGCCCTGCGAATATTCTTGAAGGTCCTCGCGAACATCCTGCAAGGTCCTTGTGAATATCCTTGAAGGTCCTTGCGAAAATCCGTGAAGGTCCTTGCGAATATTCTTGAAGGTTTTTGCGAACATCCTTGAAGGTCATGGCAATATACATACTTGAAAGTATAAGGAATTTTCGAACATCCTTTAAGGTCTGTTGATATCCTTAAAGATCCTGCGAACATCCTTGAAAATTCCTTGCACATCCTGTAAACTTCCTTGCACATCTTGCGAATATCCTTGTATGTCCTCCAAGGTTTTTTGACCTACAGAGACGTGCCGTCCTAGGTCGCTGTCCTCCCTTAGACGCAGTCAGGAAGAGGTCGCGCCGTTCCAAGTCATGACCCATAGATACTATATGAAGTCCCACGTGTGATACCATCCGAACTCTCTCTATCTCTTTTTGTCTAACTCATAATAGTTATAGTTTTTTTAATATTGTAAAATAATACGTTTTGTTTACAAATTGAAAACGCATGATCATGTTTCGAAGTATATTTCTGATTTTTTGGGATGCAGTCTTAAAAATTTTGTTCAAATTCGATTGATATTATTCTATCATAAGTAGGGAATGCAAAATCCCACACTTTTTGATTTCCCGGGAAAGCGGGAAATTTATTTTGAATTCCCGGGATCCCGCAAGGGAAGTAAATTAGAAAATATTTTTAATAATTTAAAAATTTTTATATAGAAAATATCTTAAAGACTTTAATTTTTAAGTTCGTGAAAAAGCTCAGGCCGTAAGTGGTTTTCTTGGAATTTTCGTATTGGGAAAGAATTAATTTTATATTAGAAATTATATGTCTAATTATATATTAAAAAAAATTAAATAAAAACTAATTTTTAGGCTAAAAAACTTGTCCGTCAAAAAAAAATAAAAAAGTTAATTACTAAATTGCTAAAATATATTTTTTAAGTTCCTTTTAGTGCCTGTTTTAAAAGCCACTTAAATGTACTTAAAATGTTCGAACATGTACACAAATTAATCAGTGTGTTCTTTTATTCAAAAATCTTACTATATTCATAGAAATAAATCTGTAAAAATAGCAGAAGTTATTAAAAATTAGTTAAAAATGATGCTGCAGAAGAAACTGCTGAAATTAGCAGATTTTTTTTAAATACTAGTAAAATAAGAACAGCAAAATTAAAACTGTTAAATTTACAGAATTTTAGTTATATATTAGTTAACTTTTAGTTAATTAAAAATAGCAAACTGTACTGTAAAATCTGCAGAAAATTTTGCTAAATATTATTGTAGTAGACTAAAAATAACAAAAATAACTGCTATAAATTGTTGGTTTTTAATTTTTATTTAAAAAATAAAAATTGTTTTTTTTTGATCTTTTTTATTGATAAATTTCTAATTAATTAACTGTTATATCTAAAAATTTTTTGCTATTTTTAAGCTAAATTTAGTTGAATGCAAATAGCAGTCTATTCTGCTAAAATCAGCAGAAATATTTGCTAAAAAATTGTAAACTGCTGTTTTCAAAGGGCTCGAATTTTATTTGCCTTAAAAAAAAACGGAAATAAAACTTCGAAAATTTAAAATTTTTTTGCTGATTTTAGCAGGTTAATTTGCCATTTTCAATTAACAAAAATTTAGCTCAAATATAACTAAAATTCTGTATATTTAACAGTTTTATGTTTGCTGTTCCTATATTACTAATATATAGCAAAAATAATCTGATAATTTAGCAGTTTTTTTCTGCAGCATCATTTTTAACTAATTTTTAGTAGTTTTAACTAAATTTTTTACGCTCTCTTTTTTATTAGTGTACTTTTACTACAATTGGAAATTTTTGTTTACTTTTTGAATTTTTCCAGTTGTGGTAAAAGTAGCAAATTTTGGTAAGTAAACAAAAAAGACTTGTGTAAAATTTTTACTATTTTCAAGAGGTAAAAAATTTTTCATATGAAAATTTGAGATAATTAACTTTATTGTTTTTTAAATAGCATTTTTTGAAATCCCGGGATTCCCGGTCCAAATTCCCGGGAATGCGGAAACTGAAAAATGCTGAATTTCCCGGGAATCCCGGGACTGGAAATCCCGGGATGCATTCCCTAATCATAAGGTAATACTCACTGATTGTCCAGAATATATACGAAGATATTTTATGTTAATAATATAATTTTGTAATCTATTAAAAATTATGTTATTCACGAACGATCTATTCATGTTCGTGTTGCAAAGGGTTGAAATTATTTACCCCATCCCTTTAGATCACTTGATCTATCTTTGAAAACGTGCAAACGTAAAGAATAAAGAATATGCTTCTGTCAATGACATTTAAGTGTCCAAATTTTCCTCTTGCAGATTTAACTCCTTTCTTGTATTGTTCAAAATACGAGGTTTTTACTTTAAATTCCTCAAATTTTATAATGAGGTTATTCACAGTTCATGCTCTTTTAAGTAAATTTGACAACTCTCTATGGGTTAAACATCAAAAATCATGCTACTTTACAGCGTGATAACGTTATCACTTAAACTGTGAATTCCTTCAATACAATACATATTATCGTATGTATATGTTATTTTTGTCATTTTTATCTTATACCTCTGCTTCATAAAGGTTTTTGTAAATTGTTTTCCTTCCGTTTAATAATAATGTACATAAATTTCATATATTAAAAAAATATATTTATATATCTAAGTAGAAAAAGAACGAAGTTCCTAAACTCTTTGCTTCTAAGTCAAATGTAAATAATATAAATATTATAAGAAACGAGTAAAACGGTTAAAGTCGGGCATGCCGACTATAGAATACCCTACACCAGTCTGGGTAAAAGCCAACTAATGTTTGGATTCGAAATTCGAATGGGTTAAAATGGGATTTGTGTCAAAATTTTCTATAATGTGAGTCTGCGCACCAAATTTCACTAAAATATCTTAATATTTGCGATCTGCAGTTTGTAACCAAGCCAATTTTGGGGGGACCCTTATATGGGCACTAGGTCTAAACATAGACCGATGTTCACCAAAATCAATAGGCTTCGTCCTTGGGCTGATATAAGTCGGTATACCAAATTTCATCAAAATATCTTAATATTTGCGACCTGCAGTTTGTAACCAAGCCAATTTTAGGGGGACCCTTATATGGGCACTAGGTCTAAATATGGACCGATGTTCACCAAAATCAATAGGCTTCGTCCTTGGGCCAACGTAGGTCTGTGTACCAAATTTCATCAATATATCTTAATATTTGCGACCTGCAGCGTATAAACCATATAATTTTAGTAGGACCCTTATATAGGCACTAGGTCTAAACAATGACCGATGTTCACCAAAATCAATAGGCTTCGTCCTTGGGCCGACATAAGTCGGTGTACCATATTTCATCAAAATATCTTAATATTTGCGACCTGCAGCGTATAAACAATATAATTTTGGTAGGACCCTTATATGGGCACTAGGTCTAAACATGGACCGATGTTCACCAAAATTAATAGGCGTCGTCCTTGGGCCGACGTAAGTCGGTGTACCAAGTTTCATATCTTAATATTTGCGACCTGTAGAGTGCGCACAAGAATGCATGAACAGACAGACAGACGGACGGACGGACAGACGGACATCGTTAAATCGAAATAAAAAAAAAATCTGAGCCGATCGGTATACTATAAGGTGGGTCTAGGACCAATATTTTTTGGTGTTACAAACATATAATACCCTGACCACATAGTGTAGGGTATAAAAAATTGAATTGAATTGAATATGTATATTTTTGCCATATTATTTCTACTTATTTTTATTTAACTACCTAATTTCGTCAAACACTTGGGTGAAGTGAAGGGAACTTTCAATGTAAATTGTTTTTGTAACAAAAACAATTTCTATAGAAATAACGCAACACTTCACCGAAGTGTTTTAGAAAATTACCCCCTAAGTTTCATAACATAATACATTTTGTCATATATATTTTTGCCATATTATTTTTAAATTTTTATTTTTTTGTAAAACTAATTTATATCACAAATTTTTTTATCTGATAGTTTATTTCAATTGCTGTTATATACAAATTAAGGTGCCTATTCCTACTTGTGACTCACTGTGACGGTTATAAGACTATTTTTAAGACTAAAAGCCACAACTTGCCATGCAAAATAACAATAAAATTCAAAAAGTTAAAATTTTATTTGTCAATGTTATGATTGTGTCGATACCAGGTCTTAATTTTTTTTAAGGCTTGTATTCAAAAAAATTTTTTGAATTTTATTAAAGTTTAAAAAAACAATTTAACATGCAAAAAAACAAAAATCGTTCAAATAGCCTCTAATAAGACAAAAAGTTTTTTTGAATAAACATGTAAGTTTTTAAACAAAAATTTGAATAAATGTAATTAATTGTGACTTTGCAACAACAAACACAGTCACAACTAAGAGTCTCAGACTTTTCGTAGGAATACACAAGTAATAGTTTTAAGTTTTAAGGGATATTATTAAAGAACTTGTAATATTTGTTAGTCTATTGACACTAGCCTAGTGGCTTCAAATTCAATAAAATATGCCATAAAATTTACAAATTACACACAAAGCAACAACAGAATTATTTCATTGTTGTTACTTTGTGTGTTATTTTCAAATTTCTTTGCACATTTTATTTCATTTGTAGACACTAGGTAAGGGCTCGATTTATTTGAATAATAAATAAAATAAAAAGAAAATACACATAACACAAATTCAACGGTTCGTTGTAATTCATAAGATCTGTGTTTATCATAGACAGAGTTGAATAGAACCAGCTGCGAAACTTTAAGAATTAAAGTTCAAAGCAAAAAACAGTAAAAACAAAAAAATAAAAAGGAACATTATTAGTTTTCGTTGATGTTAGCCTAGTTGAGTTGTTAACATACTATATTTGTTTTCACATTTAGCATAAGTAGATCATCATCAATGATTAACCCATCATGGCAAATGACACTGATGATGACTTTGTAGCGAAAGCCGAAAATACGTATTCTGTCTTGCTGGCCTTATCGAATTCTTTTAAAATTTTTTATTCTTTGTAATTTACTTGTGAAAATTGTATCATCTTTCTTTAATTTGAAAAATAATTTAAACAGAAAGTGATATTAATTTATTTATTTAAAAATCGGACTAAAAACATTCATTTTCAATGCCTATTTAATTTAATCGAGGCGACTTTTCAAATATTTAACCCTGAGGCGAAAACATAGACAATAGAACAGTAAAGGTGTGCAAAAAAAATAAAAATTTCGTAATACTTATTCCAATTATTACATATTGTAAATAATGCTTTTATTAATATTATGGCTGGGGAGCCAATGTGTTAGGTCATTGAATGTTGAATTTTTGAATCTTTATTATTAATGTTGTATAAACTATTTTGAATTTACATATAATGCTTTTGTATATTTAGAGTTGTAAGATTTCTACTCAGGAGTACTGCTATGTAATACATTTGGCCTGAATGGCTTTTAGTATTATAGATGAATTATAAATAAATAAAATAAATAAAAAAATACGTGTCTCTTCTTTCTTAATCTTATAACATAGCTGAATTGTATTAATATCAGAGGAACCTCATCGGTAATTCGGAAATAAACACAGGTTTCAATCGAGCGTTTCTCAAAATGATGATATGATAGAAAGATTTTGAAACAGATTTAGAAACAGTGAATCAAAAACCAAAATAGCTTGCAAACCACAATCAAAAATATCTCTGCATTATTTTGGTGTATTTAAAAAAGTGAAATGAATAAATGTAGCCCATACTACATTTATAAAAAATGTTTGATAGATTGCATAGCAAGATAAAAGTGGTTCTGAAATCATTATTTTATTTAATAATTACAGTGTACACCATTAAAAAGTGTAACACATATAAAATTAAGTAAGAGATAGAATTAAAAGTAAAACTATTTCTTGTTGCATTTTTGTTTCGAATTTATATTCTGTGTCATTTTACATATAAATTAATATCCTGATTAGGTACATTTATTTATTCTATTCAATTTACCCTCCAGATAAAATTTTTATTTTATTGTTTTTCCTTTGATACTTTTTCAAAACATTGCCTTTTTTATCGGCTATATAAAATTCTTGATAATTGATAATCGAATTGAATTTTCTTTAAAATTGAATCAATTCCTTTTCTTAAGTAATTCACTAAATTCATTCAACTGAACGCGTTCAACAAAAAACAAATTCAACGAGTTAATTTAATTGCTTTAAATCGTTTTATTAAATCAAGTGAATTAATTCCTTACTGAATTAATTCACCACTTAATTCGTTCAATTTCATTGTCGTTCAGTGATTTATTGTAAAAAAATACGTTCAATGAATTGAAAAAAAAAATACGTTCACTGAATTAAAAAAAAAAATTGGATTTTTACTAGAATTCGGAATGATCTAGGGGAAGAAAAATTTACGAGTTGGAAATATTTTTTCCATTAGGTGCATCAAAAAAAGTATGCTTTCAGAAAAATATAAATACTGAATATATTCTTAAGGAAACCAGTCAGTAACGTGAGACGAGCAAAAGTCAGTGAATTCGTTTTTGGGTCTCATGTATATATATAAAATGAATTTTATTATCTTATCAGTGTTCTAATTTATTTAAATTATATTTGAATTTAACAGTATTTTATTTAAAATGCCATCTAGATGTCAAACATAACATTGAACATTAGAAAATACTATCAAATGCCTCATTGTACTACTAATTGTAAAACTCATGTAATTGTTGTCAACTGTGTAATTCATATGTGTGAATATTTATTTGTCATCGATCAACATGTATAAAAGCTGGTGCATTGATCGATTTGAGTTAATTAGCCAGTGCAACGACCATATAGCCTAAAGACAAACCACCCGCCTCTTCTGCTGTTAAAAAGTCTCTTTAATTTTATATGCAAACTGGTTTTAAGAGAAACAGTTTTTAGTGTTTTTTTAATGTGTGTTTTTTAATAATAAGCAAAATTTTGTGCTAATTATACAAAACTAATGCATAATTATACAAAACTAATACATATCAAACAATACAAGCGCACTTTACAATTTAATTCAAATTGCTTAAAAACATTATTGGCCCTTACTATAAGAGTATTTTAAATTTAAAGTCGACTTTATTTTTAATCATTTAATTTTTTGTATGAAAACCCTACAAAAGTATTTGTATTTTCAACCATTTTGATTGGTTGAAAATAAATTAACCAATCAGAATGCTCCAAAAATAAACCAAGTCAAGGCATACTGCCGCCCAATATTTTAACAAAAGTCGACTTTAACTAAAATATACATTTGAAAAATTTAGATAGTAAGGTGAATAAAAATAATTAATTAAAAACACAACACTTTTCATGTTTGTTGTTATTTTACACTGAAACTCTCTTAAAACCAATTCAGCTTTTTAGATGAGAGCCGTGGATTAAAAAAAACGCTAAAAAATGTTTCTCTTAAAACCAGTTTGCATATAAAATTAAAGAGACTTTTTAACAGCAGAAGAGGTGGGTGGTTTGTCTTTAGGCTATATGGTCGTTGCTTTAACCAACAAGACTACTTAAGACAGCTGACGATAGGAACGGCTACGTAAGCTATCGCTCTGTGACATAACACAGACTAACAGTGGGAGCGTGAACTATCGTTCTGCTCAGTGACAATTCTCGCCGTGAGCTATCTCTCTGCTCTATCTTCGCCATGAGCTATCGATCTGCTCAATCTAGCCGTGGGCGTGAGCTTTCGCTCTGCTAAATTAATCGCCGTGAGCGTGAACTATCGTTCTGCTCTACCCCACTACAAAGTACTGGCGTTTGCTACGGTACCGAATCCTGCTGGCTATAAAAATAAATATTCGTGTCGTGTCAACGTATTAAGAACAATTAAATAATAAAGTTTATAACGTGTTATGAAAAAATGTTAAACTGCCTAGTGTTTTCTTCTCTTATCGAAATATAATTAGTTTGTAACGGATCCTGGGCACGCTGAGTATGCCCCAGCTTAGAAAGTGAAAACACGTCGTTACAAACGGCTGAATAATTTTCAAAATATTTTGAAAGCACTCCAATGTGTACTGAACGGCAGAAAACAGCTTCTGAATTCAAAGTACGTACAATAATTTTTTGTTTTTCAATACAGTGAACGTAATTTTTTCTTTTTTTTTCAATTCACTGCACGTAATTTTTGTATTTTTTTTAGTGAAAATTGAAAAAACAACGATTCGAAATCGATTTATAAAACTGAACCTGTTTATCAGTTAATTAATTCATTTAATTTTATAAAAATAACTATAGCATTTGAGTTAATTCGTAACAAAAGAAATCGAACGATATCTTAGAAGAGTGTTTTTCTTTTTTAAGCTGCTACTTTATATTAATTTATATTTTGTTCTTTTTATTATTATTATTGTTAATAATAATGAAATTTATACAATGATGTGCAATATAATAGAGCCATTCAAGTTTTTTTCTAATTTTATTCTCGTTGCCTTTATTTTTAAAGATCAATATAGTAGATAGATTCGCCCAAAAATGCGAGGAGATAGTTCAGAAAATTATGTAGAATTTTAACGTGACGTCTGTTTTTTTATTTTGTTGCTTGTTTTAAGTAGGCGTGGCTTTTAATGAAAAAAAAGCGATATCGACCTTCTATCAAACTACATAGTAAAATTTAGCGAGCACTGTATATGTATTTAATTATAATTTTATTTATTATAAGTATTTAGTAGTACAGGGCCAAAGAATGTATTACTGATAGGGTTTATGTCCCGGGAATTCCCGGGACGGTATTCCCGGGAATCCCGCCCTTTTTCGGATCCCGCAATCCCGGGAATTTTGTGCGGGATTTCCCGGGATTTTTTTTATTCTTTTACAGAAGTTTTAGCTTATATTATTGCAATTTTGGAAGCTTTATTTAAATTTAAATTTAAAGCATTATTTTTTTTAAATTAATTTGATCAAAAAATATTTAAAATTAAAAAAATACGATTTAAAATTTAATAAACTGAATTAGGCCAAATTGTTTTAGATGCCAGTTGAATTTGGTTTAGTTAAACCGAAAAAATTTTATCAGCCATTACCAAGCTTACCAACAAAAATTCTTGTATGTACTTCGGAAATTTTTTTTCTTTAAAATGATCTTTGTTCAAATAAAGAAATATTTGTATAGGCTGGTTTACACTATATTTTCGGAAAAATTCTGCAACCTTGCCTATATGTTTTGCATATGTACTAAAGTAAAATCGTACCGAAAATCTTATAGTGTAAACCAGCCTTATTCAACATTCCAACATCATTATTTCAGTTCCAAATACCTCCAAAAAACTCGACATTAAAATTAAAATATTTGTGATGTTTTATTATTTTCAATTGACAAGTATTTTGAGTTTCTTTTATTTAAAATAATTTAATTTTAAGTTCAATTGTTATTCCTTTATTTCAATTGTATTTTTTAAATATTATTTGTTTTCAAAATAATCCATCAGCTGCTTTTTAAAATTATTTTGGATTTTTTATATGTTAATTTAAAATGCAACTAAATACGAAAATTAAATAATTTATTTTTAAGTAGCTGTGGCATAAAAAATGTCTATTCAAGAAAACCAATTAAAGTTAAGGAACTATTTAATAATGTTATAGTGCCTTTTTTTATAAAACGATTTAGGCGAATTTGCCTAAAAATTTATGTGAAAAATAATCACTTTTAAACTTTTTTATAAAAATAATTCTAGACGGATACTTTTGAAAATCTGCATAGAAAGGTATATATAAAATATCTAGAAATAGAAATTTTTTGATTTCATATTTAAGAAATATTTTAGCAACAAATCGATCTTATTTCTGACTATAAAACTGGTCCGAAACAATTTTGCACCCATTAACAATTCCAATATATTCTGAAAAAGGGGTTGAAGATAAAATACCCGTTTAAACGGCGAATTAATATTTAATTAATGTATTTCTAAGAGTTTTTTAAAATTAAGACGGCCTTCCATATAAATATATTACCTAAATATTAATTCACGATTTAAATTGTTAAACGAATTGATCCAGAAAAAGTGGAAGACATGGATATTTTATATTTAGCCATCCTTTCAGAATATATTAAGTGCATTTTCTCATGGGTACAACCAAAGGATGAACTTTGTCGGACGGTGTTTGAACAGTAATCGAGTTTTTCAAGTGCAACATATGTCGAATTTATATATTTTCTAACGAGCGGGAATTCCCTGGATCCCGGGAAATTCTGAAAAAAATCCCGCTGTCCCGGGAAATGAAAAAGTCCGGGAAAAGAAAAACCCTAATTACTGATCTATGTCTTCAATATGTAGTCTTTTGTGAATTGATCCATTGAATTTATAGTCAGTCAAAAATAAACAGTGTTTTACACTTTTTAATGGTGTACTCTCGAATAAACCATAAAAGTACACAATGCCGTTAACGGTTACATATTTATTAAATTTTTCGCTAGCGTTTATAATACAAAAATATAAAATCGTAATATCATAATTTTTTAAAATAATTTAATCGTTAAAGATATAAGTGCTTATGCATAATAATTTGAAAACCTTATAAAACGTTTATAAAATGAATTTTGTATGAAAAATTTATTTTATAAGCCATTTACAAATTTAAAAAGTGATTAGGCATATGACCCATAATATATTATTGTTTATTTCGATATCGTTAATGATATCGTAATTTCCTCGAATGCTAACACAATAACGACAAACTTATCATCTAAATGACATTAATCGAATTGTACAAAATTGCAATTGCATCGAATTAGATCTAATTGGATACACTTGTATTGTATTATACACAATTCAAATTTGACAACATCAAATTTGATGTCGCATATCTAATTTAATATTATTTCATATTGCCCCATATTATTTTTTTATTTAAGAATCCCATAACTAATCTCAAAATGTGAACACAAAAAACTTGGAAATTTTTTTGACAGGCGCATCATCTAATAAGATTCTTTATTTCGTTAAATTGAAAATCAGATAATTTAGCTAGATAAAATTAAAATGTTGGTACCAAAACTCCAAATCAGAATGTAAAACAAATCAAAATGTAAAATATATATTTAAAAATTTTACATTACTCAACTCACCACAGATACTAAAGCATTTTTATTGAGATATTGACATTCCAAAGGCAACATGCCTAAATCACTATGTTTGGCCACCAATTTGCGTAAATCATTGACCATATCTGTGAATATGGGACGGGTGTCCTCATAATCCGAGATCTCTGTATTGAGCGAGCTGGTCGCTGGAAATGTTTTCATACTTTCGGCCAACATGGAAACCCACAATTCGGAATCTAAACCAGCAACCTCGATGACTTCTTCTAGTTCGGCTTTCCACTAGAAGAAGAAAAACATTGGTGACAATACAGATAAAAACAACAAACAAATAATAACAAATTTTATTTTATTGTTGGTTAAAAAGTACAGAGATCCCCCACACACAACTGGCGGGAAAATACAACAACACCCCAAAAAAAAGCAAATAAATATTCGTAAGCAAAATGATCTAATAAATCAAATTTGAAATAATTAAGCTAAATCACGAAATTTTTTAAAAATTCAATCTATTTCTTAGCCGATTAATATTTAGTAACATTAAACGTTAATTTATTATAAAATTAATAAACAATTAATTTTTTGCAGGGTATTTTTGTTATTGTATTTTTTTTTTTCACCATTCATATTTTTTATTATTTGTTTTTCCTATTTCACCAACGTTTTATGTTTTGTTGTTGTAATTGCATTGTGTGATGTTGGTAAAATGGTGAATTCGTTTTGTGTGTGTGTATGTGTGCGAAACTTGATTTTTTCACTATTTCACCAATATGTAGAAAAATTTTTTTTGTTACCTCTTCAACAAGACGACGAGGAATATGGAAAAAACTTAATAATAATTTTAATTTCACTTGTGTCTGAAGATCGGGAAAACATTCTTTAATGTTGCGCAACACTTCCTTGTTTAATTGGGAACATATTGAACCACTTATCCACGAATCATTTGAGGTTCCGAGTTTATTATGCAGCCACAGTGATGTGTCGCTGTCTCGCGTCGTCATTTTTTCTTCACCGTTTTTTCTATTGTTCTTTATAAAACGAATTAATTAATAGGATATATGTTAAAAATGGCGTCTAGCGTCACTGCTGATAGCTTTGTAATTCTAATTATTTGTAGAAAAATTATGTTTTATTTTTCTTCTACTTTTTGTTCGTCGTCTCTCTTTGCATGACGTTTTTTTTTTTTTGGCAAAGATAAGAAAATACGACAAATATTCACCACACCTAGCGTAGTTGTAAAATATGGTAGGATTGTAATAGATTACACCAACTCTGGATTGTGGTGAACTTCTATAGAGTTGTAATTTTTAGTTTACGAACCCACATCTACACAGAAAAAAATCCAGGACCCACAACTAGAAGTTTTCGTTTTTTTTTTAAGTTTACGATTTGAAATTTGTAAATCCAGGACAATGTTTATCGTAAATTATGTTAAGAGTAACCTCTTAACACCAAAACTATAAGTTTTCGTTTTTTTAAGTTTACGATTTGAAATTTATATGGGATTTGACAATCGAAAACACAATAAATTTGAAAACTACTAGTTTTGCGTTCAGCATGAATGAGACATAAACTAGTACACATCTGATTCAAAATGATTATTTTGAGAACTAGTTCTGTAATAACCACACCGATAAAATTATGTAGTTACGTAGTTAACAAAATCTATAGTTGAATTGAAATAAATCGAAAGCAACTATTAAGGCACATCTACACGAGAGAGAAAAGTATTTTTTTTATAAAGTTATTTTTGTTAGTTGTTAAAACAATTTTTCGTTTAATTTCGTTGGATTTTAAATATTTTTGTTTAGTTTATATTAGTTGTTATTGACAGATTCCAAGTTTGCAAGTATAAATCAGAAACTTATACAATTCTGATTTTTCATAAAAGCATAATAACTGGAGAACTTTTTGGAATTTTTACTTCAAATTTTAAACAGGCTGAAGTAATTACAAATATGTTTGTAATCGAAAGAAACAAAAATTTTTTTTTTATTTAAATATGCTTTTCTAATACCAAAAGAATTAACTGTAAAAAATCGGTAATTTTTACTCATTTTATAAGTTGTTTTAAAATGTTATTTTTAATGCATTTGTTAGTTATTTTTTAACAGTTAAAAATAACAACAAGTTTAGTTATTTTAAAGGTAAATAACTTTTGTTTATTGTAAATAATTGTGTCTATAATTGTGTCTCTTGTAGTTTTTAACTTGTCAAAACGAATACAAAAAACAAGCAAAATATAGTTTTGTACAAAATCTAGGTGGTTTTTGTTCAAGTATAAATGTAGTATAAAACTAATAACAATGAAAATTAAGGGAGTAATTTTATAAAACACTTCGGTGAAATGTTGCGTTATTCTATAGAAATTGTTTTTGTTACAAAAACAATTTACATTGAAAGTTTCCTTCACCCAAGTGTTTTACGAAATTAGGTACTAAAAGTTTTTGTTAATAACATATGATCCGTTTTTGTTTATCTATAACCGCAGATTTTCTGCCCCGTCCCGTTAGGGTACGTTACGTCTACGCACTAGAGTTGTGAATTTTCGATACTTTTTGAGTACTCAATACTACTCAATACTTTTCAATTGAGTACTCGATACTACTCAATACTTTTAACTGTTTTTTTGAATTTAAAAATAAAAATGTTACGAGTTCGTATTTATAAGGAAAAATAATAACAATTCACATACACGTGTTAAATAACTATTGTTGCTTACATTTTCATAAATTTAAAACATTTTAAATAAATTAATTATATAATTTTTCCCAAAAATTCATTTCAAATTTCCTTGTTTCACAAATAGAGTTGTATTTCCAGAGTTGTATTTTTAAAGTAGTATTTTTAGAATTGTATTTTCATACGAAAAATACACATTTCTACGGAAAATTGCATCTTTAAAAGTATTGAGTAGTACCGTTTTAGTATTGAGTACTCAAAAAAACAGGCAGTATTGAGTACTCAGTACCGGAATACTCAATACTTTTACAACTCTACTACGTACAGCTAACGAGCCCTACAGTCCGGAGTAGGTGTATATGAGCGGCGTAACAACAGATATACAAGTCGAGTGGCGCTGCAAAAAACGCCGTTTTTAACAAAAATCGTCGTGTTCGGAACAAATAATCCGGTACTTTTTTTTACCGGAGTTTGCCTTTAGGGTAGAGTTGTAAAAGTATTGAGTATTCCGGTACTGAGTACTCAATACTGACTGTTTTTTGAAACTCAATACTAAAACGGTACTACTCAATACTTTTAAAGATGGAATTTTCCGTAGAAATGTGTATTTTTCGTATGAAAAGACAACTCTAAAAATAGTAACCTAGAAATACAACTCTATTTTTGAAGCAAAGAAATTTGTAACGAATTTTTAGGAAAAATTATTTAATTAATTTATTTAAAATGTTTTAAATTAATTAAAATGAAAGTAACAATAATTATTTGATATTTTTTGTTCCCTACTCAATGCTCCTCCGTGTATTCTCCGCTTAACATTTTTATTTTTAAATTAAAAAAAAAAACGTTAAAAGTATTGAGTAGTATCGAGTACTCAATTAAAAAGTATTTAGTATTGAGTACTCAAAAAGTATCGAAATTTCACAACTCTACTTTACCTAGTGTCTTGACATGCAATAAAATGATAGCAAGCAATTGTCAAAATGCTCTCATCTCAAGTGAAGACACTCAATTTCAATTTTATTGCAATATCATGATATCGCTGACATGCCATCGGATCTTGCAATGATGCCAGAGGTCAAATGTCACTTTAGTTTTCATTTTAATTTTGTAATAGAAAATCAACAAAAAAATTGGTAAAAAGGAATGGAAAAGTGGTTAGTATTTTATTATTTGTCGGTAAACATTAATGTTTCATATAATTTGGTGTTTTTCGAAGAAAAATCTATGATATTTCTTATCCATGAAATGGTCAAGTGTTCTCCACCACTCTGCAATTGATATCATTTTGACTACTGTTTCCAATTATTCGACATAGGCGGTTAACCGGTTATTGCATTATTAGAAAAATCACTAAAACTGATTAACCGGTTATTCGGGTCGGTTATTCGAGAAAATCGGCGATTAATCGATTAATCGTTTAAAATAAAATTAATGTATTTCCTTAACTTTTTACCAACAAAAACACTAACAGCTTCCTGTTTTTTGTTAAATACCAACATGACACATGAACACGATGTATTTAAAAAAAAAAATTCAAATTAAAAAAGCACATCTACACTAGAGATAACACAAAAATCACATCTAATTAGCTCTATTTTGAATGAGTTTAGCTATTTTGGAGTGTTTTTGCTCCATCTCTAGCAGTTTTCTCTCGCGTGTAAACGTACCTTAAGGTAGAAAAGTTTCGGAATCTGAGATTATCTAAATTGAAACATTTCTTATACTAATAGAAAAATTTATGTAAAATATAGCTGAAGCTATTAAAAATTAGATAAAAATGGAAAAAAAAACTACTGAAACTAGGAGATTTTTTTCTAAATATTAGAAGTTAAAAATAGCATAACTCAAGGTAGATTTTTTACTTCTTATGAAATTTTTTTTTTAATATGTAAAACTTTGGACACAAAATTTCTTTGAATGCAAATTTAATCAATACAGTAGACGCTCGCAAATTAGAGCTTTCAGTAATTTGAACGTCCAGAAATTAGAATCTATGTTTGCAATACATTAAACGCTCTGAAATTCGAATTTAAAATTCTAATTTCTGAGCATTTTTTTTTTTTTTTTTGGTTATTTGAATACACAGGAAATCCCCAATTTATTTTTATTCTGTTTGAATAAAGTAAAACTAAAAAGGGGAATCACCAAATTATATATGTTTTTGCCTATTTGTTTTTTTTGTCGCATTTATGTACATTTTTGGCTAGTTTATTTGTGAAATTTGATACGCGTGTACATATTATTTGGCAGTCTCTATTAAATAGTGAAAGTGTATCATTTAAAATGTTAAATAAACGTAAAAAAAACACGTTATCATTGGAAACGAAACGAAAAAAACGTCCAGAAATTAGAATAATTCAGAAATTAGAATTGCCTCAAAAACAAAGCGGTTCTAATTTGCGAGCGTCTACTGTACTACAATAAATATAATATTGCATTTAAAAAAATTATTATCCAAAGTTATTCCTCCTCCCCTGAAGAAATAAAAAAAAAATTAGTTACATTTGAGTAAAATATTAGTTACATGAAAATTCCAATTTACTGTAGAAAAATTTGGAAAAAAAATTTTCTGAATAGTAGAGTTAGTAGACTAAAGAATATCATAAACAATTGTTAAATTTCTCAGTCTTTCTCCCGTTTTTAAGGGCCATTGACAATAAACAAAATTATCCAAAGTTTGAGCTAACATTCCCTTCTGTATTTATGTATTTACTAAAATTTAAAATTTTTCCAAATGTATTTCAGAAATTTCTATTTTTATTTTAAAAGCATTTTTTCAAACATACATGCTTTCTCTTTCTCTTAAGTCTCATAATTCCTATAAAGTTTTCATTATGAAAGAGAAAACATGTATGTTTCTGAAATACATTTGGAAAAATTTTAAATGCAATTGGAATTTTATTAAATACATTTGGAAAATTTTGGAATACAAATAGAGTCTTTTTAAATACATTTGGAAATTTCTGAAATACATTTGGAGAATTTTGAAATACAAATGGAATTATTTTGAATGCAATTTTACAATTCTGAAATACAGATTTAAAATTTTTAAATGCAAGTGAATAATTTTGAAGTGTTTTTGAACAATTTTAAAATACAAATATAATTTTCTTTAATACAAATAAAATATATTTGTAATTTTGAAATACATTTTGAAAATTTTAAAATACATTTTGGACAATTTTGAAATGCAATTGGACAAATATCAACGCTTTTTAGACAATTTTAATTTTTTAGACAGATTTTTGGATAATTCTAAAACATTTTTCAACAATTTTAAGTGATTTTTGGACAATTTTAAAACATTTTTGGAAGAATTTAAAACATTTTTGGATAATTTTGAAACATTTTAGACAATTTTGAAACCTTTTTGGACAATTTTAAAATATATTTAGATAATTTTAAAACATTTTTAAACAATTTTGAAATAAAACTGAACATGGTGTAGTTTGACATGTTGTAGAATTGATGTGGTTTTGAATCGATTATACTTTCTTTGGAGATGTGAGAAAAGGTAGAGTTTCTACAGAATTAAGATATCAGTTGACAGTTGTGGGACACATATTTGAAAAAATGCAACCTTACCTTGAAGGACATGGAAAGAGAATTTACATTAGCTTTAATTTTTAAAAGAATAGAATCAAAAATCGCCTACTGTATTGATTAAAGCCTATAGAGCACTTCGACGCTGATCCAGCCAGACACTTCGTGTATTTTGGGTAGTTTTAGAAACACCTTTATTTTGCTTTAAAAAGGTATCTAAAGGCTTAACAACCTCTTTCACTCAATTTTAAAAGAATTTGATGGTATTTTAGTAATTTTATGTTTATTCTAAGCTTTTCTTGTAATTTTTTAGCCAAAGTTAAGAAAATTATAAAGTTTTGGGGAAAAAATAAGGGAAAAATTCCATATTAAAATTGTAACCGGTTAATCGACCTGTTTTAACCGATTATTCGGATCGAATAATTATTTGAGTTTTAAATTATTTGTTTCGACATTAACCGAAATAGAGGCGATTAATCGAGGAATCGGTTAATCGATTAACCGAATTGGAAACACTAATTTTGACGTTTCGGTGCAATGGTTTCGGCATTTTATATCATATAATTTATTGCATTTGAAGACACCGGGTTACCTAGTGTCTTCAAATGCAATGAAATGTGCAAAGAAATTTGAAAATAACACACAAAACAAGAACAACGAAAATAATTTTGTTGTTGCTTTGTGTGTTATTTTCAAATTTCTTTGCACATTTCATTGCATTTGAAGACACTAGGTTAGGGCCTATGCTCTAGAGTTGTAAAAGTATAGAGTATTCCGGTACTGAGTACTCAATACTGCCTGTTTTTTTGAGTACTCAATACTAAAACGGTACTACTCAATAATTTTAAAGATGCAATTTTCCGTAGAAATGTGTATTTTTCGTATGAAAATACAACCCTAAAAGTAGTACTCTAAAAATACAACTCTGAAAATAAATTTGGGAAAAATTATTTAATTTATATAAAATGTTTTAAATTAATTAAAATGTAAGTAACAACAATTATTTAACACGTACATACATATATGTGAATTGTTATTTTTTGTAATAAATCCGAATTCATAACATTTTTATTTTTAAATTAAAAAAAATCGTTAAAATTATTGAGTAGTATCGATATTGAAAAGTATTGAGTACTCAAAAAGTATCGAAATTTCACAACTCTACTATGGTCCTAAAGCTGCCTACACACTAGGGAACATACTTAAAAAAAGAGAGCATTTTTTGTGAATGTGTGAGTGCGTTTGTGTGTGTGTGAGTGTTGAGAGCGTGCATTTCGTGTTTACAAAATTTTTTGATATTTTTTGTTCCCTCAACCATGTTCCCTAGTGTGTAGGCAGCTTAACAAGTTATTTTTATATACCCTAAAACTATAATCTTAAAAAAAAGTAATTTAATCTGTATCTCTGGTTGAAGTTTTTCGTCCAAATTCCATGGATAGTCAATACTATCAGTCAACAATGGATACAAAAGGAAGGAGAGTTTCTACATCCGCCAAATTTTTAATATTTGCTACGGGTGGTGCCGCAGTAGGCTTATCAGTTGTTTGTTATTCCTTTGTTGCTCCTGCATTCCGTCGAATTTGTTTACCGTTTGTTCCTGCTACCACAGAACAAGTATCGAATGTTTTGCATTTCCTGCCTCGTAATACACCTAAACGTTTACTTGATATTGGTTCCGGAGATGGCAGAATTGTTCTGGGTATGTTAAAATTGTTTTTGGTTAAGTTTACATAATTAGTTGGTTTTTGTTATAGCCACGGCTAAACATGGTTTTCAATCAGATGGCGTAGAACTTAATCCCTGGCTTGTGTGGTGGTCTCGTTTGGCTGCTTTACGTGAGGGTGTTGGCTCGAAAACTAGATTTTTTCGCAAAGATTTATGGAAATATGATTTAAAGCCATATGATTATATGGTAATATTTGGAGTGGAACAAATGGTAAGTGATGAATGGAAAGAAATTGTAATCTGAGAGCTTCCCATTTTTTTATTTAAAAATTGTTTAGCAATATTTTCCTTTGAATATGGCATTTTTTTTTTGAAAATATAGGGTAGAGGGGGAACCTTCGCCAGTGGGGCACATACACTTTTCCCATTTTTCTCCGCTGTTAAGGGAGATAAAAAATTGCAAAAAATATATTTTGTGCATTTTTCAATTACCGCAGACAGACGTGTTTTTGTGTGTTTTTGGGGTGCCAAAAAATAATTGAAAGCAATTACGTTTTGCAATAACTTTATTTTAAATTATTTCAGTCATTAAAAGATTGACTTTGCCGTATTACCATTTTTTTTTTTTGAAATTGTATCTAGATTTTTTGGCGAATATCGCCTAAGTTTGGGGCTGTTACACCGATTTGGGTTACTTTGAAAATCATTAAAAAGTAATAAAAAATATGCAAATAATTAGAATAAAAATCATAGAGATTAAAGCCAAGATATGTAGATCTTCAATTTGAAAGTAATTTTTGAAAAATAATTAGGGGTTAAGAAATGACAGTGCTTTGAAAAAAAAGTGGCGAAGGATCCCCCCTCTATCCTACTTACGTTTTATAAAATAAAATACCATTAACCCACATTAACACAATGTCCTGTTAGCTACCAACTGGGACTTTAACTAACACATTTGTTGTTGTTTACCACGTAAATATTACTTTAGATTAAATTTTAACGGGTTATTGTGTTATCCGGCCTAAGCAGTTTGCGTTAGATTGTAATATGTATTTCCGGATGATTAATAAAAAAGATGCCAAGATTCTTAAATGAATTTGAAGCTAAAATTTAAATCACAAATGCGTAGCTTGGGTATATTTATAATGATATCCTTATTACATGTGAATTTGTAAAATGTAAAAGTTCTTTCCTGTTTACTCTTTTATTTGTTAAAATCAATGTTGGTTATAGAAACGAATAACGGTATTTTTCGTTTGTTTCGGTAGCCGTAAGATTTAAGACGGTTTCGGTAACGGGATACCGTTATCGAAATAGCAATACCGATATTATAAATTACGTTAATACACAAAAACAAGTGAAAACTTAGGATCTCGTACGCAGAGCTTTAAAGAGCATATTTGGACGGTTGTCAAAAATTCAAATTGCGATATTTTTAATTTTATTTTTTTATTTAAAAAATGTTATCGCAGTCTTTTCAAAAATTATTAGTTTTACTATTCACTATTGGCTTTTTAAAAAAACCAAAATCATTCTATGGGCGAAAAAATTTATTACCTTTCTAACAGTCATAAAAATCCAAAATCGGTGGTAATTGCAATTCGCTCATTGTAGGGTTAAAATGGGATAAATTATGAAAATCGTAAAAAAGTTAAATACTTTTTTTCAAAAACTTTAAATGTTATTTCTTAGCTCTATAAATATTCAGATATAAATTTTTGTCTCTGTTGGATTATGCTACCCTTAGTCCCAGGTATAGCCAAAGATGGGATTTATTTTTTTTTGTAAATTTCCAAAATTCTAGTTCCGAGTTTTTTAAAATTTTGTTCAACAAAATACAAATACGCATAATTTTTTTAAACTACACAGATAATAATTCTACTGAAAATTACACAATCCCCCTTTTAACTTAGTAGTGACAGCGTTTTAAATTTAACCCTCTAATGCCTAAGGCCGCCAAAAAGCGTCTTCAGATCTTAAACAGTTTTTAGCTAACAATTTTCAAGCTAGAAGGGCGTGAAGTAAAAATTAAAAAAAATTTTAAAAATTAACGGTAGTTGTTAAAATTTAGATAGAGAATAGCCCCTCTGCTGGCTTTAGCAAATTTTATTCTTTTTATTCTCTGTAATTTACTTGTAAAAATTTTATCTTTAATTTAAAAGAAAATGGAATATATGATCTCAAATCAAACGAAAAATATCCATTTAAATTAAATTTTAATAAATATAATGATATTTGAACGCTACATGGATTTATTGGGGAAAAATAAATACAAGGGAAAAAGAGGAATATTTGTATTTATTTATTTAATTGATTCCATTTCCTGTACAACAAGACTGAGTCTTATATTTATATATATTTATAGTACAGGAGCATATTACGTTACAAAAAATTATTTTCATATTATTAATTATTTATAAATTATTAACATAACAAACTTATTACAAATATAACAAAATTGATAATCAAAACGAGAAAAAAAAATATTTGTATCTTTTTTATTTTTGAATATTTAAAATTATTTTTTTAATTATTTAATTAAATTAGGATTTTATTTGTTTTTAACGCTGTTATTCAAAAAAAATTCTTAATTTAGCTTTAAAACATGAATTTGCTAAAGCATTCATTATCTCTATTAAACCTTTATTAAAAAATTGTATTCAAAAACATACAATAAAAGTTTATTAATTTTGTTTTTAATTCTGGCAACATTTTGTATATTCTCTCTTTTTATTGTTAGTGATACATGCATTTTTTGAACGATTGACTCGGTAATTGTAGGTAAATATATTGTTTTGTAAATTAAAAGGTTTTATTACAAACCAACACATATTAGAAAACGATTTTTAAACATTATTGAGCAGTAATAATGGGAACAAATTGTGTTAAAGCATTTTTTATATTACGAATACTGAAAGTATTCGAATATCGAGTATGGTTTTATTATAAATGCATCACTATTTTATTGAATTTCTTTTTATTTTCATGCAAATTTGGGTAAATTTTCGAAAAAAAGAGTTTAGTCTTGGAATTTTTGCAGTTTTTTTTGTTTCGGTTGGATCAGTGTTGCCACTAGTAAAGCAAAAAATTACACAGCTGTAGATCAAAAATTATCCAAAACCGTATGAAAATACACAAAAAATATATTTTTCATATTACTTCAAAATAAACTCTCCTGGGTACAGTTGAGAACTGATATGAAATTTCACAATGGAAGTTTTGGATGGCCGAAACTGCAAGAGCTATGCCATTCGACTCCAAAGCAGAGCTTTAAAGAATTAATTCCTTAATTCAATTTTTTAATTCTGAATTAATAATTCGATGAATTAATTCACTAAGCACCATATATTGAATGGAATTAATTCATATTTGCTTTCGTTCGATTTATTTTGTTACGAATTAATTCAATTGATATAGTTCTTTTTATTAAATCAAATGAATTAATTCACTGGTGAACGCGTTCAATTTTATAAATCGAACGGAAAAAAAAATGAATTAATTCCTTACTGAATTAATTCACCACTGAATTAGTTCAATTTCATGTTCGTTCAGTGAATTAAAAAAAATAAAATTACGTCCAGTGAATTAAAAAAAATAAAATTACGTTCAGTGAATTAAAAAAAAAATAAAATTACGTTCAGTGAATTAAAGCCTGTTTTCTGCCGTTCAGTAGAAGAAAACATTTATTTACAAATACAATTTGCAACTAAGCAATTTTACAGCGTTCGCTAGTAAAAATAAACAAATTACATATACATATATATTAAGTGTTAGAGAAATCCGATGCACTTTATCAACCTACATGATTAAAAAATAAAGCCTTTTACTACTAAAAATAAAAACTTTACAGATATAGATGAATTTGGAAAAATATAACTATTAATTTTGAAAACTTATGCTTCCCAGTAAAATGCAGATGCTTGACTATGACGTATTTCATTTATACGTTTTTACAATACAATGTTTTCTTCTACTGAACGGCAGAAGACAGGATCTGAATTCAGCGAACGTAATTTTTGTTTTTCGATTAAATGAACGTAATTTTTTTTTCAATTCAGTGAACGTATTTTTTTTTCTTTTTTAATTCACTGAACGTAATTTAATTTTTTTTAATTCACTGAACGTAATTTTATTTTTTTTAATTCACTGAACGAAAATGAAATTGAACGGATTCTGTGGTGAATTAATTCAGTAAGGAATTAATTCACTTTTTTCTGTTCGATTTATAAAACTGACCGCGTTCACCAGTGAATTAATTCATTTGATTTAATAAAGAGAACTATTGCAATGAAATTAATTCTTTGAATTTATTGTTTGATGAACGCGTTCAGTTGAACGAATTCAGTGAATTACTTAAGAAAAGGAATTCATTCAATTCTAGAGAAAATTGAATTCGATTGGTAGTGAACTCGTTTAAAAAAGAATTAATTCTTCAAAGCTCTGCTCCAAAGTTTTGCAATTTTTCTATTTACAAACCGATTTTTAAAGACGTAACATTTCTATCATCTACAAAGTGCAAAAGTTATTTGCATTTTAAAACTAAAATTTAGCATTTTTACTATAACCTGTTCCGTGTTTTTGCCTTCTGCAAAAGCATAGCCAGGCCAATTTTCAGAAAATATTATAACAAATTATTCTATTAACTGAATGCAATATCTTTTTCAGGATTAAAATATCGTGCTTTTAAATTTGAATATTACAAAAATGGTATTTTATCCATATTAAGTTTCTTTCAGAACAAAGTATTTATGTTTTTCAGAAAGGCAACTTCTTTCAGATGCACTGCATGCAAAAATATTACTTACTTGCTAATTATTCTCTCATATTCCTCAAAATTTAAAGGTTTATATTTAAATTAAACCAATTTTTTTCTGAGTTCAAAACTGGAATTAGAAGAAAAGCTGGAATAGATCCTCCATGGCGTCCGTAATGTGATGGCATAAGCCCTGTCCAACCCTAGCTTTAAATGTCGGCAAGACAGGAACAATTTTAAAAATATTTATATTCGTATTTGTAAAATTTTGAAATTTCTTTGCAGTATGTGTATCAACAAATTTTCTTTTAAAAAATAAAAATATAAATTTTTTTCAAAAATTTCATACGATTCTGTTGAAATCTGAAACATGTTGAATTTACAGGAATTCTAAAATATTCTGATTCTGCTCCACCTCGCTGCGTTAGCAAAATTTTTGTCTGGTCAAAGTCCAGTATCATGATAACTACAGCAAACAAATTTTCAGACATTAGAAAGTCTCAATCATAACAAACTCAAACTTTCCCATTCTTTCGCTGAATTTTTAAATGTTCTTGCAAACCAAGAGAATTTTTAAAAGAAGCTTGACAATTATTTTCGCAAAAAATAAACAAAAGGCGGTGCTCTAAACAAAACAAAAAAACATAACACCATTTCTGATTTCTTCGAAATTGGGTTTAGTGTTGAAAAAATCTACAAAAGTAATTCACCAGAAACTGGAGATTTGTGGTAAATGTTTCACTGACAAACTCGTTTCGTCTAAATATCGACTAATTTTTATTAATTTATTAAAAAGCTCCGGGACTTTTAAAAATTTACGGAAATTTCTATAAAAAGTGAAATTACACAAAAACTACACAAAAATGTCATTATTCAAAAATTATCCAACGAATGTGTAAACAGTCCCGTTTTTGAATAATTATTCAAAAAGTGGCAACACTGGGTTGGATACAAAATGTTGCATTCCATCTATTCTAAGGTGGATGACTCTTCAACAATTCATTTAATCATTGTAAATTCACGTTTTTTAGTTTTTTACAGTGGTTTTCTTTTTCCAAACTTTATCAAACAGATATTTTAGGCTATACCCTGCTTTAAGCGTTTAATAAATTTTTCTTTATTAATCATTTGTGAATATTCTTTTTGCCAAATTAGCTTAAAAATCTGTAAGTAGGCTATTTTAAAAGTTTTTGAATAACACAGTTAATATTTACATGGTTTTTAACAAAAAACTTTTTGTCTAATTGAACCATTTTTGTTGTTGTTTTGCATGGTCATTTGTTTTATTAAACTGTAATAAATTTCAAAAAAATTTTTTGACTACAAGCCTATGCTTTATTTATTAGTATTTTTTTAGAGAGCCATATTTGGCCCTAAGGGCTTGGTTTGAAATTATATAATAAAAAAACTATTTGTATACAAATTTGTAACGCAAAACTTTACATAAGTAATTTACAAAAATAAAATATTCCGAAACTTTTTATTATTTTGAAAATAAATTTTTATTTATCAATTTTTTTATTTATTAAAAAAAAAGCTTCGGATATGTTGTAGAGAAAAAATAAAAGGACACGTATTTTTTTAGCTGCCCAATCTCACATTTAGGGGTTAAACAATTGGGTCCAAAATGGCCCAATTTTCCGTTTTTTTTAGTTTATTCCATATTTGTTCCAAAGTAACTATAGAAGAATTTGGTGTCAAACAATAGGTATTTGAGAGACCTATTTATCAGTGTATAAAACATGCTTAAACATGATTATTTGTTTATGACATAAAACAAAACAACAAAATTTTAGGTGGATTTTTATGGGGATGCATACAGGGTTAAGGGTCAAATTCACATCCAATTAGTCCTTATAATATTTAAGTGAGAGGGTGTTTCATTTTTTTCGATATTAGGTCTACTTCAGGTTTGAGATGAATTTTCCCGAAATTCTATATTTTTAATGATTTGGGAAGCTCTGACTACTTAACATAGGTAATATGGGTATCGTTTACGTAGGAGAGGGTGAGAACATTATTACTTAAAAAATATTGGCTGATTTTTAAATTTGTAATGCAAAATGCATAGACATTTCATAAAATTGTTTTTATTTCGTTGATTCCTATAACAGTCTTACAAATCAAATTTGTTTTCGTTTTATATATTAATTTGATTTATAAGACTGTTTTATAAATCAACAAAATGCATTTGGCTATTTGTCTTTAAAAAAAAAGGATTATTTTAACTTTAGAGCATTTCTTTTTTATTTTCAGATGAAAGATTTAGAAACAAAATTGATTGCTGAAGCACCCAATTCAAAAGTAATAGCCTGTCGTTTCCCATTGCCCAATTTAAAGCCTTTAAAGACAATTGATGAAGGAGTCAATACAACATGGTTTTATGATCTTAGTAAGACAGAACAGATCAGAACAACAAGTAACAGTAGATAATAAAATATACAAATTTGTTTAGTTTTATAGTTTTTATTTTTTTGAAAAAATAATAAAATAAAAAAATAATTTAAATGCATTTTTTTTTTGTTGGCGACCGATTAAAAATACATTGCGAAAATCGTTTATATATATAATATAAAAAGTTGTGTCCTAAGATAAGAACACTAATATCTAATAAAATCTAGATTTGAAAAAGTGTTTGTGAAGCAACTTTTTTCAGAAATAATACACAAGACAGATACAAGATAAAGTTAAGAGTGACTGAATAAAATACGCACGGTTACAGGTATGAGGGGGGAGGGTTAATTAAATTACATAAAAAATTAAGCTTTTATTATGAACTGCTAAAAAATGAAGCTATTTGTTTTGTTTTGCTTTAGTGCAAATGTGTTTGTGTTGTAAAACAGAAGAGATTCTCCGTCATTTTTTGTGTTTGTTTGCTTTAAGACCAATTTTATCTTATATACTATTTATTTTTTGTTTTTAAGCATAGGCAACGTTGTTGTCGCTAAAAACGCCGACCAAAATATGTAAAATTTTCTCTTTCTTCACGATAAATTTCGCCGAAGCCCAGTTTCATATAATATTGTAACAAAGGACAACTATGATCCATAGCTGGTAAGCGGACATGTACACCAAAACAACCATTTGCTCGTAGGGTGGCCAACAATACGGTTATCAAACGTTTTCCTACTCCATAATCTGGCGTAAGGCAATTCTCTAAAACTGCCGAAGTCATAACAGCTGGATACGAACTAGAAACTTCAGGAGGATGCTGGGCTTCATAATTTATATGATATCCATTAATCATTGTACCAAGCATATTATTAACAATTTTTGATTTAGTGAATTCATTTTGTTGTTCTAGTAAGCTCTGTGGATATTTTTCTAGCATTTCTGGTAGCCAACACATGGCTGAATCACGGGAATATCTATTGCAATCCAAAGCAGCTGCGGCATAGCCTACAATTTTGCCTGAATTATCTGTGGCTACAATACAAAATTCGGGATGTATGGTAATAAATGGTGCTATTAAATAGTCGGGTATAAGATTTTTTATTTTTTCAGTCAATTCCAATTGAGCTTCATTGTCAGCGGCCGGTTCAGTTAATGATAAAAATCCTTGTATACAAACTTGATAAATCATCGGCTCATCCAATATAGTAAAAGGACGCATATCATACCAATCGGTAGTTGGTAATTCGGGCAATTTATATAAAAACAAATCATTGCCTTGATCCACTGGCATAAGACGTTGCAAATCAGCTATAAGGCCACCACGAAAAACCCAGGGTTCTTGATCACCAGACATAAAGGCTTCTTTCCAGCCTTTGCTAAACCCTTAAAAGAAAACGTTATCCATTTTTAGTACTCAATACATACAAAACTCAATACATAATAGAAAGGTCGAGCTCGAAAAAATATTCGATTCTGAAGTTGTATTACTGCAAAAAAAAAAGAGCAAAAGTTGTGGGAAAAGTTTCCAAAATAGGAGAAAAATAAAATTTAAAAAACCGGTTAACGTATTCCGTTCTCGGTAGGCGATCAAAGTTTCCGAGTTTAGAAAAATCACATAAATTTCTATTTTGTGCGATCAGAGCTTTGAAGAATTAATTCCGGATTCAATCTTTGCCTAAAGTGAACGAATTAATTTTTTAACCAAACCAAGTGAACTAATTCAATTGAACGAGGGCAACTGCTATAATGAATTAAGAATTAATTCAATTGTAACTGTTCTTCTTGTCTAATCAAATAATTCAATTCACTGTGAACTCGTTCATTTTTTATAAATAGACCCAAAAAAATGAATTCGTTCTATTTATAAACCTGAAAGTGTGATCAAAAAATTTCTGTCAACCCTTCGTTAATTTCGATTACTTTTCTCAGTCAAGTCCAGTAAGAATTACTCAGTACAAACTTACAGAGAGTTAGACAAGATTTACTCTCAAAATAAAATTTTCCCAAACATATACGCGAACAGAAAATTTGCAACAATTTGCAAGTTTGTAGACACAGCTGATTACAACACCAAATATACAAATAAATTTTAACTGGTCGTTATGGAAGAAGAGAATTATTGATATTAAATCTTAAGCAGAAAATTTTTAGAAGGTTTTCTTATCTTTTCCATAATTTGTTTTGAAAGTTTTACTGCTTTGCATTTCCATAAAATAACCCCAGAAAAAAAATACCTGACCAAGATCCGTAAAATCACCTATTTTGTTCGGCACGAATGCGTTCAAATTGAGGTGAAAAAGGCATTTTTTTAACATTGGCTTGTCATAGGAGAGAAGGTGTTTATGCTACTTTAAGTCTGCTTTGCACGTCATAAAAATGAGTGCTTGGATGTTCTTTTTTATATAGGAAAGCAAGTCATTTTTTTTACTATCTAAGGAGAGATGAAAAGTACCTTCTTGGGAATGCATTCAAAAGTCATAAATATCACTTCTTAAATATATATTTGAATGCATTCCCAAGAAGTTACTTTTCATCTCTCCTTAGATAGTAACAAAAATGAATTGCTTTCCTATATAAAAAAAGAACATCCAAGCACTCATTTTTATGACGTGCAAAGCAGACTTAAAGTAGCATAAACACCTTCTCTCCTATGACAAGCCAATGTTAAAAGAATGCGTTTTTCACCTCAAATTGAACGCATTTGTGCCGAACAGTATAGGTGCTTTTACGGATCTTGGTCAGGTATTTTTTTTCTGGGAAGTAAAAAAAGTTTTTAATTAATGGCATTTTGGAAGTCATTTAAAATACGTTTATTGGAAGTAAGAAATCAGCACATATAGCTACTTTATATGCAGTGAAAAATGCATTCTTGTAGAATGCATTCGGTTTTTTTTTGCTGGGGAGTTCAAAGGAGAAGCAAATAAAATAATTTCGGTCCACCACAGCATCATTTAATGTAAAACAAGTAATTTTTTTTTCTTTTTTTTTGTTTACATATGTATATGGTCAAAATTTATGTAACAGCCGCTTCATGTAATGTCTCCTTTGGTTCCTTATATTACATTTGTTTTTCGCGATCTAGGAGAAATTGTCAGGCTGTAATCCCACTGATTGTGAGATCTGCTCTTAATCGATTGTTTTTAATAAAAATTGCTTACAGTTGGGATGCATTGCCAAATTACTTCCGTATTTTCTCACAATCAAATAATATATTTCGCTTAAAACTAATGGAATATTATTTTGGCCTAGAATGACACTCACTGAGACTTGACTTTCTTTTTCCTTGACATTGATTATGTTACCACTAATTTAGACCGTTTTATTAACACTTTTTTCAAACTTTTTTTCTTTCTTTAAATTGCACTGTTGGCTGGGGAGCCAATTAGATTTATACCAATTAGATTTATCTATTTAAGTGCCTATGCATAATAATTTCAAATCCTTATAACACATGAATGAATTTTGTATGGAAAATTTGTTTTTATCAAGGTTGGTTACCGAAACGAATAACGGTAAGGGTAACGGTAAATGTAACGGTATTTAAGACTGTTTCGGTAACGGTATACCGTTACCGAAACAGCAATACCAGTACGTACCGGTATTAAAAATTATGTTAAAAACATATAGAAACAAGTAAAAACATGGCATATTTTTAATTTTAAGTACTGAAAATATAGATTTTAAGCTATAAATTCAATACTGGTAGTTTTAATAAGTAATGTTATTATCTATAAATTTTTTTGTAAAAAAACACTCAAGATTATAAAATAAAAAATAAAAAAAATTGTAATTTTTATATAAAATAATAAATACCGGTAAAGTACCGGTAACTACCCATAAAAATAACGGTATCGGTAACGATAACGGTATTTGGAATTTTTTTAGAGGTATCGATAACGGTAACGGTATTCAATTTGAAACGCAATTTTAGCGATAACGATATTATAACGATAACGGTAACCAACCTTGGTTTTTACAAGTCACTTATAAATTCTTAAACTGATTATACATATGACCCTATGTATGTGAATATATTATTTTAATGTAAATAACTCAGGCTTATTACTAGTTAATATATTTTTGGCCTTATAAGGAGTGAGATCATAAAAATGTTAACACACATAAAGTTAAATAAAAAACAAACCACTGAATTTTAAGACTTCAAACCAAATTCTTATTAAATTAAATTTAATACAAAATCAAACAAAAAAAACCGCATGGAATTCTAACCACTACGAACAAAGTTATCCACTTTTTGCCGAAACCCTCCCTTAAGGCTTTTATGGTAGTTTCAGTCACCTTTTTAGAGCAGGTGGTCCATCTACGTTTGAAATCTTACATGTCCTGGGAGACCTTTTTTGGGCCTTTTAATTCTCTTTTAACAAGAGCCCAATATCTCTGCACTGGCCTGAGCTCCGGGCAGTTTGGTGGATTTTCCTCTCTAGGTACAAAAACCACATTATTACCATTATACCACTCCAGCGTTTCCTTGCTGTAGTGACAAGATGCTAAATCAGGCCAAAAGTGGATACATTATGCTGACTCAAAAATGGAAGAAGTCTCTTCTGCAAACACTCCTTGATATAAATTTCGCTGTTTATAGAGCCAGATGTCACAAATGACTGGCTTCTTTCGCCGCAGCTACATATGGCTTGCCATACTAGGAATTTTTTAGGAAATTTCGTTTGCTTTTTCGACCTAAATTTTTCCGCAACATTTCCTCGAACATCGGAAACTTAAAATTCTTGACCATGGAGCTGCGAAAAATCAGCCAGGACATAAGTTTCGTCGTCCATTACACAACAGTTGTATTTTGGTATAAAATTTGATTTCAATTTTCGAGCTCTGGTTTTGGCCTCCAAATTTTTAAAAGCGTTTCTATCGGGAACTTTTTGAACTTTGTAGGACTTTAGTCCTGCCTTATGTTTCACTTTACGTTCAAAAAAGTCCGAGCATTGGGCTAACCGAGCTGTTTTTCTTCCAGATGTGTTACGAGCTCTCTTAAGGATGCTTTTAACTTTATATGTCTTAAGGCTCAATTAGACGTGCCATAACCATAACCATATAAAACAGCTGTTCAAACCAATCTTATGGGCTACAATGTATTCGATTATAGGTGACATGCCATAACGCCATAACCATAACCGTAGATACCAATTGAATTTTGGTTGTCTGCTATGGCGTTATGGTTACGGCTATGGCGTTATGGCACGTCTAATTGAACCTTTACGATAACTAGTCGTTGTTCCTGTTCCCGGCTTCCTTCCAATTGTTACGTGTTCCAGATACATTTTTACCACTTTTGAAACTGTTTGGCGACATACATTAGTCTCTTTGGCAATTTTTTTGTATGTCCATTAGAGTTGTCCAAAAAAACATGAAAGTTGGAATTCCCGATCTCCACAATGTTGCCCCTATTCCTTAATGTCTAAAAACTCTGTGCCAAGTTTCAGCTATATCCGCTGTTATTTAGAGGTAGCACAAAAAGTTGTCTTTTAAGAATTAGTAATTTATCTCTAGAGTAATTTATACAAAAAGTAGGGTTGACTTTAAATTTAATTATTTCTTAACCTGTACGCTATTATTTAACAATTTTTTTTAAATCTGGTCTTAATTAATGTGAATATAAGGAATTTGAAATCAAAACTTAAAAAAATTAAGTAACTTTTAAGTAATTCGCGGTTTTTTTAAATTTATACAAAAAAATACATATTTTAGTCAAATTTTCGAAATTTTCCGAAAAGATGTAATTAAAAATTCAACTTTTTTTGCCTTGTATGCGCAAATTTCTCAAATCTGATCTTTATTTTAACGCAGATTATGAATCAGCAATCGAAACTTAAAAAAAATTTGTGGTTTATGAATTATTCGCGGTTTTTGAAAATTCAAAAAAACTCAAGTTTTTTGAGATATTTTCCCAATTACCTGTAAACGGTGTTATCGAAAAATGCAATTTGTTATAATTTTGCAATTTACTTACCAAGGACCTTTCTAATGTACACCTAAAAATATATTAGATTTGATATGTCGCGATCATAATAATTATATTTAATTTTTCTCATTTTTTCCATTTTATTTAATAAATAAAAAATAATAGAACAAGTACAACCTCGAAACTTCAATTGCGATGTGCTACCTCTAAACAAAACTTTTTTGGTGATTTTTTTTGATCAGACTACATTTTTTTTCAAAGTGGCATATTTGTAGGGTTGTGGAGCGTGAAAATTCCAACTTTTTTTTTTTTGGACAACTCTAATGTCCATGTTTGGTTTTGTTGAAAATATTTAATTATTTTTGAACGCACTTTTCTTTCATCGTTCATTGTGCAAAAAATTGCAAATTAAAACTCATGATGTAAATTAATTTATTAACTGACATATTTTTAAAATGTAAATTGTCAAAAAAAAAAAAATATGAGAAGCTTTAAACCAAAGTTATAGACAAAAATGTGTGTTAACATTTTTTTATGATCTCACTCCTTAGGCTTTATATACGGAAATGAATTAATAAAAATAAAAAAAATACCCAACGTTGCAAAATATTAGCTACTGGCGCAACACCGTATTTTCTCCTTTTACGGTTCGAAATGATAACAACGGAGGACGGTCAATTGACGTTATTTGCGGGTGTTGACAAAGCGTTGACTCTACAACACATTTGGTATGTTCCCAGTCCTTTTTATATGCATTTAATAATTTTATATTTACGTTGTTATCTAATAATACATATAATGTTTATTTTTTTTATTTTAAACAAACTTTATTGCTTGTTTTGTTACTTTTAGTAGTAATTTGCAACCGATTATGGCCTTTAGTTTAGGCTAGGTTATTGTTATAAATAAATTAAATTAAAAAAATTAAAAAAAATTTTCGAAATTCGGGACAACTTAATATTTATATACAATACCATTTTCTCCTGGTTAAAAGTGATTGATAGCTTACTGGAAACGGAAAACCTTAACCGATTTTTACAAATTTTATTTTTTCCGATTTGGATTTTCCACAACTTTTAAGCAGTGGCACAAACTTACAATCGAACTTTCTTCAAGATCGGCCCACTCTAACCAGAACATTAAAAAATTGACCTAAAAAAAATCATTTTCAAAGACTATTCAAAAGAGATAATTATATCAGTGTAGTTTTCGCATAACAGTTTAAGTTGAAATTCGTAGTTTGGAGATTTTTGTTGTATCTCTTATGCCAAGGAAGAAGCTAGAAACATGGAATTTGGCACGTATCTTCATTTAAAGACCAGAACAAAAAAATACCAGTGGATTTTTTGTAGAGTTGTCAATTATTCGGGTATTTATTTTGATAGATTAAACGATCAAAAAAATTTTGATCGATCGATTAACTAATCAAAAATATTCGATTAATCAAACATAAAACGAATAAAAATAATTTTTAAAAATACATAATTAAAGTTGTTTTACTATAGAACGCTGAAGAACTCAATATTGTCATTTCGCCTTATATCAAGATGTAAACGAAGAAAACAAATATTAATTTAATTATCAATATGAAATTTTGAAAATCGCAAAAATTTTTAACATATCGACAGTTTTTTATTTAACATGAGCTACTCATTTCAACTAAAATGTTAATACAGTAAAAATATATTTTTTGCATAAATGTCAAATCATACTGTGGGACCCATAATTTAAAAACGATTTATAAAGTTTCAAGCTTGTAAATCTATTGGTTTTTTGTCCAATACAATTTGAATTACAAGTTATTCTTCAAATGTTTACATTTTCCCAAAGGTTTTAATAAAAAGGTATTATTTTAAGTTATAAGTTTTATTCCATTAATCGTCAAAAATTATTCGTTATTCAAAAATCATGACTTAAATTGTTCGGTTATATTAGTTTTTCTTCATTCGATTAATGAAATAATTTTTACTCGCGTGACAACACTAATTTTTAGTTATTCAAATGTTTAGAGGGTTAAAAGAAGCTGAACATTTCAAATATTCGTTTTTAGTAGGGGGCAAACATGTTATATTTTTTTTCTAATTCGAGAATCTTAAAAAGGAATCTGAAATCAAAACTGTATAATATATTCACAAACAAAAAGTCGGTAACTAAAGGGTTAAAGCAAAAATTAATTCCCGAATCATAAACAACTTTAATTCTCGAATAGAAAAAAAAGAAAAGATCATTTGTGCAAACAAAAGCAATTAAATTAACCTCCAGAGGAATTGTGTGTAGGTACTTTGTTTTTGTTACAATAACAAAATACACAAATTCCTCAGGCGGAATTATTTCGCTTACTTTATAAAAACAGGAAGTTAATTCGCGAATCAAAAACAATTTTTAAAGCTTCTATAATATATAAGCACATACTAAATTCAATGGACTTACAAGTATATGTGCCCTGGGTATAACTGTAGACATTGACTGGGAAATGTCCCAAACGTAGCCACCTAACAAATGCATCCAATAGCGACAAAGCTCCAGCTATATCCCACACATAAGAGAATAAATCGTGACATATTTCTTTGTTGGCACACAAAGCTATTTTACGCAATAGCTCTTGGACGCATTGGCAAAGTTTTCCAAAATATTGTGATCTTTGTATCCATTCGGCTACTTCCGGCTTTGTGGGCGTTGTACCATCAGTCTGCGATTTTTTACACTTGCCATCTAATAGGACATGAGCATTAGCTTTAAGCCAATTAAACTCATTAAGTAATTTAAAACCTCGTGTGCCATGTTCAAATGGTAAATAGAAGAGATCACACAATAAATATAAATCCTCAGAATTGATTTTAGTAGATTCAGCAGGTATTCTAAATTAATTTAAAAAATTATAAACTTTATTTTTTTTAATGTTACAATTTTTGTTAACTACTTACTTGTCAACTTCGGTCATTTCTGCATTAGAAATGGGAGAAGATTCTACACTTTCTACTTGCATGGTATTCTAAAAAAATCAAAATAACAGTTTAGCGTTCTTTCTTAAACATCTATCTTACCTCACTAATGGATGCTGTTTCAGCCATAACAATATCATCATGTGTATTTGTAATTAAAACTTTGTTGACGTCATCTTTCGGCGATATTTGTGAAGTTACACTACTGCATTCCATTGGTTCATTGCCAGTACTAAGTGGACTCAGATTATTATCATCTACCATGGCGTCTATAGGTAAGCCAGAATTATCAGCTGGTTTTTCTTCTATTGTCACATCCTCCTCCAGCTTATCATTCACTTTCGCTGACACTTCAATTTCTGGTAATATTTCTTTATCACTATTTTCTACAACTTGCTGATCAGGTTTTTCTAAAACATCTTCACGTTTTATGGGGGAAATTTCATTATCTGTGTCACGCATATCTTCACTCTCAGTATCCGAAACCTCTTTGGTAGCCATAATGGGTACCGATACAAGCGAAATTGGTATCTTTTTAGGTAATTCAATATTAGAAGCAGCTGTAGTTGGTATAGGATTTACAATATCTTCATTGGTGACTACTTTTGTAGGTGACACTAAAGAGTTCATAACTGCATTTGATATGGGATTCACAGATGAAGAGTTTACGGTACAACAAACATCTGCTAAAGCTTGTAGCTGTGAAGTGTTCACCTCCGGTACGGTAATAGTCTTTGAATTTGTAGATGTTATTGTGGTAGTGGTTAAACTCATGCAAGTATTTATTGAGGGAATAATGGGTATAATTGGCATAACCACTAGAAATAAAATTTGATGTAATTATTGTAGTTTAATGTACCATTTGTAACGGTGATGCTAATTCATGTGTTTATATATTTAGGCTAGTATAAGTACATAACTTTGGGAATTTATAAAAATATTTGGCGTATTTAGTCTTAACTTACTTGTAACTTGTGGTTGAGGCTTTGCTATGGGACCCCAAGCTTCTTTTTCTATGAAAAATTCGGGTAACCATTCGTTTATAGCTTTCCTGTAAGTGTATAACATAAAAATAAGTTACTTATTATTTAATATATTTTTACTCACTTTAAAGCCATGCGTGGATGATAGATATTTTTCGATAAACAACATTCAACCGGTAAATCCTCAGTTCCATTGTCTTCATCATTTTCTGTTTCCAATTTTATATCAGCTGATATGGAGCCTAAATAAAACACAAATTAAAAATGTTTTTTCCGGTTTGAGAAAAAACTTACTATTGATTTTTGAATCCAAACTACATCTAGACCAATAGGCCAAAGTATGAATCGCTATTGTATTGGCATGAAATTCACAATTTGGATTGGTCATAACACCACGTAAGTGTGGTATCAATTCAGGTGAACGCCCCGAATAAGGTCCCAAAAATACACGCTTTTGATCATAATCATTAGCATGTAAATTATCCCAAATCACTGGTGGTCTTCTTAGAATCTCTGTAATCTCTTGTATTGATTCCAAAGTAATAATTTTTGATATAACCTTATTACCAGTCCACATTATATCAATTTCATGATTAAGTTTAGAACCCAAAGTGTTTAGATATTCAGAATCGTGTACAGAAGGCACAGCTCGCGTACTGCAATACTGGGTTGGACAAAATAGGAATCTAGGATTGCCCAAATGGCTAAATATTTCATTGGTAACCGACACCTGTGCATTGCCAAAAGTTTGAAATACTTCCTTATCAGATTTTGATAATTCTGATTCAATATCATCAAAAAGCAGAGCAAAGGCTTCGCAACCGAATTGTGACACCTGGTCCAATTTACGTTTAAGCGTTTGCAATTCCTTTTGACTACTATAATTCATATCTAAACCAGGTGATAAGGCATAATAGAATGTAATACCTTGTTCCTTGGATGCCGCTATTAAACCTATATAAGACACAATCAAGACGTTACCATAAAAATGTATACTGTACATTCCATTGCTTACCTGATAAATGATCGGCTTCTTCTACGGTATATAACTCACGCCAGTAAGCACGATGTTTATAATCATCTTTTGGAGCGTAAACATAAGAATCCATACCCCATTTTTTGAGTCTTTCGAAGTAACCGTGAAGAATTATATACATTCCCGCTTATAAAGTCAAATATATTTTTGTTTGTACTCACTTTCTAAATAAATCTTTTCTTTGCTCCGTAGTCCAGGGACGACCATAGAATCCTTCTATAACACCACATATAAACGCTGGCTTCTTTTCTTCAATTTTGGGCTGCTCCTTAGTTCTATCGTTATTGCTGATGCCACCGCTACTTTCTTGTACACTTGGTTTAGATGTTGGCTTAGTTTCAACACACTCTTCCATAATCAGTGCTTTTATTGACTCCTGTCTTACAAGCGTTTTTAAGAAATTGCAAATTATATCGAAACAAATCTTTTCGGCAAAACAAAACTAGTACCGAGTCAGAGACCCGCGCTGGAGGTTCTAAAACGGCAGAGCCGAGCCGCCGTCAGTGGTTATCAGCCGCCAACACCTCAGACTTGACGTCTCCACTACACATTAAATCATGTGAACACGAAAATTAAGCGGAGAATACATGAGGGAACATTGAGTAGGGAACAAAAAATATCAAAAAATTTTGAACACGAATTGCACGAATGTCAACACGAGCATTTTTTCACGAATGATCCTTCTTGTATTCTCCGCTTTATATCATACCCAAGAAACATTTTTACGGACGCTCCGACATGTACGGAATCATGAATCCGTCTTTTACGGAACGAAAACGGTACGTAAAATACGTATCCGTCCAAACTTGTACGTAAACGGAACAATAACAGACCGTTTAGTCAGATTTTCGAATACAATACGTTTTAAGTCCGTTTTGGTGTATCCGTTTCTGTACCGTTCAATACGGACTGCATCGAATTTCATTCGATAACTTTAATTATTTTTGTTGTCAAAATAAATAATTTAATTTTCAAACACAAACGTTTCTTAAGTAACTGGCACTATATTTTAATACCCACGCTATTAATGACAGAAACCACTAACATACAGCGGCAATTAAAGCATAATAAGAAGAAAATATGTTATCAAATTTAAAAGTGTTTTCCCAATGGTTTATGCAAGTGATTGTAATTGAGCAAATACAAATATTTGCTGACAGCGTGAATTAGTTTGGTGGTAAATAATGTGCAAATTTGCATATTGCGCTAACACTGAGGGTACTCAAGATGATTTTTTGCACACAATGCAAAAATACACAGTTTTCTTTGCCCACTACTTAAGGCTGCGAAAATACAAACAGAAGTCTGTGCTTTTTTGCATCGCGTGAAAATCGTTATCATGAATACCCCCACTAACGTGATTATCATCAATTAAACCTGAACTAATTTATTTTTTATATGCAGATATTGAATTTTATGATGGGTGATGCGCCAAATGAAAATGCTAAAACACTGGAGAGGAAATTAATGCTTAATGAAATTTAATCATACTTGTTATATCGGTATTTTAAATTATTTTTTAATAAAAAACCAAAATTAATATCAATAATTGAAAAAAAATGAGAGCCAATATAAGTATTTTTGCCGTCCAATTTTTGTTGAAAAAACGGTATGAATACGCCGTTCTAAAAACAGTATTCACATAGTTTTCAGTTTGTGCAGTCCATTTTTCACACGACATAACAGTCCGTAAACGGTCCGTCATTGACGGACTTTCACCGGACTCGTCCGTTTTTCACACGACATAACGGTCCGCAAACGGACCGCGATTAACGGTCTTTCAACGGATTCGAATCAGTTTCGACGTTCCTTAAGTTCCGTATACGGATCCAGAAAACGGTACCTAAACGGAGTTGGATTCCGTTTGTGACGGACCGAAAACGCTACGTATACGGAACGTATTGTTTGTTGGGTAGAGTAAGAATAAACAATTGAGACACACTTATGCTCATGGCCCCAACAAAATATAGTGCAGATTGCCAAGGTTCGGTAACGGGCTACCCAATGAAAGAATTTCCCTCTCTTTTGAGCAAATTTCCCTAATTTCAAAGCAAATTTGTCTGCAAAGTGAGAGAATTTCTTTGATTTCCAAGCAAATTGCTTTGATTTCAAAAAAAATTTCCCCTATTTAAAAGCAAATTTTCCTACCGAACCTTCGTAATCTGCTCATATAAAAACCGAGAGAAAGGTTTTTGCAGCGCGAGCGGGAATGATATTGGGTGCGTTCGGCAGATACACTTTAATAGTCAACAGTTCTACAACAGTTGTACAACTATCTGCTGAACGACCTGATCACTAACCGCTCAGTCTGAGCGCTCAGGTAGCGCTGTCATATTTTGGTAGCGTAAAAAATGTTTGCTACTATTGATCAATTAGTGATGCATTTGTTGTTGTTGATTTTAAAACTATTTTTGTTGTAAGAATGACAAATAAAAACATACAAATATAATTCAAAATTAAAAATTTAAAGAAACTAAAGGAAAATATATAAAAATTGTATTTAAAAACGAACGAAGTAAACGTCGTTCAGCAGAGTTACTAATCACAAAGCGCTACAAGTCACCGGTATCAGTTTAAGGTTTCTCTGCTGAATGCTACCATTGTGTGATTATATGCAAAACAACAATTTGTGTTGTTAATGCATTTGTGTTTTATTTTTTTTTTCCTTTTCTTCTGTTGATATACCCGATGTCACGGTATGTAACGGTTTGGGTATAGAACTACTTGGCCAGCTCGATGAACTATTGTTGTGCTGTTAAGCGGCCTATATACGACCAAGCATGCTGTACAGCATGCAGGACGGCTGTATGAATTTGACCATGTAATGTCTAATTTGACGGTTTGTCAAGCATGTTGGACGAAAAACAAAACTTTTTGATTTTTCGGCAAGTTTGTCAAACACGCTTTACCGTCTAATGAAAAAAATCATCAAGCATTGGAGAATTTTACATTTTTAATAAGTTATTTTGTGACAAGGGATAACGTTAATAAATAAACTAAAAAATGCAAAAACATAAATTCAAAAATTAATTTCCAAGCAAAAAATTAATAAAAATAATTTTGTCATTATCATCCGCTGTGTTGATTTTGTGGTTTTGAATTCAAATTTTACAGCATGCTTGTCCGTATATTTCAAAAACCATTTTTTGTTCGTCAAACAAGCTGGACAGCATATAGGCCGCTTTAAGCCCAAACCACATAGTGAAAGTGCCAGTGCACAGTGGCAGTGGTGTCAAACTTTCTTCTTGAATTTCGCGAAAACGATTTAATATTTTTAAAAATTTCTTATTGCGTTTTGTTTAGAAACAGCTCTTGTTTATTTAGAAACTTTTCTAATTTCTCGGCAGTGACAAACAGAGAAGATAAAAAAACTGCTTTATCGACAAAACGTCGCACTGCGGTCGACACTAAGTTTATGTGGTTTAGGTTTTATTGTATTCGTGTTTTAAAGCGGCGAGTACATTTAGGAACATTGAGTAGGGAACAAAAAATAATGTCAAAACATGATGTTATATGGTAATAGAATAAAGAACACAAATGAGGAGATTTAGTTATCTCGGTTATGTGAATGACCTATTACATGTAATTTGTTCCATGTTCGCACAAATCCAAATAACATGGTTGCACATCATGCACATGGATTAGTGACAGCAACGGTTAAACTTTTGACGTTTACAAAATACATAAGAAAACAGCAACAACACAGCAAAACGTTAAGGTAGAATTAGCTATACGTGGAGGTAACGTGACGAGTCTCCTTATGGAAAATCTAATGAGTCAAAAGAGCATAGCTGACAGTCTATTTCTTTTTTATTCATTATTTTGGATTGAATCAGTTGATTCGTCACGTTACGTGTGGCTAAATGAGAAAACAGCACCAACACGAAACATTGTCACTTCCTTTCATTCTAACTAATGTCAAGCAACAACACGTGACAAGAAGCATTTGACCTCCATATTGAGGAAACCAAATAATATGGGGAACTCAAGTTTCGGTGTATGTTCTATAATTACTATGTATCAGGGATGATAAATAGGATTTTCAAAATAGTACCAACCTGCTTACAAAATAGTACTTTTTCGACCTCCATAGTACCAAAAAATATTTTCTGTACTCTACACCAATCTATGGGTGTATTGAGTTGGTGTTAATGATGTCGGTTCGCCTGTCCTTATAAAATGAACGATCTTTATAATAAAACTATAAATAGTTCGCATTTTAAAAGATAATTTGACGAAATTTGGTACATAAGTTTTACTGCTTGGATTACTAACGCTATTGAAAATGGTTAAAATCGGTCCATATTTTTACCTAGTAATCATGAAGAGGTCCTACCTGATATTGAATGCATTGCAATGGTATAACCAAATCAAAGCATTTTTCACGATTTCTTCCACGGGACCTAAATAATTTTATTCGTTAATGAGGTAGTGATCCTTCCGGGCAAAGGCTCAGGCTCAAGTTTGGCTCCCGGCTCTTTTTTTAGAGCGTTTTGTACTCGAAAAAGTTCGATGAACGTAACTTCTTGGTTATCAAAAATATTTAAATTTGCGATTATTAAGGATTTTTTAAATAAAAAAATACGAAATTTTCGAAAAATTTAAATTTGCCTTATTATTGATATTTTTGTGTACATATTTTAATAATTTGTTTCACAGAATTAAGTTTCCATAAATTTTAAAATCTATTACTTGGGTTTTTCAACACTTTTTTATTTTAAACTCCGATAGTTAATTTCTTCATTTTAAACACAATATTTGGCATGAAAATTAAAAAAAAAAAAAATATGTAAATAGTACTAAATGAGTCATAGGAGTACCATAGTACTTTTGAGTAGAGTTGTGAAATTTCGGTATTTTTTGAGTACTCAATACTACTCAATACTTTTCAATTGAGTACTCGATACTACTCAATACTTTTAACGGTTTTTTTAATTTAAAAATAAAAATGTTATGAATTCGTATTTATTAGGAAAAATTATCACAATTCACATACACGTGTTAAATAACTATTGTTATTTACATTTTAATTAATTTAAAACATTTTAAATAAATTAATTAAATAATTTTTCCCAAAAATTCGTTACAAATTTCTTTGCTTCACAAACAGAGTTGTATTTTCAGAGCTGTATTTTTAGAGTACTATTTTTAGAGTTGTATTTTTATACGAAAAATACACATTTCTACGGAAAATTGCATCTTTAAAAGTATTGAGTAGTACCGTTTTAGTATTGAGTACTCAAAAAAACAGTCAGTATTGAGTACTCAGTACCGGAATACTCAATACTTTTACAACTCTACTTTTGAGGTTCTAATAGTACCATAAAAAATACTATAGTACTAACTTTATCATCCCTGCTATGTATTGTGAAGAAAATACTCGCGTCATTCCATTCTAACTAATGTCAAACAACGACAATATGTGTGAATGTAACAAAAAAGCATTAGCCATTGGAAAAGCATAAAAAATAGAGAACGTGACTTGAAAGCCCCTAATTAGTCATCCACGTAAAATTAATTTAAAATAAGATTGGTAACCCTAAGTTCACCCACCGATAACGCGATACATATGCTATCGTTATTTTGTTATCTCAATTACTTTGTTTTTTTTTTTTTTTTATTGGAGCACAGTGGTTACTAACTTAGAACATCAAAAAATTATTTAATTTAGTTGGTAGAGGAAATTTTATAAATGCAACCTTTTATTGTAATACGTAACTATCGAGAAGATGATGAACTCAAATGTCAGGAATTGGTGCGTGACTACATTATGTCCTTTTCAACAAAATCATTCTTCTGTTTTTGTTTTAGAGAGGTAAGAGAAGTTCATATGTGGGCAAAGCACCGGTATAGCTGTAGGTGGCTATCATCAATCATTTAAAGAAAAAGGACAAAAATCAATAGTTAATTTACATAATACATCTTTACGATTACCTCCTTTTACAGATAACATTACAATTTATTGTCATTACTTGGGCCATACTGTTTATATTTTTGGGTGTTCCTTTAACATTCTGCTCCTTAACAATACCTGGATGTATATTTTTCTTATTTTCGGGAACATATTTTTCTTTTTATGCTAAAGCTGTGGAATTAATGAGGGTTTGTTTTAGAAGCTTTTAAAAAGTCTATGGAGGTTTTTTAATTTGTATAATTTCTTTTAGACCAAGCCCAATCAATCATTGGTGGCTGAGTGTTATGAACCTTTTATATTTCGTTTAAAACCTACAGAATGTACATATCAAATTTTTATGGATGATGCTCCATATGAACAGTCTTTTAAAAATAAATTTCGAAAAAAGGTATACAACTAATTTTTAGACAATAAGAAAATTTGGAAACTGCAAGCATTTATATTAACATTTTGCATGAAAATTTAATATACTTTAACGGTGGGTCTCCTACTGAAGGTTTAAGAGTTAACTAATAGTTAACCCAAAAAATTTGTTAATTTCTATACAATTTTTTGACGTTTTGTTTAATGGTTAAGTTAAAGTTAACCCTACAGTATAAGACCTACCGTAAGGAGCTCTTTATATGTTAAACAATTTTAAATCTAAAATATAAATGGAATTACTAAAAAAAAATTAATAGCATAACTTCTTATACATATTCAATTTAATTCTTTTACAGATTATAGCTTGTGTTAGTGTTAAGGATCACAATAATCTTTACAATGCGGCTTGGATTTATAGATTTGCGGTTGCCCCTGGATATCCTTTGCAAAAAATAGCCGAACCTATGATTAGTTTAGTATCAAAAAATTGTGTCCAACAAGGTTATGGTACATTGGAATGTACAATGTCTGAGTGGCAGGAAGAAGAACGTGACTTTTACGATAGCTTGGGGTAAGAAAAAATTGTGTACATTAGGGTATTCCGACATTGTAACTCAACGGGAGCCCATCTATGTAGAAATATTTATTTAGTAGTAAAACCACGTTCCCAAAAAAATAGGATATCGGCAACACGACCGCATCGGCCCTGAAGTTTAAAAAATGGATTATAAGAGAAAAAATAATTTTCTATTAATTTTCTCAAAAAATAAAATGAGTTAGAAAAAACCGAAGTTAGTTATAACTGTTTTACGCGGCCTCTGATATGTCGCGATCCACTTTATCAGGAAGTTAGAGCCAAAGTTTTGAAATTTATTGGATTAATCTAGTATAAAAACATTTCTGTATAATATAATACTTGATAAAGAAGTATTTTTCATCCTGTGTTTTGCTAACTCGTTTTAAATTACTGCCAAAAAGGTCAGCATTTTTAAACACTGTGTTCAAATCACCAATTTCTAAGTTTAAAAATTTTTTTAAAGATACTTCAAAAAATCAACGATTGGACTTTAAGGTTTTATTAAGCACATATTAGGGATTGGAAAATCTTAAAATTATAAAAATTCCTTTTTTCATTTGGCCAGTGCAGCGGTTTTAATTTTTTTTTAAACAAAGTCCGGTGTAACGATTAATATATTGTCAGGCCCATTCGTTATACCGCATTATTCGTTTTATCGAATCAACTTTTTATACTAATTTTACTTAACATTTCTGAATTTTCTGAGTTTATTAAAAATAAAAAAGGACAGCAACACAGTGTGTTCAAATTATTCGGTTTAGGCTTTGTTCGAGTAAAAGAGAACTCGAATTTCAGATTTTGAACTTACTAGAATAATCGAGTATGGTTTTAAAATTACTCGAGTAATTTGAATAATTTCAAGATATTTATTTGATTCATTTTTCTTAAAAATTACACACTTTTGCAGGCTTCATATTTTACAATTATAAAAGAAATAATAATAAAATAAATATTTACTAAAATAAAAAATTTACTATTACATTTGGGAGATAACTCAATTTTAAATCAGAAGCTCTTCTATATTAGATTCATTCGATTACTTTTCTCAGTCAAGTCCAGTAAGAATTACTCAGTACAGATTACAACACCAAATATACAAATAAATTTTATCTGGTCGCTATGGAAGACGATATTTTTTGATGTTAAATCTTAAGCAGAAACTTTTTACAAGGTTTCTTATCTTTCCCATAATTTGTTTTGAAAGTTTCATTGCTTTGAATTTCCATAAAATAACATAATTGTAAAATATTTTTTTTTTGCTTTCAATAAACGAACATATGTTTTCAAAACATATGTTTTTTTCTGCTTGCAAATTCTTATTGAGAAAAATTTATCCAGTAAAAATTTGTAAGAAAAAGAAGAAAACTTAGAAATTCTCATCATAGAACTGTCACTTTATTCTCTCTGTTTACTGAGTATTTGTGTTAACGAACACCATCCAGTAAAAATTTGTACAAATTATATGTTCAAATAAATATTTTTTAAGGTTCGTTTTAAAAGTTGAAATTCTATCTACATTTTTTAAATATTGAGGCAAATCATTAAATTCACAACTACCCACGACTACACCCAACTTTGCTAAATTGACATTATTCCTTGTATTAAAATAATGCTGATATGTATCTCGAAAAAATTAGTGTGGTGTCCAATATTGTGCAAGCACTTGAACACATATTAACAGTTGAATTTTGTAAGTACCATAAATTGGTAACACTGTTTAAATATATCTTTATAAATTGATACTGTTGAATGTGTGTTGGGAAGGTTAGATCAGGCACTATCCACGGCTCTCATCTGAAAAACTGAACTGGTTTTAAGAGAGTTTCAATGTAAAATAACAAAAAACGTGAAAAAGTGGTATTTTTAATTAATTATTTTTATTGTTTTTAAGCAATTTTAATTAAATTGTAAAGTGCACTTGTGTTGTTTGATATGTTCTCTGCATTAGTTTTGCATAATTAGCACAAAGTTTTGCTTATTAATATTAAAAAATACGCGTTAAAAAAACACTAAAATCTGTTTCTCTTAAAACCAGTTTGCATATAAAATTAAAGAGACTTTTTAACAGCAGTTGAGGCTGGTGGTTTGTCTTTAGTCTATATAGTCGTTGGTTAGATACAACTTTTAATGTTTTGTTTTGTATACGTTGTAAAGACTTTAATTCTGAATTGTTTTTATATCCGTACATAATGGCCAAGTAATTAAAATGACTTTGGATTAATGAATTATAAATTAAAATTATTTTATTTCGCTCAAATTTGTTTTTGAATTTGTATAACAAACCAACTGCCTGGGCTGCTTTCGATTTTAAGCTTTCAATGTGCTAGTTCCAAGAAAGATTGCTTTGTAGATGTAAACCTAAATACTTTGTAGATCTTTCTTCTAGAATTTCTTTTCCATCTACAAATACATATACTGATATTGTCATCTTTATAAGAATATGGTTTAAATCTCAACAATCGACGAGCTTTTCGTGCGTTTAAAAACAATTTGTTTATTTTCACGAATTTACAAGTTAACAGGTATATGTATATCGCATAACAAAAAGATACAAACTAGATCCAAAAATGCAAGGATTGCACGCAGTCTTTAAAGAAAAGCCAATGACGATTCCTCGATGGTGGGCGAAGGCATGTTATATGGGGCAGGTACTGATGGCTTTTTATAAGCCATAAAAGTAATCAATGTACATATATAAAAAATAAAAAACAGTTTAAAAAAATTTACGAAATAAAAGCATTTTGACCGAAATGAAATGTCTAATAAATTCGTTTTTAAGAATATCTGGGTTAATATATATTTTTTTTTATATTAAATAATTTAAATATTTATTGACTTCAAATATGTTCCCTAATTCTAGCCCCGCAAAGCCATTTGGCTTATCTGCAGGGAATATTCTTTGACCGATTCTTCCAAATTTGGTACACGTGTGGAAAACTGCGAGATATAAATTTTGTTCACACACAGTTTTTTGAAATTTTTCTGTTTTCTTAGCGTAAAATTAATTTTAAACTTTTAACGCGTTTTCCCACAACCACGAGTTCAAAATCGGCTGCCACTGTACAGCCAAGGCGGGTTAACCGATTTCTATCCGCGTTTTTTCTTTCTTAGGCAACAAAAAACTCTAGTCCTTATCATGACCCTTTTTTGAATTTTGGTGAAATAAATTATATATCCCCGAATTTGTGTGGCCACTTTGTTAAAAAAAAATTAAAAAAAAAATCGGGCCACGATAAGAACTATAGAATTTATCTGGAATTAAGAATCACTTTACATTTTTATTTTCCGATAATTAATGAAGGCTGCACGCACAGTGGCAGCAGATTTTTGCCTTTTTTAAAAAGGCCAATAATGAAGTGGTAACCCTGTAGATTTCTGTTGGCAGAATTTAGAATTAATAATTTTACAAAATTCAATTTCTTTATTTATTGCAATAACCTAGCCGAAAGGCCATAATCGGTTACAAATACTACTAAAAGTTTGCAAAGCAAACAATAAAATTTAATACAAATAAAATAAAGTATTAAATAAAATTTAATTTAAATATAATCTTAAAAAAAAAAAAAAAATTAGGTTGTTCACATTGGGTGTACTATCTGTTGTATCATCCTTACAAAAAACAGAGTTGTTAAAATTTTTATTTGAATTTAACAACAAATTTCTATTGGGTTTTCTATATGTTAACACTAGGGATACCGATCCCGAAAATCCCGGGATTTTTCTTGAAAAAATCCCGGGATTTCCGATTTCATTATTTGGCATATTTTATCACTTTTTGTATTTATTTTTATTGTTATATTCGACCTAAATCACTTCAAAATCTAATATCTTATTAAATTTTATTAAAAAAAAAACTAATTTCTACTATTCGTAAATAACACAGGCCGACAAAATTTGATGAAATTTTCTAACCAAGAATCAGACTTACTTTTCCGACGGCTTTAGACGTGCTTAATCCGAATCTGACCTAGAAGTGCAAAAATACGTTTTTTGGGTACATTTGAGGTCCTATAACTTCCAGAAATTCATTTTTTTCATAATCGGATTCAGCATGTCTAAAACCTTTGGGAAAGTATAGTCCGATTCTTTGCTAGAAAACCTTGTAACACATTAAATTGATAATATAAACCTAAATAATTTAAAAAAAATTTATTCAGGCAAAATTATTTTGCATGAAGTTAAGATTTCAGTAAATCATCAATAAAATAAATAAAAACATGTCCATTAAAAGATTGAATAAATCCGAATTACGGTTTTTAATAGTTTTAAATTAAAAACCGTAATTCGGATTTATTCAATCTTTTAACGGACATGTTTTTATTTATTTTATTGATGATTTACTGAAATCTTAACTTCATGCAAAATAATTTTGCCAAATATTAGTGTACCAAAAACAGAAAATTTTTGTTAAAGTATTTAGTAAAACCTAACCATCTACCTTTCTGAAATCAGCAGAGATATGTGCTCAATATTTTATATTAGTACACTTAAAGAATCCAATATATCACTTAATATTTTTGATGATTTCAGCAGAGAGGTTTGTATGGGCATTCAATTAATTTTAGACAAATATAACTAAAAATTTGTAGACATAGCAGTGTTTTTTGCTAATTTTAATTAAAATGTTTTTTCTCAGAAGTTTCAGAGATAAATTGTAATTTGTAATTAATTGAATTAACCTTATAAGTATATTACTTATATTTCGGAAATTTAACAATTATTTCGGTAGTTTTTATGGCGAAACTTTTTTGCTAATTACTAGTAACTTTTTCTGCTATTTTTACGTACTTATTTCTATGGGTGTACTTTCGTTTAAAGCCTGATTCACAATGCTGTAGTACTCCACTCTGAGCTGATTTTGTTTCTTTCTTTTTCGCACATCTATATTTTTTGTATCATACCATCTGTACTTTAGTCTACTCCACTCTGCGGCGTTGAACACTCCAGCATTGCGAATCCGGATTAATTTGATTATTTTTTTATACTACAAGAAATAAATAAGTAGATTTGTAATGAATTATTTTAATTTGTAGGGTTTATTTCAGCTATTTATTTTTAAAATTAAAAATATAATGAAACATGAAAATCCCGAAACCCCGAAATCCCGGGATCCCGATAAATCCCGAGATCCCGAAAAATCCCGGGATTTCAATTTTCAAAATCCCGAATCCCGGGATTTGTAAAAACCAGTCCCGTTCGGCATCCCTAGTTAACACACTCAAACATAGGACACTAAACATACGCAAAAATGTTGTAACATTGGTAGCATTCGGCAGAGAAACCTTAAACTGATACCGGTGACTTGTAGCGCTTTGTGATTACTTACTCTGCTGAACGATGATTTCTTTGTTTTGTTTTTAAATACACTTTTTCTATAGTTTGCTTTTATTTTTTTTAATTTTTATTTTTGAATTATATTTGTATGTTTTTATTTGTCATTCATACAAAACAATTTTTATTGTAAATTAACAACAACAAATGTATCACTTATTGATCAAAAGTAGCAAACATTTTTTACGCTACCAAAATATGACAGCGCTACCTAAGCGCTCAGACTGAGCGGTTAGTGATCAGATCGTTCAACAGATAGTTGTACAACTGTTGTAGAGCTGTTGACTATTAAATTGTATCTGCCGAACGCACCCATTCTCTAATGTTGTATTTTTTCAATTTAAATTTTAACAACTCTGTTTTTTGTTAGGATGATACAACGATACAACAAATAACACACCCCTTGTGAATAATACAGGCCTGTTCTGGATATCACTTAACGCCGAAGTGATTTGAAATCACTTAAAATGTGTTCTGAACATAAATATTTTGAAAATCATGTGATTTTAAACCGGTCAGATAAGTTAAGGTTATTTGAAATCACTTGCTGTTTTTCTGTACGTACTTTGTTATGAACTTAATAATAACTATCTTGAAAATGTAATTTTATGTGTTTTTTATGGATTCTAGTAGTAAGATTAGGCTTTTATACATAAAAAACTTAAAAATGAACAAGTTTTCAAAGTAACTGCTTGTTTGCAAAAAATTGTATTTTTTTTTGTATGACATTTTTCGTGATTTTGCAATCATATTTAGTTGTCAGCAGATTTTGCTTTTCGAAAATACATGTGTAGATGCCAGAGTCACACAATGTTACAGTACCGAACAAATTAACTAAAATATTTTATAAAAATAACCTTTTAATACCAAACTTTATTATTTTTCTTAAGTAAAAATGAAAATAGCCAATAATTATGAAGTTTTTTATTAAGAAAATATAAAGAAACATACAGTTGTGGCCAAGCATTTAAGTCAATTCAAGTTTTTTTATAATTTTATTGTTGTTGCCTTTATTTTTAAAGATCAAAATAGTGGCTAAATTCGCCACGAAAGGCAAGGAGATGGTTAAGAAAATTGTACAGAATTTTAACGTAATATTTGTTTTTTCATTTTGTCACTTGTTTTAAGTAGGCGTGGCTTTTAACGAAAAATTAGCGATATAAACCTCTTATCAATTTACATAGTAAAATTTAGGCAGTACTGATGGGTTCTGTACAAACTGTATATTTTGGAAATCCTATAAAACTTCCTTAAGTCTTGCATTATCTTTATCTACAAATAGTCACCAGACTTAAAATTGCAGCACTTTAAACATGACCAAATTTTTCTTTGTTTTTAGCGATTTTAAAAGAAAGTTAACAACACTGAAATTTTAACATGAAATGCTTTTTACTATAACGTAAAAAAAATTTTGACTGATTTGCTATATTGTGGTAAGAAAAGCATAAAACTTTTCACATTAAAATTTCAGTGCTGTTAACTTTATTAAAAATCGCTAAAAACAAAGAAAAATTTGGTCACGTTTAAAGTGCTGCACTTTTAAGTCTTGGGACTATTTGTCGATAAAAATAATGCAAGACTTAGGGAAATTTTATAGGATTTCCAAAAATATACAGTTTGTATGGAACCGATCAGTACTGCCTAAATTTTACTATGTAATTTGATAAGAGGTTTATATCGCTAATTTTTCGATAAAAGCCACGCCCACTTAAAACAAGTGACAAAATGAAAAAACAAATATTACGTTAAAATTCTGTACAATTTTCTGAACCATCTCCTTGCCTTTCGTGGCGAATTTAGCCACTATTTTGATCTTTAAAAATAAAGGCAACAACAATAAAAATAGAAGAAAACTTGAATTGACTTAAATGCTTGGCCACAACTGTATGTATTAAATGTAACAAATGGCAACAACAAGTAATCATAGCATTAAGACTGTAATTACCCTTTCTGCTAAAATATGCAGAATGATCGGACGGTGGCTTCATTATTCTAATAAGCGTTCCATCAACACATCCAACTACGCCGGGTATACCAAACTGTTGATTGAAATGAGATTTTGATGCACTTTGTGTTTGCTGACCTAATGAGATTTGTATCCAAGTTGGACACAAGGTTTCTTCTAATAAATTCATTACGTTCCATAAGATCTTGCAGAAGGTGGAGCGTCCCATACTTATGTTCACATCGTTCGCTATGACCCCTTGATACGATCCGACTGCTAAAAATCTAAGCACAGCTGCTAGCTGAATACTTGCCGGAATGGAGGATTTTTGGTAGCTGTGGTGCTATTTCTTCCAATACCATTTGAAAAGCCCTCTTGTTTAGCCGGTAAAATGAAATGAAACTGAAAACCAATATGCCTTAAATCATTACATTAATTTAAACGTTGTTTACTTACAATGTTTCGTTTGTATCCATAGGATTTGATACATCACGCAAATAACGCTTTTTAACACGATCATCCCTTAACTGCTTTCTTTTTAAATCAATTACTGCCAATATAGTAGCTCCCGGCATTTTAATTTTCCACTTAATATTTTTATTAAAAATATAAATCAAAACAAAGTAAAGAAATCAGTTGTTTCCTCGTGATATCGAAAAACTGAAATCACGCCGAAAAAAATAAAATCTGGTGATTTGTAGAACAGCAACAAATCACCCGTGTGATTTTAAAACGGTCCGTGTTTTGAAATCACACCGTTTTCAGAACAGGCCTGATAATAAGGTTTTTCATAAGGGGTGTGCTATCTGTTGTATCGTCCTAACAAAAAACAGAGTTGTGAAAAATTTTATTTGTGTTTAACAACGATTTTCTATTCAGTTTTCTATCTGTTAGCACACTCAAACATAGGACACTAAACATATGTTAAAATGTTGTATCGTGCTATTCTCAAATGTTGTATTTTTTCAATTTAATTTTTAACAACTCTGTTTTTTGTTAGGACGATACAACAAATAGCAAAACCCCTTGTGAAAACCCTTAATATAAATAATAAATAAGAGTGATAACAGATTTCTATTCAATTCCCTTTCTTTGAAAAAACATATATTTTAAATAGAAAAATAAAATTATAAAAATATTATTTAAATTTTTGGTAACCGTTCAATTATGCTCTTTAAAATGCTATATTTACCCCTCTTAATAAAATCTAAAAACTACCAACAAAAATATTTCAATCAAAAACTGCTTCTAATTTGGCATTTTCATCGATGAATTTAACATAGGCTTGTCATAGGATGGAATTATTCCTTTGTGATTCTTCGGATGTAGTTTTTCCTGAACATTTTCTTTGATCAATTTCACATTATACCTTGAAATAAATTTTTGGGCTACAAGCGTTTTCTTTTTTCGTTCCCGTACTTTTGTGGATTTTGTGCTTACTCCCGCTGCACTTGGCAATGAAAAAAAAAGATTTCTACAACTTTTGGAGTGCACAATAAAACCTTCAATTTCAATAGCTGATTTTTTAAAATTTCTTTAGAAAGTATTTTTAATTGTATTTAAAAAATACATATTTGAAAACGGAAAATACTATCGGTGGGTTTCATACTCACGGTTTATGAGTTACCCAAAAATTTGTTTTTGTTTTGTATATAATTTTTTGACATTTTCTTTTGTTTCATAGTTAAGTTAAAGTTAACCCTTCGGTATGAAACCCACCGTTTTTATCTGAATATTGTGGAACTAATAGAATACGGAAATGTTTTTGTAGTGGATTTTTGAAATAAATTTATAAAATTCCGGCTCTGCGACCAGTTTCCATCAGCTGGATTTGAAAATGCTTTGAGCCAAAAAATTTCACGCAAGAAACAGAGGAAAAACACAAAGAATATGAAGAAATTTAACAGCGAATGGGATAAAAAGATTTCGGGAAAACAAAAAAATAATAAAATCGTTTTTACAACAAAAAAACAAAAAAATTTATTTAAATTAATTATTTATTAAAGTTGTGTTTGTTACCGTTTTAGTAACTAATTGTAAAAAAAAAACTTTTAACTTTTTCATTTTTCTTTTATTTCTCTCATTCTTCACGGAAATTAACAGACCCGAGCATCCACTCAAAAAATTAATGGAGATCTGACCATCAGTTCTATATATTTCGGACATGCTGATTTCAATGGCGTACTTTATTTTTCGATCAATGGTACATATTCTTCGCTAAATGTCTTTAAAGTTTGGCGCTTGTCCATTCAGTCTTTTATATAAAAAATTTTTCAAATTCAGTTAATATGCATTTTTTGTGTTAAAATGTAAGCACAGGACCTGTGGCCATATTTACGGCATAAATGCGATGTGATAATCTTGATATTTAGCGTTTTATATAGGTTTTTATGGTTTTTTGCCCTTTCAGCGAATTTAGTCGCCGAATGTACAATCGACCTCAATAAATTTAATGCCTTAGTAAGGAAGCAATTAAAAGGAAAATATTTAAATAAAAAATGTATTCATCTATAGCGGCCTATACGTTAAAATTGCGACTTTTCAAAAATTTTATATGGCAGCATAGCTTTCCAAGATGTCGCCTTAGTAAAAAATGTATTTATTGCCATAACTTTTGCAAATAGAAACTTTTTTGCTTGAAATTTTGCAACAACAGTTTTTAGAGGTGACCCCATTTTATACTAAAAGTTGGACTTTGGGGACATCTTGAAAAGCTATGCTGCCATACAAAATTTTTAAAAAATCGCGATTTCAACGTATAGGCCGCTATAGATGAATGCATTTTTTTTGTTTAAATATTTTCCTTTTAATTGCTTCTTTACTCAGCCATATCATTTATTAAGGCCGATTTTGCTTTCAGCGATTCAATTGGCTAAAACCTTAAAAAACCGTAAAAATCGAACAGTGGTTTTAATATCAAGTTTTATGCTTCAAATTTAAAGCCTAAATATAAATACAGGTCCTGTGCCTACATTTCACCACAAAAAATTTGTTTTGATTGCATTTCAAAATTTTTGTATATAAAAAACTAAATTGAAAACCGCCAAACTTTAGACATTTAGCGAAAAATCTGTACCATTGATCGAAAAATAAAGTACGCCATTGTAATCAGCATGTCCGAAATATACAGAATTGATGGTCAGAGCTCTATTAATTTTTAAAAGTCAATATTTTGTCATGCAGTGTAATTGAGCACCATTTAACATAATTTCTTGCGATGAGAACTCTTTCCTTTAAATCCTCTTTGCTGCGACATAAAAGTCGCCGGGGCACATTGTTATAACTTGACTGTTTTTTCATTGATTTTTTTTTGCCTTATTAGAAATATAATTTACTACAAATCACGATTTTTTTAATCCTTTTAATTCAAATTCGATTTAATATATCAACATTTTTGAAGAAATATGATTTGTAATCCGTTTTTCAAACCTCAGGGCCGATGGGAAACGTTTTCCCCAAATAAATATTTATGGTTGATGCGACCCGGTCAGTAGCTCACATTTTTTTCTGGAGCACTCTAGTGTACATACTACATATTTATTAAGAATTAAAAAAAAATATTTTTTTTTCTAGTTTTGCAACTCGCCAAATTTACCATAAACAAATTATTGGCAGCAGTTTGACTATTATGAAAACTCAACTAACTTACGATTTAAAAGCTGAAGACACTTTGCAAAAGCAAAATTAGTTTAAGTATTTTTATATACTAGCCTAGAAAAACAAAAACACAGCACGAATTTATTAAATCTCGTTACACATTCCAATTTTTCATAAAAATTTACACACCTTTTTAAAAGTATTTTTGCATAGAATAAAAACACACAAAATCACATACAAATCTTCCTCTCGAATAAATATTTCCTAAAAATATCTAAAGTATTTTTTTTTTTAAATCTGGAATAACAAGAAAACATTTTTATTTTACATTTTTTATTTTATGTTACTTTAAGTCTGCTTTGCACGTCATAAAAATGAGTGCTTGGATGTTCTTTTTTTATATAGGAAAGCAATTAATTTTTTTTACTATCTAAGGAGAGATGAAAAGTAACTTCTTGTGAATGCATTCAAATATATATTTAAGAAGTGATATTTATGACTTTAACGGATGTCATAAATATCACTTCTTAAATATATATTTGAATTCATTCACAAGAAGTTATTTTTCATCTCTCCTTAAACAGTAAAAAAATTAAACTATATAAAAAAGAACATCCAAGCACTCATTTTTATGACGTGCAAAGCAGGCTTAAAGTAGTATAAACACCTTCTCTCCTATTATAAGCCATTGTTAAAAAATGCGTTTTTCACCTCAATATGAACGCATTTGTGACGAACAGTATAGGTGCTTTTACAGATATTCGTCAGGTATTTTTTTTTTGCAGGGAAGTAAAGAAAAGTTTTTAATTAATGGCATTTTGGAAGTCATTTAAAATACGTTTATTGGAAGTAAGAAATCAGCATATATAGCTACTTTATATGCAGTGAAAAGGGCATTCTTGTAGAATGCATTCTGTTTTTTTTTTTTGCTGGGTGGTTAGTTTATGTGTCAATTGATGAAAGTAATTTTAATTGTTAATTTGTCTCTATATAGAAAACTTTTTGCACAGGCTATGACTCGTAGTTTCACATCTTAACAAGTGAGTGTGAGTGTGCCTAGTTCAAGTTTTTTCAATCACAGCCAGGTCTGCAAAATTTGTCGAGTTTTCGGCATTTTGCCGATTTTTTATTGAAAAATATGCAAAATGCCAATTTGCCGATTTTTGGATGAAAAATGCCGATTTTTTTTTAAATTCAAAAAACACCCAATTTTAGTTTTTTTTGTGTATATTAATAAATAATAAAATAATTCTCTTTGAAATTCTTTCAGAATTTTCTATTTTACTAAATGAATCTGAAATTCAATAATTGGTAGCTAAATGACATCGTGCAAAGATTCATTTGATTGTATGTCATATTGCAATTTTTGTATTTCTCCAAAATGTAAGAAAAACAATATGCCATTTTTTGTAAATGTATTATACAACTTATTGCAATATGAAGCAAGAGGACGATATGTTGCTAAATTTTAAAAACATAATACTTTAATTTCATTTTGAAATCTGATTCAATTTTATCCGGACGATTCGCATCATTTAATCATTTTATAGATTAAATTATTTGCTACTTTATTCAATAAATATCTTATTCAAAGAATCAGTTTGATTTTGATTTATATAATCAAGCAAATTAATAAAATTTTAACAAATCATTTCAACTAAAAATGGTTTAATTGATTTGTACTTCGCGAATTATTTCATAAAATAAATTATTTAATCGAATCATTATTAATTCGATATAAATTGTACAATATCATTATCTCACTTTATTCAATATCAAATCATTGATTTAAAGTTATTATAACATAAATTATTCACTGATTCATAAAAACAAAACTTTTTTATTTTTTCAGAGAAAAAATATCTCTAAAAATTGTGGAACTAATTTATGTAGTATTGGCATAAGTTAATATCTGAACTAACCTTTTTTTTGTTATTATTTAATTTATCTCAAAAACCTTTATTTTAATTTGATTGCTAATTATTAAATTTAATTTATTTTCAATGTAAGTCATATTTTTTACACTGAAATGTTTTTTTATATATTTTTTAAGAGTATATATATATTTTTATAAGTGTTTTTGATTGTGCCGATTTTATACCGATTTTTTTTAAATCAAAGTGCCGAAAATACCGATATTTTTGGGAAAAAGTGCCGATTTTTCATAAAAATTATATGGCAGCCCTGATCACAGCCTACACAATGAATGTTTTTTGTAATCAGAAGAATTGCTCATACTTGAGCAATTTATTTTTCAATTAGAATGTTTCCTCTCTTAATCCATGTTTTTTCTCCTTTTTTCACAAGTAATTGGGCCTGTTCGGAAATGCATCACTGCTCTGCATTTGACGCGCATTTGTGATTAGTTTGCGATGCCGATGCAAATCAGCTGATGCTTGTGCCTCAGACATTTTTGTGATGCGTATTTGACATTAGGTCCATTCCTTAACGTTACCGCGGGAACCCACGAGACGTTAAGGAATGGAATTCCCGTACTCGAAAATTGGGTAAATGAGAGCGTTCAAGAGAATGAATTTGTGTTTCTCTTTTTACCAAAATTACCCAGCATTTTTCTTCGAGTAGCTCTGGTAAATTGTAAAACTAACAGCTGATGCAATGATAAACAAAACAACTGTAAAATAAATTGAAAATTTAAATTAAACAAATATGCTTATATGTCTTATTTATAATAATTAATTGAACAAAATCAATAAGAACTTTTAAATTAAATTTTTTAAACTAAAATTATTCGCATTTTCAAATTTTTCTTTGAAATACATTTTTGGGCTCGAAAAAGTAATTTTGTCATTTTGTGATAGGATTTTGTGCTTACTTTCATTTTACCGAACTTTACCCAGAAAGTTAAGGAACGCACATTAATTTGTGCATCATCAGTTGCAGTGTTGCCAACTAATGCTTTTACGAACACACTACGCATTAGAGATGAGCGATCCGGTGATTTTTGAATAACGCTGCTGATCGCGATTTTCAAATCACCGTTCTTTTAAACAGTGACCGTGATCACGGGTTTGTAATAGAGATGGGCGATCCGGCGATTTTTCAGTAACATTGTTCTCAGTGAATGTGATTTGCAAATCGGTTCTTTTAAAGTGTGATCGTGATCACGGTTTTTCTATGGAAAAGACTGCGATTTTCTGATAAATAAACGAAATAATATTTATGGCGAGTTTTTAAGATGTCAGTTAAACTTGGTTTAGTTAAACCGAAAACAAATTTTGTCAGCCATTTCAAAGTTTATTAACAAAAATTTGCCGGAAAAGCTTTTTCTCGAGTATAATTTATTTCTTTATTGAAATAAAACAAAATAAACCACATTTTGAAAGCAGTATTCCAGTTACAAACTGCGTTAAACTAAGTTTTATTCAGAAGAGTGTGAAAGCAAGTCACTGTTATTGAAAAAAAACCATGTATTACTGTGCACAATGAAGTTTGCAAGAAAGAATAGTACAAAAATATTAAAAGAACGACATTCCGAGTAACAGCGACTTGAAATATTTGATCACTGCCGTTACCATTGATTTATCAATAACTGTGATTAAATCACCGGTGTGAAAATATCGCTCATCTCTACTACGCATTAAATGCAAAGCAGTGATAAATGTCCAAACAGGCCCTTTATCACATTATGGTGCGATTTATTCGCATTCAATAGTTGGATATCAAATGTTGATTGGAGAGGTTGTTGCTGCTGTGGCAAATTTTTTTCAAATTTATTTTTTTAGTTAAGTGTTTGTAACCGTCGCATAAGACAATCGTAATTAATATTAGAATTAATTACTAAAGATTTTTTTTCTCTAAAGCTGATTTATAGGAAGAATAATCTAAAATAATGTTCCGACTTTTCTTAATTTTTTCCTGTAAATTTTATTAGTTTTTAAATAAATCAAAAGAAAACTCTTGGGGGAATGTCTTTCCTTTTTAAAGATCGACATTATTGAGACCAGAATTTTTAGAAAATAAATATGTATTACATATATTTATACACAGAAAAAACAGTAGGCACCAACAATGGGAATTTGTAAAAGCAATCACATTTTCTTTAAAATTGAAATTTTATTCCCAACAATTTTTTTGTTTGAAATATTTGTAACTTGTTTGTAAATTGTTATCTTTCATATAAAAATTGCTTAAAAATAAAAATTCAAGTTACAAAAAATAAAAGAATTTTTTTTTTTTGGATTTACAAATTTCTTGTTGGTGTCTTTTTAAAAAGTTTTTTTTTTTTGTATTTACAAATTTGGTATGAGAAAGGTGTTTAAAAATTTAATTCGAATTTTGTAAATTCGTTCTGTGTATGTAAGATTTGAAAATATGATTTTCACTACAAATAAGACTGTAGGACTACTAATTTGTTAGTTGCCCGGTCAGAAAAATACAAACAGGAAAACGCTGACAAGTCATTTTACCAGATGGTACAAGTGCTGGAAAATATAGCTTCCCAATTCTAAAACAATAACAGTGGAAAAGCAATGGGGAAACAAAATTTCCAACATTGGCAAAACAGAATAAGTAAAAAATTTGAGCTGCTGACTACACTCAGATCTTTTTCAATGCGGTAGATGCGTTCCGGAAAAAACCGCATAAAAAACCATAAACGCACATCAAAGAAGACTTCACTTCCATACAAAAATGGGAGATTCGTTCCAATTATTTCAAAAACAGCATAACTCGAAATAATGGTGTTAAACTCAAAGCAAAATACATAGCATAAACAAATTTATAAAATGATTGCTCTACCAGTGAATTGATTTTTTTTTTAATTTAAAAAATCTTTGTTTTATAAAATCGATTTTTTTGTTTGTGGAAAAGCTCCTTTAAGACCAGCTTTTTTTGTTTTTCCCAAAATTGTACTTCTACCACCTGTTAAAGTGGGTTGCCATTCACGTGTGTAATTTTCTGACTGGGCACTCTTTGCCAGTGATTTTTTTTATAAGCTACCGAAAATTTGCTAAAACAAATACTGGCAAAACTACGAAAACAATATTATTAAAAAAATCATAACGGTATGAAACTGAAATTCACCGCTATAAAACGGAATGGATAAGTTTGAGGGTTTAAAAATAACGGTTATGGTTACGGTTTTGATTTTAGTGAATTAAAGATTCGTCAAAGAATAGACTCCATGAACGGATGGTGAAAATTAGAGTTACTTGAAAAAAACTCTCGATACTAAATGTTTTGGTTTAAGATATTTAATTACGAACTGTTAAATAGACGATTGTAAATGAATAAACATTAAAATAAAACAATTTAATTTTCAGCATTTTAAATTGAAATTTGTTTATTTTTTTTCATATAATTACTATATAAGCTTATTATTTAGAATCAATTTTTTAATTTTAAATAATTTTTATCTTTGTTTAGCTTTTAGTTATAAATAAATAAAATATATAGTTTTTCTTTATAATTTTTTGACATTTGTAATAGTTTTTCTTTGTAACTTCAAACCAATATATGTTGAATTATAATCAGTTTGCAAAAAAAAGTCGCTTAAATTATTAGCTGCATAATAAAGGTAAGTCTAAAAATATATAAGATTTGTTTTAAAATAAAAAACTCTTCTAAGAAAAACTTTCCATTACAAATATTGGAAATTAAAATAAAAAAGAAAAACAAGTTATAAAATATAAAACAAAACATTTGATGTACAAATAAATAAAAAAATACATTGTTAACTGGAAAAAAGTAGAAGAAAAACCATATAGTACTTGAATATTAATTAATAATAATAATTGTTTAAAATCCTAATAAAAAATACATAAAGAAAAAAGCTTCTCAATAATGCCATGCGTTGCTACAAAATTCGGCGGTAAAATATTGGGAAAGGGGTTCTCTATTATTTAAAAACCATAAAAAGCCAAGTTGTTTTTTAAAGGCCTTAACATTTCTTTAATTTTTTTTTTAATGATTTGCCACGTGTTGAACAAAAAAAGCTGCATACGTGATGATGAATGAAAGTGGATAGTGTTTTGAAGGTGTTTTTTGTTTTTAATTGTTATAATTAAAATTTAATTGTTTTTTATTGTGGTGTTTTGTAGTGTTTTTAACTTTTTTTTTGTAATTTTTGGTTGTAGTTTTTACTAAAGCTGTTTAACATTAACTTGTTATTTTTTTTATAAGGAGTTTTGAAAAAAAAAAAAAAATTTTTTTTAGAAAAAATATATGCTTTGTTTTGGTATCAATTTACACAGTTTTGGTTTCGAAACTGCTTTAGGTTTACAAAGAACTAAAAACCTCTTATATTTGTTGCTATTTTGTTTGATTTAGAATAGTTTAACACGTCGTTTCAATTCATTTCGTCGCCATTGTGGGAATCTGTAGAAATCGGCTCTTCTACATTGTAAAATATGTTCAAATTCAACATCCGATAAATGGCGCTGCAAAAAGAATAAGAAGTTTAATATTTTAAATAGTACAACAAAAAAAAAAAGTTATTTTTCATACCTCTAAATTACAGCGATCAACATCTGAAGGCAAACGATAGTTAGTGATAATTAGTAAATGATAAGGGTAAATTTTAGCTGGTTCATGTACCAACATCGAATGGGCCATATTAGGCAAGCTACGGCGTATTAAACCAGATTGAGGGTAATGATAAGACAAAGCTCCTGAATATGTGCTGGAGGCTGGTAAATCACCACCCATTAAAGCTCGTCTATCACCTTCGGTTATTGAATCAACTGAGGCTAAATTAAAAACAAATAAAGTTGTTAAGAATTATTTTTAAATCAACCATATCAAATGTCCGATAAACTCACCTTCTGATTTGCCACAACTTAAATCGGTACTGTGCGTTTTATCACCGAGACCTCCATATGAAAAATCCTGTTTTTTTTTTTTTTTTTGCAAAAATGAAAGTTTTATAATTTTTAATTTATTTTCATTTATAAATACAATAATCGCACTAAATTAAAAGCCATTAGTTACCAAAATTAAATGAAATATATATAAAATAGACATGCTAAAAAGTGAAATAAAATGAAAATGTGCATGCTTTCAAAGCGATGTGTCGTTGCTTGAAAAGGAAAATGATAGTATGAAATAATGTATACATTCTTCGTCAAGATACGGCCTAAATCTCCATAACTAATAATACTAATAAAAGCATTTTAATTGTATGTACAAACTAGAACTGGTAACTCCTGTGACCTGTGTTATTGCCCCAATATTTTCTTCTCTTTTGAGCAAACATTGCCAAACACCAGAAAATTAAACAAAATTAATAGTTTTTATACTTTTTAGTAATAAAACTATTTTTTATTTCCTTTTAAGCGCAAACTAACGCGATGTTTATTTATGTTATTTTAAGACAGAGATGCCAGATGACGAAATGTTTTATTGTGATTAGAAATCATAAAGACAAAATATTTTAAATTTCGTTTGGCAAATGGACCTAATTATCTCAGAAAGAGGAAACTATCGGTCTAATCGACGTTTTATTAAAGGAAAAATTTTTGTTTTTTATCTGCGTAAATCAGCTGGTAACCAACTGGTACATTACTATTTCCAATGAGTCACTTCGGAGGAACTGGTTCCGCGAGTGGCATATTAGTACCAGTTTTGCTCCCTATTTTTCGTATTTAAATTGTTATTTTCAAACCAGTTCTACAACTAGTACTAGAGTCGGAGTTTGTCGACAATTGCCCCCCATCCCTACGACATCACCATGTTAAATACTACAGTTGTTTGTATTGAGAGGCGGTAGAACACGTCTGGTTTATATTAAACTAGTATATAACTGATTCTGAACTAGTATTTTTTGCTACTGGGAATTTAAGCATTTATAAAACTTCTAGGTAGGTATAAATTAAGCTTCTTAAATATTAAGGCCCACTTACTGAATGTACATTTTAGGTACTAACTGGGACTTTAACTTACACATTTGTTGTTGTTTACCTTATAAATATTAAATTTAATTTTAGGTTCAATTTTAACGGGACATTGTGTAATCCGGCCTATATAATTATAAAAATACTGCAGTCTTAAAAATTTTTGGCAGTGCTGTCAAACTTTGTTCTTGAATTTCGCGAAAACGATTTAATATTTTTAAAAATTTCTTATTGCGTTTTGTTTAAAAACAGCTCTTGATTATTTAGAAACTTTTCTAATTTCTCGGCAGTGAACAAATTACCAAAAACTGCTTTATCGACAAAACGTCGCACTGCAGTCGACAATGCGTTTAGGCTTTAGCCAATCTATGTATATACTCACAGTGCCAGTGCTGTCAAACTTCGATCTTGAATTTCGCGTAAACTATATATTTTTAAAAATTTCTTATTGAATTTAATCCTGATAAACGCAGTGTCGACCGCAGGGCGACGTTTTGTCGATAAAGCAGTGTTTGTATCTTCTCTATTTGTCACTGTCGAGAAAATATAACGTTTCTAAAGCCTAAAGGCTGAGTTACCCAACCGTAAACGTATCTGTAACGAATCAGCTGTTTCGATACCACAAGAAGAAATGTATACGAATGGTTACTAACACGTAAATGTAAACGAACTTGCCGGATCATTCTGTTGAAATCAGAATTTTCTATCCGGCAACGAAACAGCTGACTGATTTTAGTCGGAAAAAATATGAAATGAATAAAGAAAAATGATTCAAACAACAAATAAGGAATAAAAATTAACAAATAAATGGAAACATTTAGAATAAAATATAAAACCACATGAAATAGATGCTAAATAATAATGTCGTTTACGATAATCTATAAGTGTACTTTTTAGCTACGGCACGGTACAGTTACATCACATATACGTTTACGGTCCTATAATCCGCCCTTAAACCACGTAAACGCAGTGTCGACCGCAGAGCGACGTTTTGTCGATAAAGCAGTTTTTTGTATCTTCTCTATTTGTCACAGCCGAGAAATTAGAAAAGTTTATAAATAAACAAGAGCTGTTTTTAAACAAAACGCAATAAGAATTTTTTAAAAATATTAAATCGTTTTCGCGAAATTCAAGAACAAAGTTTGACAGCACTACCACTTTCACTATGTGGTTTGGGCTTAATTAGAAAAATTTCTAATTTCTCGGCGGTGATATAATAAAAAGTCGCACTGCGGTAAAACACTGTCGGCACTGCGTTTATCTGGTTAAGGCTTTTCTCTTTTAAGTTTAAACAAAAATATTTGCCATTAAATATTTAAAATTTTGGCATTTTTAATTTGAATGAATCATGTGTTTGTTAGTAAAGGTTGAGAAGGCAACACAAGAAAATTCCTATATTTCGCGTTCCGGCAAATCTAAAATTCGAAAAAAAAACAAATATCCCATTGAACTATGGCAAAGAGTTTCATGCACGAAAACGAAAATATGCGCCTATAAAATGCAGCTAAAAAAGAAAAATATGCATTAAAAACATATGAAATATGCACTAAAAATACTTATTTTTTCAAAAATTAAGCATCTCAAAATATAAAAAGGTATGTAATTCATTATTTTTCAAATAAACACCGAGTTTTTTGCTTTTTTTTTGGGTGAATATAATTTTCAAGAAAGTTTTTTTTAAATATGTATTAAAATGCGCGAAATATGCACTTCAAGTCAGTATACATATGTGACGCGCAAAATAGAAAGGGACCTAAGGATAGAAATTGACCTAAGGTCAGGATAGCATGGGATCGGTCTCATTCGATGCTCAGATGTTGTCCACAAACAAAAAAAAATTTATTTTTTAACCTTAGGTCCCTTTCTCTATGCGCTGTCACATATGCATTTTTAACAAAATATGCAAAAATATGCAACTACAAATCGATTTGTATTTTGTTCTAAATTTGATAATTCGGATAAATATTTAATCCATATTAGTTTTGGACTATCGAGAAAAACATGCATTCGCATGAAATTCCTTGCCCTAATGATCACCAATGATTCAGAAATAACCTCAACATTTCAAACATTTTTTTTTTCTTTTTTCCTATGAAAGTAGTCCGTCCGAAAGAGTCCCCTGTGAACTCGGAAAAAAGAACGTACAAAATTTTAATAATTTTGGAATGTTTTTTGAGTCTGAAATATTTGAGACAGCTTTTTTTGTTTTTTAGAGTGTATACAGAAATAACTATAGGCACCAACAATGGAATTCGTAAAAACAATCCCATTTTCTTTTAAATTGAAATTTTATTGCTAACAATTTTTTTGTTTGTTTGTTTTTTACGTTTGTAAATTGTTATTTTTCATATAAAATTTGTTTAAAAATAAAAATTCAAAGTTACAAAAAAAATGATTTTTTTTTTATTTACAAATTCCATTGTTGGTGCCTTTTTAATTTTTTTTTTTTTGTATTTACAAAAACGGTATAGAAAGGTTTTAAAAATTTAATTAGAATTTTGTAAATTCATTCTGTGTAGAGACGACTTTTTGGGTTATTTTCATAGGGTTCATATTTTTGATCAAAAATAAAGTGTGCAAAAAAAACAATAATTTTTACGAGTCATTTTAAAAATTTTATTTATGAGCGCTTCTAAATTGCTGGCTATGTATATTTTTGATTAAAATCAATATATATGTAAAGTAGACCGACTCACGAAAAAAAGTAAAAACAGTGCCCCTTGGTTTGTTTTATGATGATTCCCAAAATATTTCGGGTCTAGCAATGAGATCTCACGAGCTATACCATTTTTAAAAAAGGTATTTTTTATTTAGTTTTTGTAAGAAATTTGCATTTTAGCTGAAGGCATTCTACTCAATATGAAAGGTTTTTTAGAGGCGCGTTCAGTGGTATATGTATATAACATATTCAAGCATATCCAGACATGTCCTTCTTTCAAGGATATTCTATAAAAAAAAACAAAATTTCGATTTTTTTGTACGGAGATGTTTGTGATTAAAATGTCAAACTTACATATCATAATCTATAGTCGATTTAAGTGAACACGTTTTTCAGATTTTTTTGAAATTCGCGATTTTTCGCGTTTTATCAGAAATTCAATGTGGAGGAAAAAATATGTTCTAAATAGGGCAATATGGATACCAAAACTTTTCTTTTGACAAGTAAATCATCGCTAAGTGGATATAGTTCGGAATTTTGCAAATTTCATACATTTTGCACGATCCTCTGAATCAAATTTTGTTAAAATTTTTGAGTTACTGCAATCTGCATTTGAATTCAGTATATAGTTGATGTAAGATAAAAATGCAACTTAACAGAAAAAATCCAGCACGCGCTTTTTTTGGGGGAATATCTTTTTTTCGCGAAAAAAAATTTTTGTAAAATTTTAATTCAGGGAGGTTATTATGTAATTCGATTCGAAACGGAAATGCTTTCGAACAGAATTTTCACATTAAAAATAAAGTACCAAAAAACAGTTTTTAATGGGATAAAATATTGAAAACGTGTATGAGATTGTCCAGCATACACTTTTTCAAAGTTTTCCCCAATTAAAAAGTGGGTTTTGGTACTTGATTTTCAAGTTGAAAATTCTGTTCGAAAACATTTCCGTTTCGAATCGAACTACATAATAATCCCCCAGTTTCTAGTAGATGTAAGGATAAAAACGCAACTTATCAGAAAAAACACTTTTTTTTTGGCGTAATATCTTTTTTTTCGCAAAAAAAAATTATTATAAAATTTTATTTAGGGTCAGCATATATTAAGATTTTTCTTAAAAAATTACAGACATGCGTGTTTCAATAAAATATTTAAATATTTAATAATAAACCTACAAAAAATGTCATAAATTTTTTTATTGAATTATGAAAAATGTATTAAATTTGCAAAATTCTAAACTATATTCACTAAGCGAATATTTACTTATCAAAAAGAAAGTTTTTATATCCATATTGCCCTATTTTAAACATATTTTCTCCACCATATTTAATTTTAAAAATCGCGATTGTTCGCGTTTTATCAATCGCGATTTTTAAAAAAAACCTGAAACACGTGGTCACTTAAATCGACTAGAGATTAAGACATGTAAGATTGACATTTAAATCACAAAATTCTTCATACAAAAGAGTCAAAAACTTGTTTTTTTTGTAGAAAATCCTTGCAAACAGTACATTTCTAGGAATGATTGAACATGATATATATACCGCTGGACGCGCCTCATAAAAACCTTTCATAAGATACCAATATTTTTTTATTGTCTTTAGCTAAATACCAAAATTCTGCCAAAAACTAAAAAAAGACCTTTTTTTAAAAACGGTCCAGCTCGTGAGATCACATTCCTAGACCCGAAATATTTTGGGAATCATCATAAAACAAACCAGGGTTTATTTTGAGGGGGGGGGGGGGGGGGCACTTTTTTTGCTTTTTTTCTGTCCATATAAGGTGAGTCGCTATAATGTAAAGTATTTTCCTGTAGGTTTCTATTAACAACCAACGTGATATGACATTACAAATATGTACATTCATTAATCTACGTAATAAATAAATAATTCATGTAAATGAAAGCCAACAGGCAATAAATTACAAGTAATAGATATAAATTAAAAAAATAAAAATACAAACTTAGCGTTATGAAAACTTAAAGCGTGAAATTATAACTAATCACTAGCTACATAAATATAACCTGATGACACATATGAAAATGAGAAGAAAATGAAAAAAACTATGCAAAGTAATAAATAAAAACAAAATAAAAGAAATTATAAATAAACCAAACAAACAAAAAAATTAATACATAAGCAAAATTAATTTAAAAATAATCGTATGTATGTATATGTATGTAGTACTGTTTTAACAAATATGAATGAAATTAAAAGCGCTTACGGTGACGCCGTGCATAATGGCGCCGGCCGATGTGGTTGAACTAAAAGTGTGGGAACGTGGAGCTAAGCCGTATCCAGGTTTAGGTACATGACGTAGAGAGCTCACCACTATTAAAAGTGGAGTACAAATAAATATAAATAACGCACACATAGAAAGTTACAAAAAAAAATATAGAATATGCACAACAACAATAATATGGAGTAGACAAATCGAGACATGCAGTTTTATTTTTAAAATGTATTTGAGATGATAATGACGATGTTGATGTAGTGATGAAAGTCCATAAATTGTAAATGTTTATAAATGTCCATAAATTGTAAATGTTTATAGCAATGTTTTTGTTTGTGGTGATGTTGTAGCAATGATGATCAATCATGTGAATGATGATTTATTAGATGAGAAAAATATTAATTCCATTATGATGATAATAATGATGTAAATTTTGATCATGATGTTTATGTTTTTTTTATGTTTGATTTACGACGATATTTAATGTTATGTATTTGTGTTGTTGTTTTTAATGTTTTTAGGTTTTTTTTGTTTCAGGGGAAAAAGTGGCAAAAATAAATTAGTTTTATTTTTTAAAAGTGCATTATAAAAAAATTGTTATTCACCAATTCACCAATTAAAAATAGAGTAGATATTAACATTTAAAAGTAGTAGTAGCAGTAGTTATAGTAATAGTTGTGGTTGTTTCATTCATAAATATGTTTCCGTTGATGATGATTGTGGTGAGACAGTTAAAATTGAACAAAATCCCATAAAGATTACGAAGGCAACAATGTAATTTAATGTTTGTTGATCCATACATTAATTATAAATTTAAGTTTTTTTTATTTGGTTTTATTTTATGTTAGGCAGCATTAAAAAGACAAGAGGAGAAAACAAGTAAAAGTCAAAGGAAAAAAAATACAATATTTATGATGAGAAGCAAAAAGTTGTTATAATTATAATCATTAGTGGTATTCACAATCTGCATCGTATAAAAATATTCGCCGTGATATTGTAGTATAAAAGTACTTTTATTCGAAACAAAATTTATGTATTTTGAAATTGTTTTTTTTGCTCATATACAATACCTGACCAAGTACTCCTTTACAAGACAGATTGTGAATGCCGCTATTATTACAGTAAAACTCGGACAAGATGAATTCTCGGTTAATACGATCAAATTTGAAAGTCCCAACATTTTGGCAATAATTTTAATATAAAAACATCTGTTAAAACGATGTTTTAACCCCTCGGTTAAGCACAGTAAGTTGTTTGAGTTTCACGTAAAAAAAACTGTTATACTCCATATAAAAAAACAGATTTTTCACGATAATGAATTTCACGTGGAAGAATTTGGTGTTGTTATGATTATGTGTTTCTCATTAAAGCAATTTAATTTATAAAAATAACAATTTTTTAATTTTATAAGAAAGACACAATAAACACAAAATGTCACTTTTTCCCAAGAAAAAAAATAGTCTTCTACATTAAATTTACGTAAAAACAAACTCTACACAATTTTCACGTGAAACTCATTATGGTGAAAAATCATTTTTTTATATGGAGTATAACAGTTTTTTCACGTGAAATTGAATCAACTTACGGTGCTTAAATTAAAAAAATGTTCATTTTCACAATTTAAAGACCTTTAAAGTTCGAATGGAATTTTTCCACGTGAAAAACAAAGTTGTTGTTTCGATTTCACGTGAAGAAACTGTTATACTCCATATAAAAAAGCAAAAAAAAAAAGATTTTTCACGATAATTAGTTTCACGTGAAAATTGTGTAAACTTTGTTTTTACGCAAATTCAATATACAAGACTATAATTTTCCTTCTGAACAAGTGACATTTTTTGTTTATTGTGATTGTGTCTTTCTACTAAAATAAAAAAAATATAAATTTTGATTAGCTTTTGAAGCCGTCTAAGTTCTAGTGAAATTTTTCCACTTAGAGCACCGTAAGTTGTTTTTCACGTGATAAAACTATTATACTCAATATAAACAAAAATAATTTTTCACGACAATGAGTTTCACGTGAATTTACACGCAAATTTACTATACAAGACTATTATTTTTCTTGTTAAAAAGTGACATTTTGTATTTATTGTGATTGTGGCTTTCTAATTATTAAACAAAAATAATTTTCAGCATTTAAATTACTATTTAAGGCCTTTAAAGTTTGAGTGAAATTTTTCCACATGAAAAACAACTTACGGTGCTTCAAAACGAACTGTTTCTTATAGTCCACAAAAAAAATTTCATTAAAATTGCTATTTTAACATAAAATTTCCATAATTAAACAAAATTATTTAATTTGTCTTTGTTTTTAGACAAATTTTAAATCGAACACACAGACGTTTTTCCTTAAATGTATCGCAAACAATTTTATTATAAAATCAACTCAATAGAATTGGATAATTAAAGAATTTTAACCAATTTTACCCCGAGTAATACGAACTTCGCTTATAACAAACTAATTGTATTGGAGCTCATGTCTTAACCGAGTTTTACTGTACTATTAACGTAGATTGTTTCATAAATATTCAGCCCTAATATAAGGAATGAAGACACCACGCAATGTATTAGACCTTTCGGAAATTCAACTGATTTTTACGTCGTATGAAAATACATATTGCAAAAATTATTTGATTTTAAATTCGAAATTTTCTGATAATTAAGAAAATTTGTCATACAATTTAAGAAAAATTTAATTTTAAATATTTAAGTGCTTATGCATAATAATTTGAAAACCTTATACCAGGTTTATAAAATGCATTTTGTATAAAAATTTGTTTTTTAACTTTTTAAAGTGATTATGCATATGACCCTTAAACTTTTACATTTAATAAAAAAAGTTTACTAAAAACATATTTTATTATGAAGCTTTTCATAAATATAAAGAAATTTGTTATGTATTTTATTAAAAACTAGTAAAAAAGTTATAATTGGTCAGAGTCCCTATATCAAAGAAGGATTGGATCATATTCCGGGAACCGACCAAATTCTGGAAAGGAATCTGGTCATTATTCTATGGACGGATCTATTAACGAGGCAAAAAATATGAAGGTAAAATCTGAAAGAAATTGCTGAAAAAGTGTATTTCAGAAAATATTGGGTAGGTGGGTTATATGAGGGGATTAAAGCTACGCGTCCAAATTTAAAGAAAATCGGCCCAAAAATAGATTATTAGGGTGTACTGCATTCACAACCCAAAAAACAAATATGTATCAATGATTTTGTGTTTTAATGCCATTTAAGCCCAATCCAAATAGGTCGACTATATAGAGACTTAGTAAAAACACTGACCGTATAACAAATTTCGTTCAATTATCTTTAGAAATGCAACCTGTAGATTGATTACTTAAAGTGGGGTCTAGGTATACCGTTGCTACTTATGTTAGTGGTGTAGGGTATACAAATTTCATTAATTCTTTGTGTGACTCGTTTTCTATAAAAGAAATTTTGTTTTAGATTTTAATATCAGAGTTGTAAGAGGCGCCGCGTTCCTCTAAAAATTATACTCTTTCTGGGCTTTCACAGCACTTCCTTCCCATGACTTTTATTAAAACTTAAAGCGATAAATTTGTATTGAACATTAAAGTCGTTCATGCCGACCTAATTGATATCAACTAATAGCATGATTCTTTTTATGGCAGTTTACATTTATAAAAATTAAAAAACCCCTAGCCGCGAGAAAACTTAAATTACATTTAGTTAGATTTGTAGCAAAATAAAAGATTTCTTCTTAAGACTCAATATTTATCAAACAACATTCAAAATAAATACAGTAACAAATACAACCATGTTTTGTTTTGTTGATTCGTGCAAGTGAAAGAAAAGGGGGTACATTGTGATATGTGGTTTAATGAGTTTTAACTTTCGATGATGTAACAAATCATTACTGTGGTCTAAACCACAAGAGTTAATGTTTACATATACCAACAACCAAGAGTTTTTTGTTTTAATTAATAAACACAGCATTTACAAAATACAAAGCAAAAGATATTTGTTTATCCCTCCATAATACAAGAAATAAAGTTGAGATTTTTTTTTTGTGAATTTTTTCACAATTCACACTTACTGAACTATAGCCATTACGTATGTACGGCGGCAAGGTTGAATTTTTAAATCCATATCCAGGTTTTGGTGGTGATCGGTAGGAATGTATAGCTGTGTTGTTTGGTAGATGTTGTAGTAGTTTTTTGAATTTTAGATTTTCAAAGAATTCAGTATCAAAACAAACACCGAAATAATTTTTGTTTTAATTTAAATTAAAATAAATTTAAAAGAAAATTAACAAGAAATAAATATAAAAATAAAAGTTTATCAACAAAAGTATAATATTATTATAGAATTTTGAAACCCAAAACCTCTACCTCTATCATTAAAATCCTGTGTATCTTTTTTAGGTCTTACAGTTTTTTTTAAAAGAACTTTTGCAATAGTTTTTAGTGAAGACGAGATTGATTGTTTATAAGTTTTTAATATACTATTTATACATACGAGTATGTACTGTGCTGTGTGGTGGGGACTTACCGTTATAACTGGGTGCATTGCCCAATGATTTGCCAAGTGATCCTCTGTAGCTTGTTGAACGATCAAACATTTCATCCTCGTAGAAGGGTTTTTGATGATCCAAATTACGCGATGGTGAGGCACCAATTGGAGACTCGTATCTGAAAATGAAATAAATAATCTTGAAAAATAAAGAAATATTTTTTAAAGTGAGGATTTTTTCTCAGGGCCGGTATTTAAGTCAACACTTAGATAAAATGTTACAGTTAAGTAAAATTTTGCTCGGATAAGGGTATAAAATCCTTTTTATTAACTCATTTTTTTCTTAATTTCAAACTGATTCCATTGTTGTATGTGCCTTTATATATGGCAAAAAATCGAGTTACGCCTTTTTATATTAAGCCATCGATATACATACATATATATTTTTTTAAACATTTTTTTTTATATACCACTGAAATGACTTTAAAATCACAATTTCTAACGCCGATTTATATATTATTTTGAAATATTTAAAAAGAAATTAAGGTTAATATGAGCGATTTTTGCACTTAAAATAAACAGTTATAATACTAACATAAGCCGAATCTTCGCCTTTGCCGTCTATCGACTATAACACAATGCTAGTTTTTAATTTTTGCATTAAAAAAAAAAAAATTTAAAAATTGTTTTTTTTCGGACTTTCTATATTTACATATACAGTCGTGGACACGAATTTAAGACAATTCAAGTTTTTTTTTTAATTTTATTGATGTTGCCTTTGTTTTTAAAGATCAAAATAGTGGCTAAATTCGCCGCGAAAGGCAAGGAGATGGTTCATATAATTGTACAGAATTTTAACGTAATGTTTGTTTTTTCATTTTGTCACTACCCAGTCAGAAATCGCCAGTGGTACAAAAAATCCAGCACTGGCATACCACTGGGTAACCACGGTATTAAAAATAAATGACTGGCAGAACACTCATTTGGGACGCTTTGCCAGCGTTTGCGAAAAGCGTTTTACCAGTATTTTTTTACAAAAATTTCGGTGGTTTATAAAAAAAACCACTGGCAAAGAATTGGCTTAGAGTGATATGCCAAGGTTTGCAACCAGTGGTTATCCAGTGCTACCTAGCCAATGCTACCAGGCGTACAAAAATCAATTCACTGGAAAACCAATGATTTTATAAAAATGCTGACGCTTCGTTAAAAAATGTTTGTAGTCGGAAGGTTCCGAGTTCAAATCCGGTTGCAAGCAAAAATTTTTTTTTTTGGATTTTTTTTAATTAAAAATTTTTTTTGTTTTATAAAATCAATTTTTTTGTTTGTGGGAAAGCTCCTTCAAGACCAACTTTTTTTTTGCCCTCCCAACACTGGCATAATAGTTACTAAAAATTGTTTGCCAGTACTAGCATTTTGGCACAGCCAGTAGTTGTCCAGCTATTATCACTCATTTATGTGTTTAGCCATTAAATATTATATGTCTCGTTAGCTCAGTGGGTAGAGCCAATCTGACGGCCTGGGTTCAAATCACTGCAGGACCAAAAAAATACATATGAACTTTTTTTTAATTTTATTTTTGAAAATATATTTCCAGACCACCTATTTATTGGTTTTGCCAGCGTTTTGCCAACGTTTAAAAATTTTGTTCCTCCAATGCTTTTCCGGCGCTTTTTGAACAGCCGGTCCCCTACGGGGAAAGGGAGCGGTCCCAGATGACACGCAGGATAGGTCCCAAGGGGTCGGAGACCGGTCGCCGATCGGTCTTTTTGTTTGAAAGAGACATATCACTTTAACATGGCGTTGTCATTGGAAATGACCAATTGCCACAGTTTAGACACATTGTGGCAGTAAGGTGGTGTGCCTAAAAATAGCTTTTCAAATAAACTAATAAAAAATTAAGAATTAAAAATAATCTACTTGGCGTCGAAGTAGGGCTCGATAACACAACCTTCTGCTTGTAAGGCAAACGCTCTACCGTTTGAGCTAATGTTGCTTATGCGTGATGGCTGGCTGATGGTTAAGTTATGTTTTTCGTTTCTGTTCAAATAAAAAAGAGAATGAAAAACAAACACACACACAGCAAATAAAAAAACAAGACAAAGAAAAAAATAGAAAAGAAAACAACATTAACACACACACAAATATGGTGGAAGTGCATTGAATATGCCCCCGATTGACCGATCATGGGATAGGTCCCTTAATGGCACTTGACTTGTTTTTTTCGTTGGCCAAAATTAAATTAAAAAATCAATTAAAAATTAGAAAATTACCCCAAAACCTCTGATAATATAAATAAAAATTTAAAAAATTCCCCTTAAGTTACAAAGAAAAGTTAAATGAAATACCAATTGTTAAAACTAAAACAGCTTTAACATTAAAAAAACGTTGAAAATACAAAACTTAAAATTTCTTAGCAAAACATTATAGAAATTTAAAATAAGAGCTAAAATAAGCAAATCGTGAAAAAATAAAGTTAAAAATAAATAAAAGAGTAAAATAAATAAAAAATATTTTTAAAAATTTTATTTTTATTTCGGTATCGGTCAAGTTTTTTTAAAAGCAACAGTGAAAATAACGGATCAGAAAATACTTAGAAAATTAATTCATTTTCTTTTGTTCATATTTGTACTAATTTAGTAATATGCCTTCGGTTGACCGGTCACGGGATAGGTCCTTGGAGGGCAATTGACTCCTCATTCCCCGTAGGGTCCTTTTGTCTAATGATGTTATCATTTTGGGAATGGGAAAGCACTTTTTGCCAGTACTTATACCACCTGTTAAAGTGCTTTGCCACCGCTTTCCCGTTTGTATTTTTCTGACTGGGTAGCTTTAAGTGGGCGCGGCTTTTAACGAAAAATTAGCGATAAATTTAACGGTTTTATGATGTTCTTTTCTTATTTTACCAGTATTTATCAAATTTCAGTATTTATTAATTTCAGCAGTTTTTTCTGCAACATCATTTTTATCTAATTTTTAGTTGTTTTTCTGCTATTTTTACAGATTTATTTCTATGAGTGTAACCACTTCTTCACACACTACCACTTCTTCTAAGACACTGCTTCATCCTGTCCCATGACGAACTCATAAATATATTTTACGTTTTCATATTGACATAGTAAATCAGACACACATGGTCGTTTGTCGTTGCTAAACATGCTTTAACAAACAATAAAACAAAGAAATGTTCTGAAAAGATAAACTAATACTTATTTGAAGCTCATAGCGCAAACAATTCTTATTTTTTTATTATTATATGATCTATATAACTTTGCTTTTTTCACGTGTGTCAATCCAAATATCGCTTTTTCGACCCAATGTAACTTGCAGCAAAACAAAAATAAAGAATGTTTAAACTTTTCTATTGAAAATTTGTTTCATATATAAAAAAGTTGCATGTGCAGCAAAACAATATTTAGTGATTGTGAAATTAGGGATGTGAAGCGTAGTTGGGGTTGGATATCTCCTAGTTAAGACGAGATACCGATAAACGGATTGCAGATTTGGAAAGACGACACATTAATTATAAATAATCAATTCTTAACTCAATTTAGCCAAACATGGTCTACACGTCACACCAATTATCAAACGACGCACATAGGAGTATTTGACCCAAAAAGCTGGCCAAAAAGGCAAAAATGAATTTAAAGAAATTTAAAAAAGTACGCAGCTCAATAGGCACCTAAATTCTGCATTATGTTGCAAATTCTCAAGATTTTAAGTTGAGATTTGTTGTTTCGAGACACTTTTAAAGTCAGGAAAGTTAAGAAAATGTCATCCCCTTTAATTGATTTTTTTCAGTTTTAAGAGGTTAAAATTCTATTTTTTTATGCCTGAACGAATGGAGGTTTTAAATTGATTTTTTTTTTAAATAAAATACTTGATTAATAGCTATTTTCAAAAATTTTTAAAACATTTTATTTTAAATATTTATGTTGAAACTCTTCGTTCAAAAATTAAAAAAAAAGGTTTTTTTATACACTTTTTCTGCAAAAAAAAAAAAGGAAGAAGGTTTTTAAAAGTGAGAGTAGTAAGTGTAGGAAAAATGTTATATAGGAAAAAAGAAACAAAAGAAAAAAAGTCTGCGCAAGTTTGCGCCATGATTTTTGGCAATTTTTTGAAAATTTCATCTTTTTTAAATTTTTGCTCATCATGCACTTTTTCTTATATCAGTCATAAACTTTTGTTTGGGGATTAACACTGCCTATTAACTTTACAATGGTTTTTTGCCTTGTAAATGTAATTGAATGAAAAATTATTTTCATCAATTGATTTTATTGGGCGAATGATTGATTATATAAAGTTGATGTACAAGTCCACCATTAGGTAGGTATCTCTCTCAGGTGCTGTGGATGTGTTGATCATGTTTTCTTGACGGGTTTCTAGGGAGTATTTGAATATTGTCAAATTATTGGTGACGTCCATTCATTGGTTTTTTCGTGTGGTTTTGTGTAAGTTTATGAGGTGTAGGTTTCTGACATTTTAATTTTATATTTTAAACTAAATATTGTATATTATTGTGTTTGTGTGTTGAATACATCCCTACGAGAAATTTTAACAAACTGTCACCGATCTGGCCCCTTTATATGAAATAGACTGGTCACTTTTACATGGCGTTGTCATAGGAGGGGGAAATTGACCCCTTGTGACATATCACAAGACAAATCCCAGGACAGGTCCCTGGACTTTATATGTTATGAGAGTTCAGTAAAAATTTGGAAACTCGCATTCTTCTGCGAATTACGAGTAAGCGTGGGATCAAAAAAAATACGAACCCTGCAAATATTCGCCGCTGGATTCTTTTTATCAAATTAAACACAAAACTATCAAAAACCCCGAAGCTTTAGTCCAAAAAACACGTTTGATAATTTTGGCCAGCTTTTCGGGTCAAATACTCCTCTGTGCGACGATTTATAACAAAATTTTACTTTAATTACCTTAACTTATATAATGGTTCTTTGGATGCTGATGGTGTACGTGATGCATTTCTGGGATCTAAATTTTGTTGTTTCCATTTACGATATTTAGCTGTCTCTTTTAAATCTTTAGCGATAGCTGAACCAATACCAGAATTTAATTTCTCCAATTCCTTAGCTTCCCGTTGTAGGCGTCTAAAATAAAAAGAAATTACATTCAATATATCAAGTGTCATTAAAAAAAACTGTAGCAAATACTTACGAATCTGCTTCACCATTTTTAGTTCCATTTTCGTCTTCATCATCCGATACGGGTACACCTTTGTATGAATCACTATAACGCCGTCTGCGTTCAGGATCTGTGTAAGGATAAGGTGGTGCAGGAAAATCATCACGTTCGATTTTAGGCTTTTCGCCGGGTTGTGGCTTTTTAGCGCCAGGATAATGTGACAATTCAATGGGCTCTTCGTTGTTCATGGCAGGGCTTTTTGGTCTTGGAGTTTCCGAACGTATGGCATCGACCAACACTTTCATGGCGCTACGTGTGCGTGAGTTGGGACGTGATGGTGGTCGACTACCTGCCACTGACCCGGCATTGCTAGTAGCATATGATGATGGCCTATGGAAGTGTGGTGATAGTGGGGTCTTATCATATGGATCAATCGGTTTACGTAAATAATTAGGAGCATCTGTTAAATAGCTATAGGTGTAAATGCGTGATATATCTTCACCACCATGACGGCCGTATTCGCGTAAAATTAAACCAGGACTAACAGTACGATAATGCTAAAAAAATATAATCAAGTTAGTTTGCAATGAATAATATAATAAAAAATTAAGAATTTATATTTTATCAAAAAACAACTTTCATCATAACAGCGATTTTCAATGTTGTTATAAATCGTTAGTAAGTGAGAGATAGCAAAATGCATAGAAAGCAAAAAAAAATAGTAAATAAAAAATAATAAAATTATAAAAAAAATTAAAAAAACAAACCTTGCGGCTAGAGGAATATACGGAACCATTAAAACTCGGCGTTCGGGAACGTATGTACTGCAAACAATAAAAAAACGAAAAGGAAAATCTTGCAAGCTCAGAAAAAATGGTGTGATAATAAATAAAAAAATTTAATTAATATATAAAAAAATGCACAATTAAAAAATTATGAATTAAGTGTTGAGGTTTATAAGATTTAAATGAGATTTGTTTTTGGTTTGGAAATAAAATGTAGTAAATAATGTGGTAGATGATTAAGGTGTAGATGATTAAGGTGTCTTTAAGGCTGATGCCTTAAGTTAGTAGAAATTGTGTTTTTTTTCTTCAGCCAGCTGTGAGGTGTTGGGTTATATTTTTTTAATAGAAATTTATATTTTTGTATTTTACTGAAAAACAAATACAGATAAAATTATTCGTTTTAACATAAAATTATCATGTCATGACATGTCACATGGCTCAATTTGGGCCGAAAGTGAAATAGAAAACGTAATTTGCTTCTGCAGAAAGAAATCGTATTTTTGCATATTTTAGACAAACATAGATAAACATAACTTTTTATAAAAATTAAGAAAGCTGAATTTAGTGATTTCACTTAAAAAGAAATTTGTTGGTGGGCATATTTAAGGTTTTAATACATATTTTGTACTAAATTATTATCATTTTGTAGTACAATTTCGAAACCCTTTTCTTTTGCCTCTTCAGATATTTTTCGTGTTCGTACATTCCAAAATGTTATTAACTAGTTTTTGCTAAAAGATCCCATTTTTGTAGAAACAAATAAATCACCCATCAGGATTTATTTTTTTAATTTTTCAGAAAAAATTACGGTTTGCTAATCACAATCAAACAATTATATAATTTACCAACAAAAGGCATTTTAAATGTCTGAATAGTTGTAGATACTTTAGGAATACATAAATAGTACTATTAAAAAGTTTTTTTTTAAATAAAAGTTACTCTAACACCCGTATTCTAAACTTTATAACAATGACAAAATTGTGACAACACTGAGGTAAATGGTCTGTGTTGTCACAATTTTGTCATTGTTATAAAGTTTAGAATACGGGTGTTAGAGCAACTTTAAATATCAATTAAACTTTGCTATTTTAAAGTGTAATAAAAACAAATTTCTATTTTCTTTTACGTTTTCTGAAAAAGACTTCAACGTTTTTGCTACAAAAGTGAAATCACGAAATTGAATCAATTCCGAAAAACCTGTTCCTGTATGTGTTGTTAATGTACAAAAACGAATAATTTTATGTGGATTTGTTTGTCAGAACAACCAATGAGTTATAGAAACAAAAAGATTACGTTGAAATTTTGATTTAAAACTCGTAATTTGAAATATCGATGGCTTAATGTAGAAAAGACTTAAATCGATTTTTTTAATAATATATGAAAAACTTTGGATCAAATATTTTCTTGAATGCATTTTTTATTTCATTGTTGGAGTTGCGAAAAAAATCTAAAGAGAAAACGTACGTACGGTTTTGTTCATTTTGTGTATGAAAACCCTACAAAAATATTTATATTTTCAAACATTTTGATTGGTTGAAAATAAATTTGCTAATCAGAATGCTCCAAAAATAAACCAAATCAAAGCATACGGACACCAAAAATTTTAAATAAAGGCAACTTTAACAAAAATATATGTATATTTGGAAAATCTAGATACAAATTTTCTTTTCTTTATTTAAAAAAACTTTTTTCATAAGAAAAGTAATATTCAGGAAATACTTCCTAATAAAGGGTATAGAGAAGAGGTGAAAGGTGGTTTAAGACTAAGCGCTTCAAATATGGCAACACTGTAATTGCGCGAGGTGTTGAATCTTAGAACAGTTGTTTCGCGCCATCTGAACAAAAGTTTCCATAGCCCTGTTATTTTATTTTACTTCGGTTGGGTAAAGTGCTAATGGAACACCGAAAGAGAACGCTGTTAACCCTCTAACCGGCAAGTCCGCCTCCAGGCGGGGTATATTAAATTGACCAGAAATGCGCCAAAGGAGTATTTTATAATAAGAAATTATGCTTTTTCAACAGAAAACAAAATTTATTAAATTTTTCGTGAAGAATTTGTTTGTATACAATAAACGGTTTGGAAGCGAGAAAGTGTCAAAGATAAAATTTCGTAAAATTTCAAAAATTAAATATTTTAAAACAACCAAAATTTTCAAAAATCTTAAAAACATACTTAAATTGACTAAAACAATTGATAGTGACCATGAAGTAAGATTGGATCTTAACCTATTCAAAAAGTTCCTTACTTTGGTTCAACGACGCACAGGATCACATAAGGATACCTTTAAAGGACATCGCCTTAACTGCAAAACGAATGGAGGGATTTTTCTGAAATTTGGCAAAAAGAATATATTTGGTATAGGTAGCAAAGTTTATAAATTTGAGTAATATATATTGAAGTTTTGGTGCGTTTTCGCTCAATTTCGCGTTTTTCGAAAAAAGAAAATCGCTACATCCTCTTAAGTAACAGCACAAAAAATGTAATTTTTTTATTGCAATTACATCTTGGTAAGAGAAGTAATTTATGCCTAAACCTAGTAATTTTTATGCGCTAGATTTCGAGATTCACCCTGAAACTATTTTGGCCCATATCGCCTAAAGTAGGCAATGAAAAAAAATTTTGTAGAACAACTTATTGTTTATTTTTCGTGAGGAACACATGATATAAATTTCATTGCAAAAAAGCTTAGGCCGGTTAGAGGGTTAATGTATCGAGGATAGAAAACTCATACATATTATTTTTTATAAAAAGATGTTGCCGGCGCTGTAGATCCAACCCGCAGTCTTATATGTAGCAGTCCAACGCGCTGACCATTCCACCACAACACATTTAAGAAAATAATTTTTTAAGTAACAAAACCTTCAAGTGTTAGTTAAGAACATGATTTTGAATGTGAACGATTTTTCACTTTTTTTTTTATTTTTAAGTAAAAAATTTATCGGAATCTGAAAAATAACTTCATAGGGGTTTTTAGACAAAAATTTTTTAAAGAATTCAAAGTCTTCTTTTTGAAATTATTTGCTTTGATTGAATTCGATTAATTTCAACCTATAATGATGATTTCATTCAAATTTTTACTTAAATAAATATTATACGGAAAGGAATTCGTTAAAATGTGTGGGTTCTCAAAGCAAATTTCTAAAAATTTATAAAACTGCAGGCAATTTTCTTAAAACAAATTCTTATAGAAAAAAATGTAATTGATTTTTAGCTATAATGATGAAGTTGTTAAAGGTTTGTTAAGATATTTTATGTAGAAAGAAATTTAATTAAGTGCATGGGTCTTCGAAACAAACTCCTAGGTACTGCCTTGTATTTGGTTATAAAACATTAGTCTTTCTAGTTCTACTAGTTTATAGGCATCAGTCATTCAAAATTAAGACTTTCAACAAAACCAATTAATTAATACAAAATCAAGTCTTTATCAATATTTTCTATAGAATTCTATTCTAATTCCTTAAGGAAATGAAAAACTAATTTCAACTCGAATTACAAAGTCTTTCAGTTTCACAACATAATCAATTTTTATTCAAAATCTTAGTGATTATTCTCGTATATAGCTTTTTTTCCAGATATGAGGTAGAAGTTAAATCCTGGAAAATGATTTTATTTTAATCTTTCAACTTACCATATCACTTAAAGCACTCGAACTCATACGATCACATTCAGTATCTGTAAAATTGCCATTTGATACGCCAACACCACCGCCCCCATTTAATATTAAGCCACCTTCATTTGGTCCGGGACCACAACGTGGATGCCATATGGCACTGCCTTGTAAATACATTTCCTCACCATCACCAAATGGATCACCACATTTGGTGCAGCGAGCACATGTTGGATGGAAATGATGATTTTCTCCTGCCTGCAAAACTTTACCGCTAATAAAGCGATTACAATACGCGCACTTAACACCAAATGACTTTTGATAACATTTTTCACAATAAGGAACACCATCTTTGCCCATATACTCGCCATTGAGTACAGCATTACACGATTTACAACGGAAGCACCAAACATGCCATTGGCGATCTAATGCAACCAAGGCTTGACCTTCTTTTAACATCTCGCCACAGCCAGCACAATCGTTAGGATCATAATCCTCTTTTAAATGCGCTTTATCTGATAAAACTCCACTGGTCATTTGTTGATGAGCCGTAGCTCGAGTTGGTGACTCGGCAATGGGTGTTGGTGATACTGTACCATCTTTAGCTAGTATTTGTTGCTGTCGTGTGGGTGATGCAGCACCGGGTCCAGCAACACAGTTTTCACAAAGCACCTCTTTACCTGTGTTAGTTACCTGTAAAAGATTTCAAGTTAAATATATTAGATTTTAACTAAAGATGCATGCATTTAATTAATTGTAATACGATTTACTGAAATTAATTTTATCAAATTTTTTACGACTCTAAATATGAAGCGACGTTTTAATTCTAATTGGAGTTCGATAATCTATTAACAAACTTTTTTATTTTCTGCTAAAGTAAGCAGATTATTTTTGCTATATATGTATTAGTAAGATAGGAACAGCAAAAATAAAACTGTTAAATATACAGAATTTAAATTATATTTGAGCTAAATCTTTGTTAATAGAAAATAACAAATTAACCTGCTAAAATCAGAAAAAAAATTTTGCTAAACAATTAGTAGCCTAAAAAATCACAACAAAGATATTAAATTTTCGAAGTTTTTTTTTAGATTTTTTTTTAAATCGAGCCTTTTGAAAACAACAGTTTACAATTTATTTAGCAAATATTTCTGCTGATTTTAGCAGGATAGACTGCTATTCATTCAACTAAATTGAATGATACACTCAAAAAAATAAGTTAGTAGAAAAATTAGTAAAACGTCTTGTATATCAAGTGTACTAGTTGTCAGCAATTTTTTGCTGAAATTCCGTTTTCAGCAAAAGTTTTAGTTGTATTTTTTTAGCACTAAACTAATTTGAACTAATGTTTTACTAATTTATTTTGCTACAAAAATTGTGCTGATAACATCATTCATAGCGTGGACGACAACCAGATAGACTAGATGTAGATGTCGCAGCTTGTCTGGAAACGGAAATGACAAGAAAAGGAAAACAACTCTATACATATTCTATATTTAAATTTTCAGCAAATAAACTACCTAATAGCGAATTTACATTATGATCGAAATCGAGTTAAAAGTAGATTTCGATGGAAATTCAATAAAAATTTGGGATTTCAAACGGATTTCCCATAGGAAATGAAATCCCAATTTAATTTAGATTTCAGCGAAATCTCATCGAAATCTAAATTGAAATCCAATTTTTCTCCCATATTTGCAGAAAAGTAGGGAAGTTTGCAGAAAAAGTGGCAACAATAAGCAGCTGTTTATGTCACAAAAAATTAATAAATAATAAATTTTAATAACTTTAAAAAATTAAGGAATAACATAATAAAGTCTGTTATTTTTAATTGAAAGAAATATTTAAAGTTGAAAATGGCTATTTTATTGTATCCGACGAATAGAAACTATGAAAAATCATTTGATGGCGCCGGCAAGACCACTGACAAAACACTGAATATTTTAGCTTTCTACTAATCATCCCTATAATTAAACACATTGTATCTTTCATAATATAAATGATTTTTGTGTTCCGCTATTAAATAAAATGGTTTTTAGAAAATCTTTTAATTTTGGTTATTTTTTAAGGTTAGTTTGTTTACAAAAAAATTGTTGTTGGCCGATCGAAATCCCATTCATCTGTCAAATATGCTAATGTAAACGATATAGATTTCGAATTGGATTTCAAAACGAAATCTAGTGAAAATTTTAACAATGTAAGTTCGCTATAAAGTAAAATTCCGATACAAGTTTTTTGAGTTTTTTTCAGTCTACTAATATTCAGCAAAAAATTTAGTGATTTTAGCAAGGATTTTTTTCATTTGCAGTCGATTTGCTCGCTGATTTTTACCAAAAAAATAGTAATCTTCAGCAAAAGTTTTGCTAACACTTAGTCGACTGCAAATGAAAAAAATCCTTGCTAAAATCACTAAACTTTTTGCTGAATATTAGTAGACTGAAAAAAATCTCAAAAAACTTGTAGCGAAATTTTACTTTAGTTAATTTATTTGCTTAAAATTTAAATATAGAATATGTGTAGAGTTGTTTTCCTTTTTTGTCATTTCCGTTTCCAGACAAGCTGCGACATCTACATCTAGTCTATCTGGTTGTCGTCCAGATAGACTAGATGTTTTGCGTTTTCCGCAAAAAAATTGCTGAAAACTAGTACACTTAATATACAAGACGTTTTACTAATTTTTCTACTAACTTATTTTTTTGAGTGTACTTGGAAAAGAACTTTAATTTTAATCTGGACGTAGAAATGTTTCTGTGTGCTTTCCCAGCGTTTCGTAAAGCATTGACACCACCGTGGGACGGACGGTGTTCTCATTTTGGCTTTGGGATAGCACTGTTAGCAAGTACTCATACCATTCATGCCGGTACTTTGCCAGTGCTGGCCCCTTCGTAATTTTCTACGTGTGTTATGTTACGTTGTCTTTACAATTTCAAATATTTTTCTGCACAAAATTTGTTTTCGAAAACAGATAACGGTTACTAGATAAAGCAAAACATTGAGCAAGTTGTTTCCTTAAAGCAGTGATTTCCAACCTTTTTGTGCCATGTCCCACTATAAAGTTTCAAAATCTTTCACGTTGGGGGTGGTTGGATAAGCACAAAGGTAAACCCATGGCTCGAGAAAACGACATCTCATGACTGACGTTTAATAAGATCCTTGAGCTCACCAGGAAAGTATTCCAAGCTAACCTTTCAGATTTGTAGTAAATTGGAATATGTGATAGAGAAAAGAAATCTGAGAACAACTTGTGCCATATTTTTGGTTAGAGATGAAGGAGATGAAAATCGGAAACCGTTACCGAAATAACCGCTAAATACCGTTACCCGTATCTGTTTCTGTTTTTGGTAACTGCACGTGGTTATTTAGTATTTTTTGTACATTAAAAACAATGTACGAGATTAAAAACATTACATTGGTCCTGTTTTTAATCCCGTTTTTTTTTTTGTAAAAAAAATTGCGGGATGCATCGAAATAAGTGACTACCGTTATCCTTAAAATACTGTTACCGAAATAACTGAATTGCCGTTACCCTAAAAATACCGTTGCCGAAATAATCTATAAACAGTTGTCCTTAAAATACCGTTACCGAAATAAATGAAGAAGCGTTACCAATACCGAAAACCACATCATTTCGGTTACCATCCATGTGTAAAACTCATCAAAACTGCATAACAGTAATATATGATTTAAGCTTCCTTAGGTTTTATGTTCCAAAAGGTAGCAAAAAATGGCTTCAGGAAAACTTCGATGATATCCGATGTATGAATATCATAAAAAAATAAATACGTGCCTGCTTAAATTAACCACCTAGTATATTAAAATTGCCCCCCAGTAGGGCAGGCGCCCCACTTTGGGAACCACGGAATTGAAGTGTATCGTTAAGTAACCTGTCTTTAATTCATATTTTAAGAGAAAAAGTCAATAAATGACGTAAATATGACTCACACCTATCGAATTTCGATTGAGTGAAATTGATAACAATTTGATGACAACAATAACGAGCAGAGACTATTAATTATAGAGATAGAAAATAAAAATTTACACTACTCACCGGTAGAGGGCGCTGTAATTTAGTATTACCTGAGCAACTATTTAGTATCAGTTTAGTATCAGCTGAGCCTATATTTAAAAACTCAAAAACTGCTGAAAATTGCTCAAAATAAGTAAAAAACAAGCGCGGAATATATTCAAATAATAAAATTTGATATATACGTTTGTTTTTTTGCTTTGTTGTTTGTTATTACTTAAATTTAAATAAAAAAAAAAAGAAAATTGTCAATTTTTGAACAAAGTGCCATCTAGTGATAACGATGTTTTTATAACTTAAAAAAATAAATAGAAGAACGGAGTCATTTTACCCGAATGCTTTTTTACCGCATATAAAGTAGCAATATACGAGGGGTACTATTTATATTTCGGGAACTGGCAACACTAATGTCAATAGCTAAAATATGGCAACACCATAATAAAATTTGACATTTTTTAGCATAAACGTACTCACAAGGTTTTGATATACAAGTGTTATTTGTTTTGTTTACAGTGATTTAAGAAAATCATTGGAAAAATGGAAATTTCAAGAGAAGTTTTTCGTTGGATTATTTTTCACAACTTTCGACGTAGATTATCTCAACAAGAATGTGTCGATGAACTCAGTTCTTTGTATGGCGATAAAGCAGCATCAAAAACCACATTATATCGCTGGTATAGTGAATTCAATCGTGGTCGTAGTTCGGTCGCTGACGAATTCCATGAAGGTCGTCCAAAATCGGTTGTTGTGCCACAAAACATCGATGCAGTGCGTGAACTGATAATGCAAGATCGTCATGTGACATATGGTGAGATAGAGGCATCCTTGCATATTAGTTCCAGTTAAATACATTCGATTTTGCATGAACACTTAGTTGTAAAAAAAAATTTGCTCACGTTGGATGCCCCACAATTTATCAATCGCTCAAAAAAAGACTCGCATCGATTGGTGTAAGGGAATGATTAACCCTTTCAATACCGACTTTTTGTCTGCGGATGTATCGTTATTTTGACTTCAGATTCTTGTTAAGAGTCCTCAAATTAGAACTTTTTTCTTTCGATTGTAACATGCGTATAATTACTTCATCGTACTTGAAATTTGGAGTCAAAATTGCAAACGGTTCTCCAGTTATTACCTTTTTATGCATTGGAGATACAATACAATTTTCTGAGTGTTATTTCCAAACTAAGAATATATCAATAGTAACAAATATAAACTAAACAAGAATTGTAAAAAATCAAAACAAAAAAATTGTTTAAATTAGTATATTTTTCTGTTAAATTTAGCAAAATGTTTTGCTGAAATCAGCAGCGAGAATAAGTAAAAAATTCCGTAATTTGTAATAAGAGAATAGCAAAAATTATTACTAAAAAAAAATGTACTAATTGGAAACTGTTTACAAATTTTTTTACTATTTTTTTTATCTGAGTGTGGTAAAAGAGTTAAAAATGGTTTGAACGAATGCAAAAGTGTATTGATCATCAAGGGAATATTTTGAAAAACAATAAAGCCATTTTCATTTAGCCGCTTTCAAAATGCCTTTAATTAAAAACTTTACCATCGGATCGGATCAACTAATCCGATCTTTATTTTATACATGTTTCACCGATTAAAATACGGTGTATGAAAGCTTTCTGGCCCGATTTAAAGTTTTAATTCCAATCGGACTATACTTTAGTTTATTTTCGATTTAGTTGTGCGGAAATATAGTTTTATTTTAGATTTATTAAAATTGTCTTTTTAAAGTGGTTTTAAAGCATGCCGTAAAAATCACTTTTTAAATGTATAAATATATGAATGTATTCACAATAAGTTACTTCACATCTCTCATTGAAAGGTCAAAAAATTAATTTGTTTCCTATATAAAAGCCCAGTATTTTGTTCGTACTTTCCGAAAAAAATAAAATTTTTTCACCTTCGTGGAATTGTTGTGAAATTTTGGCATCACTTTAATAGACAGGACCATTTAAAAATGTAGCGAATATATGACATTTGGATTGGTTACGATTGTATCAATTAGTTTTGGGCTTTTAAGCTGAGGAACATTTTTCGCCGCTGTGAACAAAATAATGGGCTTTAAAAGTGTTAACCAGCCTTACACTATAAGATTTTCGGTACGACATTGCTTTAGTACACATGCAAAACATATAGGCAAGGTTGCAAAATCTTACCGAAAATCGTATAATGTAAACCAGCCTTAAATTTTCAACCTTGCCCACACCCTCACAAAAATTCGGTTGGAATTAGGTTGCTGCAACAAAGAAGAGGTTGTGGAAACTGGAATTAGGTTGTTGAAACTGAATGCAACCTTGTAAATTCGGTTGGAACCTAATTCGGTTGGGACAACAATTTTTTTTGCTGGGTGCATATGTTTTGCATATGTACTAAAGTAAAATCTTACCGAAAATGGTATAATGTAAACCAGGATTAAATGATATCATTCCGAGGATTAAAATTTAATGCAAATAATAATTTCCGTTCACACTCACAATATTTTTTTCTTAAAATCTACCGAATATATATGTACATTGAGGGAATGCACCCCGGGATTTCCCGTCGCGGTATTCCCGGGAAAGTTGGCATTTTTCATTTTCCGCATTCCCGGGAATTTGGACCGGGAATCCCGGGATTTCAAAATATGCAGTTTAAAATAATAAAGTTAATTATTTCAAATTTACCTATGCGAAATTTTCTGACGTTTTGAAAATACAGGGTCCGCCAAATAACTTTTTTTTTTTGAAAATGCTATAAAAAAAAAACTACTGAATATTTTCTCAAATTTCTTTTTTTATTTGAAAGTACAATCCTTCCGGTTAATAATGGAAAATAATTTCATTCATATGGCTGCCTCAGCTGGCCATGCAGTAGCCTACACGATCGGCCCAATTTTTAAGCACATTATCGATTGTGTGCAGCTGTATTTCACCAATGGCTTCACGAATATTGTCCTTTAAAGCGTCAATTGTCTCTGGCTTGTCGGCGTAACACTTATCTTTGACGGCACCCCACAAGTAATAGTCCAACGGTGTCAAATCGCAGCTCCGAGGTGGCCAAACGACATCAGCTCTGCGGCTGATAATGCGATCTTTAAAAACAGGGCGTAAAACATCGAGTGTAGCTTCAGCTGTGTGGCACGTAGCGCCGTCCTGTTGAAACCAAATGTTGCCAATATCCTCCTCTTCAATTTTTGTGAACAAAAATTCGTTCAACATGGCCCGATAACGATCGCCATTGACTTTGCACACATTCTGCAACATTACCATGATTATCAAAGTAATGTCGCAACATTTCCCAGCGTTGTTCAAGCGTATACACAACCATATTCGTTCAGCGGAAGGATAAAACTAATTATCTGTCAAATCAGACATGAGCTAAGTGTTACCATTCACGAAATAAGCACTAGTTGAAAAAAAAACGTTAGATGGCGGACCCTGTAGTAAAAATCTTACATTAGGCTTACTCATTTACGTACAAAATTGTAGTAAAAGTAGTAAGATTTTCGAGTAAACGAACACACTGATTAATTTGTGTACTTGATCGAACTTTTTAAGTTCCTTTTTTTTAACAGGCACTAAAAGGATCTTAAAAAACATATTTTTTAAGAAAACCACTCAACTAAATAGTGTTTGTATGAAAAATTTTGAATCGCACTTATTCTGTACAGAATTAAACATAAATTTGTCCATTAATTTTAAAAAAATTTCAAGTAAGTTAGAATTTGTTCCCATAATTTTTAAAAATTTTTCCAATTTTCTAAAATTATTTTCTATATTAATTTTTTTATTTATTTTTTTTACGGACAAATGTTTTAGTCTAAAAATTAGTTTTAGTTTATTTAATTTTTAAAAATACATATATAATTAGACTTATATAATTTCTAATGTAAAATTAATTCTTTCCTACTACGAAAATTCCAAGAAAAACCACCTGAGCTTTTTCACCATCATGAAAATTTTAGGTCTTTAAGACATTTCATTAATAAAAAATTTTAAATTACTATAAAATATTTTCTAATTTATGTCCCTTGCGGGATCCCGGGAATTCAAGATAAATTTCCCGCTTTCCCGGGAAATCAAAAAGTGCGGGATTTTGCATTCCCTATATACATTAGACCTCAAAAAAAAAGTTCGCCGTACACCCTCCAATATGAAGGATTTTTGCAAGGCAATTCCAAAAAAAATTTTTTTTGGCGCCTTTTTTAATATTTAGTTATAGCTTCGGCATTTAAAGTCGGATTTTAAAGTGTGATATATCGATTTTTTTTGCCTCGAGGAGACCAGTGTTTTGCTATAAAGGGAAAATCCAACGAAAACAAATTTAAAAAAGCGACCCCTACGTTCGGCAACCAAAAAAATAAAAAAATTTCTGCTGGGTTTAGCGAAAAACTTCATTAGCAAAAGTTTAATGATTCTTTGCGAGCATTAATTTTCTGACATTAGGGTCGTACATTAGGGTGGTGGCAACTGAGATCTGGTGGGTAACTACTAGAACGGGATACTTAAGTTCAATGGACCTTAGAGCAAAACACTGGTCTTCTCGAGAGAAAAATATCGATGTATCATACCTCAAAAATAATTAAATATTTTTAACAAAACCAAACATGGACATACAAAAAAATTGCCAAAGAGACTAATGTATGCCGCCAAACAGTTTCAAAAGTGGTAAAAAGGTATCTGGAATACCTAACAATTAAAAGGAAGCCAGTAACAGGAACAACGACTGGTTATCGTAACATTGGTAAGGCATATAAAGTTAAAAGCATCCTTAAGAGAGCTCCTAACACATCTGGCAGAAAAACAGCTCGGTTAGCCCAATGCTCGGATTTTTTTGTACGTAAAGTGAAATGTAAGGCAGGACTAAAGTACTACAAAGTTCAAAAAGTTCCCGATAGAAACGCTTTTAAAAATTTAGAGGCCAAAACCAGAGCTCGAAAATTGAAATCAAATTTTATACAAAAATACAACTGTTGTGTAATGGACGACAAAACTTATGTCCTGGCTGATTTTTCGCAGCTCCCTGGTCAATAATTTTATGTTTCCGATTTTCGAGGAAATGTTGCGGAAAAATTTAGGTCGAAAAAGCAAACGAAATTCCCTAAAAATTCCTAGTATGGCAAGCCATATGTAGCTGCGGCCAAAGAAGCCAGTGATTTGTGACATCTGGCTCTATAAGCAGCGAAATTTATATCAAGGAGTGTTTGCAGAAGAGACTTCTTCCATTTTTGAGTCAGCACAATGTATCCACTTACTTTTGGCCCGATTTAGCATCTTGTCACTACAACGAGAAAGCGCTGGAGTGGTATAATGATAATGTGGTTTTTGTACCAAGAGAGGCAAATCCACCAAACTGCCCGGAGCTCAGGTCAGTGGAGAGATATTGGGCTCTAGTTAAAAGAAAATTAAAGGGCACAAAAAAGGTCTCTCATGACATGCAAGATTTCAAACGTAGATGGACCACCTGCTCTAAAAAGGTGACAGAAACTACCATAAAAGCCCTAATGGTAGGGTTTCCGGAAAAAGTGGATAACTTTGTTTGTAGTGGTTAGAATTCCATGCGGTTTTTTTTGTTTGATTTTGTATTAAATTTCATTTAATAAAAATTTGGTTTGAAGTCTTAAAATTCAGTGGTTTGTTTTTTATTTAACTTTATGTGAGTTAACATTTTAATGATCTCACTCCTTATAAGAACAGAAAAGTTTTACTGAATATTCTAATTTATACCGAAAGTGCATATTTTGTTTATTGAAAAACTGATAGAAAAAGTTTAAAAATATATTTCTTTGCAATTTAACAAGTTATTCAAATGAAATTTTAAATAACAGTTATCCAGAAAATTTTAACTCAAAGACTCTTCATGTTAGAGTCAACGAAGACCTATACTGTTATATACCAATAGATTCGTATTGAAGAGCTCATTCAGAAAATATACAGTTAAGAGTTATTTTCCAACGAAAAAATAAAATATCGGATGAAACTGTTAAAAAAGAGAGTTTTATTTTGCCGTCATAAAATAAAACTCTTTTGAGAAGTTTTATTTTTTCCGTCTAAAATAAAACTCTTTTGAGGAGTTTCCGTCTAAAAAAAAACTCATTTTGTTTATTTTATTCATTTTCGCAGTCTCTTTTTATTGAATCTACGTTGCAAAATAACAATTTAAGATGGTTTTTTTTTTCTTTTTTTAAGTCATAAAATAACTTGTTTGATATCACTTATAACCACTACGGTCCCTGAATTTTACTGATTTACTTTTTGAATAAATATTGAAACAAAAGCCTATAATAATAATGAACTCAGGGGTATGGCATCAGCAAAAAAATAAGTTATAAAAATATCGTTATCACTAGATGGCACTTTGTTCAAAAAATTTACAATTTTTTTTTTTTATTAAAATTGAAATAACAAACAACGAAGTAAAAAAACAAACGGATATCACAATTTTTTTATTTGAATATATTCCGCGCTTGTTTTTTTTCTTATTTTGAGCAGTTTTTTGTGTTTTTAAATATAAGCTCAGCTGATACTACACTAATACTAAATAGTTGCTCAGGTAATACTAAATTTCAGAGCCCTCTACCGAACAGTAGTGTAAGTTTTGATTTCCTAACTCTATAATTAATAGTCTCTAAATGAACTGACCTATCCGAATACAAAACTTTTAAATGTGAAATCAAAATTCAAATATTAAGGAATATCTTACCTTGCTACCCGATTTAAATGGATGTTTACATTTGGAACATGTGAAACACTTTTGGTGATAAGTTTTGCCCATTGTTGAGACCACTTCTCCCTCCACATAGTTCGAACAGGCAGCACACTTTGTACCATATAAACGCTGATAATCGGGTATACAATAGTAAGCACCATCTTTGGTAAAGAAACCACCTGTGGCTAATGATTTCTTACACTGACAACATTGGAAACAGGCCTTATGAAAATGTTTGTCAGCGACACGTAACACTTCACCGGAACATTTTTTGTCGCATTTGGCGCAATAGATTTTTTGCTTACCTGTAATAATACACAACCAAAAAAAGAGACAAGAAACAATTATTACACATGTCACATTATCAAAAAAAAGCAGAAACAAGCAAACATACATGAATTTAAAAAACAAAAGCGAAAAAACTACACCTCGTTACAAACCGATGATTATATCATCATAACTATAAAATACAAAATGTTGTAGTCATCATCTTCATAACCAGTGTTGCCACTTTTTGAATAATTATTCAAAAAACGGGACTGTTTACACATTCGTTGGATAATTTTTGAATAATGAGATTTTTGTGTAATTTCACTTTTCATAGAAATTTCCGTAAATTTTTTAAAGTCCCGGAGCTTTTAAATAAATTAATAAAAATTAGTCGATATTTAGACGAAACGAGTTTGTCAGTGAAACATTTACCACAAATCTCCATTTTCTGGTAAATTACTTTTGTAGATTTTTCCAACACTAAACCCAATTTAGAAGAAATCAAAAATGGTGTTATGTATTTTTTTGTTTTGTTTAAAGCACCGCCTTTTGTTTATTTTTTGCGAAAATAATTGTCAAGCTTCTCTTGGTTTACAAGAACATTTAAAAATACAGAGAAAGAGTGGGAAAGTTTGTGTTTGTTATGATTGTGACTTTCTAATGTATGACAATTTGTTTGGTGTAGTTATCATGATAATTTGACCAGACAAAAATGTTGCTAACGCAGCGAGGTGGAGCAGAATCAGAATATTTTAGATTTCTGTAAATCCAACATGTTTCAGATTTCAACAGAATCGTATGAAATTCAAAACAAAAAAGTGTTATATTTTTATTTTTTAAAAGAAAATTTGTTGATACACTGCAAAGAAATTTCACGTTAAGGTCTTGCTACCATTAACATAAAAACTAAAGAAAACAGGTAAAATTTTACAAATACGGTATTTTTCAAAATTTTTCCTGTCTTGCCGACATTTAAAGCTAGGGTTAAACAGGGGGGTAACCGCGTAACTCGATTCGAAAAAAAATTTTCGAATTCGCAAATTTTTCAAATATTGTTAAAAATATAATTCTGTATAAAAATTCTACTTTTTAATTTATTTTTATCCTAAACCTTGTACACTAACGCATAAAAATTCAAAAAGTAAGATTTTTGCTAAAACTTTTCTTTTTACGAAAGGTTCAAAATTTACGAATTCGAAAATTTTTTTTCGAATCAAGTTACGCGGTAACCCCCCAGGGTTTATGCCATCACATTACGGACGCCTTGGAGGATCTACTGCAGCTTTTTTTTAAATTCCAGCTTTGTACTCAGAAAAAAATTGGTTTAATTTAGATATAAACGGGTTAATTTTGAGGAATATGGGAGAGAATAATTAGCAAGTAAGTAATATTTTTGCATGCAGTGCATTTGAATGAAGTAGTCTTTCCGAAAAACATAAATACTTTGTTCTGAAAGAAACTTTTAATATGGATAAAATACAATTTTTTTAATATTCAAATTTAAAAGCACGCTATTCTAATTCTGAAAAAGATATTGCATTGAAATACCCTTTAGTTAATAGAATAATTTGTTATAATATTGTCTGAAAATTGGCCTGGATATGATTTTGCAGAAGGCAAAAACCCGGAACAGGTTATAGCAAAAATGCTAAATTTTAGTTTTATAATGCAAATAACTTTTGCACTTTGTAGATGATAGAAATGTTACGTCTTTAAAAATCGGTTTGTAAATAGAAAAATGCCAAAACTTTGGAGTCGAATGGCATAGCTCTTGCAGTTTCGGCCATCCAAAACTTACAGTGTGAAATTTCATATCAGTCGGTAAGAAATGGCGAAATTCTTCCCAAAATATTTGAATTCTTCTCCACTGTGCCCAGGAGAGTTTATTTTGAAATATTATGAAAAATATATATTTTGTGTAATTTCATACGGTTCTTGATAATTTTTGATCTACAGCTGTGTAATTTTTTGTTTCACTGGTGGCAACACTGCTCACAACATAACTTTATTAGTATGTATGCATGCATGTATTTTAAATAAAAATAAACATACATTTGTTTATTTATTCGTCTGTCTGTCCGCCCTTTTATCTATGTGTCGCTATTCTCAGATCTTTAAAAGAATTTGATACTTAATATGCAGACGTAATTATCGTTGTTATGATCTCTCTATGTAGAATTGCTAACTTAAATGAGAAGCACATATAACAACACAGATAAAAAATAGTTTTTAAATACAATTAAACTTTTTGTAAATAAAATTAAACTCTTAATTAAAATTGAGCCTACAACTGATTTTGTAAATACAAAGAACATATTTGTTACTTGATTGTTGAATTTATTTCAATTAAATAGCCAACAAACATAATTATTGAAATTCAAAGCAATTTTAACAAATGATGTTGCCATATCAAAAAACGAGTTTGTTGGAATTCAAATCAAAATTTAAATATCCATTTTGTTGACATTTTTTTTTGTGCACCTTGATTCTCCATTGTAAACTAATAAACCACTCGAATTTGAAAAGCCGATGTTTTTTGATATCTAACATATTTCTCAAAGATATTTTCATCGAAAAAAATTATTTTAATTTAAAGTACGCGTGTGTATAATCGAGTTGTGTCATTCATGAACCAACTATGTATTTCAATTCAACTATTCAATTTTTAATGATATGAACTGATCATTATTCGGACATGCAACAATTGTTTATATCTATCGGAGTTCAATCACTAAACAATAAAGAACGAATTGAACGAACTAGTTCAGTTGCAAAATGTTAATCATCAAATAAGAGAGTTCAAGCCTGATTCTAATATGAATAAAAAAACAAGTTTCTTCATCATTTTATTTACCAGTAGATACGAGATTAGGCAGCTAAAACAATGCACAACTGTGGCGTTGCTTCCTTGTAATTATTCTAAGAGCTGTTCAGAATTTTCATTCTTTTCGAGATTTTTTTATTGAAAGTAAAACCCAAATTATTTGAATGTAAATGTTAAGTGACGACTTAGCTGATTCAACCTACTTAAGTACCCAGGTAGAAATTGCCAACGTTACAATAAAATTTGTACTGGGAGAGGACGGTTTTTGTCAAAATATCGGTACTACTAGAAACGTGCTTTGCCAGTACTGTTTTCTATAAATTAACCACCGTTTTTTTAATTTATAAAAATTAACAATTTCATTAATTTTCATGGATGGTAACCGAAACAATGCGGTTATCGGTAAGGATAACGCTATTTTAGATTATTTCGGTAACGGTATTTTGAGGTTAGCGATATTTCAGTTATTTCGGTAACGGTATTTTAAGGATAACGGTAGTCAGTTATTTCGATGCATCCCGCAATTTTTTTTACCAAAAACTAACGAGATTAAAAACAAAACCAATTTACAAACTTAAAGTACGAAAAATACTCGTGCAATCACGAGCAATTACCTAAAGCAGAAAATTAAAAATAACGGTAACGGTATTTTAGTGATAACGGTACATATTTCATTTATTTCGGTAACGGTATTTTAAGGGTATCGATATTTCATTTATTTCGGTATCAGTATTTTAAGGGTAACGGTATTTCAGTTATTTTGGTAACGGTATTTTAAGGATAACGGTATTTCAGTAACGGTATTTTAGGGGTAACGGTAGTCAGTTGAAATGGTTTTGAATCGATAACGGTATTTTAGCGTTATTGCCTGCCAACCATGTTAATTTTAAATATATTACGCAATTATTAATGTAAGAGAGACATTTCCATTGTTTTTTTATTAAATTCCGAAAGAATGCATTAAAAAATTTTTATGTGCACTAAAAGTACTGTAGAGTACTAGCAAACTACTAACTATTTATTAAATTTTCTGGGATATAAAAAAATCCCAAGGATGTGCCAACATTGGCAAATAATTACGGCCAAGCGTTTATTGGTGCTATCATTTCGACAACATGCCAGTAAAGTAAAAGCTGAAAATCCGACACATTACCAGTACGACCGTCTCCATTATAGGGCCGACATGGTGCCGCTTATATTCTTCTGCCTGGGTACTTTGTTCACAAATCGGAAAAATTTTGCTCTTGTAAATAAGACCGAAAACTGTAATAAAAACTTTATAGTTCAAACAATTTTTACAGTCCATAGAAAGCTGCAATCATAAAAAAGCCAAATGTCACTTTTTCGCTACATTTTCAAATGGTCCTGTCTATTAAATTGATGCGAAAAAAATTCCAACACAATTGCGCAACAATTCCAAAATCCAAATGAAAAATCATTTTTTTATGTGGAGTTGACAGCTTTTTTCGTAAAAGCACGAACAAAATATCGGGCTTTAACGAGAAACAAATTGTGATCAGTACTCGGATGTAAAAGATGTCGTAAGACTTTAATAAAGAAAATATATAAAAAAATTTGAATTTCTGATTTTTCGTTTCTCTAATTCCCAGCAAAATCTTTCGTTGCCAAATAAGTGGTTATACAATGAAATTAAAATTTTTTAATACTTATAATCCGGCGCGACTACTTATTTTTTAGCTACTAATAAGCCTATAAGTAAGCCTTATTATTTAACAACTTCCAACCACTTATTTTTTATCAGCATACGAATAACTACGTATTTTGGTAACCATTTATTTCTAATATTTTTGTAATGCAGCGGGTAAGCAGGTGCATGAGTTTTGTGTTTTATTTACAAAAACAAATAATGTAATGAGTTTTGACACTGAATTAGTATATGCAGTAGACCCTATTTATACTGCTTATTATTTAGATATTAGTAATGAGCACCAATTTCTGAGATTTTGCTGGGTATCAATGGTTTAAAACTAGAGTCGCCATATATAAATCTCGACAAAGTCTGGAAAAAAGCAAGTTAATCTTCAAACTCAATTCGCTGCAAATTCCAAAAAATCCTAATAATGCAGTGTTTTACGCTCTTGCAAAGTTCTGTTAGTGAATCGTAGCGGATTACATTACAGAAAATTTGTTTATTGAAAACAAACAAAATAGAATTAGATTTTCAAGTTGTTATTTTAATAAAAGAAATCATTCAAGTTTTCTTCTGTGGACAAATACAATGATGACGAGTACGTCCAATATTATTCAGTTGTTTATTCAATTAGGAAAGTTCAACTAATTACTTGTGGTTTGAATTGTTGTACAACTACTATATCGTTAGCTGAAATGCAAAACCACGTAACTAACAAAAAATACAAAATCGGTTTTTTGATCGATTATGATGCATATCAACGAGGTCCACGTCTTCTCCAATTTTTACTGTCATATAATAAAAATTAGACATATTATTAGCGAAAATCGAAAGCACGTAACTACATACTTGTTATAATATATACAACATTTTTTGTTTCTCCTGTAAAATAGTAAAAATGTTAGTTACGTGGTTTTGCATTTCAGCTAACGATATAATGTGTATTGTAGTAATTGTGAAATGGCGAAAAGTATACACATTTCTTTAATTTTTCATATTGTATTTGTTTTATGCATATAATTAAAAAGACCTTAAACAAAACTCTTTCTCTTCACTCTCTCTTACCAATTTCATTTTTTAAACAAAACTCTTTCACTTCAGCACACTCTCTCTCTTGCCAATATCATTCTTCGAAATTTCGAAATTGTTTAATTCTAAAAGTTGTTTCTGTTATTGAAATTTAATGTATTCATAAGTATTTGATCTTGTAAACAAATGTGAAGTTTTGTGTTTTTGCATTCCAAACTTTGTAGTGGGAAAATAAAACTCAAAACAAATATTATGAAGGGGAGACTCCCTAAAACAATTAACAGTTCTATTTTTATTTAATATTTATATTTTTTTATATTCAGTCGTATACTTTGTTGTAGTGATTATGAAATTCTAATATGATCTTGAAAATATACTTTTTTATTGGTATTTAAAACTTCAAGGGCTAATAATGAAGTGATTAGGTACATACAGCTGTTGACAACTAATTAGAAACGCCTTTTATTTTTAAAATAATGCTTAAGTTTTTATATAAAACAAAATTAATATTCATTTATTTCATAATATTTTAATAAAAATATTCAATTGTTTACAAATATACAAAAAGATCTTAAAAAATTATTCAGTCTTAAAAATATTTAATAAATTTATTATATTGTTTGCAATATAACAGCGACACCTAATTAGAAACGATTTTATATTATTTGAAAAAAAAACTAATATTAATTTATTTTTCTTACTTTTTATCAATATTTTGTTGCAAATCCCTTTTTCTTTGTCACAGCCTCACATCGGTTGCGCATTGACGTTATTAGACATCGACATCGCTCTACTGGTATCGCCTCCCATGCTTTCTTAACATCCTCAAAAAGAGTCCCCATATTTGTTATATTTTTCAGACTAACGGCTGTTTTTACGTCCCCCCATAATTGTTCTATGGGGTTCAAGTCCGGACTGGATGATTGCCATTCCAAAACGTCGATGGAATTATCGTCAAAGATTTTTTTTGCCAGCCTCGCCGTGTGCTTCGGATCATTATCCTGCTGAAATTGCCATATAATAGGCAAATTCTCCTCAGACCACGGGAGCATGACAGTATTTGGTATATCAACGTGTTTCTCCTTATTTAAGATTTCATAAATTTTATAAATTGGGGCAACACCATTCCAGGAGAAACATCCCCATACCATAATTGACCCTCCACCATGCTTCACTACACGTGAAACGAAGCGAGGATTAAATTCTTGGTTAATGGGTCATCTAACTTATCTCCGACCATCTGGACCAAGGCGATTCATCTTTGTTTCATCGCTCCAAATCACATATTTCCATTGATTTGCTGTCCAATTTCAATGGGACTTCGCAAAATCCACACGACCTTTTCTTTGAATCCTACTCAGAAGTGGCTTCTTTCGTGCTGCTCTTCCATGTAGCTCGGCTTCCACCAAACGACGTACAATAGTCCGCTTGGATATCGTGACATTTAAATTTTCTTTAATATCAAGTTGGATGTCAGTAGATTTCTTTTTTGGGCCGGATTTGGAGATTCTCGTTATCATTCGGTCGGTTTGTGCTGATGTGTTTCTGGGTCTCTTCTTTCACGGAACATTGGCTATGGTCTCATATTTGTTGATATGCTGTAAAACATTAAAAACCATTTTTTGGAACGCTTTAGCTGCTCTTCTATTTCTCTATAAGACTTTCCAGACTTCTAAAGTTCAAAAATTGGGCTCCGTTCTTCAGGAGTGCAGCTTTTGCCTTTTCCCATGATAAATCTTAAAAATTATAATTTCTTATTTGCTATAAAACATTAATTTGGAAACAAATAACCGTAAAATAAAATTTTGTTTATCAAAATAGCTCTTAGCCAAGAAGACTTTAATAAACAATTACGCGTTTCTAATTAGTTGTCGCACTTTCTTAGAATTTTACTAAACAATATGTAAACTATTTTCAGAAATTATAACAGCTTTTAAAATAAACAGCAACAAAAATGAGTGTAAATGATAATAAAAAGAGTAATAAATATAATACAATTGTTTTAAACAAAAAACGTAACGGTAAATTTACGAAAATATCAATAATGATCATCAAGCTCTAGTGTAAAAAATGTGTTTATAATTAGTTGTCAACAGCTGTATGTTAGTATGTTCAACTTTATTTTAAGTAAAAGTGGAAATAGAGAATTTACAACTTATTAAGCCGGATTCTCAATGCTGGAGTATTCCACTCTGCAGAGTGGATTTAGTTCCTTTCTTTTTCGCAATACATATATATTTTTAGTATCATGTCATCCTTTAGTACGCTCTGCTCTGTAGAGCGGAGTACTGCATCATTGTGAATGTGGCTTAAGTAGGCGGCTTTCAACTCGCTCTTTCAAAGATTGACATTTTGTATCGAAAAATGTTGGCCTTTGCAGACATACATATGTAATTCTTATGAAAACATTTTTCGATACAATTTAAGAAGAGAGTGATTTAACAGAAGTTGGGAGAGTTGGTACCTCATTTAATTGTAATGCTCGTTGGCTTTAGCATTAAGATGGGTTCACAATGCTGGAGTCAGTGTTGTCAACTCTTGAAGACAGGAAAGCACCGTGAGCATTGTGAAAAGGGGTAAAAATTTACCAAAAATGGGGTAAAAAAGCACGATAATAATTTTTTGAAAACTTTAAGTCAAGAATTTAAAAACACATTTTAGCTTTGTAAAATCGTGTAAAAAAAGTTAAAAAAATAACCAAAAAGGGGTAAAATGCACCAAACTAATATTTTAAAATTTTGAAGTTTAAATATAACGAAGTTGCTATTTAAAATTGTACTACAAACATTGTGGAAAAATGTATTTTTTGCATAGTTCGTATTATTTTTCTTTGACAGAAAATTCAAGAAAAATTGAAAAAAGGAGAACAAATACCAAAAATATAAACTGTACAAAAAGCACAGCCAGAAATCTGAAAAAGCACTGTAAATACCCGCTTTTTTAAAACGGGTATTTGTAAAAAATCACCGGGTACGGGAAGGAAAAAAGCACCAAAAAATACCCGAAAAGCATTGAAATGGCAACAATGGCTGGAATACTCCATTCTGCAGAGTGAATTTTGATTGGTCGAAATTACGGGCATTAAGGCCGGTTTATAGTGAACACTTAGGCAAAGTCTAACACTGAAGTGAATTTTTTCCCCGAGATTTTAAGGAGTTTTAGCAATAGGTATTTTAAAAAAGTTCGAGGTGTAGTTAATGTAGCCATGCGTTGACTACTTTCTTTATATCAAGAGTTTTAAAAATTTACAAAAGAAATCCCATCTTTGGTCATACCTGGGAGAAAGTAAGCACATAATCCAAGAGAGATAAAAATTTATATCTGAATATTTATAGATCTTAGAAATGAAACTAGATCGTTAGTTCTTGAACAAATTATTTAATTTTTTCATGATTTTCATAATTTATCTCATTTTAACCCCACAATGATCTGGGCGAGTTGCAATTACTTAAATATTTTAAAACTGATTTTAGATTTTTTTGCCTTGCTAGAAAGGTAATTTAGTCTAGATTACGAATCTGTTAATAATAACAAGGACCTAGTTATTGAAAGAAACCCGTGATCGGGTAAAGCAAAAGGACCCAGAAACTAAGCTAAAGCCAAAAACGTAGAGAAGCTTTAGAAAGCTCTTCCAATATTTTCTGGACCAGGAAATCTATATGTGCCGAATTATAGCTAAAACATAAATATAAAGTTCAGAAAGTTCTGGATAGAAATGCTAGGAAAAACTTTGATGACAAAAAAGGAGTAAAACTCGTCAAAAGAATTTTTTCAAAACTTCTTCCTTATCAAGAATTTTAAGTTATATTTACATGATATTTATACTTTAATTTACTTTTTTCTTTGGGTTTGATTTCTTTAAAGGTAAAATAGAGGAAAAAAACCTTATATGATAACATTAAATAAAATAAATGTTCCCAAAAGGAAGAGACAATCGTTTGTTAGATTTTGCTCAACAAATTCAAAAGAAATCACTCGCATTTCTAAGACAGCACAATGTTTTTCAATTTTTCTGGCCACATTATAGTAAAAACATAAAATGGTAAAAAAATAATGTTATTTTTGTAACAAAAAAAAAGAGGCCAACCCACCAAACTACCCAGAACTGCTTCCAATTGAAATACATTGGGCTCTGTTCAATAAAAGAACTAAAAAAGACAACATCAGAGCTAAAATCATTAACAATTTTCAATCCAAAGGGACAGCTACTCGTAGTACCAAAAACTTCACAGAAAACAGTGTAAAATTGCTTATGGAGGGATTTTCATGTTACTACGCAAAATTTAACAGCTAAATATTGGAAAATATTCCTAATTGTATTTTTGCATTATTTGTGTTAAAACGAAATTGTAAAAATGCATAAATTTTCGCACTTCAATTCTTAAAATTTTTTGTTTATTATAGATTATGCGGGTTATTTTATAAATCACTTCGGTGAAGTGTTTTGTCATTTCTATAGAAATTATTTTTTTTTAGAAAAATTAACATTCTTTGCAATCTCATTGACTTAAAGAAAAGCGTTGAATCCTGTTCTTTTAGTTAAAAAAAAACTAATTAATTAATTTATTTTTTTTAATTTTATTTTATCGGGATATACATTAATTGCATTAAAGGAATTAAATATGCTAAAATCCCAAACGTATTTAACAAATTGTGAAAAATTATCCGTTGTAGGCATGTCCCTATTCGGATTCCATTCTTGCCTAAGGAAATCGTCAGGGGACGACGTTTTTAGAATTTCTGGAAATATTTGTTAAGTTAAATTACAAACTCAATGAAAATTTCTTGTTCTCGTCTAGGAGTGTTAATAAACATTTAAAATATCAAAGAAAAAACAAAAACAACAACACAAATTTTCCACAATTAGCTTTGTCATCTTCCAATGTACTACTCTGTTGTTTTGACAGATCTAGCAATGTAGTGACATTCATTCATGTATAAACAACAAAAGAAAACAATGTTTTCTAAAGTTTCAGTAACATTTAAATTTGTACAAGCAATTGCATATTAGTTTTTTAATTTTATTTTATTAATTTATATTTATTTTTTGGTTTCTTTGTTTCTGTGTTTCCAAGTGTATTATTTTACAACAATTATTTTAAGTTTTTAATGCATATTTTTTGTGCTTAAAATTCCTTGCCCTAGTGATTTTACCCAATTTTTTTTTTGAAGGTTTCTCTGTATTCTTCAGACAATTTTAAAAAACAACCGGAGAAAATTACCTTTTACTAAGTGCAAAACACTAAATACTATACGTTTTTAAAACTTTAGGCATAACGTAAAAAATCTATTTTTTTTTTTAGAATTATTTATTAAAACCTGTAAATGCTTCCTATTGGGATATATTGTTACTATAACAACACAATTGACATTACATATACGTGTAGTGACCTCTATTTTTGTATAACCTCTAAGTAGTATAACATTGAAAAAGGTTTGGTTTCTATTTCTCTCTATAAGTTTACTCTAATAAACTAAAAAGCTATCAAGAACATTTTAGTTGGATAAAATTAACCATGCTCTATACCAGTTATGTTGTAAATTCACATGAGGTTGGGTCGGAAATGTTAATGGGTTCGGAGTGAACTTGGGTAAGACGTTGTTCAATAAAATAGGATGGGTGGCTCATAAAAAGATTTCGTCTTTATTATTGCGTATCAGTGTTTCCAAAAGTTTTCACTAGAAACCAGCAGTATTAGCCTAAAAAGCTACCAGAAACTGCTTAAATAATGTAAGAAAAATATGGGGGGGGGGGGGGGGGGAAATGACAGGAAACCGCTAGATTTAAAAATTAAGGAAAGAATGCTAAATTTTCCACTAGCATTTTAATAAAAAATATTTTAAAAAATAAGTCAAATATTTAGTTTTTACTTAGGGGGTTACATACAGTTTCAACTTTTACAAAATCATTTTCTTAAAAGTGATATTTTTTAAAGTACATAGTTTCAGATATGTTCAGTAAAAATTTAAAGTTAATATTGTCGAAGTTACATGCACTTTTATAGAGAACATCAATGGATTAATGTGAAAAGGTACTAACTTGATTTTCTGATATAAAGCTATAGACATGGAAATAGGACACTTTTATGTGTTAAGAAACATAATTATTTATTTTGAAAAATAAAACAAAAATAAAATTTTTTATTTCATATACGGGAAGTGTTATTATTGATGATTGTAATTCATTCTTTATTTAAATAAAAATCCTTCAACTATTTTATATATATTGGTAAATATGTATAAACCAGGGCTGTAGTGGCACGCGAGTGGATTTTAGATGGCACGCGACGGTTTGTTGGATATTTTCAAAAAATTCAAACTATTAGAAGACCAGCAAAAAATTCAGTTAAACGTTAAATTTCGCAACAAAAATGTGTGATTAAACTCCATAATGATGAAATTTTTCATAGAGCTTGTAAATCGTCTTTTAAAATGAATAAAACTCTGTATTGCCACCATTTTTTGTTTAAAGAAATATGGTTAATACAGAACTAGCAAATTCGATTATCAGAAATTCTGGGAAAATTTTAAAAAAATTTTTTTTTTTTTTTTTTAAATAAATGCCTCATAAATAAAAAGTACCAGAAAATTGCACAAAAAATGAAAAACAACTTGTAATAAAATTGGATCTAAAAAATTATTTTTTTAAGGGAAAATAGGTGCTACGAAATAACCCTCAATGAAATAAAGGCTGAAAATAAGTTTCGTAATGGAATAACCTTCCTTGTTGGAATTTTAAATTGGACTTTGATCGTGTGTCGCAAAGCCATTTCATCTGAAATAGAAATTTCTCTGTTCAAATCCATAATAATCGCTTTTTATTCATTATTGTGATGCTAATAGCCGCGCGATTTATTTTAATAAAATCAAATTTTTGCCCAAAGCACATTTTGCAACTAGTTTCTTACACTCATAAAAAAAGCCCGTACAAATAGTTAAAAATTCTGCTAAAATAACAGGAAATAGTACCTAAACGCCGCCAGAATCATGGCCTGCTAAATTTGGGTGACCTAAATTTTAGGTAAAAAAGTTAGTTCAAATACAATAATTTATAAGAAATGTTGTTTAATGGAAATGAAAATCAGCACATGTTGTCTGCTAAATTTTAGTTGGTTATAAACAGGTAAAAAATTCAGTTAACATTCAAAAATTTAGAAGAAATTTCGTTTAATAGAAATGAAAGTGGGTCAGTTGAAATCTGCAAAACATGCTGCTAAAATTACAATCACTTTTTGTTATTAATTGAATAAAAACAAATTAATGTAAATATTGCTAATTTTATTTTCGAATAAATTACACAATCCAAAAACACTATTTGCATTAAAAAAAAACAATAACATATTTAATAGTATTCCCGTAAATAAATATAGTTTATATTCCCGACTAAAAAAGATGTTATATAATCATATATCACCATATATAAACCCATATATACGTCTATATAATATTGGAATATATAATTATATCAAGCGAGATAAGCATGTTATCTAACCTGATACAATTTGATCCGAAAAATGGGTCTAACTGCATTAAATTATATATAAATACATATAATTTGATGAAGATTTTCAAAGAAAATTTTAGTAGATATTGTTGAGATCACTTATTTTATTCATAGTAAATACTAATGCTTAATGTTTAGAAAAATTTTTGCTAATAAACTTGGAAATAGCTGACAAACTAAAACATTACAAATTAAAAATTTGTCGGAACAACTTTTTCTAGGTTAGAGTTTTGGTCTTTCTTACAAAATGTGTGTCCTTCTTATAAAATAAAAAATTAACTTTCACAATTATTTTTTTTTTCACGGAAAAATAAATGAACTTAAACCATATTTATTTCAACATATGTTTGTTTAATTTTTATTTTTAAATTTAAAGTAAAAATATTTATTTCGGCCATTCATTCCACAATGAAAAAAAAAAAATGTTCCCCTTATTTATTTCTTTAACCCTTAAATGCATGATCTCTTCGATTTTAACCATTTTTTTATATATGATTTTTAAAGGCGTGTACATTTCAAGAAAAATACCAAAAAAAAATGTGATTGTTATTGAAAATATGGTTTTTGCCAAATAGCCTAATTGTGATTATTTTAACGTATATGAAAAAAAAAACAAAAAAAATCTATAAACTATAATTTATGCATTTATCGTCGCCGAAATTAATTTTATTGCGAGAATATCACTTTAAATATTTAAACAAATATTTTTGAATATTACACTTTTTGTAAAAAACGCCTGTTTTAGATTTTTCACAAATATACCGAGCAAAACCAAGATTTTTACTCTAACTGTTTAAAAATTCTGCGCTAAACTATATGTTACCAAATGGCTACACCATGCATTTAAGGGTTAAAATTATTTTTAGTTTAATAAATAGTATTTTGCCAACTATTTGGAAAATATACATTATATCAATTATAAACATTTATTTATGTATATGTCAAAGTGCAAACAGAGAAACAAGCCGACCAAATTAATCGGCGGCGGCGGCGCATGCAAAAAATCGGCGGCGGCGGCGGCGATTGAGGTTGAGCCGGATAAAAATCGGCGGCGGCGGCGCAACCAAATAATCGGCGGCGGCTTGATCGGCTGAAAACAAGATTTTGTAATGTGATTTGAAAACGTTTAAGTTTTTTTACGAAAGATAGATATTTCACTATCACTCTATATGCCTTTACGTTTTTTCCATTACTCTTACCTGACCATCTCTCAAAGATTTGTACGAATAATCTTCAAGGTTTACTATTTTAGAAAAGTTATTGATCATCGCTCTTATATCTGAAACATTTGGAATAATTATTGGAGGCGGTTTTTCTTCAGAAAGTCCTTTGTTAGCATTATCGTTAATATAATTATCATCATCATTATTGTCTACATCAAGTGCAGCAAACATGTTGTTGCTAGTAGGTACTTGGTATATCATCATTAGGGCAAGGAATTTCATGCACTTAAAAATGAAAAATATTCGCTTAAAATATGCGGTTAAAAAAGAAAAATATGCACTAACAATATAAGAAATATGCACTAAAAACTATAATTTTTGCAAAAATAATGCACTTTAAAAATTAAAAATATATTTAAGTTAGTTATTATGCAAACAGACACAGAACTCGAAGATTTCCCATAGGTCAATAAAGTTTTAAAAATGTTTATTTTGATTGAATCAAAATATGAAAACGTATCAATTTTTTATATTTTTTTACAAAATAAAAAATGCTACTAAAAATGAAAAATATGCATAAATATGCATTAAAAAGCACAAAATATACATTAAAAAGCCACCAAATATGCATTTATGCAAAAACATGCATTTATGTCAAAATATGCAACTACAAATCGATGCCAGTTTGTTCTAAATTTGATGAGTCGGATAAATGTTTAGTCCATATTAGTTTTGGACTATCGTGAAATAACATGCATTTGCATGGAATTCCTTGCCCTAATTATCATTGTTGGTAGTTTTTGTTATTTTGATTGCATGCTTAACTAATTCTGGTGATCGATTTTGTCGTCGTTTCGTTGTTTTCAGCGACTGTCTACCAGACAATATCGCTTTCTTCAGTAGACTCGCTGCTACTATCTATTCTGCTGTAAAGCTGCCTACACACTAGGGAACATGGTTGAGGGAACAAAAAATATCAAAAAATTTTGTAAACACGAAATGCACGCTCTCAACACGCACACACACGCAAACGCACTCACACATTCACAAAAAATGCTCTCTTTTTTTAAGTATGTTCCCTAGTGTGTAGGCAGCTTAACAGCAGAGGATTAGTATAGCAGAATATTAATCCCTTTGTTTACTACTTAATAATAAGTAATAATTTGTTGTTGATTTCAATATACAATGCAGTGTTGCCAACAAATTTTCAAAATAAATGGCTAGATCAGACCCAAAAATCGCTAGAAAATCTCTAGATTATAAACAGTGTAAATATTTAGCGATTTTATCGCTAGATTGTTGAAAAATGGTTCTTAAAGCAGTTTTTACTCAAAAATTTCTTTAATATGTTAATAAGAAGTGTTATAAACTTTTAAATAATGAAAAATTTTACGATTAAACTTCAAATAATGAGTCCTGATTTTCATTGAATTAATCTTAGTATTGAGAATACACAATAGAGGGCGTTGTACGATGAAAAAGTGCATACCCATATTTTATCGAAATATGTATTTTTAGAGTTTTTTTTTAATAAAATCGTTTAAGATGTTGTGTTTTATAATATTTTTCAACATAAAACCGAGTTTTAAAAATTATATTACGGCTGATAAAAAAAATCGCTAGATTTTTGGCTAATAGCTACAGGACAATTTTTCCCGCTAGGGGCGAAATAAAATCGCTAGATCTGACGAGAAAATCGCCGTTATGGCAACACTGATACAATGTATTAAAAAAAAAGTTTTTTCTTAAAACAATAACAAATTTTATTGCTTTTAATTTTAAATAGAATTATAGAAAAGAGATCACAATTAACGTCTGCACTTTATCAGAAAATCACTCGCAAAAAAATATATATATAAAATCAATTTATATAAGATTTGTTGTTGGTTCACATGTGATTTGTTTCATGTTCGCACAGATCCATGGCTAGTCAAGACTATATCTTGTAACAAATGGTCCTAAATATTTAATATAACATACAAGTTTTATTTAATAAATTATAAACATACCCTTTTAGTACCAAGTCCTTTTCGTTGAAACATAACTTGCAAAATATTAATTTTGCCAGCACATTTTTTTGCCAATGTAAAGGGCTCCAAAGTAATCCCAACATTGGGAAAATGTAACCCCCTTGGAACTCAAAACAATTTTTGCCTCTTATAGAATTTTCAGACAATTAAAGCATACTGGGAATCAATTTTTTTTTTCATTTATTCTTTTTAATTTTAACAAATTAAGGAATAAATAGAGACCATAAAAAAAATAATACATATCGATTGATTTAAGAAATTAAACTTGTTTGAAGACTTTTGAATGGAGGCTTTGTTAGAAAGTTTGGGCAGAATGCACATATCTTGTAGGGACCCATTTTAATTAGATGCCCAATCAACCATTTTTAAAAATGTATTTTAGAATTGAAAAAATATATATGGGTGATATCAAAAAATGTGATAAAAACCATGTAACCAGCTAATTTCTAATGCATGGATTACATTTGAGTTATATATTTCGATATATATCAGCGCATTGTCACCTGTTTTACAAAATTTATAACAATCTGACCAATTTTTGGTTAATACATAAAATTTGTAACCAATTTTATAGGCCAAATGTAAACTCCGTAATCAATAAATCATAAGGTTTTTTAACTTTAATAGCTTATATTTTAATAACCAATGAAGCTAAACACTAACTGTAAGAATTTATATGAAGAGGAGAAGTAACGCTTTTAACAAAAATTAATACATTTTACAAACTTTTTCGTATATCTATTCTAACACGACTTCAACTCTGTAACGATTTTTCGTCATAATTTTTGATAAAAATGCATACACCAAATACATATATTGAGTTTTAAATGCAAAGTTTAGCAGCTATGTTTTTTTATTAATTGATTTTTTACACATCTGTAAAGAGTTGCATTCTGAAGTATTATATTAACCTATTAAGAACTTTTTTTTTAATTTTTTTCAAAGTATAAATTTACATTACAAATTTATAGCTTAAAAAAATTATATTTATAAAAATTTAATCTTTAGAAGATTTTAACTTTTTTCTTTTCATATAAAAAATTTTTTTTTAGCTCTGGTTGTTCAAGTTTAATAAATTAGTACATTCTTTTTAAAAAATATATTTATTTTTAAATTTTTTATATTTGAAAATTGATACTTCCAGCCGAAATGAGCCGAAAAAAATCGGCGGCGGCGGCTGAAGCAAAAATGACCGGCGGCGGCGGCTTAAACGGCTCACGGCGGCTGGCTTGTTTCTCTGAGTGCAAAATTCAAAACCAGATCCACAATTTTTATAGTGCAATTAAACTTTATAAAATTTTGTATAATTAGATATCATATCAGATAAATTTATACATGAAATTAATACAATTTTATATTAACGTTGTTATATATTTTGATATAAGATTGTTTAGAGAAGCTTATACGCCATTATATATAATTACACTGAAAATATTATTACAGTAACTGACTGTAGTTTATTTAAAAAGTTATCCGTACATTTATTTTTAAATGATTATTCAGTTAAAATACAAAGAAATATATTTTTTACCGGTTTTTGTCGTTTATTTAAAAAATAAACTACATACAAATACGGATTTTCTGTTACAGTTAATATTTTCATTTAAAATGTTTTGTTAAATAAATAATTTCTTTTCGATTTCTAGGTCAGTTAAAAAAACAAAATAAACTAAATATCATTTATTCTTACGGATTTTGTAGTTAATTTTTTGAAATTTAAAAAAACGAAATAAATGAAAAATCATTATTTTTTTAAGGATTTTGTAGTTTATTTATTAACATTTAAAAATAAATGAAAAGTTCTTTTGATTTAAATGAAAAGTCAGTAGACCGGTTTTCAAGTGATTTTTCATTTATTTTAAATTACATTTTCAGTTAATTTAAACTACAAACTATTTTGAGTGTATGTATAAACTATATTTGCAGATCTTTTAATATCTCTTAATATATAACGTCATATCAAACATATTTATAAAACCAAAGTGTTAATATAAATGTATATGGTCATATAAAGCCACATATATAAACATTTATAATTATATTAAGTCATATAAGATTATATGAAAACTTTTTTATTCGGGTTATAAAACAAACCTCTATTAGTTTATTTTTTTAATACAATTTTAACTGCGAAATGTTAATGTCCAATATACCTCCGTTTTCTTTTGCGTTCCTTTGCTGACTAACAGAAACAAGAGAAAACATGCTCTTATAATGTTATTTTATTTACTAGCACTTTCTTAACAAGCGCCATATTATTTTTATTTGTATTGGTAAGCGTCATCAGTGATGACTCATCACGCACATTAAAATACACTTACTAGAAATTTTCTAATTTCACCATCAAGCACCATCAATCACTAGCGCCCCTACCATTTTCTTTTGAAAACACAAATATTAAAAAAGTTGCCGATAAATTTATCTATATTAGCTAATACATTGTCAAAATAATTTTTAAAAAAATAACTAAATATCAGGAGGAAAAATTAGTTCAAGTACAGCACAAATATGTTTTTGTGGTGAAATTGGATAACTAACAACTTTAGCTAAACAACGGATTTAAACGAAAACAACAGGAAAAATTAGTTCAATTGAATTAGAACGCGTTTAACAGACTTTTGTACTTGTACTAACTTTTTTTATGAGTGTACGTACTTAAATGATTAATGGCACCCAATAATTTAACTTTTTTTTAACAAAATGAAATATCCACCAAAAATTGAATAACCCCCAAAAAAAATTAAAAGGCAATAATGTTCAAACTGTTTTAATTTTATTTCATTGGGGATTTTTTCATAATGAAATAACCGTCAAATATTTTTACGTTATTTCTTGGATGTTATTTAATTTTTCCTTTTGGGGGTTATTTCATGGGGGTTATCCATAGCGTTGATAAATATGTACATCTGCGACGATATTTTTAAGAGAAATTTTAAAAATTTTTTAAAAAGGACTTTTAAAAGACAACTAAATTTAAGTTGGCACGCGAGAAATTTTTACAAAAAAAATTTGTCCGTTTCTGGCACGAAGGGAAAAAAGTCTTGCCACCCCTGGTATAAACTAATAAAAATACCTGGACTTCTTCTGTATCCATTATTATCAATAACCGCTTCGCATCTTCTTTGCATGCTCTCAACTAATCTCTGGCATCTTTCTTTTGGTATAGAATACCAGGCTTCTTGAATACCAGGCCAAAGTTCGGTGGAATTTTTGTAATTGTTTTGCGAAACTTTTGTTTTTACATCATTCCATAGATTTTCTATTGGATTAAGGTCCGGACTTTGGGCTGGCCAGTCCAAAACCTTAATTTGATCTTGTAAAAACCAATCCTTCACTATGTTCGACGAATGCTTCGGATCATTATCTTGCATAAAGATCCACTTAACTGGCATATTTTCATAGGCAAATGGCTCCATAATGTTCTTAAGAATGTTCAAATATTGAAACCTGTCCATTTTGTCCTCTAATTTTACGATAGGCCCAACACCACGCCAGGAAAAAGCCCCCCATACCATAATATTACCCCCACCGTGTTTCAAGGTCTTCTGAGTGTACTTAATGTTTAAAGCCTGGTTTTTTGGGCGGTGTACAAATGTTCTACCATCGCTCCAAAGCACATTTTTCCAAAAGGACAACTCATTTCCTTTGTGGGTTTTCTTAATATTTTTTCTTGAAAGAAGAGGCTTCTTTCTACTTATTCGTCCAAATAAGTTTGCTTCATTCAGTCTTCTTCTTAATAACCTGTCTGATACTTTAACGTTGAATTTTTCCCTGATTTCATTATTTATTTGACGGGAGGCATAAAAGGGTTGAGTTTGCTTTTGCGTACTATAGTCCTGTACATATAAGTTGTATTTTTACGACGGATTGGCTTACGTTCTTTATAGCATTGTATACCATATTTATAGCGGCCCTATGCTCCTTGCAGGAGTAAAAGGAACAAATATATATACCATATTTCGCGAACATTTTAGTATTTTAGCAATTTCAGTTGGAGATTCCATCTCGTTGTGGAATTGAGATATAAGTCTTCGTTTTTCTGGATTACAATGTTTCCACGTCCCATATAGGTACAATTAGAAAAGAATTTACTTATTTGAAACGCAAATTATGAAAAGAAAATTATTACTAAGTGCATCGAGTAAAATTTTGACAATTATTGCAAGTGTCCTATTTTTATGTCCAAGTCAAAAATTAACAAAGTAAATATTTGCATGTTTTAAATATTGCAAAGTTTTATATATAATCTGAGACTACTTGATTACAGTTTACTATAATATAAAAGAAATATAATTATTGCTTTATAATTATTAAGAGAAATGCATGAAGATAATTTTGTATGAAGTGTCCTATTTCTATGTCCATAGCTGTATGTGTCTAAATATATCAAATTAGATAGAATTTCATCCGAGATTTGTCCATATCCAGCACAACAAATTAAAATATTTATACGACCATAAAGCTTTTATAAAGCAGAGATGGTCAACTTTAACAAACTGTAGCACACCATGTTTTTAAACAGGCTGACTATAGAAATAATTTTCTTAAATCTCAAGTCCTCCTCTTTAATTTTTGTTAACATTTTTCCAGATTGGATCAGCAGTTTAGAAACTCATAAGTATTACCAATTTTGTTTTGTTTGGTACCACTGTGCGGTGGTGGCTTAGCCTCGGCTATAAGCCGATTGCCATCGCTCTCTGTTTAGAGTCTCACAATCAGCCTTATGGCGTGATTTCCAAGAATAACCTGACTATAGGAATGTAGGGCATAAATAGGCATATATTCTGAGTATCGTTTGTAGTAAAAATATTTGTATTTTATTTTTCTTTAACTATTAACAAGTGACATCATCATCGTAGTCGAGTTTTTGTTGTCGACACGGTGTCGCAATTAAAAATTACACACACAGCCATACGTCTAGAACGACTTTTCACAGAGTTTAGTTATTTGCTACAGAGTTGAGATAATAAAACTATTTTGGACAGAGAAGACAACACTGGCAAACTGACACAACCCATGTTGTGTAAAGTTATGTGCGTGTGTAACTAATTCAAAACATAAAACTATTTGCTATATAAAAAAAACTTCATAACCATAAGAGGTTAATCACAACTGGATCGACAACGACCGCGACAATTTTTTTTTATATATTTTGCATGGGAAGCAAAATGTCGCCATGTCGTCAGGCGATTTGTAGTCGTAAAGCGGAGAATACGTGAAAAAATTCCCATTTTTTGTGAATGTGTGTGTGTGTGTTTGTGTGTGTGTGCGTGTTGACATCGTGTAATTCGTGTTTACAACATTTTTTGATATTTTTTGTTCCCTACTCAATGTTCCTTCGTGTATTCTCCGTGACACACTAATACACAATCAAAATATTCGTCAAATTGTTGCCATATTTTTACCTAAATAAGGGTTGCCTATCAGATTTGCAGAAATTCGTATCAGGCTTTTAAAACATCGTACTTTGTTTACAACAAAAAAAATATTTTTTTGACAGAAGATAATTAAAAATAAAACTACGGAATTTTCCTAACCCGTGTAAAAAAGATCAGATCTGGCCAGATCTCGGTAGATCATACCAGATCTAATTAGATCTAAAAATTGGGGACAAATTTGAGATCTAATTAGATCTGATCAGATCTAGGCATATCTGGCGCAATTGTCCAGATCACTTTAGATTTGAACAGATTTGGCACTAGATCTGATCAGATCTTGCCATAAGGTATTATCACATATGACATATCTGATCATATTTGATGAAATCTGGTACAGGATCTAATTAGATTCAATCATATCTATTTATATCCAAAAAGATCTGATCAGATCTAAATTTTTTTACACGGGAATGCAAAATTAAATACAGTAAAATGAAAACCAACAAGAATTAATGGTAAACCAATTGAATTGGTGAAAAGTTATGGCAAAACAAATGCAACCAATTTTTTGTTGCGTTTCTTTTTTCTAAACTTAAAAAAATGTCGATGATCGATTGTCGCTTAATTTGAATTCATCGCGACGACTTTTGCTGTCGTTAGTCGACAGTCGACCCAGTTATGATTAATATTCAACATACTAAATATAAAGAGAGTAATATGCATATTTTGAGAAGGGGCTTATTTGAATAGAATTTATTTTATTTTACCGAAAACATTTAATAAATTTTAATATATAAAAATAAATTAATGATTGTATAATTGTTATCACTTTTTTGCTATTGAATAAATACGTCACGGCTTAGTAATATAAAAAAAATAATAAAATAAGTGAGAATAAAAAAGGTGAGAAAAACTCTGCCTGGCAAATTAACCTTCTCTTTTGGAAAATAATATAGCATATTAAAATATGAATGTATGACTGTGACCGAGTTTTATGTTATATTAACACATTGAAGAACAAACCCATAATATTAGAATGCACTCAAAACAGTTTGTTAGTTACAACATGACAGTTGTTTGTGTAGTAATTAGTATTTGTTATTTTTAACTGTTCCATGGAAAAACACAAAAGAATTGTTATAACAGTTATTAAAAAGTACTTTATTTCGTAACAGTTGTTCAAAGAAGTTACCCAGGTGTAAATTATGTGTGGTAACAAAAAAGAAGCACTGGCAAAGCGCAAGTAGACCGCGGTCTTGCAAAAAGAAGTACTGGCAAAGCGCTAAATTTGAACGCTTTGCCAACGCTTGAAAAGCGTGAATTCCCAGCGCTTGTTTTCCTATAACATTATTTTGTTTTTGAAAAAGAAACTCTAAGAGTGGATATTTAAATAATTTTTGACTCCACAATACATTAACTCCAAGATTCGTCTATTTTTAGAGTAATTTTAAATTCTTCAGTGATGAGGGCTCATAATTTGGTGGCAAGGAAAAAAACACTTGGTTTTTATTTTTTGTGGTGCCATCATTTGGGTGTCAGGAAAGCACTTTAATTTTTTTATTTGAGCGTTGGCAAAGCATTTGACTTTTATGTTTATGGGTGCTTTCCCAGGGCTTGGTAAAGCATTTGCACCACCGTGGAACGGTGTTATCATTTGGGCGTTGGGAAAGCGCTGTTAACAAGCACTCATACCACCTATTTCGATGCTTTGCCAGTGCTGGCCCCTTTGTAATTTTCTACCTGGGTATTTTTTTTAAGTATTATAATAAACAACTACCGAGACAGTATTTTTGTAGTAAACAGTAATTTTGTTAGTTATTTCAAAAATAAAAAATTTCGTCGAGTTTTTAAAAATTCTTCCTTAATTTACTGTTTGGAGGTTTGTTACAAAATTTTAAGTACCCAGTGTAGAAAATCATTACCAGATATGTGGTTATGTAACTACATACTTGGTAATGGTAACTAGTTACTTTTGTTATTACATTTCTTATTACCTTTATATGGCGATGTCGCGAAAAATAATGAGTTATGGTTACACACCAGCATACGAAAAATCAAAAAATATATCGTTCACATAGGCAACGATACCAGTACTGACAAAAATAATGAGTCTAAAAATAGATTTTCAAAAAAATAAATTATATAAAAAAATATTTTTTATTGTATTTTTTTTTTTAAATAAAATTTGCTGGTGCGGGAATCGAACCTGGGTCTACAGATTGCCAGTCAATAGCTCTACCATCTAAGCTATATCGACATGTAATATTTGATAGATAAAAACATAATTGACCTGCTGCACACAAGTAAGCTTACTCGCCAACATACAAAAAATCAAAAAATATGTGGTTACAAAAAATTTTGTGGATTTCAAAAAAATTAAAAAAAAACCTAGAAAATTATTTTCTATTTGAAATAATGATAAAAATAAGTCATTATCAGTTACTCATTATTATATATTTTAAAATAATTCAGAAGGTAAGTGGGTGTCATTACTGGTAGTCCAAAAAATAATGATATGTCATTACCGTTTCTACACTGGGCCCAGTGTAGAAAATCATTACCAGATATGTGGTTATGTAACTACATACTTGGAAATGGTAACTAGTTACTTTTCTTATTACATTTCTTATTACCTTTGTATGGGGATGTCGCGAAAAATAATGAGTTATGCTTACACACCAGCATACAAAAAATCTAAAAATATGTCATTACCTATATGCTTACCAGTACTGACAAAAAATAATAGCTCTACCATCTGAGCTATATCGACATGTAATGTTTGAGAGATAAAAACGTAATTGACCTGCTGCACACAAGTCAGCTTACTCGCCAACGTACAAAAAATCAAAAAATATATGGTTACATACATATATCCTTACCAGTGTTGAAAAAATATTGAGTCCAAATTTCAAAAAATTTTCAGAAAAATCTAGAAAATTACTTTCTATTTAAAATAATGATAAAAATAAGTTATTATCAGTAACTCATTATTATATGTTTTAAAATAATGCAGAAGGTAAGTGGGTGTCATTACTGGTAGTCCAAAAAATAATGATATGTCATTACCGTTTCTACACTGGGTATTTATTATTAATTTTATAACGTTTTTTGCTTCTCCTGTAAAAAAAATAAAATTGTAGTTATGTCCGTTTGCATTTAAGGTGACGATATGAACTTTTTTTAAATTTTTTTTTGGAAAATATATTTCCAGACCACCTATTTATTGGTTTTGCCAGCGTTTTACCAACGTTCAAAAATGTTGTTCCTCCAGTGCTATTCCGTCGCTTTTTCAATCATTTGTCTAATGATGTTATTATTTTGGAAATGCGAAAGCACTTTTTGCCTGTACTTGTACTACATGTTAAAGTGCTTTGCCACCGCTTTCCCGTTTGTATTTTTCTGACCGGGCGGTTATAAAATAGTTTTTAATTTTCAAATTGACTGACTGGTTCAGCAGATTTTTTTAATTATGTGATGGACAATTTTTTTAAACAGTCTTTACTGTCAATTTAAACACCGATGATTTTTGTTTGAAATTGTCCCAAAAGCAACTGCTTGTACAGCTCCAAAGTGGAACCATTTGACGTAGACTTAGAACTTACAATCAGTTATAGAACTAGTTCCAGAATTGATTCTAAGTTAGTAATACCTTCCAAATAAGTTCGTGGAACCGGTTGGAAAACGATTGTAAAAAATGTTCCAGGGAAGCAAATGAGTGTTTGTATTGCATGTATTAAGTCATTGTATTTTCGTTCGTCTGGCGCAAAAAGTTATATAGAAACACCACCTAATTTAAAAACAACTTTACGAATTACTTTTTTAACGAACTACAATCACAAATCAAAAATATTGTGTGTAATAAATTAATTGAAGTTTAATTTTGACACCATTTGAATTCACTCCAAATTATTTACAAAATTAGAAATCGGGTTAAAAATTTAATTCTTTTAAACCCCAGTGTTTGGGTACGTGTTTACCTACTTTGTTTAGACAAGTATTGTTTTGGATGTATGTAGTAGTATTGTTTTGGATTGCTTGTTTTTTTTTTTTTTATTTTTTTAATTCGTTTAATTTAAATTTTATTTGTTGATGTCATTGTCACTCACGCATAAAGAATGCATTGATTATATTATACAATTTATTAAACAAGTGATAATATGTAAAACGCTATAAACAAGAAGGGTTTCTAATATGGACATAGTTAATACATACATAACACTTTCACGACCAAACATAAACTGCTGGAAAATTTGTATTTTTTTTTTGCGGATTCGTGATAATCGACCCAAAAATATCGTCAAAAATATTTTTTTTTTTAACTCCTTCATCGAAAAAATCCATGGGACATACATACAGCTATAGACACATAAATGGCACAAATTTAAATTGCGCATAAATTTAAGTATTTTCCAACTAAATATATTTAAAAATGCAAGTTTTATATCTTCTGATTGTTGTTGAAAAAAATGTTTGTCTTAATAGTGCTCAAATGTTCCATTATGTTTTGCTTATTATTTACCGTTATCATTTTTGCGTTAACAATGCTGATTTAAAGTGGACATTATAAATGGCACAATATACTTAAAATAGGCAGTAGTCGTGTAGATTTAATTCAAAGCAATAAATATTTTTCGTAGTTCAAAAATAAATATAAAAAATTAAAAAAATTTTAAAACGGGATCAGGAAAACATACCACAGGTGACGAAAGGCGGATCATATGGATGAAGATGGAATGTATGAAGATGGAAAAAAGTAGCGGAAATTGCTGAGATAATGTAAATTTCTCGCAAAAAAGTCTACAATGCAATTAATTCTTGTGTTGAGGATCCCGATATATTGACTAAGGGTAAAATTCGGAAGCCAAGGCCACGAAAAACAGATGAGCGTACGGATGCAGCTATAGTACGAATGGTGAAAATTGATGCCTTCAAGTCATCAAGGCAGATATCATCGGATATCAATGAAAATTTTAAAATGGAAATATCAAGCAGACTTGTCAGAAGAAGACTATACGAGGCAAATTTGTTTGGCCGCATTTCCAGAAAAAAGCCCCTGCTCCCAAAAAAAAAAAAATATTTCAAAACGACTAACCTTCGCCAGAACCCATAAGGAAAATCCCATTAATTTTTGGAAAAACGTGTTATGGAGTGACGAAACAAAAATTAACAGGATAGGACCAGATGGCAGAATCTTTGTTCGTCGTCCTAAAGGCCAAGAGTTTAATCCTCGGTTCACTCAGAAGACGGTAAAACATGGAGGTGGCAGTATTATGGTTTGGGGTGCATGTTCTTGGCATGGCGTAGGTCCGCTTATAAAAATCAATGGAAAAATTGACAAGTTTCATTATTTAGATATTTTAAAAAACCATATGGAGCCATATGCCTTCAACTCCATGCCAATAAAATGGAAATTCATGCAAGATAATGACCCCAAACACTCCTGTCATCAGAAAAAGGCCACAGCACTAAATATTAACGGTAAAATATTTGTACATACCAAAAAATTTAACAAATGCAATATTAAAACCATTTCTTCTCTTTTTTAAGATTGTGCCATTTATGTGTCCAGCTCATTTCAATAGGTTTTTTTTTTCATAATGATAAGTTTTTATTGTTATTAATGAATTTCAACTAAAGTTTACAGCAATATTAAATGTGCATAATAAACCTTTGGAAAAAAACGAAAACTTGTTTGTTGTTAATAGTATTTGCAATATAGTAGCATAAGAAAGAATTCATGGTAAAATGTGCCATTTATATGTCCAGAGCTGTATATATCCCATTGGTCGTCAACGGTAAAAATTTGTGAACAACTAACTTAGTCTGCTCGTAGCGAGTATAGTGTATTTTGTTTTAGTTTTTGCAGAAATAGTTGCATTTTTGGTTTTGTTGTTGTTGTAAATTTTTACACAGTGTCGATTATTACTTTAGTTTTTCTTATCATGCGAAGTAGTTTGCATATCGCGTTTTGTGCTTAAAGTTGAGTGTTCTAAGGTTTTTTCAAAATAATTTTGATCATTTGGAAAAATCGATTAGCAAGTGAAAGAAGAAACCACGTTTAATAAAACTGCGTACTCAGTTTTTCATGATCACCTCAGTAGTCCTTATAAAAGGACTTTAAATTGTCAACGCATGGTTTTTGGCAAACCCTTTTTAAGGATATTTTATACATTCCATGCTGCTGATATGGGATCAAATGAAAGAGAATTTCTACATTTTAATAAAAGAATTTCTACATTTAAATTTTCCAAAAATATTTTTTTCGTCATTTTTTGTCAAAATTTACATTATCACTGAACTGGGGAGATTATCCTTTCTTATTTGATGCCCATTTTGAAGAGAAGTGAGAAAAAAATATATTGCCATTTTAGTATGCATTAGTATTTCGAAGTCCTTTAAAAAGGACATTTGACGTAATGGGTATATATGTATATATACCCATTACATTTCGTTTCCACAAGGAGCATAGGGCCTCGACATGGTGGGTATGCAGTCCATCTATAAATTATGTCTACCTTCACATACACTCAAAAAAATAAGTTAGTAGAAAAATTAGTAAAACGTCTTGTATATCAAGTGTACTAGTTTTTAGCAATTTTTTTGCTGAAATTCCGTTTTCAGCAAAAATTTTAGTTATATTTTTTTAGCCCTAAACTAATTTTGAACTAATGTTTTACTAATTTATTTTGCTACAAAAATTGTGCTGATAACCGCATTCATAGCGTGGTCGACAACAAGATAGACAAGATGTAGATGTCGCAGCTTGTCTGGAAACGGAAATGACAAAAAAAGAAAAACTACTTCCACATATTCTATATTTAAATTTTCAGCAAATAAATTAACTAAAGTAAAATTTCGCTACAAGTTTTTTGAGTTTTTTTCAGTCTACTAATATTCAGCAAAAAGTTTAGTGATTTTAGCAAGGATTTTTTTCATTTGAAATCGACTAAGTGTTAGCAAAACTTTTGCTGAGATTACTATTTTTTTGGTAAAAATCAGCTCGCTGATTTTTAGCAAACACCTTTTGTTGAAATTACCAACTTTTTTGCAAGCACGCTCCTGACTAAAAATTTGCTGACACAGTGTACATATATGTATTCTTCCATATGTGGGAGCAAAAAATTTGAAAATGTTGCAGGGTGTAATATATAACTGCAAGAATAAAAGAAGTAATCAACGTCGATTTTATGTAGCGGATGAAGTTGTGGAATTGCTTAACGCATGTGAAAATGATGAAACCCACCAATTAACACCACCAGTATACTCTGTGCCTCTTGTATCAAATATTATGGTTCCGCCTCGATTTGAAGAAATTCGGATTTCACAAACAATGTTCGGCAACCAAGCCGTCACGATCCATCATATGATCGAGCATATAAAATTCAACCAACTTTGAACAATTACAATTCGTCATTTGGTTGAGCTATGAGTGAAACCAAACGAAAGTCAATCGATATATCTTCACCTAAATTGCAAAAGGGCGTAACAAAACTTTTTTTGCATTAAATTAAAAGGATATATTTTCCAAATTTTATTAAATGCTTATTTTAGGTTTTACTTTACTTTAACAGATTGTTAAATTTGTTATTATTAAACGAAATATGCGTACTGTTTTTGCAAAATTATATTATCTTGTAATTAAACTGTTTAAAGACTTTATGCATAACACTGATCCTGTCACGTTGATATTTCATAAAGAGGCAGCTCTTTGTGTTTTTATTGATAAAAAATTAAGGAAATGCATTAATTTTGCATTAAACGATTAATCGCCAATTTTCTCGATTAACCGACCCGAATAACCGGTTCATCAACTTTAGTGATTTTTTGAATAATGCGGTAACCGATTAACCGCCTACGTCGAATAATTGGAAGTACTAGTTGGAACCTAATGCGGTGGGGACAACAAATTTTCTCGTGGGTGTGAGGAATAACTCTCAAAAAATTTAGAAATTTTCTTTGAAGATTTTACCGAGAACCCTTAGAACGCTCAGAGAGAGCGGACATTAAAAAAAGCAAAAACATATTTCGATATGTTTTCTGAAGGATTCTGTGGACTTTTCTCGGAGACCAAATGTAATATGGGCAGATTTTACTTAGAATATGTAAACAAATAAATAAATTTTATTGATCAATTATATTGACCGCCTATGTTCGGTTGTAAATCTAAACACGTAGTTAAAAAATCGGGTATTCAAACTTTCGATATTCAAAAGTTCAACATTAAAAAAAACAAACAATAAAATTGTCAATATTTATTTCTTACAAATATTCGTCGATTTTCAGTTTATCTTATAATTTAATTAAAACACTCACAAGGAAGGTATTCCAAGGGGTTATCTTCGATGTTAATGATATTCGGATATGTGATAGAGGAGAGAAAAATAAGGCACACGCATTTTTTTATCGGCCTAATCTCACGTTTAGGGGTTAAAAACTGGGGTCAAAAACTTGGCAATTTTTCGTTTTTTTAGTGTATTTATTATAATTTCAAAGACAAATAGACAAACTGGATATCAAAGCTTTTTTCGAGACGCATCTAACAATTTTATTATTTTCGAATAGATATATTGGTATGGGGAATTGTTGTTGATTTCAGTTCAAATTTACATATAATAATGCTTATTTAATTTAACGGAGGGCGTGTCTGAGCTTTTTTTTCGATATTATGTATCGTTCGGCTTTATTACGACATTTCCCATAGCGCCTTTCTTATGAATAAGTGGCAACCCTGGTTCACTACACAGGCAATATGGGTATTTTCACGAATACTTTAATACTGTTTACAAATAACTCAAACTTTCAGACTTCGTAGAAAAATAGGTTAGTTTTTGAACACACTTTTTAGCTCTCAAATGTCAGATTAGGCCGCCACAAAATGCGTGTCTCTTTTTTTCACCTCTATCATATATCCAAATTTCAGTAGAGAAGAGAATCCATTGGGGCGCCTTCCTTGTCAGCTGTCCCATGCTGTTCTTTAACATTTTCTCATCTATTCTTAGCTTTTATCTAATCGAAAAAAGTTTTTAGTTTTGTATTATCAAGAAAATATCAACTGATATGTATAAATATTTTTAAATATTCTCAGATGCATTTGTTGTATTTAGGTTTAAGATAAAGTAAAAAGTACACAGTGCAAACAATACCCACACCCCAGTGCAGAAAATGATAACCAGATATGTGGTTATGTAACTATATATCCCCAGTGTAGAAAATAATTACTAGATACGTGGTTATGTAACTACGTATTTGGTAATGGTAATTATTTTCTTATCACATTTCTTATTACTTTTGTATGGCGATGTCGTGCAAAATAATGAGTTATGCTTTTACATACCAGCAAACCAAAAATCAGAAAATGTGTCGTTATATATTTGTTTACCAGTATTGATAAAAATAATGACTCTAAGAATAAATTTTCTAAAAAATAAATTTTATAAAAAAATTTGCAATCTAGTCTCGGAATCGAACCTGGGACTCTAGATTGCCAATCGATAGTTCTACCATATATGCTTTCTCGACATGTTAGATAAAAACATAATTGACTTGCTGCATACAAGTATGCTTACGCACCAGCATACAAAAGTTCAAAAGATATGTAGTTATATACATACTATATCCAACAAGAGTTGAAAAAATATTGAATCTAAAAATAGATTTTCATAAAAATTTACAAAAAATTTAGAACATTACTTTTCATTTATGGTAACGCATTATTTTTGTTTATAAATTATAGAAAAAGTAACTATTTATTAGTAACTCATTATTATGTTTTAAAATAATGTAGAAAATAAATCGGTGTCAGTACTGGTACCCAGCAAAATCTTTCATTACCAAATAAGTGGTTATATAATACAAATTCAAAGCCCCGCACAACTTATTTTTTGGGGCCTAAACTCATTATTTTTGTTTGGCGTGGTCGTGCCCAGGCAGAAAATTACAAAGGGACCAACACTGGCTAAGCACCGAAATGGGTGGTATGAGTGCTTGTCAATAGTGCTTTCCCAACGCCCAAATGATAATACCGTTCCACGGAGGTGCCACTGCATTACAAAGCCCTGGGAAAGCACCCAGAAACATAAAAATCAAATGATTTCCCAATGCCTAAATACAAAAAAAATAAAGTGCTTTCCTGACATTCAAATGAAAACACCGATCTATTTATTGCTTTGCAAAGTATTAAGATAGCACCAAGAAACACAAAACTCAAGTGTTTTCCATACCACCAAATTTATGAACCCTAATCACTGAAGAATTTTAAATTTCTCTAAAAATAGATGATTCTTGGAGTTATTGTATTGTGAAGTATAAACTATTTTAATATCCACTCTTTGTTTAAGCTTTTTTCAAAAACAAAATAACTTTTTAGGAAAACAAGCGCTGGGAAGTCACCCTTTCCAAGCGTTGGTAAAGCGTCCAAATTTAGTAGTTTGCCAGTACCTCTTTTTGTGAGACCGCGGTCCGCACATTTACTTTGGCAGTGCTTCTTTTTTGTTACCACACATAATTTCTACCTGGGTAGTCACGCTTACCCGCTCGCTTACGAATAAAAAAAAACAAGTAGTTATGAGATTTTGAATAATAAATGGTTACACACATGCTTACGAAAAGTGGAATTATAAGTGGTTATCCGATTGCTTACTTGATTCATAAAAATAAGGAGTTTCATAAATCCTATTAGCTTCAGAAAAATTAAAGCTTTTTCTAGTGTGTAATTTTAGGACTCGTCATAAAAATCTAACCACTATTTATAACAATAAATAAAATATGAAAACAAAAAAAAATAATAAATCGTCGAAGAGAATGATGTTCCAAAAACTGTATACTGAAAAACTATACTGCAAAACAAATTCTTTCATTACAGGGCAATTTCGTTATTTTCACCCTTATTCTAAACTCAATAACAACCGTTCACCTCAGTGTTGTCACAATTTTGTTATTGTTATAAAGTTTAGAATACGGATGTTTGTCTGCAAATTCCAGCAGGATTTACTGGCGAAATTTTTTGAGTGTAAACACATAAACATTCGTACTTTATTCTTACAGTCAGTTTATTTTATATTTTTTGTATTTTTGCACAAAAATTAAAAAAAAATTCCCAGTGTAGAAACGGTAAATTATTTTATAAATAAATAAAAAACATTAAACATATTATTTTTTTAATACCCATTATTTTGCATCCCCATATGAAAGCAATAAGAAATGTAGCTGGTTTCCATTACAAGTACCGAGTTATGTAACCCGTTAATTAGTAACCTTTTTCTACACTGGGTATCTATACTTTTGCTGTTCAGTTAAGGCGTTTAATTGTGTTTTTTTGTTGTTTAATGTCATGCTTCGTTTTTGGATTTATTTAAAACATGACGTAGTTGCGTAAAATATTAAAAAAAATTTAATTCAAATAATTACTCATTAAAATAAAGCAACATTAAGGGCCAGGCCAGTATTTATTATTTACAGGAAACCTCTATAATCTGGATTATTCGGTATTCCGTAAGACATTTTAAAACGTATTATGTACGAGGGGTACACTGAAAATATTATTACAGTAACTGACTGTAGTTTATTTAAAAAGTTATCCGTACATTTATTTTTAAATGAATATACAGTTAAAATAAAAGAAATATATTTTTTAACTGATTTTGTCGTTTATTTAAAAAATAAACTACAAATAAATACGGATTTTCTGTTACAGTTAATATATTCATTTAAAATGTTTTGTAAAAAAAGGAATTCCTTTTCGATTTCTAGGTCAGTTAAAAAAACGAAATAAACTAAATATCATTTATTCTTACGGATTTTGTAGTTAATTTTTTGAAATTTAAAACATGGAAATAAATGAAAAATCATTATTTTTCAGAGACCCAAAATAACTGTTATATTTCTAAAAAAGTCACCACCCAAATTTATTTAATTATAATATTTCAATAATGCACTATATTTTATAAATCATATTGCACAAAAAAATCACAAAGTTTGGCAAAGATTTTAATTTTTTCAAATTTTATATTTTACTCTATAAATTTCTGTTGTTTTTTGATTTTTATTTTAAAACTTTTTATAAAAGTTACAGAATGATTTTTTTGAAAAAATTAAGCAGTAACTTTTTTATTTGATAATAAAATAAAAATTAAAAATTGACCTAAATTGAATGCCGGAAGGTGATGGAATATACATATTTACTCACATTAAATCACTGTTCAATCTTTTATTAACACTAGTTGACATCATCAGGATATTATAATTGTTGAAGTCATTGGTTCTATGGCTTTTGTATTCTTAATTGTTATTTTTTGATAAAGAAAAAAAATCACAAAATAACTTTTATTATTTTTGAAAAAATAAAAATCGTGTTTGGATTGTTTTTGTTTGAATTTAAAATAAAAATCAAACAGAGAAAATTAAAAATACTCAAACAAGAAATAATTGTAAAACAATCACTTTTTTGAATAAAAGTTATAACTGTTACGTCCCTGTTATTTTTTAAGGATTTTGTAGTTTATTTATTAACATTTAAAAATAAATGAAAAGTTCTTTTGATTTAAATGAAAAGTCAGTAGACCGGTTTTCAAGTGATTTTTCATTTATTTTAAATTACATTTTCAGTTAATTTAAACTACAAACTATTTTGAGTGTACTATTTATATTTCGGGAATAGGAAATAATAACAAACATTTTAAAATGAAATTGGCTTTATTGTTTTTCAAAATATTCCCCTTGATCATCAATACACTTTTACATTCGTTCAAACAATTTTTAATCATTCCCTTACACCAATCGACGCGAACCTTTTTTTGAGCGATTGATAAATTGTAGGGTATCCAACGAGAGCAAATTTTTTTTACAACTAAGTGTTCATGCAAAACCGAATGTATTGAAGTGGAACTAATATGCAAGCATGCCTCTATCTCACGATATGTCACATGACTATCTTGCATTATCAGTTCACACACTGCATCGATGTTTTGTGGCACAACAACCGATTTTGGACGACCTTCACGGAATACTTCGGCGACCGAACTACGACCACGATTGAATTCACTATACCAGCGATATACTATGAAGTTTGATAGTGAATAATCGCCATACAGAGAATTGAGTTCATCGACACATTCTTGTTGAGATAATCCACGTCGAAAGTTGTGAAAAATAATCCAACGAAAACCTTCTCTTGAAATTTCCATTTTTTGGCCACATTGATTTCCTTAACTCACTGTAAACAAAACAAATACCACTTGTACATCAAAACCTTGTGAGTACGTTTATGTTAAAAAAGGTCAAATTGTAGTATGGTGTTGCCAGATTTTAGCTATCGACATTAGTGTTGCCAGTTCCCGAAATATAAATAATACGCCTCGTACTCTATCGGGGGGTTTCTACAAGACGTTCGTCGGTCCTCGAATAAGTGACTACATTTATTTTGTTTTTGCATTGCATTGTTATTGTATTTTCGTTCGTGTGAAGAAAAGCGTCATCTAGAAACATCACATATAACCAGGATGTATGTATCTTTGTAGCACGGATTCCATGAAAATTTTTACTGTTTTACTTCAAAATATAATAAGTGTGTGAAATACCGAATAAAAACAACATGGAGTTGTAAAACATATTCAACATACTTCTGAAATCGAATGAACGAATGAAAACAATTTCTAGAGTTTTTGGAATGAAATAAATTCATCGAGGGGTTATGTTCAATAGGAGCTAAGACCTGATATAAATTTTGGAATGAAAAATATTTTTAGACCCATTTTTCTCATTTTAGTTGATTTGCTATCTACAAAACATTTTTTTATGAATGTTAAATAGTACACTCATAGAAATAAATCTGTAAAAATTGTATTAAAAGCAACTAAAAATTAGTTAAAAATGACGTTGCAGAAAAAACTGCTGAAATTAGCAGAATTTTTTTTGCTAAATACTAGTAAAATAAGAACAGCAAAAATAAAACTGTTAAATTTACAGAATTTTAGTTATATTTAAGTTAATTTTTATTGAATTTAAAATGACAAATTGTACTGTAAAATCTGCACAAAATTTTTGCTAAATATTAGTAGACTAAAAATAGCAAAAACAAACTGTTAATATATATATTTTGGGAAATCAAAAACAAAAGGAACTGCGTCGATAGTTTTTGCATCATGATAATGCTCCAGCTCACACTGCAGAAATAACGAACAAAAAAGGGGCACAGTCAATGTTGCCAGGTTAATTGGGCACAAAATCGTCAAATATTTTTGAAAAAATCGTCAAAATCGTCATTCCGTTTTGAAATATCGTCAACATATTGTTAAAAATCGTCAAAACTCTAATAATCACATATTTTTATTATTATAATCCTAAAATCCTAAAAACAGAAAATTTAAAAAACACCCGATTTTCGGTGTCAGCTGTAATTTAAGAAAAATTTTAGAACTTTTTTATTTGATTTGCTGAAGTGAAATAAACTTTCAATATAAATTGATTTTGTAACAAAAACCATTTCTATAGAAATAACGCAACACTTACCGAAGTGTTTTAGAAAATAATCCTCTAATACTCGTATCTCCAAATTTCAAACAATTTTATGTATGTATTGAAAATTTACCACACTCTGAAATTTATTGTTCGATAGAAAAAGTTCACTTTTAACAGCATTTTTCGTATCGATAAATTCTAGGTTTTAAAGTACTTAGTATAGAGATATTTCGCAGGTACCTACTAAAGAATTTACATGGACAAAGAGTCCGATATGAGATATACATCCCTTCGAAAAACACGTTACATTCAGTAGAGATTTAGAAAAAAAAAAACCAATTAAAATAAAAATCATTACCAGATTTTGTATAAGTTTTCCTACAAAAACTTTCAGATTCTTAAATGACTGCTACAAATAAAAATTGTATGATAAATATTTATGAGTTGCTATATTTCCTATTGAAAAAAATTGTCATTTTGAAGAGGAAAATCGTCAAATCGTCATTTGGCTATTTTCGATAGTAAAAATCGTCAAAATGACGATAAATCGTCAAAACTGGCAACAGTCCCTAAATTATAATTATTTAAAAACAGCGCTTAAAAAACTGACCACAAGTAAAAGATACTCAAAAATGTTATAAATATTTTAGAAAATTAATTAAGAAAGATATTCATAACACGAGAATGGAATTGTTTTTAAGCTTTCCTGCACAATTGTGTATTTGTATAAAAATAAGCCCTCGATAAGTGTTCTTGCAATACAAGTTTTGTTAAAAAATACACGTTTTTTTATTTGTATTCGGTTATACGGATTATCTAATAAACCGAATAGGGATCTGCAGTCAATTATCCGGATTAATGAAGTCTTACTGATATATGAATGCTTCACTTGCCAAATCGATTAACTCCACTTTCAGAATTTTATAAAACTTTAATTTCAAAACACTTTATTGATCCTAACTGTAAAATATTCAAGACGATTACTGAATGATCAGTTAAAATTTAGCCGACAGTTAAATTAAAATTTTATATGGGAAGCAACAACAAATGTGTCAGTTAAAGTCACAGTTAGCAGCTAACTGGACATTCAAAAATCGGTCCTAAATGACAAAATTTATAATTTAACAAGAATTTTAAAAAAACAATATTTACTATTTTCTCATTTTTCTCATTGAGACTCATTCATTTTTCTTTATGGAGTTAATCGATTTGGCAAGTGAAGCATATATAAATTTCTAATTCCAAACTCATAAAAAAAGTTAGTACAAAAATCTGTTAAACGCGTTCTGATTCAAGTGAACTAATTTTAATGTTATTTTGTCATAAAATTTAGAATTGCACTAATTTTAAACTAATTTTTAGTAGTTTTAACTAAAATTTTCACAGACTTTTTTCTGTTAGTGTGGGCTATTTTTATAGTTACCAGGATTATATAGAATGATTTTTTACCAACATTTGTTTGAAAATTCCTTACTTCAGTAAAATCTTAGCAGAAAATTTTACTTAGTGCTGACTATATATACTGGCCCTTAACAATAGAAATTTGAGTTTTTTAAAGAATTCAAATAGGGTACAGAATTAAAACTATATATTTTATTAATTCGTTTATAGTTTTAAATTTTATTAATTTATTTTTTTTATTTTTATTTTATTGTTGTCAGCTTGTCTGTGGAATAGTCATTTTTATGGTTTTTATTATTTAGAACGAAAAGCTGTTTTGTGTATGTGACTGTATTGTATTGTCTTTTGAAAATTGTATTAATTTAAAAAGAAATGTAATGAATGAGAGCATCATGACATAGGCAGGAATTTATTCAGCATTTTATATTGTTTATGTTTTTTTTTATAAAATAAGATTAACGGACATTAGACTGTACCACCTTACAGGCAAAAAAAAAAAGTGCGCCGTACACCCTCCAATATGAAGTATTTTTGCAAGGCAATTTCAAAAAAAAATTTTTATTTTTTTTTACCGAACGTAGGGGGTCGCCATTTTACATTTTTCTTCATATCTTTCGCATTTACAGTCGGATCTTAAAGTATGATACATCGATGTTTTTGCTCTTTGGTTTGCTCTAAGGGCCATTGACCTCAAGTGCCCCGTTCTAGTAGTTACCCACCAGATCTAAGTTGCTACCACCCTAATGTACCGCCCTATTGTCAGAAAATTAAAGCTCGCAAAAAATCATTAAATTTTAGCTAAGGAAGTTTTTCAATAAACCCAGTAGAATTTTTTTATATATTGTTTGCCGAACGTAGGGGCAAATTTAAATTTTTTTCATTGGATTTTTCCTTTATAGCAAAACACTGGTCTCCACGAGGCAAAAAAATCGATATATCCCACTTTAAAATCCGACTTTAAATGCAGAAGCTATAACGAAAAATTGAAAAAGGCGACCCCTACGTTCGGCAAAAAAACATTTTTTTTTTAAATTGCCTTGCAAAAATACTTCATATTGGAGAGTGTACGGCGAACTTTTTTTTTGCGGTACGGTCTAGTGACCACGTTTATATATTTAATAAATTTATAACAAATTTTTATTTAATTTTCTGTTTTCATAGAAATCTATTTTTAGATACATTACTTTTTCCATCACCGTAACCACACAAGTCACCACTTACTTTGTCACCTCCTCCCCACACATTACTTTGGGGCTCATCGCCTGTAAAATCCATCAGTGAAGTAAGGTGTAAAGTAATACATCGGCCCCTGTGGCTACATATTATTTTATACATTATTTGGTTATGTGTGGTTTTGCTGGGATGCAAATCAGGGTTCGACTGTTAGTTTTTAATCGGGAGTAAAAAGGTTTTGTTTTTTTACACAACTAAAGTTTTCAGAATAAAAAAAAAATAAATGTAAAATAATCTGTGTTTTGCCAATTTTGTGGTGTTTTGTATTTTTTGTAGTAAAAATTTTATTCATTGTTTTTGTAATTAGTTGATTTTACTGAATTTGTCATTTGTTTAAAACAATTAGAAATAATTAAAATTTTCCGTTTCTTTAATTGAATTGAATTATTCAATTAAACATTATTTGCAGTTATTTTCACTGTCAGTGAAGAGTGTGTTCCGCGCTTCCAGTCATGTATAATTGTGTGTGTTGATATGATAATGCCAATTCCGATTAAGGTATACCAATCGGGACTTTTTGCAAATTGTAGATTTCGAAAGTCTTGTATGTATCGCAAGTCTTTCTTAAAAAGTTCAACTATAATCTTGTGAAATAAATTGTCTTCTAATTAAAATATTAACTTTACGAAAAGTTCAGGTATCCAATAAAATTGTCCAAATGTATTCCTCCACAAACTGACTCACCATCAATATAAAGATCAAAATGTTTTGTGTTATTTTAAAAGGCGTGGGCCATTTATAATAAATACACAAGTACATATAAAATCTGATTTAATTATTGTATAACTTGAATTTATTAACAAAAAATTGAATATCTTACGTATAGTTCCAAAAAAGTTTAGAAATCGTGATGAATTGCTCTTTTTCATAATCGTAGATTAATTGATCTAATTGTTAATTTTAAACGAGTATTTCAAAGTTTTTTGTCACTTAACGAAAAATTGCGTTTTTTTTTTTCTTTTTTAATTCGCAAATAAAAAAAATCACCGAAAATTTCTTAAAAGTTGAACCAACAACATAGCACAATAAAACCGCAGATACTAAAGAAACAAAATGGACTAAACGAATTTTAACTGAATGGCAAATATAAACACACATCGGAGAGAAATGTAAAAGATTTATCTGAACTGAAATAAAATATATACATTCATATATCCACATTACGGTGGCAGCTACTTAAAGAGATGTCGAATTTCGGGATGCGCACCACCCTTTTTATACCCTTCACCACTACGTGGAGAGGGTATTATAAGTTTGTGCTGATGTTTGTAACACCAAAAAATATTGGTCCTCGACCCACCTTATAGTATACCGATCGGCTAAGAATTTTTTTTGTCCTTTGCATTACATTAGAGTCTGTACATTGTAGTCTAAAATCTAGAGCATTCCTCAGGCTATAAAGTTGTACCTCCCCGACATATTGCAGTTGTTCTACCAGATAATCGGGTGCATCTCTTATTTTCAGGTTTGGATTAAATTTCTAATTAATGTTATAAAACAAAATAAAAAAAATTGTTGTTCGATTTGGCTAAAATTTTGAGATAAACTGTAAAAAAAGAGAGTGCAAAATCTCGATATTCGACATTTCGCTATTAGCTGCCACCCTAATTCACATACTATATTTATACAAAATATCCGAATATATACACATATGCTAAATTTAAGTAAGAAACATTTTCAAAAAATAAAAAGAAAAACATGAGAATTAAAAAAAATAATAAAGTAAATATAGAAAAACAAATTTTCAAACATAAAATTGAAGAAAACTGATGTGAAAATACCAACCTCAAAAATATAAACACTGAATGATTGAATACTATAAATAGATATCAATTAAGTGGAGAAGAATCAAGTGCATATGACCTATATTATTGCCCCTTTTTTGCTTTTTATTTTTAAGTGTTTTAAGAAACTACTAAGGAGTTAATTGTAAAAAAGGGATATAAACCACTTGGGCACGTTTATGTTGTGGTAAGTATAAAAAATAAAAACAAAAGAGATTCAATTATGTTTATGACTTCTTCTTATGCTCTGTAATGTTAAAAGAGAGGTGTGAGAAAAATGAACGGAAACAAATTTTTACTTACCATGCACTATTGAATTAAAGTTATCGTAATTATATTTCGAATCTAGCTAGCTCACGGTGCTGCCATTTAAACTTTTTTTAATCAATTGAAGCTGTGTTTTCCAGTTAACTATATCCGTTAACTCATAAAAAAAACTCAAAGTACATAAAAAAGTGTTTAAGACGAAAACTAACACATTACTTTTCGTATGCACGTTAACTTTCAACACGGATAATTATTTTCTAAAAACTTTTGCTTACGTACGTTCGATCGCTCGATTATAATGGAACAATTACACTGTGAGACAAATGGTAGGGGTCAGTGATCGGGAAGGGTTCAAACTACCGGGGAAAGTTATATCGGTAAAAAAGAAGTTATACGTGTCCCGGCGTTTCGCTGGGTCAACCCTAGGAATCGAGATATATCGATTTGACCTTTGGTGGTCTTTTTTTTTTGACATAACTCGAGAACCACTAGTCCGATTTTGCTCAAACAATTTTAAAAAAATTAAAAATTACAATTCCTTTAATCTGTTCATATAACGTTTTTCTATATACTAAACAGTTTTCTTGCAAATTTTTACTGAACAAATTTTTAAAAGTAAGAATTTGCAAGCAGAAAAAAACATATGATTCAAAGACATGTTTGTTTATAATAAATAAAAAATATTTTACAATTATGGAAATGCAAGCAGTGAAACTTTCAAAATAAATTATGGAAAAGATAAAAAAAAAGTGTCTGCTTAAGATTTAATATCAAAAATTGTATTCTTTCATAGTGACCAGTTAAGTTTTTTGTATACATACATATTTGGTGTTGTAATCAGCTGTGTCTACAAACTTGTAAGTTGTTGCGTTGCATGGTGCATTGTTGTTATAAAATTCTCTTCTTCCATAGCGACCAGTTAAAATTTATTTCTATATTTGGTGTTGTAATCAGCTAAGTCTACAAACTTGTAAATTAATGCATATTTTCTGTTCGCGTACATGTTTGAGAAAATTTTATTTTGAGAGTAAATTTTGTCTTACTCTGTGTAAGTTTGTGCCGAGTGATTCTTACTGGACTTGAGTGAGAAAAGTAAACGAATGGACCTATTTTCAGTTTATTTGCGTTTGTTTTTGCTTAATTTTGTTGCGTATGATTAATTTTGTTTATTTAATCCTATATTACTGATACGACAAGTGGAATTGAACAAAACATTTTAAGCTATAGTGTTTCACTGCTTTGATTAAAGGGTGAACACACCAAAATTGCGACACTTTGGAAAACTTACAACTTACTCAAAAAAATTTATTTTGAAATTCAAATACCCTGAGAAGGCCATGACATAAATTTCATGTATGAGAAATTTCATTCGAATTTGACTTTTAGTTTCGTCAAAAATTACCACCGACTTAGAAACGAGGCAAACTATTTTGCACGAATATATAAAAAAATCCGGTTCTCAGTGCGACAGTTTCCAGGGTTTTAAATCGCTACAGAGAATTTCCAAAAAAAAAACAAGCCATTTGCTCCTGTGGTCGGAAAAGCAGCCCTTTCTGGAACAATGAACGCTCAAATTTATCGGGATGAGTGCCTCAAAAAGCGTCTTCTGTCATTTATTAAGAGTCACGTCACCAAACCACTGTTCTGGCCGGACCTGGCAAGCTGATATTGCAGAATTCAAAACCAAGTGGTTGTCGGCGTCGCGAAAAGTCGATGATGCACTCGTGCAGAAGATGATGGCGCGTGTACGACCAAAAGTCCGATCATTTGCATATGGAACAAATAATAACTAATATTTTAATATTTTTATTACCTCTAAACTTCAAAGTAGGTATTCGAATAAAAACAAAATTTATTTCAAAGCCATCTAGTTTTTTCTGTTATTAGTTTCTAAGTGTCGCAGTTTTGGTGTGTTCACCCTTTAGTCAAAAATCTACGACACTTTAATTAAAAAATAGGTGTATGTAGCATATACAATACAAAAATAAAGAATCTTACACAAATTATTGTAGTATAAATTGCAAGGAGAATCCTTTCGCTTTCATTTATGTGATATTATCGCAATGAATGAATAATTTACAGTTTTCTTTAATTCGTTGCATTTTTTATATTTATATTTTTGCTTTGCTTTCTTTTATAAAACTTACGGTACATACTCGTATGCATTAAAAAAGATTTGATAAGATGAGAAAACCCCATCAAAACAATCAAACAAGTACTTTTATGTATACAATAATGCTTTGATTCAAAATCTTTTCATTCATGACACGTTTACGTACGACACACTATGGCATACGGATGAATAGATGGACAGACGGACAGGCGTATGGGTGGAAAAACCGACAGACAAACAAATATTGTTGTTAAAGCATGTAAGGCACGTTACCGCTAAACACTGAATAAGAAAAGAAATGATTGAAAAAACGCAACAAACAATAATAATACGAGTAATGTTAATAATAATGATGATGACAATAAATGTGGCCAAACAGACAGACCAGCAAGTGCACCATGTAAGTAAGTAGGCATGTTACGAGTATGTAAGCAATTCATTCAATTTATCTAAAGCCAACAGGCCAAAGCAAACCGATCAACCAACCATCCAAACCAAAAATCCAACCGGCCTATTATGGAGAACAACACAAAAATTAAACGGGAAAAAATGTGTGTATATAATAGATTTAGTACTACATGTGAAAAATGTATTGAAATGAAAGGCCATGGACAGACAGACGTTTATTCACCCGTCATTTTTTGTGACAATAAAAAAAAATTATAAAAAAACACACACAAAAAAAGGGGGAAGGAAGTACAAAATATTCATTATTAAAGAGACGAGCAATCAAGCTAAAAAATACATTGTTGTTTAAAATACAACAAAAATATTTAAACATCAGTGGCCAAGTACAACACACTGTGACTGTGATGTCAACTATTTGAAGTTAAAGGGAAAAAACGCTTGTAATAGTAGTAAAGTATATTTAAAACAAAGAACTGAAATAATTACTTGCATTAGCTTTAGATAATTGAAATTTTGAATAATTGTCGCAAAAAGCGACGATCTAAAAGTCCTTTGTTTTATTTTCGGATAATACAAATATCGTTAAAAATTCTGTGTAGTTCCATTTTAAAAAGTGCACACGCTTAAATGTTTTCGACGACACTTTGTCGTTTATAGAAAAGTTTTGCTCATTTCGTCAGCTGATTATTGATTGGAGTGCCGCATATGCCAAAAACTGTTTTACGAGAAAGTAGTAGTAAGATAGTAGTTTTACATTAATTATCCTCAAAAACTACGCAACAAATAATCTTTTTTGTATTCAACGTTAGTTGTTGTATATGTTTTAAACAATAATAAAAATCTGCATACCATAACTAGAATATGATGTTGACCAGTTTCCAGTTTTGCTTATTTTTTTCGGATTTTGCATTTTCTTCCAAGTGTTTTCAAATTGACATAACTATAGAACTAAAATAGCTAAATACATGAAACTTGGCATTACAGCATTTATACAAACTGTTTTATAATTTGCCTTAGAAACATATAAAAAACAAAAAAAATTCTATATTTTTCATTTTAAGTGTTAAAAATACAAATTTAATACTGGCAGCTTTAATAACTAAAATTATTAGCTCTGTTTACATTTCTAGTAAAAACTAGTAAACTTAAAAAGCGCCAAAGAATTACCAAAACTGATTTTCTTTTCAAGTGAAATCAAAGAAAATGGCATTAGAAATAATAAATAGAAGCCACTGAATAAAAAAATTTGCACATTTCACGGTAAAAACCAATTTATTAAAAAAATCTACTAAAAATAGTAAGAACTAGCATGTAAACAAACAGACATATTATCTATAAATTTTTTTGTAAAAAAACCTCAAGATTATAATAAAAAGGTTAAAAAATTTAAATTTTTTATAAAAATTAATAAATACCAATAACCTCCAATAAAAATAACGGTATAGGTAACGATAACGGCATTTTAAATTTTTTTTAGAGGTATTGGTAACGGTATTATAGCGATAACGGTAATGTGGGTATAACTTTTGATGTTTTTTTTTTTTTTTTTTTTTTTTTATTAAATCTTCATTTACATAACCGAGTCCTTAGGGCCTTATATGGCTAATTAAAGCTACTAAAAAATATATAACAGACTTCTATATAAATATATGTTAAGGCTAATGTATACAATAATAATATATAAACGCAAAATTCAAAAAATTAACATTTACACGAGATCAATTAATACAATAATATATTTAAAAATTAATTAGATCTAAAAAAAAAAATAAATAATAAATGAATGCTGCAAGAATAAATTCCAGAAACAGCTGAACTCTCACAAGATAAGCTTTCAAAGTTTCATTAAAAAGGCGTACATACTAAAGCTATCCATACATCAGCAATACCATTGCGCAACCTCTCCATTTAAGTCCCCAATCTACTAACACACATGGTATTAGAATAAAGAACTAAAACGAGAAGCTGTACAACAATATTGCAAGTATATGGCCAGACTAAAGAGATGGAACATATAATTTCCACTTAAGACTCCAATACATGCAATTGTGCAAATTCTACTAATTTAGATTTAAACACAATCAGCGAATAAGTAAAATTTCTCAGTTCCCTAGGCAAATCATTCCATAAACTCGACACACGAGTTTGAAATGATTTTTCAAAAATACTTAGATGTCTAATGGGTGGAATAATTTGGGGGTTTCGAATTGAACGAGTAAAATGAAATTTATCAACAATGTATACCGGGTATCCATTAACGATAGATTTATAAAAAAATAATAATAGCCTTATGCTTATGAAATTTTCAAAAGACGATCCTATAAAATTAAATGTATGTTGAGATACATGATCTCTTCTTTTCAAATTAAAAACGTAACGAATAATCCTGTTAAAAACAAGCTTATATTTCCTCAGCGCGAAACTTCTAGTACCCGAAAAAACCTCCACGCCGTACAATATATGCGGCATTAAGATAGCCGTGGCTACACGCCTTTTTATTGAACAAGGCAGATAAATATTCAATGAATACAACCTTTTTAAAAGAAAGGATATGCGAGAGGACAAGTAATTTATGTGTGGAGAAAAATTCAGTTGGTTATCCAAGACAAGACCTAAACATTTCATCTTATTAACAAACTCAACAGGAATACCACCAATAGTAATACTCATGTCATTTGTAGCGAATCCAAACCCCATTAACTTCGTTTAAATATCAAAGTTTTCAAAAAATTTCCCGCATAAACCTTCTTGAAGCAAAATATAAAAATATTTTATTTTTATTGTAGTACCTTTTATTAATCATATGGACCTAAGGATAGAAAGGGACCTAAGGTCAGGAGAGCATGGGATCGGTCTCATTCGATGCTCAGATTGTCACGTGCCACCCCTTAGGGCTGCCACTTAATGCCCCTGTCACACTGGTAACTTATCTTCACGCGCGGCTAAAGCTCGTCGGGCTTGGGCGGGTGTTCGTCACAGGGTACATTAAGGTGGACACAGCTAAAAATTTGTACCAGTGTACCACATAATCAAAAAAAAAATCTTAAAATGAGGCCACGAACAAGCGTCACACTGCATTCCGCGTTGCAGGTCAGGGTGTCTATGACCTACTGGCTCCCTCCCACAATCTTCGCAAAAGATCGAAACCGTGATAACCCGTTGCCTATATTATCGCGTTATCCCCAACACAATGCTTCACTTCCGAATACCTACCTCCACATGCTTCTACACAACCATTTCCATTATACAACACCTTAGCTCAAATTTTAATTCCGAATAAATATACATCGGTTTATTTTATTCTCCATTAGTTTTCACCTACCTAAATAATCGGATTATAATTTCATTTCACAAATTTGAATCCTTATAGCATAGCTTAAAATAGCCTAACAATTCATTTAAGACTTTCCGTATATTATAAATTCACAAAAGTTCCGGATTAATCTAGAATTTAACTGACTATATCATAAATAGATTAAACACGTTGTCATTATTCCCTTTGTATGACTGATTAAAAGGGATAAAAATTATACCAAAAAAAAGCCTCTACGTTTGTTGACTTCAAACAAAAGGGTCCCTAACGATAGCGCTATTGTAGGGTCTTTTGGACTAATGGAACGAAGAAACTTATCGCAAAAGTGTAAGAAAAATATTGATGTTATAGTAGTTCAAATTTCATATGTCTTATAGTATACTTAAACTAAATATAATAATGTGCATTGTCAACCTGAAATACAAATGTGTCCGTTACTTTTGGATAACAGCTTAACAAAAATAAATTACCCATAATTGAGTATAAATAGTATAAATACGCAAATTCCACAAATTAAATTATGTTAAAGACATTAAGTTTACGCAAGACGCTCTTAAACATAGGTACCGATAACTTTTTATCGTGCTTAACCAAATCGATAATCAATTTCTAAATAGAGTCAAACCCAACCTCGTTAATAACAAATGCTTACGATTCCCGCCGGGTGTAATGAAAAGTTCGAAGGTGTCTGTGAAATGTTATCCAATTTGGACCGTTCTGTTTATCATGGACTTTATCATCCACTAATTCATTTTAAAATAATTTCATTCAGACAGACAAAATTCACATACATGTCCTTGTTCCAAACAGAAAAAGCAAATTATATTACAGTTTTATTTTTTTATTCCTTCAAAAATTTAAATATGCTAATCGATTTGGTTGGATCGGGCCTAAATTTGAATTTAGAGTTCAACACTCCGTTAGATCAATTTTATAAAAACAACATTAACTTTAAGATCTCGATACCGAACAAAGATAAATTAAATTGGCTTGTGAGGTTGTAAATCTTTCAAAAAAAATTTTAACTACATGCGAGTAAATAAAAATTCATTGATCGTATATCATATATAATGGTATAAAATAGTCAAATAATTATCTATACAAATGGATCCGCCAAATAAGTCTATAAAATTTATATAAGATGGTATTATTTTGAATACAATTCCATCTAATATTATACAATTGTATCCCAATATTTATACCCAAAAGGTATTGGGTATTGGAATATGTCTGAATTATAATATTCACATAGGAATATTTGTCGTTCCGAACCTAGAAAATTTTTCTGGTTCATAAATAATATACAATTTTATCGAAATTGACTCAGAAATTTATAAAAAATTGACGGAGAAAAATTTTTGGGAATCTGGATTATAAAAAGTTATAAATGACGCCGAAAATATTTATGTTAATGTGTATGTGTGTACTAAAACTATGTTGTTATATATAAACCTTTTCACTCGGGCACACAAAAATTTACTTATCTTGTTCATCCGCTGGTTGTTGCACTCCCTTTAAACTGTTGTTTTACTATCCTAAATAGTTGACTTCACGTTCTACTGCTGCCACTGATGATGAACTCAATCGAGTGAAAGCTTTTCATCATACGACTTTCAAATTTGACATCGAATTTCTGGTATTTGGTGGTTTGGCTTCCGTACGTTTTGAACTCTATATCCTGAATGCCCCTTTGTTCACAGAGTATAATTTACCTAGGCTTAGCATACAACTTCCAAAATCACTTTTATCACTATTGTTTCAACTGTTTTTCCTTGTAATTTCAGTTTAAGCACTACCGACAATCCTAATTGTTGCTCTTATTTCAACGAGTTCACAGTAACACTGAAGTTACTTTTGTGTTCACCCTCGTATAATTTTCATTTTCACTATTTGGTTGGCAACGCGGTATCAATCATTTGGTTTTCTTTTTTTTTCTTCTAATGGGATTTAAGTTTTTCTTCGACTTTGTTTTGATTATTGGTGGTGAATTTTGTGTTTTTTCTAATTTTTTTATAGTGATTGAAGTTTTGCTTACCGACTTTTTGTTCCTCTAGACGTTTACTAGTGTATGTGGTGACTTTTTCTGGTTTGTTGTTATTGCAGTCAAAATATAGATTTTGCTTGAAGTTCTTGCCGGCAAATTATGTGGCCAGATATAAACCCTTTTGAAACTGGTTTTCGGTCAATACCCTGTGAGCTGATCTTCGAGTTTGCGACGGTTGGCTGCTACCCCCGCCTTATGCGTTGCAAAACATCTGCGCACCTCAGCTTTTAGGTTTAATTGTACGCCGAAAAGGCTGTATTTTTTTCCTCGCAAAACTTGGCTTATTGCACCCTCTAATGATGTTGGTGCTGGAAAAACAGTTGTCTATGCAATTGCAATTTGTTGGCTGTGGCAAAACTTGTCAATTTAATTGGGGGTTGTTTGTAACCTTCAGTAAATTTTCATCGTTGTTGCTGGACTAATTTAACTGATTGTGCTTCCTCCCGATTTTGTGGAGGCGACGTGTTGTAGCAATTGGATCAGAACTGAGGGGAACGATGAATCTGAAGTCTGTTGGTGGTTGTGACAATGCTACAGGTGGTTTGTCAAAATTCTGTTCGTGCCACTACGATTGCACTTTTGTAAGAGGTGCCCCTCTTCTCAGTTCTAACCCTAGTTTATATAAAAAAATGTCGTTAGTTTGTTTCATCAGCGTTTTCCATTGGATTTTACTCACCAGGTATAAGCTATTCCTTAAGATGCAATCGCCAAAAATGGATTTAAAATTTTCTGAAGGAAAACACAACTTGCCTGTATGGCTGCCAACCGGAAAAGAACTTGAACTTCGCCATCTTCGGTTCGAGTGCTACTTAATTCAGCATTCAGCCAATGGCTGATTGCAGTTTCAACTGCAGCCAACGTCACCTCACAAATGCAACCATGCATCTTAATCTTGGTAATTATGAGCAGTGCTGCCAGAATTTGAAAACGGCAAAAACGCCAAACCAAAATACTACAGTGTACTACCGTGTACCACAGTTGAAAACGAACACGGGCTACATTTTCCTTTTTTTTTCATGCACTGAGAGAAATGTTCCAATGATATACTGGCATTGCTCTCTAAAACCGATGAAGCTTGGTAGGGACTTAACCTAATGGAATTTCATAACCTATTTCCCAAAAGTTTTAAATAAATCCCCAAAACAAACTAGCCAAAGCGAATATCATAACGTTCAGTACTATGTTTACCAAAGCAAAACTGACAGCACTGACCAACCCTGCCATATGTAACAGCGATTTCTGATTTAAGGCCTTTCCATACTGCAATATGTAGCAGTAATCATAGAGTATTACAGTGTGAATACAAATCGTACGATTTTAGAAAGTAAATAATTTTGGCATACGTATGATTTTCCCAGTTTTCCGAAATGTTTATAAAAATGGTACTTTCCTCGATGGTACTTTTACGTTAATAAGCAAAAAAGACATAATGAGAACAACGAATTGAAACTAAAAGGATTATCGCTGTTTTAGTTTTATCGATAAATGTCGTCATAATAATGAGCAAGTGATAGCGTAAACAAATAATGTGATTTTCCATACGACCGTACTACCAAATATTACAATGTGAAAACATCTTCAGTAAACTTGGACTGCTGCGATTAAGCATTATAAAAGTGAACCGCTACACACCCCCTTTCGTAGGTGGGATTTGTTTATCATATTAGCAAATTCAATTTGCTAATATGATAAAGGATGTTCGAATATGATGAGAAAACTCTTCCTATGCCTTCAAGTCCTTCGCATGGAAAATTCCTAATAATTTCCCCTGTAGATTTTCGATTTCATACAAGCTGTTACCGACAACTCTGGCAATTCTACATTTAACAAATTTCTTACAAAGCTTAGCGGAAATTTGTTTAGCGAAGTCCGACAATTGAAAATTCCTGCGATAAACTTCCTGCCCTACTCTAAATTTCGCGACCCGGCACTTCAAGTTGTACCGTTTCGCGTTTGTCTCATAACATTGGTGCAAAGTTTTCCCTATATTATCGCGGATAATTTCCAAAAATTCGTGTCTGTTTTCCAAACGGTTTTCCGGATCATCAACTAAATTCAATTTCCGGGCCAGCTTATACGTAGACGCGTGTGTAATCATGTTGGTACCGAACAACGCAAAATATGGTGTCATGCCGATTGCCGAATGCACTGACGATCTTAGCGCGCATTCTATCTCGCACAGATGCAAGTCCCAATCATTGTGATTTTCGTCGAGATAAGATCTAATCGCGGCTAAAATGGATTGATTAACCCGTTCCGATGCATTCGCTTGTGGTGCATACACTCCCGTTTTGAAATGTTCAATCCCGAATGTAGCCATCAGTTCAGCAAAATCCTTTCCCACGAATTGAGGGCCGTTATCTGAAACGAGGGTCTCCGGGCAACCAAACTTAAAGAAAACCTCTCTTACTAAAAAATCTATTACGTTCTTTGAATTTGCCTTTGACATGGCTTTAAGCAAAACAAATTTTGAGTAATAATCGAGGACTATGAATATATAGCTGTTGCCACGTTTTGATCTAACATATGGACCGAGAAAATCAATAAAAATTCTCTGAAACGGCCTTGATGCGTCTGTCTCCTTCCCCATCGGAGGTTTAAGAACCATATTGGACGGTTTACTCTCCTTGCAAATGTCGCATCGACCTACAAAATCCCGGACCTGAATATTCAAATGAGGCCAGTAAAAATATTCGCGGATACGGCGAATGGTCTTCGCAATACCGCCGTGAGATGTGTTCGGAGGCTCATGTGCATTTTTTATAATCCGATTTGTAAGAGTAGCTGGGACCCAAAGTTTCCATGCATGGTCCTCATGCAAAGTATTTCCATGGTAAAAATTAGTACGTTTGTATACGAACTTATCGATGATGCGTATATCCGGTAAACTCGACTTCTCTTCGCAAACCATTTTTAATAATTCTTTGTAATCTTCGGACTCAAACTCCTCTGAAGACAAATCAATTAAAGGCTTAACTTCCATTTCGACCGTCTCGATCGCGTATCTGGATAAAGCGTCCGGTACCACGTTTTGAGACCCTTTACGATGTTGAATTTCAAAAGAAAAAGCTTGGAGTTGAAGACTCCATCGGGCCAGACGTCCGCTCAAATCTCGTTGTGACATGAGCCACTTAAGGCTTGAGTGATCAGTTATTACGACAAACTGCATGAGCTCGATATATGGTCGAAACCGTTTAATGGCAGAAACGACTGCGAGGCACTCGCGCTCGGTTACAGAGTAATTTTTCTGCGCTGCTGTAAGTTTTTTGGAAAAGTAGGCGATTGGGTGTTCACCCCCACTATCATCCTCCTGAAATAGGACCGCCCCTATCCCTACATCTGACGCATCGCATTGTACGTAAAACGTTTTCAAAAAATTGGGGTGTGTTAATACTGGACTTGAGCTCAAACAATCTTTCAATTTATCAAACGCGATTCTAGCTTCCTCTGTAAAATCAAACCTTTTTGCCTTCTTCAAAGTATCGCAGATTGGCGCTGTAATGGTTGCATAATCGCTTATAAATCTTCGGTACCAACCGGTAGTACCCATGAAACTCCTGACCTGTTTCGGTGTCGTAGGATATTTAAACTTAACAATTGCCTCAATTTTCTCCGGGTCTGGCCTAACAAGTCCTTCTCCTATCACATAACCTAGATATTTGAGTTCCTTACAGCAAAATTTAGACTTAGAAACATTAATGGTTAATCCAGCCTTATCCAAACATACGGCCACTTCCTTCAACAGATCGATGTGCTCGGCAAAGTTTGGAGACACCACTAGTAAGTCGTCCAAATAGACAAAAACACGTTCTCGAAGGCGGGCTGGAATTACTTTGTCCATTAACCGACATAACCTTTGGGCCGCATTGCACAGTCCAAAAGGCATGACAGTGAAATGGTACAAAGGCCTTCCAGGTACCGTAAAAGCTGTCTTTTCCCTACTTGGGACTGCCAGTGGTATCTGCCAAAAGGCATCCTTTAGATCGATACTTGAGATAAAATGCGTATCTCCAAGGCGACTCAGAAGTCCCTCTATATGCGGAAGAGGATAAGCGTCCTTCACTGTGACGTCATTGAGTCGGCGAGCATCTAAGCATATCCTGACTTTCTCCCCTTTCTGCACAAAGGTTACTCTACTATTCCAGGGACTTTCGCTCGGCTCAATGACACCAAGTGAAAGCATTCTATCCAATTCCGCATACATCAGTTTCTGAACCGCTGGCGAAACCGGATAGTGCCGTTCTTTGAACGGTACTGCCTCCCCTGTATCTATCGAATGTACCTCTAGCGCCGTTTTTCCTAAGCCTCCTTTCGTGAAACAAGGAAATAAAGTCATAGCCTTTTCTAAATTTTCCTTCTGATCCTTGTCCAAGTTATGCATACGAGGATACTTTTCATTATTGTCCTCATCCAAAACTATGTCATTCGTAGTCAAACCGCAAATATCAAAACGTAGTATCTTGAAAAATTTCATAAACTCAACTCCTAAGTAAAGACTGTGTTTAAGAGTCGGGACCAAATAAAAGTCAATATATTTAGACAAGCCGTTAAACTTTATCAAGGACCGAACACGCCCTATTATTTTATTAAGACGACCATCAGCTGTGCTAATTTGTGAACAAAATGGATAAATTATCAATTTGGCTTTCTCCACCAAATCTAAACAACCCTTTCCTAGGCACGAGACAGTTGCCCCACTATCTAGCATACCCTGAATAAGCAAACCGTTGATCTCAATTGTAGTATAAATCCGTGTATCTGACCCCTCGAAAATTCTAGCTGCCGCAATCTCCAAACGTAGTTTCTTCCTTCTACTAAAACGTTGTCTTGTCCTTAGAATCCTGGTAGATGGTGGTCCAAAAATTCTTTCTCGCGCTTCATTGTATTCTTGCATTCTTACATGCCACGGTTTTCTCATCGAGACCTCAAATTTTTCCTTAACCACTGGGGTTATTGTTGACTGATGACTTTTCAAAATTGTAATCTTCTTTGTGAATAATTTCGTCTCATTTGGAATCTTATTTTCATGGTGTAAATCCTTATCATTAGTCAAAATGGAATAATCCGGTGGAATTGATGAATCTGGCGAAATTGAAAAATCTGTCGGAATTGAAGAATCTGTTGGCATTGTTAATTTTGAATCATTTGAAATTATTGCGTTGTCGGCTGGTTTTGGGTCACAAAATTCTTTGAACGGGCCTCCAAACCAGTACGAGGGCCGTTCGTCGCCCGGTTTCCCTGACAAACTGGACATTTTGGTGTAACCGTATTATCATACCCACACTTAAAACAAAATAGTCTTCTCCTTTCGGAAGGGCAATCCATGAACATATGTCCATCTTCTTTACAGTTCCAACATACTAATTTGCGCTCTTTTGTCACTGCATTTACTTCCAAGAGTTCCTCCTTCCCTTCAGGTTCATAATCAAGTTCACTCACCTGCCTATTCGGGTACCGATTATTACAATTTCGTTGGTTGGTCAACATATTTTCGGCTCTTCTAGCTTCTGCTCTGAAATGATCAAGCCCAAAAGGTCTTATGGCAAAAAGAAGTTGCATCATAGATGGCTTTAGATTACTCTTCATAATGTCGACTAGATCTTGTTCTTGAATTGGGTTATTTTGTTGGTTCCTCAGATGTAGAACGGCGTTGCAGAACTCGTCGAAGGATTCATTGTTTTGTTGACGTCTATCCAGAATTTTCCGTTGTATATCAAAATCACTTTCATAACGATGAAAGTGTCTCACCAACGCTTTCTTAAAAACCGACCAGTCACTTACGTTAGGATTCATTCTTCGAAAGTCCCATAACCAATCGTGCGCTGACTTGCGTAAGAAATGGTGCATATTCCTAAGAATGTCTGGCCAAGAAACTTTAAAATACGCCTGCAATGTTTCTACCCTAAATACAAAATCTTCAACACTCGGTGTCTTTGTTGTGCCATCGAACTCTAATCCCCATTTATCAATTCCTCGGGAAGAGTCGTAAGAACGATGTTGGTAATCTGTTTGTCCACTTGATTGTTGATTCCATTGAGCAGGATTTAGCAATGCTGGTGGTTGTTGCGAAGAACAATTTGATATTTGTTGTCTCATTTGGGGTTGTTGGTTATAAAATGTTGAAGTTGGTTGATTTATCTGTTGGTTACAATTTGGCACCTGCTGATTTGTCATCGGCGGTGGATTATTAAAGTTTGCCGTTGGTGGTTGGTTTGCCTCCGGTAGCACATGGTTAAATATTGGAATTGATTGTTGGGTTGTTACTAGTGGGTAATTAGTAAAAGATGAAACACGTTGATTTATCACCGGAGGTGGTACATTGAAATTTGGGATTTGTCGATTCACTGGTTGAGGAGCCTGGTAGAATTGACTGCTACCATTGCTTTGCTGCGACATAGCACTAAGTGTTGCCCTAACAAGTCTTGGAATCAAAGCTTCTATTCTTTCATCGACCGAACGCAGTATCTCAACCTGCCTAAGTCCCTGTAACGCTGTCTCGTGTTCCCGTTGGTGTTCATCTCTATGCGCCTCGTCTAACTGGTTTTGTCGAAACTCCTCTCTTACATTTTTCGCGGCCATGCTGCTATATTCCGGCGACTGGATGGTAGTATTACCCGAAGAATTTTCTGCACCACCTAAAGTATCGTCAAATCCTTGAAAATCAGAGCCGACGGTTGACATATCCAAAACACTGCCAGAGAACATAGGATTTTCTATCGCCGACGTTCTTACTGCTGGAGTCACCGGTGCTGAAATGCTAGAAGGTTGATCTGCCATTGTCGTGACGGTGGTTTTAGCGGTTGTCGATCCGGAAATAGTAGTTGTTGTGGAGCCAAGAGTTGGCGTCGTAGCAGTTGTTGACGGAATCGGCGGATCCATGAGTTGAGCTGTCACTAAAAACGCTGAAAAATTACCCAACTACTGAAACCCGACCGAAAAATGTTCCAACGAACACACTACCAATTGAACAAAAATTTCAATCGAAAAATGTTTTCTAAAGCAACTCTAAAAACCAAACCGTGTTTGGCCCCTACCGCCGTTATACGGGTTAATCGAAAACCCAAAAAGCAATAAAAATTAAGGGATAATCAGTGTACTGGCCTCAGCAGAAATTTTCAAAAATTTCCGCCGGGATATTTCAATCAAAACAGCAATTTCGATAGTTTCGTGTTACCCAACTTAATTTTCAATTTAAAACGAAGACCTAATTCGCAATACGTATGTTAAATCAAGCAATCGGCTTGACTTTTAAGTTCTACAAGCAGGGATCAGGTATCCCCGAATTTGAGATTTTCCTTATTATTGAGATTAACTTCGATGGTAGTAAAATATAAAGAAAAATACAAATAAAATACTAACAAAATTTAACTGAAAATAATAGTTGAAATGTGGGAAGCTAATTACATTAAAATGGGATAAAAATTAAAGCTATGAAAAATAAAGTGGATTATTAAATAGAAAGCAAATACTATCAAAACTAAAAATTGTAAAAGAAAATGAAAATGAACGCAAAATTTAAAAGAACTTACCTTTCATAAATCTGATCACTTCAAACTAGAGAATCAAGAACGATATTCAATAAGATATGCAGATCCTGTTTTGTTGGAAATATGTAGTGCAGGAAAAGCATTCGGTATATGAAGCAAAGGTTTAAATCAAAATGCAAAAGTATGACCGAGTCCGAAACGGAAATCGTATCTACAGAGCTAACAAACGTCTGAAATCGTTGAAATGAAAAAAAAATCACTATCCCCGAAATTTAGTGTCGCGAAAAGAATATCACATTGACGCTTCCTGATCTTACACTATTCCGAGAATTGTCCTCAGTCCTCCACTCCTGTCGCAATTAGTGCGTCTTAAATACAGACCACTAAGACTTACAAGAGTTTCGCACTAACTGACTCATATAAATCTTGTCGCGAATGGTCTCTCCACTACTCGATTGACCATGACTAACAAAACCGACTGAACCTCTAACGTGATTGTATTTTGACATTTTTCTACTTCTCGGACGACCCAGACTCTAACGTTGCTCACTTCTAAAGTGTTCTAGAATCCTCACTCGTTCGGGCCCCACGTTGGGCGCCAATAACTGTCACGTGCCACCCCTTAGGGCTGCCACTTAATGCCCCTGTCACACTGGTAACTTATCTTCACGCGCGGCTAAAGCTCGTCGGGCTTGGGCGGGTGTTCGTCACAGGGTACATTAAGGTGGACACAGCTAAAAATTTGTACCAGTGTACCACATAATCAAAAAAAAAATCTTAAAATGAGGCCACGAACAAGCGTCACACTGCATTCCGCGTTGCAGGTCAGGGTGTCTATGACCTACTGGCTCCCTCCCACAATCTTCGCAAAAGATCGAAACCGTGATAACCCGTTGCCTATATTATCGCGTTATCCCCAACACAATGCTTCACTTCCGAATACCTACCTCCACATGCTTCTACACAACCATTTCCATTATACAACACCTTAGCTCAAATTTTAATTCCGAATAAATATACATCGGTTTATTTTATTCTCCATTAGTTTTCACCTACCTAAATAATCGGATTATAATTTCATTTCACAAATTTGAATCCTTATAGCATAGCTTAAAATAGCCTAACAATTCATTTAAGACTTTCCGTATATTATAAATTCACAAAAGTTCCGGATTAATCTAGAATTTAACTGACTATATCATAAATAGATTAAACACGTTGTCATTATTCCCTTTGTATGACTGATTAAAAGGGATAAAAATTATACCAAAAAAAAGCCTCTACGTTTGTTGACTTCAAACAAAAGGGTCCCTAACGATAGCGCTATTGTAGGGTCTTTTGGACTAATGGAACGAAGAAACTTATCGCAAAAGTGTAAGAAAAATATTGATGTTATAGTAGTTCAAATTTCATATGTCTTATAGTATACTTAAACTAAATATAATAATGTGCATTGTCAACCTGAAATACAAATGTGTCCGTTACTTTTGGATAACAGCTTAACAAAAATAAATTACCCATAATTGAGTATAAATAGTATAAATACGCAAATTCCACAAATTAAATTATGTTAAAGACATTAAGTTTACGCAAGACGCTCTTAAACATAGGTACCGATAACTTTTTATCGTGCTTAACCAAATCGATAATCAATTTCTAAATAGAGTCAAACCCAACCTCGTTAATAACAAATGCTTACGATTCCCGCCGGGTGTAATGAAAAGTTCGAAGGTGTCTGTGAAATGTTATCCAATTTGGACCGTTCTGTTTATCATGGACTTTATCATCCACTAATTCATTTTAAAATAATTTCATTCAGACAGACAAAATTCACATACATGTCCTTGTTCCAAACAGAAAAAGCAAATTATATTACAGTTTTATTTTTTTATTCCTTCAAAAATTTAAATATGCTAATCGATTTGGTTGGATCGGGCCTAAATTTGAATTTAGAGTTCAACACTCCGTTAGATCAATTTTATAAAAACAACATTAACTTTAAGATCTCGATACCGAACAAAGATAAATTAAATTGGCTTGTGAGGTTGTAAATCTTTCAAAAAAAATTTTAACTACATGCGAGTAAATAAAAATTCATTGATCGTATATCATATATAATGGTATAAAATAGTCAAATAATTATCTATACAAATGGATCCGCCAAATAAGTCTATAAAATTTATATAAGATGGTATTATTTTGAATACAATTCCATCTAATATTATACAATTGTATCCCAATATTTATACCCAAAAGGTATTGGGTATTGGAATATGTCTGAATTATAATATTCACATAGGAATATTTGTCGTTCCGAACCTAGAAAATTTTTCTGGTTCATAAATAATATACAATTTTATCGAAATTGACTCAGAAATTTATAAAAAATTGACGGAGAAAAATTTTTGGGAATCTGGATTATAAAAAGTTATAAATGACGCCGAAAATATTTATGTTAATGTGTATGTGTGTACTAAAACTATGTTGTTATATATAAACCTTTTCACTCGGGCACACAAAAATTTACTTATCTTGTTCATCCGCTGGTTGTTGCACTCCCTTTAAACTGTTGTTTTACTATCCTAAATAGTTGACTTCACGTTCTACTGCTGCCACTGATGATGAACTCAATCGAGTGAAAGCTTTTCATCATACGACTTTCAAATTTGACATCGAATTTCTGGTATTTGGTGGTTTGGCTTCCGTACGTTTTGAACTCTATATCCTGAATGCCCCTTTGTTCACAGAGTATAATTTACCTAGGCTTAGCATACAACTTCCAAAATCACTTTTATCACTATTGTTTCAACTGTTTTTCCTTGTAATTTCAGTTTAAGCACTACCGACAATCCTAATTGTTGCTCTTATTTCAACGAGTTCACAGTAACACTGAAGTTACTTTTGTGTTCACCCTCGTATAATTTTCATTTTCACTATTTGGTTGGCAACGCGGTATCAATCATTTGGTTTTCTTTTTTTTTCTTCTAATGGGATTTAAGTTTTTCTTCGACTTTGTTTTGATTATTGGTGGTGAATTTTGTGTTTTTTCTAATTTTTTTATAGTGATTGAAGTTTTGCTTACCGACTTTTTGTTCCTCTAGACGTTTACTAGTGTATGTGGTGACTTTTTCTGGTTTGTTGTTATTGCAGTCAAAATATAGATTTTGCTTGAAGTTCTTGCCGGCAAATTATGTGGCCAGATATAAACCCTTTTGAAACTGGTTTTCGGTCAATACCCTGTGAGCTGATCTTCGAGTTTGCGACGGTTGGCTGCTACCCCCGCCTTATGCGTTGCAAAACATCTGCGCACCTCAGCTTTTAGGTTTAATTGTACGCCGAAAAGGCTGTATTTTTTTCCTCGCAAAACTTGGCTTATTGCACCCTCTAATGATGTTGGTGCTGGAAAAACAGTTGTCTATGCAATTGCAATTTGTTGGCTGTGGCAAAACTTGTCAATTTAATTGGGGGTTGTTTGTAACCTTCAGTAAATTTTCATCGTTGTTGCTGGACTAATTTAACTGATTGTGCTTCCTCCCGATTTTGTGGAGGCGACGTGTTGTAGCAATTGGATCAGAACTGAGGGGAACGATGAATCTGAAGTCTGTTGGTGGTTGTGACAATGCTACAGGTGGTTTGTCAAAATTCTGTTCGTGCCACTACGATTGCACTTTTGTAAGAGGTGCCCCTCTTCTCAGTTCTAACCCTAGTTTATATAAAAAAATGTCGTTAGTTTGTTTCATCAGCGTTTTCCATTGGATTTTACTCACCAGGTATAAGCTATTCCTTAAGATGCAATCGCCAAAAATGGATTTAAAATTTTCTGAAGGAAAACACAACTTGCCTGTATGGCTGCCAACCGGAAAAGAACTTGAACTTCGCCATCTTCGGTTCGAGTGCTACTTAATTCAGCATTCAGCCAATGGCTGATTGCAGTTTCAACTGCAGCCAACGTCACCTCACAAATGCAACCATGCATCTTAATCTTGGTAATTATGAGCAGTGCTGCCAGAATTTGAAAACGGCAAAAACGCCAAACCAAAATACTACAGTGTACTACCGTGTACCACAGTTGAAAACGAACACGGGCTACATTTTCCTTTTTTTTTCATGCACTGAGAGAAATGTTCCAATGATATACTGGCATTGCTCTCTAAAACCGATGAAGCTTGGTAGGGACTTAACCTAATGGAATTTCATAACCTATTTCCCAAAAGTTTTAAATAAATCCCCAAAACAAACTAGCCAAAGCGAATATCATAACGTTCAGTACTATGTTTACCAAAGCAAAACTGACAGCACTGACCAACCCTGCCATATGTAACAGCGATTTCTGATTTAAGGCCTTTCCATACTGCAATATGTAGCAGTAATCATAGAGTATTACAGTGTGAATACAAATCGTACGATTTTAGAAAGTAAATAATTTTGGCATACGTATGATTTTCCCAGTTTTCCGAAATGTTTATAAAAATGGTACTTTCCTCGATGGTACTTTTACGTTAATAAGCAAAAAAGACATAATGAGAACAACGAATTGAAACTAAAAGGATTATCGCTGTTTTAGTTTTATCGATAAATGTCGTCATAATAATGAGCAAGTGATAGCGTAAACAAATAATGTGATTTTCCATACGACCGTACTACCAAATATTACAATGTGAAAACATCTTCAGTAAACTTGGACTGCTGCGATTAAGCATTATAAAAGTGAACCGCTACAAGATGTTGTCCACAAAAAAAAAAATTGATTTTTTTACCCTTAGGTCCCTTTCTCTATGCGCTGTCCCTCAGGGCTTTGGTTATGTAATTTGAAGTAAATAAATGCTGTATTTATTATTAAAAAAAAATTGTAGTGTAAACGATGATGCTTTAAGTTTATAACGTTTTTCACGTATTTTGGTTAACAAAAAAATATAGCATTTTTCGCGATATGCACATCAAAATCTCCAGAACGGCGAACAAATAACCTAAACGATATTTTAAAACATTTTGTGAGTGGATTTTGGTTCACTACTGACACTTTTACGATAAAAAATTTAAAATTAACTTTTCAGAAATCGCTCTTTATGCGGAAGGTTTTTATTTCAAAATTACCGGAAAAAACGATTTTTATTTTTAATATGGTATTGCAAATCACAATAAAAATTTGCAAAAAGTTATAATTTACACACCAGCACAAACTCAATATACAGTGGGTCAAAAAAGAAGTCGGACGCACATGACCTACATTTCTTTTGCAAAATTTCATGACGAAAAAGTAAAATTTTGTATAATGTGATGGTACCGACAGTCGACTAGAGGTATGCAATTTCAGAATATGTAAAACATTCATAAAAATATTGCAGATATTTTTGCAAAACGTGAAATACCCAAAAAGTTAAAAAAAATATATCACAAAAGAACTCGGACATTTAATTTACCTCGTACAGTACCGCTAGTTTTAAAAATAATTGTTTTGATTTTCATTATTTTCTGAAGTTTTAGTTAGTTTTTTCACAATGAGCCGACAACGCGGACAAAATTCTTTGAAAGTGAGAAATCTCACTGGAAAAGCAGTAGGTAGACCAAAATCTACAGTTAGCGATGTAATAAAAAGATATCGTGAAACCAAATCTGTCGAAAATAAGCCAAAATCAGGACGTCCTTAACTGTTTTCTTCGTCAGATGAACGTTGGATTATTAGAAAAATAAAGAAATCTCCAATAGTAAGTGCTCCAAAGTTGACAACGGACGATGAAAAATATTTAAATATACGCTGCTGTCCTCAAACTGTAAGAAATGTTCTCGGGAATCATGGTTTTCATGGAAGAGTGGCACGAAAGAAGCCCTTTGTAAGTAAAGTCAATAGAACAAAAAGATTAAATTTCGTAAAAACCGATGAGAGCAAATTTAACATATTCCGATCCGATGGGCAATGTTATGTCTGGAGAAAGGCCAATGAGGAGCTAAAAGAACAAAATCCACGACCAACTGTTAAGCATGGTGGGGGTTCTATTCTTTTTTGGGGTTTTATGACTGCTGCAGGACCAGGAGAACTTGTTATAATTGATGGGATTATGGACCACACTAAATACTTAACAATTCTAAGAGAAAATTTGGTAAAAATTGTTGAAAAATTGCGAGTTAAAGATACATTTTACTTCTACCAGGTTAACGACCCCAAGCACAAAGCTCAAAATGTGTGTTTGTGGTAGCTCTACAATTGTCCCCATGTGCTTGAAACTCCACCTCAGTCTCCAAACATTAACGCCATAGATCACTTATGGTCACACTTGGAAAAGAATCACACTATTAGCAACAAAAAGGATCTTGAGAACGCTTTAGAACAGGAATGGCCAAAAATTTATGTTTCTGTCTGCAATAAATTGGTTGAATCAATGCCCCGAAGATTGGCAGAGGTTATAAAATATAAAGGGTTGCCAACCAAATACTAAAAAAAAATAAAGTACAAATACATAATAGTTTTAGTTATTCTCCGAGTTCTTTTTGATGTAGTTTTAGAAATATTTTTAGACTATCTTAAAATACTACGATATGGAGTAAGTTTTTAGGTGTTTTTGTTGTTTTATTCTTTAGTGTACTTATAGTTTTAACTTATCATAGTTTTTTTTATTAAATAAAATTTTTTCTTAAAAAAATGTAATGAAACAAAATGCATAATGTGTCCGACTTCTTTTTTGATCCACTGTATATACCCAGGTAGAAATTATGTGTGGTAACAAAAACCAAGTGCTGGCAAAGCACAAGTAGACCGCGGTCTTACAAAAAAAAAGTACTGCCAAACCACTAAATTTGGACGATTTACCAACGCTTGAAAAGGGTGCTTTCCCAGGGCATGTTTTCGTAAAACATAATTTTTTTTTTAAAAAGAAGCTCCAAAAAAGAGTGGATATTTAAATAAGTTTTTACTCCGCAATACAATAACTTCAAGAATCATCTTTTTTTTAGGTAATTTAAATCGTAATTCAAATCTCTTCATTAATGAGGGCTCATAATTTGGTGGCAGGGAAAATACTTGTTTTTTGTGATTCTTGATGCTATCTCAATACTTTGCAAAGCATTAAATAGATCGGTGTTTATCATTTGGGTGTCGGCAAAGAACTTTAATTTTTTTATTTGGGCGTTGGGAAAGCATTTGATTATGTTTCTGGGTGCTTTCCCAGTGCTTTGTAAAGCATTGGCACCACCGTGGAGTGGTGTTAATAATTTAGGCGTTGGGAAAGTATTGTCACTGGCCTGAATTGGTTAACTTTTAGTTATACATGGCTGTCAATATATATTGCTGAAAACCCCTAAATTGACATTACTGCACATGGAAATTACATGTTTTACACAGCAAACCAGACCTTTAAAAACATAATTCCTTAATTCGATTTTTAAATCTGATTCAATTTTGTACGAATCGATTCGCAAAACTCATTTTATTGATTGAATTATTGCCTACTTTATTCAATCAAGTATCTTATTCAAAGAATTAATTTGATTAATTTTAATTTGTTTATTCTTTTCATAGAATCAAGTGAATTGATTCAATTTAACACATCAATATAAGAGAAAATGGTTTCTTTGATTTATACTCAGGGAATCAATTCATAAAACAAATAATTCAATCGAATCAAAATTGAATCAACTGAAATTGGGGTAATTCACAACCAAGGTTGGTTACCGAAACGAATAACGGTAAGGGTAACGGTAAAGGTATCGAATTTTGTTTATTACGGTAACGGTAAAGGTAGCAGTATTTAAGACTGTTTCGGTAGCATTATACCGTTATCGAAACAGCAATACCGGTACGTACCGGTATTATAAATTGCGTTAAGAACATAAAAAAACAATTAAAAACTTAACATATTTTTCATTTTAAGCGTTAAAATCCCAGATTATAAGCTTTAAATTTAATACTGGTAGTTTTAATAATAGAAATTATTATCTATAAATTTTTTTGATAAAAATAACTCAAGATTATTATAAAAAACTTGAAAATTTTTAATTTTTTATTTAAATTAATAAATACCGGTAACTACCCATAAAAAAGGTATCAGTAACGATAACGGTATTTGGAAACTTTTTCGAGGTATTGGTATCGGTATTCAATTTCAAACCGTATTTTAGCGATAACGGTATTATAACGATAACGGTAACCAACCTTGATCACAACCATACTTTATTCAATAACAAATCATCTGCCCTTACTATAAAAGAGTATTTTAAATTTAAAGTTGAGTATTTTAAATCATACGGTTTTGTTCATTTTGTGTATGAAAACCCTAAAAAAATATTTGTATTTTCAAACATTTTGATTGGTTGAAAGGAAATTAACCAATCAGAATGCTCCAAAAAAAAAACCAAGCCAAGCCATACTGCCATCTAATATTTTAAGTAAAGATGACTTTAACTAAAATATATGTATATACATTTGAAAAATTTAGATAGTAAGGGTGATTGATTTAAAGTGATAATAAATTATTCACTGAATCATAAAATGATGAAATTTTACTGCGAGTTTAATCAAAAAAGAATATCTTTTTTAAGCTCTGGAGCAAACACAACAAAGATGATGTGGATAATAGTGACGTATATAATCTAGTGGATTACAAATTTGTTTACTTATAGTAGCTATGTAAGTAAATGTAGAACGTCATTTATGTAAAATATTAAAATAAATACAAGTTTGTTGTTTGTTTTTCTGTTTGAAATACTTTTATAAATATTATTTATACAATATTTCAAGAATGTCTTGTAACAATATTTAGGTATGTGCAAATATACGTGTTTTTATATTTGCTCAACATTTGCGTATGGGTCACACTGGTGATATCATTCTTCGAGTTCGAATATATTGTAGCAAATTCTAAATCGAAACAAACATAAAAAAGTAAAACAACAAATCCAATAAGACAATACAAAGAGAAACTTTGGGAAAATTCATCTCTCAGTTCACGCTCTAGCTGGGGTTGCCAGATTTTTGGTTACCATTGGAAAAGTGCCCGTGTGCCGATTTTAACTCTTAAACTTAAAGATAGAATTAAGGCTCCATTAGTCTGGTAGTATCGTAAAGTATCGTGTCAGCTGTTTACTTTCAACTAGTGATAGTATACACACATACTTAGTTTGGAAGTAGATTTGAAGTAAGAAAATCTATTGAAAATAGATTTCTACTTTACGATACCTCATTTCACCTCACTTTACTACCAAACTAATTTGGGCTTTACTAATACGTAAACGTAACGTGACGAATCAGCTGATACCTCTTTTATGGAAAACACACACAAGCACTTACCCTACGTAAACGAAACGAGTCGGGACGGAAGAACCTGTAAAATTTTGATTTTCTTTGGGTATATTTATTAAATGAGAAAAACTAATGAAAAAGGATAGTATAAACAATATAAAGGGATAAAATCTAAAACTTATGCAAATTTAATATTGAATAATGATGAAAAGCTTTTATCAAAAACATACAATACGTTTTCCTTTATCTATAAATAAAATTGCAGTAAGTAAAAGCAGCAAGAATTTCGAGTAAACGAACATACTAAATGATTTAATATTGAATAAGGTGAGATGAGTTGATTCAATTTATATTGATTCAGTTTTAATTCGAAAATCTAATCAATTGTTTTTGGTTGAATTGATTTCAAAATAAATCCACTAAACTTAATATAAAAAATAACAAAGGAAAAAAGTTCAAGTTTGACTTGGGCATTTTAAATGCTGAGGGGTCATGTTATAATTGCCCCTAAACTGCACTTTTAGCGATATTCACCATACTGAAAAAACAATGAAGAAAAGCATTGAATTTGAATAAAGCACATATAGTTAGTTGTAAAAAATACATGCTCTAAAAATTTAACGTCTACAAGCTTTTCCTCATTGTTTTTACAGTGGTGGATATCGAAATCTCGAGATTTCAATGCAAGTGTAAATGCGACCTAAAGCTGCGTTCACATCTGCACAGAAATCTCGAGATTACAATATTCACTACTCTGAAAAAGCAATGAAGGAAAGCTTATAGATGTTCAATTTTGAATAAAGTACACTTATTTAGTTCTAATAAAGACATTTTCCAAAAAATTAAAATTTACACGCATATCTTCAATGTTTTTTCAGAGTGGTGAATATCGAAATCACGAGATTTCGGTACATGTAAACACAGTTTAAAGAACAAAAACAATATTTTGTTATGCCGATTTTTTCTGGTCTGATGTTATTACCAAAATAGACTGGCAACCCTGGATATCTCTTTTTTTGTATAAATCCAAAATAGGGAGTGTACAAAAAACACCGCACTCTCTCGCTTTTAACTTAACAAAAATATGTAAATTTAAATAAAATTAGTGCAATAAAACAAGCATTTATAAAAGAGGATATAGTATTTTTATTTATTAACACCTTAATTAACAATTATTAAAAAAAGAAGTTGTTTGCTTTACAAACTTTTTTCCTTTTTGCCAAAAACTAACCACCCTAAAAAATTCTGTTTCACCTTTTTTGACATTTTTTTTAGGTTTTTCTTCTGTTTTATTTTTTAATTGCAAACTCACCCATTACACTCTGATTCTGCCTTTTTAACTTTTTTCAATGATATCTTGGTTTTTTTTCACTTTAACTTTTTGTCGTTTTTTTTCGTATTTCAACCAACCTCCATTCACTATTTTATTAACCACTTTATTAATGAAAATTTAGGTCGTTGTTTATTATTAAAATAAATGCATTTTTAATTCTCTTTTTGAGACTTATTTAAAATTTATAAAAAGAAATAGTACCAGGAAAGCACTGTTGCAAAAAAATTACAAATGTTACCACATAAACACCGCACAAACAAAACTGCACACGACAACCAACCAAGACGACCACTTTTCGACTGAGGTAAAAAAGAGTACTTGGTTGCCAGACTGCCGACATGTTACTCAACCAGGCTGGCCAGACTTGCAGTTTTGTCCCAAAATTTGGGGATATTTTATTGATCTTGGTGACAAAAATGTTCATTTGAGGACAGGGGATTTAAAAAATGTTTTGGGGAATTTTGGGATATTTACAAACTTTAGTAAATTTAGGGGATTATATTGATTTTGAATAGTTTTCAGAAAAAATTAGTCAAGTTTTTTCATGTAATTTTAACGAAAATTACAAATTCACCTTTTTATATATTTTCCGTAATAATTCGATTCTTTCTAACACTAATAAATATTTTATGCCTGATAATTTAATAGCATTAATGCCTAAGTATCTAAGATATCGAAAAAGATAATTCTTTTTTGAATAAGCTGGCATTAAAATTTATTAATTTTATGAATTAGTTAATAATTCATTATTACTTTAAATCAATGAATTGATATTGAATAAAGTGGGGATGTAATTCATCAAAATTTAAATCGTTTCAATTTTAATTCGATTAAAGTTTTCGTTTTATGATTTGATTGGCGGACTACATATAAATCAAGTCAAACATTTTTGTTTAAATTGATTTGTTAAAATTTAATCAATTAGCTTGATTCTATGAAAAGAATCAACAAAAATCAAACTGATTCTTTGATTAAGATATTGGCTAATTGAAGTAAGAAATAATTCAATCAATAAAATGAGTTTTGCGAATCGATTTGTTAAAAATTGGTTCAGATTTAAAAGTCGAATTAAAGAATTTATATTTTTAAATGACTGATAGTGGAGGCAAACTTAAAAAATTACAATTTACAAATTCTTTAAAAAAACTAGTTCAAAATCTTGAAAATTAAATCAACTCGATTACCTTTTTCAACAATTTTTCTAGATGGGGATTTTTTAAGATTTGTTTGGGGATAACGAAAAAAAGTATCTGGCAAGCTCACTCAAGCAAGCACTCAACTACAATCTACTCACCAACTTCTGAAACATTTTGAATAACATCAGGCTATCTGGCAACTCATTCGCTGCAAACAAGGGATGATAAAGAATTTTTAAATTTGTACTAAAAATAGTAAATTTTCAAATAGTACTTTTTCGATCCCTATAGTTTCCAGAAATTTTCCTTTTGTGTATACCCAACAAACCAAATAACGTTACGATAGCGAAATCGCTATTAACTTTAAATCCGAGTCTCCATTAGCTATAAGTTTCTGTTAAGATATCCGTTATAGGCCAGAAATAAATTCAAATTATTTTGTGGTGGAGAACATTAATGTTAAGAAATGTCATAATTATTTTTTTTCTTGCCGGAGTCAATCGCAAGTGAATGTTATTTACAGGAGTATGGCATCACCAAAAAAATAAGTTATAAAGATATTGTTGTCACTACATGACACTTTGTTCAAAATATTGACAATTTTCAATCAATATACCATAATTGTTTGCACGATGTAAATCGCGGATTAATTCTTTTAATTCATTTTTTGTACCATAAAGACTTTTTTGCCCTTTTCCGCGATTATTTTGCAATTCTTTAAGTGTGGTTTTTTTAAATGTATAATCTTGGGACTATAGTACCAATTTCTACACCAAAGTTTGGTTCTTAGTTAGCAAAAAAAAATCGGGAAAAAATTTTGCAGAAAGGAAAATTTTGAATCATTATATTCGTTTGCAGAATGTTAATCGCCGATTGAGTTTTAAATTATTTTTTTTCTACCATAAAGTCTATTTTGCGTTCCGCTATTATTTTGCAATTTTTTAAGTGCGATTTTCTTAAATTTATAATCTAGGGACTATAATTTCCATACATCTCCTAAAAGAAAGTTTGGTGGTTAGTTGCAAAAAAACTTTGCGAAAAAAGATATTCTGAAAAGGCTTTTATATATACAACCATATACAATTCAAATAATTTAAATTTATATGCAGATATAGACTTCTGTATTTGAAAATAAATTTGTTTGTAGATATGGGAAAATGTAAAATGTTCAAAAAAAGTGGCAGAGAATGGATACTTTGCTTCCAAATTTATATCATAGATGGATATAATATCAACAATGATTTTGCCATAAAAAACTCATTTTGGCAAAAATTGCAGATATAGAGTATTGAATATAGGGTTTTGATATGTATTTTCTTTTAAATAACCTAATTTAATACTGCCTTATTACAATTTCTCCACAATCATGAAATAGTGGGGTGTACGAGTATGTAGACTTTAGTCCTTAACTGTAAGGTGACTAAAAACTTTTTCAATTCGGGCGGAAAAGCAGTATTTTTGTTTTCACCATTGTTTTATTTCACGAATAAATTTATTATTAGCTTGTTTTGTTGCTCACACTTAACATGAAGGCGAAAAAACGATAACATATTTTTGTATCCAATCTGATAGTTGCCCATACATTATCGACGTTGAAAAACTGAACAGAGTTAAAACTTAACATGCCCAATGTGAAAATTTGTATGGAATTTAATAACACGTATAACAACAAAACGAGTCTAATGTAGTTACGGCGTTTTGGTATGACGATCAAGAAAAAACAGGTTGAAGTTTCTATAAGAAAAAGTTTCCAGAATGCGAAGTTTCTTTTATTGGAAAGTGGCCTTACTCAGAATCAGAGTGTTTTTTACAGGACAACTTTTTAATAAAAAAATTAACCGAGGGTTTTTCAATAGGAAATTCTCAGATCGTAATAGAGAAAAGTAAATAAGACTGGCAGTGTATTCAAAAAAAAGAAAGATTTTTGCAAAAACCAAAACCGTTTTTTTGAAAAAAGTCTTTTTTGAATAAACCGAACAGTTTTTTTTAAAATGCTGTTTTTTTTTTAATTCGACATACGCTAGATTGAATGTAAAATATGGAAATATGTTACACAAACAACTCATTTTATAAGATGTGGGACTTGAAAGCATGAATTTTAGTAAAAACTACACAAAAATGTCACAATTCAAAAATTATCCAAGGAATGTGTAAACAGTCCCGTTTTTGGCAAGACTGGAACTAAAGCTCCGTTTACATATGCACCAAAATCCCGAGACTTCGATATTCACCACTCTGAAAAACAGTGAAGATAAGCGTACAAACGATAAATTTTTAGAGAATGTATTGTTTAGAAATAATTATGTGCGCCTTATTCAAAATTCAACATTTATAAGCGTTTCTTAATTTTTTTAGAGTGGTGAATATCCAGATATATAGTGATCGGGTGGTTCAGCAGATAGTTGTAAAACTGTTGACAATCACTAATTTCTTAAACCTGAAAAAGTTAAGAAATCTTATTTGAAACCTTCCAATTTATGCTTTTAATTGTATTCGATAATATTTAAAATTGTAATTTATTTCTAGAATGTATATTTTTTTATTGTTTTGCATAATAATTATAAGTATTTTAATTCATTATTTAATAACATTACCAACAAAATAATTTTTTTTTTATATAATTATTAATAGAATTTTTAAAAATTCAAAAAAGAAAAAAAATAAAACAACTATTAAATATTTTTTATTTTAAATACCATTTATAATGTATTATTAATATTAGTTTTCTTTTAAAAAAGATTTATATAGACATACTGCCTTTTCAATTAAAATTTTTCTTTTCTTTAAAACCGGCACTGGGGAGGAGACAGGAAAGAAAAAAATATATAAATTTCTAATTATTTTCAGTTTGTTGAGTAGAACAAATAATTCACTTAAATGGACAATTAGATGAAATTAAAGTGCGCTGGATTTTTACTTAAATATGTTTTTTCTTTTATATGTTAAACATTAATTGTTTTTTTACAATTTTTTCATATATTCCCTTGTATTATCTAGATATTATTTTATGTATTTCCATTAATGTATAAACATTCATTTCTATTTGATATAGCGCATTCACACACCATGCATTTGTTTTTGATTTAGTTTTTTTCAATTTCAAATTTAAGCTAATTAAAATTATGTTTAAGAATTTTATACGTTTTCGAATTGGGTGATTTGTTTTAAAGGAATTTGTTTTTTATAATTTTAAATAACACTTTTTATCTTTTTCTTATTTTTTTTGTTATTTTAAGTTTAGTTAACTATTTCAAAAAATTCACTACTAAAATTTAATTTAATCTTGTTTATCTTGTTAATATAAAATATATCGTTTGTTGTTTAGCAAATTTAAGTTGCATTTGTTGGTAAAAATACATGTTCCAGACTTACTCTTCATCTGAATCCCCATCACTGGAGTAACCAATTTGTTGATGTGCTCCTCTGCGTGCAAATGGAGCTGTTATCACTTGTCTAAAGATTAACAAAAATAATATATAGATATGTATACATTTCTTTCAAATATATTTAATTAAACTTACGCTATTCTACGATAATGGTTTAACCACTCCTCTAACATTTGGGCTACTAAAAGCGGACGTTTACGTAATTTTTGTTGGGCCACCAATAATCCACCCTCAGTGACACATACATCAAGCCATTGACGCATTATAGCTTCTTCACGACCCATCTTAAAAATGAAAAAATAAAGCAGAAAATTTTAAATTAAATAAAGGAAACCTCTGCAGTGGGATACTTTAACTTTTTAACGACAACATTCGGTAGTTAAGTTGTCAATTAACTATGAAAACTAGTCAACTACCGAATTTTGTCGTTAAAAAGTTAAGAATTGTCCCTCAGAGGGGCTACCGAATTTTGTCGTTGAAAAGTTAGATAATCCCACTACTTGTATACAAAATGTTTTACTAATTTATATACTAACTTTTTAACGTAACGTTTATATACTAACTCCTAAATTCATAAACGCTTTGTAAAATTATAGGGGGTTTATTGAACAAATTTTGTATGAAAATGACGTTTTGTAAACCTGCTATAACTTTACAAGGCAAAAACAAGTTGAATTTTTAATTACATCTTTTCGGTAAATTTGGAAATTTTAACTAAAATATGTATTTTTTTGTATAATTTTTAAAAAACCGCGAATTACTTAAAAGTTACTTAATTTTTTTAAGTTTTGATTTCAAATTCCTTTTGTTCACATTAATTAAGACCAGATTTAAAAAAAAATTTTAAATAATAGCGTACATGTTAAGAAATAATTAAATTTAAAGTCAACCCTACATTTTGTATAAATTACTCTAGAGATAAAATACTAATTCTTAAAAGACAACTTTTTGTGCTACCTCTAAATAGAAGCGGATTTACCCAGGTGGAAATTATGTGTGGTAACAAAAAAGAAGTACTGGCAAAGCGCAAGTAGACCGCGGTCTTACAAAAAGAAGTACTGGCAAAGCACTAAATTTGGACGCCTTCCCAACGCTTTAAAAGGGTGAATTCTCAGCACTTGTTTTCCTATAACATTATTTTGTTTTTGAAAAAGAAACTCCAAAAGAGTGAATATTTAAATAATTTTTGACTCCACAATACAATAACTCCAAGAATCGTCTATTTTTAGAGTAATTTAAAATTCTTCAGTGATAAGGGCTCATAATTTGGTGGCAGGGAAAACACTTGATTTTTATGTTTCTTGGTGCTATCTCAATACTTTGCAAAGCATTAAATAGATCGGTGTTAAGTATCATTTGGGTGTCAGGAAAGCACTTTAATTTTTTTATTTGAGCGTTGGCAAAGCAATTGATTTTTATGTTTATGGGTGCTTTCCCAGGGCTTGGTAAAGCATTGGCACCACCGTGGAACGGTGTTATCATTTGGGCGTTGGGAAAGCGCTGTTAACAAGCACTCATACCACCCATTTCGGTGCTTTGCCAGTGCTGGCCCCTTTGTAATTTTCTACCTGGGTAGCTGAAACTTGGCAAAGAGAGTTTTTAGACACTAAGGAATTGTGAAGATCGCGAATTCCAACTTTTATGTTTTTTTGGACCACTCTAATGTATAGCCAGTAGCAAATGATCGAACTAGTTCTAAAAAGTACTAGTTTTTTGACTATAATTACAAAACTACCCAGTCAGAAAAATACAAACGGGAAAGCGATGGCAAAGCAATTTAACAGGTGGTACAAGTACTGGCAAAAAGTTCTTCCCATTCCCAAAATGATAGCATCATTAGACAAAAGGACCGGCTGTTCAAAAAGCGCCGAAAAGGCACTGGAGAAACAAAATTTTTTAACGTTGGCAAAACGCTGGCAAAACCAATAAATAGGTGGTCTGGAAATATATTTTCCAAAATAAAATTTAAAAAAAGTTCATATGTATTTATTTTTTGGTCCTGCCGTGCTTCGACCCCAGGCCTTCAGATTGGCAGGGCTGTGCGAAAAAGCTAGCACTAGCAAACAGTTTTTTGGAACTAATATGAAAGCGTTGGGAGAGCAAAATAAATTAGTCTTAAAGCAGCTTTTCCACAAGCAAAAAAATTTATTTTATAGAACAAAAAAAATTTTAAAATAAAAAAAATCCAAAAACAATTTTTTTGCTTGCAAACGGATTTGAACTCGGAACCTCCAGAGTACAAACGTTTTTTATAGAAGTGTCAGCATTTTTATAAAATCATTGCTCTACCAGTGAATTGGTTTTTGTACCACTGGTAGCATTGGCTAGGTAGCACTGGATAACCACTGGTTAAAAAACCTTGGCATATCACTCTTAGACAATTCTTTGCCAGAGGTTTTTTTAAAAACCATCGAAATTTTTGTAAAACAAATGCTGGAAAAACGCTTTTTGCAAGCGCTGGCAAAGCGTCCCAAATGAGTGCTCTCCCAGTCATTTAGTTTCAACACCATGGTTACCCAGTGGTATGCCAGTGCTTGATTTTTTGTACCACTGGCGATTTCTGATTGGCTATTTTCCAAAATAAAATTTAAAAAAAGTTCATATGTATTTTTTTTTTTGGTCCTGCCGTGATTTGAACCCAGGCATTGGCGGACTTAGGCCGGTCTGGGGTGGGCTAAGCCCACCCTAGACTGATTTTTGCCCACCCCAGAATTTAAAAAAAATCTACCTACAATTCTTTTATCTATAATTTTGATGGCAAAAAGTATCACAATATTACTTTTTTTTATATCAATTAATCCTGTGATTTTGGTTTGGGAAATCTCTACTAGATTCCTAGGCAGCTAAGTTGTTGCAATCTAAGGGTCAGTTCTATAGTCACAACTAAGATCGATTTTTGTTTTAAATATTTCTTAAATAAGAAAGTTGTTTGAAAAATTCTTACCTAAGAAATATTTAAGAAACAAATCGATCTTAGTTCTGATTATAAAATTGACCATACGAGTTTTTCTTTAAGAAATATTATTAGAATCGCAAAGTTGTTCAATAATAGAAATAAAACGCATAATCTTTTTTGGTTAGTTAAATATCTTAGATTTCATAGTTTTCTAAATTAATAATTAGTTAATATCTAACTAGGAAGTTTCTTCAAACTAAACATTACTATGTTATTTTAATGAAATTTCAATATTTTGGAGAGAAAAAAATTGTAAGATGAACATCTCACTGTTTTTGACCACCTCGGTAATTTAAGTGATCAGAATATGGGGTTAGAAAGGATTCGTCCGAAGTACACGAATTAGACAGGTTGATCTTAGGGTGCGTACAGAGTGGCCGCTTGTTGCCGAGCCGAGCTGACTGACGCTTATTGCGAGAACTTGTCCATGCGAGAAACAAGTTTGGGTGTGCATAGTGGATGCGAGAATCAGCGCTGATATTTTATCTATTATTTGTGTTTTATGTATGTTTGTATGCATTTGGGTTTGTTGTTCATTTGTGTTTTCGTGACATTGGGTGCGTTCGGCAGATACAATTTAATAGTCAACAGTTCTACAACAGTTATACAACTATCTGCTGAACGACCTGATCACTAACCGTTCAGTCTGAGCGCTCAGGTAGCGCTGTCATATTTTGGTAGCGTAAAAAATGTTTGCTACTTTTGATCAATAAGTGATACATTTGTTGTTGTTCATTTACAATAAAAATTGTTTTGTATGAATGACTAATAAAAACATACAAATATAATTCGAAAATAAAAATTAAAAAAAATGAAAGCAAACTATAGAAAAAGTGTTTTCAAAAACAAAATAAAGAAATCATCGTTCAGCAGAGTAAGTAATCACAAAGCGCTACAAGTCACCGGTATCAGTTTAAGGTTTCTCTGCCGAATGCTACCATTGAGTTTTAAAATTTTACTTATTAACGCATTTCTTCAATTATTCTTGAAATTTTCATTACATTTTTTTTTAAATTTTGTTTATAAGTTTTTCTTTAATTTTTTTTTTAAAATTGTTATGATTTTATTTAATTTTTATTATTTATTTGAATTTTTATTTTTTTATTTTATTAACATAAACAATAAGCGTGTTCGTTTACCTACTACAAGTTAATACTTTTACTACAGCTGCAAAAAATCAATACAAAAAGTAAACAAAACTTTCCAATTGTAATAAAAATAGTAAGAATAAACGAACACACTGAATGTTTTCGGCGCTGAAATACGCTTTGGAACTGTTTGGAACAAAAACTTTTTTAATTAAAAAAAATCAAAAAAAAAAAAATTTCGCTTGCAACCGCATTTGAACTCGGAACCTTCTGACTACAAACCTTTTTTAACGAAGCGTCAGCATTTTTATAAAATAATTGGTCTACCAGTGAATTGATTTTTGTACCGCTGGCAATTTCTAACTAAGTAGCACTGGATAACCACTGGTTGCAAACCTTGGCATATCACTCTAAGCCCATTATTTGCCAGTGTTCTTTTATAAACCACCGAGATTTTTGTAAAACGAATACTGGGAAAACGTTTTTTTGCAAACGCTGGCAAAGCGTCCCAAATGAGTGTTCTGCCAGTCGTTTATTTTTAGCTGATTTTATTTTCATATTTTTTAGTTAACTGAATAAAGAATAAATGCACTCTGACAGGTCCAATTCTTACTTTGACGAAAACATCTCTCAACGCCCTATACATAGATCTCTTACTCTTTGACATTCGCTGTCAGTGCACGTATCTCATGAGAATGGGCTAGACATACGTGGTATACCTATACAAAAAATTATACTTCTCAATAATTTTTACCAGTAAATTGTGGATTCTGTCAGAAACTATGTATATAAATTTCATACAATTTTTTCCTACTTTATAATATGTGACCTTCTCCGAGAAAAGAGACCTAGTGTGTGAAAATGAAGTTTTGAGAAAAAAGCATTTAAAGTTAAATTAAAAATAAAATTTTAAATGTTTTTCTCATTTTTATCGAAACCCGTTTTTTGACACCTAGGTCCCTTTTCTCGGAGAAGGTCACATATGTTTGCACAAGTTCAAGGATATTCAAGGAGGTTTATCGACCCATTTTGAAAATAAAGTCTCTTATACAAAAAAAGAATGATGTGTACCGACCACGAGCAAAACAAGAAAAATAATTATTTATTAATATTCTTTAGAATGCGTTACTAAAACAAATTACCGAAAATAACGGTAATTTCAACTGCACAAAAGCTTCAGAATACTTCATTCTCGAATTACTTACTTTTGACGCTTGAAATATGCAGTATTTTTAGTTTCTGTTGTCTAATTCTTGTTGCTGTAAGATTATTGTTGTTGTTGTTTTTTTATAAATTGAGAAAGGAGAAATTATATTATACAAAATGCATAATATGTTGAATATAATATGTAGAATTGAAAATACTGAAATATAAACGAACACATGACGAACTAACATGTATACTTACTTTTGACGCTCATAGTGTAAGTAAGGTTAAACAATAACCACAGATATTTCCATATAACTATGGTTTAGCACTAAACCCAGTTTATTTTAAAATAATATTTTTTTATTTTCGCACAATAATTAAATATAACTACAATTTTGTAAAAATAATAGCTTTTCAGTTTTTTGTCTACTAATATTCAGTCAAATGTTCTGCTAATTTCAGCAGGGTAAATTGTCATTTGTAGTTACGTATTGTAACAAAAAAATAACTCAAATATGATTTATAAAGTTAACAAATTTTTTTCTTGCTGATATTAAGCGAACAGATCCTGTGACATGAGCATTTTTTGCTGAAGGGCTGAATTTAGCTAATTTTTAGTAGCTTTTTCTGCTATTTGTACAGGTTTATTTCTACACTCATACAAATAAGTCCGTAAAAATAGCAGAAAAAGTTACTAAAAATTAGTTAAAAATGATGCTGCAGAAAAAAATGCTAATATTAGCAGAATCAGTTTGCCTAATATTAATAAAATGAAAACAGCAAAAAAAACTGTTAAATTTACAGAATTTTAGTAATATTTGAGCTAAATTTTTGTTAATTGCAAATAACAATATAACTTGCTGAAATCATCAAAAAAATTGCTAAATAATAGTAGAATGAAAATAGCAAAAAAAAAACTGTTAAATCTACAAAATTTTTTCTAAAATTTTCTGAAATCAACAAAACTTTTGCAGATTACTAGTGGACTGGAAAAAGGTAAAAAAGGAGCAAATGAAATGAAAAATAATAAATAAATGTGTATTTAAAAACATGCTTGGGACCAGTTTATTCAATGTGTCAATTAATTGAAATTTTTTCAATTGGCATTGTTCAATGCCTAAATGCCCATTTATAATTGATGAAAGAAGTATTTGTTTTCATGTTTTAATAAAAGAATAAATTAAAAAAAATTATGTGCACATTTCATAACCATTGTTTTCATCAATGCTAATTGAAAAAAATTTCATTGGCATTGAATGGTGATGAAATTTGTTGGCATTGACATTGAGATAAAGTAATGCCAATTATATTTCAATGCCAATGAAAATTTCCCAAGAATAATTTTTTGTAAAAGTGGTAATATTTATAGACAATAATAGCGGTTTTCATATAAACTCGTATTTTACTCGTAAACGGTGTAAACCTGGTATGTTTATGAGTTTAATGTCAAACTCCATACATAAAAAGATGGGTTATATTTACACAAGGTTTACAAGGCATTTACGAGTTTATATGAAAACCCCTAATATGTTAACCATAACAAAATGTATTTCAGAGACCCTTCTTTTGATTTTTCATTGTTTGTTGATCGGATATGTACTTCCGAATTTATTTGAGTTTCCATTTTCACCTCTGATGCTCCACCCACTGGAAAGAAGGTGTGGCCGATTAAAAATATCGTATTCTTTAAATAAGCTTAAAAAGTACAATATTGGGGGAAAAAATTATGGTCATCCCCGTAAACTCCACTTGCTCCCCAGAGATACTTTTAATCACAATTTTCATATTAAAATGGTTCGTCCAAAATAAACCTTGATCTTTGAAAATTAATGTATTACGATAAATAGAAACTTTTCTCATAAATTTTAATATTTAGATATTTTATGAGTAGGACAAATTTTCAACCATTTCAATTTAGCTTTATTTAAAATTTTGCATTATTTTTGTCGATTTAAAAATATGCAGTAATTTTTATGAGTCATTTAACAATCTGTTAAAAATTAGTAACTAAAATTCAGAAAAATACTGTAAAGTTAGCAAATTTATTGTTAAAAATTAGTAACTAAATTCAGCAAAAAAAAATAGCAAAAAAGTTTGTAAGTTAGTAATGTGGAGGTAGCAAAAAAATTAACTAAAAATTCAATTTTAACTAAAAATTAGTTAAAAATTTGTTAAGTTGAAGTATTAACAGTTTTACTAACTTTTCTACAAACTTTTTTCTATGAGTGTATAAGTGTGCGTAATTTCATAATGTTTGGGTAATTTTGTCTACAGTTGGGGTAATTTTGAATTTCCATTGTAAGGCTGGAGGTGGTAGAACTCGTACTAGTTGTCTCGTTCAAATAAACTAGTACATAATTGGTTCTGAACTAGTATTTTTTGCTACTGGGTAAATATTTCCAAAAAAAATATAAATTTTTTTCCATTAACAGTACACAGTAGTGTATAGGGTTAGTGAAAGGGTTAATTTTCTAATTATAATCTATTTAATACCCTTAATTTAAGGTTTTTCCTTAATGCACACAATAACTTAAGTTTTCTCTTGAATGAAAATAAATAAATGTTCGTTTAACTAAACCCGATTTTAATAAATCCGTGACTACCTCATAGAGTTTCGTCAGTGAAATAAGTATTAGTTGAAGTAAACCTGTCGTTTTTATATATAATCGCTCAAGTCGAAACACGTAGTTTTGAGATTTAGGGGCATTTGTAATAAATCCGTGGCTACCTCATAGAGTTTCGTCAGTGAAATAAGTATTAGTTGAAGTAAACCTGTCGTTTTTATATATAATCGCTCAAGTCGAAACACGTAGTTTTGAGATTTAGGGGCATTTGTATCAAATGTTATAATTAAATATTTTATAACTTTAGAACTAAATGGAATTTTGAAAAGCGGTTAGGAAAACCATCTGCGTCTTAATAAAATCACCCAGCATACAAAAACGATCATTAATGACTCAGAAATGAGCTCCAAAAACTACCGGCGTAGCTAGACCATTTTTCCAGGGGGGTGCTATAGCTCCGTCTTATAAAAATTTTGTTTTTGTTTAATCTATCAAAAAAAGTATCTAAAGTTTTATATGCCTTTTAAATTTTTGGTTCCTCTATTTCGTTTACGATCATCTGTATGATCGCCAGATAGCTATTCGGACAAGTTACGCTTTCAGTTTTACCCAATAATCACTACAAAAATGTAAGTGAAATCAAAATTAAGGCTTACATTTTGTTTTAATTGCACTTTGTTTTATGACTTACACCAGCAATACAAATATACTGATAGAAATAAATCTGTACAACTAACAGAAAAAGCTGCTAAAAATTTGTTACAAATGCAAGCACGGTTCTAACTAAAAATTTGCTGACACAGCAACATTTTTATTCTGACTTCACTGACTTTTTTTGAGTGTACAGTTGCACTAAAACGTGAGTGCTTATCACAAATTTTAATTTTCAAATGATTTTAATTATGCAAAATGTTTATTTTTTAAAAATCAAATTACCATAGTAATAAAACCTGCAGGTTTTATTTCTAATAATACTCGTATCTAATTAATTTTTATGGATTAACCCTCTAATGCTCTTTCTTCTGATTACAATAATAATGAAACCATATATTGGCGTTGAAAATCTACTATGGAACAAATATTAAAATTTCAATTTATCGCTTTATTTAGGCGATATAGCACAACAAAGGTTAAACACGTATCTTGAAACCCATTAGTCAAATAATTTCGGTTTTTGCTGTAAATAACACTATCAATTGTTGTTATTTTAAAAGTTATGACGATTTTCGCTTTTTGAAAATTACGAAATTTGGCGAATTTGGGACTAAACATCAATAAATTTTGACGAAATTAGTTCTGCTTACTACTACCTCTAAGTATATAATCTGTGTTTAATTTCAAGAAAATCTGTTGGCTAGTTTTTGAGTTAGAGAGATATTTGTAAAACGTATCCTGGCGTTATCCTGGAGAAATTTTTTTAACTGATTTTACAATTAGAGACTCTAAACTAGCTTTGTTATTATCGGTAATGTACGCCAGATCGTAAATCTGTTTTTGGCAATTTTTAAATTTTTTTTGTGTTTTAAAAAGTTAATTTTTTAAAATTTTCTAAATTTTCACTTTACATGCTTCTCGCTTGAAAACCGTTCCTTATAAAAAAAAAGTTTGAAGGCAAAAAAGTAGGTAGTTAAGTTTTCTATGGATATAATACAACTTGTTTAATAAAATATTGTTATTTAAAATCTGAAGACAGCCTTTTGGCGGCCTTGGGCATTAGAGGGTTAAGGCAGCCAAAAAGATTCCCACATTTTTTAGCAAAACAACAAACACATCTGCTTTTTAAATCCAAAAAGTGATTTTATTTTTTTGGTGATGCCATACCCCCTGGTACATATGTACCAAAAAAAAAAAATAAATCAATATAAAAATAATACCCCGGCTAAAAATCTACATATATGGATTCATAGAGGTTTAATATATGTTCGTGCATGATCATAAACATGAATGCTTTTCCATACATGGATACATAAATCTCCATACATGCACCCACTTATGTCAACACTTGTGTATTAAGTATAATACGATCGTATTCCCGAGAATTCGATATATTAAACTCAGTTGTGAGCCAGAAATAACAGATTTTCTTGTTTGGGACTTATTAATTTTAATTGCGCTTATTGAAGATTCTCCAAGTTTAAAATATTTTCCAATAGAGGCATATCTTTTACAATTTTCTATGCAATCTAAAATTACCATTTTTGTTTCTAACGAAATTAATTTTTTTATTGGTTTTATTCATTCCTTTTAAGAAAACCTTTAAAAATAATAAAATTTTTTTTATTTTAACTGCCTGTTTTTATAAAAAGAATCGGAGAAATTCGTTAAAACATTTGTGTGAAAAACACAAACTTAAAAAGATGTATCTTACAAATGTTTTAGCCTCATTTGTTCTACATGGAAGTCCTAACAAATTTGTGCAAAAATTTTGAAGGACAAACGTTTTTAAATTAGTGTTTTTCACACAAATTTGTTAACGAATGCGTTTGCTTCTTTTTATAAAAACACTCAGTAAATTAAATAAAAAGTTTTAAAAAACGCAACGCAAGTCGATTTTAAAACCGCATAAAAAGAGACTTAAGTGTACTCAGTATTGGTTTTTTCTTAAGAATTAATCATAAGGTACAATGAATTTGTTACATTTCTGTTCCGTTATTCCCTTTTACTCCTAATAAAGGGTCATATTAACCGGACTATATCCCTATTCTTCCTACACGCAGAAAAAAGTTGTAACATTTACAAAAAGTTAGAGTAAAAGTTTAGAAACTACTTGCACTTTCTTCAGCAGACAAACGCCAATTAAACTTAGTTTAATGGGTTGTTTAGTTAATCTCAAAACAAAATTAAACCAAGTTTAACTGAGCGTGATGTTTTTCAGTTTTAGTTTAAGGAATGCCAAATTACTTGATGTAGCCACATTGATTGTGTCAAGATAATTTATATTTAATGGGAATTGTCATAAAATGGTGGTAGCATTTAGTATTTTATCGGTCAATACGTTACAATCTGGCATCGCTTAAACAAATTATTGTCCAAAATTGTGTTGACAAATTTGTATTTTAGTTTAACTGGCAAATGCTGCTTGGTTAAACCCCAATAAAAAGTAAATTAAATGACATCTGAAAAATAACATATTAAGTTTAAACAATGTTTAACTAATAAACAAAGTTGAACTACATCCAAAAAACTCGGCCTTAGGAAATTAAAGGAAAAATTAAATTCCTTGAGGGAATAACATAGAAATTTTAATTTCTTCAGGGAATTAAGTGCACAAGTAAATGAATATAAGAACCGATTCATTGACCAATAGTTCATTTAAATAGAATTCTTTACTGAATAGGTTCATTAAATCTTGGGAAGCAGTCTGAAAATATTAATTAACCCTTTGGCGAGTGGCGTACATTATAATGTACGTCGACTTCATCAACTCGTCACTGATTTCAATTTAAACCAAAGCGCTATTCATTTACTGTTATCGGTTCGTTATTTTGTTCTTATTAAAATGTTATGCTGGCTGTAAAATTTCAAAACAACATGAGAGCAGTAGAGTGCGTTTTGTCTTGTGATCATCAACGCTGCTGAGAATGTGTTGAAATTTAAAAGTTCAAAAAAGGCTAAAGTTTAGTCTCAAAAATTGTGTGATGAATAAAATTCAAAAACTCAAAAGGTTTTATGTAGAGATTAGTAATAGGAAAAACATAAAATTAAAATTTTAAAAAAATTTTAACCCGCTCGGAGTCGGCAGCATGTTAATGTTTGAACTTTGATTCCAAATATCTCCGCTAGGGGGCGCTGCAAAGCCATAAAAGTAATAAACAATATTTCTTGGGCATAGATCTACATTTTCACGAAGTTTGGTCGGAAAATTCCTAGCCATTAAAATTCCTGTGTCAAGGGTTAATTAGTTCCTTCAATATTCCATGGGAATTCATTCCCAAAATTTAAATTAAGCTTAAAAAAATGAGTTATGAAATTAATTCCTTTAAAGCTCTGCCACATGTCTACACACAAAAATGGGGATTAAAAAAAGCGGTTTTATGAACAAAATTTGATTTCTAAAATTAAAATTATTTAAATCGATATCATAAATTTGGGTTCCTTCAAAATCTACAATTTTTCGATTAAGATGCCTTTAGCAATCCAAGATTTTCTAATTTTGACCAACTTTCATACCCCAAATTTTTTAGATTATTCAATGAAAATTATCACAAATTTTTTCTCACCTCTGTTTGCGTTAGAAAATGTATTGGCAACAATTTTGATTCACAATCCATTAGGGGCAAGTATGTAACGTCATCAGGTTCATCTCGTCGTAAATCAATACGGGCATATGGTTCCATGGGAACAAGAGCACTAAAATGACCTCGTGTATAACCTAAAGCGATAGGTGATTTTATACAAAAGTTTTGATCCCAAAATAAAGGCAAATAAAGTCCTAAAAATTCCAATAAATTGAACATTAAAAATTGTATTTTACTTATTTCAACAATAGTACCTTCAAATCTAGCATAACCTATATCTTCACCACGAAAGCTTTTAACATATTTGACTCCGTAAACCACAATCGGTCTTCTTAATATATGAGCTAAAGCAAATATATGCAATTGTTCTAAGGATGCACCTGGTTGGCTGGCTAATGATAATAATGTTGTCCAATCTTCTTGCCATTGAGCCTCTTCCAATGTAAAATGAAGCATAGAGGCTTGAATCATTTCATATTCCTTCCAGCGCGAATAAAAGCTAAAGTATAAATTAAAAATGAATGTAGTTACATTATTTGTTTCTTTTATCGAATAATCTTACATAGGTGCGCATTGATGTAAACTATCGGCCAAAGCACGTCGTAATATATTATCACGATCGAAAACTCCCCATGTGGCCTGCATTGCGGAATCTAATAAACAATCACCAGCACTACGATTCCATAAAACCATTAATCTCGAACCTAAACGGGCGGTTATTTCCAAAGACCAATTTAAGGCTGGTGGTGGATTTTCCAATTGTTTCTGGGCATCACGATCTAACAACTCATCGTACAATTGTTCTTGAATCGGTAAAGGTAATTCTTCAATTTCGGCTGGCAACGAAAATGTGGCATGCTCATGCACATATGTACAGGGGAACATAGACTTTCTCATACGCAACATATTGGCAAAATGTCGACGTATATCAGCTGCCAAATCGGGAGCCACATATGAGGGTACTCTCTTTATGCCAGGACCAGAGCCGGAAATTTGTGCTAATAACATAGGTAACATTTCCTCACGATGGAAACGTATGGCCAAATGTATAAGAGTGTGGCCGACATCAAAGGCTGAATTGCGATTTAAAGCCGATATTTCGGTACTGGTTAAAGAACGTGCCGGATTACCGCCACATGATAGATATGCTTCAACAGCACTAAAGTTATTTTCTACCACACCTAAATGTAAATTAAAATTATAAACTTTTAGCACCAGTTTTGTAGTCAGAACTAGGAACGATTTTGGTCTTAAATATTTCTTAAGTTAGAAATTTTGTTTAAAAATTTCTGACATAAGTAAAACTTTAGAAAAAACTCGTTCTCAGTTCTGACTATGAAACTAGCCCTCATAGTCTTTATTGAAAAATAACATAGATTTTAGATGAGCAATTAAATTGTTGGAGAACGATTTCTTTATTGGGAACAAAAACTGATTGGTCCGCAAAATAAATATTTTAATTCAGTATATTTATAATTACCTAAACAGGCATTTAACCACTGCCAATCAACTTGACGTCTTATTTGTCGTATTCGTCGTTCCTGTCTCTCTTGCATCGTATCACAGTTGTTTATAGTATCTGAACCTAAAAAAGTCATAACATATATTTAACAAATCTTTTTAAACATATTTTAAAATAACCTACCCAATTGGTATATGTTTTGTTTTTTATTGAAGGAATTATTCGATGAGACGGTATCATTCAATTTATCACTACAGGTTATATTTGTTTGATTATTACTGCTGACACCACCACTAGCATTATTTTCAATACTATTAGCAGTACCAGAACTATTACTATCACGAGGATTGCCACACATGGAACATTTGAGACTTTTTGGAAAGTTTTCATAAGTACAAGTCTAAATCGAGAAAGAACAATTTTATTTTCTAGAGCTTTAACTCGAATTTTTCTTGTTTAATACTTACATTGCAGGCCCATTTATTTATATAATTTGGTTGTTGGGGATTAGAAGATGTAGCGGATGAGGAGGATTGAGAATTGCTCTGCTGTTGTGTTTGCGAACTATTGGCGAGATTATTAAGGTGTGTTGTTGAACCTTCAAGGGGACTCAAACGTTGGGCGGCAGCACCAGTAACAGCGGCATTTGCATTTGCTGCACTATTACTAGCATTCATTTCTGCATCTATATTTGTGGCTATATGTAGTTTACTTAGCCTCTCTTCTATGTGATGTTGTTGCTGTTGTTGTGGAAGGAGGTGGCTATGAGGATTATTACTGCTTGCTTCAGCAGACGATCCACAATCAATAATCAATTTCGAGTCCATATTATCACTTAAACGTTTATGCTTCTGCTGTAAAACTGAGGCATTTTGTTCTAATTCACTATGTGGCATGGTTGGTAGTACTTGTGATTGTTGTTGCTGTTTTAAAGAAACCACCGAAGCAGCACCTATATCCTGTGAGGGAATTCCATCCATTGGCACGCCACCTCTTTTTGAATAACATTGAACACAACGTAAACTACGTGGCCAATTTAGATAAGTACACATTTTACAAGACCATTTCTTATCGCTGCTGTTTAAACCAGCTGCAGCTGAATTTTGTGTATCCTGAGAGCGAGAAAAAGCATTAAAGCTCAATGGTTCTATAGCATCAGCTACCGCACCTCGAGCTTCACCATCGGCCTCATATGAAGTTTGGGGAGGGCTTAATCTAAAATTATCACAACATATTAGCTATTATTTTCAATATATAAAATTTACAAATACCTAAATATGTCTTCATTAACCATAGGTTTAACACCTTTACACATTGTACATTTTATTGCGGAGGGAAAATTTTCGTAGGTGCAATAATCGCATATCCATTTTTGTTGTTTTGAACTGGGATCGCACATGTTAAAACGTCTACTCCGGTTTAATGGAAAAACAGTTTTACAGCGACAACAGCAACTTTTTTTAAAAAAGCTGCACCTGTGCCTTGAATTGCTGTCTTACAGTTAATTGTCAAAATAAACGTTTTGATAGGTGACTTTAGGACACCACTTTATAATTTTTGTTTATTTTTGTTTGACGGTTTAATAACATACACCTTATTTTTTAGTTTGGGGGGATATTTAAATAAAATTAAAATTTCTTAAGTATTATTTTGTTGGTAATGTTTTGAAATTCGTTTTAGCCAATACTTTCCGTTTTGAGAAGCAGTACTAAAACTGAAAAATATAAAAAAGGAGATAAAATATTAGAAACTAAGGAAGTGAAAATATAATTATTTGAAAATCTAATAAAAACAAAAATCGTTATCTTAAAGTTTGGTCCTCATAAATTTTTAAAATTTTCCGCAGAATAATGTTAAAGAATTTAAATATTTTCCAAAAGTAAACGCAAATGCCGTACTTTCCATTTCCCAAAAAAACTCATTTGTTTGAATAAAATATTATCCAAATATCTTATTAATTGCGACTTGTAGCATGCATTTATAAGTATTTTGATGATGCATTGACTTATAGCGGCGCAAGGATGAAGCCTATTATTTTTTGGTTAAGATCGGCCCATGCTTAGACCTAGCGCCCATTTAAATGTTACCAAAAAATGGCTCTTAAACTGTTCGCACACTACAGGTTTCAATAATGAAATTATTACGATGAAATTTTTATGAAAATTGTTACAATGATTCACATGGGCCCAAAGGCAAAGCCTATTGAGTTTCGTTAGAATCGGTCAATGTTTAAACCTATTGCCCATATAAAGTTCCCCCAAAAATTGGTTGTTATGCTTGTTTGTACGCTACAGGTCACAAATATAAAGATGGTACGCAATCTCTCATGAATCCAAGGATAGAATCTATTTATTTTAGATAGAATTGGTCTATGACTATATTTCTGATTTTCTCTTTAATACACCTAACATTAGGCAATTAAAAAGTTATTAGTGATTTTTTTTAACATTTTATAAACAAATTTTATAAACCAATTCAAATTTCGGCTCCAAACATTAGTTGCCTTTCAACCAGACTGGTGTAAGGTATCATGCAGTCAGCATTCCCGACTTTAACTTTTTTATTTGTTTTTATTATTTCCTTGTAAAACTTACAACACATTTTAGGTTTTGACTTATTTCTGACATTAAAGTTAAATTCCCGTGAAAAAACATTTTAGGTTTTGACTTATTTCTGACATTAAAGTTAAATTCCCGTGAAAAAAAATTTATCCGGTACCATATCTTTTTTTATTTGGCACCATACTAAATTATATAAAATTTCATCTGGAAAATGGATTAATCAAATAGTATATAAACGAATAAAAAATATATTTGAATTGATATAATTTCATCCAATTTTATCGGAGTTTTGGTCTTATTCAACTGCATTAAATTTCGTTTTTTTTATATATGAATATGTAGTGTAGGAAAACAACCAATTAATTAACTGAGAGAATTATCTGAATGAATCTAATTTTATACGTTGTTATTCACTCTCTAATATGAATAGATATAATTGGATCAAACCTAACTTCATTGAATCTAATCGCTTTTTCATGGGTTTTCAACTTTGATGTCTTCACAGGCTTATAGTACAATTTAATGACAAATATTTTGGGTGAACATTTTAACCGTCTAACTCTTCAACTTATGGGTCTTTTTTGTTCCTCTTTTTAAAAAGGAGTCCTTAATTCAATTTTTCAAATCTGAATTAAAATTCGATGAATTAATCCACAAAGCATATATTGAATGGAATAAATTCATATTTGTTTTCGTTCGATTTATTTTGTTAAGAATGAATTCATATTAAGTATATTATTCATATTAGTATATTAAATGTTAGTGAAACCCGATGCAGTTTACCAACCTACATGATAAAAAATCAAGTTCCAAAAACATCGGGTTTCTCTAACACTTAATATATAATTTGTTTAGTTTACTAGCAAACGCTGTAAAATTGCTTAGTACTCGTATAACAAATTTTATTTATAAATAAACGTTTTCTTCTACTAAACGGCAGAAAACAGTCTTTGAATTCAGTGAACGTATTTTTTTTAATTCAGTAAACTTATTTTTTTTTAATTCACTGAAAGTAATTTTATTTTTTTTTTAATTCTTTGAACGTAATATTATTTTTTTTAATTCACTGAACGAAAATGAAATTGAACGAATTCAGTGGTGAATTAATTCAGAAAGAATTAATTCACTTTTTTCCGTTCGATTTATAAAATTGAACGCGTTCTCCAGTGAATTAATTCATTTGATTTAATAAAATTAACTATAGTAATTGAATTAATTCTTTGAATTTGTTGTTTGATGAACGCGTTCAGTTGAAGGAATTCAGTGAGTTACTTAAGAAAAGGAATTCATTCAATTCTAGAGAAAATTGAATTCGATTGGTAGTGAATTCAAAAAGGAATTAATTCTTCAAAGCTCTGCTCTTAAATAACTGTATTTTTGGTTTATATTGATGCCATGCTCTCAAACTGGTTAATTTTGATTTTTTTTCTAGAAAATGCTTTATTAAATGTTTTTATGTCGATTTTCATGTCAAATGGCACTTTTTTACATTTTAAAAATTTGGGATCATTTGACCCCATATGCCTATAAAGGTTAATTTCTAATTTTTTATTAACATATATAAAAAAATTTGGTGTTAACAGAGTTATTTGGATAATTTTCACCATATTCCACACGAAACAACACAATGTTTCGATATACTCAGGAAAAATCGAAAATTTTTCAAAAATTTCACTTTTGACCTGAAAAGGTTAACGCTGTCAGAGTTTTACAAAATTTTCGGAAAAGAATCTCTTGTATCAGAATTACAAAAATCTGAAGTACATAATTTTGTTACAGCTATCTAAAAACACAAAAATGAATACCTACTATTATCTAAATTATTGGCCAAAATCACACTTTTCTTTAAAATTTTCAAATTTAAAACGCCGTCATTGCTAAGTTAAAAGAGGGATATGTGTAATTTTCAATAGAATTATTCTCTAAGGTGCATTTAATAAATCTATATACGTTGATTACTTTTTTATATTTTTATATATACAAAATTTTAAAAAAATTAAAACTAGAGTTTTGCAAATTTATAAAAAAAAATATCATCTTTGGCCATACCTGGGACTTGGTTATCATAATCTGAGGGTGCGTACAGAGTGGCCGCTTGTTGCCGAGCCGAGCCGACTGACGCTTATTGGGTGTGCATAGTGGATGCGAGAATCAGCGCTGATATTTTATCTATTATTTGTGTTTTATGTATGTTTGTATGCATTGGGGTTTGTTGTTCATTCTGACATTGAGTTTTAAAATTTTACTTATTAAGGGTGCGTACAGAGTGGCCGCTTGTTGCCGAGCCGAGCCGACTGACGCTTATTGCGAGAACCAATGCGAGAAAACTGGTACTATACAAATTAGTACAAATAAGCGCGAACAGGTCATAGTGGGCGCCGAGCTGGTCAGAGCGCAAAGCTGATTGAATGCGAGAAAACAGTTCCAAAGCATTTTTCAGCGCCGAAAACATTGTTTTTTATGTTATGTTAATAAAATAAAAATTAAACAAAAAAATAAAAATTCAAATAAATAATAAATAATAAAAATTAAATAAAATTATAACAATTATAAAAAAATTAAAAAAAACTTATAAACAAAATTTAAAAAAAATTTAATAAAAATTTCAAGAATAATTGAAGAAATGTGTTAATAAGTAAAATTTTTTTTTTAAAAAAACACGAATGAACAACAAACCCAAATGCATGCAAACATACATAAAACACAAATAATAGATAAAATATCAGCGCTGATTCTCGCATCCACTATGCACACCCAAACTTGTTGCTCGCATGAACAAGTTCTCGCAATAAGCGTCAGTCGGCTCGGCTCGGCAACAAGCGGCCACTCTGTACGCACCCTAACGCATTTCTTCAATTATTCTTGAAATTTTTATTACATTTTTTTTTAAATTTTGTTTATAAGTTTTTTTTAATTTTTTTATAATCGTTATAATTTTATTTAATTTTTATTATTTATTTGAATTTTTATTATTTATTTGAATTTTTATTTTTTGTTTAATTTTTATTTTATTAACATAACATAAACAATGTTTTCGGCGCTGAAATACGCTTTGGAACTGTTTTCTCGCATTCAATCAGCTTTGCGCTCTGACCACCTCGGCGCCCACTATGACCTGGTCGCGCTTATTTGTACTAATTTGTATAGTACCAGTTTTCTCGCATTGGTTCTCGCAATAAGCGTCAGTCGGCTCGGCTCGGCAACAAGCGGCCACTCTGTACGCACCCTGAGGGAGACAAAAATTTATATCTGAATATTTGTGGATTTTAGAAATGAAACTAGAGTACAACATTGTAATTTTTTAAAAAAAAATTTTATTTTTTACAATTTTCATAACTTATCTCACCCTAATATACGTACATCAGCAGATCTGAATCCAACAAAAATAGGGATAACTTTTTGGTTCCAAAACTACACATTACTATGACAGAAGGGCCATTCGATTACTTTTCTCAGTCAAGTCCAGTAAGAATTACTCAGTACAAACTTTCAGAGAGTAAGACAAGATTTACTCTCAAAATAAAATTTTCCCAAACATGTACGCGAACAGAAAATTTGCAACAATTTGCAAGTTTGTACACACAGCTGATTACAATACCAAATATATAAATAAATTTTAACTGGTCGCTATGAAAGAAGACAATTTTTGATGTTAAACCTTAAGCAGAACATTTTTAGAAGGTTTTCTTATCTTTTCCATAATTTATTTTGAAAGTTTTACTGCTTTGCATTTCCATAAAATATTATAATTGCCCGGTGAAAAATTTTCATATACGCTCAAACATGTTCATATATGGTTTATGTATGGACACATATGAACAAATATGGATTTTTTATGAACATATATGGATTTTATATGAACATATATGGAAGTATATGTGATTCCATATATGGAAAAAATTTCATAAACAGACATATGGAAGCATCTGTTATTTCATATATGGAAATGGCACTCATATATGGACAAATATGAAAGTATATGTTATTCAATTTATGCAAAAGGGACTTGTATATGAACATATTTCGAAGAATACATTTTTCCATATATGTAAAAGGAACTCATATTTGGATAAATATGGAATTATATTTAATGCCATGAATAAAAAAAGGAACATATGTAGCGCCTAATTTGAATGTCATACATAAATTTATATCTATCGTACAACCTTATAATAAAGGACAGCAACGTTCGCATGTATTCGCATATATTTAATAAATCTATATGTTCATATATGTCCATATATGAACATATACTTAGGTGTTACCTCATTTTTCGGATCCATACATATATGGTTGAACCATAAATGTTCATATATGGACATTTTTCACCGGGTGGAAAATAATTTTTTTTATTTACCATAAACAATCATATGTTTTCGTAACATGTTTTTTTCTGCTTGCAAATTCTTACTGGCAAAAATTTATCCAGTAAAAATTTGCAAGAAAAAGAAGAAGACTTAGAAACTCTCAACATAGAACTGTCACTTTATTCTCTCTTTTTTCTTTCTGTTTACTGAGTATTTGTGTTAACGAACGCCATCCAGTAAAAATTTGTACAAATTTGTACAAATTATCCAGTAATCGAATGGACCTAGAATCAGACTTCGAAAAAATGTGTGTACTTTATGAAATACATGACGCTGTTGATTTATATGGAAATTTGAATGACTATAGGGATCAGCAGTATGTGGAAATATTAGAAGCCGTGGTTTTTGCAATGCTAAATTTTAAATCCAAACGAGATAAAAATTATAAATTGATTGGTAAATGGTTATTCCTTCGGCAAGTCCACTCTGGTGAGAATACAATTTACTAATTCCAATTTTTGTAGCGAATTTAAAGATAATTATCACATCATATTTACATATACAGCTATGGACATATAAATGGCACATTTTACCATGAATTCTTTCTTATGCTACTATATTGCAAATACTATTAACAACCAAAAAGTTTTTGTTTTTTCCAAATGTTTATTATGCACAATTAATATTGCTATAAATTTTAATTGAAATTCATTAATGTAAATAAAAAATTATCATTATGAAAAAAAAACCCATTGAAATGAGCTGTACACTAGGGTTATGACTTTTTGATTTTTTTTGCAAATATCAAATTTTACATGCCCTAACCGAAAAGCCCATAAAAAATATTAAGAAACGCAATGTTACTTTTTCGGTACTGTCAAAAAAGTTCCCGCACCAAAAGGGTTGAAATTTGCTCTATATGGTTTTAGTTTAATTACAATATTTCTCCGAAGTTTTAAACATATGAGACTCAAACGATGCTTATTAAAAGCTATTTCCGGTAAAAATTACTAAACCTTTTTGGAGGGACTTTTGGATACATTTTTTGTCGTTTACAATAATTTTTGTAATAATTCGTTATGTAAGTTAAACAAAATCCCCGAACAAAAATTATTTTTAGAAAATGCATTTGGTGCGGAAGGTTTTTTTGCCGAAATGATCCGCAAATACGATTTTTAATATTAATTTAGTATTGCCTATCACGTGCTGATAGGTAAAATTTTTGATAAAAATGAGTCATAACCTTACTGTACACATAAATGGCACAATATTAAAAAAAGAGAAGAAATGGTTTTAATATTGCATTTGTGAAATTTTTTGGTATGTACAAATATTTTACCGTTAATATTTAGTGCTGTGGCGTTTGTTTCTGATGACAGCTTCGCACGTGCGACCCATACTTTCCACTAGTTTTTGGCATTTTGTTTTGGGGATAGCGTACCAAGCTTCCTGTGCGGCCGACCACAGTTCGTCCATATTCTTGTTGTTGTTGTAACGGCTTCAAAATGAGAATTTGTAGTTAATATTTCTCATCTAAAGCCGGAGTGGCAATCCTTGCTCGGATAAATTCGAAAATTCGAATCGTTCCGACACATAGTCCGATTGCCGTGGGAACCGGGTTATACCGCCCACACTCGGTCGTCAGAGCCTCGTTAGCGTTAACAGGGGACACCATGTCCAATGTGGACTGTGGGTGAAGTTGGCATTTGGAAATAATTTCCCTTCGCTTCCATATTTTTGTAATTTTTTTTTGGCGATTTCAACCTTGACTTCATTCCACAGGTTCTCTATTGGATTTAAGTCAAGGCTCTGGGCTGGCCAATCCAAAACATCAATCTTCTCCGCACAGAACCATTTTTTTACTAGTTTGGAGGAGTGTTTGGGGTTATTATCTTGCATGAATTTCCATTTTATTGGCATGGAGTTGAATGCATATGGCTCCAAATGGTTTTTTAAAATATCTAAATACTGAAACTTGTCCATTTTTCCATTGATTTTTATAAGCGCCATGCCAAGAAAATGCACCCCAAACAATAATACTGCCACCTCCATGATTTACCGTCTTCTGAGTGAACCGAGGATTAAACTCTTGGCCTTTAGGACGACGAACAAAGATTCTGCCATCTGGTCCTATCCTGTTAATTTTTGTTTCGTCACTCCATAACACATTTTTCCAAAAACTAATGGGATTTTCCTTATGGGTTCTGGCGAAGGTTAGTCGTTTTGAAATATTTTTTTTTTTTTTTTTTGGATAAGGGCTTTTTTTCTGGAAATGCGCCCAAACAAATTTGCCTCGTTTAGCCTTCTTCTGACACGTCTGCTTGATATTTCCATGTTAAGATTTTCATTAATATCCGATGCTATCTGCCTATGAGTTGAATGGATCAATTTTCACCAATCGTACTATAGCTGCATCCGTACGCTCATGTTTTTTGTGGCCTTGGCTTCTGAATTTTTCTCTTAGTCAATATATCGGGATCCTCAACACAAGAATTAATTGCATTTTTTGCGAGAAATTTGCATTATCTCAGTAATTTCCGCTACTTTTTTTCCATCTTCATACATTTTCCATATGATCCGCCTTTCCTCACCTGTGGTATGTTTTCCTGATCCCATTTTAAAAATATTTTAACTTTTTATATTTATTTTTGAACTACGAAAAATATTTATTGCTTTGAATTAAATCTACACGACTACTGCCTATTTTAATTAAACTGTGCCATTTATATGTCCACTTTAAATCAGCATTGTTAACGCAAAAATAATAAACAAAACATAATGGAACATTTGAGCACTATTAAGACAAACATCTTTTTCAACAACAATCAGAATAAATAAAACTTGCATTTTTAAATATATTTAGTTGGAAAATACTTAAAATTTATGCGCAATTTAAATTTTTCGGGTACTCAACATTGGGATCCCGCGGGATCCCAATTTTACCAAAAAGCGTTTTCTTACTACACAATTGGGAAAATGAGAGCTGTCATGAGAGAGTAATATTCTTGTTCTTCTTGCACGAGAAAGCCCAGACTTTTTTTCGTGTAAATTTGGGTAAATTGTTTTAATCAGCTGTTATATCATCAGTTGGGTGCAACTAGTTCAATTGAACTCTTCACTGATTTGAACCAAAGACTTAGTTCACAACTAATAGCTCATATAGTTCAATCGATCATTTCATTCATTCAGAAAATATTTTTATCATTTACAAAAATTAGTATAATAGTTGCAAAAGCCTATCGGTGATTTTACAACTCCATAAAATTACCGACAATTTTTTGAAGACGCTTGTTTAAATGTGTTAAAGAGTTAAATATGTAAATAAATCGAAGCTTTTGCTTAATATTAAAATCTTTTACAAATTTAATAAACTATGTATTCCTTTTTGTAAATAGAAATGCCTAAAAATGAAATTTTTATTAAATTTTTGATTTAAAAAGGGGTTTACCTAGAAAAGCTATCTAGATTTTTACAACAAATTGAACAAGAACTAGAAAGAGCGCTCACCAAAACGAACTATAATGCACAAATCTATTGACATTTGTTTTTCGGGCTTCAAATGTGGTTTTTCGCGTTCGTTTACTTTTGTGCATTTTTGTTATTTCGGGAGAGTATTTCTTGTCAACTCTTATTTTACCGAACTTTACCCAAAAAGTAAAGAAACAGAGCTATTTATATATAGAAATATGTACCTCTAAGATTTTTTTAAAGAAGATAAAGATTGATTTTTTTATTCCAAATGAATATGTTACTTAATTAACTTTACCCGAAACTTTTCATTTTAAAAGTTGTATTTCGCGCCCAATAAATAAAAATTTAGGTTGCTCTAACTTTTACAACTATATGGTCAAGTCTAAAGTTCAATCCTCAACTAAAAGTTTCCATTGTATTATAAGTAATAAATAGTACTATTATTGTGATAACATATAATTATTAACTTTTTCTTTCGACAAGAAAAATGTCTTTTTAATTTAAATACAACCTTGTAAGAAGACACCAAAGTTCAATTTAAAGAATCTAAAAACGTCATCTTTGGCCTTCATCATGAACCCACCAGTCACAATCAGCAATTAGAAAAAATATTGTTTCATTATTTTGCACATTTTACTATATTATACATTGAATGTAAATATAAATTAAATGACATTTAATTCCTGATCATCATCATCTACTATACATATTTAAACAATAATATTAAATAATCAGTATTAAAAAAAAAACAAAGAGACAGGAAAAGACAATTATCAAACAAACAGCTTTGAACGTCCAATTTAATGGCCATCAACACCTATTAACATTTGTTTTGTATATTATGTTTATAATCAAGTTTACATAGATATTTGTACAATATTGACAGAAAATTGTGCATTTTTATATGTACATACTGGGACAGTATTTTGATTTCTTTAATATCATGTAAATAATTCAGATTCCACCACGTAATAATCAAAGAAAGTACCAAAACATATAACATAGAAATATAAGTGGAGGCATAAGAAACAAAAACCAAACCATCAAGAGCTACTTATCATTTTTTCCACAATATAAATTTACTGTACATAGTCAACCAATCATGATTATTTAACGTGCTCATCATCACCCGCCATCTCCGTGTTTGTAATAAATATATATTTTTACTAAAATTTATTATTTTTTACACACCATTTGTTTCAAAAAAAAAAGTCTAATAAATAGAATTATCCACATTACAAAAAAAGCCCTCGAAATATATACAACTTTCACTTTGTCAAGTCTTCCTCATAATTTTTCCTTCGTTCACTTTTTCTTATTTACTTTAGACAGCACATAATAACCGAGTTATATATATTTATTTACCCTTTTTTAAGCAAATTGTTTAATTAATCATGATTAATTTGTCGTGTGTTGTTTTATATTTGTTGCTATTTTTTGTTTGGTTAATAGTTGTTTTTTCTGTAAATTTATAAACGAAAAATTTTTCTACTCCTAGTCTTTTTAACAAAATTCCGATCTGTTTACGCTTTGTGCTCAATTTTCTTGCCAGTGTTGAAATTGCGGCGAGTTTCTCGTCAAATCTAGCGATTTCAATTTGCCCCTAGCGGGATAAATTGTCTTTTCCACTACACCGATAAAATTCCATAGTAAGATAGTTAACAAAATCTATAGTTGAATTTAAAAAAAAGTTAAATAACTATTATAATCTTAAACAACTATTATTGTCGTTTTTATCAATAATATATTGGTTGCCCTGTTTATAAATATTTTTCTAATTTGTAATTGTCAAAATACAGTCTTCAAATATTTTTAAAACAAAAAGGCAAAAGAAAATACAAAATTAAAATTGATTTGGTAAGATTGAATTTATTATATCTTTAGGAATTTATAGCTAATATAAATTTTATTTTTTGTGTTCTGCAGGCAAAATTTTGGAATTCCTTAAGAAATATAGAGATTCAAAGGAGAATACTGTAAAAAATGGTGTATAATGATCCTGTTCATATGCAAAAATTTCAATTAATTTTGAAATGTTGGTGTTTTTGTTTTATTTGAAATAATTTTAATAAAAAAAAACGTCAATATTTTGGTCTAATATTTATTTCAATAGAATAGAATAGAATAAAAATAACGATGTCGGTAGTGTTTAGTAACCATTTTTAAATAAGATATAGTTGATATCCACCATTTTGTTGACATACAAATTACTTAGTTAGAATCAATTAAATCAATTCAACTATACTTTAGTTAGGGGTATTTTACCTATGAGATAGTTGAAATATTCGTTATATTCAACTAAGGAATATTTTGGGTGTAGTCAAATTTTTTTCTTACAGTGAGGTTACACGATCAAGATTTGGCTTTCAAGTTGATAACACATACTGCTTGTCAAATTCAGTTGAACTTGAAGCTGTGACGTAGGCTGCATGCAACTTGATAGTCAATTTTGCTTTCAAGATGCCGTCGTCAAGGAAAGAACTAAAAATGCTCGCCTCTGTGGGCTGTTTCCGCACTGTAGGCTGTTCGAAAAGACTTTATTTTTTTCTTCACATATTCCACAGACATTTTCATGACAGCAGAAATTGATTTATTATTTATTGTGATTTTTAAATCATTTCGTCGATTTACCGAAATATTCACGTTCCGTATTTTATCAATCGTGTTTTATTGCGGCAGAATATTTGTAAAAAGGAAAATAAATTTACAAGAAATTGATCAGCTGTTTAAAACTTGACCGTCAAGTTTTCTCAAAACTTGAAAGCAAAAATTGATATCAAGTTGATGTTCAATTTTTAAAATGTGAGCGTGTTAGTAAAAAAATGTGAGTGTATTGAAACTTGAAAGGCAAAAATTGATCGTGTAACACCTATATTAAGCGGCCTATATACGACCAAGCATGCTGTACAGCATGCTGGACGGCTGTATGAATTTGACCATGTAATGTCTAATTTGACGAAAAACAAAATATATTGATTTTTCGGCAAGTTTTTCAAACACGCTTTACCGTCTAATGACAAAAAAAAACAATCATCAAACATTGGAGAATTTTACATTTTTAATAAGCTATTTTGTGACAAGAAAGGGATGACGTTAATAAATAAACTAAAAAATGGGAAAACATAAATTAAAAAATTAAATTCCAAGAAAAAAGATTAATAAAAATAATTTTATCATTCTCATCCGCTGTGTTGATTTTCTGGATTTGAAGTCATATTTTACAGCATGCTTGGCCGTGTATTCCAAAAACCAGTTTTAGTTTGTCAAACAAGCTGGACAGCATGTTTGCTCGTATATAGGCCACTTTAGTACTTGTTGCCAATATGAAGGTCATATGGCATACGTCAATGTGGCAATATTTGTGAAAAGGTGACACGGAGGAAATAAGAAGATAAACAGAGAAAATCTGAAGTAGAATGTTTGTATATGTCTGTTTGATCACTTCTGAAATTATTCATATAGAGACAATCTGACAATAAAAATATAAACAATAATACAATTTAATGGAAGATCACTGATGAAGCCTGTCCATAAAAAGGCAGAAACTAGATCTAGTCTGATTTGCAAATTTAATGTGTTTATAACTTTTGAGGAAGGTTTATTCTTCTTCTTAACCTCAAACCTACTAAATTAGAATTAATAAAAATACATTAATGACAATATTAATTGTATTTGGTCTATAAGACGCGTTTGAAAAAACAACACTTTACTATAAAAAATAAACAATGCCCTGTTGGCTGTCCGTCTCCAATATACACAAATTGCCTGCACTTGTACGTACAAACCATACGTCAATGTGGCAATATTTGTGAAAAGGTGACACGGAGGAAATAAGAAGATAAACAGAGAAAATCTGAAGTAGAATGTTTGTATATGTCTGTTTGATCACTTCTGAAATTATTCATATAGAGACAATCTGACAATAAAAATATAAACAATAATACAATTTAATGGAAGATCACTGATGAAGCCTGTCCATAAAAAGGCAGAAACTAGATCTAGTCTGATTTGCAAATTTAATGTGTTTATAACTTTTGAGGAAGGTTTATTCTTCTTCTTAACCTCAAACCTACTAAATTAGAATTAATAAAAATACATTAATGACAATATTAATTGTATTTGGTCTATAAGACGCGTTTGAAAAAACAACACTTTACTATGAAGGTCAAATTTTTCCCAATATGGAGAAGCATTTGATCACCATATTGGGGAAAATAACATATCACAAATTGTACCAGATATGAATCAGCTGATTTGGGCAATATGGCCGACAGAAAATAAGCAAAACAAAGCGCGAAAATTTAAGAAAAACACAAAAGATAAAGCACAATAATCTAAAAAGAGACAGATATACACAAAAAATGCGCAATACAAAATGTATGGAGATTTTATATTGTTATCTCCCTCTTGACTTGACTTCCATGTAAACATAACCATACGGTTCGAGAATACTTTTTTGACACCTGTCATTGGTTTCAAATCTGGTATTAATCTGTGTAACATTATAGGGAACTTAATCTTCTATGTATGTTCTGTGGTTAAAAGTTTAACCCTATAACCGGCAAGCCCGCCTCCAGGCGGGGTATATTAAATTGACCAGAAATGCGCCAAAGGAGTATTTTATAATAAGAAATTATGATTTTTCAACAGAAAACAAAATTTATAAAATTTTTTGTGAAAATTTTTTTTGTATACAATGCACGGTTTGGAAGCGAGAAAGTGTCAAAAATGAAATTTCGTAAAATTTCAAAAATTAAATATTCTAAAACCACCAAGATTTTTAAAAATCTTAAAAACATATTTAAATTGAATAAAACAATTGATAGTGATCATGAAGTAAGATTGGAGCTTAAGCTATTCAAAAAGTTCCTTACTTTTGTCCAAGGACGCACAGGATTCCATAAGGATACCTTTAAAGGGCATCGCCTTAACTTCAAAACGAATAGACGGATTTTTCTGAAATTTTGTAAAACAATAATATTTGGTATAGTTAGCAAAGTTTATAAGTTTGAATAATATAAATTGAAGTTTTGGTGCGTTTTCGCTCAATTTCGCGTTTTTCGAAAAACGAAAATCGCTACATCCTTCTAAGTAACAGCACAAAAAATTTAATTTTTTTATTGCAATTACATCTTGGTAAGAGAAGTAATTTGTGCCTACACCTAGTAATTTTTATGCGCTAGTTTTCGAGATTCATCCTTAAACTATCTTGGCCCATATCGCCTAAAGTAGGCAACGAAAAAAAATTTTGTAGAAGAACTTATTGTTTATTTTTTGTGAGGAACACATGGTATAAATTTCATTGCAAAAAAGCTTAGGCCGGTTAGAGGGTTAACTTTGTCAGTTTAAAATACAGAGGTGGTTTCGATAGCGACCCGGCATAGGATGAGCATGGAAAATGTCGGCGTCAAATACATATTTGTCGACAGCGTCAAATTATTTCTACGGCAGCTTCTTAGCTTTAATTTTTATCTAACTTTACTGTGTGCGTTTTTCAGTGCTGCCAACCGTCATTATAACAAAAAACAGCGTTGCATACAATTATTACTATGAATACAGGGTCGCTTATACCCAATTCACATCAGAGCTTTAAAGAATTAATTCCTTTTTGGAATGAATTCCCAAAAATTTAATTCAATTCTTTAATTCAAGAAAAGATTTCATCAATAAGACATAAGCAGGAATTAATTCCTGTGAACGAATTCAAAGAATTCAAATTTATAGAATGAATTCCCTGACCAAAGCGTAAAGAATTAAAATTAAATAATTCATTCACTAAAGAATTCATTCAACACTATTTAATTCAATTTGAAATCAAGGAATTTATTCAATTCAAGTTAATTCAACTTTTGGCTAAGGAATTTATTCAACTGTGCACTTAATTCAACTTTTGATCAAGAAATTCATTCAATTCTAGTTAATTCAACTTTTGGTCAAGAAATTCATTCAATTCTAGTTAATTCAACTTTTCGTCAACGAATTCATCCAATTCTAGTTAATTCAACTTTTGGTCAAGGAATTCATTCAAGTTCAACTTTTGGTCAAGGAATTCATTCAATTCTAGTTAATTCAACTTTTAGTCAAGGAATTCATTCAATTCTAGTTAATTCAACTTTTAGTCAAGGAATTAAATTTATTTCGTTTAATTCCCTAAGGAATTAAATTTTTTTCGTTTAATTCCCTGAATTAAGTTTTCAATTCCTTGACCAAAAGTTGAATTAACTTCACGCAAAAATTACCGTATGTTATATTATACAAACATGCTTCGTAAAAACGATTTCCTACAGAAGGCTGTTATTTACAACGATTGAGACTGGAAATGGAATTAGCATTACAATAGGACAGGCTGACAATGCTTTGTTTGGAATGGTAACAAATTAAAAAATTAGTTTTTATATTGTAATTAAATAGTTTTTAATTTCACAATTTTCTTGAGCGTAAGGTTTGTTTTTTATATATAAAAAATTCTTTATTTTCGATATTTCGCTAATCCATTGTGTAGCATCTTCAGGAAATAACAAATTAATAAATTAACAAATTATAAACAATTTGAAATTTATTATATATAAAAAACAAACCTTACGCTCAAGAAAATTGTGAAATTAAAAATTGAAAAAGAAGGTTAAATAAACGACAAAAAAAGGAATTAAATAATTTTCCAAATTTAATATTTTAAACAAAAATGAAGATTATAATGATTTAATTTGTATCCAACTATTAATACCAGTAATAATTATAAAATAAATAAATAAATAATTAAATAAATTAATCAAATTGTTTTAATAAGGGAGAAGGAAAGAGCTAAATAATTTAACGTAAATTAATAAATAAATTATGGCTTATTTTATTTAATAAATTAGTGCCAAAAATTCCAAAAACAAAGTAAGAAATATTTACCAAGTTTTTTTTGTATAGTTATTGTTAGTTTCTGTTTTCTTATTTTATACCAAGCATATTATATAAGTTATACCCAAAACTTGGGTAGAGCTATAATACATACTAAAACTAGGTAACTTATACCCTTATTTTATGTAATTTCCCCCTTGTATAATTACATAGCCCTAAGGTAATATTCCCCCTTTTTTTTCTGTGTGTATAGTGTTTAACAAATTGTTATTTTTTCTTGTTGCTCAGTAGTTGTCATGAAATGAATTTTGAACGAAACAAACATTTTGTTATACAACACAGTTTGAGGACAACTGCTTACGTTTTGTTTTCCAGGGTTTGTTGTCTTCACATGGACGTTGTTTAAACGTCACAAAACTTTTTTTTTAAATTGGCGAATATACAAAGAAAACAAAGAGCTGGTAACAGCAACAAAACAATGTTAATACGAACAATGAACATAACGAAAACAGAAAAATTAAAAACCAAGGTTGGTTACCGAAACGAATAACGGTAAGGGTAACGGTAAAGGTATCGAATTCTGATTATTACGGCAACGGTGAAGGTAACGGTATTTAAGACTGTTTCGGTAACGGTATACCGTTATCGAAACAGCAATACCGGTACGTACCGGTATTATAAATTGCGTTAAAAACATATAAAAACAATTAAAAACTTAGCATAATTCAATGCTGGTAGTTTCAATAAATGCAATTATTATCTATAAATTTTTCTGATAAAAATAACTCAAGATTATAAAAAACTTGAAAATTTTGCATTTTTTATATAAATTAATAAATACCGGTAACTACCCACAAATTAAATTAAAAAACTAAATAAAAATAACGGTATCGGTAACGATAACGGTATTTGGAAACTTTTTTAGAAGTATTGGTAACGGTATTCAATTTGAAATGGTATTTTAGCGAGAACCGTATTATAACGATAACGGTAACCAACATTGTTAAAAACTGCTCTTTAAACTAAGATCACTTACAGCACTAAGATAATTGTTAAAAAATTCAAGTTTCGTAGTGTTTTAAATGAGATTAAATTAGTATTGTTATAAATAAAACCATAACAAATAGAAAAAATAATTGGCAAAAACAAAAATAAATTTAATATTAATATAAGGGACAAAAGTGAAGTATTTTAATTGTGAAATTTACAAAGACAATTTCTTCAATTTTTTATGGCTTCTTGGAAGTTTTAATTTTTTGCGAAACAACTATAATTATGAACTTTAAATTTATTAAGTGAATACTCAAGAATTATATATTTGCTTTAAATTATTGTACTTTTCAAATAATTAAAAAAAAGTTTGTTGTCTGAGTCTTTTACCAGGAACATTTTTTAAGCATTTTGATAAAAAAAAAAACTGAAAATCTAGTGCAACAGAGTTTATATATAATAATTTGTGTTAATTAGCGTTTACGAAATGACATTAAGAACACGGGCTTTGGTGTTCTCTACGTTTTTTGGTAGTTGCCTAGCCATCGGTTTATTGTTGGTCAGCTTGACTACTAACAGTTGGGTAAAAGCAACGCCAAAAAGACGAAACTCAGCGGTAAGTAGAAAATAAAACCAGAGATGAAACTGTTAGGTGGTGGTTTCTTTCCATGGTTTGTAACCGAAACGATGAGGTCATAAATAAGGGTAACGTTAGTTTAAATTATTTCGTTAACGGCATTGGAACCCTCTAAAGGAGAAGGCTGCCTCCAGACAGCTATAATGAAACTGTCCACAAATGCTTTAAAGAGATATTTTTATAGTACTGCAGTGCGGTACTTGAGATTTGATAACAATAAGGAATTGAGTTCCAGAGATATTGACATAGAATTGCCAAGTTGACATAAGGCTTTTATATTTCAAAGCTTTCAGTCTTTTGCCTCTACAAATAGGGCATGAAAAAATTAGTTTCTCGTAAAGATGTATAGGCTGATTGATGAAAATTTGTACAGTAATTACCGCTTATATGCGCTTGTAAATTTGCACTAGTTTAGTGCTTATAAAAGGGAAATGCATTTGAAAAAACTCGTTGTTTGCATTGTCAGGGAGTTGAGGCGCAATTTGGGGTGCATTTAAACGATAATTGCTTATAACCGGCGTGAATATAAGCGGTAAATACTGTAAATGATTTTGTGTATCAAAATTAAAATTCAAGTTTTCAGTTGAAAGCGTTGAAACTAAGGCCATATAATTTTTTTGGAAAACGTAGATAATGGAAAAATGTTTGTTTAGACAAAAATCCCGCAGTTCTGCTGTAAAGTTAACTGTTTTAAACTTTTTACAACTTCCCCAAATTTTGGCGATCGACAGTGGATTCGTTGATTAACTTCGGACTTTTCCTTAAAATTGAAAATCACAATACATTCCAATCGACACATCAAATATTTTTCCATAAGTAAAATTTGTCCACAATGCTTCAACATACCGACCAAATACATATTCTGGGCGAACTGTTCTGTCGGACACTAATTTTAAGTTAAGCCTAAACCTCATAAACGTGGTGCGTTTTGTCGATAAAGCAGCTTTTGTATCTTTTTGTCACTGCCGAGAAATTAGAAAAGTTTCTAAATAAACAAGAGCCGTTTTTAAACAAAACGCGATAAGAAATTTTTAAAAATATTAAATCGTTTTCGCGAAATTCAAGAAGACTGGCACTTTCACTATGTGGTTTGGGCTTTAAGCTGCGTTTACGTCCACCGAAATCCCTAGATTTCGATGTTCACCACTAGGGAACACAAAATTTGAAGTTATTTCATTAGGATATTTTAAGGCTAACGATATTTTAAATTATTTCATTGGGGTATTTTAGGGTTAACGGTATTTTAATCTATTTCGTTAGTGGAATTTCAAGGTCAACGGTAATTATTTAAAGGGGTATTATTATTATTATTATTATTATTATTATTATTATTATTATTATTATCGTTCTATTAAATCGTTCTTGGTATTTTAAATTAAGGGTGTAATTTTCTAAAACACTTCGGTGAAGTGTTGCGTTATTTCTATAGAAATTGTTTTTGTTACAAAAACAATTTACATTGAAAGTTCCCTTCACTTCACCCAAGTGTTTTACGAAATTAGGTACTAAGTGTGCACTACCAAGTACCGATCAGAAATGAAAAAAATTAAAATTTAAAAAAAGAGTGAAAACTATAGTTTAAAAAACAGGAACAGTGACAAATATGTTCTCAGAGTTTTTTAAGAGAATAAATTTATGGAAACGTGAGTATTCTTATTGAAAAATATCAGAACCATTAAAATGAACTTGCCAGGATATAATATTTCATTAGGTATTAAAAAAATGGAAAATGAATTAAAAGACAATCCTACTATCCAATTATTGTTATTTCAAACAAACTTTAAAATTCCTTTAGTAATTGTGTACAGTGGATACAACCATGTATTAATTGGAACCCAAAGATTTTACACACAAGTTGATTCAATTTTAATGTCAGAATTCAAAATTTTATTAAAAACAAATTTTACAAATAATTTTATTTTCAAATGTTTCTATGTTAAAAAGTGAACAAAGTATTTTGTTAAATAATAGAAGTGTTTTCTCAATACAGTAGTCGCTCGGTTATATAAACTAATTCAAACAGAGCCTGTTCACTAAATGGAGAAGTTCACATAACCGAGAGAATATAAAATAAGCAAAGGTTTAAAAGGCTTAATTCTTTCATTCACTTTTTGAAAATTAATGAAATTTGGGTTAAATTTCATTCCCTAATAGCATTCTTATGGAATTAATTCGATAGCTTAATTCCCTATAGCTTAAAATTATATGAATTCATTCTATTTTAATTGCATTCTTAAAATTTTAATTTGTATGTAATTGCTGAAATATTAGCATAATACAATGAAAAAGTTTAAAATTTATCTAACAGAAATAAATAGTATCGTATGCTTTGTTACAGCTTGTATGCTTTGGTTTTGATTATATGTTAGTTTCAAACTACACTGCACTAAGTGAATGGTAATAAAATTTCTTCATTCAATTAGTAAAATGGTGAATGAACATGCGATTTGAATGATTCAAGTTAGGAATTCATTCAATTCATATTAAAGCTTTGGGAATGAAGCTTATGAATGAATTCTTTACGAATGGTTTAAGGGAATGGTACATGAACCTTTTAAAAATCTGAATTTAATTTTTAGTGAATTAAGCTTAAATTGAATTAAGTTTTTCGAAGCTCTGAAAATAAGTAATTCAAATGATTTTTATTACATTAAGTTTTTATTTTTAATAAGTTTTTTAATAATTAATGTACATGAAAGTAGTCGGTTATATTTTTTTGTACTTTTTTTGCTTCAAAGGATTTCTGTAGTGCCTTGTCCCTGCATTTTCACAATGCCAAAATATCATTGCAGGTTGCAGGTACATACTTCACTTATTTCGGGGAAAAACATAATTCTAATAAGACAAACATTTAAAAAAATCAACGGTTGAAAGCTGTTGACATAATAGAGATAGGCTGTGTTCACTCTTTAGAACCTCCTGTGTTTTAATTTTGTTGTTCACTATTCTGGAAGTTTACATAACTGGATATTCATATAACCGAGCGGCTACTGTAATTCTAACAGTATTTAGTGGATATACTAGAAAATTGGTGCTATTTATTACATTTATAAAAAAATCTCAATTAAATTAAATTTTCATATGTTTAAAGAGTAAATATGACAAAGAAAATTAAAAGTAATTGTGGTGCAATTTTTTTTTAATACTAGAAAATTCAAAAGTTTTTAATTTTAATAAAATTTTGTGGAACATAATTGTATTCATGTGAAATACAATACTGAATTAGACATCTTAATATTGGCTTTCACGACCAAAAATATGTATATAATTTAGGAAGTAAAAACAACGACTATGTAATTAAAAGACTATCCAAATCTCCCTACCTCTCCCTACCAAAAGTTATAAACACATTAAATTTGCAAATCAGACAGTTTCTGCCTTTTTATGGACAGGCTACATCAGTGATTTTCCATTAAATTGCATTATTGTTTATATTTTTATTGTCAGATTGTCTCTATATGAATAATTTCAGAAGTGATCAAACAGACGTATACAAACATTCTACTTCAGATTTTTTGTTTATCTTCTTATTTCCTCCGTGTCACCTTTTCACAAATATTGCCACATTGACGTACAAGTGTAGGAAATTTGTTTATATTGGAGACGGACAGCCAACAGGGCATTTTTATTTTCTGTAGTAAAGTGTTGTTTTTCCAAACGCGTCGTATAGACTAAATTCAATTAATATTGTTAAATCACTCTCTTCTTTATTTATATCGAAAATTCAGCCATAAGAATCACACACGTCTGCAAAGGCTAACATTTTCGATACAAATTGTCAATCTTCGAAAGAGAGCGACGAATACCGCCTGGTAAAAATAAGTTTGAGTGCTGTTCAAAATTTTGTTATTTGAAAACTTTTTTATATTTGAGTACTTCGATGTACCTTACATTTAATACCCAATATGCATATATTTCTTTGGAAAAAAAACTTGGAAAAATCCAAAAACCGAAAAAGATGTAGTTTTTACCATTCTTTTTAACCATATAACGTGGAAACGGACCGATAAAAACATACGCAACGCATACTTATGTTTTCTGATTGTTGTATCAAAATTTCATTTAAATGGATGAATCGCACTAATAAATTATAGATCACAGACGTGCCAGAACAACAGCAACCCGGGAAAACCATTGCCTACACACGCAGAAAAAATAATGAATGCCAAAAGACTTAACACGTGCACAAATGAATCACACACCAGACATACCTTGTAAGAAAAGGCTAAGAAATTTGAAAATTTTTGATAAAGAATATATAAATAAATATTTTGCAAAACTTTTAAAACTGATTTTTGACATCCGCAAGTTTTGCGTTTGAATTTGTATGAACCAACAGTTTTAAGCAATTCGCCACTTATATTTCTTAATTTTTGAAGGAATTTTAGCTAAAAATAACAAAGTAAAGAACCGGTTTACCGTTGAAAATAAACCGGTTTTCGGTTAACCGATATTTAAGATTTTCGGTTAACTGGTTTGCAAAAAACCAAAATATGAACAAAAAACCGGTTTTTCGGTTAACCAGTTTGGAAACACTAATAAGGATATTAACGTGTTTATTCCTACGAAAAGTTTATGACTCTTAGTTGTGACTGTATTCCCCTTGGGGTTGCTGTTGCAAAGTCACAATAAATTAAGTGTGTTAACATGATATTTATATTTATTTCGATTTAACGATGTCCGTCTGTCCGTCCGTCCGTCTGTCTGTCCATGCATTCTTGTGCGCACTCTACAGGTCGCAAATATTAAGATATTTTGATGAAACTTGGTACACCGACTTATGTCGGCCCCCATAGACCTAGTGCCCATATAAGGGTCCTACCAAAATTATATTGTTTATACGCTGCAGGTCGCAAATATTAAGATATTTTGATGAAATTTGGTACACAGACCTATGTAGGCCCAATAACGCAGCCTATTGATTTTGGTGAACATCGGTCCATGTTTAGACCTAGTGCCCATATAAGGGTCCCCCCAAAATTATATTGTTTATACGCTGCAGATCGCAAATATTAAGATATTTTGATGAAATTTGGTACACCGACTTATATCAGCCCAAGGACGAAGCCTATTGATTTTGGTGAACATCGGTCCATGTTTAGACCTAGTGCCCATATAAGGGTCCCCCCAAAATTATATTGTTTATACGCTGTAGGTCGCAACTATTAAGATATTTTGATGAAATTTGGTACACTGACCTATATCAGCCCAAGGACGAAGCCTATTGATTTTGGTTAACAGCGGTCCATGTTTAGACCTAGTGCCCATATAAGGGTCCCCCCAAAATTGGCTTGGTTACAAACTGCAGTTTGGAAATATTTAGATATTTTAATGAAATTTGGTGCGCTGACTCACATTATAGAAAATTTTGAGACAAGCCCCATTTTAACCCATTCGAATTTCGGATCCAAACATTAGTTGTCTTTTAACCAGACTGGTGTAGGGTATTGTATAGTCGGCATGCCCGACTTTAACCTTTTTACTCGTTTTTACTAGCTTTACCATTTTTACCAGGGGGTTATTATGTAATTCGATTCGAAACGGAAATGCTTTCAAAAAACTGTTTTTTGGAACTAGATTTTCAATGTGAAAATTCTGTTCGAAAGCATTTCCGTTTCGAATCGAATTACATAATAACCCCTTAGTTTAACTCAAAAATTCGATCGAGTAAAAAAAAAATACTAAAAAGTAATAAAAAATTTAAGGGGAAATTTGACTATTTTTTACTTGGAAAATTTCTTCCTGCTTTGCTTCTGCTTGTTTTGTTTAACAAATGATAAAATTGAACACATTTTAATGTGAATCGTTCAGATATATTTTAGTTATATTTTTCTCTTTTAATTTAGGAATCCGGTGGTGAAGTTAATTACGGTTTATTTTACGGCAATAAGGATTTAAATTCTGGCTTCGGAGTACGCAGTAGTCCAGTTGATGGTAAATAGAAATAACAACATAATGTACAAAATGTTAAATTATTTGTTTTTTTTTTTTATTTTCTAGTCTATACATTTATACAAACTCAACCGGATACTATGAATTTTTGGCTATGGCTTATCACTGCTTTAGGTACTGGTCTGGGTTTACTAAGTTGTGCCATTTCTGCCATAGCTGCTGTCCTTAAAGCTGCATCAGCTTCTAAAAAACCTGGCACTATGCTAATACTCATAGCTTCGAATATTTCATCTGCTACAAGTCAAGTTGTGGCCTTTATCTGTTGGCTTGTACAATTTTATCAATATTTACAGCATAATGTATTGGCGGTCGATGACCACAAACAAAATTGGTATAGTCATGGTTTAGCCTCATTGGGTTATAGTTTTTATATGGTCATCATCTCAACTCTAGTCGTTTTAATCAATATAGCCATATTAATGTATGCTAAACATTGTGAAAATTGTGATCGTCGGAGATTAGAACCACCCAGTGAGGAAAAGAATCAATCAGCTATAATGTTGTATTAATAAAACCAAAACAACAACAAAGAAATTTACTTTAGTTTAACTTTTATCTTTTTTTAACAGCATTATGCAATTTACTTACACGGTATTTAAATTTTCTAAATCGAGTTATTGCTTTAAGAAAAAAAAACCAAAAAAAAATATAATGCCTATCATTGCCTTTAATTTTCTGTTTTGCATATTCTTTGTGATTTAATAACGAATCTCTTAAAGTTTACTCATATTATATTTATAGATTTTTTATCGCTGTCTTAATTATACCCTACACCACTATGTGGTCAGGGTATTATTTTTATTTAAAAAAGTATTACTCAAACTATATACTTACATACATACTTATTAAGAAACAATAGTCATTTAAATTTTTTATGTAGAATTTTTGTTCTACTTTTTATTCCTTTTGAATTATCTGCATTTATACTTACTTTTTATCTTAAATAAATCTCATTTTTTAAAACAAATTTTATTATTGAAACCATTGAATAATAATTATTTTAAATACTGTTCTTTAAAAATTTCAATTTATTTTCCTAGTGGTATTTAAGTCATTTTAAAATGTTAAGTTTTTTAAATAAATAAAATTATGTAAGAAAATTATAAAAATATTTATAGAACATTTTATTAATCTGAATCAACGCTCTGAGTTTAGTTTTAAGTACGAATTTTTACTTAAAATTTCTAACTTTAGTAAAATTTAAGTCTAAAATCCTACTAAGTGCTGACTATAATACTGGTCCTTAATTTTTTAAGGTCCACCGATATGTGCAAATCTACAAATCGGTACAATTTAATGTCACTAATGATTTAAACCATTTTAGAAATTATGCACTGTGTTCATAACCAGGGCAGCAACTTTCATGCAAATGCACGTTTGCACGTTAATGAAAAAAAATAAAATTCAAAAATTAAGGTAAATTAAGAATGTTGAACTTAAAATTGCAGTTTTGTAATTTATTTTATATAAAATCGGCAAAAAAATTTAATGGAAATATTTACTAAATGCCGAAAAACAAATTTGGTAAAATTTGACTCACGCACACTCACGAATTAATTTGTACCACTCACACTCACGTTCACGTGAGTAAATTAAGATTTCACTCACACTCGAATGAATCACGCAATATTCTGCTCACGTGCCCATCTCTACTGTGGAGTCTAACCATATGCAAACCGTTTGAATTCCTTTGGAGACATCGTTTACGATTTCAGTGCAATGGTTGTTTGTGCACGTGTTAACTCTTTCGGCATTAATTATTTTTTCTACGTGTGTAGGCAATGGTTTTCCCGTGTTGCTGTTGTTCTGGCACGTCTGTGATCTATAATTTATTAGTGCGACATCCTGGCAAACTGCGTGTTCTTTTTAATAGACACCGCCAATTTATTTAGCTATGTACATTCAAAATAGATGAATATCGAAATCTTGTGGTGAGTGGTGAATATCGAAATTCCGAGATTTAACTTAATTAAAGGCTGCGTTTACATCTGATAATACGAATACATTAAAGCTGTGTTTACATCTGCACCGAAATCCCGAGATTTCGCTATTCACCACTCTCAAAAAACAATGAAGAAAAGCATATAAACGTTAAACTTTTAGAAAATGAATTTATTAGACCCAACTATATGTGCTTTATTAAAAATTGCACATATATATGCTTTTCTTCATTGTTTTTTCAGAGTGGTGGATATCAAAATCTCGGGATTTCGGTGCAGATGTAAACGCAGCTTTAAAACAGTGAAGATAAAACAGTGAAGAAATGCGTATAAACTTTAATTTTTTGGAAAATATATATGTTTATTAGAACTAAATATGTGTACTTTATTCAAAATTAAACATCTATAAGCTTTCCTCCATGGCTTTTTCAAAATGGTGAATATCGAAATCTCGAGATTTCAGTGCAGATGTAACCTGGTGTTTCAAATGCAATGAAATGTGCATAGAAATTTGAAAATAGCACACAAAACAACAACAACGAAAATAATTTTTTTGTTGCTTTGTGTGTTATTTTCAAATTTCTTTGCACATTTCATTGCATTTGAAGACACTAGGTAAGGCTGCGTTACCACTGCACCAAAATCCCGGGATTTCGATATTCACCACTCCGAAAAAACAGTGAAGACATGCGTATAGACTTTAATTTTTTGGAAAATGTATTTATTAGAAAGTATGTGTACTTTATTCAAAATTGAACATCTATAAGCTTTCATTCATTTCTTTTTCAGAGTGGTGAATATCGAAATCTCGAGATTTCGGTGCAGATGTAAACACAGCTTAAACGCAGCCTAAAGCTGGATTTGTATTATCTGATTTTACGTCTTTTATATTTCTTTACACCATCAAATGCAATCAGAATAAAACAGCTGTTACCATCTGATTCTTTTAATTTTATGAAATATTTCAAAAGCAATCTGTCAAAATTTTAATTGGATTTTCTGTACGTATCAGACAAAAGCTCTGTTCCACGTACGTTACCGCGGGTACCCGCGGGAACCCAATCTTACCAAAAAGCGTTTCTATTGTTAAAAATTGGGTAAATGAGAGCGTTGATGAGAGAATAATTTGTTCCTCTTTTTACCGGAAGTTACCCGAACTTTTTTTTCGGGTAAAATGGTAAAACTGTCAAATCACTAGTTGTTTATAAATCAGCTGTTTTAAATTTGTAAAAATAATTAAAATATTAACAAAACTTGTAAACAATAATTAATATCGTTAACAAATACCACGTTCTAACATTTTTTCTTTATTCCCTTCGATATTTTATTCTTAAAAATAGCGTTTTGTTTATCTGAATAACTTTGACGTTAATTTTTGGGCTTGAAATGTGGTTTTGTGCGTTCCAGGTATTTTGAGCAATTTTACCATTTTTTGAGATAATTATTTGTTTACTCTCATTTTACCAGACTTTACCCGGAAATACGTGGAACAAACCTAAAATGTGTTTATAGAATTTTGGCTATCTGACTCATTTTTTTGACGGATCCTATGCCTTATAGTATAATGTAAGCCACGCTTAAACTATAGCTAAAGCTCCCACTCAGATAAAAAGTTAGTAAAAAAATTTGTAAACAGTTTCCAATAGCCCTATACTATTTTTATACTGATTTTTAGTACAATTTTTATTTTTAGTAATCATTTTATTCTCTTATTACAAATTACGGATTTTTTTTACTAATTTTCGCTGCTGATTTCATCAAAAAATTTACTAATTTTTCAAAACCGAGTGCTAAATTTAGCAGAAAAATATACTAATTTAAATTTTAGTTTTTTACAATTCTTGTTTAGTTTATATTTGTTACTATTGATATATTCTTAGTTTGGAAATAACACTCAGAAAATTTTATTGTATCTACAATGCATAAAAAGCTAATAACTGCACTCATACAAATAAGTCCGTAAACATAGCAGAAAAAGTTACTAAAAATTAGTTAAAAATGATGCTGCAGAAAAAACTGCTAATATTAGCAGAATCAGTTTGCTAAATATTAATAAAATGAAAACAGCAAAATAACTGTTAAATTTACAGAATTTTAGTAATATTTGAGCTAAATTTTTGTTAATTGCAAATGACAATTTAACTTAAAAAATTTGCTAAATAATATCAGAATGAAAATAGCAAAAAAAAAACTGTTAAATCTACAAAATTTTTGCTAAAATTTTCTAAAATCAACAAAATTTTTGCAGATTACTAGTGGACTGGAAAAAGGAGCAAATGAAATGAAAATTAAAAAATAAAAAATAAATGTGTATTTAAAAACATACTTGGGACCAGTTTATTGAATGTGTCAATTAATTGAAATTTTTTCAATTGGCATTGTTCAATGCCTAAATGCCCATTTATAATTGATGAAAGAAGTATTTGTTTTCATGTTTTATAAAAGAATAAATTAAGAAAGAAAAATTAAAAATTCGAGTATTTCTTATATTTTTTTAAATTACAATGCTTTTTCTTCAATTATGTGTACATTTCATTACCATTGTTTTCATCAATGCAAATTGAAACAAATTTCATTGGCATTGAATGGTGATGAAATTTGTTGGCATTGACATTGAGATAAAGTAATGCCAATTATATTTCAATGCCAACGAAAATTTCCCAAGAATGATTTTTTGTAAAAGTGGTAATATTTATAGACAATAATTTGTTGACCATAACAAAATGTATTTCAGAGACCCTTCTTTTGATTTTCATTGTTTGCTGATCGGATATGTACTTCCGAATTTATTTGAGTTTCCATTTTCACCTCTAAAGCTCCACCCACAGAAAAGAAGTTGTGGCCGATTAAAAATATCGTATTCTTTAAATAAACTTAAAAACTATTATATTGGGGGAAACAAATTAGGGTCATCCCCGTAAACTCCACTTGCTCCCCACAAATAATTTTAATCACAATTTTCATATTAAAATGATTCGTCCAAAATAAACCTTGATCTTTGAAAATTAATGTATTACGATAAATAGAAACTTTTCTCATAAATTTTAATAATTTAGATATTTTATGAGTACACTCATAGAAATAAATCCGTAAAAATAGCAGAAAAAGTTACTAAAAATTAGTTAAAAATGATGCTGCAGAAAAAACTGCTAAAATTAGCAGAATTTTTTACTAAATACTAGTAAAATGAGAACAGCAAAATTAAAACTGCTAAATTTACAGAATTTCAGTTATATTTAGGCTAACTTTTAGTTAATTTAAAATAGCAAATTGTACTGTAAAATCTGCAGAAAATTTTGCTAAATATTTGTAGACTAAAAATAGCAAAAATAAACTGTTAAATCTACAAAATTTTTGCTATTTTTAAGCTAAATTTAGTTGAATGCAAATAGCAGTCTATTCTGCTAAAATCAGCAGAAATATTTGCTAAAAAATTGTAAACTGCTGTTTTCAAAAGGCTCGATTTTTGTTTGCATTTAAAAAAAAAATCGAAAAAAAAACTTCGAAAATTTTAAATTTTTTGGCGATTTTTTAGGCTACTAATTATTTAGCAAAATTTTTTGCTGATTTTAGCTCTGTTAATTTGCTAATCTCCATTTACAAAAATTTAGCTCATATATAACTAAAATTCTGTATATTTAACAGTTTTAGTTTTGCTGTTCCTATATTACTAATATATAGCAAAAATAATCTGCTAATTTAGCAGTTTTTTTCTGCAGCATCATTTTTAACTAATTTTTAGTAGTTTTTACTAAATTTTTTACGGACTTTTTTCTATTAGTGTAGAACAAATTTTCAACCATTTCAATTTACATAGCTTTATATAAAAACTTTTTGCATTATTTTTGGCGAGTTAAAAATATGCAGTAATTTTTATGAGTCATTTAAGATTCTGTTTATAAGCGTTCCAAAATTGGTGGTTTAGTTTACAAAAAATTTGTAAAATTAGCAAATCTTCTGTTAAAAATTAGTAACTAAAATTCAGCAAAATACTGTAAAGTTAGCAAATTTATTGTTAAAAATTAGTAACTAAATTCAGCAAAAAAAAATAGCAAAAAAATTTGTAAGTTAGTAATGTGGAGGTAGCAAAAAAATTAACTAAAAATTAAATTTTAACTAAAAATTAGTTAAGAATTTGTTAAGTTGAAGTACTAACAGTTTTACTAACTTTTCTACAAACTTTTTTCTATGAGTGTGGGAACCGTTTGCAATTTTGACTCCAAATTTCAAGTACGATGAAGTAATTATAACCTTGTTACAATCGAAAGAAAAAAAGTTTTTTTTTTTTTTACCAAGGTTGGTTACCGAAACGAATAACGGTAAGGGTAACGGTATCGAAATTTGTTAGTTTCGATAACGATAAAGGTAACGGTATTTAAGACTGTTTCGGTAACGGTATTCCGTTATCGAAGCAGCAATACGTACCGGTATAATAAATTGCGCTAAAAACATAAAAACAAGTAAAAATTAACCCCTAAATTCATAAACGCTTAGTAAAATTATAGGAGGTTTATTGAATAAATTTTGTATGAAAATGACGTTTTGTAAACCTGCTATAACTTTACAAAGCATTTATGAATTGAGGGGTAAGCCTATTGCCTAATTTTAAGTGCTAAAAATACTGATTATTAGCTATAAATTCGATGCTGGTAGTTTTAATAAGTAAAATTATTATCTATAAATTTTTTTGTAAAAAAACTCAAGATTATAAATTAAAACAGTTAAAAAATTTTATTTTTTATAAACATTAATAAATAACGGTAAAATACCGGTAACTACCCATAAAAATAACGGTATCGGTAACGATAACGGTATTTGGAAATTTGTTTAGAGGTATTGGTAACGGTAACGGTATTCAGTTTGAAACTGTAACGGTATTCGATTTGAAACGGCATTTTAGCGATAACGGTATTACAACGATAACGGTAACCAACCTTGTTTTTTTATTAAATTTGTTTTTAGATTTTACAGTTTTTTTATTTTTTAGTACACTCAAAAAAATAAGTTAGTAGATAAATTAGTAAAACGTCTAGTATATCAAGTGTACTAGTTTTCAGCAATTTTTTTGCTAAAGTTCCGTTTTCAGCAAGAGTTTTAGTTATATTTTTTTAGCACTAAACTAATTTTGAACTAATGTTTTACTAATATATTTTGCTACAAAAATTGTGCTGATAACCGCATTTATAGCATGTACGTAGGGAATGCAAAATCCCGCACTTTTTGATTTCCCCGGAAAGCGGGAAATTTATCTTGAATTCCCGGGATCCCGCAAGGAAATAAATTAGAAAATATTTTATAATAATTAAAAAGTTTTTATAAATCACATATCTTCAAGACCTCAAATTTTCATGATCGTGAAAAAACTCAGGTGGTTTTTCTTGGAATTTTCGTAGTGGGAAAGAATTAAATTTATATTAGAAATTATATAAGTCTAATAATATATTTTAAAAAATTAATAAACTAAAAATAATTTTTAGACTAAAAAACTTTTCTGTCAAAAAAAAAAAAACACAAAAAAAATAATAAATAAAAAAATTAATATAGAAAATAATTTTACAAAATTGGAAACATTTTTAAAAATCAATGGATTTTTTATATTACAGAAACTAATCTAATTTAGAAACTATAGTATCTACGATTACTCGAAAATCTTACTACTTTCACTTAATCTTTGTTTTGGTTACATTTTGAATTTTTCCAGTTGTGGTAAAAGTAGCAAATTGTAGTAAGTAAACGAACAAGCCTAATGTAATATTTTTACTATTTTCAAAAGGTTGGAAAATTTTGCATAAGAAAATTTTAAATAATTAACTTTATTGTTTTAAACTGCATTTTTTGAAATCCCGGGATTGCCGGTCCAAATTCCCGGGAATGCGGGAACTGAAAAATGCGTAATTTCCCGGGAATTCCGGGACGAGAAATCCCGGGATGCATTCTTTACATGTACGACAACAGACAAGATGTAGATGTCGCAGCTTGTCGGGATGTAGTACAGACAACGTAAATGATAATTAAAAAAAAAACAACTCTACATAATTTCCATATTTAAATTTTCAGCAAATAAATTAACCAAAGTAAAATTTATCTACAAATATTTTGAGAGTTTTTCAATCTACTAATATTCAGCAAAAAGTTTAGTGATTTTAGCAAGGATTTTTTCATTTCCAATCGACTAACGGTGGGTCTCTTACTTCTGGTTTAAACTTTAGTTCATAGTTAACCCAAAAATTTGTTGTTTTGTGTAAATTTTTTTGACATTTTCTTTTGTTTTTAGTTAAGTTAAAGTTAAACCTCAAGTATGAGACCCACCGTAAGTGTTAGCAAAACTTTTGCTGAGATTACTATTTTTTTGGTAAAAATCAGCTCGCTTATTTTCAGCAAACACTTTTGCTGAAATTACCAACTTTTTTGGAAGCACGCTCCTAACTAAAAATTTGCTGACACAGCAACATTTTTGGCTGACTTTACCGACTTTTTTTTGAGTGTACACTTTTTTGCTAATTTCAGCATATTGATTTTAAATTACAGTTTACCACAATTTACAATTTATTTATACTAATCTAAAATTATGATATTTAGTAAATTTTTAGCAAATCGATTTTGAATTCCAGTTTACATAAATTTTACTAAAATTTTATTTATTTATTTATTTATTTATTTATTTATTTATTTATTTATTTATTTATTTATTTATTTATTTATTTATTCAATAGTTTTTTTAAGCCCTTAGGGCCAATAAACCAGTAAAGTAGCGGTAGTAGCAGTAGTAAGTAGTTTAGTAGCGGCTACTAATTTTTCTACTAATTTTATTGTACTACAGATCAGCAGACTGAAATTAGCAAAAAATACCGCTGGGCTCAAAACAGTTAAATTTCCCGTAATAACAGCAAAATTTTCAGTAGCCATTACATACTTTTTTGGTTGAGTGCAGTATTTTGTTCAAAATAGCGAAAAAATTTTGCTCTATGTTTGGAGCTCAAAAACTATAATAAAAACATTAAAATGCAAAAATTTTTTATGGTCTATAAAAAGTTACAATCATAATTAACCCAAATGTCACTTTTTCGCTACATTTTCAAATGGTCCTGTCTATTAAATTGATGCGAAAAAAATCCACCGCAATTTCGCAACAATTCTACGCAAGTGAAAAATAATTTTTTTATATGGAGTTTGACAGCTTTTTTCGTAAAAGTACGAACAAAATACCGGGCTTAACGTTGAAATTCTAAGACCGAATCCGTGATCTGCGTCCCACATTCAACCAAAAAAGTCTGTAATGGCTACTGAAAATTTTGCTGTTATTACGGGAAATTTAACTGCCCAGCGGCATTTTTTGCTAATTTTAGCAACACATGTCTGCTGATTTGTAGTACAATAAAATTAGTAGAAAAAATTAGAAGCCGCTACTAAATTTTAGTAAAATTTATGTAACCTGCAATTCAAAATCGATTAGCTAAAATCAGTTAAAAAACTTACTAAATATCATAATTTTAGTACAATGAAATTTCAGTAAATTGTTGTAAACTGTAATTTAAAATCAATCCGCTGAAATTAGCAAAAAAGTGTACTAAAAAATAAAAAAACTGTAAAATCTAAAAAAAAAAATTTATAAAAAAACTGTTTTTGTTTCGATTGTAACAAGCGTATAATTACTTCATCGTACTTGAAATTTGGAGTCAAAATTGCAAACGGTTCTCCAGTTATTACCTTTTTATGCATTGGAGATACAATAAAATTATCTGAGTGTTATTTCCAAACTAACCCCTAAATTCATAAACACTTTGTAAAATTATAGGAGGTTTAATGAACAAATTTTGTATGAAAATAACGTTTTGTAAACCTGCTATAACTTTACAAAGCATTTCTGAGTTGAGGGGTAAGAATATTTCAATCAGAGCTTTGAAGAATTAATTCCTTAATTCAATATTTCAATTCTGAATTAAAAATTCGATGAATTAATTCACTAAGCACCATATATTGAATGGAATTAATTCATATTTGCTTTCGTTCGATTTATTTTGTTACGAATTAATTCAATTGCAATAGTTCTATTTATTAAATCAAATGAATTAATTCACTGGTGAACACGTTCAATTTTATAAATCGAACGAAAAAAAGTGAATTAATTCCTTACTGAATTAATTCACTATTGAATTCGTTCAATTTCATTTTCGTTCAGTGAATTAAAAAAAATAAAATTACGTTTAGTGAATTAAAAAAAAATAAAATTACATTCAGTGAATTAAAAAAAAATAATAAGTTCACTGAATTGAAGAAAAATAAAATAAGTTCAATGAATTGAAGAAAAATAAAATAAGTTCACTGAATTCAAAGCCTGTTTTCTGCCGTTCAGTAGAAGAAAACAATAATGTACAAATAAAAATTTTAAATAAGCAATTTTACAGCGTGTGCTAGTAAAAATGAACAAATTAGAAACCGGATGCTGTTTATCAACCTACATTATTCAAAAATAAAGCCTTTTACTATTAAAAATAAAAACTTTACAGATATAGAAAAATTTGAAAAAAAAATATAACTATAAAACTATATAACTACCCTACGGGAAATTTTAACAAACTGTCACCGAACTGGCCCCTTTACATGAAATAGACTGGTCACTTTTACATGGCGTTGTCATAGGAGGTGGAAATTGACCCCTTGTGACATGTCACAAGACAAATCCTAGGACAGGTTACTCAACTCTCATAAAAAACAAAGTTCAGGGACCTGTCCTGGGATTTGTTTTGTGACATGTCACAAGGGGTCAATTTCCCCCTCCTATGACAACGCCATGTAAAAGTGACCAGTCTATTTCATGTAAAGTGGCCAGTTCGGTGACAGTTTGTTAAAATTTCCCGTAGGGTAGTTTGAAAAATTAATAGTTATATTTTTTCCAAATTAATCTATATCTGTTTTTATTTTTAATAAATGATAATTAAAAAAAACAACTACACAATTTCTATATTTAAATTTTCAGCAAATAAATTAAAGTAAAATTTCTCCACAAATTTTTTAAATTTTTTTCAGTTTACTAATATTCAGCGAAAAGTTTAGTGATTTTAGCAAGGATTTTTTTCTTTTGCAATCGACTAAGTATTAGCAAAGTTTTTGCTGAGATTACCATTTTTTTTGGTAAAACTGAGCTCGCTGATTTTCAGCAACACCTCTTGCTGACATTACCAACTTTTTTGCAAGCACGCTCCTGACTAAAAATTTGCTGACAGAGCAACATTTTTTGCTGACTTTACTGACTTTTTTTTGAGTGTAGCACACGCTGTAAAATTGCTTATTTAAAAATTTTATTTGTACATTATTAGCTGTGTATGTATTCCGGCTTTCTACTGTCAAAATTGTTCGAGATATCATTAATAGGAATGCCGCACAAACGGAACCATTGTTTTCTTCTACTGAACGGCAGAAAATAGGCTTTGAATTCAGAGAACTTATTTTATTTTTTTTCAATTCAGTGAACTTGTTTTATTTTTTTTTCAATTCAGTGAACTTATTATTTTTTTTTAATTCACTGAACGTAACTTTATTTTTTTTAATTCACTGAACGTAATTTTATTTTTTTTAATTCACTGAACTTAATTTTATTTTTTTTTAATTCATTGAACAAAAATTTCTGCTAAATTTAGCACTCGGATTGAAAAAATTAGTAAAATGTTTTGCTGAAATCAGAAGCGAGAATTAGTAAAAAAATAAAAGAATAGCAAAAATGATTACTAAAAAAAATTGTATTAAAAATCAGTATAAAAATAGTAAAGTTCGATTGGAAACTGTTTACAAATTTTATTACTAACTTTTTTATCTAAGTGCAGTGTTGTGGCAATTGAATTTATACTGCATTTAGTCTGGGCAAGAACTATCTAGTTTTTGGCTCTTGCTAGTTTTTACTCGTCAAAACGCATATATAAAAACAAGCAAAAACTAGGTAGTTTTTGCTCAGTCTAAATTTAGTATTAGAGTCGTAATAACCGAATTTTCAGTTGCAGCAACCGAACGATTCGGTTAGAAAAAAATTAGTGTATAATTTTGACATTTTCGAATTTCTCTTGTGATATCTTCAAATCTATGGAGAAAATGCGAACTTATGTTTAATTAAATATATGCACTCACAAAAGTTTGTCGATAGAATCTACTGAAAACGACAGTTAAAACAAAGGTATATGCAGTTAAAAAGGCGACAAAGGTAAAATAACTGAAACTTTAAAATAACTAAAACTTTTGTTATTTTTAACTGTTGAAAAATAACTAACAAATGCATTAAAAATAACTACCAATGTCGTAAAATTAACTAATAAATTTTTACTACAAAAACTTCAAAACAACTGACAAAATCGGTAAACACTACTGTTTTCTTTTCTACAGTCAATTCTTTTTGTTTATACCATAGAAGTATATTTTAATAAGAAAAAAATATTTTTTTTCTTTCGATTACAAAAACATGTGTTATTACTTCAGCCTATTTCAAATTCGAAGTAAAAATTCCAAACCGTTTTCTAGTTATTATGCTTTTATTCATTGGAGATACAATACAAGTTTTTAATTTATTTTTGCAAACTAGAAGTATATCAATAATAAAAAATATAAACTAAATAAGAATATCAACGAAATTTTTTATTTCTTAAATAACTGCCAAAAATTACTGTTTCCTGTAAAATTACTGTTTTGGTAGTTGTTTATTATGATATTAAAAATAACTGTTTTAAACAACTGTTAAGAAATTACAGTACATTTCATTAGTTGTTTTCTTAAATAACCGTCATAAAAGTTGTTTTGCATTTTTCTATAGAAAAACAACTGTAATTTCTGTTAAAACCAACAACTACTGATTACTACACAAACAACTGTCATGTAGTAACTGTCAAACTTTTTTGAGTGTGAGAAAAATCGTCTTTTTATAATTTTTATAAGAAAAAGTATGAAAAATTAAAAAACTCTTTAGATATGTACATATATTACGAGAACAACTACCATAAAAGTAAAATTAAAAATATTAAATAAAGAAAACAATGGCCCTTACTATAAAAGAGTATTTTAAATTTAAAGTCGACTTTATTTTTAATCATACGGTTTTGTTCATTTTGTGTATGAAAACCCTACAAAAATATTTATATTTTGAAACATTTTGATTGGTTGAAAATAAATTAACCAATCAGAATGCTCAAAAAATAAACCAAGTCAAGGCATACTGCCACCCAATATTTTAACTAAAGTCGACTTTAACTAAAATATACCTTTAAAAAATTTAGAAAGTAAGGGCGAATAATTTTAATAAAATTCTAATCTAGCATCTGTATTATCTATTGTTATATTATTTGGTAGTTGATGTGGTTGTTTACCAATACTGCATCGTCGTACAAATAATAAAATAAGATTAATGATGTGCAGGACGATGATAACAACTACGAAATAATATGAATAGCCTAAGCTGGCGTATCCTTCAGATGTAAACTTCAATTGTTGACGCAAAGTGTCCGTTATGGCGATATTATGCTGCAACTGGCTGCTAAACAAAGCACTCCATAAAGCCAAAGACCAAAAACAACAAACAACTGCAATGCCATTCCATATGTAAAGACCAAATATATTAAAAATACGTTCAACAGGATGCCATTTTAAATTGATAGAGGAACACACGAATGACATCAGCGAGAAAATGAAAGCGAGGCATAGAAACATTACGCTACAAATGTATATTGAGGCAGATATGTAGGACGTTGTGACGTTGGTGGTTTTGGACAAATCACCAGTTGTGGCATTAAGATATTTTGCGTGATTTTGTTTGGGATTGTAAAAACGTTTTTGTTCACAGGGATCTAAATCTAGAGCATGTAATACACGCTTCAATTCATCATGTCTATGATCGGAATCTGTTTGACAGCTATACATACAGGCATTAGAGCCAACATCACAAACGACTAAAAAAAAGGAGAAAAGATGTTAAAATATTTGCGTGGAGTTTTGAGCTAATTCCGAAAATGTTTGAAATATTTAGTCAACTTACGTGTTAGTGAAAATTTTAAGATAGATGCCAACTGATGCCTTTCTATTGAACCAGTAAATAATCCATAACTAATATTGCTCTGTAAACTTTGGGTTAAAACAGCAGTGGCTTCTAACTAAAAATTAGTAAGTAATATTTAACAACAATTCGAATAACTTTGTATCATATTTACCCAATGTTCTGTTGTTAATGAGATTATGATTAATATGAAAGCCAGAGCGGAAAAAATTGTTGTGGCTATAATGAATTTATGTTGATTCATGTTAAAGATGAAAAAAATGAAGCTATTGTTCACTTTTGAAATAGTTTTGAGAATGAAACCATTGAAAATATTTTATATATTTTTAAAAGAATCTGATGCTAAGATACGCATGTATATTGATTTGATATCTTATCAACAAAGGTTGAAGTTAAAAGATAAAATAATTCAGAAACATCATCAACTCTCGCGATTGAAGCACAGTTGAATCATAACTTAACCTTTTCACAACCCAACTTAAACTTTTTGCGGATTAGTGCACTCCCAAAATATTTACCCTAAAGCACCGTAAGTTGTTTTTCACGTGGAAAAATTTCACCCGAACTTTAAAAGCCTCAATTTGCAATTTAATTTATAAAAAATTAACAATTTTTTAATTTTATAACAAAGACACAATCACAATAAACACAAACTGTCACTTTTTCCCAAGAAAAATAATAATCTTGTACATTAAATTTGCGTGAAAACAAACTCTACACAATTTTCACGTGAAACTGATTGTCGTGAAAAATCATTTTTTTTATATGGAGTATAACAGTTTTTTCACGTGAAACTCAAACAACTTACGGTGCTTAAAGGTTCAATAGTTATTTAAAAAGTAAATCAGTAAAGTTGGTTTCAATTGAATAAGTAGGTAGTTAACCTAGTGTCTTCAAATGCAATGAAATGTGCAAAGAAATTTAAAAATAACACACAAAGCAACAACAAAATTATTTTCGTTGTTGTTGTTTTGTGTGTTATTTTCAAATTTCTTAGCACATTTCATTGCATTTGAAGACACTAGGTAAATTACAAAGAAATATATTTTTTAACTTTTTCTATCAGTGATTCAATAAACAAAACACACAAAGTATGTGCAAATATACGAAGCAAAACCTAGATGTTTCCTATAACGGTTTAAAAAATCTGGGCTAAACTATAAGACCACTGTGTACACAAAGCGCATCAATGCCCAAAAATGCAGTTTGTGCATCAAGTGGGTTTTTTTTATTAAAAAACTGGTATGTTGCCAAAAGGCTACACTATGAATTTAAGGGTTAAAGAACTAATATACGATTATAATTCGCTCAAATTTTGAAAGCAACCAATAAAATAGAAAACTAAAATTTTTTTTAAAAGAACTAACAAAATTGTTAAAAGCTACTGTTCTTACTGTTCATTTTTTTAAATATGACAATAGTCCTTTTTTTAATCACCGGATTTATTTTTGGATTTATTTTATTTTGTTAAAAAATCCATATTTTGGTTTTTAATTTTCAAAATTTATAATTTTTATTAAAATCTAATACTTATTCGCCAATAAATTGTGCAAGAAAAACATTAAATTTTTTAAAAATGTGAACACAGGAATTTAAATAAGCTAAATCCAAAATGGATTTAAAAAATAAATAAATCCGTTTTGGATTTAGCTTAATTTTCTTACAGAAATTTCATTTTCGCAAAATTTAAATTTTTTCTTTCACATTATATTAGGGAAAAAGTGTTAGATTTGGATAAAAATATAAAATTTTAAAAATTAAAAAACAAAATGTGGTTTTTTAACAAAATAAAATAAATCCAAAAATAAATCCAGTGATTAAAAAAAAGGCCAAATATCATTTTAGATTTTGGACTTGATGGACTTTTAACCAAATTTTAATTTTTTTTTATTATAAAAATATGTTTTATAAAAAAAGTTATATTCTTCCTTCGATTACAAAAAAATATTTATAATGTATTTAAAAATTTTAGGTTAGAATTCATAAAGGTTGTCCAGTTATATACAATTTTACGAAATTATATCCTAAATATATAACTATATCTGGTTATATATTGCACAATATATAGTGCAACATATCACAATAACCAATTATATATAGACCTGTATATAGTTACATATGCCTCATATAATTATGTATAATTGTATCGAATTATATACGATTATATCTAGTTGGATATAATTATATTATATTTGATACATTTGGATGAGGACAAAATCCGGATAAAATTGTATCAAACCATATATTATTCCATCAAATTATATCTAATATGATCATAATACGATCTAATTTGTTACAATTAGCTGTTCTCATTTTTCGGATGTAATTATATATAATATTAAAAGTCATCTAATTTTTTTTAGTAGAATAACAAATATAAACTAAACAAGAATTTTCAGAATCTCAACGACATTTATCTTTTAAACAACTAACAAAAATAACTGTTTACTGCAAATATACTACTACTGATTACTACACAAACAACTGTCATGTACACAGAGGGAATTTTGCTGAACGAATTTTAATGAAATTTTTCAGTGAACTAATGAAGTTTTCTTCACAAAGTAAATGAAAAATTTCTTAACTTTGATGAAAAAGCTTCATGTATTTTATGAATCCAGTTTTAATGAAACTTTTTCATTGCGTGTATGAAACTTTTAATAAATAAAATGATCATTCATCTTAAAAACACATGACACGGTGCAAAATATAATTTAAATATAATACGTACATTTAAATTTAACGGTTCGTTGTAATTAAAAAATCTGTGGTTATCATACACAGAGTTGAATAGAACCAGCTGAGATACCGTTCAAAGCAAAACAGAGTAATAATAACAAAAGTATAAAAATAGCATTGTTAGAATTCGTTGATGTTAGTCTAAGTTGAGTTGTTAACATATTCGATTTGCTTTCAAATTTCACATAAGTAGACGATCATCAATTATTAACCCATTTAAGGCAAATTACACTGATGATGGCATTGTAGCGAAAGCCGAAAACACTTATTCTGTCTTGCTGGCCTTATCGAATTCTTTCAAATTTTTATTCTTTGTAATTTACTTGTGTAAATTGTATCATCTTTCTTTAATTTGAAAATAATTTAAAAACAGAAAGTGATATTAATTTATGATCTAGAGTCAAAATAATAAAAAGAACATTCATTTACCAAAATAAAAGATCAATTAAACTTCCCCTCATTCATCTTAAAATGAAATTTTTCACAACATTTAATGAAAAATTCCATTAATTCAATGAAAAGTTTCAATGGACGAGTTCCAATGAAACTTCATTGGTTTTATGCAAAAATTCATTAATATCATGCAGATAATTCTCTCAGTGTAGTAATTGTAAAACATTTTTGAGTGTACATAAGATAATAATAGATGGCAAAAAAAAGCCTTTAACGTATAAATATTGCAAAATAAATTTAGTGGGATTTAATGATATTATGGATTTAAGTAGCTACAATTTTTCTTAATTCTATAGCACATGCTATAGAAAATCTTTTTTGTTACAAAATTTTCGAAAAATCTTAGTAATTCATCAAAATTTCTTTAAAAAAAAATCTTCTTAAAAAATGTCACAACAATTGAATAAAATTCTATCGTATTTGTTTTTCTTACCAAAAAGAAAAATATTTACGTATTCATAGAAAAACCTAATTACTTTATCAGGAACTCACAAGTTGATGTCACCAAGATTCTAAAAAAATAGAATTTTGAAAACTAAAAAAAAAATAAAGTCATTTCATATCATATATGTAAGTATAACAACAATACAGTGTTTTGCAAACAAATCAATTATCCTGTTTAATATGAAGACGAGGATGCTGAAGAATACGGAGGAACCTACTCATTACACACACACAAATACAATTAGAAAAACAAATCTGAATAGAGGAAAAATTAGACATTTATTTCTTCATCCATCACATTGATGACTTCCTTTTTAATTGTGTGTGTTTGCTTGTTGTTTGTGTAATTGTTGGCAGTTACTTCCTTATTTTGTTCCTTCTTTGGCAATTTTTGTCATTTGCTTCAACGTGTATGGTCCCTGTTTTGTTGTTAGTAGTTAGTTATGACACTGTATATTTTGTGTATTTAAGGTTTGTTGAGAACAAATTATATCATCATTATGTGTTTTTTTTCTTTCTTTTTTGGCCTAATTGTTTGGTAACATTGATGGGAAATTATTTCTTATAGGACATCATCAGCACCCCAACCAACACATGCATACAACCATAAATTAATAATGTGAGGTGATGTTTGTTTATATTTCAGTTGCTTTTGTTAACCACAGCAGTAAATCGATCACTTCCGTTTCTGTAATTAATAGGCCACCACCTACTGTTTTCAATTCTCATCTTACTGTGTTCAAAATAAGTATTTAAGTTAATTTTGTCCTGTAGTTTTCAGGTTTTATTTTTATAACCCGCAGTTCAAATGACATTTCAATTTAATATAATTACAGAATTTTAAATTATATGCAATTTTAGAGAATTACCTGAAATTGCATAATTTTTTCAAAATTCCTTACGTACCTCTGGTTATATTTATCACCAGGGCTCGGAAGTTCATATATACAATATATTTTCGTAATTAATGTACATTAAATATTTATTCAAAATCGAAAATATGCATAAAAATTTTTAAAAATATGTATTTATAAATGAATGTTTTTTTTCGTTTATTTATAAATGAAAGTTTTTTTTTTGAGATCATACAAGTACCTAAATTACAGAGAATAAAAATTGAAAACATTCGATAAGGCCAGCAAGATAGAATACGTATTTTCGGGTCCCACTACAGACCCATCCACAGTATCCATGCCTTTTATGGGTTAATAATTGATGATGGTCTACCTATATTGAATTCGAAACAAATAATCTATCGTAAACACAACTCAATTAGACTAACATCAACGAAATTTAAACAACTTTTATAATTTTTTTTTATAATTTTATAATTTTTTATAATTTTTATCCTCTGTTATTACTATTTTTGCTTTGAACTTTAATTCTTAAAGTATCGCAGCTGGTTCTATTCAACTCTGAATCACAGATTTATTGAACGACAACGAACCGTTAATGTGTAAAATAGTCATTGAATAAATATATGTCCTATTGACAATAAAAACATGCATAGCTTTTTAATCCAGCTTCAGCACAATGCTGGGAGAATACTATAGCGCTCATAGGAAAATAATATGCTAATATGTAAGACAATAATATGATCATATTGGGAGCATTTTGCAATCCCAGTGTGATAATTTATTGATCGTATTATGATAAAAGTGGGGTAAGAGTATGATTGTCACAACTATGTAATAATATGATTGTAGCAATCATAAACCCAAAAATATATGATGCTCCTTGAATATGGTCATCCCAACCATATTTTTTCTTTGCGTGCATCAAATATTAACCCATAAATGCATATGATACTGAAGATGGCTCTGTAGCGGGACCCGAAAATACATATTATATCCCGCTGGCCTTATCGAATTTTTTCTTCTCTATAGTTTACTTGTATGTTCTCAAATCAGACAAAAAACATTAATTTACCAATTAAAAGATCAACTATACATACCCTCATACATTTTATTTTATTTTAGTTTTTTTTATTTTATTTTATTAAATTGAATACATCTTGTTAGCGCTTTGAAAGTATTGTAAATAAGAACTTTGTCAGTGCTTAATATCTTTTTTTAATCAGTTGTATGTACACAGAGAGAATTCCTTGGACGAGTTTTAATGAAAATTTTTCACTAAACTAATGAAGTGTTCTTCACAATAGGAATGAAATATTTCTTAAACTCTATGAAAAACCTTCGTAGTTTTAATGAAACTTTTTCATTAGTCGTATTAAATTTTTAATAAATAATATGAAAATTTTCATTAATATTATGAAAAATTGCATTAATTTAATGAAAAGTTTCATTGGACGAATTCCCGTGACAATTCATAGATCTAATGCAAAAATTCATTGATATCATGCAGATAATTCTCTCAGTGTAGATCAAGAATTCCAGCTTTTTCTTACTTTGAAAAGCGTTCTATAACAGGGATTTGCCAGTGCTTTTATAAGTTTTACGGTTGTAGATTTTGTAAATCAAGCACTGGTAAAAATTTTTGTTGTGCAATTGACAGTGCTTTGCCAGTTCTTAAATTTGTTTACTACTGGCAATTTCTTGCTGATTACTTTTTAAGCTAAATCACCACCTATGTTATATTGCCTCAAGATTCACACAACTATTGCAAATGCGCTAATAGAGTTAATATTTTGGCATACAATGCAAAAATCTTGATATATCATTTTTTTGACAACACAAATTCCTTAAGAATAACAGCATAGAACTCCTTGAAAGGAACTATATAGAACAAAACAATTGCTTTATGACAGAAGCAACAATATAACCTTCCACTATAACATTAGAATCCCCATAATGTTATTCATTCATTGCCAATGATGATACCACAATGGGTAAACAATCAACTGTTGGTGGTCTTTAAGATCTAAGCACAAATAAATTGGCCAAGAAATAGATCTTTCTAATATTTTTTTGCAACCAAACGACATAATTATGAAATTGCCACACACACAGCTCTGTTAGATTTTTCTCATAATGTATGTTAGTAGCTATCCGTAGATGGTAATACAATTACATACACTACACTTGCTAAAAATTGAGATCCTGCTGTGATATATTTCATTTGAAATTTTTACTAAACTAATACAAATATCAAATTATTGACTTTTAAATGGAATCAAACAATAAATATTGTGTTCTTGTTTCATTTTTTTGCAAATGGGTACAAAAAATTTTATCATAATCAAAAAAAAAAAAAAAAATGGAAAACAATTGTATAAGGGTATATTTTTATAGCATAAAAAATATACACGCACACATACTCGTAGAATACTATTAATAAGGGAGCAAATAAGAAATCCTTAAAAAATATGGTACAAAAACCACCCTAATACACTCACAAAGTTTTACGTGTATATCAGCATACTTGGGAATTTTTTATTACCATTTAAATTTCCTTACCATTAGTTAAAAACCGATTTTGTATTTTTGGTTTATTTTTGACATTTTATTTTTTTCACGTGAATCTCGCGTGATCACTCGTGATAGTGAGTAAAATCTGAATTTACTCATGTGAACGTGAGTGAGTTGAGTAGAAGAAAAATGTTCGTGAGTACGTGACTGAAATTTTTTTCACGTGCCCATTTCGATTCTGATTCGGTTTATTTATTACGAAAATACTCTAAACGAAAGCAAAGTAACGAAAATTTGTTTTTGTTTCCCATATATTTTTCACGAAAGTAATTGTCAATTTCTTTCGTTTATACTATTTTCGCAAAACAGGCCCATAATTTTGTATGGGGAATTGAAACATTAAACAAGGGGAACGAAATGGAATGAAACGGGGATCAAATGGAATTGGCACACTAAACACAGGCTACGAAATAGAATGGAGCGTGCCCGGATTTCAGTGATATACATATATCGAATTGAACATACTTTCAAAAGCTTATGCCTGTCAATTGTAATGATTTTCTATAATTCACAAATTATTTATCATAGTGAAATGTCAATCCATTGATCAATGAAATAAAGTCATTATCAGCAATTCAAAACACGGTAATCATATGAAATATGAAATCATCAATTGGTGAGTCTACTTAATTACATAGTCCCATGTATGTGTAGCAGTTAACATTGCATCATATTACTTAAGGACTTCCAATAGTAGCAGCACTACAAAAATTTTATACATGTGTCAAGTCCTTTTTAATTGGGAAATTTATTGGCCAGAAAATAAAAAAAGAACAAAATATCGTCTACTTCTTGTGCTTTTGTTTTTTTTTAGACATAAATTCTATGCCAGACATAGTGGCTGCTTAGTGGTGGTGGTATAAAAAAGGGCCATCGTATACTATTTTTACTTTAGTAAGAACTTAGGCATAACCTGTGGGTTGTTAGGAATATCCTTTTTCTGCTATAAAAGTATGAATAGAATAAACATGTTTTGTTTTTGGTATGTTTCTTAATAATTGTTAACAAATGAATTGAATTAAACATGAATGTAATAATAGTGTAATTCTTGATAACAAGAGATTATAGTTTTAGTTTCGTTTAATTTTTTAAGAATGGAAACAAATCAACTCGTGTTATTGTAGAGGATAGTTGGACAGACAAAGGATAACTACAAAACCACTTGTGTGGCATTATAAAGGTAATAAAATGTAGAAGATCCTTTACAATCAATTTTGAATCACTTGTAAATTTTACAAAAAATCGATAGTTGTCTTATATTCAAGTTAGAAACAAATCGATGGCACGAAAATTTGGAATCATTTAACAAATTTCAACAAACTTTTTTTTTCCCGGAAAGGTAAACTAAAAGAAAAAACTTCCCGATTGAAAAAAAAAATATATGAGGCTTTTTATGCACATAAATATGTATGTATACTTAAGTGTCAGACGCGCAGTCGGACCCTAGGTGAGAAATTTGATAAAAATATGTACTTTTTCAACTAAATTATGAGACGGAACAATCAAAACGGGTAAAAAAGCACCATTTTGAGAAAATAGAACTTAATTTTACATTTTTAGTTCCTTGAAAATGTTAAAGATTAAGGCCCGATTACTGAATGTCCAGTTAGCAGTTAACCCTCTTATGCCCAAGGCCGCCAAAAGGCGGTCTTCAGATTTTAAATGGTTTTTGACTAAATAACAATATTTTATTAAACAAATTGTACTATATCCATAGAAAACTTAACTATGTACTTTTTTTGCCTTCAAACTTTTTTTGTATAAGGAACGGTTTTCAAGCGAGAAGCATGTAAAGTGAAAATTAAAAAAAAAAATAACTTTTTAAAACAGAAAAAAATATTTGAAAAATAAAACTACATTTATGATCTGGCGTACATTACCGATAATAACAAAGCTAGTTTAGAGTCTCTAATTGTAAAATCAGCTAAAAATTTTTATCCACGACTCACAGGATAACGCCAGGATACGTTTTACAAATATCTCTCTAACTCAAAAACTAGCCAACAGATTTAGAGATAGTTAGAGGTAGTAGTGAGCACAAATAATTTCGCCAAAATTTGTTGATGTTTAGTGCGAAATTCGCCAAATTTCGTAATTTTCAAAAAGCGAAAATCGCCATAACTTTTGAAATAACAACAATTTTCGGTATGTAATTTTATTTTATTGATACCCTTTAGAAAAACATGTAAGTCCACACAATGTAATCGATTTCGTGTACTTCACATTGTGCGTACTTACGATATGGGATACTTGTGTATAACAATTGTATATGAAACTAAAAATATTTGAAATTTTTCAAAAATTCTGTCTAACTTACACGCCACTATACTTGTGTGTACTTACGAAGTATATTGGCTTGTGGGCCATTACAATGCGGCCATACCCTAGGTAAAGTAAGCCAGCTTGTGTAGAGTTTGTAAGCACTCGGGGATTCTAGTAAGTACACACAAGTACTTTCAAACCCTACACACAAGCTGGCTTACTTTACCCAGGGTATGGCCGCATTGTAATGGCCCATATCGTAAGTAAGCACAATGTGAAGTACATGAAATCGATTACATTGTGTGGACTTACACGTTTTTCTAAAGGGTAGTGTTGTTTACAGCAAAAACCGAAATTATTAGACTACTGGATTTCAAGATACGTCTTGTTTCTTTCAACGCCAAATATATGGTTTAAATATTATTGTAATCAGAAGAAAGAGCATTAGAGGGTTAACTGGGACTTTAACTGACACATTTGTTGTTGTTTCCCATATAAAATTTGAATTTAACTGTCGGCTAAACTTTAACTGGACATTCAGTAATCGAGCATAAAGCAGTTTGATTTTCTTAATACAAATTTAAAACAATAATCACTATTAAGAACAATTTTAGATAATTTTCGATGTAAATTTAAAAAAATTCATGAAATATATTTTTGCCTAAAAAAGTACAAATTAGTTAGAATTTTATCAAAATAAACATCATAAAGCGCCAAGTGGGCATCGCTGTTTTTAGGGGTTTCAAAAAATACACGATGCACCCTCAGAAAATAAACATGTTTTATGATGATTCTCAAAATATTTCGGCTCTAGCGATAAGCGCCCGTGAACCCTGCCGTTTGGACACACATAAAAATTTGCCGGTTAAATCTAGTGAAAATGACAGTTAAAATAAAGGTGGGCACGGATTTGTTACCGAGGGCCACATTGTGGTTTTTCATAAATTAGTATAAATCTTTAAGTAAAATGAAATAAAATGAAAGCAGAAGGAACTAATGCTTCTTTCTTTTTTTGTTTTGGTAAAACAAAAATGGTTTTCAAATCCATCTATCCCAAAACTGCTTCCACAATAACTTATTGCAAACTCTACTTTCTTAAAATTCTGTTTTGTTATTTTTAAATTACATAAGTGGAATTAAACATTTTTGGAACACTTTTCTTTATAGTTTTTGCATTAATCCGCGTTGTCGCAGAACCGGCCAATGAAAATTTTAAAACTTAACGAGTTATAAGAGACTGAATATAATTCCGACAACAAAAACCTGTATGTATAAAGTTCATAGCTTCCTGGATTCGAAATATTATCCTTGCGCATAGCAAAAAAAAAATCCGGCCCTTTTAGAGGGACACTATGCACTAATAGGTCAATTTAAACGATGATTACAAACTTAAAGATTTAGTCAGTAATTTGAGTGCTATTGATAAATTAAAACGCCGAATTTTTTCACACAAACCAATGCGGTGGAGTATTATAGTCAGCATTATAATTAATTTTTTTGGGAAAAAGTGATATTTTGTGTTTATTGTGATTGTGTCTTTGTTATAAAATTAAAAAATTGTTCATTTTTATAAATTAAATCGCAATTTGAGGCCTTTACATAGGAAGTCTGTAATGGCTACAGAACATTTTTTTGTTATTACTGGAAATTTACCTATTTGCGCCCTTCGGTATATTTTGTTAATTTTAGATAATTAAGCCTACTGATTTGTAGTGTAATGAAATTAGTCGAAAAAATTAGTAACTACAAAATTTTAATAAAATTGTTGTAAACTGTAACTTAAACATTATTTGGTAAAATTAGCAACATATTTTACTGAATATTATTGTAATATCACTCGAAGAAAAACCTCCGTCATATTTATAAAATGCTTCATAAATGTGACGAAAAAGAAGAATAAGAAGGGCCGCATTTGCCACCGTTGGTATATGCAGTGAAAAAGCGACAAAGGTAAATGCCTTTAAAATAACAGAAACATTTATTTTTAACCGTTGAATAATAACTAACAAATGCATTAAAAATAACTAACAATGTCGTAAAATTAACTGACAAAATTGTAGTAAAATTACTACAAACATTTTAAAACAACTGACAAAATGGGTAAAAACTACTGTTTTTTACAGTTAATTCTTTTTGTATTATAAAACAAACATTTTAATAAAAAAACTGAATTTTTTTCTTTCGATTACAAAAATATGTCTAATTACTTCAGCCTATTTAAAATTTGATGCAAAAATTCCAAACGGTTCTCCAGTCATTACGCTTTTATGCATTGGAGACACAATACAAGTTTCTGATTTTTATTTTCAAACTAGGAATATATCAGTAATTACAAATATAAAATAAACAAGAATTTTTAAAATTCAGAGAAATATAACGAAATTTTTTATTGAGGGAATTTTTAGTTGATCTTTTATTCTGGTAAATGAATGTTTTCTAGTTTAACTCTAGATCATAAAATAATATCACTTTCTTTTTAAATTATTTTTCAAATTAAAGAAAGATGATACAATTTTCACAAGTAAATTCCAAAGAATAAACATTTGAAAGAATTCGATAAAGCCAGCAAGACAGAATGCGTATTTTCGGCTTTAGCTACAAAGCCATCATCAGTGTCGTTTGCCTTGAATGGGTTACTAATTGATGATCGTCTACTTATGTGACAGTTGAAAGCAAATAGAATATGTTAACAACAAATCAACTTAGACTAACATCAACGAAATCTAATCCTTTGTTATTTAATTTGAAAAATAATTTAAACAGAAAGTGATATTAATTTTTTATTTTCTAAATAACTACCAAAAACAACTGTTTACTGCTAAATTACTGTTTTGGTCGTTATTTATTATAACTGCTTTAAACAACTGTTTCGAAGTTACAGTACTTTTCGTTGTTGTTTCCTTAAATAACTGTCATAAAAGTTGTTTTGAATTTTTCTATAGAAAACCAACTGTAATTACACCCAAAAAAAAAGTCAGTAAAGTCAGCAAAAAATGTTGCTGTTTCAGCAAATTTTCAGTCAGTAGCGTGCTGGCAAAAAAGTTGGTAATTTCAGCAAAAGGTTTTTAGCAAAAAATAGTAATTTTCAGCAAAAGTTTTGCTAACACTTAGTCGATTGCAAATGAAAAAATCCTTGCTAAAATCACTAAACTTTTTGCTGAATATTAGTAGACTGAAAAAAACTCAAAAAACTTGTAGCGAAATTTTACTTTAATTAATTTATTTGCTGAAAATTTAGGGTAGAGGGGGGATCCTTCGCCACTTTTTTTTTCAAAGCACTGTCATTTCTTAACCCCTAATAATTTTTCAAAAATACCTTTCAAATTGAAAATCTACATATCTTGGCTTTAATTTCTATGATTTTTATTCTAATTATTTGCATATTTTCTATTATTTTTTAATGATTTTCAAAGTAACTCAATTCGGCGTAACTGCCCCAAACCTGGGGTATATTCGCCAAAAGAGCTAGACATAATTTCAACAAAAAAATTTGTTAATACAGCAAAGTCAATCTTTTAATGACTGAAATAAATAATTAATAATAAGTTCTTTAAGATATGTGATTCTTTTTAATCAATAAATCTCCACTACATTAAAAAAAAATAATTTAAAACTATAATATAATGATTTGTCAAAATTTCAAAAAACTGAATAATTAATATAAATTTAAGAATGAACACGATTGTTCTAAATTACTATTAAACATATTTTAAACATATAGAAAAGTCTTATAGAGCATTTTAGGCAGGGATGCACCAACTTCTTGTAGCTCCAGGGGCCATATGGTAATTGTGCCCCAGAGACAGGCACTAACATAAAATTAATATATTTTCATACTTTTTCAGCATTTATTAAAATCAAATTATTATTTTTCGAAACCTTAGGGTCGTAGGTCTAACATAATGAAAAATTATTTTCTTATCACACGATTTGAGGAAGTTATTGCAAAATGTAGTTGCTTCATATTCTTTTTTTGGCACCCCAAAAAACACAAAAACACGTCTGTCTACGACCAAATGTGATATAAATTTATTAAAGTGGATGTCAAGGAAAGGTAATTGAAAAATGCACAAAATATATTTTTCCCAATTTTTTATCTCCATTAATAGCGGAGAAAAATGGGATTAGTGTATGTGCCCCACTGGCGAAGGATCCCCCCTCTACCCTAAATATAGAAATTGTGTAAAGTTGTTTTTCTTTTTTATCATTTCCGTTGTCTACACTACATCCAGACAAGCTGCGACATCTACATCTTGTCTTTCTGGTTGTCGTCCATGCTATAAATGTAGTTATCAGCACAATTTTTGTAGCAAAATAAATTAGTAAAACATTAGTTCAAAATTAGTTTAGTGCTAAAAAATATAACTAAAACTTTTGCTGAAAACGGAATTTCAGCAAAAAAAATTCTGAAAACTAGTACACTTGATATACAAGACGTTTTACTAATTTTTCTACTAACTTATTTTTTTGAGTGTACTATTAAATACAACAACTGATTACTACACAAACAACTGTCATGTAGTAACTGTCAAACTTTTTTGAGTGTATATAATGAAAGTCTTTGGTAAGTAGATTGCAAAAGTATAACAAATTGGATTTTTCCGTTACAGGTAGTTAGGAAAATACCTCAAAAAACATAAGTTTCCAAAACCCGCGACATATATTTTCTTTTATTTCGATTGCATATTCATAATCTTCATTAAAATAAAGATCAGATTTGAGAAATTTGTACATATAAGGAATAAACAAATTAGATTTTTACTTACATATTTTCAGAAAGTTTTGAAAATTTTAACTCTAAAATATGACATTTTTTGTATAATTAAAAAAAACCCCAACTACTTAAAAGTTACTTCATTTTTTTAAGTTTTTTTCATTAATCAATTATTTTCCAAATTGTTCAGTTTGGTAACTTTTAATTTTTGGCTGTGTACTTCAATGTACGTATGGATGTTCCAAATCTTGGGTATTTACACAAATTACACAGTACAACATGAAAAAAATTATGGTGTTCTGACAATGTATTCTGGTAGAGGAGACAAAAAAAAAAGAAATATACGTTTGTCGGCGTTTTGGAAAATCAAATCGGAATTTTATTTTAGGGGGGTTAAAAGTTCCCCCTTTTTCAAATATTTATTGTGAAACGGCATAGGAAACCATGTGAATTTTCCATTTCCTACGAGGAACATTTTTTTGGAACATTTTAACCCTCTAACTCTCAAATGAAAGGGACAAAACCACCCGTAAAGTGGAGAGTCAGAGGGTAAAAATGTTCCTCGTAGTGTTTTACATAAGTTTCCCCCTAAAATCCAGGTTTGTTGGGCACTTGAGCGCCATTTCTGAATAAGTACGAGATTAACCCTTAAACACATTTTAAGTTATGAGTGCCATTGAAGTTAAATTTTCAACTTTAATGTCTTCAGAAACTGAATTTCATGACAAATATTACTCTTCAATTAAAGGTACTTTTTTTGACCCCTTTTTAGAAAAGGACAAAAAACCTCCGTAAGTTGAAGAGGATTAAAATGTTCAGCAAAAATATTTGTCATGAAATTCTACTATAAGTTTCCGAAGACATTAACGTTGAAAATTTAACTTCCATGCCAGAAATAAGTCAAAACTTAAAATGTGTTTAAGGGTTAATCTCGTACTTATTCAGAAATGGCGCTCAAATGTCCAACAAACCTGGATTTTAGAGGGAAACCAAAGTTCGTAATTCTCTAAAAAGTTCGCAATCGTTGTACAGTGTTATAAGTAGGGCAACAAAAAAAAAGCTCTAAAAGCAATGTTTTAAGCTCTTAAAAAAAGCACGAAAAAACAGCAAAATAAAAAGTTAAAATGCAAAAATAAGCCCTAAAACTTCATTATTTCTTCAATAAAGCCCTCATAAAAATTAAATTTTTTATTTAATACAATGCTACATTCCTTGGAATCTAAGGAATCCGACAATGTTGTGACATTCTTTAATTTATTTTCATCGGAAAATACAGTAATTGCATTAAAGGAATTAAATGTGCCAAAATCCCAAAACTTATTTAACAAATTGTGAAAAATAATCTTTTGAAGGCATGGCCCTATCCGGATTTCATTCTTGCCTAAGGAAATCGTCATTGTCATATTTGTACTATTACAATTCAGGTTGGAAAAATAAAAATTTATTTTGACAAAAGAGATTTTTTAATTAAAAATTAATTTAAAAAAACATATTTTAAATAAAAAATTAATGGAGACTTAAATTAATGTTTCAAATATGCTGATTTTATGAAAAATAAGCAAAAATATGCTCTATTTTCGCATAAAAAAAGCTAAAATAAGCTTAATTTTTAAAGAAAATAGCCAAAATAAGCCAATATTTGCAAAATATGCAAAAACAAGCAAAATTAAATAAAATATGCAAAAAAAGCTCTAACAAATATAGTTTAAAATTCTTATAATTGTAAGATCAGAACTTGTATTTAATCTAAATTGTTCTATCTTTTCAAATAAAAGACATGCTCTGGCTTCTTTTTGGTTGGCCTAGTTATAAGTAAATATGTAAGACTGCATACTGCATGTATTTTAATCTTGCGGTTTCATTACAGCCCATACTTCAGTAAAAACAAAAGTGGGTATGTCCAAAAAACCGCTAAACGATGTTATTATCTGTCTAAATACAATTTTAAACAAAGTATATATTCTTTAATCTAACTAAGAAAGAGATAAAAATTTCCAGATTTGTAATTCTTTTACTTTTTTTCTTGTGGTCTGTCTGTTTTTTCCTGTATATCCCAAATATCTTTATCTGCATTTAACCTTTCGTACATGTTTGTATTTTTCAATATTAATCCTGACGCCAGTCAGTCATATTTTTCCAGATATGAATGGGTTTTTTACTGAACAAAAGAAGAGGACACATCAAAATACGCAACAGCATGCAATACTTAAATAGTTGCGTTATATAAATACTTAAGGTAAGTATTGCATGTAAGTGTTAAGTCTTTGTAGGTGTATTGCATCCTATATATGTACAGTAAAACTCGGTTAAGACGAATTCTCGGTTAAGACGATTTCTCGGCTAATACGAACCAATTTGAAAGCCCAGACGATTTGGCATAATTTTTCATATAAAAACATCTGCTAATACGAACTCGCTTAAGACGAACTCTCGGTTTAACCAAACTGTTTGTGATAGTCCCACACCTTAAATTTCATAATATTCTCCATGTTTAATACGATCTTCTAAAAAACTGGGAATATTCGTTATAAATATTTTTGAATTTGACAAATCCTAAATTTTTCACACAGTTATTTTACTTAGAAATCCATTAAAAATAATTTATTATGGAAAATCCAATGAAAGTCTTAAAAATTTGTTATTCAAATTTTCAGTTGTATTAAAAATCTAAATTATTTTGTGAATAAAAAAATGTGTTAGACAAACTTCACCTTGGTTAATACGAACTTCGCTTAAGACGAACTAATTTCTTTGCTCCCCCGGAGTTCGTCTTAACCGAGTTTTACTGTAGTACAGTTTGGTTTTGCATTTATTCTGGGTGTATTTCTAGAGCTCAATTATCTTAACTATCCTTTACATATGTTTAAATATCGATGGGTTGGTTTTTAGAACACAATAAGTAAAATGATATAATCTTAATACCTTATGAAAACAATAATATACGAGTAGTTATTGTTGGTAATACTCGTAATATGTTATTAGCGCTACAAAATTATCAAATTAATCAACAAATGTTATTTTGGTTTGGAAGGACAATTTTTCAGAAATGTGTTAAAAGAATTAGGTTTTTTTTGATACGCGTGTTGTTCTGTAAAATCAAATTAAATTTTTTTTTTAATCCTTAAAACACTACATCAATGTGTTAAAGATAAACAAAAATATTCAAAATATTATATAAAAACCTTAAACTAAACCTAAGCTAAGTTAGTAGAAAAATTAGTAAAACGTCTTGTATATAAAGTATACTATTATTTTTCAGCAATTTTTATACCCTACACCACTACGTGGTCAGGGTATAATAAGTTTGTGCTGATGTTTGTAACACCAAAAAATATTGGTCCTAGACCCATCTTATAGTATACCGATCGGCTCAGAATTTTTTTTATTTCGATTTAACGATGTCCGTTTGTCCGTCCGTCCGTCCGTCTGTCTGTCTGTCGGTCTGTCCATGCATTCTTGTGCGCACTCTACAGGTCGCAAATATTAATATATTTTGATGAAACTTGGTACACCGACTAATGTCGGCCCAAGGACGAAGCCTATTGATTTTGGTTAACACCGGTCCATGTTTAGACCTAGTGCCCATATAAGGGTAAAAACAAAATTATATTGTTTATACGCTGCAGGTCGCAAATATTAGGATATTTTGATGAAATTTGGTACACAGACCTATGTCAGCCTAGGGACGAAGCCTATTGATTTTGGTTAACACAGGTCCATGTTTAGACCTAGTGCCTATATAAGGGTCCCCCCAAAATTCGCTTGGTTACAAACTGCAGGTCGCAAATATTAAGATATTTTAATGAAATTTGGTTCGCTGACTCTCATTATATAAAAAAAAAAAAAAAATTTTGACACAAGTCCCATTTTAACCCATTCGAATTTCGGACCCAAACATTAGTTGGCTTTTAACCAGACTGGTGTAGGGTATTGTATAGTCGGCATGCCCGACTTTAACCTTTTTACTCGTTTTTCCTGAAATTGTGTTTTCATCAAAAGTTTAAGTTTTATTTTTTACGGTGGGTCTCATACTGCAGGTTTAAACTTAGGTTAATAGTTAACCCAAAAACTTGTTGTTGTTTTGTGTACATTTTTTTGACATTTTATTTTGTTTTTAGTTAAGTTAAAGTTAAACCTACAATATGAGACCCACCGTTAGGCGCTAAAATAATTTTTAACTAATGTTTTACTAATTTATTTTGCTATCAAAATTGTACTGATAAACACATTTATAGCGTGGACAACAACCAGATAGGCAAGATGTAGATATCGGAAACTTGCTTGCATCCTACTGAACCAAAGCACATTCCGAGCGTTGAAGGTTATCACGAAAATACTCTCGTCCTTTTTGTCACTTCACATACGGATAAGTATAAACTGATATAATTCCGGAATTTGAATCATTGTACCATTTCCCCATTTTTCATTCTGTGAACTTGACGGGGTTTAAACATCGTCTAAGAACTGTTCGGTTTTTAAATACAAAAAGCAACTTTGGGCTGAGCTTAAGATTTTTTACAGCATTTTAACTGGAAACTATTTTTCCTCAAAGGCAATGTTGATGCTGATGCGAAAATATTTGAAAATTTTATTATATTTATTTCTATTTTAACTGCTGCGCAAACCGCTATGTAGGTGGGAACTGTGTATTCAAAGTGTATTCCAAAGAAGGCCTGCTATATGGTTCACTCCAGGATATACTTTTAAATATTCTGATTTTTTGATTTGATTTTTTTTTTTTAGCAGAGTTGTAGTTTTGTGATAAATATTTTAGCGGATTCACATTTTTGTGGTAAATATTTTAGCGAAATCACATTTTTATATACTTTGTCTGTCCAAAATGCAACTCTGAAAATATCGAGTAGTAGTTTTGAGTATCAAGTACCCAAAAAAAAGAGACAAATACTCGATACTCGATACCCACTACTCATATTTTTACCAGCACTAAGAGAAATTGACATGTGTTTCGAACAACTTTGAAACTCCTTTTTATCTCATAAATATCAAATTGGGCCAATATGTTAGTACCGAAAGTTTCTTAACTCTTATTCAAAGTTCATTGAAATCTGAGGGAACCCCCAAACCAACTCTGTTAGACATGAAAGTTCTTCGTACCATAGATTACATAGATCTCTTACTCTTTTACATTCTCTGTCAGTGCACGTATCTCATGAGAATGTGTCCGACATACGTCCTGTACGTATACAAAAAATATTTCAATGTGTGTGTAAAAATTTGTTTGTTGACAAAAGAAGAAGAAGAGTAAGATATCTATGTAATCTATGCTTCGTACAGTGCGGGAGTCTTCCCTTGATGCTGGAAGATTGCCAATGTTCTACCAATCCCTACCTCCTAATCGCAATCTGCTTAGCGCTCTCAAAGTTGATGTAAAGTATGGTTAATTACCATTTTCTTAATTATCTAGAGTCCAATTCGATTTTCAGCGAACGACAGTATGACTTTCGTAGAAATCGTTCTACGGGATACCTGTCAGTGTTCCTTTCGGAGCGTTGGAGTCAGTCTATTCAGAAGTTTGGTGAAAGTAAAGTGATTGCTCTATATATTTCCAAGGCGTTGATCGTATGTGGCTCAACGCACTGGTATCGAAGCTTAGAGATTAATCACAACTGTGTCGATTGTCGACCGACGACAGCAAAAGTCGTCGCGAATAATTTAAATTCAGCGACAATCGACCGTCGACATTTGTTGACGTTTAGAAAAAAATTAAAGCAAAACAAAAAATATGTTTGTATTTTTTTCGCCACAATTCTTCACCAATTCAATTGGTTTTCCATTAATTCTTGTTGTTTTACATTTTTTTCTATTTAATTTTGTTTTTTTGTGGTAAATTATGCATTTTTATTTTCAATTATATTTCTTCTGTCTAAAAAATAATTTTTTTGTAAACAAAGTACGAATTTTTGCAACTCTAATACGAATTTCTGCAACTCTGTTCCCTTAATTAGTTAAAAATATGGCAACTATTTGACAAATATTTTGAGTGTGTATTAGTGTGTCGTCACGAAAATAGAATATATTCTATTACGACGACAAATCGCCGGACGACATGGCGAAATTTTGCTTCCCATACAAAATATATGAAAAAGCACATGTCGTTGTCGTTATCGACCCAGTTCTGATTAATGTCTTATTCCTTTTGGTGAAGGTTATGACGTCTCTCGATTTATTTCGCGCTTTCTCAGATATTTTTATAGATCGAATCTCATCTACAATAGCTTGCGGAATACCACAAGCGAAGAGTATATACTTCACACAGAAACTCTGCCAGTCACGGTTCCCTTGAGAATTAACCAACTCATATCGAACTCGGTCAAAGAGAAAAATATATAGGAAAACGAGACCAAATAAATAGAGTGATAGTTCAGAGAGGCAGGATGGATACAAACCTATTCCCGCAAGGTTTGGTTCTTTCTCCCTCTCTTTTTCTCATCTTTATTAATGATCTTCTTGATCAAACTTGCAATCGTATCTACTCTTTCCCCAGCTTAATATTGGTTTGATCCACTGACCATTCTTGAAAAAAATTGAGTTAGGAATGTATTATACGCAGCAAAAAAAAATTGGAAGTCGTGCCGAACAAACCATTTTTTTCATTATTTTCAAAGCATCCGTTAGTGCACTTTTAGTGCATTTTTGAAGTGATTGTAAACAACTTCAAAAAATCTCTTCTTTCATTCCTTCCAAAGTATCTATTAGTATATTGTTGCAGCTTTTTTAGATGTAATTCTGAATAACATCCAAAATATCTCTTTAATTATTGCTTCTAAACTATTATTGGTCCAAAAGTAATTCTAAGAAGTGATTTGGATACAGTTTATTACCAAACAGGTGATCGCGGGTTTGAATCCTGGTGGAGCCAATATTTTTTATAATGTTTTTTTAAATGAATGCTTTTTGTTTGATTTGACAAGTAAACTACAGAGAAGAAAAAATTGAAAAAAATTCGATAAGGCCAGCAGTATAGAATACGTATTTTCGGTTACCGCTACAGACCCATCCTCAGTATCCTATGCCTTTATGGGTTAATATTTGATGATGATCTATTTATATTGAATTTAAGGAAATAAGTATGTAAATTAGACCGGCTCACGAAAAAAAGTAAAAAAGTGCCCCCCTCAAAATAAACCTTGGTTTGTTTTATGATGATTCCCAAAATAGTTCGGGTCTAGCAATAAGATCTCACGAGCTGGACCATTTTTAAAAAAGGTCTTTTTTTAGTTTTTGTAAGAAATTTGCATCTTAGCTGAAGACAACATACTCAATATGGATATCATATGAAAGGTTTTTTAGAGGCAGGTCCAGCGGTATATATAACATGTTCAAGAATATCCTGACATGTCCAATTTTCAAGGATATTCTATAAAAAACAAATTTTTGACTCTTTTGTACGGAGATTTTTGTGATTGAAATGTCAAACTTACATATCATAATCTATAGTCAATTTAAGTGAACACGTGTTTCAGATTTTTTTGAAGTTCGCGATTTTCCGCGTTTTATCAAAAATTCAATGTGGTGGAAACAATATGTTCTAAAAGGGCAATATGGATACCAAAACTTTTCTTTTGACAAATAAATCAACCAATCAATAAAGTTGGTCCAGAACTAGGTATTGAAAAAAGAAATGTTCCACAAAAAGTGAGTATAGGAGTTGAAACACTATACATTTTTAAAAAAATTTGTAGACGAATTTAAAAGTTATGACAATTTAAAGATTTTTGTTTAAAAAAATTAGGTGCCATTGGAAAACTCTTGAAAAAACAACTGCAAAAATAAATATTTTACAAAAAATACAAAAAATAAAATACGTTAGTTTCCCTTGCAAAAAAAATAAATCTTAAAAAAATCGCACGACAAAATCAAAAGTTATGGCAATTTTAAGTTTTTTATTTAAACAAATTTGGTACTCCTGGAGAAATCGAAAAATGACAAATGGAAAAAAATAATATTGCACTAAAAGTAGGCATATGGCTTAAAAGCAAGCTATTTTCAATTAAATAAACACAATTAAAAATTTTTGTTAGGCTGAAAATATGCTTTAGTGATGAAAACTGCATGACAGTGTCTTCCTAATCTCAAATTAAACTAAATACTAAATCCCCCATCAGGCGCGGATCCAGGATTCGCTCAAGGGGGGGCTAAACATGTTTTATATCATATCTATAGATATTTTATGCACTAGAAGTAGAACTTTTAATACATGTTTTAGCATAGATTTGCCAAGTTGTTTCAAAAAGTTACAAAAAAGTGTTCGGGAAAATCTGTTTAAACTAGGGCTTTCTTTTCCCGGACTTTTTCATTTCCCGGGACAGCGGGATTTCTTTATAAATTTCCCGGGATCCCGGGAATTCCCGCTCGTTAGATAATAAATAAATCCGACATATGTTGTACTTGAAAAACTCGATTTCTATTAAAACACCGTCCGACAAAGTTCATATTTTTGTTGTACCCATGATAAAATCTACTTAATATATTCTAAAAGCAGGGCTTAATATAAAATATGCATGACTTCCACTTTTTCTAGATCAATTCGTTTAAGAGTTTAAATCGCGAACTACTATTTAGGTAATGTATTTATATGGAAGGCCGTCTTAATTTTAAAATGAAATATATTAACTAAATATTAAATCGACATTAGAATATTATTAAATAATATTTTATTTTATTTAATTTAACACACTAGATATAGTGAAAAATATAATTTAATATGTATGCCTAATTGTTTACTATCAACATGGATTCATGTTGTACTTAGATTAAAAAATAATTAGGATATGCATTTAAAATTAACGGATCGTTAGTCTTAGGAAAATGTATTAATATTTGATCTAAAATTGAACGAAAAACATTCACTAAATAGTTTTTTAACTTTAATTGGTATTTTTGAATAGAAATTTTTTATGCCGCAACTATTTAAAAAGGAATTATTTAATTTGCATAGTTGCATTTTAAATTAAGATATAAAGCAATCAAAAATAATTTGAAAAAGCATCTGTATAATATTTAAAAAATACAACTGAAATAAAGGAGTTGCAGTTGAAATTTAAATAAAATTATTTAAAGTGAAAAACCTCAAAATACTATATTGAAAATACACTCATAGAAATAAATCCGTAAAAATAGCAGAAAAAGTTACTAAAAATTAGTTAAAAATGATGCTGCAGAAAAAACTGCTAAAATTAGCAGATTGTTTTACTAAATACTAGTAAAATGAGAACAGCAAAATTAAAACTGCTAAATTTACAGAATTTTAGTTATATTTAGGCTAACTTTTAGTTAATTGAAAATAGCAAATTGTACTGTAAAATCTGCAGAAAAATTTGCTAAATATTTGTAGACTAAAAATAGCAAAAATAAACTGTTAAATCTACAAAATTTTTGCTATTTTTAAGCTAAATTTAGTTGAATGCAAATAGCAGTCTATTCTGCTAAAATCAGCAGAAATATTTGCTAAAAAATTGTAAACTGCTGTTTTCAAAAGGCTCGATTTTTATTTGCATTTAAAAAAAAAATCGAAAAAAAACTTCAAAAATTTTAAATTTTTTGGTGATTTTTTAGGCTACTAATTATTTAGCAAAATTTTTTGCTGATTTTAGCAGGTTAATTTGCTAATCTCCATTTACAAAAATTTAGCTCATATATAACTAAAATTCTGTATATTTAACAGTTTTAGTTTTGCTGTTCCTATATTACTAATATATAGCAAAAATAATCTGCTAATTTAGCAGTTTTTTTCTGCAGCATCATTTTTAACTAATTTTTAGTAGTTTTTACTAAATTTTTTACGGACTTTTTTCTATTAGTGTACGAAAATATTACTAATTTTTTAAAGCCTAGTTTTTTTGGAGGTATTTGGAACTGAGATAAGGATGTTGAAGGGTTGTATATTGCTATATTTGAACAAAGGTCACCATTTGAAATAAAACAAAAATTTTCTGAAGTTCGAGTATTTGTTTTCGGTTTAACTTAATCAAATTCAACTGACATCCAAAAACAATTTGGCCTACATAAATTTTTTTTATACTAATTCAGTTTATTAAATTTTAAATCTCATTTTTTAATTACAAATATTTCTTATTTAACTTAATTTCAAATCAAAGCTTGAAATTTAAATTTATTTAGCTTACAAAATTACAGTATATAATAGCTAAAACTTCTGTAAAAGAATAAAAAAAATCCCGGGAAATCCCTCACAAAATTTCCGGGATTGCGGGATTGAAAAAAGGGCGGGATTCCCGGGAATTCCATAAACCCTAGTATAAACTCATTTCGACATTTTTTGAATGTTCAGTTAGTTTTTTGTCAGTAAAAATCTGATTTATTGGTTTGGTCCTCTATCTTCGTTAACGATTTTATCAATATAGCTTCTAACTTAACCCTTAAATGCATGATCTCTTCGATTTTTACCATTTTTTTATATATGATTTCTAAAGGCGTGTACAATTGAAGAAAAATACAAAAAAAACTTATTTAAAAAAAGTTGATTTTTATTGAAAAATATGGTTTTTTTCAAAATAGCTAAATTGTGATTATTTTAACGTTTATGAAAAAAAGAAAAAAAAAACAAAAATTCTATGAACTATAATTTATACATTTATTGTCGCCAAAATGAATTTTATTGCGAGAATACCACTTTAAATATTTAAACAAATATTTTTGAATATTACACTTTTTGTAAAAAAAACGCGTGTTTTAGATTTTTCACAAATATACAGAGCAAACCCAAGATTTTTACTCTAACTGTTTAAATATTTTGCGCTAAACTATAGGAATACTATGTACAGAAGGGGCCCCGGATGCCCAAAATGCAGTTTTGTGCATCAAGTGGGTTTTTTTATTAAAAAACCGGTATGTTGCCAAATGGCTACACCATGCATTTAAGGTTTAAGACAACTGTCGGTTGAATCAAAATATTCTGTAATTTTGTTTTGAAAATGTAAGATTTAACCAAAAAATTATTAACATAAACTTAGAAAAAAACTTGAGTTTAATTTGAGATTAGGAAGACACTGTCATGCAGTTTTCATCACTAAAGCATATTTTCGGTCTAACAAAAATTTTTAATTGTGTTTAATTAATTGAAAATAACTTGTTTTTCAGTTGTCATTTTCCGATTCCTCCAGGGGTAGCAAATGTACCAAATTTGTTTAAATAAAAAACTTAAAATTGCCATAACTTTTGATTTCGTCGTGCGATTTTTTTAAGAATAACTTTTTTTGGAAGGGAAACTAACGTACTTTATTTTATATTTCGTATTTTTTGTAAAATATTTATTTTAGCAGTTTTTTTTTCAAGAGTATCCCAATGGCACCCAATTTTCTTAAACAAAAATCTTTAAATGGTCATAACTTTTAAATTTGTCTACAGATTTTTTTAAAAATGCTTTTTTTTAATAGTAAATATAGTGTTTTTAACCAAACACCTAGTTCTGGCCCAACTGTGAGGCGGGTGTCGGATTTAATCAATGACACTATCTTATCTGGCTTTATTCACTTCCGATTTGTGTTCCGTATAGGTTAAATAATCATTTTTGATTCTAAAATAACTTCTATTTCAGACCATAAAGGTCTATTAACAATAGTGGATTACCCTGCGCTACAAAATATATTTTGTTTCTTTATTCTTTGCCCTTACATACATATATTTTGTATCATTCTATCGAGTACTTCAGCACTGTGAATAGATCTGAAAACATCACGTAATAAAAATACATAATTGTAAATTTCCAAATCTGTAGGAAATTATTTGATTAAATTCTTAAAATGATGAATATTAAAAAATTAATCATCTTATTGAATTAATCAAACACTTGCTTCACTGTATCAATAAGAAATTTGTTACACTTGAAATATTTCCAGAGTTGAACTGCTTCAGTAGGCAGGCAGGTGACATTTCTAAGAATCCCAAGAAAAATTGAACAAAGTGTTGACAAATGTGACATATAAATCAAAAAAATTAAACTATTAAAGGGACAATTTAAAAAAAAAAATTAGATTAGATAATATAAATTAATAAGGGTTATTAATAATACAATTATTTGACAATATGTACAATAATCAGGTTACAATTAAAAGGACTTTTGTCGATACTAAAAATCTAGGGTATATCTGTTGTTGTTGTTGTTGTTGAATGTATATATGGATGATCTACGCTCTATACATCAAGTGATGTCCCGTTGCGATAAATCAATAGAACTAATCGAAGTTAAGAGAAAAAAAAAGAATAAAAATGTTAGTTTACTACTAAAAAGACGTCACTTTGTCTGGAAATATTCTCACACTATGAATGCAGCATTACTAACAATATTACAACAATAATTTTACATTAAATTCACCTCACCTAACAGGTAGGTGATACTCTACACGCCCCTATCAACTAAGTGAATCCCTTTGTTGAACAAAAGGGAGAGTTTCTGAATTGAATAGAAAATAAGAACAAGAAGTAGAAAAATATGAGTAAAAACCTTAACAGACAATGTGGCAACAACAAGTTGTTGCAGCAGCATCAGTTGATACATTTGTTAGACAATTTAGTACAAAGTGTAATGCAGCCTTAGAGTCAATTGTTTTCAAAAACTTGGTTCATTCTTTTTTTTTCCAGTATTGACCAATTTATTATTATCGGCTTTTGTTTATCCATAGCAAGGTGGTACAATTGTTACTCATAGGCTGCGTATTGTTTGCTTTAGTTTGGCAAATACTCCTTTTAAATCAATGACATTTGGGACAATTTTTGAATAATTGTCTAAGAACGTGTATGGGGAGTATCTTCAGACATAATGTCTACCAAAAGTGTGAGAAAATCTGGATTAAAATAAATAAAGAAAAAAAATGTGGTTTTAATTTGTTTCAGAAAAGAAAAAAGGATTTTTTTGAAATCAAATTTATTTATTCCATTTACTACTTTAAACCTACTACTTAAAAAAAAAGACGCTGCTTTTATGCACTTAAAAATTTAAAATATACAGCACGAAATGCAAAATTAATGCAATACTTAAATTTTATAGGAATTCCAAAAATATACAGTTTTTACAGAACTGATCAGTACTCGCTAAATTTTACTCTGCAATTTGATAGAAGGTCGATATCGCTTATTTTTCATTAAAAGCCACGCCTACTTAAAACAAGTGACAAATTAAAAAAACAGACATTACATTAAAATTCTGCACAATTTTCTGAACTCTCTCCTTGTATTTTGGGGCGAATTTATCCAATATTTTGATCTTTAAAAATAAAGGCAACGAGAATAAAATTAGAAAAAAACTTTAATGTCCCTATTATATTGCACATGACTGTATATGTAACCACATATTTTTAGATTTTTTGTATGTTGGAGAGTAAGCTGACTTGTGCACAGCAAGTTAATTATGTTTTTATCTATCAAATATTACATCCCAGTGTAGAAAATCATTACCAGATATGTGGTTATGTAACTACATACCTGGTAATGGTAACTACCTACTTTTATTATTACATTTCTTATTACCTTTGTATGGCGATGTCGCGAAAAATAATGAGTTAAACACCAGCATACGAAAAATCAAAAAATATGTCGTTACCTATGTGCTTTCCAGTATTGACTTAAATAATGATTCTAAAAATAGATTTTCAAAAAAATAAGTTTTGTAAAAAAAATATTTTTTTATGTAAATTTTTTTTAATAAAATTTTCTCGTGTGGCAATTGAACCGCAGGGACTCCAGATTGCCAGTCTATAGCTGTACCATCTGAGGTATCTCGACATGTAATATTTGATAGATCAAAACATAATTGACTTGCTGCGCACAAGTCTTCTTACTCGTCAACATACAAAAATTCAAAAAATATGTGGTTACATATTAGGGTATTCAAATTACTCGTGTTTTGTTTTGTTCGAGTAACCGAGTAACTCGATTTTGAGGTTTTGAAATTACTCGATTAATCGTGTAAGGTTTAAAATTACTCGAGTAACAGTTTTATTTCATTATTTTTTCGCAAAAATTATCCACTTTATTTAGGTTTTATAGTTTATTAGTAACAAAACACAACAAATTAATAATTAAAATGAATCCATAAGTAGAAGTTTAAAAAATTCTTTATATCATTTATTTAAGTTAACTTTGAAATCTAAGAGAGGTCTGTTAAATACTCGTTTAAAAATAATTTGTAGCGCAGTATTCTAAAAAGCTAAAAAATTTTGGATGGCTTAATTTAAAATGAACCCAACTAGATTTTTTAGAATCTAAAAACTGTAAATATGTGTGAATGAAATTTTTTAGTGATAAAAAATGCATTCAAATAAATTTTAGATTCAAAGTTATTTAGATTCTATTAAGTTTTTTTTATACCCCTTTGAAAAAATAAGAAATAGAATTATGGGATTTTTGTATGTAGCAAAACCTTCTATTACCCGGTAATGCCTTTGGTAAGAAGAAATAAGGGTTAGTAACCTCTTATTTTTCTATTGCCAAAGCTATTATTTTAAGAAAGGCATGTCCATCCTTACCTAGTAATATGTTATTCCGAGCTTACATGTTACGCTTACCTATTACCTCTAGGTTACAAATAACCTTAAAATAATACGTTTGTTTTCTTAAAATTTCAATTTGTTTTATATTGAGTATTAAATGAAAAATTACATATTTGTAACAAAACATTTTGTAAAATTTTTTTTATAAGTTTTAGTTATAAAAATAAGCATTTTGTAATGAAGCGGTAAGCTCTTAGTTTCCTATTACTAGACCTATTATTTTAACAAGGGCATGTCCATCGATGTAACTCCTTACCTAGTAACATGTTATTCTGAACTTACAGGAAAGGAGTATATAAAAACATTTTGTTTAAATTTTCATTTTTTAAACCGAATATCAATTTTAAATTCACAGGCTTTTAACAAAAAATAGAATTTCTAAAATTTTCTAGAAAAACGAATTATTTATACCAATAAAACATTCAAACGTAAGAATTTGGTATTACAAGTAATGCAAGGGTAAGGGTTTGATATATTACCAGGTAATATACACAGTAATACCCACATATTACCAAGGTTTTGCTGGGTAGTAAGCCTTGGATGTTTTTACTTACTTAAAGTTAAAGAGATCTCCTAAAAATATACAGTTCAGGTGTTTTGCTTTTTAAAAGACTTTCCAAAATTCTATTTTGCTTACACCTTCAAATATAGTAAAATGCAGACCTTCAAAAATATAAATCCTTAATTAGATTTTTAACTCTGATTAAATTTAGAACGAATCCATAAGCATTTAAATTCCATCACTATTTTATTCAAAGAATCAATTTGAGTTTTGTTGTTTCTTTCCATATAATCAAACGAACTGATTAAATTTTAACAAATTAATTTAACCAATAATGGTTGCCTTCAATATCGAATAAAATCATAAAACAAATAAATTCTTTAAAAATTGAATCAATATAAATTTATACAAATCGTGTCTCACTTTATTCAATTTCAAATCGTTGTTTTGCAGTGGTTATGATTTAGAAAATTACACTGCATGACACTTAAAAAATTAATGGAGATCTGACCATCAGTTCTATGTATTTCGGACATGCTGATTACAATGGCGTACTTTATTTTTCGATCAATGGTCGCGGTTGTCCATTCAGGTGGCGATTGTCCATTCAGTTTTTTATATAGAAAATTTTTCAAATTCAATTAATATGAATTTATTTGTGTTAAAATGTAAGCACAGGATAATCGTGATATTTAAACCACTACTTAGCGTTTTATATAGGTTTTTATGGTTTTTTGTTATTTCAGCGCCTTTAGTTGCCGAATGTACAATCGACCTCAATAAATGTAATGCCTTATTAAGGAAGCAATTAAAAGGAAAATATTTCAATAAAAAAAATGTATTCATCTATAGCGGCCTATACATTAAAATCGCGACTTTTCAAAAATTTTATATGGCGGCATAGCTTTCCAAGAAGTCCCCAAAGTCCAACTTTTAGTATACTTAATATGGGGTCACTTCTAAAAACTGTTCTTGTAAAATTTCAAGCAAAAAAGTTGGACTTTGGGGACATCTTGGAAAGCTATGCTGCCATACAAAATTTTTGAAAAATCGCGATTTTAACGTATATGCTGCTATAGATGAATACATTTTTTTGTTGAAATATTTTCCTTTTAATTGCTTCTTTACTAAGATATATCATTTATTAAGGCCGATTGGCTAAAACCTTAAAAAACCGTAAAAATCCATCTAAAACGAGAACCGTGGTTTTAATATCAAGTTTTAAGCATCAAATTTTAAGCTTAAATCTGAATACAGGTCCTGTGCCTACATTTTACCACAAAAAATTTATTTTGATTGCATTTCAAAATTTTTGTATATAAAAAACTAAATTGAAAACCGCCAAGCTTTAAAGACATTTAACGAAAAATCTGTACCATTGATCGAAAAATAAGTACGCCATTGTAATCACCATGTCCGAGATATATATGTAAGAATTGATGGTCAGAGCTCTATTAATTTTTAAAAGTCAAGTTACTCGATTAATCGAACAAAATTGCTCGACTAATTCGTTACTCGAAACTGGCCATTTGAATTTACTCGAACAAGTTTTTGAAAGGAGTTCATCGATTAATCGATTGAATATCCTATTACATATATCATTACCAGTGTTGAAAAAATATTGAGTCTAAAAATAGATTTCAAAAAAATTTACAAAAAAATCTAGAACATTTCTTTATTTTTGCAATAATGATAAAAATAAGTCATTATTGGTAATACATTATTTTTTATTTTGAAATAATGAAATAAGTAAGTATTTATTAGTAACTCATTATTATATCTTTTAAAATAATGCAGAAAGTAAGTCGGTGTGAATTAGAGATGAGAGATCCGGTGATTTTTGAATAACGCTGCTACCAGTGATCGTGATTTTCAAATCACTGTTCTTTTAAACAGTGACCGTGATCACGGGTTTGTAATAGAGATGGGCGATCCGGCGATTTTTCAGTAACATTGTTCTCAGTGAATGTGATTTGCAAATCGCTTTTCTTTTAAACTGTGATCGTGATCACGGGTTTTCTATGGAAAAGACTGCGATTTTCTGATAAATAAACGAAATAATATTTATGGCGAGTTTTTAAAATGTCAGTTAAACTTGGTTTAGTTAAACCGAAAACGAATTTTGTCAGCCATTTCAAAGTTTATTTACAAAAATTTGCCGGAAAAACTTTTTCTCGAGTATAATTTATTTCTTTATTGAAATAAAACAAAATAAACCACATTTTAAAAGCAGTATTCAAGTTACAAACTGCGTTAAACTAAGTTTAAAGATAATCCACTTCCTAAAAACTGGGCCTTAAAAGAAGAATAGTTGCGACCGGTAACAAAGACATGATAGAAGGAGACATTTTATTCAGAAGAGTGTGAAAGCAAGTCACTGTTATTGAAACAAAATATGTATTACTGTGCACAATGAAGTTTGCAAGAAAGAATAGTACAAAAATATTAAAAGAACGACATTCCGAGTAACTTGAAATATTTGATCACTGCCGTTACCAGTGATTTATCAATAACTGTGATTAAATCCAAGAAATAATGATATGTCATTACCGTTTCTACACTGGGATGTCGTGATAGCTAAGATGGTACAGCTATAGACTGACAGTCTGGAGTCCCAGGTTCCTCCACCAACGTAGGCGTCCGCTAAGATTGCATTTTTGGAAATTCCTACCGGGAGGTTTAAAAGTGACGGCCTGGCCAAACTGCTAGAACTAGGAAGCTGAAATTCTATATGTAGTTCCTCCTCTCATGCAGACGTACCCTAAGACGGCATTTTGGAAACTCCTACCGGGATGTGATTGCCTGCCCGAACCCCTCTGGGTTGAATTCTGAAATTTATAAAATGTGTTACTTGGAGTATGGGCAAACTTATCGACAAGGTACTTTTTGGAACTTTGGACAGGGACGTGGTAAAAATGGGGGTTAAAAAGGGGAAAATTTCCCCCTTTAACGCCTGCCTCTTTGGCTAAAAAGCTAAAATTTAAAGAACGAGTGTATTTGGAACACACAAATTAAGAATCGAAATGGGAAACGAGTGGAATTGAAACACAACACAAGTGGAATGATATTTAAATTAACTTGGAACGAGTGGAATGGAAACAGTAGACAATGGAATATGGAACAAAATGGAATAGGTAGCGGGGTGGCATGGAATGGGGAACGAGTGGAATTGAAATACTACATTTAAAAAAAGGAATGGAACGGAGCAAGTGTAATGGAAAGATGAACGACTGATATTGAAACACAAGACTATGGGAACGAAATGGAATGAAATGATGTACGAAATGAAATCTGGGAACGAGTTGAATTGGAACACTAAAATTGTTAAACGAAATGGAATGGAACGGGGAACGAGTGAAACTGGAACTGGAGGAAAATGGAATGGAATTTTAACGAACTACTGGAGGTTGGCACTTGAAATTTCGTATTTGACTACCTCTAACTCAGACATTCATCCACTGAGGCAGAATTATATATATTTGGGAATTTTTGGGTGGGGAGGGGTAAAGAACAAAAGGGGGAGGAAACAAGAAACCCGTTATAAATTAAAAATGTTTATTCTTTTTTCGGCAAACAGAGCTTAAATTTGAAATTAAGCAATTTGTTAAAAACAATATAATGCATGGATGGTAACCGAAACGATGCGGTTATCGGTAAGGGTAGCGCTACTTTAGATTATTTCGGTAACGGTATTTTAAGGATAACGGTTTTGTGATTATTTCGGTAACGGTATTTCAAGCTTAACGGTATTTCAGTTATTTCGGTAACGGTATTTTAAGGATAACGGTTTTGTGATTATGTCGGTAACGGTATTTTAAGGTTAACGGTATTTCAGTTATTTCGGTAACGGTATCTTAAGGATAACGGTAGTCAGTTATTTCAGTGCAATTTTTTTTTACAGAAAACAAACAGAACCAATTTACTAACTTAATGTACGAAAAATACTCGTAACCACGTGCAATTACCAAAAGCAGAAAATTTAAAATAACGGTAACGGTATTTTAAGGATATCGATGTTTCATTTATTTCGGTATCGGTATTTTAAGGATAACGGTATTTCATTTATTTTGGTAACGGTATTTTAAGGATAACGGTATTTCGCTTATTTCGGTAACGGTATTTTAGGGGTAACGGTAGTCAGTTGAAAGGGTTTTGAATCGATAACGGTATTTTAGCGGTATTGCCTGCCAACCCTGATATAATGTTAACATTTTATAAAATAAATTTCGCGGACTACGAAATAAAACTTTTTGAAAAATAAGCGGTGAAAATCTGAACTGAATATGTTAAATTCAATATCTCTTAAACTAAATGACTTTTTGGAGCAATTTTTTTTTTTGTAAAATTATAGTCCTCAGCTTATATTATCTGTAGTAATAAAAACAAAAAAAATTATTTAAAGTAATATTTAATGGAGAAATTGTTCATTACAATTAAAACTCATTCAAGACTCAATAATATGTAATTTAATTAATTATTTTAATTGTTTTAAGTATTTACTAAAAACCGACTGATTTTTGTCGGTTTTCGGTTTTGAGGCTTGAAAAACCGCGGTTTCGGTTTCGATTAAAATCGAACAGCAAACTCTAGTTTCAGTGATTAATTTCACGCTTAAGTTAACCAATAGAGAGCGTTATATCGACTCTTTTAGGAAGCTTTTATAAAAAAATAATTTTGAAAATATTTTTTTTATAAGTAAATATCAATTTGTGAATTTCACAACTGGTTTCTAAAAAGAAAATTACGGTAATATTTTCCTCTGGAGGCAAATTAAAAGCGGTTAATTTGACGAGAAAATTGCCAAATTGGCAACAATGCATTTAAAAAATTTTTTGAGACAAATTTTTCGAAGCGAAAAATTCTTTTTGATACACAAATGTGATAAAATGAATCCGTACTTTTTAAAAATATTACTAATCCTTGAATATTATTAATAGAATTTCACAGTCGTTCAAAAAATTTGTAATGTTACAATTAATAAAAAACCAGAAAAACCGAAACCGGATTTTTCAAAAATCAGTTTTTCGAATAAACTGAAAACCGGTTTTTTGAAAATTCAGGTTTTTGAATACTCTTAAAAAAACCAAACAGAATAAACATTTTTATACAGAATATTTATGAAAATACATGAATATAGTATAGAACTTCGAACATCTATATTATTTCTGAAAATTATTACCGCATTGCAATCATTTAAAAATCAACCAATAATCGGTTGAATCAGAAGCCGACACTTTTGTGGCGATTCGCGATTTTGAATATTGAATTTCTTCCAAGAATCAATCACCTTAATCTATTCTAATGTGCAGTGTTTACAAGAATATTTAGCACTAATCGAGTATATGGCAAAATATTATTTCTATATTTTCCAAAATGATTTAGTAGGCGTCGACATATAGTACATTCTAAAATATTAGTAACTCTTGCCTATATTTCCTTTTATTTCATTTCATACCAGCTGGTTTTTCTCTAAAAATTTCTATTAATTTTCCTGCTAATTTGTGATGATTAATGCAATCTTTTTAGTTTTGTTCAGTAACTAACTTTGCGTCTTTTTTCGGCATGATTTTTTGAAAATTGCAACCCTTTTGTTTCATGCAAAACCTTTGATATTTTACGACATTCATTCATGAAATTATTTTGAAAAAACAATGCTAAAGAGTTGAAATAATCATTAGTAATAGTTGTACATTTAGGACATCTTTATTTCGTTAATAATAGTGAATGACTTAAGCAAAAATTTGTATTCGAACATGTCCTGCATTTCGCCTTTAATCACTCGCTCACTCGTTTGCTTCCTCTCTTTATGAAAAATAAATAGAAATTTCCCTATCCCATACGTTTTACTAACAACCTACTAAGTTGGTAGTGTTTAAAACGGATAAAGCTTTAAAGTTCCTGTAGAAAATTTTTAGCTACTATTCTTAAGCTATGGAAAAAGAGAATATTAAATCCCCCCAAAAAATTCTATAGGCTTGGTCAAAATAATCTCCCTACTGCAGAAAGAGACTTACTCTTTCTGCAATAGGGAGATTTTACTTTGTGGGTTTCAAGAATATCTTGGTAATCCTTACAAAATCGAAACAATCGTTTTCATGGTTTATGTATATGAAACTCCCGTGATTATAGTTGGTTAAAGATTTGGAATATACTTGTACATTGGACAACGTCTTGTTCTAGGATTTAGTATTGGTAAAGTTTCTTGATTAAAAGAATCCATTGATCTTGTGATTTAAAATATGTTAAAAATTCTTTAGAATTGATATAAATCGGTTTTAATATGCTAGGAGAATCTATGGCTAAATTTAATCGTTCATAACTGTACGGTAATTTTTAACCCTCTAACGCTCATGCGCTGTTTTGTACTGAAACTTATACCATGCGTTCAGCACCAAAAATAAACTATAAATTCTTCCAAGAAACTTTATTTCCTTCTCTATTTTCGTCGATATGCGCCAAACTAGGGTAGAGTGAATCCTGAAAATAATACATAAATATTAGTAGGTTAAAGGTTAAATAACTCCTTGCACCAAGATATAACTGCAATCCAAAAATTACATTTTTCGTGCTGCTACTTAAGAAGATCTAAAGATTTTCGTTTTTCGGCAAATGCGAAGTTAAGCGAAAACGTACCTTAGTTTCAGTATATATTGCTTAAATTAAAACACTTTTCAACCAATACTAAGTATATTGTCTTGGCCAAATTTCATAAATATCCGTCCATTAGTTTTCAAGATAAGACGATATAATTTAAAGGTATCCTGATAGGACCCCATGTGTCCTTGGAATAAAATAACGACTGATTATAAAAGTAAAAGCTTCAGTCTTGCTTTGAGTTCATTATCAAAAATTTTAAAGGCAAACATACACGTTTAATATTATTGATCAATGTTTTTAAAATCAACCAATCATAACAAAGTATCCCAGGAAACATTTTTACGGACTGTCCGCAACGTATGTAATCATAAATCCGTCGTTTACGGTACGTTTACGGTCCGTATGCACGTATCCGTCGAAGCTTGCGCGTCTACGAAAAACAAACGGACTGTATAATCGGATTTCAACACAGCACGTTTTAACTCCGTTTTGTGTATCCGTTTCCGTACAGTTAAATACGGACTTTATCGGTATCAGTTTGTTTTTACAAAAAGTAGACAAATTATTTTACAAAGCCCTTTAGCTGCTAAAAAATAGTATTGGGAGGAAAAATAAGTCGCAGTAACATGAATCCCTCCTAACACCCCATCAACCAAAGAATTTTAAGTCACATAAGTATATCAAATGGTAAGATTTATTTAACTTATGTGTTTTAAAGGTTGTTTTTTTGCATGCGAGTGCAAATAAGAAATATTTAATGACCCAACATTTAGTTGTTTTGATAGCAATGTGCGAATTTGCATCGTATGCAAAACAACATCGTGAATACAGTTAGTTAAAACTCATCTAATTTATTTTTTCTTTTGCATGCAGGTATTGAATTTTATTGTGTGCCAGTATTGTAAATGGATATTGGACAGAGACGTAAGCTGCACCAAATGTAAATATAGTGTAAATATAAAAAATAAATTCCATTTTTAATAAATCTATAAAAAAAACTTAAAAAGTACTGCTTATAATTAATAAAAATACGGTCAATATAGGTAAACATGCAAATCCGTTTTTGTTTCAAAAACCGGTACGAATACGGACCGAAAACGGCATTATAAAAATGGAGTCACTCCGTTATTCAAACGACATAACGGTCCGGAAACGGTCCGGCATTGACGGACTTCCAACGAACTAGGCCGTTTTTTACACGACATAACGGTCCGCAAACGGTCCGTCATTGACGGACTTTAAACGGACTTGTCAGTTTTTAACACGACATTACGGTCCGTAAACGGTCCGTCATTGACGGACTTTCAACGGATTCGAATCAGTTTCGATGTTCCTTAAGTTCCGTTTTCTGGTCCGTATACGGATCCAGAAAACGGTACGTAAACGGAGTTGGATTCCGTTTATGACGGACCGAAAACGGTGCGTAACCAGAACGAATTGTTTGTTGGGATTTAAAAATAAAATGTTGTGATTGGTTTATTTTTGAAAAATTGATCAATAATATTAAACGTGTATGCCCTACTTAAGTGATCTTGAATATGTTTTTTTGATTTTTGGAAATTGTGTTCCTTTTAAAATAATCATTTCTTGAAATTTTAATCTTGAATTTTTTGAAACGTGTCATATAGATCATCTGCAATTAATATTGTAATTAATATACATTTTTATCAATTCTTATTTAATAGGTTTGAGGTTAAGAAGCTTTTTCGCTTCCAAATTATGTTTTATATCGGAATTTTTTCAGTTATGATTATAAAATACACATCTGACGCATTTGTCAGCAATTTTATGATATCTCCTCTGAGGCATCCTTGCCCGTTAGAGGGTTAGGAAATATAAGTAATAAAAAGAAAATATAATACATTTTAGAAATTTAAGTCCGATTACTGAATGTCTCGTTTGAATTTAACCAACATATAAATTTAAGCTTTTCCCGGAAAAAAATAATAAATTATTATTTAAGTCCCATTTAGAAACTAATTAAAAATGGAATTTAGACAGAGCTCCTACTCTCTATTTGTTAATTAAATATTTTGAGAAGCATTCGATATATGTATGTGCACTCAGAAAAAAATTTGCAAACGCTTTTAAATCTCACTTTACTATTTTTATACTAATTGTTGGTAAAAATATATACAACTTATTGAATTTTTAACCTATTTTCGTTGCTGATTTCAAAAAACAATTAACAAATTTTTTAAAACCTTGTTGGTAAAATTATCAAAACATTCAACTAATTTAAAAAAGGGATAAAAGATACTTAGTGCTGCCTATAATAATGTTCCGCATTGGTCTATGTGAAAAAGTTACCGTTTTAATTTAGCAAAAGCACTCAAATTGCTAACTAAATCTTTAAGTTTGTAATCATCGTTTAAATTAACCCTTCAGTGCATAGTGTCGCTTTAAAGAAGCGGGATTTTTTTATGCTGTGCGCAACGAAATTGTTGAATAAAAATTCGAATCCAGGAGGCTAGGAACTTTTATACGTGTTTTTGTTGTAGGAATAATATTCAGACTGTTATAACTCGTTGAGTTTTTAAAATTTTCTTTGGCCGATTCCGCGACAAAGCGGATCAATGTAAAAACTTTGAAAAATTGTTCCAATTATTCTACTTATGTAATTCAAAAATAATAAAACATAATATAAAAAAAGCAGAGTTTACAATGAGTTCTTGTGGAACCACTTTTGGAATAGATAGATTTAAAAATAAAAACCGTTTTTGTTTTACAAAAAAAAAAAGAAAAAACAATAGTTCTTTGCGCTTTCATTTTACTTAAAGATTTGTAGTTTTCTTTTTTTTTTATTGTATGGTGCGGCCCACTATGATTTATGAAAACCACAATTTGTCCCTCGGTGACAAATCCGTGCCCACCCTTGGTATATGCTGTTAGAAAGGCGACAAAGGTATTTACCTTCAAAATAACTAAAATTTTTGTTATTAACTGTTGAAAAATAACTAACAAATGCTTTAAAAAAATTTTTTACTACAAAATTTTTAAAATAACTTACAAAATGGGTAGAAACTACTGTTTTTTTACAGTTAATTCTTTTAATGTTATCAAAGTATATTTTGATAAAAAAAATATTTTTTTCTTTCGATTACAAATATATGTGTATTTACTTCAGCCTATTCAAAATTTGAAGTAAATATTCCAAACTGTTCTCCAGTTATGCATTGGAGATAAAACAAAAGTTTCTGATTTTTATTTGCAACTTAACTTAAACAACTGTTACGAAATTACAGTACTTTTCGTCAGTTGTTTTCTTAAATAACCGCCATAACAGTCGTTTTGCATTTTTCTATAGAAAAACGACTGCAATTACTGTTAAAAACAACAACTACTGATTAGTACACAAATATCTGTCATGTAGTAACTGTGAAACTTTTTTGAGTGTAGATTTAAGCAATGATCCTCTAATTGTTGCAGCATGCAATAAGTTTCAATTGAGTTAAAACCCACAAAACATATAGAAAAATTTAAATTAAGAAATAAAAATACCAATACAACTTATCTAAATATTCGCTATCCATCTAGACCAAAGATTTAAAGGAATTAATTCTTTAAGTCACTTTTTAAAAATTAATATAATTTGAATTAAATTTCATTCCGTAATAGCTTCTTATGGAATTGATGCGATAGCTGAATTCACAAATGCTTTAAATTATGTGAATTAATTCTATTTTGAATGAATTCTAATTCAATAAATAGAAATTTACTTAAATTCATTTAGTAAAAGATGAATTAAAAACGATTTTTTTCATTTATTTAGTCAAATGAAAATTTGAAATCTACAGTTACATGCTGCAATATTAGCATAATACAACTGAAAACCATTTAAAATTTGCCCAAAATAGTAAACTTAAAATAATACGTCAGTAACAAAATCTGCCAAACGGGTTTCAAATCGATGAGACTGAATTTTAACAAATTTTTATTTGAAACACGGATTTAAACAAAGATTTTAGTTATCTTCATTTAATACAATACTAAAATTCCTCAGTAGTTAGTTAATTGTTCTTTATTTAAATTCAAATATGTAATTACAACTTAATATAATTAAAAAACTAGAACATACGACTATGACTTTATGTCGTCAGTCTCAGTACTTTAACTAATTTTGTGTGTTAATTTTCAAAATTATTTGTAACTAATTTTAAAGAACCCATTTGTTAAATTTTACACAATTTATTATTAAAATATTTTCATATTTCCGCTATTACTAGGTAGATGGTGCCGCCAGTGTGTTCAAAGTTTTAAGGATGGCGCTATTTCTTACCCTACCGTTTTTTTAAAATGGCCAATATCTCGAAAACTAAGAAATATAGAGCAAAATGGACGAATTCGACTACACCTAACTATACAACATCTTTCTGAAAAGGTTATCTCTATCCAAAAGTGGACCTAGTGGGGCCTTGGACCCCCGGAAATTTTTAATAAAAATTTTATATTTCATAAAATGGTTCATATCTTGAAAATTAGATAGAGCAAAAAGGGCAAAACTTCTGTTCCTTTAGAGTACCCTTACATAGTCTTAGACAATATGAGCCAGACCAGAGCTTTGAAGAATTACTTCCTTTTTGAATGAATTCACTACCAATCGAATTCAATTTTCTCTTCAATTGAATGAATTCCTTTTCTTAAGTAATTCACTGAATTCGTTCAACTGAATGCGTTCATCAAACAACAAAATCAAAGAATTAATTCAATTGCAATAGTTCTTTTTATTAAATCAAATGTATTAATTCACCGGTGAACGCGTTCAATTTTATAAATCGAACGGAAAAAAAGTGAATTAATTCCTTACTGAATTAATTCACTACTGAATTCGTTCAATTTCATTTTCGTTCAGTGAATTAAAATAATATAAAATTAGGTTCAGTGAATTAAAAAAATAATAATAAGTTCACTGAATTGAAAAAAAATAAAATAAGTTCACTGAATTCATATTGAAAAATTTTATTTGTACATTATTGTTTTCTTCTACTGAACGCCAGAAAACAGGCTTTGAATTCAGTGAACTTATTTTAATAACGCTCCTAGACGAGAACAAGAAATTCTCATTGAGTTTGTAATTTAACTTAACAAATATTTCCAGAAATTCTAAAAACGTCGTCCCCTGACGATTTCCTTAGGCACGAATGAAATCCGGATAGGGACATGCCTACAACGGATTATTTTTCACAATTTGTTAAATACGTTTGGGATTTTAGCATATTTGATTCATTTAATAAAATTAAACTTTTTTCGAAATTTTTTTTTATATATTTTGTCATTTTTTCCAATGTTTTGTAAATTTATTTTATCTAAGACATTATACATATAAAAAAAAAAATTAAAATAATAGGGGTTTTCATAAAAACTCTTATTCTACTCGTAAACAGTGTAGGGTAAATGGGGGATCCTTCGCCAATGGGGCACATACCAGTGTTGCCACTTTTTGAATAATTATTCAAAAACGGGACTGTTTACACATTCGTTGGATAATTTTTGAATAATGACATTTTTGTGTAGTTTTTGTGTAATTTCACTTTAAACAGAAAATTCCGTAAATTTTTAAAAGTTAATAAAAATTAGTCGATAGTTTACAAAACGAGTTTGTCTGTGAAACATTTACCACAAATCTCCAATTTTTGTTTTGTTTAAAACACCGTCTTTTGTTTATTTTTTGCGAAAATAATTGTCAAGCTTCCTTTAGAAATTCTATTGGTTTGCAATACCATCTAAAAATGCAGCGAAAGAGTGGGAAAATTTGAGTTTGTTGTGATTGTTACTTTCTTATCTCTGATTTTCTTTTGCTGTAGTTAACATGATACTGGGCTTTGACTAGACAAAAATTTTATTAACGGAGCAAGTTGGAGCAGAATCAAAATATTTAAGAATTCTGTAAATCCAACATGTTCAAGATTTCAAAAGAATCGTATAAAAAAAAAATATCGGGAATTTTTGTTATATTTTTATTTTCCAAAAGAAAATTTGTTGATGTACATACTGCAAAGAAATGTCATGCCTTGCTATCAGTAATTTAAAAATTAAAGAAAACAAGCAACATTTTACAAACATGGAATTTTTACAATTTCTGCTGTCTTGCAGACATTTAAAGATAGGATTGAACAGGACTTATGTCATCAAATTAGGAACGCCTTGGGCAGAGAAAAATTGGTGAAATTTAAATACAAATGGTTAAAATTTAAGGGGTATGGGAGAGAATAATTATCAAGTAGGTAATATTTTTGCATGCAACCCATCTGAATGAAGTAGCCTTTCTGTAAAACATAAATACTACCATTTTTTTTAATATTCGAATTTAAAAGCACGCCATTTTAAGCCTTAAAAAAGTTATTGCGTTCAAATTCCCTTTAGTTAGAGAATAATTTGTAATAATATTTTTCAGAAAAATTGGCCTGGATTTTCTTTTGTAGAAGGCAAAAACCCGCACCAGGTTATTGCAAAAATGCAAAATTTTAGTTTTAAAATGCAAATAACTTTTGCACTTTGCAGGTGGCAAAAATGCTGTGTTTAAAAATCAGTTCATAAATAGAAAAGTGACGAAACTTTGGAGTCGAAATTTACAGTGTGAAATTTCATATAAGTCCAAAATATTTTTTTTCTACCCCACTGTGCTCAGGAGAGTTTATGTTGAAATAATATAAGAAATTATAATTTTTTGTGTAATTTCATACGGTTTTGGATAATTTTTGACCTACAGCTGTGTAATTTTTTATTTTACTGGTGGCAACACTGGCACATACACTAATCCCATTTTTCTCCGATGTTAAGGGAGATAGAAAATTGAAAAAAAAATATATTTTGTGCATTTTTCAATTAACTTTCTTTGACATCCACTTTGACGAATTTACGTCACGTGTGGTAGCAAACAGGCGTGTTTTTGTGTTTTTTTGTGGTGCCAAAAAAATAATTAAAATCAACTACATTTTGCAATAACTTCCCCAAATCGTCTGATAAAAACAAAATTTTTCATTATGTTAGATCTACGACCCTTAGCTTTCGAATAATAATAATTTGATTTTTATAAATGTTAAAAAAGTGCGAAAAAAATGTCAATTTTATGTTAGTGGTTGGCTCTCCAGATGCCCGCTGGAGCAACAAAGTGTTGATGCATCACTGCCAAAAATACTCTATAAGACTGTCCTATACACACATAATATGTTTAACAGTAAATTAGGACCGTAGTATTCATTTTCAAATTTATATTAATGTTTAAGGTTTTTGTAATTTTGAAGAGTCATTTTATTATAGTTTTATTTTTTTTAATATAGCTCAGATTTATTGATTAAAAAGGATCACATATCTTAAGAAACTTATTCTAAATTATTTATTTCATTCACTATAATATTGACTTTGCTGTAATAATAATTTTTTTTGTTGAAATTATATCTATATCGGCAGTTTTGCCGATTTGGGTTACTTTGAAAATCATTAAAAAATTGTAGAAGATATGCGAATAATTAGAATAAGAATCATAAAAATTAAAGCAAAGATATGTAGATCTTCAATTTGAAAGTAATTTTTTAAAAATAATTAGTGGTTAAGAAATGACAGTGCTTTGAAAAAGAAGTGGCGAAGGATCCCCATGGTATTATTATGAGTTTAATGTCAATGTCCATACATAAAAAATATGTTTTGTATTTATACAAGGTTTACAAGGAATTTACGAGTTTATATGAAAACCTCTAATAATAAAAGAAAAATTGAAATAAAAACATATCTTAAATGTAATTTTTTTTAAAGGAAAAGTATCCAAAAAAGATACACTACGATATTTACACACATGTTATGAAAAAATGCACAAGTTGTAATATTTACATAAACAACAGTTTTTTTTTTAATGGCAAAACACGTATTTGTTAGATTGGTAAATAAAGTAAATATATACACAGATATAGAGATATATTAAAAAGTAAACATTTTCTGTATAAAAATATACTTGTACTTGGTAAATTGTTGAGGTTTTTTTGTTTTTCTTAAATTTCAGCCAGGTACAGGACAATGAGGTAATTGAGAGTTTGAGTATTTGAGGTGATGATAACTTCTTTAGCGTTTTTAGTGCGGGCAAACGCGTATTGTGTAGTTTTTCTTCTTCTGTTGAGGAAATCTTTTAGGAACATTGGAGAGTGAGAGGAAGGGCCAAGCCACTTGTTTATTTAGAAGACAGAGTTTTCTAATTTAGTAACCATAAAGATAAGGGTACATGGGTACAAAGATTGCTGGTCCCAATTGTCTCTCTTGTGGCATATGAGTCTTCATGTGCTTCTTAAGATGATCACGTCTTCCGAATTTCTTGCCACAGGAAGCACAAGGATAGGGTCTCAATCCAGTGTGTATACGTTTATGGCGGGTTAATTCCTCATTGCGTGTAAAGGTCTTACCGCAGGTTTCAACATCACATTTAAAGGGTCTTTCACCGGTATGAATGCGTATATGTCCTTTCAGTTGACCATTGTTGGAGAAGGCAACATCACAGTGAGGACATTTGAATTTTTTTGGTCTTTGTTTACGGGCATTAACAGCTTTAAGATGAGCATCTTCTGCCATAACACGGGCATATTCTTGTTCCATTAATGATAAGGCATAAGGATCTAAAGCATAAGCAGCAGCGGCAGCAGCAGCAGCTGAAGAGCTGGTAGTAGGCACAGTAGGTAATCCATTAGCTGCAGCAGCGGCGGCAGCATAGTACAAATCACTAGGCGAGGCAGTAGGTATAGCAGGCATCAGATGCATGCCAGCAGAATTAGCATGGGCAGGATGAAGATGATGAGGATGACGATGAGCATGATGATGATGATGATTGTCCAATGAATTGTATAAATGAGCTGCTGTATAAGATACCGAATGTTGGGCGCCATTAGTTGCGGGTGGTGATGATGATGTTTCCATTTGCATACTATTATTGAAACTATCTTCATAGCTGGATGATGACTTGGTTGATGTACTACTGGAAGAAGCACATTCACGATCACTTTCATTGCCACTAAAGGAACAATTTTCAGTTTTAATCAAAGATGTTGATGATGATGCTCCTGACATATCCTCGTTCGAAGAATTATATTCTGACTTTACTAAAGGTTTTGGAGTTGTTGTTAAATTGTTGCTGGTAGCACTGTTATTACCATCCCAGGGACGGAATATTCTGGAGTAAGTATTTGGTGGACTCATGTTTATACTGGACATTTTTCTTATAAAAATTAAATATTTTTGTATATAAATATATTTTCTTTCTTAAGATAATTTTTGGTGTAAAACACTTTCACTATTTTTCAATCGTTTTTTCGTACAAATTGTTTTTATCGTGTTGTCTCGTTAAGATCCGTATTAGAACTGATTGCCTAAAATGATTTGCGCATAGTATATAAATAAATATTGTAAAGAGAGAGCCAGCCAGGTCCTTTTTTAGAGTTTGTATTCTTCCTATTTGTAATACAAATCTTACCTACTACACTCACACACACGTATATATTATTAGTTACACTAATACATATTCATATATTTGTTTAAGTATTGTATATGAGAGTAAATGAGAGCGTATTTGTATTTGCATGTGCATGTGTATGTGAATCTGTATTAGAAATAAGAGAAATCACTTATTGCTTAAGGGTGTCTTTTTCTGGTATTTAGATTTAACAATGGCTTCCTACTTATAGCAGACATCACGGCATCATGCTGTCGTTGTGGTGGTTCAAATTATTTCCCTATTTTGATTGTGTGTTTTTAATATAATTTATAAATGCAGAATTTTTAAAACTTTGTCTAAGAAACACTGGGTTTCTAATCATACCTGTAGCTGATAAAGATAATTTCTGAAATCAAAATTTGCTACTATACATATATTTTAAATACAATAATATTGCACTTAAAAATTTTTTTTGTCCCAACCGAATTTGGTTCCAACCGAATCGTTCGGTTGCTGCAACTCGGTTGGGACAAAAAACAAATTTTTTTGTAGGCGTGGTTGACAAATTTCTATCAGTTGGAAACTAAAAAAAAAACCTTTAGGCGCCTTTTTGAAACTTCATAGGCGATTTAACATGTATTGGAATTTAATATACAGTGCAAGCTCGATTTTCGCGACTAAGTAAAAACCAGACCCAAACAGAACCCAAAATATTATTGAAAAATTTTATGTAATTTTTAAAACTAGAATTGTTTTTACTGATATATTTACATTTTAAACATTTTTAAAGAAGATTTTGAGTTGCATTTTTGGCAAATTATTTTTTAAATTAACAGCTGAATTACGTAGTTCATGTAGTGCTGTTGTCGGCTTATCATTTTCCAAAGCCCATTGTATGCATATGTTTATCGATATTATAGCATCGTCTACTTTAATTTGGTTTTTTTCATGACCACTATCGTATAAATCCTCCGATTCCGTATCTGATAATTCCATAACTTTACACATGAAATTCTTCTTGAATCCAGTTGTTTATGTCAGCATTCGTGAAAAGATGTTCTGTATTTGAGCTACAAGTGTACCAATAGTTGAAATATCTTCGTTTTCTTACTGAATTATATTTTGTAAAATATTTAAGGGCATATTATCCTCTTCACTCCATTCACTACCGAATTGGAGTAAGGCGTTCCAGGATTTTTGGATATTGGACACTGATATTTTATCCCAGAACGTAGTTTGAGCTCCAAATTTGCGGCAGACCTTTTGAAGCCCAAAATTCGCGGACCTAAAAAATTTTTAATTATGAACAACTTACTAATTGGTGAAAATTAACTTACGTTGGGAACAAATTCGTGATGGAACCAGTCAGTCCTTGAATATAACTAATGTCATCCAGGTGATATTACTGGACTTGTATATTACAGGATTATTGAAAAAGCATTTAAATACGCGTAGGTTTTTGATTTTCCAACAACCAACAATTTCAGTTTGTGCCATTCGCATTTGAACAGGGCAAAAAAGTTATTCGCTCTTTACATATTTTTCTTTCGGGAGCCCTTTTCTCATTACATATGACAAGAGTGTGATTTGGAAGCATCCTATAATATAATCCGGATTCGTCGGCATTGTAGATTTGGTGAAGAGTCAACCCATGCCCACCAATGTAATCCTTAAACTCTTTCACAAATGGATCCATAAAATCAGGTTTCGAAGACAATTTCTCGCCCATAACGTTTAAAAATCTAATTCGACGTCGACGCTTAAATTTCTTCAACCATCCTTTACTGGCATTGAATTCACTGAATTTTAGTTATATTTAATTTTAGTTAATTGAAAATAACAAATTATACGCCAGAATCATAGTTGTAGTTCATAAATGCATATATAGTAAATAATTCTCGTAATGTTGATTTTGTTTAATATTATATTACCCCATTCATTACCCCACATTTGCTGTATGTGTGGTAATGAATGGGGTGATGCACCCGAAACAATTGTATTCTATTTTATGAAAATGATCAAACTTTTTGAAAGCGACAAATAAAATCTAATTTGGCAATAATATACGCAAGTCCAAATGGTTAGAAAAAAAACAGTTTTTGTATTTTTTTTAATATGTATGTACAAAATTTAAAATCATATTGAAGGAATTCACAGTTTAAGTGCTAATGTGCTATCGTTGTAAAATATCATAATTTTTGAAGTTTAACCCATAGAAAGTTATGAAGTTTACGATAAATGCAAATTTACTACTTAAAATAGCATGAACTGTGAATATCCTCATTGTTTTCTCTGTACAAATGTTATTTTTATGTTAACGATTTTGAGAAAATGCAAGTATCACTTTCAATTCAAACATAAACTTCCCAGCAAAATCTCAGTAATGGGTGCTCATGATCAGAGAAGACAAAATTGCTTTTTTTCTCATACTGATATTGCTATTTTTTGGATATTTCGTTTTTTTTAGCTTTAAAATAGCTTTATTTTGAGCTTCAAATGGCTTTTACAAATCTTGTTGAAAATATTTTTCGAGGAAACATATGATTCGAAATATTTTAAAGAAAAGTTAAGTTTTTCCCGTTTATATATCTTTTATATATCTCGACAGTCTGATACATTTCTGAGGCCAGATTTAGATTAAGAGAACCTTTAATCCCCCAAAAAACATAGGGCCAGACGTAAACTTTTAAAACGCAGGTATACGTATATTTTTTGTTGATCCACTCTACGAGGATCAGGTGTAAGAACTTTGTTATTTTGGAAAAAAATTGATTTTGTTGTACGGTGTAACCTTCTATCGTCTTATAGAATCTGAGCACTGGATTTACGAATATATCATACCAGGAATTCCCGGAACATGATCCCTAGTGGTAACCAATATCATATTGTAATCGCTCGTAAGCCAGCCTGCATATAAAAACCAAGGTAAAGGGTAGTTTTAGGGCCTGTTTATGTATTTCGAAAATGGTCTAAACGATAGAAATTGACAATTACTTTCGTTAAAAATACATGGGAAACAAAAACAAATTTTCGTTACTTTGTTTTCGTTTAGACGATTTTCGTAATACATAAACTAGGGCTTAATCAACTCACTAAGGCCGCCATGACATATTTTTCATAAATTTGGGCACTGAAATGTTTACGAATATCCAAAAGGAAATAAGTAAGTTAGTTTTCTTTGGCGTTCTCGACTTAAGTTCACACTATATCATTTTTGTTTTACACTATATTATTGGGTTTTTTTTGTTAAAATTTTTGTGTAATATTCTATAGTAGTATTGAAAAAACACAATAGGAATTTCAGTTTAAAAATAAAAAAATGATTTTAACTGATAATCTTAAAGACCTAAAAAGCGTTTGGAAAGTCGATTTGTGTGTGGAACATTTAAGTCGTATATGAATGCTTCACTTGCCAAATCGATTAACTCCATAACTCAATGAGAAAATAGAAAATAATAAAAATTATAAATTTTGTCATTTAGTAGTACAGTATAACTCGTTTAATACAAACTCGGATAAGATGAATTCTCGGTTAATACAAAATAATTTAGAAGTCCCGAAGTTTTGGCAACAATTTCAATATAAAAAATATCGGTTAATACGAACTCTCTTAATACGAAAACTCGGTTAAAATGAACTGTTTTTTTTTTTTTTTAAATCTGATGTTTATCAAACACAGAGTTGAATAGAACCAGCTGAGATACTTTAAGAATTAAGGTTCAAAGCAAAAAAGAATAATAATAACAAAAGGACAAAAATAGCATTGTTAGATTTCGTTGATGTTCATCTAAGTTGAGTTGTTAATATATTCGATTTGCTTTCAAATTTCACATAAGTAGACGATTTTCAAAGTTTAACCCGTCAAGGCAAAAGGCACTGATGATGGCTTTGTAGCTAAAGCCGAAAATACGTATTCTGTCTTGCTGGCCTTATCGAATTCTTTCAAATTTTTTATTCTTTGTAATTTACTTGTGGAAATTTAAATATATTGTGGATAATTAGAGAATATTTTAAATAAATTTTCCCCGGTTAATACGAACCTCGCTTACAACGAACTAATTTATCTAGTCCCCCGGAGTTCGACTTAAGCGAGTTTTACTGTATTAGTATTTATTATCAGAGAAATTTATTTCGAATATTTTATAGTTAGGGGTCAATAAAGTGTTTTGAAATTAAAGTTTTATAAAATTCTGAGAGTGGTGTTAATCGATTTGGCAAGTGAAACATTCATATAGCAACTGACAACAAGATTGTTTAAGTCGTATTCATACTACCCTGGTATTCGGGTAAAACGAATTCGTTCAATAAAAATAACTAGTTAGTAACAATGCCGAATTGCAAGTAGTAAAACATTTTAGTTTCATTACACTATAACCACTTATGTAGTAATGAAAGTTTTTGCTGGGTCTATAAAAACAACCAAATGACTTCTCTTGTGATACGTATTAGCCTTTTCATGGCATTTGTACTCATATTAAATGTATGTTGAAAAAAAAAATCACCAAACTTAACTAAACAAACCACCACCCAACGATGAGAAGAAGGGAGTTATAGCCCTCAAAACAATTTTTAGGGCTTTGATTTTTGTCTCGATTATAATAAAAACGCAAAGAAAATTTTATATATATTTGTACATACAATTGTATCTGTGGCATACATATGTATATCCATTGTATACGATATACGTATCTGTGGTGTAGTAGAGTGTATAGTAATTGTGAATTTTACGCTTACCTACGAACAAACCCCCAATGGAAAGCATTTTTTTCGACACTAAAATTTCAAAACCAAATAAAAAAAGAAGCAAGAAGTTGTTATAGAAGGCAACAACGAAGGCCTAAAATTTTGCGATTTAAAAACTTATTGTTGTTAAATTGTACTCGTAGTATGGAAGGATGGGTGGATGGCTGGGAATAAATATGCCTGTTTGGCTGGATGATGCTTTTTGCTCTGTGGCTGCAGAATATTTTTGGATTTTGTGGTATGTTCGAAGGAATGATTGAATGTATGTGTTAAAAACGCGCCCTTAATGCTTTGCGGGTTTTTGATGGTTTTTCTTGTATCTGGGATTTGTATGAAGTGTATTTGTATGTATGTGAAAACCATTGGGGTTTGTTCACTTTTAGTCACTTTGTCATTTTTATCAAAAGATGTATCGTAACGAAAGAAAAAAAATTAAAGCATCATGGAGGTGAATTGTTTTTATAACAAACTTTTGTGTTTCGTCCTTAAGCAGGGGGATGTTGATGTTCATTTTATGTTTTTTGTGTCCCTTTTTTTTGTTTTCTTCCTTGAAGGGGGGCTTTTAATGTGATTATCTGTTGTGAAGTTAAAACAAACGATGAAACCACCCACCTTCGTTTAAGATAAGAGCTTAATTTAAAAAGATTAAATTTATTCAATATTACAAAGGAGGATAAATTAAAAACAAAGAATGAAATCTTAAAAATTGGGGGGCTTTCACTGCAAAGTTACTGAAGTAAAAGTTAATTTGTGTATCTCTTACTTTATAAAAAAAAGACACGAATAGAAATGCTCAATTCATGATTAAGGTTGTCATAGAAAAACGTCTTCAGAGTTGAAAAATTTTCAGGAAAACATTTCAAAATTAAATAAACACTTAAGAAACATTCTCAAATGATAGCGTACTCCACTCTGCAGAGTGGATTTTTTTCCTTTTTTTTCCGCACTTACATATTTTTTGTATCATGCCATCTCTATTTTAGTACACTTCACTCTGCAGAGTGGAGTACTCCAACATTGTGAATGTGGCTTTATTCTTGGCGCATTTCAACTTTTTCCTTTTAAATAATATTGTGGCGTATGTTCCCCCACATATAATGAAAAAAAAAAAAACGATATGGGCAAAAGACTGTATAACCTGTCAAAAAAGCAAAGTCCATCGACACAGCAAAGTTGGTCCACTGCAACCATCCAGAGGATTTCGGTATTGCTTAACTATGGTCAATCGATCTCTTTTGCTTCCTATTGAAAGTGGATTTTAAAACTCGGTATACAACATACAGTGACAAGAGACCAAGGCCGTCAATTTGAATGCAATGTTTTCAAAAAATGCTTCCGCAAATGCTCTCATCGAAGGATTTCACATAACCTCAAAAGCTGCAATGAAATGTTACGAAAACCAAAACTGGATAGAGATTTTACCTCTTATACTCCTTGGATTTAGAGTAACATATAAAGAGCACATTGATGCAACACCATATCAACAAGTCTATAGTTCAAGCTTACATGTCCCAGATGAGTTTTTAACCACAAACGATAGTAATGATTATTTTCAGAATGAAAACGTCAACAAGCTTTGAGATTTTAATCTCAAAGATGTATTATGGTTAAAAATAGGTGATAGTTGTAATTTATTACCGTGCAATGTTAATAAAAACTATGAAATATATTTCATTGATAAAATGTTGAGTCTTAATTTCAAAAATCAAATCAATAATATTTAAAACAAATTAGACCGTTTTTTTGATTTAATTTTTGTTCCATACGATTGTAAATTTTCCTTGAGCGAGTTTTTACTGCCAATTTCTCCGTCTAATATTCATCATACATACAGTTTTTTAAATTTTCTAACAATTTAAATTCCGCTAATTTTAATGAGTCTAATTTCGATGTGCTTAATTCTTTACTCAATGGTATTAATTGGTTGGCGATATTTTCGTATCAATCAACAGCATTATATTATGACAATTTTTTTACTTTTCTGGGTATATATAGGGAAAACATTCCTTTTAAGAGGTCCTTACAAACTTCCTTGGTACACGACGGGTCTTAAGAAGCTTAAGAATCTGCGTAACAAGTTTCATAGACGTTTTGTTGAATCGGAAAATCTCGATGATAATAAAAAATTTATTCATTTTCAAAGAGAATTTAGTTTTTTAAATAAATTTCTACATAAACAATTTATTTTACAAAAAGAGGGTGAAATAAAATCAAATCCCAAGTCTTTGTGGTCTTTTGAGAAAGCGAAGAAACAAATATCTGATAGTCCTTCAAACATGAATTATGGTGACAGAATTTAGACATCGGTATGTTAGAAGTTTCAGAAGAAGATGTTTTCAATGAAATTATGCATATAAAAAATAACTTTAAATCAGATTCTGATCGTTTATGCGCATTTTTATTGAAGAAGTGTGCATCTTCCATTACTTTTCTCTTAGGTATATTTTTAATTCGTCACTTATGGAAGGATTTTAATTTGCAGAGCTTTTAAAAAAAAAAAATGGCAGTCAGCGTTAGTTACGCCGGTTTTTAAAAATGGAAGCAAATCTGATATTACTAGTTATAGGCTAATATGTAAATTGTGGTTTATGAAAAGATAGTTTTTCTAACTATGTCTCTTATATCCCCTCGTCAACATGGATTTTTTTGTGAAAGGTCGACTACGACAAATTTAACTGTTTTTAGCGAATATTATATATCAGCCTTGGAACCAGGTGGACAAGTAGAAGCAGTGTATACTGACTAAAGCCTTTGACAAGGCATCTCACGTTATTCTTTATTCTAAATTACATGGAATGGGTTTTCATTCAAACTTTCTAAAGTGGATATCATCATATTTATATTTAGCAGATGATTTGAAAATATACTATAAGGTGAGATCTATTACAGATGTTTTTAGATCTGCCGGACAATTTAAATAGTCTCCATAATTGGTTTGAGCTAAATGTCCTTTACTTGAATATGTCAAAATGTGTTACTCCCGATCTCGAAATCCAATTCAAACGGTTTTTAGATTGGGAAACTATATACTGAAGAAAACTGACACGATATTGATCTAGGTGTTGTTTTCGATTCCATGATTTGTCTTTCATTTCACATATTAATTATATAGTTCCAAAGGCATACGCAATGCTTGCCTTTATTATGAGATTCCGATTCCGTCATATGTTTGATCGAAATTAGAATATGCCGCGGTAGTATGGAGTTCACATTATAAAATTCATATATCTCGTATTAAAGGAGTACAGTGAATATTTCTTAAACATGCACTTTCGTTGTTTACGTTGGTTGACTCTATACCTTTATACAGATCAAAGGGTTTACTTTTGGGTTTGGAAACGTTGGAATATAGACATAGATTTCAGTCTGCATTACTAATCCATAATATAATTAATGGAAGTATTGATTGCCCTGAGTTGTTATCGCAAATATCGTTCTATGTGCCACCTAGAACGCTTCGTTATAACCATTATATTTTTTATATTCATTATCATCGCACAAACTATGCCCAAAATAGTACTTTGAATCGCGCGTGTAATAATATTAATTAGTGTCCGACCAAACAGTTCGGCCAGAAAATGTATTTGGTCGGAATTTGGTATGTTGAAGCATTATGGACAAATATTGCTTATGGAAAAATGTCTGTTTGGCCGATTAGAATGCATTTTAAGTGTCAAATTTAAGAAAACGTCCAAAGTACTTTCGCTGTTCGGCTGCCGAAATTTCGGCCAAATTGAAAAAAGTTCGGCGGCCGAACAGTTAATTTTATGGCTAAACTGCGAAGTTTTCCTTAAACTTGACACTCTAAATCGAATTAAATCAACTGAACAAACATTTCAGAGGTATGAAAATTTCTCCACAGTGCTTTCAAATAACATAAAATCGACCAAATGTGACTTTTTGGCCGAACTGTTCGGTCGGATGCTAATATTAATTCTATTAACGAGATTGCATTCAACGAAAATCCAAATCATGTAATTGAATTTTGCGCTTCGAAAAAAACTTTTAAATTGTTTTTATTTTTTAAATTTTTATTTATTTAATTGATTCCATTTCCTATTCATAAATTCATCAACGAATTACGACCTATTTTTATATTTACGACCTATATTTCTAAACTGTTAATTGAAAACGATTTACTCACTTCACCACAAGTACACACAGGAAAAAAAATTGCCAACCGAATTGCTAAGCCTATTTTGGTTGCTACAACCAATAAATTCGGTTGGTGAAACCATATTGGATTGTGATTCCTAAATATTTTGGGTATTGCAACTAAAATTCAGTTGTATAAACCGAATTTTGTTGTGATAACCAATATTCAGTTGCACCAAACTTTTTTTGTAGATGTAACTTGGAAATGGCATATTTTTTCTCTGTGCGTGATTGTAATATTTACGTTACCTAGTCTCTTGACATGCAATAAAATAATAGCAAGCAATTGTCAAAATGATTTGATCTCAAGTGAAGACACTTAAATTCAATTTTATTGCAATATCATGATATCGCTGACATGCAAGCGGCTCTTGCAATGATGCCTGCCATCAAATGTCACTTTCCGTTTTAATTTTGTAATAAAAAAATAACAGAAAATTTGGTAAAAAAGAATGCGAATGAGTTTAATTGTTTATTATTTGTAGATAAAAATTAATTTTTGATAAAATTTGGTGTTTTTTGAAGAAAAATCAACGATATTTCTTAGCCATGAAATGGTCAAGTGTTCTTCACCACTTTGCAATTGATTGATGTCATTTTGACGTTTCTCTGCAATGGTTTTGACATTTCATATCATATAATTTATTGCATTTGAAGACACCGGGTTATTAGACACTGGCGTCGCATTTACGCCACCCAGTCACCTTGGAAAATTCTTATGTATTTAATATGTAAAAAATAACATTTAATATGAAAAAATAACAAAATAAAATCTTTAACAATATTATTGAAATATTTACAACCAGTAGTAAACTAAACGTCTAATAACCTGAAGAGCAAAAAAACCCATGTGTATATTTTTTATATTCAATTTTAAAAATTTTCAAAGAAAATTTTAAGCATATTGATGTAATACATATTTGTAAATGTACTACGCTTCATTCACAGATTATGATGGTTAAGGAAAATACCCAGAGAGATTTAAAAAACTGTTAAGTACAGGGAATTTGCCGCCTTAATTGTCTACCATTTTCGGTAGTTTTTACGAAAAAGTTTTATGACTCAAAAATAATTAGAGCACATACGCGCGGAGTGTGCACATGAGTAAATCAGGCTGTCCTTTTAAATTTCTGTTTACAGTTATGAGCAATAAAATATAAAAAAATTGTAAATAGAAAAGATGAAGAGTTTTATGATCAGGTAAAATAATTAGAGCAAGTCTTTGACTGAATTTCAGTAAAACAAAAAAACATTCAAGGATGCCGTAAAATAAAGGATCATTGAATTGAATTTCACAACACTTTTTTGTATGATTAATTATTTTATGATTTCCTTTTCAACAATTTTACAACCAGTCCATTGTCTTAGGTAGGTATTGCTTTTTATGACGATATTTCTAATACAAACTGGCAAAAAACCCATCCGTGGCGTATTTACATAAAAACAATTATTATTTATTTAAAACAATGGTAGATTTTGAAAGACCGGAAATAGAAAAAAACGGATCATTAGCAAGCAAATATGTATAATAGTACTTATACAATCACCCATATGGAAGTTCCAAGTATTTATCATTAAATATACAAATATGCACAGACAGACCTTTTCCATCAGCCATAGTCCAGCCTACGCGTAGTTTTTTCCCGTTTTAAGGAAAAACTGCGGATGTTTTGTGGTTATTTAAGTAAGAGGTATATTAAAACCACATACTATAATCTATCATTCTCATCATACGATACATACGTTTCGCTGCAAGTTTGTACTAACTAATACATCTTTGTATTAGATAGTAGATTTTATTTAAACGGACCTATTTGGGATATTTATGAATGAAAATCTCCTTCAACTCTGAATGAATTAGTGAATTGTAAGCAAATGCATGCATGCATGCGTTTAAAAGGTAAAACGGAAGAAAGGTTTTAGTAGCTTGCTAATAGCTGCTATTAGTGTCACTAGAACAATCGACTAACATCTTAATCCTTATGATTTTCTTTTGTTTTAAAGCGGGCCTACTTTAGTATAAAGATGTATTATGGACATAATGGGACATTTTGTAGGTTTTCGTGACGTATACTCAATGCGGTATTTGAGGGTGTTCCGTTTGTAAATAAATCGTTTGAACGACAATTTTTAGTAACTGTACCTAATTGTATTAGTTGTTAACTATTTAATTTATGACATTTACATATTTTTGCATAACTAACATAGTGGAATGAAGAACATCAGTAGTATATACCCAGCAACATTTTTTTGAACTGGTTACATTTGAATCTGTTCTAGAACAGGTCTTTTTACCACCAGAAAGACAGTTATGAGTGTTTTGTTAAAGCTGAAAATATTTGTTACTAAGGAAGCATACTTTAATGTTCTGTGTTATAAAATTTTTCCATTTTGATAAAATATTTAATGAAATTTTATGTTTAAATTAGCGCTTTATGAAAACTTCGAAAATGAATTACCAAATTTCGGAACATGGTAGTTCAAAACTATATGTTTTCTTTTAAATCGGAACACTTTTTATTCTTCATAAATGCGAGTTAGGAAAAAGCCATATTATTGCTGACATCAACTACCATTGAAATAAGCACGGCCACTAACCCAGCAAAACGTTCTATTACCAGAAAAAGAGACACACTTTGGTCGCATAACACATTATTTTAACATGGGGGTGTCATTGGGGGTAAATGGTTGCCTAAGTCGTACCGGTATAGGATAAAATAAGTGATTACGAAGGAAGTACTGAAATAAGTTGTTACTTGTAATATTAAATTCACTAGTTAGCTAAAATAAGTACATACTTTTATAGAGTGAAGTAAGTCATTACACATTAGTACATATTTCATTGGTTACATATAGGGAATAAAATAAGATGTTACCAGTAATGACTTTGTTACCGATCCGAGCAATGTATTTAGATTCTAAATTTTTATTAAATCGTACTTTCGCATAATAAGTAGTTATATTATGCAATAGCAATAACTTATTATTTTTACCCTTATTAATAAGTTATTATAAAACACAATATCGGTAATATATTATTTTAAAGGCTCCAAATAAGTAGTGATATATCTCCAGCTGTATTTTGTCTCATGCCTATCAACGTTAAGTCTTTAAAGCAAATCTACGTTAAACCGATTGTAGTATAACAATTTTTTAAACAGGTTATGTTTATAATTTTTCCGTTATAATCGAACGTACTTCAGCAAAAGTTCCTAGGAAGTAACGCGAATAAGTTACGTTAGATATGAAAATGTATAAACGTTGAGTTTTCAACGTTGATAACTATCCGTGTTGAAAGTTAACGTGCATACGAAAAGTAATGTGTTAGTTTTTGTCTTAGAAGCGTTTTTATACACTTTGAGGTTTTTTATGAGTTAACGGATATAGTTAAGTCGCTTCCATATCGGTAACTCATTATTTCATATCTCCCACATAAGTATTGATGTATCACAATATTAGTAACGTATTACTTTAGGTTTCTAAGTAAAACCAAGGGTAAAGGGGTACCCATTGCCAGGCAATGCGTGAAAAAGGTCAAACCCATTACCAAGGTTTTGCTGGGTAAATTAGAAAAAAAAAATAAAAAAGCGTTTAAAAACTGAAAAATGATGGTGAAACGCGACAATCGCTTTATGATGTAATAAAAAAAAAAAAACTTAATATGGGGCTAACATCATGTCTATAAATAGTAGGGTTTGGGATTTCCCGGACTTTTTTATTTCCCGGGAAACGGGAATGAAAAAATTTGATTCCCGGGATTCCCGGGAATCCCGGGAAATGTTTTTGAACAAAATTGTTAATGAAAACCACCTATATAAATAATTTTTGTTAAAAAAAACACTATTTCAGTACAAATGCAGTCTGTGTAGTGAGAATTCAAAGTAAAAAATACCAGAATGTTGAACATTTGATTTCACATAAATTAATCGCAGCACTGCCAAATGAATTGCATGATTCCAGCAGAAAGCACCTACTACTGGACTGTCGGAAACAAAACGTTTCATCACACTTGGCCCATTAGATATGGTGGTCACAATGCCACACCCAGAAAACGTTGAAGTTCTGAAACATTACCTGGAATTGGCATTTCTGGAATTAATGGAATTAATTTTTTCCTTATCAGGATTTACACCTTCTTTATTAAAAACGTGGCCTATAAATTTTATTTCATTCAATAAAAATTTAAATTTTGCTCTATTGAATTTTAAACCAACATCTCTGGCCATTTCAAGTACAATATTTAAAATCTCGTTGTGTTCTTCAATTGTTTTCGCATATATTAAAAAATCATCAATGTATATCATTAATCCATTGATGTCTTCAAAAAGTCTCATCATTTCCGCATGAAAAATTTTCGAGGCAGCATTTATGCCAAACGGTAGACGTAAAAATTTATATCTCCCGATTGGAGTATTAAAAGTGCATAATTTAGACGAGCTTTCATTAAGTGGTATCATCCAGAATCCACTATTTGCATCCAATGTGCTAAAAAAAACGAGATCCACTCAATCTTGCCTTACAATCGCCTCTGCTAGAGAATTGAAAATGAGGTCGCAAAATTGCTTTGTTCAAATTTCGGGGATCTAAGCACAGTCTTAGTTTCCCATTTGGTTTAGACACCAACACAATTGAGCTCACCCATTCTGTTGGTTCCTCAACACGTACTATTACGTTCAGGCTAAGCATTCCATCTAATTCTGATTTTAATTTATCATATAATCAAAAATGTATCCTCCTTGGAGGATCCACAACTGGACTTATATTAGGTTTTATCTGTAAATTACACTCATTTTGTATTAAACCGAGACCATCGAAAAAATCCGAATTCTTTTCTACAATACTATCAGTAGATAAAATGTTCACATTTTTCACTAAACTCATCTTTGTTGCTAAATTTAAACCTATTATGTTTTTACATTTTAAATTCACAATATAAAAATAATCATAATATTTTCTACGTTCATATAAAAATTTAATTTCAACTTTACCATTTATCGGCAATCGCTCACCACTAAATGTCTTTATAGCTGTATTTGTTGATTTAACGTGCGACTTTACCTATTATTATTTGTAAAAAACAAAGCTTTTTTTCATATTTCTTTTAAACATTTTACCAAGTTTTTAGGTTTTACTACTTAAATTTTGAATAAGTTATGCGAAAAATCTTTATTAGTTGAAATGCTCCTAATTACTTGGCAAAGATTTTATTTCTGTGTCAAATAAATGTATTCCTTTTTAAAAGATTTTAACAATGAAATTTTTGTTTTGGTATTTAAAATGTTTTTTATGACTAAAATTAAAAAATCCTATTCGAAACAAAAACAATTTAAAAAGTTTAATATTTTTAAAATTTCCCGTTTTCCCGGGAAAAATATATTATTTTCCCGGGAATTCCCGGCACACTTTTCCCGGGATTTCCCGGGAATTCCCGCCCGGGAATTCCCGAACCCCAAACCCTAATAAATAGTCAAAAATATTTCATATTGAGGGTGTGTATGAAATGGTAGCAAAGTATTCTTAATGGTAAATTTTTGACAGTTTTGGGGTGTATAAAATTTCACTAGCCCAAAGGGCTACCAGAATTTTTGACATAAGCATAGAAATATTTGACATTTTAAAATGTGAAAGTTTCTAAAAAAAAATTGGGAAACAATATATCGTCGCTGAGCCTAATAAAATAGGTATTTGTCGAAAAACCTTTTTGTGAGGAGACCTACAAATCTGCTTCATTTCAAAAATAAGCAAAATTAGATAAAAATAAGCAAAAAAAAAGCTCTAACAACTATAGCTTCAAATTCTTATATTTTTAAGATCAGAACTTGTATTTAATCTAAATAGTTTTATCTTTTCAAATAAAAATCATGATCTGACTTCTTTTTGGTTGGCCTAGCAATTAGCAAACGCATACATAGGCGAGGGCAGTTCGAAATGTTCTTAGCCTAACAATGAAAAACAATAGCTAGATTTTTAAAATTATTTTATTTTTCAATATAATCTCCTGAAACTTCAATACACTTAGTCCAATGTTTTTCCAGCAATTCCATCCCTTGATTAAAATAATTTTCCTGAAGCTAATCAAAATAATCGTTTACAGCTGCCATTGCATCTTCATTCGAGTTAAAACGTTTGCCAGCAAGGAATTTTTTTAGTTTTGGGAACAGGTAGAAGTCAGAGGGAGCTAAATCAGAGAAATGAGAAATTTTCATTCGAATTCGTTTTTGGTCAACTCTTAACAAATGCGGCACCCATCTTGCAAAAAGCTTTTTCATCTGTAATTCTTGATGCAAAATAAAATATACTCGATCATTTGAGATGCCTATGGCATTCCCTATTTCATTCACTTTCACTCGTCGATCGTATAATATCATATCATGTACTTTAGCTATGATTTTGGCGCTGTTGCAGTTTTTGGACATCCACTTCGTGGTTCATCTTCAATGCTTGTACATCACGGTTAAATTCAGCAACCTAATTTTTTACTGTTGCAGATGAAGGAGCACTTTCACCATATCATTAGGAATTTCTTGTCCCGATAAACCTTTCTTATGTAAATATTTAATCACAACACGAGTTTCTAATTTTTCCATTACAAAAAAATCACTGAAGCGCCTTGTTTTAACGCCTGTTACTAACGAATGAGTTGACGGTACGAAATGAAATCTAACATGTGTTCATATGATGGATGGAAGTTTCCATTATACAAAGCTTTTTGCTGTTTATACTGCCATCTCTATGTCAGGCTAAGATCATTTCGTACTGCCCTTGGATATTTCTGAAAATATTTGTTTCCCTTTATTTTTTTTCGCTATTATTTACAACAGTCAAAAATTTTATATTGTTGAAAAAGATTTAATTTCACACAGGAACTTTCCAAATATTTTCACCATAGAGCAAATGTTTTTCAACATGGCACTTTGCTATCGTTTCACACACACCCTGAGTGTTATTTTTATTCAGTTTAATATCAAATATGACAAATTCCAAATAGAATTCACAATTTATTTTCCAACAAACAGAGAAAAAACTTTCCTACACTAATAGAAAAAAGTCCGTAAAAAATTTAGTTAAAACTACTAAAAATTAGTTAAAAATGATGCTGCAGAAAAAAACTTCTGAATTAGCAGATTATTTTTGCTATATATTAGTAATATAGGAACAGAAAAATAAAATTGTTGAATATGTGACGCGAAAAATAGAAAGGGACCTAAGGATAGAAAGGGACCTAAGGTCAGGAGAGCATGGGATCGGTCTCAATCGATGCTCAAATGTTGTCCACAAAAAAAAAAATTGATTTTTTTACCCTTAGGTCCCTTTCTCTATGCGCTGTCATATATACAGAATTTTAGTTATATTTGTGCTAAATTTTTGTAAATTGAGAATAGCAAATTAACCTGCTAAAATCAGCAAAAAGTTTTCCTAATTAATTAGTAGCCTAAAAAATCACCAAAAAATTTGAAATTTTCTAAGTTTTTTTTTCGATTTTTTTTTTAAATGCAAATAAAAACAATTTTTTAGCAAATATTTCTGCTGATTTTAGCAGAATAGACTGCTATTTGCTTTCAACTAAATTTAGCTTAAAAATAGCAAAAATTTTGTAGATTTAACAGTTTATTTTTGCTATTTTTAGTCTACAAATATTTAGCAAACTTTTCTGCAGATTTTACAGTACAATTTGCTATTTTCAATTAACTAAAAGTTAACCTAAATATTACTAAAATTCTGTAAATTTAATAGTTTTAATTTTGCTGTTCTCATTTTAATAGTATTTAGTAAAAAAATCTGCTAATTTTAGCAGTTTTTCTGCAGCATAATTTTTAACTAATTTTTAGTAACTTTTTCTGCTATTTTTACAGATTTATTTCTATGAGTGCAGGTAAACATTTTATAACAATCGAATAACGCGTTCAAAAGTTGTTATCATTTGAACATCATATATTTTTCAAAAATTTACTGAAAAAAATCAACTAATAACGGCGAAAAAAAGCGAAATAAGACGAATTTTACAAAAATTTAAAAACAGTAAATTTCGTGGTAGTTATGAGGATCTACAAACAGAATTTTATCCAAATCCAAAGACCTTCTTCCGATAAGTGTCCCGGTTCCCTTTGGAATGATTCTATAATGAAATTAGTATAAATAATTAGTAGACGCTACCAAACTTCAGTAAATTGCTGTAAACAGAAATTTTAAACCAATGTGCTGAAATTAGCAAAAAAGGGTACACTCAAAAAAGTCAGTAAAGTCAGCAAAAAATGTTGCTGGGTTTTGAAAGATTAGTAAAATGTTTTGCTGAAATCAGCAACGAAAATTAGTAAAAAAAATCCGCAATAAGAGAATATCCACAATTATTACTCAAAAAAAAAAATTGTACTGAAAATCAGTATAAAAATAGTAAAGTGCGATTGAAGGCTCTTTACAATCTTTTTTTTACTAAATTTACTGAGATTACTATAGGGTGATAATTTGGCATAATTCGACATTTTACAATTTTGTTTCCACGCTAATTTAAGCATTATTATGTTGACTTTTTTAATTTTTTTAAAATTAAAATTATTAACTGTCCATGAAAATGTATACTTTAGCAGAACCAAGAAATTTATTCTGGAAATGACTGTAAATCAAATACATATATAAATTCGGATTTGTCCTAATAAGCTTCCAGCAGTATATTTAACAAAAATAGATTCTGCGGTTTGAGATCTTGCAAAATTATCATGGCGGTCAGCATCAATGTTTCAAATGCGAAATGAAAGTGAAATCCGAGCAAATCTAGCTCGGATTTTATTTTGATGGCCTCATGAACCATCTGTCTATTTTAATGACATTCACGTCACAAAGACGCACTATCAGTTGCTTATTCAAAGTGTTTGTTATTAGCAGTTTGGTCTTAAAAATTGTCGCAATCGGTTTAGAAATTGTGAGGGTACCCGGAAATTTCCATATAAAATTAAACATTTTGTACAAATATACAATCGGAATAAAAATGACTAGAATTGTGCATTATAGTTCACAGTTCATTTTAATCAATTTTATTTTTGAACAAGTGTATTTTTCTAGTTCACTCGATCATTCCAGAATGTTTTACAATTGTTGATACACTAATGTAAAAGTCTTTAAATTTTTTTTACTGAACTGAGCAGAATCTTGTTTGCTAAACGTTAGAAAAATACGAATAACAAAAAAAATCTGTTAAATTTATAAAATTTCAGCTATATTTTAGTTAATCAAAAATGACAATTTAGCCTGCTTAAATTGGCAAAAATTTAAACCATCACAAATAATTTAAAATTTTGATTTTTTTGATTTTCATAACGCCAATTTTTCTGTTTCTTGTAGTAGGACAGACCGTTATTTGTATTCAACTCAATTAAATTTAAAGGTAAATTAACTTTTGAATATATAACAATTACTGTTTTTTGACCACTAATATTCAGCAACATTTTTTGCCGACATTAGCAAAGTAAATTTGCAATTCAATTAAACAAGGTTTAACTCATATATAACTAAAATTTCGTATATTTAACATGGATGGTAACCGAAACGATGCGGTTATCGGTAAGGGTAACGCTATTTTAGATTATTTCGGTAACGGTATTTTAAGGGCAACACTATTTCATTTATTTCGGTATCGGTATTTTAAGGATAACGGTTTTTTAGTTATTTCGGTAACGGTATTTTAAGGATAACGGTATTTGGATTATTTCGGTAACGGTATTTTAAGGTTAGCGATATTTCAGTTATTTCGGTAACGGTATTTTAAGGATAACGGTAGTCGATGCATCCCGCAATTTTTTTTACAAAAAACATACGAGATTAAAAACAAAACCAATTTACTAACTTATAGTACGAAAAATACTCAATACCCACGTGCAATTACCAAAAGCAGAAAATAGAAATAACGGTAACGGTATTTTAGGGGTAACGGTATTTCATTTATTTCGGTAACGGTATTTTAAGGGTATCGATATTTCGTTTATTTCGGTATAGGTATTTTAAGGATAAAGGTATTTCAGTTATTTCGGTAACGGTATTTTAAGGATAACGGTATTTCGTTTATTTCGGTAACGGTATTTTAGGGGTAACGGTAGTCAGTTGAAAAGGTTTTAAATCGATAACGGTATTTTAGCGGTATTGCCTGCCAACCCTGATATTTAACAGTTGCATTTTTGCTGTTCTTATCTTACTAATATTTACCAAAAATTTCAAGAGCTTTCTGTGTTCTAATTTTGAGTACTATTTTGTTTGTTATTTTTACATGATATTTTCTATCAGTATATACGAGTATCATGAAAATAATTAACCTCTTTGAAACAACAAATAAAATCTAATATCACAATATCATATTAGTATTTGAACTTGAGGTGGAACAATGTTCTAACTAAATATATGAAAATATAGAAAGTCCGAAAAAACAAGTTTTGTATTTTTTAATGCAAAAATTAAAATAATTGTAGTATAAGATTATATTATGTCAATGGATTGTTTGATAATTCCGAATAAAATAAAAGAACCGAAAGGAATAGTTTAAATTTAAGTTATTCTTGGACGCGAGAGAGTTCCTACCTCTAAAAATGATCAACACTTTTGGGGTTCCGCGCCACACAGATATTTCAAGAGGCGATAAAATAAAAATATTCAGCTAACTTTGCAAACTCCTCTGGAATTTGTATTTCATTTCGCATTGGAACCAGAAAATTCGCACGAAATCCATGCTTGGCAAAAAATGGTAAAACAACATACTCCATATCAGAAACGAATTGCATTAAATTTTAAATATTGACAAAAAACTAAAATTTTTGAAAATTGAAATCACCTAGAAAGCAAATTACACTTGAAATATATAATTTAGTTTAGAACTTAGAAAATGCGTTAAAAATTAATAAGTAAATTCATAAATGCTTTAAATGTTGAATTTAGACATAAATTTTCTTTTGTGGTTATTAGCCATTCTTAATTGTAATGTTTAAAAAGTTTCAAGCGCTCTTTCAAAGCGCTCTTACAGATATTTTTATAAAATTTTCTGCCTCTGACTATTTTATTGTATAAAATCATTTTTATATTGAAATTTTCTATCTTTCTTATCAGTATCAGGCAGTTAATAAAAGAAATGTTACCGCGGGAACCATTCTTAACAAAAAGCGTTCCCGTACTCGAAAATTGCGTAAATAAGAGGGCTCAAAAGAGTGCATTTGTGTTTCTGTTTTTACTATTAACTTCGGAAAATTGTAAAAGGACAGCTGATGCAATAATAAACAAATAACACCATTGTGAAAAAAATTTTAAATTTTAATTAAGCAAAGAAATACGCAAAATAAAACTTCTAATACAAAAATTATCTGAACAAAGTCAAAAAAATTTTAAATGCATAAAATATATGTGAATCTGTGCGCAGACTAAAACTATAAGCATTGCATTAAATGAATTTAAATTTTTTTTTTAATAAAGTGTTTTGCTAAAAAAAGTGATTTTGTGACATCCCGTACTTTTAACGATTTTGTAATTTAGGGAGGGTGTACGGCGAACTTTTTTTTGCGTACGGTCTATTGTACAGGTAGCAATTAGTATTTTATATTTTTTTTTAGCAATAAAAGGCTTTAAGTTAGTTTTTCAAATTTAATGTATTATTTTTTGAAAGTATTTGTTTCCTGTTTTGATCCCCTGGATAAAATGTTTTCGTAAACACACTTGTGTTACAAATAGGGATCAAGTGTATTCATGGTATAACACACTTAATCCTTTTATGGCGATTTATGCATTAAACACATAGACGACTGCAGCTACACGACTACAGCCTGTCAAAAATAAAATACACACGTTTATTTGAAAACGATTATTTTGACACCAACACAGCTACACGGCTACACGACTACTTTTGCCGCTGTAGTCAACTTAGGATAATTTCTATTTTTGTTGGCTACAAAACAAAAATAGTACATATTGACAATATACTACGAAATAAAATCGCTAGTTCTCACTAGAAAATCACCGTTATGGGAACACTGAAGAAATAGCTGTTTATATTTTACAATTGTTTGAAGGTTTCATTAATTTGTATTTGGAAATAATTTTATTGTGATGTTTTGTAAAAAAAAATGGATCTTACAATATTAACAAAATATTCCTCAGCCATTATTTTAGAAGCACAAAGCAAAAAAGATTAATATTTATCAAAACGTGAAATTTTTAGGATCAGCTGTTTACTATGTGGCTGTCGTTTTCAAAAAAAATTAAGTAGCTGACTACACGACTACAATTGCAGCCAGCAGCATTTGTAGTCGTGTAGCCGCAGCAGTGTTGCCACCAGTAAAACAAAAAATTACACAGCTGTAGGTCAAAAATTATCCAAAACTGTATGAAATTACACAAAAAGGTTTATAGTTTTTTTTATACTTTTCCAAATAAAATATGGCCTTAGACCAACCAACTTCTGCGCGTTGTGGGGCAGAATCAAAATATTTTGGAAATAATGTAGTGATTTCTTACCGGCTGGTTGGATTACTATGAAATTTCTCAGGGTCGAGATCAAAGTAATTTCGAGCTTAAGTTTTTCTGGCCGAGCCCACATGCCACTTGACACCAAACCAAACCCCCTCGAGCATTGTGAAAGCCTGCCTGAAATATTGCATTTTTTCAATAACCTGGTCCAGTTTTCTGCAGAGCCAAATCAAAGCCAATTTTTCTGAAAAATATTGGTTATGTTTGAAAAAAAATATTTTCCATGCTTAAAATAATGAATTATATGGTGTCGTTCATATTTAAAAGAAACCTTTCTAGGTTAATTATTTCTAAATTGCTGAATTATTTTCAAAATATTTTGATTCTGAACCACTGTGATGAGTTAACTTTTCTCTGATGATGGAAACTACAGCAAAAAATTTCGATGTTATAAAAACTTTGAAAATTACTAGTTTTTTCAGTCAATCACAAACTAACTAATCCAAATATCACTCTGTCGCAGCATTTTCAAATGGTCTTGCCAGCCTAGAGTAAAGTACTTTTTTTACATGAAGTTTAAAAAATATGTTCACAAAACATGAACAATATACGGGGTTAAAAATAGGAATTAAATATAGAACAACGTGTTTTATTTCTTCTTAATTGGACTTAGTTTTGAACAAATTTACGAAATAATTCGTCGAAAAAAGAAATTTGTGGTAAATATTTCAAAAACTCATTTAATCGAAATATCGACTAATTATCATTTCATTATTAAAAAGCTCTTGAAATGAGTTTACGGAAATTTCTGTAAAAGTAAAATTACACGAAAACTACACAAACATGTCATTATTTAAAAATTATCCATGGAATGTGTAAACAGTCCCGTTTTTGAATAATTATTCAAAAAGTGGCAACACTGAGCCGCAGTCGTCTATATGTTTAATGCATTATATTTTTATATGTAAAGCAGTGGTGTTCAGTCCATAGGACAATTGTCCCTGCTCAATTCACATGTATTCTTACCAGTGTTGCCAACTCTTGAAGGCAGGAAAGCACCGTGAGCATTGTGAAAACGGGTAAAAAGGGTAAAAATTTACCAAAAATGGGGTAAAAAAGCACGATGTTAATTTTTTTAAAAATTTAAGTCCAGAATTTAAAAACACATTTCAGTTTTGTAAAATGGTGAAAAAAAGGTTCAAAAATAACTAAAAAAAGGGGTAAAAAGCACCAAACTAATATTTAAAAATTTTGAAGTTTAAATATAACGAAGTTGCTATTTAAAATTGTACTACAAACACTGGAAAAAATGTATTTTTTGTATAGTTGGTATTATTTTTTCAACTTTGACAGAAAATTGAAGAAAAATTAAAAAAACGCGAACAAATACCAAAAATATAAACTGTACAAAAAGCACTAAAAGCACTGCCAGAAATTTGAAAAAGCACTGTAAATACCCGCTTTTTTAAAACGGGTATTTGTAAAAAATCACCGGGTACGAGAAGGAAAAAAGCACCAAAAAATACCCGAAAAGCACTGAAATGGCAACACTGATTCTTACGCTCTTGCTTTTAGTCGTCACTGAAACAGCGACGAATGAACATGAGTACGGATATATGCTGATTTTTTTTTAATGTACTGAAAAAAAAATTAATAACAATGTACGACAAATATTTTATGATTATAAATGCAGATTAAATATATTTTATAAATATGTAAATACAATGAAATCACTGATATTGATTTAAAAAAATCGAAAACCTTTTGTTTTACATAGAATGAAAGAAGCCACCCTTATGTATGTATGTATTTTTTTTCTTTCAAAAATTTTATTTTGTATATTTTTACTTCTTTAAAACAGTGTAGTATTTATTTATATTTTCGAAAGTACCTACTTCGCTGTTTACACAAAACATTTTCATATTTTTAATAAAAAATAAATGCATACATATTCTATTAACCCATTCAACATTTCTTACAGTGCAATTCTCCTTTTCTCACCAACACATCTGCTTTACATCAGTGGTGTTCAAAACTAAAAATGTAGTTATTAGGTATTAGGGATGCCAATCGGGATTGATATTTGAAAATCCCGGGATTCGGGATTTTGTATGAAATCCCGGGATACCGATCTCGTTCTTGCATACCACTGGGTAACCGCGATGTTAAAAATAAATGACTGGCAGAACACTCATTTGGGACGCTTTGTCAGCGTTTGCAAAAATCGTTTTGCCAGTATTTGTTTTACAAAACATCACGGCAGGGCAAAAAAAGATACATATGAACTTTTTTTAAATTTTATTTTGGAAAATATAATTCCAAACCACCAATTTATTGGTTTTGGCAGCGTTTTGCCAAAGTTAAAAATTTTGTTTCTCCAGTTTTTCCGGCGCTTTTTGAACTGCCGGTCCTTTTGTCTATTGACGTTATCATATTAGAAATGGGAAAGCAATTTTTGTCAGTACTTGTACCACCTGTTAAAATACCTTGCCAATGCTTTCCCGTTTGTATTTTTCTGGCTGGGATAATATATGAAAGCCTGTCATTAAGTACACTTGCGCCCAGTATTTTGTAAGCAGATTTTAAAACAGATTCGTTGCGATAACCTTGCGCACTAAATCGTGTAATTACAGCAACAAAGTTATTTGGTTATCGTTATCAAATGTTTTCATGGAAGAATTCAAACTTACAGTCGCAGCCACAACTTACAGTCCCAGTTTCAGAAATCGAATTTCGCTTGGGAGAATAAATCGGTAAAATAGCAAATAAACTTGATTTTTCACATGTATTACTCAAAAACTTAATATTGTTTACCAAAATTTCAAATTTTTCTGCAAAGTCTTTGCATAGTTTACTCGAATAATCTACTTAATTTATAATTTTACCAAGATCTTGGCATCAATTTCTTGTCAATATGAGAAAATTCAAGAAAAAACGTAGGTAATATAAATGTGCTCACTTTGTTTATTTGCGTTTATATTAATATTAAAAAATAAGAAAATCCCGGGATTTTTGAGAAATAATACCGGGATTCGGGATTTTGCCAATCCCGAAAATCCCGGGATTTCCCGTTTGGCATCCCTATTAGGTATTAGCCAAAAATCTTTTTTATCAGCCGTAATATAATTTCTAAAAATCAGTTTTATGTTGAAAAATATTGTAAAATTTGCATATTGATATCCTTTTATTATAAAAAAAGAACTTCTTAAACGATTTTAGTAAAAAAACTTTCTAAAAAATACACATTTCGATAAAATATGGATATGTAGTTTTTCACCGTAGAATGCACTCTTTTGAATATTTTCAATACTAATATTAATTCAATGAAAATCGGGATTCATTATTTGCAGCTTAATCGTAAATTTTTTTATTATTTACAAGTTTATAACACATGAACATATTAAAGAAATTTTTGAGTAAAAAAACTCCTTTAGATACAATTTTTCGACAATCTAGCGCTAAAATCTCTAAATACTTGCACTGTTTATAAATCTAGTGCTTTTCTAGCGATTTTTGGGTCTGGTCTAGCCATTTATTTTGAAAATTTGTTGGCAACACTGATTTACAATGATAAAGTACTCCTAGGTGAGGCAAATTTAGTTTCTTTCTCTTTCATACTAATACATTTTTGTATTTTGCTGTTTTTTATTCCATTCCAGGGTCAAACTTGTTGACTATAGAGTACAGTTGTCTGCACATCTCTAAAAAATAAAGTACGCCATTGTAATCAGCATTTCTGAAATATATAGAACTGATGGTCATATATCCATTTATTTTTAAAAGTTAAGATTTTGTCATTTTGCGTAATCCGTAGTTGCTCTTTTTAGCTATAATTGAGGCTTTTCTTTTGAGTGATACTAATATTTAGTATTATTTGTTGCTAGTTTTAGAAAATAAGTTCTAGAATACAGTTTAGAACAATTTTACTAAAATTTAGTAGCGGTTAGCAATGGTTTTCTAAATATTGGCACTTGATTTTTGCTAAAAATAGAGTTTTTGCTTTATTCTACAAGAATTTTGAAAATAGTCAAAGAATTTTTTTCGCGAAAAAAAATTTCATAAAATTTTAATAATAATTTTAATTCAGTTTCTAGTAGATGTAAAGATAAAATTGCAACTTAACAGAAAAAACCCCAACACGCGCTTTCTTTTGGTGGAATATCTTTTTTTCGCGAAAAAAAATTATTATAAAATTTTATTTGGGGTCTGCATATATTTGGATTTTACTTAAAAAAATTACAGACACGCGTATTTTAATAAAATATTTTATTTAATAATAAACCTACAAAAAATTTCATAAATTTTTTTTTATTGAATTGGGGTAAATCCAAATTTTATCAAAATTTGGTCCAGAGCACCCTGAAAAATGTATTAAATTAGCAAAATTCTAATATTGAATTTCTATTAAAACGCGAACAACCGCGAATTTCAAAAAAACCTGAAACACGTGTTCACTTAAATCGACTAGAGATTAAGATATGTAAGATTGACATTTAAATCACAAAATTCTTCATACAAAAGAGTCAAAAACTTGTTTTTTTTGTAGAATATCCTTGCAAACAGGACATTTCTAGGAATGGTTGAACAAGTTATATATACTCCTGGACGCGCCTCAAAAATATGATATTCATATGATATTGTGTATATTGCCTTTAGCTAACTACAAAAATTCTGCTAAAAACTAAAAAAAATACCTTTTTTAAAAACGGCCCAGCTCGTGTGATCTCATTCCTAGACCCGAAATATTTTGGGAATCATCATAAAACAAACCAAGGTTTATTTTAAGGGGGGCACTTTTTTTGCTTTTTCTCTGTCCATATAAGGTAAGTCGGTCTAATGTTCATGCATGGCCATAAACATGCATTCATGACCATACATTGTTACATAAATCTTCATACATGAATCATATATGACCATACGTGTGCATTAACGAAATTTGAGGTAATATATACATGTATGATCATGCATGTTCATGCGTGCTCATGTATGTTCATGCATGTACACTAGAGTTGTCCAAAAAAACATGAACGTTGGAATTCGCGATCTCCACAATGTTGCCCCTATTCCTTAATGTCTAAAAACTCTCTGTGCCAAGTTTCAGCTAAATCCGCTTTTATTTAGGGGTAGCACAAAAAGTTGTCTTTTAAGAATTAGTAATTTATCTCTAGAGTAATTTATACAAAAAGTAGGGTTGACTTTAAATTTAATTATTTCTTAACCTGTACGCTAATTTAATTTTAATTAATGTGAACAAAAGAAATTTGAAATCAAAACTTAAAAAAATTAAGTAACTTTTAAGTAATTCGCGGTTTTTTTTAAATTTATACAAAAACTTAATATTTTAGTAAAATTTTCCGAAAAGATGTTAATAAAAATTCAACTTGTTTTTGCCTTGTATGCGCAAATTTCTTATTCGCCGTTTTTGAAAATTCAAAATAACTCAAGTTTTTTGAGATATTTTCCTAATTACCTGTAAACGGTGTTATCGAAAAATCCAATTTGTTATACTTTTGCAATTTATTCATTATATATAACAATGATTTTAATTTTAAAAAGGATAACAGATATCCTTGCAAATTAACTTAAAATTGCACTTTTTTAATATTTCGCTATTATTTAGCTTGCTATAATTTTGTTGCTACCAAAAACCCTATCTCACATAATAGGACATTCCACAGCTATATATTAATGCAAAAACGAAATTTTCATATTGGAACACTCATAGAAATAAATCTGTAAAAATAGCAGAAAAAGTTACTAAAAATTTGTTAAAAATCATGCTGCAGAAAAAACTGCTAAAATTAGCATATTTTTTTACTAAATACTAGTAAAATGAGAACAGCAAAATTAAAACTGCTAAATTTACAGAATTTTAGTTATATTTCGGCTAACTTTTAGTTAATTGAAAATAGCAAATTGTAAGGTAAAATCTTCAGAAAATTTTGCTAAATATTTGTAGACTAAAAATAGCAAAAATAAACTGTTAGATCTACAAAATTTTTGCTATTTTTAAGCTAAATTTAGTAGAATGCAAATAGCAGTCTATTCTGCTAAAATCAGCAGAAATATTTGCTAAAAAATTGTAAACAGCTGTTTTAAAAAGGCTCGATTTTTATTTGCATTGAAAAAAAAAAATCGAAAAAAAACTTCGAAAATTTTAAATTTTTTGGTGATTTTTTAGGCTACTAATTATTTAGCAAGATTTTTTGCTGATTCTAGCAGGTTAATTTGCTATTCTCCCTTTAAAAAAATTTAGCTCAAATATAACTAAAACTATGTATATTTAACAGTTTTATTTTTGCTGTTTCTATATTACTAATATATAGCAAAAATAATCTGCTAATTTAGCAGTTTTTTTCTGCAGAATCATTTTTAACTAAGTTTTAGTAGTTTTAACTAAATTTTTTACGGACTTTTTTCTATTAGTGTAAGATAACTCCAAATATCTGGTGTATGTATTTTTATCAAAAATTATGACGAAAAATCGTTACAGAGTTGTAGCCGTGGTAGCTAAGATATACGAAAAAGTTTGTAAAATGTATTAATTTTTTATTAAAAACGGCACTTTTCGTCTTCATAAAAATTCTTACAGTTAGTGTTTAGCTTCAGTGGTTATTAAAAGATAAGCTTTTAAAGTTGAAAAACCTTATGAGTTACTGTTTACGGAGTTTACATTTGGCCTATAAAATTGGTCACAAATTTTATGTATTAACCAAAAATTGGTCAGATTGTTATAAATTTAGTAAAACAGGTGACAATGCGTTGATATATATCGTAATATATAACTCAAATGTAATTCATGCATTAGAAATTAGGTGGTTACACGGTTTTTATCACATTTTTTGATATCACCCATATATTTTTCCTTTCTGTTCAAATAAAAAAAAAAGAAAAAACAAACACTAGAAGCAAATAAAAAAAAAATGGAAAAGAAAAAATAGAAAAGAAAACAACACTAACACACACACAAATATAGTGGAAGTGCCTTCAGTATGCCCCCGATTGACGGGTCACGGGATAGGTCCTTTAATGGCAATTGACTCGTTTTTTGCGTTGGCCATAATTAAATTAAAAAATCAATTAAAAATTAAAAAATTACCTCAAAAACTCTGATAATATAAATAAAAATTTTAAAAATTGCCCTTAAGTTAAAAAGCAAATTAAATGAAATACCAATTGTTAAAACTAAAACATCTTTAACATTAAAAAACGCTGAAAATACAAAACTTAAAATTTTTTAGCAAAAAATTTAAAATAAGAGCTAAAATAAGCAATTCGTAAAAAAATAAAGTTTAAAATAAATAAAAGCGTAAAATAAATAAAAATATATTTTCAAAAAAATATGCCGCGAATTTTATTTTTTATTTCGGTATCGGTCAAGTTTTTATAAAAGCAACAGTGAAAGTAGCGAATCAGAAAATACTTAGAAAATTAATTCATTCTCTTTGTTTCATATTTGCACTAATTTAGTAATATGCCTTCAGTTGACCGGTCACGGGATAGGTCCTTGGAGGGCAATTGACTTCTCATTCCCCGTAGTGTTATAATAAAAACTCGGCATAACTAAACCCAAAACAGGAAAATTTAAGCAAAATATGGCATTCTTCCACCACACATGTTGTAGCTAAATACACAAAATGTTGCAACTCAACATCATTTTAAGAGAAAAATGTTGTTTAATGAGCTTGCCCGAGTTCGCTTTTTTTCGAGAGAGTTAAGAGTATCATAATTTCTCTATATAATATATACTCTTTGGTTATTTCTTGAAATTTTATAAGTTGGGCAACCAAAAAAAAGCAAAATTTTAAACTCGAAAAAAAAGCTCGAAAAAAGCAGTTAAATGCAATAATAAGAGTATAAGCACAATGCAAAGGTCCCCGTTTTTTTCCATACAATTTGACAATTAAAATCGTGCAACGATTTCCGTGAGAGATAAAACTTATTTTATTTTCTCAACGGAATTTCTTATTCTCCTGTTTTTACTCTCAGATTATTTTACTAATGTTGCCAGATTTTCACACAATTTCAATCACAGTACAAGTATAGTACGATTACATGGTTGATTTCGTCATGCACATGCAGTAGCAATATCAAAGGATTTAACTTTATACATTTATAAAATATATAAAAAACAGCAATAACACAATAACACTTTCACAGCCTTTTATTCTAACTAATATAAAACATCAACAATACGTTGGAATGTGTTAAGAAGAAAAATATAAAATATAACCAACTTGACTTTCTATGTGTTCTGTGTTGTAAAAGTGAGATTCCGTTTCCGTTGCTATTTTGTTCACTTTTTTTCTGTCACGATTTAAGATTCCTTTTCCATTTGTATTGTGTTTATTCTCTAAGCCCTTAAACTTCATGAAAATTCTCATAAAGTTCAATTTTTTTATTTAATACAATGCTACATTTCTTGGAACTTCAGGAATCAGGCAAAGTTGTCACATTCTTAAATTTATTTTCATCGGGAAATACATTAATTGCATTAAAGAAATTAAATGTTCTAAAATCCCAATACTTAACAAGAGTGTATCTAAACAATGTTCTTTTCTAGGCCAATGTAAAAAGAAAAGAAATTTCTACAGAATTTTGTGATAGTAAATCATAGTAGTGGTAGTAAATTCGGTTTCTACAACGAATCCGTTTTCTGGGTGCGGTTATTGGTTCAGCATCCTAAAATTAGTTAAAAATTATACATCACACAATACATTCTTTTGTCACAGGTTGCCAAGGATTAAGCTTTCTAATTTTTCTCATATTCGCACCAAATAAATTTTGGAGCTACTGCTTCAATAATCCGCACTATAAATAGAAATCTAAAGAAAAATGCTTTTCTCCATATAAAAAATGCCGCTCTAATGCACACTTAAAGTTTTATATCAGACACACTGCGAAAAGTCATAATTTATATAAACTTCCTGCGACATGCTATGCTAAAAATTTCATTAAAAATTTAATAAAATATACATACCAAGTGTAAAGTTAATAGGGTTTTCAAAAGGCGTTACAAGGCCTTCCGTCTACTGCAATGACAAAATGTATAAAGTTTTTTGAATGAAACAAAAATCTCAACTGCTAACAAAAATGTAAATCAAAATTTAATTTTCATGTGACTGAACAAAAAAAAAACCAAAAGAAAAACTTTATAATCCATCGGAATTCTAATAATTACAATATAGGCGACGGGCAATAGCGACAAATAAGAAAATGATTTTGATGATCTAGAGCTGAAAAATACTTAAATTAAAATTAGCGATAGAGAGAAATATATTGTTTTTGTTTGTCAGTTTGAAAACGACACTTAAGTCGTTACAAGCTTTCTTTTTGATTTTTTTTTTGATTTTTTCCTATTCCTTTTTAAAATTTTCGTGAATAACCAAAAACTTTAATAAAACCCCCTAAACAGTTAAGAAAAAGTAAAGAAAAAAGCTAGCGTTATATGACTTAAGAAATGAAACTTTGATATGTTAGAGAGAATAAAAATCTAAGGTTGGTCGGTTTTTTTTGCGTTTTGCGGATAAATTATCCGTTTTCTGGGCAATTTATCCAAAACATAAAGTTCACATTAAATTTGGATTCTCTACACTGATAGAATTTTGTGCATAGTATTAATGAATTTGTTCATTTATACAATGATTTTTTTCATTGAAAATTCCCCAAAGAACGCGTTCATTAAATCAATGAAACGTATTCATTAAATGAAAACTAATTGAAAAAAATATATTTTACTTTTTTTATTAATTTTGATTTTATTAATTTTTATTTGTACATATCTTTCTTTTTTGACATCTCCCTGAACTCGACATGAACCCGCAATCACCAGAATGTAAACATTACCGCGTTACCGATTGATCTAAATAGCCAAAACAAAATTATGTCACTATTTGGACTTTTATAATTAAATAATTTTAGTTTGTAACCCTAGCGTTCATTCATTACTGGAACATATATCTATTTTAGTAATTAGCAAATTCAAAACCCTTATAAAAATTATAGCATATCTTACGGGTTAGTTGAAAATATATAATGAAAAAATTCATTAAATTAATGAATTTTTCATTAATTCAATGAAAATTTTTCATTAAATCAATGAATTCAGATTAATGAAATCGATTCATTAATACTATGAACGAAAATTCTATCAGTGTATCACATATCCGAGTTTAACCCAAATCGGTATTTAAGTGCTGAGAGGCTTCTATTGTAAGAGCTTTGGTAAGAATTTTTTTTTTTTTTTTTTTTGGAGATGTAGCCTGTCGTCCCAATTGCAATTATTTTATAAAACGAATTAACTTTATCCATGGAATTGTATTATAATAAAAGAAAACGTTAACAAAATATTGATTAATAAATGTGGCAAGACATAACAAAACCACGGTGGCCAATAAATGCTTAAATCTATATTTTTATTTTTTTTTATATAGTACAAAAGGGGGAAAACAACCCCTCTATATATAAAAGAATTACTGAAGTATCGTTTTTATAAGGAAAAACAATAAAAATTTGTAAAAAAAAAGATGACAACAGAAAAAAAGATAGAAACATAAACTAAGTATGTATAAGTGGTTCCAAAGAGATGAACAATAGAAACCCACGCGTTTTGAAAGACTAGACAATACAATACATTTGGCGCGTAAACACGTGATCTCCAAAAGAGAAAACGGCCTACAAAAATCCTTCGGGCATAATAATGACAACGTGGCGCGTGATTTAAGCCACGGGTTTTCCATATAAAATAACAACTGCATTTGTTACATCTGCACGACAATTTTTCGTAAGGACTGACGACTGCATAAATCATTAAATTTTATAAAAATAAAAAACGGGGATGAAATAAGATGCAGCAGCGGCAATACAATTAAACGCGTGTTGTCGACGTATGTATGTATTTATGTGTGAGTGTCAGTTTAAAAGCAGATGTTTGTTTTTCTTGTTGTTACATGCCGTAAAATATGGACATCATATTTTAGAAATGGCGCCTGTATGTTAAGCTCCGCCTCTAAAACAAAACATCTTAAACCGATCAAAAAGATTTTCGTATTAGTTTTCAATATCACTGCTATTTACTTCAACTATTTTCTTTTTACTAGAATCTTCAATACATTTTTTGCAAAGTCAATGAATGAATGATCTGCTTGTTGTATTGAAAATGATTCTTAAATCCTTATTATTTTTTTTTCCAATTTCCCGTTTATAAAATGGTTTTTAGACCCTCATACCTTGTGTGAAATAAAAATCTAAATATTTCTTTGTTTGAATAATCTGCTTGTCAAACGATTTCATTTATCGTGTTTATTTGTATTTTTAAATATGTATGTATTCACTTGATTTTTTTAGTTTATCGCTTTTAAATCAAAAGGTTGAACAAAAAATATTTGCAAATTTTTCCATTTCTGCTAAATGGAAATTTGGGTTGAAATGGGTATGTAATCGTTTATTAATATTTACGAATATTTTATTGAAAACAATAATTTTTCTGTTCAAAAACCTTTAATCTCTAAAGGCGATCAGTTCATTATTTATTATTATAATTCTATGTTCTTGTTCCATAGAATACCTGATGCCGTTCTTGTACTCTACTACTGTCATGTAGATTTATTATTTTTAAGGTGAAATAAGTAGATTAAGTTGATTGTGTGATTTCAACACTTTACGAATATATGTATTTCGCAGTGGTCGACATAGTTTTTTTTTTTTTGCAAATATTTAAATTATTTTCAATTGAATGACAGTGGGCTGAGGATGAAAATTAAACTGACAAATTTTAGCTACAAAAATTTTAAAACAGCTAACAAAATTGGTAAAAATGCTGTTTTTACAGTTAATTTTTTTAAACACCGAATTTATATATCGAATAGGAATTTTATATATCGGAAAAAGTGGGCGTAGAGCAATTTTTCCCCCTCAAAACCTTGTTCGGAATATTATGAAAATTAAAAACAAAAAATTAGCCAAATCGGTCCAACCGTTCTCAAGTGAAGCGCTTACCAACGAACATCATCATTGACGCCGAACGCTCTGGTCGCCCAAAAGAGGTGGTGATAGCGGAAAACATCAAAAAAGTTCGCAGAATCGTTTTGGCGGTCTACAAAGTGAAGTTGCAGGAGATAGCTGATACCGTAAAGATATCGATATGAGAAAGCTGTTTTAGAAATGGGTGCCGCGTTTGCTCACAGTACACCAAAAATAACAGCGTGGCGATGATTCTGAGAGCTGTTTCGGCAAGATAATAAGAACATTTTGCGTCGGTATGTTCCCAGCAAAACTTTGGTAATGGGTGGGATATACTCAAGCATTACCTTGCAATGATAGCTCGTAACCTTCTGTATTATTTCAAAACAAAAGGTAATGATTACCAATCACTGATTACGTATTGCATGATTTATAAACGGAAAGTAATGATTAAAACATTTTTGAAAATCTATTTTTAGACACATTACTTTGTGTTTTTTGTAAGCATGGGTGTACGGTAGGGCGGGTCGATTTAATAATCGCCCATGGCTCAGTGAAAATCGTATTCTAGGGATCAAAATAAGAAACTTTGCCGAAGGAACCATACCTCTAAAACGAATTCTACTACCCCCAACTGTTGACTTTTGTCCCGTAGGGTCAAGTTTTGAAAAATCCCACTTTGACCCATTTAGAGTGCCCCAATCGAGTCCAAATGTATGACCGACCCCCACTAACTTTGGAGGGCCGATCCACCCATGCCAGTGGCACACCCCCTGGAACTCCCCTGGGGGGTTCCCAATACAAACATTTTAAAAAATCACCATTTTTGGCACTTTATTTTATTATTTTTTATTTATTTTATTTATTTTTATTATTTTATTTATTTTTTCTCTTTAGAAATTTATTTAGTCAGAACATATGTAAATGAAAAAATAATTTAACTTAGTAATAGAAAAGAAAATAAAAAAAATTACGGTTTGAAGTCTTTTTTGCTTTCAAGTCTGGGCATTTTTTCTTTTCTATTACTAAGTTAAATTAATTTTTTCATTTACATATGTTCTGACTAAATAAATTTCTAAGGAGAAAAAATAAATAAAATAATAAAAATAAATAAAATAAATAAAAAATAATAAAATAAAGTGCCAAAAATGGTGATTTTTTAAAATGTTTGTATGGGGAACCCCCCAGGGGAGTTCCAAGGGGTGTGCCACTGGCATGGGTGGATCGGCCCTCCAAAGTTAGTGGGGGTCGGTCATACATTTGGACTCGATTGGGGCACTCTAAATGGGTCAAAGTGTGATTTTTCAAAACTTGACCCTACGGGACAAAAGTCAACAGTTGGGGGGTAGTAGAATTCGTTTTAGAGGTATGGTTCCTTCGGCAAAGTTTCTTATTTTGATCCCTACAATACGATTTTCCCTTAGCCATGGGCGATTTTTTTGCCTCCCCACAAATCGACCCGGCCTAGTGTACGGTGTATATTTTTCGACATTACGAACGAAAATACGAAACACAACAATTCATTTACTTTTTAAGCAATAAAATGTTATATGTGTCGATAGCTCAGGTGGTAGAGTTCTTGGCTATTTTTACTTTTCCCATCCTTGTAACCACATAAGTAACCAATAACTTTATCACCTCCTCCGCTCATCGCCTGTAAAATTCATCAGTGAAGTAAGGTGTAAAGTAATGCATAGGCCCCTATGGCAACACATTACTTTACACATTATTTGGTAATGTGAGGTTTTTCTGGGTAATAATGGACGAAACTTGGATCTGCCACATCACTCCAGAGTCGGATCGGCAGACAGCTGAGTGGACAGCAACTGGCGACCCTCGCCCGAAGAAGCCAAAGACGCAACATTCAGCTGGTAAAGATCTGATTACCTTGAAAAAGGCCATACCATCAAGAGCGATCGCTACATGGCCCAACTGGTGCGTTTGAAGGAGGAAATCGCAAAAAAACGGCCCTTTATGAAGAAGAAAATAGTGCTCTTTCACCAAGACAATGCGCCATATCACAAGTCGTTGGCTTCCATGGCCAAATTGCACGAATTACACTTTCAATTGCTTCCGCACCCACCGTATTCGTCAGATTTGGCTCCCAGCTATTTTTACCTGCTCGCTGGAAAGAGATTTGGTTCGAATGAAGAGGTGATTGCAGAAACAGAGGCCTATTTTGAGGCCAAAGATAATTCATTCTATAAAAAATGTATCGAAATGTTAGAAAGGCGTTGGAGTGATTGTATCGCTTTTGAAGGAGACTCTGTTGATGAATAAAGTCGAATTTTACCAAAAATTGTTGTGGTTACGGAATTTTCAGCCGAATTACGGAATTTTCAGCAAAACCATTTGGCGCATAATATAAATACATCTAGAAATACTGCTAGAAATGCAGTATTGAACTCAAGATTTACAAGCAGAAAACCTGTTAATTTGGTAAGAGAAATAAGATGACAAGAAAAATGTATATTATGAATCTGCTTTCAAAATTTTTTTGCTTCTTTTGCTATGAAAGGAATTTAACTTTGTAGGCAGCGACGGACCTTCTTCCAAAAAAAGCTCGATTTTACTTAAATTTTTAAATACCATAATGAATCGGAATTTTTCCTATATCTTTGCCACTGTACGTTAATTTAAAACATCAATCGTTTTTCTTTAAAACCCAATTGTTAGCAATTGATATTTCAAATAACTATACATCTATCTACTTATAGGCTGAACTTTATTCAATTTGCCGTGTAACACGCTTTAAGGATTATGACAGATTTAAGCAGGACATGAAAAAATCTATTTAAAAACAAATCCCAATGGCACACGAACAAAACTGACATAGAGATATGTTAACATAGAGAAGCTAAAGAACTGGGTAGAGAAGATCGTGTCAGAAATAACTAAAACAACAAATATATCATTCTATGAATGTGGTTTGTCGAAAACTAAACGAAATGTTTTGTTGCATTGTTAACACTTGAATGAAATTGAGGCAACTGAAGTGGTCCAGTAGCTGTACAATGAATGAACTAAAACTAAACCAAGGAGAATGAAAGGACAAATGGACAGACAGCAATGGGTCATTCAAGGAAAGTCAAATGCAAATTTTTAAAGGTTAAGTTTCCGTTTTTCTCTGTTCTTTCTATTGATGAACAAGCCCTTTCACACTTTTTACTCAATGAATGAAGTAAAAAGAAAAAATGAAATGAATTCATCATACTACATGATTTTGTGCAATTGCATTTGCAAAAAAAAGTAATAATCCTGCTTAGGAAGAAGCAATTGTTTCTAAAGTACTATACACCCGAAATGACTTCCTACTGTGTAATTATTCATGGAATAGTCATGTAGAAAGGTGCAAGTAAGTAATAACCGATAAATTCTTGTTTAGCTAAAACAATAAAACAACATGTGACATGACCTAAACAACATCTAAACCAGTAAAGAAATGAAGAAAGACAAGGAAATCCATCATCATCATGCAACCAGCTCACATCTTTATCATATTGCATGATTATACGAAATTATTATTTTAAATAACCAAATAGCCCAATCAATAGAATTCCGAAAATATCAAATATAAAGAATAGAAGGACCAAAGCATGAAATTTTTGTTTGATGTCAATGAACATTTGTAACCTTAAGATATTATAGGGTCATGATTAGAATCAAACAAACATTTGTAGAAAATTTTCAAACTTGTGCCAACTTTGTGTTAAATTAGTTTGTCTTAACTTCCAATGGATTTGTAGTGTTCCTTTTTTAAAAGGTTTTGACATTTTACTATTTTTTTAAATCACAATTTTTGTATACAAAAGTACTTTAATGTCAATCTCACCTTGATTGATGCTTTTTATTATTTTATTGAGTATTCTTTCACGTGTTTTATGTTGGTGTCAGATTGTAGGTTATGCTCGTGTGGTTTCTATTGTTAAATGCTAAAACTGAAAAATTCGCCAAAATTTGGGTGATTTTTCACTATTTTCACCATAAAAAAAGCAATTGATGTATTGTATTAAAGAAAAACACAGGGCAAAAATTGATGGATGACTTGCTGCACATCTATAAAATATTTATAAAATAATATGATGTAACCAGAAGTTTAACACTGGTTATTTTTAAACAATAATTTTGCAATACAATAAAAAATTTTATGATTTTGATACAGGAGTGATAAAATAGAGACATAGTTGATAAGATCGATAGACTGTTTTTTTTTAAATACATATCGAATTCAATGGCAACAACAATATTCAATGTACTTCATTTATCCCAGAAAAATTAATTCTTTTCATTAAAAGTTATCCAAATTGTTACACTCAAAAGAATTTGACACTTAATACATGACAGTTGCTTGTAAAGCAATCAATAGTTGTTGTTTTTATCAGTAATTACAGTTGTTTTTCTATGGAAAATAAAAAGCAACTATTGTGACAGTTATTTCAAAAAATTTTTAACGAAAAGTATTGTATTTCGTAACAGTTGTTTAAAAAGGTAATTTTTAATATTCTATTATGGTTCAGTGATGGCTCGAAACAGGCTAATGGTGACACGGGAGCAGGTGTCTTTGGACCCAGATTCCAACGTGCTCTACCAATGGGCAAGTACCCCTCTGTCTTTCAGGCGGAGATTTTCGCCGTCTGCGTATGTGTGAGAGAGTGCGTGCGGAGGGGCATGGTTAGATCCCGCATCTACATTCTTTCTGATAGCCAGGCTGCGCTAAAGGCTCTAGTAACTTACGGGGTATCATCTGGTCTGCTCATGGAGTGTATGTGAATTCTCAACGAACTCGGTAGGGACAGCTCCCTTACACTGGGATAGATTCCTGGTCATGAAGGGCACGAGGGTAACGAAAGGGCTGATTGTCTAGCCAATTGTAGAGCCCGTCGACCCTTCATCGGTCCGGAACCATTCTTTGGGATACCTAGGGGGTACGCCAGGAAAAAACTCGGGCAATGAAGAGAGACTGAGTTTGCTAAGCATTAGGAAACTTCTACTGGCCAGAGACAGGGCAAAAGATTTATTTCCTTGTCCAGCGGAGTATCAAGACGACTATTGTCACTCGACAGGGGTAACCTTAGGACCCTGACGGGATACTTAACTGGGCACTGTGGGCTCAGGTACCAGCTTCACAAACAGGGTTGGTCAGACACTGATTTCTGCAGGTTTTGTGAGCTGGAAAGTGAGACATTTTAGCATATTCTCTGTCCGAGACTGTATGACAGGAGACTCAGCTTTCTAGGTGACCGTTTCGTGTCATCTTCGGACGTTTAGGGAAATTCTGGTAACCGGATTATTGGCTTTATTGGTAGCCTGAATCTCTAGGGAACTCTAGGCAGCACAAAATATCTATATTGGTCGCGTTGCGTAGTGCCTTCGTATCTAATCTAATATTATAATAAACAACTACCAAAATAGAATACACAAAAAGTAGACACCAACAATGGACTTTTTAAACACAAACATCTATTTTTCTAATTGAAATTCGATTTCCAAAAATGTTTTGTTTAAAATATTTGTAGAGCCCGATAGAACTTTAAATTGTAAAAAATAACACAAAAGAATTAAATTTTAAACCAAAAAATTTTTTTATTCCAAAGATCAATACATCCCAATAAGCACATAGGTTTTAAAAATTCAAGTGCTTTAAATTTTGCTTGAAGTAAAGTAGATTTCAAATTCTAGAATTTGTATATTTAACAAAAATATTTCAAACTTGAATTTTTGTTTCCCTTTTGCTGGAGTATGCTATTGAAATAAAATGTAATTAAAGTTGTATTCAAGCCTTGAAACTGGAAAACAGGGCTGGAATTGAACTTGTTTTCAACTTAAATTCCAGTGAAATTGTTTATAGGGATGGCATTAACATTTGAAAATGATTTCGGGCATATGACCACCGCGGCTGTTCTTGACGAAGCGCATTCTGGATGTCCATTTCTGGGACACGTTTTTTGAGCTTTGCTGGCCGTATGTCACGAATAACACGAACAATATTGGCCTATAAGGCGTCAAGCAGCATAAACCAGTGTGTCAAAACGCATGACCTTGGAGGCCAATTGACAGGTCCATTTCTCGAAATCAACTTATTGCCAAATTTTGATTTCAATAAATCGATGTTTGCGGTTGCCGTATGGCACGTAGTGACATCCTGTTGAAACCACATCTCGCCCGGATCAATGCCATCCATATTTTCAAACAAAAAAGCATTGATCTTGGTGTGGTAATGATCTCCATTGACCGTAACACGAGTTCCGGCTTCATTTTTGAAGAAATAAGGTCCTATGATATATTCTGGATGTAATGGATTCTGTAGGCTCTGTTGTAGATTGGTTTCACTCCATATTCGGCAATTTTGGATATACACAATTTTGCGATAAAACATCGGATCAGTTTCCAACTGCTCTAGAGCCCAATCGGCGAAAGAACGACGTATATGATGGTCTCGTGGCTTTAATTCCTGCACCACCTGGATCTTAAACGGTTGCAGGCTAAGAGCTTTGCGCTAAATTTTCCACGTAGTGACGGACAGAGCCCCAATTCCTGCGACCAACGACGAATCAATAAATTTGGGTTTTCTTCCATACTTTCGTTTACAGCAGCGATATTCTGTTAAGTACGCACATTCCTTCGACGTGTTGGTGTTATTGCATCATTTAGAGAGTATGTGGTATGAAATCTATTCACAGTTCGACGGATGGCTTGCTCAGATGGACGATTATGTGCGCCATAAAAATCACGAAGTCGTCTATAAGTTAATTTGGTAGCGTTATTCAAGCGTAAATCTATTCATGATGATTTGCCAGAGTATACTGATCGTAAATGTCAAAAAGTGAGCCAGAACGTTTTTTTTTTTTCAAATTATTGATAAATTTTTATCCGACATTTGCATAGTTTTGAAGAGAAGCCTAAGGAATTTAAAAAAACATTTGGGTTGCTCACAAGGGGTGTGCTATCTGTTGTATCGTCCTAACAAAAACAGAGTTGTTAAAATTTTTATTTGACTTTAACAACGAATTTCTTTTGGGTTTTCAAACATACACCCAGAAAACAGATTCGTTATGATAACCGAATTTGTTGCCAATCGAATTAAGGCGGCTACGGCAACTATCTTTAAATTTAGTCCCTTATCGATTAGGATAACTGAATTTTTGGGGTATATAAGCGTATAATGTTAGTTGTGAAAACCAAATTCTGGAGAAAATAATTAGTGGCTACAATCTAATTTATAAATTTTCTACACCATTTTGAATTAATAAATTTACTCCCATATATTTTTTATTTGTTTAATTAATATCAAATTCGAGTATTTAAAAGTTTTAAGCACAATAATACGGGTATTTACAGAATGCATTAAAATAAATATAAAAAGTCATTAATAAATACAATTCAAATATAAAGAAACATAAAGATTATTATTAAATCAAACATAATATATAAAGAAACCTATAATTGTTCTAAAAGAAATACGTGATTCAAGGAAATTCGAGACTGAGAGCTTTCATTTAAGAAAAATATATTTTCCTTAACATTCCAATTACTTTAGGAAACTTCATTGTTCTGTAGTTCCTTTGGGTTCCTTGAGTTTTGCATCACCAATTACGATAAAATCACATCGTGCGATTGTTTTACATATTCCATCTTGATTTTTTCTTAGCTTCAGTAAACATATGCAATTTTGTTCCACTTTTATGCTACATTTTTCTCTACGCATATTTATTTTTTATATTTTTCCAAAAACAAAAATTATTTTTATTAATTTGAAAATAATTAGACACAAATTGTAAATAACCAAATATTGGTAGTTATGAATGTTTCCCAATACATTTAACAGTTGTATCAACTGAAAGGCTATTTTAAGTTGAAAGTTGGGTAGGATAACTAATGTAATAGTTTGTAGAACAAATACGTTAATTACGTTGACCAGTAGTTGTGTTAACCATATAATAATCTTTAAATTAGTTTCTATAGCAAATTCTTTGTTAATACACGGTTAAATTCAACGTGATGAGTTTAAATTTTGTACAATATAGAAATATTTGTTCTGAGTGCATAATTTATTCACATACAACAAAAAGAGGCATTTAATAACTAAAATACCGTAATATCGACTGAATTCCAACTGATCTTTTCCCTGTGTGTAGGACACTAAACATACGTAAAAATCTTGTATTGTGCTATTCTCAAATGTTGTATTTTTTCAATTTAAAATTCAACAACTCTGTTTTTTGTTAGGACGATACAATGATACAAAAAATAGCACACCCCTTGTGAACAACCTTATTGATTTCTTAAATTTATTTGTTGTTTCCTAAAAAAAATATGAACTTTAGTATTATAAGCTATCGTCTTATGTGTTCTTCATTCTTTGTTTAATAATTTTTTTTAAGGAATCATTTTTTGTATAAGTTTATGTTCAACCAATTTCTTATAAAAATTTCAAGTAGTTTCAAAAACTACTATTTTTTAAGTGTAAATGTAGTATAAGTTTCAATAAAACTGTGGTTGCGAGTTAAAATCAATTAATTTTGGTTTAAATAACCGTGTTAAAAAATGTTTTATAGTGAGTGCGATTAACCGTTAACATCGATTAACCGCGATTAAGCAAAATTGCGGTTAAATGCAAAACCAAGGAAAAAATAATTACACATTTTTTTAAACTGTAAGAAAAGAATTGTTTTTTATAAAAAAATATATTTTTATAATAAAAAAATTAACTGTAAAAAATAGTAGTTTCTTTTACCAATTTTGTCTGTTGCTTTAAAAATTTTGTACACGGATAGAATTTGCTAGGACAAGTTTGAATGAAATTTTTTATTGAAGCTATGTAGTTTTCTTCACAGAGATTGCAAATTTTCTTCAATTTTATGAAAAAACTTCATTATTTTTACGAAACTATGAGGATTTTCAATGAAACATTTTCATTGAAATTTTTAATAAATAATAAGAAATTTTTCATAAAATTTTACGAAGAAACTGCATTAATGGAAAGTTTCAATGAATGAATTTCAGCAAAACTTCATTGAATTAATGTAAAAATTTGTTAATAGCATGCAGATAATTCTGTCAGAATAGTTAAAATTTGCGAGTTGTTTTTACTGCATTGTTGATTACACTATGCGACAGTCAAAATCAGGATGGGATGAAACCAACGGGAAATGTTATATCGGTCAAAAACAAGTTATACGTATCCCGGCGTTTCGCTGGGTCAACCCTAGGAATCGAGGTATATCTTTTTTTTGACATAACTCGAGAACCACTAGTTCGATTTTGCTCAAACAATTTTAAAAAAATGTTTGTTACCGCTACCATAAAAATCAATAACCTTTTGTTTATTACTTTTTTTTAATATTTTAGGCAAAAAATATTTTTTTCTTCATACATTTATTTTTACCGGCAAAACTGTTGAGTATATAGAAAAACGTTATATGAACAGATTAAAGGAATTGTAATTTTTAATTTTTTTAAAATTGTTTGAGCAAAATCGGACTAGTGGTTCTCGAGTTATGTCAAAAAAAAGACCACCAAAGGCCAAATCGATATATCTCGATTCCTAGGGGTGACCCAGCGAAACGCCGGGACACGTATAACTTCTTTTTTACCGATATAACTTTCCCCGGTAGTTTGAACCCTTCCCGATCACTGACCCCTACCATTTGTCTCACAGTGTTATTTTTAATGCATTATCTAGTTATTTTTCAACAGTTAAAAAAAGGCGAAAAAGGTACTTATATCGCCTTTTTAACTGCACACAGATAAACTTTTCTTCGACGAGTTTTAAAGGAATTTTTCACTAAACTAATGTGATTTTCTCACAAAGTGAACGAAAAATATCTTAAATTTTTTAAAAAAGCTTCATCATTTTTATGAAATAATTTTTAATGAAACAATAAATAAAATATGAAATTTTTTATAAAATTTTATGAAAAACTGCATTTATTTAATTAAAAGTTTTAATGAACGAATACCCGGAAAACTTCATTCAGTTAATGTAAAATTCATTAACAGCATGCAAACAATTCCCTCAGTACATATACTATATATGCATACTTTTGTTTTAACTGTAATTTTCAGTATATTCTACCGACAAACTTTTTTGAGTGTTTGTCATATTTGAATTAACATCTTTTTCACGAACATATACATATGTATGTTAGGCTGGCCCTTCGTTGTACACTGATAGAATTTTGTGCATAGTATTAATGAATTTGTTCATAAATCCAATGATTTTTTCATTGAAAAGTCCCCAAAGAACGCGTTCATTAAATCAATGAAACGTATTCATTAAATGAAAACTAATTGAAAAAAATATATTTTTTTTGCGTTACTTTTTTTTATTTATTATTTATTTTTATTTTATTAACTTTTATTTGTACATACATATATTTCCTTTTTGTTTTTATACCGTTTTTGACATCTCACTGAACTCGACTTGAACCCGCAATCACCAGAATGTAAACATTACCGCGTTACCGATTGATCTAAATAGCCAAAACAAAATGATGTCATTATTTGGACTTTTATATTTAAATAATTTCAGTTTGCACCTCTAGCGTTCATTACTGGAACATACATATATCCATTTTAGTAATTAGCAAATTCAAAACCCTTATAAAAATTATAGCATATCTTACGGGTTAGTTGAAAATATATAATGAAAAAATTCATTAAATTAATGAATTTTTCATTAATTCAATGAAATTTTTTCATTAAATCAATGAATTCAGATTAATGAAATCGATTCATTAATAGTATGAACGAAAATTCTATCAGTGTATGGGCGATTTTAAAGTTGATCCGAAGCCCGCTCCCGGGGGCTTATTTTGTAAGGTTACTGGGAAAAATAATCCAGAAAAAATATCAGCTCTTGAAAGTTTTCATTGACGATTTACAAAGGGAAAATGTCAATAGAATCGTAATCTAGACTGAATTGCCTTTTTAACAAGGCATAAAAATCCAAAATCGGTTGGAAAATATATAAGTAATTGCATATACAAAAAATTTGTGAGCATATTCACAAAAGTTTGTCGGTAGAATCTACTGAAAATGACAGTTAAAACAAAGATATAATGCAGTTAAAAAAGCGACAAAGGTATTTACCTTTAAAATAACTAAAACTTTTGTTATCCCGGTGAAAAATGTTCATATACGCTCAAACATGTTCATATATGGTTTATGTATGGACACATATGAACAAATATGGATTTTTTATGAACATATATGGATTTTATATGAACATATATGGAAGTATATGTGATTCCATATATAGAAAAAATTTCATATACAGACATATATGGAAGCATCTGTTATTTCATATATGGAAATGGCACTCATATATGGACAAATATGAAAGTATATGTTATTCAATTTATGCAAAAGGGACTTGTCTATGAACATATTTCGAAGAATACATTTTTCCATATATGTAAAAGGAACTCATATTTGGATAAATATGGAATTATATTTAATGCCATGAATAAAAAAAGGAACATATGTAGCTCCTAATTTGAATGTCATACATAAATTTATATCTATCGTACAACCTTATAATAAAGGACAGCAACGTTCACATGTATTCGCATATATTTAATAAATGTATATGTTCATATATGTCCATATATGAACATATACTTAGGTGTTACCTCATTTTTCGGATCCATACATATATGGTTGAACCATAAATGTTCATACATATATGGACATTTTTCACCGGGATTTTAAACTGTTGAAAAATAACTAACAAATGCATTAAAAATAACTACCAATGTCGTAACATTAACTGATCAATTTTTACTACAAAAATTTCAAAACAACTGACAAAATCGGTAAAAACTGCTGTTTTTTACAGTCAGTTTTTTTGTTTATAAAAGTATATTTTAATAAAAAAAAAAATAATTTTGTTTTCTTTCGATTACAAAGATATGTGTTATTACTTCAGCCTATTTAAAATTCGAAGTAAAAATTCCAAACCGTTCTCCAGTTATTATGCTTTTATGCATTGGAGATACAATACAAGTTTCTGATTTTTATTTGCAAACTAGAAATATATCAACAATAACAAATATAAACTAAACAAGGATTTTTAAAATTCAAAAAAATTCAACGGAATTTTTTATTTTTTAAATAACTACAAAAAATAAATTTTTACTGTAAAAAATAACTGCTTTAAACAACTGTTACGAAATTACAGTACTTTTCGTTAGTTGTTTTCTTAAATAACCGTAATGAAATTTGTTTTGCATTTTTCTATAGAAAAACAACAGTAATTTCTGTTAAAAACAACAACTACTGATTACTACACAAACAACTGTCATGTAGTAACTGTCAAACTTTTTTGAGTGTACGAAGAAACAAAGAACAAAATTTACTCTACAGAGTGGAGTACTCACTCCATCATTGCAAATCCAGTTTCAATCGTGAATTGTTTTTCTTTCCGTATTAATATATTGTACATACATAAAAAAGAAATAATTTCTTGGAAATTATTTGGAATATCCTAATAAAGTCATCTTGGCTACTATGACTTTAAAATTCCTAAAAACATGTCATTGTTGGTAATATGTTCATTTGTTTAAGCCAACACAATTGCCGAAAACATATTAGCCTTTTTTATCAAATAAACCGAAAAAAACACAAAAACCCACAATCAATAATATTGGTGGCGGTACCGTTTGATCATCGGCATCATAGTCATCATCATCGAGAGAACAAGCTTGTTTAGTCCTTTTGCTATCATTTACAAGTACTCGTCTCAATGTTTGCAGAGATTTTGCTACATTATCCTTTTTACATAGAGCGGCATTTTTTCATCTGATGTTTGCTTTGGTGAAATAATATGTATTTATGTGACACAGCATGCTTTATGATTTGTGCCGACAATTCAATTGACTGACTCTTCTCTGTCTTCCTCTTGCACGCACTTTTGTATATGGAAGTACTAATAACCACTTTCACTAAAAGCGGCAAAAAAGGACCTCTTTTATTTCAAGTTGATGAAAACCTGTTGACACCTTCGAAAAAGAAAAACAAAAAACAATAGACAACGAAACAATTCTGCTAATTATTGAAAGGAATCTATAAAAGAATATGCTACTCTTAAAATGTCACTTCTTATGGAATTTTTTCTATTTTCGCATTCAAACAGGTTACAATTCAATTTGTAACATGATATACAAGAAAATCCTTTGTAATATAGGGCACATTTAACAAGTAGAACAATGACTTTGTCAAGTTGAGGTGTTAAATATAAAACAAGAAAATTTTTCATTTCAAGAACAACCACACTGACGAATGTACGAAATTCTTGTGAAATGTTTCTTACAAATATGTCAATCCTATTATTTCGTACTACTTATAAACTTTATTTGAATAGGATCTAAAATAAATTGCCTAGTAATTTATAATTCTATTGATGATTGGAGTTAAGATAACGTGTGAATAAAATATTTATAGAACGAATAGTCAAGAAATTGCTAGGACAATTCAAAGATGATTTTTAGTTGTGTTTTTATGATCAAGATTTCATAACTGACAATAACCACAACTTTTTATTTATTGTATCCAAATTGGCAGGTAGATCTAAGTCTATACTGAATACATGAGAAATGATACGAGATATCGTAGACCCAGAAAACAGATTGGGTACTGAATACTGCACTTGTAGCTAATCGAATGGTTCGGTTGTGGTAGCCGTGTTTTTCAGTTGTGACACAACAGAAAACCAATTGAGACAGAGCTAATTTGACTATGACAACGGATTTTCCGTTGTATCAAGAATAATTCGGTAGTCGCAGCCGGAAAATTCAGTAGATGCAACTGTACCATTCGATTGGCAACAAATTTGGTTGTCAACACCGAATCTGTTTTCTGGGTGTAAACGTTTTTCGGAATCAGAAAGAGAATATTAACATTTTATGTAATCCATTCCTAACTCAAATTCTTCACAAATGGTCATTGGGCTGACGGTTTGTGAATGACGTATTGTTCGTGCTTAGAACCTAACTAGACCTACCCAGCAAAACTTTCTATTACCTGTAATAAGGTTTGTAAGAAGAAATTAAGGTATGTAACCTTTTACTTTGCTATTCCAACAGCTATTATTTTAACAAGGGCATGTCATTGGAGGTATGTACTTTCCAAAAGAGGGCTAGGTAACAACATAAGGACATGTTACTTTAATGTTACATGTTAGAAGTTACGTAACCACTTACATAACCGATACTGAGCACAATACTACTTACATAACAGCTTAAAGTAAGTCCAAAAAAATGTGTTACAAACAGGTCTGAAATAACACATTAAAATTATGCGCTCACTTACTGCATAAAAATATATACCTACTTACTTCTTACAAAAAAAATTAAAATAAGACGTTATCGTTTAATATTTTTTTAATATTTAATCAGATTAATATAAAGTTAACAAAAAACATTAAAGTTATTTCAGTCAATATGTATAAAACATATAAATTATTTGTATCGAATATTTTAAATAGAAAATAACACTCATGTATCGCATTACAAATAACTCCTTATTTTGAGGTATTTGAATACACCATCGGTAATAAGTGGCTACTTCTATTAAGTGATCACGTATCACATTAAAAGTAACTCCTTATTTTACAGTTTTAAAATATCCCATCTGTAATAAGTCGCTGCTATTATTTAGAACTCTTGTTGTGTATTACAAGTAACTCTTTTCTTTGAGGTGTTTAAATATATCATTGGTAATAAGTTGCTATTACTACCCAGTAGTTATGCAGCACATTATACGTAAGTCATTACATTTTAGTTATGAAATAATGCAATGGTATGGGGTATGGTAATACCAGGTAATGTGTTCTGTAATACCAACATATTACCAAGGTTTTGCTTGGTACGTGCAGGAACATTAAGAGTATAATATTTTAAAAGCGAAAATATTACTGATAATAACAACTTTTCTTTTCATGTGTATGCAATCCGTGTTCGCGCCGGTATAGAAAACATACGCTCATAAAAACGACCCTACAAACAGTTAAAGTGCTGCGAATATAACAGAAAAGAGAAGAATTTTCAATGAAGTTGAGAATCATGGTCTGCTAAATTTAGGTTAGCTAAATTTTACACACTGCTAAATACATAAACAAATGCAATCAAAAAATTAAATGGACTGAGAAAAAAAATCAAATGGATTCAGCTAAGTTCAATAGAATATTTACCTGGTGTAAAATTTCTGTTGAAATGACGGTTAAAATCTGGGTTTTTGGTCTCTCTGGATCAGTTTAGAAACTGGCCCATATTTATTATAAGGATTAACTTCTAGGTACGGAGTTAAACATTTTCCGAGATATAAAAAATTTTGTACTTATACCATAAAAAATATGAAAAAATAAATATAGCGCCATCTCTATGTGATATTGATAGCGGAGACAAAAATATAATAAATTAAAAATAATTATGTTTTAAATTAGCTGGAAATTTTTTTATATTAGAAAACGCAATTTACTAAAAATTAACAAGCAAAATTAGTTTAATTCTAAATTTTAAAACATAATAATATAAAAAATGGTTCAATTGAAACAGAAAGCATTTAACAGACTTTTGTACTCACTTTTGTTATGAGTGTAAATATCTTACTCTTCTTTTTCTTTTAACAACAAACATATTGAAGGAATGTTAGCAGTTTAAGTGCTAACATGCTATCGTTAAAAAATAGTATGATTTTTGAAGTTTAACCCAGAGAAAGTTGCCAATTTATGATGAATGCTAATTTACTACTTAAAATAAGCTGTGTTTTCGACTTAACTATATCCGTTAACTTATAAAAAAAACTCAAAGTGCATAAAAGCGCGTTTAAGACGAAAATTATCAACAGATAATTATCAACGTTGAAAAATCGACGTTTATACATTTTGAAATCTAACGTAACTTATTCGCGTTATTTCCTAAAAACTTTTGCTGATGTACGTTCGATTATAACGGAACAATTATAAACATAACCTGTTTAAAATTTTTTAATAATCGGTTTAATGTAGATTTGCTTTAAATTCTTAACATTGATAGGCATAAGACAAAATACAGCTATAGTACAGTTAATTTCATAATTTTTCACAAACATTTAAATATAGTTTGTAATGGGTTTATAATGAAAACCCTTAGTACTCTCTTTAATTGTGTTTCCAATTAATTTAATATGTATTTATGTGTTTTAGATTGTTTTTGACGCAATAATATTGGGAGTGTACTTAAACTAACCTCATGCATCTGCAATTATTGAAGAATATTTTTAAAAATCCTTGAAAATCTGATATTTTGGAAATTGATCTCGGTGCGCATTAGGGTTTATGTCCCGGGAATTCCCGGGACGGGATTCCCGGGAATCCCGCCCTTTTTTCAATCCCGCAATCCCGGGAATTTAGTGCGGGATTTCCCGGGATTTTTTTTGTTGTTCTTTTACAGAAGTTTTAGCTAGTATATTAAAATCTTGGAAGCTTTATTTCAATTAAAAACATTGATTGTTTTAAAAATAATTTAAATAAAAAATATTTAAAATTGAAAAATGCGATTTAAAATTTAATAATATAATATAAAAAATATTATTTAGGCCGAATTTTTTGGGTTTAGTTAAACCGAAAGCAAATTTTATTAGACATTATCAAGTTTAAATACCAACAAAAATACTCGTACCTCGGAAATTTTATATTTTTTAATGATGGTCTTTGTTCAAATAAAGCAATATTCATACACAACATTTCAAAATCAGTATTTCAGCTCCAAATACCTCCAAAAAAACGGCATTAAAATTAAAAAAAAAAAATGATAATATTTTCGTATTTTCAATTGATGTGTTTTGAGTTTTTATTACTTCAAATAATTTCCTTTAAATTTCAATTGCTGTTCCTTTATTTCAGTTGTATTTTTCAAATTTTATGTTTTTGTTAGATTAAATATTGTTGACCTTTGGTATTGTTATATTTTTAGTATTGTTTGGCTTTAGGTCATAAATTTTTAAAAAATAAAAATCCAAATATTTTGTTTTTATTTTTCAATATTTTATTTTTTAATTTTCTTCCGATATTTCGATTTGCATCGCAAATCATCCTCTGGGATATTTAAAAAATACAATATATTAAAAAATATATTTTTGAACGAGACTTGAGTTGAAAACTTCTCGCTGCACTTAAAGCTTACTATTATTTTTAAAATAATGCATCAGATGCTTTTTCAAATTATTTTGGATTTTTTATATGTTAATTTCAAAATATGCAACAATGAAAATTAAATAATTTTTTTAAGTAGTTGTGCCATAAAAAATTTCTATTCAAAAAATACCAATTAAAGTTATAAAACTATTTAATAATATTTTAGACGATTTGCCTAAAAATTTGAGTGAAAAATACTTTTAAACTTTTTAATAAAAATAGACGAATACTTCTGAAAATCTGCATAGAAACAAAATATCTAGAAATAGAAACTTTTGGATTCCATATTTAATCAAAAAATCGATCTTAGTTCTGATTCTAAAGCTGATCCGATACAAATTTGAACACATTAACAATTCCATTATATCCTGAAAGAATTTATGATACAATTTGTTTAACCATTTAAACCGCGAATTAATATTTAATTAATGTATTTCTAAGAGTTGTTTTAAAATTAAGACGGCCATCCATACAAATATATTGCCTGCATAATAGTTCGCTATTTAAACTGTTAAACGAATTGATCTCGAAAAAGTGGAAGATATGGATATTTTATATTAAGCCCTTATTTCAGAATATGTATATTAAGTAGATTTTCTCATGACTGCAACCAAAAGATAAACTTTGTCGTAAGTTTTTTTTAATAGATATCAAGTTTTTCAAGTAAACATACTCATTTTCTAACGAGCGGGAATTCCCGGGATCCCGGGAAATTCAGAAAAAATCCCGCTGTCCCGGGAAATGAAAAAGTCCGGGAAAAGAAAAAACCCTAGTGCGCATACATTACATGGATCTCTCACTCTTTTACATTCACTGTCCGTTAATGAGAATTTGCTTAGCCATACGAATGCATTGAGAATGTATTGGACATATTTACAACGTTTTGTCAGTGCTTTGTATTTTGTACTATCGGCAATTTTCTGCCTGGGTAATTTAGACTAATGGATTTCCATCCATTCATGTTCTTTTACTTCACAGGAGAATCCGTTGAAAGAATCGTATCTCATTCTATTCTTCCTTTCATTGATAAGTATTTCCATTTTAATTACAACTTAATTTCAACTGTTCTATTTTTATCATAATCCTAAAAATATATTTCGTTTCACCTTGTGTACATACATAAATACAGTCTCTAATAATCGTTTTCTCTCAATTAGTTAAATCCATAATCAAATCAATTTAATATGCTTAATTCCATCCATTGCTAAAAAGGCGTCAAGAAGTCTACTTCTAAAGAATTTAATATCAACTAAACATTGAAGATTAAATTGCTAAATGAATCCTTCGTTCCAACAAACAAGGATTGTCATCATCGAAATACGATCGACCATAAATAATGTTTACAATTTGTGGTAAAGAGAAAATGTAACAGCATGTGATATGATGAAGATGGAGAACAATAAACACTCGGATGAAAGCTATTGTGTCTTTTTTTCTATTTGACTGTGTCTTCTTTTGAGATCGAGAAAGGTGTCAAGAGGATGGTTATACAATAATTTTTCTCAATATTCTTTTGATGTGATAAATGCAGTAGGGTCGTTCTTATTTTGTAGGTTATACATTTTTTTCATAACTCGGATTGTGACGATAAGCTTTCCCAGCAAAAACAACTACTTAACAGCCTATTTACTTTTGTTCGCGGTGTCCCAAAAGTAATGTGCACAATTTTGGTAGCAAAATAAATTAGTAGAACATCAGTTGAAAATTTATTTAGTGCTAAAAAAATATAACTAAAACTTTTGCTGAAAAAACTGTAATCAAAAAAGTTGCTGAAAACTAGTATACTTGATATACAAGATATTTTACTATTTTTTTGAGTGTATAAAACGGCCTTCACCACAGCCGCAGTCATTTAATTCGTATTTTTTCACCGCAGCGGAATCCGCAGCCGCAAGAAGGTGATATTCTTAATTGTACAGTATCTCGGAGAGAGATCCTGAAGGGTCCATTTTAATAAAAAAAAATCAATGTGCGACTTAATTTTGTTACCAATTTACTGGATAATACTTTCACATTGGCACACTCTAAGAGAATAATCACAACTGGGTCGATTGTCGACCGACGACAGTAAAAGTCGTCGCGATTAATTTAAATTCAGCGACAGTCGACCGTCGACATTTGTTGACGTTTAGAAAAAAGGAAAGCAAAACAAGAATATGTTTGTATTTGTTTCGCCACAATACTTCATCAATTCAATTGGTTTTGCATTAATTCTTGGTGTTTTACATTTTATTGTATTTAATTTTGCTTTTTTGCGGTAAATTATGTATTTTTATTTTCAATTATATTTTTTCTGTCAAAAAAAAAAAAAATTTTTTTATAAACAAAGTATGAATTTTTGCAACTCTAATAGAACGACTCTAATAGAGTAGAGTACAGTATTGTTCGAAACCTAAGCAACTTCTGCTAATAAAAGAGCAATGCTCCATTCCATTATTGGAGTGTATTAATTTTTATCGCGTATATTATGATGGAGTACTCCACTCTGCAGAGTGTATTTAGTTACTTTCTTTTTTAGCTGGCTCTTTTTTCTAATGTTTGTGGCTCTTTTTTCCATTTTTGATAGTTCTCTTGTAAGCTTGCTCCTCTATTCATAAGGAACAGCCTGTTTTATGTGAGCGCCAAGTTTTTGTAAAAAATAAGTCGAATTTTGGATCGCTTGGGAGCTTTGAAAAATACAACCTTTGGAGTCTATTAAAATCACACAAGTTTAGCTTAACTATTAAACAAAAGAAAATGCCAAAAAATGATGTATATACAAAATAACAATAAAAATGCATCCGGCATCGATTTTAGGATATTGGTGAGCATTATTCGCTATTCTAAAGAGTTTCACTAAGGTCGAACTAAGAAAAACGAAATGTTTATAAATAAATTTTACCGTAATGTACAGATGTGCCAGTTACATTTGACATGATCGTGGTTTGTAAAAATTTGATACAATTCTATGTATTATTGTTTGTCGCAGTGGTATAAATCTTAAGATCTTTCTTTTTTGTGTTCCTTCCAACTACGTACACTATTCCATACGTGATAAAAGGTAAAAGTTATTGTGGACAAATTTTGTGTTCGATATACATATCGTTTATTCAATTTGATTTTTTTCTATTTCGTAACTATTTGTATTGATGTCATATCCTTTTGTTTAATAATACTCGTAATGTTGTTTAGGGCATTGTTTCATTTTTATTATATTTGGTGGTTTATTTTTTCCATCTATAGGTTTTGACTTTTCTTCATATTGTTTGGTATATCACTGTCTGTCTGCCATATACGAGTATGTACATTTATCTTTCAATCCGAAGCATTGTGTTTGGGTTAATGTTGACTTTTAGCGAGAATCAATTTATTTTATGCGAAATAATCTTGTTGATGGTTGCGTCTCGCCCCTTTCGTTATTTCGGTTTGATGGCTGTTATGAGTTTTTCGTTTTTCATTTGTATTATCCTTTATGCGTATGTGTGTATGTTTGTGCGTGTTATGTTTTTTTCTTTTATGATGGTTTTTAGTGCAAAGAGGACTCGAATGTCCATCCTACCTCATCTCCTTTTTTTCCAAAGGTTTTAATGGTTTGTTATAGTGGTTTGAAGTGCAGAGGGATGGAAATAATTTTAATTTATGATGTCAATTTCGTCATTGTGGTTTAGATTTGTTGTTAATTTTTTTTCTTCTTCTAAAGACGCGCTTTATTATTTAGTAAAATAATTGTAAAATTTTGAAGAGTAGATGAGTTAATTTGTGCAAATTTTTCATAATAATGGCAAATATATATCGATGATTGAAAAAAGATCATATTACAATATAACATATGTATAGTTGTTAATCTAATTATACTGATGAATATTTGAACAACCAACAACACTATTAGACAAATTTAAATTTTCGAAAGATATCCTTTTGCAATACATCTATTTCACGTACATAAACGTGGAAAAAAATTTAAATCGCATGGTTAATTTTCGAGATACTTTGACTTTTATGTTTTGTTTAGCAGTTTTGCTTCAATACCGCGGAATTAAACTTTTCTAGTAAAACTAGTAAAAGAGAAAAAATATTAAAAAAGTTATCAAAATATTCCAAAGTACTCGAACAAAAAATTGTAAAAATAGTAAACAAACAAAAAAAATACAATAATCGCAAAAAAAAAACGTCCGCGGAGTGCAAACTTTAATGCGAATCATAAGAGTTAATTAATTTATTAACGATTCACATAAAAATTTGTTCAATTTGTTAAACAAAAAAACATATTACTATTTTTTGCTTGAAGAAAATTTTCAAGTAAAAACTAGTAAAATTTCACCTTATAGTACATTTATACTTGAGCAAAAACCACCTAGTTTTTGTACAAAACTGGGTTTTGCTTGTTTTTTTGTATGCGTTTTGGCAAGTTAAAACCTACAAGAGCAAAACACCAGGTAGTTTCTGCTCAAGTATAAATGCAGAATTAAATTTTTTACTAGTTTTTACTATTTTTTTTTTGTACTCGAACGGATTTTTGAGTAAAACTGGTAAAAATTGTAAAGCTACACCGAAAAAATTTCTCAGTTGCTCAGTTAAATAATTCCTCAGTTAAAACTGAAGAAATTCAAAATAACTGAAATAATTGAAATCAATTTATGTTTTAGTTCAATAAAAATCTTTTCCTGGTACCCTGTATACACAAATATAAAGTTTTCAAATTGTCAAATATTTTTCAAAGACAAAGTCGGTAAGAGCATTAATTTAATTTGTTTTATTTTGCTCATTTAAAGCATATTTTGGGATATTTGGTCTACACCGTTGATTAAAATACCGTTGGAATAGTTATTTTTTGATAAATGCTGATGGAACAGGGCAATTTAAGATAAGTGTTTATTTTTTGATTATATCTTTTAAGAAAATTTATGTATTTGTTTTTATAGAGGAACTGCAGATATAAGAGGGCATTTAAGAAAGCATTTTCGCAAAAGAAACGAGTTACCTTATGAAACCATGAATGGCAATATAAAGGCATAATTTAAAAGAAAATAATTTATAAAATATACGATACAGTTTTTATATTTGTAAAAATATTAATAAAAAGTTAAAAAACTCTGTCACAGATTTAAAAAAAAAAATTGGTCAGTACTATTAATTCTTTAATTTTAACTAAGAACCCGTTCCAAGTAACTCATTGTCAGTTACACATTTTGACACTGTATTCGACTAAGAATTTAGTTATCTTCAATTAACTTCTTTAACTGAGCCTCAGTAAGGGGTATTTCACCTGAGACTCAGTTGAAAATTTAGTAGCCAGCAACCGAGTAATTTTTTCGGTGTAGTAAAAAATAGCGTGTAAACAAAGACACTTATTGTTCAAAGATATTTTTAAGATTCTATAAGGATCTTGGATTAACTCTGGTTTTTACCACAGCTAAGTTATTTCTTTTTCTTTATAAGAAAAATACACAAACAGTAAAAAACTAATTTCAGTCAGGAAAAATTCAAATTCAATAACTTTTGTCTTGAAATTCCTCCAATCACGAAAATAATTCAGATAATTACAAATTTGGGGCCCTATAATTGAATAAGATTTCTTTTGAACATTCGCGAAAATGGAGACACTGAGGAGATTGGAAGATAAACAAAAATCTAAAAACAAAATATTTCTGAGTAAAAAACAATAACGGAAAGCTGAATAGGAAAGAAAACTACGAATTAGTTACATTGCAAAGTAGCTATTCAACATCCGATTCATTGGAACAGAAACTTTTCTTGGGATGTCATTAAGACTCTTTATAAACTGCATAAAATGTATACACTAATAGAAAATAATCTGTACAAATTTTTGGTAAATTTACTAAAACTTAGTTCAAAAGGGCTCTGCGGAAAGACTACTCAAATCGGCAGAATCTGTTTGCCAAACATTTGTAAGATGAAAAAGTAAGAAAAGAATCTGTTAAAATTACAACTTTTTGGCTATATTTTGTTAATTGCAAATAATAATTTACCCTACTAAAATCATAAAATAATTTTGTTGAATATAGGAAGACTAAAAACTGAAAAATTATAATTGTTAAATTTTTTTTTGGACTTTTTTAGATTTCTTCCATTGCGAATACAAATCTACCCAGCAACATTTTTTACAATAAATGAAACTGGTTCCGGAACCGGTTCCACGGAAATTATATTGAAGGTATGACTGACTGAACTGATTCTAGGCAAACCGGTTCAACTTTGGACATTGCTTTAAACATGATCAGATTTTTCTTTATTTTTCAGCGATTTTAAAATAAAGTTAACAACACTGAAATATTAGTATGAAATGCTTCATAAAAAACCATGACTGATTTGTTATATCGTGGTAATATAGCATAATCCTATTTTCATTAAAATTTCAGTGTTGTTTACTTTAAAATCGCTAAAAGCAAAGTAAAATTTGTTCATGTTTAAGGCACTGTCATGGTAAATCTGGTGACCATTTTTGGATACAAGTAATGTAAAATTTAAACAAATTTTATAGGATCTGGACTATTTTCCAGTTTATGGAGGACAATTTATCCATTATTTTGATCTTTCAAAATAAAGGTAAGGAGCAAAAAAGTTAAAGTCGGGTATGCCGACTATATAATACCCTACACTAGTCTGGTTAAAAGCCAACTAATGTTTGGATCCGCAATTCGAATGGGTTAAAATGGACTTATATCAAAATTTTCTATAAAATGATAAAATAAGAGAAAATCGGAAATATAGCCCGTATTGGCCATAAGTCCAAATATGGACCGATCCTATCTATAATCGATAGGCTTTGTCCTTGGGAGCATATGAGTCAGCGAGCAAAATTTCATTGAAATATCTTCGTATTTGCGACGTGCATCGTGTAAACAATGCAATTTTTGGGGCGACCTTTATATGGGCACTAGGTTTAAACATGGACCGATTTGAACCAAAATCTCTTAATATTTGCGACTTTTAGAGTGCGCACAAGAATGCATGGACAGACAGACGGACTGACATCGTTAAATCGAAACAAAAAGTGATTCTGAGTCGATCGGTATATTGAAAGGTGGGTCTAGGTCCAATATTTTTTGGTGTTACAAACATCAGCACAAACTTATTATACCCTGTCCACGTAGTGGTGTAGGGTATAATAAAATTAGAAAAACTTGTTATTGATTCTATTGTATTTTCCGTCACTGGATACATATCGAGCCCTATTCGCCAAAATAGCTTAAGCGACAAAACTAAGATTTTACAGGGGAGAGAGTTTTATACTTTTTTTCGTTTTTAGTCTTACACAAGACCGATTTTGACGAAATTTGGGTATGTTATATAGGATAAAAAAATAAGAAGTAGTTTTTACTTTTTAGCTTCCCAATCTCACTTTTAGGGGTTAAAAAGGTGGGGTAAAAAATGACCAAATTTTTATTTTTCCCGTTTTTTTTAATGTTGGGTCCAAAAATTTATAAACATATTAAGTGTGAAATGAAAGAAATTTGAGCAACTCATGCATCCAAAGATGCATAATACATGCCCGAGGGTGTCCAAGTTTTTAAGTTATTCAATAAAGAAGAACAGCTTAAGCGACAGTTTGCGTTCACGAAAAATGTAAACAAACTGTAGTTTGTGCATAGGAGTTGGCGCTTAAAATATTTTTGCTTTTTGCTTAAATTCGCAACGGTACTTCACAGATCTACAAAATTTTTGGAGATGATGCAATTGATTAAGAACTGTAGATTTTTATTCAAAAACTACAATTGAAAATCATGTCGCTTAAGCTTTTTTGGCGAATATGGCTCGATATGTAAACACTAGGGATGCCAAACGGGAAATCCCGAATCCCGAAATCCCGGGATTTTCGGGATTGGCAAAATCCCGAATCCCGGGATTATTTCTCAAAAATCCCGGGATTTTCTAATTTTTTAATATTAATATAAACGCAAATAAACAAAGTGAGCAATTTTAGATTACCTACGTTTTTTCTTGAATTTTCTCATATTGACAAGAAATTGTTGCCAATATATTAGTAAAATTATAAATTAAGTAGATTATTCGAGTAAACTATGCAAAGACTTTGTCACTTTGTCACGTTTGTTTGTTATTTTACCGATTTATTCTTCCAAGCGAAATTCGATTTCTGAAACCTAATTTTGGCTGGGACTGTAAGTTTGAATTCTTCCATGAAAACATTTGATAACGATAACCAAATAACTTTGTTGCTGTAATTACACAATTTAGTGGGCAAGGTTATCGCAACGAATCTGTTTTAAAATCTGCTTACAAAATACTTGGCGCAAGTGTACTTAATGACAGGCCTTCATATATTATCCCAGCCAGAAAAATACAAACGGGAAAGCGATGGCAAGGTATTTTAACAGGTGGTACAAGTACTGACAAAAATTGCTTTCCCATTTCAAATATGATAACGTCAATAGACAAAAGGACCGGCACTTCAAAAAGCGCCGGAAAAGTACTGGAGAAACAAAATTTTTAACTTTGGCAAAACGCTGCCAAAAGCAATAAATAGGTGGTTTGGAATTATATTTCCCAAAATAAAATTTTAAAAAAGTTCATATGTATCTTTTTTTGGCACTGCAGTGATGTTTTGTAAAACAAATACTGGCAAAACGATTTTTGCAAACGCTGGCAAAGCGTCCCAAATGAGTGTTCTGTCAGTCATTTATTTTTAACATCGCGGTTACCCAGTGGTACGCAGGTACTTGATTTTTTGTACCACTGTCAATTTCTGACTGAGATGTTTCAATATTCATAAAATGTACCACATTATTAATTAACAACTATTAAATAATTATAAAACGCTTTATTCTAAAAAAAATTAGTTACATAACATAAACATTTTTACAAATAAAGGAAAATTTAAATCCCGAAATCCCCTAAAATCCCGGGATCCCGAAAAATCCCGTAGTCCCAAAAATCCCGGGATCCCGAAATCGGGATCCCGGGATTTCCTACAAAATCCCGAATCCCGGGATTTTCAAATATCAGTCCCGATTGGCATCCCTAGTAAACACATACATATTTTGGATTTTTGGTACGCCGGCGTGTAAGCAATTCAATTCAAATAAGCAATCCAATTCCCAGCACGAGCAAATTTTACTGAAAATATTTTTAACAGATTGCATCGCCATCAAGAGACAAATGATCTGTTGGAAAAATACGTAAATCATTTATTATTTAAAGTTTAAATAGAATTTATTTTCAAACATGCACTTAAAATAATACGTCAATGGAAAAAATCTGTCAAACTTGTTTCACATCGATTTGACTAATTTTTAACAAATTTTTAGTTGAATCACTGTTGCCAACAACAATGAGTGTTGTCTAAAAGAACCGCCTAAAGGCTGAGTTACCCAACCGTAAACGTAACTGTAACGAATCAGCTGTTTCGAAACCACAAGAAGAAGTTTATACAAGTGGTTACGCACACGGAAATGTAGATGTACTTGCCGGATCATTCTGTTGAAATCAGAATTTTCTATCCGTCATCGAAACAGCTGAATGATTTTAGTCGGAAAAAAATATAAAATGAATAAAGATAATATATTGAAACAACAAATAAGAAATAAAAATTAACAAATAAATGGAAAAATTTAGAATAAAATATAAAATCACATGAAATAGATGCTAAATAGTAATGTCGTTTACGGTATTCTATAAGTGTAGTTTTTAGCTACGGCACGGTACAGTTACATCACATTTACGTTAACGGTGCCATAATGAATTAATTATTTGTTAATTTTTTTATTTCTATAGAATATCGTAAACGACATTACTATTTAGCATCTATTTCACGTGTTTTTTTATTTCATTCTAAATTTTTCCATTTATTTGTTAATTTTTATTTCTTATTTGTTGTTTGAATCTATTTTCTTTATTAATATTATATTTTTTCCGACTAAAATCATATAGCTGTTTCGATGACGAATATAAAATTCTGATTTCAACAGTTACGTTTACGGTTGGGTAACTCACCCTTAACAGGCTTTAAAATTGTAGGATTTAGGCGGTTCTTCTAGACAACACTCATTGTTGTTGGCAACACTAATAACAGGTGCCAAATAGTAAATTTTATATAAGAATTCTTTAAAATGTACCAAACATTCTGCTTGATACCCGGCTGCTTGATTGCTTGATACGAGCTCCATTAACGTTCAAGCACTACTCAATCAACCAATCAACAAAAACCCGTCGATTTATTAAAAAGTACCGTTTTTAAAAAGTACCCTTTAATTTTCGTACTAAACTAGTTTTTGATTGTTTTTTTATATACGCGTTTTGACGACCCTATTACAAAATTTTAATCGGATTATATCCGAAAAATATCTGCGGTAAGATTAGATGATCTTATCTGTTATCTTAATCCTACGGGTTGGATCTAGTTCTCCGGATATTAGCTCCTTAAAAGGCTGTTTACACTAGAGATGAGCGATATTTTCATACCGGTGATTTAATCACAGTTATTGATAAATCACTGGTAATGGCAGTGATCAAATATTTCAAGTCGCAGTTACTCGGAATGTCGTTCTTTTAATATTTTTGTACTATTCTTTCTTGCAAACTTCATTGTGCACAGTAATACATGTTTTTTTTCAATAACAGTGACTTGCTTTCACACTCTTCTGAATAAAATGTCTCCTTCTATCATGTCTTTGTTACCGGTCGCAACCAGTGATGGTATTTGAGAATTTTCGTTTGGTGCCTCAATGATGCCAAAAAAGTGCCAAAAATGATTTAAAAGTGCCAAAAAAAAAATTAAGCAACATTTAATGTTAAAAAAAAAAAAAAATATGTTCAGCTTTTATTTCAAATATACAAAAATACATTTAGTTACTTTAACCCTTAAATGCATGGTGTAGCCATTTGGCAACATACCAGTTTCTTAATAAAAAACGCCACTTGATGCATAAAACTCAATTTTTGGGCATTGGGGCCCTTTCTGCACAAAGTGCTCTTATAAACTATAACTCAGATTTTTTAAACAGTTTTAGGAAAAATCTTGGTTTTGCTTCGTATATTTGTGAAAAATCTAAATCACGCGTTTTTTTTTACAAAAAGTGCAATATTCAAAAATATTTGTTTAAATATTTAAAGTGGTATTCTCGCAATAAAATTAATTTTGGCACCAATAAATGTATAATTAATATTTCATATATTTTTTTTTTGTTTTTTTTTCATACACGTTAAAATAATCACAATTTAGCTATTTGGCAATTTTTTTGGTATTTTTCTTGAAATGTACACGCCTTTAGAAATCATATATAAAAAATGGTTAAAATTGTAGAGATCATGCATTTAAGGGTTAAGTAAAAAGACAAAAAAAAGGCGGGCAACTTATCTAAAAAGTAACCCGAGTTTAACATTACCTACTACAAATATTTTCATACAAAAATGACATTCTTAACTATAGCAAAGCACTAAACTTACGTTATTTTAAGATAAGTTAGCAGGTCCAAGACTTTCAAAAAATTTACAATACAATAGAATCAATTAAAGTTTTTCTAATATTATCCCCGTTGCTTTTATTTTTAAATATCAAAATAATAATTAAATTGTCCCCGAAGAACTGGAAGGTTGTCCAAAAAATTGTAGATATATTTAGTGCAGCATTTGTTTTTTAATTTTGCTACCCCTTCATAATAGGCGTGGCTTTTAATTAAAAACCAGCGATATCGACCTTTTATCAAATTATATAGAAATTTTCGTAAAAAGTGCCAAAATTCTATGGAGAGTGCCAAGGTGCCATTGAACATTCAATAGTGCCACAAATGGCACTTTTGTGCCACTTTCACCAACAGTGGTCGCAACTATTCTTCTTTTAAGGCCCAGTTTTTAGGAAGTGGATTATCTTTAAACTTAGTTTAACGCAGTTTGTAACTGGAATACTGCTTTTAAAATGTGGTTTATTTTGTTTTATTTCAATAAAGAAATAAATTATACTCGAGAAAAAGATTTTCCGGCAAATTTTTGTTAATAAACTTTGAAATGGCTGACAAAATTCGTTTTCGGTTTAACAAAACCAAGTTTAACTGACATCTTAAAAACTCGCCATAAATATTATTTCGTTTATTTATCAGAAAATCGCAGTCTTTTCCATAGAAAAACCGTGATCACGATCACAGTTTAAAAGAACAACGATTTGCAAATTTCAATGTTACTGAAAAATTCATAATAAAATAAATAATAAAAAAAAATCCTGTACAAATAGGTCAAAATTATGCTGGCGCAAATACATGTTCTATTTCCTGTTATTTTAGCAGAATTTTTACCTATTTGTACGGGCTTTTTTTATAGAAAATAACAGAAAAATTAGTTCAACTTAATCAGAACGCGTTTAACAGACTTTTGTACTAACTTTTTTTTATGAGTGTACGCAATTATATATTTAAATTTTCAGCAAATTAATTAACTAAAGTAAAATTTCTCTACAAATTTTTTGAGTTTTTTTCAGTCTACTAATATTCAGCAAAAAGTTTAGTGATTTTAGCAAGGATTTTTTTCATTTGCAATCGACTAAGTGTTATGTAGCAAAACTTTTGCTGAGATTACTATTTTTTGTGGTAAAAATCAGCTCGCTGATTTTCAGCAAACACTTTTGCTGAAATTACCAACTTTTTTGCAAGCACCCTGCTGACTAAAAATTTGCTGACACAGCAACATTTTTTGCTGACTTTACTGACTTTTTTTTGAGTGTACTTGATGCTCACGAGGGCTGGAACTACAACTTAAACCAACCAACCATATCCGAAAAATGGTCGATAATATCCCAGTCAGAGATTGCCAGTTGTACAAAAAATCAAGCACTGGCACCCCACTGGGTAACCACGGTGTTAAAAATAAATGACTGGTAGAACACTCATTTGGCACGCTTTGCCAGCGTTTGATAAAAGCGTTTTAGCAGTATTTATTTTACAAAACTTTTGGTGTTTTATAAAAAAAAACCAATGGCATGGAATGGGCATAGAAAGCTACGCCAAAGTTTAAAACCAGTGGTTATCCAGTACTACCACGTCAGAATTTGTACAAAAATCAATTCACTGGTAGAGAAATGATTTTATAAAAATGGTGACGCTTCATTACTCTGAGTCTCCATTAGCTATGAGATTATGTTAAGATAGCTGTTATGAGAGTCAGAAATAAAATCTATAATACTTTTGTGGTGGAGAACACTAATATTAAGAAATTTCATTATTAATTTTTTTCTTGCTGGAATCAGTCGCAAATGAATGTCTTTTATTTCACAGTAATTGATTGGTATTTCATTTTTTTTTTTGATAAATAAAAAGAATACCACATTTTAAGTTCTTGTAATGCAAATTACTTCACAATTACATTGTTTTTATATATTTTCTTTGTTTTTTTTATAAGCTTTGTTTGTTGGTGATGCCATTAAAGCCCCGTTCACATTATCACACAAGTGCTTATACTTTTCTTCACACAAGTATGACAAAAAGTATGCTGAAATTGTCTGGTCGTTAAAAAAGTATAAAAGAAAATCTTTTCAGTGTTCAGACAGTTATCGACACACACAACAAAAAAATTAAAACGGTCATTTTTTCTTGTATTATTACTTTTTTTGTTTAACATTTATTTGTGAATAACACAACACTTGTGTTGAGACAAGTGGGAACTTTATGAAATATTTCAAAAAATAAATCTTGTCAAAAAAGTGTGACCGCTTTTTAAAATGTGTGCACCCATTTTGACATGTGTGTAACGAACAGTGTTCACAGTATTATACATTTTCGTTATACACCACATTTCTGACATCTATAACACACTTGTGTGATAATCTAAACGGCGCTTAAACAGTAAAAAAAATATGGCATCGACTGAGATGTTATAAAATAGTTTTCTTGACATCTTCTTTAACAACTGTGTTAAAACCAAGCTAAACCATTAATATGAGTGCTCCACATTTAACATTAACATGATGTTAGTGGCCATGTTAACTGATTTATGTCTCGTGTAGACTACGAATTAAAAAAGGTTTGCAAGCAGAAGGTAATAATTGCAAATTAAGTTGCAAGGAAATAAAAAATTTTTTTATATTTAATTTTAATTTAAAGTCGACTTTAGTTAAAATATTGGGTGGCAGTATGCCTTGACTTGGTTTATTTTTGGAGCCTTCTGATTGGTTAATTTATTTTCAACCAATCAAAATGTTTGAAAATACAAATATTTTTGTAGGGTTTTCAAACACAAAATGAACAAAACCGTATGATTAAAAATAAAGTCGACTTTAAATTTAAAATACTCTTTTATAGTAAGGGCAATTTTTTTTTTTTGGAAAAGCTCCTTAAAGACCAACTCCCCCCCCCCCCCCCCCCCAAAGTTGGGATATTAGTTACACTCAAAAAAGTTTGTCGGTAAAATATACATAAATTGACAGTTAAAACATAAGTATATGCTGTTAAAATAACGAAAAATTAAAAAAAAACATTTACGAAAAAGGTGACAAGGAGGAGACAAGAAGATAAACAAAAAATCTAAAGTAGAATGTTTGTATGTCTGTTTGATCACTTCTGAGAGGAAAAACAATAACAGAAAGCTGAATAGGTAAGAAAAACTATGAATTAGCCACACTATGAGCAAGGCCTTACGTGGGTGAGATGGCTAAGCTGTCGAACTCAAGTATAGTTACGTTTGTAATGTGGGAGTGCATGGGTTCGATTCCTACAGCCGACAGGTTGTTAACAAAAATTTGTCATATAGAGACAATCTGACAATAAAATATAAACAATAATAAAATTTAATGGAAAAATCACTGATGAAGCTTGTCCATAAAAAAAGGCAGAAACTAGATCTAGTCTTATTATTATAACTTTGAAAAAACGTTTATTCTTTTTCTTAACCTCAGACCTACTTAATTGAAAAATGTTGTTATTTTTAAATGTTGAAAAATAACTAACAAATGCTTCAAAAATATCTATGTCGTTAAAATAACTGACAAATTTTTACTACAAAAATTTTAAAACCACTCACAAAATGTGTAAAAACTACTGATTTTTTTACTGTTCATTCTATTGGTATTATAGAGGTATATTTTAGGTTTGTTGTTTTCGAATTTTGTATAAATACTCCATACAAATTTAAGAATTTATAAAATTTTAAGTAGGTATAAATTTAGCTTCTTAAAAATTAAGAAGTTATAAAAATACTACCAAGTTTTAAAAATTCTTTGCTTTTCCCTTTCAAATGTAAACAAAAATATTTGTCATAAAAATACATATATGCAATTTTTGTATTTGTTATTTCACAAAATATTAAAAACAACAAAAGGTAACAAATGAATAATGCGTTTGTTAGTAGAGGTGGAACAGGGCACACAGGATAATTGCTCATTTTCGCGTTCCGGCGAAGTCTTTGTACGAAAACAGCATTTGTACAAAGTCGACCCCAAATGTTTAAATCACAGATTAATACCAGATGTGAAACTAATGACAGGTGTCAAAAAAGTATTCTCTAACCGTATGGTTTTGTTTACATGGAAGTCAAGTCAAGAGGGAGATAACAGTATAAAATCTCCATTATTTGCGCTTTTTTGTATATATCTGTCTCTTTTTAAGTAGTAAATAGTCGGATAGTCGTTTTTTACAAGTAGTTATAGATATAAAATTCGAAAAAACAAACCTTTTAATAAAAAAAACATAACTTTTTTTCTTTCGATTACAAAACTATGTGTAATTACCAGAGAAGACAGAAAAAAGCAAAATCCGATGTGTTTAAAGTAAAAAAGCAAAAGTAAAAAAACTTGGAAAAACAACAGATTTTTTTTTTTAATTTAAAGTTGAGAGAAAAAATATTTTTTGTGAGCAAAAAAAAAAATATATTTGGACAAAAAGTCTTAAAAAACACAGAAACGGCAATTTTGTCTTCTCTTTTATTTACTTTAGCCTATTTAAAATTTGAAGTAAAAATTCCAAACGGTTCTCCAGTTATTATGCTTTTATGCATTGGAGATACAATACAAGTTTCTGAGTTTTATTTGCAAACTAGAAATATATCAATAATAACAAATATAAACTAAACAGAAATTTTTAAAATTCAAAGAAATTCAACGACACTTTTTATTTTTTCAATAACTAACAAAAATAACTGCTGACTGTAAAAATATTGTTTTAGTAATTGTTTATTATGATATGAAAAATAACTGATTTAAACAACTGTTACGAAATAGCAGAAAAAGCTAGTAAAAATTAGTTAAAAATGATGTTGCAGAAAAACGGTGAAATTGCAGATTTTTTTTGCTAAATACTAGTAAAATAAGAACAGCAAAATTAAAACTGTTAAATTTACAGAATTTTAGTTATATTTAAGCTAACTTTTAGTTAATTGAAAATAATAAATTGTACTGTAAAATCTGCAGAAAATTTTCCTAAATATTAGTAGACTAAAAATAGCAAAAATAAACTGTTATATCTACAAAAATTTTGCTATTTTTAAGCTAAATTTAGTTGAATGCAAAAAGCAGCCTATACTGCTAAAATCAGCGGAAATATTTGCTAAAAAAAATTGTAAACTGCTGTTTTCAAAAGGCTCGATTTTTATTTGAATTTAAAAAAAAATCGAAAGAAAAACTTCCAACATTTTTTGGGCTAGTAATTATTTAGCAAAATTTTTTGCTGATTTTGGCAGGTTTATTTTTACTGTTCCTATATTACTAATATATAGCAAAAATAATCTGCTAATTTTAGCAGTTTTTTCTGCAGCATCATTTTTAACTACTTTTTAGTAGTTTTAACTAAATTTTTAGGGACTTTTTGCTATTAGTGTATGTATAACGAAAAATTAAAAAAGGCTACCCTTACGTTCGGCAAAATTTTTTTTTCGGAATTGCCTTGCAAAAATACTTTATAATCGAAGGAGTACCGCGCACTTTTTATTTTTTTTTTGCCTCTAAGGTGGAACGGTCTACTGTCCATCCATATGTACTATTTTCCAGTATTGGGGATATAAAATGTCATTCTCAAAAAATAATTTACTAAAATTTGACAATTCGTATCTCCAATACTGCGTAATAGTAGATAGGGGGAAAGGGTTTTGGAATACCAGTATATTTTAAACAACAGGTTCGGTATTGGTATTACCCAACAAACAATAACAATATAATACGAATTTGCTAACAGAAATAAACTACCCCCTAACTTTTGCTAACCAACATAACAGCTGTGGCACTTTCTATCACAGCTTTGGTTAGAGAGTTGAAATTTTGTTACTGTTAATTTTTAGAGAAGCCATTCAGATAAAATCACAAAAAACCACCACCACACTCTTATTTAATCACTGTTATGCTCTTTTGTTTCGTAAAATGTAACGGTTTAATGATTTTTTAGTATGTTTTAAAATATATTGTATGAGTGGATGGGTGGATGAGTATTTTTCTGTTAAGCTTTGATGACTTTTATTTTGCCAAACAAGTACTTGACTTTACTTACCAATGTGAACATATGATTATTAATAGTTTGCTCTGAGAGTCGCAGTGTTTGAAACGTGCAATTAAACAAAGACGGACCTTTTTTCGAAATATATAATAAATAGAATTTCCTTAAAGTATAAAAAAAGAATATTAGAAACAACTAAAAAAACGTTACAGACTTTACGACGACAGCGACTGAAAGAAAAAGGGCAAGAAACACCACACACAACTTATAAACGACTAATGCATAAGAGCTAGTCTTCCGAAATTACAAATGAAAAGTGGAAAATCTTTATAAAAGGATTTTCAGTTATTAATGAAAAAATAAGGAAATTATAGCAATTATTACAAGATTTATAAAATTGAAAAAGAAGCTCAAAGAAAAACTGTGCAAATAAAAGCATGGCTTCCGAAATAGTGTAAAGAAAATGTTTCTGAATAAATGTTAGTGTATGAAGAAGAAAAAATGAAAGTAAAAAGTGAAAATGTAAAGAATATTTAAATAAGGTGATATAAAACAAGGTAGAAAAAAATTCAATACAATTTTCGTATGACGAAGATTTCTATGATTTTTACCAACAACAGAAACAGCAGCAGCAACATTTGTAACAAAAATATACCTACACAACGTAACTAAATAGACTACTCTACGTATACGTATTTTCGTCTGTATCTATTTTCCAACAAAAAAAAAACACAAATAATTACATATTAAAATAAGTAACAACAACAGCGAGACAAAAATTTACCACCCACAGTAATAAGGAACGGGATTACGTGTGAAAATTATTAGAGATTTGTTAAAGCATAATAACAAATACCAACAAAAAAGCAGGAAAAGTATTGAATAACTGTTGTTGCAGAAAATTATTTCCTCCCCAAAGGATATTTAAATACTAAAGGATAAAAATGGTAATAACTAAATTTCAAAATTATTATACATCTACGATATTCTCTAAGGATATTAGTTACATACAATTGAATTGCATTTTAAATTTCCTTAAGTTTCTTTTTCCCCATTTCCTTCTTCCTTTTGTCGATATCAATGTTCAATGAATGTTCTTCTTCTTGAACTACCGACCTAGAATAAATCCATTACAAGTTAACTACATATTTTCTTTTACTTTATTTTACTTTTTCGCAATGCTTTTAAGGGCCAAGTGTCTACCTTTTGTATGAATTATTAAGAAACACAACAGTAAAAACGACAATTGTATTTCCTCAATAAAAATAACAAACAATAACAAAGAAATAAGGCAATTGTTGGGAAATTAACAGCAACAAAACAAAAGGATTTTAATGACTGTGGTCTAACGGCACAATATAAAACCATCTAGAAATGTTATATTTTCACTTACAGGAAAAACATTTGTATTCAAATGCTCATACATACTCATAGCAAGGTTGCCAGAAAAGTTTATATTCTAGTTTTCACCATTGAAAGTTTAAATTACCCAAAATGTCCAATTCTACACCTACAAAAAAATTTTGTTGTCCCAACCGAATTTGGTTCCAGCCGAATCGTTCGGTTGCTGCAACCGATAATTCGGTTGTCACAGCCCTATTTCTGTTGCTCCAACTGAAATAGTGTTGCGGCAACCGAAACAGGGTTGTGACAACAGAAATAGGGTTGAAACAACCGAATTTTCAGTTGCAGCAACCGAACGATTCGGTTGGAACTAAATTCGGTTGGGACAACAAATTTTTTTTGTAGGTGTATCTTCACAAGTTATAGTGTTTTTTATGCCAGATCAAATCTACACTCTAAAAAGTAGCTTTAAATATACTACCATACTGTATGTAACTTTTTATTTAAAACAGCACAGAATGCTTCTTTTTGAGACAATATGTTTGAAAAACTATTTTGCGTATTTCGTACATAAAACTGAACACATTTTATTGTAAAATGCTTAATAATTATAGTAAATATCTATCATGATTTAAATTTACACATTTGTGCCTAATTATAAAACTATTTGTGTTTGACCAAATGTTGTCAAAAAATTGTTTTTATTATGAAAATAAATACGGATACAAATAGAATATAAAAGGATTTAAAAATGGCGATATTTAGCTAATATTTTAATATCCTGAGTTAATTTCGCGATAGGATTTATGGCTCAAAATATGAATTGTGCGGTAAGTAATTCGTTCTTTGAAAAGAATGTAACGAGGTTCTAATCGTGTCTTTGCCTTTGTTTACGCAGTGAAGTTGCCAAAAACAATGCTGTTTAAATAATGAATTACATGCGGATAAAAGCTATCAATCATGTCATTATCCTCAAGACGAATTAAAGAATACAATTTTAAGAAGATACTGTTTTTGGTCATCAATTTTACAAGTGATGATGTGTATTCAAATCTATTATGTTGAAATAATAATAATATTAAAAGAATTTTATGGTGATTTTCTTTAAAAGCGTAGTTTTAACAAAATCGACGATAAAATAATTTCTAAGCATTTTAATGTAGCTATTTCCATTTATTTGTATATTATTAGGCACATGTATTTTAAATTTACAAACATTTAGTGTATTGAACACAAAATTCTCAAAAATTTTAATTTACACACTTCTAGTACTTTTAGAGGCAAAAAGGTAGGCATTTAGTTACCTACCATTATGGTAGTAAATTTCTATAAATATTTATAAGAGTGTACGACAACTAGAGGGTATGAAGTTGTTACGACGTGTTGGGGCTAAATTCACTTTACAAATAGTATTGTAATACAAATTTGACAGGGTTGTATGGTGAATAAATAAATAAATAATAAAAATAACTAACAATGTCGTAAAAATAACTTTACTACAACATTTTTAAAACAACTTACAAAATATAATATACATATAATAGAGGAGAAAAAAGTAAAAAACTTTTAGTTCCAAAGATGCCGGCCTAAATTGAAATTGATGGGGTAAAAATGAGTTTTAAAGTTGTTTGAAAGGTTATTAATAAATATTAATATCAGATAAAAAATTTAGTAAAAAAAATTTATAAACAGTTTCCAATCGCACTTTACTATTTTTATGCTGATTTTTAGTACAATTTTTTTAGTAATACTTAATAGACAAAAGTCCGCTTAAATTCAGTTAAAATTCCAGTTATAAAAATCCCGAGAAATCCCGCATTAAATTCCCAAAATTAAAAATTAACGGAATGAATTAGCGGGAAAATCCTACCAGTAACTCTTTATAATAGGGTCTTGCCGACGGCAGAGGTAGTTCAGTCGTGTCCAGGGTCTACCTGTGGTAAAAACACAATAATTTTTGCTTTAAATTTTTTCATTTTTGGTTTAAGAATTACTTTTATTTACTTGAAGAAGTCGTCTTCCGACGTGGGTATATGTTCGGTAGGTAGTCGAATTTCGACCCGTCGTCGTCTTGTGACTCGGGTATAGGGTCGATAGGTAGTTGTCTTCCGACTCGTGTATGGATTCGTCAGGTAGTCATTGTCCCACATGGTTCAGGATATCTTCGATTTTTTACTAAAAAAAAACAAGAAACATTAAAAAAATTTCAAATAATTTTTTGAAGAGAATTCCATCAGACTCATTGATAATTTAGTATTCTACTAAATTCTAAGTTCGACAGTAATAAAGGACTAATTGTTGGGACACATTTTTACATAAAACACGATCCCATATAAAGGCTGGTTTACACTATGAGATTTTCGGTACGATTTTGCTTTAGTGCACATGCAAAACATATAGGCAAGGTTGCAAAATCTTTCCGAAAATCTTATAGTGTAAACCAGCCTTAAAGCATACAAACAATACCCATATTGTATTCACATTGTGCAAATGTCAATGTTCCTGATATAATGCGTTCACACACGCTGAAAAAAAACGGCCTGTCCCAAACATATTTTTGCTGGTAATATATATATATTAGGAGAAATTGTTAAACATATTCGCCGTGTTTTTACTAGAAATAATATATATTTGCATGCAAATATATTATGTTTGCAAGCAAATATATTATGTTTGCAAGCAAATATATTATGTTTGCCTGTAAATATATAATGTTTGGATGAAATGAAATGACGCTATCGACAAATATTATATGTTTGGCAGTAAACATATAATATGTGTGTCATAAACAAATTATGTTTCCATGCAAATACTATATATAAATAATATATTTAGTTATAAAGCAATTATTAATATATGCCAAACAATAGGCGTATTTATTCTACTCTCCAAATTTCTCTATATTTTAATGGAAAAACATAAAAAGTGAAATTAATACATCTACTGTTTGGCGATTATTTAATAACTAAATATATTATAAATCACATTGAATTTTACATCTAATACAAATCTTTCATTGAAAAACAATAACTACAATTTCTTCATTTATTTTTTATTTATTTTTATTAACAAATATTAATTAAAAACTCTTATTATAAGTTAATACTTTAATATACACAATTAAATTTTTTTTTTTCTTTTTAACACAATTTTATATTTTATTTATACTAATTTGTTTTATTTTTTAACATCTTTCACAATAAAATTAATAAATAAAGGAAAATATCACTAAATTTTCTGATTAGATGCAGTCTAGCTAAACTAAACGATTATTACCAACTACAAAAGTTATAATGGCTACATACAACTTTACCCAGCAAAATCTTTCATTACCAAATAAGTGGTTATATAATAGAAATTCATAGCTCCGCACAACTTATTTTTTGGAGTTTAAACTCATTATTTTTGTTTGGAGTGGTCGTTTTTATAAGTAGTCACGCTTACCCGCTCGCTTACGAAAAAATGAGAAATAAGTAGTTTTGAGATTTTGAATAATAAGTGGTTACACACCTCCTTACAAAAAGTTGAATTATAAGTGGTTATCCGATTGCTTACTTCATTCTTAAAAATACGGAGTTACACAAATACTATTAGTTTAAAGAAATACATTCACAAAAATTTAACTTTTTCTAGTGCGTGATTTTAGGACTCGTCATAAAAATTTAAATACAAAACATATTTACATATAATAAATAAAAATGTATAAAATTTAACTGTGTAAACAGTACTTATTTAAACTATTACGAGTAAGTCATTATTTTATATTTAGAAACAATGAATACAATAGCCCGTTATTAGGAAGTCATTATTTTATATTATAAAATAATGCAAAAGGTAATGATATATCATTTTTGGTAATGCAGATAGTAATGAGGTGTCATTACCAATATTTTGCTGGGTATATGTATCAAGAATGGAAATTCGCCGTTTTTCCAAATATATGTTAATTGTATCCACAAATATAATTATTACCAGGAAATATATGTATAGTAACTATAAAAACAATATAATTGGAAGCACACTGCAAATACATATATGTTAGTTTGTAAATATACATTGATTACCTCCAAACATATACAAAAACGTCTTTTTCCTCCGTGCACTGAATTAAAGTTAAAATGGAGTTGATTCCAGCAAATCGGTGTGGTAACTTGCGACGTTACATCTTATTGAGTGTGGTATTATGAAAATAATCTGTAATATAAATTATTTCTAGACCCATATGGTGATCATGAATGTAAAGCACAAACCTCTGCTTATTTAAAGAGAAATTACTGGTCCTAATGGTAATAAATTCACATATGCCTTTTTTAAAAATTACGACCATTCAAATTCAATTTTAAACCTTGTTGAATAAATAAAATATAATCTGGCAACACTTAATATTTATGCTCATTGTTTTGTTATATTACCACTATAATGATGTAACCTCCAATGTGGGATGACTCCATGGTGGCTGATCCCAAAGCAAGTTCTCACCCTTTTCTCTTAAATAATAAGGAGAAGAGGCAAAGACCACAATTGCAAGAGTGTGTTAATAGTGTCATGTTTGTCATTTTACTTCTAAAGATTTTTAAATCCATTTGTTATTTTATTTTTTTTTTTTGCTTTTACATTTGCTTCTATACCACCCCAACCCATCACATTCAATCATGCATCTGTTTGTTATCTTTTCCTCACAGACCACCAACAAAAATAGTTACAAAGTATAATTGTTATTTCTTTACAAACAAAACATTCATACATACACTTAAAAAAATCTATTACACATCCATTCATCCAATACACTCAAACTCAAATGCGTTGTTTGCAGTAAAGTCAGTTTGGTCGTTTCAGTAGAGGTTTATACTAGAGCAAAAAATTGTAAATCGATAATACGAGACATGTTTAGCTCAGAATAGCAGCAGAGCAAAACGGAGCAGACCAGAGAGTATATGTCGCACCAATCCACCAGATGTCACTTACACTATGACCGAGTGGCCCACTCACAAATTGTTGTAGAAAAGTAGAAGAAATATGATTATATTTCGTTATTTACACAGTAGTACGATTGTTGCAATACAAAAATATTTACGTTTAACTTCTCTTATCCTTTTATAAATTTCCGGTAGATTGTTGTTATTAGGATTTTTTTAATTACATTTCATATTGAGAGTCCTGTTATGTTGGTAACACAGCAACAATTTTTAAAATTAAATATACACTCGTAATGTTTAATAAACCAAGGACATGCTTCTTTGTTGGCTCATTTAAAGTGTCAATTGTTGTATTTAAGGATCGATTTTTCATCTGTAGCCTTATTGACGTCAAGCTTTATCTATATACATGAGGTTATTACTTTCAGTGCTAAACACAATTCTTCCTCGACATCCAATAATTTTTTATTGCCCAGAAATAGAGAATAGAGAATTTAATTTACACAATTGTATCTAAAACGAAAACGTATTCTCTCTCAAATATGATTCATTACAAAGGCGAATCGATTAAAGTCTGCAAAAAATATTGCTGTGTCAGCAAAATTTTAGTCAAAAGCGTGCTTGCAAAAATGTACGTAATTTCAGCAAAAGGTGTTTGCTGAAAGTCAGCGAGCTGATTTTTACAAAAAAAAGAATAGTAATCTCAGCAAAAGTATTGCTAACACTTAATAGATTGCAAATGAAAAAAATCCTTATTAAAACCAATAAAACTTTTTGCTGAATATTACGGGGGGTTTCTACAAGACGTGCGTCGTTCGTCGAATGAGTGACTACATGTATTTTGTTTTTGCATTGCATGTATTTTGTTATTGTATTTTCGTTCGTGTGACGAAAAACGTCATCTAGAAACACCACCATTTGATAGCATTTGTTGTTTTTAATATTTTTATCAATTTTAAAATACTAACCCCTCAATTCATAAATGCTTTGTAAAGTTATAGCAGGTTTACAAAACGTCATTTTCATACAAAATTTTGTTCAATAAACCTGCTATAATTTTACAAAGCGTTTATGAATTTAGCGATAAAATTTCAAAATATTCTACCCAGCCAGCAAAATATGGATACTTTTTTGAAGGTTCTTATTCTATGAGTCAAAACCAGGGGTATGGCATCACGAAAAACAAAAGTTATAACGACATCGTTATCACTAGATGGCACTTGGTTCAAAAAATTGACAATTTTCTTTTTTTATTTAAATTGAAATTATAACAAACAAAAAAGCAAATAAAATAAAAGGAATTCTCAAATTTTATTATTTGAACATATTTTGCGCTTGATTTTTTCTTATTTTGCGCAGTTTTCAGCAATTTCTGAGTTTTTAAATATAGGCTCATCTGATACTAAAGTGATTCTAAATAGTTGCTCAGGTGATACTAAATTTCAGCGCCCTCTACCGGTGAGTAGTGTAAGTTTTGATTTCCTATCTCTATAATGAATAGTACCTGGTCAAAACTTACTCAAATAAAACACATTTTTTTTAATTTTCAAAGTTTTTGTCAAAAATTGTTCATATTTTGTAAGAAAATTTGAGCCTTCTAAAATAAATCATAAGTCACAAAAATTTGAGCCAAATTATTAAATCCAAAAGATGGATTTAAATGTTCAGAAATGACTTATAATGTAAACAAATTTGAATATTTTGTGAACAATTCAAAGAAGGCTCAAAAAATTGTTAATTTCTGAACCTTTTGAATTTTTTAAAATCTTTTTTTGAGTCAGTTTTGAATCAAAAAAGAAGGCTCTTTTGGATGAACCACTTTCATACAAAAATTTGAATTTTTAATAATATTTTTTGAGTTTTTTTGATTAACTTTTGGGGTTATTTGCTGGCTGGGCTGCCAGAACATACATGAACACGCATGAGCATGCATGATCATACATGTAGTTATTACCTCAAAATTCGTTAATGCACACGTATGGTCATATATGATACATGTATGGAGATTTATGTATCCATGTATGGTCATGAATGCATGTTTATGAGCATGCACGCACATACATTTAACCTGTATGGATCCATATATGTCGATTTTTAGCTGGGAAGTAGGGTTTGGGGTTTGGGAAAAGTTTGTCGGGAATTCCAGGGAAAATAATATATTTTTCCCGGGAAAACGGGAAATTTAAAAAATATTAAGTTTTTTAAATTGTTTTTTGTTTGGAATAGGATTTTTTAAATTTCTCAAATGTATATTTTAGTTAAAGTCGACTTTAGTTAAAATATTGGGTGACAGTATACCTTGACTTTATTTTCAACCAATCAAAATGTTTGAAAATATAAATATTTTTGTAAGGTTTTCATTTACAAAATGAACAAAACCGTATGATTATAAATAAAGTCGACTTTAAATTAAAAATACTCCTTTATATTAAGGGCCAATAATTTTATAAGTAACGTTTTCATTAATAAATGTGATATTTTCAAGTAAGTTTACTTTATTTTAATACACCTGCTTTCAACTAATATATTCTTTTATATTAAAGAATAAAATGTCAGGAGTATGGAAATGCAATATTTGCCCTAAAAGACTAATGGTTAACGGAGGTATCTAAATTTTCACAAAAAAAAAAAAAAAAAACTGGTGGTCATGCAACTTTTCTTGAAGAAAACAACAACAAGAATAATGTTCCAGCTAAAATTAGCAAAGTACCCGAAAAAAAGTGTAAGCTGAATAGGCATTGAACGTTTTATGGTAGGGCAAACATTTCCTGAAGTGGTATCTTAGCCGCAGTCGACGGAATGTCAATCCGCATTAGAGATGAGCGATATTTTCATACCGGTGATTTAATCACAGTTATTGATAAATCACTGGTAACGGCAGTGATCAAATATTTCAAGTCGCAGTTACTCGGAATGTCGTTCTTTTAATATTTTTGTACTATTCTTGCAAACTTCATTGTGTACAGTAATACATGTTTTTTTTTTTTCAATAACAGTGACTTGCTTTCACACTCTTCTGAATAAAATGTCTCCTATCATGTCTTTGTTACCGGTCGCAACTATTCTTCTTTTAAGGCCCAGTTTTTAGGAAGTGGATTATCTTTAAATTTAGTTTAACTCAGTTTGTAACTGGAATACTGCTTTTAAAATGTGATTTATTTTGTTTTATTTCAATAAAGAAATAAATTATACTCGAGAAAAAGTTTTTCCGGCAAATTTTTGTTAATAAACTTTGAAATGGCTGACAAAATTCGTTTTCGGTTTAACTAAACCAAGTTTAACTGACATCTTAAAAAAATATGCATTAAAAATATAAGAAATATGCACTAAAAAATATTATTTTTTCAAAAATAATGCACTTTAAAATTTAAAAATATATTTAAGTTAGTTATTTTGCAAACAGATACAGAACTCGAAGATATTCCACAGGTCAATAAGGTTTTTAAGAATGTTTATTTGGTTTAATCAAAATATGAAAACGTAAAAATTTTTTACATTTTTTACAAAATAAAAAATGTTCTTAAAAATGAAAAATATGCAGAAATATGCATTAAAAAGCACATAATATGCATTAAAAAGGCACCAAATATGCATTTAAAGTCAAAATATGCAAAAACATGCATTTTTGACCAAATATGCAAAAATATGCAACTACAAATCGATGCCATTTTGTTCTAAATTTGATGATTCGGATAAATATTTAGTTCATATTAGTTTTGGACTATCGAGAAAAAACATGCATTTGCATGAAATTCCTTGCCCTAGTGATCACGATCACAGTTTAAAAGAACAACGATTTGCAAATCACATTTACTGAGAACAATGTTACTGAAAAATCGCCGGATCGCCCATCTCTATTACAAAACCGTGATCCCGGTCACTGTTTAAAAGAACGGTGATTTGAGAATCACCATCACTGGTAGCAGCGTTATTCAAAAATCACCGGATCGCTCATCTCTAATCCGCATCATAACTAGTTTTTATAATAAAAACCTGGCATTGCCAAAACATTTTACAATCATCTAAAAGATATCATGATAAAAGAAATATCGAGCAATATTTCTAACAATAGGAGATTTACTATAATCTTAGATGAATGGACAAGAATATCACAAAAGAGATATTTGAACATATGTATGTATAAACGGAAATAATTCATTTTATAATGTGGGGTTGGTTTATAAATCTGGAAGATGTAATGCTAATGAAATAAGAAGAATTGTAGAAATAAGACTAGAAGAGTTTTATTTGTCTTTGGAAAATAACATTGTGGCAACCATATCTAATGGGCCAAATGTGATGAAACGGTTTGTTTCCCACAGTCCAGTGGTGGGTGCTTTCTGCTGGAATCATGCAATTCATTTGGCAGTGCTTAGAGTAATTTATGTGAAATCAAATGTTCAACATTCTGATATTTTTCTTTGAATTCTCACTACACAGACTGTATTTGTACTGAAATAGTGTTGTTTTTTTTAACAAAAATTACTTATATAGTAGGTGGTTTTCATTAACAATTTTGTTCAAAAATATTTCCCGGGATTCCCGGGAATCAAATTTTTTTATTCCCGTTTCCCGGGAAATAAAAAAGTCCGGGAAATCCCAAACCCTACTGGGAAGGCATAAAAATTCAAAATCTGTTAGAAAATATTTAAGTAATTGCAAGTCGCCCAGACTATTACAGGGTTAAAATGGGATCAATTATGAAAATCAAAAACTTACAATGTTATATTCTAGTTTGATTTCTTACCATAATTCAAGAGAGACAAAAATTTATATCTGAATATTTATAGATCTTAGAAATAAAACTAGAGTTTAGCATTGTAAGTTTTTGAAAAAAAAAATTAATTTTTACGATTTTCATAATTCATTCCAATTTTCAGTAGCCATTTCAGATTTTTTTGCTGTTATTACGGGAAACTTAACTGTCTTGAGCCCTGCGGAATTCTTTGCTAATTTTAGCAACACATGTCTACTGATTTGTAGCACAATAAAATTTGTAGAACAAAATTAGTAACCGCTACTAAATTTTAGCAAAATTGTTGTAAACTGCAATTCAAATTTGATTTGCTAAAATCAGTTACAAAATTTACTGAATATCAACAATTTTGGTACAATGAAATTACTATAAATAATTAGTAGACGCTACTAAATTTCAGTAAATTGTTGTAAACTGCAATTTAAACAAATTGTACTTAAAAATATATAAACACTTTTTGTTAAATTATTATATTTTTATGCTAAGTTTAGCATTCGGTTTTTAAAAATTAGTAAAAAACAATTTGTATTTTGTTATAAGAGAATAGCAAAAATTATTACTAAAAAAAATTGTACTAAAAATTAGTACAAAAATAGTAAAGTCGATTCAACTGTTTACAAATTTTTTTACTAACTTTTTTATCTGAGTGTACAGTGGTCTGGGCGGATTGCAATTCTTAAATATTTTTAATCGATTTTGGATTTTTATGCCTTGTTAGAAAGGTAATTCAGTCTAGATTGCGATTTTATTGACATTTAAAAAAAATTCCAAATTCCTAAATTGCAAGTTGAAGAATAAGGTTGACCCTAATATACATACATGATTTTTATCTCAAACAAACAATACCGCTTAACAAAACGACAGTTTTTTATTGTCATTCAAAACACTTTTTTTCTAATATCAAAAAGACTTACTTACATTGGTTCGGGGTTCCCGCAGATTTCAATGATATTTTTTGGGTGTGATAGAGGGAACAAAATTAAATAACTTTTGGTTCTAAACATATCGGCTTAAATTGATATTTACGGGGTAAAAATGAGTTGCAAAATTGTTGGAAACTTTTTTTTTTTTTAATTCCTTGCAACAAACATGGAGTCATTTCTGACGCCACTTTTTAACCCTCATTTATGAGATTGGAAAGCTAAAATCAAAGACTATTAATTATAGAGATAGCAAATCAACAAAGACGTCAAATATAAAGATACAACAAAAGTTGCCAATATTATACACCAGATGGCAGGCATTTCCAAATAACGCTAACGAGTACTATTGAATAACGCTTATGAGTACTACCGGAAGTCGTTATTAAAATAATTTGACAAGAGGAAAATAAACACCCTACACTATAAATTTAGTTAATATAAATTTTATTACTCGGTTTGGAACATTACTATTACTATTTTCAGTTTTTTTTTCTAATTATTATTTTAAAGAAAATGTTAACAAAAACTTTCTGTGTCTTCCTAATAAAGCGAATATTCGGTTTTGTTTATTGGTACTGACAAAGCCAGATTCCGGTCGGAATTTAAAAATTACACTAAAATCATAATTAGAATATTATCAGGCATGCTATAGGTTTTTTCGGAATAGATTTGATTTCGCAAACTTTTTTCTGAAACAGTCCAAAACAAATTTTTTCTTTTGGAATTTGAAGTTTAAGTTGTTAAGGAAAATTTTGTGTTGAAAAAAAATGTTTTTTTTTAAATATCGACTATGCTACGCGCTTTATAGTGGTAATTCTTCTAAATCTGGTAAATTAAATCATTTTCAGATTGATAAGCGAAAAGTATTTTTTTCAGAAAAATTAAAAAACTTCACTCTGATCGGCGATCCTACTTTTTTAACTAAAAATGGGATCTTCTATCAAAAATAGCAATTGGAACACAAAATTACCACCAAAAAGTTTTCTTTTACTCTCCCTATAACAAATCCTAAACACAAATATTTAAAAAATGTTTCGACTGAAATAATTTTAGTTCAACCTAAAGACCAAGCCAAACAATGAATGGTGTAGGGTAACATATTTGTTGTGATTTTGTTTATTTCGACAAAAAGAAATTGTTTAATTTTTGTACAAATACATTTCAACACTTTGATGGTTATACATTCCTTTATAGTATAATTATTATTTATCTACACGAATTTTAACTATGTGTTTTATTTATAAAACTTGCAAAAACACTACAAAACCATGAATATTTTTCAAAATTTAAAATTTAATTTAAATTTTTATTTTTTGTTTTGATTTGAGAGAATTTTCAAAATAATGACAAAAAAATGCAGTGACAATATCGCCATCTGTTGGAAATTTTTGGAACTAAACAGGGATGCATTTTGTTACATCTTTATATTTGAGGTCTTTGAATTTATTTTTTTGATGATGCCATACCCATGGCTAAAATGGTGCATATATAAATTTTTTCGGTCTTCTCTATCATATATACAAATTTTATTCAAATCTGAGGGAACCACGCACACAGACCTTCCTTGTTGACGAATATATTTTATATACCAGTGAATGTGTCCCAAATTGCCTATATTTTCTTTCAAATAGGACAAAAGAAATGGGAAAAATGGGGCAATTTTTGATACCATTTTTTTTACCCTTTACCCTAAAAAAACACGTGTCCCCTATAATATATCAAAAGTTCATTAAGATCTACGGGTCCGCTTCGGTAGCCATGCCTTGTAAGTATTTTTCCAAAATGCAACTCTGGAATTTAGTCCTTCAATTTGTTATTGATTTAGAAGCTGTAATATTTTCTATGGCGGTGACACTGTGTCACTTTTTTATTTCTTTTAAAAACTTGGCTGTGACATAAGAATTATCATATGGTTTGGTGGTGATTTTTTATTTCATTGCAAACTTTCGAAATATTACACTATTCTACCATTCAAAACACTCTCTGCTCCAAAAGGGAGATTGTAATGTTTTTGTTTTGCTGAGCTGTTTATCAATTTGTTTGGTTTTTTATTTTTATTTGCACTCGAAGAGGTCGATGTGATGTGGATGTATAAATAAAATTTGTACAGCAAATGTATAAAGAAATAGAGTGCAATCGGTTATCACCGCATATTTCTTAAACCACAAATACCATCTTTATCAACTTCCCAAAATATTATTCATTGTTATTAGAGTATTAAAAACCGGCCTTTTCAAAATCCCCAGATTTCGGTTTATTCGAAAAATGTTTTTTTTTTAAATCCGTTTCAATAAATTTTAAACCTAAATAAACAGATCAATTAACGGGTTTTCATATAAACTCGCATTTTACTCCTAAACGGTGTAAACCTGGTTTAATGTCAAACTCCATACATACAAAATATGGTTTGTATTTATACAAGGTTTACAAAGTATTTACGAGTTTATATGAAAACCCCTATTATTTTTCATACAAAATAGCCTCTAAAATGATTTTTTAAGCCTTTCTAAAAAATCCGTATTTCGATAAGTAATGTAAGTGATTTTTTTTTATTATTGTATAACGCTTTTTATTGTGTAACTAAGTATGAAATTAATGAAAACTAAGATTGATAACACTGTACAACAAACATTTTAGGGCCTAATCCTTAGAAAAACCTCCGTTGGGTTTTGCTCTACCTTATCAAAATTCTTTTTTATAGCCAATGAAAAAAATCTGATTGATTGATTGATTTGGTTTTAAACAATTAGAATATTTTAAAAAAAGAATAAGCGTAAAATTTTGTTATACTAAAAAAAAATACTTTTTCTAAATAATAAAATTTTTTTAGTTACGATTAAGTTGTTTGTTATGTTTTCGACTATTCTACCAAAACTAATGAGGACTAAGGCTTTATTGCAGATATTTAATCTAATTTCTGAATGTTTCAGCTATAGGGAATCGATTCAGCACTGGAAAGTATTTGGTTAAATAAAAATTTTAAAAAAAATTACATATTGTAATAAAAAACCGCACTAAAATAAGTTTGACAGTTACCACATGACAGTTGTTTGTGACGTAATCAGTATTTGTTGTTTTTAACTGCATATACAGTTGTTGTTCAATGGGAAAAATACAAAACAACTGTTATGACAGTTATTTAAGAAAACAACTGACGAAACTGTAATTTCGTAGCAGTTGTTTAAATCAGTTATTTTTAATAACATAATAAACAACTACTATTTCGTTGAATTTTAAAAATTCCTTACACTTATTTAGTTTACATTTGTTATTATTGATATATTTCTAGTTTGCAAATAAAAATCAGAATCTTGTATTGTATTTCCATTGCATAAAAGCATAATAACTGGAGAACCGTTTGGAATTTTAACGAAAGCGGGTTTCGGTTTTGAATACTCTCTAATTGTCATCATTGTTTTCTTTTACCCGGTGTCTTCTAATGCAATAAATTATATTTAGTGTGTTTTTTAATCACCTGGATTTAGAATTTTTCATACAAAAAATGGATTTATTAAATCCAAAAAAAAGCTGGATTTAATAAATCCACAATAAAAGCACAAATATATGAAACAGCCTATTAATTTAATGTCAGAAAAAAATACGAATGAAAATTAAAAGAGAAACAAAAAAATTTAAAAACTAACAAATAAAAGGTTTTTCTTAAATTTTTTTTATGAAATATGTTTAGAAAAAAAACTACACCTCACCAAATACATATTTTTCATCTTGGACATGGAGAAATAGCTCAAATAGAAATGGCAATTTTTCACTCTACAGTAAGTAGTTTAATTAAATCCAATTAGTGAATATTAAATATTGCAATGGAATTTTTCAATTGTGTAAAAATATAAATTGAAGTGATAAAACTGAAAAGGCAGACTGTTTATCGCTGTCTTATCTAAAATATAATTATAAATTAAAAGTTAAAGTAGAATCCTTCATCATCGAATTCGGTATTAAAAATTAGGGTGAAAGAAGTGTCGGACAGAAAATTTTTTTAAAATAGGAAGAATCTAACCCCATCTGTTGAGCACTTTTAGAAATACTTTTTGGATTTATTAAATCCAAGTGATTAGAAAAAACGGCTATTATATGAAATGTCAAAGCGATTGCAGACAAACTTCAAAATGATATCAATTGCACTGTGGTGGAGAACACTTGACCATTTCATGGCTAAGAAATATCATAGTTTTTTCTTCGAAAAACACAAAATTTTATCAAATATAACATTTCATCTACAACCATTACAACTAATAAACACTTAAACCTTTGCCCCTCCTTTTTTAACTGATTTTGGCTCGATTTTTAAAAAAACTTACAAAATTTAAAATTTTTTGATGATTTTTTAGGCTACTAATTATTTAGCAAAATTTTTTGCTGATTTTAGCAGGTTAATTTGCTATTCTCCATTTACAAAAATTTAGCTCAAATATAACTCAAATTCTGTATAATTAAAAGTTTTATTTTTGCTGTTCCTATATTAGTAATATTTTTCTGCAGCATCATTTTTAACTAATTTTTAGTAGTTTTAACTAAATTTTTACGGACTTTTTCTATTGGTGTATGAACAATTCGTTTTTCTATAAAACTTTTTAATTTAATTTTTTAATTAAAATTTTTTAATTTTAAATTAACATTTGGTTTAAAAATTAAAATTTAAATAAAATGTTTTTGAAAACTCCATAAGTTAAGAATAACATGTTCTATAGTAGGTAAGGAGTTACCTCGATGGGCATGCCGAACAAAAATTACACTCAACGTAACTTTTTTACTTCAGCGAATGTTATCAAAATTTTTATTCAAACTATTGAAATATGTAAGGAAAAACAATTAAAAAAAATCTAAAGAGTGGCGACCATATTGGTTATTGAAAATTAGACCAATCTTAGAAATATCACCTGATTTTCGTATTTCTTATTTCCAAAAGCAAAGAAGCCAGTCGTCCAAAATATCGCATGTTCAAAGTTTTTCATAGAACAATAACTACAAAATTTGATCGAATTTGAAGATGCTTCGGATAAATTTTTTTTCCTTTTTAAAAAATTTGTTAACCTATTTTTGGCCTATTATTGTGATTTCTCGAATAGGAGACCAGTAACGATTTCAGTGAAAGTGGTTGAGAACTTTGAAGGATCTTTTAACAACATATCCACCGATATTTTGGCCAGCTTTTAGTGGAACATACCGTCACTTGAGGAAAGCCGTGTGCAATTGCTTCCCAATTTATTTATTTTTTTTAATTCATATCATTTCTATTTGTTTTTCTTTTTGTTTTATAAATCTAGTGCATTAGTCTTTTTGCCATTTGTTTTTCAAGTAGTTATTCATTGTAAAACAAAATGCAATAAAAACATAAAGATGGAAATAATGTGGTTTATATACTTGAAGTTTATTGACATAGAATTGTAGGGCTTAGGCATCAAATTTCATTTAACTGATGGGTTTTGCATTTGCTTTTGAATTTGTGTCTGCTAGTTACAGATGAATATTACATTTTGTGACTAATTGTTAGGGATATGACAATGTAACAATAGGTGTTAAGTATTGTTTTATAATAAAAATGATTAGCTTCATTGCAAACTGTAGTATTGAAAATTATTAGTACACTCAACCAAAAAAGTCTGTAATGGCTACTGAAATTTTTGCTGTTATTACGGGAAATTTAACTGTTTTGAGGCCAGCGGTATTTTTTGCTAATTTTAGCAACACATGTCTGCTGATCTGTAGTACAATAAAATTAGTATAAAAAATTAGTAAAAGTTAAAAAAGTTACTAAATATCATAATTTTAGTACATACAATGAAATTAGTATAAATAATTAGTTGCAGCTACTGAATTTCAGTAAATTGCTGTAAACTGTAATTTAAAATCAATCTGCTAAAATTAGCAAAAAATTGTACTAAAAAATAAAAAAACTGTAAAATCTAAAAAAAAAAAATTTTTTCTTTCGATTGTAACAAGCGTATAATTACTTCATCGTACTTGAAATTTGGAGTCAAAATTGCAAACGGTTCTCCAGTTATTGCCGTTTTATGCATTGGAGATGCAATAAAATTTTCTGGGTGTTATTTCTAAACTAAGAAGATATCAATAGTAACAAATATAAACTAAACAAGAATTGTAAAAAATCAAAAAAAAAATATTTTTAAATTAGTATATTTTTCTGCAAAATTTAGCACTCGGTTTTGAAAAATTAGTAAAATGTTTTTCTGAAATCAGCAGCGAAAATTAGTAAAAAAAATCCGTAATTTGTAATAAGAGAATAGCAAAAATGATTACTAAAAATAAAAATTGTACTAATAACACTATGCGACAGTCAAAATCGGGATGGGATGAAACCAACGGGAAATGTTATATCGGTCAAAAACAAGTTATACGCTGGGTCACGTCTAGGAATCGAGATATATCTTTTTTTTGACATAACTCGAGAACCACTAGTCCGATTTTGCTCAAACAATTTTAAAAAAATTAAAAATTACAATTCCTTTAATCTGTTCATAACGTTTTTCTATATACTCAACAGTTTTGCCGGTAAAAATAAATGTTTGTTACCGCTACCATAAAAATCAATAACCTTTTGTTTATTACTTTGTTTTAATATTTTAGGCAAAAAATATTTTTTTCTTCATACATTTATATAGTAGACTTCAAAAATTTAATATAATCACTAAATATTTCTGATGCTTTCAGCAGAGTAGTTTGTATTTGCATTCAATTAATTTTAGATTAGTAGCTTTTTCTGCTATTTTTACATACTCTTTTCTATGAGTGTAGTTTTCGTTTAAAGCCAAATTCACAATGCTGTAGTACTCCACTCTGAGTGAATTTATTGTTCCTTGCTTTTTGGCACCTACACTCAAAAAAAAGTCAGTAAAGTCAGCAAAAAATGTTGCTGTATCAGCAAATTTTTAGTCAGGAACGTGCTTGCAAAAAAGTTGGTAATTTCAGCAAAAGTTTTGCTAACACTTAGTTGATTGCAAATAAAAAAAATCCTTGCTAAAATCACTAAACTTTTTGCTGAATATTAGTAGACTGAAAAAAACTCAAAAAATTTGTAGAGAAATTTTACTTTAGTTAATTTATTTGCTGAAATTGTGTAGAGTTGTTTTTTTTTTTAAATTATCATTTCCGTTGCCTGTACTACATCCAGACAAGCTGCGACATCTACATCTTGTCTATTTGGTTGTCGTCCCCGCTATAAATTGCTATCAGCACAATTTTTGTAGCAAAATAAATTAGTAAACCATTAGTTCAAAATTAGTTTAGTGCTAAAAAAATATAACTAAAATTTAGCTGAAAACGGAATTTCAGCTAAAAAATTGCTGAAAACTAGTACACTTAATATACAAGACGTTTTACTAATTTTTCTACTAACTTATTTTTTTGAGTGTACACATTTTTCGTATAAAGCCATCTCTATTCTAGTAAACTCCACTCTGCAGCTTTGAACACTCTGCATCATTGTGAATCTGGCTTAATTTATTTATTTTCTCGTACTACAGGAAATAAATAAGTAGATTTATAATGTATTCCCAAGTAAAAAAGTTTTGATATAGTCATATATTATCATATAAAATTTTGTATAATTATATATTGGCACATATATACCGAGATATAATTATATAAAATTTTACGAAATTGTATCCTAAATATATAACTATATCTTGTTATATATTGCACAATATATTGTGCACCATATGTATTACAATATACAATTATATATAGACCTATATATAGTTACATATGCCTCATATAATTATGTATAATTGTATCAAATTATATACCATTATATCTAGTTGGATATGGTTATATTATATTTGATACATTTGGATGAGGACAAAATCCGGATAAAATTGTATCAAACCATATCTTATTCCATCAAATTAGATCTAATTGTGTCAAATTAGATATAATATGATCATAATACGATCTAATTTGATACAATTAGAAGTTCTCATTTTTCGGATGTAATTTTATATAATATCAAGTCATATAATTTTTTTTAGTAGGGTTATTTTAGTTTTTAGGGTTTATTTTAGCTATTTATTTTTAAAATTAAAAATATAATGAAAGAAGAAAATCAAAAAATCGCAAAATCCCAAAATCCTGAAAAATTCCGGGATCCCGATAAATCCCGGGATCCCAAAAAATTTCAATTTTCGAAATATGTAGTCATATCTCATTTGATATAGATCGACATTTAATCTTATCCAAGTTCATCTTAAAATTGGGGTATCCAGTAATATCCAATTAGATCCCTCAAATATTTATATTACAGGATTAAATTAGATCAAAATTTATCCCAAAATTGGAGGATCCAATAATATAAACTTAAGATCCTGATAGATCCCAAAATATCACATGCGATTAATTTTGATGCAATTAGATACAAATGGATAATATAATTTTGGCAGATCGAGTTAGATATTTTGGGATCAAAATTTATCCTATGATATGTTTGAAATTATTTGAATTTTAATAAAAATTAAAAACATTACACAAAAAAATTAAAAAAATATTTGTTTATTAAAAAAGTATTTATTAAAATAATTAAAAAAACCAGATTGCTAGAGTTGTAGTCGGCCACATAACTCAAATATGACTGACTGTATGAGACAACATTGTTCGTGTTATTGCATTATATATAATTATATAAATTAATATATATGGGTGAAATTAAAAAATGTGATAAGTTTTTGGCCCAAATTTGTGAGAAGCAAATAGTGTTAATATTTCGGTTTTTTCTTAATGGTATCAGTAATTTTAGTCATTATAAACCTAATTGCTAAAAATCTCTTCTACTAGTTGTCGCAATAACTTTTTTTGCACAATTTTAATTTTTTTGTAGTAACGGAGTTTACATTCAGTACGAATTTTCTTCAATTTATTAGCTTTTCGTATTTGGTTTTCAACATGCTTTTCAATAATATACAATTTGTGTTTATCAAATTGGTGGTTTCGCGAATAAAAATACAATTCATTCCGCGAAAAAAATTTTTGTTTTTTTTTTTAATTTTGTATTTTTGGTCCTTTTAAATGCTTTTCAAAAATATAAAAGTTTTTTAAATGCAATCAGCGGTTGCGAAGTTACAAAATAATATATTAAGAACATAATATTTCGCGACCAAACAATTTTTAAACTGTGGGAAACAAATTTAATTTGTCGTACTAAGGTCATTAATGACTCGAAATATCGATTAAAACCAATGAGAAGTAGAATTAATCGTTTTTTGCTCCAGCAGTTTAGAGTAAAAAAAACTGATAACGCTCTTTGATTCGACAGGAAATTGTTAGTTGAATCATCTTTTGAAGCAGATTTATCAGTTGAATAACATCTATTTGTGGTTATTTTGAAATATTTCAAACGTTTGAAACGTAAAATTTCTCCAAACCACTTTTATACCATTAGATTGATAGAACAGAGTCCCCATAGCACTTCTTGAGCTTTTCCTTGATTTGAGTTATGGGTTTTTCCGAAAAAATATATGAAATTTACTTTGCACAAACTTCATGACTTCGCTTGCTTAAAATTTGACTTAGACTATTAAAAAATGGAAAATTAAAAAATGTTTCGTTTATGAACGAACTAGTTGAACTGAAATATTCACTCATTTGAACTTAAGGCCTATTTCACTGCTAATCGCTCTCTGTTCAATCGTTAATTTTATTGGTTTTGTTTGGGGAAAATATGTTATTATTTCTTTTTTTATTAATTTTTCAACAGATAACTGATTTTTAAGAAATTGAAAGAAATATTCGAATTGAATATTGGAAAGAAATATTTTTTTCCTTTATTTTTTCTAGAATTCTGTATTTTTAACGAAAAAGACGAACAATGTGAATAGCTCGATAACGAAATCACCAACAAAAAGATTGAAAAAATTGTTATATAAACAAAATTGTCAAAGATCAATTTAACTAGAAGAGCAACGAACCGAACTGAAAAGAGCTCTTGCCCAAACGAACTAGAATGTCTGTAGAGTTGTATCGTTCATGAACGAATTGAAAGTTATAACCTAGTTCACAATTATTCACTTTTTTCGTTCAATCGTTTATTTCATTCTTTTTATTCCAAAAAACACTATTTAAAACTTTAATTTTAAAGTTGTAGTCCGAGCTTCCAAAAGAGATTGAATTCATATTTGATTTTTAATTCGGATTGGCCATGAATTGATTGAATTATGAAACTACAATTTTACTCATCGCATTAATTCTAAATTGATCTTATTCGATTGAATTTTAAAAAACTTCAAGCATTTTTCATCATTCGTTTGTTTAATCATTGAAATAAATCGTTAGGAATTCAATCGAATTTTTCCTAATTGATATGGAAATTTCATCGTTTTCTAGTTCATTCGATTTCGTTTCACATTTGGCTGAGTAATTTGGGAATGACATTCGATTTTCTTGATTAGATTATAAAGGCAAAAATACACGTTCAATACTATTGATCAATCTTTTCAAAATCAACAAATCAGAATAAAGTATTAAGGCCCTGTGCAAGGTGGCTAAATAAATTCTAAACTAAATACAAATTGACAAAAGGGTTTAAAATTTCTTTAAATTTTTTTTTAAACTTTTTCAAATATCATAGAAATTTGAAAACCTGAATTTAGTTTAGGTTTTATTTAGCCAGTTCGCACCCACCCTTAGAAATAAAATATTTGATTAGTTTAATTTTAGGAATAGTTTAAACTTAAAAAACAGAAAAGCTAAAGATTTAACTGTGAATTCAGTAATTGCTTTTTTATTTCGCCTTGTACTTATAAGAAGTCGGTAATTTTACTGTAATAAAATAGCTTAATCAAATGAAAGAAAGTCGAATGTCATTCCAAAATTGCTCAATCGAGTGATACAAAATAAAATGATCGTTTATATTCCCAAATAATCAATCGAACAAGTAGGAAATCGAATAAATTCCTTATGATTAATAAAATCTAATGAAATAAATTGATTCAATTTCTTGGAATTGAATTCTAACGAATGAATTCCAAAGAATGAACTCTCTGTGACTCCTGAAAAATTAATTCATTCGAATTAAAAGAAAAACGAATTCAATTTTTAGGGAATTCATTCAAAATAGAATTCACTCTTCGAAGCACTGGTTGTAGTGTTTTTGGTACTTTTTGTCTGTGTACAAGAAAAATAATGAAAAAAAAAATGTAAAACATAAATAATGCACAAAAAATGTCCAACGACACGCACTTCAATTATAGCTCAAAACAAAAACGAACGATTAAACGCTGTGAACTAATTCTAATTGAGCAATAATGACCGGGTCACTAAAATGTACGATTGAGACCAACTCTAGTCCCTACTGAACTTTGATATTTCAATATTACTCATACGTTATGATGTTCTACAGGATTTATAAATACAAGTGAGTGTGTGTTTGTTTGTGTGTGTGTATGTTAAACACACTGCGCGTGTGGGTGTGGGTTTATATTTGTTTTTGTTAATCTGTCAAGTTTAATTTTCCTTAATACAACAACGTACAATATATTGTATGTAAAATGTATTTTGTATTTCCAACAATGTAATCTAAAAAACAAACAGCTTTTGGCGCCAATCAGACTAACAGAGCATATCATCATCAACATCGTAAGCTGCTAAAAATCATGAATTTATTCTCATCACACACATTACATTTAAGGGTTTTTCTTACAAAAAAAAAAAAACATTAACAATACAAAAAATTGATGTGTATGTAAACTTAAATCCCACTTAATTCGCTACAATTACACAATAGTTGTTTAAGAAACAATTCGAAGGTGAATTTAAGGCAAATAAATGAAACTATTTTTAAGTGGAAGGAATTAAAAGAATTTGCAATATTTACTTTTATTTTAAGAAAATTAGATTTTACTCTTCCCAGTGTAGAAAATCATTACCAAAAATATACATACATAACCCATTACTATCTGGCAATGGTTACTAGTTATTTTTCTTATTACTTTTATATGGGGATGTCCCAGCATACGAGAAATTTAAAAACACGGTGTTATTATCTAATATTGTTGCTAAATCCCTTTTAACGTTCTGTCATTAAACGTCAAAAAACAAAAAATTCCATTAACAATAATTAAAAACATTGTTTAATTTTCCAACACAGGGTTTCTCTTAATCGTTGTGCCAAGAAATCGTTATGAATAACCCCTGTTCTAACAAGCTGTTAGGCCTGAAATACATTCTAGTTAAAACTTTTCATTATGAATACGGGTGCTAATTTTTCTTAAATGTGAGAGTTACTCCAAAATTAAAAGTACCAGTATTCTTGTATCCCACAAATATAATAATAATAAAATTAAAATTGAAAAATACCCAGTGTAGAAACAGTAATGACATATCATTATTTTTTTGGACTACCAGTAATGACACCCACTTACCTTCTGTATTATTTTAAAACATATAATAATGAGTTACTGATAATGACTTATTTTTATCATTATTTCAAATAGAAAATAATTTTTTAGATTTTTTTGAAAATTTTTTGAAATCTATTTTTAGACTCAATATTTTTTAAACACTGGTAAGGATATATGTAACCACATATTTTTTGATTTTTTGTATGTTGGCGAGTAAGCTTACTTGTGTGCAGCAGGTCAATTGTGTTTTTATCTATTAAATATTACATATCGATATAGCTCAGATGGTAGAGCTGTTGACTGGCAATCTGTAGACCCAGGTTCGATTCCCGCACCAGCAAATTTTATTTAAAAAAAAAATACAATAAAAAATATTTTTTTTTATATAATTTATTTTTTAGAAAATCTATTTTTAGACTCATTATTTTTGTCAGTACTGGTAAGCCTTTAGGTAACGATATATTTTTTGATTTTTCGTATGCTGGTGTGTAACGACAACTCATTATTTTTGGCGACATCGCCATATAAAGGTAATAAGAAATGTAATAACAAAAGTAACTAGTTACCATTACCAAGTATGTAGTTACATAACCACATATCTGGTAATGATTTTCTACACTGGGTATATAATTGCCTGTAAGTATTGTATATTCGCAATGTCTTTTTTTCTGCGTGTATGATTAGATTTTGAAAACTCCCATGTGGTGGGTGTTAAAATCCATATATTGGTGTTTAAAGTACCAGCTTATAGTGCTTAATTTTATTTATTAAAAACTTCCTCGACTAAATACGAGTAGTTATTGTTTAAGTTTTTTCTTATGTATTATATTATAATTAATTTATTCGTTTTTCTTAATTTTTCTAGGCTAATCATAGAAGAACAAGAAGAGCTCGACTGTGGAATATGGGTATACTATTTATGATATACTATTGTGTTTCAGTGTATTCCGCGAAAAGTGATGATAAAACAGATAAACCATTTGATGTTGGTAATTTGGAGAATGAAAACGGTGAAGAATTCGATAAGTCAGTAGAGTATTCAACACAAACAAATGAAGTAACAGAGGTAAGATATAAGGATGAATTGCACTTTAAAAGCTACAACTAATTCCTTGTCATATTTAGATTTATCTGGATACTACACAGGCTACAGTAATACTAGCTACCGCAGTTCCTACTTGGCGTCCAAAACGTGAAAATTGTACTCCACCCGCTATTGAACAATTTCCTGAACCCTTGATGGGTAGATGGGCGAGACGTCATGGCGGTCTTGTTATACATATACTGGTAGCGATATTTACCTTCTTTGGATTGGCCATAGTATGTGATGAATATTTTGTGGCTAGTTTAGACAGATTATGTGAAGGTGGGTTGAAAAACTTACAAGAAACTACTTTAGGGCGAACTCTTAGATCTCGATTGAATTTGTGATAGAGAGAACAACACATATAAATATGAGCACTTTTTAGCGGGCAAATCTTATTTTTAAGGGTTGAAAAGTAACAAACAATTTTGGACCAACATTTTTACCCCTTACATATGAAATGGGGCCGCTTAAAAGGGGTCCATTGCCCTTGTTCGTAAAAATGAGTTTTATTATACTTTCTTTTTTCTTTTACAACTTAGAACTAAAACTATCTCCCGATGTGGCCGGTGCTACTTTTATGGCTGCTGGAAGTTCTGCTCCCGAATTGGCGACCGTAGTCATTGGTGTCTTCTTTGCTAAGGATGATATTGGCATAAGTGGTGTTATTGGTTCGGCTGTTTTCAATATAATGTTTGTCATATCCGTCTGTGCTTTATGTTCCGGTACTGTGTGCCAACTTAATTGGTGGCCTTTGGTGCGTGATTGCTTTTTCTACAGCATATCCATATTGGTGATGTTAATCGTTATTTTTAATGATGTTATTTCATGTGTAAGTATATAAATTTATGTACCGAAGAGTAGAGAAGGTTTAAGTCAAAGAATTGCAATATAATCAGATCATATTTGTAAAATTATACACCCAGAAAACAGATCCGGTGTTGGCAACCGCCTTTGTAGTCAATCGAATGTTCCAGTTGTGGTAGCCCAGTTTTTCAGTTGTGCCAACAGAAAACCAATTGAGACAGAACTGATTTAACTGTGAGAACGGAATTTCAGTTGTATTAAGAATAATTCGGTGACCGCCACCAAAAAGCTCATTTGATGCAACTGAACCATTCGATTTGCCAACAAATTGGGTTGTCAGCACCGAATCTGTTTTCTGGGTGTGCTATTAGCCCTCTAATGCGCAAGCGGCTGAAAGGGGGTCTTCAAATCTTGAGTAGGTTTTGGCTAAATAAATTTTATTTGTTAAAGCAATTGTATTATATCGATAGAAAACATAATTAACAACCCTTTAGAAAAACGTTCGAGTCCACACAATTTAATCGATTTCGTGTACTTCACGTTGTGCGTACTTACGATATGGTATAACAATTGTATAAAAAACTTAAAATATTTCAAATTTTTCAAAAATACATCTGTTGGGTGGACAGAAAAATTTGTTACTTTAACAAAATTTGTTCCTGTTTTTTGGCTTAAAATAACACTTTTTTTGTTAAATTTAACAAATCTAAATTTAAGTAAAAAATTTATAAAACTACAGTTTTATCTTATACTGAGTCGTAGAATTTATCCAAATTTAGGGTTTCGGGACCCTGCCCGGGCCTAGACCATATCATGTGAGGGCATATAAGAGTACTCTAATGGCGCAAACATTTGGTCCATTTTGCTCTATCTCGCTTATTCGAGATATGGGCCATTTTATGAAGTGGAAAATTTTTATTAAAAATTTCCGAGGGTCCAAGACCCCGCCAAGGTCCATTTTTGGATAGAGATAACCTCTTTCGCTGGAGTACTGTATGGTCATCAATTTTGCTCTATCTCTCTTAGTTTTCGAGATATCGGCCATCTTTAAAACTTCCGATACATTGTAAAATTTAACGAATGGGTTCTTAAAAATTAGTTTTAAATAATTTTGAAAATTAACACTCAAAATTAGTTAAAGTACTGAGGATTTTTAGTATTGTGTTAAATGAAGATAACTAAAATCTTTGCTTAAATCAGTGTTTCAACTAAACATTTTTTAAAAGTTAGTCTAATCGATTTGAAACCGGGTTCACAGATTTTTCTACTGACGTATTATTTTAAGCGTGTTTAAAAAAATTACCTAAGTTAAAATACGAGAAATTCTCATTTTCCTTGAATTTATTTTTAGAGTTTGCAAGTAAAATCTTAAATTTTGTATTGTGAATTGAATTGAGGTGTAAATTAACTGGTAAAGCACTGGTGCCAAAAAGTCACTCCAGAACTAGTTTGGTAAATTTCTCATAAGTGCCAGTATATACATATATGTATATTCCTCTAACTCCCACTGGAGCATAAGGTGCCAGTATAGCTTTCTGTTTTTGTTCCTAAGACGATCATTGCGTACCCAATAGTTTCATTGAAACTATGAAGAGACTGTTTCAAAGGATTGATTTTAAATATCAGTTTTGAAACACTAGTTTTGGTTATATTTGTTTTTAATGCTCGTAATGAATGCATAATTTATTCGGCAAATAAACACTAAAATGTTTCATTGTGATTAGAAATCATAAGCACAAAATTCATTTGTAAAATGGACCTAATTATCTTATTAAGAGGAAAATATTGTTCTAATCTTCGTTTCACAAAGGAAAAACCATTAAGTTTTATGTATAAAATTTAGATCTTGACCAACTTGTACAGTACTATTTCCCAGGAGTCACTTCAGAACTGGTTCCGCGAGTGTCACATTAGTACCAGTTTTGCTCCCTATTTTTCGTTCTTGAACTATAATTTTCAAACTAGTTCTACAACTAGTACCAAAGTGAAATGAAGAATCCTATTTATATTTGTTAGAATCAGTACAAATTTGAACCCAGTTCCCATGTAAACCCAACTTCACGTTATTTTCTTAAATACCCTTTTTCAGCAATTTAATTCCGATTTGCCACCATATTTATTGTACCTTTAATTGTTCCGCCTTTCCAGATAGGACTGTTGTTTAGGGTATCTGATTGCCGGTTTTAACCGATTATATTTTTTTCACATATTTATAAACTTTTTTCTTTTTCTCGCTTGCAGTTTGAATCCATTGTGATGTTACTATTTTATGTCGTCTACTGTGTGGCTTTATGTTTCAACACTCAACTTGAACGCTGGGCTTTGTCTTTAAATCTTCCCTTTAAACTTCCATCTAAAGAGGAACAATCTTCGCTAGTTACTTATAAAAATGTTCCAGATAGTACATATACTCAAGGCACTCAACAGCAGACTAATTTGTCACAAGAGCCTAATGCCGCCTCTGCGGTCGAAAACCAGCAGCAACAAGATTATCAAAATTATACTGATCCAAATTCCAGTTGGGATCCCAATGCCGCTTGGGGTGAAACTCCGGCCGCTAATCCTGTAGGAATCAGTGCTAGATCCACCGCTCCGCCAGCTGCAGATGATTGGGGTATGAGTCAATTTAGTGCCGGCGGGGGTCAAGAAAATATGGCCTATAATCCAGATCAGCCAGAATCAGTGGTAACACAATCGCCTACGGGTGATAATGCACAAAAACCAGCTGTGGGTAAACCACAACCGGCTGGAGAAGATTATTATAAATCAAGTGATAAATCCAAAGAAACACGACCCAATCCTCTGGAACGTCCTACGACGGGTGGCTTTCCAGCACTGATTTCCTGGTATGTCGTCTATCCCATACATTTTCTTTGCCAAAAGACAATGCCAGACTGCCGTTTGGAGCAATATCGCAACTGGTATCCATTCACGTTCATGATTTCCATGTTTTGGATATCATTCTATTCATACTTTATGGTTTGGATGATCACAGTCATTGGTTCAACATTGTCCATACCGGACACGGTAATGGGTTTAACATTTGTTGCTGCTGGTGTTTCCGTGCCCGATGCCCTAAGCTCAATAGCCGTTATCAAAGAGGGATATGGCGATATGGCCGTTTCAAATGCAATCGGCTCGAATGTCTTTGATATCCTAGTGTGCTTAGGTCTTCCGTGGTTCATACAAACTGCTATCATTAAGCCAGGCTCTCATGTGAATGTCATTTCAAAAGGTAAGTTGAAAATAAGCGATGGTTGGTGTCACATTTTTGAAGTCTTAAGGACAACTAAGGATATATGTAACTATTAACTTTGTTTACCATTTAATGGCGAATGTTAAAGTAAATCTCGTAAAAAAATGTCTCTCTATCTGAGGTAATATAAGCTCGTAATCTTAATTGAAAAGCACTCTTTACGGGTATTTACATTGAGTTAACAATGAGTTACTCGCAAAATTTACCAGATTATTACCATAATCAGACATAATTTTTTTATGATTACACTCAAAAAAATAAGTTAGTAGAAAAATTAGTAAAACGTCTTGTATATCAAGTTTACTAGTTTTCAGCAATTTTTTTTGCTGAAATTCCGTTTTCAGCAAAATTTTAGTTATATTTTTTTAGCACTAAACTAATTTTGAACTAATGTTTTACTAATTTGTTTTGCTAGAAAAATTGTGTTGATAATCGCAATTATAGCGTGGACGACAACCAGATAAACAAATGTAGATGTCGCAGCTTGTCTGGATGTAGTACACACAACGGAAATGATTAAAAAGAAAAACAACTCTACACAATTTCTATATTTAAATTTTCAGCAAATAAATTAACTAAAGTAAAATTTCGCTACAAGTTTTTTGAGTTTTTTTAAGTCTACTAATATTCAGCAAAAAGTTTAGTGATTTTAGCAAGGATTTTTTTCATTTGCTTTCGACTAAGTGTTAGTAAAACTTTTGCTGAAGATAACTATTTTTTTGGTAAAAATCAGCTCGCTGATTTTCAGCAAACCTTTTGCTGAAATTACCAACTTTTTTGCAAGCACGATCCTGACTACAAATTTGCTGACACAGCAACATTTTTTGCTGACTTTACTGACTTTTTTTTGAGTGTATGTCTGCAGTGTAAATACCCTATTACTTATGCACAATATTATTAACTACAAAGACGTACTTCAGTATTGTAAATATTTAACAGTTTCAAAGTTGTCACAATATAGTTATTATTGGATAAGAAATAACAGTATATTTAATTGTTGTAGCAGTTATTGAAAATTAATTAGTTATGTTTTACAAAATCCGCTAAAGCAATGCCTAGATACTGTTAATTTAACAAAATTTTGCTATTTTTTTTTTTTTTTTTAGGTTGACCATTTTAACCATCATTAGTTTTTTTGCTTTTTGTTAAATTCATAATATTGTAAATTTAATTTTAGAATGGAATTCACTAAAAAGTTTACATCAGGGACCGAAAATAACAGTTATTTTTGAATTTTTAAACAAAAAAGCACATATAACCAAATATCGGAGAACTGATTCAAATACATCATAATGGTCTAGTCTTCCAAAAAAATACATTGCTATTTAAATTTTTTACTTTTATTTTTTTGAGCAAAAATAAAAGTTTTTTTTTACTTTTATTTTTTTGAACAAAAATAAAAGTTATTTTTGACTTTTATTTTTTTCAAGCAAAAAATAACAGTTATTTTTTGACTTTTATTTTTTTGAGCAAGAGTAAATTTTTTTTTAAAATCAATGACAACTAAAAATTCACATAGAGCTCGCTTTTATAGGGATTTCTCATATTTTTAAGTGTTTAATAGTATATTTAGACTGGGCAAAAACTACTAGTTTTTGGTAATTTTTAGGTTTTGAGCCGAAAACTATAAAATTAATTTAGTTTTTCCATACAATTTTCATACAAACTGAAAACCAGATTCTACCTGGTTTTTGCCAAAAACCAAGTAAAAATATTTGAAATTTGTATTTTTGATACACCCGATTTCTTTTATAACTAATTTTCAATACACCCTGTTAGAACGAATATAGAATTAAAGCAAGTGTCAAAAATATATTTTTTAATTTTTTTTTAAATATTTCAGTTTTAGTTTAAAATTGTGTGTTGTTATATATTTTTAAATGTGTTAATAATTTTTTTAATTTAATTTAACCATAAAAACATAAAGAAAAGTGCTTAATAAAAAAGTGATGTGACAAAGAAAAACTAAAAATTCAGTGTAAATGAATTGGCTTTTGTAATTTAGTTTTGTACAAAAACCATCTGGTTTTTGCTCAGTCTAAATTCAGTATAATATGAATTTGTCAAGATTTTAATATTTTAATGTCGAATATCGAAACAGTAACATTTATTTTTGCTCAAAAAAATAAAAGTCAAAAAATAACTGTTATTTTTTCCTCGAAAAAATAAAAGTGGGCGAATCCACTAGCCACTATTTTGATCTTTAAAAATAAAGGCAACGACACTGTATATATAAACATGTTATCATATTTTTTACCAGAAATATTGTTTTTATGTTTTTGTTCATATAGCGGACTTTGATAGTGTTCATTTGAGAGCAATGTTGCCAGTTTGACGATTTAATGTAATTTTGACGATTTTTACTATCAAAAATAGCCAAATGACGATTTGACGATTTTCTTCTTCAAAATGACGATTTTTTTCAATAGGAAATATAGCAACAATTGTTCGAAAATACGTTATTTTTCCATTATATAAATCAATAAATCTGAAAATTTATTCAAGTAATTTATAAATATTTATCATAAAATTTTTATTTAAGGTGGTCATTTTAGAATCTGATAGTTGTTTGTAGGAAAACTAACACAGAATCTAGTAATTATTTTTATTTAAAATAGTCTTTCCTAAATCTCTAATAAATGTAACATGTTTTTCGAAGGGATGTATATCTCATATCGGACTCTTTTCATGCAAATTCTTCCTGTGAAATATATCTAGACTAAGTACATTAAAATCAAAAGTTTTTTCGATACGAAAAAAATTTTTTTAAGTGAACTTTTTCTTTCGAACAAATAATTTTAGTATATGCTAAATTTTCAATACATACATAAAAAAATTTTCTAAAACACTTCGGAGAAGTGTTGCGTTATTTCTATAGAAATTCTTTTTGTTACAAAATCAATTTACATTGAAAGTTTCCTTAGCTTCAACCAATCAAATAAAAAACTAAAGTTTTATAATTTTTCTTAAATTACAGCTGACACCGCATGGTTTTTTTAAATTTTATTTTATGATTTTAGGGTTATAATAATAAAAATATTAGATTTTTAAAGTTTTGACGATTTTTTCAAAAATATTTGACGATTCTGTGCCCAATTAACCTGGCAACACTGTTTGCGAGTTGTTTTTTTATAGTGTCCACACCAAAGGTTTAAAAGAATTAATTTCATAATTCGGTTTTTAAAAGTTAATGAAATTTGGGTTAAACTGAATGAGGGGTATGTATATTTGATCTTTTATTTGGTAAATGAATGTTTTTCGTTCAATTTAAGATCATATATATTAATATCTCTTTCCGTTTAAATTATTTTTCAAATTAAAGAAAGATGATACAATTTGTACATTTGAAAGAATTCGATAAGGTCAGCAGGACAGAATACGTATTTTCGGCTTTCGCTACAAAGCCATCGTCAGTGTCTTTTGCCAAGATGGGTTAATAATTGATAATGGTATACTTATGCTAAGTGGAAAACAAATAATAACATGTTAACAACTCAACTAGGCTAACATCAACAAATTCTAACAATGCTATTTTTATCCTTTGTTATTACTGTTTTTGCTTTGAACTTTAATCTTAAAGTATTGAAAAATATATAATTTAATAATATACATTTAAATTTGAATTTAACGGTTCATTGTTATTCATAAATCTGTGTTATCATACACGGAGTTGAATAGAAGCAGATATCGCATCTTTAAGAATTAAAGTTCAAAGCAAAAACAGTAATACCAAAGGATAAAAATAGCAATATTATATTTCGTTGTTTTCATTGTTGTTGTTTTCAATTAACTAAAAATTAACTCAAATATGATCCTGTATTTTTTTAATCGTAATTAATATTAGAATTAATTTTATATATTTAGTTAGAATATTCTTCTACCTTAAGTCCAAATTCTAATATGATATTGTCATATTAGATTTTATTTGTTGTTTCAAAAAGTGGGTGATCATTTTCATGATAGACAATACAATTGTTTCGTAGGCATCACCCTACTCTTCAGTTGTCCGCAATGAGAAAATGATAACTTTCTTACTCAAACTGAGACATTATATAAGGTACAAAAAATCAACGGGATGAGAATTTTATACTTTTGTATATGAACTGTCTGATTTGGTAAAACCAGCTATAAATCAACTCCTTTTGAAAGCAACAATTACATAAAAGTACCCTTTGGGTACTATTTATATGTATGTTTGTTGTCAATACATTTTGTAAAAACAACTAACTTTAAACTCAAAACAAAATAAATATTCGAATGAGATTTAAAAATAGGATAATTATTAGAATTAATTACTAAAGAATTTTTTCTAGAGCTGATTTATAGGAAGAAGAAGAAAATATTTAAAATTTAACAGACACAAGGGAATCGCCAGACTGCCGCAGTTTCGTTTCACCCAAAGACTCGTTAGGGTCTTTGTCCTGGCAGCCCTCTGCACAGGCTATGGCTGGTAGCATCACCTCTTAACAAGATACACCACGTCGGCATAGCGCTGAGTGTGGCTAATTGAAGTTTTTTCAATCACAGCCTATACAGTGTATGTTTCGTAATCAGAAGAGCCAGAATGAACTAATACTTGAGCAATTTATTTTTCAATTAGAAAGTTTCCTCTCTTAATCCTATTGTTTTTTCTCCTTTTTCACAAGTAATTATCACATTATGATGTGCTTTATTCACATTCAATAGTTTGATACCGAGTGTTGATTGGAGAGATTTTGTTGCTCCTGTGAAAATTTTTTCAAATTTATTATTTTTTAGTTAAGTGTTTGTAACCGTCGCACATGACAATCGTAATTAATAGGGCAAGGAATTTCATGCACTTAAAAATGGAAAATATGCGCCTAAAATATGCAGCTAAAAAAGAAAAATATGCATTAAAAATATAAGAAATATGCACTAAAAACTATTAATTTTGCAAAAATAATTCACTTTAAAACTTAAACTTTAAAAAATATATTTAAGTTAGTTATTTTGCAAACAGACACAGAACTCGAAGATTCCCCACAGGTCAATAAGGTTTTTCAAAATGTTTATTTTGATTGAATCAAAATATGAAAACGTATCAATTTTTTATATTTTTTTTACAAAATATAAAATGCTTCTAAAAATGAAAAATATGTACAATTATGCATTAAAAAGCACAAAATATGCATTAAAAAGGCACCAAATATGCATTTAAAGATAAAATATGATGATTCGGATAAATATTTAGTCCATATTAGTTTTGGACTATATTTTAATATTTTAATTAATTACTAAAGAATTTTTTCTAGAGCTGATTTATAGGATTTATTTAACAGTTTTATTTTTGCTGTTCCTATTTTAGTAGTATTTAGCAAAACAATTTGCTAATTTTAGCAGTTTTTTCTGCAACATCAGTTTTAACTAAATAATGTTTAGTTGCTTTTTATGTTATTTTTCCAGATAAACGATAGAGAAAATTAGTTCAACTGAATTAGAACGCGTTTAACAGACTTTTTTACTAACTTTTTTTCTGAGGTAGAAATACGTTATGGTTATTCTCGAGGTATAAAAAATCATATCTGTGAACTTTTGGGTCTTAAGAATAAAAAAATAATATAGCATTAGAAAATTTCCAAAAAAAAGCAAAAAATTGTTTTTGGATTATATAATTAGTGTATATTAGTGGCCTGAGGAATCTGGAACTCATAATATTCACTTTGAAAATTTCTTATACATATGTATATCGCTGAACACCTCTAGTAGTGCATATATTTGTTTTGTTGAACGAATTGTAAAAAAAGTTAAAAAAATATTTTTAACTTTTCTACAATTTTACGGAATTGTGAGTTCAAGTATTTTGATTTCGAAGAGTGCAAGTTTTTCTAATTTTGTGCACCAGTTTTAATTTATTTTAAAAACTTCCTAAATTCTTTGAAAATATTTTTTTATTTTAAAGGTTTGACCTACTCGACACTGTCACTGTTCTCTACAGTTATATTTTTATTACTCTCAACTCATTTAAACGGTTGGAAATTAGACAAACGTTTGGGTATCATACTAATGGTATGGTATTTGCTATTCATAATATTGGCCTCCCTCTATGAACTTAATGTATTTGGTTACATGAATCCACCTGAATGCCGAAGTAAGATATAAAAAAAATATATTTAAAACTTTATCAAATTTAAATAATTGTATATTTTAATTTCAGGTGACTATTAAATAAGAAAAAAGGATAAAACAACAAAATATATACTCGTATATACCAGAGCATCCCACAAGTATTTAATTCTACATTATATACATAAAAAATTTATTATTTTTAGCGAAATATTAAGTTTTTCCTATTTAAACAGAAAACAAAAATGGATTCAAAACAGAAAACATAGTAATAAGAAAAATGGGGATTTGAGCGATTAAAAGACCTAATCAATTTCACTATTTAAAGGGGGCTGTACTACAACATTTACAGTTTAGTCATTCGCGAACGTAATTTGACAGGGACTTTTAGATGTACACCAGCTTTCTATCTTCTTTTTAATCTTCAGACAGTTTTTGGCTGAGATTTCTATTAATAACCTTATTAATCGGAATTTAAATTTTAAGCAAGCTATTTGATTAAACAATTGATTGCTTAGTCTCAAATCTGTTAAAATAGCATCAATCTCATATAGGAAAATTACAAACAAAAAGCACATTCTATAGAGGAAATTATTATTTTGGTTAAAATATTTACGTACATATGTATAATCAACATTTAATGAGACCATTATTCATAATCATACTTATGAAATTATACTGAAAAAAAAACTGCAAAACCAAAAACAATGTTAAAATGTTCATTCCAACATCACCTGCATTTAATGAATGAAATTCTTTTAAAAGGATTAGACATACAAATGGTAGAAGAGTATTGAAATATTCGTAGCATATTTTACATTTTTACAACGCACCGTACAATAACCAAAATAATAAAAAAACAAAAAATATTTAAAAAAATCAAAAACAAAAAATAATAATTACTAAATAAAACGGTAGTTAGGAAATTATTTATGAAAAAACAAATTATGCTTTTAATTAAAAAGAATCAAACAAATTAATTTTTAACTGAAACAATTGAATGTTTTTGTAATTAAAAAGTATAAAGAAAAACTAGTTACATTAGAAACAAATTATAAGCTTTAATAATTAAATTTATAAAAAAAAAATAATAAATAATTGGTATAAAATTTACTTTTAAGTTCTAATTTTAAATAAATATAATTTTTTTTTTGTTAAAGATGCAAAACGGTTTCGTTTCAAGAGCATTAATATTTAATGAAAAACCAACACAATTTACCAAAACAAAGTCAACAAATAATTAACAAAAAAAATGCAACGAATTTTTTGTTAACAATGTAAGAAGAAAACAAAAATAATAATATGTTTAAAAGCATACCATACATCACATACAAAAATATTGCAAATTAGTAGAATATCAATTAGCAAAAATTTTAAAAACTTTTATAATTTTAAATATTTTCATAGGAAATGGTATATTTTTTAAAATTAAAAGAAAGAAAATGTATATAAAACCCAGTGAATTTAAGAAAATCTATAAAATTTAATGACCGCAGTTCACTGAATTTGATTTTCATAAAAATTTCAGAAAAGTATCCAAAATTCGAAATCAATTTAACATTATCGTTTTTCGTTAACAAAAAATTATACACTAAGAGAAATATGTCGGTAAAATTAACTGCAATTTCAGTTAAAAAAAACCCGAGTAAAAACGTTTGTATGTAATAACATATGATTTTATATACCCATATATTTTCTTGTACGCCAGTGTATATAACCGAGCATAATTATATGTATCCATATATAATTTTTTCTTTCTGAAGGAATTTTAATATGATGCCATATTTAGTTAGATCTTATTACATATTGATCAATATGTAATTGTATATTGCATTTTTAATTAGATACTGTTAATCAAATTATATATGACGTTATATATACTTGTTTAGTACAAAATCCAAAATAATATATATTTCTATATGATGTCATATTTAAAAAAGCATATATTACGGCATTCAGAGCATCACTAGAAAATTTGCCAATCGTCTTTTGGATATAATAATATATTACATCAAACACTAGACAAACTTTCTGTCTCATTTTGTATATAAGAATGTCTAGGGACTTTGACAAAACAATTTAAGTCGACTTAAGAACATTTTCCAAGACTTTTGTTGACTTATTTTCTACTTATTATACACGAATATATGTGAAACCTCTAATATCATATTTCTTCGAAATTTTAATATCTTCTGTTTCGGTAATTTATTAATTGGCCAATGAGGCTTTCTAATTACAAATGTTAGAAATAAATAAAAGGTCTTACATATATAAGAAATATTTCATTTGCAGCATTGGGAGTTTTCATCATAGGGTAATTACTAGGGCAAGGAATTTCATGCACTTAAAAATGGAAAATATGCGCCTAAAATATGCGTTTAAAAATGAAAAATATGCATTAAAAATATAAGAAATATGCACTAAAAACTATTATTTTTGCAAAAATAATGCACTTTAAAACTTCAAAATATATTTAAGTTAGTTATTTTGCAAACAAACACAGAACTCGAAGATTTCCCATAGGTCAATAAAGTTTTAAGAATGTTTATTTTGATTTAATCAAAATATGAAAACGTATCAATTTTTTGTATTTTTTTACAAAATAAAAAATGCTACTAAAATGAACAATATGCATTAAAAATCACAAAATATGCATTAAAAAGGCTCCAAATATGCACTTATTAGTCTATATTAGTTTTGGACTATCGAGAAAAAACATGCATTTCCTTGCCCTAGTAATTACCGAGTACAATTTTGAAAAGAAAGTAATAAATTGTAACATTTATTTCCTGTATTTGTGCAATCAGTGTTGTAAGTATTAGTGAATTCTTAAATCATTTTGACGAAACAAATTATTTCTCCTTAAGCTCTTACATTTATTTAAAATTTACCACAAAAATTTACGTCGAAATGAGTTACCAAATCGCAAACAATTGTTTCTAAGTTTTTTTTTTTCAAATTTTCTTTAGGCAAAACAACTTATTTTTAGAGGTAATTTTTCCAGAGACTGTTAAAAATAAAATTTGCAATTGAAAGAAATTCTTTATGACTTTTTTTACAGCACATGCTTTTAAACTTTGGTACAAAATTTATACAAACATTTTAAAGCAACAGAACAGTTGTTGGTGCTTTCCTGTAAAATGTTCTTTTATCAAAATCTAAAAAATCTTATTAAACCAGGTAGTACAATATATGCTTTTTTATATGTTTGTATAATTAGTTCAGCTTTAACTTTATACCACTATATAAAAGCTGATCAAATTATACCCCGCCATTATTCGGATACATTTGTATCTGATAATATCAAATTTTAACTGAATTGATGCAAACTTATGTAATTATATGGGCCCATTTCTCGGATAAAATTGTATAAAGACATATGTTAAATTAAAGCCCCATATCAATTTTTTTTAATCGGGAAGTGTACACTGCAATTGCATTTAAATTAACTATATTGTTTTAACTTCAGTTGTAGTTAAAACAACTGCAATATCAGTTAATTTTAAATGCAATTTCAGTGTACACTTTTTTAACTGCAATTGCAGTTAGTTTTATCGACATAATTCTCTTAGTGTATTTTTAATTTGACGTACGGTTATTAATTTGATTGTCAACATTGTATTTTTGACAACAGATAGGTAGGTACGTATCGGTATTGATATTTCGGTTACGGTAAAACCGATTCGTATATGTAACGAATGAAATACCATTACGGATACCAATACCGACACAAGAAAAAATTGGTATCAATACCGATTCCAAAGCCCAGAAGTATATAAAACTAGGATCGCACATCGGACCGGACATTATGGCCTTGTCAGATAACGCCATAATGCACTGTCCGATATTCGATGTCCGGTCCGATGTGCGATCCGATAGCAATTGCAACTCCTAGTTTTATATTCTTCTTGCCAATACCGTCATTCGTTTCGCTTGGCAACATTGAACCGTGGAATTGTTGCAGTTTATTTTAATGGATTACTTCCAATTAACTTAAACAACTCATTATTAACTAAAAATTATAATTTTTATTTAAGCAGTGAATTTCTTTTTTTAATTTGAATTGATTCAAAAAGAATTCTTTTCAAAGATACATAATTCACAAGATTATTTATAAATTCGCGAATCAAAAAAACTAAAGAGATAATTTACGCGAATTATCTTTATATTTTTTGATTCGCGAATCAAAATTTTTTGTTTTGACGTCAATTTTTTAATTCGTTTAAAGGACTATATTTCAATTTAATAAATATTTACTCCTTAATTCATAAATGCTTTATCAAGTTATAGCAGGTTTATGGAACAAATTTTATATGAAAAATTTGTTTTGTAAACCTCCTTTTAACTTTTTAATGCATTTATGAATTAATACTTTAAAATTTAACAGCCGAATGCATAAAGTTTCTAAAGAGTTAAATCCAAGAGCATAGAATCTCAAGAGATTGCAAGATACCCAAACCCTGTTAACCACACTCTTGCTGGGTCTAGCGGAGATTTGAAGAAATTTAACAGTAGTTGAGAGTCTTATTATTCCGGTTAAATATTAATAAAAATTAATAAATTTTTTAATAATAAATTATAAAATTAATATAAGTATAAAATTAATTAATTGAATTCATTTCACAACAAAATTAAAATATAAAATAATAGCTCTGTTCCACACACGTTGCCGCGGGTACCCAATTTTACCAGAAAGCGTTTCTATTTTTAAAATTGTGTGTAAATTGTTGTTGTTTCGGGTAAACTGGGTTCCCGCGGGTACCCGCGGTAACGACGTCGAACAGGCCTAAAGCATTAAACACATAGACGACTGCAGCTACACGGCTACAGCCTGTCAAAAATAAAATACACACGTTTATATGAAAACGATTATTTTGACTACAACTTAGTATAATTTCTATTTTTGTTGGCTACAAAACAAAAATAGTGTTGACAATATAACAAAATATGTAAAACAGGACAATTTTTCCCGCTAGAGGCGAAATAAAATCGCTAGTTCTGACTAGAAAATCACCGTTATGGGAACACTGAAGAAACAGCTGTTTATATTTTACAATTGTTTGAAGGTTTCATTAATTTATATTTGGAAATAATTTTATTGTAATGTTTTGTAAAAAAATATGGATCTTACAAAATTAACAAAATTTTCCTCAGCCATTATGTTAGAAGCACAAAACAAAAAAGATTAATATTTTTCAAAACGTCAAATTTTTAGGATCAGCTCTACTATGTTGCTGTCGTTTTCAAAAAAATTAAGTAGCTGACTACACGACTACAATTGTAGTCAGCAGTAGTAGTCGTGTAGTCGTGTAGCCGCAGTCGTCTATGTGTTTAATGCGTAATGTTTAAATATCAAAAAGAACGAAATTAAAACGTGTTAACATTACAAAAAAATGTATTACCATATTTCTTTAGTGCACGGACAGACACAGTTAAAGCTCGCGAGAACGCTTTTGACCTAATTTGGCAAAATTATGAAACGCTTATTTTAGGATTGACCCTACTTTAATAGATTGTAAAATTGTTCGCTATTAAACGTATACTGTTTTTGCCAAATTAGTTTAAAAACGTTTAATTAAACTGTTTAGAAACTTTATGCATTCGGCTGTTAGTTTGCAAATAAAAATCAGAAAACTATATTATAATGCATAAGCATATAATAGTGGGAGAACTGTTTGTAATTTTTACTTCAAATTTCAAGTATGATGAAGTACAATTATACCAGTTTAATAAATTTTTGAAAATAAATTCGTTCTAAAATATGATTACATAACATAAAATCACTGGGTTTATACGTATTTATACCCTACACCACTACGTGGAGAGGGTATTATAAGTTTGTGCTGATGTTTGTAATACCAAAAAATAATGGTGTTATAGTATACCGATCGGCTCGGAATTTTTTTTTATTTCGATTTAACGATATCCGTCTGTCCGTCCGTCCGTCTGTCTGTCCATGTATTCTTGTGCGCACTTTACAGGTCGCAAATATTAACGTATTTTGATGAAATTTGGTACACCGACTTATGTCTATTGAATTTGGTTGAAATCGGTCCATATTTAGACGTAGTGCCTATATTAGGGTCCCCCCAAAATTATATTGTTTATATTAAGATATTTTGATGTAATTTGGTACACAGACCTATGTTGGCCCAAGGACGAAGCCTATTGATTTTGGTTAACATCGGTCAATGTTTAGACCGTGTGCCCATATAAGGGTCCCCCCAAATTTATATTTTTTATACGCTGCAGGTCGCAAATATTAAGATATTTTGATAAAATTTGGTACACCGACCTATGTCGCCCCAAGGACGAAGCTTATTGATTTTGGTTAACACCGGTCCATGTTTAGACCTAGTGCCCATATAAGGGTCCCGCCAAAATTGGCTTGGTTACATGCAGGTCGCAAATATTAAGATATTTTAACGAAATTTGGTTTGCTGACTCACATGGTCCAGAGAAAAAAGCCGATAGATTCTAGATAGAATCGGTCCATATTTGGACCTATCGCCCATATGGGCTATATTTACGATTTTCTCTTCTTTTATAATTTTATAGAAAATTTTGACACCAGTCCGATTTTATCCCATTCGAATTTCGGATCCAAACATTAGTAGGCTCTTAACCAGACTGGTGTAGGGTATTGTATAGTCGGCATGCCCGACTTTAACCTTTTTACTCGTTTTTGTAATATATTTATGGTTAATTATTTATAATATAATTTTGTTTTGTTCAGTGTGTTTAAATTACAAGTATATCAAAATGTATTTAAAGTCAATTTTTCTCATAAATTAAACAAGTTCAATTTTCTTCGAAAAATTAAGAGTCAATTTTTAAAATTAAAATTTAACTATTTTTCAAAAACAAAAAAAAGAAATAAGTGCAATATATGTTACAAATTGAATGTTAAATTATAATAATTTTATTTAATTAATACTATAATACAAAAAACTCTCTATATGTCTATAAATATTTTTGAAAATAAAACCAAATGAAATTATATTTAACTAAACTGGAAACAATAATTACTCTAAAAAAATTATATATTATTAAATATTTATGTATATTTTAAAAAAATTTTAAATTTTATTTTTCATTAAAAAAAATTATAAATCTAATTATAATAATTTATATAATTGTAAAATGAATTATATTTTTAAACGAATTGTTTAAAAAAAAATAAACTATTTTTTAATTTTATTTCTTAAATAAAACTTTAGCCATTAAGTTGTTTTATTTGCTCATAATATTATTAAAAATAATAAAAAAATTAAAAAAAAAAATAATAACGACATCAACATCTTATTTAAGTATTTCCAGAAAAATATTGCATAAAAAAAATCTAAATTAAATCTTAAGTCTTTCTCATGACAAAAATTCAAACAAATATTCCATCAAGAACAATCTGAAAGAAACTCTAAAACTACCATAAACTCAAGAATAACCTTGAAATGAAAAAATAAACTTCCCTGATACTATTATATTTACTTTAAACTTCGAAATATAGTTCTCCAAACATAGCCAACATTTTTTTCAAAAGTGATTCTAATTTCTGGGTTTCTAAATTTCGGGGTTTAACTACTATAAAATTAGTTTTGATAAAGATTCTAAAAAACTTCGTTTATATTTACAACTATGAGCAGTAGAAAGGTCTATTTATTTTTAATTCCAAAAACTAACAATTTTTTTATTTTATTAGAATGACAGAATCACAATAAATACAAAATGTCACTTTTTCATAAGCTAAATAATAGTCTTGCGTATTAAATTTAAGCGAAAACAAAGTGTACATAATTTTTACGTGAAACTCCCCAATCAGAAATCGCCAGTGGTACAAAAGATCAAGCACTGGTATCCCACTGGGTAACCATGGTGTTGAAAATAAATGACTGGGAGAGCACTCATTTGGGACGCTTTTCCAGCGCTTGCAAAAAGCGTTTTTCCAGCATTTGTTTTACAAAAATTTCGGTGGTTTATAAAAAAAAACACTGGCAAAGAATGGTCTAAGAGTGCAACCAGTGGTTATCCAGTGCTACCTAGCCAATGCTACCAGTGGTACAAAAACCAATTCACTGGTAGAGCAATGATTTTATAAAAATGCTGATGCTTCGTTAAAAAAGATTTGTAGTCAGGAGATTCCGAGTTCAAATCCGGTTGCAAGCAAAAAATTTTTATTTGATTTTTTTTAATTAAAATTTTTGTTTGTTCTATAAAATCAAATTTTTTGTTTGTGGAAAAGCTCCTTTAAGACCAACTTATTTTTTGCTCTCCCAACGCTGGCATATTAGTTCCAAAAAACTGTTTGCCAGTAATAGGTTTTTCGCACAGCCAGTAGTTGTCCAGCGATTATCACTCATTTATGTGTTAAGCTATCAAATATTATATGTCTCGTTAGCTCAGTGGGTAGAGCAATCATCTGCCAATCTGACGGCCTGGGTTCAAATCACGGCAGGACCAAAAAAAATACATATGAACTTTTTTTAAATTTTATTTTGAAAAATATATTTCCAGGCCACCTATTTATTGGTTTTGCCAGCGTTCAAAAATTTTGTTTCTCCAGTACTTTTCCGTCGCTTTTTGAACAGCCGGTCCTTATTTCTAATGATGTTATCATTTTGGGAATGGGAAAGCACTTTTTGTCAGTACTTGTACCACCTGTTAAAGTGCTTTGCCATCGCTATCCCGTTTGTATTTTTCTGACTGGGTAATGGTCGTGAAAAATCATTCTTTTATGATTATTATGAAAATAAATATGGTCTGCCAAAAAAAAATTCAAAAAAAAATCTGAAAGTTGTACTTGTTCTATTTTTTTGAATTAATTAAAAATAATGGAAAAAAGTTAAAAACAAAAATTAATGTACATATTTTTTTTTTTTTGATTGCGACACATCAAATCTAAAATATTTTTGGGTGTACATTATTAATCCAGATTTCTCGAAATTTGAAAATTTCATACAAAAAATATTGTATTTTTATCAGGAAGTTTTCTTATATTTACCGCTAATCAAATTTCTTTCTTTAAATAATGGCGAAATATTAAAAAAAGTAAAATTTTAAGTTCATTTGCAAGGATATCTGTTATCCTTTTTAAAATTAAAATCATTGCCATAGATAATGACAGTCCCTGGTAAGTAGATTGCCAAAGTATAACAAGTTGTAGTTTTCGTTGATATCTTTTAAAGTTAGGAAAATAGTTCAAAAACCTAAGTTTGTTGTAATTACCAAAACCCGCAAATAGTTAAAAAAATTACAAACACTTTTGAAGAATTTAGCTGGATACAAAAAAAAAGGTCAATTTATAGTTTCAATTAAATTTTATAGTTAAACAATAATATTGTAAATTAAATATAGAAAATAACAACAAATGCACTTCATTTACATAAACATTTATACAAGAAAAGAAATAATGCATAGAATAATTAATAAAATAATCAAAAAGAAACTTAAAAGAAACACCGGGAAGCATATACAAATTCTATAATTTTTTCCAACTCCTTCGCTAACTCTATAGATCTCTCTTACGCTGTATTATGTTTTCCGTCTCATTTACATTCCCTCATTCCCTCCGCATTTTTTTATTTAAAGCTTTATTATGGTTTGTAACCTTGCTAAATAATTTCTCACGTATACCGAATTTATACTGAATTTAGACTGAGCAAAAACTACCTGGTTTTTGTGCAAAACTAATTTTTGCTTGTTTTTTATACATGCGTTTTGACAATTAAAAACTAGCAAGAGCCAAAAACCAGGTAGTTTTCTCTCATCCTAAATGCAGTATTAGACAAAGCAAAAACTACCTACTTTTCGTACAAAACTAGTTTTTGCTTGTTTTTTGTATATGGATTTTGACAAATAAAAACTAGCAGGAGCCAAAAACTAGGTAGTTTTTTCTAAATACAGTATTACCTACTTCCTCATTTAATCCTAATTATTATTTCTTAGTTTAATACTTCTCAATCCAAATTTCTTTCAATCGTTTAGCAATCCAAAATAAAATTCAAAATAAATACGTGTTGTACAATTCCAAAATAAATAAGAAATTATTGTTATAAGCTCTCCTCCCTTTTAGATAAATATATTGAACAAAACCAACAAAGTAATACAATAATATTTATAAATAATATTTTCTAATTCCATAAGTACATACATATTTATAGTTCTTATTAATTATTTTTAGTTACACTTGTTACTTTACCTGATACTTAAATCTTTAAAGAAAATATTTAATAAAAAATTGATTTTATTTAAACAAAATACAAAACACTATATACAACAAAATGAACATGAATGTTAAACAACTAAACATATATTTATATTAACAAACTCAATAATTGCATATTGTATGTAAATGAAAAAATTATAATCATTAAAACATTTGAAAAAAAGTTAAAAAAAAAAACAACCATAAAAATGAACGATATTGTACAATGTTTACTGTTGATGTTATGTTAGTTTATTATTAAAAACATAATAATAATAATAACAATAATAAAATAAAAATAAAATATAAATTAAAAAATACAAAAACAAATCAAGATCAAGATCAATCATTGCAGCTTGCACTTATCAACATAAACAAATTGTGGTTTTATTTAAAAATATTTTATATGAAAAATATTAGTTGCGTCGACACGTAAGCCAAGATTGAAATGATTGTTTTATTTTTGAAATATGAGTACCCTGGAGTATGGACTTATTCACTGATAAGGTAATTTTATAAGTTTTGACCAGGAACGTGGCAGAAATGTGGGTTTAGAAGGGGAAAAGTTGTTTTCCTAACTGCCTGACCAAACCGCTTTATAATATGGACTTATTAGCTATTCCCTTGAGTATGGCATTATTTACTGATGCGGTGTTTTTATCTTGAATTTCAACTGAACGTGGTGAAAATTTGGCACGTGGGTTCTCGCTCTGGCATAGACATCCACTAAGACACGATTTTTGCAATATATAACAGCGAGGCGGAGATAGGGGAAAAGTCTCCCACTACCCGCCCTCCCCATGCCACAAGGCTCCTTGGAGTGTAAATGGTAAAAATGTGGCTTTAAAGGGAAAAATGTACCCCTCAAAGCTGTATAGTTACTTAAAAATATTTACTTAAATTAACATTTTGAAATATTTTTCGTAATTATATTTGAAAGTATAAGTAATTTATTAATTACTTAAAAATATTTTTAAGTAAGTAAACGAATATTTATACTTGAGTTTTGAAATATTAATATATTTTTATTTACTTCAAATAATTTTAAGTAAGTAAATAAATATTAATATTACAAAGCTTAATTACTATAAATATTTTGAAAATATTAATATTTTAAAGCTGAAATATAAATATTTTGAAATAAATGAAATATGTAGTTAAGTAAAATACGTATGTAGCTACATTTTTGAAATATGTATTTTGAAATGGCCATTTTAGTCCCTTAACATGGGGCCCCAAAATGATGAGATTTTGTTGTGTGGTAAAATGGTACTCAAATGATAGGAAATATTCCCACGACTTCAAAAATTATTTTATTTTTTTCGTAATCTGTAATGGCATTGAAAATTTTGACATAAAAAAAAATAAAAAAATTTTTTTTGGAAAAATCGCCTAATTTTTCCAGACATTTTTTTTCTCCGGCGCTATTCACGTAACATTTAAAAAACACAGATTTTTTTTTGTTTGCAATTTACCTAACATTAAAAAAAATCAGAAAAATCGTCTAAAATTTTACAAAATACATAGTTCTAATTCCATTCACTTTCAAGGAATTAGAAAAAACCTCATTTTTGAAATCGTGATAAAATTTTCTTTCATTTCACTACCGTTTTCGTTAATATCTATTTTTACTTTTTTACTTTACCGAAAAACCCTATTGGTCGAAAAATGGCTCTAGTTAGGGCTACGTTTTATGGATAAAAAAGAAAAATAACATTTTTGGAATCGTGATACAATTTCCTTTAATTTGAGTACCCACACCTGCACGTTACTATGTCCCCCCGTTTTTTGCCCGAGCGCCTCCCAAAATTAATTTTTTTTATGCCAAAAAGAAAAAAATATCTAGTTAGAATATTCTTCCACCTCAAGTCCAAATTCTAATATGATATTGTCATATTAGATTTTTATTTGTTGTTTCAAAAAGGGGTTGATCATTTTCATGATAGACAATACAATTGTTTCGTAGACATCACTCTACTCTTCAGTTGTCCGCAATAAGAAAATGATAACTTTCTTACTCAAACCGAGACAAATCAACGGGACGAGAATTTTGTACTTTCGTATATGAACTGTCTGATTTGGTAAAACCAGCTATAAATCAACTCCTTTTTGAAAGCAACAATTACATAAAAGTACCCTTTGGGTACTATTTATATGTATGTCTGTTGTCAATACATTTTGTAAAAACAACTAATTTTAAACTCAAAACAAAATAAATATTTGAATGAGATTTTAGCCGTGGTGTGCCTATTTTCAACAATTATTCTAATTTTTGCATTAAAAAATACAAAAATTGTTTTTTCGGACTTTCTATATTTTCATATATTTAGCTATATAAATATATATACGAATATTCTTCCACCTCAAGTCCAAATTCTAATATGATATTAGCTGTGTTTGTGCGGCATTCCTATCAATGATATCTCGAACAATTTTGACAGTAGAAAGCCGGAATACGTTGAAAAACTGTCAAAATCGTTCTTGATAACACTGATAGAGAGTCACACAAATACAGCTATTGTCATATTAGATTTTTATTTGTTGTTTCAAAAAGCGGTTGATCATTTTCATGATAGACAATACAATTGTTTCGTAGACATCACTCTACTCTTCAGTTGTCCGCAATAAGAAAATGATAACTTTCTTACTCAAACCGAGACATTACATAAGGTACAAAAAATCAACGGGACGAAAATTTTGAAGCAACAAATAAAAATCTAATATGACAATATCATATTAGAATTTGGACTTGAGGTGGAAGAATATTCTAACTAAATATATGAAAATATAGAAAGTCCGAAAAAACAATTTTTGTATTTTTTAATGCAAAAATTAGAATAATTGTTGAAAATAAAAATATCATTAATTTTTCTTCCAGAAAGTTTGTAATTTATAATTTTTTTTTGTAATACTAACTCAAAACTTTTTATACGTCAGATTTGAAGTGTGAACAGTAGGGTGTCCCTTAAAAATAGATTTGTCATTACACCCCCCAGTTTTATTGGAAATGGTCCCAAATGAAAGAAGTCAATTTTTTTTTTTGGAAAACGTTAACCCGTGCCGAAAATGGCCCATTTTGGAAAAAAAGTTTATTACTATTAAAAATTCCCAAAATTCGAAATTTCTAAAAAAATTGTTGTTATATATTTTTACGAAAATTATGAAAGATCTTATTCTGTAAATTTCCTAGTGGGTCGTTTTTGGCCAAAAGTATAAAAATTAACCACATATGGATCATGTCACATAAAGTAATTATTTTTATCCAGTTGAGATTTTTTTATCAATTTAATGGCTTCACAATCTCGTAGTCATAATTAATATTAAGTTTCATGGGTCTTTTCTGACCTCAGGCCACTAAGGGTTAAAGTTTTTTTTAACAAATGTAAAAATAATTATAGTCTAACCAAATTTAATTGATGTTTATTCGAAAACTGTGCAAAATTTGATGAAAAAATTAAAATTTTGTTAAATTTTTGACAAAATGAGCAATTTTTGTAAAATGTCCTGGAAAGCAATCGCTCCAAACACAAACTCGAATTATCATTTTTCAAATAGCAGTCGACATCTCCAAATTAGGCATTTTAAAAAATCTTTAAAATTAATTTAAAAAAAATACGTTTTTGCATTTTTATCAAATTCGTGGGTCATTTTGGATTCCAGGCTAAAGTGGGTTAATGATATCCGATGAAGTTAAAATTCCATGTCTGAATCATTTTGACTATATTAAATGAATAAATGGAATAAAAAATAATTTTTTTCGAAATTTCGAATTTTGGGAATTTTTAATAGTAATACCTACACGATTTTCCAAAATGGGCCTTTTCCGCCCAACTTTCGGCACGGGTTAACGTTTTCCAAAAAAAACCGATTTCTTACTTTTGGGACCATTTCCAATAAAACTGGGGGGGGTGCAATGAACGAAAATCGACAAATCGCTATTTTAAGGGACAGTCTAATGAACCGGTAAGTTTTCGAAAGAGTTTTCACTCGCGAAGATAAGTAAAATTCGTTAGTGAGAACGTACTGTAAAACATTTTAAATATCAAAGAAAAACCAAAAACCACGACAAAAAATACAAATTAAAAATTATACAGATGTTATTCTCAGTGTTGCCAGAAACTTTCCTTCAAATTATGATAAATCACCGAAAAAATAATCTAAATTCTGCTAAATCGTATGCAAAAAATTGCTAAAATATTTAAATATTTATTATGCTAAAAATCTGCTAAACTTCCGTACACAAAACTATGCTACAAATCAGCTGCGTAAAACATCCCAGCCAGCAATTTCGGAGCGCTCATAAATAAGATTCTTATATGGCTCACAGAAATGATTATTGTTTTTTTGAAAACACTCTCTTTTTGGTAAAAAATATGAACCCTCAGAAAACAACCCAAAAAGTTGTCTCTACAATCAAAAAAGCTGTCTCAAAATGAGGGTTAATTTTTCGGACTCAAAAAAGATTACAAAACTATTTAAATTTATGAGGAAAATTTCGATTTTATACGTTCTTTTTTCTGAGTCATTTCTGAGTACACACGGGGCTCTTTTGGACGGACCACTTTCATAGGAAAAAGTGGAAAAATGTTTATGTTTTTGGAGCTCATTTGTGAGTCAGTAATGATCATCTTTGTTTGCTGGGATACGGCAATTTTTAATCTACTAGCCTCTACCCTAAGTTTTCATATTAGATAAATATTTCGACAGCTTTTTAAAAAAGTAATGTAATCATTGCTGAAAAAAATAATAAAAACTGAATCTTAAATGAACAGAAATATGCTAACAAAAAATATCAAATTTTTCGAACTCAATCTGCTAAATCTAGCAGAAAATATGCTAACATGGCAACACTGCACTCATAGAAATAAATCTGTAAAAATAGGAGAAAAAAAATCTAAAAATTAGCTAAAAATTATGCTGCAGAAAAAACTGTTAAATTACCAGATTTTTTGCTAAATACTAGTACAATAACAAAAATAAAACTGTTAAATTTACAGAATTTTAGTTAATTGAAAATGACAAATTTTACTGTAAAATCTGCATAAAATTTAGCTAATTATGAGTAAGAAAGTTAAAGTCGGACATGCCGACTATATAATACCCTACACCAGTCTGGTTAAAATCCAACTAATGTTTGGATCCGAAATTCGAATGGGTTAAAACGGACTTATGCCAAAATTTTCTATAAAATCATAAAAGAAGAGAAAATCGAAAATATAGCCCATATGGTTGATAGGTCCAAATATGGACCGATCCTATCTAGAATAATTAGGCTTTGTGCTTAGGACCATGTGAGTCAGCGAACCAAATTTCATTGAAATATCTTCGTATTTGCGACCTGCAACGTGTTAAAAAGACAATTTTGGGGAGTGACACATATGTATATGGGCACTTCGCCGTACACCCTCCAATATGTAGAGTTTTTGCAAGGCAAATTAAAAAAAAAAAATTTTTTTGCCGAACGTAGGGGTCGCCTTTTTAAATTTTTCGTTATATCAGAAATATTTGCTAAAAAAATTGTAAACTGCTGTTTTCAAATGGCTCGATTTTTATTTGCATTTAAAAAAATCAAAAAAAAACTTACAAAATTTTAAATTTTTTCATGATTTTTAAGGTTACTAATTATTTAGGAAACTTTCTTGCTGATTTTAGCAGGTTAATTTTTTATTTTCTATTAACAAAACTTTAACTCAAATATAACTAAAATTCTGTATATTTAACAGTTTTATTTTTGCTGTTCCTATCTTACAAATATATAGCAAAAATAATCTGTTGAATTAGCAGGTTTTTCTGCAGCATTATTTTTAACTAATTTTTAGTAGTTTTAACCAAATTTTTTACAGACTTTTTCTATTAGTGTGACTATTCTCCATAAAATCTCTTCTAGATGGAATAAAAAAAATCCCCATCAGCAAATTGTCGAATTTGTTAATTAGTAATTACAAAACTAGTTCTCAAACTAATAATTTTAAACCAGTTATTTTTACTTATTTTTTTAAATAAAAATCAGTTAACTCAAAATTTTTTAATGTGAACTAAATGGAGGTGCAAATCAACTGGTACAGTACTGGTACAAAAGAGTCACTCCAGAATTAGTTAAGTAAATTTCTCATAAGTACAAGTACAGCTTCCTGTTTTTCTTCCTAAAACAATAATTTTGACGATAATCATCAGTTTTTTTTTTGTTTGCAAATAAACTCTAATTTTAGTTAGCAAATAAACTCTAAAATTTTGATTTGTGATCAGCACTAGACTTTCATGCAAATGCATGTTTGTAGTCATTTACGCAAAAATGATTTTGACCAAATACTTTTCCGAATCAAAGAATGTGCAACAAAATGGCATCGATTTGTTGTTGCATATTTTTGCATATTTTGCTTTTAAGTGCATATTTTTTTGCATATTTTATGATTTTTAGTCCATATTTTTGCATATTTCTCATTAAATTGCATATTTTCTTCATATTTAAAAAAAAAAAACTAAAAGTAAGATTTAATGAAAAATAAAAAAAAAACAATTTGCAAACCTTAACGCAGCACTTAACTAGAAGGAAAACATTATGTTGTCATCTGTTTAGACATTTTTATTGGATTTAATTTTTAACCAAACGCTAATCTAAAGTGAAGTTTTTAGTTTGAAGCGTTTATTTTTGGATTATTAGTGCATATTTTGTAACTTTAGTGCATATTTCCATTTAAATGCATATTTTGCATTTTTACTGCATATTTTAAGCGCATATTTTCGATTTTTAAGTGCATGAAAGTCGCTGCCCTGGTGATTAGAAATCATGAATACAAAATATTTTAAATTTCATTTGGTAATTAGACCTAATTAACCAAAAAGAAAACCTTTGTTCTTGATCTATATAATTATGTACCTGTGTTCTGTAACTATGTGAGAATTTTCTCACATAATGTAACGGTATTTTTAAGATAGGTACGATATTCAGTTGAAAGGGTTTTGTATCGATAACAGAATTTTAGCGGTTTTGCCTGCCAACAATAACATTTGGAAACGTTTGAAACAAAACGTGACCACTAAAATTTTTAAAATTTGAATGTGAAGAATTGTTGAAATACAATTAGGTTGTTCACAAGGGGTGTGTTATTTGTTGTATATTCCTAACAAAAAACATAGTTGTTAAATTTTAAATTGAAAAACAGCGATATTTGAGAATAGCACGATATAGCATTTTTATTGTAGATATGTTTAGTGTCCTATATTTAAGTATGCTAACAGAGAGAAAAACCAATAGGAAATCATTGTTAAAGTCAAATAAAAATTTTAACAACTCTGGCTTTTGTTAGGACGATATAAAGTTACAACAGATAGCACACCCCCTGTGAACAATCTAAATAAGTTTTTTTTTTACAAGTAATAAAAATTAGAGGATTTCTTTTTTAAAGACTCTTAAGTATTTTTTTTAATTTATAGCGAAAAATCTTAAGTTTTGAGGTTTTCGGTAAGTTAGTGCTACATATTTTCGAATCAAATTACACATTAATTTTGCGTGTTATATTTAAAAGGTATCTAGCAAACCTTATTTGATGAGTGTTTGAATATATTTCGTATCTCCAATAGCATTGTATGAATGCTAAAACCCTAAAATTATTTAAAATATGCAGTTCCAGGCAAAAATGTTAAAATTTGTAATCACTTACATTTTAAAAATATATTTTTTATATGTATGTTTTTTTTTTAATAAATGACGCGTTTTCGTTCAGTGTAGGAAGCTGGCACAAGAAAACAATAAACATCCATACTTTGAGTAAAAAAATGTGTTGTTTTTCAAAAATTTCCATCAAAGTCACTACTCAATCCTCTCCAAACTGTAAATATTGCTCCAGAAATCTCTTTCCCTTTGCCAGTTTTCAAATTATTGATAAGAAACCAGAAAATAAAAACTAATAATTCTAACAGTATGGAAAAACAACCACCGTTTTTTGTTCGTAAAACACTCTTGCCAAAAAAAAATGTATACATGCTGCTCGGGAGAGAATACACAAGCAGCCAGTTAGCCATATACTCCATCGATTTAAGCTTTTTCCAAAAGAAATACAAACACTGCGCATCACATCGTGTCATTCATGCTGCTTACGAGTAGCTTTCTGTTAGCTGCTGTTATGTAGAACAGTTACAGTTTGCTGCTGTCAAACTGAAATCAGTTTTCACTTTACTGCCAAACCGGCAGAAACTCAGTTAAAGAAATCGCGGGAAACACAATTTACATCCAGTTTAAGTGAATTAACAGGTAAAAAAATACATGCCTTTTGTGCTAAATAATTGATAAATACCGATTATACAAATGGTGATATCGTGTGAACTGGCGGTGTGGTGGTAGAAAATATTAAACAATAAACCAGCTGGTTTTTTTTTGTGTGACATGTTTACTCAAATTCTGTAAAACTTAGAAATGTGCGATGTTGCTAAAAAATTTAAACTATAAACAAATAAAACCCATTATTATGGAACAAAATTGATGATTATAGCAAAAATATTCAATGATTTCGATTGAATTATGTAACAAGTGATTTTTTTTTTAAATGTGATAAGAAATTTATAATATACCTCCCTTTTATAGCACCCTCTCCGAATATTCATCCAACATCCAACAATTAATTGAAAGAATACAAAACGACACTCCTAGTAGATGTGGAATCTAAACACGCAGTATTTACTGCTTATTTTTTTCATCAATAATAATTTTGACATTGCTCTTGAATTCGAGCTCGACTGCCTGCTGTCGTTTATTGTAGAATCTATTCAAATGTAAAAAAGAAATGTTTCGTGAAAAATCGTTATCAATGAATGTCGCATATTAACCCTCACACGCACAACCGTGACACATTTATAACAATCGCTTAAGAACATTTTACGAAAATATTTGAGTTGGGACAAGAAACCCACATATATCCCAACAAGATCTTAACTCAATAATTAATAATAAAAACAATAAAAATAAATTGTTAATTATACTCGTATGAACAAATGCACTTTACACAAGACCTATTTAGCACAACCGTGTTACAAATGTATCCCTTAACCCTTAAATGCATATTGTAGCCATTTGGCAACATACCAGTTTTTAAATTAAAAAAAAAACCCACTTGATGTACAAAACTGCATTTTTGGGCATTAAAGCCATTTGTGTACACAGTGTTCTTATAGTTTAGCGCAGATTTTTTGAACAGTTATAGGAAAAATCTCGGTTATGCTTCATATATTTGTGAAAAATCTAAAACACGCGTTTTTTTTTACAAAAAGTGTAAAAAAATTTTTACAAAAATGTTTGTTTAAATATTAAAAGTGGTATTCTCGCAATAAAATTCATTTTGGCGACAATAAGTGTATAGTTTATAATTTTTTTTTTCATAATCGTTGAAATAATCACAATATAGCTATTTGGCAAAAACCCATATTTTTCAATAAAAAAAATATATTTTTTAAATAAATTTTGTTGGTATTTTTTTTCGAACCCGCAACCTTATGTGTAACAGTCCAACGCGCTAACCATTACACCACAGCGCCCCTAAAATCGCCAAAATCTTTTTTTTTTTTGGCAAAGATCCGTAAAAATAGCATTTTTACAAAATAATTGGAAAAATTGCATTTAATGGCAAATGCCAAAAAAAACTTTCCATGGCCATAATTTAACAAATCGATTTTGAATTGCAGTTTACAACAGTTTTGCTAAAATTTAGTAGCGACTACTAATTTTTTCTACTAATTTTGTTGTCCTACAGATCAGCAGACATGTGTTGCTAAAATTAGCAAACAATACTGCTGGGCTCGAAACAGTTAAATTTACTGTAATAACAGCAAAATTTTCAGTAGCCATTACAGACTTTTTTGGTTGAGTGTACAAGACAGTTGTTTGTGTAGTAATTAGTAGTTGTTATTTTAAACTGTAATTACAGTTGTTTTCAATCGGAAAAATACAAAACTTATAAGACAGTTATTTATGAAAACAACAAACGAGAAGTACTGTAATTTCTTAATCCAGTTATTTTTAATATCATAATAAGCAACTACCAAAACATTATTTTTACAGTAAAGAGTTATTTTTTAATTTAGTAAGTTTAAGGTTAAAGGTGCGTACAGAGTGGCCGCTTGTTGCCGAGCCGAGCCGACTGACGCTTATTGCGAGAACCAATGCGAGAAAACTGGTAATATACAAATTAGTACAAATAAGCGCGAACAGGTCATAGTGGGCGCCGAGCTGGTCAGAGCGCAAAGCTGATTGAATGCGAGAAAACAGTTCCAAAGCGTTTTTCAGCGCCGAAAACATTGTTTATGTTATGTTGATAAAATAAAAATTAAACAAAAAAATAAAAATTCAAATAAATAATAAAAATTAAATAAAATTATAACAATTATAAAAAAATTAAAAAAAACTTATAAACAAAATTTAAAAAAAAAATTTAATAAAAATTTCAAGAATAATTGAAGAAATGCGTAACAAGTAAAATTTTTTTTTCACAAACACGAATGAACAACAAAACCAAATGCATACAAACATACATAAAACACAAATAATAGATAAAATATCAGCGCTGATTCTCGCATCCACTATGTACACCCAAACTTGTTGCTCGCATGAACAAGTTCTCGCAATAAGCTTCAGTCGGCTCGGCTCGGCAACAAGCGGCCACTCTGTACGCACCCTAAGAAGAAGAATAAACCCTTTTCTCTAAAAATTATAAACACATTATATTTAAAATCACACTAGGTCTAGTTTCTGCTTTTTTATATGGACAGGCTTCATCAGTGATAATTTTTTTCAACAACCCGTCGGCTGTATGATTCGACCCCATGTGCCTATTCCTACATTACAAACAACTTTACTTAGGTGCGACCGCTTAACCATCTCACTCAAGTAAAGTCTTGTATGCAGTGTAACTAATTCGTTGTTTTCTTTCCTATTCGGGTTTCTGAGAAGTGATCAACACAGAAACATACAAACATTCTATTTTTATTGTAGATTTTTGTTTATCTTCCAATCTCGTCCGTGTCTCCTTTTTGTAAATGTTGCCAAACTCACATATGGTTTTTATGTTCAATGTTATGTTGAGACGGGTTGCTTATTTAGAAAATTCCTTTTTCAACAGTTAAAAATCCCCCTGACTATGTAAGGCGTAGGTGTAGACGTTTTTAGGCGTTTTTACACTAAAGTCGATATAACAAATATTTTTGCAATATTTAACAGTCAAGTAAGGCTTATATTTTCCTAAAATTTTATTATATTCGCCAGGAAAATTTCACTTTTTGCTAATTTCGATTTTGAAAAATTCGATTTGTATGGAGGCGTTTTTACTAATTACGCCAACGTATTACATAATCAGGGGGATAACTACATTTTAACTGCAAAGTATCTTTGTTTTATTTGTCATTTTCAGTAGATTATACCGAAAAACTTTTTTGAGTGCATGTATTCTTGTGCGCGAAAGAACACAATTGATTTTGGTTAAAATCGGTCAATGTTTAAACCTAGTGCGCATATAAAGGTCCCCCAAAATTAGTTTTTCCTCACGCTACAGGTTGCAAATACGAACATATTTTAATGAAATTTGGTACAGTGGGCTCACATGGGCTCATGGACAAAGCCTATTAATACTAGATAGGATCGATCTATATTTGGACCTGTCGCCCATATGGACTATATTTCCGATTTTCTCTTAAATACACCCAACATTAGGTAAAATCAAAATTTCTCACCTTTATTCAATTTTTGTAATCATTTTACAGACAAATTTTGACACAAACCCATTTAAAGCCATTCGGATTCGGATCACGTTAGTTTACTTTTAACCAGACTCTGTAGGGTATCATATAGTTGGCATGCCCGACTTTAACTGTTTTACTCGTTTCATAATGTTCATATATGTGACGCTCAAAATAGAAAGGGACCTAAGGTCAGGAGAGCATGGGATCGGTCTCATTCGATGCTCAGATGTTGTCCACAAAAAAAAAATTGATTTTTTTACCCTTAGGTCCCTTTCTCTATGCGCTGTCACATATGTAAATTGTGTATATTGCACGATATACCATACTTGGGAGTTTTTCTAGACATTTGAAAGTATTTAAATTATTTTCAGAGTATTTAAATTTGAAGTTTTCACTTGTTTTTATTTTATATTTGTGCATTTACGTCATAATTTTTAGTTGTGCGCGTGACGGTTAAAAAATAACAACAACAAAAATAAGAAAGTACATACATATGTACTGCATGGAATATAAACAATATTTTGGTTTATCCAAAGTGCAAAGAAACAACGAAATATACATATGTATGAACAAATAACACTAAATAAATTGGTGCGTTTAGCAATCTGGGGACCGATTCTGTAAGAAAAACGATATCGTTTTGGTCGGGGTATCTGATATTATCGGCCCTCTCGAGGATTAAACGTTTTAACCCGTGGGGTCAAAAATACCCATTTTTGTTTTTTTAATATATTTGGCATTTTGAATTTCCTTTCTTTTTTAATATGCAACGGAATTAATTATGTATTGAAAGCTTTTCATTGATATATAACACAGTATGAAAATAATGAATCTTCGAATAAAAAAAATTAAAAAACAAATTAACATTCAAAAATGAATCAGAAGGTACTTGTTATATTTATACCCTACACCATTACGTGGAGTGGGTATAATAAGTTTGAGCTGATGTTTGTAACACCAAAAAATATTGGACCTAGACCCTTATAGTATACCGATCGACTCAGAATCACTTTTTATTTCGATTTAACGATGTCCGTCTGTCTGTCCATGCATTTTTATTATTATTCTTTATTCAGTCTATGGAAAATCATTTCCTTACAGACAATGGTTAAACTATAAAATAATTATAAATAGTTATTATTAGCTGCGTTTGTGCGGCATTCCTATCAATGATATCTCGAACAATTTTGACAGTAGAAAGCCGGAATACGTTGAAAAACTATCAAAATCGTTCTTGATAACACTGATAGAGAGTCACACAAACACAGCTATTATTGTACATGTTTTAAGATATAGGCATTTGAAAGAACAAGAACTTTTACATTAGTAGGCCACAAGGAAGGCTCAAATAGATTATCATATAATTCAGCGGAGATTCCAATTTTAAAAGAAACACTCCTCAATGTGTTCGGCTCTATTTCCTTTCTAACCAATTTAAAACACTTTAAATGGGTTTTGCCAATATTAGCATCTTTTGCAACAAAACTCAGGATTTGTTCTGATGTTACGCTGGGCTTAAATGAGGAAATATGCGCCCAATTTTTATTAGCGATAACTTCTAAATCTTTGGAATTATTTTCACCAAACACCATAGGCTTACGTTTCTTTTTTTTTATGGTTAATATTAGTCCAACCAATATTTTTAACTGGGATATTACTTTCTGCTTGAGAGTATGCCCAGCAAACATAGCAATACGATTACGATTCCCCAATCGTATTGCCTGGAATAAAAATTTTATTGCTGCAACAATCGTCTTCGTATTGCGGAAGATAACCCATTTGGTAGAAAACGTGTCCCGAATGCAATACTTCACAGCTATACGAAGGCAATTCTTCTAGAAGATAAATAGGCGATAGATAAAAAAAGTATTGCATATATCGCGGATATATCATCTGGAAGTTAAAACCTTTTAACATTTTTTAAATCTTTATTAAAAAAACACACGTTAAATTAACAATAAATCACCTTAAAATGTTGGTTTAAGTTACGCCTTCTACCAGTTATCCGAATTTGAATATATTTTGTACGCATTTCATCATTTTCTAAAAGAGGCAAAGAAATTAAAATTTTATTTGCAATATTCAATTAAATAAATAAAATACAATTTTAACTTACCTTATTTCCATTTTTATTTGCAAAATAAAACAACAGCCAAAATTTTGCTGTTGTTGGTTTTTACATAATTTTTATACAAAAAGTTTAATTTTTTAAATACAATAGAAATATAATTTTGACATTTTTTCAGTATCGCCGATGTATCTTCCAGCTGATAAAAACAAGATATACCCAAAATACTACTTTGATTGTCTTCTAAAAGATAAAATAATGATATTGTCGCAATTTCTTCTAGGTGATAACCAGAGATGGCAACTTTTTCATAGCAAAAAGCGCAAAAAAATAACATAAAAGGGTAAAAACGCGTAAATTTATATTTAAAAACGGGTAAAAAGCACTAACAATTTCTTGGGCCTTTAAAAATGATTTGTCATGTTTTACATACACTGAGAGAAATATCTGCGTAATATTAATGAATTTTGGCATAAAACAAATGAAGATTCACTAGAATTCGTCCATTGAAACTTTTCATTGAATTATTGGAATTCTTCATAAAATGTCGTGAAAAATTTCATTTCATAATTATTAAAAATTATTCAATTTTGTTAGAACAAAAAAGGATTTTTGTCTTAAATAAATAAATTTTGGATTTTTATCTTAAATAAATAAATTCTTTCTTAGTTCCGACTATAAAAAAACTAGCACCAAAATTTTTTCTATACCCTAGTAAAAAAGGTTTTAATAAAATATTGTGTAATTTAATACAATTATATCTAATCAGGGGTGGTTAATGCGTGTGACGACTAATTTGGCCACAAACTAGTGTCACAGACTGTAGCTACCGTTAATGAATAAAAACAGACAATAACAACAATACACATCATCACAACCATGCATAAGCATGCACTGGTCAAACAAGTAAAAGTAGTAAACAAACAACAACAGCAATACGCATATGCAAATGTAATATTTAGCAAGCAGTAAACACCTAGCAACAACTGTTAAGGTTGTTTACAAAAAAATTAAAAATTTAAGGAATGTATGTGCCGCTATATTACAATAGCAACATAACATGGGTAATTGTTTTGTTGATAGCATCTACTTGTTTGTCGATTGGTATAAAAGAGCAATATAGAAAATAGAAAGGTCTCATTCTTTTGGCAGCGATCCAGCGCAGAGTAAGTACCCAAAATAACGTAGTGAGCAAAGTAGACGCTTTAACTGGTGTTTAGCGTTCACCAGGAAAAGCTAGTGAATGTCATAGATATAGTTCGGATGGTGTTTAGCGACCACCTGACGAAGTTTAGAAACAAGTGTGACGAAGTGTAGAAGTGAGTGTGAATTGTTCAAAGGTAGAGACACTTTGACTGGTCTTTACCGATCACCAGGCAAAGTTAGTGAGCGTGGTTTGATAACTTCAGATGGTGTTTAGCGATCACCTGACGAAGTTACAGACAAGTGTGAGTCACACGTGAGTGGGAACACTTTGACTGGTGTTTAGCGATCACCAGGCAAGGTTAGTGAATGTGGTTGATAATTTCGGATGGTGTTTAGCGATCACCTGACGAAGTTACAGACAAGTGTGAGTCACGCATGAGTGGAAACACTTTGGCTGGTGTTTAGCGATCACCAGGCAAGGTTAGCGAAAGTGATGGAGAACTTCGGATGGTGTTTAGCGATCACCTGACGAAGTTTGAAACTTGAGAAGTTGGAGTAATAGAGTGAGTGCGAGTGATACACTTCGGGTGGTGTTTAGCGATCACCACACGAAGTTAGAATAACATTAAAGTAGTGAAATATTTCTCCTGGTGGTTAGCGATCACTTCGGGAAACATTTGGTGGTGGGTACACTCAGGGAATTATGTAGGTAAAATCAACTGCAAATGACAGTTAAAATAACTGCATTTGCACTTAAAAAGGTGTAGACTACATTTGCAGTTAAATTAACTGCAATATGAAGTAATTTTTATCTGTTAAAAATCAACTGACAAATGTAGTAAAAACAACTGCAAATGCAATTGAAACAACATACATGCAAATTATTGTAAAACTGTACAAACAACTTGCAAATGTAGTTAAAAAAAACATAAATAAAAAATTTTTTTTTAATTATTAATTTAATAAAAAAAACAAATTTATGTAAACACTATTAACTTAATTTTATTCTATAATAAATTTAAAATTGAGAAATCAAAATTTACACTTAATGTCACTTTTTTTCACTATTAAGATATTGTTGTACATGTCCGTCTGTGAGGGATGAAATATGCTGTTGTTTGGCTTCCTTTTTCTTCTCCAGGTAGAAAGGGATGAGAATATAAAAGAACTGAAAGAAAATAAATACAATATTTTTTTAACATTCCCCGTAAATAAATTTATATTATAAAACTTACCATATTATTTTAGTAATTTAATAAAAAATATATAACCTTTTCCGTATTACGCGTGCTCACTCTTTGGCGTTGTTTTATGACTAAGACAAGAGAAAACATGTTATACTCATATTCTTTCACTAGAAATTTCTAAACAAGTGATACATACACATACTTCTGTTTGCTTCGTGTGTGTGCAAACACACTTGAAAATTTAAGTATTTGTAAATAAAATTCAAAATAACTGCATAAAATAAATGTTACTACAATGCAGTAATTTTTGTAGTTTGTTTAAAAAAATAACTGACAAAAACATTGAAAAATTTTGTTCTAAGTAAATTAACTACAATTGTAGTTAAAATAACTACAACCGCATTACTACATAAATAACTGTCATGTAGTAACTGCAGAACTTTTCTGAGTGTAGTAGTACCTTATATATCTCCATTGGTGGTTACCGAGCACCAGTGAACTTCGGATGGTGTTTACCGATCACCTAACGAAGGTGCAGGGATACTAAGCCAAAAGCACACTTGGTGTTTTTCGATCACTTTGTGGGTTTTTGGCATCAGTGAATAAAATAATTTGTGACATTAAAGTTTTCCTTTAGAAGCAGAGCAGGCAATATAAAAACAATCCGAAGACGAGCCGAGTAAAGCCGAAGCGTAAAGGAGGGCTAAAACGCAAATTCAGGCCAACCAGGAGGTGCACGGTGAATAAAGAAATTATCTGGGCAGAAGAGGCGAGCCTACCGCAGCGGAACGAAGATAATACGAGTACCCGAGAGGACACGAAGGGACCCGAACCGTAAACTTTGTAAACTAATTATAGGAATTAATATAAATAAAGGAAAATAACGATTGTGGATTAAAATTAAATAAAGCTGTGTACATTATTTCTTGTAACGAACACTGGACAGAGGCTGAGTATACCCTAGCAAAAATAAGTCGTTACATGTGATATCATATATAATTGTATATAATTGAATCAACATAAATAAATTTATACAACTTCGATCTAATAACATTGGGTCAATTTCCCTATTAAATTGTATATAAGTATATAGAAATTGTTAGACCATATATAACCATATAAAATTTTATATAATTTAATAGGGAAAATGACCCAATGTTATTAGATCTAAGCTGTATAATTTTGTTTATATTGATGAAATTACATACAATTTTATATGATATCACATTAACCACACCTGATTAGATATAATTGTATTAAATTACACAATATTTTATTAAAACCATTTTTAATAGGGTAACTAAGATTTAGCTGAATTTTTGTTAAAATGTGATATGTGCAAAACTACAACTTTTCGCGTTTGGCAAATCAAGAAACACTACATTTACCGCCAAAAGCACTTTTTAGCGTTTATAACTTTTCCTTAATATTTTAATGTATCGTTATTGAAATAACTAAATATATGTTGATATATTTTTCTTGGAATTGCTATAAAAACAATACATGTATAAAACGCGCAAAACGCGCTAAATAAATTTTGAAAAAGCACCAATTTATGTAAATGTATATCCCAGTACATTTAATAAATAGTTTAGTAGTTTGCTAGTACTTTACTGTGATTTAGTGCACATAACAAATTTTTAATCCATTCTTTCGAAATTTCATAAAAAACAATGGATATGTCTCTCTTACATAAATAATTGCGTAATAAATATATGTAAAATTAATAAAATTGTTAATTTTTAAAAATTAAAAAGACGGTCGTTAATTTATGGAAAACAGTACTGGCAAAGCACGTTTCGAGTAGTACCGACATTTTGACAAAAACAATGCTCTTCCAGTACATTTTTTTTAAAGTCTGCAATTTCCACCTGGGTTGGTTCAGTAGTGTCAACAACATCATTTTTGTACGCACTTTACAGGTCGCAAATATTAAGATATTCTTATGAAATTTGGACGAAGCCTATTGATTTTGCCCATATAAGGGTCCACCCCAAAATTGGCTTGTTTACACGCTGCAGGTCGCAAATACGAAGATATTTTGATGAAATTTGGTTCGCTAATTCACATGGTCCTAAGGACAAAGCCTATTGATTCCAGATAGCATCGGTCCATATTTGGACCTATCGCTCATATGGCCTATATTTACGATTTTCTCCTCTTTTATCATTTTATAGAAAATTTTGACACAATTTCCATTTTAACCCATTCGAATTTTGGATCCAAACATTAGTTGACTTTATTATATAGTCGGCATGCCGACTTTAACTTTTTTACTCGTTTTACTTGCATCTTTGCTTTACATAAAAAAAAAGTTTTTTGAATATAAAATTGTAATTTGTAAATTTAGTTAAAAAATTTAAAAATCTTCAGCTATTTTTATCTAAAATAACCTTTAAATTCTTTTTTTCGTCATTTCAAAATTTCTACACTGACTCTAGTTTCTTCATAAAGTTATCTGTAAATTTATTTTTAAATGATTATTAGTGTCCGACCGAACAGTTCGGCCAGAAAATGTATTTGGTTGTTTTTTGATATGTTGAAGCATTATGGATAAATTTTTATTATGGTAAAATGTTTGTTGGGTCGATTAGAGTGTAAAATTTCAGTAAAAGTCCGAGGTTAAGCAACAAATTCACTGTTCGGCCGCCGAAAGTTCGGCTAAATTGATAAAAGTTCGACTTTACGGCTAAACTACCGAGTTTTCCTTAAATCTGACACTCAAAATCGAATTAGATCGGCTCAACAAATATTTTAGCAGTATTAAAGTTTCTTCCATAACGCTTTCAAATAACAAAAAATCGACCAAATGTCACTTTTTGGCCGAACTGTTCGGTCGGATACTATGGATTATACAGTTAAAATACAAAGTAGTTAATTTTTTATTATTTAAAAATAAATGAAAAGTTCTTTTGATTTAAATGAAAAGTTAGTAGACCGGTTTTCAAGTGATTTTTAATTTATTTTATATTACATTTTCAGTTAATTTAAACTACAAACTATTTTCAGTGTACTATTAAAAGAAATAATTTTTGTATTGCCATATTCGTTTTTCTATAAAATTTTAGAAATTCAATTTTTTTGTTAAAAATCTTTGAATTTAAAATTAATATTCGGTTTAAAAAATTAAAATTTTAACAAAATGTTTTTGAAAAGTCACACCTGTAAGTTCAGAATAACATGGTACGATGGAAATGCCCTTGTTAAAATAATAGGTCTTGTAATTGAAAAGTAAAAGCTTACCCCCTTCATTATAAAATTTTTATTTTATATGTAAATTTCAATTTAATACTCAATATAAAACAAATTGAAATTTTAAGAAAAAAAAATATATTATTTTAAGGTTATTTTTAACCTAGAAGTAATAGGTAAGCGTAACATGTAAGTTCAGAATAACATATTACTAGGCAAGGAGTTACCTCGATGGACATGCCCTTGTTAAAATAATAGCTTTTGTAATATAAAAGTAAGAGGTTACCTACCTTTATTTCTTCTTACCAAAGTCATTACCGGGTAATAGAAGGTATTGCTGGATATATTAATAACACAGTAGTGGAAGTAAAAATGTAATTAACATATCGCAAATACGAAGATATTTCAATAAAATTTGGTAAGCTGAATCACATGAGCCCAAGAACAAAGAATATTCTAGATAGGATCGGTTTATATTTGGACCTATCGCACATACCCAGTGTAGAAAATCATATAATGGTAACTAGTTACTTTTGTTATTACATTTCTTATTACCTTTATATGGCGATGTCGCGAAAAATAATGAGTTATGGTTACACACCAGCTTACGAAAAGTCAAAAAATATATCGTTACCTATGTGCTTACCAGTACTGACAAAAAGAATGGGTCTAAAAATAGATTTTCAAAAAAATAAATTATATTAAAAAAAATATTTTTTATTGTATTTTTTTTTAAATAAAATTTGCTTGTGCGGGAATCGAACCTGGGTCTACAGATTGCCAGTCAATAGCTCTACCATCTGAGCTATATCGACATGTAATATTTAATAGATAAAAACATAATTGACCTGCTGCAGACAAGTAAGCTTACTCGCCATCAAAAAATATATGGTTACATATATCCTTACCAGTGTTTAAAAAATATTGAGTCTAAAAATAGATTTAAAAAAATTTTCAAAAAAATCTAGAAAATTATTTTCTATTTGAAATAATGATAAAAATAAGTCATTATCAGTAACTCATTATTATATGTTTTAAAATAATGCAGAAGGTAACTGGGTATCATTACTGGTAGTCCAAAAAATAATGATATATCATTACCGTTTCTACACTGGGTATGGATTATTTTTCCGAATAATCAAAATTTTTTTTACGTTTTTCTAATTTTGTATCATTTTATAAACAAATTTTGACGCAAGTCCGTTTTAACCCATTCGAATTTCAGATCCAAACATTAGTTGGGTTTCAACTAGACTGGTGTAGGGTATCATATAGTCGGCATGCCCGACTTTAACTTTTTTTAATCGTTTTAAGAAGTAGGTACATACATATGTATTGAGATAATAAATGAGTTCACAAATAAATGTTTAATAACACAAGTACAACTTTGGTAAAGTGATAACGATTGAGCAAACAAAGAAAGCAAATTATTTAACCCACACTGAAAGAATTATCCTTCATTATATTAATGATACAATTTAATAGAATTTTTTTCTAAGATTCAATGAAGAATTTCATTATATATACACTAGGGCGGGTCGATTTAAAAATCGCCCAAGTGGCAAGGAAAATCGTATTCTACGGATCAAAATAAGAAACTTTGCCCGAGGAACCATACCTCTAAAACGAATTCTGATGTCCAAACTTTTGACCCAAAATCACCAAAATGGTGATTTTTTAAAATGTTTGTATGGGGAACCCCCCAGGCGAATTCCAGGGGGTGTGCCACTGGCTGGGTAGGTCGGCCCACCAAAGTTAGTGGGGGTCGGTCATACATTTGGACTCGATTGGGGCACTCTAAATGGGTCAAAGTGGGATTTTTCAAAATTTGACCCTACTGGTCAAAAGTTGGGACATCAGAATTCGTTTTAGAGGTATGGTTCCTCGGGCAAAGTTTCTAATTTTGATTCCTAGAATATGATTTTCCTTGTCACTTGAGCGATTTTTTTGCCTCCCTACAAATCGACCCGCCCTAATATACACTCAACTAAAAAAGTCTGTAATGGCTACTGAAAATTTTGCTGTTATTACGGGAAATTTAACTGTTTGAGCCCAGTCCTAATCTGTAGTACAACAAAATTAGTAGAAAAAATTAGTAGCCGCTACAAAATTTTTGTAAAATTGTTGTAAACTGCAATTCAAAATTGATTTGCTAAAATCAGCTACAAAATTTACTAATATCAATAATTTTAGTACAATGAAATTAGTATAAATAATTAGTTGCTACTAAATTTCAGTAAATTTTTTTTGTAGTAGCTTTTATTAATCATATATGGCCCCAGGGCTTTGGTTATATAATTTGAAGTAAATAAATGCTGTATTTATTATTAAAATAAAATAAAAAAATAAATTGTTGTAAACTGCAATTTAAAATCAATCTGCTGAAATTAGCAAAAAAACATGTACTAAAAAATAAATAAACTAAAAATCTAAAAAAAAAATTAAAATCAAATTTAATAAAAAACGAGTAAAAAGGTTAAAGTCGGGCATGTCGACTATACAATACCCTACACCAATCTGGTTAAAAGCCAACTAAAGTTTGGATCCGAAATGCGAATGGGTTAAAATGGGAATTGTGTCAAAATTTTCTATAATGTGAGTCAGCGAACCAAATTTCATTAAAATATCTTAATATTTGCGACCTGCAATTTGTAACCAAGCCAATTTTGGGGGGACCCTTATATGGGCACTAGGTCTAAACATGACCCGGGGTTAACCAAAATCAATAGGCTTCGTCCTTGGGCTGACATAGGTCGGTGTACCAAAGTTCATCAAAATATCTTAATATTTGCGACCTGCAGCGTATAAACAATATAATTTTGGGGGGACCCTTATATGGTCACTAGGTCTAAACATGGACCGGTGTTAACCAAAATCAATAGGCTTCATCCTTGGGCTGAAATAGGTCGGTGTACCAAATTTCATCAAAATATCTTAATATTTGCGAGCTGGAGCGTATAAACAGTATAATTTTGGTAGAACCCTTATATGGGCACTAGGTCTAAACATTGACCGATGTTCACCAAAATCAATAGGCTGCGCTATTGGGCCAATATAGGTCTGTGTACCAAATTTCATCAAAATATCTTAATATTTGCGAGCTGCAGCGTATAAACAGTATAATTTTGGTAGGACCCTTATATGGGCACTAGGTCTAAACATGGACCGATGTTCACCAAAATCAATAGGCTGCGTTATTGGGCCAATATAGGTCTGTGTACCAAATTTCATCAAAATATCTTAATATTTGCGACCTGCAGCGTATAAACAATATAATTTTGGGAGGACCCTTATATGGGCACTAGGTCTAAACATGGACCGATGTTCACCAAAATCAATAGGCTGCGTTATTGGGCTAACATAGGTCTGTGTACCAAATTTCATCAAAGTATTTACGACCTGCAGCGTATAAACAATATAATTTTGGTAGGACCCTTATATGGGCACTAGGTCTAAACATGGACCGATTTTAACCAAAATCAATAGGCGTCGTCCTTGGGCCGACATAAGTCGGTGTACCAAGTTTCATCAAAATATCTTAATATTACCGACCTGTAGAGTGCGCACAAGAATGCATTGACAGACGACAGACAGACGGACGGACGGATTTCGTTAAATCGAAATAAAAAAAATTCTGAGCCGATTGGTATACTATAAGGTGGGTCTAGGGTATAAAAAATTTTTTTTTTCGATTGTAAAAAATGTATAATTATTCAACATAGTTGAAATTTGGAGTAAAAATTGCAAACGGTTCTCCAGTTATTACCTTTTTATGCATTGCAAATACAATAAAATTTTCTGAGTTTTATTTCCAAACTAACCCCTCAATTCATAAACGCTTTGTAAAGTTAAAGGAGGTTTACAAAACGAAATTTTCATACAAAATTTGTTCAATAAACCTACTACAATTTTACAGAGCGTTTATGAATTTGGGGGTAAGAATATATCAATAATAACCCAGTGTAGAAAATCATTACCAAATATGTGGTTATGTAACTACATACTTGGTAATAGTAACTAGTTACTTTTGTTATTACATTTCTTATTACCTTTATATGGCGATGTCGCGAAAAATAATGAGTTATGCTTACACACCAGCATACGAAAAATCTAAAAATATGTCATTACCTATATGTTTACCAGTACTGACAGAAATAATGAGTCTAAACATAGATTTTCATAAAAATAAATTATATAAAAAAAAATATTTTTTATTGTATTTTTTTTTAATAAAATTTGCTGGTGCGGGAATCGAACCTGGGTCTTCAGGTTGCCAGTCAATAGCTCTACCATCTGAGCTATATCGACGTGTAATATTTAATAGATAAAAACATAATTGACCTGCTGCAACCAAGTAAGCTTACTCGCCAACATACAAAAAATCAAAAAATATGTGGTTACATATATCCTTACCAGTGTTCAAAAAAAAATATTGAGTCTTAAAATAGATTTCGAAAAATGTTCAAAAAAATCTAGAAAATTATTTTCTATTTGAAATAATGATAAAGATAAGTGATTATCAGTAACTCATTATTATATGTTTTCAAATAATGCAGAAGGTAATTGGGTGTCATTACTGGTAGTCCAAAAAATAATGATATGTCATTACCGTTTCTACACTGGGAACAAAAAGAATTCTAAAAAATCAACGAATCCTTGTATTTCCATACGTATCCACTTCTTAGTATATTAATACCCTACACCACTATGTGGTCAGGGTATTATAAGTTTGTGCTGATGTTTGTAACACCAAAAAATATTGGTCGTAGACCCACCTTATAGTGTACCGATCGGTTCAGAATTTTTTTTTATTTCGATTTAACAGTGTCCGTCTGTCCGTCCGTCCGTCTGTCTGTCTGTCCATGCAATCTTGTGCGCACTCTACAGGTCGCAACTATTAAGATATTTTGATGAAATTTGGTATGCAGACCTATGTTGGCCCAAGGACGAACAAGTTTGATTTTGGTGAACATCGGTCCATATTTAGACCTAGTGCCCATATAAGGGTCCTACCAAAATTATATTGTTTATACGCTGCAGGTCGTAAATATTAAGATATTTTGACGAAATTTGGTACACAGACCTATGTTAGCCCAATAACGCAGCCTATTGATTTTGGTGAACATCGGTCCATGTTTAGACCTAGTGCCCATATAAGGGTCCTACCAAAATTATACTGTTTATACGCTGCAGGTCGTAAATATTAAGATATTTTGATGAAATTTGGTACACAGACCTATATTGGCCCAATAACGCAGCCTATTGATTTTGGTGAACATCGGTCCATGTTTAGACCTAGTGCCCATATAAGGTCCTACCAAAATTATACTGTTTATACGCTGCAGGTCGTAAATATTAAGATATTTTGATGAAATTTGGTACACAGACCTATATTGGCCCAATAACGCAGCCTATTGATTTTGGTGAACATCGGTCCATGTTTAGACCTAGTGCCCATATAAGGGTCCTACCAAAATTATACTGTTTATACGCTGCAGGTCGCAAATATTAAGATATTTTGATGAAATTTGGTACACAGACCTATATTGGCCCAATAGCGCAGCCTATTGATTTTGTTGAACATCGGTCAATGTTTAGACCTAGTGCCCATATAAGGGTCCTAGCAAAATTATACTGTTTATACGCTCCAGCTCGCAAATATTAAGATATTTTGACATAGACCTATGTTGGCCCAAGGACGAAGCCTATTGATTTTGGTGAACATCGGTCTATGTTTAGACCTAGTGCCCATATAAGGGTCCTAACAAAATTATATTGTTTATACGCTGCAGGTCGTAAATATAAGATATAAATATACAAAAAAAATTTTGATGAAATTTGGTACACAGACCTATATTGGCCCAATAACGCAGCCTATTGATTTTGGTGAACATCGGTCCATGTTTAGACCTAGTGCCCATATAAGGGTCCTACCAAAATTATACTGTTTATACGCTGCAGGTCGCAAATATTAAGATATTTTGATGAAATTTGGGACATAGACCTATGTTGGCCCAAGGACGAAGCCTATTGATTTTGGTGAACATCGGTCCATGTTTAGAACTAGTGCCCATATAAGGGTCCCCCCAAAATTGGCTTTGTTACAAACTGCAGGTCGCAAATATTAAGATATTTTAATGAAATTTGGTGCGCTGAGTCACATTATAGAAAATTTTGACACAAGCCTAATTTTAACCCATTCGAATTTCGGATCCAAACATTAGTTGGCTTTTAACCAGACTGGTGTAGGGTATTGTATAGTCGGCATGCCCGACTTTAACCTTTTTACTCGTTTTTTATTTAAATTAGATATTGAACATATTTAATAGCTTGTTAGTTCGTCGTTTAATAATGTACAATATATGTACATATTCAGATTTCAGTAAACAAAGCAGCATATGAAAGTCATAAAATCTCTTTATTATATAAGATCCAGTGCTACCTTTTGCCGCTGTCCTTCGTTATTTCGAGTGCTCTTTTCTCAGAGCGGCAGCCACTAGCTCTCCGCTGTTGTTCTGAGCCGATACTAGGAACGCCAAACGAATTCTCAATCACACGTCATTTGGCATACTTTTCTCATTCTGGCTGAAAGCCAACTAATGTTTTTATCTGAAATTGGAATAGGTTGAAATGAAATTGCGTCAAAATTTTTCAATAAAGCACCGTAAGTTGTTTTCACGTGGAAAAATTTCACTCGAACTTTGAAGGCTTCAAAATGAAATTTAAATTATAAAAATGAACAATTTTTTAATTTTATAACAAAGACACAATGTCACTTTTTCACCAGAAAAATACTAGTCTGACTTAAGCTTTCTTTTGAGCCAAAAAAAAAGTACCCATTTAAAAAAAAATAAAAAAAAAGTTTTAATTAAAAAAAAAATATTGAAAAAAATTTTTGTAATTTAAAAAAAAAAAAATTTCGAAAGACTGCAGAAATGGCTATATATTTGTTTGGGACAAATTTTGCTTACACCAATATGTAATAAGTTATATGGATGAGAAAGAACACCTGTTTGGCCAAAATGTCAAATTTTGACCCCCTCTAACTCAGAAACTTTTTTACCGATCTTGTTGAAAATTTGTGTCTACTACTACTACTATCCAATAGGACTAACGTTGGTGCAAATTTCATCCAAATCGGAAGACATCGATTTCAAATGTAGGGCCACTTGACATGAAATCCCCCATATGTATATTTCTCAATTATATGGAAAATAAAGAATTGCTACTACTAATTACTTTTTCGAATCAAAGAATTTACAACAAAATGGCATCGATTTGTTGTTGCATATTTTTGCATATTTTGTTATAAATGCATATCTTTATATATTTTGCTTTTAAGTGCATATTTATGATTTTTATTGCATATTTTTTGCAATTTATTCATTAAATTGCATATTTTCCTCATTTTTTTTTTAAAGCTAAAAGTAAGGTTTAAAGAAAAATAAAGAAAAAGAAGAATTTGATAATATCAATTTTTATCTACATAACATACATATATTGGATTTAATACAAAATAATTAATTGCTCCCAACTATGCATAGAAGTTTTTGAAACTTCAAAGTAGGGCATGGCACTAAAAAGGTTGGAAACCACTGATTAAAAGTTATATTAAGGTTTTCAGAAAAAAAATTAAATTTCGCAATCTACAACCCTACAAATATAACATTATGAAAATAAGCATGTTCTGTCAACAAAAATCCCAAAAAAAAGTTTTGTTTAGGGGTCGCAGATCGTAATTAAAGTTTCAAGGTTGTACTTCACTATTATTTTTTAATTAATTAAAAATAATGCAAAGAAAAATTATTTAAATATAATTATAATTGTGATCGCGACATATCAAAAAAAAAAAATAAATAAAAATTACTAATTAATTATTAAAAGATAACTTTTTTTGTTACCTCTAAAGAGTTTTTATATATTAAGGAATAGCGGTAACATTGAGGAGACCGCGAATTCAAACTGTTTTTTTTGGACCACCCTAGTGTATATGTTTAATCAGAGTATACACTATAAACTTTTTGTTTCTAACCACTTTCATTAAGTAATTAAATAATAATTATGAAGCTGATTACCTAATTATTAAAAAAATAATTTTTTATTTCAATTCTAGGCTAAGTGTGAATTTCGTTTGAATAGTTACTGGAAATAGATATTTAACAACATGACAACAAGCATATTACCAAAAGTTGATATCGATCAACCAAAATATGATCAAGGCACTTATCTCAATCGTGCTAAGCATTTTTTTCTCTTAACAAATCCTTTAAATCTTTTGGCTTCCAATAATGAATTGGAAAGAGCAAAGAGGATTGTAAATGATTATCGTGCTGGTAAACCAGTGCCAGATGTTAAAAATGTCGAAGATTTATGGCGTGCCAAATATTTATACGATTCAGCTTTTCACCCCGAGACAGGAGAGAAATCTTTGATCATTGGCCGTATGTCTGCACAGGTTCCTATGAATACATTGATTACTGGATGTAAGTATGAACATTTAAGAATGCTTTTGTAATTTTTCTTAAAATTGTCATTTTTAATCTTATTGGGGTTTTCTCCATAGATTACATAGATCTCTTACTCTGTGACGTTCGTTGTCAGTGGACATATCTCATGAGATTGTGTTGGACATACATACGTCCTGTAAATATACAAAAAATATTTCACTGTGTGTGAAGAAATGTGTTTGTTGATAAAAGAAGAAGAAGAGTAAGATTTCTATGTAATATAATGGTTTTCTCCAATTCAAATGGAACATCTCAATTTAAAAAATGTTTTTTTAATTAATTTAAGTAAAAATGTTACCCTTTTCACAATATCTTGTAAAAACTTAATCACCATTCAAGTTGCAGTTCTTAGTTAACTAACCATTGTCGAAAACACGCAGCACATTAAACATTTCAAAAGAAGTTTCTAGAATCTAACACCAGGTTTCATACTGAAGATTTTTGAGTTTACTGTTATATTGAATTTAGACTGAGCAAAAACTACCTAGATTTAGTGTAAAACAATTTTTTGCTTTTTTTATACATATACATATATGCGTTTTGACAATTAAAAACTAGCCATAGCCAAACCTAGGTAGTTTTTCCTCAGTCTAAATGCCGTATTAGTTAATCAAAAAATTTGTTGTTATTTGGTATATAATTTTTTGAAATTTTCTCTCAGCGCTCAGAAATTATGACACATAAAAGACTCTAACTGGGACTTTAACTGACACATTTGTTGTTGTTTCCCATATAAAATTTAAATTAACTGTTGGCTAAATTTTAACTGTACATTCAGTAATCGAGTTATTAAAGTAAAACGAGCCAAACGTTAAAGTTTATGGAAAACTCACACAAGCAATTACCCTACGTAAACAAAACGAGTAGGGACAGAAAAACTTGTTAAGCCCGAATTACCTGAACGTGAATGTAATGTGATGAACCAGACAATGAGGAAAAACACTCGATAAACGCAACTCGTCGATTAGTGCAACTCGTAAATTATTTGCATTATTAATTCAGTTAACGCAACTTTTCAAAAAATAACCGTCTATTATTGCAACTTCTAAAATTTTCAGTTTGTCTTTCTTAACTTTCTTTTAAAAAAGAAACATTTTTTGGCCGAGTTTATGAGATGTCAGTTAAACTTGGTTTAGTTAAACCGAAACCGAATTATATCAGCCATTTTTCAGTTTATTAACAAAAATTTGCCGGAACAACAAAAACAAACTTTTTACACTAAACTAAAAACCAGTAGTTTTTGAAAACTACTTGTCAAATTCCATACAAATTTTAAATCAAAAATTAAAAGTTTTTAAAAACTTCTAGTTTTTGGTTGTAGTGTAAATTGGGTTTTATTAAAATTTAAGCGGGATTTACATACATATATTATCAGATTTTACTTCTGACAAATCAAGTTAAAATTTTTATAAGTATGTGTTTACACCATCAAATGCAATCAGATGAAAACAGCTATTACCATCGGATTCTCATAATTTTATAAAATATTTCAAAAGCAATCGGACTGTCAAAATTTCAATAGGATTTTTTCTATGTTTGCGCTAGGTCCATTCGTTTACTTTTCTTAGTCAGTCCAGTAAGAATTACACAGTACAAACTTATAGAGAGTAAGACAAGATGTACCCTCAAAATCAAATTTTCCCAAACATGTACGCGAACAGAAAATTTGCAACAATTTGCATCTAAAGCAGAAACTTTGAAGAAGGTTTTCTTATCTTTTTCATAATTTATTTTCAAAAGTTTTTTTGTCGAACGCAATTACTTTAGAATTTTTGCTATGTGACTCACCTTTTTGACAGATCCTATGACTTATGGTATAATCAGGCGGTTTTCATCGCCTCTTTCGAACATTAACAATTTGTATCGAAAAATGTTAGCCTTTGCAGACGTGAGTAATACTTATGGCTGAATTTTTCGATACAAATTAAGAAGAGAGTGATTTAACAGAGGTAGGGAGAGTTGGGTAGTCTTTTAACTATATAGTCGTTGGTATAATGTAAGCCCCGCTATAGCCAAGTTCCTTGTACGATCAATTTAAACACAATACGTGTTGGATTGTCAAAATATTGCATATTTTGTATTCAAATTATTTTCGTTTTTTTACACATTTAGGCATGCTTTCGTTCTATAAAACTACCCCAGCTGTTGTATTCTGGCAATGGGTCAATCAAACATTCAACGCTGTAGTAAATTATACAAATCGCTCTGGTTCTACACCTCTTTCCAAAGAGTAAGTAATTATTAAAAATGTTTTCTATTAATTAGACATTTTATTAATAAATTCTTTTAAAAATTTTCAAAATGATAGGCAATTGATAACTTCATATGTTTTAGCTACTGGTGGAGCTTTGACCACCGCTTTGTCACTGAATAGAATAGTTAAGGTAAGTTTAATATATATACAATATTAGCTCTGTTCCATGTACGTTACCGTGTAACTTGTTGTGTCGGGAAAATTGGGATCCCTCGGGTACCCGCGGTAACGACGTGGAACAGAACCATTATTTCAATGGCCTATACAGATTATAGTGGCAAAAAATTTACATTCAAAAAAAGATTGCCAGTTACGACATAACGGGTGTTTATGTGGTAATCCGTAATTGTTGTTTTTAACTGTAATTACAGTTGATTTTCGATTGCAAAATACAAAAAAAACTATTATCACAGTTATTTCAAAAAACCAACCAACGAATAAGTAATGTATTTTGCAACAGTTAGGTGTTTCCAAAAAACCGGCTTCTTTAAATTGATTTATACTGTCCGACCGAACGGTTTTTTGATTATTTCGTTAACGGTATATTAAGGTTAACGGTATTTCAGTTATTTCGGTAACGGTATTTTAAGGATAATGGTAGTCAGTTATTTCGATGGATCCCGAAATTTTTTTACAAAAAACAAACGAGATTGAAAACAGAACCAATTTACCAACTTTAATGTAAGAAAAATACTCAATAACCACGTGAAATTACGAAAAGCAGAAAATGAAAAGTAACGTTAACGGTATTTTAGGGATAACGGTATTTCATTTATTTCGATAACAGTATTTTCAGGGTATCGATATTTCATTTATTTCAGTATAGGTCTTTTAAGGATAATGGTATTTCAGTTATTTCGGTAACGGTATTTTAAGGATAACGGTATTTATGTTATTTCGATAACAGTATTTTAGGGGTAACGGTACTCAGTTGAAAGGGTTTTGAATCGATAGCGGTATTGCCTGCCAACCCTGAAATCAATTGATAGTTTCTAAAATAAAATTGAAGATCAATTGATCATTTCTGAAATAATAAAAAATAATTTTTTTTTTTGAAAAATAAAAATCATGTTGGATTGTTTTTGTTTTGAATTCAAAATAAAAATGAAACAGAGAAAATAAACAGAAATGTAAAAATATTCGAACAAGAAAAACAATAAATTTTTTGAATAAAGTTATAACTGATATTTTTCCATACAAAACAACATTTAAATTCAAATTTTCTTTGTCATTATTATTTATTTTGTGCAAAACTTAAAAATTCTAGTATTTTAGTTAATTAGAACCCCTAGTGTCAACCCTTAGTCCACGTGATTAAAATAGGGTTTCATCGAGTTCTTTAGTGCTCGATTAGCCACTTAATCCAGCCTTTACTGAGGTCTAATTTTTGGCTTGTCAGTTAAACTTGGTTTAGTTAATTAGTTTCGTTTGTCGGCCATTTCCAAGTTTATGAACAAAAATTTTTCGGAACAGCATTTCTTGTTTAGAAATTGCAGATTGAAACAAAAAAAAAAAACCGATATTTAAAAACCAGTATTCTAATTAGTAACAATAAAAAATAGATATTACTAATAGGGGGAAATACAGGGTTTTTTAAGTAATTACTTCACAAATCTAGTCTGCTTGGGAGTAGACTAGAAATTTAATTTTTTAATGTTCGTTTATATTTCATGATATTCTACCAGCCAATTGGTAAATTTGGAGTTAAAAGCCATTCCTAAGCCCAAAGTAATTACTTCGAAGTAATTGCTAAGTTTTATTCATATGACCCAATATGCATCCTAAAAACTGAACCTTAAATAACTTTCCTCTGTAACGCCCGGTAGTTTGTTCTAACTTTTGCGATAAAGGCTGTCAAACTACACATAAAAAATGATTTTTCACTTTCGTGGAATTGTTGCGAAATTGCCGTGGAATATTTTTCGTACGCTAATAGAAAAAAGTCTGTAAAAAATTTTGTTAAAACTACTAAAAATTAGTTAAAAATCATGCTGCAGAAAAAAATGCTAAAATCAGCAGATTATTTTTGCTAAATAATTAGTAGCCTAATAAATCACAAAAAAAAATTTATTTAAAATTTTCGAAGTTTTTTTAATTTTTTTAAAGCAAATAAAAATCTAACCTTTTGAAAACAGCAGTTTACAATTTTTTTAGCAAATATTTCTGCTGATTTTAGCAGGATAGACCAGGGAAACAAGCCGATCAAAATAATCGGCGGCGGCGGCGCAAGCAAAAAATCGGCGGCGGCGGCGGCGATTAAGGTTGAGCCGGATAAAAATCGGCGGCGGCGGCGCAACCAAATAATCGGCGGCGGCGGCGCAACCAAATAATCGGCGGCGGCGGCGGCTTGATCGGCTTGATAGAACATTATACACGTATTTTATAGATGTTTAAGGTTTTTTCCAAAATATAGCAGTAGAAAATTGTGCAAAAAATTTGGAATTATCAAATAAAAAATAATTTTAAGTTAAATTCATCGATAAAAATTACAAATTTAGGATTTTTAGTTTTTGAACGGAGCTAGAAGGAGAGATAGTTGGGCTTTCCAAATATATACATATGTTTATATATTCAACAAAATTGTGTGGAAATATTTTCAAATAAAACTGATTTTCTTAATTTTTTCTTATGTTGTTTAATTTTGACGGCTTTTAATTGCAATATTTTGTTTAAAAAAAACTAATTTTTATCTAATTTATTCTTTATTCAGGGCAAAATGAAGTTCTATTTTAATCGCTTTAAAATTGTCAAAGTTATACATTTTTTTATAAACATGGAATCTCTGCATTTATAAGAAAATTGAAAATATTAACCTTAATGATTGTGCAAACAAGAATCTCGAGTTGCTGAAATTAAATGTTTAGAAAAATTACGATAACTTTTTCAATTTTCAATTAATTTAAACAAAAGAATCTGATTTTACTTTAATAGTAAAGAATTGTTTAATACTGTAAAAAAGCCGTCAAAGTATACAAATTAAAAAAAAAAAAATAATTTTAATATTTAAAAAAAAACTGTCAACATATTTCAGTTACAAATAAATAAATCTATATATATTTGGAAAGCTAAATTTTTTGTCTTTCCAAGAACGTTACAATATTCAAAATCGGTTGAAAAATTGCTGAATTTCAAATTGTTAAGTGCTTGAAGTCACTCAAAAACAGAGTTTTGACACTATCACCCCTGTTCTGAATTCCGAAACTTTTTAATTAGTGGTTTTGTAAAATCACACAAAATTCAAAAAGTCGGAAATTGACTGTTTCAACAAATTTTAAAATAAATTTTAACATATTAATTTTTGCAACAAAATATTCCTTTTACTTTCACCAAGCTTTTCCAACACGAAATAAAACGAAGAAAATAATTCGGATGTGGATCACAGAACAGCAAAAAAATTCGGAATGTTTCATTTTAGAATTTTTTATGTGGATTCGGAACTTAGAAATAAACAAACTCTATTTTCACTCAAAATTAAATGTGTTTTTAGAATAAACTATAAAAAAATATGGTTCGAAAAAAATTATGCTCGAAAAGATGTCAAAGTTGATAAACTTAGAAAAAAAGTTAAAAAATTAAGATATTCACACCTGTTCTTAGTTCCGAAACTTTTTAATTAGAGTTGATTTGTAAAATCACACGGAATTAAAAATTTCGAAAATTTGTTGCTTCTACCAAATTTTAATATTCATAGACTAATTTTAAAATAAATTATTATATTATAATTGTTGTTAAAAAATATATATTCGTTTCACTATCATCAAGCTTTTTCTACACGAAATAAAACGAAAAAAAAAATTCGGATGTGGATCACGGAATAGCAAAAAAAATTCGGAATGTTTCACTTTAGAATTTTTTTGTGGATGCGGAACTCAGAACAGCGTCGATTATTGTAAATATCTTCGTCCGCAATGTCTTAAAAATGTGTCTTTCGATAATAATTTCAGGTGTACTGAAAGTTCTGAAAAATGTGATGTGATTAGGGTTTATGTCCCGGGAATTCCCGGGAATCCCGCCCTTTTTTCAATCCCGCAATCCCGGGAATTTAGTGCGGGATTTCCCGGAATTTTTTTTATTCTTCTACAGAAGTTTTAGCTAGTATATTAAAATTTTGGAAGCTTTATTTCAGTTAAAAACATTGATTGTTTTAAAAATAATTTAAATAAAAAATATTTAAAATTAAAAAATGCGATTTAAAATTTAATAATATAATATATAATATAAAAAAATATTATTTATTCAGAATAAATTTTAAATTAAATTAAAAAACAAATTTTATTAGACATTATCAAGTTTAAATACCAACAAAAATACTCATGCCTCGGAAATTTTATATTTTTTAATGATGGTCTTTGTTCAAATAAATCAATATACATACACAACATTTCAACATCAGTATTTCAGCTCCAAATACCTCCAAAAAAACTCGGCATTAAAATTAAAAAAAAAATGATAATATTTTCGTATTTTCAATTGGTGTAAGTGTTTTGAGTTTTTATTACCTACTTCAAATAATTTCATTTAAATTTCAATTGCTATTACCTTATTTCAGTTGTATTTTTCAAATTTTATGTTTCCGTTAAATTAAATATTGTTGACCTTTGGTGTTGTTATATTTTTAGTATTGTTTGGCTTTAGGTCATAAAATTTTAAAAAATAAAATATTTTGTATTTTATTTTTTAATTTTCTTCCGATATTTCGATTTGCATCGCAAATCATCCTCTTGGATATTTAAAAAAAACAATATATTAAAAAATATATTTTTGAATGGGACTGAGTTGAAAACTTCTCGTTGCACTTAAAGCTTACTATTATTTTTAAAATAATGCATCAGATGCTTTTTCAAACTATTTTGGATTTTTTATATGTTAATTTAAAAAAAATGCAACAATGAAAATTAAATAATATTTTTTTAAGTAGTTGTGCCATAAAAAATTTCTATTCAAAAAATACCAATTAAAGTTATAAAACTATTTAATAATATTTTAACGTCTATTTTTATAAAAAGATTTAGACTATGTGAAAAATACTCACTTTTAAACTTTTTAATGAAAATAGACGAATACTTCTGAAAATCTGCATAGAAACAAAATATCTAGAAATAGAAATTTTTGGATTCCATATTTAATCAAAAAATCGATCTTAGTTCTGATTCTAAAGCTGGGCCGATTCAAATTTGCACCCATTAACAATTCCTTTATATCCTGAAAGAATTTATGATTCAATTTGTTTAACCGTTTAAACCGCGAATTAATATTTAATTAATGCATTTCTAAGAGTTGTTTTAAAATTAAGATGGCCTTCCATACAAATATATTACCTGCATATTAGTTCGCTATTAAATTGTTAAACGAATTGATGTCGAAAAAGTGGAAGATATGGATATTTTATATTAAGCCCTTATTTCAGAATATATTAAGTAGATTTTCTCATGACTGCAACCAAAAGATGAACTTTGTCGTAAGTTTTTTTTTGATAGATATCGAGTTTTTCAAGTAAACATACGTCGGATATATTCATTTTCTAACGAGCGAGAATTCCCGGGATCCCGGGAATTTCAGAAAAAAATCCCGCTGTCCCGGGAAATGAAAAAGTCCGGGAAAAGAAAAACCCTAGATGTGATCTACTTAACCAAACCTACGACCATAAATTCGAATGAATTAATTCTTTAATTCACTTTTGGACTTTTAATTAAAATTTACTAATATATCTTACGATTACACCATTCCTTATGAATTCATTCACTGGCTTCATTCTTTTAATTTTCATGCATAGTGAATGAATTCTTTCATGAATTCATTCTTTTTATAATGATCTTTCACGTTTCATTCGGTTTGTAAAAGTTTAAAATAAATGTTGCGTTTTTAATTATTTTTATGGGTTGTGTATATGATATCAATATTAAATCCCTAAAATAAGCCACATTTTTATTTAATTTGTAATTATAAACTAAAGTGTTGTCAGAATCATTAGTATATTCATACCTTAGATCTTTTACTGATTTAATAAAATGACAATTTTTATAAGCCATTTTGTAAAAGATTAGAATTAATGAAAAAATTAATTATTTAAATTGATTTTAATTCTATAAGGAATGTATTCAACATAAGATGCATTCTATTTAATATTAAAATTTGGGAATGAAACCTATGAATTAATTATAAAGGAATGTTTTGATGGAATAATATATATTCAATTTCTAAAGCTGAATTCGGTTTTGTGCGAATTAACCAAAAAATTGAATTAATTCTTTCGAAGCTCTGCCTACAATCTATACTTGGTCATTTGAAAAGTATATACGTATATTGTTCATTTGGATTCTCTCCTCTATTGCATATCCAAATTTCAGCGAAATCTGTCGGAAGTTTTCAAACAAAACTTCCTACTTAAGAAATATTTATGACAAAAATCCTTCTTAGCTCTGACTATAAAAATGGTTCTTTTATTTTTTTTTTTACTAAAAAAAAATACTCTTGATGGTTCAGGAAATTATGAAGTAGAAAATTTGTTTTAAAAATGACATTTGCTTTTAATTTTTTTATTTTGGAAAATTGATACTTCCAGCCGAAATGAGCCGAGAAAAATCGGCGGCGGCGGCTGAGGCATACATGACCGGCGGCGGCGGCTTAAACGGCTTACGGCGGCTGGCTTGTTTCTCTGGGATAGACTGCTATTTCCATTCAACTAAATTTAGCTTAAAAATAGCAAAAATTTTGTACTAACTAAAAGTTAACTTAAATATAACTTAAATTCTGTAAACTTAACAGTTTTAATTTTGCTGTTCTTATTTTACTAGTATTTATCAAAAAAATCTGCTAATTTCAGCAGTTTTTTAACTAATTTTCAGTAACTTTTTCTGCTATTTTTACAGATGTAGCGAAAAAGTGATATTTGGCTTTGTTATGATTGTAGCTTTCTATAGCCCGTAAAAATTTGAGCATTTAAAAGTTTTCATTATAGTTTTAAGGCTACAAAAATAAAGCGAAATTTGTTCGCTCTTGTGAACAAAATACTGGGCTTAATGCCATATTAAATATAAGCCTGCCCTGATTCTAATATATTTCTTTAATTTCAGAATTTAAATCCTTTAATTGGTCGCTTGGTTCCATTGGCTGCTGTGTGTGCTGCCAATTGCATCAACGTACCCATGATGCGTTTGCAGTAAGTTAAATGTTTAAATGCATCCAATTTTCCTTCATAGAGGATTTTATTAATAAAATTAAACTTTTTATTTTCAGAGAACTTAAGAATGGTGTAACATTACTAGATGAACAAAATAATGAATTGGGTGTTTCGAAAAAGGCAGCTGCTGTGGGTATTACAGCTGTAGTGGCAAGCAGAATAGCCATGGCTACTCCTGGCATGGGTAATTTAAATGAAATTTTTAAAAATATGAATCATTTTACTTAACGAAGACATATTTTTGCTTCTTATTATAGCTTTAACCCCTATGTTGATTAATAAATTGGAAAAGGGTGGATTCTTGAAACGTTTCCCCAAGGCTAGTGCTCCCATACAAACATTATTCTGTGGTTTTGTTTTAATATTTGCCACACCATTAGGTTGTGCATTCTTTAGTCAAAGAGCAGCCATAAATGTAAGTTTTATTTAAGAAAATTTAAAATTTTCTACCATCTCATTATACATATGTTTACCCATTTTAGGTTGATAGGTTAGAACCCGAAGTACAAGAATCTATTAAAAAGAAGAATCCTGATTTAACTGAGGTTTGGTTTAACAAAGGCTTGTAAACATGTCTTCCAGACGTAAATAATTTTTTCTCAAACAATGCCAGCCATTATGAATACAACAACTACAAGAGCTTAGCAACATTAAACTGTTAAATCTTATCGTGTAAAGTTGGGTTTACACGAACTACATTAAATTTGTGTTTGACAATAATTTGAACAAAACTGTAAAACTGAAATTATAAGTTTTTATTAAGTTTAGTAAATATAATGGCATTTAAATATTTTTAAGTGTGAAGTAGTTAAAAACAAAAGAACATTTTAGTTGTTCTTTTATTATCTTTTTGTGCATTTATTTTTATATTCTGTTTCCTGTTTTCTGTAAGACGAACAAACTCTATTCCAAACAAAACAAAAAATTAACATCGATATACCTCAAAACAGTTTTCATTGCATAAGCCCAAGTACATTTTGCACTCTTAAACCATCACAGTTAAGACACTAGTTTCATTATTTTTTAATTTAATAACTTATCTTTAATTAGCTTTTTATGTTTTAAGAAAATTGTATACAAATGTATACACTGTTAAATTAAGTTGTTTATTCTCTATTTGTAAAAAATAAAAATATTAAATATTTTCTGTGTTCATTTTACAAAAAAAAAAAAATCTTTTTTACTATGAAGCCTTAAGATTTGAACAAGTCGGAGCGTTAAATTTATATTAATCTATAACATAGTTAACGAAATCCGTGGCCAATTTTAATTTTTGTTAATTTAGCTACTATAATCAATACACTCAGAATATTTTTACAGTAACTACCTGTAGGTCATTTGTGTAGTAAACGGTAAAATATTTATTTTTAAAAAAATCGTTGCCAACTAATTTGGAGCATTTCAGCTAATAAAGTTTTTTCGCATAAAAACTAAAAACTTAGTACCTAAAATGATTCTAGTTTTTGCGAAAAAACTTTATTAGTATCAGTGTCATATGGCAATATTTTTTTGTGTGTTTATTTTTTTTTTCATAATTTTGTAATAATCTTCAAAGAAAATCCCAGATATGTAGATTATAAGCAATAAAATCATTGTAAATTTTTTTGGAGTGAATTAATCAATTTTAGACATTTTATCAAAAATGACGGACAAAAAAGTCTTTCTTAAATAAAGGGTGGTCCAGCCATGATGCACGATGTTAATTGTGAGTCACACCTTAACGTCAAGTGTTTTCACCAACTTAATTTGACATTTCTTTGTTTCAGTATTTAGGTTCATTCGATTACTTTTCTCAGTCAAGTCCAGTAAGAATTACTCAGTACAAACTTTCAGAGAGTAAGACAAGATTTACTCTCAAAATAAAATTTTCCCAAACATGTACGCGAACAGAAAATTTGCAACAATTTGCAAGTTTGTACACACAGCTGATTACAACACCAAATATCATGGTTGGCAAACACTACCTTTTCAATATAACGGTAGTTGCCTAACACGTCCACAACAATACCGATATTAAAATTTTAGGACTGCGAGTACAATAGTAGCATGTGTCTCCTAATATTACAGGTTTAATTTCATAATATTACCTGTTACATTTTGTTGTATCTGCAAAATACCGTTATAAATCTGTGTTTCGGTATTTTAGCGGTATTTTAAGAATAGTTCAAGTTATTACAGAATTATACCGGTAAAAAAGCGAAATGAAACCGGTGATACATAAAGACAAATGCCTTTAATGGAATCGACTTTTTATAATTTCCATATGAGTCTTGAAGTAGCTGCTGTAGCTAACTACCGTTATTATGAAAAGGTATTCGATGCCAACAGTGCCAAATATACAAATAAATTTTAACTGGTCGCTATGAAAGAAGACAATTTTTGATGTTAAACCTTAAGCAGAACGTTTTTAGAAGGTTTTCTTATCTTTTCCATAATTTATTTTGAAAGTTTTACTGCTTTGCATTTCCATAAAATAATATAATTGGAAAATAATTTTTTTTATTTACCATAAACAAACATATGTTTTCGAATCATATGTTTTTTCTGCTTGCAAATTCTTACTGGCAAAAATGTATCCAGTAAAAATTTGCAAGAAAAAGAAGAAGTCTTAGAAACTCTCAACATAGAACTGTCACTTTATTCTCTCTTTTTTCTTTCTGTTTACTGAGTATTTATGTAAACGAACGCCATCCAGTAAAAATTTGTACAAATTTGTACAAATTATCCAGTAATCGAATGGACCTTTTGACAAATTCAACCATGGAGAGAAGTACACAATTGAGCAGCGCGTTAAGATTGTTGAAGCCTTTTACGAAAATGAGAGTTCAAATCAAAATGCATTTCGTGCACTTCTTTGGTCAGCATAATCGACCAAATGTGTCCACAATCGGGAGAATTGTGCGCAAATTTCAACAAACTGGGTCTGTAGGAAATGTGAAAACATCTGTGCATGCTCGCCCAGTTCGTTCTGTGGAAAACATTGCTGTTGTTCGCGACAGTGTGACAGAAGAGCAGTCAACCTCGACTTGTCGTCGGTGTTCGTTATCGCGAGATGATAACGAACTTCATGTGGCCAGAAATTGAGGATATGGACCTCGACGATATGTGCTTCCAACAGGATAGTGCCACTTGCCACACAGCCAACGAAACAATGGCTCTTTTGCGCGAGAAATTTAATGGACGTGTTATCTTACGTCGTGGCGATGTTAATTGCCGCCACGATCATGTGATTTGATACCATTAGACTTCTTTCTTTAGGGATATTTAAAAGAAAAACTGTATCTAAAGAATGAGATAATTCGGCACATTAACGACATTGAACCTCAATTATGTTTCAGAGTCATTGAAAATATGGACCACCGGATAGAGGTATGCCACCGAAGCCGTGGCGAGCATTTGGTCGATATTTTGTTTCACAACTTAATTGTCATGGATCCTTCTATCATAATAAAAAATATTAAGTTAATTCTCTGAAAACTTTTTGATTTATTTACAATTAACATCGTGTTTTTTGGTTGGACCACTCTTTATTATCATAATGTCAAATTTAAAGCAAGTGTTACATAAGTTCAGTGTGTTCCCGTACGTTCCCAATGTTACCGAAATTTACCCAAAGTTACCGAAATTTACCCAAACGCGTTCCCGTACTCGAGAATTGGGTAAATGAGAGCGCTAATGAGAGTGTATTAGTGCTTCTCTTTTTACCAAAATTTACCCAGACTTTTTCTTCGGGTAAACTTTGGTAAAACAGCTGATGAAAATATAAACAAAAAACAATTGTGAAATTAAATTAAAAATTGTAATTAAATAAAGAAATAAGCAAAAGAAACTTGGTTTTTTGTTAAAATTAATTGAATAAAATCAAAAACAACTTTTAAATGCGAATAAATATGTCTATTTGTGCCGATTTGCAAACTGAAATTATACGTATTTTCACATCAGTGATGGGATTTTTGGCACCATCTAAGATTGATTGGTACAAAGGCCCAACCGATACTATTTTGGCACATTTTGGTTATCTACAAAATTTAATATAAAATGAATTTAAAAAATAACAATTCTTTAATTTTTAGTTTCTAAGCATTTATTGGTATTAAATTACCTTTTCGAATATAGCAAAACTAAAAAATGGCATCGAAGATATCACCGAATAAAGCACCGTAAGTTGTTTTTTACGTGAAAAAATTTCTCTCAGATTTAAAATGCTTTAAATTGCAATTTAAGTTAAAAAAATTAACAATATTTTAATTTTATAACAAAGCCACAATCACAATTAACACAAAATGTCACTTTTTCACCAGAAAAATAATAGTCTTGTACATTAAATTTGCGTGAAAACTAAGTTTGCACAATATTCACGTGAAACTCATTGTCGTAAAAAATAATTTTTTTTTATATGGAGTATAACAGGTGCTTAATCCATAGAATTTAAAAAATTCAAATGCTATAGATTTATCTCAGAGCTTCGAAAGAATTAATTGAAGTTTAATTCATAAAAAAATTAATTCAGTTTTAGAAAATGTTTATATGTATACCATTCCGTGCAACCATTCCTAAAGAATTCATTCATTGGCTGCATTCCCAAATCTTTAATAAGTATCGGATGAATGTAATTTATCATTCACCTTTTAATTGAAAGAAAATTTTAATTCATTCAAATATAATTAATTCCATAAGAATTCAAAATAGAATTAATTAAATAAGAATGCATTTACAAAATGAAAGTTGAAAACACGGTTTCTAAGTGAAAATTGAGTTTTGGCACAATAAAGGCCCATTTGGCACATTTTAGTCACACACTTGGCACAAAACAAAATTTTTCAAGTCCCATCACTGTTTAACATTATTCTTTAAAATAAGTTTTTGGGCTAGAAAAGTGGTTTTTTGCGTTCCTGTACTATTGGGTAATTTTGTCATTTTGTGAGAGGATTTTGTGCTTACTCTCATTTTACCGAACTTTACCCAAAAAGTAAAGAAACACACCTGTTATGTTCAAGCATAATACCTCATACATACTGAACCCAAAACTAGTAGTTTTCAAATTTATTTTGTTTTTGATTGTCAAATCCCATACAAATTTCAAATCGAAAACTTAAAAAAAACGAAAAATTCTAGTTTTGGGTTCAGTATGAATGAGGCTTAACATTAATTTTCAAAAAATTATCCAAAAATTTTGCAGAAAACTTCTTAAAGTGATGCAATTATTTGCACAATTTATGTGAAAATTATTTTACTTCAGTTATAAACGTAATTCTACTCCGTTTCCGTGCCGTTATCTGGCATGAAAACTGGACCCCAATTATGTATCTTTTTTACGACACACTCCAGTCGGAAAAATACAATCGGGAAAGCGATGGCAAAGCACTTTAACAGGTGGTACAAATACTGGCTAAAAGTGCTTTCCCATTCCCAAAATGATAACATCATTAGACAACAGGACCGGCTGTTCAAAAAGCGCCGGAAAAGAACTGAGAGAAACAAAATTTTTGAAAGTTGGCAAAATCAATAAATATGTGGTCTGGAAATATATTTTCCAAAATAAAATTTAAAAAAAGTTCAAATGTATTTTTGTATGCCAGTGTTGGGAGAGCAAAAAAAAGTTGGTCTTAAAGGAGCTTGTCCACAAACAAAAAAAATTATTTTATAGAACAAAAAATTTTTAAATTAAAAAAAATCAAAAAAAAGTTTTTGCTTGCAAGCGGATATGAACTCGGAAACTTCAGACTACAAACCTTTTTTAACGAAGCGCCAGCATTTTTATAAAATCATTGCTCTAAAAGTGAATTGGTTTTTGTACCACTGGTAGCATTGGCTAGGTAGCACTGGATAACCTCTGGTTGCAAACATTGGCATATCACTCTAAGACCATTCTATGCCAGAGGTTTTTTTATAAACCACCGAAATTTTTGTAAAACAAATACTGGAAAAATGCTTTTTGCAAACGCTGGCAAAGCGCCCCAAATGAGTGTTTTCCCAGTCATTTATATTGGTATGCCAGTGCTTGATTTTTTGTATGTACCACTGGCGATTTCTGATTGGGACGTTTCAGCAATGTGAACGATGCAATTTTAGTTGTTAGTGTCATATGACATTTATAATACGTGAGATTTATAAACAGAGTTCCATCGTCAAAACAATAATTATTTAGGTGTCATTTCACTATCGTGTGTAGTTAAAAAGATACATAATTTGCCTCCTGATTATAATTTGCCTCCTGATTATTATTTGCCTCCTGTTTATAATTTGCCTCCTTACAAATCCTTTTTATTCACTTTTTCTCGACTTTCTTCAGGGGTTTTGTTACAGTTTTTGGTTATTTACGGAAAAGGTAAAAAGGAATAGAAAAAAATTAAATAAAAACCCTAAAAAACAGCCAAGAAAAAGTAAAGAAAATAGCAAGTGTCATACGGGCTTTAATACCAAAGCATTGGCATTTATATGAAAAGGTATTCCCTCAATTTTTTAATTCAAATATAATCTCTTAGAAATAAATCAGAACTTAGTCGACAACGACAACGAGAATTGCTTTTTCATATATTTTGTATGGGAAGCAAAATGTCGCCATGTCGTCCGGCGATTTGTCGTCGTTATAGAATCTATTCTACTTTCATAACGACACACACAAAAAATATTTGTCAAATTGTGTATGTTAATGTTCGTGTTGACATTCGTGCAATTCGTGTTTACAAAATTTTTTGATATTTTTTGTTCCCAACTCAATGTTCCTTAATGTATTCGCCGTTTTATATATTTTTGTTAATAAAAAATTAAAGAAATGAAGATTTACAATATCAATTATAACAAGCGATAGCATAGGGGGTAGAGCGTCCCAACGAGTGTGGGTTCAAACCCCACACGATGCATGATGATTTTTTTTAAATTAAATTATAATAAAAAGAACTGAAAAAGAACTTCCTGTCATTGGTTCAAATATACATAATTTGTTTTTAAAAAAAAAAGATTCCTTCCTATGACAAGCCAATGTTAAATTCATCGATGAAAAACCCGAAAAAGAACAACTCCCTATTCAACAGTTGCAGTGCTTTAACTATTTCTTTTTGCTCACTCTTTTTCCTGGGTATAGCCTAGAGAGAACCCCATAAAGACAATCTGATGATAGTGAATTTGATGTCACTTGAAATGCATTAATTGTCAACCATTGGTTCTAGGAAAGTTATTTTCATAAGTTTTTTTCTCTATATGTTATAAAATAAATTATAAATTTTATTTGGAATTTGAAATATTTGATCTTAAACCGAACCAAAATAACACTCATTGTAACAATCTTCAGATCAACTAAAAAAAAAAAAAACATCTACAATAAAATTTTTTTGAGATTTTCATAATTTATACCATTTTAATCCTACAATGGCCTAGGCGAATTGCAGTTACTTAAAAAAAAAAAAAAAAGACTTATTTGTCTATTCAACGATATATAAAATGTTTATATAATTTATTCCATCGAGTCAAACTAATGCACTCAAAATGGACTTCTCATGTCAAAATTAAATATTCGGTAACATTTTTCATGCTTAGTCGACTGGCCCTTATTTGTAACGTTGTTCCGAATCAGCTCAATCGAAGAAGCTATCCCTGGCCCTTCAAAGTTTTGAATGCGATTTACAAGGGGGAAAATAGCTTTTTTGGCTTATATTGAAAATACTGGCTCTTAAATAACTGTATTTCTGGAAAATGTTAATAGAATCGTAATCTATACTGAATTATTTTTCTTAAAAGGCATAAAAATCCAAAATCGGTTGGAAAATATTGAAGTAATTGTAATTCGCCCAGAATCATTAATTTTTGTTTTTTAGCTAGCTCTAACATAATCTCTTTAAATTTTTTACTAATTCAGTTAAAGGATATTGTTTTCTGAAAATTTTATGAAACCTAGACAACGTTAAAATTAGGGATGCCGAACGGGACTGGTTTTTATAAATCCCGGGATTCGGGATTTTGAAAATTTCAATCCCGGGATCCCGGGATTTTTCGGGATCCCGGGATTTATCGGGATCCCGGGATTTTTCGGGATTTCGGGATTTTTCGGGGTTTCGGGATTTTCTTGTTTCATCATATTTTTGATTTTAAAAGTAAATAGCTGAAATAAACCCTAAAAATTTAAATAATTCATTATAAATCTACTTATTATTTTTTGCAGTATGAAGAAATAAACAAATTAGCCGGATTCACAATGCTGGAGTAATCCACGCTGCAGAGTTGAGGGTATAAAATAGAGATAGCATGATACAAAAAATATATAAGTGCAAAAAAGAAAGGAACAAAATCCACTCAGAGTGGAGTACTACAGCATGATACAAAAAATATATAAGTGCAAAAAAGAAAGGAACAAAATCCACTCAGAGTGGAGTACTACAGCATTGAGAATCTAACTTTAAACAGAAACTACACTCATAGAAATAAGTATGTAAAAATAGCAGAAAAAGCTACCAAAAATTAGCAAAAAAGGCTCCGCGATAAAAACTAATGAAATCAACAGAACTTATTTACTAAATAATTGTTAAATTTCCGAAATATAAGAAATATACCAATTACTTAAATTTAAGCAAATTGCAGTTTACCTCTGAAGAAACTTTTTAACCAAAAGTAGCTAAAACACTGCTATATCTACAAATTTTTAGTTATATTTGGCTAAAATTAGTTGAATGCAAATACAAACTACTCTGCTGAAATCATCAGAAATATTTAGTGACTATTAGTTTTTTAAATCAACTAACAAAAAATATTAAGAACATACCTCTGATGATTTCCGAAAGGCAGATTGTTAGATTTTTTAATTTAACAAAAATTTACTGTTTTTAGTCGACAAAATTATTTTGCATGAAGTTATGATTTTAGCAAATCATCAGTAAAATAAATAAAAACATGTCCGTACGATTTTCAAAATTTTCACAACTGAATAAAAGTTTTTAAATTATTAAGGTTTTTATTCAGATTTATTTAATCTCTAATCTATTTTAATCTGTTATTTATGAATGCGAAAAATTAGTTCTTTAATAACATTTAATAAGATATTAGATTAATGTGATTTAGGTCGAATATAACAATGAAAACAAATAAAAAAAGAGATAAAATATGCCAAATAATGAAATCGGAAATCCCGGGATTTTTTCACGACCAATCCCGGGATTTCGGGATTTCTAAATCCCGAAAATCCCGGGATTTTCGGGATCGGGATTTCGGGATCGGTATCCCTAGTTAAAATTGAAAATTTCACTTTTGACCTTGATATAGAAAGGGTTAACGTTGTCGAAGTTTCACAAAATTTTCAAAAAACAATATCTTTCAACTGAATCAGTAAAAAATTTAAAGAGATTATGTTAGAGCTAGCTAAAAAATCAAAAATTAATGATATGGGTAAATTATTAGCATGCGCAATAACATGCTTGTGAAGGAAATTTTTCCTCACTTTTTTCGTTTTTTATACCGGAATTGCTAAATAAATATTTTTGGACAATTTATAGTAGTAAAAAAAAATTTTTTTTTTAATTTTGAAAAAAAATTTTTTTGCAAATATATTATTTATAACATCCAATTGTATTAAAAAAATCATAATAGTGTCATTACAAAAGTATTTTAAAAGAGTGAAGCGATAGAAGGTAGCATATACATATAATACGGTCATTTCAAACGCATTCACTTAGGTCAACTTTGAATGAATATTTTAATAAAAAACGACAATATTTTGGTTAAATGTTTATTTCTATTTAATAAGGGCAAAAACAACGATGTGGTGTCTACTGTAGCGAGTTGTTTAATTTTTCAAATTTTATTAGCCTTAAAAACTTTAACTAAAATTTTAATGAACACAAGCGTCTATTCTAGAAAAACCTAGGAAATTAATTGAACGTGTTGTATAACGCAAAAACATAAAGCAAACAAAAATGATAGTGTTGGTAAATACAAATAAAATTCAAATGAAATCGTTACACCACTCTACTAACCATTTAAAATCGAATATAGTTTCTACAATTTTGTTTAAATACAAAAACTTAGCTGCTATCAACTAAATCAATTCAACTATATATATATATATATTAGTTAGGGTTATTTCACCTATGAGATAGTTGAAATAATCGTAATAATCAACTAAGGAATCTTTGAATCTTTGGCAGATATGTTACTTATGACAGGTGTCAAAAAAGTATTCTCGAACCGTATGATTTTGTTTACATGGAAGTCAAGTCAAGAGAGAGATAACAATATAAAATATCTGTCTTTTTTTAGATTATTGTGCTTTATCTTAAATTTTTGCGTTTTGTTGCTCATTTTCTGTCGGCCATATTGCCCAAATCAGCTGATTCACATCTGAGCATCCAGTACACATTAATCTGTGTACTGGATGCTAGGATAACATGGTTGCACTGATCACGCACATGAATTAAGGTAGAATTAGCTATACGTGGACGTAACGTGACGAGTATCCTTATGGAAAATCTAATGAGTTAAAAGAACATAGCTGTCTATTTCTTTTTTTACTCATTATTTTAGATTGAATCAGCTGATTCTTCACGTTACGCCTTAAAGGCTCATTTAGCCATTAGATTGAATCAGCCAAAGATGGATCATGAGTAAAAAAGAAATAGACTGTCAGCTATGTTCTTTAACTCATTAGATTTTCCATAACGAGATACGTCACGTTACGTCCACGTATAGCTAAATGAGCCTTTAGTCATAGGCTGCATTCACACCTAGTTCTTAAACACGTATTTAGCTAAAACACGTATTTTAGCTCTTTATTCTACTACAACAGTTCTTTTTAGCTAAACACGTGTTTAAGAATTAGGTGTGAATGCAGCCATAGCAAACGGTTTAACTTTTGACGTTTAGAAAATATATAGTAAAACCGCAACAACACGATAACATTTTCCCGCATTCTCATTCTAAATAATGTCAAACAGCAACAATGTAACCAGGGGTATGGCATCACCAAAAACAAAAGTTATAACGACATCGTTATCACTAGATGACACTTAGTTAAAAAAATTGACAATTTTCTTTTATTTAAATTGAAATAATAACACACAAAAAAGCAAATAAAAAAAAGAAATTCTCAAATTTTGCGCTACATTTTTTCTTATTTTGCGCAGTTTTCAGCAATTTTTGAGTTTTTAAATATAGGCTCAGCTGATACTAAATTGATACTAAATAGTTGCTCAGGTGATACTAAATTTCAGCGCCCCCTACCGGCGAGTAGTGTAAGTTTTGATTTCCTATCTCTATAATTAATAGTCTCTGAATGTAACACGAAGCATTTGATCATCATATTGGGGAAAATAACCCAAGAAACATTTTTACGGGGTCTCCGGCACGTACGGATTCATGAATCCGGCTTTTACGGTACGTTGACTTTCCGTAATGTACGTATCCGTCAATGCTTGTACTTATACGGAACATTAACGGACCGTATAAATGGATTTTCGAACACAATACGTTTTAACTCCGTTTTGGTGTATCCGTTTCCGTACCTTTAAATACGGATTTCATCGGTTGCAGTTTGTTTACAAAATAAAAAATTATATTTTTGAAAAGTCGGCGAAAATATTATTATAACGGGAATATATGGAGAATATGCAATAGAGGGAATTCTTTCTATCACACCATTAATCAAACAACATCAAGTAGCAAGGTAAGATTTATGAAACTTAATGTTTTGTGTATAACATGTGAGAATTTGCATCGTGTACACAGTCAATTAAACCATAACTAATTTATTGTCTCTTTTTTCATATAGATGTTGGATTTTACTCTGGGTCCCTAAGCGCTGGATAGATAGGTAAACCGAGCCGGATGTGCTAAATATTGTAATTGTATTAATTAGAAATTTGTTAATAGTAATTGTAAATAATAATTATTAATGAATTTATAAAAAAGGAAAAAAGTATTGTGTATTGAAAATAATAAACATGTTTTTTTTTTTGTGGAAAAATCGGTAGGATACGGACAAGGAAATACTCAGTTTTTCGCACGACATAACGGTCCGAAAACGGTCCGGCATTGACAGACTTTCAGCGGACTAGTCCGTTTTTTACATGTATAACGGTTCGTAAACGGTCCGTCATTGACGGACTTTAAACGTACTTGTCCGTTTTTAACACGACATAACGGTCAGTAAACGGTCCGTCATTGACGGATTTTCAACGGATTCGAATCAGTTTCGATGTTCCTTATGTTCCGTTTTCTGGCCCGTATACGGATCCAGAAAACGGTACGTATACGGAGTTGGATTCCGTTTATGACGGACCGAAAACGGTGGGTAAACGGAACGAATTGGTTGTTGGGAACATATATTGGGAACTTAATTTTCCATGTATATTCTGTGATAGAAATGGAGAATGCAACTCTGAAAAGCAACCCTGTTTCAAGACTAGCGGTGGACTGTGGCCGCGCAGGTAGTATCGAAAAAAGTACGATTGTATCAACTTTCCCATCCCTAATCTGCGTTATAATTATGAAAATTGCGGTAACAGAGTAAAACCGGTGCTGGATAATTCAGATATATGCTGGATAATTCAAGTATCTAAAAACAAGTTTCGTAAACAGAAAGATATATATTTATATGTAATCTAATAAATATAATAACTTTCTAGCTCAATTTTTTCAGAAATGGTCAGTTGTTCAAACCAATTTTAAGCTAACGAAATGTCAATAGAAGATATGTAGTTTGTCGACATCATTGTGATAAACCCTAACTATTCACGTTTTCTTCAACTTCGTAGAACACGAATGAAACGAATATGAGCAGAGGAGAATACTTAAGTTTTTTACAATTTGGATTAAATTTATTTGGTCTATTAAAGTGTGAAGAACAAAATTAATTATATAAAATCATCAGTAAATTGAATTTAATACAAAAAATTTTAACTAATTGCAAAAATTCAAAGTAAATTCCAAAAACGTGCAAAACTGAATTTGACTGTATGAGTGAAAATTTACAAACTTGCTGCTTCTGGTTGGTCGCAAAAAAACGACGATTTCATAAAATTAAACTTTTTTAGAAGCTACACAACAGCATAAACATCAATTGTTTTTTTTTTTTGGCTTTAATTGCTATTATTGCATTGTATTTTAATTGGTTGAATATTAAATTTAGTCAAGCTTAACGATTTTAATGTAAGCGGCCAAGACGGACTTTGCACAAATAACTTGTAAGGAAAAAGCAAGTTTTTTTTACCAGGAAAATTGTTTCAAACTCTAGATGAGTAAATAAAATAAAACGCCTTAGTGGTAAAAAGAAGTAAACAAAATTGGTTTTAATGAAGTTAAAGACAAAAAACTAATTAACGCATTTTTGGCTTGTGTTATCAACAATAAAATAACAAAACCAAGATAAAATTCTTCCTCCTTTCTCTTACAAATGCTATTAAAAGCAAAAGATTGAGAGTGCAAAAGAAAACGTCATATTTTGTGGAGCCGAAAAAAAAGGAGAACGCCAAAATTGGGAAAAAGCAAAAGCGCAGTTGAAACAACAAAACACTGACATTCGCAAAACTCGTTCAGTAGTAAGAAATTAGGCAGCCTATGGAAAACACCTCCAACACTATCTGGGAGCTGTTGCCAAAAGAAAAAATAGCTAGGAAGGCTTTCATACAGTCTGTAAGAAACGTCAGCCTGCTAAAAAATTTAATAAAGAAAATTTCATCCATTAGTTGAATGGAATACTTTTTGAAAAATCGCGAATAAAATTTCTTGAGCGTCGTATGTACGTGCGAGTGTCTTTTTTTGTATTAGAAGTGAAAATCAGCTGTTTTTTTTATTAAAAACCCAAAAATCCAATTCAATATGAATATTGATGATTATGAATCTTTGCCTACCACCAGTGTAGGGGTCAATATGACAGCCGGAGCTATAGCCGGCGTTTTGGAACATATTGTCATGTATCCCATGGATTCAGTCAAGGTATGTGTGTTTATGGAATTCACAAAAAGCAACTTTTCATTTTACGTGCAATTACCTAACCTAACATTTATGTCTGAAGTGCGTTTAGTGATGTAATTCACCTTTTTTGCTTTATATACTTTTTTAACGTTATTCCTCTATCTCTCTTTTTTTTGTATCATCTCTTTGTTGTCGTGAAGTAGATTGGGGGGAAAATAGCTTATAATTTAAATTTAGTGAGTTCTTTTCGTCGGTTTTGTTTTTATTTCTTTTCTATTTTTTTTACATGTGCCACCTGAAAACTTGAAAATATATTAATTAGAAAAAACCTTTGCTTTTTTATCTTTTTAAAGCATTTTGTGATTATTACAAATGTTATTTTTATTGTTGCTCAGCTGATTATGGTTTAAGATTTTATCTTTCAGTGGTCGTTTAATTTCTACTTGTCATCATTATAAATAATTTTGGAACTGTTATCAACAATGTGTTGAGGTCGATTGAATTTTTGTAATATTAACAAAGGACTTTATTGCAAAAAATATATATATGTAATATATACCGGCAATAGTTTAAATAGCAAAATTGAAAACATAATTTCTAAAACAAAATTTTTTTTTTATTACGATGTAAATTAACTTGGTTTAGGTGGTTTAGGTAAACCGAAAACGAATTTTGTCAGCCATTTCAATGTTTACTAGCAAATGTTTGTCGGAACAACTTTTTTTGTTTATAATTTTGGTCTTTTTATGGAAATGAAGCCCAAATTTCAAAAGCAGTATTCCAGTCACAACCTGCGTTAAACTACATTTAATGATTACTAGGGCAAGGAATTTAATGCAAATGCATGTTTTCCTCGATAGTCCAAAACTGATATGGACTAAATATTTATCTAAATCATCAAATTTAGAACAAAATGTCATCTGTAGTTGTGTATTTTTGCAAATTTTGACATTAAATGCATATTTGGTGCCTTTTCAATGCATATTTTGTGCTTTTTAATGCATGTTTGTGCATACTTTTTAATTTTTAGGAGTATTTTTAATTTTGTATTTTCATGTTTTGATTCAATCAAAATATTTATTTTTTTTTTCATTATTTTTATAAATAAACATTCCAGTGTACAATTCGAGTCCGAAAATAATAATAAAAGAGCCTTTAGACCTTCTGAAATCATAGATATATGCGGTTGTTTTCCTTCACCGATCAAGCCTCATTCTGAGCGCACTTTTACGACTCATAAAAGACTCCAAATTATGAGCATTGCTGGAAAATTTTGAATTATCTGAGCAATTTATGAGTCATTTATAGGGTATTCAATCGATTAATCGTTATTCGATTAATCGAACAATTTTTATCAAAACTTGTTCGAATAATTTAAAATGCCCAAATTTCGAACAACGAATAATTCGAATAATTTCATACGATTAAACGAAATTGGTAGAAAATTACAAAAAATTTTAAAAAATTGACAAATAATTTGCTGTATGCTTTGTACCTATCCGGATTTCATTCTGGCCTAAGAAAATAATTAGGGGACGACCTTTTAGAATTTCTAGCAATATTTGTTAGCTTCAACTCAATGAGAATTTCAAAAAACAATATAAAATTATCACAGTTTGCTCTATCATCTTCCAAATAACTACCCTGTTGTTGTGACTTATCTAGTAAAGTAGTGGTATCTATTTACGTATAATAAATTTTTAATTATTTTTTATAATATAATAAATTTTTGATATTAAATGAAAGCATTAATAATTATTGTAATTAATGATTATTAAAGTTATTAATTATAATTAATGCTCAATGTAATAAAGCTTGTTTAGTGAGCACTCTGAATTAACAAAATAAAATAAAAGGATGCAGGTACGGAAACGTAGAGGGAAAACAAATTCTCAATGGAATTCTTCTCTACATTTACGTTTTTTATGTATTTAATGCATACGAAAGAGATACAAATTAATGAAAGGGCTCTTAAGCTGCCTACACACTAGGGAACATACTTGAAAAAAGAGAGCATTTTTTGTGAATGTGTGAGTGCGTTTGTGTGTGTGTGCGTGTTGAGAGCGTGCATTTCGTGTTTACAAAATTTTTTGATATTTTTTGTTCCCTCAACCATGTTCCCTAGTGTGTAGGCAGCTTTATATTCTTTTTTCGGGCGTGGTTCTGCCCGATTTGGATAAAATTTTAATATGTGAAAGATGGGACAGAAAAAATAAAAATATTGACAAAATCTGATCTCAATTATTACACGTTTTTTATTTTTATGAATTTCTGAAAACACAACAAGTGTATGTATATTATTTTACAGAAAATTTTTTCGATTAATCGATTAATTTTTAAATTTTGTTCGATTAACCGGTTAAGTAAAAAACCCGAATAATTATTTGCACGATTAATCTATTAAAATAAAAAGCCGATTAATTGAATACCCTGGTCATTTATGAATAATTTTTGAATCATTTATGAGCATTGAAAAAATTAAAAAAAATTTCCTCATAAATAAGAGTCTATTATGTTTCATTTATGACTCTAAAATTTGAGCACACTGAAAAGGCTCGTATTTTAGAGTCTTTTATAAGTCATAATTTCTTCGAGTCATGTGTCTGTTAGCAAAATAGCTAACTGAAATATATGTTTAGGTTTTAAAGTGCATTATTTTTGCAAAAATAATAGTTTTTAGTGCATATTTTTTATATTTTTAATACATATTTGTCTTTTTTAGCCGAATATTTTGGGCGCATATTTTCTATTTTTAAGTGCATGAAATTCCTTGCCCTAATGATTACATATATCCTAAAAAATGTATATACAGCATTAAATAGAGAAAGTAAATGTTATATATATTAGCGTCATATGCATAACCACTTTTTAAAATGTATAATTGACTTTTAAAAAATGTTCATACAAAATTTATTTTATGAACGTGTTATATTTTTAAAATTTTATGCATAGGCACTTTAATGTATAGTTTAGAAGAGTCAAATGTTGGTTGGTGGTGTTTAAGTTAAATGATCAAATTCCATTGAAAAGAAGGGTTGTTGCGAAATTGTAATATTTGTTGTACAAACCCGGTTATGACGAATTTCGGGAGACCGGATAGATTGGTATTTTTTAAAGGCGAGGTTCGTCATAACCAGTGCAAAATATATTCAATATTTTGTTGTTCATAAAATATTTAAATTTTGTTTATAGAGACCCAATAAACCAAAAAACGAAATCGTTGCGATATAAAAACGATATCACCTATGATAATCACTTATGATATAAAAACGAATTTTTGTTCAGAAATGTACCTTTCCTAACGATATCGTTTTTCCAAGGAATTGTGATACCGTTTTCGCTAATTTTCCAATCTAAGAAAAAAAATATTAGTGCGGATCTCAAAACAATTTTTTAGAATTAGATCACGTTATACCACGTTGATGTAACTAGTTTTTGGCTCTTGCTAATTTTTAATTGTCAAAACGCATATATAAAAAACAACGAAAAACCAACTTTGTAAGTAGCTTTTGTGCAATCTGTTATAATTCGTAATACCATATTAAGTCATATAAAATCGAATAGGAATTAATGCTGATTATTATATCTCATTTATAATTATATATGTCACATCTATTATAATATCTATCTATATATATTTATATATTATTCTGTATAGGGCCATATTAAAAATCTTCGAAAAACAAAATCTAAGATAAAATTATATATATTGTGTTATATGCAACATCTTATATATCCATATTAAGCTAAATACTTTTTTTTATACAATATCATACTAAATAAGATATGATTGTATACAAGCGTTTTTACTCGGGTTGATCGAATTTGATGAACCCATTTTCAGCTCAATTTATATCAGCCCAGATCCCATGGGACTCCATGAATAAACTTATGTATGTCATTTTTCGGATCAAATATGATATTGAATTAAATAAATGACTACTCGACGAAAAAAGATTATATATATTCATATATATATATATATATACATATGATTATACAGTTGTGGCCAAGCATTTAAGTCAATTCAAGTTTTTTTATAATTCTATTGTTGTTGCCTTTATTTTTAAAGATCAAAATAGTGGCTAAATTCGCCACGAAAGGCAAGGAGATGGTTCAGAAAATTGTAAAGAATTTTAACGTAATGTTTGTTTTTTCATTTTGTCACTTGTTTTAAGTGGGCGTGGCTTTTAACAAAAAATTAGCGATATAAACCTTTTATCAAATTACATAGTAAAATTTAGGCAGTACTGATCGGTTCCATACAAACTGTATATTTTTGGAAATCCTATAAAATTTCCCTAAGTCTTGCATTATTTTTATCTACAAATAGTCACCAGACTTAAAAGTGCAGCACTTTAAACGTGACCAAATTTTTCTTTGTTTTTAGCGATTTTTAATAAAGTTAACAGCACTGAAATTTTAAAGTGAATACTTTTATGCTTACCACAATATAGCAAATCAGTCAATATTTTTTTTACGTTATAGTAAAAGGAATTTCATGTTAAAATTTCAGTATTGTTAACTTTCTTTTGGAATCGCTAAAAACAAAGAAAAATTTGGTCATGTTTAAAGTGCTGCAATTTTAAGTCTGGTGACTATTTGTAGATAAAGATAATGCAAAAATTAAGGAAATTTTATAGGATTTCCAAAAATATACAGTTTGTACAGAACCGATCAGTACTGCCTAAATTTTACTATGTAATTTGATAAGAGGTTTATATCGCTAATTTTTCGTTAAAAGCCACACCCACTTAAAACAAGTGACAAAATGAAAAAACAAACATTACGTTAAAATTCTGTACAATTTTCTGAACCATCTGCTTGCCTTTAGTGGCGAATTTAGCCACTATTTTGATCTTTAAAAATAAAGGCAACAACAATAGAATTATAAAAAAACTTGAATTGACTTAAATGCTTGGCCACAACTGTATATATTTATACACATATAGTCATAATAATAGATACACCTAAATATGTAAAAAATGTAGTACAGTTTTATTAATTGTAACAAAAGAAAGTAGATATTGTGAATATTTTACATAAATAATTATTAACTGAAAAAATTAAGGTAAGGTTAAGAATTAACACTAAACGTTGGCTAAGTCAAATTTATATGGGAAAGACATAAGCAAACGTTGATAGCTTGCCACACAAACACAACTATTATTCAAAACAAATGTAAACAAAACTAGAATTTCAAAACTCTTATTAAATTCAATCTCTGTCTCTGCATACTTTCAATAAAAATAGAAATACGCATATGGTTCAGAAAAGAAAAACAGAAGGCTTTATTGGTACTTATGGAGAAATTATTCAAACTATTTCTGGAGTGACTCTTTGGCACCAGTACTGTACCAGTTGATTTGCACCTAAATTAAATTCACAATTAAAAATTTAAATATTTATTTCCAAACTCTGATATTTTTTATTAAAAACAAATGTAAATAAAAAGGAATTTCAAATCTCGTATTTTAATTTATGTAATTTTTTAAACAGGTCCCACATAAATGGGATTTAACTAGTACACAACTGGTTCAAAATGATAATTTTGAGAACTAGATTTGTAATACTAGTCAAAAAACTAGTACTTTTTAGAACTAGTTCGACCATTTGCTATTGGGTCGATCTGTTTCTGGGCTTTTTTTTAAGGTCTACCACAATCTTTTCCCCTTTCCCCTTTCGTCTTTTTAATTTATTTTTATTTTATTTGCTTTATTTATTGTAATATCAAAGCCACAAAAGGCTAATAAATATATTACAAAGTTTAATACAGTATAACTTAACATTAGCTGTATTTTGTCTCATGCCTATCAACGTTAAGTATTTAATGCAAATATACGTTAAACCGATTGTAGTATAAAAAAATTTTTAACAGGTTATGTTTATATTTTTTCTGTTATAATCGAACGTACGTCAGCAAAATTTTTTAGGAAGTAACGCAAATAAGTTACGTTAGATGTGAACGTTGATAATTATCCGTGTTGAAAGTTAACGTGCATACGAAAAGTAATGTTTTAGTTTTCGTCTTAAATCCGTTTTTATGCACTTTGAGCTGTTTTATGAGTTAAGTCGAAAACACAGCTATTATTAATTCATGAATTTCGTTTACTATAAATAACCTTATCTATTGACCAATGAAGTTGAAAAAAAAACTTTCAAAAATGTTTCCATTCTACTGTCACCTATATATACATATACATTTTGCATTTTTTTAATTTAAATATTGTTTTTAATATAGCCAAAAAAAAGAACTTGAAATACTAAAGTGCTTATGCATAATAATTTGAAAACCTTAGAACACGTTTATAAAATGAATTTTGTATGAAAGTTTCTTTTATAAGCTATTTAACAATTTAAAAAGTTATTATACATAAGACCCTAAAAAAATAAACAAGCTATATGAGCGGGTAAAATACTGTAATTTTATCTTTAATTGTCATCAAGAAGAATGTATGCTAAACGTGACACGATAAGGTTCAAAGATGTTGAGTTTTTGAATATTAGCTTAATTAGGAAAAAGTTGTAATTTGGCACAAGAATCAATTAATTAATTTTATTCTTAAATCTGAAAACATATAAAATAATTGAAATTTCTTCACCCTATCTGCATTGGATCAATCTTAGTATGGTAGTTGCACCATTCATTTTTTATGTTGTTACCGAAACTCAATATGGTTCTTTTATGGGTTCCTGAATTATTAAAAAAAAATCTTACAAAATTTTGAATATTTTTCATAAATGGTTTAATATAATTGTTTGTTAAACATTGAAGCTGCTCTCAAAAAAAAAAGGTGGTAGAAAAATTAGTAAAACGACTTGTATATCAAGTCTGTGTCATTTTAGCGTAATCACTTAAGTTAACTTAATTATAAACCGGGTTTATTTTATTTTATTGATGTCTTCATTAGGACTATGGCGTCCAATCTATGTTATGTGAAGCATAAATCAATTTACAAATATATCTTAAGTAAAGGTAGCCATATTATCGAAAATAGTTTTCACAATTGTTGATGCTTAAGAGTACATAAGCTATTTTAGTAGAAATTAATTTTTATACCCTACACCAATACGTGGTATACGGACTTACATCGGCACAAGAACGAAACCTCTTGATTTTGGGTAACGTCCGTCCATGGTTGGACCTAGAGTCATAGTAAAGTTCTCCCGAAATTGGCATGTTTTCACGCTAGAGGTAAAAAATACGAAGATATTTTAAAGAAATTTGTTGGTCACATTGGCCAAAACATATTGATTCTAGATAGGATCGGTCCGTATTCGGGCCTATCACCCATATTGACTCTATTTTCGACTTTCTCAAAAATATCGCACCGTTTTCTTAATTTTGTTTATCATTTTATATACAAATTGTGACACAAGTCCATTTAAACCCATCAAAAAGAATGAAAATTCTGAAGGATGAATAAATTTTCTGGTTCGACCGGTTTAAGGGATGAGCCAAATACGAAAAATTGACAATTCTTTAATCTATAGTTTCTTAAACAACTTTCAAATTTAATTTACTTCATAAATAAATTATGTATTTATTTTATAAGAAATTAACTTAATAAAAAAGTTATGCGTAAGTTGAGGGATAGTGGTCTACAATGTATATTATATTCTATAAGTGGGTGTGTAAAGTTTATAAAATTAAAATGCAAAATAATGCTGACTGATTGCAAAATTAATCATAGATATAAAGTCGAACAAAATTAATTTAAAAAAATTAGAGATAGCAAGAATATTAAGTCGTTTATCGTCGTTCGTTTATGAATTGTTTGTAAAATGAATTTTCATATAAAAATCATTTTATAATATGGATGGTAACCGAAACGATGCTGTTATCTGTAAGGATAACGCTATTTTAGATTATTTCGGGAGCGGAATTAACTGCCAACCCTGTTTGATAAACGCTTCATACATTTTCAAAAATTATTATGTATAGTAACAGCGGTATTCCTAATAAAAATTTAGCGTGGCGTTAACATGAGTTTTATTTATAATACTGTTGTTAAACTCATTCTAGTATTGTTGCTAAATTCCTTCTAATGTTCTGTTATATAACGCCAAAAACAACAAAACTCCATTGTATTGTTAAATTGTTAAAAAATCTGTATTTTTATGTTAAAAATTGAGAAAATACCATTTTCTAGTTATTTCATAATGAAATAATGCCCCAATTTTCATAATGAAATAAACTCCTACAGAAATGAAATAATACCCCAAACAAAAATGAAATAACTCCCCATTTTTGGGGGTTTATTTCATAATGAAATAAAGCCCCATTTTCAAAATGAAATAAGTCCCCATTTTAAAATTGAGTATTATTTCATATTTTACATAAAAATTACATATATGTATTTATGTATGTTAAATATGCACATATCTGCATGGAGTCTTTAATTATATCGCTACAACAAGAGAAACTAGAGGAATTTAAGATCGCGGGAAATTTTAACAAACTGTCACCGAACTGGCTCCTTTATATGAAATAGAGTGGCCAGTTCGGTGACAGTTTGTTAAAATTTCCCGTATGGTGGCTTCAAAAACTGAAAATTCGTTGAAATTATTAAAAGTCGTTCCTCATCTGATAACTATTCATCCAAAGATTCTTCTTTAAATATGCTAACAATGTGTAGCCAACTAATATTTTTGGTCTGGTTTTGATACGGAACAAATTTTGATTGAGTGTAAATCGTATGGAAATCAAAAACTATATACATTATTTGATTCAACAATTTATAGCCAACGATTTAATAATTTTGGCATGGTTTTGGTAGAGAAAAAATTTTGGTTGAGTGATTTACACAAACCAAAATTTTTTCTCTACCAAAACCATGCCAAAACTATTAAATCGTTGGCTATATATTTGTGGAGCGCGATCGGCTGGAAATAAAAATTTCGTGATTTACACTCAACCAAAATTTTTTCTCTACCAAAACCATGCCAAAACTATTAAATCGTTGGCTATATATTTGTGGAGCGCGATCGGCTGGAAATAAAAATTTCGCGCGAAATTTTGATAAGGAACTTTTCATTCGTTAGCTATAAATTGTCTGAGGGTAGATTAGTTAGTTATGAAAAATGCGAAAAATGTTTCCTTCACCGAAACTATTAATCCATTCTGTATTTTTTTTACACTCATTAAATTATATTATATAATGGTTTTATACACTTACGGTGGGTCTCATACTGTAGGTTTAACTTTAGCTTAACTAAAAACAAAATAAAATGCCAAAAAAATGTACACAAAACAACAACAAATTTTTGGGTTAACTATTAACTTAAGTTTAAACCTGCAGTATGAGACCCACCGTTACTTTTTAATAAAATTGTTCTACGTTTTACCACATGAAACGTAGTTCTAGGAACAATTTTTAGATTCACTGTAATTGATATTTACTCCACGGTATGCGTGTAGTAATTCTATCTATTTTTAGCTTGGAATTTGAAAGAATCTTAATTTTAGAGAAAATGAAATAACTCCCCAAAAAAATATTTGGGGATTTATTTCATTTTTAAAATTTGGGGATTTATTTCATAATGAAATAAGTCCCCAATTAAAATACGAAATAAATCCCCAAAAAACCGAAATAACTCCCCAATTACCATTGTTGTTGTTTTCTGTACAAAAGTTTGGGGATTTATTTCATTTTCATTTTGGGGAGTTATTTCGTGGGGGGTTATTTCATAGAGCCGTTTATATTAGATTATATGGCTTTTAACCCTATAAAAGTATCATTTGTCAAATTTTATTTCTCTTATAGTCAATGTAAAGTGTATGAAATTGATATAAAAATTAATGAAATACATATTCGGCAAGCATTTGGTAATTGTTTGACAAATTGCCTAATACGCTCCCTAAAAAATCCCATACAAAATGACTGAAAAATTTCATAATTATTAGTTAATATAGAAGTGTACAAGTCAGGTTTTGATTTTAATTAAAAATGAACTTTTCAATGTACATAAATTGACACATAAAAACTAGAATGTAACTTGTGATAAGAATGTAAAATAACTTCCGCCTAATTGAAGTCGTTGGACGCGCTAAAAAAAGTAAAATGTCAAAATAGCAATAAGAGCTTGTCAACGCTTGTCAACTTATAACGATGGTTGTAATTTCAAAAAACCAATAATAATATCAATTATATCACTTCGAAATGAAATTGCAAACATAATTTCGTCGATAATTTAATTAATCCATAAATCCGGTTGTTAAAAAATAAAATTCTTCAGCGATTTATTTGCATTTGTACAGTTAATACTCGATATTACTTGATACAAACTTGTATCTAGTCTTAAAAAAAATTATAATTATTTTATTAATTAATTTTTATTAAAATACATAATTTTATTTTTAAAACATACAAAAATTGTTTCTACGTTTTCATATATTTAGTTAGAAGTTGAAGTAGATCGTAGATCAAGTCCAAATTCTAATTGGGGTGATGCCCACGAAACAATTGTATTGTCTACCATGAAAATGGTCAACCTTTTTGAAAAGACAAATAAAATCTAATAGGACAATATCATATTAGAATTTGGACTTGAGTTAGGTCAATATCCTAACTAAATATATTATAAATAATTTATTTCAGGAATATAAATTATAGAAGGAATTCACAGTTTAAGTGCTAATGTGCTATTGTTGTAAAATAGCATGATTTTTTGAAGTTTAACCCATAGAAAGTTGTTAGATTTACGATAAATGCTAATTTACTAATTAAAATATCATGAACTGTGAATACCCTCATAATGTCATTAACATTTAACTACAAAAATCTAAGCAAGTGTCACACGCAGGGGTAATAAAAAATGTAGGGGTGTTTAATAGAATAAAAATTAATAAATAATAATATTAAAAAATAGATAACAGTACTTCGATATTCTAAATGATTGCACAAACAAGCAATGGCTATGTATATCTCTCACCCTATGTTAACAGCTTGAGCCTGCAAACAGGAAACGGGCTAGTTTTAAGGAAAATCAAAGTTGAATTGATAAATTTTATGTTTAAATTATAATAAATATAAGTAAGTCTATCAGTAGCAACATTAAAAAATATCATTTCAGCATTAAAAATGTGCGAAAAATTTCAAATTCCTAATTGCAGCCATATTTTGTGTATTTTTTTCTCTTTATTTTACAAACTCTTTGCAGCAAGGAATATGCGCTTAACGTCATTTGTTTTTATACCCTACACCACTACGTGGTCAGAGTATTATAAGTTTGTGCTGATGTTGGTAACACCAAAAAATATTGGTCCTAGACCCACCTTATAGTATACCGATCGGCTCAGAATTTTTTTTTATTTCGATTTAACGATGTCCGCCTGTCCGTCCGTCTGTCTGTCTGTCTGTCCATGCATTCTTGTGCGCACTCTACAGGTCGCAAATATTAAGATATTTTGATGAAACTTGGTACACCGACTTATGTCGGCCCAAGTACGAAGCCTATTGATTTTCGTTGAAATCGGTCCATGTTTAGATCTAGTGCCCATATAAGGTCTCTACCAAAATTATATTGTTTAATCGCTGCAGGTCGTAAATATTAAGATATTTTGATGAAATTTGGTACACAGACCTATGTCAGCCCAAGGACGAAGCCTATTGATTTTGGTTAACACCGGTCCATGTTTAGACCTAGTGCCGATATAAGGGTCCCCCCCAAAATTGGCTTGCTTACAAACTGCAGGTCGCAAATATTAAGATATTTTAATGAAATTTGGTTCGCTGACTCACATTATAGAAAATTTTGACACAAGTCCAATTTTAACCCATTCGAATTTCGGATCCAAACATTAGTTGGCTTTTAACCAGACTGGTGTAGGGTATTGTATAGTCGGCATGCCCGATTTTAACCTTTTTACTCGTTTTATTTTACATTTCTTCGGAAAACTTGACTACAAACTACTAAATTATAACGAGCTAAGAACAAAGCTAGCTTTGGTCTGGTCTATCATGACAAGCACGCGACATTTGATAACACTTTTTCTGCGTTTGAAACAGCAAATAAATGGGGGTAATTTTTTAAAACACTTCGGTGAAGTGTTGCGTTATTTCTATTGAAAGTGTTTTTGTTACAAAAAGTTTTTTACGAAATTAGGTAGAAAGACAATTCTAGAGATGTGAAAATTATTTCAAACGAATACTTTGGGCCAGTTTTTCAAACACAGAAAAAGTAAAGAGTAGAGCAGGTATTACTATCCCAGTAAAAAGGTAAAACCAAAACAACTAGCTGCATAACACCTTATACTGCATAAGCGTAGGTTTAGAACTGGTGTTTAGAACCGGTTATAGAACTGGTTCCAGGACAGTAAAACCTTACATTTTGACATTTGTTAATTAGTTCTACAACCGGTTTCATAGAACCGTTGGTAAAAGCACCTATTCTGGAATATATTATAATTTAGTAGTTTGTAGTTAAGATTTCCGAAGACGTTATTACGTATTCCTCGTTCTTAATTCTGATTATAAACTGGCCCTTTGTTTTTAAATAATTATGGTAAATTCCATTTTTAATATTGCATTAGTACTTAAATGTCTATTAGATTTAACTACACCATTTTCAGTTTTATATCAAAAAATTTCAAATATATTTCAAAATTGTCCAAAAATGTTTTAAAATTATCCAAAAATATTTTAAAATTGTCCAAAAATGTTTTAAAGTTGTCCAAATATATTTTAAAATTGTCAAAATTGTCTAAAATTTTTCAAAATTATCCAAAAATGTTTTAAAATTTTCCAAAAATGTTTTAAAATTGTCCAAAAATCATTCAAAATTGTCCAAATATGTTTTAGAATTGTCCAAAAATCTTTCAAAATTGTCCAAATATTGTTTAAAATTGTCTAAAAACCTTGATATTTGTCCAATTGCATTTCAAAATTGTCCAAAATGTATTTTAAAATATTACAAATATATTATAAGAAAATTCCATTTGTATTTTAAAATTGTCCAAATGTATTTTAAAATTATTCATTTGTATTTAAAAATTTTAAATATGTATTTCAAAATTGTCCAAATGCATTTCAAATAATTCCATTTGCGTTTCAAAATTCTCCAAATGTATTTGAGAAAATTCCAAATGTATTTAAAAAAATCTATTCTGGAATACAAATATAGTTTTTTAAATACATTTAGAATTTTCTCAAATACATTTGGAGAATTTTGAAATATCTGTAAGTCTCCACATTTGTGAGATTTTCATGAGATTTCTTAGAAATCTCGAAAATTTACAGGATTACTTTTGTATGGGGAACCTCGGGATTTCGCATCAGATTTTCACTGAAATCTCAATTTTAGTCAAAATCTCGGGATTTGGGTGCAGATGAATGCAACATTAAATGGATATTTTTTACACTACGAATCAAACACTACAAATCAAGAAATTAAAAAAAAAACAAACAAATAGTGCAATATAATATATAATATAATATTATAATATAAATAGAAAAACATGCAAAGTAATGCGAAAAAATTCGAAAAATGTACACTAAAAATATGCAAAAATTTATAACAAAACATGCAACAATTAATCGATGCCCTTTTTTAATGAAAGTCGCTACCCTGTTTATTATGCATATTGACTAGGGTTTTTCTTTTCCCGGACTTTTTCATTTCCCGGGACAGCGGGATTTTTTTCAGAATTTCCCGGGATCCCGGGAATTCCCGCTCGTTAGAAAATATATAAATTCGACATATGTTGCACTTGAAAAACTCGATTAATGTTAAAACACCGTCCGACAAAGTTCATCTTTTGGTTGTATCCATGAGAAAATGCACTTAACATATTCTGAAAGGATGGCTAAATATAAAATATCCATGTCTTCCACTTTTTCTGGATTAATTCGTTTAACAATTTAAATCGTGAATTAATATTTACGTAATATATTTATATGGAAGGCCGTCTTAATTTTAAAAAACTCTTAGGACCGATTACTGAATGTCTAGTTAGCTTCTAACTGGGACTTTAACTGACACATAATAAGATCGATTTGTTGCTAAAATATTCCTTAAATATGAAATCCAAAAATTTCTATTTCTAGATATTTTGTATCTTTCTATGCAAATTTTCAAAGAATTATTTTTATAAAAAAGTTTAAAAGTGAGTATTTTTCACACCTTTAGGTAAATTCGCCTAAATCGTTTTATAAAAAAAGACACTACAACATTAACTTTAATTGGTTTTCTTGAATAGAAATTTTTTATGCCACAGCTACTTAAAAATAAATTATTTAATTTTCGTATTTAGTGGCATTTTAAATTAACATATAAAAAAATCCAAAATAATTTTAAAAAGCATCTGATGTATTATTTTGAAAACAAATAATATTTAAAAAATACAATTGAAATAAAGGATTAACAATTGAACTTAAAATTAAATTATTTTAAATATAAGAAACTCAAAATACTTGTCAATTGAAAATATGAAAACATTACAAATTTTTTAATTTTAATGTCTAGTGTTTTGGAGGTATTTGGAACTGAAATAATGATGTTGGAATGTTGAATAAGGCTGGTTTACAATATAAGATTTTCGGTACGATTTTACTGGGCAAAATATATAGGCAAGGTTGCAGAATTTTTCCGAAAATATAGTGTAAACCAGCCTATACAAATATTGCTTTATTTGAACAAAGATCATTTTAAAGAAAGAAAGTTTTTCAGAAGTACACACAAGAATTTTTGTTGTTAAACTTGGTAATGGCTGATAAAATTTTTTCGGTTTAACTAAACCAAATTCAACTGGCATCTAAAAACAATTTGGCCTAATTCAGTTTATTAAATTTTAAATCGTATTTTTTTAATTCTAAATATTTTTTGAATTTCAAAAAAAAAATGCTTTAAATTAAAATAAAGCTTTCAAAATTGCAATAATACTAGCTAAAGCTTCTGTAAAAGAATAAAAAAATCCCGAGAAATCCCGCACAAAATTCCCGGGATTTCGGGATCCGAAAAAGGGCGGGATTCCCGGGAATCCCGTCCCGGGAATTCCCGGGACATAAACCCTAATATTGACATGAGCCCATGTGTGTATATAATTAACTTGTAAAATTTTTGTTGCATTAAGTTTGTTCGACGTAATTTTGTGTAAAGTCTGGTAAAATTAGATTAAACAAATAATTAGCTCAAAAAATGGTAAAAATGCGCATAATACCGGGAACGCACAAAACCACATTTCAAGCCCAAAAATTAACGTCAAAGTTATTCATATAAACAAAAGCTCTTTATAAGAATAAAATATCGGAGGGAATAAAGAAAATATATTAGAACGTGGTATTTGATAACCATATTAATTATTGTTTACATGTTTTGTTAATGTTTGAATTATTTTTAAAAATTTAAAACAACTGATTTATAAACAACTAGTGATTTGACAGTTTTTCCATTTCACCCGAACAAAAAGTACGGGTAACTTCTGCTAAAAAGAGAAACAAATTATTCTCTCATCCACGCTCCCATTTACCCAATTTTCAACAATAGAAACGCTTTTTGGTAAGATTGGGTTCCCGCGTGTATGTACGTGGAACAAACCTATTATTTGTTGTAAATTTTATGTTCGAACATCTGAAGTTTGTTTTTTCGTTAATACGAAATAAAAAAAAATTGGAAAGTTATTGATTTAACAAATTTACTATCCACTCTTAGTTTTGAAATAAAGGCAATGTTAGAATTTAAAAATGTAATCCGAATGCTTTCATTTCGAATATGCAATCAAATCAATTGCAATTTAACATTCTTTTTTAAAAAACAAAATTATTTGATTTTTAAAGGTACAATTACACGTGAGAGAAAACTTGCGAGGGCCATATATGACCCTAAAGGCTCGGTTAGTTTAAGGAATTCAATAAATAAATAAAAATGCAGATCTGTATAAGTATACGAAATGTAATCTCAAGATCATTTACAACTTCTGTCATACACAATTTCTTTATTTATTAAAAAATGTCAAAATATTTTTTGTTAAATTATTAAATATTTCTGTTTATGAAATACACCTTTTGGTATTTGAAGTAAAAATTATTAAAGTATTGGGTAAAAATAAACACTTGACAATGTTAGAGATGACAAATTTATAGCATGTTTAGACAGCGAAATCTACTTGATTAAAGTTATAACACTTTATTTTCATCGCTTAACATTACCGTTAAAAGATTAACATGCCAGTTAAAAGTTTAACTTTGACAATTTAGGTCTCGTTTGGAACAAAACGATATCGTTTTTCTTACCGAATCGGTTCCCTGAATGAGTGTTAAGCTGCCTACACACGAAGGAACAACATTCGTCAAAAAATAGGAATTTTTCTTTATTTCAGCCTTTGACGAAACTTTTTAGAAATTATTCTTTTTCTTTTGATTATTACCCAAAACAATCTGAAACAGCCCAAACAATAATTCTCCTAGAAATTTTTAGTACGGAAACGCTTTCGAAAATTTTAATAAAAATGTCCTCAAGTATTTTTATTTAAAAAAAAGGAATGCATAGTTTATTAAACCTGGAAAAGATTTTAATATAAAACAAAAGCTTCGATTTATTCCGCGGGATCCCAATGTTGACTACGCGAACACATCTATTATGATAAATAGCTAAACAACTTTATCATAACATGAGCTGTCGAAATCACATCAAATTTGCTTTTGGTCTAATTCATAAACTTTTACAACAGTCTAATTGCAGGATTTTAAGCTAATTTGTGAAAAACAGTATGTTAATAACGTATGCTTAATAACGAAAAAAATAATATAGGTTTATAGTCGATACTCATTAACTTTAAACCTTTTATAAAGTTTGGAGTAAGGAAGCCACCATTTAATTGTTAATTATTTCATTTTCAGGCATAAAATGATTTATTAAAGCCATCCAATCCCTAGAATGTGTGGCTTCCAACAACTTGCATCCATCAAACTGAAGAAAGCTACAACAATTGCGTAGCCAATGACCTTTTTCGAAAAAATTTCAAAAAAAATGTAAAAATAAAATTAAAAAGAAAAACAAAACAAAAATGATGTACAGACTGACAAAACATTATTCGAAATTCGATTACTTTTGTATGCTTCGAATAATATGTTCTAAAAAATTACTTTTTTACACACATTTCCATTGATTTGCTTTATAAGTAAAAAAAATGTTTTTAATCGCTTTTAAATTTATCTTAGGACATCATTAGTTCTCTAATTTAAGAAAATACCCAGGTAGAAAAATACAAACGGCACAATGTCGGCCCGGTATTGGAGACGGTAGTACATGTACTGGCAATGCTTCGGATTTTCAACTTTCCCTGTACTGGCATGTTGTCGAAATGATAACACCAATAAACGCTTGGCCGTAGCTATTTCTCAACGTTGGCGCATGCTTGGAATTTTATTTTTTTGGTATTATCCCAGTACATTTAATAACAAATTTAGTAGTTTGCTGGTACTTTACTGTCCTTTTAGTGTACATCACAGATTTTTAATGCATTATGTCGAAACTTCACAAGAAAAGAATGGCTATGTCTCACTTACATAAATAATTTTGTAATAGGTGCAAAAACACATAAAACTTGTAAAATTATTAATTTTAATAAATTAAAAAAAACTCGTTAATTTTCAGAAAACAGTACTGGCGAAGCAAGTTTTAAGTAGTACCGGCATTTCGTAGAAAAAAGTGCTCTCCCAGTACAATTTTTGTTGCAACGTCGGCAATTTCTACCTGGGTAGATTTTCATTTCCGATTACCGAGTCAGTCGTTTACTAAATTTTTATATCACTTACGACTTATTTGGGAGAAGAGAGAAAATAGACAATAGTGTTGCCAGTATCAAATCGAAAAATTAATTTATAGTTAAAATACGATTATGAATCAATTCTAATAACTTTTTATTAAGCCAAATGTGTACTTTAACTATAGCAAGCTTCAAAGACCAAATAAATTTTTTTTTATGAATTCGCACATTTGTTTATAATTGTTTGTTTATATAATAAGCCCGGAGAAAAGACAAGAAGAAAAAACTCATTTGAACCAAATAATAACGCTGTTATTCAAAAAAAACTTCTTAATTTAGCTTTAAAACATGAATTTGCTAAAGCATTCATTTTCTCTATTAAACCTTTATTAAAAAATTGTATTCAAAAACATACAATAAAAGTTTATTAATTTTGTTTTTAATTCTGGCAACACTTTGTATATTCTCTCTTTTTATTGTTAGTGATACATGAATTTAGTGAACGATTGTCTCGGCAATTGTAGATAAATACTTATAAATATATTGTTTTGTAAATTTTGGAAATTAAAATGTTTTATTACAAATCAAAACATATTAAAAAACGATTTTTAAACATTAAGCACCGTAAGTTGTTTGAGTTTCACGTGAAAAAACTGTTATACTCCATGTAAAAAACTAATTTTTCACGACAATGAGTTTCACGTGAAAATTGTGTAGACTTTGTTTTCGCGCAAATTTAATATACAAGACTATTATTTTTCTTGTGAAAAATTGACACTTTCACTGTTGTTCTGAGTTTAGAGGGTTTTGATTTAGAATGGATTTCTAAAAGCACATGGAATTAAAATATTCGGAAATTTGCTGTTTTGGTACTCACATATTCGGCGCTGTTCTCAGTTCCGAATCCACATAAAGAAATTCTAAAGTGGAACATTCCGAACATATGTTTAAGTGCAAGTGAATAAGTTTGAAATGTATTTGAACAATTTTAAAATACAAATAGAATTTTCTTAAATACAAATAAAATACATTTGTAATATTTTTAAATATATTTGTATAATTTTGAAAATTTTAAAACACATTTGGGCAATTTTGAAATGTTGGACAAATATCAAAGTTTTTTAGACAATTTGAAACAATATTTGGACAATTTTGGAAGATTTTTGGATAATTCTAAAACATTTTTACACAATTTTGAGTGATTTTTGAACAATTTTAAAACATTTTTGGAAGAATTTAAAAAATTTCTGAATAATTTTGAAACATTTTTGACAATTTTAAAATATATTTGGATAATTTTAAAACATTTTTAAACAATTTTGAAATAAAACTGAAAATGGTGTAGTTGGACATGTTGTAGAATTGATGTGGTTTTGAATCGATTATACACACTTTTTTTGGAGATGTGGGAAAAGGTAGAGTTTCTACAGAATTAAGATGGCAGTTGACAGTTGTGGGACACATATTTGAAAAAAAAAATGCAACCTTGCCTTGAAGGACATGGAAATATAATTTACATTAGTTTTAATTTTTAAAAGAACAGAATTAAAAATCGCCTACTGTATTGAATAGAGCACTTCGACGCTGATCCAGCCAGACACTTCGTGTATTTTGGGTAGTTTTAGAAACACCTTTATTTTGATTAAAAAAGCTATCTAAAGGCTTAACGACCTTCTTCACTCAATTTTAAAAAAATTTGATGGTATTTTAGTAATTTTATGTTTATTCTAAGCTTTTCTTGTAATTTTTTAGCCAAAGTTAAGAAATTATGAAGTTTTGGGAAAAAATGAGGGAAAAATTCTATATTAAAATTGTAACCGGTTAATCGAACTGTTTTAACCGATTATTCGGATCGAATAATTATTTGAGTTTTAAATTATTTGTTTCGACATTAACCGAAATAGAGGCGATTAATCGAGGAATCGGTTAATCGATTAACCGAATTGGAAACACTACCCAGGTAGAAATTGGCGACGGTACAAAAAACAAAGCACTGGCAAAGCGTTGCTTTACAATGGTACAAAAAAAAGCATTGCAAAAGCACTAATTTAGAACACTTTGCCAACCTTTGGAAAGAGTGCTTTCCCAATACTTGTTTTACAAAGTTTACCACTGTTTATGAGAAAAAACCACCGGCAAAACATCGGTTCAAAACGATTTGCCAATGTTAGGTAAAAGGACTTTGCCAGTGCCTGTTTTACAAAATTTACAACCGTATATAAAAACGAGTAACAAGGTTAAAGTCGGGCATGCCGACTATACAATACCCTACACCAGTCTGGTTAAAAGCCAACTAATGTTTGGATCCGAAATTCGAATGGGTTAAAATGGGGCTTGTGTAAAAATTTTCTATAATGTGAGTCAGCGCTTCAAATTTCATTAAAATATCTTAATATTTGCGACCTGCATTTTGTAACCAAGCCAATTTTGGGGGGACCCTTATATGGTCACTAGGTCTAAACATGGACCGATGTTCACCAAAATCAATAGGCTTCATCCTTGGGCTGACATAGGTCGGTGTACCAAATTTCATCAAAATATCTTAATATTTGCGACCTGCAGCGTATAAACAGTATAATTTTGGTGGGACCCTTATATGGGCACTAGCTCTAAACATGGAGCGATGTTCACCAAAATCAATAGGCTGCGTTATTGGGCCAACATAGGTCTGTGTACCAAATTTCATCAAAATATCTTATTATTTGCGACCTGCAGCGTATAAACAGTATAATTTTGGTAGGACCCTTATATGGGCACTAGGTCTAAACATGGACCGATGTTCACCAAAATTAATAGGCTGTGTTATTGGGCCAATATAGGTCTGTGTACCAAATTTCATTAAAATATCTTAATATTTGCGACCTGCAGCGTATAAACAGTATAATTTTGGTAGGACCCTTATATGCGCACTAGGTCTAAACATGGACCGATTTTAGCCAAAATCAATAGGCGTCGTCCTTGGGCCGACATAAGTCGGTGTACCAAGTTTCATTTGCGATCTGTAGAGTGCGCACAAGAATGCATGGACAGACAGACAGACGGACGGACGGACAGACGGACATCGTTAAATCGAAATAAAAAAAATTCTGAACCGATCGGTATACTATAAGGTGGGTCTAGGACCAATATTTTTTGGTGTTACAAACATCAGCACAAACTTATAATACCCTGAACACATAGGGGAGTGTAGGGTATAAATACCAGTGGTAAAACATCGGCTTAAAACGAATTGCCAACGTTTTCTAAAAGGACTTTGCCAGTACTTGTTTTACAAAATTTACTACTGTACATGAAAAAATACTACTGGCAAAACATTGGATTGCAGCGCTGTGCCAACATTTGCAAAAAGGATTTTGCCAGTACTTGTTTTACGAAACTAATGACTGTATGTAAAAAATACATAAACTGATCACTTACTGTTCACCCTATTTAAGTACCAGTTTTCAAGTCTATTGATAAAACTGGAAAATTGTTCTTATGGTAAAATTTGTGTGAAAATCTATTGAATTTGTAGTTTTAAGTAGAGATGTATTCGCTTATTAGATACAGTGCTGCTATACTAAAATTTACGTTTCTCTTTTTTTTCGGGATTGGGATTTTACAGATTTTTTCATGAAGAATTGAATAAAAAACAGTTGATCTAAAATACCGATTGGCAGAGCACTTATTTTACTATTGTTACCAACGCTTTGCCAACGTTCGGAAAGATAAACGGCCAACCGAAGATCGACGTTATCATTTCAAGGTTGACCCAGTACTTTAATTTTCGAAAAACGGACGGTGTGCCAGCGCTTGTATCACCATATACAGTGATTTGCCAACGTTTTGCCGTTTGTATTTTTCTACCTGGGTAGTTTATATTTACATCAGCTGTGTTACCAAAGTTTACCCGAAGAAAAAGTCTGGGTAAATTTTGATAGAAAGAGAAACACTAATACACTCTCATTAGCGCTCTCATTTACCTAATTTTCGAGTACGGGAACGCTTTTGGGTAAATTTCGGTAACTTTGGGTAAATTTCGTTAACTTTGGGTACGTACGGGAACGCACTTAATATGTGAATACCAAAACAGCAAATTTCCGAATATTTTAATTCCATGTGCTTTTAGAAATCCATTCTAAATGAAAACCCTCTAAACTCAGAACAGCAGTGATTAAGTGCGTTTCCGTACGTACCCAAATCGAAATAAAAAAAATTCTGAACCGATCGGTATACTATAAGGTGGGTCTAGGACCAATATTTTTTGGTGTTACAAACATCAGCACAAACTTATAATACCCTGAACACATAGGGGAGTGTAGGGTATAAATACCAGTGGTAAAACATCGGCTTAAAACGAATTGCCAACGTTTTCTAAAAGGACTTTGCCAGTACTTGTTTTACAAAATTTACTACTGTACATGAAAAAATACTACTGGCAAAACATTGGATTGCAGCGCTGTGCCAACATTTGCAAAAAGGATTTTGCCAGTACTTGTTTTACGAAACTAATGACTGTATGTAAAAAATACATAAACTGATCACTTACTGTTCACCCTATTTAAGTACCAGTTTTCAAGTCTATTGATAAAACTGGAAAATTGTTCTTATGGTAAAATTTGTGTGAAAATCTATTGAATTTGTAGTTTTAAGTAGAGATGTATTCGCTTATTAGATACAGTGCTGCTATACTAAAATTTACGTTTCTCTTTTTTTTCGGGATTGGGATTTTACAGATTTTTTCATGAAGAATTGAATAAAAAACAGTTGATCTAAAATACCGATTGGCAGAGCACTTATTTTACTATTGTTACCAACGCTTTGCCAACGTTCGGAAAGATAAACGGCCAACCGAAGATCGACGTTATCATTTCAAGGTTGACCCAGTACTTTAATTTTCGAAAAACGGACGGTGTGCCAGCGCTTGTATCACCATATACAGTGATTTGCCAACGTTTTGCCGTTTGTATTTTTCTACCTGGGTAGTTTATATTTACATCAGCTGTGTTACCAAAGTTTACCCGAAGAAAAAGTCTGGGTAAATTTTGATAGAAAGAGAAACACTAATACACTCTCATTAGCGCTCTCATTTACCTAATTTTCGAGTACGGGAACGCTTTTGGGTAAATTTCGGTAACTTTGGGTAAATTTCGTTAACTTTGGGTACGTACGGGAACGCACTTAATATGTGAATACCAAAACAGCAAATTTCCGAATATTTTAATTCCATGTGCTTTTAGAAATCCATTCTAAATGAAAACCCTCTAAACTCAGAACAGCAGTGATTAAGTGCGTTTCCGTACGTACCCAAAGTTAACGAAATTTACCCAAAGTTATCGAAATTTACCCAAAAGCGTTCCCGTACTCGAAAATTGGGTAAATGATAGCGCTAATGAGAGTGTATTAGTGTTTCTCTTTTTACCAAAATTTACCCAGACTTTTTCTTCGGGTAAACTTTGGAACACAGCTGATGTAAATATAAACAAAAAACAATTGTGAAAATAAATTTGAAATTTTGATTTAATAATTTTTTCTTCCTCTTTTTCTTTTGATTCCGAAAGAAAATGTTAAAATTTATAGTTTTTAAAATTATCTTTTTATGTATTAAATGTTCTACAAATTTCAATACTTTAGTGAAAATACAAAGAAAACATTTCAAAATTTTGTTCACAAATGTTTTTTTAATAATTTAATAAATATTTTATAGAAAAAAAGTGCATTCGTTTTTACTTCCACCCAGCTTTTTATACACGGAATATTTCAAAAAAAATTTTGTGGATGTGAATCACAAAACAGCAAAAATGTTCGGATGTTCCACTTTATAATTTCTTTATGTGAATTTGGAACTGAGAACAGCGCCGTTTGTGTTTATTGTGATTGTTGCTTGCTAGTTGCATTAAAAAATTTTCATTTTCAGAATTTAAATAATTCTTTAAAGCCTTTAAAGTTAGAGTAAAAATTTTCTACATGAAAAACAACTTACGGTGCCTTACTGAGAAGTAATAATGGAAACAAACTGTGTTAAAAAAATTTTTATATTACGAATACTGAAACAATTTGAATACCGAGTATGGTTTTATTATAAATGCATCACTATTTTATTGAATTTTTTTTATTTTATTTTCATGCAAATTTGAGAAAATTTTCGAAAATAGTTTAGTCTTGGAATTTTTGCAGTTTTTTTGTTTTGGTTGGATACGAAATGTTGTATTCCAACTATTCTTGGGTAAATGACTCTTAAACAATTCATTTAATCATTGTATATTCACGTTTTTTAGTTTTTTACAGTGGTTTTCTTTTTCAAAACTTTATCAAACAGATATTTTAGGCTATACCCTACTTTAAGCGTTTAATAAATTTTTCTTTATTAATCATTTCTGAATATTCTTTTTGCCAAATCAGCCTAAAAATCTGTAATTAGGCTATTTTAAAGTTTTTGAATAACACAGTAATAATTTAGTATTTTGACTATATATTAAGATTAATACTAAAACTTGTTCTCCAACCTTAATATGTATTAATAAAGATATTTTTGCCGTTATTCTGTCGACGTTGTCTCTTTTAATATCATATTAAAGTTAATGTCTCGTGGGGACTCAGAGTGAAGTGCACCCCGACAAAACAAGAAACTGAAAAATTCACGATCTAAAGTTAAAATAAATGGGAGGAACTCGGTTTAAGCTAGATAATGATTTTTTGCTCGGAATAAGATTTATCTGATTCATGATAAAAATTATATAGATCCCGTGCAAAAAATCGTTTAGAATCGTCATGGTATGGTAATATCATTTAAGTTCAATACATTTGACTTCAAATAAGACCTTTCATAACATGCACCATCGTAAATTTCATCCAGTTGACTTCAGAATTGGGAGCTGTAGTTTGATTACAAGGACACACGGATGGCCGGACATCGCTAAATCAATTTAGAAAATGATCCTGAGTCGGTCGGAGTAGTATAAGGTCGGTCGGTGCCAATTATTTTTGGTAGTTACAACCATCTGCACGAAATCAATGTACCCTGTTCCACAAAGCGATGGTGGGAAATCTAGATTTTTACAAGCACATTTTAATAGACCGCTTTCTGCACAAAAATCCTGCTTTTTCATTTTAGTAATCCCAATTTTTGGTCAAAATTAGTTGGTCACGTTAGGTATACCATAACCGAAACAATATTATATATCTTTGCCGCAACGAGAAAATTTAATACCGTTACCCTTGAAGTTACCGTTATTCGTCTTTTATTTTGAAAATTTTAACCACTTCAAGTTCCTTATAACTTTTGTATTCTGCCTGGGTTTTTTTAAGTAATCAAAGTGTTTTAGGATTATGTTGTGTTTATTGATTTTACGCAATTTGTTGAAATGTCAAGGTCTGTTCCGACCACAATAGGTTTTATTGTTGTACAATTTTACAATAATAAAATTCAATTTAAATAATTTTACAAACAATTATTTCCATAATTAGTATATTTATTTCTTACCCATTGAAATGCAACAGAAAAATCAATAATACTGGCTCTGGTATATCACGAAACACACATTTCATACATATGGACGTAAAAAACATTTTTTCCACTTATATTTCACAACATTCCTTGAATTGTAAAAATATGTAGATCTACAATGAAAGTTAGTTTTTGTCAATGATCTAATTGGTGTTAACTAATTTTCTAAATTAGTTATACAATGTTGGCCGTTGAATAGCCAAAATTGTCTAAATGCACTCTTGGCACACTGTAGTCCTCCTTTAGTTCTTCGTTGACTCGTCAGATTGAAATATTGGTTGAAATAATTTAAAACACAGGAAATAAAATTTAGAAAAATTGTATGAACCCCAAAATTTAGAAAATTTGTATGAACCCCAAAGTTTTTATTTTTTATAAGCGGGGTATTTTCAAAATTTGAAAACAAACACAAATTTTCATAGAATTGTTGTCCACTATTTACAGAGTTCATATAAAGACGTTCGTATTACCACGAGTTAACTGTACTGTTATTAGGGTTATTCTTTTCCCGGACTTTTTCATTTCCCGGGACAGCGGGAATATTTTTTTTAGAATTTCCCGGGATCCCGGGAATTCCCGCTCGTTAGAAAATAAAAATATGCAAAGTATATGCTGTACTTGAAAAACTCGATTTCTATTAAAACAACTTACGACAAAAATCATCTTTTGGTTGTAGTCATAAGAAAATCTACTTAATATATTCTCAAATAAGGGCTTAATATAAAATATCCATGACTTCCACTTATTCGAGATCGTTTAACAGTTTAAATGGCGAATTAATATGCAGGTAATATATTATATGGAAGGCCGTCTTAATTTTAAAAAAACTTTTAGAAATACATTAATTAAATATTAATTCGCGGTTTAAACGGTTAAACGAATTGAATCATCAATTCTTTTAGGATATATTGGAATAGCTAATGGGTACAAACTTTTATCGGACCAGCTTTAGACCATTGTGTGGACTTACATGTTTTTCTAAGGGGATATTTCACAAAAGGCTAGTTTCGAAAAAAGAAATTGTAGCATAAACCCTATTTTGTTAAATAAACTAATTTTTCATTAATTTTACGAAAAAATTTACAATTTTTTTATATGTACATAATAGTTTTTGCATTGAAAATAGTCCCAAATCTGAAAATCTACAATGGTATTTTTTACAAGAAATATGTTTCAACTTCTATAATTTGATTTCAAATCAAAAGAATTACAGCAGCTAGAAAAGTCCAAAATATAAGTTTATACTTTATTTTGATGTGCTACAATTATCTTTTAATTTTCATTAAATTGTGTAAGCGTTTGTAATATTTTTTTTTTTTTCTTAACTTTATTTAATATTACATGTGACTAATACTCTTATTTGAATTTTAAATATGATTCTACAGATACTAAATTATCTCACTGTTATTACAGACACGTATGCAAAGTTTATCACCCGCCACATCAAAATATAACATCACAGCCACTTTTAAAAATATGATTAAAAAAGAGGGAATTCTGAGGTAATTTATTTTTTTTTTTATAAAAACTTATTTTAAATCTTTATAAAAATTGATTTTAAAATGTTATTTTATTCCATTAATTTAAGACCCATAAGAGGTGTTACAGCTGTGGTTGCTGGTGCTGGTCCAGCACATGCTCTATACTTTGGTTCCTATGAAATGTCAAAAGAGCTCATGACCAAAGTAACAACAAACAATCATCTTAATTATAGTAAGTTAACGGAAATTTCTTATTTTAATAAACTTGTTTAAAATAGTTGTATTCCCTTTCCCCAACAATTTTAGTGGCCTCCGGTGTCATTGCTACTCTAATACACGACGCCGTTTCCAATCCAGCTGAAGTTATTAAACAACGTTTACAAATGTATAATTCTCCATTTAAATCCGTGGTTGCCTGCATGCGTGGTGTTTATCAACAGGAGGGTATAAGGGCTTTCTATCGCTCGTATTCCACACAATTGGTAATGAACATACCAAATCAGACAATACATTTCACTACATATGAATTTTTTCAAAATATGGTAACTATATTAAAATTAAAATTCGTAATTAGTAAATTAATTTACGGCCATCCTTCTTTTAGCTCAATCATGAACGTAAATATAATCCACCGGTTCATGTTATAGCCGGCGGTGCTGCTGGTGCTTGTTCGGCTGCTATTACAACACCATTGGATGTTGTCAAAACACTGCTAAATACTCAGGAAACTGGTTTGGTAAAGGGTATGATGGAAGCCATAAAGAAGGTGAGATCAAAAGCATAATATTCTTAAACGATCTTAGAAAGGGAATATGAGTTAATCCATATCAAATCAACCAGGGGTTGTCCTCCACACTTCCCAAATACTTTCCTAATATTTCAGACTTCTGGCTCTTCTAGTTCCTGCAATATAAGGTCTCAATAATTGAAGAGTCAGGAGTTTGTCTTCACATAATTGCTTATTTCTTTAAAAGTATATAAGATGCATGAATACTTAAAGACTCTACTTTAAAAGCAATATATTTTTTTTATATCTAAAAGGTCAAAATTCGTAACGGTATCTTTAAAATTCTGAAAAAAAATATATCGAGGACCTATTTATCTACATTAGAGACTATTAATTATAGAGTGGTAGTGGGCGCTGAATTTTAATATTACCTGAGCAACTATTTAGTATCACTTAAAAAGCATTTCACCTTACTTCCAGGTAGAAAATTACAAAGGGGCAAGCACTGGCAAAGTACAGTAATGGGCGACATGTTAACATTTTTAACAGTGATTTCCCAACGCCCAAATGATAACACCGTTCCACGGTGGTGCCAATGCTTTACAAAGCCCTGGGAAAGCTCTCAAAAATATAAAAATTAATTGATTTGCCAACGCCCAAATAATTAAAGTACTTCAAAAGTTAAAAATTATTTAAATATCCACTCTTTTTTTGGAGCTTCTTTTTCAGAAATAAAATAATGTTTTAGGACAACAAGCGCTGGAAAATCGCTATTTCAAGCGTTGGTAAAGCGTCAAAATTTAGTGTTTTGCCAGTACTTCTTTTTGTAAGACCGGGGTCTACTTGTGCTTTGCCAGTGCTTCTTTTTTGTTACCACACATAATTTCTACCTGGGTTTATTTGTAACAATTTCACATTTTTATGTAAAAATGTGTTAACAATTAGTCCTTTATTGCTGGCTTCTGTCAGTAGGCTAATGTAGGGTAAAGTGGAAAACTGATCCTGCTTCAAAATGTTTTTATTTTTACCTGTTGAAAAATAACTAATAAATGCAGTAAAAGAAACTAAAAATGCCGTAAAATCTACTGACAAATTTTTACTTCAAAAATTTTAAAAGAACTGACAAAATTGGTAAAAACTACTTTTTTTAAGTTATTTTTTTTTTATGTTATAAAAGTATATTTTTAATAAAAAAATTTTTTTCTTTTGATTACATATTGATTCCCAGCAAACAAAGATGATCATTAATGACTCAGAAATGAGCTCCAAAAACATAAACATTTTTTCACTTTTTCCTATGAAAGTGGTCCGTCCAAAGAGCCCCCTGTGTAATCAGAAATGACTCAGAAAAAAGAACGTATAAAATCGAAATTTTCCTCATAAATTTAAATAATTTTGGAATCTTTTTTGAGTTTGAAAAATGAACCGTCATTTTGAGACAGCTTTTTAGATTATAGAGACAACTTTTTGGATTGTGTTTTTAATATTCATTGAAACGGATCTCCAGTTATTACATTTTTATGCATTTGAGCTACAATACACTTTACTGACTTTTATTTGCAAATTAAGAATATGTCAATAGTAACAAATATAAACTAAAGAAGAATTCTAAAAAATTCAAGGAAAGTTTTATTTTTAAATCGCTAACTAAAATAACTGTTTACTGCAAAAATGCTGTTTTGTTAGTTGATTATTATAATATTAAAAATAACTGCTTTAAACACCTGGGGCCAGATTCCCGCAGTCGTAAGCGTTCGAAATTGTTAAAAAATCACATTTTTAAAGTGCAAATAAAATAACACGAATAACTATAGTTACAATTTTAACTCATATTTGTAATAAAAGAACTAAATGCTTCACCTCTATCCTAGTTTTAATATTTGTAATGTTTTAAGTAACAATTAGGTTGTTCATAAGGGGTGTGCTATCTGTTGTATCGTTGTATCGTCGTAATAAAAAACAGAGTTGTTAAAATTTTTATTTGTGTTTGACAACGATTTTCTATTCAGTTTTCTATCTGTTAGCACACTCAAACATAGGACACTAAACATACGTAAAAATTTTGTATCGTGCTATTCTCAAATGTTGTATTTTTTCAATTTAATTTTTAACAACTCTGTTTTTTGTTAGGACGATACAACGATACAACAAATAGCACACCCCTTGTGAAAACCCTTAATAATTGCTATCGAATAACACTCGATCACGACTGCGGTAATTTGCCCCCTGTACAGTAATTTTCATTAGTTTTTTTTTTAAATAGCTGTCATAGTAGTTATTTTGTATTTTTCATAGAAAATACAAACACTGACTACAACATAAACAACTGTCAAACTTTTTTGAATGTAAATAAAAATTTTTAAAATAATGGAAAAGTATAATTTAACTAAAATATGGATAAAAAAAGTTTTTACATCAAATAAATAAGATTGTCTTGATTTTAACAGCAGCTCCGGCAAAAAAAACGAACGACTAGGTGTTGACACAATGCTTCAGAGGGTGGTAAATACATTGACAGGACATAGGCATTATTACTAACTTTAAAACGTTTTGACAACGTGCTTAATTATAACATAAAATATACGACGCCCGATTTTACAACGGTTTTTTAGAAAGTCACTAATACATTGCCCAACGAAAAGGAGTGGTTTTCATTTTTTGATACAGAAATTACAGTTTTACTTCCACGAACACCCGGAACCCGATTTAAGCCCTTCTGAAAGGCATTTAATTAAAATTACTATTTCCTGGAGCATTTTTTCTTGCCGAATTTTTTCGTGCTCTAATGATAATTTTAAGTCAATTTTGGGAGAGCTTAAATCGCGATCTTATTGCATATAAAGTGTAAAATAACAATCTTAAAACTATTTATGTTGAATTTTAAATCATTAATTTTTTGTAATTAATTCCGTTACAGAAAAGAAAATGGTGACTTTTGACGTTGAATTCGATCATAAATTATAATTCTGGCCTAAATTTTAATTTTTTTTTTTTAAGTTTCTACCTGTAATTACTACAAAACCTAATGCTAATTTCTGAAAACTGAATCGAGTTCAACATCAAAAAATGTATAGGATCCACTATTTTCTTTTATGTAGATGGAAAAAACCTTATTATTGGCATACTCAGGTTATGACTAAGAAATTCAAAGTGGATATAGAATAAATTTCAGATTCTGAGAACTATGCCCACGAAAAAAAAAATATTTAACTCTGGGAGCATTTCAATAAAAAATGTTAAACACTTAATACAAATTTTCAGATTCTAAGGGCTATAAGTCAGAACTTAGAACGAATTTTTTCTAAAATTTTACTTAAGAAATATTTAAGACAAAAATCGTACTTAGACTATAAAACTGGTCCTAAGTAAAAAAAAATTTTTAAAAATCTAAAACTTATTTTCTATATTTTCCTTTATTTAAGATTTATTCTGTGGCTGGTCCTAGTGGCTTCTTCAAGGGTTTGACTGCCCGTGTTCTTTACTCAATGCCAGCCAATGCCATCTGCTGGTCAACTTATGAATTCTTTAAATTCTATTTATGTGGCATAGATCGAGATCATTATAAATCGACAATAACAGGCAAAAATATGTTGCAACCACGAAAAATATCAGCTTCCGAAGTAGATGATGTACACATACCCCAAGCCTATCTAATAGTACCGGTGCCCAAAACTACAGAAGAAACAAAAAATCCCAAAGAATCATCAACCAACACTGCAACAACAACAGTGACACCACCCATACCTGCAGGTCCCATTAAAACAGTTTGTGAACTATCGACCAGTGTTACATCACCCACCCTTAATCTGACCACTAGACATACAGATGTTAAAAACCCATTTGATAGGGGATTTTCAAGTCCATAAGCACAACATTGATGATGAAAAATATTCTCAGTCTTACAAACAGTTCGTTCAAATTGCGCCATACTTCCTTCATAAACACTCTATATATCCAACACTATAAAATGTACAGTAGTTAATAAAATACGCTCCAATTAACGTTAAGGTGACTCGCCTGTGAGTTCCAGCAGCATCTTATTAAACGTTAATTGTTACTGTTCGGTCGCGACTGGGAAAATGGAGAAGTAGAAATATATATCCGTGAAATTTGAGCGTTCGTTGTTTTAGAAGAATAACGTATTTTTGTGTGAAATATATATAAAACTGTATTGCAAAACTTAGTTTTGCCCTAAAAATCAATAAGAGCGGGATCCTTTGGCTAGCATTTTAAATATATTGCTAATTTTAACAGCGCCTCTTTTTGAATGCATAGTCATCACAAGTGTGGTATTTTTTATTTTTAAAATCAAAAACAATTTTTCATGTAATATATAAAAATACAAATCCTTATCGTTATTATTATTTTTAAAAAATTCATATATATAAAAAAAATCTATGTATGTTATATGATTAGAAATTAAAAAAACAATAATTTAAATTAAAAACTCAATTTTGTAATTAAATTACACCAAAAGAAATAAAATAAAATGAAATATGATTTAAAATTTTTCCAAATTTATTTTCTACTTAAAGGTTTTTATTTTATAAATATTTCTTGTCATGAAATCTTAAAAAGAATTAATTGATTTTATTTTTCTTTACATACTATTATTTAATAAATATTGTAGTTTTTTATATTCCTGTTATTTTTTATATCAGCCTTAAAATTTATAGTTTTTTAAAAAACTTTTTTTAAACCTTAAGACATTATATATGGTTTTCTATAATTATTTGTTAACGAAAAGAAATTATGGTTAGATATTGTATTAAAGCAACAAAAATGTTATTTATATTATTTAGCAATATGGAAAAATATAGAAATACTACTTTTAATATTAATAATATGTATGCTGGTAAAAGAGCATTAAAACAAACAAAAAAACTAAATTTAAACTTAAAAAATTGTTATCGTGAAACGACACCACAAACACTACAAAAGAAAATACTGTAAAATATAAATTAAAAAAATACATTAAAAAAATAAAATTATGATAAATTGTTTTTATGTCAATTATAAGTATATGTTTTAAGTGTTTTACTAATTAGCTTCATCTTTGTGAATTAGCATTTTCACATGCAGAACTTTTTATATTGAAAGAATTTAATTTAATACAGCCCATTTACGTTGCGTTTGAGTGTGACTCGCATACGGGCACATTTGCCACCCTTACATGTGGTATTAGTCGGTGGTATTTATTTATTAAGTCTTTGGACACAAAGACTTATTTCTTAAATATATTTGTTTATTTTTTCCCCTAAGATAAATTTAATAATATTTTCTTAAATTCATTTATATTCAAACTAAAATCCAATAAACAATATTTACATTTTTTACAATATTGAGGAATTATAAAATTCTAGTTAAGGAATTATAAAATTCTAGCGCTCCATCGATAGGTTCATTTTTCCCCCATATTCAGTACGATGCCTTTTAATATAAAAATATTCATGATATCTAAGTGAATAGACAGGCACACGTAAATTTAAAGACAATAATAGCGGACAATCAATGGAACCACAAATAAGTCCATGAAGGAATATAGACTATGAATTTTTTCTACGAGTTTCTAGAGTTTGAAGGTGTATAAAATTGCAACGTTCAATATATGATGGCGCTAGGTCATGATAATATATATCCTGCAATGCAAATTTTATAAACTTTACTTGAACCCTTTTCAGACATTTCACTTGAGTTGCTGCATAAGGACTACATATAATAGAGGCATATTCCAATATTGGACGAACAGACATTGTGTACAATAATTTCTTAGTATATTCATTACTAAAATCCGCGGAATTTCTTCGGACAAATGCTAAGACAGAGTATGCTTTAGGAATTATATAATTTAAATGATTATTGAAACAAAAATCTAAGTCAAAAATTACTCCCAAATCATTGCAATTCCACATTTAAATGTGCTGTGTGCCAAATACCAACGGCACATCACATTTCTTTGAAAAAAAGTACGCCTTCTCAAAAACAGAAATATTGTTCAAAATAGAATTTAAAATACATTTATCAAAAAATTAAATTTCCAAATTTGCTGCCTTGTAGCTCAACACGATCCACTCCTTTGTTTATGACCTCTACGATTTCCATTGGTTTCTTTTGTAGCTTTCGAAATTTCTCGAACTTCATCTAAAAGGTCCTCATTTGTAACTTTAAAAGTTTCTCGAACTTCATCTAGAGGTTTCTTATTTGTGCCTCTAAGAATTTCCAGAGTTTTATCTACAAGTTTCTAATTTGCTCTAAAAGTTTCTAGAAGTTTTTCATTATTTACTGTTAAAGTTTTTTAAACGCTTTCGCTGATACTCTTTGCCATTTTTCTAGAGTTCTCTTCTATTTTCTCTACCATTTTTCTAGAGTTTTCTTCCATTTTCCTAGAGTAACTTTCTTCCATTTTTCTAGTCTTCTTCCATTTTCTCCATCATAGCGGCGAACATTGCCTCAATTTCTTCTCCTGTCGGCAGCTCCAACTTACTCAATTCCTGCTTGAGCGGTTCAACTTTAAGCTCTTCAAACTTCATTGTTTCAGATTATTTTTATTTTGCAATCCCACTTCTGACACCAATTGTTACGTTTTTACCTTTTAAAAACTTTGGTTTGTTTCCTTTAAATAAACTGGGTTCTTTTCTATTGCAATCGAAATAACTAACTGCTAAAACCAATTGTTATGTTTTACCTATTTAAACGTTCGTTTATCCCCTTTAGATAAACCGGGATGGCGCTCATTATAAATAAAATAACACACTCTCTTTATTTCATTGAGCTTTACATTTATTTATTTAACACTGTATTACTTTAAATACAACAAAACCGTATGACACACACAAACTCTAAAGCTGCCTACACACGAAGGAACATTCGTCAGAAAATGGGCATTTTCTGGCAAATGTTCCTTCGTGTTATGAAAATTTTTTGATATTTTGTGTTTCCAAACTCAATGTTACATCGTGTGTATCGATGTTTACTGTTTTTGCTGTGTTAGTTCATTGAGAGAAGTGATATTGTGAGGTTGTTTTGTAATTTGCGTAGTAAAGAAAATAAAAGAGACGAAAGTGGCGACAATTAAAAATAATGGAAACTTAATTAATTTTATAAATGAATATTAAAATTTGCAAGAATTATGGGACATAAAATGTGATAGCTAAATAAAACTAAAAAAACAGCAGCATATGAAAAATTAACAATTAACAAATTAATTAAATGTGATTTTCTTTCGTGCATATTTGATATGATTAGTTCGACAAACAAACAGAAGTGATGTTTCGTTTGAGGTTTTGTTGTGTGGCATCGTCTATATTAAAAAATGTAAACAAAAATGAAACACATGTTCTGACGAATGTTCCTTCGTGTGTACGCAGCATAATGCTTTTAATACAAATACGTGGTTTATTTTGCAATTTGTAGAATGAAAAAAACTTATGTTCTTTTCAACCATTAGTGTGTAATGTGACGTGACGTAGCGTAATGTGACATAAATTTCCTATTTGATACATGTGAATGTGGCATTAGAATGTCAAAGAAAGCAAATCAAAAATTAACCGTTTTTCATTTTTTTCATTAACTCGAGGTAAAAACAACAAAAAAAAATTGCCAAAAAAATATTTTTGTTAACTTTGACCTCAATTTCCTCAAAAACCGCGTAACTCGATGCGAAAAATTCGTAAATCTTTCAGATATTGTTAAAAATATAATTCTGTATAAAAATTCTACTTTTCAATTTATTTTTATCCTAAACCTTGTACACTACACATAAAAATTCAAAAAGTAAGATTTTTGCTAAAACTTTTTTATTTACGAAAGGTACAAAATTTACGAATTCGAAATTTTTTTTCGAATCGAGTTACGAAAAAAAAATAGAGTAACCCCCCAGATGTGTTGGAACTGGACTCAGCACGGAAAGGTTACTTGAAAACGTGTGGTCATATCCCCAAAAATTTTAAAATATTTATTAGCAAAAATGTTTGCGGTTTTTTGTTAACTTTTTCAGCACTCAAAAAAATTGATTCACGCGAAAAGATTATTTCTTTTTAATGTATTTTAAACAAGTTAATCTAGAAAAAAAAAATGTGTGCCACTAATTTGAAATTTTTCATTTTTAAAATCTGAAGTCTAACGGTTTTGCAGATTTTCCCATATGTACCAGAGAACTGCAAATGCTGATTGCAAAACCATCATAATCAACACCCGAATAAACATTCGTTTGCGTTCAAGCGCCGAATATACTCAAATACACATATTCGTTGCTGATTTTAAATCAATGAAACCAAGTTATTTTTGTTTCAACTTTGATTTAATCATATTCGTTCGGATCAACAACGATTATTTTGATGTAGAATAAATCAGAAAAAAACAAAAATGAACGCGTATGAGTTTATTCATAATTGAAACCAAATAAAAGAAAAATTTTTATAACAATAAAGAAGGGGTTTACAGTATCATTCGCGGTTTCAAGGGGGAATGGGAAATTCCCCCCCCCCCCCCAAACCGAAATCGAAAACAAAAAAAAAGGGGAAAGTAAAGAAAAAAAAGGAAAAACAAAAGAAAAAAGGGAAAGGGAAAAGAAAAAGAAAAAAGGAAAGGGAAAAAGAAAAAATCAAAACAGGAAGCAATATAGAAACAAAGGTTTTTGCGACTAATTTCGGCTATAAAATATTAGCCGACTGTATCAGCTAAGCCGATAGAAATGAGATTTTTTAATCTTTCTTATACAATTAATTAATTTTGATTACAAAAATTACTTGAATTAATTTTCTAAGAATACGTCGGCTTTTAGTCCCCATTGCACTCGCAGCATAAGATTTTCAATATAGCTTTTTTTAACTGCGGTATCGTAAAAAATTAATAATATACGAGTTTTCTTCATAAATCGTCGGCTTTAGTCGACTTTTAGTCGCCGCCGAGTTTTTTACCGTTTAGCCGCCGCCGCCGGCTCTAATTTTGTTCAGCCGCCGCCGGCGGCAATTTAATATCGGCTTCGTTCTCGGTCCTAAAGAAATGTAACAAAAAGGGATCGCTATACTCAAATGTTTCAAATTCTGAAAAAAATCGCAAAATATTTAATCAAATACGAGAAAAAGAATAGACAAATGAACAAGTACTTAAGTAAATTTTTTTTTGCCAATTTTTCATTTAGAAAAAAAAACTACAAATGAATACGTTTATGTAAATTTTCTTTAAAAAAATTTGGGATATTTTTTTATGAAAAGTTTGTCAAACTATAAAAATATTTTTTTAAGAATTAAATTTAATTAAAAATCAATTGTGATACTGTCTTTCGTAAGAACATATTTTTATATAAAATTATATAATTGTAAAATTCAAAGATTCCATATTTAGGGCGAAATAAACACTTATTGTGAAAAACATTTTGTTTATATAAAAAATCGAAACAACTTACTGAGCTTAAAGTAAGAAATTTTGAAAAACTTATTGAGGAAACGTTTTCGCAAAACAATTTTTTTCAAAAATGGTTTCAATTGTTTCTCTTTTGAAACTATCGAATGTATATTAAAACTTAAAAATATGATCATAATTTTTTTAATGAGAATTTGATTGAGATCTGAGGGTTCTCTACACACAAGACATTTAAATAAAAAATATTATTATCGTTAAAAAACTCAATGACGTAGAATTTAACTATAAAATGTTAAACATTATTTATGGTCTTGAAATCTACGGAGATTAAGTTTTCATTTTAGTATAATAATGTATTTGTATGTACGAAGATTTTCCAGAAATAAAAAAATTTTAATTTTTTAGTTAATTTTTACAGTTTTAAATTTTACAAAACTAGATACTATAATGAACAATATTTTGTATAAAAATTGCAAAAGCATTAGAAATGCCTCAAAATATTAAAAAAAATCGAAATTTCAACCCAACTTTATATGGAAGTTAAAGTTTTTCTTAGATGAAAACAGTGTTTTTTTTTAAAGTTAAAAACAGTTTTTCATATAAAAGAATCATTAAAATTTATGTTAAAATTTCGATTTGTATTCCAAATATTTTAGAGCATACCCAATGTTTATACGAATTTAATAAAAACGAGTAAAAAGGTTAAAGTCGGGCATGCCGACTATACAATACCCTACACCAGTCTGGTTAAAAGCCAACTAATGTTAGGATCCGAAATTCGAATGGGTTAAAATGGGGCTTGTGTCAAAATTTTCTATAATGTCAGTCAGCGCACCAAATTTCATTAAAATATCTTAATATTTGCGACCTGCAGTTTGTAACCAAGCCAATTTTGGGGGGACCCTTATATGGGCACTAGGTCTAAACATGGACCGTTGTTAACCAAAATCAATAGGCTTCGTCCTTGGGCCAACATAGGTCTGTGTACCAAATTTCATCAAAATATCTTAATATTTGCGACCTGCAGCGTATAAACAATATAATTTTGAGGGGACCCTTATATGGGCAATAGGTCTAAAAATGGACCGGTGTTAACCGAAATCAATAGGCTTCGTCCTTGGGCTGACATAGGTCGGTGTACCAAATTTCATCAACATATCTTAATATTTGCGACCTGCAGCGTATAAACAATATAATTTTTGTAGGACCCTTACATGGGCACTAGGTCTTAACATGGACCGATGTTCACCAAAATCAATAGGCTGCGTTATTGGGCCAACATTGGTCTGTGTACCAAATTTCATCAAAATATCTTAATATTTACGACCTGCAGCGTATAAACAATATAATTTTGGTAGGACCCTTATATGGGCACTAGGTCTAAACATGGACCGATTTTAACCAAAATCAATAGGCGTCGTCCTTGGGCCAACAAAAGTCGGTGTACCAAGTCATCAAAATATCTTAATATTTGCGACCTGTAGAGTGCGCACAAGAATGCATGGACAGACAGACAGACGGACATCGTTAAATCGAAATAAAAAAAATTCTGAGCCGATCGGTATACTATAAGGTGGGTCTAGGACCAATATTTTTTGGTGTTACAAACATCAGCACAAACTTATAATACCCTGACCACACAGTGGTGTAGGGTATAATGACCACACAGTGGTGTAGGGTATAAATATTGTTCACTAAAGACAAAATGTAAACCCATTGATTATTGTGAAAATTAAATTTCCTGTTATGGAGCGTAACAGTTAGCGTTTTTCCCGGACTTTTTCATTTCTCAGGACAGCGGGATTTTTTAGAATTTCCCGGTATCCCGGGAATTCCCGCTCGTTACAAAATGAATATATCCGACGTATGCTGTACTTGAAAAACTCGATTTCTATTAAAACAACTTACGATAAAGTTCATCTTTTGATTGCAGTCATGAGAAAATCTACTTAATATATTCTGAAATAAGGGCTTAATATAAAATATCCATATCTTCCACTTTTTCAAGATCAATTCGTTGAACAGTTTAAATAGGGAATTAATATGCAGGTAATATATTTGTATGGAAGGCCGTCTTAATTTTAAACAACTCTTAGAAATAAAGGGTTGTTCAACAGGAACGCTACAAAAGTAGAAAGACAGGGACAGCAAACGACGCCATATTTCTTGCCGCTCTTTTGACATTTCTCTTCAGTAAGGTTTGCCATTTCATGATGGAAAGATATACGAGCCAACAACGAGTCGAAATTATTAAAATAAACTACCGAAATTCGGAGTCAGTGGCCTCAACGTTAAGAGCGCTACGTCCAACTTATGGTCGTTATAATCGTCCTAGCAGATCAACAATTGAGCGTGGGGCTGCGTCAAATCTATGGTCTATGCCAAGAAGCCAGCGACGATTGGTGAACTTCGTACGAATATCGAATGTGAAATTGCAGCAGTATCGGCCGATTTATGCTTGAAAACCGTCGAAAATTGGGTTCATCGTCTGGAAAGAGATCGATTTCCATACATAATGGCATCGAACGTACTTTTACAGGAATAAAGAATTTCATTGATATCCAAAACCGTTTTTGTTTTATTTAAACTTTTTTACTTTTGTAGCGCTCTTATTGAAAAACCCTATACATTAATTAAATATTTATTCGCGGTTTAAGCGGTTAAACGAATTGAATCATAAATTCTTTCAGGATATATTGGAATTGTAAATGGGTGCAAACTTGTATTGGACCAGCTTTAGAGACAAAACTAAGATAAATTTTTTTCTTAAATATGGAATCCAAAAATTTCTATTTCTAGATATTTTGTTTCTATGCAGATTTTCAGAAGTATTCGTCTATTTTTATAAAAAAATTTAAAAGTGAGTATTTTTCACACAAATTTTTAGGCTAATCGTCTAAATCTGTTTATAAAAATATACACTAAGATCTTATTAAATAGTTTTTTAACTTTATTGGGTATTTTTCGAATAGACATTTTTTATTATTTAATATATTATTTAATTTTCATTGTTGCATTTTAAATTAAAATATAAAAAATTCAAAATAATTTGAAAAAGCATCTTATGCATAATTTTAAAAATAATAGTAGGAAGCTTTCAACTCAGTGAAGTTCAAAAAAAAATTTTAAATATCCCAGAGAATGATTTGCGATGCAAATCGAAATATTGGAAGAAAATTAAAAATAAAATATTGAAAAATAAAATACAAAATATTTGAATTTTTAGTTTTTAAATATTTATGACCTAAAGCCAAACAATACTACAAATATAAAAACACCAAATTTCAAAAATATTAATCTAACAAATAAATAAAATTTCAAAAATATTAATCTAACAAATAAATAAAATTTAAAAAATACAACTGAAATAAAGGAATACCAATTGAAATTTAAATGAAATTATTTGAAGTAATAAAACTCAAAACACATCAATTGAAAATATGAAAATATTACTTTTTTTAATTTTAATGCCGAGTTTATTTGAAGGTATTTGGAACTGAAATACTGATGTTTAAATGTTGTATAAATAAAAATAAAATTTCAGAATAACGAGTATTTTTGTTGGTATTTAAACTTGATAGTGACTAACAAAATTTGTTTTCGGTTTAATAAACTTAAAAAAACTCGGCCTAAATAATATCTTTTTATAAAAATAGTGTTAAAATCATATTTTAAGCCAAAAAAAAACAGGAATACATTTTGTTAAAGCAACAAATTTTTCTGTCCAGCTAACAGACGTATTATTTTGAGTGCAGAACTAAAAATGGTTTTTGTCCTAAATGCAACTTATATAAGAAATTTTGTATAAAAATTTTTTACTTCAATCAAATTTTATAAAAAATTAATTCTTAGTTTTGGTCAATAATAGTTTATCCTAAAAAAATTACAAAAGGTTTTCGTTACTTCCGAAAAATTACACACTGCCTGTTTTTATAAAAAGAATCTGAACAATTCGTTAAAACATTTGTGTAAAAACACAAATTTAAAAAGATTTATCTTTAAAATTTGTTAGCCGCATTTGTTTTACATAGAAGCCCTAACAAATCTGTGCAAAAATTTTGGAAGAAAAACGTTTTTAAATTAGTGTTTTTCACACAAATTTGTTAACGAATTCGTCGTTTCTATGAAAACACCCAGTCAATTTCTGTCTAAACCGAATTTCGAATTTTGTAAATTGTAACATGTATTTTTTCACATAAAAGTAGTCAGTACAAAGGTACCCGACTAAAAAATATTTCATATAATCTTATATGATTTGATATAATTATAAATGCGTGGCTTTATATAACCATACACATTTATATTAGCACTTTGGTTTTATAAATATGTTTGATATGACGTTATATATAATCATATGGGATTTGGCCTCCAGCCATATATTAAGAGATCTGCGATATAGTTTATATATAATTATATATAATGGCGTATGAGCTTCTATAAACAACCTTGTATGAAAATATATAACAAATTTAATAGAAAATTGTATTAATTTTATATATAATTATATATGACATGATATCTAATTATACAAAGTTTAATTGCACTATAAAAATTAAGAAAAAAACTTAGAAATTGTGGATCTGGTTTTGAATTTTGCACTTTGACGTATACATAAATTAATGTTTATAATTAAAATTAACATCTATTTTTCAAATATTTGACAAAATACTATTTATTAAAAAATTATTTTAAAGAAATAAATAAGGAAAAAAAATTTTTTTTCGTTGTGGAATTAAAGGTCGAAAGAGCTATTTTTTTTTTTTAATTTAAAAAGAAAAATTAGACAAACTTATGTTGAAATAAATACGGTTTAAGCAGGCGGTTTTTATCGCCTGTTTCGAACATTAACAGTTTGTATCGAAAAATGTTAGCCTTTGCAGCCGTGTGTAATTCCAAGCACTATCCACGGCTCTCATCTGAAAAACTGAACCGGTTTTAAGAGAGTTTCAATGTAAAATAACAAAAAACGTGAAAAAGTGGTATTTTTAATTAATTATTTTTATTGTTTTTAAGCAATTTTAATTAAATTGTAAAGTGCACTTGTGTTGTTTGATATGTTCTCTGCATTAGTTTTGCATAATTAGCACAAAATTTTGCTTATTAATATTAAAAAATACGCGTTAAAAAAACACTAAAAACTATTTCTCCTAAAACCAGTTTGCATATAAAATTAAAGAGACTTTTTAACAGCAGTTGAGGCTGGTGGTTTGTCTTTAGTCTATATAGTCGTTGGTAATTCTTATGGCTGAATTTTTCGATACAAATTGAGAAGAGAGTGATTCAACAGACGTAGGGAGAGTTGGGTAGTCTTTTAATTATATAGTCGTTGGTTTAAGTTCAGTTATTTTTTCCGTGAAAAAAAAAATAATTGTGAAAGTTAATTTTTATATTTTATAATAAAGACACATTTTATAAGAGACACCAAAACTCTAAACTAGAAAAAGTTGTTCCGACAAATTTTTGTAATGTGGAGTTAATCTGAAAATTTATTTTGTCAGCTATTTCCAAGTTTATTAGCAAACAATTTTTCCAAACAACTTTTTGTTGTTTTGAATTTTGGTCTTTATTGAAATAAAATAAACCACATTTTAAAAGAAGGATTTCTGTTACAAACAAATTATTTTTCACAATTTGTAAAATACGTTTGGGATTTTAGCATATTTAATTCCTTTAATGCAATTAATGTATGTCCCGATAAAAATAAAAATAAAAAAGCTAATATGCAAGTGCTTGTGCAAATTTGAATGTTACTGACACTTTAGAAAACATTGTTTTCTATTGGCGTTTATACATGAATGGATGTCACTACATTGCTAGATCTGTCAAAACAACAGAGTAGCATATTGGAAGATGACAAAGCAAATTGTGGTAAATTCTTTGTTGTTGTTTTTGTTTCTTCTTTGATATTTTGAATGTTTAATAACGCTCCTAGACGAGAACACGAAATTCTCATTGAGTTTCTAATTTAACTTAACAAATATTTCCAGAAGTTCTAAAACATCGTCCCCTGACGAGTGCCTTAGGCAAGAATGAAATCCGGATAGGGACATGCCTGAAACAGATTATTTTTTACAATTTGTAAAATACGTTTGGAATTTTAGCATACTTAATTCCTTTAATGCGTTATTCTAAATCGCATTCAATCCTCATTTAAAACATCTTTCCATTAATAAAATTTTTCTGTATTGCGTCAACATACGAAAGATCGTCCAATACCCACTTTTTTAGCCAAACTGTTCTGTCGGGCATTAGTATTTAATATGAATGAAAATAAGTAATCTCAACAATATTTACTAAAATTTTATTTGAAAATTTTTATAAAATTATATGTTTTTATATATAATTTGATGCATTTTTCGGATCAAATTGTATCAGGTTAGATAACATACTTATCTCGCTTGATATAATTATATTCCAATATTCGGATCAAATTATATATGAACATATATATGGGTTTATATATGGTGATATATGATTATATAACATCTTTTTTAGTCGGGTAGTCACAAAATTCTCGGTTGAAGAAAAAATGTGTTAACAGGTGGTTGATTATTAGGGCAAGGAATTTCATGCAAATGCATGTTTTTTCTCGATAGTCCAAAACTAATATGGACTAAATATTTATCCGAATCATCAAATTTAGGACAAAATGGCATCGATTTGTAGTTGCATATTTTTGCATATTTTGACTTTAAATGCATATTTGGTGGCTTTTTAATGCATATTTGGTGGCTTTTTAATGCATATTTGTGCATATTTTTCATTTTTAGGAGCATTTTTTATTTTGTAAAAAAATATAAAAAATTGATACGTTTTCGTATTTTGATTCAATCAAAATAAACTTTCTTAAAACCTTATTGACCTGGGTTATCTTTAAGTTCTGTGTTTGTTTGCAAAATAACTAACTTAAATACATTTTTAAGTTTTAGAGTGCATTATTTTTGAAATATTAATAGTTTTAGTGCATATATCTTATATTTTTAATGCATATTTTTCTTTTTTAACCGCATATTTTAGGCGCTTATTTTCCATTTTTAAGTGCATAAAATTCCTTGCCCTATTGATTATAAATGTTTCGACTGATATAGCAACCCTATTGAGTATACGTGACGTATGAGTAATACACAAAATTTTTAAATTTCCCCCCCCCCCCAATCGGAAGCTGGAACCGCCACTGTACAGTATAGATGGGCACGTGAGCAGAATTTTGCATGATTCATGATTTGAATGTTTAATAACGCTCCTAGACGAGAACAAGAAATTCTCATTGAGTAATTTAACTTAACAAATATTTCTAGAAGTTCTAAAAACATCGTCCCTTGACGAGTTCTTTCGGCAAGAATGAAATCCGGATAGGGATATGCCTCCAACAGATTATTTTTCACAATTTGTAAAATACGTTTGGAATTTTAGCATATTTAATTCCTATAATGCAATTAATGTAATTCAAAGCCTGTTTTCTGCCGTTCAGTAGAAGACAACATTAACATTGTATTGTAAAAACGTATAAATGAAATACGTCATAGTCAAGCATCTACATTTTACTGGGAAGCATAAGTTTGAAAAATTAATAGTTATATTTTTTCCAAATTGATCTATATCTGTAAAGTTTTTATTTTTAATAGTAAAGGTGCGTTTACAATGATGGAGTACTCCAATCTGTAGCAAATTTTGTTTTTTTCTCTTTCATACTAACACATTTTTGTACTGTGCTATCTCTTGTTATTCCACTCCAGAGTAAAACTTGTTTGATTTTGGAGTACAGATTTGCTACACTCTAGAGTTAACATTGGTCTGTTAACTGTTTAACATGACAAATATACCCAAAAAACACATCTCTAATTTGTTCACATATCTAAGTGTCAACAAATTAAAAAAACAATAACAAAATATATTAAATAAATATAAAATTTGTAGTGTTTTCGGTATGATTTAAAATAAAAAAGATATTTAAATTAAAAACGGTAAAATTCTGGCAAAAAAGTGGCGAAAATATGAAGTAAGTACTAAAATGTCAAATAAGTTTTGAAGTAACTCTACTCTGCATTTCGAACAGTTAAGGTGCGTTTAGAGTGATGGAGTACTCCAATCTGTAGCAAATTTAGTTCTTTTCTTTTTCTTACTAATACATTTTAGTATTTTGCTATTTTTTTTTAATCCACTCCAGAGTCAAAGTTGTTTGACTCTGGAGTACGGATTTGCTGCACTCTAGAGTTAACATCACTCTGTTAACTGTTTAACATGACAAATATAACTAAAAAAACACATCACTATTTTGTTCACATCTCTAATTGTCAACAAATTAAAAAAAAATATATTAAGGGCTGGTATCTTATCTCCAATGCTTAGTTTACTTTAATCATTGATATAGAAATCATTGATTAGCCCTTAAACTTGCTTAAAATAATATCGGTAACTTATAAAAATTTAATCAATGATTTGTTAATTTTAGATATTTTTATTTGACAATACGAATAAGAAATAAAAGAAAATAAAACAAATCGCGAAATAATAGTTTTTTATTGAATTTTTCGCATGATACGGGGTCATAAAATTATAAAATAGATGACCAAATTGTTCTTTTTAAAATCATCAATCGCTAAATGCCTCAAATAGGAAGTGTCTTTTTGCATGCTACATGCATATCTTAACTTTTTTCATTGGGTAAGTGTGTATAATTATAAATTTGTTTTTAGTCCAGGAAGGTGTTATTAAGAAATATTTATGAAGGACAAGATGATTTTTGATGTTTTTGATACATTCAATACAAATTTTAAAGTCAGAATTTATTAGGAAACTATGTTCAAAGGAAAAGTAAAATAGCTATGCCTCTATATTATTTGTTATTCGTTTAGGTAAATATATCTGGATCAAATTTAATATACACATACAGTGATATTTCCTAAAGCAGTAAATTTTTACAAACCGCGAAACTAAACGCTTGATTTTCTTGATTCTATTTTTAAGATATCTTCCAACAATTTTGTGTACAAAGCAAAAATCTTCTGAAGAGTCATGTCTGTGAAATTTTGTGTTAATTGAACAAATTATAATTTTCGAATTTTGAGGAAAATAAAATATATGAATCCAAAAATATTCCTCGGAGGAAAAAATATATGGCGTAGTTAAAAATTTTACTGCAGGAAATATTTAAGTGTGCCTATAACAGGTCTAAACAACTACTATAGAATCTTAGCAGTATGCATAAATCTTAACCTCTGTTAACTGACTCTGTCCGACATTTCAACAATTTTTAATAGAATGTGGTAGATTAAGTTTTATGGTTAAATTTTATTAAATAGTAAAAATTGGTTAAATAAATAAGCAAAATAAGAAAAAATTTAATAAAAAACTATACTCATTAACTACAATTTAAGATCTTGCAGGAGCACGTGAAGTGTGTCTTATATCTTTATATATCTCATATTTTTCTAGAAAATTCGAAAATTTAAATTATTTGTAATTAAAAACGGCAGAATTCAAAAAATTTTCCTTCCACAAATCATGGTTTATTTGTGCTAAATAAAGATCAAAATTATGACTGATTCTAATAAATTATCTAATATTATGTCATATTATTAAAATTCTCCCCAAATATTTTCTTAATTTTAATGGGTATTTTTAGAGAATATATGTATATGTGCAAGTTACTAAAGATGTTCATTATTTACATGGCACATAAAGATGTTGTACGGTGTTTATTTACAAATTAATTAGTCTACGTAAAACTTTTTAAAAAGTTACCAACATTAGAAAAAAATATTAATACTAACATGATTTGTAGGGTAGAAAATCTATGTTTAAGGTCTTAATCACAGAAATTTCTTTAATTAAATTTAAGCAATGTTTAGAGTAAAATCAGATATTAAAATTTGATGAGTTACTGTAATTAAGTGCTAAACAATGATTTTCTTCTTAATCATTGTTTAATATCACATAAGATACCAGGCCTAAAAAACATAAAACCAACACAAAATATTTGTATTGGAAAATTTATAATAAAATAAAAAATTATTTCCAAACTATTTCAGATGGAATAAAGCCTAGGAATTCGCGAAACAAAATATAAGTATTTAAGTGTCAAGTATTTTTTGAAGTAACTCTACTCTGCATTGTGAACAGTTAACATTTTAATCTGTGCTGCAGAGTAGAGTGACTCTATCATTGTGAAAGCACCTTTAACATTTAAATCTGTGCTGCAGAGTAGAGTCACTCTATCATTGTGAAAGCACCTTAAAGGCTTTATTTTTTAACTGTTAACTGTTCGCAATGCAGAGCCGAGTTACTTCAAAAAATATTTGACACTTTAATACTTACATTTTGTTTCGCAAATTTTTAGGCTTTATTTCCACTGCCTAAATTTTATATTTTTTTATTTATTTATTAAATCCCAAACACAAATATTTTGTGTTGGTTTTACATTTTTTAATATTTTTGTTTTAAAATTGTTGACAATTAGAGATGTGAGCTTATTAGTGATGTGTTTTTTAAGGTATATTTGTCATGTTACATAGTTAACAGATCAATGTTAACTCTAGAGTGCAACCAACAAGTATAAACCTATAGAGAGACTACCGTCCTCACCAAATTTTGTTGTTGTGTGGCGAACTTGGCAAAGGCTAAGAAAACATGTTGATAATGTTGTTAAGAGAAAAAATGAGTCGGAAGAGCATTTTGAGAAACATTTTTTCGTTTTTTGCTTTTGAAAAAAACTTCTTTGATCAGTGTTGTCAAGTTTGATTTTCCATTTAGGGGTTTATTAATGAATGTAGTAAATTTTTTTCAACTACTGTTTTTAATAATTTTTGTTAATATTATTTTAAAATTTTTTAAATAATTTATTTTAGTATACAAATAATATATAATTCAACTTATGTTTTTAATAATTTTTGTTAATATTATTTGAAAATTTTGTAAATAATTTATTTTATTTTACAAATAATATATAATTCATTTTCACTGTTCTTGTTAATTTAAATGTATATTATTTTTGTTAAAATAAACTATATTTTAAAAAATAAAACTATATTAACTATCAATATTAGTTTTAAAAAACCCAAAATTGACACTATTGATAAATGTTTGTTGGCACGTTAATTTTTTCCATGTTAAAGCAACATTGGAATCTCTTAAATCCTCTTAAAAATCTGAAAATTTTCTTAAAAATCTGAAAAAACTCACTCAACCTCAATGCTTTTTATATAGGGAAATGTGTAAAAAAAAACACTCAATCTCTCATTTTTTTACAATGTTTACCAACATGTTTTGTTTTCTTTCCCGACTTCACGAACAAAAATAAAGAGTAAAGGTTAACAGAGGAAGAGTGGTCAAACAACTTTGACTCTGGAGTGGAATAAAAAAAGATTGCAAAATACAAAAATGTATTAGTAAGAAAGAGAAAAGAATTAAATTTGCTACAGATTGGAGTACTCTATCATTGTAAACGCACCTTTATTCATGTAGGTTGATAAAGTTTCTCTAACACTTAATATATATGTAATTTGTTTATTTTTACTAGCAAACGCTGTAAAATTGCTTAGTTGCAAATTTTATTTGTAAATAAATGTATTTTTTATTTTTTTAATTCAGTGAACAAATTTTTTTTTTTAATTCACGGAACGTAATTTTATTTTTTTTAATTCACTGAACGTAATTTTATTTTTTTAATTTACTGAACGTAATTTTATTTTTTTTTAATTCACTGAACGTAATTTTATTTTCTTTTAATTCACTGAACGAAAATGAAATTGAACGAATTCAGTGGTGAATTAATTCAGTGAGGATTTAATTCACTTTTTTTCTGTTCGATTTATAAAATTGAACGCGTTCACCAGTGAATTAATTCATTTGATTTAATAAAAAGAACTATAGCAATTGAATTAATTCGTAACAAAATAAATCGAACGAAAACAAATATGAATTAATTCCATTCAATATATGGTGCTTGGTGAATTAATTCATCGAATTTTTAATTCAGAATTGAAAAATTGAATTAAGGAATTAATTCTTCAAAGCTCTGTTTGAAATCGATTGGAAATCGATTTGTTTCGTGAATTTGCGTGATTCACGTGAATCACGCGTGATCACGGGTGAGTGTGACTGAAAGTTCAATTTACTCACGTGAGCGTGAGTGAGTGTGACTAGTAATTTTTTGTCGTGAGTGATTGTGCGTGATTAGAATTTTTTCTCGTGAGCTTGAGTGAGTGTGAGTGAAAATTCACTCACGTGCCCATCTCTAGTTTACAGTATCAGATTTTGTAGAAACACATTTAATAAATGGTACAGTGTACATTCCCATTATAAAACAATAAGATTTATTTTTTTTTTATAAAACAACTAATACTTTGATTTATTCATGTGAGTTCAAATGTTCGATCAGCCGACTACGCGTTCAGAAAAATGATGGTGATTTTATTCAACAGTAGGTTTTTTTGAGTGATTAAATGTGAATAAAACATGTTCGACAGACGACGCAAACTGATCCGAACTACGCGTTCAGCAGCATGATGTTGAGTGCGTTTACCAGATGCTCAACTGTTGCTAATCCGCTACTCAACTATCTGGTGAACGATTTGATTAGCTACCGCTAAAGCGGGGTTTACATTATCTGATTTTGTATCTGATTTTATGTCTGACGAATCAAATAAAAAATCCTACGAAACGACGCGATTGTCAAAAAAATCTTGTATATTTGTTTACACCATCAAATGCAATCAGATGAAAGCAGCTGTTACCATCGGATTCTCATAATTTTATGAAATATTTCAAAATCAATCTGACTGTCAAAACTTCAATCGGATTTTCTGTAAGTATCAGACGAAATATGTTAACATTATAGGACTTTGGCTATCTGACTGATTTTTTTGACAGATCCTATGACTTATGGTATAATGTAAACCCCGCTTAAGTCAACATGTTGTGGTAGCGCTACCTTGTTTTGGTAGCGTAAAAATTTTACGCTACTTGTGAGCAGTTAATGATACATCAGCTGTCGTTTGTTTTTTTGTATATTTTTTTAAAGAATAATAAACATATTCAAATATGATCATAAAGGAATAAAAAATTTCGAAAAAATCAATGAAACATCTACAAATATTTTTATTTTAAAACAAAAATAAAAGTAGCATCGTTCACCAGATTAAGGTAATCATAAAGCGCTACATATCATTTGTAGCGGTAGCGGGTTTCTCTGGTAAAATTGCCCATTGATTTTATTCAACATTGAGTATTGTACTACTATTTTTCTTGTGAAAAAGTGACATTTTGTATTTATTGTGATTAATTGTGACTGTGTCTTTCTAATAAAATTATAAAGCTTATTAAGGGGACCAGAAAAAATCATTTGCAATTCAAAAAATATCATTTAAAATTCAGAAAATATCAATTGAAATTCAGAAAAACATCAATTGAAATTCAGAAAATATCAATTGAAATTCAGAAATCTTCATTTGAAATTCAGAAAATATCAATTGAAGTTCAGAAAATATCAATTAAAATTCAGAAACCGTCATTTTAAATTCAAAAAAAAATCAATTGAAATTAAGAAAATATCATTTGAAATTCAGAAAATATCATTTGAAATTCAGAAAAATCAATTGAAATTCAGAAAAAATCAATTGAAATTGAGAAAAATGTAAACATTATGTTTAAAAGAGGGCGGTAGATATTATTCCCTTTAAAAAGTTATATATGTGACGCGCAAAATAGAAAGGGACCTAAGGATAGAAAGGGACCTAAGGTCAGGAGAGAATGCGAATGGTCTCATTCGATGCTTAGATGTTGTCCACAAAAAAAAAATTGATTTTTTACCCTTAGGTCCCTTTCTCTATGCTCTGTCACATATGGGTTTCATAAAAATACGATAGATTAATGAGTGGAAGTAAAATTTATATTACTCTCCTGAGTGAGAATTATAACGCTGATATTAAACACTGTGAAGTGAATTATTAGCTTTAAATTTGAACTTTACATTTTGGAGCCATAATTCGTAACAAGAAATAACTTAGTCTGCATGAAATCATTCAGGCACACAATTTTAAATAATTCCCACTCTCGTGAGCAAGATAAATTTTGTTGCCACTCACTAATCATCCGTATTTTTATAAAACCTACATACATACATACCCAGCAAAAAAATACCTGGTTCCGGAACCAGTTCCTGGGATCCTATATGGAAGGTGTGACTGATGTAGAATCAGTTCTAGAACTAGTTCCAGAACTGATTCTAGGGCAACCGGTTCTACTTTGGAGCTATAGAAGTGGTTGCTTTTGGGACAATCTCAAACAAAAATAATCGGTGTTAGAATCGACAGTACACTCAAAAAAAAAGTCAGTAAAGTCAGCAAAAAATGTTGCTGTGTCAGCAAATTTTTAGTCAGGAGCGTGCTTGCAAAAAAGTTGCTAATTTCAGCAAAAGGTTTGCTGAAAATCAGCGAGCTGATTTTTACCAAAAAAATAGTAATCTTCAGCAAAAGTTTTGCTAACATTTAGTCGACTGCAAATGAAAAAAATCCTTGCTAAAATCACTAAACTTTTTGCTCAATATTAGTAGACTGAAAAAAACTCAAAAAACTTGTAGCGAAATTTTACTTTAGTTAATTTATTTGCTGAAAATTTAAATATAGAATATGTGTAGAGTTGTTTTTCTTTTTTTGTCATTTCCGCTTCCAGACAAGCTGCGACATCAAGATGTCTATCTGGTTGTCGTCCACGATATGCATGCGGTTATCAGCACAATTTTTGTAGCAAAATAAATTAGTAAAACATTAGTTCAAAATTAGTTTAGTGCTAAAAAATATAACTAAATTTTTTGCTGAAAACGGAATTTCAGCAAAAAAAATTGCTGAAAACTAGTACACTTGATATACTAGAAGTTTTACTAATTTTTCTACTAACTTATTTTTTTGAGTGTAGAAGGGGTTGTGAATAAAAAGTAGCTATTCTGCAACCGATTCTTTGGAACAGAACATTTTTCTGGGTACTTTAAATCTGCTTTGCACGTCATAAAAATTAGTGCTTGGATGTTCTTTTTTATATACACTCAACCAAAAAAGTCTGTAATGGCTACTGAAAATTTTGCTGTTATTACGGGAAATTTAACTGTTTTGAGGCCAGCGGTATTTTTCGCTACCTGTCTGCTGATCTGTAGTACAATAAAATTAGTAGAAAAAATTAGTAGCCGCTACTAAATTTTAGTAAAATTTATGTAAAATGCAATTCAAAATCGATTTGCTAAAATCAGTTAAAAAACTCACTAAATATCATAATTTTAGTACAATGAAATTAGCATAAATAATTAGTTGCAGCTACTAAATTTCAGTAAATTGCTGTAAACTGTAATTTAAAATCAATCTGCTGAAATTAGCAAAAAATTGCACTAAAAAATAAAAAAACTGTAAAATCTAAAAAAAAATGTTTTTTCTTTCGATTGTAACAAGCGTATAATTACTTCATCGTACTTGAAATTTGGAGTCAAAATTGAAAACGGTTCTCCAGTTATTGCAGTTTTATGCATTGGAGATGCAATACAATTTTCTGGGTGTTATTTCTAAACTAAGAATATATCAATAGTAACAAATATAAACTAAACAAGAATTGTAAAAAATAAAAAAAATAAAATATTTTTAAATTAGTATATTTTTCTGGTAAATTTAGCACTCGGTTTTGAAAAATTAGTAAAATGTTTTTCTGAAATCAGCAGCGAAAATTAGTAAAAAAATCCGTAATTTGTAATAAGAGAATAGCAAAAATGATTACTAAAAATAAAAATTGTACTAATAATCAGTATAAAAATAGTATAGTGCGATTGGAAACTGTTTACAAACTTTTTTATTTGAGTGTATCGGGCGCCAAAACTTATTTAAGTACGTAAGAAATCAGTTGAAAAATGTGCTTTTGTTAAAAATCTAATTTTGTTAACATAAATTGGGCGGTTTTTATCATCATAATAATAAATAAAAAGCGAATATTATAGATTTGAATACAGAAATTTTTATTTCAGACATACAAAGGGGGTTATTTCAGTATGAAACTTATTTTCAGCCTTTATTTCATTTGAGGGTTATTTCGTAGCACCTATTTTCCCTTTGAAAAAACTTAATTTTTAGATCCAAGTTTATTACAAGTTGTTTTTGATTTTTGTGCAATTTTCTGGTAGTTTTTATTTCTCCGATTATGATGCTTTTTCTCATCGAAACATTTTTTTTTTTTTAATAAATACAGCATTTATTTACTTCAAATTACATAACCAAAGCCCTGGGGCCATATATGATTAATAAAAGCTACTACAAAAAAATAATTTAAATAAAGATAATAAAAAAAAAATAATAATAAAAATAAATAATAATAAAAATAAATAATAATAAAAATAAATAATAATAAAAATAAATAATAATAAAAATAAATAATAATAAAAATAAATAATAAAAAAAATAAGTAAAAAATACAGTAAAACTATCATATAAAAAAAATACTGAAAACATTATCTTGAATAATATAAATAGATATTTAAAAAAAAAATAATACAATCACCAGATTTTCCTAAGTGCAGCGATAATAAAAAAAGAAAAGATCGAGAGAGATAAAAATAGTAGCACAAATAAAAAGCTATAACTCATGAATAGCTACATAATCCTTAAGCTTTCGCCTAAAGACCTGGGGTGAAAAAGCAAAACCTCTCAGGTATAGAGGTAGATCGTTCCATATTCTTGAAAGCCTAATCTGAAATGATCGCTCGTACATAGTAGTATGATGTGTTGGATAAACCAGTTGGGGGTTTCTTTCCGAGTTGGACAAAAGAAAGTTGTCAACTATATAGTCCGGAAACCCATTAACCATTGCTTTGTAAAAAAATATCAATAACCTCATACCTACATAATTAACAAAAGAGCACCCAAGAAATTGGATTACGTACGGAGTCACATGAGAGCGAAGTCTTAGGCCAAAAACATATCTAATAATTCTATTGAAAATCTTGGTAAACCTATTAAATTCACCGCCTGTGGTACCAGAAAATACCTCGACACAATATAATATATGAGGCATCAACAAGGCATGTGCCACACGCATCCTAATTGAGAGAGGCAGATATAAGTCAAGAGAATACAACCTTCTCAACAAGAATGATATTTTCGAAGAAACGTTATTAATATGCGATGAGAAATTTAAATGATTGTCAATTAAAACTCCAAGGCATTTAATCTTATCCACAAATTCAACTCTCATGCCATCGAGAGTAACCAATATATTATCAGTATCGAAACCAAAACCCATTAACTTCGTCTTTCTTGGATTGACAACAAAACCATTGCCAGAAGACCAAGATATAACCTCATGTATGATGAAATTTACACCCTCTTCCAAGACATCTACAAATTGCGAATCGGCATAGCAAAGAAACTGAACATCATCCGCATAAACGTAAGACTGACATGATAGACCATTCCCAAATGTAAGAAGATCATTCAAGTAAATCATGAACAGTAGTGGGCCAATAACAGACCCCTGAGGTACACCACTGGTTATTGGTTTCATTAATGAAAAAGAATCGCCAATCGAAACAAACTGACTTCTACAACTTTAAACTTCTTTCAATCTAGAATTTTAGAAATTCTCCCAGAATTTTCTGATAATCGAATTTGCGAGTTCTGTATTAACCATATTTCTTTAAAACAAAAAGTGGTGGCAATACAGTTTTTTTTTTTTTAATATAGATTAACACACCCCTTACTAATGCAATGCATTGTGTTGATATCAGGAAAATAGGTTATGGGAAGGAGGAAAGATGGAGTAGAGTGTGTGAACGTTTGACTTGAATTTCTCTAAATTGTAAGTATCAGGAAAGACATCTGCGAGGAGTTTATTCGACTAATGAACGAATTCTCTCTATAATGCGTTGTGCGACTAACTGGACAATCGACCACAAACGGATGAGATCTACTGTACAGGCGCGTGTTACGGCCAAAAACACGGGGCATCAGGATAAGTGCACTTATCTCAGCAGAACACCTCCCATGGTAGTAACGATAGAACAGTTTTACACAACCCACATTCCGACGATGCTCCAACGAGTCAATAGAGCTGAATACTCTACTGTCATTAATGAGCGCCGACGCCCTCCTTTGTACACGGTCCAAAAACTCCAAAATAGACTTTGAAGCCCCTGCCCATATATGGGAGTTGTATTCCATCTTCGGCCGGATATAGACGGTATAAATAGTAAGGAGATCAGAAGAAGTGAAGTAGTTCTTACACCGGTTAAGAAAGCCAAGACACTTGAATGCCTCTTTCGACACTTAAATGACGTGATCTTTCCAACGGACATCACACTGGATTCTCATGCCCAGAACATCAAGAGCTTCTGATTCCTTAATATTGATACCACCCATGTATACAGATGACAATGATGGTTCCGCGGTCTTATGAGTCAGCAAACAACATTGGGTTTTACGTGGATTAAAATCGACCCTATTCACGCGACCCCACTCAGAGATTGTAATAAGGTCTTGATTGAGTGTGTCATTCATAATCTGCCTCCTGCCCCCAATATCTGCAAGGCTTGGCCTATGATCGAAGGAATATGAATGGCAAATGTTGCTGACATGTGCAAAAGAGTAGATAGGATTGGAAGTCTGACAGAGGAAGTCATTTAGAAAGATAAGAAAGATAAGTTTTATTCATTTTAAAAGACGATTTACAAGCTCTATGAAAAATTTCACCATTATGGAGTTAAATCACACATTTTTGTAGCGAAATCTAACATTTAACTGAATTTTTTGCTGGTCTTCTAGTATTTTAAATTTTTTGAAAATATCCAACAAAACGTCGCGTGCCACCTAAAATCCACTCGCGTGCCACTATTGACACGCGTGTTATAGTTTTGCCAGCCCTGATCTAGGGACTATAATATCTATTTCATACGACAAAGTTTGGCGGCAAGTTGCAAATATATTTGTTTGTACCATGAAGCCTTTTTTCGCGTTCCGCGATTATTTTGAAATTTTTTTAGGTGTGGTTTTTTAAAATTCATAATCGAGGGACTATAATACCCATACATACATACACCAAAGTTTAGTGCTTAGTTTGCAAAAAAAATCGCAAAAAAAAATTTGCGAAATGGAAAATTTTTGCATTAATTACTTTATATTTTTTTTATTTTATATATTTATTATATTATCTAGTTGGGTATCCATCCACTTCTACAATATACATATGTATATTTTGTTTTACTTTTTTTAGCTCAAGTTTTTTGGCTCTCGCTCATTTTTTTTAACGAGCAAGAGCTGGAGACAGCGAGCTAATTCCATCCCTAACGTTATCTCGTGAGTCCCGGAACAAAAATAATAACTCCTTTCACAACAAAAGATACCAAACTACACTGCATGACACTCAAAAAATTAATGGAGATCTGACCATCAGTTCTATATATTTCGGACATGCTGATTACAATGGCGTACTTTATTTTTCTATCAATGGTACGGATTTTTCGCTAAATGTCTTTAAAGTTTGGCGGTTGTCCATTCAGTTTTTTATATAAAAAATTCAACATTTTAAGATGTGTCTTTAGTACGATACTAACCTTAGTAAAAAATGTATTTATTGCCATAACTTTTGCAAATGGAAACTTTTTTGCTTGAAATTTTGCAACAACAGTTTTTAGAGGTGACCCCATATTATACTAAAAGTTGGACTTTGGGGACATCTTGGAAAGCTATGCTGCCATACAAAACTTTTGAAAAATCGCGATTTTAACGTATAGGCCGCTATAGATGAATATATAATTTTTTTGTTGGTATATGTTAATTGCTCCTTTTTCAGCGATTCAATTGGCTAAAACCATAAAAATCCATCTAAAACGCGAACAGTGGTTTTAATATCAAGTTTTATACATCAAATTTTAAGCCTAAATATGAATTACAGGTCCTGTGCCTACATTTCACCACAAAAAATTTATTTTGATTGCATTTCGAAATTTTTGTGTATAAAAAACTAAATAGAAAACCTGAAGATCTGAAGACCGCTTTTTTGCAGCTTTGTGCATTGGAAGGTTAATGTAAATTTTGTGTAAAAAAAGACAAAAAAATTTTGCGAGTGTCATAAAAGTACGACGCAACAGTGAACTGTTAAAATTAAACCATACATTAAACATTAAATATAAACCAAACCAAATTTGCAACTGCTGCGCTTTTTTCTATTAGTATCTGAATTTTAAAAATTAACTCCATTTCAAAATTTCTGTATTAAAAAAATTTAAACCAATTAATTTTTTTTTAATTTATAATTCAGTGATTTTAATTACATAAGAAACTACCCAGTCAGAAATCGCCAGTGGTACAAAAAATCAAGCACGGGCATACCACTGGGTAACCACGGTGTTAAAAATAAATGACTGGCAGAATACTCATTTGGGACGCTTTGCCAGCGTTTGCAAAAAGCGTTTTACCAGTATTTGTTTTACAAAAATTTCGGTGGTTTATAAAAAAACCCACTGGCAAAGAATTGGCATAGAGTGATATGCCAAGGTTTGCAACCAGTGGTTATCCAGTGCTACCAAGCCAATGCTACCAGGCGTACAAAAAGCAATTCACTGGTAGACCAATGATATAAAAATGCTGACGCTTCGTTTGTAGTCAGGAGGTTCCGAGTTCAAATCCGGTTGCAAGCAAAATTTTTTTTTTGGATTTTTTTTAATTTAAAATTTTTTTTTGTGTTATAAAATCAATTTTTTTGTTTGTGGAAAAGCTCCTTCAAGACCAACTTTTTTTTGCCCTCCCAACACTGGCATATTAGTTACAAAAAATTGTTTGCCAGTACTAGCATTTTGGCATAGCCAGTAGTTGTCCAGCTATTATCATTCATTTATATTTTTAGCCATCAAATATTATATGTCGCGTTAGCTCAGTGGGTAGAGCAATCGTCTGCCAATCTGACGGCCTGGGTTCAAATTACGGCAGGACCAAAAAAATACATATGAACTTTTTTTAAATTTTATTTTGGAAAATATATTTCCAGACCACCTATTTATTGGTTTTGCCAACGTTTACAAATTTTGTTCCTCCAGTGCTTTTCCGGCGCTTTTTGAACAGCCGGCACTTTTGTCTAATGATGTTATCATTTTGGTAATGGGAAAGCACTTTTTGCCAGTACACCTGTTAAAGTGCTTTGCCATCGCTTTCCCGTTTGTATTTTTCTGACTGGGTAGTTAAAAAAAAGCGGCACAGCGAAAATTTGGTATGGCTTATAAAATTGTGCGATTTGTATCCAAATTTTAAAAATTATTTCCATTTCAAAAGTTCTGTAGTAAAAAAATTTAAACCAATTTTCTTTTTTTAGTTTATATATAATTCAGTGGTTTTCGACACTAAAAAAAGTTGATAAAAGTGGCACACCGAAAATTTGGTTTGGTTTCAACTAATAAATTTTAAAATTTAATAAAGCTGCTTGATAAAATAATTCTTTTTCAATGAATATTATGGATTTGAACAGAGCAGTTTTCATTTCAGATTATAAAATGGCTCTGCGAAATACGATTAAAAACCAATTTTGGACATAGAAATTATTAGGATGTTAGTTGTTAGTTTTCTGTTTCATTTTTGCCAGGCAGAACGTCGACAAATTACTACAAAAACTAAGGGATTATGGTTATTACTAGGCCAACCAAAAAGAAGCCAGAGCATGTTTTTTATTTGAAAAGATAGAACAATTTCGATTAAATACAAGTTCTGATCTTAAAAATATAAGAATTTTAAGCTATATTTGTTAGAGCTTTTTTTTTGTTTATCTTATCTAATTTTGCTTGTTTTTGCTTATTTTGTAAATATTGGCTTATTTTTGCTATTTTCTTTAATAAATAAACTTATTTTAGCTTTTTTATGCGAAAATAGAGCATATTTTAGCTTTTTTTCATAAAATCATTAATTTTTAACATTAAGTCGACATACATTTTTTTTAAATTAGTTTTTTAAAATTTATTTTAAATTAAAAAATCTCTTTTGTTAAAATGAACTTTTTATTTGTTCAACTTGAATTCTAATAGTACAAATATGACAATGAAGATTTCTTAGGCAAGAATGAAATCCGGATAGGGCCATGCGTTCAACAGATTATTTTTCACAATTTGTTAAAGTTTTGGGATTTTAGCACATTTAATTCTTTAATGAAATTAAAGTATTTGCCGATGAAAATAAATTTAAGAATGTCACAACTTTGTTTGATTTGATTGCATAGCTTCTCTTTTTTCTCTTGGAACTTATTTAACTTTTTTCGGGCTTATTTCATTTCCACTATTTTTATTGCGGATTATTTCATAGCGTTGTAAAACTTGATTTCAGATAACACCTATCTGACAATTCTTAGAATTTTTAGATTAATAAGGTGATCACAAATTTAAATTTTCGATTTGAAATGTTTATAGTTTTTAGACTCACGCTAGATTCCTCATTGACGGTTTATGAATTAACTATTAATTAACCCAAAATTGTTTGTTGCTTTGTATATAAGTATTTGACATTTTCTTTTATTTAATAATTAAGTTAAAGTTAACCCTTCATCAGTATGAGACCCACCGTCAAAGTTTAAAAGTTAACAATAAGGTGGTACACAAGGAGTGCACCATATGTTGTATCTTTGTATCATCCGAACAAAAAAACTTGCTAACATATAAATTGAAAAAATAAAACATTTGAGAATAGCACCATACAACATTTTTACGTATGTTTAGTGTTTTATGTTTAAGTTTAAGAAAATCGCTGTTAAAGCCAAATAAAAATTTTAGAAACTCTGTTTTTTTTTTGTTAGGACGATACAACGATTCAGCCATTGTGAACAACACAAATGAGTAAAAAAATATATTTTGTACATTACGTGCATAATTCATATTTATTTAACGAAAAAATTACTTCATAAATATTATATAAATTCAAATAAAATTTATTGTAATACAAAAAAAAAAAAGAAAAAACAAAAAAAAAATTAAACTAGGGAATCCATGCCTCTGCGACGAGAACGTTGACCCAAAATTGGTCTGGGCTTATATAAATCTTCACTGGAATAACGTTGCTGTTGGGTTAGTTTTTGTACCGCCTTATGACGATTCACTAAAGATTTTTTGGCAAAGTCTAAGAAAGAAAAAATACAAGAGATTAAAATATAAATATATGTATTTGTATAAAGTTGTAAATTAACGAGAAAGAGTAAAGATAAATAGTAGTAAAAAGACATGTAATAAAAACAAAAACAAAATGCTTACCCCAACAAAATTTATTTCATAATGGACATAGAATTGTATTTATTGACATTATTAAGATATAGTTTTATGCGATATGATTTTAGTTTTATTTAAATTAGTTGTTTTGATAAATATGATTTTGATAATTTAATTTACGAGTATTTTGAAACACATCTATTTTTTACAGATAAGTTTAAACATGCTCATTTAGGATATTGTTTAAGATGCTAAGTTCGGATGATCGTTTTGATTGAAATTGAAATTTGTTTAATTGTTCGTTAATCTAAAAGTAAGAGGTAAGGAAATATGCAAAAAAAAATAATAATCAAACTTAGAAATAAAATACGCCAACAAATTTAAAAATCAACAAATTAAAAAAAAAGCATAATGAAATGCAAAATATAAAAAAAAACTAAATGAAATGAAACGCTAAAAATAATAAAATAAAAATTTAATACACTGAGTTTTATTTAAAAACGGCTTTCCCAAATCAAATATTGAGGTTATTAGTAGTGTCCGACCGAGTATTCGGCTTCGGCTTCGGAGTTCGGCCAAAAAGTGATGTTCGGCCAACTTCGGTGTTCGGCAAAATTTTGGCCGAATACCGAACTTTTCTATAAATCAATATTTTGCAACATTTAGCTCTTTAATTTTGTATAGTAACTTATAAATATGCACATTTTTAACTTAATTTTTACTTAAAGAGCGAAAAATACAACTTTTTTATGTTTTTGCCATTTAGAAATATTTAGAAATTGGTTTCCGCGTTTTTGAATTTGAAAAAGTTGCAAAAAATTGTGTTTTTATTCAAACACAAAAGTATTCGGCTTCGGCCGAACTTAGTAATTTTGGCCGAAGTTCGGCTTCGGCTTCGGTTCGGCCTTAAAAAAGTGAGTTCGGTCGGACACTAGTTATTAGCCACCGTGATTTGCATACTCTCACTATTTGCACTTTCTCAGATTTGAGTAGTTATGACGATGCAAACTGTGCATTTTCGCATTGTGTGCAAAACACCATCGTGAGTGCCCTATTGATCCTCTAATGCTTTTTATTTATGTTCCAATTTTTCAATCTCTTTGTTATAGGTTGCACATAAATTAATGCTAACATTAATCACAAGTTAACTTATAACGACTTACGGTGGATTTCATACTGAAGGTTTTTGATTAACTATTAGTCAGCAAAAAAAACGGTAGTCATTCTTGAGCAATTCTATACGAAAGCGATCAAAAAATCGACATTTCTGGCCAACCAATTTTTTTCCAATTTATTTTGTCTGTATTCGTTATAAAGCTGGCCATATTGCAATATTATTATACATCTTCTTTTAGGGCTTTAATCTAATATCACACTAATAGAAATAAATCTGTACAAATAGCAGAAAAAGTTAAAAAAAAAATTAGTTAAAAATGATGCTGCAGAAAAAACTGCTGAAATTAGCAGATTTTTTTACTAAATACTAGTAAAATAAGAACAGCAAAATTAAAACTGAATTTTAGTTATATTTGAGTTAAATTTTTGTTAATGGAAAATAGCAAATTAACCTACTAAAGTCAGCAGAAAATTTTGCTAAAAAATCACAAAAAAAATTAAAATTTTCGAAGTTTTTTCGATTTTTTTTAAATGCAAATAAAAATCGAGCCTTTCGAAAACAGCAGTTTACAATTTTTTTAGCAAATATTTCTGCTGATTTTAGCATAATAGACTGCTATTTGTATTCAACTAAATTTAGCTTAAAACGAGTAAAAAGGTTAAAGTCGGGCATGCCGACTATACAATACCCTACACCAGTCTGGTTAAAAGCCAACTAAAGTTTGGCTCCGAAATGCGAATGGGTTAAAATAGGACTTGTGTCAAAATTTTCTATAATGTGAGTCAGCGAACCAAATTTCATTAAAATATCTTAATATTTGCGACCTGAAGTTTGTAACCAAGCCAATTTTGGGCGGACCCTTATATGGGCACTACACTCAAAAAAAAAAGTCAGTAAAGTCAACAAAAAATGTTGCTGTGTCAGCAAATTTTTAGTCAGGAGCGTGCTTGCAAAAAAGTTGGTAATTTCAACAAAAGGTGTTTGCTGAAAATCAGCGAGCTGATTTTTACCAAAGAAATAGTAATCTCAGCAAAAGTTTTGCTAACACTTATTCGATTTCAAATGAAAAAAATCCTTGCTAAAATCACTAAACTTTTTGCTGAATATTAGTAGACTGAAAAAAACTCAAAAAACTTTTAGCAAAATTTTACTTTAGTTAATTTGTTTGCTGAAAATTTAAATATAGAATATGTGCAAGTAGTTTTTCTTTTTTTGTCATTTCCGTTTCCAGACAAGCTGCGACATCTACATCTTGTCTATCTGGTTGTCGTCCACCTATGAATGCGGTTATCAGCACAATTTTTGTAGCAAAATAAATTAGTAAAACATTAGTTCAAAATTAGTTTAGTGCTAAAAAAATATAACTAAAATTTTTGCTGAAAACGGAATTTCAGCAAAAAAAATGCTAAAAATCAGTACACTTGATATACAAGACGTTTTACTAATTTTTCTACTAACTTATTTTTTTGAGTGTAGATCTAAACATGGACCGATTTTAACTAAAATCAATAGGCTTCGTCCTTGGGCCGACGTAAGTCGGTGTACCAAGTTTCATCAAAATATCTTAATATTTGCGACCTGTAGAGTGCGCACAAGAATGCATGGACAGACAGACAGACGGACGGACGGACATCGTTAAATCGAAATAAAAAAAAATTCTGAATCGATTGGTATACTATAAGGTGGGTCTGGGACCTATATTTTTTGGTGTTACAAACATCAGCACAAACTTATAATACCCTGACCACATAGTGGTGTAGGGTATAAATAGCAAAAATTTTGTATATATAACAGTTTATTTTTGCTATTTTTAGTCTACTAATATTAACAAAATTTTCTGCAGATACTTACATTTGTTATTTTCAGTCAACTAAAAGTTAACTTAAATATAACTAAAATTCTGTAAATTTAACAGTTTTAATTTTCCTGTTCTTATTTTACTAGTATTTTGCAAAAAATCTGCTAATGTCAGCAGTTTTTTCTGCAGCATCATTTTTAACTAATTTGTAGTAACTTTTTCTGCTATTTTTACAGATTTATATCTATGATAGGCTTCGTCCTTGGGCCGACGTAAGTCGGTGTACCAAGTTTCATCAAAATATCTTAATATTTGCGACCTGTAGATTGCGCACAAGAATGCATGGACAGACAGACAGACGGACGGACGGACATCGTTAAATCGAAATAAAAAAAAATTCTGAATCGATTGGTATACTATAAGGTGGGTCTGGGACCTATATTTTTTGGTGTTATAAACATCAGCACAAACTTATAATACCCTGACCACATAGTGGTGTAGGGTATAAATAGCAAAAATTTTGTATATATAACAGTTTATTTTTGCTATTTTTAGTCTACTAATATTAACAAAATTTTCTGCAGATACTTACATTTGTTATTTTCAGTCAACTAAAAGTTAACTTAAATATAACTAAAATTCTGTAAATTTAACAGTTTTAATTTTCCTGTTCTTATTTTACTAGTATTTTGCAAAAAATCTGCTAATGTCAGCAGTTTTTTCTGCAGCATCATTTTTAACTAATTTGTAGTAACTTTTTCTGCTATTTTTACAGATTTATATCTATGAGTGCACTTTTTGTCAAATTAGAGCTTGAACGTGTTTTCTTTTTAGAACCTGGGAATTTGGGGGAAAAACTACTATCGCTAGTTTTTAATATTTTATTCTTCTTTTCTGAACTGAAATGATTTAAGCCCAATGTTAGCTTTAACTCTTAGTTTCCGAACATTGCACGAGCTGTGCCAGAAATGTCTGGAATAATCCTCAATAGCTTCTCCACCTATTTGGCTTTTGTTTCGTTCCAGAGCCCTTTTGCTTTACCCGTTCAAACTTTCGTCCAATTTTTTAGGTCCTTTTTGAATTTCTTGACCACTCTGGAAACACAATGCCTGGTCACGCGTACTTCTGTTGCAATTTTTTTATAAGTCCACAACGGCTATTTTGAATAGTTTCAAAAATTTTTTTGTCCACTTGTCTTTAATTCTCCATTGTAAACTTATAAACCACCCGACTTTTGACAGACCGATGATGCCTTTTAAAATCTAACATATTTCTCAAAGATATTTTGATCAAGAAAAATTATTTTAATTAAAGATGGAAAAGTTAAGAAACATGCGTGTTACAATTTTTAACGGCGCAAATAAATATGTAAAAGCAAATAAATATGTAAAAAAAATTTCTTTTTATCTAGAGCTCATTTATTGGAAGAAGAAGAAAACAGACTGGCGCAGTTTCGTCTAACCCAAAGACTCGCCAGTGGTTACCCAGGTGGAAATTGAAGACGTTACAAAAAACAAAGCGCTGTGAAAGCGTTTGTTGTCAATGGTACAAAAAAAAAACGTTTTCACAGCGTTGAAAAACATAATTTTGGATTGCTTTTCGAACGTTCACAAACAGTATTTTAGGAGCGCTTTTCATACAAAATTTACAACCGTTTGTGAAATAAAAACACTGTTAAAACATTGCTTTAAAGCGTTTTTCTAACGTTTGCAAAAAGTGCTTTAGCAGTACTTTTAAAGAATATATAACCGATTATTTAAACGAGTAAAAAGGTTAAAGTCGGGCATGCCGACTATACAATACCCTACACCAGTCTGGTTAAAAGCCAACTAATGTTTGGATCCGAAATTGGAATAGGGTAAAATGGGCTTGTGTCAAAATGTGCCCTTATATGGGCACTAGGTCTAAACATGGACCGGTGTTAACCAAATCAATAGGCTTCATCCTTGGGCTGACATAGGTCGGTGTACCAAATTTCATCAAAATATCTTAATATTTGCGACCTGTAGCGTATAAACAGTATAATTTTGGTAGGACCCTTATATGGGCACTAGGTCTAAACATGGACCGATGTTCACCAAAATCAATAGGCTGCGTTATTGGGCCAATATAGGTCTGTGTATCAAATTTCATCAAAATATCTTAATAGTTGCGACCTGCAGCGTATAAACAGTATAATTTTGGTAGGACCCTTATATGGGCACTAGGTCTAACCATGGACCGATGTTCACCAAAATCAATAGGCTGCGTTATTGGGCCAACGTAGGTCTGTGTACCAAATTTCATCAAAATATCTTAATATTTGCGACCTGTAGCGTATAAACAGTATAATTTTGGTAGGACCCTTATATGGGCACTAGGTCTAAACATGGACCGATGTTCACCAAAATCAATAGGCTGTGTTATTGGGCCAATATAGGTCTGTGTATCAAATTTCATCAAAATATCTTAATAGTTGCGACCTGCAGCGTATAAACAGTATAATTTTGGTAGGACCCTTATATGGGCACTAGGTCTAAACATGGACCGATGTTCACCAAAATCAATAGGCTGCGTTATTGGGCTAACATATGTCTGTGTACCAAATTTCATCAAAATATCTTAATATTTACGACCTGCAGCGTATAAACAATATAATTTTGGTAGGACCCTTATATGGGCACTAGGTCTAAACATGGACCGATTTGAACCTAAATCAATAGGCGTCGTCCTTGGGCCGATATAAGTCGGTATACCAAGTTTCAGCAAAATATCTTAATATTTGCGACCTGTAGAGTGCGCACAAGAATGCATGGACAGACAGATGGACGGACGGACAGACGGACATCGTTAAATCGAAATAAAAAAAATTTCTTAGCCGATCGGTATACTATAAGGTGAGTCTAGGACCAATATTTTTTGGTGTTACAAACATTAGCACAGACTTATAATACCCTGACCACATAGTGGTGTAGGGTATAAAAACACTGTCAAAACATTGATTTGTGCCTTCAAAATGTTCGAAAAAGTGCATTCCAATGTCAGAGTCCCCTTTTAAAGTGTTTGATCAAAATGATAAAGTTTTTTTTATATATACATTAGGGCGGGTCGATTTAATAATCGCCCATGGCTCAGTGAAAATCGTATTCTAGGGATCAAAATAAGAAACTTTGCCGAAGGAACCATACCTCTAAAACGAATTCTACTACCCCCAACTGTTGACTTTTGTCCCGTAGGGTCAAGTTTTGAAAAATCCCACTTTGACCCATTTAGAGTGCCCCAATCGAGTCCAAATGTATGACCGACCCCCACTAACTTTGGAGGGCCGATCCACCCATGCCAGTGGCACACCCCCTGGAACTCCCCTGGGGGGTTCCCCATACAAACATTTTAAAAAATCACCATTTTTGGCACTTTATTTTATTATTTTTTATTTATTTTATTTATTTTTATTATTTTATTTATTTTTTCTCTTTAGAAATTTATTTAGTCAGAACATATGTAAATGAAAAAATTAATTTAACTTAGTAATAGAAAAGAAAATAAAAAAAATTACTGTTTGAAGTCTTTTTTGCTTTCAAGTCTGGGCATTTTTTCTTTTCTATTACTAAGTTAAATTAATTTTTTCATTTACATATGTTCTGACTAAATAAATTTCTAAGGAGAAAAAATAAATAAAATAATAAAAATAAATAAAATAAATAAAAAATAATAAAATAAAGTGCCAAAAATGGTGATTTTTTAAAATGTTTGTATGGGGAACCCCCCAGGGGAGTTCCAGGGGGTGTACCACTGGCATGGGTGGATCGGCCCTCCAAAGTTAGTGGGGGTCGGTCATACATTTGGACTCGATTGGGGCACTCTAAATGGGTCAAAGTGGGATTTTTCAAAACTTGACCCTACGGGACAAAAGTCAACAGTTAGGGGTAGTAGAATTCGTTTTAGAGGTATGATTCCTTCGGCAAAGTTTCTTATTTTGATCCCTAGAATACGATTTTCCCTGAGCCATGGGCGATTTTTTTGCCTCCCCACAAATCGACCCAGCCTAATATACATATATATAATTTTAATTATATTTTATTATTTATGTAAAAAGAGTTATAGCAATCATTATTTACGTAAAAGATTTATAGCAATTGTCTCATTATGAAAATTTGTAAGAATACACTTAACTTGCACTAATTTTATACCAATATCAGCATCATTTTCATTAAATTTGTTTACATTATACAATCCAATTTCTTTTGATGAAAGTGGATACTTAAAAACATCAGTTGTTTCATTATAAATTTGGCCATTTATCACAATTGTGTTCACAATGTTTTATGCTAAAAATTACTAGAATATTTCCATTACTGAGTAGGCATACGTTGTCAGGGTGAGATGAAGTGAATCAAAAAAAAATTAACAATTTAATTGATAATTATAAATGTTTAATTTTCTACGTAGTTTCCGCAATTTGTGTAACTTCGGTAAAGTACGGGAACAGACATATTGTTTTACAATATAATACAATTAATAATATCATGTTAATATGATAAAATTTTAGTCGAGAATAACCCAACAGTACAAGCATTTTTTTCTGTGTAATATTTTAAATAATTCAAAATTCTGAATAAAATACTTTTTATGTTTAAGTTTATCAATTTAAGTGTATTTTTCATAACTTTACAATTAATTTTAATTCAAATTTAATAAAATATAATTTATTAAAAAATGTTAATATATAAAAATGTTTAAAAAATGATTCCCATATTTGTATTTAAAACGATGGCAAAGTACTTCATTTGTTTATTTTCTAACGATTTGACAGCGTTAAAATTGGTATGTACCCGACGCCTACATAGTCTCGCTGGCTTCGAACTCGTTCTGGATAAAATCGAAAGATTGACTCTAAATTTTAATGGAAGATGCCAACTCTCACAACATGTACATATCAATGAACTCATCTCATCATAATTTTATCTACTTTATTTTTTTTTTCTCATTTTTATCTTATACCTCTGCTTCATAAAGGTTTTTGTAATTTTTTTCCTTCCGTTTAATAATAATGTACATAAATTTCATAAATTAAAAAAATATAACAATTATTTTAATTTTTGCATTAAAAAATACAAAAATTGTTTTTTCGGACTTTCTATATTTTCATATATTTAGTTAGAATATTCTTCCACCTCAAGTCCAAATTCTAATATGATATTGTCATATTAGATTTTTATTTGTTGTTTCAAAAAGGGTTGATCATTTTCATGATAGACAATACAATTGTTTCGTAGACATCCTCTACTCTTCAGTTGTCCGCAATAAGAAAATGATAACTTTCCTACTCAAACCGAGACATTACATAAGGTACAAAAAACCAACGGGATGAGAATTTTGTACTTTCGTATATGAACTGTCTGATTTGGTAAAACCAGTTATAAATCAACTCCATTTTGAAACAACAAATAAAAATCTAATATGACAATATCATATTAGAATTTGGACTTAAAAAAATATATTTATATATCTAAGTAGAAAAGGAACGAAGTTCCTAAACTCTTTGCTTCTAAGTCAAATGTAAATAATATAAATATTATAAGAAATAAATTGAAATTGAATTGAATTGAAAAATTGGTATGTTGTAATAATGTTTATAGACCGTCGAGATAGTACTTTGAAATTTGTTTTTGGAACGGTTTGACAACGATATAAAATACCACCCTGAGACCGTAAATCATGGTTAGCATTTGGGTCGTTTTCACAACGCTCTGAAATTTTAAACCAGAATGTTCTACATATGCTAGTTTGACGGTTGAAAAAACATTTTAAAGTAATTTTTCTGCAACGCTTTGAAAACGTTGCCAAAACGCTTTAAACTTGTAAATCGGTATATTCTGAAAACGTACCACGTTTTAAAATGCTTTTAAAACGTTTTCACGATCGTGTTTTTCCACCTGGGAATGTATGTTTTTGTAATCCGAAGATCCAGAATTAACTAATACTTGAGCAATTTATTTTCCAATTAGAATGTTTCCTCTCTTAATCCTATTGTTTTTTTCTCCTTTTTTACAAGTAATTATCACATTATGATGCGCTTTATTCACACTCAATAGTTGGATACCGAGTGTTCATTTTTTTTTAAATCTATTTTTTTTTTTAGTTAAGTGTTTGTAACCGTCGCATAGGACAATCGTAATTAATATTAGAATTAATTACTAAAGAAATTTTTCTAGAGCTAATTTATAGGAAGAAGAAAACATTTTTATTGAAATATTTAACAAGGGAATCACCAGACTGCCGCAGTTTCGTCTCACCCAAATTTTGTTCTTTATTCTGTTAAATTTTTATAGAAACTTGTAACTGATTTTAGCTTTACGGCTAGGTTATCCAAATAAGTAAAATAAATTAAGGGGCAGCTAGATGGAGTGACGAAACTTGAATTGTATTTAATATTCGTTAACTAAAATAAAATAAAAAATAAAAAATAAAGACCTTAAAATAGACAATTAGGTTGTTCATAAAGGGTGTGCTATCTGTTGTATCGTTGTATCGTCCTAACAAAAAACAGAGTTGTTAACATTTTTATTTGTGTTTAACAACGATTTTCTATTCAGTTTTCTATCTGTTAGCACACTCAAACATAGGACACTAAACATACGTAAAAATGTTGTATCGTGCTATTCTCAAATGTTGTATGTTTTCAATTTAATTTTTAACAACTCTGTTTTTTGTTAGGACGATACAACGATACAACAAATAGTACACCCCTTGTGAAAACCCTTAATATTTTTTTTTAATTGATAGTATTATTAATAAAAACATCATACTACAATTTCAGAACGAAGTTCCAAATATATGCAAAGTTACAGACGTTTGATCTTAAAAAATTTCATTCGATTGTATGTGTTTTTTAAATGTTAATATCGTTTTTTGTAAACCTCCTTTTTTAAGTTTAAGCTACACTACGTGCATGATAGTGTGCGCAAAAATTAAGAAAATCTGCAAAAAAAAACTTTGTTTTAATATCAAGTTCGGTAAAATGAGCGTAAGCAAAAAATTCTCTCACAAAATGACAAAATTACCCAAAAGTAAGGGAATGCGCAAAACCATTTTTCGAGCCCAAAAATGCATTTCAAAGAAAAATGTAAAAATGCTTATAGTTTTAGTTTGAAAATTTGAATAAATACATACTATATTTATTTAAATGCAACCCTTTCAGCCCAAAGTTGCTTAAAAACAACTTCGTTGTTATGTGCCTATAACTCCTGTTATATTTCTTTTTTTATAACGGATTTTTTTATTTAGTAACATTGGAGTTCCACAATGCTGTTCATATAGTGATAGTGTTCATTTGCGAGCTGTTTTTCATAGTATCCACAGACATTTTTTCTCACAGCAAAGTTTAAGGAAAAATAAAACTTTTGCTTAAATTAGTCTCAAAAATTGTGTAATGCATAAAATTAAAAAAATCAAAAAATTTTATGTAGAGTTTAGTAATAGAAAAAATATAAAATTTAAAATTTTAAAAAAAATCTTAACCCGTTTATGTTCGGCAGCATGTTAATGTTTGAATTTTAATTCCAAATATCTCCGCTAGGGGGTGCTGCAAAGCCACAAAAGTAAAAAAAATATTTCTTTGGCATAGATCTACATTTACACGAAATTTGGTCGGAAAATTACCAGCCATTTAAAGTTGGGGTCGAAAGGGTTAAACGTTCTTATTGGTTTTGTTCAATTGTTATAAATAAGACATTTCTTTTGCGTATTTTTTTGTTTAATGCAAATTTTCGATTTATTTTCACAATTGTTTCTGTTTATCATTGCATCAGCTGTCTGAGTAACTTTGGTAAAAAGAGAAACACAAATTCACTATCTTGAAAGCTCTCATTTACCCAATTTTCGGGAACGCTTTTTGGGTAAGATAGTGATCCCACGGGCTCCCGCAGTAACGTAAGGGAACGGAGCTATTATTTTTCATAACAAACTTTTTTTTTATAAAAAAAACAACTTTATTGTCTCATAGAAAATAATATTAAGATATTTTTAATGATACAATACATACTTTTTGTTTTTTTATTTGGTTTAAAATTGGAAAAAAGGTTTAAGAAGTATGCTACTGAAATTTAAAACAACAACATATACACACAATCTGACTGAATTTTTTTAGCTCAAACGGCTGTAACTTTCGATATGGAACTTCGGTCTGAAATTTTAGTAGTATGTTTTTGGGGGAGAAGTAATATCGATTACAAAATTATAGCATAGGTCCCAACTCAGACTATTCCCTTAAATTGAATTAAAATACTAATATTATAAAGATATAAAATTATAAAACTATGAAATTATAAAACTATAAAATTAAGAAATATTATAATTATAAAGTTATAATTATAAAACAATATAATGAAAACTTTGTTGAAAGTAAATTAACAATTTGATTATAATAAAAAATAAAGACTATATATAGTTTTTTGCATTAGAGGATTAAAATATTCAAACCAAAAAACTTATCCAAATCAAAGTCATAATACAAACTCAAATAAGTTATAAACAATTTCGAGTATCTCTTTCACTTACCAGTATTTTTATCGATTTCTTCATTTTCCTTAGAATTGCCACTACTGTCCGAAGGTGTAGGAGATGTTTTCGAAAGACATTCTTCACTTTCAGTTGAGACATTACGTTTACGTGGTGTTTTCTCATACTCTTCATAATTCATTCCAGGTTTTATCTTTAAAGTTTCCGTTAACAAATTTGATTTATTAGATTGCAAATCCTCTTTATTCGATAATACAGTACCATTGTCTAAGGTTGAATCGAAACGCAAACTATTTACAGCACTGCGACATAAATCTATTGTTTTATCGAACAATTCTAAACGCTCATTGTAATCAGTTAGACTTTCTTCAAAGTATAAAAGCTCTAGAGAAGTGTTTGAATCAACTTCTTCTTCTTTTGTTTTTGGATATTTATAATTGTTGTTAAATTCGAAAGATTTTTTATTTTTAATAGAATTTGTAAAGGACTTTTTAAGGATTGGAGTTTCTATGAGGTGTCCAGTTTTATCTAATTGAATAAATTGTATTTGTGGATTTTCTAATAAATCGTTTAAAATAACCACATTACTATGAAATTGAGTTTTGGACAGAAATTGTTCATTTGAGAATGTTTGCAACTGAGAGTGGTCTTTTTGAGAATTTGTAATTAGAAAAGGTTTTTTTAATAGTTTTATTTATATGGAAATAATTTTCTTCAACTTACCATTTGCTTTTGTGTTAGGTGATTGGTTATTATCATTATTCGATTTGGAATTCGATGACTTTATAGCAGATCTTGACGGGTTATACGATTTGTATTGAGAACTTGTTCTACCACCACCTAGACTTTTATCTCCATCATCATCATTTGAGTCGGTAGATTTACGTCTTTGTATTTTATGTTTAGCCTCTGTATGGTCGTCTTTTCGTTCACTACGTTTTGTAGATGATGAAGAATGTTCTTTATGTAAACCCGAGGAAGAATGGTGACGTCTATCAGTATCACGTTTACGGTTTTTCGTATCATTGTGTTCATTAGAAGATGACTGAGAATGTTTTGAATGTTTCGAAGAAGAATGTGTGGAGGATGAAGATGATTTTTCAATATCCTTTTCTGTAGATTTATTATGTGAGGACGATGATTTGCTAGGGTAGGATGAAGAAAGTTTACTACTCTTACTAGCACTGCTGGTCGAATAATATTTCGATGAGGATTCTTTAGAATCTTTGCTAGATCTATAACGACCTTTGTCTTTTTCACGATCGTGTGATCTTCTACGTTCCCTAGAGTGTTTTTTATGTTTGGAAGAAGATGAGGAAGAATGTCTGCTGGACTGATCTTTTTCTACTTTGTATGATGTAATAGGAGAAGGATTAGATGTTGGTGTTGGCATGAGAGGTGTGGGTATAGGTGTTGTATTGGGAGTTGCAGGTAATATTTGTTGTTTTGGTGTTTGAATTAAGGGTGAATTTTTATCCATAAACAATTCCTTTTCCTTGTTTTCCATAGAAGTTTTAGGTGTAGAATTAGCTGGTACAGAAGAAGAATCTTCTATACTAGAACCAAAACTAGAATCTTGAATATTAGGTGTTTTATCCACATTCTCTAATTTAACTTCCAAATTTGAGTTGTTAGAAGAAAATTTAAAGGATTCATTTTTATTCTCAACCGTGGGACTTTTATGTGTTTGAGTATATTTTATCTCTTCCGTTTTTGTAGTCGCTAATTCTTGAGTATCTAGAGCACTTTTACGTTCAGTTCCTTCAAATTTAATTTCATCTTTTTTAATATCAAAATGTAAGTCAGATATTTTTGAATCCTTTTCATTCTGTCCAATGTTATTATCGTTATTGACCTCACAAGAATTTTCATTGAATTTTGGCATTTGTGCCTCCTCGGATATGTTGGCAGCCACTGCTTCTTGTGAACTACTGTTTTGTAAAGAATCTTCTTTGGCATTAGCCGATAAACGAGAACCGCTAGAAACACTCGATAATTGGGAATCTTGTGAAACTTTAGCATCAATAGATTGACTAGCATCTTTGTCAATAGCAGCGGTATCACTAGCAAAATTTGAGTGGCTATCATTATCGGTTAACAGATTTTCAGCTTTAACGGAGGCATCATTACTATCCTCAACCATATATTTTTTATCTTGCAATAAACATTTATTTCTTTCATCTTTAATTCGTTCTTTTTCTTCTATCTTTTCAACTTGCATATCTTCTTTTTCGTCCTTTATCTCCTGCTTTATCAATGGTTCAAAAGGTGGCGATTCATCTTCATCTTCTAACATTTTATCATCGTTTTCCGCATCAAAAACTGTTATTGATATGGAAACGGCTTCTCGTTGTATCTCAAATTTAACCGTACCTTTATCAGATTCCGGACTAACTTGTTCCAAGTCAGTTGGCAATAAACTAGAAGTTTCCACTTGCAAGGGTGGAGCACTTAAGGGTAAAGGAGGCAAGGGATGCATTAGGGGTGGTGGTGGCTGTTCATATTTCTTAGGCGGCGGTGGTAAACCCAAATAATTATACGCTATTTCTTCTATACGTGGCTGAAATACACTACCTATCTTGGGATTAACCACCTGATCGACAATCCGTTCTACACCCACATCCAAAAAACCAGATCTAAAACAAATTATTAAAAAATCTATATTTCACATTTTCCACACTTACTCTGTTATATGTCTTCTTAACTTTTCGCGTAATTGATTTTTATTTGTATCTGGAGTCCATTTTTGTTCACATAAAAATTTCTTCACTGTATTTTCCACTCGTTGTCTAAGGTTCTGATAAGCTGGTTTTGTATCAACATCAGCCATGGAATCTCTACGAAATTCATCAAAAACTCCTTGAGATTTAACTTCATGAACTATATTTTCAACAAATTGTCCATCCATGGTTATAGATTTTGGTAAAATCTAAAAATTTCATAAAAAATTATCACAAATCAATAAATATTTTTTACTATCTGAACGAGTGTTTTGGTTGAAAAGGAATCTACAGATGTGTGTTTGAGGAACAAATTAGTTCAATTGAACGATACGTCTTTGTTGTACTATTTGAACTAATTCGTATGTTTATTCATAAAACGGTTGTACAATGATGCAACATTTAGAAAAATTTGAGTAAAAGTTTACAAAGTTTCCTGGTAGTTTTAAGCGACAAATACATTAAAGAACATTGAGTAGGGAACAAAAAATATCAAAAAATTTTGTAAACACGAATTGGACGAATGTCAACACGAACATTAACATACACAAATCAACATTCGTAAAAAAATTGCCATTTTTTGACGAATGTTCCTTAGTGTATTCCCCGCTTTACAACCACATCAAATGGAACAAGTTGACTTTAGGGATACATCAGCAATTTTTTTCTCAGATTTGAAGTGATTTGAAATAAAAAAAAAAATTTCGCGGAAACGCCTATGTCGGCATTTATTTCGGTGCAAAGTTCAAAAATGGAATTAGCTATATAATCGTCGTTGATAGTCATATTGGGACAATTTATACATCATTAAAGAGGTAATTAAAATGCCTTTAAGGGCCATTAACAATAAACAAATTAACCTAAAGTTTGAGCTAACTTAAAATTACAGATGTCAAATTCCATACGAATTTGAATTCTTTTACTTTCAGTTTGTGTTAACTCTCGGTTATTTGTTAATGGGGTTAAGATGACATTTTTTATTATTAACCCATTACAACCCGGCGAAGGAATTTTAATTTTTTACTTTTCTTAAGAAAAACGGTTTTTATAAAAAAAAACCGTATGTAACCATAGTAATACTAAAAAACTATACTCACCACCTTAAGCTTTCATTTAAGGCTTTGAATTTTAAGTTTGAATTTGTAGCTCTGCAAATAAAAAAGTAATGAGAGAAATAAAATAATTTTTTTTTTGCAATTTTAAGTAAATTGTAAGAAAATGACAAAAAACGAATTATATAATCCTATAAATGAAGCAGCGGTAATGCTAAGATCCAAGCACAAGCAATGCATAATCAAGATCAAGAAGAAGAAGAGGTATTAGAAAATTTAGGACGTTTGAGAGACATTACCTTAAAAATAACCCAGACGACTCAGAGATTAATCAGAACTGGGTCGACAACGACAGTTGCTTTTTCTTATATTTTGTATGCGAAGCAAAAGCGGCGATTTGTCGTCGCACTGGAATCTATTTTTTCATGACGACACACTAATACACACTCAAAATATTTGTCAAATTGTTGCCATATTTTTAACTAATTAGTGGTTTCCATTAGAACAGAGGTGTAGAAAATCGAATTAGAGTTTTGACAGAAGAAATATAATTAAAAATAAAAATTCATAATTCACCTCAAAAAAGCAAAATTCAATACAATAAAATGTATAACAATAAGAATTAATGTAAAACAAATTGAATTGATGAAGAATTGTGTCGTAACAAATACAACATATTCTTGTTTTGCTTTCCTTTTTTTCTAAACTTCAGCAAATGTCGATTGTCGCAGAATTTAAATTAAACGTGACGACTTTTGCTGTCCTCGGTTGACAATCGCTTGTGATGTGGTCCATAATACCATTAAATACAATACAGCCGAAACCCTTTTTCGTAATGGTCGAAAAATACTTAAAAATACGACCCTGCTTACTGAGTAGAGTTGTAAATTCTGGATACTTTTGAGTACCCAATACAACAATAATTTTTCAATTGAGTACTCCATACAACCCAATCCTCTATTTTCCGCACAGCTTTTTTGCTAACAAAAGTTATTTATTTCTATACAGATTCGTATTATCATATTTTAGTTTGCCATTAAAAAGATTCAAATATATAAGAAAATACAACTCTGGAAGTATAACACAATCACCTTTAGTATTTAGTACACTAAAAAAAATGCGGTATTCTGTTGTATTCAGTACCCAAAATCTCAATAGCTTAACCACTCTATTACTGAGAAGTGCAACAGAGTTTTGGCGCGGCATTACTGCTAAATGCTAATTGATGTTATTAAAAAAGTGGCGTTGAACGCAAAAATAATTCATATTTTATATACTTTACTAAAATTTTATATTAAATATTTCAAAAAATTAAGTATGTTGATAAGTGAAAGTGCAAATTAACTGTGAAATAATTGAATACACATTAAAAACGACTTATCAAGGGTATAGTTCAATCGCCAACACACGCTTCCCTTGTGTTAAAACAAAGCAAAAATCGAAATGGATGCTACCGAAGGTGGCACCGAAAATCAAAGTGGTGCTAATAGTGTTGTAAACAGATATATAACCACCAGGCGCACTAGGAATAGTAATATAAACATTGTAATGGACGATAAGAATCAAGAAAATGTAAATAATGCCAAGCAAGAAGCAGAACAGATAGAACAATCTTTCACAGAAGAAGTGACAAAGAACAGTAGCAACAAAATGGAATCCAAACTTCAAACACCAACAACAAATAGCAATTCATCAACACCCAGAAGTAAGTTAAGGCAAATTAATCAGTTTTGTTTTGTTTGGTTTTAGATTTTATTTTTGATTGCACTTTTTGTTAGGAAAAAAAGATCCCTTAGCAAATCTCCATTCCAATTTAAGTCCCAAGTATATTGGTTTTACCACACCACCCACACAATTAGATAATAGCAATAGTGAGGAAAAATCACGCAGTTTAAGAAGACGTCATAATAATTTGGGGAACACCAACGATACCTCAATAACTAAAGACGGCAATATGTCCACTGGATCACCATTTACACCAAATAATGATACCACTGTGGGCTATGTACGTCGAACACCGAAATTTAAAGATTCTCAGGTTACCCCTGATGGTAAAAGTGCAAGAAGAAAAGATTTTGTTAGTCCAATAGATAAGTTATTGATAAAAAATGGTTCAATGGTTGAAAAAAATATGTTGCCCTTGGAAGAACTTGAAGTTTATAAAAAAATTGATAAAAAGAAAGACGAAGAGGAAGAAATGGAGATAGAGGAAGAAGAAAATCTTCAAAATATTTGTTTACATGAAAAAGTAGAAATAAAAGAAACTCCAGAGGAAAAACAAAACTTGGTAAACGGTGAAGTCGAGGATAAAACCGACATTGAAAAAAATTCGACTACAAAAAAGAATAAGACTGAAATTTCATTTAAAGATGATGAAACTGAGGAAGTAAATGCAATTGAAAAACATTTTATAAAAAATAATCATGAACAAGAATCGGAAAATTCTGTTATCGACGACAAAACTGAATATTCTTCGACAAATTACAAAACTGAAATTTCTTTTTATCATGAAGAAGAAACTAAAGCTTCTTTTGATCAAAAATATATAGAAGATTCGTTAAGTCAAGATGAAACTGTGAATGTTACAAATTATGATGAAAATTCGAATGATACTAAAGTTAAATCTAAATATGAGAAAAATTCTAAGGAAACTGAAATTTTCAGAAATCATAGAGAAAAATCGAATAGAACTGAAGTTTTCCTAAATGATGAAGAAATTAAAGTTTCCACAAATCACGAAGAAACCCATAAAGAAATTGAGGTTATATTAAATCATAAAAATTCCGATGAGACTAAGGTTTCTTCTAATGTTAAAGAATTTCACAATGAAGTATCCTCAAGTCACGTAGAAGATTCAGTCGATAGTGATGTAAAATTAAATCATAAACATAACTTAGATAATCATGAAGATATTGCATCTGAAGTAAGCTCAAATATCGATGAAAATTCAGACGTAAGTGAAGTAAAATCAAACCATAGAGATAAAACTGAAGATTCTTCTCATCATAAATTTATTGTATCAGAAAATCTCTCAAATCACCATGAAGACTCAGGCGAAACTGAAATTAAATCAAACAATAAAGATGACATAGGTGAAACTGAAATTTCGTCTAATGATGATATCGATTCTGAAATTTCCTCAAATAACGGAGAAGACTCAGACGGAAGTGAACTAAATTTAATTCACAATAAAAAAAACACAGATAAAAATATAGTTTCCTCTAATCATGAAGGTATTGAAAATGAAGTTTCCTCAAATGAAGAAAAATCAAAGAGTAGTGATGTGAATTTAAATCATAAAGAAAACTCTGATGAAACCGATAAAACAAATCAAGAGGAAAATTTTACAGAATTGAAAGTTTTATCAAATCATGAAAAAAACTCTGCTGAATTAGTAGATAAAACAAATTATAAAAAAAACTTGGATAAAACAGAAGTTTCTTCAAATCATGAAGACAACTCTGAAGAAACTGAAGTGAATTCAAATCATGATGATGATGACACTGAAGTTATATCAAATGAAGATGAACTAGAGTTTCTTTCCATCAATGATGATGATGAAAGTGAAGTAAATGCAAAACATAATGGTAATGAAGAAACTGAAGTTACATCAAATCATAATAATTGTATATCACCTATAGATCCTGAAGAACTTAATCAATACAATCTCGAAAATACTCAAGAAGTTGAAGATGAGAAGAAGTCTAATGTCTCTGCAATCAATAAATCTATTATGGAATCTCCAAATCCCCCTGTCATTGAAGAACAAAATGAAAAAAATCTAGTTAAAATTGAAGTAGATTCAATCGAAACTGAAAGTAATATTGAATTTGCAGATGCTTCCACTTCAGCTAAATCTCCTTCAGCCGTTAGTATGGACAGTGCAAAAGGTTCTTCTATTGTAAATGAAGATTCCTGGATGTCTTTTTCCACAGGTGACCTTTTTTGGGGTCAAATTTATAATTTTTGCTATTGGCCATGTTTGGTGTGTCCAGATCCAGGTGGCAAAACAATAACAACCGAAATTTACGGTCGTACTGGTGATCAGCATATTATGGTACATGTTCGTTTCTTTGCCGATAATGGCCGTCGTAATTGGATTAAACGTGAAAACCTTATGCCCTATACGGGCTTAGAGAACTATCAAGAACGTTTAGAGGAAGCTAAACAAAAATACGGTTCCAAAAGTGCTAAACTAAAATTATATATCCCAACAAAAAAGAAGGAAACCGTGTGGCGAGAGGCGGTTAATGAAGCTAATGAAGTGGCTGAGATTCCATATGCCGAGAGATTGGAGAAATTCTATGAAATTTTTGAAAAATCAAAGTAAGTGCAGATTTTTGAATTATTTTTAGTTAGTTTCTATTTTAACATGATAACATTTAAGTCAGAATTTTTTTATATACTAATAGTATTTATTTAATAATAATATTAAAGCCAGGATAAATGCTATTTTACTACAATACTTAAATACACAATTATGATAGAAAATCAGGCACCTGAATTTAAAACCAAAACACGATTACTGAATGTTCAGTTAGCTACTAAATGGGACTTTAACTGACACATTTTTTATATTTATTTAATTGCATAACCTATACTTATTTACAATCGTACAGTTTTTGTTTTTGTTCATGGTTCTGGCGTTACATCATAAGTAGAGTTCATATCAGTGCTTTCATACAGTGATTAAAAGACTGGTATTCGCTAAGAAGTTTTTCTCTTAACTTTAACTACAACTTCAAATAATTTAAAAAGCACCAGCTGAAGTCATTGAATAACTTTCAGTTATTCTAAAAGAGTCAGCAATTGTTTTGAATGGTTTAAATTTTTCTTTATATGCTATAACTTATATATAACTTAACATCATTCCTATAAGGAGCATAGGACCAAAACAAATTGATGCCATTCGGATTTGTCTAGTGTTTTTTTCGTGTTTTTTTGCTAGTGTTTTAATTTCTTGTTTGGCTGCTTTAATTTCAATTTGACGTCGCCAAGTCTGTGATAGTCGAACTCTTCTTCCTTGAGGGTTCCATTCAATCTGGAAAATTTGGATCCATTTTCATTGGATATTGTGGCTGGCTAGAATATTTTTAGTATTCACCAAAGGCAGCGGTTTATGAAAACCGATTCACATCCGTAGAGAAGAGTCGATTTTATGCAGGAGTTAAATATATATTATATATTATTAATATTAATATTAATATTAATATATATTTATTTAGCATAAGTGCTATTAATTATACAATTTAATAAATTTTAAACTATAAATTTATGGATTTTTTTTTTGCATTAAAAAAATTGTTTTACATATAGTACAATTCTACGTTTGAACACAAAAAAATTAGTTTCGTTTTTTAATTCTAATGGAATTGCATTAAATAATTTAAGACCGTTATAAAATAAAAGGTTCTGATAAAAATTTGTTGTACTAAAATTTAATCTAAAATGAGAAATGTTGCGTAAATTATACGGTTGTACGTCCGCTACATAAACCAACTGCTTCTGCATATAATTCGGCAGCATTCCATTTTTCATTTTAAATACGAATATTAAAACGTTCATCACCAGCCTTTGATTAACCGACAGCCACTGCAACTTATTCAACATGTCCCGTATGTGAGATAATCTGTGACAACGCAATATGCTTCTCATGCCTTTATTCTGTAGTTTTTGAAGTCTCTCCTTCATTAATTGACTACCAAGAAATAGTAACATTGAGCAGTATTCAAAATGAGGTTTTATTATGGTATTATATATTCTTATAGATGTAATTGTAGAAATTTTTCTACGAATTCTTCTAAGGAAAGCGATTTTTTTTGAAATTTTTTTACAAATGTAGTGAAAATGCAAATCGAATTTCAGTTTCTTGTCTATAACGACCTTAAGGTATTTAATTTCTTCCACCGTTTCTATAGGTACACCTTCCATAATTATATTTTCATCCGTAGTGCCATTTATCACCATAGCTTTTGTTTTCTGTGTATTTAGTTTTAATTTGTTCATTTTCAGATATTTTTCTACTTCTTCCAACTCACTATTTAGAATACGAACACAATCCTCTACGTTTTTACCGCTTATATAAATGAGCGCATCATCCGCAAACATACATACTTTTGCCTTCTTTAATACTTTTTCTAAGTCATTAATGTAAATTAAAAACAGTAGAGTTCCCAAAACTGCCCCCTGAGGCACTCCAATATTGACCGTTTTTACAGTAGACATAAATTCACCACATTTTGTTCTTTGGGTTCTGTTTTTTAAATAACTTTTAAACCATTTCAGTTCAACTCCTTTTACGCCATACTTATTTAATTTGTCCAATAAAATTTCTTTCAGCTTAGTTCGCCATATGGGATTTAGTATTCCAAATGATTGTTTTTATTCTGTTTCTTACATCATAAGTAGATCCGCCTGTTATAGTCAGAAGACTTTCAAGATAGCAAAACGTTGAGACGCCTTCAAAATTCTGATCGTTTGTTGTAAACGCTCTGTTGTTCAAAGCATTTATTCTCATTGCTTTGGTTATTTATTTTTTATTTTAGTTATTTATTTGGAAGTCCCATACATAAACAAGACTAAAAGTCTTATTTTGCAGTATGGAACTGAATATTTGCCAAATTTAAAAGAAAAAAAAAATAACATCAAATCATTGAATAAAATTAATAAAAAATAACTCAATAATTACAAAAATATGAAAATTATTATAAACAAAAAATAAAAAATTTATAAGAAACAGATATATAAAATTGTTGTAAAAATAATATCATAAAGACTTATTAACAGCAGATTAATTTATTGTAAAGAAAAGAAAAAAATAAAAATTATTGAAAAAGAAAAAAAAAGAAAATAAAATTTAATATATTAAAAATCAACCTATTTTTAGCAACCCACTAGAGTGAGTTTAAAAATATTTTCTTTAAATAGGCGTGCGTCACTTAAAAGTTGAACATTATAGGAACTGGAGAGATATAGCGAATATATAAAAATGCCATTTAGATATCAAACTTTTATATCCAAGAGACTTTTTTATTTTGCCCCTGAGATCCGAAAAAGAAAGTTTGTTGTAAAGATAGTCAGGCTGCTGGGTATATATTATTTTGTGAAGGAAAACCAAAACTCTGATGTTGAGTAAATTATCAAAAGAACTGTCGTATAACTTATTTGCAAACATGGATACTCTTGAACGTCTATGCAAGCCATATACATAACGTATGATATTATTAAATGCAATGTTCAATTTTCCTTTACTTTTGGTAAACATCCACATCCGTACAGTAAAATAGGTATTAAATAAGCTTTGGCGATAATCTGTGACAACGCAATATGCTTCTCATGCCTTTATTCTGCAGTTTTTGAAGTCTCTCCTTCATTAATTGACTACCAAGAAATAGTAACGTTGAGCAGTATTCAAAATGAGGTTTTATTATGGTATTATATATTCTTATAGATGTAATTGTAGAAATTTTCCTACGAATTCTTCTAAGGAAAGCGATTTTTTTTTGAAATTTTTTTACAAATGTAGTGAAAATGCAAATCAAATTTCAGTTTCTTGTCTATAACGACCCCAAGGTATTTAATTTCTTCCACCGTTTCTATAGGTACACCTTCGATAATTATATTTTCATCCGTAGTGCCATTTATCACCATAGCTTTTGTTTTCTGTGTATTTAGTTTTAATTTGTTCATTTTCAGATATTTTTCTACTTCTTCCAACTCACTATTTAGAATACGAACACAATCCTCTATGTTTTTACCGCTTATATAAATGAGCGCATCATCCGCAAACATACATACTTTTGCCTTCTTTAATACTTTTTCTAAGTCATTAATGTAAATTAAAAACAGTAGAGTTCCCAAAACTGCCCCCTGAGGCACTCCAATATTGACCGTTTTTACAGTAGACATAAATTCACCACATTTTGTTCTTTGGGTTCTGTTTTTCAAATAACTTTTAAACCATTTCAGTTCAACTCCTTTTACGCCATACTTATTTAATTTGTCCAATAAAATTTCTTTCAGCTTAGTTCGCCATATGGGATTTAGTATTCCAAATGATTGTTTTTATTCTGTTTCTTACATCATAAGTAGATCCGCCTGTTATAGTCAGAAGACTTCCAAGATAGCAAAACGTTGAGACGCCTTCAAAATTCTGATCGTTTGTTGTAAACGCTCTGTTGTTCAAAGCATTTATTCTCATTGCTTTGGTTATTTATTTTTTATTTTAGTTATTTATTTGGAAGTCCCATACACAAACAAGACTAAAAGTCTTATTTTGCAGTATGGAACTGAATATTTGAATTTAAAAGAAAAAAAAAAATAACATCAAATCATTGAATAAAATTAATAAAAAATAACTCAATAATTACAAAAATATGAAAATTATTATAAACAAAAAATAAAAAATTTATAAGAAACAGATATATAAAATTGTTGTAAAAATAATATCATAAAGACTTATTAACAGCAGATTAATTTATTGTTAAGAAAAAAAAAAAAAATAAAAATTATTGAAAAAGAAAAAAAAAGAAAATAAAATTTAATATATTAAAAATCAACCTATTTTTAGCAACCCACTAGAGTGAGTTTAAAAATATTTTCTTTAAATAGGCGTGCGTCACTTAAAAGTTGAACATTATAGGAACTGGAGAGATATAGCGAATATATAAATATGCCATTTAGATATCAAACTTTTATATCCAAGAGACTTTATTATTTTGCCCCTGAGATCCGAAAAAGAAAGTTTGTTGTAAAGATAGTCAGGCTGCTGGGTATATATTATTTTGTGAAGGAAAACCAAAACTCTGATATTGAGTAAATTATCAAAAGAACTGTTGTGTAACTTATTTGCAAACATGGATACTCTTGAACGTCTATGCAAGCCATATACATAACGTATGATATTATTAAATGCAATGTTCAATTTTCCTTTACTTTTGGTATCACATTTGGTAAACATCTCACATCCGTACAGTAAAATAGGTATTAAATAAGCTTTGGCAAGCATAACTCTTATTTTGATGGGTGTACAATGCTGAGTTTGCCAAAGTGTTCTTATCATAGAAAAAATACGACCACAAGCATAGTTGATGTGATCAGACCACATCAGGGTGTTGTTGAAAACGACCCCAAGATTTTTAGCAGATTTTACTATTTCAATGGGCTGATTATTTATAAATATATTGGGTAGAATATTAAATTTACTTAGACCTTTTTTAATTACAATGCATTTGGATTTTTTAGGATTTAGCCCCAGACCATTGGCTCGTGCCCAGTTATAAATACGATGAAGTTGCTGATTTAGGAATATGATGCATTGGTCAATCCAGGCATTACTGCAACTAGTGTAAAGTTGTACATCATCTGCATACATTCTAACATTAGAGTTTGTTAGTATGCTTGGGAGGTCGTTAGATTACATTGAAAACAAGAGTGGCCCAACAATAGATCCCTGAGAAACCCCTCTTGTTATAGGCAGTTATGATCCACGGTATCAAATGCTTTGGAATGATCCAAAAGCACCAAAAGAGAAGTCTTACCATTATCTAGCTCTTTCCTGATCTCCTCAGTCACATCAACTAGCGCTGTTATACACTGTGTTTTTTTCTGAACCCGGATTGACGATCTTTAAGCAATTTACTGCGATCCAGGAATAAAGAAATTTGGTTATGCATAATTCTTTCTAAAACTTTAGAGAGAAAGGGTAGTATGGCTATTGGCCTGTAGTCAGAACCGGTTTTGTGTATTGGTATAATCTTAGCAATTTTCCATTTTGAAGGAAAGTAACTTGAGGTTAGTATTTTGTTGAAGAAAAACGTTATTATAGGAAGCAGTTGAGGTAAAAGAATTTTAAGAGACTTTGGATGAATCCCATCCGCTCCTACAGAGTTAGACTTTATCGATAGTATACTTGATAAAACGTCACATTGGTCTACAGCAGCGAAATAGAAGACAAATTCAGAGTTGTTGTTTAGTTGATTGTCGTTATAATAACTCCGATCAGCTTCAACCATTGGAATATTCAAAAACTTTTCATTGATAATATCGGCGTCAATTGAGCAGGGTTCTTTATTATCAGATTTTCCAATACCAAATTCACGTATTGTTTGCAACGGTTTTTTTTTTTTGAGCCAATTGCGGAAGAAAACTTCTCAGCATAGAATTCTGATTTCGCCTTTTTTTATCAGTTTATTTGTTTTACAATTGGAAGTTCGATAATCCTCATGTAATTGTGTCGTTTTAAATCTTTTCCATCGTGCATACGTAAAATCTCTTTGATAGATTGCTTCTTTTAGCAATATTGTTTTCAGAATATGCTATAACCACACAAAAATATGCTATGACTTGAACCACACAAAAAATCTAATGCTGTTGCATGTGTTTTTGTTTCCCATACAAAATTTGAATTTAACTGTGGGCAAACTTTTAACTGGACATTCAGTAATCGGGCATTGAAAAAACTTTTTTTGCAAAATATAAATATTAATAGACTAGCAAAATAGAGAGATTTATTTCTTGTTTCATTTGATGGATGCCGCTGCCGTTTTAAAGGAACTTAAAACGTAGATTACAGATATGAAATAAAAATTTCTAAGTTAGTTTCAAGTCCCAAAATATCAAGGTATAACTGATATCGCAAATATCTTTTTTATTTGAAGAGTTAAAAATCAATATTGTATCTTTATTTAAAGCTTAAAATTTATAATGGTAATATTATTAAATAATACGCCTGTTCAAAAAATACACTCATAAAAATTCTGGGTTTTACTTAAGACGAGATTATTTTTAGAGAATATATTATACCATTATATATTCTTCTATGACGCCCTATGTTCTTCGTGAACTTTTTATTTAAGTGTATGTGTAATCTCTTTTTTTACTACGTAATTTAAATAAATAAAGGACATATATATATATATTATATATTCTTGAAAAGATATTTTAGAGACCTTTATAATGGTACAAAGGTATCTTAAAGAAGTATGCTATCAGGTTTGTAATAAAGTAATGTATTGGTTTGATCGGAGTTATCCTAATTATTTTGCACTTAGACCTGCTAACTTAAAATAAACTGAGTTTAGTGCTTAACCAAATTTATATGGAAATATCTGTGGTTAACGTTTAACCTTGGTTATGTTGGAAATAAGTTACTCGCCCTTAGTCAATTTAAAAAAGAGCCAAAAAAAACTTTAAAAAACGGTTATTGGAAATAGTTTTTTCATCTTTTTTTCAATTTATTATTTTTTCAATTTTTAAACTCAGAATAAATTTTTTTCGGTATTTGTAGAAAAAAAATTTCATTGCTAAAGTCACGTTAGAAAATTTCTATTTTATAGTCACAATTCTGATTTTAATCAAAATTACGATTTTACCAAATAACTAAGATATTATAAAGCCACGATTGTGATAGAAAGTTAAACTTATATTTTTCAGAGCAATCAATAAACTTAAACAACAACGTCGCAAATCTATGTACATATCCACACATCGTGGATCAACATCAGATATTGAAAGCTTTTACGGTTCTAATGATAATATCAATAACCTACCTATAAAACAAAAACGAGAACGTTCTATATCACCATATTCACCGGCATATTCACCCATAAAATCAATAAAAAGACGTAAATTAAGTGAGGAACAACAAGAATTACCTACAACGTCTTCCGCCGCAGCTGCCCCATCGAAATTATTAACTGTTAATTCTGAAGATCAACAGCAACATGGTAATGAATTAAATTTAAGTCAAACCAGTTCAGTAGCTTCATCTTCAGCGCCTTCATTAAGTGATTTGGACATTTTTAATAATTTAGAATTCAAAGGTTTATACTTAATTATGAAAGATTATTGTTTGAAACAAAATCATCATGACAAATTAGAAAAAAGTTTACTGGCAGCAGCACGGAATTTTTATGCAATTAAACAATTAAGCGAACAAATCGAACAGAAAAGACTACGCGAATCATTAACAGAAAGTGATTTAGCCTCCTCTCTACAACATCAATCAGAAGGGCCTGATGGGTCACTTAAACGTCTATCGACACGTTTAAGAACCCTCAAGCGTAAATCGTTAATGAGTTCACAACTACCACAATTTGCCACGCCTGAAAGATCAATTGTACCAGCAAAACAAGATATTACCTCAAGTCTAGATAAAACTAAAAAACCATTAGCGCCATTGAATCGCCCTATTTTAGAAGTAATCGATGATATTTTTGAATTGGATAATAAATATTTATTTAAGGGTATGTCACGGGATCCAGTATGCAAGTATTGTTTTAAACCTGGTGGCAACTTAACTAGGTGTGCCAGAAATTGTAATTATTGGTTACACAGTGAATGTTTGTATATAAATTTCACCATTAATGGTAAAGTGAAACGCGTGATTAAACGTGCCAGCAGTACGAAATCCAGTAATGATATGGATAGTAATACTAGTATGTCTGTTATGGATTCAACATCGGAAGATCTAAACGAAAAGACATCCGTACCTCATGTGACAGGTGACACAGAAGGAGAGGTTATTTGTAAAGAATGTACAAATAAAGAACCTGTAAAATGTATGGTTTGTAAATTTACTGAATCTACTAAAGAAAATGATACCTTAGTAAAATGTACTATGCCACATTGTGATCGTGCATTTCATCCAGCTTGTTGTAAATACTGGCCACAATCCAAAATAACAATATCTAAAAATCATATAGAATCATTCCGTTGTCCCTCGCATGTCTGTCATACGTGTGTATCCGATGACCCTAAAGGTAAATTTCAACATTTAACTAATGGTAAGATAACAAAATGCGTTAAATGTCCGGCAACATTTCACACAGACTCCACATGCATACCAGCCGGTTCACAGATATTAACAGCAGCTTATATTATTTGTCCGCGGCACACTAACATTAAACATGACATGACTGTTAATGTTAATTGGTGTTTTATATGTGTTGGTGGTGGTCAGGTTGTTTGCTGTGAAACATGTCCAACGGCTGTACATGCGCAATGCTTAAAAATACCCATTGATCCGAATGAGGGTTATATATGTGAGGAATGTGAATCGGGCAGAATGCCACTCTATGGTGAAATGGTGTGGGCTAAATTTAATAATTTCCGTTGGTGGCCAGCTATAATCTTACCGCCGACAGAAATACCAAAAAATATTGCCAGGAAAGCGCATAATCCTTCTGACTTTGTCGTTCGATTTTTTGGTACACATGATCATGGTTGGATTTCAAGGCGACGTGTATATTTGTATTTGGAAGGTGATAGTTCGGAGCCACCAAAATCAAAATCGCGTAAGTATAATGAAAAATGAAGCTATTACCAAAATTTTGCCCCATACTTACGACTACATTTGCCCTCCTAGACTTAGATTTGAATTATAAACGTGGTGTCGAAGAAGCAAAAGAAGTTTATGAAATTATTAAATATAAAAAATCGCAACAAAGTACTTCAAATGAAAGTAAAGAAAAATTGCATCCCCAACCGTATGTACGTATTAAAGCCAATCGTGCTGTACCACCCGTCAAACTACACGTTGACATTGATAGTGTTAGCAAATGTGAATGTGATCCAAACGATGAAGATCCATGTGGGCCAGACACGAATTGTCTAAATCGTTTTTTATATCATGAATGTAATCCTAAAGTTTGTCCAGCCGGTGAACGTTGTCAAAATCAAATGTTTGAATCACGTATATCACCACGTTTAGATGTTATTTATATGAAAGAACGTGGCTTTGGTTTGGTCTGCCGGGAACCTATAACAGCTGGTACATTTGTTATAGAGTATGTGGGTGAAATTATAAATGACAATGAATTTCAAGCACGCATGCAACAGAAATCAATAGATCGTGATGAAAATTTCTATTTCCTATCAGTGGAAAAGGATTATATAATCGATGCTGGTCCCAAAGGTAATTTGGCAAGATTTATGAACCATTCATGTGATCCCAATTGTGAGACACAGAAATGGCAAGTAAATTCTTTAAATCGAGTAGGTTTATTTGCCATAAGAGATATACCAGAGGTAAGAGTTAAAAATATTCCAAAAATGGAATGGTATAGAAATTAATTGAATTCACTTCGTTTAGAATACTGAATTAACCTTCAATTATCATTGGGATGATTTATTGGGTAATGAGAAGAAGACTTGTTATTGTGGTGCCAAAAGGTGTGCGGGACAAATTGGAGCAAAACTAAAAGATATCGAATCTAACAAGGTAAGTAGCTTTTATAAAATTAAATATGTAGAATAAATTTTCTTCTATATAATACTCTTTTTTATCATTAAGGAACCATCTACAAGTGGTACTGGAAAAATTAAATCTAAAACAAAATCTAAACCAATTAAAAGACTGCTTAAGGAACTTAAAGGCAAACCAGAATCAAAGGTAAAATTGAATGTTAAAACGAAAACAAAAAAACTCGCTGCAGTGGCTGCCGTTTCAGCTTCACTAGAAGCCAAAAATAATTCTTCATCGCCTCTAGCAATAGAAGACGATTTCGATGATGAAGCACCCACCAGCAGTAATAGATTACAATCCCCAGATTTATTTTGTTAACCATACTATTTTTAACTGTAAATGATAACCATATTTTTTATATATATTTCTTCAGAGTCTGCTTAACTGGTTTAATTTCTAAAACAAAAACTGCACGTAAATAAACAACTCATATTTTCTGTTAACTTTTTTACCTGTTAAAATAAATATGAATTACGATTTATTTTCACTATAGGGCATCATATATCTTTGTTATTTTCTGCTTTTGTTACTTTGTGCGATATTTTATTTTTAATTAATGTATAGAAAATAAATTTCGCAAATATTTTTCTTTTTTAATTTTGTATAGAATTTCGCAAATATTTTTTTATATTTACACGAACTTCACATAATTTTAAATTGATTTAGTTGAAAACGGTAAAGAAGTTATATATTTATTATTTATATTTAAATAAGTTCTTCATAGTATTTGATTATTCTTTTAAGTCTACAATGATGTCGTCTCCTCGTCTCGCTATTTAGCATTGTTTCAAATTAAATTACAAAAATAAAGGAAACATATTTTTTGGTAAAAATATTTCTTCTGTTTTATTTGACCTTAGTACCGATTCTGAATAGTTTTCAAGCGGTGAAGTGATAATAACTGTTATTTGTTATTATTACTTTTAAATGATTGAAAAATATTTTTCACAGCTTCACAAACCATTCGGAATCGGTACTCTGGTTTTATTTTACTAGTTCTATAAAAAATTTTGCTGGATTTCAAGTTTAAACGGAATTGAATTCCAACATTGCTTTCCAATTTTAAGGCCCCGATTAAAAAAGATGATATGGTGACATATCTAATTTAATAGAATACAATAACTAATCAGATTAATCCGAAAAATGGCGAATACAATTGTATCTATATGGATCAAATAGGATTTAATTACTTTAAATCATATACAATTTAATCCGAATTTTGACCAGACATTATTGTATTAAATAATATCTCAATATTTAAAATTTGATGCAATTAAGTCCAATTTTATCAAAATTTTCCAATTTATGTTTTTATTAAATATTGTACTGAAAAACAATGGGGATTCACGTAAGATTTCGTGCATCGTGTAAGCTAAGCAAATCTAGTAAGTTTGAGAGTCGTTATGCAAAACTGCACATATCTACATATTAATCAGTACTTATAGGAGCTATAGTATAGTTCAAGAGTAATCCATAAAATTAAAAATTCTAAATAAAATTTTAAATAATTTTCCATAAATCATTACTGGTTTTTTCACTAAAGGTGAGATTTTCATTTGAAAAGTGAGAAAAGTTGATATGAAGATTTAATTTTTGAGCTATTCATTTTATTTTTTTTTTTATTTATTTATTCCCGATTAAAAAAGATGATATGGTGACATATCTAATTTGATGAAATACAATAACTAATCACATACAATTTAATCCGAAAAATGGTGAATATAATTGTATCTACGTGGATCAAATTGGATTTAATTACTTTGAATTATATACAATTTAATCCGAATTTTGACCAGACATTATTGTATGAAATAATATCTTAATATTTAAAAGTTGATTCAATTAGGTCCAGTTGGATAAAAATTTTCGTATTTCTGTTTTTATTAAATATTGTACTGAAAAACAATGGGGGATTCACGTAAGGTTTCGTGTATCGTGTGAACTAAGCAAATCTAGTAAGTTTGCGAGTCTTGATGTGAAACTGCATACATAAAAAGTATCTACACATTAATCAGTACTTATACGAGCTATAGTATAGTTTAGGAATAATCCATAAAAATTCTAAATAAAATGAAATTTCAAATAATTTTCCATAAATCATTACCCGATTAAAAAAGATGATATGGTGACATATCTAATTTGATGAAATACAATAACTAATCAGATACAATTTAATCCGAAAAATGGTGAATACAATTGTATCTACGTGGATCAAATTGGATTTAATTACTTTAAATTATATACAATTTAATCCGAATTTTGACCAGACATTATTGTATTAAATAATATCTTAATAGTTAAAATTTGATGCAATTAGGTCCAATTTGATCAAAATTTTGGAATTTTTGTTTTTATTAAATATTGCACCGAAAAACAATGGGGGATTCACGTAAGGTTTCGTGTATCGTGTAAACTAAGCAAATCTAGTAACTTTTAGAGTCTTTATGTGAAACTGCATACATAGTAAGTATCTAGCTGAATTTTGTCTCATGCCTATCAACGTTAAATCTTCAAAGCAAATCTACGTTAAACAGATTGTAGTATAAAAATTTTTTAAACAGGTTATGTTTATAAATTTTCCGTTAGGAGTGTTCTGAAAAACGAAACCACATAAAATTATTCGTTTTTGTACAACAACAACATATCATTTTATGTGAAACCGAATAATTTTATGTGGTTTCGTTTTTCAGAACACCCCGAATAATCGAACCTACGTCAGCAAAAGTTCCTAGGAAGTAACGCGAATAAGTTACGTTAGATGTGAAAATGTATAAACGTTGAGTTTTCAACGTTGATAATTATCCGTGTTGAAAGTTAACGTGCATACGAAAAGTAATGTGTTAGTTTTTGTCTTAAAAGCGTTTTTATGCACTTTGAGGGTTTTTATGAGTTAACGGATATAGTTAAGTCTAAAACACAGCTATAGTATAGTTCAAGAATAATCCATAAAATAAAAATATTCTAAATAAAATGAAATTTCAAATAATTTTCCATAAAACATTACTGGATTTTTCACTGAAGGTGAAATTCTTATTTTGAAAGTGAGAAAAGTTCAAATGAAGCTTCAATTTTTGGGCTACTCATTTTAAAATTAGAAAAATACATTAAAATTGTGATAACTAATTTGACTTGAGTTTTTAATAAAATTAAATGTCTTGAAATAATTGTTTAAAAATTTTTTGTTTTAATTTTCATTTGTATTTCATGATATCCTTCAAGCCTATTAATAAATTTGGTGCTACGTTATTCCTAAACCAAAATAATCACTCCGAAGAATTGGCTAACTTTTATTAAAATGGCCCAATATTCAATTTCAAAATAAAATAATCTGTTGTTTCGATGTAAATTTATGACATTTTAAATGAAAATGAATTTCAATTTGAATTTACTAAGATATTAAGAGTTCATTTAAAACAAGAATATACCATAGATTATATAGGGAAAATAAATGTTTCTTTTTTAAATCAATAGGCTTGTTTTGTTGCTATACATATCTGGTACACTCAAAAAAAAAAGTCAGTTAAGTCAGCAAAAAATGTTGCTGTGTCAGCAAATTTTTAGTCAGGAGCGTGCTTGCAAAAAAGTTGGTAATTTCAGCAATAGGTTTGCTGAAAATCAGCGAGCTGATTTTTACCATAAAAAATAGTAATCTTCAGCAAAAATTTTGCTAACACTTAGTCGACTGCAAATGAAAAAAATCCTTGTTAAAATCACTAAACTTTTTGCTGAATATTAGTAGACTGAAAAAAACTCAAAAAACTTGTAGCGAAATTTTACTTTAGTTAATTTATTTGCTGAAAATTTAAATATAGAATATGTGAAGAGTTGTTTTCCTTTTTTTGTCATTTCCGTTTCCAGACAAGCTGCGACATCTACATCTAGTCTATCTGGTTGTCGTCCACACTATGAATGCTGTTATCAGCACAATTTTTGTAGCAAAATAAATTAGTAAAACATTAGTTCAAAATTAGTGTAGTGCTAAAAAAATATAACTAAAATTTTTGCTGAAAACGGAATTTTAGCAAAAAAAATTGCTGAAAACTAGTACACTTGATATACAAGACGTTTTACTAATTTTTCTACTAACTTATTTTTTTGAGTGTACGAAATCCTATACATAGTCTCACTGCGTATGTTAAGTATTAACTCTTTTAACATATTTTCAACGTCGATAATGTATGGGTCATCTGTCAGATAATATCACTCAGATTCTATTCAATACCGGTTTTTCGTTTTCATGTTATTATTTTTTAAATCCCTTGAACTTTATATCAAAATTTGTTTTTGTAAAATAATATTTTTCAATTACAAATGGATTGTAATTGATTTCGATAAAATCTTAAATGAAATTTAAATTGAACATGAAACTGGGCTATATTTGGTCTTACAATTTAAATTCCATGGTCGAGATCTGATTAAATATGACAACTTATGTAAAAAGATATATTTAGATATTGGGTGATATAAAATTTTTTCTAAAGACGAAAATTACGTTTTATTATATATACTGCCATACTAAGCAATATATAACGAGACATAATTGTATTAAATAATATAAAATAATGTATAACCCGTTTTACTCGGGTACTGAATTTTGCACTAAAGGTGGGATTTTAATTTTGAAAGTGAGATATGTTCAAATGAAGCTTTTATTTTTGGGCTTTCACTTTAAAAAAAATGGGAAAAATGCATTAAAATTGTGATAACAAATTTGACATGAAACAGTTTTTAATACAATTAAACGTCATGAAATAATCGTTTAAAAGTGTTTTAAATTTGTAAATAGTGAATAAAAACCAGATTTCACTAATGGGGGAATTATTTATTAGGTTTTTAAGTTATTTATTACACAATTTTAGTCTTTCTATTTGCATTTATAGTCTGCTTGCGGGTAGACAATTTTTGTTTTAATTTTCATTTATATTTTATGGTATCCTTCAAGCCTATGGATAAATTTGGTGGTACGTCATTCCTAAACAAAAATAATTACTTCGAAGTATTGGCTAACTTTTATTAATATGACCCAATATTCAATTTAAAAATAAAAGAATCTGTTGTTTCGATGTAAATTTATAACGTTTTAAATGAAAATGAATTTCAATTTACTAAGATATTAAGAGTTCATTTGAAACAAGACTATAACATAAATTATATAGGGAAAATAAATGTTTCTTTTTTAAATCAATAGACTTATTTTGTTGCTATACATATGTGGTACGAAATCCCATATAGTCTGACTGCTAATGTTAAGTGTTAACTCTTTTAACATAATATTTTCAATGTCGATAATGTATGGGTAACTGTCACATAATTTCATTCAGATTTTATACAAAAATATTTTGCCGGTTTTTCGTGTTCATATTATTTTTTAAATCACTTGAATTTTATATTAAAATTTGTTTTTGTAAAAGAATATTTTCCAATTAAAAATGGATTGTAATTGACTTCGATAAAATCTTAAATTAAATTTAAATTAAACATGAAACTGGGAAATTTTTGGTCTTACAATTTCAGTTCCATGGGCGAGATCTTATAAATATGACAACATATTTAAAATGATATATTTGGATATTGGGTCATATAAAATTTGTTCGAAAGACGAAATTTATGTCTTATTATATATAGTGCCATACAAAGCAATATATAACGAGACATAATTGTATTAAATAATATATAACCCGTTTTACTCGGGTTTATTTATTTTCAAAATCATTTCTTATAAAAACAAAACTTAAACTATTTACAAAGAGATATGGTTTATTCTACCTTACATCTATAACAGCGATTTCAGTTCTTGAATACTCAAATATAAATAATGAAAAACGCTATGAAGAAGGAAAGTAGTTACAAAAACCTTCAATAACATTTTATAATATAATGAAGTAATTATATTATTCAAATTGGTGCAAACTATGCATATTAAATATTCAATAAAAAGTATTTACTATATTTAAATAGGCAATGAAGTAGTATTTACCGCTCGAAATATAGCAAAAGAAAAAAAATATTTCGAGCGGTAAATATTACTTCATTGCCTATTTAAATATAGTAAATACTTTTTATTGCCTATTTAATATACATAGTTTGCACCATTTTGATTAATATAATTACTTCATTATATTATAAAATTTTATTGAAGGTTTTTTGTAACTACTTTCCTTCTTCCTAGCGTTTTTCATTATTTATATTTGCTATTCATTTTAAAACGAGAAAAATACATTAAAATTTTGTGATAACAAATTTGACATGAAACAGTTTTTAATAAAATTAAATGTCATGAAATAATCGTTTAAAAATGTTTTATATTTGTAAAATGTATCGTATGAATAAAAAAACTAGATTTCACTAATAAGGGAATTATTTATTAGGGTTTTAAGTTACTATTACACAATTTTAGTCTGCTTGCGGTAGACAATTTTTTTGTTTTAATTTTCATTTATATAGGAGATTTAATAAGACCGCAAATATTCTTTTATAAATAAACATCAAAATTGGTCAAAACTATATTTTTTTTAATTCATCATGTTTATTAGTCTATGGCATTTACGTATGAAACACAATAAATGTCCACCGCGACTTCTCTGGCAACACAAGATGCGCGTATCGAAAATTTTCATGACTTTTTGGCATATTTCGGGCTGTTTATCATTTATAACGCGTATGATTTCGTTCTTCAGCTCTGGAATCGTCTCCGGCTTATTAACATAGACCATAATCTTCACATAACCCAAGAAAAAGAAGTCCAATGGTGTCAAATCAAGATCTAGGAGGCCATTTGGCTTCGTTGTTTCTTGAAATAATGCGTACTGGGAACTTCGTGTCCAATAGGGTCATTGTTTCTTGTGCAGTATGACAAGAGGCACCGTCCTGTTGAGACCATATGTGTTCCAAGTCCATTCCATCTAATTCAGGCCATAAAAAGTTTCTTATCATGTGACGATAAAGAAATCCCGCAATGCTCGAAATACACCTCTTGCACAACGACCAATTTCATAAAAGGTTTGGATAATTATTACGCGTTCTTCAACTGAATATCGCTCCATAACTTAATTTGCCAAAGACTGTAGTACCAATTGTCGCAAAAAAAATGTAAAAAACCTCCACAAATCACAAATACTTGCTTTCAAAGATCTGCACTACTATTGAATAACTCTATATTTTATTGTATCCTTCAAGCCTATGGATAAATTTGGTGCTACGTTATTCCTAAACCAAAATAATTACTTCGAAGAATTGGCTAACTTTTATTAATATGACCCAATATTCAATTTAACTCTTAACATAAAATTAACAACGTCGATAAAATGTGCGTTCCCGTACTTTACCACAATTACCCAAACTTACCCAAAGGCGTTCCCGTACTCAAAATTGCGTGCAAATTGTTGTTTTTTGGGCTGTTTTGGGTTCCCGCGGGAACCCGCGGTAACGTACGGGAACGCACATAATGTATGGGAAACTGTCAGATAATCTCACTTAGATTCTATACAAAAATATTTTGTTTTTTTAACTTGGAACACATTTAAATGCAAAAAATAAAATATTTGGTGTTTCCAATTATTCGACATAAGCGGTTAACCGGTTAATGCATTATTCGAAAAATCACTAAAATGGATTAACCGGTTGTTGTTGTTGTAGCAACGCCTCCTACAATAAATATGTAAGCATATATAATATTAATCTTCTTCTTCATCTTCTTCTGCTGACTCAGCTAGATCCAGACCCAGGAACCGGGCCGCCTCCACCGGGTGGGTCCATAGTGACGTGGGATCTAGGTGAGTCGGGTTTGCCGTGCAGCCAAAGAGGTGGTTTACGTCGTGGGGACCTCTCTGGCATGCGGGACATGTGTTCGGGATGGTGGGCTCGATCCGAGACCAATATGAATTAAGGCGTGAACACCATCCCGAACGCAATTGCGCGAGGAGAACTCTCGTAGATCGTGGGAGAGTCCTCTCCTCGTTCTCCGCAATAGGTGTGGGGCGACCTCCAAGAACGATATTCATCCGGTAAGAATTGATGGCGTCATTTACCGTGTCCCGATGAATATCGTTTATACCTGCCCTATAGGATGCTTCGTCCAGCGGATCTCTCATATAACGCTGGACCGTGCCCTCAAAGATACGAAGGTCCTTTCTGACATGCCTCGGGGGGGGGGGGGGGGGGGGGGGGGATCTACCTCCGTAAGATGGTGATTCGGGTGGTTCCTCCGATGACATCCCAGCAGGAACTGCTTCGAGAGCATTTGGCAGTGTTCCTTTACTGTTAGGACCTTCGTTTCCTCGTGAAGATGTTGAACCGAGGACATTTGTAGGCATCCTGTTATTGTCCTGAGGGCAGAGTTTTGGCAGGTTTGGAGCTTTCTCCACTGGGTATCGCTGACTCTAGGCGACCACACTGGCGCAGCATAATTAACCACTGACCGACCAATTGTTTTGTAGGTTGCCAACAAGGTTTCTTTGTCCGTACCCCAAGAGCTGCCGGCTAGCGACTTGAGGACCTTGTTCCTACTCTGCATCTTGTTGCAAATTGCAGTGGTGTGCGCTGAGGACATGAACAGGCTGTCGAATGTAACCCCAAGAATTTTGGGGTGGTTTAGTGTCGGAATTCGTACGCCATCGACTACTACATTCAGTTCCAGCCTTACTTCCTTCGTCCAAGTGGTAAAAAGAGTCGCCGAGGATTTTGCAGGGGAGAGCTGCATATTCCTTCCAGTGAAGAAATTCGTAAGATCATGAAGATAGCTGTTCAACCTACCGCATAAGCCATCAATGTCGTGACCCGTTGCCAGTATCGTACAGTCGTCGGCATAAGAAATCAATTCCACCCCTTCTGGTGGTGCCGGAAGTTTCGAAACGTAGAAATTAAACAATATCGGGGAGAGAACTCCACCCTGAGGAACTCCTTGTTTAATCCTACGAGGTTTGGATCTTTTGTTACGAAACTCCACAAACGACTGGCGACCACACAGATAATTCGCTATCCACCTCTTCGTACCATTTGGGAGACTGGATTCGGCGATGTCTCTGAAGAGGGTCGCGTGGCTGACCGTATCAAATGCCTTCGATAGGTCAAGCGCCACTAGAACCGTCCTTTCGCAAGGGCGGCTCTGATTTAGACCGCTGGTTATCTGTGTGGCAATGGCGGTTAAAGCTGTTGTTGTGCTGTGCTGTTTCCGGAATCCATGCTGGTGCTGGGCAAGCTGAAAATGCCGTGTGAGACTGGGGAGGAGTAGAGCCTCAAGTATCTTAGCGACCGGTGACAGTAGGGAGATTGGTCTGTACGATACTCCCTGGTTCGCATCCTTTCCCGGCTTCAAAAGTGGTACCACCCTGCCCATCTTCCAGACCTCGGGTATTATTAGGGTGGATAGGGAAAGGTTAAAGACCTTTGTCAGGTACTCTACTCCTGGCATCTCCAGTTTTTTGATCATCAGCATGGAAATTCCGTCGGGTCCTAGAGCTCTAGATGGTTTGGCTCTTTTGATGGCTTCGGCTACCTCTGTTGACGTAAAAGCTAATGGCTCGTCATTGACTCGGAGTTCGTGGATTTTCCTCACGACCCTCCTTTTCGCCTTGTCTCTCTCAGGGTGCTCTATAACCGGTTTTTCGGGTCGGTTATTCGAGAAAATTGGCGGTTAATCGATTAATCGTTTAATGCTAAATTAATGTATTTCATTAACTTTTTATTAATTAAAACACAAAAAGCTGACTCTTTTCATTAAATATTAACGTCATATATGAATACGATGTATTTAATAAAAAAGTTTTAATATTCGAAGGTTGAAAAGTTTCGGGATCTGAGATTTTTTTAAAAAAAAGGTCTGTAAAAATGTTGCTAAATCTACTAAAATTTCGTTGAAGATGGCAGAAAGAACTGCTGAAACTAACAAAATATTAGTAAGTTAAGAACAGCAAACCTAAAACTGTTACATATCGATTACTTAACGTAGATTTTTTTATTTATAAAAAAATTTAAAAATCTGAAAAGTTTAGATACAAAATTTCTTTGAATGTGATTTTTAATCAATACTGACACTATAAAATTTAATATTGCATTTAACTTTTTCAGACCCAACTAGCTTGCAAAAATGTATTCATTTTATAACTTTAAGGTAAAATGGTACTAAAACTATTAAAATTTCCTGGTGTCAATTCATATTTTATGAAATTCTAACTAAATATATGGAAATATAATTTAGCTAAAAGTATAACTGAAATTTTTTATCTAAATAAACCTATTAGTATTGAAAATATTTGTAATTTTAAGAGAAAAGATTCTTCCTACAGCTACGAAATTTTCATTAAAAGCATCGATAAAAAAAATTTGAGTTCTCTTTGAGGTTAATTTCAGTTAATTTAGAATACCAATTTACTTTGTTTCTCAGTATCTTTTTCGTTACTAAAAGCCATTAACAGAAAAAAATAACTTAAAGTTTGAGCGTACTTACTCTGAGAGAATTTTATCGGACGAGCTGTAAACAAAATTTTCAATAAGCTAATGAAGTTTTCTTAAAAAAGTAAAAGCCAAATTTATTAAATTTTATGAAAAAGCTTCACAATTTTTATGAATCTCTTTCTAAAAAAACTTTTTTGGGTGTATGACATTTTTAATAAATAATATGAAATTTTTCATAAAATTTAATGAAAAATTGCATCAATTCAATTAAAAGTTTCAATAGACGAATTCCAGCGAAACTTAATTGAATCAGTGTATAAATTCATAAATAGCATATAGACAATTCACTGAGTGTGCAGTTACAGAAGTCAAATTCTATATAAATTAAAATTTTTTAACTTTAGGTTATTTGTTTTAATTCGAATTTAAATTCATTGAAGCGGGTTCGGGTTCAATGTTGCTCCAGTGGAACATGTTTTAGAATTGATGTGGGTTTGAGCCGATGTGTATGTACACTTTGTTAGGAAAAATAAGAAAAGTTAAAGATCTTACAGAATTAACATGTTAATTGTGTAACAGTTTTAAAACAAATGCAGCCTTGTCTTAAAGGACATGGAGATATAATTTATATTAGTTTAAATTTTTAAAAGAATTGAAACAGTAATGCAAAATTGTCTATTTTATTTCATAAAGCATCCTCCAGCCAGTCGTGTATTTCGTGTGTTTTGTGAAGTTTTAAAAAAACACCTTCATTTTAGCCTTTTGCTATGTTCTTAAGGCTTTTTTACTTTGATACATATTTTTTTTAAAACATTTGCGCAAAATTTTATTAAAAATTGGGAGTCTGATGGTACATGTCGACTTGTTTGCGGTTACTCGAAAAAGGTATTTAAAGGCTTAAGGACCTATTTCACACGATTTTTAAAGAATTTGATGGTATTTTAGTTAGTATTTGTTTTTTCTAAGCTTTTCTGGTAATTTTGTAGCCCAGATTAAGAAAATCGTGAAGTTTTGGGAAAAAATTTAAGGAAAAATTCCATATTAAAAATGTAACCGGTTAATCGACCAAATTTAACCGATTATTGGGGTCGAATTATTATTTGAGTTTTAAATTATTTGTTTCGACATTAACCGAAATAGAGACATTAACCGAATTGGAAACACTAATTCGAACTAAATCACATAAGTCTAATATCTTATTAAATGTTATTAAAGAACAAATTTTCCCCATTCATAAATAATTGATTAAAATAGATTTCAGATTAAATAAATCTGAATAAAAACCTTAATACTTTAAAAACTTTTATTCAGCTGTGAAACTTGAAAATCGTAATTCAGCTTTATTTAATCTTTTAACGGACGTGTTTTTATTTATTTTATTGATGATTTGCTAAAATCATAACTTCATGCAAAATAATTTTGCCGACTAAAAACACCAAATTTTTGTTAAATTAGAAAAATCTAACAATCTGCCTTTCTGAAATCATCAGAGGTATGTGCTTATTATTTTTTGTTAGTTGATTTAAAAAACTAATAGTCACTAAATATTTCTGATGATTTCAGTAGAGTAGTTTGTATTTGCGTTCAATTAATTTTAGCCAAATATAATTTAAAATTTGTAGATATAGCAGTGTTTTAGCTACTTTTGGTTAAAAAGTTTCTTCAGAGGTAAATTGTAATTTGCAATTTGCTTAAATTTAACTCATAAGTGTACTTCTTATATTTCGGAAATTTAACAATTATTTAGCAAACAAGTTCTGCTGATTTCAGTAGTTTTAATCGCGGAACCTTTTTTGCTAATTTTTAGTAGCTTTTTCTGCTATTTTTACATACTTGTTTCTATGAGTGTAGTTTCTGTTTAAATTCAGATTCACAATGCTGTAGTACTCCACTCTGAGTGGATTTTGTTCCTTTCTTTTTTGTATCATGCTATCACTATTTTACACACTCCACTCTGCAGCGTGGAGTACTCCAGCATTGTGAATCCGGCTTAATTTGTTTATTTCTTCATACTACAAGAAATAATAAATACACAGGCAGAAAAATACGATCGGCACAAGGTTGGCATACCATTGGCGATGGTCGGTTATGCGTTGGCAGAACGTGCGATTACCCGATTGATAACAGCGGCCAACCGTTGATTGGCGCTAACTTGCCAACGTTTTCAGAACGTTGTCAAAATTGCAAAAAAGATAGACCATCTTTTTTGCAATTTTGACAAAAAAAAATTTTTTTCAAAAGAAATTTAAAAAAAATAGTTTTTAGTATTTTTTTAAAAAACATGGTTCTGATGGGAATTGAACCCAGGCCGCCAGGTTGTCAGCCGCGAACTCTACACACTAACGGTGGGTCTCATACTGCAGGTTTAACTTTAACTTAACTGTAAACAAAAGAAAATGTCAAAAAAATGGACACAAAACAACCACAAATTTTTGGGTTAACTATTAACTAAAGTTTAAACCTGAAGTATGAGACCCACCGTAAGCTAACAAGACTTGCAATATCCAATACCTAAAAAATTAGATCAATGATAACATCAGTTGTCGGGCCGGGCCGTCAGATTGCCAGACAATCGCTCTACACACTAAGCTAACGAGACATGTAGTACAACATAGCTTAAATAATAAATGAATAATAACAATGGATAATATGTAAACATTGGCATAACGTCTGCTAGAACTCACTTGCCAACGTTGGTATAATCCGCCTGATTATGTAAGGCGTAGGCATAGACGTTTTTAGGCGTTTTTACAGCAAAGTCGTTAAAACAAATATTTTTACAATATTCAACAGTCGAGTAATCAAAATTGTATTAGATTCACCAGGAAAATTTCAGTTTTTGTTAATTTCGATTTTGAAAAATTCTATTTGTATGGAGGCGTCTTTACTAAATACGCCAACGCCTTACACAATCAGGCGGATTGTCAGGAAAACCAAGATATAGATAGTAAAAAAAAACTTAAGAAATTTTAGGGGTTTTCATATAAACTCGTATTCTACTCGTAAACGGTGTAAACCTGGTATGTTTATGAATTTAATGTCAAACTATATACAATTCAATACTAAGACTAGATCACTTTCCCTTACAGTGGAAATGTGCCGAAATAATCATGATTGCAAAACCTAATAAAACGGAAAATTTGCTGTCTTCATATAGACCTATAAGTTTGCTTGTAATATTTTCAAAAAATTTTTTAAAAATATTTCTTCAAAGACTTTTGCCTGTACTTGAAAAACAAAATATTATCCCTGACCACCAATTTGGCTTCCGGCATAAACATGGAACTCCAGAGCAATGCCACAGAATTGTAAATATAATAACCGATACTCTTGAAAATAAACGTTACTGTTCAGCAGCTTTTCTTGATATTCAACAGGCGTTTGATAGAGTGTGGCATAAAGATTAAAAAAGTTCTACCAGCCCCATATTATTTATTTTTTAAGAGTTATCTTTCAGATAGATTCTTTTACGTCAAAACTAAAGATGAAAAATCAGATATAGTTGAAATCAAAGCTGGAATACCACAGGGCAGCGTACTTAGTCCCGTATTGTATACACTTTTTACTGCAGACGTACCAATTACCAATGACGTCACAGTTGCCACCTACGCAGACGACACAGCAACAGTCGGAAGCAATCATTGTCCAACAGAATCGTCAGTGTTTGTGCAAAATGAAATTGATCAAATCGAAAAATGGTTAACAAAATGGAATATTAAAGTAAATTCAAGCAAATCCCGCCATATAACCTTTTCATTACGGAGGGGTCATTGTTCTTCAATAACTATCAACGGAGAAAAAATTCCTAACCAAAATACCGTAAAATACTTGGGTATTACTCTAGATAGACGCCTTACTTGGAAACCACATATAAAAGCAAAACAACAACAATTAAAAACTAAAACTCGTAAATTGTACTGGCTACTAGGACCTAAATCAGAGCTGAACTTAAATAACAAATTAAGAATTTATAAGGCAATCCTCAAACCGGTTTGGTCATATGGAATTCAATTATAGGGTACCTCTGCAAACTCTAATGTAGAAATCCTAGAAATGTATCAGTGTAAAACGTTACGATTAATTACAAATGCACCATGGTTTGTAACGAACAAAGCTATACTTAGAGATCTTTAAATGGTAACTGTCAAAGATGAAATTCGAATAATTAGTAAAAATTATTTAAATAAATTAAGGCAACATCCTAATCCTGTAGCTATTGCACTCCTAGACGATAGCAATGAAACCAGAAGACTGAAGCGTCTACATGTGTTAGATTTGCCCTTGAGATGCTAATTAGTTTAAGCTGTAAATTGTAAATATGTGTATATTACCACAAAGATTATTTTATCTATTTATTATAGTTAGTTGGCTCAATGAAGTCAAATAACTCCTGTTATTTAGTATTTAGTAATCAAATTTGCTTATTATCTTAAGATAGATTGCAAATAAAGAATGAATTAAAAAAAAAAAAAACTATATAGATAAAGAATATGATTTGTATTTATACAAGGTTTACAATAAAAAAAAAAAAAACAATTTAATAAAATAAAATATTAGTGGTATTCATTAAACGTCGTATCTTCCTGTTATATAGCGTAAACCTTGTATTTATACACAATAAATGTCAAAAATAGTTTACAAGCCCTGGAAAATGTATGCACCTATTTTTATGTCTGTTCCCGCGGTTACCCAAACTAGCCCAAAGGCGTTCCCGTACTCAAAATTGCGTGTAAATTGTTGTTGTTTGGGCTGTTTTGGGTTCCCGCGGTAACGTACGGCAACGCACATTTTATGTGTAAACCTTTTGATATTTATATGCACATTAGGCCGGGTCGATTTGTGGGGAGGCAAAAAAAAATCAGGGAAAATCGTATTCTAGGGATCAAAATAAGAAACTTTGCCGAAGGAACCATACCTCTAAAACGAATTCTACTACCCCCCAACTGTTGACTTTTGTCCCGTAGGGTCAAGTTTTGAAAAATCACACTTTGACCCATTTAGAGTGCCCAATCGAGTCCAAATGTATGACCGACCCCCACTAACTTTGGAGGGCCGATCCACCCATGCCAGTGGCACACCCCCTGGAACTCCCCTGGGGGGTTCCCCATACAAACATTTTAAAAAATCACCATTTTTGGCACTTTATTTTATTATTTTTTATTTATTTTATTTATTTTTATTATTTTATTTATTTTTTCTCCTTAGAAATTTATTTAGTCAGAACATATGTAAATGAAAAAATTAATTTAACTTAGTAATAGAAAAGAAAAAATAAAAAATTACTGTTTGAAGTCTTTTTTGCTTTCAAGTCTGGGCAATTTCGCACGGCTCTCTAATGTCGTCGCCATAACAGCCTCTACATTTTCCGGTATAACTCGTTTCTGTTTCTTGTATGTGTGATGGAATTTTTGGATCATTAAATGGTGGATCATCTTGATTTAAATATTCTTTCAAAGTATCGTATGGAATGCTTCGCGTGAATGGTGGTTCAAATACGTCATTTGTCATTCATATTGATCATTTCCCATAACTTGTGCAATAAAAGTTAATGAATTTGAAAAATAATCTACTACCGTACACGACAGAGCTGTAATACTTGATATTGAAGTACATTGGCACATAACATGTAATTATAAATTCAACCAGTATTCTTAAATTTGCATCTGGATTTTCCGTTGTCACATATAATCGTAATAGTCTAGCGGTCTTGGTGAGCCACCGAGAATGTACAATTTTCCCTGGTTTGATGTTTGCCAGATCCACTGAAACCACGCCGCTAGAAATTGCATGAGCCATGTCGTATAAGTACTTGGAATCGGTGGAAAATTCAATTTTTTCTGGAGCAGGGGGCATATTTTTCAACTCAATTTTCTGAAAGCCGTCCACCACCTGAAAATATATAAAAATAAAACAATTAAAAACGGTTGACAATTATAATAAATGAGTGATAGCAATAACTTACCGGAAGAGTTTCACAAGTTTCGATTTGACGGCTCAATTTTCCGGTTGCCGATCTTGGTCCAGTGCTGGTTGATTTATCCAAAGCTTCAAACAAATGCCGAAACGGAAGTTCGTTGAAGTGTAGAAGGCAAACGAACCAATGCAATGGTCTTTTTAACAGCAATTCGAATCGTCGTATAATTCCACCGTTTGGGCCAGTGTTTGTTGGCTCACCGTCAGTGCATATGCCAATTAATGCATCCAGTGATATATTTTTATCGTTGAAAAAATCATTTAATTTGGTTGTTTTGTATTCAGCGGTTTCATGTTCCAGTCTTACGTAACCAATCAATTCAGAATTCGGTTCTCTCAAAATAACAAGATGAGGTTCTTTTACCATTCTAGTATGATACTTCTCATCAATTGTATCTCTCGTTAAAGTATCATCTTTTCTGCCATCGAATGAAAATGCTAACAAATTGGTATCATCTAACCGTTTGCGAAGCACTTCTTGTCTGCATTTCTCTTTTTCTCGGCGAACTTTCGATTTATCCATGATGAGAGGTTTGCCATGGATATCTTTCATTTTAAAATCTTGGAAAAGAGCTGTTCCCATTGCTGATGCTACTCTATCAGGCACGCCAAATCTGTCACATACCAAGGCAAAGTTAAAACAATCGTATCTCTGTGTGTATTGTGAACTTGTGCTTATATCCAAATCTTCTTGAACCGGTGGCGGTGCGTATGTTGAATCATCGGGATCTTGGTATGTTGGCATTGATGACATAGACGTTGCTCTTCAATTTCCATCGCAAATCCATCCATTGTTAGACTTCTCTGATTATGTTGATCGTGCATAAACTCTTTGAAGAGTTCGGGAACCAAACCGCATGCACATGGAGCTGCCTTCAAATCGCATTTACATGTTCCAATGAAAAAAATTGTTTCCAGAGATTTTACATACTCTGTAAATTGTTGGGGTTTGTTTCTTCTCTTGATTTGCTCTTGATATTTGTCAAGCAATCTATTCAATTTATTACATACACTTTTTTTCAGCATTATTTCCATACCAAGTTTTTCCCAAATTCCAATCAACTTATCTTGTACTTGAATAGTGAATGCTTTATAGGACAACTTTTTTTGTTCGCTCAAGTAAAAATAATATCTCAAGATATCCAGATGGGTTGGTAAATTAAGATCAGTCAAATCAGTAGGCACACCAAAAACAGTAACATCATGCCTGGGTATATGACTCATTGGGTTTTCGATAGTTGTTGATGTTGTTATTGCTTCATCTTGCGGTGTAGAGGATGGTGGATTCATTGTAAACTTCTTGATTTGGAATGATTTTTTTTTAAATATTTTTTTATCTCAAATTAGCACTTCACACTTCGAGTTCTTCACAACGACTTAATGCATTCACAAAAACTGTTGCGTTATATATGGTCTAGGAGACGAGGTAATAAGAATGAAATGGTAATTTCAATTCTACCTGTAACCGATTTTGTTGTCAAAACTGCCCATAAAGTACTTACATGTAAATTAAACGTTAATCTGACTACAAATTCTGTTAAGCAAGTGCGCCTTTTATTACTTCTGGAAAATCCTTTATGATAATTTTATGCTCAATTCTACCTGTAACCGATTTTGTTGTCAAAACTGCCCATAAAGTACTTACATGTAAATTAAACGTTAATCTGACCACAAATTCTGTTAAGCAAGTGCGCCTTTTATTACTTCTGGAAAATCCTTTATGATAATTTTATGCTCAATTCTACCTGTAACCGATTTAGCTTAAGTAAGTTTACGACATGCAGCTGCGTCTTGTGGTGGCTTAAAAAATCCACACAACCTATTTTACGACCTGCAACAGAACGACACGTTCAATTGCTAGCTAGCGTTTCCAAACGAGTTATACCGGAAAATGTAGAGGCTGTTATGGTGACGACATTAGAGAGCCGTGCGAAATTGCCCAGACTTGAAAGCAAAAAAGACTTCAAACAGTAATTTTTTTTAGTAAAGTGTTGTTTTTTCAAACGCGTCTTATAGACCAAATACAATTAATATTGTCATTAATATGTATTTTTATTAATTCTAATTTAGTAGGTTTGAGGTTAAGAAGAAGAATAAACCTTCCTCAAAAGTTATAAACACATTAAATTTGCAAATCAGACTAGATCTAGTTTCTGCCTTTTTATGGACAGGCTTCATCAGTGATCTTCCATTAAATTGTATTATTGTTTATATTTTTATTGTCAGATTGTCTCTATATGAATAATTTCAGAAGTGATCAAACAGACATATACAAACATTCTACTTCAGATTTTCTCTGTTTATCTTCTTATTTCCTCCGTGTCACCTTTTCACAAATATTGCCACATTGACGTATGGTTTGTACGTACAAGTGCAGGCAATTTGTGTATATTGGAGACGGACAGCCAACAGGGCATTGTTTATTTTTTATAGTAAAGTGTTGTTTTTTCAAACGCGTCTTATAGACCAAATACAATTAATATTGTCATTAATATGTATTTTTATTAATTCTAATTTAGTAGGTTTGAGGTTAAGAAGAAGAATAAACCTTCCTCAAAAGTTATAAACACATTAAATTTGCAAATCAGACTAGATCTAGTTTCTGCCTTTTTATGGACAGGCTTCATCAGTGATCTTCCATTAAATTGTATTATTGTTTATATTTTTATTGTCAGATTGTCTCTATATGAATAATTTCAGAAGTGATCAAACAGACATATACAAACATTCTACTTCAGATTTTCTCTGTTTATCTTCTTATTTCCTCCGTGTCACCTTTTCACAAATATTGCCACATTGACGTATGGTTTGTACGTACAAGTGCAGGCAATTTGTGTATATTGGAGACGGACAGCCAACAGGGCATTGTTTATTTTTTATAGTAAAGTGTTGTTTTTTCAAACGCGTCTTATAGACCAAATACAATTAATATTGTCATTAATATGTATTTTTATTAATTCTAATTTAGTAGGTTTGAGGTTAAGAAGAAGAATAAACCTTCCTCAAAAGTTATAAACACATTAAATTTGCAAATCAGACTAGATCTAGTTTCTGCCTTTTTATGGACAGGCTTCATCAGTGATCTTCCATTAAATTGTATTATTGTTTATATTTTTATTGTCAGATTGTCTCTATATGAATAATTTCAGAAGTGATCAAACAGACATATACAAACATTCTACTTCAGATTTTCTCTGTTTATCTTCTTATTTCCTCCGTGTCACCTTTTCACAAATATTGCCACATTGACGTATGGTTTGTACGTACAAGTGCAGGCAATTTGTGTATATTGGAGACGGACAGCCAACAGGGCATTGTTTATTTTTTATAGTAAAGTGTTGTTTTTTCAAACGCGTCTTATAGACCAAATACAATTAATATTGTCATTAATATGTATTTTTATTAATTCTAATTTAGTAGGTTTGAGGTTAAGAAGAAGAATAAACCTTCCTCAAAAGTTATAAACACATTAAATTTGCAAATCAGACTAGATCTAGTTTCTGCCTTTTTATGGACAGGCTTCATCAGTGATCTTCCATTAAATTGTATTATTGTTTATATTTTTATTGTCAGATTGTCTCTATATGAATAATTTCAGAAGTGATCAAACAGACATATACAAACATTCTACTTCAGATTTTCTCTGTTTATCTTCTTATTTCCTCCGTGTCACCTTTTCACAAATATTGCCACATTGACGTATGGTTTGTACGTACAAGTGCAGGCAATTTGTGTATATTGGAGACGGACAGCCAACAGGGCATTGTTTATTTTTTATAGTAAAGTGTTGTTTTTTCAAACGCGTCTTATAGACCAAATACAATTAATATTGTCATTAATATGTATTTTTATTAATTCTAATTTAGTAGGTTTGAGGTTAAGAAGAAGAATAAACCTTCCTCAAAAGTTATAAACACATTAAATTTGCAAATCAGACTAGATCTAGTTTCTGCCTTTTTATGGACAGGCTTCATCAGTGATCTTCCATTAAATTGTATTATTGTTTATATTTTTATTGTCAGATTGTCTCTATATGAATAATTTCAGAAGTGATCAAACAGACATATACAAACATTCTACTTCAGATTTTCTCTGTTTATCTTCTTATTTCCTCCGTGTCACCTTTTCACAAATATTGCCACATTGACGTATGGTTTGTACGTACAAGTGCAGGCAATTTGTGTATATTGGAGACGGACAGCCAACAGGGCATTGTTTATTTTTTATAGTAAAGTGTTGTTTTTTCAAACGCGTCTTATAGACCAAATACAATTAATATTGTCATTAATATGTATTTTTATTAATTCTAATTTAGTAGGTTTGAGGTTAAGAAGAAGAATAAACCTTCCTCAAAAGTTATAAACACATTAAATTTGCAAATCAGACTAGATCTAGTTTCTGCCTTTTTATGGACAGGCTTCATCAGTGATCTTCCATTAAATTGTATTATTGTTTATATTTTTATTGTCAGATTGTCTCTATATGAATAATTTCAGAAGTGATCAAACAGACATATACAAACATTCTACTTCAGATTTTCTCTGTTTATCTTCTTATTTCCTCCGTGTCACCTTTTCACAAATATTGCCACATTGACGTATGGTTTGTACGTACAAGTGCAGGCAATTTGTGTATATTGGAGACGGACAGCCAACAGGGCATTGTTTATTTTTTATAGTAAAGTGTTGTTTTTTCAAACGCGTCTTATAGACCAAATACAATTAATATTGTCATTAATATGTATTTTTATTAATTCTAATTTAGTAGGTTTGAGGTTAAGAAGAAGAATAAACCTTCCTCAAAAGTTATAAACACATTAAATTTGCAAATCAGACTAGATCTAGTTTCTGCCTTTTTATGGACAGGCTTCATCAGTGATCTTCCATTAAATTGTATTATTGTTTATATTTTTATTGTCAGATTGTCTCTATATGAATAATTTCAGAAGTGTTTATAACTTTTGAGGAAGGTTTATTCTTCTTCTTAACCTCAAACCTACTAAATTAGAATTAATAAAAATACATATTAATGACAATATTAATTGTATTTGGTCTATAAGACGCGTTTGAAAAAACAACACTTTACTATAAAAAATAAACAATGCCCTGTTGGCTGTCCGTCTCCAATATACACAAATTGCCTGCACTTGTACGTACAAACCATACGTCAATGTGGCAATATTTGTGAAAAGGTGACACGGAGGAAATAAGAAGATAAACAGAGAAAATCTGAAGTAGAATGTTTGTATATGTCTGTTTGATCACTTCTGAAATTATTCATATAGAGACAATCTGACAATAAAAATATAAACAATAATACAATTTAATGGAAGATCACTGATGAAGCCTGTCCATAAAAAGGCAGAAACTAGATCTAGTCTGATTTGCAAATTTAATGTGTTTATAACTTTTGAGGAAGGTTTATTCTTCTTCTTAACCTCAAACCTACTAAATTAGAATTAATAAAAATACATATTAATGACAATATTAATTGTATTTGGTCTATAAGACGCGTTTGAAAAAACAACACTTTACTATAAAAAATAAACAATGCCCTGTTGGCTGTCCGTCTCCAATATACACAAATTGCCTGCACTTGTACGTACAAACCATACGTCAATGTGGCAATATTTGTGAAAAGGTGACACGGAGGAAATAAGAAGATAAACAGAGAAAATCTGAAGTAGAATGTTTGTATATGTCTGTTTGATCACTTCTGAAATTATTCATATAGAGACAATCTGACAATAAAAATATAAACAATAATACAATTTAATGGAAGATCACTGATGAAGCCTGTCCATAAAAAGGCAGAAACTAGATCTAGTCTGATTTGCAAATTTAATGTGTTTATAACTTTTGAGGAAGGTTTATTCTTCTTCTTAACCTCAAACCTACTAAATTAGAATTAATAAAAATACATATTAATGACAATATTAATTGTATTTGGTCTATAAGACGCGTTTGAAAAAACAACACTTTACTATAAAAAATAAACAATGCCCTGTTGGCTGTCCGTCTCCAATATACACAAATTGCCTGCACTTGTACGTACAAACCATACGTCAATGTGGCAATATTTGTGAAAAGGTGACACGGAGGAAATAAGAAGATAAACAGAGAAAATCTGAAGTAGAATGTTTGTATATGTCTGTTTGATCACTTCTGAAATTATTCATATAGAGACAATCTGACAATAAAAATATAAACAATAATACAATTTAATGGAAGATCACTGATGAAGCCTGTCCATAAAAAGGCAGAAACTAGATCTAGTCTGATTTGCAAATTTAATGTGTTTATAACTTTTGAGGAAGGTTTATTCTTCTTCTTAACCTCAAACCTACTAAATTAGAATTAATAAAAATACATATTAATGACAATATTAATTGTATTTGGTCTATAAGACGCGTTTGAAAAAACAACACTTTACTATAAAAAATAAACAATGCCCTGTTGGCTGTCCGTCTCCAATATACACAAATTGCCTGCACTTGTACGTACAAACCATACGTCAATGTGGCAATATTTGTGAAAAGGTGACACGGAGGAAATAAGAAGATAAACAGAGAAAATCTGAAGTAGAATGTTTGTATATGTCTGTTTGATCACTTCTGAAATTATTCATATAGAGACAATCTGACAATAAAAATATAAACAATAATACAATTTAATGGAAGATCACTGATGAAGCCTGTCCATAAAAAGGCAGAAACTAGATCTAGTCTGATTTGCAAATTTAATGTGTTTATAACTTTTGAGGAAGGTTTATTCTTCTTCTTAACCTCAAACCTACTAAAGTAATTTTTTTTATTTTATTACTAAGTTAAATTAATTTTTTCATTTACATATGTTCTGACTAAATAAATTTCTAAAGAGAAAAAATAAATAAAATAATAAAAATAAATAAAATAAATAAAAAATAATAAAATAAAGTGCCAAAAATGGTGATTTTTTAAAATGTTTGTATGGGGAACCCCCCTGGGGAGTTCCAGGGGGTGTGCCACTGGCATGGGTGGATCGGCCCTCCAAAGTTAGTGGGGGTCGGTCATACATTTGGACTCGATTGGGGCACTCTAAATGGGTCAAAGTGGGATTTTTCAAAACTTGACCCTACGGGACAAAAGTCAACAGTTGGGGGGTAGTAGAATTCGTTTTAGAGGTATGGTTCCTCCGGCAAAGTTTCTTATTTTGATCCCTAGAATACGATTTTCACTGAGCCATGGGTGATTATTAAATCGACCCGCCCTAATGCACATTGTCAAATATGAAATTTATTTGATTTTTTTTATTTGTTTTTATAAATTTTATTTTAGAATCAATAGAAAAACATCAATATAAATAAATCCGTATTATATTTAGAAATTACCAAAAAAAAAAATTTAATTTTATTGTAAAAAAACAATTTGTACAATGTGCGTTCATCTAAATATTCGTGTAAACTCAGAAAATTACCGCTTGTGTAGTGCGGTTTAATGAATACCACTATTTTATAAAAAAACAAAAAAAAAACAAATAAAAATTGTATGTTTATGATCGGAATCGAACTCGAGACCTTCTGACTTTGACTTATTTTAACAACCTGGTAAAAAAATTCCATATATGAACATTTATGGTTCAACCATATAAGTATGGATCCGAAAAATGAGGTAACATCTAAGTATATGTTCATATATGGACATATATGAACATATACATTTATTAAATATATGCGAATACATGCGAACGTTGCTGTCCTTTATTATAAGGTTGTACTTAGAGTTGTGTCGTTCATGAACGAACTACTTCATTTGAACGGTTCAGTTCATTGAACGATATGACATCGTTCACCATTATTCGTTCTTTTCGTTCATCGTTCATTTCGTTCTTTTTTGTAGTCATAAAAAGTTTGTATACCTTTCTTATTAATTTTATTACATAATTTAATATTTTTCTTAATAATTTCAAATTTTTAATAAAATTGTAATTTTCTGACACTATTAGTCTATGCACAATTAAATTAATATAAACATGTAACATGTAGTGCGCCAATAAATTGTCGAATGAACGACACCGTTCACGAATCACTGTTCAGACACAGCTCATGACAAAAAAGAACGATAACAAAAAAGAACGATTGAACGATTTGAACGAACTAGTTCAATAAATTTTATTGAACGATATGACCGAGTCACCTAAAAGAACGAATAAGCCCAACTCTAGTTGTACAATAGATATAAATTAATGTATGCCATTCAAATTAAGCGCTACATATACTTTTTTTATTCACGGCGTTATATGTAATTCCATATTTATCCATATGAGCTCCTTTTACACATATGAAAAAATGTATTCTTTCAAATATGTTCATATACGAGTCCCTTTTGCATAAATGGAATAACATATACTTCAATATGAAATAACAGATTCCATATATGAAATAACAGATGCCTTCTTATATGTCTGTATATGAAATCTTTTTCCATATATGGAATCACATATACTTCCATATATGTTCATATAAAATCCATATATGTTCATAAAAAATCCATATTTGTTCAAATGTGTCCATACATAAACCATATATGAACATATTTGAGCGTATATCAACATTTTTCACCGGGAAAGCGTAGTAATTTTTATAAATGCTATGCCAGTTTTTGTTTTTGGTACAGTTGGTAATTTCTGTCTGGATAGATTTATAATGAATTATTTTAATTTGTAGGGTTTATTTCAGATATTTATTTTTAAAATTAAAAATATAATGAAACAAGAAAATCCAGAAACCCCGAAAAATCCCGGGATCCCAGTCCCGTTCTGCATCCCTACTCCCTACCTTCTGATAAATGTTTCATAATTTTCAAAATTCAATAATCCTGGAAGCTTATTCCATCAAAATCTGCATGTTTTTATAGAAAACTCTGAAAAATGCATATATTTTTCTGAAGAAAACCTCGTACAAGGAATGTATTCCAAGCTATACTCTCAGATTAATATAAAATTTTAATATTTAATATAGAAAATTAATCTGAGGGGCAATTCTGTAACTTTTTAACGACAAAATTCTGTAGTTAAATTGACAAGTTTTCATACACCGATAAAATTCCTCAGTTGCTCAGTTAATGTATTACTCAGTTGAAACCAAAAAATTTCAAATTAACTGAATTAATTAATATCAACCAGTTTTATTCAAATAAATTTTGTTTTCTGTTACCCTATAAATACAAATAAGAAAATTTGAAATTGTCAAGAACTTTTCAATACACCCAGTCAGAAAAATACAAACGGGGAGGCGGTGGCAAAGCACTTTAACACGTGGTACAAGTACTGGCAAAAAGTGCTTTCCCATTCCCAAAATGATAACATCATTAGACAAAAGGACCGGCTCTTCAAAAAGCGCCGGAAAAGCACTGGAGGAACAAAATTTTTAAACGTTGGCAAAACGCTGTCAAAACCAATAAATAGGTGGTCTGGAAATATATTTTCCAAAATAAAATTAAAAAAAAGTTCATATGTATTTTTTTGGTCCTGCCGTGATTTGAACCCAGGCCGTCAGATTGGCAGACGATTGCTCTACCCACTGAGCTAACGCGACATATAATATTTGATGGCTAAACACATAAATGAGTGATAATAGCTGGACAACTACTGGCTGTGCCAAAATGCTAGTACTGGCAAACAATTTTTTGTAATTAATATGCCAGTGTTGGGAGGGCAAAAAAAAAGTTGGTCTTGAAGGAGCTTTCCCACAAACAAAAAAAATTGATTTTATAAAACAAAAAAAATTTTAAATTACAAAATACAAAAAAAATTTTTTGCTTGCAACCGGATTTGAACTCCGAACCTCCTGACTACAAACATTTTTTAACGAAGCGTCAGCATTTTTATAAAATCATTGGTCTACCAGTGAATTGATTTTTGTACGCCTGGTAGCATTGGCTAGGTAGCACTGGATAACCACTGGTTGCAAACCTTGGCATATCACTCTATGCCAATTCTTTGCCAGTGGTTTTTTTATAAACCACCGAAATTTTTGTAAAACAAATACTGGTAAAACGCTTTTTGCAAACGCTGGCAAAGCGTCCCAAATGAGTGTTCTGCCAGTCAATTATTTTTAATACCGTGGTTACCCAGTGGTATGCCAGTGCTTGATTTTTTGTACCACTGGTGATTTCTGACTGGGCAATTACAAACAATTGCAAACAATGGGAAATACAAAAATATTTAATTTTCAAAAAAAGGGTTTATATTATTTTTGGAATATGGTAAGTTTTTGTTTTGATTATAGATTTGATGAAATTTAGTAAATGGGATTTATTTTTGTATAGATCGGAAGTAAAAATGTTGCATGTGCAATTGTGGATTTATGCACATGGAATTAGAAATCATTGTGGACAAAAATACAAAAAACGGTAAATCAAGACATGAATTCAATTTTTAATTTTGTTGTATGAGTTAAAAATAAACTTTAAAAAGTAAATTAAAATATCGCAAAAAGCAAGAGAAAAATTTTAAATGTCAATTTTATTATATACTTTCAAATCGGTTGTAATTAACTGAATTCAATGGTTATTTTCAAATTATTAACAAATTCGTTGTTTTCAACTGAGCCTTAATTGCTTTCTTTCTTAAAAAATATTAGTTATTTTCAATTAATTTAAATAACTGAGACTCAGTGAGGGGAACTTCACCTGAAACTCAGTTGAAAATTTAGTAGTCAACAACTGAGGTATTTTTTCGGTGTAGAAACTGACAACTTAACTACCGAATGTTATCGTTAAAAAGTTCGAGAATCCCTCTACTGAGCTCAACCTGTCTCATTTTTTCGTCCACCTCGGACGAACCAATTCTAACCCCATATTTTGACCACTTAAATTACCGAGGTGGCCAAAAACCGTGGGATGTTCATCTTAGAGTTTTGGTTTCTACAACATATTGAAATTTCATTAAAATTACTGTTTCCAATTATTCGACATAGGCGGTTAACCGGTTATTGCATTATTCGAAAAATCACTAAAACTGATTAATCGGTTATTCGGGTCGGTTATTCGAGAAAATTGGCGATTAATCGTTTAAAACAAAATTAATGTATTTCCTTAACTTTTTACCAACAAAAACACTAACAGATTCCTGTTTTTGTTAAATATCAACATGACACATGAACACGATGTATTTAAAAAAAAAATTTCAAATTAAAAAAGCACATCTACACTGGAGAGAAAATGCTAGGGATAAAACAAAAATCACCTCTAATTAGCTCTATTTTGAATGAGTTTAGCTATTTTGGAGTGTTTTTGCTCCATCTCTAGCAGTTTTCTCTCGCGTGTAAATGTACCTTAAGGTGGAAAATTTTCGTAATCTGAGATTATCTAAATTGAAACATTTCTTATACTAATGAAAAAATGTATGTAAAATATAGCTGAAGCTATTGAAAATTAGTTAAAAATTGCAAAAAGAAACTGCTGAAACTATGAGATTTTTTTTCTAAATATTAGTAAGTTAAAAATAGCATAACTCAAGGTAGATTTTTTACTTCTTACGAAATTTTTTTTTAATCTGTAAAACATTGGATACAAAATTTCTTTGAATGCAAATTTAATCAATACTACAATAAATATAATATTGCATTTAAAAAAAATATTATCCAAAGTTCTTCCTCCTCCCCTGAAGAAATAAAAAAAAATTTAGTTCCATTTGAGTAAAATATTAGTTAAATGAAAATACAAATTTACAAAAAAAATTTCTGAATAGCAGAGTTAGTAGACTAAAGAATATCATAAACAATTGTTAAATTTCTCAGTCTTTTTTCCGTTTTTAAGGGCCATTGACAATAAAGAAAATTATCCAAAGTTTGAGCTAACATTCCCTTCTGTATTTATGTATTTAATAAAATTCTAACCGCTAAATTCATAAACGCTTTGTAAAATTATAGGAGGTTTATTGAACAAATTTTGTATGAAAATGACGTTTTGTAAACCTGCTATAACTTTAAAAAGCATTTATGAATTGAGGGGTATATTTTTCCAAATGTATTTCAGAAATTTCTATTTTTATTTTAAAGCATTTTTTCAAACATACATGCTTTCTCTTTCTCTTAAGTCTCATAATTCCTATAAAATTTTCATTATGAAAGAGAAAACATGTATGTTTGTAAAAATGCTTTTAAAATATAAGTAAAAATTTCTGAAATACATTTGGAAAAATTTGAAATGCAATTGGAATTTTATTAAATACATTTGGAAAATTTTGGAATACAAATAGAGTCTTTTTAAATACATTTGGAAATTTCTGAAATACATTTGGAGAATTTTGAAATACAAATGGAATTATTATGAATGCAATTTTACAATTCTGAAATACATATTTAAAATTTTTAAATGCAAGTGAATAATTTTGAAATGTATTTGAACAATTTTAAAATACAAATATAATTTTCTTAAATACAAATAAAATTTATTAAAATATATTTGAAATTTTGAAATTCATTTTGATAATTTTAAAATACATTTTGGACAATTTGGAAATGCAATTGGACAAATATCAAAGTTTTTTAGACAATTTTAAACAATATTGGGACAATTTTGGAAGATTTTTGGACAATTTCAAAACATTTTTGGAAGAATTTAAAAAATTTCTGGATAATTTTGAAACATTTACGACAATTTTGAAACCTTTTTAGACAATTTTAAAATATATTTGGATAATTTTAAAACATTTTTAAACAATTTTGAAATAAAACTGAAAATGGTGTAGTTGGAGATGTTGTAGAATTGATGTGGTTTTGAATCGATTATACACAGTTTCTTTGGAGATGTGAGAAAATGTAGAGTTTCTATAGAATTAAGATGTCAGTTGACAGTTGTGGGACACATATTTGAAAAAATGCAACCTTGCCTTGAAGGACATGGAAATAGAATTTACATTAGTTTTAATTTTTAAAAGAACAGAATCAAAAATCGCTTACTGTATTGATTAAAGCCAGCCAGACACTTCGTGTATTTTGGGTAGCTTTTTTTTGCTTAAAAAAGGTATCTAAAGACTTAACGGCCTCTTTCACTCAATTTTAAAAGAATTTTATGGTATTTTTGTAATTTGATGTTTATTCTAAGCTTTTCTTGTAATTTTTTAGCCAAAGTTAAGAAAATTATGAAGTTTTGGGAAAAAAATAAGGGAAAAATTCCATATTAAAATTGTAACCGGTTAATCGACCTGTTTTAACCGATTATTCGGATCGAATAATTATTTGAGTTTTAAATTATTTGTTTCGACATTAACCGAAATAGAGGCGATTAATCGAGGAATCGGTTAATCGATTAATCGAATTGGAAACACTAATTAAAATAGTATTGTTTAGTTTGAAGTAGTGTTTCCAATTATTCGACATAGGCGGTTAACCGGTTAATGCATTATTCGAAAAATCACTAAAATTAATTAATCGTTTATTCGGGTCGGTTAATCGAGAAAATTGGCGATTAATCGTTTAATGCAAAATTAATATATTTTGTTTACTTTTTATGAATAAAAACACAAAGAGCTTACTTTTTTTAATATTAAAAATTAGAAGAGTCAATGTAAAGAGCCATCAATATAAAAAAGTTAAGCTCTATTTGAAAATACCAATTTACTCTGCAAAAATCAGCAAAAAGTTTTGCGGAATATTAGTAGTTTGAGAGTAGCATAAATAATTGTTAAATTCTCAATCTTTTCGGGTTTTAAGGGCCATTAACAATAAACAAATTTTGAGCTAATTTACTAATAATAAACTAATAAAGTTTTCTTCAGAAATTTTACGAAAAAGCTTTTTCATTGGGTGTATGTATTTCAATAAATAATACAAAATTTTTCATTAAACTTCATCAATTCAATGAAAAGTTTAGTACAGTGTTGTTTTCATGTCCTATAGACAGTTGCAATTAATATTATAATTAATATGCAATTTTATCAATTTTAATTAATAGGTTTGAGGTTAAGAAGAAGAATAAACGAATGAATATAAAAATTCATAAAAAGCATGTAGAAAATTCCCTCAGTGTGTAGTAACAAACAGATTTGTTTGTTCGAACTTTATCACAGATTTTCGACAGTGAGAGCAATTCTTCAGCCTTTCAAAATTCAATGTTTGCAGTAATAAAATTTTAAAAATTAATACGCACTGTTTTTGTTAAAAAAAAAATATAAATAAAATCATTGACTAGAGGCTGAAAAACTGCTCTCACTTTTGAAAATTAATTTTATATTTTAAAAGAATTAAAACTGAAATGAAAAATTGTCTATTGTATTTCCTAAAGCCCGCCCCAGCCAGACAAATAGTGTTAAAGCATTTTTTTTTTACAAATAGCAACTTTTTATGTTGTTTAAAAAATCAAGAATTTTTTATTAAAAATTAATTGCGATACACAGAGAAATTGTCGGATGCAAAGAACCGGTTGTAAACAACAGGGGCCAGATTCCCACAGTCGTAAGCGTTCGAAATTGTTAAAAAATCACGTTTTTAAAGTGCAAATAAAAGAACAGGAATAACTATTGTTACAACTTTACCTCATATTTGTAATAAAGGAACGAAATGCTTCACTTCTAACCTAATTTTAATATTTTTAATGTTTTAAATAACAATAATTGCTATCGAATAAAACTCGATCACGACTGCGGTAATTTGCCCCCTGATTACATGCAATCTGTTCTACTTTATGTTCTATCATTGGTGATTTTTGTTTGAAGATGCAGTAAAACCTTTCCTTTTGACTCTCAGGAATCAGTTCTAGAACCCGTTCCATGGAATCGGTGGAAAAAGACCTGTTCTAAAATAAATTCATAGCTAATCAGTTCAAAAAAATGTTGCTGGGTAATGTAAAACAAATCCGTTTTAAGTCTCTTAAATCCCATGACGTGCCTCGTTGGTTCAATGTCGACTTGCTCAACCGATTTTAAAACAATTTTATCGTATTTTAGTTAGTATTTGTTTTTTTATAAGCATTTCTTGCAATTTTTTAGCCAAAGTTAACATAATTATGAAGTTTTGGAAAAAAATAAAGCAAAAATTACATATTAAAAATGTAACCGGTTAATCGACCTATTTTAACCGATTATTCGGGTCGAATAATTATTTGCGTTTTAAATTATTTGTTTCGACATTAACCGAAATAGAGGCGATTAATCGAGGAATCGGTTAATCGATTAATCGAATTGGAAACACTAGCTAAAACTAAAATTAAATCAAAAAATAATTTTTTAATTTTTTATTCTATAGTTTTTTTATGCGATTTTAGTTTAATTTTCTCACCTTGTTTTAAAGTAATGCGGGTTTTGAAATATTCGGAACGCATCTGCCATTTTTGTATTTAAGTAGAACTCTTTTTTTTTGTGCGGATTTTTTTAAATGCGGTTTTTTTTCGGAACGCATGTACCGCATAAAAAAAGACTTAAGTGTAGGGTAGAGGGGGGATCCTTCGCCACTTTTTTTTCAAAGCACTGTCATTTCTTAACCCCTAATTATTTTTCAAAAATTACTTTCAAATTTAAAACCTACATATCTTGGCTTTAATTTCTATGATTTTTATTCTAATTATTTGCATATTTTCTATTATTTTTTTCATGATTTTCAAAGTAACTCAATTCGGCGTAACTGCCCCAAACCTGGGGTAAATTCGCCAAAAGAGCTAGATACAATTTCAACAAAAAAATTTGTTAATACAACAAAGTCAATCTTTTAATGACTGAAATAAATAATTTATAATAAGTTCTTTAAGATATGCGATTCTTTTTAATCAATAAATCTCCACTACATTAAAAAAAATAATTTAAAACTATAATATAATGATTCTTCAAAATAAAAAAAATGAATAATTAATATAAATTAAAGAATGAACACGATTGTTCTAATTTACTACTAAACATATTTTAAATATATAGGAAAGTCTTATAGAGCACTTTAGGCAGCGATGCACCAACTCTTTGTAGCTCCAGGGGACATCTGGTGATTGTGCCCCACAGACAGGCACTAACATAAAATTAATATTTTTCAACACTCTTTAAGCATTTATTAAAATCAAATTATTATTTTCTGAAAGCTTAGGATCATAGTTCTAACATAATGAAAAATTATTTTTTTATTCCACGATTTGAGGAAGTTATTGCAAAATGTAGTTGCTTCCTATTATTTTTTTGGCACCCCAAAAAACACAAAAACACGTCTGTCTGCGACCACATGTGATATAAATTCATCAAAGTGGATGCCAAGGAAAGGTAATTGAAAAATGCACAAAATATATTTTGTCCAATTTTTTATCTCCCTTAATAGCGGAGAAAAATGGGATTAGTGTATGTGCCCCACTGGCGAAGGATCCCCCCTCTACCCTACTTATATTTTCTTTTAAGTGATAAATGGATGATATTGCCGTAATAACTTTTGGATGATATTTCTTCCAAATGCTTATTGGGATGTAACAAAATTTTAATGCCATTTGCTTACTTTTTTGTTTTTATATAAAAGGGTACATACTACTGTTTCCAATTATTCGACATAGGCGGTTAACCGGTTATTGCATTATTCGAAAAATCACTAAAATTGATTAACCGGTTATTCGGGTCGGTTATTCGAGAAAATTGGCGATTAATTGATTAATCGTTTAAAGCATAATTAACGAATTTCCTTAACTTTTTATCAACAAAGACACTAACAGCTTCCTGTTTTTGTTAAATATCAACATGAAATATGAACACGGTGTATTTAAAAACATTTTCAAATTAAAGAAGCACATCTACACGAGAGAGATAATGCTACACTTAAATAAAAAAGTTTGTAAAAAAATTTGTAAACAGTTCCCAATCGCACTATACTATTTTTATACTGATTATTAGTACAATTTTTATTCTTAGTAATCATTTTTGCTATTCTCTTATTACAAATTACGGATTTTTTTACTAATTTTCGCTGCTGATTTCAGAAAAACATTTTACTAATTTTTCAAAACCGAGTGCTAAATTTAGCAGAAAAATATACTAATTTAAAAATATTTTTTTTTTTTATTTTTTACAATTCTTGTTTAGTTTATATTTGTTACTATTGATATATTCTTAGTTTAGAAATAATGCATTAAACACATAGACGACTGCGTCTACATGACTACACGACTACAAATGCTGCTGGCTGCAATTGTAGTCGTGTAGTCAGCTACTTAATTTTTTTGAAAACGACAGCAACATAGTAAACAGATGATCCTAAATATTTGACGTTTTGATAAATATTAATCTTTTTTGGTTTGTGCTTCTAAAATACTGGCTGAGGAATATTTTGTTAATTTTGTAAGATCCATTTTGTTTTACAAAACATCACAATAAAATTATTTCCAAATATAAATTAATGAAACCTTCAAACAATTGTAAAATATAAACAGCTGTTTCTTCAGTGATCCCATATCGGTAATTTTCTAGTCAGAACTAGCGATTTTACTTCGCCTCTAGCGGGAAAAATTGTCCTGTTTTACATATTTTGTTATATTGTCAACACTATTTTTGTTTTGTAGCCAACAAAAATAGAAATTATTCTAAGTTGACTACAGCGGCAAAAGTAGTCGTGTAGCCGTGTAGCTGTGTTCAGAGCTTTGAAGAATTAATTCCTTAATTCAATTTTTCAATTCTGAATTAAAAATTCGATGAATTATTTCACTAAGCAATATATATTGAATGGAATTAATTCATATTTGCTTTCGTTCGATTTATTTTGTTACGAATTAATTCAATTGCAATAGTTCTTTTTATTAAATCAAATGAATTAATTCACTGGTGAATTAATTCCTTATTGAATTAATTCACTACTGAATTCGTTCAATTTCATTTTCGTTCAGTGAATTAAAAAAAATAAAATTACGTTCAGTGAATTAAAAAAAAATAAAATTACGTTCAGTGAATTTAAAAAAAAAATAATAAGTTCACTGAATTGAAAAAAAAATAAAATAAGTTCACTGAATTGAAAAAAAATAAAATAAGTTCACTGAATTCAAAGCCTGTTTTCTGCCGTTCAGTAGAAGAAAACAATAATCTACAAATAAATTTTTTAAATAAGCAATTTTACAGCGTGTGCTAGTAAAAATAAACAAAATAGAAACCGGATGCTGTTTATCAACCTACATGATTCAAAAATAAATCCTTTTACTATTAAAAATAAAAACTTTACAGATATAGATAAATTTGGAAAAAAAATATAACTATTAATTTTTCAAACTAGTTATATAGTTATATTTTTTTTCCAAATTTATCTATATCTGTAAAGTTTTTATTTTTAATAGTAAAAGGCTTTATTTTTGAATCATGTAGGTTGGTAAACAGCATCCGGTTTCTAATTTGTTAATTTTTACTAGCACACGCTGTAAAATTGCTTATTTAAAAATTTTATTTGTACATTATTGTTTTCTTCTACTGAACGGCAGAAAACAGGCTTTGAATTCAGTGAACTTATTTTATTTTTTTTCAATTCAGTGAACTTATTTTATTTTTTTTCAATTCAGTGTACTTATTATTTTTTTTTTAATTCACTGAACGTAATTTTATTTTTTTTAATTCACTGAACGAAAATGAAATTGAACGAATTCAGTAGTGAATTAATTCAGTAAGGAATTAATTCACTTTTTTTCCGTTCGATTTATAAAATTGAACGCGTTCACCGGTGAATTAATTCTTTTGATTTAATAAAAAGAACTATTGCAATTGAATTAATTCTTTGAATTTGTTGTTTGATGAACGCATTCAGTTGAACGAATTCAGTGAATTACTTAAGAAAAGGAATTCATTCAATTGTAGAGAAAATTGAATTCGATTTGTAGTGAATTCATTCAAAAAGGAATTAATTCTTCAAAGCTCTGGCTGTGTTGGTGTCAAAATAATCGTTTTCATATAAACGTGTGTATTTTATTTTTGACAGGCTGTAGTCGTGTAGCTGCAGTCGTCTATGTGTTTAATTCTTTACACCTAGAAAATTTTATTGCATCTCCAATGCATAAAACAGCAATAACTGGAGAACCTTTTGCAATTTTGACTCCAAATTTCAAGTACGATGAAGTTACAATCGAAAGGAAAAAAAATTTTTTTTTAGATTTTACAGTTTTTTTTATTTTTTAGTACAATTTTTTGCTAATTTCAGCAGATTGATTTTAAATTACAGTTTACAGCAATTTACGGAAATTTAGTAGCTGCAACTAATTATTTATACTAATTTCATTGTACTAAAATTATGATATTTAGTAACCCCTCAATTTATAAATGCTTTGTAAAGTTATAGCAGGTTTCCAAAACGTCATTTTCATACAAAATTTGTTCAATAAACCTCCTATAATTATACAAAGCGTTTATGAATTTAGGGGTAAGTTTTTTAACTGATTTTAGCAAATCGATTTTGAATTGCATTTTACATAAATTTTACTAAAATTTAGTAGCGGATACTAATTTTTTCTACTAATTTTATTATACTACAGATCAGCAGACATGTGTTGCTAAAATTAGCAAAAAATACCGCTGGCCTCAAAACAGTTAAATTTCCCGTAATAACAGCAACATTTTCAGTAGCCATTACTGGCTTTTTTGGTTGAGTGTAGAGATAAAACAAAAATCACCTCTAATTAGCTCTATTTTGAATGAGTTTAGCTCTATTGTAGTGTTTTTTGCTCCATCTCTACCAGTTTTATCTCGCGTGTAAATGTACTTTAAGGTTGAATGTTTCGGAATCTGAAATTATCTAAATTGAAACATTTCTTATACTAATAGAAAAATTTATTTAAAAATATAGCTGAAGCTATTAAAAATTAGTTAAAAATGGCAAAAAAAAAACTGGTGAAACTAGATTTTTTTTTTTTAAATTAGTAAATTAAAAACAACATAACTCAAGGTAGATTTTCTATTTCCGAAATTTTTTTTTTAATCTGTAAAACTTTGGATACAAAATTTCTTTGAATGCAAATTTAATCAATACTACAATATAATATTGCATTTAAAAAAATTAATATCCAAAGTTCTTCCTCCTCCTCTGAAGAAATAAAAAAAAAATAGTTCCATTTGAGTAAAATATTAGTTAATTGAAAATATCAATTTACTCTACAAAAATTTGCAAAAAAAATTTTCTGAGTAGTATATTTAGTAGACTAAAGAATATCATAAACAATTGTTAAATTTCTCAGTCTTTTTTCCGTTTTTAAGGGCCATTGACAAACAAAATTATCCAAAGTTTGAGCTAACATACACTGAGAGAATTATCCTTCATGATATTAATGATATAGTTTCATAGAATTTTTTTCGTAGAACCAATGAAGAATTTCATTATGTATATAATATTTAATTAATATTATGAAATTTTTCATAACTTTTCTTTCATAAAATTTAATAATTTCATTAAAAAAATTCATTGAATTTCATAAATTAGATCTCCATAAATTTAATGAAAATGTTACTTTACTTTTTTTTAATCGTTTTATAAAATATCGTCATTTCCTTAGAGAATAATCTTTTATAATTTTTATTTTTTTTTTAATTAATTTTTTATTATTAATTTTGGACTATGAAACTTTTTTATAAATCATATTAATTTTTTCGAATTTTTTTTTTTTATGACCCTTTTTTATTTAATGAATTCTTTGTTTAGATATATTTTGTACATCCGTAAAATATACTACGATTTTATTACGCCTTTTGTATTTGCTAAGTACTTTTTATTTATCCACTCCAGCTTACCAACGACAACAACCAACTATAATAAATAATAGCAAATGAAATTGCTTCATAGATTTTATGAAGCTCTTCATTGGCTGAAAGATTTATTCATTGGACGAATTACCTATTAATTTTATGAAGAGTTTCATTAATTTTATGAACTTTTCATAAACATTGACTTTAATGAAACCTGTTTCATAGATTCTATGAAAAGTTTCAATGGACGAGTTCCAGTGACAATTTTCATTGAAACTATGAAGAAATTCATTACTGAAGTGATGATTATTCTCTTAGTGTAGGCACAGAGAGCTTTATTATTGTAGTTTTAATGAAAATTTCCACTAAACTAATGAGTTTTCTTAACAAAATGAATGGCAAGCTTCATAAAAATTATGAATCTTTTTCATAAAGTTTCAATGGACGAACTTCAGCGAAACTTCATTGAAACAATGTAAAAATTCATAAATAGAATGTGGACATTTCTCTCAGTGTACAGTTACAAATGTCAAATTAGATTTAAATTTGAATTTTTTAGTTTTATTTTGTGTTAACTTTAGGTTATTTCGTTATTGTTAATGTCACAAATGCGAATAAAAATTTAATTTCAGTGAAATGGTTACGGGTTCCCTTGTATTCTACACCTTTTTCAGTTTTATTTCAGAAAATTCCAAATATATTTCATAATTGTCTAAAAATGTTTTAAAATTCTCCAAAAATGTTTTTAAATTGTCCAAAAATGTTTTAGAATTGTACAAATATATTTTAAAATTGTCTAAAAAGGTTTCAAAATTGTCTAAAATGTTTCGAAATTATTCAAAAATGTTTTAGATTTTTCCAAAAATGTTTCAAATTTGTCCAAAAATCATTCAAAAGTTGTCCAAAATTGTTTTAAAATTGTTCAAAAAATTTTCAAAATTGTCCAAACACTATTTAAAATTGTCCAACTGCATTTTAAAATTGTCCAAAATGCATTTTAAAATTTTCAAAATGTATTTCAAAACTATAGAAATATATTATAAAATATGTATTACAAATATATTTTAAAATATGTATTACAAATATATTTTAAAACATTTTATTTGTATTTAAGAAAATTCTATTTGTATTTGAAAATTGTCCAAACATATTTAAACATTGGTAGCATTCGGCAAAGAAACCTTAAACTGATATCGGTGACTTGTAGCGAATTGTGATTACTTACTCTGCTGAACGACGTTTTCTTTGTTTTGTTTTTAATACACTTTTTCTATAGTTTCCTTTTATTTTTTTAAAATTTTTGTTTTCGAATTATATTTGTATGTTTTTATTTGTCATTCTTACAAAAAAAATTTTTTATTGTAAATGAACAACAACAAATGTATCACTTATGGATCAAAAGTAGCAAATATTTTTTACGCTACCAAAATATGACAGCGCTACCTGAGCGCTCAGACTGAGCGGTTAGTGATCAGGTCGTTCAGCAAATGGTTGTACAACTGTTGTAGAACTGTTGATTATTAAATTGTATCTGCCGAACGCACCCATTATTCATTTGCATTTACAAATTTTAAATCTGTATTCCAAAATTGTCCAAATGCATTTTAAATAATTCTATTTGTATTTCAATATTCTCTAAATGTATTTCAAAAATTTCCAAATGTATTTAAAAAGACTCTATTTGTATTCCAAAATTTTCAAATGTATTTAATAAAATTCTAATTGCATTTCAAATTTTTCGAAATGTATTTCAGAAATTTCTATTTTTATTTTAAAAGCATATTTACTAACGTACATGTCTCATAATTCCTATAGAATTTTCATTACGAAAGAGAAAACATGTATGTTTGTAAAAATGCTTTTAAAATAAAACGAGTAGAAAGGCTAAAGTCGGGCATACCGACTATACAATACCCTACACCACTCTGGTTAAAACCCAACTAATGTTTGGATCCGAAATTCGAATGGGTTAAAATGGGACTAGTGTCAAAATTTTCTATAATGTGAGTCAGCGAACCAAATTTCATTAAAATGTCTTAATATTTGCGACCTGCAGTTTGTAACCAAGCCAATTTTGGGGGACCCTTATATGGGCACTAGGTCTAAAGATGGACCGGTGTTAACCAAAATCAATAGGCTTTGTCCTTGGGCTGACATAGGGCGGTGTACCAAATTTCATCAAAATATCTTAATATTTGCGACCTGCAGCGTATAAACAATATAATTTTGGTAGGATCCTTATATGGGCACTAGGTCTAAACATGGACCGATGTTCACCAAAATCAATAGGCTTCGTCCTAGGGCCAACATATGTCTGTGTACCCTTATATGGGCACTAGGTCTAAACATGGACCGATTTTAACCAAAATCAATAGGCTTCGTACTTGGGCCGACATAAGTCGGTGTACCAAGTTTCATGAAAATATCTTAATATTTGCGACCTGTAGAGTGCGCACAAGAATGCATGGACAGACAGACAGACGGACGGACAGACGGACATCGTTAAATCGAAATAAAAAATAATTCTGAGTCGATCGGTATACTATAAGGTGGGTCTGGGACCAATATTTTTTGGTGTTACAAACATCAGCACAAACTTATAATACCCTGACCACATAGTGGTGTAGGGTATAAATAGAAATTTCTGAAATACATTTGGAAAAATTTGAAATGCAATTAGAATTTTATTAAATATTTGGAAAATTTTGGAATACAAATAGAGTGTTTTTAAATACATTTGGAAATTTTTGAAATACATTTGGAGAATTTTGAAATACAAATGGAATTTTTTTAAATGCAATTTTACAATTTTGAATTACAGATTTAAAATTTTTAAATACAAGTGAATAATTTTCAAATGTATTTGGACAAATTTAAAATACAAATAGAATTTTCTTAAATATTGTACAAATATTTTTTAGCCAAAGTTAAAAAAATTATGAAGTTTTGGGAAAAAAATATGGGATAAATTCCATATTAAAATTGTAACCGAGTAATCGATCTGTTTTAACCAAATATTCGGATCGAATATTTATTTGAGTTTTGAATTATTTGTTTCGACATTAACCGTCATAAACAATCAACATTGAAGGAATTCACAGTTCGCACTATATTTGTGATCCACATCGGATTTATTTTTTCGTTTTATTTCGTGTAGAAAAAGCTTGGTGAAAGTAAAACGTATACATATTTTTGTCTGCAACAATTAATACCTATGTACATATATAAAAATTTATTTCAAAATTTGTCTATAAATTCAAAAATTTGTCCAAAACAGCAAATTTCCGACATTTTTAATTCCGTGTTATTTTACAAATCCACTCTTATTAAAAATTTTCGAAACCCAGAACGGGGGTGAGTATCATTTTTCGAACTAATGGGAATAAAGTCAATTTTGGCCCATCTATTAGTAAAAACAAGGTTTTTATTTTCATTCGTTTTATTTATTTTTTTTATTGGTTTTACACAAAATTTCTCCTGTTTTATTCATATTTTACAAAACAAAAAAATATCTAAGAGTATTTCTTTTAAATCTTTAAGATTTGCACATAAATCTATTTATATAAAAAAGTATTTCAGTCAGAAAAAATGTTTGGACTTTTGGGGATGGTTTACGATGTGGTTTAATCCGATTTCAATGGAATTTGGATATGTGCTAGAGAGGACGGGAAAATAAGCATTGGCTACCATAAAAAGTAGGACACAAAATTATCCGATTTTTGTTTTTTTTTTTAAGTTTCGATATACAAATTTTATACCAAATGAGGAGTAAGATCTATCTAATGAAGTACTACACCTTTTGCAACTGTAATTCAGAAAATATCAATTGAAATTCAGAATTTCCATTTGAAATTCAGAAAATATCAATTGAAATTCAGAATTTCCATTTGAAATTCAGAAAAGATCAATTGAAATTCAGAATTTCCATTTGAAATTCAGAAAATATCATTTGAAATTCAGAAAATATCAATTGAAATTCAGAAAATATCATTTGAAATGCAGAAAATATCATTTGAAATTCAGAAAATATCAATTGATATTCAGAAAATATCAATTGAAATTCAGAAATCGTCATTTGAAATTAAGAAAATATCAGTTGCAATTCAAAAATCGTTATTTCATTTGAAATTTAGAAAATATCAATTGAAATTCAGAACATATCATTTGAAATTCAGAAAATATCAATTGATATTCAGAAAACGTCATTTGAAATTCAGAAAATATCAATTGAAATTCAGAAAATATCATTTGAAATTCAGAAAATGTCAATTGAAATTCAGAAAATATCATTTGAAATTCAGAAAATATCATTTGAAATTCAGAAAATATAAATTGATATTCAGAAAACATCAATTGAAATTCAGAAAATATCAATTGAAATTCAGAAAATATCAATTGAATTTCAGAAAATATCATTTGAAATTCAAAAAATATCAATTGAAATTCAGAAAATACCATTTGAAATTCAGAAAATATCAATTGAAATTCAGAAAACATCAATTGAAATTCAGAAAAAAGTAAACACATTTTTTAAAAGAATCTCTCCAGGTAGATAATGTTATCCCCTATAAAATTTTAAAATTTGTGTGCCTCAATGATTTTATGTAGACTAATTTCTTTCTTGTAACGAATTATGGCTCCATTAGACAATAAAACGTAACGCTGATATTAAATACTATTATTTGGCTTTAAATTTCAGTCTTACATTTTGGAGCCATAATTCGTAACAAGAAAGAAATTAGTCTACATAAAATCATTCAGGCACACATATATTAAATAATTTTACTCCCACTTATTAATCAAACGTATTTTGATAAAATCCATATATAAATTTTTTATAGGGTATAATGTTATCTACTTGGCCGGATTCTTTAAAAAATTCTGTTTACATTTTTCTGAATTTCAATTGATGTTTTCTGAATTTCAATTGATATTTTCTGAATTTCAAATGATATTTTCTGAATTTCAAATGATATTTTCTGAATTTCCAATGATATTTTCCGAATTTCAATTGATATTTTCTGAATTTCAAATGATATTTTCTGAATTTCAATTGATATTTTCTGAATTTCAAATGACGGTTTCTGAATTTCTATTGATATTTTCTGAATTTCAAATGATGATTTCTGAATTTCAATTGATATTTTCTGAATTTCAATTGACATTTTCTGAATTTCAATTGATGTTTTCTGAATATCAATTGATATTTTCTGAATTTCAAATGATAATTTCTGAATTTCAAATAATATTTTCTGAATTTCAATTGACATTTTCTGAATTTCAAATGATATATTCTGAATTTCAATTGATATTTTCTGAATTTCAAATGACGGTTTCTGAATTTCAATTGATATTTTCTGAATTTCAAATGACGATTTCTGAATTACAAGTGATATTTTCTGAATTTCAATTGATATTTTCTGAATTTCAATTGATGTTTTCTGAATAATAATTGAAATTTTCTGAATTTCAAATGATATTTTCTGAATTTCAAATGATATTTTCTGAATTTCAATTGATATTTTCTGAATTTCAAATGATATTTTCTGAATTTCAATTGATATTTTCTGAATTTCAAATAGAAAATCTGAATTTCAATTGATGTTTTCTGAATTTCAAATGGAAATGCTGAACTTCAATTGATGTTTTCTGAATTCCAAATGGAAATTCTGAATTTCAATTGATATTTTCTGAATTTCAATTGAAATTTCTGAATTACAATTGCAAAAGGTGTAGAGTATTAAAATATTTTTAAATGAAAAAGTTTCAAAAAATTTAACATTTTCAAATCTTAAATATTAACTTGCGCCAATAAATCTGTCACCTCGTATCACATATCAAATTTCATCGAGATCAAATGAACCCACAAACAAGACTCACCTTGTGAGAAAAATTTTAAATACAAATTTCCTAAAATTTTTGAATGTTTAGTACAGTACAGTAAAGTGAAGTTTTCTTTTAGTAATAAATTGAACTTTGGCATTTACAACTATAAATATGTAAGCTGTTCTAAACAGCACTTAAATTATGATAAAAATATTTTAAGAATAATGATGATGATAAATGAAAAATTAAGCAACTAAGAAATTTTACTAAAGCCCGTATGACACTAGGTTTTTCTTGGATTTTTTTTTTTTTTTGTTTTTGTTAAAGTAAAGAAAATGTAAACCATAAAAAAGTGAAGTAAAAAGCTGGTGTCATGCGGCCTTAACTGAGAATAACAAAAAAAAAAAAAAATACAATGAGTTAAGAAAACATGCTTGTTCTGCTTTTTAGACGTAAAAAAATAAATTGCAAGTGTGATCTTAAAAGTAACCATTAGTATAAAGTGGCACAACATTTGTAATACGTTGCACAATATTTTTCAAAGAATCACGAGAGGTTTCGTACAGAGAACCCAAGGCCAATAGACGTAAACCACTTTGATTGCTTATCTCAATCACACACCATTTTTCAAGAACTTTTAAGCAATTTCTTACGGAATCTGTTGATATACTTTCAGCTAAAAAAAAAAATATGGGATTATTATAAAATTAATTAAAATATTGATTAACCAATATACATAATTAATAATTAGAAATTTCGTTAAATAATTATTTTAATTCGTATAAAAATGTCATTAAATATTTGTGTTTTCATTTATTTCCCACTTACCATAAAGACATTTCTGAGTATTCACTTTGTTATTTAAGTCCTTCATAACAAATTTTATAAATTCTGTTTCGAGCATCGAATTTTTATACAATATATATAGGGATTCCGCCACACACAGATATGTTTGCGCAAATGGCGCTAAAACTTCACATAAAGCTTTTTGTTGCTGTATGGTATCCAAGGCTAAAAATATATCCGGTTCTTCTTGATCAATATTAACAAAGCCATTAGCGTAATCATCCTCATCGTCATCGGTCATTTCATTATTATCAATATAAGAAGCAATAGCACGTGCCATACGACGCGTTTCTACCGTACCTTCAGCTTGATTTTCATCGATCTAAAATATTTTTTTTAAATATAAAAAACGAAAAGAATATATGGAAATGCCTAACTGAATTCTAAACTAAAACAAAATTCAGGTTAAACTTGAAAATAGTTTAACAGGGGATTTGATACCAATGAGTGACTACATGTATTTTGTTTTTGCATTGCGTGTATGTACTTTATTATTGTATTTTGATTTGTCTGACGAAAAACGTCGTCTAGAAACACCAACGACTTTATAATTAAAAGACTTCCCAACTCTCCCTACCTCTGTTAGTTCACTCTCTTCTTAATTTGTATCGGAAAATGTTGCCATATGAAATACACATGTCTGCAAAGGCTAACATTTTTCGATACAAACTGGGAGTACCATTTAACATAAATTCTTGGGATGAGAACTCTTTCCTTTATTTCCTCTTTCACACATCCGAAATAAAAACTAAAAAAAACGAAATTAATAATTAGCGGCGCCGGGCCCACTAATTTGCCATATCTGGGGCAAAAAACCGGTGTGCAAAAAATTTGGGTAAAAAAAAATACACTGTTAATAATTCTTCTTTTGTTTCTCTTATTCTTAACGGAAATTAACAGACTAGAGCTTCCATATAAAAAATATTAAGAGTACAATTAAAAAAAAAAATCTTGGGATGGAAACTCTTCTTTATTTCCTCTTTGACACATCCGGAATAAAAACTAAAAAAAACGAAATGCTTAGTGGCGCTAATTTGCCATATCTGGCGGCAAAAAAACCGGTGTGCATACTTACATGCAAGTGTGGGTAACTAAAGGTAAACTACACTAAAACGCCTCTAGCTTGGCCCACGTTTTATCAGGGGTATCCATTAAGGTGTTTTAAGATTTCTAAAAAAATTCACACACGAATGAGAAGAAAAACACAAAGAATTTGAAGAAATTTAACAGCGAACGAGAGAAAATGAAGGACGTCGCGATAACAATAAATTTAATAAAAAAGGGTGGGTTTACAAGCAAAAAAACACCATTAAAAACAATAAAAAAATAATTAAAATTGATTATTTATTATTTATTTCACTCTTAAAGTTGTTTTTGTTACCGCTTTAATCAATAATCATAAGAAACAATAAAAACAGTGCCCTGTTAACTTTTTCGGTTTTCCTTTTGTTTCTCTTATTCTTCACGGGAATTAACAGGAACCCAATCCATATAAATTTTAAGGTAACCAAAGAGTACACTTTTTTCTTATGGGAACTCTTTAGCCTATATCCTCGTTGGTTTTATGGATCGAAAAAAACTTCATTTTTGAAATCCTGAGGAAAGTTTCTTGCGTTTCAGTACCCACACTTGCATATAAATATGCCTCCAATTTTTTGCACAAAGTGGGCTTATGGCGCCCCGTCGCCACTAATTTTTAATTTTGGTTTTTTATTCCAGAGGGGTCATTTTTTTACGTGTGTCCGCTACAGTCCGCTTTTGCCGAAAATTCTGCAAAGATAACAGAAAATAACAGCTATATTTGCATCTGCAGAATTTTCAACCATGGTCTGCTAAATCCAGGTAAGCTAAATTTAGGCACATTGCTAAATACATAGACAATTTATTTTTTTATGATAGAAAAGAATTTTATGATGATAGAAAAGAATTTTGAGCTAAATTAAACAGACAATTTTCTGATGTAACTATTTCTGGTAAAATTTCTCTTAAATATTCGGGTCTGACCCGAGACAGATCCATATTTATTATTGAAAGTATAGGTGATTTGTTTTTTTTATTTATTATTCAAATAAGCCAACTGAGCCCTTAGGGCAATATACATATAAGCATTTATAAGCTCTATCTCGCTTAGTTTCCGAAATATAGTCTATTTTCATATTATGCAATAAAAAATATCGGATAAAAACCAAAATTTAAATTAAGATACTTAAAGAAATTAGTTAAAATACGGATGAAATGAATTGTTATGCTAAATTGGAATTATGTACAAAAAAAAAAATTAGTTCAATTCTAAATTTGTTAGCGTGCCTTAAAGTTTATGTAGAGGTAGACCTGACAATTAAAGTGAGTTAAAAAGTTCTGATGAAATTAACTGCATCGATTTTGAAATTCCAAAGGAATTTCATTTATTATTTTTGAATTTTAATATCAAACCTAGCAAAAATGATTTTTATATAATCATTTACGATTTTATACAATTATGTCTCGTGAAGTATTGTGAAATATATATTTCGATATGATTATATCAAAATATATTTAACTATATCAAATTATATTAACCAGATCCACCATTTTCCGTATCAAATCATACAGGGTCCGCCAAATAACTTTTTTTTTGAAAATGCTATAAAAAAAACTACTGAATATTTTCTCAATTTCTTTTTTTATTTGAAAGTACAATCCTTCAGGTTAATAATGAAAAATAATTTCATTCATATGGCTGCCTCGGCTGGCCATGCAGTAGCCTACACGATCGGCCCAATTTTTAAGCACATTATCGATTGTGTGCAGCTGTATTTCACCAATGGCTTCACGAATATTGTCCTTTAAAGCGTCAATTGTCTCTGGCTTGTCGGCGTAACACTTATCTTTGACGGCACCCCACCGCAAAACATCGGCTGTGTGGGACGTAGCGCCGTCCTGTTGAAACCAAATGTTGCCAATATCCTCCTCTTCAATTTTTGTGAACAAAAATTCGTTCAACATGGCCCGATAAAATCCGTACGCAATTTTCGCACACATTCTGCAACATGACCATGATTTTCAAAGTAATGTCGCAATATTTCCCAGCGTTGTTCAAGCGTATACACAACCATATTCGTTCAGCGGAAGGATAAAACTAATTATCTGTCAAATCAGACATGAGCTAAGTGTTACCATTCACGAAATAAGCACTAGTTGAAAAAAAAAAACGGACCCTGTATATGTTAATGTCATATTTTTCCTCGGAAATTGACCTTTCCTTAACTCAATTAACTTAACTCAATTTCAAAATCATCCTGCAAAAAGCTTTATTAGAAAAAAATTTATATGGGATAAGAGGAAAATTGAAAAAGTATTCACTTTTATTTCATAGTTTTTATTATATTTCTTTATTTATATATTTCTTTTTGATTTAATAAATGTAATGAAAAAGATTTAACCCCGTTAAATGCGTTTAAAAATCGTAAAGGTTTGACAAGAAAATAGAGAAATTGTCAAAAGAGGAAAAGACGAAATATCAGGGATGATAAAGTTAGTACTATAGTACTTTTTCTGGTTCTATTTGTACCTCAAAAGTACTATGGTACTCCTCTGACTCATTTAGTACTATTTACACATTTTCCGATTTTAAAATTTTTTGTGCTTTTTTTAATTTTCATAGACATTATTGTATTTAATTTTTTAATAAAAATACTTATGTTGAAAATATTTTAAATATTAGATATTATTTATGAAAACTCAAGTTAAACACAAAAACTACCTAGTTTCTGGCCGTAGCTAGTTTTTACTTGTCAAAACGCATACATAAAAACAAACAAATACTAGTTTTGTTCAAAAACTACCTAGTTTTTGCTCAGTCTAAATTCAGTATAAAACATAGTTCAATAGGATTTTCAGGGACTTATAATTTTGAACCCTACACTCATAGAAATAAACCTGTAAAAATAGAAGAAAAGGGCAAATAATAAAAAAAAAAACAAACTTACAAAAGAAACTTCCGAGATTAGCAAATTTTTTTGCTAAATACTAGTAAGATAAGAACAGCAAAAACTAAACTTGTAAATTTATAAAATTTTAGTTATATTTAAGTTATTTTATTTAAAAAAATTTAGAAAAAGCTTTCAAGATTTTAATTTTTTTGTGATTTTTGAGTCCACTAATTATTTTTTTTTTTCTGATTTTAGCAGGTTAAGTCGTTATTTTCTATTAACTAAAATTTATTCAAATATAACTAAAATTTTGTATATGTATTTAATAGTTTGGTTTTTGCAGTTCTTATCTTACTAATATTTTACAAAAGTAATCTGATTGCATTTTTTTATGAAAGCTAATTTTTAACTAATTTTTAGTAGATGTAACTAAAAATTTTACGTTTCTCTATTGCTGTATGAGTTAGATATAACAGAACACTTTATTTTTTAAGAGTTTTTATTTGTTAGATTATAATGATAAACAAATTAAAAAAAAAAATTTTTAGTACTATAGAGGTCGAAAAAGTACTATTTTTTAAGCTGGTTGGTACTATTTTAAAAATCCCATTTATCATATTATATTGAAATATTATTTGAAAACCGGTCAAATATGCAAGAGTAGCAAATGTGACACGGTACTCTTTTGAATAAAAAAATATAAAAAAGGCGATCATATCAACTTTTAAATCCCTTCTCTAACCTAGTGTCTTCAAATGCAATGAAATGTGCAAAGAAATTTGCAAATAACACACAAAACAACAACAAAATTATTTTCGTTGTTGTTGTTTTGTGTGTTATTTTCAAATTTCTTTGCACATTTCACTGCAAACCTAGGTAACCTAGTGTCTTGATATGCAATAAAATGATAGCAAGCAATTTCAAAATGTTCTCATCTCAAGTGAAGACACTCAATTTCAATTTTATTGCAATATCATGATATCGCTGACATGCCATCGGCTCTTGCAATGATGCCAGAGATCAAATGTCACTTTTATTTTTCATTTTAATTTTGTAATAGAAAAATAACAAAAAATTTGGTGAAAAAGAATGGAAAAGTGTTTAGTTTTTTTACTATTTGTCGGTAAACATTAATGTTTCATAAAATTTGGTGTTTTTCGAAGAAAAATCTATGATATTTCTTATTCATGAAATGGTCAAGTGTTCTCCAGCACTTTGCAATTGATATCATTTTGACGTTTCGCTGAAATGGTTTTGACATTTCATATCATATAATTTATTGCATTTCAAGACACCGGGTAACAGTGAGGTTACATGATCAAGATTTTGCTTTCAAGTTGATAACACATACTGCTTGTCAAATTCAGTTGAACTTGAAGCTGTGACGTAGGCTGCATGCAACTTGATAGTCAATTTTGCTTTCAAGATGCCGTCGTCAAGGAAAGAACTAAAATTGCTCGCCTCTGTGGGCTGTTTCCGCACTGTAGGCTGTTCGAAAAGACTTAATTTTTTTTCTTCACATCTTCCACAGACATTTTCATGTCAGCAGAAATTGGTTTTTTATTTTTAAATCATTTCGTCGATATACCGAAATATTCACATTCCGTTTTTTATCAATCGTGTTTTATTGCGGCACAATATTTGTAAAAAGAAAAACAAATTTACAAGAAATTTGATCAGCTGTTTAAAACTTGACCGTCAAGTTTTCTCAAAACTTGAAAGCAAAAATTGATATCAAGTTGCTGTTCAATTTTTAAAATGTTAGTGTGTTAGTAAAAAAGTGTGAGTTTATAAAAACTTGAAAGGAAAAAATTTAACGTGTAACCCCTATGTAAAGGTCCCATATATTTGCAATATTATGCCCAATATAAATGACACATATTACACATTTTACCCATATTATTTTATGTAATATTGAAGGTAACCATACAATATGATTGCAAATATTATTGCCAATATTATCGTTGTTTCCCCCACGGCATACAATAACATGTACAATACTTTTAAGCCCGCCTTACATTTGCAATATTATGTCCAATATAATATCAAAGTATTTTGGTTGTGTTGCCAAATACCATAAAATAACAACATATGTAACAAAATATCCCCACAATATTTTAGGCAATAGCTGTGTTTGTGTGTCATGCCTATCAATGCTATCTCGAACAATTTTGACAGTAGAAAGCAGGAATAAGTGAAAAAACTGTAAAAATCGTTCTAGATAACACTGATATTCAGTCACACAAACACAGCTAATATATAATTTCAACATAACCTCAAAAATAAACAGCGCAACATTTAAATTGCACTACACACAGAAAAAAACAGGGGGAATATTACTTAAGAGCTATGCAATTATACAACTACATAATTTTCAACTTAGTTTTAAAAAGTTCTAGTAAAATATCCACATTTTTTGTAAAATATATACAATCCTTGCAAAATATATACATGTGTAGTGGAAAATATCCGAAAAATTACATATGTTTTGCTAGAAATTTGTAAAACTTACTTCAAACTTATGTAGTTGTATAATTACATAAGACTTAGATAAAGTTCCAACTGTATATTGGCCAAAAATAATAATACAAGTGTTTTGATTCACTCCATAATATTGCTCAACCTTCAATACACACATGTTCAATATGTTTTCAAAACTTGGAAAGTTGCGCCATAATATTGCAAATGTATGAACCGCTTAGCTATATACACATATATAAATTTATACTTACTTGAGCTGTTTTAACCATACTCTGCATAACTAATTCATCTAAAGCCTTTTCTAACATATTTTCTAGATTTTGTGTTGGTTTATTTAGAATATATTCATAACGATACACATCACAATTCTCTAAAGCATTTTCAATTAGCTTTTTACGTGATATACCGGGTTCATGCTAAGTAATAAAAAAAATTTTAATGTTAGGATAAATTAAGATTTGATTCCCATTATACCTTATTTTGTTGTACTTGATCAATATATTCCATCTTTTTCGGCAATAGATTATGGAAAGTGGTTAGTACTAAAGATTGCAGGGCAAAGTGTGGTGTTAACATATTTGAATAATATGCTAATTCTATCCAACTTTCTATTGTACCCCTTGGACGTATAATTAATTGATTCTTTTCATTTTGTACTTGTGTAACAAGATTTTCACCCAACAAATTAGTGGCATAATTTACGATATGTAGAGATTCTCCTGAAAATCCCATATCTTTGCTACCCTTTAATATAGTGCGTAAATCATCCAGACCCTTGGATATTTCATAAGCGGTAGCACCATTACGATAACGTGTTAGTAGTAAAAAAGCTAAAGCATTTGTAGACATAACTGAGGTAGCCGCTGCACAGTCGAATACAACTTGTCGTGAAATACTGTCAATAAGACTACGATGTTCCTCACAAACGACATCAGTGCCGTATAGCGAAGAAGTAGATTGATTATGTTGTAATGTACGTACAGAGGGTTTATAAATTTTCATTGTGCCATCTTCCTGTGCAATTTTATTATATGATTGTACCAATTCTTTTATGGAATATGGTTCATTGAAATCGATTCGCATTAAGCCATATTTTGAATTTAATGCCTGTAACAACATAAATATTTTGAAAATATTTGTTAGAAAACTTTGATTAAAATTAATTCCGAGGTTAAAAATATAATACATTTTTTTATTTTCAATGTCTGGTTTTTTTATTTTGCGTTTTTTTTTTATTTCGTTTTTTGTAATTTTAACGATATTTTTTTAATTTTAGTATTTTTTTTTCTGTTTAGCGCAAAGAGGATATAATCAGGGGCAGTGTTGCCATTTCAGTGCTTTTCGGGTATTTTTTGGTGCTTTTTTCCTTCCCGTACCCGGTGATTTCTTACAAATACCCGTTTATAAAAAGCGGGTATTTACAGTGCTTTTTCAGATTTCTGGCAGTGCTTTTTGTACAGTTTATATTTTTGGTATTTGTTCTCCTTTTTTCAATTTTTCTTGAATTTCCTGTCAAAGTTGAAAAAATAATACGAAATATACAAAAAATACATTTTTTCACAATGTTTGTAGTACAATTTTAAATAACAACTTCGTTATATTTAAACTTCAAAATTTTGAAATATAAGTTTGGTGTTTTTTTACCCCTTTTTTTGGTAATTTTTTTAACCATTTTTACACGATTTTACAAAGTAAAATGTGTTTTTAAAATCTTTACTTAAATTTTTCAAAAAATTATTATCGTGCTTTTTTACCCCATTTTTGGTAAATTTTTACCCTTTTTACCCGTTTTCAAAATGCTCACGGTGCTTTCCTGCCTTCAAGAGTTGGCAACACTGATCAGGGGTATCCATTAAGAGTTTTAAGAGCGCGTAGTTTGCTAAAAAAAAATCACACACGAATGAGAGGAAAAATACAAGGAATTTAAAGAAATTTAACAGCGAACGAGATAAAATGAAAAAAGTCGTGAAAATAAAAAATTTAAAAAGGGTTTTACAAGCAAAAAAACAAAAGTGAAAAACAATAAAAAAATAATTAAAATCAATTATTTATTTTCATATATTTAGTTAGAATATTCTTCCACCTCAAGTCCAAACTCTAATATGATATTGTCATATTAGATTTTTATTTGTTGTTTCAAAAAAGAAAGTCCGAAAAAACAATTTTTGTATTTTTTAATGCAAAAATTAAAATAATCAATTATTTATTATTAATTTTATTCTTAAGTTTGTTTTTATTTCCGATTTAATCAATAATCATAAGAAACAATTAAAAATGCACTGTTAACTTTTCGTTTTCCTTTCGTTTCTCTTATTTTTCAAGGTAATAAAGAGAACCGATATAAACTTTAAGAAAACGAGTGTACTTTTTTGGTTTGGGAACTCTTTAGCCTTACCCTCTTTGATATAATGGGAAAGAGTTGTCATCCCAAGAATTTATTTTAAATCATATTCTTTATTTTTGTATGAATGCTCTGGTCTGTTAATATCAAGGTTGGTTGCCGTTATCGTTATAATACCGTTATCGCTAAATTACCGTTTCAAATTGAATTGAGTGTTTTTTACAAAAAAAAATGTATAGATAATATTACTTATTAAAACTACCAGTATTGAATTTATAGCTTAAAATCTGTATTTTCAGTACTTAAAATTAAAAATATGCCATGTTTTTACTTGTTTCTATATGTTTTTAACATAATTTTTAATACCGATACGTACCGGTATTGCTGTTTCGGTAACGGTATACCGTTACCGAAACAGTCTTAATACCGTTACCTTTACCGTTACCTAAACAAACGAAATGCGATACCGTTACCGTTATTCGTTTCGGTAACCAACCTTGGTTAATATCCGTGAAGAATAACAGAAACAAAAGAAAAAGTTAACAGATTTTTTTTTGTTTTACCATTAGGTCCATTCGATTACTGGATAATTTGTACAAATTTGTACAAATTTTTACTGGATGGCGTTCGTTAACACAAATACTCAGTAAAAATAAAGAAAAAAGAGAGAATAAAGTGACAGTTCTATGTTGAAAGTTTCTAAGTCTTCTTCTTTTTCTTGCAAATTTTTACTGGATAAATTTTTGCCAGTAAGAATTTGCAAGCAGAAAAAAACATATGTTTCGAAAACATATGATTGTTTATGGTAAATAAAAAAAAATTATTTTCCAATTATATTATTTTATGGAAATGCAAAGCAGTAAAACTTTCAAAATAAATTATGTAAAAGATAAGAAAACCTTCTAAAAATGTTCTGCTTAAGGTTTAACATTAAAAATATTCTTCTTTCATAGCGACCAGTTAAAATTTATTTGTATATTTGGTGTTGTAATGCAAATTGTTGCAAATTTTCTGTTCGCGTACATGTTTGGGAAAATTTTATTTTGAGAGTAAATCTTGTCTTACTCTCTGAAAGTTTGTACTGAGTAATTCTTACTGGACTTGACTGAGAAAAGTAATCGAATGGACCTATTATTGAATAAAAACAGCCTCTATGCAATTCGCTCACGTACTGTTACGCACTCTTATGGCTCTGTTTAACATTTCAAGAAGTTAAATTGCAATTAAAGGGTGCAGTTTCTTTATTACATTTTTTCATATCATGCATATTTATTGAAACAATTTTTAATATTTATTAAAATTAACCATAAAAGTTAACCTAACACCTTCTAATGAAATTTCTTGAAATGTCGGCCAAAGCAACGACTATATAGACTAAAGACAAACCACCAGCCTCAACTGCTGTTAAAAAGTCTCTTTAGTTTTATATGCAAACTGGTTTTAAGAGAAACAGTTTTTAGTGTTATTTTAACGCGTATTTTTTAATATTAATAAGCAAAATTTTGTGCTAATTATACAAAACTAATGCAGAGAACATATCAAACAACACAAGTGCACTTTACAATTTAATTAAAATTGCTTAAAAACAATAAAAATAATTAATTAAAAATACCACTTTTTCACGTTTTTTGTTATTTTACATTGAAACTCTCTTAAAACCAGTTCAGTTTTTCAGATGAGAGCCGTGGATAGTGCCTGGCCAGAGCCAGTTAACAGAGGTAGAGACGAATGCGATCAATAATATATGTCAAGGATTAGATAGTGGATTTAATGGCGTGGCAGGCATTTTTTATGATTTTTCGAAAGCGTTTGATCTTGTAGATCATGATATTATGATTGACAAACTGCGTTATTATGGTGTTGAAAGAAGAGCGTTATACTTGTTAAAAAGCTATTTAACAAACAGAAAACAATATGTTGAAGTGAGCTGTTGCAGGAGTTATATGGGTAATGTTAAATATGGCGTTCCCCAAGGAAGTGTGTTGGGACCATTGCTTTTTACTATATATATCAATGACATACAAAACCTACAACTTTTTGGAAATCTGATTATGTTTGCTGATGACATTAGTGTTTTTTATCCTTATAAACATGAAATTGCTCTGAAAGCTCATATGGAATATGATGCAGCACTGATTACAGAATATGCGAGAATAAATAGGTTATGTTTAAATGCTGGAAAAACTAAACTACTTAGGTTTCGGCCATACTTAGTGCAAAATCAAAGTTTTAGCATTTTTGTAGATGGGAAAGAAGTTAACGAAACCCTGTCAACAAAATATCTCGGTGTAATCTTACAAAGTAATATGTCATGGGATATGCATATCCAACAGCTAAAAACTAAAATTGTATCTGCTACTGGTTTGCTTTATAAATTTAAAAATAAATTTAATACCAAAACAAAAACAATCATTTATCAAGCGTTAATTCACAGTCACTTTAATTTTAATTTTTACTGGACTTTACTGGAAATGTAACCAAACACGCCTATTTACGCGTTAGTAACCATTTGTATACACTTCTTCTTGTGGTTTTGAAACAGCTGATTAGTTACATTTACGTTCACGGTTGGGTAATTCACCCTTACCTGGCTAATATGCCTTAACCGTTATTTTTCAGAAACCTTAACCATAAATTTTTAATTAGACAATTATTTATATTTAAAAATAAAACTAACCTTCCATATGCCAGATATAGCCTTTCCAAAAGTTTCTGGTACTTTCTTTTCGCCCTTTTGTTCACGTACAAAATTACCATCAACAAGTTTTTCATAATTTACTGATACCGGCACCAATAATGCATCTGGAATACTACGATCCATAAAAGCATTAACAATAACAGATAAAATGCCGCCTTTAGGCATACAAGGTTTTCCCGTACGTGTACGACCACCTTCAATAAAGAATTCAACATTATGACCCAATTTCAAAGCATGTTGTAAATAAAGATGTAATATGGCTCTATAGAGTATATCCTTTTTCCCTACAACAGGATCAATTTTACGCTTTATAAAGAAAGCACCCAAACCACGTAGCAGTTCCCCGAAAACAGGAATTTGTAAATTATTACCAGCCGCAACTAAAGGACTGCGTATATCATTGTTGGTTAGTATAAATGTTACCATAATATAATCTAAATGACTGCGATGTAAGGGCATGAAGATAAGTGGGATACCAGGAGCTTTTTCCGTGGCAGCTTTTAACATTTCAATTTGTTGAGTATGTGTGACTACACCCGATAGAAAACATGGCAATAGTTTATAAAGTAACCAAGAAGTAAGAGCTAGAAGAAAGTTGTTTAATGTCGAACGCATATCTTTTAATATTGTCATGGCTCTTCGTTCCTGATGAATGATGATATTTTGGTAATCATGACGGTCATCAGTTTGTGTAGTTGTTGATTCTGTTGCTTTCGATTGTCTATTTTCATTGAGATCTTCATTTTCTGAACATTCTTTTAGCAAATGTTGTTCGCGTAGAATTTGTTCAGCTGCTTGTTTAACGGCTCTTTGCAAAATGGGATCTTTTTGTACAAATGATGAAACCTTTAATAAATATGTAACTAAATATTAATACAACATTTATTTAATACAATTTATTTAAACCACCTGTGGATATTGAAATTTTTTGCTACGTTTAGCTTGTGCTACATATGGAAAATAAACACCCCAATCAAATATGGAATTGTATGGTTTCCTACCAGAATGTGGTGTCAATTCCAACATATTCTGTGTACCAATACCATGTGCCAACACACTTTCCCGTTTTGGTTCCTAAAATGAAAATAAATTTATTAACCGCATTAGTTAATGATGTAACATTCAATCATACAATATGTGGAGCTCATAGTTAAGGTACAATAGTGAATAAAGAAGTCCCAATATTATATTCATCTGTGCAAAACTTATAAGAAAAAATTATTTCTATATTAAAACGCACCTCAAACCAACCGCGGGTACGTATAACTTGTTCAATCATTTAGTTTATTTTAACTTTAAACACTTTTCTATGTTGTTGCCTGCAACTTTTATTAAATTTTATGCTTTTTCGTTGTTATTTCCAGCAGAACCTTTACAAAGCGTTATTCTTTTATGTATTAAAAAATCCAATTTGGAAAAGAATAAAATTAATTGCTGCTAAATGTAATGAAAAAAGAAAACGCAAAATTTACCGCAAATCGCACAATCAAAATAAAAAATGTGTGTGGCAGTGTTACCAGTTTCAGTATTTTACCCTAGATTTAGAGGATTTTTTAGGATAGGAAATTTTGGTAAAGATTTTTTAGTGAAAAGGAAAAAAATATTTGGGTTTTTTGAGGGATCAGGCAAAATTGCCTAAAAAAATAATTTTTTGACTTCCCAGCAAACAAAGATGATCATTAATGACTCAGAAATGAGCTCCAAAAACATAAACATTTTTTCACTTTTTCCTATGAAAGTGGTCCGTCCAAAAGAGCCCCCTTTGTAATCAGAAATGACTCAGAAAAAAGAACGTATAAAATCGAAATTTTCCTCATAAATTTAAATAATTTTGGAATCTTCTTTGAGTCCGAAAAATGAACCCTCATTTTGAGACAGCTTTTTAGATTGTAAAGACAACTTTTTGGATTGTTTTTTGAAAGTTCATATATTCTTCCAAAAAAAGAGTGTTTTCAAAAATACAATAATCATTTCTACGAGCCATTTAAGAATCTTATTTATGAGCGCTCCGAACTTGCTGGCTGGGTTATTTAAATCATTTTTAATACAAATATTAAAAAAAAAATAATTTTATATAAAAAACTAAAAAAAAATTATAGTCTCCCATACATTTGCAATATTAACACGATGGAACATTGAGTTTGGAAACAAAAAATATCAAAAAATTTTGATAACACGAATTGCACGAATGTCAACACGACACATTAACATAAACAAATGAACATTCGTAACTTTTCAAGTTGTGCAAACATATTGACTGTGTGTGTATTAAATTGAAGGTTGAGCAATACTGAATCAAAACAATTTTGATTTTTATTGGACAACTTGATACATTGTATAATCTATTGGCAACACTGCAATTTTAATTTTGCGCTGTTTATGTTTGTCTACATTTTGAGGTTTTATGTTGAAATTATATATTGCATAAAATTTTGTGGGGATATTTTGTTACATATATGTTGCAAATTATTATATGGTTTGTGGCAAAACGAAAAAATACTGTGCCATTATATATGAAATAATATTGCAATTGTGTGGTGTGGGGGCTTTACAATAATTTTTTTTTTATTTTGCTCTGAAGACGGTTCAATAAACAGTCTGTTTTTATAAACAGCCTTTTTTATAAATACTCGTAAAAATTTTCTTCTACTGAATGGCAGAAAACAGCCTTTGCATTCGGTGAACGTAGTTTGGCTAAACTCTAGTTTACGGGCATAACTCGGATTTGTTTCAAACTTTCAGGGACGATAGAACTTTCAATGCCGAGTTCAACGATGCATGTTTTTTTTGTCGGTGACCCCTGGTTCCCGAGTTATGGACCCCCAAAGTTTAAATTTGAAATCTTTGTATCTTCGCCATTTATTATCGGAAAAACACAAAATATATATCGTTAAAAAGGCTATTTTATATCTCAAATTAAAGGTATAAATACCTTTAATTTGAGATATAAAACTCCCGAGTCCATTGACCATTAAACGTCAAATAGTAAAAGTCTGTTTTTTATCCATACTTTTTAGAAAAAACGCCCATTATCTCAATATTTCACCAATATAAAATACAAAATAACTATTATTTAATTGTAGATAAGGCTCTCAGCTTTAATTTAAGATATAATTTACACCTGTACCCTTATAACACCGTAGATATTAACAGTTAAATATCATATTAATTTTTATATTTTTGTGCTTATATACATAAATAAATAAACGTCAAGATCTTAAAAAAATAATATTAAAACAAAACAAACGCTACATAGGGGTAGCCCCTAAGCCCGGCCAAAGCGTATTACACAGAAAAGCTTTGCTCAGCGAAGCCACTAAACTGCCTATCACATAGGAAAACCCCTAAGCCCGGCCGAAGGCCGGTTACACGGAAAAACTTTACTCAGCGAAGCCACTAAACTGCCTATCACATAGGAAAAAACCCCTAAGCCCGGCCGAAGGCCGGTTACACAGAAAAACTTTACTCAGTGAAGCCACTAAACTGCCTATCACATAGGAAAAAACCCCTAAGCCCGGCCGAAGGCCGGTTACACGGAAAAAATTTACTCAGCGAAGCCACTAAACTGCCTATCACATAGGAAAAAACCCCTAAGCCCGGCCGAAGGCCGGTTACACATAACAACTTTACTCAGCGAAGCCACTAAACTGCCTATCACATAGGAAAAAACCCCTAAGCCCGGCCGAAGGGCGGTTACACGGAAAAACTTTACTCAGCGAAGCCACTAAACTGCCTATCACATAGGAAAAAACCCCTAAGCCCGGCCGAAGGCCGGTTACACAGACAAACTTTACTCAGCGAAGCCACTAAACTGCCTATCACATAGGAAAAAACCCCTAAGCCCGGCCGAAGGCCGGTTACACGGACAAACTTTACTCAGCGAAGCCACTAAACTGCCTATCACATAGGAAAAAACCCCTAAGCCCGGCCGAAGGCCGGTTACACAAAAAAACTTTACTCAGCGAAGCCACTAAACTGCCTATCACATAGGAAAAACCCCTAAGCCCGGCCGAAGGCCGGTTACACGGAAAAACTTTATTCAGCGAAGCCACTAAACTGCCTATCACATAGACTTTAAACGTTTTATATGGGCCATTGCATAATATGATACCTTAAATTAAACCTTATAGTCTTACATATAATTCAGTGTTATCTTATACCTACCTTTTATACGCAAAATATTGAGATAACAGCCTTTTTCGGCAAAAATTCCATTTCAAAAACAGAAAATCGTGAATTGGCCCGTAATGGGTTAATAGTTTCGAAATTTTTTTATACCGGATTAAAGGTACTTCAATAATGTTTCTAATGATACCCATTTCGCTCACCTATTTTACCCCTAATTTCGGTTTTTTTTTTTTTTTTTTTTTTGAGTTATGCCCGTAAAGTAGATTTGTTCCCGTAGTTTTTGTTTTTCAATTCAGTGAACATATTTTTTTTAGTTCACTGAACGAAAATTAATTTATTGAACGAATGCATTGGTGAATTAATTCAGTAAAACTTTAATGCACTTTTGTCAGAAAAACATCGATGTATCATACTTTAAGATTCGACTTTTTTTTGAAACCTCCTGCAAAAACATTTCATATTGGAGGTTGTACGGCACACTTTTTTTTTTTTTGCCTGTAAGGTGGTACTCACTTCTGTTTACAAGATGGCGATACAATCTAATTTTTTATACATTTTGTTTAAAAAAGACAATTATTTTTATATCATACAAAATATATTTGTAGTTGTAGCGTACCGACTTTATTGTGACTTAGGGTGCGTACAGACTGGCCGCTTGTTGCCGAGCCGAGCCGACTGAAGCTTATTGCGAGAACTTGTTCATGCGAGCAACAAGTTTGGGTGTACATAGTGGATGCGAGAATCAGCGCTGATATTTTATCTATTATTTGTGTTTTATGTATGTTTGTATGCATTTGGTTTTGTTGTTCATTCGTGTTTGTGAAAAAAAAATTTTACTTATTAACGCATTTCTTCAATTATTCTTGAAATTTTTATTAAATTTTTTTTTAAATTTTGTTTATAAGTTTTTTATAATTGTTATAATTTTATTTAATTTTTATTATTTATTTGAATTTTTATTTTTTTGTTTAATTTTTATTTTATCAACATAACATAAACAATGTTTTCGGCGCTGAAAAACGCTTTGGAACTGTTTTCTCGCATTCAATCAGCTTTGCGCTCTGACCAGCTCGGCGCCCACTATGACCTGTTCGCGCTTATTTGTACTAATTTGTATATTACCAGTTTTCTCGCATTGGTTCTCGCAATAAGCGTCAGTCGGCTCGGCTCGGCAACAAGCGGCCACTCTGTACGCACCTTTATTTCCCTCTTTTTGACGTTTATCAGAACAGTTGTTCTTTGAACGTAGATTTTTTTCTTTTCTGAGGAAATTTTTGTTAAAAGGACGCTCACTAACGTTATTGCAGGTTATCATGTCATCAACAGATGAAGAAAAAGAAAATGACGATTCGTTTTTTTTTTTTTTTTTGAGTTTTAAAGTACAGTTAAATGTACCGTTAAATGGCGCTGTTACCAAACTGACATATTGCCAGGTTATAAACACGATGCGTATTGATACGCAATATAAAAAAAACAATGTGATAAACAACACAGACGCACAGGAACAGCAACAACACATACACAACCATTGCCTTCACAATGGAGGTTACGCGCAATTAAGTCCTAATACGTCAGAATAAAACAGACGCACAGGAACCACAGCAACACATATACGACCATTGCCTTCACAATGGAAGCTAAGCGTGACGAAGCCCCCATACGCCCGAAAAGGTTTGCATGTGATTAGACTGCACAGTCTAACGGCATGCTGAGACACGCTTTAGAGTATCCCAAAAGAAAAACAATTAACCGATGTTCCCTATTAAAAAATTTAATACAGGTCACGAGATAACCTTCTTCTTCGGCGACTCACGGCGAACTCGAAATGACGATTCTGATGGCCCTTCAACGTCTAAAAAAATTCGTGTCGGTAGTGGTGATACTCTACGTGAAAAAGAAAAACACCGGAAGCAAGATGCCCTTTGTTCTCCTTAGTATAATATGTCTGTTCCCGTACTTTACCGAAGTTACCCAAACTAGCCCAAAGGCGTTCCCGTATAGAGAAACAAGCCAGCCGCCGTGAGCCGTTTAAGCCGCCGCCGGTCATTGTTGCCTCAGCCGCCGCCGCTGATTTTTTTCGGCTCATTTCGGCTGGAAGTATCAATTTTCAAATATAAAAAATTTAAAAATAAATACATTTTTTAAAAAGAATTTACTAATTCATTAAACTTGAACAACCAGAGGTAAAAACAATTTTTTTATATGAAAAGAAAAAAGTTAAAATCTTCTAAATATTAAATTTTTATAAATATAATTTTTTTAAGCTATAAAAGCTTATGTAAATTTATACTGTGAAAAAAATTTTTTAAAAAAAAGTTCTTAAAGTTAAATAATCCATGCATTTGAAATTAGCTGGTTACATGGTTTTTATCACATTTTTTGATATCACCCATATATGATTTTTCAATTCTAAAATATATTTTTAAAAATGGTCCAGTTGAATATTTTGGATAAATTAAACATTTCGTAACAAATAAATGAAAAAGTAAAGATAAAAGATATTGTAAAATTCTATATTATTTAGAAAAGGACACTTTTACGGATAAAATGCTCAAACCAATGTTCGAATTGATCACATAATTTCATCATTTAAGGACATTATTGATTGGGCATCTAATTCAAATGGGTCCCTACAAGATATGTGCATCCTGCCCAAACTTTCTAACAAAGCCTCCATTCAAAAGTCTTCAAACAAGTTTAATTTCTTAAATCAATCGATATGTATTTTTTTCTATGGTTTATTCCTATATTTATTCCTTAATTTTTTAAAATTAAAAAGAATAAATAAAAAAATTGATTCCCAGTATGCTTTAATTGTCTGAAAATTCTATAAGAGGCAAAAATTGTTTTGAGTTCCAAGGGGGTTACATTTTCCCAATGTTGGGATTACTTTGGAGCCCTTTACATTGGCAAAAAAATATGCTGGCAAAATTAAAATTTTGCAAGTTATGTTTCAACGAAAAGGACTTGGTACTAAAAGGGTATGTTTATAATTTATTAAATAAAACTTGTATGTTATATTAAATATTTAGGACCATTTGTTAGATATAGTCTTGACTAGCCATGGATCTGTGCGAACATGAAACAAATCACACGTGAACCAACAACAAATCTTATATAAATTGATTTTATATATATTTTTTGCGAGTGATTTTCTGACCGTGATAAAGTGCAGAAGTTAATTGTGATCTCTTTTCTATTATTCTATTTAAAATTAAAAGCAATAACATTTGTTATTGTTTTAAGAAAAAACTTTTTTTTTAATACATTGTATATTGAAATCAACAACAAATTATTACTTATTATTAAGTAGTAAACAAAGGGATTAATATTCTGCTATACTAATCCTCTGCTGTTACAGCAGAATGGATAGTAGCAGCGAGCCTACTGAAGAAAGCGATATTAGCCGTTTTTTCTAATCACTTGGATTTAATAAATCCAAAAAGTATTTCTAAAAGTGCTCAACAGATGGGGTTAGATTTTTCCTATTTTAAAAAAATTTTCTGTCCGACACTTCTTTCACCCTAATTTTTAATACCGAATTCGATGCTGAAGGATTCTACATTAACTTTTAATTTATAATTATATTTTACATAAAACAGCGATAAACAGTCTGCCTTTTCAGTTTTATCACTTCAATTTCTATTTTTACACAATTGAAAAATTCCATTGCAATATTTAATATTCACTAATTGGATTTAATTAAATTACTTACTGTAGAGTGAAAAATTGTCATTTCTATTTGAGCTATTTCTCCATGTCCAAGATGAAAACTATGTATTTGGTGAAGTGTAGTTTTTTTTCTAAACATATTTCATAAAAAAAATTTAAGAAAAACCTTTTATTTGTTAGTTTTTCAATTTTTTTGTTTTCTTTTAATTTCCATTCGTATTTTTTTCTGACATTAAATTAATAGGCTGTTTCATATATTCGTGCTTTTATTGTGGATTTATTAAATTCAGCTTTTTTTTGGATTTAATAAATCCATTTTTTGTATGAAAAATTCTAAATCCAGGTGATTAAAAAACACGCTAATTGTCTGGTAGACAGTCGCTGAAAACAAAAAAATAAAACAACGACAAAATCGATCACCAGAATTAGTTAAGCATGCAATCAAAATAACAAAAACTACCAACAATGATGATTAGGGCAAGGAATTCCATGCAAATGCATGGATAGTCCTCGATAGTCCAAAACTAATATGGACTAAACATTTATCCGACTCATCAAATTTAGAACAAACTGGCATCGATTTGTAGTTGCATATTTTTGCATATTTTGACTTTAAATCAAGGTTGGTTACCGTTATCGTTATAATACAGTTATCGCTAAAATACCGTTTCAAATTGAATACCGTTACCGTTATCGATACCTCTAAAAAAATTTCTAAATACCGTTATCGTTACCGTTATTTTTATGGGTAGTTACCGGTATTTTACCGGTATTTACTATTTTATATAAAAATTACAATTTTTTTATTTTTTATTTTATAGTCTTGAGTGGTTTTTTTCACAAAAAATTTATAGATAATAATTTTACTTATTAAAACTACCAGTATTGAATTTATAGCTTAAAATCTGTATTTTCAGTACTTAAAATTAAAAATATGCCATGTTTTTACTTGTTTTTATATGTTTTTAACATAATTTTTAATACCGGTATACCGTTACCGAAACAGTCTTAAATACCGTTACCTTTACAGTTACCTAAACAAACGAAATCTGATAGCGTTACCGTTACCCTTACCGTTATTCGTTTCGGTAACCAACCTTGCTTTAAATGCATATTTGGTGGATTTTTAATGCATATTTTGTGCTTTTTAATGCATATTTGTGCATATTTTTCATTTTTAGTAGCATTTTTTATTGTGTAAAAAAATATAAAAAATTGATACGTTTTCATATTTTGATTTAATCAAAATAAACATTTTTAAAACTTTATTGACCTATGGCAAATCTTCGAGTTCTGTGTCTGTTTGCAAAATAACTAACTTAAATATATTTTTAAGTTTTAAAGTGCATTATTTTTGCAAAAATTATAGTTTTTAATGCATATTTCTTATATTGTTAGTGCATATTTTTCTTTTTTAACCGCATATTTTAGGCGCATATTTATCATTTTTAAGTGCATGAAATTCCTTGCCTTAATGATGATATACCAAGTACCTACTAGCAACAACATGTTTGCTGCACTTGATATAGACAATAATGATGATGATAATTATATTAACGATAATGCTAACAAAGAGCTTTCTGAAGAAAAACCGCCTCCAATAATTATTCCAAATGTTTCAGACACAGATTAATACCAGATGTGAAACCAATGACAGGTGTCAAAAAAGTATTATCGAACCGTATGGTTTTGTTTACATGGAAGTCAAGTCAAGAGGGAGATAACAATATAAAATCTCCATACATTTTGTATTGCGCATTTTTTGTATATATCTGTCTCTTTTTAGATTATTGTGCTTTATCTTTTGTGTTTTCTTAAATTTTTGAGTTTTGTTTTGCTCATTTTCTGTCGGCCATATTGCTCAAATCAGCTGATTCATATCTGGTATAATTTGTGGTTTCAGATATAAGAGCGATGATGAATAACTTTTCAAAAATTGTAAACCTTGAAGATTATTCGTACAAATCTTTGAGAGATGGTCAGGTAAGAACAATGGCAAAAAACGTAAAGGCATATAGAGAGAAACTTAAACGTTTTCAAATCACATTACAAAATGTTATTTTCAGCCGATCAAGCCGCCGCCGCCGCCGATTATTTGGTTGCGCCGCCGCCGCCGATTTTTATCCGGCTCAACCTTAATAGCCGCCGCCGCCGATTACTTTGGTCGGCTTGTTTCTCTGTTCCCGTACTCAAAATGGCGTGTAAATTGTTGTTGTTGGGGCTGTTTAGGGTTCCCGCGGGTACCCGCGGTAACTTACGGGAACACACATAATATCATATTAAACATATGTTGTGTGAGTATACCAATTTTTTGTTTCAAATACCAGCTTTTAGCGACATCTATACCAGGTTTTTTTGGCCACTATCTAACATCACTGATTGATGGTGCAAAAAACTAGAATCTAAAAATAACAGTTATGACGGTTATTTAAGAAAACAACTAACGAAAAGTACTGTAATTTCGTAACAGTTGTTTAAAGCAGTTATTTTTATTATCATAATAAACAACTACCAAAACAGTAATTTTACAGTAAACAGTTATTTTTTGCAGTTATATAAAAAAATTTCGTTGAAACAACTTTACTGATTTACTTTTTGAACAACTCTTCAACTTTTACGGTAAAGTTGTAGTGAGAGTATTTGCAGTTAAAAGGCGACAAATAACTAAATTTTTTGTTATTTTTAACTGTTGAAAAATAACTAACAAATGCATTAAAAATAACTACCAATGCAGTAAAATTAACTGACAAATTTTTACTACAAAAATTTTAAAACAACTGACAAAATGGGTAAAAAACTACTGTTTTTTACAGTTACTTCTTTTGGTGTTATAAAAGTATATTTTAATAAAAAAACAATATTTTTTTCTTTCGATTACAAAAATATGTGTAATTGCTTCAACTTCTTGAAACTTTGAAGTACAAATTCCAAACCTTTCTCCAGTTATTATGCTTTTATGCCAAGGTTGGTTACCGTTATCGTTAAAATACCGTTATCGCTAAAATACCGTTTCATATTGAATACCGCTACCGTTACCGATACCTCTAAAAAAATTTCCCAATACCGTTATCGTTACCGATACCGTCATTTTTATGGGCAGTTACCGGTATTTTATCGGTATTTATTAATTTATATAAAAAATGACAATTTTTTAACTTTTTTATTTTATAATCTTGAGTTATTTTTGCAACAAAATTTATAGAAAATAATTTTAATTACTAAAACTACCAGCATTGAATTTATAAGTTAAAATCTGTATTTTTCAAGGTTGGTTACCGTTATCGTTATAATACCGTTATCGCTAAAATACCGTTTCAAATTGAATACCGTTACCGTTATCGATACCTCTAAAAAAATTTCTAAATACCGTTATCGTTACCGATACCGTTATTTTTATGGGTAGTTACCGGTATTTTACCGGTATTTATTATTTTATATAAAAATTACAATTTTTTTATTTTTTATTTTATAATCTTGAGTGTTTTTTTTTTACAAAAAATTTATAGATAATAATTTTACTTACTAAAACTACCAGTATTGAATTTATAGCTAAAATCTGTATTTTCAGTACTTAAAATTAAAAATATGCCATGTTTTTACTTGTTTTTATATGTATTTAACATAATTTTTAATACAGGTACGTACCGGTATTGCTGTTTCCATAACGGTATACCGTTACCGAAACAGTCTTAAATACCGTTACCTTTACCGTTACCTAAACAAACGAAATCTGATACCGTTACCGTTACCGTTATTCGTTTCGGTAACCAACCTTGGTATTTTTAGGACTTAAAAGCAAGAATATGTTATGTTTTTACTTGTTTTTATGTTTTTAACGTAATTTTTAATACCGGTACGTACCGGTATTGCTGTTTCGATAACGGTATACCGTTACCGAATCAATCTTAAATTCGATACCGTTACCGTTATCCTTACCGTTATTCGTTTCGGTAACCAACCTTGTTTTATGCATTGGAGATACAATAAAAGTTGCTGATTTTTATTTGTAAACTAGTGGTCTAATTCATAAACTTTTACAAGAGTCTTATTGCAGGATTTTAAGCTAATTTGTGAAAAACAGTATTCATATTTGCCTTATAACGAAAAAAATAATATAGGTTTATAGTCGGTACTCATTAACTTTAAACATTTTATAAAGTTTGGAGTGAGGAAGCCACCATTTAATTGTTAATTATTTCGTTTTCAGGCATGAATTGATTTATTAAAGCCGTCCCATCCCTAGAATGTGTGGCTTCCAACAAGTTGCATCCATCAAACTGAAAAAAGCTACAACAATTGCGTAGCCAATGACCTTTTTCGAAAAAATTTCCAAAAAAAATGTGAAAATAAAATTAAAAAGAAAAACAAAACAATAGTGATGTATAGACTGTCAAAGCATTATTCGAAATTCGATTACTTTTGTATGTTTCAAATAATATGTTCTAAAAAATTACTTTTTTACACACATTTCCATTGATTTGCTTTATAAATAAAAAAAAAATATTTTTAATGGCTTTTAAATTTATTTTAGCACATCATTAGTTCTCTAATTTAATTAAGTACATTTTCACTTTTGATTACCGAGTCAATCGTTTACTAAATTTGTAGTTCACTGACGACTTATTTGGGAAAAGAGAGAAAATAAACAATAGTGTTGCCAGTATCAAATCGAAAAATTAATTTGTAGTTAAAACACGAATATGAATCAAGATTTCTAATGACTCTTTATTAAGCGAAATATGTACTTTAACTATAGCAAGCTTTAAATACCAAATAAATTTTTTTTTATGAATTAGCACATAGAAATATATCAATAATAACCAAGGTTGGTTACCGTTATCGTTAAATTACCGTTATCGCTAAAATACCGTTTCAAATTGAATACCGTTACCGTTACCAATACCTCTAAAAGTTTTTCCAAATACCGTTATCGTTACCGATACCGTTATTTTTAATGGTAGTTACCGGTATTTTACCGGTATTTTACCGGTATTTATTAATTCATATAAAAATGCAAATTTTTTTTAACTTTTTTGTAATAATTTTCAGTTTTTTTTTGTACAAAAAAATTTATAATAATAATTTTAGTTATTAAAACTACCAGCATTGAATATAAAGCTTATAATATGTATTTTTAACACGTAAAATTAAATATATGTTAATCCCACAATTCATAAATGTTTTGTAAAGTTATAGCAGGTTTACAAAACGTCATTTTCATACAAAATTTGTTCAATAAACCTCCCATAATTTTACAAAGCGTTTATGAATTTAGGGGTTAGTTTTTACTTATTTTTATATATTTTTAACATAATTTATAATACCGGTACGTACCGGTATTGCTGTTTCGATAACGGTATACCGTTACCGGAACAGTATTAAATACCGTTACCTTTACCGTTACCGAAACAAATGAAATTTAATACCGTTACCGTTACCCTTACCGTTATTCGTTTCGGTAACCAACCTTGATAATAACAAATATAAACTAAACAAGAACTTTTAAAATTAAAAGAAATTCAACGAAATTTTTTGTTTTAAATAACTATCAAAAATAACTGTTAACTGTAATATTACTGTTATGATAGTTGTTTATTATGGTATTAAAAATAAATGATTTAAACAATTGTTACGGTTACAGTACTTTTCGTTAGTTGTTTTCTTAAATAACCGTCATAACAGTTGTTTTGTATTTTTATATAGAAAAACAACTGTAATTACTGTTAAAAACAACAACTACTGATTAATACACAAACAACTGTCATGTAATAACTGCCAAACTTTTTTGAGTGTAGGGAACAGTTTTCGCGAAATTCAAGAAATAAATTTGACAGTACTGCTGCAGTTCACTGGCACTATGAGTAGGTACCTGTTTTATGCTTTTCACATACTATGCCTTACTACTTACTGTTTTTGTGCCATTTCTCAATGTAATAAGAAGTTCATTTCCCATGTTATTAAATTTCACCAGCGATGATCTATAATTAATATTTAGATTAAGATTGGGAAATAAACCAGCAATTATGGCAGGCACTCTAAAAAGAAAAAAACAAAAGAAAATAAATTATTGAATACTGCGAAATAAAAAATAAACATCAAAGCAAATATCGTTTAGTGAACCCATAACAATTTTTCCAATGTTCTTATCATTAATATGTTTTTAAGTGGTTGATATAAATTTGCCTAAAAAAAAGAAAACAATAAAAACAGTTTTTGTAAATAATTAAAACTCTCATTTATGATTTAAATGATTATTAAATTAATACAAAGTCCAATAAACAATGTTATCTATACACCAATATTCAAATCTATATTTTTTGTTTTAATCCCTCTTCTAACTCCATAAGTTTATTAAATATCTCGCTAATCAATATAAAAGCGATAACAGTTTTTTTTTAACAGAAATATTATTAGCCACCCAGCTAGCATTTGAATCATAGACCACCCAGTTAGAAATTTCCAGTGGTACAAACAATCAAGCACTGGCATACCACTAGGTAACCGTGGTTTTAAAAATAAGTAACGGGCACTCATTTGGGATGCTTTGACAGCGTACGCAGAAAAGCGTTTTGCAGTATTTGTTTTACAAAAATTCAGTGGCTTGAAAACTGAAAAATTGGTTTGAAGAAAATGGTTATCCATCACTGAAGCCCGTATGACACTTGCTAGTTTCAGTATTAATAATCCAAAATAGAAGAGCACGAATTTCCTTATGTGAGAAATAATGTGTGTAAAGCGAACAACTATATCGAAAAACTATCAAACTGTCAAATTGATGTTGGTAATGCAGTACCCTTCATATAATTTGCATTGATGGTGCAAAAAACTAGAATCTAGAAACTAGCAAGTGTCATATGGGCTTTAGATAGTGATGAAATTGCCAACGATACAAAATCAAATCACTGATAGAGAGATATTATCGCGTTGTTACTGTTTTCCTATGTATTTTATAAAAGTCAAAACTTAAACCATTTGCTGTGACGAGTACATGTGCATGACCAATGCAACCATGTTATTCTACTACGTCTCTACTGTGGTTTAGGCCAACACATATTATTGGCATAATATGCAATAAAACTTGCTAAGCTACAATATATATTAAAATATGCACTTATAGAAAAATATGCACTTCTAGCTAAATACATATTACCAATTCGATGCCATTTTATTGCGAATATGTATTTGCATAAAGTCCCTTTTTCTAATAATAACTTAACTAAAAACTAATTTTTAAATTTTTTTTGAGAATTTTTCCCTTAATATACTTTATTTTGTAAAATAAATTGAAAATCTCCCAATCTGAAATTAATATTCAAGAATTTTTCAGCACAAATTTCCGCTAATTTCAGCAAAATAGAATATTATATGCATTTAACTAAATTTAACTTAAATAAATATAACAAAAAATTTATAGAAGTAATAGTTGTTCCTTTCTGTGTGTTTTCTACTAATATTCAGATAATTTTTTGCTGATATGAGAAGGGTAAGTTGTCATTTAAAACGCACCAAAATATCACCCAAATATACTGAAATATATATATTTATATTTATTTATATATTTATAATATATAGCTGAAATTTTTTAGATTTAACAGTTTTATTTTTTCTGTTTTTATCTATAAAACTTTAGATACTTTTTTTGATAAATTAAAAAAGAAACAAAATTTTTATAAGACGGGGCTATAGCCCCTCCCCCCCCCCCCCCCCTAGAAAAATGGTCTAGCTACGCCGGTGATATTAATCGAAGGCACTAATAATTATTGTAATTAATGGTAGCATTCGGCAGAGAAACCTTAAACTGATACCGGTGACTTGTAGCGATTTGTGATTACTTACTCTGCTGAACGATGTTTTCTTTGTTTTGTTTTTAAATACACTTTTTCTATAGTTTCCTTTTATTTTTTTAAATTTTTGTTTTCGAATTATGTTTGTATGTTTTTATTTGTCATTCTTACAAAACAATTTTTATTGTAAATGAACAACAACAAATGTATCACTTATTGGTCAAAAGTAGCTAACATTTTTTACGCTACCCAAATATGACAGCGCTACCTGAGCGCTCAGACTGAGCGGTAAGTGATCAGGTCGTTCAGCAGATAGTTGTACAACTGTTGTAGAACTGTTGACTAATAAATTGTATCTGCCGAACACACCCAATGATTATTATAATTAGCTGTGTTTGTGCGGTAAGCTATCAACGTTGGCTTTTGTCATTCCCATACAAATTTGACATTAGTAACGTTAAGAGTTAACACTAAATATTGGCTAATGTCATATTTGTATGGGAATGACAAAAGCCAACAGTGAAAGCTTGCCGCACAAACACGGCTATTATTAATTATAATTAATGTAATAAAGCTTGTTTAGTGAGCACTCTGAATTAATAAAATAAAGGGATGGAGGTATGGAAACGTAGGGGGAAAATCAATTCTCAACAGAATTCCTCTCTACCTTTACATTTTTTATGTATTCGATGCATACGAAAGAGATACAAATTAATGTATGGGGTCTTATATTCTTCTTTAACTCATTACGGTGTGGTTCTCCCCGATTTGGATAAAATTTTAATATGTGAAAGAGGGGACAGAAAAAATAAAAATAATGACAAAATCTGATTTCAATTATTAAATTTTTTGTATTTTCAGAAATTTCAAAAGAGTTAGTGAATTTATTTTTGTTCATTTTTTAAATAAAATTATTAAAAACACAACAAGTGTATGTATATTATTTTACAGAGAGTTTTTTCGATTAATCGATTAATTTTAAAATTTTGTTCGATTAACCGGTTAAGAGAAAAACCCGAATAATTATTTGCACGATTAATCGATCAAAATAAAAAGCCGATTAATTGAATACCCTACCTGCGATACATTAGTTGCCTGCGGAAATTGTTATAACTCGGCTGATTTTTAACCGATTTAAGTTTTTATTGCTTTATTATAAATAGAATTCACTCTAAATTACGATTAGTGTTTTTAATTCAAATTAGTTTTAATATATCAATGTTTTCGAGAAAATGCACAAAAACTCATATTTTCCCCTTGTAATCCGTGTTCCAAACTTAAGGACCGATGCGGCACGTCTTCCCGATGTCCGATTATCCAAATCTTTTGGGGGACGTAGTTTTACACCGAAATATATATTTGCAGGGGGTAGCATGGTTAAAAACTAAAAAAAAAAATTTTTGGAGCACGCTAATCAGCCTAGACCAGAGATTTGACGTACCCCACAAAAAGTAGTCCAAAGATGTCTAGTCACACGAACGAGGTGACAGGTCCATTTTTTGAGATAATTCGGCCACCAAATGTTTGGCTCAACAAAGTGATGGTTTCACGCGCTGTATGACATGTTGCGCCGTCTTGTTGGAGCCATTTCTCCTCCAAATGATTTGCAATGACATGAGGAATAAAAAACTCGCGAATCATTTGCTTGTAGCGTTCGCCATTCAGGGTAATATTTGCACCGGTTTCGGATTTAAAGACAAATGGGACGATGACGTCTTCGGCATGTAAACCGCACCAAACAGTAATTTTTTCGGTATGTAATGAAGTCTCATTGTGCTTTCGCTTAAATTAAAATTCCAAAATTAATTTGGAAAGAAAAGTATAAGTCAAATTACCACATTGTGGTTAAGGAAGTACTAGAGGCAACAAAAATACAACAACAAAAAGAATACCTACAATTTGATGATATCTCCAAAATTATCAAAGACTCATATTGTAAAATGTATAAAAATGGGTTTAATTTCCCACAAAAACTAAAATGGTTCACAATCAAATGTTACAATGCTCGCAACACTTCCTTTAAAAGGTTGCAGGAATATAGAAACATGGGTAGCAATGAAAATAGAATGAAGTACCTGAAAGCCAATAAAAAATTTAAAGAAATTTATAATGAAGCAAAAATTAAGTATAACCACACACTAAATGAAAAGACTGAAAGGGTGAAAAATAGCAAAGACTGGTGGAAAGTAACAAAGGAAATACGAAATGATGATTTAACTACAACTATAACAATTCAAGCAGAAGAATTTATGACGTATTTCAAACAACTACTGAACCCTATTCAACACACTGTCAACGTTCAATATGCGTACTTTCATGTCAATGACCCTGAGCTGGATAAAATTATACCATTATCTGAAATAAAAGAAGTTCTTCGAAAAACAAAATCAAATAAGGCTCCTGGTGAAGATAGGGTGCCGTACGAGTTTTTTAAAAATGCGCCAGTAGAACTATTGGAAGAAATAATAAAAACCTGTAATATATTGTATGATCGTGGATGCGTAGATGACTCCTTTATCCTTAGTATAATATACGTGATTCACAAAAAAGGTGATGCTTCGTTGCCAAGCAATTATCGTGGCATTTCTTTTATTAATTGTTTACCAAAAATAATGATGGGTCTTTTAAACGAAAGACTGTCTAATTGGGAAAACTGTAATAAAATTCTAAACGAATATCAGGCTGGATTCCGAAGAAACTACTCAACGGCCGACAATATATATATATATATATATATATATATATATATATATATATATATATATATATATATATATATATATATTTGTTCCTTTTACTCCTGCAAGGAGCATAGGGCCTGTCGTCAATAGTACATTTCAATTTTGCGGAAAAGAAAAAAACATGCTTTTTTCGTAGACTTTAAGGCAGCTTTTGACAAGGTGTCGAGAAGTGCACTGATATATAAGTTACATACACTGGGAGTTTCATCGAAAGCAGTCAAGTTTATAGAATGTATCTATAAAAACACACAAACTGCTGTATGGACAGGTAATGAACTTTCGCAATAGTTTTCTACGGAATGTGGTGCAAAACATGGATGTTTATTGTCACCATTACTATTTGCTCTATATTTAAATGATCTGCATGAATATCTAGAAGGTGGCTTATTTATTGGAGATATAAATGTACGATTATTATTATACGCAGACGATATAGTGATCCTTGCTGACGATATAAAACTACAGAAAATGATATAACGGTTAGAACATTACTGCAATACTTGGCATGTGGAAGTGAATTTGCAGAAATCAGAAATAATGATTTTCAGAAAAGGCGGAAAATTATCCCGTAAAGAAAAATGGTTTTATAAGGGACATGAAATAAAGATAGCCTCAGAATATTGCTACCTGGGGGTTACCTTAACACCCAAAATGACTTTTAGCAAGCACATTGAACAAAGAAATCAAGCAGCAAAAAACAGTATTAATCTAATATAGCAGAATTTTTTAAAGAAAGGCACAATCTCTATGGCATCCAAATGGAAGCTATTTTTAGCGGTCTGTCGAGCAGTGCAAACATATGGCGCACAAGTTTCGGACTTTGCTAACTTCCAAGATATTGATAAGCTACAAGTATATTTCTTAAAGAAAATATTAAGACTCCCAAATTTCACGCCGTCATATATACTGTTGGCCGAAACTGGTATAGAAAATGGACATCTATATACGTTAGATCTTCATATGAGATATGTGTGCAAAACAATATTTCAATATAAAGAAGACCGTTTGCCGCACAAACTCACTAAAATATTGCTGCAAAAACGTTTACTCTGGGTTGATGTACTAAATAAACTTGGAGCAGAGTTTGGAATCAGTTGGACTGAATCTAACATCAATATACAACAATGGAATTATAATCGCATAAATCTCCTTAACTCGCTCAAGTCAAAATACCATGAAAATACCTTGTTACAAATAGCTCATACAAGCAGAATTATTAAAAAGTTGATATACCATTTGGAAGTAGATATATATCAGATGAATGTAATCAAGACAATATAACATGGATATTCAAAGCACGAAGTGATTTGATAAAATTAAATGCGAACCGATTTCAAGTAAATGCATTAAATATTTGCACACTATGTAACTCTGGGGAAATTGAAAACATAGAACATTTTCTAGGTCGTTGTAGAACTTTAAGTGAGTTCAGAATTATCTATTTAAAAAAGATTGTTCTTAATGAAGACTAAAGTTTACAGATACTAAATGGAATAACTGTTAGTTGGAATTCTTTAGCAAATTATATAAAAACTTGTGTAAAATACAGAAATTTTTTAATAATGGAATTTAATAACTAAACACTTATCTTGAACTGTTAGTATTTAACATTGGTTAAACGGCTGACGACAATAGTCAGAGTCGTATATTTATATATTTACAGCGTAATTCATAAACTTTTACAGCAGTCTTATTGCAGGATTTTAAGCTATTTTTTTAAAAAACAGTATTCATATTTGCTTAATAACGAAAAAAATAAAGGTTTATAGTTGGTACTCATTAACTTTAAACCTTTAATAAAGTTTGGAGTGAGGGGGTTACTAATTAATTGCTAATTATTTCATTTTCAGGCATTAAATGATTTATTAAAGCCTTCCTTTCCCTAGAATCTGTGGATTCCAATAACCTTCATCCATCAAACTTAAAAAAGATACAACAATTGGATAGCTAATAACATTTTTCGAAGAAATTTCCAAAAAAATGCAAAAATAAAATTAAAAAGAAAAACAAAACATAGTGATGTACAGACTATCAAAACATTATTCGACATTCGATTACTTTTTGTATGCTTCGAATAATATGTTCTAAAAAATTGATTTTTACACACATTTACATTGATTTGCTCTATAAATAAAAAAAATGTTTTTCATAGCTTTTAAATTTATCTTAGAGTTTATCTTAGCACATCATTAGTTTTCTGATTTAAGAAAATACATTTTCACTTCCGATTACCGAGTCAATCGTTTACTAAATTTGTTCATCACTTACGACTTATTGGGGAGAAAAGAGAAAATAAACAATAGTGTTGCCAGTATGAAATCGAAAAATTAATTTGTAGTTAAAATACGATTATGAATCAAGATTTCTAATAACTCTTTATTAAACGAAATGTGTACTTTAACTATAGCAAGTTTCAAAGACCCAATACATTTTTTTTTATGAATTAGCCCATTATTTTTTATTCTGTAATTATTTATATTGCTGAAAATAAAAATAAAATTACTACTACTAATGAAGTCTCAACAGTCTCATGAGGATTGTGCCCTCTCCAAAAACTACAATTCTGCTTGTTTACATACTCATTAAGCCAGAAATGAGCCTCATCGCTAAAGATGATTTGACGATAAAAATCTGGTTCAACTTCAAGTTGATTCTCAGCCCATTTTCCGAACACTGTGAGGTCGTGCTATTTTTCTGAGTATTACTGTATTCACCATTTTCTACAAATCAAGTAAACATAATTTGAATATTCATATTTGTCAAGGTAAGAACATTTATAAAGTCAAAAATTTTCATAATTATTTGAATTTAAAGAAGAACAAAATTAGTTTTTTTTATTCGATAGTTCAAACTAATATTGTATTTATTGGAAGTTGAAGGTAAGAAAGTTGCGAATTTGTGTAGGATGGAAGATTTAAGATAGTTAATTGGTTTCTTTTTAGAGTGATAATAGCCCTTGACGTCAACTGCTAAGCCTTTGACGTCGTTAAATTTCGCTGGGAAAAATTTATAGAACTTGACTAAAGGCTGAATCTGTGGATCGCATTAAATTATAACCAAAATTTGTAACTTTAAAATCACCAATTTTTACCGGAGTGAACTTTATATATAACCTAATTTGCAACTATTTATCATCATCGCATGCCCTTTGAAGGGAACGGGGACATGCAGATTTAGTCACCGAAGTAACAATTTTAGTTTCGATAATTTGTTGCCGAAACTTTGTTATCGAGTTGTCTCGATTAGAATTTTTTTTTATCACGCGATGTTCGAGAGGCTTTGAAGATTTATCGATAACCTTGAGTTTTGTTCCATATCGGCTGACGTGTATTGAGTAAATTAACATAATCCGCTGTATGGAATATATAGCGGTTCTGATTTGTCTGACAATTGATTTTTTTTTTTGTAAATACGATCAATATTTTTTTTTGTTATCGATAGTTGTTCTTTGTTAATTTTTTTTTTAGTTTAAGTAATTTTTTTTTAAATTTTATTATTAAGTAGTTGTACCCGGAAGTGATTCCATAATTAATCGAGAACTACTTCATCGAAAATTTTGGATGGTATCGAAATTAAAATTTTTGTAATATCGAAATTAACAATTTGGAAACAGAGAGAATTTATGATAAAATTTGACAATAAGTTTACATCACCGAGCAGACATTAAGGCCTTTTTATCATCGTTGGATGCAATATGGTGTTATTTTAATTTTTTTTTGTTTTATAAATTTTCACATACACGTAAATAAAATAACAGTAAATATAAAAATATATTTTTTTAATTTCATTTCAAAGTCGGTCCACCAAATGAGGTGGAACTTTGCACTTTAACCCCTTAATTCATAAATGCTTCGTAAAGTTATAGCAGGTTTACAAAACGTCATTTTCATACAAAATTTGTTCAATAAACCTCCTATAATTTTACAAAGCGTTTATGAATTTAGGGGTAAGATTTTAATTTCGAATTATTTCATTCCTTTTTGCATTGTTCTAATTCTCAATTATTAATTTCATTTAATATCACTACTTAATTGTTTTATGCTTCATTCTAATATTTAATAACGTAAATTTTAATTTGATTTAAGCAAATACACTCAAATAAATTAGATAGTTAACTTTATACTTATAATTAATACTAGTTTTTTTTAAATGATTTCTTTAACTATAAATTTAATATTTGTTTTCATGTTTCTAATTCCTATCTGTTTAATAAATAATTTATTATGTTCTGGGTTAATTAATTTGTTTTAGTTCCACGAAACATGTAGGTACAGCTGTTTGAGGGCGCATGTGGGCTATCTAAAAGATAATATTTGGATAGCAAGGTTGGGTGGGTTTTGATAGGAGTAGGATAACATCTTAACATTATTCCAAATGGCGTCAAATCTCATTGTGTTTTGACATCTAACATATGTTTTATACAGAGAATTATTTGACAGCAAGCAATGGAGCGATACACACCTGAAGGACGTGGAATTGTTGTTACTGCTTATTTTAAGAATTTTCGGTCTGTTGTTTTAACGCAAAAATCATGAAATCATAATGAGCAACGAAGCCCATTTCCACTTAAGTGGTTATGTTAACAAACAAAATATACGTTTCTGGTGCACAGATCACCTATAGGTGACGAATAATGGATATGTGCGTATGAATAATGGATATGTGCGTATGACCGTGTGGGTATTCCAAGACGAGCGAAATCCAACAAAAGTTGTTAGTGGAAGAAGCACAGGGAATCAAATGGTCGCCAGTTTCTTCGGCCGAATGGGTCTTGTGCCCACTATTCCGCTTGAACAACGTATGACGGTCAATTGTGAGTGGTACACGACCATTTGTTTGCCGGAAGTCTTCGGAGAAATTCGTAAAACCAACCCCCAAAGACGAATGATTCTCCATCATGACAATGCGAGCTCTCACACATCTCGTCAAACAGGTGAATTTTTGAGCAGTCAAAACATCGAATTGATGACTCATCCTCCGTACAGTCCTGATTTGGCACCCAATGACTTCTTCTTGTTCCAAAATATTAAAGGTAAACTGCGTGGTCAACGATTTACGAGCGCCGAAGAAGCAGTTGAAGCGTTCAAAAACCATGTTTTGGAGGTGTATCAAGAGGAGTGGAAAAACTGCTAAGACAAATGGTTTGAACGAATGCAAAAGTGTATTGATCATCAAGGGGAATATTTTTCAAAACAATAAAGCCATTTTCATTTAAAAATGTTTGTTATTATTGGCTATTCCCGAAATATAAATAGTACCCCTCTTATTTTCTAATCAATTTCAACAAAGTTTTAGATAACGGAAGTGCAAATTCTTACTGTGTTATTCAAAAACTTTTAAAATAGCCTAATTACAGATTTTGAAGCTAATTTGGCAAATAGAATATTCACAAATGATTAATAAATAAAAATTTATTAAATGCTTAAAGCAGGGTATAGCCTAAATTATGTCTCTGATAAAATGTCTGTTCCCGTACTTTACCGCAGTTACCCAAACTAGAACAATGGCGTTCCCGTACTCAAAATTGCGGTAACGTACGGGAACGCACATAAAGTTTGAAAAAATAAAATCACTAAAAAAACTAGAAAATGTGAATTTACAATGATTAAATGACTTGTTTAAGAGTCATCCACCCAAGAATGGATGGAATACAACATTTTGTATCCAACAGAAAAAAAAACTGCAAAAATTCCAAGACTAAACTCTTTTTTTTAGAAAATTTTACCAAATTGCATGAAAATAAAATAAAAACGAGTAAAAGGTTAAAGTCAGGCATGCCGACTATACAATACCCTACACCAGTCTGGGTAAAAGCCAACTAATGTTTGGATCCGAAATTCGAATGGGTTAAAATGGGGCTCGTGTCAAAATTGTCTATAATGTGAGTCAGCGCACCAAATTTCATTAAAATATCTTAATATTTGCGACCTGCAGTTTGTAACCAAGCCAATTTTGGGGGACCCTTATATGGGCACTAGTTCTAAACATGGACCGATGTTCACCAAAATCAATAGGCTTCGTCCTTGGGCCAACATAGGTCTATGTACCAAATTTCATCAAAATATCTTAATATTTGCGACCTGCAGCGTATAAACAGTATAATTTTGGTAGGACCCTTATATGGGCACTAGGTCTAAACATGGACCGATGTTCACCAAAATCAACAGGCTGCGTTATTGGGCCAATATGTCTGTGTACCAAATTTCATCAAAATATCTTAATATTTACGACCTGCAGCGTATAAACAGTATAATTTTGGTAGGACCCTTATATGGGCACTAGGTCTAAACATGGACCGATGTTCACCAAAATCAATAGGCTGCGTTATTTGGCCAATATAGGTCTGTGTACCGAATTCCATCAAAATATCTTAATATTTACGACCTGCAGCGTATAAAGAGTATAATTTGGGTCTACGACCAATATTTTTTGGTGTTACAAACATCAGCACAAACTTATAATACCCTGACCACATAGTGGTGTAGGGTATAAAAATTCAGTAAAATAGTGATGTATTTATAATAAAAACATACTCGATATTCGGTACTTTTAGTATTCGTAATATAAAAAAATCTTTAAATCAATTTGTTCGCATTATAACTTCTTAGTAATGTTTAAAAATCGTTTTTAACATGTTTTACTTTCTCATAAAGCATTTTTATTTACAAAATTTATAAAACAATATTATTCACCTACGATTACCGAGTCAATCGCTCACTAAATTCATATAACACTAAAAATATAAAGAAAGAATATACAAGGTGTTGCCAGAATTTAATTAAAAATTAATAAAATTTTATTGTATGTTTTTGAATACAATTTCTTAATAAAGGTTTAATAGAGATAATGTATTCATTTAGCAAATTCATGTTTTAAAGCTTAATTAAGAAGTTTTTTTTGAATAACAGCGTTAAAAAATAACGATTTTAAAGTATGCATGTTAAAAAATATTTGCCTTAATATTTTCGCCGATTTTATATTTTTGGGGTTTTTGAGATAAAAAAATTACATATTCATAGCAATTTTTAGTTTAACATTCACAATTTTCCTTAATTTTGCATTTTATTTTTTACGGTTAGATTTTATTTCATGAATTTGCGTAATTCACGTGAAGCTCGGGTGAGTGTGGGTTAAATCTGAATTTACTCACGTGAACGTGAGTGTGAGTAGAAACGAGTAAAAAGGTTAAAGTCGGGCATGCCGACTATACAATACCCTACACCAGTCTGGTTAAAAGCCAACTAATGTTTGGATCCGAAATTCGAATGGGTTAAAATGGGGCTTGTGTCAAAATTTTCTATAATGTGAGTCAGCGCACCAAATTTCATTAAAATATCTTAATATTTGCGACCTGCAGTTTGTAACCAAGCCAATTTTGGGGGGACCCTTATATGGGCACTAGTTCTAAACATGGACCGATGTTCACCAAAATCAATAGGCTTCGTCCTTGGGCCAACATAGGTCTATGTACCAAATTTCATCAAAATATCTTAATATTTGCGACCTGCAGCTTATAAACAGTATAATATTGGTAGGACCCTTATATGGGCACTAGGTCTAAACATGGACCGATGTTCACCAAAATCAATAGGCTGCGTTATTGGGCCAATATAGGTCTGCGTACTAAATTTCATCAAAATATCTTAATATTTGCGACCTGTAGAGTGCGCACAAGATTGCATGGACAGACAGACGGACGGACGGACATCGTTAAATCGAAATAAAAAAAATTCTGAGCCGATCGGTATAATATAAGGTGGGTCTACGACCAATATTTTTTGGTGTTACAAACATCAGCACAAACTTATAATACCCTGGCACAATTGTACGTGATTGAAATTTTTCTTTCATGAGCGTTAGTGAGTGTGAGTCAAAATTCTCTCACGTGCCTATCTCTAGCCTAGGGCCCGATTTATATGGCTCAAAAATATAAATACATATATGTGTTTTAGATTTTCCTTTTACTTATAAGGTTTTTTACAGATCTAAATTATTTAGAACCTCACATATCAGCTGTTTTATAGGTGCGTCTATAATTATGATACGCAGTGTACATGATAAAAAATATTTATTTATTTATAAAATTTCAAACTCCTATCTATGAAATCTTTTTCAATTTACTGAATTTGTAAATTACTTGTTTTAATACTTTATAATTTTTTAATCAGTTTATTTTGACCGAAAGAATGCAAGAGTTTTAAATAAAAAAATAAGGAGATTTAAAAAAAATTCAAAAATTCTTACCTGGTTTTTGCACAAATATAATAAATAACAAAAGCCACTGAGGTAGCTTCAACACAGCCCAACACGGAGGATTGCACGCCTCCCTGCAGAAAATTTAACACAGTAGTTAGCATGATGATGGCGACAAACCAACAGGAGAAACGAAGTAGGCGATAAAAGGAGGAAACGTTTTTTAAGGATATTGAAACATAAACTTTGTGTAATAAGGGTAGAATTAAGTGCTTAAAAAAAACAAAGAACTTTGTGATAAACACAATTTATTTATTTTTATGTTTGTTATCGTAACGTCTACTGTTGCTATGATTTTGTTTATGTACTTTGTACCATAATAATATCATTTAAATTTATTTGTTTTTATACTTATTATTTGTATGTAATGATTGATACATATTTTATAAATGTTTTTAAAATTATTTTTAGGCTTTAAATGTAATAATAATTTTGATAAATTTTTGAATTTTAAGGTCAATTTTTTGTTTGTTAGTCATCCTCCGGAATGATTAAAAATTGCTTTGAGATTTAAACTGAATGTTATTAATGAATTGTTTTTTTATTTTATAATTGCGTTAATGTTTTTTCATAATTTAACATGCTTATGAGCTGATAAGAGTATTTTATATTGGTCGTCTACTATCACAAGAAAATTAGATGAATTGAGATGTTATATTTTTCAACTCACTTTAAATCAGTGGTTCTCGAATTTGCATAAAATACTAGTATACGGTTAACCGGTTTTTATTATAACATGCATTTCTTAACGCTCTAATGCTCTTTATCCTGATTGCGATAATGTTTAAACTACATATTTGGCATTAAAAATATAAATTAATCGTTTTATTTAGGCGATATAGCACAATAAAAGTTGAAGACGAATCAAGAAATCCAATAGTAAAAAATTTTCAGTTTTTGCTATATATAACACTATCAGTAAAATACAATCACATACCAAAATTGGTTGATCTAGTGTTGGTATTTCAGAAGTTATAGCGATTTTCGCTTTTTGAAAATTACGAAATTTGGCACTAAACATCAATAAATTTTGACGAAATTAGTTCTGCTTACTACTACTTCTAAGTATATGATCTGTATTTAATTTCAAAAATATCTGTCGACTAGTTTTTGAGTTAGAGAGATATTCATAAGACGTATCCAGACGGAAGAATTTAAAATTATTTTACAAGTAGACTCTAAACTAGCATCGTTATTATCGATAATGTATGTCAGATCGTAAATGTATTTCTGACGATTTTTTAAATATTTTTTCTGTTTTAAAAAGTTAATTTTTTTCAAATTTACAAAATTTGCAATTTCAAGCCTTCTCGCTGGGAAATCGTTCCTTATGCAAATAAAGTTTGAAGGCAAAAAAGTAGGTAATTATGTTTTCTATTGATATAATAAAACTTGTTTAATCAAAAGTTATTATTTTGCCAAAAACTACTTAAGATCTGAAGACCGCTTTTTAGCTGATTAAGTTTTTTAATTAAAATTTTGTAACATAAGGTCTTTTTTTGCGTTCCGCGATTATTTTGCAATTTTTTAAGTGCGGTTTTTTTAAATTTATAATCTAGGAACTATAATACCTAATTCATAGAACAAAGTTCGGTGATGAATTAAAAAAAATAAATAAATAAATAATAAAAAAAATTGAATCCTAGTACGCTTTAATTGTCTGAAAATTCTATAAAGGCTGAGTTACCCAACCGTAAACGTATCTGTAACGAATCAGCTGTTTCGATACCACAAGAAGAAATGTATACGAATGGTTACTAACACGTAAATGTAAACGAACTTGCCGGATCATTCTGTTGAAATCAGAATTTTCTATCCGGCATCGAAACAGCTGACTGATTTTAGTCGGAAAAAATATGAAATGAATAAAGAAAAATGATTCAAACAACAAATAAGGAATAAAAATTAACAAATAAATGGAAAAATTTAGAATAAAATATAAAACCACATGAAATAGATGCTAAATAGTAATGTCGTTTACGATAATCTATAAGTGTACTTTTTAGCTACGGCACGGTACAGTTACATCACATATACGTTTACGGTCCCATAATCCGCCCTTAAGAGTCATGTTTTTTAAAAAATTGAATCAGGGTAGGTGACACTTATAGAATTTTTAGTGTATTAAAAAATACGTATTAAAAAGAACACTAAAAATACATAAATATGTTTTTTTATTTTTATTTTTTGTAAATTAATTGTTGTTACTTTGTTGTTAATTATATATACTTTATTTAGTAGTATTTTTTAGTGAGTTGTATTGTGAGCCATATTTGGCCCTATGGGCTTGGTTTGAAATTGTAAATAAAATTAAAAATTAAATTAAATTAAAATTTGGAATTCTGTACCCTTATTACTTAGAAGTTTTGATTTTTCGGTCAATGTATTTAAAGCCAAACTAAAAGAATATGCCTACTGTAACAATCTTTAAATTAATTTAATAATTATATAACGTTTAATTGTTGCATTTGTTAATTTATATCTTATATATTTGAACGCAATATTATACAGGGAATCATATTAGGGAGAAGTAAATATAAAGTGAAATAATTCTATACACATTTCTATTTTCTTTTTATTTTTAAATACATAAATATGTTTTTTTATTTTTATTTTTTGTAAATTAATTATTGTTACTTTGTTGTTAATTATATATACTTTATTTAGTAGTATTTTTTAGTGAGTTGTATTGTGAGCCATATTTGGCCCTATGGGCTTGGTTTGAAATTGTAAATAAAATTAAATTAAAACTGTTTCTCTTAAAACCAGTTGGCATATAATATTAAAGAGACTATTTAACAGCAGAAGAGACGGTTGGTTTGCCTTTAACCTATATGGTCGTTGATCTAACTAATGCTGAGCAAACAGATTCATCTGATAACAGCACGTTTTCCAAAGTGCTCTTTTTTCTTTTAGTATACAGGCTTAACACTTCCCAGAAAAACGTTCTATTACCTGGTATTGAGTTTTCTAAGAAGTAAAGGTAGGTAACCCCTTACTTTTTTTTACAAAACCCATTATTTTAGCAAGGACATGTCCTAGTCTAAAAATAACCTTGAGTATTTTTATTAATGGGTTTTGTAATAGAAAAGTAAGGGGTTACCTACCTTTACTTTCTTCTAATTTTAATTGTTTTTATAGTGAGTATTAAATTCAAATTTAAATATTTTTAACGAAAAATTTTTCAAATTAAATATTTTATATGGCTTCCCAAGAAACATTTTTACGGACTCTCCGGCACGTACGTAATCATGAATCCGGCTTTTACGGCACATTAACGGTCCGTAATACACGTTTCCGTCAAAGCTCGTACGTATACGGAACATTAACGGACCGTGTAATCGGATTTTCGAACACAATACGTTTTAATTCCGTTTCCGTACCGTAAAATACGGACTGAGTTGATTTTAAATTGTGTTCAAAATAAAAACAATTAAATTAAAAAAAAAATATGAATCTCAACCCTTCAGTCGGTATAAAAGTATTTTTGTGGCGAGAAATTAGTCGCGATGGCGGGAATATATGCAGCACATCATCAACCAAATAACTTCAAGTCGCATAGATACATTAGATGGTAAGATTTATGAAATTTAGTGCATGTTTCACAATGGTTTTCGTAAGATGGTTTGTTTTTGTAACAAAAGCTCTGTTCCACGTACATTAACGCGTCTACCCAATTTTTCCAAAAAGCGTTTCCATTGTCAAAATTATGCGTAAATTGTTGTTGTTTCGAGTAAATTGGGAACCCGCGGTAACGACGTGGAACAAGCCTAAAGTGTGCGAAATTGAATCGTATGCAAACTACCATTTTAAATACAATCAGTTAAACCATAGCTAATTTATTTTTCCCTTTGCATGTAGATGATCGATTTTATTATGGGTCCCTATCGCGTGTTGATTCGCTGGATAGAGCTAAACTGATCGGGATGTACTAATATATATTGTAAATAATTAATATCGTTATCAATAAATTTATAAAAAAGCATAAAAATTACTACTCAACATTAGTAAACATATGGTCAATTTAGGTAGATATATAAGTCCGGAGTTACTCCGTTTATACATGACATAACGGTCCGTAAATGGTCCGTCATTGACGGACTTTCCACGGATCTGTCCGTTTTTTACACGACGTAACGGACCGTAAACGGTCCGTCATTGACGGACTTTCAACGGACTTGTCCGTTTTTCACACAACACAACGGTCAGTAAACGGTCCGTCATTGACGGACTTTCAACGGATTCGAATCAGTTTCGATGTTCCTTAAGTTCCGTTTTCTGGTCCGTACACGGATCCAGAAAACGGTACGTATACGGAGTTGGATTCCGTTTATGACGGACCGAAAACAGTGCGTAAACGGAACGAATTGTTTGTGGGATTTGTTATAAAAATAAACTTTTGTAATAAAGGAATAAGTTCTTCCTTTTTCATTACAAAACCTATTATTTATTCAAACAAGGGCATGTCCATCGATGTAACTCCTTACCTACACGCAAAAAATTAAAAGTGTATATTTTATTTAAATTTTAATTTTTAAACCGAATATTAATTTGAAATTCACAAATTTTTAACAAAAAATTAAATTTATAAAATTGTATAGAAATTACCAAGTTTTTTATGGGCTGTAAAATATTGCGTTTTTCCGTTTGAGAACCCCTGGTTAAAAGCTGAAACTAGTATAAACAGACGCCAAACAACAAATGACAACTGCCACTACATTTTTACTCTATACTTTTGCGTTTTATTTAAAAAAAAATAAATAAATAAAACAGCATTACACTTAAAATAATGTCATTTGAAAATCTGCCAAACTGGTTTTAAATCGATTTGACTAATTTGTGACAAATTTTTTGAAATTGTCATTTTTACAAAGATTTTAGTTATCTTCTTTTAACACAGTTCCTAAAATCTTCAGTAATTTATCTTATTTTTGGTGTTAATTTTCAAAATATTTTATTGTTACTATTAAAATATATTTCAGTGTATCCGAAGTTTTAAAGATCGCCCGTCCCGATTTTTGAAAATAGCACATATCCCGGAAATTAAGATATATTGGTAAAATTGACGAAAGTTTTGACTACCTCACCAACGTGAAAAGGCCAACTGTATCCAAAAATAGATATTGGTGGGGCATTTGACCTTTGCAAATTTTTTTAAAGTTCCCTTTTAAAAAATGGCCATATTTCGAAAACTAAGCGAGATAGAGTAAAACGTACAAAATTATTACTCTTTGGAGTACATGTCCTAATTTGTACATGTCTCGGGAACCGAGACCCTATTTGAACAGTAATTACAAATAAAACTAGTTCAGTTTTCTTAAATTTCGATTTGTTATATTTAACAAAAAATTCGTTAAAATCCACAAAATTGATTCCTAGCCAGAAAAAGGAATAATTTTTGATAAATTAACCAATTTTGCTCTCAACAGATAAATTATTTTAAGTGTACAAATAAAAAAATATCGTATGATCGGCACCATGGCGTAACAATAAAGGTGGAATTATTAGAAAATATATTTTGAATTGAGTTATATCCCTGCAATGTCAAATAAAAAATAAACAAATCAAAACAAAGAAGAAAAATTAATTTTTTTTTTAATTTTGTTTAATAAAAAAATTTAAACTTTAAAAGCAATTTATTTAAAAAATATAAAAATGAAAATAAAGTGTTATGTGTGCAATTATACATTTGATCAAAATATTAAAGGTATTCATTTAAAGTATTTACGCCTCATATACTATGTATATGTTGTAAGTTTACTCGATTAATGTCAAAACTAGTTTACGAGCCCTCGTAAATATACGCTTACATTTTTATGTGTAAACTTTTTCGTATTTATACACACATTTGAATCTTGTCAAAAATAATATTATTTTTTATTGTTTTGTTTGTTGTTTTTTATTTTCTGTTTTATTTGTTTTTAAATGATACAAATTTAAAAAATTCTGTATTTAATTTATGAAAAGATAAAAAAATTGGCTATATTGAAATATGAATAGTTTTAAAAGGTGCGTTCATTCAAATAAACAGGTAAAGTTACAAATATACGCGATTACAAAAATACACGGTTTACGAGGGTAAAAATGCAGTTAGATGAATACCACTATTGTAAAATTTGTAAAATGTTTATTTGAAAATGCAGGTCTTTATCAGACTCACGATTTCTTTATGAATTTGCACTTAATATTTTATAATAAAAAAATTACTTGAAGTTTAACAGTATAAAAGAAATTTATCCATATCTAGTATATGTCGATGATTTCGCTTCTTATATTTTTATTTTAAAATTTTCTTTTTTTGGAATACAAATACGCAAATATTTTGAAAAGTATTTTAGATTTGTTTTTCTTTTTGTCTTTCGTTTGACATTGCAGGGAACAAAATTATGACACAAATGATAACTTTATCTAATAATTCTACCTGTGTAGTTGTACAATGATCGGAACAAAATGTCGTTTTGTTTTCCTTTAGCAGACGTTTAGTCTTTTGTTGTGTATATTTTTATATTATTTATTATCACTTTTTCAGATTTGCAGTAAAAACCGTATTGAGAACTACATACTAAAACCTTGTAAAATTATATACAAATTTTTTGTATAAAGAGTAGTTACTAAATGCAGACTGTGTGATTGTTTTGATTTTAACACTGCTTCTTTAGCAAAAATAACCGGCAACTCACAAGCAATAAATATTTCAAAAAACATTAAACACCTTAACCTCCGATTGCTTTTACTTTCTCTTGTATTTTCTGTTGTTTTTTGTTTCGTATTTAAAAAATTATAATTTTAACTTCACAAATTTTTTGAGTATTTCAAAAATCGTTTTTGTTTTTGAATTTCTCGAAATCGTAACCGTTTATGTCAAGCTTTACGATTCGAATGCTCGCTGTAGCTCATAAACTCGAGTTTATCAATTAATTTTCAATTAGAATCATTTCCATTTCTTATATTTTTTTTGTACGTAGAATGAAACTTTGTTGTGTTCCACGTCTGATTTACTTCAATCATAGAGGAATACACGACAAAAACTAAATAAATACAAATATATATTTTAGACTAGATCTCATACTAAAAGAGCGGTGAAATGTCTTTCTTTTTATATCAACACATGTATAACATTGGAACAAAGGTACTATTTTCAGAACATTTTAAAAGAAAAAAGTGCCTTAAGAAATGTCCCACAAAAAATCAAAGATATTTCAAGGTGATTAACGTGCCTATTCCTACGAAAAGTCTGTGACTTAGTTGTGACTGTATTCACCATGTATTTGTTGTTGCAAACTCCGTTCCAAAATACTAATTTTTTTTTTGATAGTTGTTAGGACATATCAGTGATTCTGAATTTATAGATAGATTTCCAATTTTTTTTTAATTTATTTTTAATTCGATGTAAAAGTTGAAAATTAGAAAAAATTAACAGCATTCAGATAAATTAGAAAACGTATTTTTGACATTACTAACATGTATCGAATCTATAATGCTTAAAGAAAGTCTTCGCCGAAATGGCCTTTTACTGGTTTCGTCAAAATATTGTTAATTTTATTACAATACAATAGTGGTATTCATTAAACCGCACGTGTTTACACAAGTGGTAATTTTATGAGTTTTCACGAATATTTAGATGAACGCACAGTGTACTAAATTGTTTTTTTACAATAAAATATATTTTTTTTTTTTGGTAGTTTCTAGATATAGAGTTCTGAATATAAAACATTATGATTTAAAAATTTTGAATTAAATATCCCCAAAGGACAAGAAAAATATTTACAACTTTATACTTAGGAGAGTGTATACAATAAATTATATCATATTGTGTAACCCAAATTAAAAACCATTTATTTTTCCAGATCATTTGGACCTTGCATTGTTTCTTACTATGTATTAGAGGAAAATGAAAAACACAAATTGAAGAAATAAGTTAGCGGTATATAGTATGTCTTTGTATTTTAAATATTTGGAATAATAAGTGTAATTAATACAAAATGCACTGTTTATGTGTTAACAAATAAATACATAATTAAAAAATAATTTTGAGTGATTAAGAATCGATTAGTGAATATTCAGTTTGCTAATAAATTCGAATTTAGCTTTCGGCTAAATTTTAATATGGCATTTAGGAAATGGGCCTAAATCGGCTATTGGTTACTAATTCCAAATGTAATTTAATTTTAACGGAAATATTGTTTTCGGCAACGGAAAGCTCAGTTAAAATCGATTTGCTAAAAACTTAGTTACCTTCAGCTAAATCGAACAACTGAGTCTCAGTAAGGGGTATTTCACCTGAGCCTCAGTTGAAAAATTAGTACCTAGTAACTAAGAAATTGTTACGGTGTACATTTGTCATTTACTTTTTAACAGTTAAAAATAACTTTATATTGCAGTTATTTGTAAATACAAATGTAGTGTACACCTTTTTAACCGCAAATGCAGTTATTTTTTTAACTCTCATTTATAGTTGATTTAACCTACATGATTCCCTGAGTGTAATACTTACCGTACTTGAAATTTTAAGTGTAATACTTATCGTACTTGAAATTTTAAGTAAAAATTTCAAACGGTTCTCCAATTATTTTCTTGTAATGCATTGGAGATACAATGTTACTTTCTGATTTTTATTTATAAACTGGTTAAGCAGAAATAAGTACTGCAGCAGCAGGTACTTCTTCAAATGAGTTTGATTTTTAAATTCTAGATTTTGAGCACTTTTAGCACTATTGAGGTCGTACTATTTATAATGGCATTTGGTACCCAATTAAAATTATTATTTATCATCCCTGGCACAAAACCACTTTTTAACATTCTCTCAATTTCTCTAAAAATTGATTAAAAAAGTAATAATGTTATACGCAGAGTAAATTAAATTTGCAAGAGTTTTTCACTGGCCTTTAATTTTTTTTAGATTAATACGATGAGACAAATTAAAAAGAGTGCTCTAAGATTTTGATAAGGAGAACTGATAATAAAATATTCATTATGTTTACAAATGTGTAGATTAGGATGTCCCGAAACGTAAGTTGCATTAATTATTAGCACCCAAACGATGCGTGATTCTATGCTGATTATAAAAAAAGACCTTTTTGTTTACTTTTTGGGTAAGTAAATTCTTAAGCTGCCTACACACTAGGGAACATGGTTGAGGGAACAAAAAATATCAAAAAATTTTCTAAACACGAAATGCACGCTCGCAACACTCACACATTCACAAAAAATGCTCTCTTTTTTTAAGTATGTTCCCTAGTGTGTAGGCAGCTTTATATCTGCGACTTAACGTAGTAAACAAATTCTGTTTTTTAACAGGTTTTTAACAGAGCTTCGAAAAACTTAATTCAATTTAAGCTTAATTCACGAACAATTAAATTCAGATTTTAAAAATATTCATGTACCATTCCCTTAAACCATTCGTAAAGAATTCATTCATAAGCTTCATTCCCAAAGCTTTAATATGAATTGAATGAATCATTCAAATCGCATGTTCATTCACCATTTTACTAATTGAATGAAGAAATTTTATTACCATTCACTTAGTACAGTGTAGTTTGAAACTAACATATAATCAAAACCAAAGCATACAAGCTGTAACAAAGCATACGATACTATTTATTTCTGTTAGATGAATTTTAAACGTTTTTCATTGTATTATGCTAATATTTCAGCAATTACATGTGTCAACTTCAAGGTCAGTCATCGCTGAGCGAGCGTAAAGAGCGGTCGTGTGTTAAGATCGAGGCTAATACTTTATAGAATTTCTTTAATCAAATTTATTCAATTTAAAATAAACTTTGTTTTTCTTTATTTAAGAACTCAATAAATGAATTAATATTTATAAACTCGGTGCTTTTTGACAAATCAGAAGTGGGATAAAGTTCTAAATGCCTTCAAATTTAATAAATAGTAAGAACAAAAGTAAATGCAGTTTCCAATAAGAAAAAGAAGAAAACAAAGCAAGAAGAAAAGAAATTCAATGAAACGAACAAACGCTGAATAACTTAAAGAGGTTTGCATGTGGTTAACAGCAAACAAGGAAAAAAAAACGAAGCAAGCAGAAAGGCAAGGAAAATTGTGATCTCATAAAGGAAAAGAAGTGAGACAAAGAAAGATAGAAAAAGTTCTAGAAGAAAAAAAAACGTTTTTTTGGCTAATTTGGTTTTCAAAGAAAAAAAGGAAAGAAGGTTGGCGTGGTTTTATGAAAAAAAGGACGCACAGAAAAAAATTTAAAAATGAAGACAAATCTAAGTACATTAAAAGTGGAACAGTTAAATAAACTGTTGAAGTATAAGAAACTGCCTGTATCTGGAAATAAAACGGAAAAGATTTCAAGACTAGTTGAAGTTTACGGTGCTGAGGAGGTGGAAGTTGAAGATGAGGCGTTCCAGGATGATTTCATTGGTTTTAATGAGCTTACAGCCGAATCAATGCGACAACAAATTGATGATTTGAAAAGTGTGGTGCTTAATTTGGCGCAAAGTGTCAATCAAATGGCATTAAATTCTGGACGTACGGCACAAGTTTCAGGTGCTCAAGTGCAAGATAACGACGGCGATAGTTATGAAGGCGCAGTAGGTGGTCGAATATCATCAAGAAGTCCAACACATTCATCAGGTATTTCAGGTGCGTTAAAGGATTATATCGTAGTGATTCCGGATTTTGATCCAATCAAGAAGACGGTAACATCAATACAATTTATTGACAAAATCGAAAGGCTACAACGACTACACGGATGGTCGGATGAAACAATTTTATTCGCTGTGCATCATAAAATGAAGGGCCTTGCCAAAAACTGGATAGATGTTTTACCAGTAATCGAAACGTGGGAAGAATTTAAGAGATTATTTCTAAAAGATTTTCCATGTAAAGTGAGTATTGCTGATGTACACCGGGAGCTCATGGCACGTAAACGAAATTATAGTGAATCATTTGTTGAATATTATTATTCAATGTTGGCTATTGGTCGTAAAGGTGATATTGATGATTTTTCTATTTTGTCGTATATCATAAATGGCTTGAACGATGCTAATTTGACACGAACTCTGTTGGCTATGAATATACAAACATGTAATGAATTGTTGAACTCCTTTGAAAATATTTCTACGTTAATACCAGCTAAGAAAGTTTATAGTAAAAATGATGATGAAGCAAAAGTTGCAAATACTGCACAATTTCAAGAACGTAAGGGACCGAAGTGCTTCAATTGTAACAATTGGGGTCATATTGCCGTTAAGTGTCCACAGCCTCAACGGAAACAAAAATGTACAATTTGTTCAAAAGTCGGTCATGATGCGAATCAATGTAGAACAAAGCCAACTGTAGCTATCGTAAACGATGGAAATATGGAAAATGTCTGTCCTCCTGTTTTAAAACAGGTACTACTTGATGGTACAAAATTTTTAGCGTTTGCAGATATCGGAAGTAAATTTACCCTCATTCGCAAGTCACGTGTCCCGGAAAATGTGATCAGACAACCAATAACGAAGATCATGAGTGGCTTTGGTGAATCTAGTGTAGAAGCTAAGCAAATGTTCGAAGGTACAGTCACCATCGATAATGATTCCACATGGACAACCATTTACATCATCCCTGATGAGCTGATGCCATATGATATGCTTTTGGGTAGAGATGTCCTGTGTAAGGAAAATCATCGTTTGACAATTGAGTCCGGCGTATTGAAAATAGAATCATTATCAACGACAAGATTCAATATTGGTCAAGATATCAATAAGGAACAAAATCTGTCTATTCAGAACTTACTACAGTCATACGATGCGTGTTTCGCCGAAAATTTAGAAAAATTGGGGCGTTGTAGAAACACTTGTATGGACATAAAAGTCTCCACAGACCAGCCTATAGTGGGCAAAAGGTATCAAGTACCATTTAGTCAAAGACAAACCTTGGCAGGCATCATTGATAACTTGTTGCATTACGATATCATTCGTCAAAGTAATTCTCCACATGCTGCGTCAGTTCTGTTGGTGCAAAAGGCAAATGGTGAAAGCCGTATGTGTACTGATTATCGTGCACTAAATTCAGTCACAGTTAAGAAACAATATTCTATGCCTGTTGTTGAAGAACAACTCGCATTATTAGCAGGTAATACGTACTTTACCACACTTGATATGACATCAGGGTACTACCAAATACCGTTAAGTGAAGACAGTAAAAAGTACACGTCTTTTATAACACCAGAAGGATTATATGAATATAATGTGATGCCTTTTGGGCTCATCAATGCTCCGATGGTTTTCCAGGAAATGGTCACTCAGATAATAAGAAAGTTAAGTCATCGAAGTAACATCATAAGTTACGTGGACGAAGTTATTATTCCGAGTAAAACAGTGGACGAGGGTATGGAGGTGCTCGATGAATTTCTGGCTGCTATAAGGGAAGAAGGCCTAACATTAAGACCGTCCAAATGTTCCTTCATGCAAACAACGGTCATGTTCCTGGGCCACATTGTAAGTTCTAATGGTATCCGTCCTGGTGAAGAGAAAACAAGATGCATTAAAGAGTTTCCAAATCCTGAAAACGTTTCTGACGTCCGTAAGTTTCTGGGAATTACAGGATTCTTTCGTAAATTTGTTCAACAATACAGCCTAATTGCGATGCCATTAACAAAGCTGCTGAAGAAAGATGTTATGTTCACCTGGAAAGAAGAACAAGAGCAATCGTTTATAAAATTGAAAAATAGTATTACGTCACACCCCGTTTTGGCTTTATTCGATGCTAACAAAAAGCACGAAGTACACACAGATGCCAGTTGTGTTGGCTTGTCTGGAATCTTACTACAATTCGAAGATGAAGATTTCCGCCCGGTATTTTATTACAGTCGCCAGTGTACTGAAGCTGAAACCCGATATGCTAGTCATGAGCTAGAGGTGTTGGCCATCGTTGAGACCGTCGAAAGATTTCGAATGTATCTACTGGGAAGTAATTTTCGTATTGTAACCGATTGTAATGCAGTGGCTACAACAAAGGTAACGTCGCCATTACCCGCACGTATAGCAAGGTGGTTGTTAAAGCTTCAAGAATTTGACTACATTATGGTTCATCGATCGGGTGCTAAAATGCCACATGTCGACGGAATGAGTAGAAGTCCAACGTTACCTCCCGACAAATCGTTAACAGTAGCTGAAAGTGTAATGGTGATATCTCCGGATATCTACAACTGGGTTTATCAATTGCAGATGGCAGATGAAAAGCTAAGGGCAATCTCAAACGTCCTAAGAGGTGAAACTAAGGTGAGTCCAAACGAGGAATCTCAAATAAGGTCAGATTATGCAATCGAACGTGGACGTCTGTATCGAAAGGTGGAACAAAAGAGGCTCTTGGTGATTCCGCAGAATGTTCGTTGGCGAATTACAAAAGCTTGCCATGACGACTTAGGTCATTTTGGTTTGGAGAAGTCTTTAGAAAGGCTGCAGCGTGATTTTTGGTTCCCACGAATGAGGTGCTACGTAAAGTCATATATATCATCATGCCCTGATTGCTGCTACAACAAAGTCAAGGGTGGCAAACCTGAAGGTCAGTTACATGTCGATGACGTCTTGCCAATTCCATTTAGGAGTATTCATATTGACCATATGGGTCCATTTCCAAAGAGCAAAAAAGGCAATTTGCACGTATTAGTAATAGTGTGTTCGTTTAGTAAGTATACGATCATCAAGGCGACAAGAAACACAAAATCTGCCCCAGTGATTATTGCCCTTCAAGAAGTTATGTCAATTTTTGGTCGGCCGTTAAGAATAATTTCTGATCGTGGTACAGCCTTCACCTCTAAAGAGTTTGGAACGTTTGTGGAAAAGTATGGTATTCAACATATCCAAACGGCGGTACGTACTCCAAGAGCGAACGGCCAAGCCGAAAGGGCGAATCAGACGTTTTTAAAATCCGTAAGATGTTTAACGGAAAATTCTAAAGACTGGGACAAAAATATCACAACCATTCAGTGGGGTATAAATTCTCACGTTAATGCTACAACTAAGTTCAGCCCTAATGCGTTGGTTTTCAATTTTAATCCACGAGATGTCAGTTGCAACAGAATCATCCAAGCTATGAATGATGAAGTAACAGAACTTTCCAATCTTGACGACAAGCGTCAACAGGCTGCCGAAAATATAAACATCCAACGAAAGAAATGGAAGGAGCGTTATAATGAACGTCATATAAAACCGTCAGTCTACAAAATCGGTGATTTAGTCCTCGTCGATTACGTTTCACAAGCAACAGGTGAATCCCACAAATTGGATCCAAAATATAAGGGCCCCTACGTGGTAACGAAAGTCCTGGGTAACGATCGGTACATAATTGAAGATTTACCCGATTTGCCTATTACCCAAAGAAGATATTGTAACGTTATGTCAACTGATCACATGAAGCCGTGGTGTCTTGGTAATCCAGATATTGAACTGGAATCTGATGTCGAAGATGATAATGAGTCCATGTCAGGTCCGTCCAAGGGGGACGTCATGTCAGGAGAGGCTGAGCTGTCAACTTCAAGGTCAGTCATCGCTGAGCGAGCGTAAAGAGCGGTCGTGTGTTAAGATCGAGGCTAATACTTTATAGAATTTCTTTAATCAAATTTATTCAATTTAAAATAAGCTTTGTTTTTCTTTATTTAAGAACTCAATAAATGAATTAATATTTATAAACTCGGTGCTTTTTGACACATGCAAATTTAAATTTTTCATTTGATTAATTGAATGAAAAAGTCATTTTTCATTCACCTTTTTATTAAATGAATTCAAGTAAATTGGGTTTCATTCAGTTAGAATTCAATCAAAATAGAATGAATTCATATAATTTAAAGCTATAGGGAATTAAGCTATCGAATTAATTCCATAAGAATGCTATTAAGGAATGAAATTTAACCCAAATTTCATTAATTTTTAAAAAGTGAATGAAAGAATTAAGCCTTTTAAACCTTTGGTTTTTAACCCGGATTACGTTACAGACAAACTAACGATACATACGCTTTTCTATACACCAAAATCAAATCAGCTGGTTCGTTACGAAACGTTATGTACAAAATAAAGGCTTCGTTACTCGAGCGTAAACGTAATGTGACGAATCAGCTGATTCAACCTAAGATAATGAGCAAAAGGAAATAAACTGTCAGATATACTCTTTTAACTTGTTAGATTTCCCTGGGGTATGACATCAACAAAAAAAAAAATTATAAAAACATCGTTGTTACTAGATGACACTTTGTTCAAAAAATTGTCTATTTTCTTTTTTTATTTAAATAATAACAAACCCAGCCAGCAATTTCGGAGCGCTCATAAATAAGATTATTAAATGGCTCATAGAAATGATTATTGTTTTTTTGAAAACTCTCTTTTTTTGGTAGAAAATATGAACCCTCAGAAAACAATCCAAAAAGTTGTCTCTACAATCTAAAAAGCTGTCTCAAAATGAGGGTTAATTTTTCGGACTCAAAGAAGATCCCAAAATTATTTAAATTTATGAGGAAAATTTCGATTTTATACGTTCTTTTGGACGGACCACTTTCATAGGAAAAAGTGGAAAAATGTTTTTGTTTTTGGAGCTCATTTCTGAGTCATTCATGATCATCTTTGTATGCTGGGAACAACAAAAAAAACGAACGAATATCTAAAATTTTATTATTTGAATAAATATTTACTTAACAATTTGAAATATTTTTCGAAATTATATTTGAAAGTTCAAGTATAAGTATTTTATTACTTAAAAAGGTTTTTAAGTAAGTAAACAAATATTTATATTTGAGTTTTGAAGTATTAATATTTTTTATTTATTTCAAATAATTTGGAAAAAGTAAATAAATATTAATATTTCAAAGCTGAAATATAAATATTTTGTTAATTAATTCAGTTTTTGAGTTTTTAAATATAGGCTTAGCTGACACTAAACTTATACTAAATAGTTGCTCAAGTAATACTAAATTTCAGCGCCCTCTACCGGTGAATAGTGTAAGTTTTAATTTCCTATCTATAATTAACAGTCTTTGAATTGGAGATATGTCACGTTACGTTTAAGTAATTTGGGCTTAATTCTACCTTTAAGCTGCCTACACACTAGGGAACATGGTTGAGGGAACAAAAAATATCAAAAAATTTTGTAAACACGAAATGCACGCTCTCAACACGCACACACACACAAACGCACTCACACATTCACAAAAAATGCTCTCTTTTTTTAAGTATGTTCCCTAGTGTGTAGGCAGCTTTAGACATTTCGCACAAAAAAGTTGTTTTGTGAAAAATAGTAGTGCTGGTAAAAATATGAGTAGTGGGTATCGAGTATTTGTCTTTTTGTTTGGGTACTCGATACTCTAAACTACTACTCGATATTTTCAGAGTTGTATTTTGGACAGACAAAATATATAAAAATGTGACTCAGCTAAAATATTTACCACAAAAATGTGACTCCGCTAAAATATTTATCACAAAACTACAACTCTGTTAAAAGTAAAAATCAGAAGTAAAATATTTAAAAATATATGTTAAAAAAACTATGAAAAATTCAATGAATAGTTGGTGAAAAAGTTTAAAAATATGTTTATAAATTTAAATATTGTATTAACGTAAATATTTTCTAAGAATTTTACTAAAAAATTTTAAAAAATTTCAAATTTATAAACCGTTAAAAGTATCGAATAGTATTGATTATCCAAATCAAAAATATCGAGTAGTATCGAGTATTCAAAAGTAACTGAATTTACCAGCACTAAAAAATAGGTCTCAACCGTTTCATAAAATACGGGGCCATGATCCGCTAACTTTAAAAAAGATAGTTGTCAAAATGTACCACTGAAAGATATCGTTTTTTGGTTGCTTCATGTAAGCATAGCACTGGTTGAACATTGGGTGCGTTCGGCAGATACAATTTGACAGTAAACAGTTCTACAACAGTTGTGCAACTATCTGCTGAACGACCTAATCACTAACCGCTCAGTCTGAGCGCTAAGGTAGCACTGTCATATTTTGGTAGCGTAAAAAATGGTTGCTACTTATGAACAAATAGTGATACATTTGTTGTTGTTGTTTTTAAAAACTTTTTGTTTTGTATGATTGACAAATAAAAACACAAAAATATAATTCAAAAACAAAAAATTTAAAAAATCAAAGGAAAATATAGAAAAAATGTATTTAAAAACAAAACAAAGAAAACATCGTTTAGCAGAGTAAGTAATCACAAGGCGCTACAAGTCGCCGGTATCAGTTTAAGGTTTCTCTGCCGAATGCTACCATTGTTTGTGACATCCGAATTTCTTCAAATTCAAATCGTGGCCGATCCAACGAGCATATAATTAAAAGAGGTACCAACCAGAGATACAAGCCGGTCGATTCTCTCGGCTGGCGGCGGCTAAGGGCTAAAATGGTCGGCGACGATTGATTTTCAGAGATGAGCCGCAAACGCGTCGGCGGCGGCTGGCTTAAAAAAATAGTGTCGGCTGGCGGCGGCTAATCGGCTAACGTCGCCTAAAATGCAAATTTTCTAAAGCTGCCTACACACTAGGGAACATACTTAAAAAAAGAGAGCATTTTTTGTGAATGTGTGAGTGCTTTTGTGTGTGTGTGCGTGCATTTCGTGTTTACAAAATTTTTTGATATTTTTTGTTCCCTCAACCATGTTCCCTAGTGTGTAGGCAGCTTAAGAATTTCAACAGATACATACACGCAAAAATATCGAATTTATAAAAATTGGGTTTAAATTTTACAATATCGTTGTTAAAATTATAAATACATTTGTTAAATTTTACACTCATTGTAACAATCTTCAGATCAACTAAAATAAATATACAATACAATTTACACAATAATAATTTTTGCCAAACTAATAAATTTTTCTGTTGGGCCAACAGACATATTATTTTGAGCATATAAGTTAATAATTGGGAAGTAGTTTATTAAATTAATTAGGTTGTTCACAAGGGGTGTGCTATCTGTTGTATCGTCCTAACAAAAACAGAGTTGTTAAAATTTTTATTTGACTTTAACAACGATTTCCTATTGGGTTTTCTATCTGTTGCACACTCAAACATAGTACACTAAACATACGTAAACATGTTGTATCGTGCTATTCTCAAATGTTGTATTTTTTCAATTTAAATTTTAACAACTCTGTTTTCTGTTGGGACTATACAACAAATAGCACACCCCTTGTAAACTACCTTAATATTTTAAAAATTTACACTCAAAATTATTTAAAATACTGAGGATTTTCATTAATGTGTTAAATGAAGATAACAAAAATCTTTCACCCTTAAGCACCGTAAGTTGTTTTTCACGTTGAAAATTTTCACTCAAACTTTAAATAATACTTTAAATTCTGAAAATGAAAACTTTTTTAATGCAATTTAATGCAAGCAACAATAACAATAAACACAAAATGTCACTTTTTCACAAGAAAAATAATAGTCTTGTATATTAAATTTGCGTGAAAACAAAGTCTACACAATTTTCACTTGAAACTCATTGTCGTGAAAAATTAGTTTTTTTATATGTAGTATAACAGTTTTTTCACATGAAACTCAAACAACTTACGGTGCTTTACTATCTAAAATTTTCAAATGTATATTTTAGTTAAAGTCGACTTTAGTTAAAATATTGGGTGGCAGTATGCCTTGACTTCCCAACAAACAATTCGTTCCGTTTACGCACCGTTTTCGGTCCGTCATAAACGGAATCCAACTCCGTATACGTACCGTTTTCTGGATCCGTATACTGACCAGAAAACGGAACATTAGGAACATCGAAACTGATTCGAATCCGTTGAAAATCCGTCAATGACGGACCGTTTACGGACCGGTATGTCGTGTTAAAAACGGACAAGTCCGTTTAAAGTCCATCAATGACGGACCGTTTACGGACCGTTATGTCATGTAAAAAACGGACTAGTCCGCTGAAAGTCCGTCAATGCCGGACCGTTTCCGGACCGATATGTCGTGTAATAACGGAGTATTTCCTAGTCCATATCCTACCGATTTTTTCAAAAAAATATACCATATGTTTATTATTTTCAATACAAAGTACTTTTTTTTCTTTTTTATAAATTCATTAATAATTATTATTTATAATTACAATATTTAGCACATCTAGCTCGGTTTACTTATCTATCCAGCGCTTACGGACCCGGAGTAAAATCCAACATCTATATGGAAAAGAGACAATAAATTAGTTATGGTATAATTGACTGTGTACACGATGCAAATTCTCACATGTTATACACAAAACATTGTGAAACATTAAGTTTCATAAATCTTACCTTGTTACTTGATGTTGTTTGATTAATGGTGTGGTAGAAAGAATTCCCTCTATTGCATATTCTCCATATATTCCCATTATAATAATATTTTCACCGACTTTACAAAAATATAATTTTTTATTTTGTAAACAAACTGCAGCCGATGAAATCCATATTTAAAGGTACGGAAACGGATACACCAATACGGAGTTAAAACGTATTGTGTTCGAAAATCCATTTATATGGTCCGTTAATGTTCCGTATACGTACAAGCATTGACGGATACGTGCCTTACGGACAGTTAACGTGCCGTAAAAGCCGGATTCTTGAATCCGTACGTGCTGGAGAGTCCGTTAAAATGTTTCTTGGGTTGGTTTATTTCTGATTGGAGCATTCTGATTGGTTAATTTCAGAGATAGAAAATCAAAACTCAAACTACTCACCGATAGATGGCGCTGAAATTTAGTATTACCTGAGCAATTATTTAGTATCTGTTTAGTATCAGCTGTGCCTATATTTAAAAACTCAAAAACTTATGAAAACTGCTCAATATAAGGAAAAAACAAACGCGGAATATATTCAAATAAAAAAATTTGAAATATTTGTTTGTATTTTTTCTTTGCAGTTTGTTATTATTTAAATTTAAATAAAAAAAAAGGAAAATTGTCAAAATTTTTACAAAGTGCCATCTAGTGATAACGATTTTTTTATTACTTATTTTTTTGGTGATGCCATACCCCTGGTTAATTTATTTTCAACCAATCAAAATGTTTGAAAATACAAATATTTTTGTAGGGTTTTCATACACAAAATGAACGAAACCGTATGATTAAAAATAAAGTCGACTTTAAATTTGAAATACTCTTTTATAGTAAGGGCCTTTGTTTAAATGTGTTTTTTAATCATGAGTGGTAACCGAAACGGTGCGGTAACACTATTTTCGATTATTTCGGTAACGGTATTTTAAGGGTAACGCTATTTAATTTATTTCGGTATAGCTATTTTAGGGATAACGGTATTTCAGTTATTTCGATAACGGTATTTTAAGAACAACGGTAGTCAGAGTTTTAAGTTGATAAGGGTATTTTAGCGGTATTACCTGCCAACCCTGTTTTCAATAGATTTGAATCCCGTATCACAGATTTTTTTACTGCCGTTTTATTTTAAGTGGACTAAGAGAGCTTTGAAGAGTTAATTCGTTTTCGAATGAATTCATTAACAATAGAATCGGATTTGTTTTGAATTAAATGAATTCTGTATTTTTAACACTTAAAATGACAAATATGCAAAATTTTTTATTTGTTTTTATGTATTTGTTGTTGGGGCAGTTTATAATACCGGTACGTACCGGTATTGTTGAAATTCGATACTGTTACCTTACCGTTATTCGTTTCGGTAACCAACCTTGATTAATAATTAACTACTATCGTAGTCTTTATGAAAACGCTACTGGAATTGGATTGAAAAAGCATTAGATTCTGTAAATGGGGTTGTGAAACTTAACGGAAATGGCATTACAATATCGTTATAAAACTTTCTAAATTTTTGTTTATTTAAAATTAAATAAATACGTTTAACAAATAAGTAACTTATCGAAATTTGTTATTTAAAAAAATTTTAGCCCAATCGGAAATTTTATCATCAAATCAGTAGAGTCCAACTATTGGAAATTTCCGTAAGAAAAATTAAAAAAATTTTCCTCATTCTTTTATTTATTTGTACGGAAATTTCATATATTAGAATCTATATATATTTACGGAGTTGGTGAGAAAATTTCTAATCCGAATAAAATTTTTTCATTAAATTAACTTGAACAGAAATTTTTTTTATTTTATTTTTTGTAAGTTTTCATTTAATTTTCTACGCATTGCTATGTTCTAAAAAAGTCTCCAAATTTGTGAGATTTTCGTGAGATTTCTTATAAATCTCGGGAATTTGCGCGATTTTGTTTGTATGGGGAATCTCGTGGTTTCATATGAGATTTTCATTGAGATCTCAATTTAAATCGATAACTCGGGATTTGGGTGCAGATGTAAATACAACTTAAATGTAGTATAAAACTTAAATAAAATTTTAATGACGTCATTGTAATGCAATTTTTGTAAGTCTACTGAACGGCAGAAAACACTTTTGAATTCAGTGAATATAATTTTCGGTTTTTAATTCAGTGAACGTAATTTTTTTTAATAAAAAAAAACAATTAATTTTAATCCATTGAACGAAATTGAAATACAATAAATTCGATAGTGAGTTAATTAAGTGGGTATTAATTAATTTTATCCGTTTGATTCATTGAATTGAACGCGTTTACAAGTGAAATCGAAAAGTGAATAAAAAAGAAATCGAAAAGTGCCAAAATTGAATTTATTCCATTTAATGTATAGTACTAATTAATAAAATTCTAATTCTAACTAATTAATAAAATTCTCTATTCAGAACTCACAAATTGAATTAAGAAATTAATTCTTCGAAGCTCTGGTTACTAATCGTTAACTTGCTCAAAAATATTAATATAATTAAATTGTTGTATCAACAAAATCGCTTAGTTATGCTACCGCCAGTTTGATGAAAAACGATTTTAAAAAGCAATGATATCGTAATAAAAATGTTTACTTTTCAAGTAATTAGATTTAAACGAATTTATAAAAAATTAAATAAGAAAATAAATTTTAAAAAAAATATTTTTTCATTTTGTTGTCGGCTGTCGGCTCAGCCGATTGTTGTCGGCGGTTGAATCGGCTTAGAAAAGGTGTCGGCTGGCGGCGGCTAACCGGCTGAGATCGGCTGGCTTGTATCTCTGGTACCAACTCACTCCACCTCCGTTATAGCGAATTTACATTACGATCGAAATCGAGTTAAAAGTAGATTTCGACTGAAATCCAATAAAAAATTGGGATTTCAAACAGATTTCCCATACGAAATGAAATCCCAATTTAATTTGGATTTCAGCGAAATCCAAATTGAAATCCAATTTTTCTCCCATATTTGCAGAAAAGTAGGGAAGTTTGCAGAAAAGTGGCAACATTTAGCAGCTGTTTATGTCATAAAAAACTAATAAATAATAAATTTTAATAACTTTAAAAAATTAAGGAATAACATAATAAAGTCTGTTATTTTTAATTGAAAGAAATATTTAAAGTTGAAAACGGCTATTTTATTGTATCCGACGAAGAGAAACTATGAAAAATCAGTTGATGGCGCCGGCAAGACCATTGACGAAACATTGAATATTTTAGCTTTCTACTAATCATCCCTATACTTAATCACATTTCTTAGCAAATATAACATTGTATCTTTTATAATATAAATGATTTTTGTGTTCCGCCATTAAATAAAATGGTTTTTAGAAAATCTTTTAATTTTGGTTATTTTTTGAGGTTAGTTTGTTTTGTTGTTGGCTGATCGAAATCCCATTCATCTGTCAAATATCTAATGTAAACGATATAGATTTCGAATTGGATTTCGAAACGAAATCTAGTGAATATTTTAACAATGTAAATTCGCTATTATTAAATCACTCTCTTCATAATTTGTATTGAAAAATGCAGGGGTATGGCATCACCAAAAACAAAAGTTATAACGACATCGTTATCACTAGCACTTTGTTCAAAAAATTGACAATTTTCTGTTTTCGTTAAATTGAAATAATAACAAACAAAAAAGCAAAGAAAAAAAAGGTATTCTCAAATTTTATTATTTAAATATATTTTGCGCTTGATTTTTCCTTATTTTGCGCAGTTTACAGCAATTTTTGAGTTTTTAAATATAGGCTCAGCTGATACTAAAGTGATACTAAATAGCTGCTGAAGTGATACTAAATTTTAGCGCCCCCTACTGGTGAGAAGTGTAAGTTTTGATTTCCTATCTCTATAATTAATAGTCTCTGGAAAAATGTTACCATATGAATTACACATGTCTGTAATGCTAACATTATATCTGTTCCCGTACTTTACCGCGGTTACCCAAACTAGCCCAAAGGCGTTCCCGTACTCAAAATTGCTTGTAAATTGTTGTCGTTTGGGCTGTTTTGGGATCCCGCGGTAACGTACGGGAACGCACATATTGTTCGATACAAAATATGCCTGTTCCCGTACTTTACCGAAGTTACACAAACTAGCCCAAAGGCGTTCCCGTACTCAAAATCGCATGTAAATTGTTGTTGTTTGGGCTGTTTTGGGTTCCCGCGGGTACTCGCGGTAACATACGGGAACGCACATAATGTTAGCCTTTGCAGACATGTGTAATTCTAATGGCAACATTTTTCGATACAAATTAAGAAGAGAGTGACTTAACAGAGGTAGGGAGAGTTGGGAAGTCTTTTAATTATATAGTCGTTGATGAAAACCGCCTGGCCGAACCATAACATTTGACACAAGAGGCACAGAGTATACTGGTGATGTTAATTGGTGAGTTTCATCATTTTCACATGCGTCATCATTTTCTGCTGCATAAAATCGACGTTGATTAGTTCTTTTCTTCTTGCAGTTATTTATATATTACACCATGCAACATTTTCAAATTTTGCTCTCACTAGGCTTGCCTGCCAGGCGGTATTCGTCCCTCTCTTTCGAAGATTGACAATTTGTATGGAAAATGTTAGCCTTTGCAGACGTGGGTAATTCTTGTGGCTGAATTTTTGATATAAATTAAGAAGAGAGTGATTTAACAGATGTAGGGAGAGTTGGATAGTCTTTTAATTATATAGTCGTTGCTATATGTCTGTTCCCGTACTTTATCGCGGTTACCCAAACTATCCCAAAGGCGTTCCCGTACTCAAAATTGTGTGTAAATTGTTGTTTGGGCTGTTTTGGGTTCCCGCGGGTACCCGCGGTAAAGTACGGGAACAGACATTATATGTATCATTACGGTTTGGCTCAAGGGGTAAGGCGATGAACTTCTAAACGAAAGGACGTTGGTTCGAATCGTGGCTGGTGTTTAAACAAAACAAAATTGCTTTGAATTTAAAATTGAAGAAAATTAAATTAAAAAGAAAGAAAAGATAAAAAAAGAAAAAAAATTTTTTTCTCGTTTTACTAATCATATTTTCCCTCGAAAAATATTCGTTGTTTCGATGAAATATCGAATCTATAAATCAACAATTTTTCGGATATAGATCACCTTGCATGCTACATAGGAAAATACCCTCATTCTTGGTATTATATCGAACTCGATATCGATGAAATTTTACGAGAAAATGATTCAGTTTCGATACAAGTTCGACTAATTTGGCATACTGGGAAGGTGTTTATTAACGCCCCTAGACGGAAATAAAAAACTCATTGAGTTTAAGCTAACAAACATTTCTAGAAATTCTAAAAGGTCTTCCCCTGGTAATTTCCTTAGGCCTGAATGAAATCCCGATTGGTATTAGTATACAGAAAATTATTTTTCACAATTTGTTAAGTTTTGGAATCTTAGCATATTTACTTTAATAAAAAATATATATTTTTTAAGCATTTTTGTAATTTTTTACCAATTTCGATTAATCAATTAATCTTGTTAAATTATTTGAATTGTTTATTTTCCGAAATTTGGACATTTATTTTTGAGCAAAATTGTTCGAATAATTTAACCGATCGAATAACGATTAACCGATTAAAAACCCTAATTAATCACTCATTGTTTGTACGTCTTATATGTTTGCAGGGATACCTATTAGGGTATTCAATCGATTAATCGAACAATTTTGCTGAAAAATTTTTCGAATAATTTGAGATGTCCAAATTTCGAACAACGAATAATTTGAATAATTTCATACGATTAATCGAAATTATCCTTATAAAAGGACTTTAAAATTTCAACGCATGGTTTTTGGCAAACCCTTTTTTAAGGATATTTTGTACATTCCATGATGCTGAATGGGGATCAAATGAAAGAGGAGAATTTCTACATTTTAATAAAAGTTTTTCTTTTTTTTCTACTGAAAATTTTCCAAAAATATTTTCTTCGTAATTTTTTGTCAAAATTTACATTATCACCGAACTGGGTAGATTTTTTTAGTATTTCGAAGTCCTTTAAAAAGAACACAGGATTGGCAGGCAATACCGCTAAAATACCGTTATCGATTCAAAACCCTTTCAACTGGCTACCGTTAACCCTAAAATACCGAAATACCGTTATCCTTAAAATACCGTTATCGAAATAACTGAAATACCGTTATCTATAAAATATCGATAACGAAATAAATGAAATATCGATACCCTTAAAATACCGTTACCGAAATAAATGAAATACCGTTACGCCTAAAATACCATTACCTGTTTTTCGTAATTGCACGTGGGTATTGAGTATCTTTCGTGCTTTAAGTTGGTAAATTGGTTTTGTTTTTAATCTCGTTTGTTTTTTGTAAAAAAAATTGCAGGATGCATCGAAATAACTGACTACCGTTATCCTTAAAATACCGTTACCGAAATAACTGAAATATGGCTAACCTTAAAATACCGTTACCGAAATAATCGAAATACCGTTATCCTTAAAATACCGTTACCGAAATAATTAAAAAACCGTTATCCTTAAAATACCGATACCGAAATAAATGAAATAGCGTTACCCTTAAAATACCGTTACCGAAATAATCTAAAATAGCGTTACCCTTACCGATAACCGCATCGTTTCGGTTACCATCCATGAAAGAACATCTGACGTGATGGATATGCAGTAGAGATGAGCGATATTTTCATACCGGTGATTTAATCACAGTTATTTATAAATCACTGGTAACGGCAGTGATCAAATAATTCAAGTCGCAGTTACTCGGAATGTCGTTCTTTTAATATTTTTGTACTATTCTTTCTTGCAAACTTCATTGTGCACAGTAATACATGTTGTTTTTAAAAATAACAATGACCTGCTTTCACACTCTTCTGAATAAAATGTCTCCTTCTATCATGTCTTTGTTACCGGTCGCAACTATTCTTCTTTTAAGGCCCAGTTTTTAGGAAGTGGATTATCTTTAAACTTAGTTTAACACAGTTTGTAACTGGAATACTGCTTTTAAAATGTGGTTTATTTTATTTCAATAAAGAAATAAATTATACTCGAGAAAAAGATTTTCCGGCAAATTTTTGTTAATTAACTTTGAAATGGCTGACAAAACTCGTTTTCGGTTTAACTAAACCAAGTTTAACTGACATCTTAAAAACTCGCCATAAATATTATTTCGTTTATTTATCAGAAAATCGTAGTCTGTTCCATAGAAAAACCATGATCATGATCACAGTTCAAAAGAACAACAATTTGCAAATCACATTCACTGAGAACAATGTTACTGAAAAAGCGAAGATCGCCCATCTCTATTACAAACCCGTGATCACGGTCACTGTTTAAAAGAACGGTGATTTGAAAATCACGATCACTGGTAGCAGCGTTATTCAAAAATCACCGGATCGCTCATCTCTAGTGGCTACACTATCCATAGCTTTGTGCGAATAGAAAACAAAATACACATAGCCAACAAATTTTACTAGTTGCTATTCTTTTGTGTTTTGCGACAAAATTTTTTTTTTTGCACAGATTTAGGGAATGCCATTTTAATCGGCTAGGTTAGAATATGGTTGCCATTTGTTTCAAATTTCTATTATTGACAACTATAAAAAGTAGTTTGACAAAACATCAAAAAAAATATTGTATTTGATAAAGGATGAAAAAAAACTGAAATCCCCAAAAATACTTAAAAACATGGGTAAAATCCCCAAACTTTTGTGAAATCCGCAAATCCCTCCCCACGTAATTCTGTCCTAAAACGGAAGTTGAAATCCCCTTATCTGACAACACTGTTCAGATCGCTTTTATGTTTGTCAATTTCTGGCTGGGTGGTATGTTTACGAGTTTAACTCTCTAATGCTCTTTCTTCTGATTGCGATATTATGTGCGTTCCCCGTACGTTACCGCGGGTACCCGCGGGAACCCAAAACAGCCCAAACAACAACAATTTACACGCAATTTTGAGTACGGGAACGCCTTTGGGCTAGTTTGTGTAACTTCGGCAAAGTACGGGAACAGACATAATATTTAAACTATATATTTGGCATTGAAAATCTACTATTGAAGAAATATTAAAATTTTAATTTATCGCTTTATTTAGGCGATATCGCATAATAAAGGTTGAAGACGAATCAAGAAATCCAGTAGTCAAAAAATTTCGGTTTTTGCTATAAATAACACTATCAATAAAAATAAAAGTTATGGCGATTTTCGCTTTTTGAAAATTATGAAATTTGGCACAAAACATCAATAAATTTTGACGAAACTAGTTTTGCTTACTACTAGCTCTGAGTATGTAATCTGTGTTTAATTTCAACTAGTTTTTGAGTTAGAGAGATATTTGTAAGATGTGTCTCCTGACGTTATCCTGTGAGTCCTGGAGCAAAATTTGTAACTGATTTTATAAGTAGACAAAATGGGCAGGTTTCAACATTTGAGCATTCTTAAGAATGTTATGGAGCCATTTGTCTATGAAAATATGCCAGTAACCTAGTGTCTTCAAATGCAATGAAATGTGCAAAGAAATTTGAAAATAACACACACAGCAACAACAAAACTAGGTTAAGTGGACATTTATGCAAGACAATGAAGCATTCGTCGAACATAGTGAAGGATTGATTGTTACAAGAAATTAAGGTTTTGGACTGGCCAGCCCAAAGTCCGGACATTAATCCAATAGAAAATCTATGAAATGATGTAAAAACAAAAGTTTCGCAAAATAATTACAAAAATTCCACCGAACTTTGAGCTGGTATTCTATACCAAAAGAAAGATGCCAGAGATTACTTGAGAGTATGCAAAGAAGATGCGAAGCGGTTATTGATAATAATGGATACAGCACAAAATATTAGTGTAATGTTAACGCTAAAAAAATGATAATTGTTTTAAAAACCCAAAAAATGCACGGTTTTTTGACAAATATAAAATGTATCCTATTTAGAAGTCCAGGTATTTTTATTAGTTTACACATATTTACCAATATATATAAAATAGTCGAAGGATTTTTATTTAAATAAAGAATGAATTACAATCATCAATAATAACACTTCCCGTATATGAAATAAAAAATTTTATTTTTGTTTTATTTCTCAAAATAAATAATTTATATTTCTTAACATATAAAAGTGTCCTATTTCCATAGCTGTAGCTTCAGTATTGTCGATAATGTATGCCAGATCGTAAATGTTTTTTTTTTTGACGATTTTTCAAATATTGTTTACGGTTTCAAAAAGTTATTTTTTCAAATTTACAAAATTTTCACGTTACATCCTTCACGCTTGAAAATCCTTCCTTATACAAAAAAAGTTTGCAGGCAAAAAAGTAGGTAATTATGTTTTCTATTGATAAATATAAATAAATAAATTTTTTAATAAAAAAATGTTATTTAGCAAGCAAATATTTAATATCTGAAGACACCTTTTTAACGGCGTTGGGCATTAGAGTGTTAATGTCAAATTCCATACATAAAAAATATGGCTTGTATTTATACAAGGTTTAAAAGGAATTTAGGAGTTATAATGAGTACACCTTTTATATTTTGAAATCATACATAAATATATCTCAAAAAAACATAGAAATTTTTTACATTGCGCTTAAATACATCTAAAACAACTTAGAAAAAATTTAACATTGAGCTATATAAAACTTTATATAATTACCGATAAAGCCATTTTTAATTATATATGACGCTGTATTAAACTTGTATATCGATTTACATCTTCTTATCGCTTTCAAATTAAATATAATACGAAATATTCAGGACTGAAATTTCAAAAACGATCGATTTGAAACCGAACGATTTTCATCACATTCCAGATAGTGTCACATTTGACTATATATAAACATATTAGTGCATATTAAATTATATAATTTCCTATATAACTATTTTTACTCGGGAATGCAATCCTCTCATTTCTTGGGAAAAAAATTATGAAATGAGACTGCAAATAGGAAATTGAAATTTTCTTAAGCCTTTTAATCAGGTTTGGCAGGCAATACCGCTGAAATACCGTTATCGATTCAAAACCCTTTCAACTGACTACCGTTACTCCTAAAATACCGTTATCCTAAAAATACCGTTACCGAAATAAATGAAATATCGATAACCTTAAAATACCGTTACCGAAATACATGAAATAGCGTTATCCTTAAAATACCGTTACCGTTATTTTTAATTCCCTACTCTTGGTCATTGTACGTGGTTATTGAGTATTTCACACAAATTAAGTAAATTAATTCGTTTTGTTTTTTTAGTTTAGTGTGGTTTTTGCAAAAAAATGCGGTATGTACCGAAATAACTTACTATCGTTATCCTTAAAATACCGTTACCGATATAACTGAAATGCCGTTAACCTTAAAATACCGTTACCGAAATAACCCAAATATCGTTATCCTTAAAATACCGTTACCGAAATAAGTCAAATACCGTTATCCTTAAAACACCGACACCGAAATAAATGAAATATCGTTACCCTTAAAATATCGTTACCGAAATAACATAAAATATCGTTACCCTAACGATAACCGCATTCGTTTCGGTTACCACCCAAGAAACATTTTTACGGACACTCCGGCACATACGGAATCCGGCTTTTACGGCACATTAACGGTCCGTAATACACGTATCCGTCAAAGCTTGTACGTATACGGAACATTAACGGACCGTGTAATCGGATTTTCGAACATAATACGTTTTAACTCCGTTTCCGTACCGTAAAATACGGACTTAATGGATTTTAATTTGTGTTGAAAATAAAAACAATTAAATTCTTTTAAAAACTTTTTGTGGCGATAAATTTGTGGCGGTAGCTGGAATATATCCAATACAACACAATTAACACATCATCAAGTCGCATACATATATTAGATGGTAAGATTAATAAAATTTAGTGCGTGTTTTACAATGGTTTGTGGTTTATGTAAGATCGTTTGTTTTTATAACAAAAGCTCTGTTCCACGTACGTTAACGCGGCTACGCAATTTTTCCCAAATTGTGTGTATATTGTTGTTGTTTCGAGTAAAACGCCATCGTAAATACAATCAATTAAACCATAACTAATTTATTTTTTCTTTTGCATGTAGATGATCGATTCTATTATGGGTGACTGTCGTGAATTGATTCGCTAGATGAAGAGGTAAACTGAGGTACTAAATATAGTGTAAATGTAAATAATATCGATACAAATAAATCTATTAAAAATCAAAAAAAACATTTACTCAAAATTATTCAATTTAGATAGATATACAAGTCCGTTTTTGGTCCGGAGTCACTCCGGTTATACACGACATAACGGTCCGTAAATGGTCCGTCATTGACGGACTTTCAACGGACTTGTCCGTTTTTTACACGACACAATGGTCCGTAAACGGTCCGTCAAAGACGGACTTTCAACGGACTTGTCAGTTTTTTACACGACATAACGGTCCGTAAACGGTCCGTTATTGACGGACTTTCAACGGATTCGAATCAGTTTCGACGTTCCTTAAAATCCGTTTTCTGGTCCGTATACGGATCCGGAAAACGGTACGTAAATGGAGTTGGATTCCGTTTATGACGGACCGAAAACGGTACGTAAACGGAACGATTTGTTTGTTGGGCATCCATGCTTTTAATTGATAAGTTGATATTTTTAATATTAATCACTGCTGTTCTGTAGGGATACCGATCCCGAAATCCCGATCCCGAAAATCCCGGGATTTTCGGGATTTAGAAATCCCGAAATCCCGGGATTGGTCTTGAAAAAATCCCGGGATTTCCGATTTCATTATTTGCCATATTTTATCTCTTTTTGTATTTTTTTATTGTTATATTCGACCTAAATCACATAAATGTAATATCTTATTAAATGTTATTAAAGAACTAATTTTTCCCATTCATAAATGAATGCTTCACTTGCCAAATCGATTAACTCCATTTTCTGAACTTTATAAAATTTTAATTTCAAACCCCTTTATTGACTAACTGTGAAATATTCAAAACAAATTTCTCTGATAAGAAATATTAACACTACTAAATTACAAAATCTATAATTTAACGGGAATTTTAAAAAACAGTATATAATATTTTTTTAATTTTTCTCACTAATACTCATATATTTTTCTATATGGAGTTAATCGATTTGGCAATTGAATCATTCAAATAATAGATTACGGATTAAATAAAATTGAATAAAAACATTAATAATTTAAAAAACTTTTATTCAGCTGTGAAACTTTTGAAAATCATAATTCAGGTTTATTTAATCTCTTAAAGGACATGTTTTTATTTATTTTATTGATGATTTGTTAAAATCATAACTTCATGCAAAATAATTTTGCCGACTAAAAACAGCAAATTCTTGTTAAATTAGAAAAATCTAACAATCTGCCTTTCTGAAATCAGCAGAGGTATGTGCTTAATATTTTATGTTAGTTGATTTAAAAAATACTAATATGTAGTCACTAAATATTTCTGATGATTTCAGCAGAGTAGTTTGTATTTGCATTCAATTAATTTTAGCCAAATATAACTAAAAATGTTTTAGTAAAAACTTTTAGTTAAAAAGTTTCTTCAGAGGTAAATTGTGATTTGCAATTTGCTTAAATTTAACTCATAAGTATAGTTTTAATCGCGGAACTTTTTTGCTTATTTTTAGTAGCTTTTTCTGCTATTTTTACATACTTATTTCTATGAGTGTAGTTTCTGTTTAAAGCCATATTCACAATGCTGTAGTACTCCACTCTGAGTGGATTTTGTTCCTTTCTTTTTTGCACTTACTTAGTTTTTATCTCTATTTTACACACTGCACTCTGCAGCGTTGAGTACTCCAGCATTGTGAATCCGGCTTAATTTGTTTATTTCTTCATACTGCAAGAAATAATAAGTACATTTTAAATGAATTATTTTAATTTGTAGGATTTATTTTAGCTATTTATTTTTAAAATTAAAAATATGATGAAACAAAAAAATCCCGAAACCCCGAAAAATCCCGAAATCCCGAAAAATCCCGGGATCCCGATAAATCCCGGGATCCCGAAAAATCCCGGGATCCCGGGATTTCAATTTTCAAAATCCCGAATCCCGGGATTTGTAAAAACCAGTCCCGTTCGGCATCCCTACTGTTCTGAGTTTAGAGGGTTTTGATTTAGAATGGATTTCTAAAAGCACATGGAATTAAAATATTCGGAAATTTGCTGTTTTGGTATTCACATATTAAGTGCGTACATACCCAAAGTTAACGAAATTTACACAAAGTTACCGAAATTTACCCAAAAGCGTTCCCGTACTCGAAAATTGGGTAAATGAGAGCGCTAATGAGAGTGTATTAGTGTTTCTCTTTTTACCAAAATTTATCCATACTTTTTCTTCGGGTAAACTTTGGTAACACAGCTGATGTAAATATAAACAAAAAACAATTGTGAAAATAAATTTGAAATTTTTATTAATAATTTTTTCTCCTTAATCTATTTTTTTTTTGATTCCGAAAGAAAATGTTAAAATTTATACAGTTTTTAAAATGATCTTTTTATGTGTTAAATTTTCTACAAATTTCAATATTTTAGTGAAAATACAAAGAAAACAACTCAAAATTTTGTTCAAAAATGTTTTTTTAATAATTTAATAAATATTTCATAGAAAAAAAGTGCATTCGTTTTTACTTCCACATAGCTTTTTATACACGGAATATTTCACAAAAATGTTTGTGGATGTGAATCACAAAACAGCAAAAATGTTCGGAATGTTCCACTTTAGAATTTCTTTATGTGGATTCGGAACTGAGAACAGCGCCGATTGTTGCAAAAATGTATATATTCGTTTTACTTTCACCAAGCTTTTTCTACACGAAAAAAACAAATTCGGATGTGGATCACAGAACAGCAAATAAATTCGGAATGTTTCACTTTAGAATTTTTTTATGTGGATTCGGAACTTAGAACAGCGCCGAATATCTTATAAATGACAGTATTAGAATCAGACAAGTTATACAGTAATAATAATAAATCAAATTGTGACTAAAAGAATTAAAAAATAAACAAACAAAAATTTAAAAAATATAAGGGGGTAATTTTCTAAAACATTTCGGTGAAGTGTTGTTATTTCTATTAAAATTATTTTTGTTACAAAAACAAATTTACATTGAAAGTTCCCTTCACCCAAGTGTTTTACGAAATTAGGTACTAAATATAAAAACAATGTTATTGCTGTTCAACAAATACTTAAAAAGTCAACATTTGATTTTTTTGAGGGTATGGCTGAGTTCCAAAACGTCATTTGCAATGCAACTGAACAAAGTCATGCATTCTTAAACGCAATTGATGCGCAAATAAAAAGCAAACTGTGCATCACAAATGTTGTTGATGCTTTGTTGACATGTTTTTATTACAAAGTAAGCAACTCACTTGTTTGCTTCGTATCGAAACAGTAGTAAAACCGCAAACACTGCAATGTGTTTTGACGTTTAGGAACTCACCCTATGCTCTTTTTAAGGTTAACGGTATTTTTAATAATTTTGTTAGGGTATTTCAAGGTTAACGGTATTTTAAGTTATTTGATTAGTGGTCTTTTAAGGCTAACGGTAGGCATTTGAAAGGGTTTAATTCCAATTCGTTATTGGAATTTTAGGGCTAGTGTTTCAACCATGTTTGAAATATATTTTTGTTCTAGGAAAGTGTTTTTTTTACGTTCTTACTTTTAGGTAATTTTGTGAGAGGATTTTGTAGTTTCATTTTCCCGAACTTTACCCAAAAAATAAAGGAACACACTTGTTTATAGCGAAAGTTGTGTTCTTTAGATCTTTTATTCCTAGAGCATGAAAAGTTTTTATTACCTAAATCATAGTTTTTAATGATTACAAGTTATTTTTAAATGTTTTCCTGTCCTCTATTGATGTCTCATGAACAACAAAGCACTGTTTTAACTTAAAACTGTAAAAACAATTTATTAAATAAACTTAAATTTTAAGTTTGTTTTAAAAATGGTTTTTTTTTTTTTTAATTATGAAAAAAATTCATACATTTTTTGAATTACATTAAAAAATACATCTTCCCTCGTCTAACTCTTAAACTTTTTAAGTTTACTTCTTTTTGGGGACAGCAGCGGCCTTCTTTTTTCTTGCCTCGAAAGCATTCTTCAACATTTTAGTGCGATTGGCGGCAGCTTTGTCGGCGACAACGGCGAAATGGTTCTTGGCCAATTGAACATTGTTTTTCTTGGCTTTGGCCAAAGCCTTGGCAACGGTACGTTTTTCAGCAGCCAAAGCCGCACGACGACGGAGAACTTCGGCGTAAGGATTCAACTTAATGAGTTGACGTACATTGGACAAAGGATTAAGACGACGCACACGACGAAATACCTTCTTGCGGGGATCACGGAGAACCTTACGAATTTCTTCGGATTTAAGAAGGCGAGACAAGTCGGTATTGGCCATCTTAGGTTGAGGAAGATTGTAGCCCTTCTTCAAGGTGGAGGCAGATTTCCAGGTGCCGAAAAGTTCGTTCAAACGGGCAAAGGCAGATTCTGTCCAGATGACGAAGCGACCAACATGACCACCAGGAGCCAACTTCAACAAGTTCATTTTATCAACCGACATGGTTTCAATGCCGGGGATGTTACGGAAAGCCTTGCGGAGACCTTCATCCTTGTAGTAAATTACGAGTGGACCGCGACGGGCAATGCGGCGACGGTCGCGCATAGTACCACGGCCAGCCCGAAAACGTTGGGATTTGTACACCTATAACAAAAACAAGAAAATATCAAAATAAGGAAAAGATTGAAAACTGTTTAGAAAACAGAAAAGTAATTAGGAAATGGAAATGTTGATTTAAGTTACCCCGTTAAATAGTATCAAATACTTGTTAACGGAACGCCTACCGAAACCAAAAAATTTATCTAGCAGCTACTTGAACAAGTTAAAGCAATTTTTAACAAAATCTTCGATTAGCAAGAAAATTCTATCAAAATAGCAGCAAACTGCGGAAACATTATTTAATGATTGTTTTGTTTACCTTTTGGATGTCAGCCCAGATTTTCATGCGTCTAAGGAAGACCACAGCTTGCTTGGTCTTTTGTAATTTTTGGACTTCATCGGAGACGACCAAGGGGAATTCAGAGACGCCATCAATAATGTGACCCTTAGATTGTACAAGAGCTGGTACGCCAGAGGCAGCAATAGCGGAAACCAAAGCATAACGACGCTGGTTAACGTTGATCTTGCGGTGCCAGCGACGATATGTCTTGGTGGGGGCAAACATACGACCACCACGACACATGTTACCAAAAGCACCCTGACCGGAACGGTGAGTACCACCACCACGGACACGGGGAATACGAGCAACAGCACGACCAGTACCCCAAGATTCGGCAGAGGTTTGATGACCTACACAACAAAAACAAAATTAGCAAATTTTTCCTAAAGTTCCTTATTTACAACTTACCGGCTAATTCGCTGACAGCATAAGGTTGACGCTTGTTGCGACGCATCAATTGATGAACATCATTGACCACATCAGGACGGATGGGTGCTTTGAAGACAGCTGGCAAGCAGATGTTCTTTTCTTTGATTTGTTCATTTTTTTCCGTATAGACGGAGACCAAAGGTCTGGCATTAGCTAAACTCTATTTCAAACAACAGAAATAAACAAATTTAATCATTTCTTTTATACTTTCAAAAAAACACGTGTGCATTGTAGATTTTAGTTAAACAACTCGTAACTATTTTCACATATTTCTTAACATTTCTTTATGCACTTCCAACTTTTAATAACAGTTTACAAATCTTTACACTTACCATTTTTATTGGCAGATAATTTAAAATTATTTAAAATATCTTATTCTGCTACGGCAGAAATGTCCTCCATTTACCAATAGTGGACCGAAAAGAAAAAGGAAACAAAAAATTTAACGAAATTCAAGATGGCTACCTGTAACAGAGTTATAACTGAACGAAGGACAGAGTCGTAATCAGGGATGGAAAATATGGTACAATTGTACTTTTCTTTGTACTTTTAGACCCCCGTTGGGACCGTGGTACTACCGCGATTCATTTGGTACAATTTCAAAAATTTCCAAATTAAAAATTTTTGTATTAAATAAACTTGCTGTACATTGAGAGAATTATTATCACTTCAGTAATGAATTTCTTCATAGTTTCAATGAAAACTGTCAATGGAACTCGTCCATTGAAAGTTTTCATAGAAGCTATGAAACAGGTTTCATTAAAGTCAATGTTTATGAAAAGTTCTTAAAATTAATGAAACTCTTTATAAAATTAATAGCCCACTCCTCCAATGAATAAATTATTCATTGGAGGAGTGAGATAAATAATATGTATTTAGCAAATGCAAAAAGCGTAGTAAATTGCACCATATTTTACGGATGTACAAAATATATATAATTTTCATAAAATTATATCTATTGTTGCATAGAATTTTATAATAAACTTAATTCAATTTTTTTTTATTTATTCTTCAATTACATAACCGAGCCCAAAGGGCCATAAATGGTTAATGAAATTCTTTATCAATGTTTCAAAAAAATTAATAGGGTATATAAAATATTTCATGGTCCAAAATTAATAATAAAAAATTAATAAAAAAAAAATAAAAATTATAAGACAATTCTTTCAGTATGAAAATAATCCACATCACTAAAACTGGGCCTTGTGGTTATTAAAACTATTGCATTTGAGAATTAAATGTTTAATATAAAATTCTAATTGTATGAAAATTTTTAAAAATTAATGGAATGATGATATTTTATAAAAAAATTCAAAAAGAGTAAATACTATTGAACAATTTCATAAATATAAAGAACATTTTCATTAAATTTATGAAGATCTCATTTATGAAATTTAATGAATTTTTTTAATGAAATTATGAAATTTTATGAAGGAAAGTTATGAAAAATTTCATAATATTAATTAAATATTATATACATAACGAAATTCTTCATTGGTTTTACCAAAAAATTTCTATGAAATCATATTATTAATATCATGAAGGATAATTCTTTCAGTGTACTTTAAAGCTGTCAACAAATATTCGAATTGCAGACGTGGACTAAAATCATGCTAACAAAAACTTGTAACTTACAACTTTTGTTACAAATGTTTAAATTCAAGAATTTAACGCGCCTCTTTCGTATATTTTTTGAAAAGTTAAAAAATATATACGAAAATATATAGGACGGGTAACTTATCTAATATATAACCAAATCAAAACATTAACAACCCAGGTAGAAATTGCCGACGTTGCAACAAAAATTGTACTGGGAGAGCACTGTTTTTTTTTTTTACGAAATGCCGGTACTACTTAAAACGTGCTTTGCCAGTACTGTTTTCTAAAAATTAACGACCTTTTTTTAATTTATCAAAATTAACTATTTTATATATTTTTGCATCTATTACCCAATTATTTATGTAAGAGAGACATAGCCATTCTTTTCTTGGGAAGTTTCGAAAGAATACATTAAAAATCTGTGATGTACACTAAAAGGACAGTAAAGTACTAGCAAACTACTAAATTTGTTATTAATTGTACTGTGATAATACCAAAAAAATAAAATCGCAAGCCTTCGCATTGCCAGTACATGTACTACCATCTCCAATACCGGGCCGACATTGTGCCGTTTGTATTTTTCTACCTGGGAACATATATTTTCATATACATACATATATTTGATATTCACAATTATTGGTTATTTTAAGAAAAGTTAGCAGGTGTTTGTATCGTATAGAATAGTATTTCTTGCAAGCTTGACCTCGATCGCACATACTTTTTATATCAAAAAAATTGGTGAGGGCTGGAATAGTACAATTTTTGTAGAAGAATATTTTCTGCAAGTTTGACATTGTTCTGACAAATTTTGTATATACGAAAAATTTTGGTACCGTGAGGGTCGAATAAGTACAATTTTTTTTATGGGGTTGGTACAAAATGTAAAGACTCATTTCCATCCCTGGTCGTAATTGAGCACTTGGAAATAATACTAAACTAATACAACACTGATAACTGGTCAAAAATAGTACTTTTAATTCAAGAATTGTAGCAGTGTTGTCAGTTTAGGGGATTTATCCCTAAATTGGGGATTTTTTTTCGTCAATGGGGATAAAAATATCCGTTTGGGGATCCGGGGATTTATTGGGGATGACACGAAATTTTAGAGGATTTTTTGGGGATAACATATTATTGCCTTTTTATATTTTTATGAATTTAAACCTGATAATTCTATATATTTATATATTTCTTTTAAGTATGATGATAATATTGCATGATTTTAGGCTACACAAATTTGTGTCTTAATGTGCGTACAAACCTTAATTCCTTTTGGTGAAAATTTGAATTCCTTTTGGTTCCAAAATATTTAAGGTTATTCGGATATAATATGAGTTATAAGAAGCTCTTCTTAAATTAAATATGTACTTTGCTTGTTATTCAATTGTCAAAAATTGAATCCATCTGCTGAAATATTAAAACTTTTTTATACAGTACCATACGCAACAAAATGTCTGAAACTGATGAATCGGAAAATTTTGATTCTGAAATATTAAAACGAAAAAATTTGGCTCACATTTTTTTTATGCTGTTATTTAAATTTATTTGTTCTTTTTTAAAATTTGTTAGAATTACAAAATTTATTGAGTTTGAGTGTATAAGGTACCGAAGAGAATTAAATAAATATGGTATTTTTATATTAATCTAAAAAAAAGTTAACAATGACACATAAAACAACAACAACGAAAATAATTTTGTTGTTGCTGTGTGTGTTATTTTTAAATTTCTTTGCACATTTAATTGCATTTGAAGACACTAGGTTAAGTGGACATTTATGCAAGACAATGAAGCATTCGTCGAACATAGTGAAGGATTGGTTGTTACAAGAAATTAAGGTTTTGGACTGGTCAGCCCAAAGTCCGGACATTAATCCAATAGAAAATCTATGAAATGATGTAAAAACAAAAGTTTCGCAAAATAATTACAAAAATTCCACCGAACTTTGAGCTGGTATTCAAGAAGCCTGGTATTCTATACCAAAAGATGCCAGAGATTACTTGAGAGTATGCAAAGATGCGAAGCGGTTATTGATAATAATGGATACAGCACAAAATATTAGTGTAATGTTAACGCTAAAAAAATAATTGTTTTAAAAACCCAAAAAATGCACGGTTTTTTGAAAAATATAAAATGTGTCCTATTTAGAAGTCCAGGTATTTTTATTAGTTTATACATATTTACCAATATATATAAAATAGTCGAAGGATTTTTATTTAAATAAAGAATGAATTACAATCATCAATAATAACACTTCCCGTATATGAAATAAAAAATTTTATTTTTGTTTTATTTCTCAAAATAAATAATTATATTTCTTAACACATAAAAGTGTCCTATTTCCATGTCCATAGCTGTAGCCTGTGGCTGTAGCTTCAGTATTGTCGATAATGTATGCCAGATCGTAAATGTTTTTTTTTTTGACGATTTTTCAAATATTGTTTACGGTTTCAAAAAGTTATTTTTTCAAATTTACAAAATTTTCACGTTACATCCTTCACGCTTGAAAATCCTTCCTTATACAAAAAAAGTTTGCAGGCAAAAAAGTAGGTAATTATGTTTTCTATTAATATAAATAAATAAATTGTTTAATAAAAAAATGTTATTTAGCAAGCAACTATTTAATATCTGAAGACCGCTTTTTAACGGCGTTGGGCATTAGAGTGTTAATGTCAAATTCCATACATAAAAAATATGGCTTGTATTTATACAAGGTTTAAAAGGAATTTAGGAGTTATAATGAGTACACTTACCATTTTTATTGGCAGATAATTTAAAATTACTTAAAATATCTTATTCTACTACGGCAGAAACGTCCTCCATTTACCAATAGTTAGAGTTGGGTCGTTCATGAACGAACTAGTTCATTTGAACGGTTCAGTTCATTGAACGATATGACATCGTTCACCATTATTCGTTCTTTTCGTTCATCGTTCATTTCGTTCTTTTTTGTAGTCATAAAAAGTTTGTATACCTTTCTTAATAATTTTATTACAGAATTAAATGTTTTTCTTAATAATTTCATATTTTTAATAAAATTGTTATTTTCTGACACTATTAGTCTATGCACAATAAAATTAATATAAACATGTAATATGTAACATAACATATGACATCGTTCACCATTATTCGTTCTTTTCGTTCATCGTTCATTTCGTTCTTTTTTGTAGTCATAAAAAGTTTGTATACCTTTCTTAATAATTTTATTACAGAATTAAATGTTTTTCTTAATAATTTCATATTTTTAATAAAATTGTTATTTTCTGACACTATTAGTCTATGCACAATAAAATTAATATAAACATGTAACATGTAGTGCGCCAATAAATTGTCGAATGAACGACGCCATTCACGAATGACTGTTCAGACACAGCTCATGACAAAAAAGAACGATAACAAAAAAGAACGATTGAAAGATTTGAACGAACTAGTTCAATAAATTTTATTGAACGATATGACCGAGTCACCAAAAAGAACGATTAAGCCCAACTCTACCAATAGTGGACCGAAAAGAAAAAGGAAACAAAAAATTTAACGAAATTCAAGATGGCTACCTGCAACAGAGTTATAACTGAACGAAGGACAGAGTCGTAATCAGGGATAGAAAACATGATACAATTGTACTATTTTTTGGTACTTTCTGACCACCGTTGGTACCGAGGTACTACCGCGATTCATTTGGTACAATTTCAAAAATTTCCAAATTAAAAATTTTTGTATAATATAAACTTGCTGTACATTGAGAGAATTATTATCACTTCAGTAATGAATTTCTTCATAGTTTCAATGAAAACTGTCAATGGAACTCGTCCATTGAAACTTTTCATAGAAGCTATGAAACAGGTTTCGTTAAAGTCAATGTTTATGAAAAGTTCTTAAAATGAATGAAACTCTTTATAAAATGAACAATTTCATAAATATAAAGAACATTTTCATTAAATTTATGATGATCTCATTTATGAAATTTAATGAATTTTTTAATGAAATTATGAAATTTTATGAACGAAAAGTTATGAAAAATTTCATAATATTAATTAAATATTATATACATAATGAAATTCTTGATTGGTTTTACCAAAAAATTTCTATGAAATTATATCATTAATATCATGAAGGATAATTCTTTCAGTGTACTTTAAAGCTGTCAACAAATATTCGAATTGCAGACGTGTACTAAAATCATGCTAACAAAAACTTGTAACTTACAACTTTTGTTACAAATGTTTAAATTCGAGAATTTAACGCGCCTCTTTCGTACATTTTTTGGAAAGTTAAAAAATATATAGGACGGGTAACTTATCTAAAATATAACCAAATCAAAACATTAACAACCCACTCAAGAAACATTTTTACGGACTCTCCGGCATGTACGGAATCATCAATCCAGCTTTTACGGCACGTTAACTGCCCGTAAAACACGTATCCGTCAAAGCTTGTACGTATACGGAACAATAACGGACAGTACTTTCGGATTTTCGAATACAATACGTTTTGAATCCGTTTTGGTGTATCCCTTTCCTCACCGTTAAATACGGACTTCACCAATTTTCATCAGATTCGTATACAGCACGTTTTAACTCCGTTTTGTGTATCCGTTTCCGTACAGTTAAATACGGACTTTATCGGTATCAGTTTGTTTTTGGAAAAAAGTACACAAATTCGGCCTAATTGCGGTTGTCGTATACAAGCAAATTTGTCGTTTTAGCCAAAAGGCATTTTTTGGTACCGCGAGTGTCGTTTTTTCCGGTCAATACACCAAAAACTGTCGTATAAATTTTCGTGCACGACAGCCTCAAAAAACTTTTTAAAAAAGTATTAAAATAAGTGAAATTAAACATAAAATCACTTTAATATATTAACAAGTTATATTAAAGAAGAAGCTTTTTTATTTGAATAATTCTTGTAAAGAAAAATTTAAAAAATTTAACGCACTGGGTATTTTACAACTTGTGAAAAAAACACACTATCCTAAAGCTGCCTACACACTAGGGAACATACTTAAAAAAAGAGAGCATTTTTTGTGAATGGGTGAGTGCGTTTGTGTGTGTGTGCATGTTGAGAGCGTGCATTTCGTGTTTACAAAATTTTTTGATATTTTTTGTTCCCTCAACCATGTTCCCTAGTGTGTAGGCAGCTTAAAAATGAAGTTTCACTCTGACACCTTGACTTTATGAAACAATAATCGTTTTATTATTACAAAATTTAATTTTTTTTGATTATTTTATGAAAACACCACAAAAATAGTTGAAATATTTAATTTTCTTATATTCTCTGTCGTATATTTTACACAATACCAAAATATAATAAAAACGACAACGCCTGCTGTCGTAATACGACGACACCGCAATAAGGCTGATTATTTTAAAAAGCCCTTTAGCTGCTAAAAATAGTATTTGGAGGAAAAATAAGTCGCAGTAGCGTGAATCCCTCCTAACACCCCATCAACCAAAGAATTTGAAGTCATATATCAAATGGTAAGATTTATTTAACTTATTATGTGTTTTAAAGGTGGTTTTTTTGTATGCGAGTGCAAATAAGAAATATTTGACGACACAACATTTAGTTGTTTTGATACTTATCTAATTTATTTTTTCTTTTGCATACAGGTATTGAATTTTATTGTGTGCCGATATTGTAAATGGATATTGGACAGAGACGTAAGCTATATTTATAAATATAGTGTAAATATAAAAAATAAATTACATTTTTAATAAATATATAAAAAACTTAAAAAGTACTACTTATAATTAATAAAAATAGGGTCATTATAGGTACATACAAATCCGTTTTTGTTTCAAAAAACGGTGCGAATACGGACCGAAAACGGCATTCTAAAAATGGGGTCACTCCTTTATTCACACGACATAACGGTCCGGAAACGTTCCGGCATTGACGGACTTTAAACGGACTTGTCAGTTTTTAACACATTACGGTACGTCATTGACGGACTTTGAACGGATTCGAATCAGTTTCGATGTTCCTTAAGTTCCGTTTTCTGGTCCGTATACGGATCCAGAAAACGGTACGGAAACGGAGTTGTATTCCGTTTATGACTTGGCTTTGGCCAAAGCCTTGACAACGGTACGTTTTTCAGCAGCCAAAGCCGCACGACGACGGAGAACTTCGGCGTAAGGATTCAACTTAATGAGTTGACGTACGTTGGACAAAGGATTAAGATGACGCACACGACGGAATACCTTCTTGCGGGGATCACGGAGAACCTTACGAATTTCTTCGGACTTAAGAAGGCGAGACAAGTCGGTATTGGCCATCTTAGGTTGAGGAAGATTGTAGCCCTTCTTCAAGGTGGAGGTAGATTTCCAGGTGCCGAAAAGATCGTTCAAACGGGCAAAGGCCGATTCTGTCCAGATGACGAAGCGACCAACATGACCACCAGGAGCCAACTTCACCAAGTTCATTTTATCAACCGACATGGTTTCAATGCCGGGGATGTTACGGAAAGCCTTGCGGAGACCTTCATCCTTGTAGTAAATTACGAGTGGACCGCGACGGGAAATGCGGCGACGGTCGCGCATAGTACCACGGCCAGCCCGAAAACGTTGGGATTTGTACACCTATAACAAAAACAAGAAAATATCAAAATAAGGAAAAGATGGAAAACTGTTTAGTAAACAGAAAAGCAATTAGGAAATGGAAATGTTGATTTATGTTACCCCGTTAAATAGTATCAAATACTTGTTAACGGAACGCCTACCGAAACCAAAAAATTTATCTAGCAGCTACTTGGACAAGTTAAAGCAATTTTTAACAAAATCTTCGATTAGCAAGAAAATTCTATCAAAATAGCAGCAAACTGCGGGAAGGAAACATTATTTAATGATTGTTTTGTTTACCTTTTGGATGTCAGCCCAGATTTTCATGCGTCTAAGGAAGACCACAGCTTGCTTGGTCTTTTGTAATTTTTGGACTTCATCGGAGACGACCAAGGGGAATTCAGAGACGCCATCAATAATGTGACCCTCAGATTGTACAAGAGCTGGTACGCCAGAGGCAGCAATAGCGGAAACCAAAGCATAACGACGCTGGTTAACGTTGATCTTGCGGTGCCAGCGACGATATGTCTTGGTGGGGGCAAACATACGACCACCACGACACATGTTACCAAAAGCACCCTGACCGGAACGGTGAGTACCACCACCACGGACACGGGGAATACGAGCAACAGCACGACCAGTACCCCAAGATTCGGCAGAGGTTTGGTGACCTACACAACAAAAACAAAATTAGCAAATTTTTTTCCTAAAAAGTTCCTTATTTACAACTTACCGGCTAATTCGCTGACAGCATAAGGTTGACGCTTGTTGCGACGCATCAATTGATGAACATCATTGACCACATCAGGACGGATGGGTGCTTGAAGACAGCTGGCAAGCAGATGTTCTTTTCTTTGATTTGCTCATTTTTTTCCGTATAGACGGAGACCAAAGGTCTGGCATTAGCTAAACTCTATTTCAAACAACAGAAATAAACATAAATTTAATCATTTCTTTTATACTTTCAAAAAAACACGTGTGCCTTGTAGATTTTAATTAAACAACTCGTAACTATTTTCACATATTTCTTAACATTTCTTTATGCACTTCCAACTTTTAATAACAGTTTACAAATCTTTACACTTACCATTTTTATTGGCAGATAATTTAAAATTATTTGAAATATCTTATTCTGCTACGGTAGACACGTCCTCCATTTACCAATAGTTGACCGAAAAGAAAAAGGAAACAAAAAATTTAACGAAATTCAAGATGGCTACCTGCAACAGAGTTATAACTGAACGAAGGACAGAGTCGTAATCAGGGATGGAAAACATGGTACAATTGTACTTTTTTGGTACTTTTTGACCCCCGTTGGGACCGTGGTACTACCGCGATTCATTTGGTACAATTTCAAAAATTTCCAAATTAAAAATTTTTGTATTAAATAAACTTGCTGTACATTGAGAGAATTATCATCACTTCAGTAATGAATTTCTTCATAGTTTCAATAAAAACTGTCAATGGAACTCGTCCATTGAAACTTTTCATAGAAGCTATGAAACAGGTTTCATTAAAGTCAATGTTTATGAAAAGTTCTTAAAATTAATGAAACTCTTTATAAAATTAATAGCCCACTCCTCCAATGAATAAATTATTCATTGGAGGAGTGGGATAAATAATATGTATTTAGCAAATGCAAAAAGCGTAGTAAATTGCACCATATTTTACGGATGTACAAAATAGATATAATTTTCATAAAATTATATCTATTGTTTCATAGAATTTTATAATAAACTTAATTCAATTTTTTTTTTATTTATTCTTCAATTACATAACCGAGCCCAAAGGGCCATAAATGGTTAATGAAATTCTTTATCAATGTTTCAAAAAAATTAATATGGTTTATAAAAAAATTTCATGGTCCAAAATTAATAATAAAAAATTAATAAAAAAAAAAATAAAAATTATAAGACAATTCTTTCAGTATGAAAATAATCCACATCACTAAAACTCGGCCTTGTGGTTATTTAAACTATTGCATTTGAGAATTAAATGTTTAATATAAAATTCTAATTGTATGAATATTTTTAAAAGTTAATGGAATGATGATATTTTATAAAAAAAAATTCAAAAAAAGTAAATACTATTGAACAATTTCATAAATATAAAGAACATTTTCATTAAATTTATGAAGATCTCATTTATGAAATTTAATGAATTTTTTTTAATGAAATTATGAAATTTTATGAACGAAAAGTTATGAAAAATTTCATAATATTAATTAAATATTATATACATAATGAAATTCTTCATTGGTTTTACCAAAAAATTTCTATGAAATCATATTATTAATATCATGAAGGATAATTCTTTCAGTGTACTTTAAAGCTGTCAACAAATATTCGAATTGCAGACGTGGACTAAAATCATGCTAACAAAAACTTGTAACTTACAACTTTTGTTACAAATGTTTAAATTCGAGAATTTAACGCGCCTCTTTCGTATATTTTTTGAAAAGTTAAAAAATATATACGAAAATATATAGGACGGGTAACTTATCTAATATATAACCAAATCAAAACATTAACAACCCAGGTAGAAATTGCCGACGTTGCAACAAAAATTGTACTGGGAGAGCACTGTTTTTTACGAAATGCCGGTACTACTTAAAACGTGCTTTGCCAGTACTGTTTTCCAAAAATTTACGACCTTTTTTTAATTTATCAAAATTAACTATTTTATGTATTTTTGCATCTATTACCCAATTATTTATGTAAGAGAGACATAGCCATTCTTTTCTTGTGAAGTTTCGAAAGAATACATTAAAAATCTGTGATGTACACTAAAAGGACAGTAAAGTACTAGCAAACTACTAAATTTGTTATTAATTGTACTGCGATAATACCAAAAAAATAAAACCGCAAGCCTTCGCATTGCCAGTACATGTACTACCATTTCCAATACCGGGCCGACATTGTGCCGTTTGTATTTTTCTACCTGGGAACATATATTTTCATATACATACATATATTTGATATTCACAATTATTGGTTATTTTAAGAAAAGTTAGCAGGTCTTTGTATCGTATAGAATAGTATTTCTTGCAAGCTTGACCTCGATCGCACATACTTTTTATATCAAAAAAATTGGTGAGGGCTGGAATAGTACAATTTTTGTAGAAGAATATTTTCTGCAAGTTTGACATTGTTCTGACAAATTTTGTATATACGAAAAATTTTGGTACCGTGAGGGTCGAATAAGTACAATTTTTTTTATGGGGTTGGTACAAAATGTAAAGACTCATTTCCATCCCTGGTCGTAATTGAGCACTTGGAAATAATACTAAACTAATACAACACTGATAACTGGTCAAAAATAGTACTTTTAATTCAAGAATTGTAGCAGTGTTGTCAGTTTAGGGGATTTATCCCCAAATTGGGGATTTTTTTTCGTCAATGGGGATAAAAATATCCGTTTGGGGATCCGGGGATTTATTGGGGATGACACGAAATTTTAGAGAATTTTTTGGGGATAACATATTATTGCCTTTTTATATTTTTATGAATTTAAACCTGATAATTCTAAATATTTATATATTTCTTTTAAGTATGATGATAATAGTGCATGATTTTAGGCTACACAAATTTGTGTCTGGAAAGTTAATGTGCGTACAAACCTTAATTCCTTTTGGTGAAAATTTGAATTCCTTTTGGTTCCAAAATATTTAAGGTTATTCGGATGTAATATGAGTTATAAGAAGCTCTTCTTAAATTAAATATGTACTTTGCTTGTTATTCAATTGTCAAAAATTGAATCCATCTGCTGAAATATTAAAACTTTTTTATACAGTACCATACGCAACAAAATGTCTGAAACTGATGAATCGGAAAATTTTGATTCTGAAATATTAAAACGAAAAAATTTGGGTCACATTTTTTTATGCTGTTATTTAAATTTATTTGTTCTTTTTTAAAATTTGTTAGAATTACAAAATTTATTGAGTTTGAGTGTATAAGGTACCGAAGAGAATTAAATAAATATGGTATTTTTACATTAATCTAAAAAAAGTTAACAATGACACATAAAACAACAACAACGAAAATAATTTTGTTGTTGCTGTGTGTGTTATTTTTAAATTTCTTTGCACATTTAATTGCATTTGAAGACACTAGGTTAAGTGGACATTTATGCAAGACAATGAAGCATTCGTCGAACATAGTGAAGGATTGGTTGTTACAAGAAATTAAGGTTTTGGACTGGCCAGCCCAAAGTCCGGACATTAATCCAATAGAAAATCTATGAAATGATGTAAAAACAAAAGTTTCGCAAAATAATTACAAAAATTCCACCGAACTTTGAGCTGGTATTCAAGAAGCCTGGTATTCTATACCAAAAGAAAGATGCCAGAGATTACTTGAGAGTATGCAAAGATGCGAAGCGGTTATTGATAATAATGGATACAGCACAAAATATTAGTGTAATGTTAACGCTAAAAAAATAATTGTTTTAAAAACCCAAAAAATGCACGGTTTTTTGAAAAATATAAAATGTGTCCTATTTAGAAGTCCAGGTATTTTTATTAGTTTATACATATTTACCAGAGATTACTTGAGAGTATGCAAAGATGCGAAGCGGTTATTGATAATAATGGATACAGCACAAAATATTAGTGTAATGTTAACGCTAAAAAAATAATTGTTTTAAAAACCCAAAAAATGCACGGTTTTTTGAAAAATATAAAATGTGTCCTATTTAGAAGTCCAGGTATTTTTATTAGTTTATACATATTTACCAATATATATAAAATAGTCGAAGGATTTTTATTTAAATAAAGAATGAATTACAATCATCAATAATAACACTTCCCGTATATGAAATAACAAATTTTATTTTTGTTTTATTTCTCAAAATAAATAATTATATTTCTTAACACATAAAAGTGTCCTATTTCCATGTCCATAGCTGTAGCCTGTGGCTGTAGCTTCAGTATTGTCGATAATGTATGCCAGATCGTAAATGTTTTTTTTTTTTTTGACGATTTTTCAAATATTGTTTACGGTTTCAAAAAGTTATTTTTTCAAATTTACAAAATTTTCACGTTACATCCTTCACGCTTGAAAATCCTTCCTTATACAAAAAAAGTTTGCAGGCAAAAAAGTAGGTAATTATGTTTTCTATTAATATAAATAAATAAATTGTTTAATAAAAAAATGTTATTTAGCAAGCAACTATTTAATATCTGAAGACCGCTTTTTAACGGCGTTGGGCATTAGAGTGTTAATGTCAAATCCATACATAAAAAATATGGCTTGTATTTATACAAGGTTTAAAAGGAGTTTAGGAGTTATAATGAGTACACTTACCATTTTTATTGGCAGATAATTTAAAATTACTTAAAATATCTTATTCTACTACGGCAGAAACGTCCTCCATTTACCAATAGTTAGAGTTGGGTCGTTCATGAACGAACTAGTTCATTTGAACGGTTCAGTTCATTGAACGATATGACATCGTTCACCATTATTCGTTCTTTTCGTTCATCGTTCATTTCGTTCTTTTTTGTAGTCATAAAAAGTTTGTATACCTTTCTTAATAATTTTATTACAGAATTAAATGTTTTTCTTAATAATTTCATATTTTTAATAAAATTGTTATTTTCTGACACTATTAGTCTATGCACAATAAAATTAATATAAACATGTAATATGTAACATAACATATGACATCGTTCACCATTATTCGTTCTTTTCGTTCATCGTTCATTTCGTTCTTTTTTGTAGTCATAAAAAGTTTGTATACCTTTCTTAATAATTTTATTACAGAATTAAATGTTTTTCTTAATAATTTCATATTTTTAATAAAATTGTTATTTTCTGACACTATTAGTCTATGCACAATAAAATTAATATAAACATGTAACATGTAGTGCGCCAATAAATTGTCGAATGAACGACGCCATTCACGAATGACTGTTCAGACACAGCTCATGACAAAAAAGAACGATAACAAAAAAGAACGATTGAAAGATTTGAACGAACTAGTTCAATAAATTTTATTGAACGATATGACCGAGTCACCAAAAAGAACGATTAAGCCCAACTCTACCAATAGTGGACCGAAAAGAAAAAGGAAACAAAAAATTTAACGAAATTCAAGATGGCTACCTGCAACAGAGTTATAACTGAACGAAGGACAGAGTCGTAATCAGGGATAGAAAACATGATACAATTGTACTATTTTTTGGTACTTTCTGACCACCGTTGGTACCGAGGTACTACCGCGATTCATTTGGTACAATTTCAAAAATTTCCAAATTAAAAATTTTTGTATAATATAAACTTGCTGTACATTGAGAGAATTATTATCACTTCAGTAATGAATTTCTTCATAGTTTCAATGAAAACTGTCAATGGAACTCGTCCATTGAAACTTTTCATAGAAGCTATGAAACAGGTTTCGTTAAAGTCAATGTTTATGAAAAGTTCTTAAAATGAATGAAACTCTTTATAAAATGAACAATTTCATAAATATAAAGAACATTTTCATTAAATTTATGATGATCTCATTTATGAAATTTAATGAATTTTTTAATGAAATTATGAAATTTTATGAACGAAAAGTTATGAAAAATTTCATAATATTAATTAAATATTATATACATAATGAAATTCTTGATTGGTTTTACCAAAAAATTTCTATGAAATTATATCATTAATATCATGAAGGATAATTCTTTCAGTGTACTTTAAAGCTGTCAACAAATATTCGAATTGCAGACGTGTACTAAAATCATGCTAACAAAAACTTGTAACTTACAACTTTTGTTACAAATGTTTAAATTCGAGAATTTAACGCGCCTCTTTCGTACATTTTTTGGAAAGTTAAAAAATATATAGGACGGGTAACTTATCTAAAATATAACCAAATCAAAACATTAACAACCCACTCAAGAAACATTTTTACGGACTCTCCGGCATGTACGGAATCATCAATCCAGCTTTTACGGCACGTTAACTGTCCGTAAAACACGTATCCGTCAAAGCTTGTACGTATACGGAACAATAACGGACAGTACTTTCGGATTTTCGAATACAATACGTTTTGAATCCGTTTTGGTGTATCCCTTTCCTCACCGTTAAATACGGACTTCACCAATTTTCATCAGATTCGTATACAGCACGTTTTAACTCCGTTTTGTGTATCCGTTTCCGTACAGTTAAATACGGACTTTATCGGTATCAGTTTGTTTTTGGAAAAAAGTACACAAATTCGGCCTAATTGCGGTTGTCGTATACAAGCAAATTTGTCGTTTTAGCCAAAAGGCATTTTTTGGTACCGCGAGTGTCGTTTTTTCCGGTCAATACACCAAAAACTGTCGTATAAATTTTCGTGCACGACAGCCTCAAAAAACTTTTTAAAAAAGTATTAAAATAAGTGAAATTAAACATAAAATCACTTTAATATATTAACAAGTTAAATTAAAGAAGAAGCTTTTTTATTTGAATAATTCTTGTAAAGAAAAATTTAAAAAATTTAACGCACTGGGTATTTTACAACTTGTGAAAAAAACACACTATCCTAAAGCTGCCTACACACTAGGGAACATACTTAAAAAAAGAGAGCATTTTTTGTGAATGGGTGAGTGCGTTTGTGTGTGTGTGCATGTTGAGAGCGTGCATTTCGTGTTTACAAAATTTTTTGATATTTTTTGTTCCCTCAACCATGTTCCCTAGTGTGTAGGCAGCTTAAAAATGAAAAGTTTCACTCTGACACCTTGACTTTATGAAACAATAATCGTTTTATTATTACAAAATTTAATTTTTTTTGATTATTTTATGAAAACACCACAAAAATAGTTGAAATATTTAATTTTCTTATATTCTCTGTCGTATATTTTACACAATACCAAAATATAATAAAAACGACAACGCCTGCTGTCGTAATACGACGACACCGCAATAAGGCTGATTATTTTAAAAAGCCCTTTAGCTGCTAAAAATAGTATTTGGAGGAAAAATAAGTCGCAGTAGCGTGAATCCCTCCTAACACCCCATCAACCAAAGAATTTGAAGTCATATATCAAATGGTAAGATTTATTTAACTTATTATGTGTTTTAAAGGTGGTTTTTTTGTATGCGAGTGCAAATAAGAAATATTTGACGACACAACATTTAGTTGTTTTGATACTTATCTAATTTATTTTTTCTTTTGCATACAGGTATTGAATTTTATTGTGTGCCGATATTGTAAATGGATATTGGACAGAGACGTAAGCTATATTTATAAATATAGTGTAAATATAAAAAATAAATTACATTTTTAATAAATATATAAAAAACTTAAAAAGTACTACTTATAATTAATAAAAATAGGGTCATTATAGGTACATACAAATCCGTTTTTGTTTCAAAAAACGGTGCGAATACGGACCGAAAACGGCATTCTAAAAATGGGGTCACTCCTTTATTCACACGACATAACGGTCCGGAAACGTTCCGGCATTGACGGACTTTAAACGGACTTGTCAGTTTTTAACACATTACGGTACGTCATTGACGGACTTTGAACGGATTCGAATCAGTTTCGATGTTCCTTAAGTTCCGTTTTCTGGTCCGTATACGGATCCAGAAAACGGTACGGAAACGGAGTTGTATTCCGTTTATGACTTGGCTTTGGCCAAAGCCTTGACAACGGTACGTTTTTCAGCAGCCAAAGCCGCACGACGACGGAGAACTTCGGCGTAAGGATTCAACTTAATGAGTTGACGTACGTTGGACAAAGGATTAAGATGACGCACACGACGGAATACCTTCTTGCGGGGATCACGGAGAACCTTACGAATTTCTTCGGACTTAAGAAGGCGAGACAAGTCGGTATTGGCCATCTTAGGTTGAGGAAGATTGTAGCCCTTCTTCAAGGTGGAGGTAGATTTCCAGGTGCCGAAAAGATCGTTCAAACGGGCAAAGGCCGATTCTGTCCAGATGACGAAGCGACCAACATGACCACCAGGAGCCAACTTCACCAAGTTCATTTTATCAACCGACATGGTTTCAATGCCGGGGATGTTACGGAAAGCCTTGCGGAGACCTTCATCCTTGTAGTAAATTACGAGTGGACCGCGACGGGAAATGCGGCGACGGTCGCGCATAGTACCACGGCCAGCCCGAAAACGTTGGGATTTGTACACCTATAACAAAAACAAGAAAATATCAAAATAAGGAAAAGATGGAAAACTGTTTAGTAAACAGAAAAGCAATTAGGAAATGGAAATGTTGATTTATGTTACCCCGTTAAATAGTATCAAATACTTGTTAACGGAACGCCTACCGAAACCAAAAAATTTATCTAGCAGCTACTTGGACAAGTTAAAGCAATTTTTAACAAAATCTTCGATTAGCAAGAAAATTCTATCAAAATAGCAGCAAACTGCGGGAAGGAAACATTATTTAATGATTGTTTTGTTTACCTTTTGGATGTCAGCCCAGATTTTCATGCGTCTAAGGAAGACCACAGCTTGCTTGGTCTTTTGTAATTTTTGGACTTCATCGGAGACGACCAAGGGGAATTCAGAGACGCCATCAATAATGTGACCCTCAGATTGTACAAGAGCTGGTACGCCAGAGGCAGCAATAGCGGAAACCAAAGCATAACGACGCTGGTTAACGTTGATCTTGCGGTGCCAGCGACGATATGTCTTGGTGGGGGCAAACATACGACCACCACGACACATGTTACCAAAAGCACCCTGACCGGAACGGTGAGTACCACCACCACGGACACGGGGAATACGAGCAACAGCACGACCAGTACCCCAAGATTCGGCAGAGGTTTGGTGACCTACACAACAAAAACAAAATTAGCAAATTTTTTTCCTAAAAAGTTCCTTATTTACAACTTACCGGCTAATTCGCTGACAGCATAAGGTTGACGCTTGTTGCGACGCATCAATTGATGAACATCATTGACCACATCAGGACGGATGGGTGCTTTGAAGACAGCTGGCAAGCAGATGTTCTTTTCTTTGATTTGCTCATTTTTTTCCGTATAGACGGAGACCAAAGGTCTGGCATTAGCTAAACTCTATTTCAAACAACAGAAATAAACATAAATTTAATCATTTCTTTTATACTTTCAAAAAAACACGTGTGCCTTGTAGATTTTAATTAAACAACTCGTAACTATTTTCACATATTTCTTAACATTTCTTTATGCACTTCCAACTTTTAATAACAGTTTACAAATCTTTACACTTACCATTTTTATTGGCAGATAATTTAAAATTATTTGAAATATCTTATTCTGCTACGGTAGACACGTCCTCCATTTACCAATAGTTGACCGAAAAGAAAAAGGAAACAAAAAATTTAACGAAATTCAAGATGGCTACCTGCAACAGAGTTATAACTGAACGAAGGACAGAGTCGTAATCAGGGATGGAAAACATGGTACAATTGTACTTTTTTGGTACTTTTTGACCCCCGTTGGGACCGTGGTACTACCGCGATTCATTTGGTACAATTTCAAAAATTTCCAAATTAAAAATTTTTGTATTAAATAAACTTGCTGTACATTGAGAGAATTATCATCACTTCAGTAATGAATTTCTTCATAGTTTCAATAAAAACTGTCAATGGAACTCGTCCATTGAAACTTTTCATAGAAGCTATGAAACAGGTTTCATTAAAGTCAATGTTTATGAAAAGTTCTTAAAATTAATGAAACTCTTTATAAAATTAATAGCCCACTCCTCCAATGAATAAATTATTCATTGGAGGAGTGGGATAAATAATATGTATTTAGCAAATGCAAAAAGCGTAGTAAATTGCACCATATTTTACGGATGTACAAAATAGATATAATTTTCATAAAATTATATCTATTGTTTCATAGAATTTTATAATAAACTTAATTCAATTTTTTTTTTATTTATTCTTCAATTACATAACCGAGCCCAAAGGGCCATAAATGGTTAATGAAATTCTTTATCAATGTTTCAAAAAAATTAATATGGTTTATAAAAAAATTTCATGGTCCAAAATTAATAATAAAAAATTAATAAAAAAAAAAATAAAAATTATAAGACAATTCTTTCAGTATGAAAATAATCCACATCACTAAAACTCGGCCTTGTGGTTATTTAAACTATTGCATTTGAGAATTAAATGTTTAATATAAAATTCTAATTGTATGAATATTTTTAAAAGTTAATGGAATGATGATATTTTATAAAAAAAAATTCAAAAAAAGTAAATACTATTGAACAATTTCATAAATATAAAGAACATTTTCATTAAATTTATGAAGATCTCATTTATGAAATTTAATGAATTTTTTTTAATGAAATTATGAAATTTTATGAACGAAAAGTTATGAAAAATTTCATAATATTAATTAAATATTATATACATAATGAAATTCTTCATTGGTTTTACCAAAAAATTTCTATGAAATCATATTATTAATATCATGAAGGATAATTCTTTCAGTGTACTTTAAAGCTGTCAACAAATATTCGAATTGCAGACGTGGACTAAAATCATGCTAACAAAAACTTGTAACTTACAACTTTTGTTACAAATGTTTAAATTCGAGAATTTAACGCGCCTCTTTCGTATATTTTTTGAAAAGTTAAAAAATATATACGAAAATATATAGGACGGGTAACTTATCTAATATATAACCAAATCAAAACATTAACAACCCAGGTAGAAATTGCCGACGTTGCAACAAAAATTGTACTGGGAGAGCACTGTTTTTTACGAAATGCCGGTACTACTTAAAACGTGCTTTGCCAGTACTGTTTTCCAAAAATTTACGACCTTTTTTTAATTTATCAAAATTAACTATTTTATGTATTTTTGCATCTATTACCCAATTATTTATGTAAGAGAGACATAGCCATTCTTTTCTTGTGAAGTTTCGAAAGAATACATTAAAAATCTGTGATGTACACTAAAAGGACAGTAAAGTACTAGCAAACTACTAAATTTGTTATTAATTGTACTGCGATAATACCAAAAAAATAAAACCGCAAGCCTTCGCATTGCCAGTACATGTACTACCATTTCCAATACCGGGCCGACATTGTGCCGTTTGTATTTTTCTACCTGGGAACATATATTTTCATATACATACATATATTTGATATTCACAATTATTGGTTATTTTAAGAAAAGTTAGCAGGTCTTTGTATCGTATAGAATAGTATTTCTTGCAAGCTTGACCTCGATCGCACATACTTTTTATATCAAAAAAATTGGTGAGGGCTGGAATAGTACAATTTTTGTAGAAGAATATTTTCTGCAAGTTTGACATTGTTCTGACAAATTTTGTATATACGAAAAATTTTGGTACCGTGAGGGTCGAATAAGTACAATTTTTTTTATGGGGTTGGTACAAAATGTAAAGACTCATTTCCATCCCTGGTCGTAATTGAGCACTTGGAAATAATACTAAACTAATACAACACTGATAACTGGTCAAAAATAGTACTTTTAATTCAAGAATTGTAGCAGTGTTGTCAGTTTAGGGGATTTATCCCCAAATTGGGGATTTTTTTTCGTCAATGGGGATAAAAATATCCGTTTGGGGATCCGGGGATTTATTGGGGATGACACGAAATTTTAGAGAATTTTTTGGGGATAACATATTATTGCCTTTTTATATTTTTATGAATTTAAACCTGATAATTCTAAATATTTATATATTTCTTTTAAGTATGATGATAATAGTGCATGATTTTAGGCTACACAAATTTGTGTCTGGAAAGTTAATGTGCGTACAAACCTTAATTCCTTTTGGTGAAAATTTGAATTCCTTTTGGTTCCAAAATATTTAAGGTTATTCGGATGTAATATGAGTTATAAGAAGCTCTTCTTAAATTAAATATGTACTTTGCTTGTTATTCAATTGTCAAAAATTGAATCCATCTGCTGAAATATTAAAACTTTTTTATACAGTACCATACGCAACAAAATGTCTGAAACTGATGAATCGGAAAATTTTGATTCTGAAATATTAAAACGAAAAAATTTGGGTCACATTTTTTTATGCTGTTATTTAAATTTATTTGTTCTTTTTTAAAATTTGTTAGAATTACAAAATTTATTGAGTTTGAGTGTATAAGGTACCGAAGAGAATTAAATAAATATGGTATTTTTACATTAATCTAAAAAAAGTTAACAATGACACATAAAACAACAACAACGAAAATAATTTTGTTGTTGCTGTGTGTGTTATTTTTAAATTTCTTTGCACATTTAATTGCATTTGAAGACACTAGGTTAAGTGGACATTTATGCAAGACAATGAAGCATTCGTCGAACATAGTGAAGGATTGGTTGTTACAAGAAATTAAGGTTTTGGACTGGCCAGCCCAAAGTCCGGACATTAATCCAATAGAAAATCTATGAAATGATGTAAAAACAAAAGTTTCGCAAAATAATTACAAAAATTCCACCGAACTTTGAGCTGGTATTCAAGAAGCCTGGTATTCTATACCAAAAGAAAGATGCCAGAGATTACTTGAGAGTATGCAAAGATGCGAAGCGGTTATTGATAATAATGGATACAGCACAAAATATTAGTGTAATGTTAACGCTAAAAAAATAATTGTTTTAAAAACCCAAAAAATGCACGGTTTTTTGAAAAATATAAAATGTGTCCTATTTAGAAGTCCAGGTATTTTTATTAGTTTATACATATTTACCAGAGATTACTTGAGAGTATGCAAAGATGCGAAGCGGTTATTGATAATAATGGATACAGCACAAAATATTAGTGTAATGTTAACGCTAAAAAAATAATTGTTTTAAAAACCCAAAAAATGCACGGTTTTTTGAAAAATATAAAATGTGTCCTATTTAGAAGTCCAGGTATTTTTATTAGTTTATACATATTTACCAATATATATAAAATAGTCGAAGGATTTTTATTTAAATAAAGAATGAATTACAATCATCAATAATAACACTTCCCGTATATGAAATAACAAATTTTATTTTTGTTTTATTTCTCAAAATAAATAATTATATTTCTTAACACATAAAAGTGTCCTATTTCCATGTCCATAGCTGTAGCCTGTGGCTGTAGCTTCAGTATTGTCGATAATGTATGCCAGATCGTAAATGTTTTTTTTTTTTTTGACGATTTTTCAAATATTGTTTACGGTTTCAAAAAGTTATTTTTTCAAATTTACAAAATTTTCACGTTACATCCTTCACGCTTGAAAATCCTTCCTTATACAAAAATGTTTGCAGGCAAAAAAGTAGGTAATTATGTTTTCTATTAATATAAATAAATAAATTGTTTAATAAAAAAATGTTATTTAGCAAGCAACTATTTAATATCTGAAGACCGCTTTTTAACGGCGTTGGGCATTAGAGTGTTAATGTCAAATCCATACATAAAAAATATGGCTTGTATTTATACAAGGTTTAAAAGGAATTTAGGAGTTATAATGAGTACACTTACCATTTTTATTGGCAGATAATTTAAAATTACTTAAAATATCTTATTCTACTACGGCAGAAACGTCCTCCATTTACCAATAGTTAGAGTTGGGTCGTTCATGAACGAACTAGTTCATTTGAACGGTTCAGTTCATTGAACGATATGACATCGTTCACCATTATTCGTTCTTTTCGTTCATCGTTCATTTCGTTCTTTTTTGTAGTCATAAAAAGTTTGTATACCTTTCTTAATAATTTTATTACAGAATTAAATGTTTTTCTTAATAATTTCATATTTTTAATAAAATTGTTATTTTCTGACACTATTAGTCTATGCACAATAAAATTAATATAAACATGTAATATGTAACATAACATATGACATCGTTCACCATTATTCGTTCTTTTCGTTCATCGTTCATTTCGTTCTTTTTTGTAGTCATAAAAAGTTTGTATACCTTTCTTAATAATTTTATTACAGAATTAAATGTTTTTCTTAATAATTTCATATTTTTAATAAAATTGTTATTTTCTGACACTATTAGTCTATGCACAATAAAATTAATATAAACATGTAACATGTAGTGCGCCAATAAATTGTCGAATGAACGACGCCATTCACGAATGACTGTTCAGACACAGCTCATGACAAAAAAGAACGATAACAAAAAAGAACGATTGAAAGATTTGAACGAACTAGTTCAATAAATTTTATTGAACGATATGACCGAGTCACCAAAAAGAACGATTAAGCCCAACTCTACCAATAGTGGACCGAAAAGAAAAAGGAAACAAAAAATTTAACGAAATTCAAGATGGCTACCTGCAACAGAGTTATAACTGAACGAAGGACAGAGTCGTAATCAGGGATAGAAAACATGATACAATTGTACTATTTTTTGGTACTTTCTGACCACCGTTGGTACCGAGGTACTACCGCGATTCATTTGGTACAATTTCAAAAATTTCCAAATTAAAAATTTTTGTATAATATAAACTTGCTGTACATTGAGAGAATTATTATCACTTCAGTAATGAATTTCTTCATAGTTTCAATGAAAACTGTCAATGGAACTCGTCCATTGAAACTTTTCATAGAAGCTATGAAACAGGTTTCGTTAAAGTCAATGTTTATGAAAAGTTCTTAAAATGAATGAAACTCTTTATAAAATGAACAATTTCATAAATATAAAGAACATTTTCATTAAATTTATGATGATCTCATTTATGAAATTTAATGAATTTTTTAATGAAATTATGAAATTTTATGAACGAAAAGTTATGAAAAATTTCATAATATTAATTAAATATTATATACATAATGAAATTCTTGATTGGTTTTACCAAAAAATTTCTATGAAATTATATCATTAATATCATGAAGGATAATTCTTTCAGTGTACTTTAAAGCTGTCAACAAATATTCGAATTGCAGACGTGTACTAAAATCATGCTAACAAAAACTTGTAACTTACAACTTTTGTTACAAATGTTTAAATTCGAGAATTTAACGCGCCTCTTTCGTACATTTTTTGGAAAGTTAAAAAATATATAGGACGGGTAACTTATCTAAAATATAACCAAATCAAAACATTAACAACCCACTCAAGAAACATTTTTACGGACTCTCCGGCATGTACGGAATCATCAATCCAGCTTTTACGGCACGTTAACTGTCCGTAAAACACGTATCCGTCAAAGCTTGTACGTATACGGAACAATAACGGACAGTACTTTCGGATTTTCGAATACAATACGTTTTGAATCCGTTTTGGTGTATCCCTTTCCTCACCGTTAAATACGGACTTCACCAATTTTCATCAGATTCGTATACAGCACGTTTTAACTCCGTTTTGTGTATCCGTTTCCGTACAGTTAAATACGGACTTGATCGGTATCAGTTTGTTTTTGGAAAAAAGTACACAAATTCGGCCTAATTGCGGTTGTCGTATACAAGCAAATTTGTCGTTTTAGCCAAAAGGCATTTTTTGGTACCGCGAGTGTCGTTTTTTCCGGTCAATACACCAAAAACTGTCGTATAAATTTTCGTGCACGACAGCCTCAAAAAACTTTTTAAAAAAGTATTAAAATAAGTGAAATTAAACATAAAATCACTTTAATATATTAACAAGTTAAATTAAAGAAGAAGCTTTTTTATTTGAATAATTCTTGTAAAGAAAAATTTAAAAAATTTAACGCACTGGGTATTTTACAACTTGTGAAAAAAACACACTATCCTAAAGCTGCCTACACACTAGGGAACATACTTAAAAAAAGAGAGCATTTTTTGTGAATGGGTGAGTGCGTTTGTGTGTGTGTGCATGTTGAGAGCGTGCATTTCGTGTTTACAAAATTTTTTGATATTTTTTGTTCCCTCAACCATGTTCCCTAGTGTGTAGGCAGCTTAAAAATGAAAAGTTTCACTCTGACACCTTGACTTTATGAAACAATAATCGTTTTATTATTACAAAATTTAATTTTTTTTGATTATTTTATGAAAACACCACAAAAATAGTTGAAATATTTAATTTTCTTATATTCTCTGTCGTATATTTTACACAATACCAAAATATAATAAAAACGACAACGCCTGCTGTCGTAATACGACGACACCGCAATAAGGCTGATTATTTTAAAAAGCCCTTTAGCTGCTAAAAATAGTATTTGGAGGAAAAATAAGTCGCAGTAGCGTGAATCCCTCCTAACACCCCATCAACCAAAGAATTTGAAGTCATATATCAAATGGTAAGATTTATTTAACTTATTATGTGTTTTAAAGGTGGTTTTTTTGTATGCGAGTGCAAATAAGAAATATTTGACGACACAACATTTAGTTGTTTTGATACTTATCTAATTTATTTTTTCTTTTGCATACAGGTATTGAATTTTATTGTGTGCCGATATTGTAAATGGATATTGGACAGAGACGTAAGCTATATTTATAAATATAGTGTAAATATAAAAAATAAATTACATTTTTAATAAATATATAAAAAACTTAAAAAGTACTACTTATAATTAATAAAAATAGGGTCATTATAGGTACATACAAATCCGTTTTTGTTTCAAAAAACGGTGCGAATACGGACCGAAAACGGCATTCTAAAAATGGGGTCACTCCTTTATTCACACGACATAACGGTCCGGAAACGTTCCGGCATTGACGGACTTTAAACGGACTTGTCAGTTTTTAACACATTACGGTACGTCATTGACGGACTTTGAACGGATTCGAATCAGTTTCGATGTTCCTTAAGTTCCGTTTTCTGGTCCGTATACGGATCCAGAAAACGGTACGGAAACGGAGTTGTATTCCGTTTATGACTTGGCTTTGGCCAAAGCCTTGACAACGGTACGTTTTTCAGCAGCCAAAGCCGCACGACGACGGAGAACTTCGGCGTAAGGATTCAACTTAATGAGTTGACGTACGTTGGACAAAGGATTAAGATGACGCACACGACGGAATACCTTCTTGCGGGGATCACGGAGAACCTTACGAATTTCTTCGGACTTAAGAAGGCGAGACAAGTCGGTATTGGCCATCTTAGGTTGAGGAAGATTGTAGCCCTTCTTCAAGGTGGAGGTAGATTTCCAGGTGCCGAAAAGATCGTTCAAACGGGCAAAGGCCGATTCTGTCCAGATGACGAAGCGACCAACATGACCACCAGGAGCCAACTTCACCAAGTTCATTTTATCAACCGACATGGTTTCAATGCCGGGGATGTTACGGAAAGCCTTGCGGAGACCTTCATCCTTGTAGTAAATTACGAGTGGACCGCGACGGGAAATGCGGCGACGGTCGCGCATAGTACCACGGCCAGCCCGAAAACGTTGGGATTTGTACACCTATAACAAAAACAAGAAAATATCAAAATAAGGAAAAGATGGAAAACTGTTTAGTAAACAGAAAAGCAATTAGGAAATGGAAATGTTGATTTATGTTACCCCGTTAAATAGTATCAAATACTTGTTAACGGAACGCCTACCGAAACCAAAAAATTTATCTAGCAGCTACTTGGACAAGTTAAAGCAATTTTTAACAAAATCTTCGATTAGCAAGAAAATTCTATCAAAATAGCAGCAAACTGCGGGAAGGAAACATTATTTAATGATTGTTTTGTTTACCTTTTGGATGTCAGCCCAGATTTTCATGCGTCTAAGGAAGACCACAGCTTGCTTGGTCTTTTGTAATTTTTGGACTTCATCGGAGACGACCAAGGGGAATTCAGAGACGCCATCAATAATGTGACCCTCAGATTGTACAAGAGCTGGTACGCCAGAGGCAGCAATAGCGGAAACCAAAGCATAACGACGCTGGTTAACGTTGATCTTGCGGTGCCAGCGACGATATGTCTTGGTGGGGGCAAACATACGACCACCACGACACATGTTACCAAAAGCACCCTGACCGGAACGGTGAGTACCACCACCACGGACACGGGGAATACGAGCAACAGCACGACCAGTACCCCAAGATTCGGCAGAGGTTTGGTGACCTACACAACAAAAACAAAATTAGCAAATTTTTTTCCTAAAAAGTTCCTTATTTACAACTTACCGGCTAATTCGCTGACAGCATAAGGTTGACGCTTGTTGCGACGCATCAATTGATGAACATCATTGACCACATCAGGACGGATGGGTGCTTTGAAGACAGCTGGCAAGCAGATGTTCTTTTCTTTGATTTGCTCATTTTTTTCCGTATAGACGGAGACCAAAGGTCTGGCATTAGCTAAACTCTATTTCAAACAACAGAAATAAACATAAATTTAATCATTTCTTTTATACTTTCAAAAAAACACGTGTGCCTTGTAGATTTTAATTAAACAACTCGTAACTATTTTCACATATTTCTTAACATTTCTTTATGCACTTCCAACTTTTAATAACAGTTTACAAATCTTTACACTTACCATTTTTATTGGCAGATAATTTAAAATTATTTGAAATATCTTATTCTGCTACGGTAGACACGTCCTCCATTTACCAATAGTTGACCGAAAAGAAAAAGGAAACAAAAAATTTAACGAAATTCAAGATGGCTACCTGCAACAGGGATGGAAAACATGGTACAATTGTACTTTTTTGGTACTTTTTGACCCCCGTTGGGACCGTGGTACTACCGCGATTCATTTGGTACAATTTCAAAAATTTCCAAATTAAAAATTTTTGTATTAAATAAACTTGCTGTACATTGAGAGAATTATCATCACTTCAGTAATGAATTTCTTCATAGTTTCAATAAAAACTGTCAATGGAACTCGTCCATTGAAACTTTTCATAGAAGCTATGAAACAGGTTTCATTAAAGTCAATGTTTATGAAAAGTTCTTAAAATTAATGAAACTCTTTATAAAATTAATAGCCCACTCCTCCAATGAATAAATTATTCATTGGAGGAGTGGGATAAATAATATGTATTTAGCAAATGCAAAAAGCGTAGTAAATTGCACCATATTTTACGGATGTACAAAATAGATATAATTTTCATAAAATTATATCTATTGTTTCATAGAATTTTATAATAAACTTAATTCAATTTTTTTTTTATTTATTCTTCAATTACATAACCGAGCCCAAAGGGCCATAAATGGTTAATGAAATTCTTTATCAATGTTTCAAAAAAATTAATATGGTTTATAAAAAAATTTCATGGTCCAAAATTAATAATAAAAAATTAATAAAAAAAAAAATAAAAATTATAAGACAATTCTTTCAGTATGAAAATAATCCACATCACTAAAACTCGGCCTTGTGGTTATTTAAACTATTGCATTTGAGAATTAAATGTTTAATATAAAATTCTAATTGTATGAATATTTTTAAAAGTTAATGGAATGATGATATTTTATAAAAAAAAATTCAAAAAAAGTAAATACTATTGAACAATTTCATAAATATAAAGAACATTTTCATTAAATTTATGAAGATCTCATTTATGAAATTTAATGAATTTTTTTTAATGAAATTATGAAATTTTATGAACGAAAAGTTATGAAAAATTTCATAATATTAATTAAATATTATATACATAATGAAATTCTTCATTGGTTTTACCAAAAAATTTCTATGAAATCATATTATTAATATCATGAAGGATAATTCTTTCAGTGTACTTTAAAGCTGTCAACAAATATTCGAATTGCAGACGTGGACTAAAATCGTGCTAACAAAAACTTGTAACTTACAACTTTTGTTACAAATGTTTAAATTCGAGAATTTAACGCGCCTCTTTCGTATATTTTTTGAAAAGTTAAAAAATATATACGAAAATATATAGGACGGGTAACTTATCTAATATATAACCAAATCAAAACATTAACAACCCAGGTAGAAATTGCCGACGTTGCAACAAAAATTGTACTGGGAGAGCACTGTTTTTTACGAAATGCCGGTACTACTTAAAACGTGCTTTGCCAGTACTGTTTTCCAAAAATTTACGACCTTTTTTTAATTTATCAAAATTAACTATTTTATGTATTTTTGCATCTATTACCCAATTATTTATGTAAGAGAGACATAGCCATTCTTTTCTTGTGAAGTTTCGAAAGAATACATTAAAAATCTGTGATGTACACTAAAAGGACAGTAAAGTACTAGCAAACTACTAAATTTGTTATTAATTGTACTGCGATAATACCAAAAAAATAAAACCGCAAGCCTTCGCATTGCCAGTACATGTACTACCATTTCCAATACCGGGCCGACATTGTGCCGTTTGTATTTTTCTACCTGGGAACATATATTTTCATATACATACATATATTTGATATTCACAATTATTGGTTATTTTAAGAAAAGTTAGCAGGTCTTTGTATCGTATAGAATAGTATTTCTTGCAAGCTTGACCTCGATCGCACATACTTTTTATATCAAAAAAATTGGTGAGGGCTGGAATAGTACAATTTTTGTAGAAGAATATTTTCTGCAAGTTTGACATTGTTCTGACAAATTTTGTATATACGAAAAATTTTGGTACCGTGAGGGTCGAATAAGTACAATATTTTTTATGGGGTTGGTACAAAATGTAAAGACTCATTTCCATCCCTGGTCGTAATTGAGCACTTGGAAATAATACTAAACTAATACAACACTGATAACTGGTCAAAAATAGTACTTTTAATTCAAGAATTGTAGCAGTGTTGTCAGTTTAGGGGATTTATCCCCAAATTGGGGATTTTTTTTCGTCAATGGGGATAAAAATATCCGTTTGGGGATCCGGGGATTTATTGGGGATGACACGAAATTTTAGAGAATTTTTTGGGGATAACATATTATTGCCTTTTTATATTTTTATGAATTTAAACCTGATAATTCTAAATATTTATATATTTCTTTTAAGTATGATGATAATAGTGCATGATTTTAGGCTACACAAATTTGTGTCTGGAAAGTTAATGTGCGTACAAACCTTAATTCCTTTTGGTGAAAATTTGAATTCCTTTTGGTTCCAAAATATTTAAGGTTATTCGGATGTAATATGAGTTATAAGAAGCTCTTCTTAAATTAAATATGTACTTTGCTTGTTATTCAATTGTCAAAAATTGAATCCATCTGCTGAAATATTAAAACTTTTTTATACAGTACCATACGCAACAAAATGTCTGAAACTGATGAATCGGAAAATTTTGATTCTGAAATATTAAAACGAAAAAATTTGGGTCACATTTTTTTATGCTGTTATTTAAATTTATTTGTTCTTTTTTAAAATTTGTTAGAATTACAAAATTTATTGAGTTTGAGTGTATAAGGTACCGAAGAGAATTAAATAAATATGGTATTTTTACATTAATCTAAAAAAAGTTAACAATGACACATAAAACAACAACAACGAAAATAATTTTGTTGTTGCTGTGTGTGTTATTTTTAAATTTCTTTGCACATTTAATTGCATTTGAAGACACTAGGTTAAGTGGACATTTATGCAAGACAATGAAGCATTCGTCGAACATAGTGAAGGATTGGTTGTTACAAGAAATTAAGGTTTTGGACTGGCCAGCCCAAAGTCCGGACATTAATCCAATAGAAAATCTATGAAATGATGTAAAAACAAAAGTTTCGCAAAATAATTACAAAAATTCCACCGAACTTTGAGCTGGTATTCAAGAAGCCTGGTATTCTATACCAAAAGAAAGATGCCAGAGATTACTTGAGAGTATGCAAAGATGCGAAGCGGTTATTGATAATAATGGATACAGCACAAAATATTAGTGTAATGTTAACGCTAAAAAAATAATTGTTTTAAAAACCCAAAAAATGCACGGTTTTTTGAAAAATATAAAATGTGTCCTATTTAGAAGTCCAGGTATTTTTATTAGTTTATACATATTTACCAGAGATTACTTGAGAGTATGCAAAGATGCGAAGCGGTTATTGATAATAATGGATACAGCACAAAATATTAGTGTAATGTTAACGCTAAAAAAATAATTGTTTTAAAAACCCAAAAAATGCACGGTTTTTTGAAAAATATAAAATGTGTCCTATTTAGAAGTCCAGGTATTTTTATTAGTTTATACATATTTACCAATATATATAAAATAGTCGAAGGATTTTTATTTAAATAAAGAATGAATTACAATCATCAATAATAACACTTCCCGTATATGAAATAACAAATTTTATTTTTGTTTTATTTCTCAAAATAAATAATTATATTTCTTAACACATAAAAGTGTCCTATTTCCATGTCCATAGCTGTAGCCTGTGGCTGTAGCTTCAGTATTGTCGATAATGTATGCCAGATCGTAAATGTTTTTTTTTTTTTTGACGATTTTTCAAATATTGTTTACGGTTTCAAAAAGTTATTTTTTCAAATTTACAAAATTTTCACGTTACATCCTTCACGCTTGAAAATCCTTCCTTATACAAAAAAAGTTTGCAGGCAAAAAAGTAGGTAATTATGTTTTCTATTAATATAAATAAATAAATTGTTTAATAAAAAAATGTTATTTAGCAAGCAACTATTTAATATCTGAAGACCGCTTTTTAACGGCGTTGGGCATTAGAGTGTTAATGTCAAATTCCATACATAAAAAATATGGCTTGTATTTATACAAGGTTTAAAAGGAATTTAGGAGTTATAATGAGTACACTTACCATTTTTATTGGCAGATAATTTAAAATTACTTAAAATATCTTATTCTACTACGGCAGAAACGTCCTCCATTTACCAATAGTTAGAGTTGGGTCGTTCATGAACGAACTAGTTCATTTGAACGGTTCAGTTCATTGAACGATATGACATCGTTCACCATTATTCGTTCTTTTCGTTCATCGTTCATTTCGTTCTTTTTTGTAGTCATAAAAAGTTTGTATACCTTTCTTAATAATTTTATTACAGAATTAAATGTTTTTCTTAATAATTTCATATTTTTAATAAAATTGTTATTTTCTGACACTATTAGTCTATGCACAATAAAATTAATATAAACATGTAACATGTAGTGCGCCAATAAATTGTCGAATGAACGACGCCATTCACGAATGACTGTTCAGACACAGCTCATGACAAAAAAGAACGATAACAAAAAAGAACGATTGAAAGATTTGAACGAACTAGTTCAATAAATTTTATTGAACGATATGACCGAGTCACCAAAAAGAACGATTAAGCCCAACTCAACCAATAGTGGACCGAAAAGAAAAAGGAAACAAAAAATTTAACGAAATTCAAGATGGCTACCTGCAACAGAGTTATAACTGAACGAAGGACAGAGTCGTAATCAGGGATAGAAAAATGAAACAATTGTACTATTTTTTGGTACTTTCTGACCACCGTTGGTACCGTGGTACTACCGCGTAGAGTTGTAAAAGTATTGAGTATTTTTTTGAGTACTCAATACTAAAACGGTACTACTCAATACTTTTACAGATGCAATTTTCCGTAGAAAGGTGTATTTTTCGTATAAAAATACAACTCTAAAAATGGTACTCTAAAAATACAGCTCTGAAAATACAACTCTATTTGTGAAGCAAAGAAATTTTTAACGAATTTTTGGGAAAAATTATTTAGTTAATTTATTTAAAATGTTTTAAATTAATTAAAATGTAAATAACAATAGTTATTTAACACGTGTATGTGAATTGTGATAATTTTTCCTAATAAATACGAATTCATAACATTTTTATTTTTAAATTGTGGAAAGTTATATTGATGTGATTGGTATTAGTGAAACATGGTTAAAGGCACCTATATTGTCCAATGCGGTAAATATTGCTGGGTACAATTTATGTCGTAATGATCGACCATTGCCCGATAGAGGTGGAGGAGTTGCTTTGTTTATTTCAAAAAGAATTAGTTACAAAGTAGTTTATGTTGGAAATTTATATGGTGTGGTAGAATCGTTGTTTATTGAGGTAAGTTTTAATAATAAAAAAATATTAGTTGGTGTTGTATACCTTCCTCATGGGGATATGGGTGATTTTAAAGATTCTATAGGTGACTTGATTGAGGAATATCAGGATATTGTAATTATGGGTGATATGAACAGTAATATGTTTGATATGCAAACTGCGGAAACTGTACGCCGTGTCTGTGGTAGACTGAACTTGTTTGCTATTCATAACTCACTCCCGACACACTTCGATGTAAGGACAAGAACTACATCATTATTGGATTATTTTTTAGTGACTGATCCAGATATGATTGAAAGCTCTGGTCAAATACAATGTCCTGGTATTTCACATCATTCACTTATATATCTTTCTATGTACGCGCCTGTAGTTAGAGTGGATAGAATAATTGAATACTATGATTATAATGCCGTTGATGTTTCTGCATTGGAGCGTATTGCGTTGTCTGCTGATTTTTCAACCCTTTATACTACATCAAATGTAAACGATCAACTCAGTGTTTTGTATAATAATTTAGATACAGCACATTCAGTGGTACCTTTTATTAGACGTAGAGTTGAACCCAAAAGAGATACTTGGTTTCATTCAAGGAATATAACTTATGCCATTTCTGTAAGAGATTTAGCGTATGCAACGTTTAAGGGTAGTAGGACTGATGATAATTGGAGAAAGTATTGTAGATTACGAAATAAGGCAAAATCGTTAATAAGGAGGGAGAAACGTAAAGCCCATAGCAAACTTTTTGAGAATCTTGATACTAAAAATATGTGGAAAGTCTTAAGAGATAATGGTGTTATGGAAAGTGAGTCTTATGGGGATAATACTGATGCTGCTGCTTTAAATGAGATATTTGCTGCTAATCAGAGTAATGAGGAAGTGCCTTTTGATTTTAACGAAATTTTATGCTCGAATGAAGGCTTTTCATTCAGATGTGTGATGTTGAGTGAAATATTCGAACAATTTTATGGAATTGAATCTAATGCAACAGGGTGTGATGGATACACGTTAAAATTTTTAAAATTAATTTTACCATACTATGGTTCGCATATTCTTCACTTAATTAATACAATTATAACTACCTCTACATTTCCAAATGTTTGGAAAATAGCACGTATAAGACCAATTAAAAAACGTGGCTCTTCCAATGATATGGATAATTTGAGACCAATATCTGTTCTACCGGTATTATCAAAGGTTGTGGAAAGACTGATGAAGAATCAGATAACTCAATATTTAGATCAAAATAATCTTTTGAGCAGTTGTCAGTTTGGTTTTCGTAAGGGGCATAGCACTACTTCACTTTTGGTGGGACTTACAGATACTATAAGAAGTCATGTGAATACAAAATATTTGTGTGTGCTGCTGTCATTAGATCTTGCTAAGGCATTTGATAGAATATGTCATAAGTTACTTTTAAAGAAACTTATTAAAGTTTATAATTTTTCGAGAACAGCAGCTTCATTAATCTGTTCGTATCTCACAGATCGTGGTCAATTTGTTTCCTCGGGAGTTGGTTGTTCTGATATTTTACCAGTCATAAGTGGTGTCCCTCAGGGATCGGTTATTGGTCCTCTTTTGTTTACTATGTTCGTAAATGATTTTTTTACTAAACTGGATCTTGGGAGGTGTTATCTCTTCGGGTATGCGGATGATATACAAATTTTATTTTGTGGTAGGAAGGATAGTTTGGATGTACTTCAAGCGGTGATAAATTATTCAACAAACTGTATTTCAAATTGGATGGTTGATAATTATATATCCATTAATACAGTGAAGACAAAGGCAATGTTATTTTCGACCTCGAACAATTTTATTCAGGATATTTATTTATCTATTAATGATACTAATATTGAGTTTGTACACCATTTATCAATTTTGGGCGTAGTTATTGACTGTAATTTGACATTTGAATATCATATTAGATTTCTTACGTCAAGAGTATTTTTTATATTGAGGAGATTATATAACACGAATCTGATTATTCCAGTTTATGTCAAGGAAAGAATTGTCCATTGTACGATAATGCCACTATTTTTATATTGTGTGGAGGTATTTTCTGGTACTTGGGGTTATAACATTAGGGAAATTCAGTTGCTCTTTAACAGAGTGATAAGATATATATATTCAGTGCGAATTCGTGAACATATTACACAACACGTTAATCGTTTTCTTGGAACGTCATTTAATGACATTATTAAAATACGTCTCCTGCTATATTTTTATCGTGTTATTAGTACAAATTGCCCGTTGTTTATATTTAATTTCTTTAGATTTACCAGATCCACTAGGTCTAATCGTCTAATTGTACCATTCAATACTCCTTGGGTAAGTCGATCTTTTCAAAGGCGTGTGGTCTTGTTGTTTAATGCACTGCCAGCGTCCTTAAGGCGTTTCAATTGTACTGATCATACTTATAAAGGGAGGCTTTTGAATAATTTTCAATAACTACAATTTTCTTATCTTTCTGATAATTTTTATTACAACATAGTTCATAATGCCAATAGTTATTTCTTTCTCGTTTAAGTTGGGATATCAAAAATAATAATTATAATATTTTTATAGTAGCAAGTAAATATATTTTCTTATCAGGGTTTTATAAATTCTAAATTAAGATTATCTTAAGTGAGTGGAATATTGTAATTTATTAATTGGCCACTAGGCTTTCAAATTACAAAATGGTGAATAAATTAAAAAAAAAAAAAAAAAAAAAAAAATTAAAAAAAATTAAAAAAACCGTTAAAAGTATTGAGTAGTATCGAGTACTCAATTGAAAAGTATTGAGTAGTATTGAGTACTCAAAAAATACCGAAATTTCACAACTCTACTACCGCGATTCATTTGGTACAATTTCAAAAATTTCCAAATTAAAAATTTTTGTATTATATAAACTTGCTGTACATTGAGAGAATTATCATCACTTCAGTAATGAATTTCTTCATAGTTTCAATGAAAACTGTCAATGGAACTCGTCCATTGAAACTTTTCATAGAAGCTATGAAACAGGTTTCGTTAAAGTCAATGTTTATGAAAAGTTCTTAAAATGAATGAAACTCTTTATAAAATGAACAATTTCATAAATATAAAGAACATTTTCATTAAATTTATGATGATCTCATTTATGAAATTTAATGAATTTTTTTAATGAAATTATGAAATTTTATGAACGAAAAGTTATGAAAAATTTTATAATATTAATTAAATATTATATACATAATGAAATTCTTCATTGGTTTTACCAAAAAATTTCTATGAAATTATATCATTAATATCATGAAGGATAATTCTTTCACTGTACTTTAAAGCTGTCAACAAATATTCGAATTGCAGACGTGGACTAAAATCATGCTAACAAAAACTTGTAACTTACAACTTTTGTTACAAATGTTTAAATTCGAGAATTTAACGCGCCTCTTTCGTATATTTTTTGGAAAGTTAAAAAATATATAGGACGGGTAACTTATCTAAAATATAACCAAATCAAAACATTAACAACCCACCCAAGAAACATTTTTACGGACTCTCCGGCATGTACGGAATCATCAATCCGGCTTTTACGGCACGTTAACTGTCCGTAAAACACGTATCCGTCAAAGCTTGTACGTATACAGAACAATAACGGACGGTACTTTCGGATTTTCGAATACAATACGTTTTGAATCCGTTTTGGTGTATCCCTTTCCTCACCGTTAAATACGGACTTCACCAATTTTCATCAGATTCGTATACAGCACGTTTTAACTCCGTTTTGTGTATCCGTTTCCGTACAGTTAAATACGGACTTTATCGGTATCAGTTTGTTTTTGGAAAAAAGTACACAAATTCGGCCTAATTGCGGTTGTCGTATACAAGAAAATTTGTCGTTTTTGCCAAAAGGCATTTTTTGGTACCGCGAGTGTCGTTTTTTCCGGTCAATACACCAAAAACTGTCGTATAAATTTTCGTGCACGACAGCCTCAAAAAACTTTTTAAAAAAGTATTAAAATAAGTGAAATTAAACATAAAATCACTTTAATATATTAACAAGTTAAATTAAAGAAGCTTTTTTATTTGAATAATAATTCTTGTAAAGAAAAATTAAAAAAATTTAACGCACTGGGTATTTTACAACTTGTGGAAAAACACACTATCCTAAAAATGAAAAGTTTCACTCTGACACCTTGACTTTATGAAACAATAATCGTTTTATTATTACAAAATTTAATTTTTTTTGATTATTTTATGAAAACACCACAAAAATAGATTAAATATTTAATTTTCTTATATTCTCTGTCATATATTTTACACAATACCAAAATATAATAAAAACGACAACGACTGCTGTCGTAATACGACAACGACAACCGCAATAAGGATGATTATTTTAAAAAGCCCTTTAGCTGCTAAAAATAGTATTTGGAGGAAAAATAAGTCGCAGTAGCGTGAATCCCTCCTAACACCCCATCAACCAAAGAATTTGAAGTCATATATCAAATGGTAAGATTTATTTAACTTATTATGTGTTTTAAAGGTGGTTTTTTTGTATGCGAGTGCAAATAAGAAATATTTGACGACACAAATTTAGTTGTTTTGATACTTATCTAATTTATTTTTTCTTTTGCATACAGGTATTGAATTTTATTGTGTGCCGATATTGTAAATGGATATTGGACAGAGACGTAAGCTATATTTATAAATATAGTGTAAATATAAAAAATAAATTACATTTTTAATAAATATATAAAAAACTTAAAAAGTACTACTTATAATTAATAAAAATAGGGTCATTATAGGTACATACAAATCCGTTTTTGTTTCAAAAAACGGTGCGAATACGGACCGAAAACGGCATTCCAAAAATGGGGTCACTCCGTTATTCACACGACATAACGGTCCGGAAACGTTCCGGCATTGACGGACTTTTAACGGACTAGTCCGTTTTTTACATGACATAACGGTCCGTCATTGACGGACTTTAAACGGACTTGTCAGTTTTTAACACATTACGGTAAGTCATTGACGGACTTTGAACGGATTCGAATCAGTTTCGATGTTCCTTAAGTTCCGTTTTCTGGTCCGTATACGGATCCAGAAAACGGTACGGAAACGGAGTTGTATTCCGTTTATGACTTGGCTTTGGCCAAAGCCTTGACAACGGTACGTTTTTCAGCAGCCAAAGCCGCACGACGACGGAGAACTTCGGCGTAAGGATTCAACTTAATGAGTTGACGTACGTTGGACAAAGGATTAAGATGACGCACACGACGGAATACCTTCTTGCGGGGATCACGGAGAACCTTACGAATTTCTTCGGACTTAAGAAGGCGAGACAAGTCGGTATTGGCCATCTTAGGTTGAGGAAGATTGTAGCCCTTCTTCAAGGTGGAGGCAGATTTCCAGGTGCCGAAAAGATCGTTCAAACGGGCAAAGGCCGATTCTGTCCAGATGACGAAGCGACCAACATGACCACCAGGAGCCAACTTCAACAAGTTCATTTTATCAACCGACATGGTTTCAATGCCGGGGATGTTACGGAAAGCCTTGCGGAGACCTTCATCCTTGTAGTAAATTACGAGTGGACCGCGACGGGAAATGCGGCGACGGTCGCGCATAGTACCACGGCCAGCCCGAAAACGTTGGGATTTGTACACCTATAACAAAAACAAGAAAATATCAAAATAAGGAAAAGATGGAAAACTGTTTAGTAAACAGAAAAGTAATTAGGAAATGGAAATGTTGATTTATGTTACCCCGTTAAAAAGTATCAAATACTTGTTAACGGAACGCCTACCGAAACCAAAAAATTTATCTAGCAGCTACTTGGACAAGTTAAAGCAATTTTTAACAAAATCTTCGATTAGCAAGAAAATTCTATCAAAATAGCAGCAAACTGCGGAAAGGAAACATTATTTAATGATTGTTTTGTTTACCTTTTGGATGTCAGCCCAGATTTTCATGCGTCTAAGGAAGACCACAGCTTGCTTGGTCTTTTGTAATTTTTGGACTTCATCGGAGACGACCAAGGGGAATTCAGAGACGCCATCAATAATGTGACCCTCAGATTGTACAAGAGCTGGTACGCCAGAGGCAGCAATAGCGGAAACCAAAGCATAACGACGCTGGTTAACGTTGATCTTGCGGTGCCAGCGACGATATGTCTTGGTGGGGGCAAACATACGACCACCACGACACATGTTACCAAAAGCACCCTGACCGGAACGGTGAGTACCACCACCACGGACACGGGGAATACGAGCAACAGCACGACCAGTACCCCAAGATTCGGCAGAGGTTTGGTGACCTACACAACAAAAACAAAATTAGCAAATTTTTTTCCTAAAAAGTTCCTTATTTACAACTTACCGGCTAATTCGCTGACAGCATAAGGTTGACGCTTGTTGCGACGCATCAATTGATGAACATCATTGACCACATCAGGACGGATGGGTGCTTTGAAGACAGCTGGCAAGCAGATGTTCTTTTCTTTGATTTGCTCATTTTTTTCCGTATAGACGGAGACCAAAGGTCTGGCATTAGCTAAACTCTATTTCAAACAACAGAAATAAACATAAATTTAATCATTTCTTTTATACTTTCAAAAAAACACGTGTGCCTTGTAGATTTTAATTAAACTCGTAACTATTTTCACATATTTCTTAATGCACTTCCAACTTTTAATAACAGTTTACAAATCTTTACACTTACCATTTTTATTGGCAGATAATTTAAAATTATTTGAAATATCTTATTCTGCTACGGTAGACACGTCCTCCATTTACCAATAGTTGACCGAAAAGAAAAAGGAAACAAAAAATTTAACGAAATTCAAGATGGCTACCTGCAACAGAGTTATAACTGAACGAAGGACAGAGTCGTAATCAGGGATGGAAAACATGGTACAATTGTACTTTTTTGGTACTTTTTGACCCCCGTTGGGACCGTGGTACTACCGCGATTCATTTGGTACAATTTCAAAAATTTCCAAATTAAAAATTTTTGTATTAAATAAACTTGCTGTACATTGAGAGAATTATCATCACTTCAGTAATGAATTTCTTCATAGTTTCAATAAAAACTGTCAATGGAACTCGTCCATTGAAACTTTTCATAGAAGCTATGAAACAGGTTTCATTAAAGTCAATGTTTATGAAAAGTTCTTAAAATTAATGAAACTCTTTATAAAATTAATAGCCCACTCCTCCAATGAATAAATTATTCATTGGAGGAGTGGGATAAATAATATGTATTTAGCAAATGCAAAAAGCGTAGTAAATTGCACCATATTTTACGGATGTACAAAATAGATATAATTTTCATAAAATTATATCTATTGTTTCATAGAATTTTATAATAAACTTAATTCAATTTTTTTTTTTATTTATTCTTCAATTACATAACCGAGCCCAAAGGGCCATAAATGGTTAATGAAATTCTTTATCAATGTTTCAAAAAAATTAATATGGTTTATAAAAAAATTTCATGGTCCAAAATTAATAATAAAAAATTAATAAAAAAAAAATAAAAATTATAAGACAATTCTTTCAGTATGAAAATAATCCACATCACTAAAACTCGGCCTTGGGGTTATTTAAACTATTGTATTTGAGAATTAAATGTTTAATATAAAATTCTAATTGTATGAATATTTTTAAAAGTTAATGGAATGATGATATTTTATAAAAAAAAATTCAAAAAAAGTAAATACTATTGAACAATTTCATAAATATAAAGAACATTTTCATTAAATTTATGAAGATCTCATTTATGAAATTTAATGAATTTTTTTTAATGAAATTATGAAATTTTATGAACGAAAAGTTATGAAAAATTTCATAATATTAATTAAATATTATATACATAATGAAATTCTTCATTGGTTTTACCAAAAAATTTCTATGAAATCATATTATTAATATCATGAAGGATAATTCTTTCAGTGTACTTTAAAGCTGTCAACAAATATTCGAATTGCAGACGTGGACTAAAATCATGCTAACAAAAACTTGTAACTTACAACTTTTGTTACAAATGTTTAAATTCGAGAATTTAACGCGCCTCTTTCGTATATTTTTTGAAAAGTTAAAAAATATATACGAAAATATATAGGACGGGTAACTTATCTAATATATAACCAAATCAAAACATTAACAACCCAGGTAGAAATTGCCGACGTTGCAACAAAAATTGTACTGGGAGAGCACTGTTTTTTACGAAATGCCGGTACTACTTAAAACGTGCTTTGCCAGTACTGTTTTCCAAAAATTTACGACCTTTTTTTAATTTATCAAAATTAACTATTTTATGTATTTTTGCATCTATTACCCAATTATTTATGTAAGAGAGACATAGCCATTCTTTTCTTGTGAAGTTTCGAAAGAATACATTAAAAATCTGTGATGTACACTAAAAGGACAGTAAAGTACTAGCAAACTACTAAATTTGTTATTAATTGTACTGCGATAATACCAAAAAAATAAAACCGCAAGCCTTCGCATTGCCAGTACATGTACTACCATTTCCAATACCGGGCCGACATTGTGCCGTTTGTATTTTTCTACCTGGGAACATATATTTTCATATACATACATATATTTGATATTCACAATTATTGGTTATTTTAAGAAAAGTTAGCAGGTCTTTGTATCGTATAGAATAGTATTTCTTGCAAGCTTGACCTCGATCGCACATACTTTTTATATCAAAAAAATTGGTGAGGGCTGGAATAGTACAATTTTTGTAGAAGAATATTTTCTGCAAGTTTGACATTGTTCTGACAAATTTTGTATATACGAAAAATTTTGGTACCGTGAGGGTCGAATAAGTACAATTTTTTTTATGGGGTTGGTACAAAATGTAAAGACTCATTTCCATCCCTGGTCGTAATTGAGCACTTGGAAATAATACTAAACTAATACAACACTGATAACTGGTCAAAAATAGTACTTTTAATTCAAGAATTGTAGCAGTGTTGTCAGTTTAGGGGATTTATCCCCAAATTGGGGATTTTTTTTCGTCAATGGGGATAAAAATATCCGTTTGGGGATCCGGGGATTTATTGGGGATGACACGAAATTTTAGAGGATTTTTTGGGGATAACATATTATTGCCTTTTTATATTTTTATAAATTTAAACCTGATAATTCTAAATATTTATATATTTCTTTTAAGTATGATGATAATAGTGCATGATTTTAGGCTACACAAATTTGTGTCTGGAAAGTTAATGTGCGTACAAACCTTAATTCCTTTTGGTGAAAATTTGAATTCCTTTTGGTTCCAAAATATTTAAGGTTATTCGGATGTAATGAGTTATAAGAAGCTCTTCTTAAATTAAATATGTACTTTGCTTGTTATTCAATTGTCAAAAATTGAATCCATCTGCTGAAATATTAAAACTTTTTTATACAGTACCATACGCAACAAAATGTCTGAAACTGATGAATCGGAAAATTTTGATTCTGAAATATTAAAACAAAAAAATTTGGCTCACATTTTTTTATGCTGTTATTTAAATTTATTTGTTCTTTTTTAAAATTTGTTAGAATTACAAAATTTATTGTGTTTGAGTGTATAAGGTACCGAAGAGAATTAAATAAATATGGTATTTTTACATTAATCTAAAAAAAGTTAACAATGACACATAAAACAACAACAACGAAAATAATTTGTTGTTGCTGTGTGTGTTATTTTTAAATTTCTTTGCACATTTAATTGCATTTGAAGACACTAGGTTAAGTGGACATTTATGCAAGACAATGAAGCATTCGTCGAACATAGTGAAGGATTGGTTGTTACAAGAAATTAAGGTTTTGGACTGGCCAGCCCAAAGTCCGGACATTAATCCAATAGAAAATCTATGAAATGATGTAAAAACAAAAGTTTCGCAAAATAATTACGAAAATTCCACCGAACTTTGAGCTGGTATTCAAGAAGCCTGGTATTCTATACCAAAAGAAAGATGCCAGAGATTACTTGAGAGTATGCAAAGATGCGAAGCGGTTATTGATAATAATGGATACAGCACAAAATATTAGTGTAATGTTAACGCTAAAAAAATAATTGTTTTAAAAACCCAAAAAATGCACGGTTTTTTGAAAAATATAAAATGTGTCCTATTTAGAAGTCCAGGTATTTTTATTAGTTTATACATATTTACCAGAGATTACTTGAGAGTATGCAAAGATGCGAAGCGGTTATTGATAATAATGGATACAGCACAAAATATTAGTGTAATGTTAACGCTAAAAAAATAATTGTTTTAAAAACCCAAAAAATGCACGGTTTTTTGAAAAATATAAAATGTGTCCTATTTAAAAGTCCAGGTATTTTTATTAGTTTATACATATTTACCAATATATATAAAATAGTCGAAGGATTTTTATTTAAATAAAGAATGAATTACAATCATCAATAATAACACTTCCGGTATATGAAATAAAAAATTTTATTTTTGTTTTATTTCTCAAAATAAATAATTATATTTCTTAACACATAAAAGTGTCCTATTTCCATGTCCATAGCTGTAGCTTCAGTATTGTCGATAATGTATGCCAGATCGTAAATGTTTTTTTTTTTTGACGATTTTTCAAATATTGTTTACGGTTTCAAAAAGTTATTTTTTCAAATTTACAAAATTTTCACGTTACATCCTTCACGCTTGAAAATCCTTCCTTATACAAAAAAAGTTTGCAGGCAAAAAAGTAGGTAATTATGTTTTCTATTAATATAAATAAATAAATTGTTTAATAAAAAAATGTTATTTAGCAAGCAACTATTTAATATCTGAAGACCGCTTTTTAACGGCGTTGGGCATTAGAGTGTTAATGTCAAATTCCATACATAAAAAATATGGCTTGTATTTATACAAGGTTTAAAAGGAATTTAGGAGTTATAATGAGTACACTTACCATTTTTATTGGCAGATAATTTAAAATTACTTAAAATATCTTATTCTACTACGGCAGAAACGTCCTCCATTTACCAATAGTTAGAGTTGGGTCGTTCATGAACGAACTAGTTCATTTGAACGGTTCAGTTCATTGAACGATATGACATCGTTCACCATTATTCGTTCTTTTCGTTCATCGTTCATTTCGTTCTTTTTTGTAGTCATAAAAAGTTTGTATACCTTTCTTAATAATTTTATTACAGAATTAAATGTTTTTCTTAATAATTTCATATTTTTAATAAAATTGTTATTTTCTGACACTATTAGTCTATGCACAATAAAATTAATATAAACATGTAACATGTAGTGCGCCAATAAATTGTCGAATGAACGACGCCATTCACGAATGACTGTTCAGACACAGCTCATGACAAAAAAGAACGATAACAAAAAAGAACGATTGAAAGATTTGAACGAACTAGTTCAATAAATTTTATTGAACGATATGACCGAGTCACCAAAAAGAACGATTAAGCCCAACTCAACCAATAGTGGACCGAAAAGAAAAAGGAAACAAAAAATTTAACGAAATTCAAGATGGCTACCTGCAACAGAGTTATAACTGAACGAAGGACAGAGTCGTAATCAGGGATAGAAAAATGAAACAATTGTACTATTTTTTGGTACTTTCTGACCACCGTTGGTACCGTGGTACTACCGCGTAGAGTTGTAAAAGTATTGAGTATTTTTTTGAGTACTCAATACTAAAACGGTACTACTCAATACTTTTACAGATGCAATTTTCCGTAGAAATGTGTATTTTTCGTATAAAAATACAACTCTAAAAATGGTACTCTAAAAATACAGCTCTGAAAATACAACTCTATTTGTGAAGCAAAGAAATTTTTAACGAATTTTTGGGAAAAATTATTTAGTTAATTTATTTAAAATGTTTTAAATTAATTAAAATGTAAATAACAATAGTTATTTAACACGTGTATGTGAATTGTGATAATTTTTCCTAATAAATACGAATTCATAACATTTTTATTTTTAAATTGTGGAAAGTTATATTGATGTGATTGGTATTAGTGAAACATGGTTAAAGGCACCTATATTGTCCAATGCGGTAAATATTGCTGGGTACAATTTATGTCGTAATGATCGACCATTGCCCGATAGAGGTGGAGGAGTTGCTTTGTTTATTTCAAAAAGAATTAGTTACAAAGTAGTTTATGTTGGAAATTTATATGGTGTGGTAGAATCGTTGTTTATTGAGGTAAGTTTTAATAATAAAAAAATATTAGTTGGTGTTGTATACCTTCCTCATGGGGATATGGGTGATTTTAAAGATTCTATAGGTGACTTGATTGAGGAATATCAGGATATTGTAATTATGGGTGATATGAACAGTAATATGTTTGATATGCAAACTGCGGAAACTGTACGCCGTGTCTGTGGTAGACTGAACTTGTTTGCTATTCATAACTCACTCCCGACACACTTCGATGTAAGGACAAGAACTACATCATTATTGGATTATTTTTTAGTGACTGATCCAGATATGATTGAAAGCTCTGGTCAAATACAATGTCCTGGTATTTCACATCATTCACTTATATATCTTTCTATGTACGCGCCTGTAGTTAGAGTGGATAGAATAATTGAATACTATGATTATAATGCCGTTGATGTTTCTGCATTGGAGCGTATTGCGTTGTCTGCTGATTTTTCAACCCTTTATACTACATCAAATGTAAACGATCAACTCAGTGTTTTGTATAATAATTTAGATACAGCACATTCAGTGGTACCTTTTATTAGACGTAGAGTTGAACCCAAAAGAGATACTTGGTTTCATTCAAGGAATATAACTTATGCCATTTCTGTAAGAGATTTAGCGTATGCAACGTTTAAGGGTAGTAGGACTGATGATAATTGGAGAAAGTATTGTAGATTACGAAATAAGGCAAAATCGTTAATAAGGAGGGAGAAACGTAAAGCCCATAGCAAACTTTTTGAGAATCTTGATACTAAAAATATGTGGAAAGTCTTAAGAGATAATGGTGTTATGGAAAGTGAGTCTTATGGGGATAATACTGATGCTGCTGCTTTAAATGAGATATTTGCTGCTAATCAGAGTAATGAGGAAGTGCCTTTTGATTTTAACGAAATTTTATGCTCGAATGAAGGCTTTTCATTCAGATGTGTGATGTTGAGTGAAATATTCGAACAATTTTATGGAATTGAATCTAATGCAACAGGGTGTGATGGATACACGTTAAAATTTTTAAAATTAATTTTACCATACTATGGTTCGCATATTCTTCACTTAATTAATACAATTATAACTACCTCTACATTTCCAAATGTTTGGAAAATAGCACGTATAAGACCAATTAAAAAACGTGGCTCTTCCAATGATATGGATAATTTGAGACCAATATCTGTTCTACCGGTATTATCAAAGGTTGTGGAAAGACTGATGAAGAATCAGATAACTCAATATTTAGATCAAAATAATCTTTTGAGCAGTTGTCAGTTTGGTTTTCGTAAGGGGCATAGCACTACTTCACTTTTGGTGGGACTTACAGATACTATAAGAAGTCATGTGAATACAAAATATTTGTGTGTGCTGCTGTCATTAGATCTTGCTAAGGCATTTGATAGAATATGTCATAAGTTACTTTTAAAGAAACTTATTAAAGTTTATAATTTTTCGAGAACAGCAGCTTCATTAATCTGTTCGTATCTCACAGATCGTGGTCAATTTGTTTCCTCGGGAGTTGGTTGTTCTGATATTTTACCAGTCATAAGTGGTGTCCCTCAGGGATCGGTTATTGGTCCTCTTTTGTTTACTATGTTCGTAAATGATTTTTTTACTAAACTGGATGTTGGGAGGTGTTATCTCTTCGGGTATGCGGATGATATACAAATTTTATTTTGTGGTAGGAAGGATAGTTTGGATGTACTTCAAGCGGTGATAAATTATTCAACAAACTGTATTTCAAATTGGATGGTTGATAATTATATATCCATTAATACAGTGAAGACAAAGGCAATGTTATTTTCGACCTCGAACAATTTTATTCAGGATATTTATTTATCTATTAATGATACTAATATTGAGTTTGTACACCATTTATCAATTTTGGGCGTAGTTATTGACTGTAATTTGACATTTGAATATCATATTAGATTTCTTACGTCAAGAGTATTTTTTATATTGAGGAGATTATATAACACGAATCTGATTATTCCAGTTTATGTCAAGGAAAGAATTGTCCATTGTACGATAATGCCACTATTTTTATATTGTGTGGAGGTATTTTCTGGTACTTGGGGTTATAACATTAGGGAAATTCAGTTGCTCTTTAACAGAGTGATAAGATATATATATTCAGTGCGAATTCGTGAACATATTACACAACACGTTAATCGTTTTCTTGGAACGTCATTTAATGACATTATTAAAATACGTCTCCTGCTATATTTTTATCGTGTTATTAGTACAAATTGCCCGTTGTTTATATTTAATTTCTTTAGATTTACCAGATCCACTAGGTCTAATCGTCTAATTGTACCATTCAATACTCCTTGGGTAAGTCGATCTTTTCAAAGGCGTGTGGTCTTGTTGTTTAATGCACTGCCAGCGTCCTTAAGGCGTTTCAATTGTACTGATCATACTTATAAAGGGAGGCTTTTGAATAATTTTCAATAACTACAATTTTCTTATCTTTCTGATAATTTTTATTACAACATAGTTCATAATGCCAATAGTTATTTCTTTCTCGTTTAAGTTGGGATATCAAAAATAATAATTATAATATTTTTATAGTAGCAAGTAAATATATTTTCTTATCAGGGTTTTATAAATTCTAAATTAAGATTATCTTAAGTGAGTGGAATATTGTAATTTATTAATTGGCCACTAGGCTTTCAAATTACAAAATGGTGAATAAATTAAAAAAAAAAAAAAAAAAAAATTAAAAAAAATTAAAAAAACCGTTAAAAGTATTGAGTAGTATCGAGTACTCAATTGAAAAGTATTGAGTAGTATTGAGTACTCAAAAAATACCGAAATTTCACAACTCTACTACCGCGATTCATTTGGTACAATTTCAAAAATTTCCAAATTAAAAATTTTTGTATTATATAAACTTGCTGTACATTGAGAGAATTATCATCACTTCAGTAATGAATTTCTTCATAGTTTCAATGAAAACTGTCAATGGAACTCGTCCATTGAAACTTTTCATAGAAGCTATGAAACAGGTTTCGTTAAAGTCAATGTTTATGAAAAGTTCTTAAAATGAATGAAACTCTTTATAAAATGAACAATTTCATAAATATAAAGAACATTTTCATTAAATTTATGATGATCTCATTTATGAAATTTAATGAATTTTTTTAATGAAATTATGAAATTTTATGAACGAAAAGTTATGAAAAATTTTATAATATTAATTAAATATTATATACATAATGAAATTCTTCATTGGTTTTACCAAAAAATTTCTATGAAATTATATCATTAATATCATGAAGGATAATTCTTTCACTGTACTTTAAAGCTGTCAACAAATATTCGAATTGCAGACGTGGACTAAAATCATGCTAACAAAAACTTGTAACTTACAACTTTTGTTACAAATGTTTAAATTCGAGAATTTAACGCGCCTCTTTCGTATATTTTTTGGAAAGTTAAAAAATATATAGGACGGGTAACTTATCTAAAATATAACCAAATCAAAACATTAACAACCCACCCAAGAAACATTTTTACGGACTCTCCGGCATGTACGGAATCATCAATCCGGCTTTTACGGCACGTTAACTGTCCGTAAAACACGTATCCGTCAAAGCTTGTACGTATACAGAACAATAACGGACGGTACTTTCGGATTTTCGAATACAATACGTTTTGAATCCGTTTTGGTGTATCCCTTTCCTCACCGTTAAATACGGACTTCACCAATTTTCATCAGATTCGTATACAGCACGTTTTAACTCCGTTTTGTGTATCCGTTTCCGTACAGTTAAATACGGACTTTATCGGTATCAGTTTGTTTTTGGAAAAAAGTACACAAATTCGGCCTAATTGCGGTTGTCGTATACAAGAAAATTTGTCGTTTTTGCCAAAAGGCATTTTTTGGTACCGCGAGTGTCGTTTTTTCCGGTCAATACACCAAAAACTGTCGTATAAATTTTCGTGCACGACAGCCTCAAAAAACTTTTTAAAAAAGTATTAAAATAAGTGAAATTAAACATAAAATCACTTTAATATATTAACAAGTTAAATTAAAGAAGCTTTTTTATTTGAATAATAATTCTTGTAAAGAAAAATTAAAAAAATTTAACGCACTGGGTATTTTACAACTTGTGGAAAAACACACTATCCTAAAAATGAAGTTTCACTCTGACACCTTGACTTTATGAAACAATAATCGTTTTATTATTACAAAATTTAATTTTTTTTGATTATTTTATGAAAACACCACAAAAATAGATTAAATATTTAATTTTCTTATATTCTCTGTCATATATTTTACACAATACCAAAATATAATAAAAACGACAACGACTGCTGTCGTAATACGACAACGACAACCGCAATAAGGATGATTATTTTAAAAAGCCCTTTAGCTGCTAAAAATAGTATTTGGAGGAAAAATAAGTCGCAGTAGCGTGAATCCCTCCTAACACCCCATCAACCAAAGAATTTGAAGTCATATATCAAATGGTAAGATTTATTTAACTTATTATGTGTTTTAAAGGTGGTTTTTTTGTATGCGAGTGCAAATAAGAAATATTTGACGACACAACATTTAGTTGTTTTGATACTTATCTAATTTATTTTTTCTTTTGCATACAGGTATTGAATTTTATTGTGTGCCGATATTGTAAATGGATATTGGACAGAGACGTAAGCTATATTTATAAATATAGTGTAAATATAAAAAATAAATTACATTTTTAATAAATATATAAAAAACTTAAAAAGTACTACTTATAATTAATAAAAATAGGGTCATTATAGGTACATACAAATCCGTTTTTGTTTCAAAAAACGGTGCGAATACGGACCGAAAACGGCATTCTAAAAATGGGGTCACTCCGTTATTCACACGACATAACGGTCCGGAAACGTTCCGGCATTGACGGACTTTTAACGGACTAGTCCGTTTTTTACATGACATAACGGTCCGTCATTGACGGACTTTAAACGGACTTGTCAGTTTTTAACACATTACGGTAAGTCATTGACGGACTTTGAACGGATTCGAATCAGTTTCGATGTTCCTTAAGTTCCGTTTTCTGGTCCGTATACGGATCCAGAAAACGGTACGGAAACGGAGTTGTATTCCGTTTATGACTTGGCTTTGGCCAAAGCCTTGACAACGGTACGTTTTTCAGCAGCCAAAGCCGCACGACGACGGAGAACTTCGGCGTAAGGATTCAACTTAATGAGTTGACGTACGTTGGACAAAGGATTAAGATGACGCACACGACGGAATACCTTCTTGCGGGGATCACGGAGAACCTTACGAATTTCTTCGGACTTAAGAAGGCGAGACAAGTCGGTATTGGCCATCTTAGGTTGAGGAAGATTGTAGCCCTTTTTCAAGGTGGAGGCAGATTTCCAGGTGCCGAAAAGATCGTTCAAACGGGCAAAGGCCGATTCTGTCCAGATGACGAAGCGACCAACATGACCACCAGGAGCCAACTTCAACAAGTTCATTTTATCAACCGACATGGTTTCAATGCCGGGGATGTTACGGAAAGCCTTGCGGAGACCTTCATCCTTGTAGTAAATTACGAGTGGACCGCGACGGGAAATGCGGCGACGGTCGCGCATAGTACCACGGCCAGCCCGAAAACGTTGGGATTTGTACACCTATAACAAAAACAAGAAAATATCAAAATAAGGAAAAGATGGAAAACTGTTTAGTAAACAGAAAAGTAATTAGGAAATGGAAATGTTGATTTATGTTACCCCGTTAAAAAGTATCAAATACTTGTTAACGGAACGCCTACCGAAACCAAAAAATTTATCTAGCAGCTACTTGGCCAAGTTAAAGCAATTTTTAACAAAATCTTCGATTAGCAAGAAAATTCTATCAAAATAGCAGCAAACTGCGGAAAGGAAACATTATTTAATGATTGTTTTGTTTACCTTTTGGATGTCAGCCCAGATTTTCATGCGTCTAAGGAAGACCACAGCTTGCTTGGTCTTTTGTAATTTTTGGACTTCATCGGAGACGACCAAGGGGAATTCAGAGACGCCATCAATAATGTGACCCTCAGATTGTACAAGAGCTGGTACGCCAGAGGCAGCAATAGCGGAAACCAAAGCATAACGACGCTGGTTAACGTTGATCTTGCGGTGCCAGCGACGATATGTCTTGGTGGGGGCAAACATACGACCACCACGACACATGTTACCAAAAGCACCCTGACCGGAACGGTGAGTACCACCACCACGGACACGGGGAATACGAGCAACAGCACGACCAGTACCCCAAGATTCGGCAGAGGTTTGGTGACCTACACAACAAAAACAAAATTAGCAAAATTTTTTTCCTAAAAAGTTCCTTATTTACAACTTACCGGCTAATTCGCTGACAGCATAAGGTTGACGCTTGTTGCGACGCATCAATTGATGAACATCATTGACCACATCAGGACGGATGGGTGCTTTGAAGACAGCTGGCAAGCAGATGTTCTTTTCTTTGATTTGCTCATTTTTTTCCGTATAGACGGAGACCAAAGGTCTGGCATTAGCTAAACTCTATTTCAAACAACAGAAATAAACATAAATTTAATCATTTCTTTTATACTTTCAAAAAAACACGTGTGCCTTGTAGATTTTAATTAAACAACTCGTAACTATTTTCACATATTTCTTAACATTTCTTTATGCACTTCCAACTTTTAATAACAGTTTACAAATCTTTACACTTACCATTTTTATTGGCAGATAATTTAAAATTATTTGAAATATCTTATTCTGCTACGGTAGACACGTCCTCCATTTACCAATAGTTGACCGAAAAGAAAAAGGAAACAAAAAATTTAACGAAATTCAAGATGGCTACCTGCAACAGAGTTATAACTGAACGAAGGACAGAGTCGTAATCAGGGATGGAAAACATGGTACAATTGTACTTTTTTGGTACTTTTTGACCCCCGTTGGGACCGTGGTACTACCGCGATTCATTTGGTACAATTTCAAAAATTTCCAAATTTAAAATTTTTGTATTAAATAAACTTGCTGTACATTGAGAGAATTATCATCACTTCAGTAATGAATTTCTTCATAGTTTCAATAAAAACTGTCAATGGAACTCGTCCATTGAAACTTTTCATAGAAGCTATGAAACAGGTTTCATTAAAGTCAATGTTTATGAAAAGTTCTTAAAATTAATGAAACTCTTTATAAAATTAATAGCCCACTCCTCCAATGAATAAATTATTCATTGGAGGAGTGGGATAAATAATATGTATTTAGCAAATGCAAAAAGCGTAGTAAATTGCACCATATTTTACGGATGTACAAAATAGATATAATTTTCATAAAATTATATCTATTGTTTCATAGAATTTTATAATAAACTTAATTCAATTTTTTTTTTTATTTATTCTTCAATTACATAACCGAGCCCAAAGGGCCATAAATGGTTAATGAAATTCTTTATCAATGTTTCAAAAAAATTAATATGGTTTATAAAAAAATTTCATGGTCCAAAATTAATAATAAAAAATTAATAAAAAAAAAAATAAAAATTATAAGACAATTCTTTCAGTATGAAAATAATCCACATCACTAAAACTCGGCCTTGTGGTTATTTAAACTATTGCATTTGAGAATTAAATACTTAATATAAAATTCTAATTGTATGAATATTTTTAAAAGTTAATGGAATGATGATATTTTATAAAAAAAAATTTCAAAAAAAGTAAATACTATTGAACAATTTCATAAATATAAAGAACATTTTCATTAAATTTATGAAGATCTCATTTATGAAATTTAATGAATTTTTTTTAATGAAATTATGAAATTTTATGAACGAAAAGTTATGAAAAATTTCATAATATTAATTAAATATTATATACATAATGAAATTCTTCATTGGTTTTACCAAAAAATTTCTATGAAATCATATTATTAATATCATGAAGGATAATTCTTTCAGTGTACTTTAAAGCTGTCAACAAATATTCGAATTGCAGACGTGGACTAAAATCATGCTAACAAAAACTTGTAACTTACAACTTTTGTTACAAATGTTTAAATTCGAGAATTTAACGCGCCTCTTTCGTATATTTTTTGAAAAGTTAAAAAATATATACGAAAATATATAGGACGGGTAACTTATCTAATATATAACCAAATCAAAACATTAACAACCCAGGTAGAAATTGCCGACGTTGCAACAAAAATTGTACTGGGAGAGCACTGTTTTTTACGAAATGCCGGTACTACTTAAAACGTGCTTTGCCAGTACTGTTTTCCAAAAATTTACGACCTTTTTTTAATTTATCAAAATTAACTATTTTATGTATTTTTGCATCTATTACCCAATTATTTATGTAAGAGAGACATAGCCATTCTTTTCTTGTGAAGTTTCGAAAGAATACATTAAAAATCTGTGATGTACACTAAAAGGACAGTAAAGTACTAGCAAACTACTAAATTTGTTATTAATTGTACTGCGATAATACCAAAAAAATAAAATCGCAAGCCTTCGCATTGCCAGTACATGTACTACCATTTCCAATACCGGGCCGACATTGTGCCGTTTGTATTTTTCTACCTGGGAACATATATTTTCATATACATACATATATTTGATATTCACAATTATTGGTTATTTTAAGAAAAGTTAGCAGGTCTTTGTATCGTATAGAATAGTATTTCTTGCAAGCTTGACCTCGATCGCACATACTTTTTATATCAAAAAAATTGGTGAGGGCTGGAATAGTACAATTTTTGTAGAAGAATATTTTCTGCAAGTTTGACATTGTTCTGACAAATTTTGTATATACGAAAAATTTTGGTACCGTGAGGGTCGAATAAGTACAATTTTTTTTATGGGGTTGGTACAAAATGTAAAGACTCATTTCCATCCCTGGTCGTAATTGAGCACTTGGAAATAATACTAAACTAATACAACACTGATAACTGGTCAAAAATAGTACTTTTAATTCAAGAATTGTAGCAGTGTTGTCAGTATTGGGGATTTTTTTCGTCAATGGGGATAAAAATATCCGTTTGGGGATCCGGGGATTTATTGGGGATGACACGAAATTTTAGAGGATTTTTTGGGGATAACATATTATTGCCTTTTTATATTTTTATGAATTTAAACCTGATAATTCTAAATATTTATATATTTCTTTTAAGTATGATGATAATAGTGCATGATTTTAGGCTACACAAATTTGTGTCTGGAAAGTTAATGTGCGTACAAACCTTAATTCCTTTTGGTGAAAATTTGAATTCCTTTTGGTTCCAAAATATTTAAGGTTATTCGGATGTAATATGAGTTATAAGAAGCTCTTCTTAAATTAAATATATACTTTGCTTGTTATTTAATTGTCAAAAATTGAATCCATCTGCTGAATCCATCTGTTGTGTTGGATATATTCTAGCTACCGCCACCAATTTATCGCCACAAAAAGTTTTTAAAAGAATTTAATTGTTTTTATTTTGAACACAAATTAAAATCCATTAAGTCCGTATTTTACGGTACGGAAACGGAGTTAAAACGTATTATGTTCGAAAATCCGATTACACGGTCCGTTAATGTTCCGTATACGTACAAGCTTTAACGGATACGTGTTTTACGGACCGTTAATGTGCCGTAAAAGCCGGATTCATGATTCCGTATGTGCCGGAGTGTCCGTAAAAATATTTCTTGGGTTTAGATAGATATACAAGTCCGTTTTTGGTCCGGAGTCACTCCGGTTATACACGACATAACGGTCCGTAAATGGTCCGTCATTGACGGACTTTAAACGGACTTGTCCATTTTTTACACGACACAACGTCAATGACGGACTTTCAACGGACTTGTCAGTTTTTTACACGACATAACAGTCCGTAAACGGTCCGTCATTGACGGACTTTCAACGGATTCGAATCAGTTTCGATGTTCCTTAAAATCCGTTTTCTGGTCCGTATACGGATCCGGAAAACGGTACGTAAACGGAGTTGGATTCCGTTTATGACGGACCGGAAACGGTACGTAAATGGAACGATTTGTTTGTTGGGAAATTTATACCTACTTAAAAGTTTTATAAATTCTTAAATTTGTATGGAATATTTATACAAAATTCGAAAAAAATAAACCTTGTATAAAAGGTCCCAAGAAACATTGGGCAGGTTTACCAGAGAAACCCGCTACCGCTACAATTGATATGTAGCGCTTTATGATAACCTTAATCTGGTAAACGATGCTACTTTTGTTTTTGTTTTAAAATAAAAATATTTGTAGATGTTTCATTGATTTTTTCGAAATTTTTTATTCCTTTATAATTATATTTGTATATGTTTATTATTCTTTAAAAAAAATATTAAAAAAAACAAACGACAGCTGATGTATCATTAACTGCTCACAAGTAGCGTAAAATTTTTACGCTACCAAAACAAGGTAGCGCTACCACAACATGTTGACTTAGCGGTAGCTAATCAAATCGTTCACCAAAATGTTGAGTAGCAGATTAGCAACAATTGAGCGTTTGGTAAACGTACTAATTTTTACGGACTCTCCGGCACGTACGGAATCATGAATCCGGCTTTTACGGCACATTTACGGTCCGTAATACATGTATCCATCAAAGCTTGTACGTTTACGGAACATTAACGGACGGTTTAATCGGATTTTCGAACACAATACGTTTTAACTCCGTTTCCGTATCGTAAAATACGGTATTTTACTAATTTATTTTTTCTTTTCCATGTAGAAGATCGGTTTTATATGAGAGGTAAACTGATGTACTGAATATAGTGTAAATTGTAATAATATCGTTATTAATAAATATATTAAAAAGCAAAAAATTATTACTCAAAATTAGTCAATTTAGATCGATATACAAGTCTGCTTTTAGTCCGGAGTCACTCCGTGTATACATGATATAATGGTCCGCCATTGACGGACGTTCAACGGACTTGTCCGTTTTTTACACGACGCAACGGTCCGTCAATGACGGACATTCAACGGGTTCGAATCAGTTTCGATGTTCCTGAAGATCTGGTCCGTATACGGATCCGGAAAAGGTACGTAAACGGAGTTGGATGCCGTTTATTACGGACCGAAAACGGTACGATTTGTTTGTTGGGGTATTATAGTTCGAAGTATTTTGCTTGATGCATGCTGCTTAATTGCTTCACACCCGATCCTCTTATAAAGCTGCCCACACACTAGGGAACATTCTTAAAAAAGAGAGCATTTTTTTGTGAATGTGTGAGTGCGTTTGTGCGCGTGTTGAGATCGTGCAATTCGTGTTTACAAAATTTTTTGATATTTTTTGTTCCTTCAACCATGTTCCCTAGTGTGTGGGAAGCTTAAACGTTCAAGCACGCAATTAGAGTTGAGCTTAATCGTTCTTTTTGGTGACTCGGTCATATCGTTCAATAAAATTCATTGAACTAGTTCGTTCATATCGTTCAATCATTCTTTTTTTGTTATCGTTCTTTTTTGTCATGAGCTGTGTCTGAACAGTGATTCATGAATGGTGTCGTTCGTTCGGCAATTTATTGGCGCACTACATGTTACATGTTGATATTAATTTTATTGTACATATACTAATAGTGTCAGAAAATTACAATTTTATTAAAAATTTGAAATTATTAAGAAAAACATTTAATTCTGTAATAAAATTAATAAGAAACCCAACAAACAAATCGTTCCGTTTACGTACCGTTTTCGGTCCGTCATAAACGGAATCCAACTCCGTTTACGTACCGTTACGACTAGAAAACGGATTTTAAGGAACATCGAAACTGATTCGAATCCGTTGAAAGTCCGTCATTGACGGACCGTTTACGGAGCGACTCCGGACCAAAAACGGACTTGTATATATATCTAAATTGACTAATTTTGAGTAAAATTTTTTTTTTATTTTTAATAGATTTATTAATAACGAAATTATTTACATTTACACTATATTTAGTAAATCAGTTTACTTCTCAGTTTACCTCTTTATCTAGCGCATTAATTCATGATAGTCACCCACACGCAGAAAAAAACAGGGGGAATATTACCTAAATGCTATGTAATTATACAACTACATAATTTTCAAGTTAGTTTTACAAAATTCTAGTAAAATATGCACTTTTTTTTGGAAAATATATACAATCCTTGCAAAATATATACATGTGTAATGGAAAATATCCTGAAAGTCACATATATTTTGCTAGAAAATTGTAAAACTTACTTCGAACTTATGTAGTTGTATAATTACATAGCACTTTGATAAAGTTCCATCTGTTTTTTTCTGCGTTCATAATAAAATCGATCATCTACATGGAAAAGAAAAAATAAATTAGTTATGGTTTAATTGATTGTATTTACGATGGTGTTTTGCATACGATTCAAATTCGCAGACTTTAGATCTGTTCCACATCGTTACTGCGGGTTCCCAATTTACGCGAAACAACAATTTACGCACAATTTTGGAAAAATTGGGTAGCTGGTGTAATTCTGGAGACCGTTTTTTTTGAAAAAATTGTCCTTTATTAGCTTGGGGTCATATGTGACCCCATGTCCAAAAGGGTTAATGAGGTCGTATTATATTTTTCCAAACCACTAAGTTTTAAGATAAAATATAATATTTAAAAAAACAAAATTGATTCATTTTTGATACAAAGTACTTAAAAAGAGTAAATTTACTTAATTTTTTTTTAAATCACACTTTTCTCGAAATCCACAAAAAATAAGAGATTGTCACCAACAGGTCCATGGAGGGATTTACCTCAAAATTGGCATACTTCATCTCTGGGATGTATTTAACAAGCCCTTGAAGTGCAAAATCCATTTTTTTTGATTTGTTTAACAAAATTTTTTAAAAATCAAAATGGAGTTTTGAAAATTATGCCAAAAAATTTATGCGTTTTTTGCCTTATTGCGCGACAGATTAACAGACAGGTAATAAAACAATATTTCATTTCTGAGTATTTATAAGTATAGAGAGCAAAAAATAATTATGGCTTTAAACAATTTGTGAAAGTCTAAAGAAGTGCCATCAAATATCATGCCCTAGTGTTTTTTTGGCACAAAAATGGTCTGAGGCATTTGCTATTTCTTGGCGAGTTCTTAACCGATTTTGAAGTTATGCAGCTTTTTAAAAAGATAATTTAATACTAAAATCGATTCATAACACATGTGGTTGAAAAAATGAAACTATAGAACGAAATTTTCCTAAAAATTGAAAAAAGTCATATTTTTCCCATATAAACACGCAAAAAATAAAAAGTGGATAATTGCCGAAGTACTTCGGTAAAATACAACTTCAAAAGTTTTCGGCTAAGCTACACAATTCTTTAATTAAAATGTAATATTTTCTACGACAATTTATAAAAGAAAAAACTTAAGTAACTTAACATATTTTGAAGTGCGTGAAAATGGAATAGGTCAAAAACTAAGGCAAGTTGACAAAAACCAAAAATTGTTAATCTAAATGTATTTTTTTACTAACTTACAAAATATACTTTTGAAGTTGTATTTTACCTAAGTACTTCGATAATTATACACTTTTTATTTTTTCCGTGAACACTCTTGAAATTTTCAATCGATTTCCACCTCGACGGAGCTAAAAATTACTCGCGATTTGGGTAATTTTCCGGATTGTGGCAACACTGACAATAACAAAAAAATAAGCCTTTGACAAAACAGCAAAAAAATTAATAAAAGTAAAAATAGTAAAAAATTAATTTTTCACAAAATTTATTAAAAACATGGCTGGTGAAGTTATCGTGGATGCTTTACCTTATATAGATCAAGGCTATGATGATGCTGGAGTTAGAGAATCTGTAAGAATTAAATAGCTCGAAAAATGTGTTCGAACTCAAAAAATTTACTGAATTTTATTTTAATAATTCATTTCCGATTAAAAAATTCTCTGATTTTCCATGATAGGCTTTAGCTATGGTAGAAGAAGAATGTCGCCGTTATAGACCGACCAAAAATTATTTAGAACATTTGCCACCTCTAAACTCTTCATTTTTTGAAACAAAACTTATGTCCCAAGAATTTGAACGTATTCAAAATCGGGTGCCTATGGAAACGCTTAGTATGAAACGTTATGAATTGCCCCCTCCTGCAGCTGGTCGGTTATCTGAAGTTACGGCCTGGGAAGAATCCATAGACAATTCTAAGGCCCAATTAGAACATCAATGGGTAAGAGCTATGAATTTGGAATTAATGCTTGATTATGGTATAGAGGCATGGAAAGCATATTTAGAAGTATTTGTAGCTTTGCAAGCAAAGGCTCAAAATAAACTGCAGGCTTTGAAAAAAGAGATACAAGATGTCAACTGGCAAAGGAAACAGGCTCAAACTCAGGCAGGGGAAAAATTACGTACGCTAGAAGCAAATTGGGTATTATTAGTATCGAAAAATTATGAAATTGAACAGCAGTGTGTAGAATTGGAAAAACAAATTGTCTTAATGCGTTCACGTATAGAAGAGAATGGCGTAGCTGAAGAAGACGAAGATGAACAAGTGAATGGTCTTAATAATGATGAGAACGACCAGAATATAAAGGATAATGCTTCAACAAATGGTAAAAGTCCCGAGATGGAGAAAGAAAATATTTTTGAATAAAAATTATTCAAAAATCTTTAAATTCTAACCCCTAAATTCATAAATGCTTTGTAAAATTATAGGGGGTTTATTGAACAAATTTTGTATGAAGATTTCTTTTTGTAAACCTCCTATAACTTTACAATGCTTTTATGAATTGAGGGGTAAAAATTTAATAACTTATAAAATTTGTTGTTTTTTTGTAATTAACGCTTTGGTGTTTTGTTAATTTATATGATCATCCGCACTACTCTCAAATTAACCCTTACTTAAAAATACCCATATACCCAACTACAATAAATAAAAACAAAATCAGAATATTTTCCCGTCTACGTATGGGACATACAATAACGACACACTTGCATCTAATCAACAAAAACTATAACAACAATTGTTCATACTGTAGATATACAACAAACGTGGAACATCTTCTATCAACATGTCCAAATTTAAAAAGCCAACAAGAAGAACACCTATCAAATAATGGAATCAATCTGCTAAAGTATCCCTCCATCAATAATATCAATTCAATTTACAATTTTATAAAAAGTACAAATGTAAAAATTTAAAAAATTTTAATTTTCTTTATACTATCATAGCTGATGGCCATGTCAGCCAATGCTAATATCTTTATATTATTCTTATATTTATATAAGGTTAATATAATGTAAATAAATAAATAATTCATATGAGCATGTCGAGAGCTTATATTCAATGCCCTCTAAACTAGTAGTTAACTCAAAAACCTTTATTGTGAAACCCAGTGTAAACTACTTATAAGCGGGGTTTACATTATACCATAAGTCATATAATCCGTCAAAAAAGTGATTCAGATTGATTTTGAAATATTTCATAAAGTTGTGAGAATCTGATAGTAAAAGCTGTTTCCTTTGATTTTGATGGTGTAACACAGAGCTTGAATAAGCTCGCAATAAAATTGAATAATTTTATGAATCAGTGAATAATGCATTATCACTTTAAATCAATGGTTTTATGTTGAATAAAGTGAGGATGTGATTTATCAAAATTTCAATTCAATTTTGATTCGATTGAATTATTTGTTTATTGATTTGATTCGCGTACTAAAAATCAAGCAGACCTTTATAAACATACTACCGTATTCAAAATGAAAAGTTGGTAGCTTCTTATACATCGCACACAACGAGCTGTTAACTAGAATGTTTTTTAGGCCTAGCAGCTAGTTAGAATAGAGTTTATTCAAAATGATTTCTTAGCATACCGATTAAGACCAACCCTGTGTTTGAAGATACAAGGCTTTTTTATTATTGTGAATGAAATTTTTTGTTTTTTTTGGCGTTTGATAACAGAACATTAGAAGGAATTTAGCAACAATATGTCTGTTCCCGTACTTTACCGAAGTTACCCAAACTAGCCCAAAGGCGTTCCCGTACTCAAAATTGCGTGTAAATTGTTGTTGTTTGGGCTGTTTTGGGTTCCCGCGGGTACCCGCGGTAACGTACGGGAACACACATAATACTAGAATGAGTTTAACAACAGTATTATGGATAAAACTCATGTTAACTCTATGCTAAATTTTCATTTTGAATACCGCTGTTAGTGTACACCACAGATTTAAATGCATTCATACCTGATTTCAAAAGAAATCAGTAGCGACGTCTCTTTTATACAAATAATTGTGTAAAATATGTACAACTATGTAAAATTTAACAAATTTTGTAAAAAACATTAATAAACCGTTTAAATTTGCAGAATCAAAGTTTATACGCTTATTATTAATGGCACTTAAAAGTGCTAAAGTTTGTTCCAAGAATACTATAGGTCCATTCGATTACTGGATAATTTGTACAAATTTTTACTGGATGGCGTTCGTTTTTACATAGATACTCAGTAAACAGAAGGAAAAAAGAGAGAATAAAGTGACAGTTCTATGTTGAAAGTCTTTTTCTTGCAAATTTTTACTGGACAAATTTTTGCCAGTAAGAATTTGCAAGCAGAAAAAAACATGTTTCGAAAACATGTTAAAAAAATTGTTCAATTGTTTAAATTAAGTTGCAATTGTAGGCATTTAAAGTTCGAGCTTTAAGCACTTACGGTGCTTAAAGCAAACTTTAAAGGCCTTAAATAATAATTTAAATTCTGAAAATGAAATTTTTTTATGCAATTAGCAAGCAACAATCACAATAAACACAAAGTATCTCTTTTTCATAAGAAAAATAATAGTCTTGTATATTAAATTTGAGTGAAAACAAAGTCTATACAATTTTCACGTGAAATTCATTGTAGTGAAAAATTAGTTTTTTTATATGGAGTATAACAGTTTTTTCACGTGAAACTCAAACAACTTACGGTGCTTAAAATTTCATTTATTGTTAATTTCAATTTTGAAAAATTCGGTTTGTATGGAGGCGATTTTACTAAATACGCCAACGCCTTACATAATCAGGGGGATTGATTGAATAAAGTAGGAAATAATTCAAAAAATAAAATCAGTTTTACAAATCATTTCGTTCAAAATTAAATCAGATTTAAAAATTGAATTAAGGAATTTTGTTGTGTTGGCATACGGATGGTTTTCTCAAATTTTTGAAATGTTTTAAAAAATCGTGAATCTTATGGTATCAGGGATGGTACTTTTATGATAATAAGCAGAAATAGAGAAAAACAAAAGCATGGAAACAAAATAGAATTTAGGTGTTCTGGCTTTTTGTTTTATAGATAATTATTTTCATAATATTTAGCATGTGATAGTGTAATTTTCTGTATGATTTTGAGGAATTCACTATCAATCGCATTAAATTTTCTCTAGAATTGAATGAATTCACTGAACGAAAATGAAATTGAACGAATTCAGTGGTGAATTAATTCAGTAAGGAATTAATCCACATTTTTTGCCGTTCGATTTATAAAATTGAATCAGTGAATTAATTCATTTGATTTAATAAAAAGAACTATAGCAATTGAATTAAACTATAGCAATTGAAATAATTCAAATATGAATTAATTCCATTCAATATATGGTGCTTTGTGAATTAATTCATCAAATTTTTAATTCAGAATTGAAAAATTGAATTAAGGAATTAATTCTTCAAAGCTCTGTTAAAAAGTCAATAATTTTCCTAAATATTCAAAACATGGAGGAGTTTTTATTAAAAAAAATCGTCAATTGTAAAATTTGGACTAAAATAATTGTCAAAATGACGTAAACTCGTTACATCTGGCACCACTGGTAGAAGTGACGTTTTCTTTTTGTATAGATATTGGTAAAATATTAAAATTTATTTGTGTTACATATAAACTGTTGTTTAATTTGGTTGTTGCAATTAAAAAAAAAAACTATTTTAAAAAACGAAAACATCAAGAAAAACGTAATCTAAAAAACCAAATAAAAAAATATTTCTAACAAATTCATATAAACCGAAAAAAACGAAGAAGAACACGTCAGTTAACAAGTGTATAAACAGATTTAGCAAAAGATAGAGCAAGAAAAAGAGCAGAAAACGAAAACGTAATCAAAACAAGCAGCGATGCCAACTTTGCGCTTTTCGCTCTAGATTTTCGATTTTTTATATAGCACTTTCAGCGCTTTTTCGGTAAAACGTTTATTTTGATAAAATCTTAACTCTAGAACACACCCGGATACAAATGTATCCACTTGCAACTTTGCAGTATAATATATAATTTCTAATCTTTTAAAGGTTATTTGATCCAGTCCGGATCAGTGATTCAGGAGCTACAAACTTCCAAAGTCGACACCTACACTTGCAACTTTGCAGTGCTGTAACTCAGGAACGGCATAAGTTAGGGCATAGATATTTCGGATCTAGGAAATATAAGTAATTTCTTTTATAAAGGTTATTTTATCCAATTCGGATCAGTGGTTCAGGAGCTACGAGCTTCCAAACACACACCCGGGATACGTTTGAACCTACTAGCTTATTTTGGCTTTTTCTAATGTTTAAATGGTCCAATTTAATTTTTTTTTTAATGCGTATATTAATATTTTACAAATGTTTTAGTTTTTTGTTCATGCAAATATTCTACCTGTTTCAAGAGATATGGGCAAAAAAGGTCAGAAAGGTAGAAAAAGTTGGGTATGCATCGTACTGCTAATTTAAATGTTTTAAACAAAAATGTTCAACTTTTTCATGAATATTTGTTAAACTTACTTAAAAATTGATTTGAAATTGTTCTGAACAGTATTTTTTGTCTTAAATTTGTATTAAAAAAGCCAATATTTTTTCAATATTGGTAATTTTCAAAGCACCCTCCCAAAATAAAAAAATCATACACACAGAAATAACAGGAGGAATATTACCTAAGAGCGATGTAATTGTACAGCTACATAATTTCCAAGTTAGTTTTACAATTTTCTAGTAAAATTTTTTTTGTAATTTTTTTTTGGAAAATACCCTTTAGAAAAACGTGTAAGGCCACACAATGTAATCGATTTGGTGTACTTAATTTTGTGCGTACTTACGATATGGGATACCTGTGTATAACAATTGTATACGAAACACAAAATATTTGAAAATTTTCAAAAATTTTGTCTAACTTACATGCCACTATACTTGTGTGTACTTACGAAGTATATTGGCTTGTGGGCCATTACAATGCGGCCATACCCTGGGTAAAGTAAGCCAGCTTGTGTGTAGAGTTTGAAAGCACTCGGAGATACTAGTAAGTACACACAAATATAAATATATTTTACTAGAAAATTCTAAAACTAACTTGGATCTTATGTAATTGTATACTTACATAGCACTTAGATAATGTTGTTTCACTGATTTTGGTAGTACGTAAATATAAAATTAAGTTTTATTTTCCAAAATACTACTTTTATAGTGCTTTTTGAATGTCCCGTCACCTAATTTCGTTGAAAAAGCCAAAATCGATTAACTCCATAAAGAAAAATAAATGAGTCTCAATGAGAAAAATGAGAAAATAGTATATACTGTTTTTTAAAATTCGTTTTAATAAATATAAATTTTGTCATTTAGTAATGTTAATATTATTTATTAGAGAAATTTGTTTTGAATAGTATACAGTTAGGGATCAATAAAGTGTTTTGAAATAAAAGTTTTATAAAATTCAGGAAGTGGAGTTAATCGATTTGACAACTGAAGCATTCATATTTTTGTAAAATTTTTAAAGGCCTGACGCGCGTTTCGCTTCAGAAAAGGTTGGCATCACTGAAAAGAATAATATGAAAATAAATAGAAATTACCAATAAAACAGTAGTACACTTTTTACATTATAAAACTGGTGTTTATCAGAAAAGTTAAGAGGTCGTCTGGAAACGGAATAAATTTGTAATTGATTATATTATGAATTCTAGTATGGATGAAACCGATACCGCTACTTCATCCTCGGCAGCTGCTGTAGCTGATGGTGCCAGTGCTGCTGCTCACACAAAGACCGTTGGGGCTGCACCTATTAAATCTGCGTCGCATGTTAAACTTTTGATTAAATCATCTAATCAACAATATGAAGATCATGTGATTGAAAGTGATTTACTATGGACAGTCAAGAGATTAAAGTCTCATTTAACTGTGGTTTATCCTAGTAAACCGGTGAGTATCACCCTTTTGGAATGCGTTTCATTTATAAATTTGTAGATAGAGGCTTAAACAAATTTTAGGGGTATTTATTTCTTTGATAGTGTTTTATGTTTTCGAATAATCGAATAAATCAAATTGGTTTAGGAAATAAGATGAATATTAAGAAAATAAGCAATTGATTATTTCAAAATTACATCTTTTGTCGGCAACGCCCATAATCCGATTAGGACAAAATTCCTATTTGAATATTATTGGAATGTTATCAGAAACATATTTTTAATGACGTGTAATATGAACCTATTGGGGCCAATTAAAGATTTAGTGTCATATGCATAATCAATTTTTAAATTTATAAGTGACTTATAAAACAAATTTTCCATACAAAATTCGTTTTATAAATGTGTTATAAGGTTTTCAAATTTTTATGCATAGGCACTTTAATCTTTTTGATGATGACTTTTATTAGTAAAAAGCCTTTTCAAATTTTATTATATTGTGTCATTTTCACATAATCGCTTTAAAGTTGTAGTTTAATGAATATCAGTGGGAAGTTATTCCAATCCGCCATATTGTAGTTGTTGTTGTAACGGCTTTAAAATGAGAATTTGTATTTAATAATTCTCATTTAAAGCCGGAGTGACAATCCTTGCTCGGATAAATTCGAAGATTCGAATACATCCGAATCGTTCCGGCACATAGTCCGATTGCCGTGGGAACCGGGTTATACCGCCCATACTCGGTCGTCAGAGCCTCGTCAGCGTTAACAGGGGACACCATGTCCAAGGTGGACTGTGGGTGAGGTTGGCATTTATTTATTTATTTATTATTCAAATAAACCAACTGAGCCCTTAGGGCCATATATAGTTGGTAGACTAACAAAAACAGGTTATTTTATAATATTTCTTAAAACTATAGTCTTAAAAAGTAATTAAATTTGTATATAAGAGCATTTGAAAGAGACTACAAGATAAAACAATTCGTAATAAAAATTTGTTTTACTTACAAAAAAATAAGTAATAGGGTCAAGGGAAATAATTTCCCTTGACCCCCCCATATTGTATTGCCATATTGTAGTAGTATTCATCGGCTTTATATCTCTGTTAATCCATAGAAATAGAACCCCTGCGACCAGTGGATTATTTGGAAAACCCACAAATGTGAAAAGCGTTTCAATCTTTAACGAGTAGAAAAGTTTCGTTTATACTAGGTGGTTAATAAGCACTTAATTGCAAAACATCAAAATTTCTTAATTCTCCAATATACACAAACAAATTGCCTGCACTTGTACGTAAAAACCATACGTCAGTGTGGCAACATTTGCGAAAAGGTGACAGGGGAAATAAGAAGATAAACAGGAAATGTTTGTATATGTCTGAATGTTTGTATATGTCTGTTTGATCACTTCTGAAAGTAGACATATAGAGACAATCTGACAATAAAAATATAAACAATAATACAATTTAATGGAAAATCACTGATGAAGCCTGTCCATAAAAAAGCCAGAAACTGGATCTAGTCTGATTTGCAAATTTAATGTGTTCATAACTTTTGAAGAAAATGTTTATTCTTCTTCTTAACCTCAAACCTACTAAATTAGAATTAATAAAAATACATATTAATTACAATATTAATTGTCTATACGACGAGTTTAAAAAACAACAATTAACTTACATTCGTTTTTAATTTATCGCTTATCCCTCACATACAGCTATGGACATAGAAATAGGATACTTCATACAAAATTATCTTCATGCATTTCTCTTAATAATTATAAAGTAATAATTATATTTCTTTTCTATTATAGTAAACTGTAATCAAGTAGTCTCAGATTATATATAAAACTTTGCAATATTTAAAACATGCAAATATTTACAACAAAATTACTTTACTTTGTTGATATTTGACTTGGACATAAAAATAGGACACTTGCAATAATTGTCAAAAGTTTAATCGATGACTTAGTAATAATTTTCTTTTCATAATTTGCGTTTGAAATAAGTAAATTCTTTTCTAATTGTACCAATATGGGACGTGGAAAACATTGGGTGCGTTCGGCAGATACAATTTGACAGTAAACAGTTCTACAACAGTTGTGCAACTATCTGCTGAACGACCTGATCACTAACCGCTCAGTCTGAGCGCTCAGGTAGCGCTGTCATATTTTGGTAGCGTAAAAACTGTTTGGTACTTTTGATCAAATAGTGATACATTTGTTGTTGTTGTTTTTAAAAACTTTTTGTTTTGTATGATTGACAAATAAAAACATAAAAATAAAATTCAAAAACAAAAAATTTAAAAAATCAAAGAAAAATATAGAAAAAAATGTATTTAAAAACAAAACAAAGAAAACATCGTTCAGCAGAGTAAGTAATCACAAAGCGCTACAAGTCACCGGTATCAGTTTAAGGTTTCTCTGCCGAATGCTACTATTGTTATTTAGAAAAACGAAGACTTATATCTACTATTTCCAATTATTCGAAGTAGGCGGTTAACCGGTTAGAGCATTATTCGATAAATCACTAAAATTGATTAACCGGTTATTTGGGTCGGTTATTCGAGAAAATTGGCGATTATATGTAGTTGTATAATTACATAGCACTTAGATAAAGTTCCACCTGTTTTTTTCTGCGTGTAGGCTGAAAAGTAGAGATTTTTTAAATTGAAATATTTCTTATACGATACTAGTAGAAAAAGTTGTGTAAAAATGCTGCTAAATCTACTTAAAATTACATTTTTTTGGTCAAATATTAGTAGGTTAAGGAAAGCAGACCTAAAACTATTACAAATGAAAATTTAATGTAGATTTTTTATTTCTTTAGAAAAACTTTAAAAATCTGAAAAACTTTAGATACAAAAGGTTTATAAGAATACATTTCTAGTAAAACTAGTAATAGAGAAAAAGTATTGATAAAGTTGTCAAAATATTCAAAAGTAAACGAACAAAAAAATTGAAAAAAAAAATAGTAAACAAACAAAAAAAATTTGCGAAAATCGCAAAAAAAAAACGTTGCTCAAGAAAAGGTATCTAAAGCCTTAAGGACCTCTTTCACTCGATTTTTAAAGATTTTGATGGTATTTTCGTTAGTATTTGTTTTTCCGAGCTTTTCTTGCAATTTTTTAGCTAAAAAATTATAAAATTTTGGGAAAACAAAGGAAAAATTCCATATAAAAAATGTAACCGGTTAATCGACCTATTTTAACCGATTATTCGGGTCGAATAATTATTTGAGTTTTAAATTATTTGTTTCGACATTAGGTCCATTCGATTACTTTTCTCAGTCAAGTCCAGTAAGAATTACTCAGTACAAACTAGGGATGCCAAACGGGAAATCCCGAATCCCGGGATTATTTCTCAAAAATCCCGGGATTTTCTTATTTTTTAATATTAATATAAACGCAAATAAACAAAGTGAGCAATTTTAGATTACCTACGTTTTTTTTGAATTTTCTCATATTGACAAGAAATTGATGCCAAGATATTGGTAAAATTATAAATTAAGTAGATTATTCGAGTAAACTATGCAAAGACTGCAGAAAAATTTGAAATTTTGGTAAACAATATTAAGTTTTTGAGCAATTCATGCGAAAAATCAAGTTTGTTTCTTATTTTATCGATTTATTCTTCCAAGCGAAATTCGATTTCTGAAACTGGGACTGTAAGTTTTGGCTGGGACTGTAAGTTTGAATTCTTCCATGAAAACATTTGATAAAGATAACCAAATAACTTTGTTGCTGTAATTACACGATTTAGTGGGTAAGGTTATCGCAACGAATCTGTTTTAAAATCTGCTTACAAAATACTGGGCGCAAGTGTACTTAATGACAGGTTTCATATATTATCCCAGCCAGAAAAATACAAACGGGAAAGCGATGGCAAGGTATTTTAACAGGTGGTACAGGTACTGACAAAAATTTCTTTCCCGTTTCCAATATGATAACGTCAATAGACAAGAGGACCGCCAGTTCAAAAAGCGCCGGAAAAGTACTGGAGAAACAAAATTTTTAACTTTGGAAAAACGCTGCCAAAACCAATAAATAGGTGGTTTGGAATTATATTTTCCAAAATAAAATTTAAAGAAAGTTCATATGTATCTTTGGCCCTGCCGTGATGTTTTGTAAAACAAATACTGGCAAAACGATTTTTGCAAACGCTGGCAAAGCGTCCCAAATGAGTGTTCTGCCAGTCATTTATTTTTAACATCGCAGTTACCCAGTGGTATGCAGGTACATACTTGATTTTTTGTACCACTGTCAATTTCTGACTGAGATGTTTCAATATTCATAAAATGTACCACATTATTAATTAACAACTATTAAATTATTATAAAACGCTTTATTCTCTAAAAAAATTAGTTACATAACATACAAATTTTTACAAATAAAGGAAAATTTAAATCCCGAAATCCCGTAAAATCCCGGGATCCCGAAAAATCTTGTAGTCCCGAAAATCCCCGGATTTCATACAAAATCCCGAATCCCGGGATTTTCAAATATCAATCCCGATTGGCATCCCTAGTACAAACTTACAGATAGTAAACTAGTGTCTTCACCTAGTGTCTTCAAATGCAATGAAATGTGCAAAGAAATTAGAAAATAACACACAAAGCAACAACAAAATTATTTTCGATGTTGTTTTGTGTGTTATTTTCAAATTTCTTTGCACATTTCATTGCATTTGAAGACACTAGGTAAGCCAAGATGTACTCTCAAAATAAAATTTTCCCAAACATGTACGCGAACCAGTGTTGCCACAAGTAAAACAAATTACACAGCTGTAGGTCAAAAATTATCCAAAACCGTATGAAATTACACAAAAAATATATTTTTCATATTATTTCAAAATAAACTCTGCTGGGCGCAATAGAGAAGAATATAAATATTTTGGGAAGAATTTCTTACCGACTGATAGTTTTGTAAGAAATTGTAAGTTTTGGATAGCCGAAACTGCGGGAGCTATGCCATTCGATTCCAAAGTTTTGCCATTTTTCTATATACAAACCGATTTTTAAAGACGTAACATTTCTATCATCTACAAAGTGCGAATGTTATTTGCATTTTAAAACTAAAATTTAGCATTTTTGCTATAACCTGGTCCGAGTTTTTGCCTTCTGCAAAAGCAAATCCAGGCAAATTTCTCTGAAAATATAACGAATTATTATATTAACTTTCTATTCAATGCAATATCTTTTTTAGGATTAAAATAGCGTGCTTTTAAATTTGAATATTAAAAAAATGGAATTTTATCCATATTAAAAGTTCCTTTCAGAAGAAAGTATTTATGTTTTTGAGAAAGGCTACTTCATTCATTGAAATCTGAAACATGTAGGATTTACAGAATTCTAAAATATTCTGATCCACTTTGCTGCGTTAACAAAATTTTTGTCTGGTCAAAGCCCAGTATCATGATAACTACAGCAAAACAATTAAAATAATGCAAGACTTAAGGAAATTTTATGGGATTTCCAAAAATATACAGTTTGTACAGAACCGATCAGTACTGCCTAAATTTTACTATGTAATTTGATAAAAGGTTGTTATCGCTAATTTTTCGTTAAAAGCCACGCCCCCTTAAAACAAGTGACAAAATGAAAAAACAAACATTACGCTAAAATTCTGTACAATTTTCTGAACCATCTCCTTGCCTTTCGTGGCGAATTTAGGCCACTATTTTAATCTTTAAAAATAAAGGCAACAACAATAAAATAAGAAAAAACTTGAATTGTGTTAAATTCGTGGCCACCACTGTATGTAAAAATTTAACAAATTTTGTAAATAATAAAACATTAATAAACCGTTTAAATTTGCAGAATCAAAGTTTATACGCTTATTATTAATGGCACTTAAAAGTGCCAAAGTTTGTTACAAGAATACAATTGGTCCATTCGATTACTGGATAATTTGTACAAATTTGTATAAATTTTTACTGGATGGCGTTCGTTTACATAAATACTCAGTAAACATAAAGAAAAAAGAGAGAATAAAGTGACAGTGCTATGTTCAGAGTTTCTAAGTCTTCTTCTTTTTCTTGCAAATTTTTACTGGACAAATTTTTGCCAGTAAGAATTTGCAAGCAAAAAAAACATGTTTGTTTATTGTAAATAAAAAAAATTATTTTCCAATTATAGGTCCATTCGATTACTTTTCTCAGTCAAGTCCAGTAAGAATTACTCAGTACAAACTTTCAGAGAGTAAGACAAGATTTACTTTCAAAATAAAATTTTCCCAAACATGTACGCGAACAGAAAATTTGCAACAATTTGCAAGTTTGTACACACAGCTGATTACAACACCAAATATACAAATAAATTTTAAATGGTCGCTATGAAAGAAGACAATTTTTGATGTTAAACCTTAAGCAGAACATTTTTAGAAGGTTTTCTTATCTTTTTCATAATTTATTTTGAGAGTTTTACTGCTTTGTATTTGCATAAAATAATATAATTGGAAAATATTTTTTTTTATTTACCATAAACAATCATATGTTCTCGAAACATGTTTTTTTCTGCTTGCAAATTCTTACTGGCAAAAATTTATCCAGTAAAAATTTGCAAGAAAAAGAAGAAGACTTAGAAACTCTCAACATGGAACTGTCACTTTATTCTCTATTTTTTCTTTCTGTTTACTGAGTGTTTATGTAAACGAACGCCATCCAGTAAAAATTTGTACAAATTTGTACAAATTATCCAGTAATCGAATGGACCTTATGTTATTTTATAAAAATGCAAAGCAGTAAAATCTTCAAAATAAATTATGGAAAAGATAAGATAACCTTCTAAAATTAAAATTTATTTGTATATTTCGTTTTGTAATCAGCTGTGTCTACAAACTTGCAAATTGTTGCAAATTTTCTGTTCGCGTACATGTTTGGGAAAATTGTATTTTGAGAGTAAAACTTGTCTTTCTCTTTATAAGTTTGTAGTGAGTAATTCTTACTGGACTTGACTGAGAAAAGTAATCGAATGGACTTTATACAGTGTTTATGTTTTTGAGAGAAACGACGTTAGTAATTACTCGAAATATATAAAATTTTTATATAAAATTATAGAAACACATCCTATCATGATGATAAACTTTTATCATTCCCAAACAGCTGTCATGTTTGTATACCATTTATTTTTGTATACGTAAAATTTATTTCATTTTGTTTTTTATTCTTTAATAATTGCGTTTTTATATGTTCAAGTGTTTTGCTTAACAATATAATCAAAGAAGCTTTTATACTTATCAGTAAAAAAATATACAGCACACGACAACGCCAAGTGGTGGTTTGTTATTTGCTAGAATTTGAAACCCCTAAACACCCTCCACAACACTTGCAACCATTTTTTCAATTTAATACAAAATTACAATACGTTTCTCCAAAACAGAGAGTAAATAAAGTTCAATTTGAAGAACAATTAATTTTTTTTGATATGATTTTATAATATGTGCGTTCCCGTACGTTACCGCGGGTACCCGCGGGAACCCGCGGTAACGTACGGGAACGCACATAATAGGTTTGTTCCACGTAATTCTGGGTAAAGTCTGGTAAAATGAGAGTAAACAAATAATTATCTCAAAAAATTGTAAAATTGCTCACAATACCTGGAACGCACAAAACCACATTTCAAGCCCAAAAATTAACGTCAAAGTTATTCATATAAACAAAAGCTATTTTTAAGAATAAAATATCGAAGGTAATAAAGAAAAAATGTTATAACGTGGCATTTGTTAACGATATTAATTATTGTTTACAAGTTTTGTTAATATTTTAATTATTTTTACAATTTTAAAACAGCTGATTTATAAAAAACTAGTGATTTGACAGTTTTACCATTTTACCCGCAAAAAAAGTACGGGTAACTTCTGGTAAAAAGAGAAACAAATTATTCTCTCATCAACGCTCTCATTTACCCAATTTTTAACAATAGAAACGCTTTTTGGTAAGATTGGGTTCCCGCGGGTACCCGCGGTAACGTACGTGGAACAGAGCTAATATTTGTAATGATTTGTTTAACAGTTGTCTAGACGTAAACTGCAATTTTATGCAAGTTTTTTAAACTTATTTTGTTTTATTTTACTTATTTATCTAGCCCGCTGCTGATCAAAAGTTAATATACTCTGGACAATTATTAAACGACAATCTATTATTGAAGGATGTTATACGTAGTTACAAAGACGTTTATACACATAATCATATAATTCATTTGGTATATACTCCAAAAAATCTGCCACCACCTCCTCCGTCAGTAAATAAAACAAAATCGACTTCGTCATCTGCTAACTCGTTAACTATAACTGGTGGTGGAAGTACTACAAATATGACTCCTGGCGATGGTTTACGCCAAAGAATTGCTGCGGGTGGCAATAGTGCATCTCAACAATCAACAAGTTTGCAACAGCAACAGCAACAGCAAATGTTTCAACAACAAATGTATCCTTATTTTATGACCCAACAAATGATGACTGGAGGTTTCGGGACTATACCTTGCCCACAATTTTCACAAAATATAGCTCCCGGATTAACTGGTCGTTATAATATGCAAGCATTGGCAACACAACAGGTCGCTATGTACAATTGGATGCAACATGTATATTCTCAATATATGGAACATTGTTTAAGACTGTAAGTGTTTTGTTACAATTATTATATCATTTACATATACCGTTTTGCATGCCTATTGTTAGGTGGCCTAGGTCGAAAGTATGGTTGGGTAGATCCATTAACAATTTTTAGAATTTTGAATACACTTAAAATCTGAAGTTGCTAAAAAGCGATTTCTTAAGACTTCACTGATTTTAACGGGCTTAGAAATAGTGACGGTTGTGCTTTCCAAATACATATATATGTATGTACATATGTTTATGCGTTTACCAAATTGTGTAAAAATATTTTGTATTAAATATGATTAGTTTTTTCAAATTTTTTCAACTTTGGCCGCTCCTTATTGCAGTATTTATTTACCCTCCATTTGCTATTTGGGTAAGCTCTCGGGGTAGGGTTCGTCACAGAAATTTATTTTATTCAGTGACAGAGAGTAAAAGGCGTTGTTTAAAACTTTATAAAATTCAATTTATTAAGTGCGTTCCTTTACTTTTTGGGTAAAGTTCGGTAAAATGAGAGTAAGCAAAAAACCCTCTCACAAAATGACAAAATTACCCAAAAGCAAGGTTGGTTACCGAAACGAATAACGGTAAGGGTAACGGTATCGGATTTCGTTTGTTTAGGTAACGGTAAAGGTAACGGTATTTAAGACTATTTCGGTAACGGTATGCCATAAACTCAATGCTGGTAGTTTTAATAAGTAAAATTATTATATATAAATTTTTTGTAAAATTTTTATATAAAATAACAAATACCGGTAAAATACCAATAACTTCCCATAAAAATAACGGTATCGGTAACGATAACGGTATTTGGACATTTTTTAGAGGTATCGATAACGGTAACGGTATTCAATTT